>JAUMJJ010000175.1:4766823-7413646 GCA_033556795.1 Tapera naevia | reverse complement strand
GCGATCGCAGAAGCGCCGCGGGGCGGGGCCGGGGCGGCTGAAAAACCCACGTCCGCACCCGGTTGGGCGCGCGGCCGTCACGTGGTCCCGGCGGCCGTTGGGGCGGAGGGGGGAGGGGAGGTGCCGGCCCTCGGGCCCCGGGCGGGGCCGCGGCGCCTGTCGGGAGCTGTAGTCGCGGCGCGCGCGGGATGGCGGGAGCTCCGCCCCCCGCGCCCCACGTGACCGCGCCTCGCCGGCGAGCCGGGGTCACGTGGGGAGCGGGGGTCGGTAGGGTGCGATACCGCCCTCTTGTGGCCCCATGTCGGCCAGACACGTGTAGCCGAAGGGGACTCCTGGTCCCACGCCCTGGTTTATAGCCCGTCTGCCCCTAAAGCTGAAATCCCCGAAGGGGCTACACGAAAGCTGGGGAGGAGCTTTTTACAACGGCAAGTAGTGATAGGATGAGGAGGAATGGCTTTAAATTGGAAGGGGCAAGATTTAGACTAGACATGAGGAAGAAATTATTTGCGCTGAGGGTGGTGAGGCACTGGCAGAGGTTGCCCAGGGAATCTGTGGATGCTCGATCCCTGGGGGTGTTCAAGGCCAGGTTGGGTGGCCTTGAGCAACCTGGTCTGGTGGGAGATGTCCTTGCTTATGGCAGGGGGGTTGGAACTGGATGGACTTTGAGATCTCTTCCAGCCCAAACCATTATATGATTCTACGAAGCACTGGCAGGAGCAGCTAGAGAGAGGTGGTATTGCTGCCTGTTGTTCTCCAGGGAAAACCTCCTGGCACCCAAGCACCAACTGAAACACATCGGGGCCTACACTCGCTGAAGATGAGCCCAGTGTTTCACATCACACAATTTTTACACACTTTGTTTCATTTAAACTCCATCTTTTGCAGGTTCCACATTTAATGGACTTGGCACTCAGGCTGGGCTGAGACACAGCCAGTGCTTCAGGTTCCCCAGGAGAAAAAAAAAAGGTAGTGAACAGAGAAACCCGCTGCTTAGGAAACCCAAGGGCACAGCAGCTCCAGTTTGGTGTCAGAACGCCAGTGCATCCAAAGCGTGAGGCTGCTGTTGTCTGAGTACAGGTCAACTGCTTGCAGGGAAGTATCAGACAGCAGCAGTCAGAAAGTGAAATGCCTTCTCATCACAGGGAAATTGTTCACAGGATAAGAGAAGTGAGAGGCACTTCCATCTCTTACTCTCCCTTTCCCAGCGGTGCAGGAAGGCATCTGTCAGCAGAGGTAGGCCCAGCCCATCAAAGATCTCCTTTTTCTTGTGAAAGCGTGCAAACATGGAAACCTATGCTACCCTCAGCCACCATATTTAGCTTCCCAGGCCTGTCAGTGAGCTGGGTTGAGGTGCGTGGGAGAGGGAAGAGGTGCTTCCCAGCCAAGGAAGGGTTAGACAATAGGTCTGACAATTAAGAGTGCTGAAGCTTTGAAGGTTATGAACAAATTGCCAAGCCCTGAACACCTGGTCCGATTGTCTACAGCAGGGACTTGGCTGAAGTGTACTGCAAATCCCTCTTAGTTCAAGGACCCAGATTTCCTTCTTGTACTATAGGGAGCAGAAGGTGGTAATACTCAGCCAGACGTCTTCTAGCATGGAAATGCAATGCTGTCAGGGTCCTCCAGCTGGGCAGGCACAGGCATAAATCATCACCAGCTGAGTGCTTTGGTTGATGGCAAATGAGGCACAGAAATTCACAACTGTTAGGCACATCTCTGTCAGCACAAAACGGACTCTCCCCAGTAATTTAGAGCACTGAGAATTGTACCTAGCCTTAAGGACAGGTCTGTACAAGAGCTGCATAGGCATTGCATAGGCGCTACGCTGCTTAAGGACAGCTCCAGACATTGTCAGCTCCCACCCTCCTGAGCACTTGGGACACTGTGTTCCTAATCCCAACTGGCAGTTGAAGGCACTGCAAGACTCGCCTCTAGCAAATGTCTACTGCTTGGTGTGCCATGGAACAGTTTGGGTTTTATCTGCTGTCATGCTTGCACACAAACTGCCCAGGCAGATGTGTCTTCTTCCCTTGGCTAGGATGCATCTGAGAGTAGAAAGACAGGCTTGCAGTCAGCATCCGTGTGCCAGTAACAGCTCTAAAGCCCATTTGCTAAAAAGCTGTTTCTGAGAGAGCAATCATATCTATTCCTATTTACTCAGAATACAGCATCTCAAAATACAGAATCCTGAGAGGTGGAGACCTCTCAAAGAGAGGAAAAGAAAAAGGTAGAACGGCTATTTTTTTAAAACCAAGATGCCCTAACACTTGACACTGCTAATGTTCTGCTCCGCTGTTTCAGCCAACTCAGTCTCTTTCCATCGCCAGTTAGAATCCTGTTTCTGACCATAATAACTACAGGGATTGCAGCAGCTACATTTTGCCCAGTCCTTGGCCATCAATTAAATGAATTAGAAGTTCTGAGAAATTTATTCCAGCCACTACACAAGAAAACAATGACTTTGCTGTGTACAAATAGCAGGATGCAGCCCTGCAGAAATCAAGCATAAAACAAGACCTACCACAACTGAAATTTTTGGTGGTTCCACAAGAGATCAGAAGGCTGTAAAGGATATCTGAATTGCTGCAGCACTCTTAATTTACAAAAAGCATCTAAAACCTAAATGGAGCTATTTTAGGAAATAAGATCGTCAGGTAATATTTAAGACCACTATTCATGAGCAAAAATAACAGCTGATGAGATGAACAGGAGAAATCCTGTAGCATGAGAGGGATAACAGTATGTTTGGGCTCTAAGTTGGTTCTATGAGAAAAGGCTGTAGCACTGCAGCCTTCCTGTGAGTCTCCAGAGACAGGCATTTCATTTTCCTTCAGAAATGTTCCTGTCACAGAAAGTCTGGTAGGCGATACGCGCATATCTGTTCTGTTTTACCTGCTAAAGAGTTCAGGCTTTGAGACCAGTTTCATTCTTGCACATTCATGCAGTATCCCTTCATCAGGGTGACCGAGAAATGGAGGCACAGCGTGAGGAACAAAGGGTTTGTAATTATAATGGTTAAAATGCTTTCTGTTTCCCCTAGGAATCTATCCTTTAAAGCTCTCTCTCCCTTGAAATCACTTTATGGTGTCAGGACAGTATTTCTCATCTCATGACAGGAAAGAAGAAGTTACTTTCCCGAGAACAAAGGAAGTTAAAGGAGTTGACAGAGGAATTGAGATGCACCTTATTCAGCACTGTTTTAAAGGAACCAGGTATCTAAGGAAGGTGTTGGAAGAGGTGAGAGAAACAGCTGTTTGGGGGAGGAACGTGTGATTTGAGATAAATGTTCCAAATGCTTCAGACAGGTATGCATTCCCTTATCTGCCCCAAGCAGATGAGTTACCCCTTGGAAATTCAACTAAGACTGTGTAAGTCATTTTCTCCACATGTAGGTTTACTCTTCAGGGAATTCAGAACATTCTTAAGGCAGAATTTCCCTCTACAAAAGTCATGTTGACTATTCAAGTAAATCATATTTATCCAGTTGTCCACTAGTTCTTCTGTCCACCATAGCTTCTATCATAAACAAGATGGCCAGCAGGAGTATGGAAGTTATCTTCCCCTTGAACTTGGTGCTGGTGAGGCTGCGCCTTGAATACTGGGTTCGGTTTTGGGCTCCTCACTACAGGAAAGACATTGAGGTGCTGCAGCGTGTCCAGAGGAAGACAATAAAACTGGTGAAGGGTCTAGAGCACAAGTCTCATGAGGAGTCTTTGAAGGAACTGGGGTTGTTTAGCTTGGACAAAAAAGGAGGTTGAGGGGAGACCTTATCACTCTCTACAGCTACTTGAAAGGAGGTAGGGGGGTGTTGGTCTCTTCTCCCAAGTAACAAGTGATAGGATGGGAGAAAACAGCCTCAAAGTTGTGCCAGGGGAAGTTTAGACTGGATGTTAGGAAAAATTACTTCACCAAAAGGGTTGTCAAAGATTGAAACAGGCTGCCTCAGGAAGTGGTTGAGTCACCATCTCTGGAGGCATTTACAAGATGTGTAGGTGCCGCACTTAGGGACATGGTTTAGTGGTGGAGTTGGCAGTGCTAGGTTAAGGGTTGGACTTGATAATCTTGAAAGTCTTTTACAACATATACAATTCTATGATTCTATGATAGTTCCTACTGATTTGTGTGGGACAGAGAGAGAGTAAACTTCCTCCTTCAGGCCATCAGGCACCCTGTCTTCCATGGAATTCTTTCTTAAAAACTGACATTCCATTTGCCATCCTGCAGACACCACTTGTTGGTACACTTATATAACTGTAGTTACACACACCTGTTAGTAATTTCCATCTGGTCCTAATAGTTTCTTACTGCTCATTTTTTCAGGTACATCCATTTTATCTTCAAAATCCCTTCCATTTCTAAGGATATCCACTGGTGAATCTTTTATGAGTTTCTGAGCAACTGCCTTGTTTTCTTTGAGTCCTCCTACTAATATCATGCCTATCAATTAGCCCAGAAGACTTCTGGAAGGCTTCTTGTTCATAAGGATTGAAGAAAGATTTAGTATTAGCTTTGATTCCTTTTAAGGGGACCCCATCTTATATTTAATCTGCAGGAATATGTGGGTTTTTTTCTATTTTGTTTACTTAAGTGCTACTTCACATTTTTCTTTAAAGAAAACTTCCTGTTTCTCATCACCTTCTTTAGTTTGTTGTTTACCTGTGCTGTCTCCCTTTGTCTCATTCTCAGGCCTTCCTTAATAATCCAAATACAAATAAAGCTTAAGTTTCCAACAGGTGCATCTAAAAACAGTTTCCTTGCTGCCTGTAAGAATTTAGTTATTGTAGCTGCACTTTTAAAGTTACTTTTTCACAAACTCTTATTTTAACATAGTTCCTTTTTCTGAAACTGAGGACAAATTTGCTAATGTTTTGGCTCCTGTAATGATACTGCATCAAAGTATGTTACAGTGGTTGTCACAGAAGGGCTCTCTAAATATGAGACTGCCAACCAGATCCTGAATGCTCCTCAGAGTGAAATCAAAAGCTGTCTATCTTCTTATGGGCTTTCTGACAAGCTGTTCAGAATGAGACTGAGAATGTCTAAAAAGTCAGTCTCTTGTGTAAAATCTAGGTGTAACATTTGTACAATCTGCGTATGAGCAATAAAGTCTCCTGTTCCTGCTGTATTTTCTGCCCTTGCTGATGAGCTCAGTCCTCCTTGATATGTCCCTGTTACTAAACCAGACCCAGTCTTGGATTTGTTAATTACGGAACAAGCCCATAATTATATGTACTCCTCTGAAATCTCCCTCTTTAGGCTTGACATGTTAACCAAGGCAGATATCATTTGATTTCTAGTAAGTTTGTTAATTGGATTTGATTTAAAGAGCAGTTTTTCCAAAACCAAAATGGCTTTAAGGGGAGGTGAACTTCCTGTCACTCTGAAATCTGTCCAACATAGACTGAAATGTTTCCAGGTTCAGTAACTCCTATGGGGCTGTGGTACTGCAAGATTGTCACTGGAAGAATTTTTGTAGAGGTCCAAGTAAATCCACATCCATAGATACACTGTGCCAGCAGAAAAAGTACTGGGGAGGGCTTACGGTACTCTGGCAAAGGGCCTTGCTTCAGGACTTCAGCATTTTTATAGGACTCCAGACAGGGGATGGATATGTGGATGTTTTAATAAAAAGTATCTGTTACTGACAGAATCAGTACAGAATTCCAAAGCGAGTTCATAGTCTCCAAGCTTATGGTGGTGCAGGGTATCGTATTTGTTGTTTCTTTCCTAGCAGGAGATAGAATAAAGCTGCCTTCTACTACATTTGTTTGTATGTCAATGAATGGCCATTGGTTATAATGAAAATGTATTGGAACTCTAAGTTTTCCACTGTTTTTTTTCTGCTATGGAATTAATTTTAGTGTTATAATTTGATTTTTATTTAACAAAGGCAGAGGATTCAATAAAGTAATGCCTTATCTGCCACCTGCCATCTCTAAAGGATAAACCAACATAAATATATTTAAGGTCATAACCTTTAATAATACTCTTTTATAAAATAAATACCAAAAAAGTTTTCAAAATTAAAGAGCTGGGACATGTCTTCCCAGTGATAAAACAGAAATTAAGAAAGAAAATATTCTCCCTATACTGTATGTTAAACCATGTTATGATGACAAAATAAGAACATAATCTATTAAATTCATGCATTCAGAAAGTACAATGCGTGCAGAAGCATTGTTTTTTTCCCAGTGACATACTCTTCATTTTATCTATTTTATAAAAAAAAAAAATCCTAGTAATTCTTTACAGACAGTTTAATTAAATACAGTTATCAATTAATAAGCCTTCCCATTTATTTGCCTAATATGCTGCCAGATGGATCTGATATTCCATTTTGTTTCGCAACCATGCACATTCTTTGACTGCCTGTTTTAATCCTGCCTTTAAGTGTCTTAACATAAATAAAGATAATCCATTCAGAATCCTCTTCCTCACCAATCATTTTATCTTCAGTTTCTTCTGTGTTTAACTTTTTATTCTAAGTGAAGCAAGTGCACAGACCTACCTTTTATAGCTTTGAATGTCATTTTACTGAGAAGAACTGTGAATGAATGTTAACTACCAAATGATACTGAATGTCAGATAGCATTAGAGTATTTCATTTTTCTTATGCAATACAGGGATAACAGTGCAGAATCCCCTATGAGACAGCTATGCTTACTAACAATGTCGAAATAAGACAGGAGACTATAGCACACCCGATTTCAGAACAGGGCCTACCTTGTTACCACACAAATAGGAGGCAAGCAGGTGGTGTGATTTGGTGCACATTTTTCTTTGATTTGTTGAGTTACATAGGCACGAAGCCTCTAAAGGTGACATCAGAAGTTACCCAATAACTTATAATAGTAATGAGGGGATTGTAAGCTACTCTAATCTTTTCTTTGAGTCGCTGACAGACATAAGTAAGATCCTCAGAAGTGATGTGGCTGCCTTGCAAGGGATATCATCTTCAAACTAAAAGGAAAACCAAGACAGAAGATAAAGAAGGTATCATACATACACACACAAAATCATAGCTTTTAAAGTTATAGTGGAAAAAAAGAAAGTTCTGATATAGAGAAATGTTAAATATCTCTTCCTGAGTAATCTTCAAACACTTTAGAGTGCCATCATTTTCTGAGTGAATTTAGTATTTATTAGGAACATGTTTCATTCTGCAAAGTGTAGCATTGAGGTGTACTAGCATAAACTCTAATTGATCTGTGCACCTGGATCTCAGTGATATGGGTGGAAATGGAGCAGATCACTCACATCAGCAATGCAGCACTTTTAGAATCATTGTGTTTTATGTGGTTCAAAATCTGATCATCTTAGTTTGATATTGGAACCTGAAAATAAAATGAATCTATACTGTCTCGTAGCATTGTCCATGATATCTAAAGTGGAAAAAAAGCAGTACTTTGTTACTATTAAATCAATATTTTAATGGCCTTGATGACAAAAACAGGGTGAAGTCCCAGTTTTTGATATCAGCAACATTCCCATTAATTCATTGGGAACTTCACTCCATGACTTTTACTGCGTTTCCTTATTAAAGAATAAATTTTTTTACCACTTCAAGGTACATTCATGGATTCTTTCAAATATTACAAGCAGTGGAGTTTCTCTCTTCAAAGCTTGTGACTCATTTGTTGAATAGGAATGCTTTTTATAAAATTCTTTACGAAGATGCAGTTTGTTTTCCTTTGTTCCTGTCCCACAATAAACAACGAGCTTCATACGCATATATTGGAAAACACTAAGACTCTTGGATACCACAAGAGTGTTCTTGAATTCAGAGAGAACTGGCCTTAAGTTTATACAAAAAGTGGCTGCTATTGCAGAGAGTGGAATATTTTGATTTAAGTAGAGTTGGTTTTCTGTAGAATTAGTTTTCTAACTAACTTCAGTTAAGCGCTAAGTAACAGTATTTTTTGAACACAGACTGTTCTGATAGTATGTTTTTTGAATAGTGCTGTTCCCAGACAACAATTCTCTCCTTATCTAAGAATGCGAGGTCAGACAGAGAACTAGCTCCAAAGCTTTAATTAGCAGGGACTTGGCTGTTGTGAAGTTCATAATAAACTTAAAATTAGTCCTTGGAAAGTAGTAGAATATGCATGTATTTTCTGAGGGAATTTATACATATGCTTGTAAGCTGGATATATATTCTGTCCCCAGCTCTCATCTTGTTACACATGATTGCTGGAAATCATTCCCTCACACATCCAGCACTGAAATAAAGAATACTGCTTTCTAAAACTCCAAAACGAGTCTTAGAGAGTTTATTTGTGGGCATTATTGGTGTAAAAGTCATAGCAGAAATTTTGATCCACTGTATTAATACATCTGCTGCAAGAGGCAGCACAGCTTGAACAAATAAAACAAAACAAAAGAATGTGCAGGATCTTTCTTTCCACCACAACGAGAGAAAGCATGCTTGGAATTAGCTTTGAATAAGCCTGCTCCAGTCTGAACCATGGCTGTGAGTGGGCCTTCCAGTCATGTATTTTTTTATCTCCACTAACAGAAGGAGTAAGAGTGTTGCAGGGACTTACAATATGTTGTAGCCTCTTTTGACTTATAGAATTAGACAGACTTTGAAATCCTACATCGTTTTCCTTTGAAGGAAAAATGGAGACAGATATTTCTTTAATGCAACCCTGTTCATTTACAAAGGATGTTTATAAAGTTTTTTTTTTTCCTCTGGCCACAGTAAGACTATTTTACTTTGACCACAGGTTTGTCTTCTTCTGGGTACTGTTTCCTACGAGGGCTCTCTTTCATTCTTATTTTTTTAAGATCACACTACATATTTTTTTTATGCCAGTCTTTGAGATTTTTGTTTTTGTGCACATTTGTAATGGTTTTGCAGTTTCTCTTACACACACATCCAGATACACCCAATCTATATAACTGTTGCATTTGGTATCAGAATCTCAGTAGGTGCCTGTACCATCTGGCCAAGCCATAATCGTGCATATTTGCATGTGGTGTAGCTCCTGGGTGGTATTTTTGCATTGTTTCAGCTATCGCTAAACAAAGAGGTACTTAATTGTCTCTTCAATGAGCCTGAACAGAAGACAGCTACTACACCCAAGAGCTTTACCGGGAAAGCACAATTGCCCAGCCCCCACTGCTGTGATGTACTGAATCAAAGTGAGGAGGGGGAACATGAGCTAAGGCACTCTCTTAATTAAGTAATGTCAAATTCAGAGGCCATTTTCTTCCTAGCTGGCAGCTGCCTTACCCGCCAGCTGCACTAGGTTTTTTTTGCAGCAGCTCTCTGACCCATTGGGCATTTCTGACCTGTCCTTCTGCCCTTCTTTGCTAACCTCACACACCCCCAGCCTTGCATCACATTGGAGAAGTTGGGAGGAATGCTGCATTGACATAAATCAAGGATCATGAATGGGCTATGAAATTTCTGACTCCCGTGCCTCTCTGTGTGTCTGTCTGTGACACAGAGGGACGGGCAGCTAGAAAGTGACATGAAAAGCCTGACAGAGAGAGAAGAGTTCTGCTCAGGGAAGGTCACAGCAAAGGTCAGTGAACCTTACTGGTGAGCCTGAGTGTGCCACCAGACAATGGGAAACAACAGTGATGGACCTGCAGGAGGTGGGAACTGGTTCCCTTATCAAATAAAAAAATCAAGGCCAAGTTGGAAAACTAAAGCATTGAAATACCACAGGATTCACGTAATTTTTACTACAGGGATGATAATACAGGGCTGTTTAAAACTAAAAATCATCACAATAACAACATAAAAAATCTGAGGCCATCTCTTCCAGAGTCAATTATTCTAGGTCGATCCGCAAATGCAGTCTGTGTTCCTTCCACAGGCTGAACACCACAAGTAAGCAAGTTTGTTAATTTCCCAATTAGAGAGCTCACTGTTCTGTAAATTACATATATTTTAAATCAGTTTAATTAACCTATGCATCCTTGACTTCTCCAAGTAAGCAGGCAAACAGCACACTTTTATTTTGACTTTAGAAAAGCAGCAAATAAATGAAACTGAGTAACAGAGGAAACACTGTTTGCTAGTTCGAATGCGAGCTCTCTTTTTTTCTGATGTGCATCACTGTCAACCACTGCAAAATGAGCACAAAAATATACTGACATTGTCTCAATAAGGATATTGAAAGACACAAACAGGAATAAATTATTGAATTATACTTGGACATGAAACAAATCTTGCACAAGTCTTATGAGGAGCGGCTGAGGAAACTGGGATTGTTTAGTCTAGAGAAGACGAGGCTGAGGGACAACCATATCACTCTCTGCAGCTACCTAAAAGCAGGTTGTACTGAGGTGGATGCTGGTCTCTTCTCCCAAGTAACAAATTATAGGACAACATGAATAGGCCACAAGTTGTGCCAGGAAAGGTTTAGATTGGATATTAGGAAAAAAAATCTTTACTGGAAGAGTGATGATACGTTGGACAAGGCTGCCCAGGGAAGTGTTGGAGTCACCATCCCTGGAGGTGTTCAAAGAACATGTAGACGTGGTGCTTTTGGACCTGGTTTAGTGGGTATGTCGGTATTGTGTTGATGGTTGGACTTGATGATCTTAGAGGTCTTTTCCAACCTTAATGCTTCTATGAAAGTAAATGTGAATTAAATATTCACAACATTTATTAAGGTATCCTAAATTATTAAGATTATTCAGAGCAGAAGACACTGGACTAGATGAACCAACAAGTTTCAGGTTTTTTATACCATATCAGTGACACCAAGTACTTTTAAACCCTGCATAACCAGGTGAATGATGTCTGCCACTCCTTAAGGTCCTTTAAATGGCAAAAAGCAGCACTTAAAGGTATCCGTCCTGTATTGCTCGATAACTTGATTTGTTGGTTACTTGGAAAAGGAGAAACTGATTTTTCATGGGCTATACACAGTATCATATCAGCAAGCAACATGGATCATTTAAGAGTGAGTCTGCCCATTCTGCCACATTATGCTTTGGGGAGGTTAACCCAAGCCTTTAAGAATGGCTTAGATTTGGGAGATGTAAAATCCCAGTCTGTGAATATGTCCTTTAAAGGACATATTGTTGATTGGCAAATAGTTGCCTGTCCTCAGAACTTGGACCTAAATGCTTTCACAGCATGAATCGATGTATAGCTATTTTCTCTCGTTTAAGAAAATAATAGTTGTAATCTTTGTATTTTAAAAGCATCCCAGAACTGTTTCCCAATTCATTCTTACAGTATTCTCTTCCTACAAACAACAGGCAGATAAAAGTATTATCAATACTGGAGAAATGAAGTCAGGTGCTGTCAGAAAGACAGGTGCCCACCCGCAGTTACTCTGCAGTAATGACATGGCATCAAACACCTTTGGTTGTTGCACCACAGTAGTGGAAATGTTTATCACACAACAAACCAGGATTTGGGGCTGCTTATTCTGGAGAAGAGGAGGCTGACAGAAAACCTTATCGCTCTCTACAACTACCTGAAAGGAGGTTGTAGCAAGGGGGTGTTGGTCTCTTCTCCCAAATAACAAGCGACAGGATGAGGAAATTGCCTCAACTTGCACCAGAGGGGGTTTAGATTGGATATTATGAAAAAAATTTCTTTACTGAAAGACGGGTGAAGCATTGGACCAGGCTGCCCAGGGCAGTAGTGGAGTCACTGTCCCTGGAGGTGTTAAAAAATGTGTAGACGTGGCACTTTGGGACATGGTGGTGTTGGGCTGATGGTTGGACTTGATGATCTTAGATGTCTTTTCCAACCTTAATGATTGTATGATACTTTGTTATCTATTGCTTTGGTCCCATTATCAGCTGGGATACTTAGCCACTTTTTATCAATTACACTGTCATAAGATAGAAAGTATGTTTATATGAATACACTTATTGTGGAAAAAAGAATAGGATGTATGCTTTCTATTCTACAGTTAGCAATTGGAAATTTTCACATAACCTCTAAATCTAAGAGATACACAAATATTTTTTTAATTAAAGATTGGGCCAGAAAACTACAGAGAATAGGACACAATCGCAGAAAATACTGAGAAATACCACAATTTCTGGGGATTTATCTGGATGCCAGGAAATGAGAATATTTTATGTACTAAGATCAAAATAAGGATATGCGTAGGTTCATCAAAGTCAAAGACATTGAAATAGGAAGAGAGAATCTGACTCTGCAAAGATCTGACTGAAATCACAGGCTGTGCCTGCCAGCTAGTGGGAAGACAACAGAGATTTAAACAGGGAGCGGGATAGAAGCACTCATGGCTACAGCTAGCAGACGTGTGCTCTGGAGTCCTTTGCAGCTCTTCTCTACTCAACAGGCACCTCTCTGTACTGTATTTTAAAAGTAACTTCCTCAGGACTTCAGGTAGTGGAAGGCTGCTATGAGGTGTCCGCGGAGCCGCGTCTTCTCCAGGCTGAACAAGCCCATCTTTCTCAGCCTGTCCTCATAGCAGAGGGGCTCCAGGCCTCTCATCACCTTCGTAGCCCTGGATGAGGGGTAAAGGTTTTAAGCTAAAAGATGGGAGACTTAGATATCGGGAAGAAATGTTTTACTGTGAGGGTGATGAAACTCTGGCACAGATTGCCCAAGGAGGCCCCATTCCTGGAAGCGTTCCGGGTCAGGTTGGATGGGGCTCGGAGCGGCCCGACTGGGCTAAACACGGCCCTGCTCCCGCAGGCGGGCTGCAACCGCACCACCTTTCCGGTCCCTTCCAACACAAACTATTCTCTGGTTCCATGAGCCTATGACCCTGCGGCCCCGTGATCGATGACGGGCGCCGCCCGCCGTTCCACGCCCCGCGAGCGGGCAGAGCGGAGCAGCGCCGGGCACACGAGGCCGCGCCGCGCCGCCCCTCCCGCGCTGCCTCCCGCGCTGTCCCCGCCCGCGCGGCGGCGGCGGCTCCTCCCCCGCGGCAGCGCGCAGCATGGCGGCCGTGGAGCCCCGCGTCTGCGAGACGGCCGGCTGCAGCCGCGAGGCCAAGCTGCAGTGCCCCACCTGCCTCAAGCTGGGCATACAGGGCTCCTACTTCTGCTCTCAGGTGAGGCGGTCCCCGCGCTTGCAGGGGCGGCGGCGCGGGGCGGCGGGGCTGCAGCCGGCTGCCCTCGCCCGGCCGCGGGTGCCCGCCTGTAGCTCCGCGCGAGCCTCGGCGCGGGGACCCCGCGGGAACTGCCCGCGCCCGGGGGGAGCGGGGTGCGGGAGCCCCTCGGCTGTTCCCGGCCGGGGCCACGCGGGGCTCCTGCTGCGCTGGGAAGGCCGGGGAGTCCCCCGTTCCCAGGAACGGGGGCTCAGTGGGACAAAATGAGGCGCGCCCGTCAGACCCAGCCATGTGCCTGCATCACCTCTGGCTCTGGAGTTGCTTGGCTGCAGTAAGCACCGGGAGACTTGTTGCTCCGAAGAGTTCTGGTTCCTTTTAAGGACCAGCTTTGGGAAAAACGATTTAATGCTCTACCCCCCACCCCCCCTTCCCCCTCCCCTCTCCATTTTTTAATCATAGAATCACAGAATAGTTTGGGTTGGAAGGGACCTTAAAGCCCATCCAGTTCCACCCCCCTGGCGTGGGCAAGGACCCCTCCCACCAGACCGGGCTACTCAAGGCCCCATCCTGCCTGGCCTTGAACACTTCCAGGGAGGGGGCATCCACAGCTTCCCTGGGCAACCTGTGCCAGTGCCTCACCACCCTCAGCGCTCATAATGTCTAATCTAAATCTACCCCCTTCCAATTTAAAGCCATTCCCGCTCATCCTATCACTACTTGCCCTTGTAAGAAGTCCCTCTCCAGCTTTTTTGTAGGCCTCTTCAGGTACTGTCTGTGTCTATTTTACTTTAAGTGCACCAAACAGGGCGATTCAGGTTGGGCAAGTTGTCCTACAGCCATCCACTCCTAATAAACATATTCCATAGGCCTCAGCTATCCTCACAGTGGTAACAGTTTGAGCCTTAGTGTAAATATAGCAAGGTCTGTCTGATGGCTGTTGAATGGTTTTTTTGATTTGGCTTTTTTTTTTCAGTAAGTTTAAAGTGTATAGCCTAATCCTTTGAACTTTTTAAATGTGTAATTTCTGTCAGGTTTATTGAGGACATGTGTGTTTAACTCAGAGATTAATGCTGAACTTCATTGTCAGAATTATAGTTCAGGGTCCAGTCATTCAAGTTTTATAGATAAACTTAACAAAATCATTCAGGCACATCAGCTAGGTTAACTTCCTAAGTGGACAGTTTTTTCAGAGTCAGGATGTAGATTGATAGTATTGGTTTGCATAGGACTGGGGAAAACTTTCCACGTGCGCATAACACACCCACTGCACAGTTTCTGGTACTTTCCCCTGATGTCTCTGGTGTCAGGTGCTGGGAGTCAATGCTGAATTAGATCGACTGCAACTTGTCATTGTTCTGACAATTCTGTATCTCTGTTTCCTATGTGGTGCTTATAGTTGTTGGATTTGCTCTGCATTTTACTACCTGTTTTGACATGTTTGATGTAAAACTCATCATAAATGTGTCTTCACCGTATACAAATATTAGTTGGTGATGACAAAACTGTTGGTTAACAGACCAAACAAGCCTATATGAGAAGTTCTAGTAACATCTTCACTCCTCTCTGTCCCATCCCCGACTCAGCTGGTTTTATAGTGGATGCAGGAATTCTTCTTGTCTATGTATTAGGTTTAATTCTTTTGAAATATCTGCTATTGCTGTAAGGTAAAAGGGAAATTGCCAGCAGTATTTATTATCTTATTAAAATAGGCTGCTGGGTTACTGGCTACATGCTTGTAAAGCTGTCCTGCCTGGAAAATAAAAGTACTGAACTGAGATTCCCAGTCATGTTCCTTCTGAGTGACCTTGGGTGTGTTGTTCCTCCTCATGGTGCCTCTTTGTCCTGGTCAGGTTGAAAGTTTCGGGGTGACGTGTGAAATTAATGGTAGCCGATTTTCAAGACATGTACAAAATGTCATACACTGAAGGAAGAGTCCTCGTGTTTAGCCTGCAGCGACGACCTTCAGCCCTGCTTAGTACCTTCTGGGGGGCTAATGATGGGGCTGCCCTGAGGTTCCAGCTCACCCCATCAGCTGGTGGGTGCAGTGGGGGAGGCTCACAGCAGTGCTTCGCGGATGTCTTGCAGGCACCCTTGGGGGAGGGTAGGTGGGCTGCTGCTGTCAACTTGGCTGACTCTTCAGGTAAGCATGCGGTAGACAAAGGAGTCTTTAAAAGCCGAGAAATGTTTTCTACTTCCACTAAGTTTCAGCTGTCAGTACTGGATTGGTGAGCATTTGTGGAGCTTTTCCGAAGTTCTTTCTTTGGTGGTTTTCTTTCCGTTGTGGTATTACACGCATAAATAACCATTAGGTAAGCTAGTGAATGGACCTAAGTTGTTATTCCACTTCGCAGCACAGCCTGCTTTGTAGCTGGCATGGTCCTGTTCCTTCCCTCTAAGGATGAAGGTTTGTACCCCTTCTGTTAAGCTGGCCCTGGTTCTTTGGTGAGCTACTTCTGGGCTTTTTAAGGTTTTCTTTTAATGGGGAAAAAGCAGTTGCATTAAACTTTGTGTTAGTTCAGCTCCCTGAAGCTGTGCGCTGCAGGGTCAGAGAACACCAGTGCTTCAGAAGTGTGCTGCCAAAGAGCACGAGCCTGTTGTGGCCCAGTTCAGCATAGCTGTAGTCACCTGTCCTTACCGAACGCGGTGGTGTTAGCTGTGGGGTGCAGGCGCTTACTCTGGGCTGGGGGCATGGTGTGGGAGTGGCGACCTACCTGGCACCTCTTTGAGGGGTGAGAGCATCTGTATGGGCATGCACACTGGGTTAATTAATTTGCTTGGAAGTCTGCGATGACATGTACATACAACCAGAACTCTGGTCAGAGCTAAAACCAAATTTGTAGTAACTGATTTTCCCCAGTGCTAAGAATAAACAATAGAAAAGAATGAACTGTAGAAAGGTGACCAGTGTGGAGCAACATGTTTGGATTATAAATACTAACACACAATTTAAGAAATATTAATGCAGGCAGTATAGGACTGAGAATCTCGGTGTAATGAGCAGATTGATTAAACGTTATTTTTTGTCACTGCACATGGCCAATTGAAGTAAAGTTTTCAAGTCGATTGTATAAAGACAGTGATATCCCCAGTGGATTTATCATTTGTGTTTCTGCTTTCCTTGAGAAAGGGCATTATTGTGGTGATTTTTTTTTTTTCCTTCTTTCTGTATCAAGTAGAGCCCATCTCGACAACATGGCCTGGAAATCCTTATTCGGAAGTAATTTGACATTCTTTGAGCTAGCACTGTTTCATTGTAGGTGTTATGCACCTTGGAAATGGGGTGCAGCTGCTGCATAATATTTGTGCTTGTGGGTCATGGGTGGAAAGGGGGCCAAGGCAGCAGAGTTTTGGCCTGATAGGAAGGGTTTGCACTGGTAATGGAGTCAGAGTAAGGATGACTTTTAGTAGCAGAGGAGCTCTGAGGAGGTGTGTTGAACCCCAGCATTATTTTTTTCTTTAACTCCAAGGTGTAACGAGAGATTATTCTGCTAAGGGATTCTGTCTGCTGTTAACCTTTAGTAGCATCTTCATTTAGATAATAAATCATGTACTGTCACTGCCAGCTATCTTCTTTTGCTGTATTGCTTTCTCTTTTCTAGAGACTGAATTACAGTATCTCACTGTATCTTCTGAATGTGGAAATGACACAGATGCCCAGCATCTCTTAC
This sequence comes from Tapera naevia, assembly GCA_033556795.1. Taxonomy (NCBI): domain Eukaryota; kingdom Metazoa; phylum Chordata; class Aves; order Cuculiformes; family Neomorphidae; genus Tapera; species Tapera naevia. The sequence goes on along the minus strand of JAUMJJ010000175.1, from coordinate 7,396,974 downwards.
TAAGATGAACTTGCTATTGTGAAATCTGCCTTTATAGATACGCATCACTTGTGTGCCGACTGTATGTAGTATATGTAAATAATTTGTGTTTCAATACACAAACAATTTACACTTTTTCTATGCCTTCTACAAATTGCTGAAGATTAACAGAGGGAAAGTAGTAATTATTTTTGAGATCTCCGGTTACTACTTTTATATGAGCCTTCTAGTTGTACAGTGATCTCTTGTTAATAATTTTGTGTTGGTTTCATGAAGGCATCCTTTCTCATACTGTTCATGTCTGTATAAGTGTCTCGGACAAAACAGAGTAATCTGAGGTTTTCTCTGGTGTGGACTGGATGCTGATGTGGGGGCATTTCCCCAGCCAAATTCTGAAATATCTATTTCTAGCCACATGTTGGAATACTCTCTTATTACGAAGTCAGTGGCCTGTGCTGCATTTTTCTCCTCTGAGATGTGGAGGCCACAGGTTGCTATCAGAATATTCCTAACTTATTCAGGGATAATGGTTGTCCCTTCCTGCTTTGTGTATGTGTATATTGTCAGTCCCAAAGAAGCTCAGGTATATCGAGTGGTCTGGTTATAGAATCAAAAAGTGAGGAGTGTGGCATGGTGAAGCTGCTGCCTGTGAGCAATGGCTGGACATGTGTTTTAGGTGCTTGAAGGGAAATGATTTCTCCAGACTGTATGGAGTATCTCTCCTGTGGTGGTGGGTCCCCACTGAAGGGACTCTTTCCATTTGAGGTAGGGTATGACTTGTTAAATTCCAATGACAGAAGACAAATGCTGCTCTGTTTTCTCAGTAGGTTTCTATACTGATTTACTCCTTTCTGGGAGGCATACTTTCACTGACACATAGACTGGGGCCCTTGACAGCATTGGATGCTCAAGGTAACTTGTGAAAAATTGTGGTTGTGAAGAGTGGTGTTGTCTCATCCCCCACTTCACTGTTTGCTTTCACCTTCAGTGTGCGTGGGGTGGGGAACTAGGGAGCAGTGAACCTGGATGAAACTATTTTTTGTCCTCTCTAGTACCAGACCACAGAACACAAGTGCTGTATTTCATTCATGGTTTGCTGTTCTTTGCTGTGCCTGAAATAGGCTGGAACCTGCTGCTTGGATCCAACTGCAGTGCATATGGGTTTCTCTTGGTGTAAATGACACGCTGCAGATACTGCCTTCCAGAAGATCTTTTGACATATTCCCTTCTCCAGGAAGCTAATGTTTTAAATTGCCTATAAATCACCATAAATGCTTGTGTCTGTGGTAAATGCCTGGTTATTCTTAAGGCACAAATGCTGAGCCCTCATAACTTCTGAAGGTACTTCAGACTCCTGTAGGCAGGCTTTCTGAGCAGGTGATCGGCATGCTCAAAGGATAGTCCAGTTTGAGCTTCTCAGGTTTGTTGTTCCTTCGCTACTCTCAAAAAACACTTCTACATCTCTGTAAATCTGAGGAACTGCAAAATGAAGTCCTTTCCTCAAAGGAAGGTCTTTGTTGTGTGAGACCCAGGAGTCTCTGGGTGAGATCAGGTTTTAGATGAAGGAGAAAGTCAGTGTTGCTGATACCAAGGTGCTGCGTGTAGGTGCTGTCCTTGGATTTCAGTCTGAAAATGCATACTCAGCTCTTCTGAAAAACAGACTGCTCATGTATCTGCTCAGACTAGTTTTGGGAATTTTGTACTGAGTTTTTCAGGCCAGAGGCTATCTATGTGGGCTTGTACCATAGCTGGAAGAAAAGGGCTTGTTCTGCTAAAAAGAGCCAACTGGTTTATTTTAACATCAAATGTATTAATAGTTGCATTCCTCAACATACTTGTATTTATGGCTAAAATATACAGTTAATTTGTATTATATTAAACATATATATCATTGATAACCTTATATTCTTCTTAAACTAAATGCAACTTAAGTTGTTTTGTCTTTTTTTTGCATGCCTTCGAGGTGGTTTGATTAAAAATGAGTTCTCATTAGACAAACTACATGATTTTAGATTAAGGCCAAGACAATTTTACATTCCAAAGGACTTTTTAAAATTCTAGAAAAAACTTGCTCAGAATGTTTTTAAATAGGTGTACTGCTTGACACTGTTTCCTAGATGTTTGCCCATTACAATTCAGAGTATAATGACATGCAAAGAGACAGCCAGTCTGTCCCCACAGTCTCGATTTCTGTAAAGTAGATATTTTTGGAAATTCATCACAGTGGCTCTAAATGATGAGCAGAGTGAATGGAGAGGGATAAATAAGTGTAAGTTGGACCTGGGTTTGGGTTCTTGGTAACTGCACAGCATGCCTGCTGACAGGTGCATTTACAGTGTCAAATGCCAGGTTGTATAAATCAGCAGCACCTGAAGGTGAGGGAGAGCCTGAAGAAGAGTGTCAGTCAGCCTGAAGGCTGGAGATTGCTGACAGAGAGTTGGCAGAGCCTAGCTTTGCAAAGGCAGTTCAGAAACAGTAAGCATAACTTGAATCTATATTGTGGTGCCTATGTAGCTTCCTGTACTTGGATAGCTTGCTTAAAGCTTGTTTGGTTATGTCTGTGCTATGCAGATGTTTGCAGTGTAGTTATATCCTAATCATGGTAGTTTTACCACTCTTTTCTCTGGAATTTTCAGTTGGCTGTGCTTTTCTACCTCTTAATCATGTTGCATGGATACATGAACTGGAAGAACAAGAAGCTCCTTGCAATTACTGTAAAGATGATGATAAACATAGGAAAAGAATTCCTTGCTAAGTAGCTTAACAACTGTTTTAAAGGATTTAGTTTGATTTCATTCTTTCAATGGCTGATAAAAAATCCTGCAACCTAAAGTATTTGGTAGTGATCATTGTGTTCATAGCGAAAACGCACTCTACTGTAAAACAAGTTCTGCTATGCTGTGTGATTCTGTCAATATTTGAATCAGTAAATAGATGTTGGGCTGAGTCTTTAAGGTAAAAATCACTTAGAGGGATGGATCACCACAAGGTGATCTAAAAGGAATCTTTCCGTATTGTAATGCTGATTGTGCCTTTGTTTACCGTTTGGTAAGTAAATACACAGGTTCTGGTGTATACTGGGTTCAGCTTGTCTCTAAATGTGGAATCGTTGGGATTGGTTTAAGAATGGCTTGAAGCCGGAAGTATTAGAAGTTTAAATGTGTTGATGGCTTCTGTCTAAAAATCGCAATTGTATTTTTCTTGCTGATAGAATAATTGTAGTCAAGATTGTTCTAAACAAATTGAGGATTACCCCTCCACTCCTGCCTTTTTTTATCATACATTTGACCACTCTCCTTGTAGAGTCCTCTTCAGCATTTCCAAATCTGTCTTGTTGCTATATAAAAACTACGTGCGATAAAAAGAAAAACGCTTTAGGTGAGATGGATGTGGGACATTATCCACTACTCTGTCTGGTACTAATGTAGGGTCTGAAATGACATCCAGGAAGTCCTCCAAGGAACTTGAAGCCAAATTGTGTTATTCTGTTATTCTTGTGTTACTATGTTATTCCTGTGTACTTTACCCCTGAAGCTAATTAATGTTTTCAGATGTAGCCGTGCAAGGTCATGTGTTCTTTTTTTTAACTATATCAGAAAAAAAAAAAATCCTTCTTCATTTTAATATTAAAAATCACCCTGGATATCTTTTCCCTGTATTTCATTTAAATAATGATTGAAAATTTTCTATCCTGATCTGTCCATGAAATAGGAACATGGAAGAACTATTAGAGGCAGGAATGATAATAACAAGATTGAAGTAAATATCTCGGCAGAAGGCTGAGAGGAAAAGGCTCAGCAAAAGCAGAATTTTCTCCAGGAAATTCTCCAGAAAGTGACCCAGATGGAGAGAAAGAGTGGCTTTCTTCCATGACTTGTCAGTGGGTCTGCTGCATAGAAGGTGAGGGTGTTTGCAGTATGCAGTGGTACACGGTAGTGCTTTGTCGCCAAAGCTATGATTCTCCAACCTGTGAGATGACAGCTGCGGTATTTTTATCCAGAATTGCCCAGGCAGAGCTCTGCAGGCTCGTGCAACGTGGTGCTTGTGCAGTAAAATGTTCAATATAAATAGTTTGTGTGTACCCAGTTAGTCCAGTGCTTATGAGAAGCGTATGACTGATCCTACACAAAATACGTGGGTTGTAGTTGGATGTGCAACACAGCCTTTGAGTGCCTTCCAAAAGTGTCAGACCAAGACAGAGATATTCATTGATTGTACACTGCCTGTGTATACGCTGTACTTACAAAAATGCTTTGGAATTGCTGTGTGTGCCTGTTGCAGCTGATTGATGTGTGTATAGCACGCGTGTCTCGGGTGTCCTGGTGTACAGCAGCTTCTCTGGAGCTATGCTGTAGTTGTTCTTATGGAGCCTCTGTTCCTCTGGAAACAGAGGGCAAGTAAAATCTGGGAAGCATGTTTGGGAGAACTCAGATGTGTGGGAGCCTTATGCAGGTTCCTGCACAAAATAACCCGGTGCGCTCCATTTTGGCTTTTTATGAAGCTGTCCAGAGTGTGGTGTTTGCCTGGTGTTCTCTGGCTATGGGCCAGCGAAGGAGAAAGACTGTTGGCATCAGAGAAAGGAATGGCATTGGGAAATACATCCCAAAAATTCTTGGGGAAGGAGAGAATGAACTACAGCCAGTAATTACCACAGCTGGTGTCTGTCTTCACTCCCCAAATGGTCTTTATATCCCAAGTAGATTCTAGCTTTGCCGACTTGGTAGCTGCACTGAGTCCTAAAGTGTGTAATCCTTCTCCTTCTGCTTCAGATCAGAGGCCTGGCGTTTAAAAGGGGATCACAACCATGCTGGTGCTTCCAGTGTCCTTGAAATAGGGTTTTTAGCTTTTTAAATTTTTTTCTTAAAATAGGCCTCAGTTCAAACCTGCTCCTTTTCTCCCAGCTCTCCCACAGAAAGCAACAATAGTGCAGTGCAAAGGTCTGTGTATGCAGCCATTTATACAACTGTCACAGTAACACCTTCTGCTGCTTGTTCAAAGAGGTGTTCTTTCTGTTAATGTGGAGTGTTGCTTTCAAAGCTTCTTATTGCGCAGACCAGGACATGGCGCTGTGGCGTGTTAAGTGCTGATCTGGAGAGTGTGTGACGTCAAATATATGACATAGGAGAAGATGACAGAGAAATGGTTTTGGTGGTGAGGGAGATAGCACACAATGGTGTCTTTTTGAATGCAAGCGTACTTGTGAACCACTTTACTGTGGTCTTGTGGATACAATTTGGTAACTACTGGTTGCAAGACTAACAAGAAAATGGGGAGAAGACGGTTCTACCGGAGTAGACAGTTGAGAATGCTCGATAGCAACTGTGAAGCAGGAGTAGAGGCTTAGTTTACAGATCTGTTGCCTTGGACTGGTTGAGTGTTGTGTACATTAGGTTGAATCAGTTGTTGGCTCTGGATAGTTGTTTGATGATGGTTATTTAGCATTGTTATTGTCTTTCCTTATAAAGGGAAACAGTTTGCTTCCTGCCTCTTCGGAAATTCAGCTGTTGTTGTGAATTATTTGAATTAGTAGTTTTCTAATGGTTGTTTTGAGGGCACATAGCTATTGAATTAGACTTTCTGCTACAAACCCAAGGGATTTCTTGATTAGCACCTTAAAGATCACCTTTATTGCTGCCTCCTGCAGTTTTTCTACTCAAGTGTCTCCTTTTTTGATGTCTTCCCTTCATCTCAGTCTTTATTCTTCTCCAGCTGCCAGCCATTTCTGTCTGCCCCTTTGCTGATTCATTGTTTGTTGCATGAACTTGCTCTGTTTATTCTTGGGAAGAAGAGAAAAAAAGATAAACTCTGCATTCACTCTTTCCTTGATTTCCATTTCAACCTTCTACTTTTCTTATTTCCTGTTTCCATTCAGTAGTCCTCGCTTCCCTCCACTTCAACCATTGTCATTTGCTCCCCTGTGACCATGCTGATTGGCCTTTGTTGCTTTCCTGTGCTGGGAGAGGAGGCAGAAAGGACACAATCAGCAGGAGAAGATGGCTTCTTGTAGGAACCAAGGAAGGACTATCCTGCCCATTGCAATGCTTTAACATCTGGTTTGGAGACAGACCAGAAGAACTCTTATCTCAATGTTTCCGTGACACACGGACAGCACAGTGTTTCAGCCAACCTGAAGCAACCATGGAGTTTAGTTACTCATTAAAATGATAAGGGGACAATATTTAGTAGATAGGATTAAATCAATGTGTTTCACTGTGGGTGCGTCTGTTTGCCTATGCTTTCTGTCTCTTCTGACTCATAAGCTGTTGAATTGTAGTATTTTTTATTGTTAAGACTACCAGTTACCATAGCATTTACTGCATGCTGCTACAAGGATTAAAATCCATCTTTTACTTTCCTTTTAAAACACAGTTGCTTCTTTGTTTTCTTGGGACAACATGTCTGTCCAGAGTAATGCTACTTAAAAATATCTATATATTTGTTGTTTGCAATTCTAGGAATGCTTTAAGGGAAGCTGGGCCACTCACAAGTTATTGCACAAGAAAGCAAGTAAGTATGGTGGAGTTTTTTAAATCCATTTTAATATTATTGTGAATTTGCTTTGTCCTGTGCAGACGGCTCTAGGTGGCCGTGCTTGAGCAGGGGGTTGGATCAGTTGACCTCCAGAGGTCCCTTCCAATCTCAGCTGTTCTGTGATTCTGTGTCTAAGAATGGTATGGATATTTTCCAAGATACCTGGCACTGGATTCCACATACCTGTCAAGTTCCTGGTAATCTAGAGATCTATGTAAAATTTCAGAGACAGCAGTACAGAAATCACTGTTTCTGTTCCTGTTTCTATTTGTATGGAGTATTGCCAGGTATTTGAACAGAGAAAGAGGGATGCTAAAGTAGAGGGCAAGGAGAATAATAGATCATTATTGTAAGACCTTGTCAAGCCTGTTCCATGATAGCATTGTCTCATGTAGTAAAGTGGGAAGGATACTTGTGAAGTCTTTATGCTTAGACGCTCGCTGGAATACAAGCAAGCCAGAGTGCGGCTGTTCTGTACGTTTGGGATGCACCACTTTGGGGAAAAAAGGAAAGTGCTTTTGTGCGCTGATGGAGCCATTGCTAGGAGGATGTGTTGTAGCTAGAGTTTTGCTGAGTTTAGCTGAAGGTAATTAGAGTTTCTGTATGCCTTAGTCACAGCTGATAGCTCTGGCATAGAATACTGGTAGATTCTCCCTTACTTGAGTAGTGAAAATCATCCATGAGTTTAAAACCAAACAAAGCGAGCAGATCCGCCCTTGCCTCCTCTCCCTCACTCCCATGCGCAACTTCATCAAGCTCTGCTTAAAAAGTGGGATTAAAAAGTAAGTTGCATGGCAGAAAGATAAATCTTCAAGTCATTTACCTCCTCCTTTTCTAAACCCCAATAAAACTATTTTTTCCATCATAAATGTTTTGTGCTTCATAGGTTGGAGTAGCACAGACAGTTTGAAATGTTTTCCTTCTTTGTGCTTTCCCAGTACAGGGGTCTCATAGTTCACACTTGTATTCTGTACCCTATGTCTTTGTACCTACATGGATGTGACATTTTCTTTGTTAGTAGTTCTAGTACTTGTCTGATGCAGTCCTCTAATGCTGTTTTTTATCTGACAGCAAGATTTTTTGTGATGCCACTAAAGCCAGGATCTTGTTAACTTCCTGGATAACTGCTGAACTTGAGCTGAGCAGGCTTGGTTCTGATAGCCCTCAAGACCTCAATGCAACAAAGTACTGAAGCATCCCAAGGGAATCTAAAATATCAATTAAGTGTTAGATTTTTCAAACCATTACTCTTCAGTGGTTCATCTAAACTGAATGTCACGTGGGCAGATGGCTCAGATGTCAGCCACAGAGACTCCTGAGGAATTCACATTAGGGCTTGCTATGGCAGACCTTTTGCCATCTCTTTGCTCTTGTGAGGTATAAAAAGAGAAAACAAATGTAAGTTATCAGGTTATGAGTTAGTTTCATGCTACCGTACTCGCTCTTAACCCTTGCCTCTTCTTTCTGAGTAAATATTTTTCCTTTTGGTAATGCTCTTGATCTACTTAGTTCAATCCTTATGTAAAAGCCTTAAATCTGTCCTGATAGGATTGTGTTATTTCTGAATGGTCAGTCACTGCACCATGTCAGACAGGAATTTCACAAGGCTGAGAGAGCTGGAAACCGCTAGCAGATTGGGATCATATTGTGAGGTGCACATACTGTCAGTCTTGAAATGCAGAAGTGGCAGCACCCTCACTCTGTCCGTTATATCTGGAGGGGTAGCAGGCTCCATATATTGAACCTCACTGTTGGATACCCTCCCTGCCTCCCCAGATTGCTTCTGTCACTCACTGCTAAGAGAAATCATGGAAAAGGGACGTTCATCTACAGTGGAAGAATGTTAATTGAAGGGCTAATGAATGTTTCTGTAGAAATGTACTTTTTCCCAAGAATAAAAAGAAGCACAGAACTATGTTTTAGGACTACAAATGAAGAGCAACCTAAATAATTACTACACTTTGTGCATTCAGTACTGCTGTCCTGACGTTCCTCAGTTTGCTATTGAATAAATCTAGAGTTGGCAGGATGTGAATTTTGAATGCGAAAAGCTCAAGTGCAATACAAAATAATAATTACTACTTACACTTTCATGTATCCATATCTAAAATGCCAGGAAGAGTCAAATCTAGATTTATGTGCTTTGGGCTCACTTTCTGGACCCCACAGTTTTATCCTTGGTGGGACTAATTTTGCTGCTGCAATAGGTTTTTTTTTTTTCTGTTTTGTCTTTTCAGAAGATGAAAAAGCTAAGCGTGAAGTTTCCTCTTGGACCCTGGAAGGTGATGTTAACACGAATCCTTGGTCTGGTTATCGATACACTGGTAAACTCAGGCCGCACTATCCACTGGTAAGCAATAGATGCTGCTCTGTACTCCAGTGCTGCTACATTCTGTTGCAACTCACGGACCAGTCCTGACCTGGTCCCACATTTTGGCAAGGACGTGTATGACTGAGTCCTTATTGTGGTTCTTTTTTAAACTTGATCTATCTCTTGGTATATTTGAAATGAAGGAAGTCTCTGTGAGGTAACATGCATCAGTCATAGGCTTAAGCCCATGCCTTTTGGGTGTGCCTTTGACGTTTACTCTGAAAAAGGCTGCTGCTAGTTCAGATGAGGTCTTCTTATAGCTGTTGAGTGTTTTCACCAGTAATGGAGCAGTCTGTTTCAGAAAAAGGAGAATAAATTTAGATTTTAAATAAATGGATTTGTATTGTTTCATGTAAATGGTTTGAAATAACCTGGTGATTAAGCTGGTGAATAGCTCTGCTGAAGGAATGGAGGTTGTTGTAATCTCCAGCACTGGAATGATGAAGAACAACTGAGGTCAGTAACGTCTTCAACTGTGAAATGTGGGTTTAGAAGGCAAACTCAGGATAACTGTATTTTTAAATTGGTACAAGTTTGTACATGGAAAAAGCCGAAGTTTTTATAGGATTTTATTATATAGCATTATTATTTTATAGCATTTTATTTACTTGTGTCTTTTCTAACTGGCATGTGCTAGAAAAGCTGCCCCAGTGACATCCTCTCCATAGTCTTCTCCATCTGTTACAGGCTCATCAGAGAACAGATTTAACAGAGCCTGAGCCTGGGGGTGTGTGTTAGTGTCACTGGAGAAAAAGCGGTTTGGATACGTCACTGGCCAAGTAATTTAGTAGTGTTATCGCTGACCGTTTGCTTTTTTTGTCTTTTGACTGCTGTAGGATTGATGCAACTGAAACTATTATAAAAAGTGCTAATGAATAGGGTGGTGACTAGAAATAACAGACTTGCTAATAGACACTAATAACCAGAGAGAGGAAGGATGTATTTGAAATCAGTGCATTTGCAGTCTGGAAAGCAGCAGAATAAACACTACAATGTAACAGGAGTAATGTGTTATACAACCAGTTTAATTTACTTGCTGCATTGAAGTTTCATTTTTATGAAGCTGTGAAGTTGGCTATTAGAGGTTGTATAATGTGAGAGCAATAAAGAGTAACAGGAGAATCTTTGAAAATTAACATTGGAACTCTTTTGGAGTGTTTGTGTACTTCACAATTTTTTCTAAGTGGAATTAGCCATATTTCGCTGTATTTAATTTTACTGCATGAATTTCTGTTTTTGTGACTGTGATAAGTATTCTTGCAACCTAACGAGCTGTGACTATTATTTATTTAGACGCCAACAAGACCTGTGCCAAGTTATATTCAGAGACCGGATTATGCTGATCACCCGCTAGGTAACTTGAAAAATCACAATTATGGAGTGTTTTATTTGCTTTCTCTTAATTGAAAAGCCTTTGACGCATGAATGAGATACTGGAGAAGGGAGCTTCTTCTTTTATCTGTTCTTCTTACTCTACCTCTTCTTACCTTATTTTAACTTAATGATTTTTCAGAAATAATGGTTACAAATAGTTTTTGGAAGCCTGAAGTTTGTAATGTGTTATCTTGAGAAGGTGTTCAGGAAAGAAAAGAAAAAAGAACCCATGCAAGTCTTAGTCCTTTGTTTATAACAAACAGCAATAAGTTGGCTGTCACAAGCAAATTCTGCTAAGCCATTCTCAGTGGCATCCCTGTATCTGCTGCAAATGTGTTAAGAAATAACAAAACTTATCAAAAACAAAGTAAGCAACCCCCCAAAAGAAAACTGATTAGAGTTCCAGCTGGTTTTGGACACAGAGGGAATATCTTCAGAATTACTTTCTTATTAATTTTTTTTGGCATTTTCCCCTTTTTATGTTGGTATTGGTGCTTTTCATTTCCCAAAGAAGCTGCTGTAAAGTCTGTTAAAATTATTTTTAAATTTTCAGCCGTTCTTTAGTTATTCTTTACAGAATGTAAATATTTAAACAACACAAAATACTGTCTCTTAGGGGTTCATTCAACTATAAAACTGAGCTTGCACATAATCTGGTAGGAATAATTAGCATGTTTTCATCGGCTGATAATTGCAATAGTATAACTAGAGATATTCACAAGCTTATATAATTTTTATCACTCTTTTAGAATTTGGTTATTGCTATCTATTATCTCCAAAGCTGCTAAAAAAAAAAAAAAAGGCTCTTTTTATGAAGAAAATGGTTTTCTTGTAAATCTAGTTTTTAAGGTTGTGTTTCGACTGACTGGACGCAATGGCTTTATGCAGTAAGTGAACAAGCATCCTGAGCACATGTGGGCATTATAATATTGTGGAAGCCTTATAAATTCAAATTAATCTGCATAATGATGATGATGCTATGACTTGGGGGGTTTGTTACTTTAGTTTGTGGTGAGAAAGTACATATTTTTATTGGCCTTGGTAAGCTGAGTAAGTTCAGTAAGTTCCTAGACCGGGCATGTGTAGCAATCACACCTCTATATAATGTGAAGGTTTTGGGTTTTTTTGTTCCCTTTTTTGTCTTTTCAGGAATGTCTGAATCAGAGCAGGCTTTGAAAGGAACGTCTCAAATAAAAATACTCTCATCTGAGGATATAGAAGGGATGCGAGTAGTGTGTAGGGTAAGAGGTTTTGGTTTTGTTGTGAAGTGTCTTTATTCTTTAAAAATCTATAGTGATGGTGTCACAGTTTGTGACGGCACATTTGAGAGTACAAACTTCAGGCAGCTTTTGAGCACTGAAAAATAGTTTGGGAAATTTGGTATTTTCTTGCTCTTTCTCTCCTTGTGACTCAATTCACAGCGACCTATTTTGCAAACAGAAAGATAACTTGTATGTGTTTTTCTGGCTTTGTTTCTACTAATGAGATAATCTTGTGGCTGAAACGTTGTTACCGTTAAGAATTTATTTTGTAGTGTGTAAATGAGCACAGAACTTCTTCTAGAGGAAAAAGTTACTACTAAGTAAAAACTAAAAAGCGAAAGCAAAACAGAGCCCCATACTTAAATTTTTGAAAAAAGCCTCTTCAATTTTAATCACTTCCTTGTGCATAAAGTCAAACTTTGCAATATATTTAGGTAGTCAGATTTAAGTTTATGGTATTCAAGAAAATGGAGGTCTAAATCTTAAATGGGAATTTTCAAATCTCATGGAGGTTATCTAATAATATAACCTGTAGGTGTTTTGAAGTTTTTCTAGAGTCCATGCCTATCCAGCTTTCCTGCAATCTCAGTGTAGCTGTGAAAAATGGGTTGCTGATCTTCTAGGGATTAGTCCTGGTCTTATTTTAAATCAGTGCTTTTGATTTGTTTGCAGCTTGCTAGGGAAGTATTGGATGTTGCTGCCATGATGGTGAAAGCAGGTGTAACTACTGAAGAAATTGATCACGCTGTCCATTTAGTAAGGTTATTTTATTGTTCTTCTGGTGTTCATAAATACTTTGTTCTATCTCTTTATTTTGAATAATTGCTGTGCTGTTTCCTTTGTTGTGTGAATTCATTTTGTTTATTTTGAACTGGTTTTCAGTTTGGAGCTAGCGGGTAGTGCAGATGTTAGAAATATATTACAGCAAAATGGCAAATTCAGAATGAGTTAGAAGGTCCTTCCATGGTTTTCAGCTTCAGATTCCCTCTAAGATTGTTCACCTGTTTTCTTGTTCACATCATATGGTTTTCATTCTCCTAAACCCTTTTTACTCCACAGGTACCATTATATAAAGAACCTCTTACGTAGCTGTGAACTTTTTCTGCTCTGTGTTGTTGGTTAAGACATACAGGGGAGAAAGTTTAATTATTTATGATTCAGAATCAGAACTGAGGAGCCTGAGAGGGAATTGAAATGAAGTGTTTGATGCAGTCAGACAAGCTAAAGTCACAGTCCAGCAAAGTATTTGAAGTAAATGTTTAAGTACTTTCCTGGCTAAATTGTTCATACATACTTGAACTACGTAATTTTTATTTTTCTTTGCTGTCCTTTCTATAAGGCAGCTAAACTGGTAATTGAGGTGCACTGTAGGGAAGGGAACAATTTTGATCTATTTAAGTTTGAGAGCTTTCTGTTTGCTGTTCTTTTTGTCTGGATTTGCTGCTGTTCAGCCCAGACTGTAAGGAACTTACACTGGTTTGATTAGGCTGTAGGTTTCTGTTGAACTTCATTAAACACTAAATTACTTGCTTATACATAATGTCCAGTGTGAACAACTGGTAGTTAAAATGATGTTATCCCTCCTCAGCATTTTTTTTGAAACTTTTGCCTGGCAGATTGTGATAGTGACAGTTATCCCTAATTGGTACTTTTCAATTTTAAAACAGTATTTTTTTTTAAATAATAAGAAGTTAACACAGTATTATTTTTCCAGAATTACTTAGTATGTCGTGTTTGTATGTAAGTATGTATAAAATATATGTGTCAGTTCTGCAAAAATGCAAAAAAAGGTTATTGAAGTGAGTGCAAAAAAAAGCAGGTTCAGGTTTTAAAGCTAGAGCTGAAAGAGTGATGCTAAATGTTATTTGTCTAGCTTGTATGTTTTGCAAAAATACTTGATGTCTTAGTCTAGGTGCTTCAAAACAGTTATTGAAAGTGGCTGGTTTTTAAACCATATGAATATTGCCATAACTTGTGTTAAACCTGAATATTTCAGCATTGGTTGTCAAACATAAAAAGGAGTAGAAACAGAATGAAAGTATCCTTACTTTCTTCCTGGTAAAAAAGTCAAAGCCTAACAAAATACTGTAATGCCAAAAAATACTTGAAGAATCTTATTTTTAGGAGTCTCTGCTTCTCAGCCTATGATTCTTACTGTAAAGCTGTTGTGTGTATGTTTTCTCTTTGTACAAAACCTACTAATGTAAAGTGTAAATTGTATTTTCCAAATTAGGCTTGTATTGCAAGGAATTGCTACCCTTCCCCTCTGAATTATTATAATTTCCCTAAGTCGTGTTGTACATCAGTGAATGAAGTGATCTGTCATGGAATTCCTGACAGGAGGCCGTTGCAGGAGGGAGATATTGTTAATGGTAAGTGCTATGACAATTAACCTTCAACATTTCTACCTCCTATACAGTTAAACCACGCAGCAAGGTGAGGTTTCATTAGGAGGTGAGATGATTGGAATAGCTTCTTAAAAGAGGCTTTTGTTCTTGTTTACCAATTAAACTCTGGTCTTTACATATTTAAATGAATGAGTTTATTTAATAAAACAATTTCAAAAGTTTGGTCTTTATTATTCTTTTGCCCTGCATTAGTATAGTGCCTGAGTATCCCATTTACAGGCTAGGTTCCAGTTGTTCCAGAATGTATAAATAGTGAATAAAGTGTATATTGAATTATTCAACTGCATTAGTTCTGTGTGAATGCTTAGTTAGATGGCTGTAGATTCTTAAGATTTTGCTACAGACATGTCTGTTATGATGACTGTGAGGGATCCTAGTGGTGAGGCATTGCATAGGTGCCTTTTTGAGCATCTCACAGCCTGCCAGTACCAGCTGCTTTTTGTTCTTGGTACTCCAGGTGCTTATGCCTTCTTGGATAGTGAGGAATGCTTTTATAAATTACTTGACCATTTTTGTTTTCTCATTCATATCTTCTTGTTTTGACAATAAAAATCAATCACATTTGTTTTGCACAGACATTTGTACCTTTGTTTATTGCATTGGTTTGCTTTTCTTTTATCTGTAAATAAATACCCAGTGAATCCTAATGTTTGGCCTACCTCTAAAAGCAGGTTGGAATCCTTCTAGGTTGTTGGATATTTGGTATGTATTAACATGCAATAACAGCTGCTGACTCCACTGCTCAGCACTGAGGGTGGCAGCCTTTTCAAAACAAGCCTCGCGACTGCTACCCCTTTCTGAGTCGGGTTTGGTCTGGCTCATTGCTCTGGTAACCATTTGGCCAGAGGTACTTTATCTTGTTTTAATTTCAAAGGTGATGCCTTTGAACAGCTCTCTGTTGCTGCCATCTTTTCTGGAATGCTGGATTTCAAACTAAGAAGCCCAGTTGAGTTTACTAGGTTGGCTTCATCTACACGGTGCCTTGCCTCTCCACTATTTACATGCCATGACTGTACCTCAGCACTAGAAAACACCTTTCATAAGAGGGTTTAGTTGTACCTTTTTTAACATCCCTGCCCTGACTGCACTACCCAAAGCTTTGAGTCTTCTGCTGTGTTTTGATGGGGAAGAACTAGTTTTCTCTTTTGTAGCTGAGTAGGTCTTGTTACAAAATGATCCATGTGCATTTCCCATGGGCTCAAAAGACTTCCAAGTCTTATAGGCTTCCTTTTGTTAAGGTAGTGGCTCAAAAGCCTGTTTAAAAGAAGGAGTAAAGCAGGGTACAAAGGAAGAGAGAGAAAAGTACTTTGGAGGGGTATGTCCAGTGAACAATAGAGGGAAGTGCCCATCTTTCTTTTTACTTAGAACTTTTTAGCCTGCTGGAAACAAAAGGCAGCCATATCAGAGTCCAAAACAAGTTTTTAGAATTACAGGTACTGGCTGGTGACCTCTAGTCAAACCTCCTGCTCCAAGCCAGGACGTTGTAATGTTCTGTTATCATAATGTTCCGTGGGAGCAGATTCTTGAGCAAAGCTGATCTCTGCAAAGTGAGATGTTCTGGTCAAATCTGGCGAAGTCAAGAGAAAGTCTTGTAAGCCTGTGGCCTATAAAGATAGCCTCTTCATAGCAAGAAGCCTGGGCAACGTGCTGGGCAAAGGAGCTCTGATGTATAGTTCACAAGATACTTATCTGGGTAAGTTTCCAGGGTGCTGGTTTCCTTACAGTCCTGTTGTGTTGTTACTAGGTATGTGCACTGCAGCAGCCCCACAGCATCGTGCAGTGAGTGTAGTGTGACCCTGACATGCACACAGCCACAACAGACTGTGCTGTTTTCGTGCAGCGTTAATTTAATTCTTCAGTGTGTGCCAGCAGTACAGATTGACTGCTGATACCAATGGGTTTTTCCCCTGTTTCCCTGCCAAGGTTGTACTGGTCTCCCTAAACGGCTCAAATACCGTATTCCTTAAGTATTATTGCTCAGTACAGTTCCCTTCATGTCTGTTTACCTGTGAGGGGGTCTGCGTGTGGATATCTTTATGAATAGCAGTTCAATAACTGTTCTAGTGGTTTTGGTATTCTAGCAGCTGTTAGACCTACCAGCCTGCTGACAAAGTCTGTTAAACACAAAAATACCCATACTACCACAGGGAGTCAACTTGATATGTAAATCTAGGATGTTTTGCATGTGTTTACTACATAAAATGACGATATAATGGCAAGTTTTAATTTTTTACTTGTCTGGGATACTAGAATAGATGACAACTATGTCTAAACTGGTAGGCCTGTTCCCATGCTTTGTGAAAGGACTTTTTGCAACAGGCATCTTGTATGGATGTTCTTCATCAAAAAAACCCTGTATTTTTGGAAAGAGTTAAACTTACTGAGATTTTTTTTTTAAAACTACTCATTCTGCTATTTTTCAAGGATGATTTGTATCACTTATTTTACAACCAACTTTTCAGTTCTTTCATCTGAAAGAAAAAAAGAAATTTTAAGTAATTTGGCCTGTTTTTCTTAGTCAGGAAAGTTGTTTTGTATTTAATGTTCAAGAAGTTTTACCTCTTTTGGCTGAAGACAATGGGTTATGGCATTACAATTTGTGCAAAGGTGTAACTTATTATTCTAAACATGCATAGACATTTCTGAAGTTAAAATATGGGTTAAAACATGATTACAAACCTTTTAAAATTTAATTTCCCCTTCTTAGTGCTGGAATTAAATCTAAGGTAAATGTTCATGGAGCAAAGAGCTTCTCTTTCCTGTTTTTAGTATTTACTGAGAAAATGAATCCTAAGCTTGCTGAGTCTGTGTTGCATTGGTGTGAGGATTTTTTTCTCTTCCTCTTTATTTTATTAAATCACACTGTTGACCAGTGGAAAAAAAATCTTATTAATTAATTCTGTAGAATCTACAGGCTAAGCATGAGACAACTGATTCTACTGGAGGAGTTTCCAACTGAAATTCTTCCAAAGTAATCATAACTTCAGTTACAATACTATATTTTTACATTTGTGTGTCTTGTCCTTCCACAAATCAAGAGACAAGAAATGTGAAATACAGTGCTAATATTACAATCTGTCCGGCATTCTTTGCAGTGGATATTACTGTCTATCGTAACGGCTACCATGGAGATCTGAATGAGACATTTTATGTTGGAGAAGTTGATGAGGGTGCCAGGAGGCTTGTCCAAACAACTTATGAGTGCCTGATGCAAGCCATCGATGCAGGTAAACCCTTTGGCCAGGGCCTGAAGCATTATGGTTTGGTTCTCAAACACGAGTGCTTATATTTGCTCTTACCTGGGAGTGAGTTCTGTGGTGGGACACAGAAGCATTAGTGTGTCACCAGCAGATGATGTATGTTGTATAATGCAGTGATTCTTCAAATGGCACAGTTATGTGGGTGGTGGTTGCAACTTCTAGTTGAAATGTGAGTTGACAAGGAAAATGTAACTTGATGCTGAGTTGATCCACATATGATGGTATTTACATGGAAACAGCCTCTTTGGACTATTAGTTAGATGAGCAAGACATCTTTGATCTGAGTATGTTAGAAAATGCGAAGAACAAAATGTGTTTTGGAAAAGCAAAGTATGGCATCCAAGTTTTATAATTTGTGTTGCTGTACAATGAACCAAGAAGGCAAAACACTGTTTAAACACTTTAACGTATCTCTTTTCCTCTGCCAAACCTGATGGTTATTTTATAAAGCTAATTATGAGCTCTTGATTTTAAATTGTGGGAGTGTGCCAGAGAAGACAGATCCATAGGCTTCAGTACCCAGGACTTGGGACAACTTCATTGAGACGTAGAATGAGAGAGAAAGGTAGCTAAAAAATGTCACGTTCAGCTTCATTCATAAAGGAATATACAAAGTTCTCTTTGACAAACACTGAAAAAAAGCAAAAATCTTCCAAGTCTCTGTTGTCTGTATCTTATATACCCTACAACTTCTTGGAATCCTCAATAACATTTACTCACTTCATGGCCTCTGCAGGCTGAACTTTAAGGTACATATGAAGGTTTTAAGCTTGCATTGAAAAAAAAATATAATGAACTTACTTTGATTAATGATTTGGAGATAGCTTGCCAAACTGAACAGACAAAAATCCATATTACTTTTGTCTTACTTATCCATTGTGTGATCAAGAAAGTACTGCAGAACTGAGCTGTGAAGAATGTGGATGACCTGTTTATGTGGGATGGCTATTCTGAAATGAACATTTTGTTTTTCAGAGCTAAATTAGATGTTTATCTTTGTTCCTGCCCTACGAGGAGCGACTGAGGGAGTTGGGGCAGTTTAGTCTGAAGAAGAGGAGGCTCAGGGGAGACCTCATTGCTCTCTACAACTACCTAAAAGGAGGTTGTAGTCGGGCAGGGGTTGGTCTCTTCTCTCAGGTGACCAGTGGCAGAACCAGAGGGCATGGACTCAAGCTTCGTCAGGGAAAGTTTAGACTTGATGTTAGGAAACTAAGTTCTTCACTGAAAAGGTGATTGGCCATTGGAATGGGCTGCCCAGGGAGGTGGTGGAGTTGCAGACCCTGGAGGTGTTTAAGGGGAGACTGGATGAGACACTGAGTGCCATGGTTTAGATGATGGGTTGGTGTTAGTGTTGGGTTATAGGTTGGACTCGATGATCTTGGAGGTCCTTTCCAACCTTATGATACTGTGATACTGTGATACTTTGATGTATGGCTATGTCAGAATTTCACCTTTGTGTTCATTTTAATGAAATGTAAATTCTCAGCGTAACTTTACTTTGCCAACATTTTAGATGTTGTAACAGATTTTAATGGGTTTTAGACATTCCCTGTTAGTAGGAATTCCGGCAATAAGTGTCTCAGATGTTAAAAAGGGTCGCCTTTCTCGTTTAAATCATCTTATTTTCATGGCATTAGACAACAGAGCTTTAAATAGGAGAGTTATACGAGAGAGAGGCAAAGGGTTCCTTGCTGCCTTGGGATCAGTTGCTTGATGGTGTCTGGTCTGAAGGAGATGATACTACTTCACAACTATTTAGCACAAACCCAACAGATTAACTTTTTGTCTCTTCTCCACTGTGTCTTTTTTTTTTTATTATTATTTTGGAAAAAGCATTCATATCCCAGAAATCTGAATGCTCTGTTATTTTCTGTAAATTCATCCTACTGATGTAACTTGTTTACATTAGCAGAGAACTGAACTCAATGGCTCATGTAAAGTTTTAGCTATATATGTGAACCCTGCTTAAGATGGCTCCACATAACCACACAACATCTGGCTCCTGAAGGAACGGTGTATATTCAGGGAGTTGTTAATGGTCTTCAAATAGCATTTAGGTTCTTTTTTTCTTTTTAGTGGCTCAAGGCTGCTTTCGCTGTGCATCTTCATTAGCTGATGGATGAGGCATAAAAACAACGGCTTTTATGGTATTTTTACTCCCTTGTCCAGGTGCTCAAAGCGAATTTTTCACTTATCATCATTTAAATCTGTTCCCAACTCTTTAAGACTTCCTAAAAAGATTGTCAAAAAAGTTAATCTTGCATATAAACATTCTTATTTGCTGTAGTGTTGCCACTAAAAATCTTGTTTAAGAGCAGAGATACCCAGGGGTTTTTTTCCCTCTTCATGTGTAATTATTTTCCTCTTTATTTGTGTGGACTTTCCACAAAGTAATAGAGAAGTAAGTGTATATTCAAACATAGTTCGTACGTTCATTGAAAGAAGCACTGCATTTCTGGGTATGATAAGTTACCATTTACTTTGAAAATCTTTTGTTATCTTTAATTTCAAATTCATCATCCTTTTGATATATGAGCATTTACATCCATGAAAGGGAGAAAATAGTATTCTTGTGAGGGAGTTTCCTTCTTTTTCTCATGTTCACTTTTGTGTGAGACTGTTTCCTCCCTCTCTCATGTTATTATGCTCACTTATACTTGGTGGATTAAGTGACCATAGGAATACTAGAACAGATGGCCAGACAAGCCAGGCCTGCTATAGAGGTGTTTGCCAAAATGGTGTTTGATGATTAGTTATCTTGAAAGAAAGCTCTATAAATTTCCATCTGTGTCTCTCTAATTTTGCAGTAAAACCTGGTGTTCGGTACAGAGAACTGGGAAACATTATTCAGAAACATGCTCAAGCAAATGGATTTTCAGTGGTTCGGAGTTACTGTGGCCATGGAATCCATAAACTTTTCCATACAGCCCCCAATGTGCCACATTATGCCAGTGAGTATTCATTCTCTTTGGGTTGTCCAGCAGGCAAGATGTGGTCTGCAATGGATGCACGCCCATTTTACTTCTTGCTTATATTTATAAGTATATATATTCTAATGAAGTAACACATTGCCTGAAGGCAACTAAATTAGCATATTTGTACTTGTGAAATAATTTTTTTCTGAGCTGTGGGCCATAGCTTGCTTTATGAACCTAAATAAGGTGAATATCTAATATACTAAGGCAATCTGTGCCTACACTAATTGTTAGTGTTAGCTCTCATCTCTACTGGCTAAGTGCTCAATGTTTTTGTATCAGTTCCCAGCTAATCCCTTGGACATCCTTGTCTGATACGAAGAGGCAAATGTTTCTGTCTTTAGAAGATCTAAGCAAAAACTTACTGCTGTTTTGAAATGTAAATGAGAGGCTTTTTGAAGCAAAAAGCTCATTTATAAGCCTTTAAATTATTTAACAAAATCATGAAAACTACAGGAAACAAGGGATATAATTTGTTCAGATGCCAAAAGACCAGAAACTTAAATGTAAGTGTTAAGAGCAAGAAATACCAGCATATGATGGAGATAGAGGCAAGACGCTTTAAGTAGAAGAAAACTGTTCTTATTGCTGTTGTGTCAGCTTGATGTCTGACATTTTTAAATCATCTAATTGATTTAGATAATTTAATAAAACGCAGAGTAGTCTGGAGGATGGAGAACCTCTGTGTAAGAATTGATGAAACTTGTCTATAGCAGCAAAGTAGCTTGGAGGTCACAGTTCCTGTGCAGTACTGGAGTTTGATCCAGCTCTCATACGCTAGGCTGAGTCAGATCTAAGCTGCTCTGCCATTCACGGTAAAACAGGGCAGAGGAAGAGGTGCTGAAACCTTTCTTCAGTCAGACTACAGTCCTAGGGACATGCTGTGTATCAGTTCGTGTGCTTCAACATAAATATTTTTGGTGTACAGAACATCCAGCAGTATTGTCCTGAATGCTTTGAAATTCTCTGCCTTTTTATGTTAGCTAAAGAAATACAGCATTATCACACTGCCACTGCCACGACCCCGTTACCCAGTGTGATGAGGGGGTCAGTGTGTCTTTCGTAAATGAAATCATGAGGTTACTTAACCACTACCATATTTTGACATTTATTGGAGCTAATGATTCAGTGGAAACAAATAAAGAGATTCCAAGCCTTCTCTGAATATCTTAAGTGCTTTTATTTTTATTGATTTTTTGAATGATGTTTTTAATCATAGAATTCTGCAGAAATTCCTGGATTACATTTGTTCAGTGCTTCTGTAGAGCTGGAGCTGAAGTCCAGTTGCTGGAGAGAAAGACAGCAATTGCTTTTAAGCTCTTTAAGTAAATATTGCAGTGTTGGGTGAAGGGGAAGAATTAAGGGAAGTCATGATGTAGAATTAAAAAAGCACAAGTGAACTTGTCATCTCTGAAGAGCTTTTCTGACTTTACAGTATTCCTGCTGTATTCTTCTAGAAGAATTCATTCATTTACTGAGATGTGGTCACTTTTTCTAACTTCAGTGTTCATTTTATTGCAGAAAATAAGGCAGTTGGAGTCATGAAACCAGGTCATGTATTTACAATTGAACCAATGATCTGTGAAGGTGAGCAATTTGGCAATAGAGTAAGATGGTTACTCTTGTTTACTATTAAGTAGTGATGGAATAGGATGCTGGTTCTGTTCTGTATAGTTGATAGACCTTTCATTTATCTTTGGGGAACTGATATCTGTTACTTAAAAAAAAGTTAAAAAGTCATCATTTATGTTTTTAGGTGGCTGGCAAGATGAAACGTGGCCTGATGGTTGGACTGCAGTAACAAGAGATGGAAAGCGATCTGCCCAGTTTGAGCACACTCTGCTGGTCACCGATACCGGCTGTGAGATCTTGACCCGGCGGCTGGATTGCATTCGTCCCCATTTTATGTCCCAGTGATCAGTCCAGACCCAGAGGTGGATCTGAATGATACACGTATATATTTTTTTTTGTCTCTGTACTATGCATTTTTTAAAAAGTAAAGTATAGAGAGATTTCATCAGTTACTTTGTTCTCAGCGATTGTAGATAAGAGGATTATCTTGAAGAACTTGACCTAATATCTGGAAAAGCAGAGAGGAACTTTTAGTTTCCTGCTTTCCTCCTACCTACAACACTCATGCTATACTTTTCTTTTATTCTTCAAGTATCTCTTTAGCACCTTTTTTTCCAACTAGACCCACAATTGCTTCTGTTGCTGCCATGATATTAGCTAGAAAAGTCTGGGTAACCTTTCACACTGGGACTTGATATTTTGGGATCCATTTTTTTTTCACCACCTCAGTGTGCCCTGTCTCTCTCAGTATGAGTGGCACCTGAGATTTTAGGCATTTATAGTTCCAAAGACTTGCTCCTGCTTCTGCAGATACTATTCTAATGGACTGGGCCTTGCTTGTTTATCAGTTGAGAAGGGGACAGAAGGGAGTAAGATGTGCATGTTGCCAAGAATAGGCTACCCTTACCTTTACTTCTGTCCCCATCTCTCTGCTGATGGCCTCTGTGGTGACTGTGATTGTAGGTGACGCGCTGTTTTAATGGCAGGACTTGTTTCTTGCTGGAGATTTGATAGGATGAGCTTCCCACAGAGAAAGTTAATAAAGTGTGTCTTATATGCAGCTCCCTGGAATAAGCTGCTTCTTGGTGAAGCAGTATTTGCAGGCAGTTCCCAGCTCCAAAATCTTTGTGAAGCTGATGTATCAGACTTGGCTAGGAAAGGAATGAACGAGCCAAAAAGATCCCACAGTTTGTGGGATCCCTGCGTGTTAAGTGGGGTATTTTTTAAAGGTACATCCACAGTAACTGTGGGGTACTGGATTTGCAAGACTTCCAGTGAAATGAGTATATATCTCAAAACAAGTCTGAGTGTGAGAAAATTAAACACCTTCAATGCTGTATTCATTTTCATTTGGTAACTTTTAAACAGGTCATTTTTTCCCTGAGTTAAGTGAGCTTCGTGCTCTTGGGAGGCGTTAAGGGAGGCAGCTATGAAAACTGATCTTTTTCCCCTCAATGTTAGTGTATGTACCCCTTTATTTTCTGTTAACGGGTCATGATGAGCTAGAAGCTGTCATGTTAAGGAGTGTGGATTGATTAAGCCTCTCTTCTTTCTTCCCTTTCTTTTCCCATGCCCATTTCCTTTCATCATCTTTGGTGTCTCTGCTGAGGGAATTAATTTCCTTCTGAATTGTAATGAAAAACTTTTCAGACCCCATGGCCGACTTAAGTCTTACACCACTGTAATGCAAGAAACAGTTAAACCAATGCAGACATTAAATCATGCAATTATGGGCATAAATTACACCTTTTACAAGGTGTCTGGTGAATTTCTTGTCACATTAGACCCAAGCATATGAGGTTCCACATACCTTTGGCTCCCCTTGGCACTGCAGAATTTAGGTGGGGGGAAAGGGTTTTGTGCTTCACAGAACTGGACTCATGTACTACCAAATACCAAATTTGCCAGAAAATGTCTTCTCTGCCCTGAGTGCCTCAGACCTCTGTTGCTGTAAGAGTATCATTGCAATGTTTTCATTACCTTTATTATTATTTTTAATTATGCAGTAAGGTGACCTGAAGTGATGCAAATGGAGCATGTGTGCGTGTGTGTGCCTGTGTGTAGATTTTTACAAAACAGACTGTAGGACTTGAGTGGAATTACCTGTGTCAAATGAGATGCAATGGATCAAGGAGATGACTGTCCTGGAGGTTTGCCCACCATATCATTCACTTGAATGGTTACAATGGTCTTGCCTTTTCTATATGTGTGTGTATGATGGGGGTGGGCTTCATTTTTGGTCTATAAAATAAAAGTTGCAGCTGCTTTTAACAGAAACAACAATTTATTATTTTTTTTCGTGATCCAAAACCAGGTTTGCTTGCACTCCTGGTAGATGCATAAAACCAGTTAGAAGAAGTCAAACCTGCACACATTACCACTTGAATACCTCATTGTCATTGCAACAAAATTTAACACTGCACATTTTTAATACAGGTAATCTATGATGCTGTGCATTTTTACCTATAAATTGAAATTATGGCATGAAAAGTGTTTATACTGACTTCATGCTACTACAGTATTTTTAAAGAAGTGAAAAGCTTAAGTCGCATCTACAGTATTTCTTTCAACGTAAGATAGTGCATCAGCCTGGAGAGCAATATTTATTAAAAACATTGTTAAAGGCTATTTTTTTCATCTATCTGGTTGTAACTGCTTGAATATGACATACTAAACTTGTGTTGACTAGATTTGGGAAATTATCTATTTTTGATTCTTACAGAAGTTGCTGTCCACTTCAAAAAAAAATCCAGATCACAAAAAACCCAAACCCAGTTAAATCTACTTTCTAATGAAATTTTCAGAAATTATATACACTTTTGCTACAAACACAGCCCTGCAATTAGTTCTGAAACAATCTCTTAAAATGTTTTCCCTTTTGCTATCATATACGAGATAACGGAAGCTCTTCGTGTTGTTTCTGCAAACTGACATGAATATTTAAGGAGAGATTTGATGGCTAATATTGAGTAAAAGTAACAGCGTAAGGTGACAAGCTGCATCTTTTACCTGACAGCCAGCAGAGTACACAGACATTTTGTGTACAGTCATTTTGGTGGAAACGTTTTGTCCGTTGAAGTATTTAAAGTTGCCAAGATTGTACAGTTCAATACAGTTCCTTGATCATCAAGAAAGGGGTACAAGCTCTTGTGTTTGAGTCGTGTTGTTAGCTGAGCAGCTTCAAGCAGACTACTTCAAACACGCTCTGTTCAATCAGTGCTTTTGGGGACAAAGCAGTCTGAAAACTCTGCTACATAAGGGCTAGGATATCAGTTCTTCAGGCTGCAAAGAAGCTTCAAGTCTTTGCCCTGAGTGCTCTGGTATCCCTAAATGTCTTTGTTGACTTACCCTGACGTTACAAGTGTAATTTTACACAAACACTCCAAGATTCAGATTCTCTAAAGTAATAATGTAATGCAGATAGCGTGATTGTATGGTCTTGAACTAGTCTGTGCAGCCTCGAGGAACAACTGTTAACAGGATTTTAAATCTGTTAAGTCCAATTGGTTGAATTAATATTTTATTGATGCCATTGTGTAGTCAGGGTTCTCTGGCTGTAACAGCCTGACAGAAGAAAACTCGCTAAGTTCTTTAATGTTCAGTTAGCATTTCTGGAGCTACAAAGTACTGAGAATCACACCCCTGCTGTGTCAGAGGGCTCACTTTCCTGGTACAAATTAATGCTTGATTTCTTCTGGATGCTCAAAATTGATTTCTTATGACACAGGAGTTAACTTCGCTGTTTACTCAGTCTGAAATGAAGTTAGAAATGCAGCTATCATCTCAAATATTTTCAGAATGCTCTAAGGATATCTTTCCAATGACAAATGGAAAAGATGGAATTGTCCCCATTTTATAGCAGTGTCTTGAGGTAAGGTAGTTGTTAATGGTAGAAGAAATTTCCTCTCAGGATTACTGTTTGCATTCAGAATTCTCCTTAACAGTTGTTTTGAACAGGTTCCCTTACAACATGAGTTTTCTCTCACTTACTGTCCTTGGTTCACTGCAAAGCACTGACTTTTTATTTATGTAACTTTTCCTGAAGTGGGTAGCCTTTCTGTCTCTGCTTTGCAATTTGTTTTCTGCTGTTCCTATGTGTCTTTCTGGACCTGTCACAATGCTTCCAGTTTTCAATTCAAAGAAGTTTTATACAGTAAGATCATTTCAACTATATTTAAGAAAAAAACTGCAACTCCAAAATTAAGAATTCCGTACAACAAACAAACAAATCCCATAAAACCCTGAAGCCATCACACAGTGCTCTTTACTGTTGTTCTGCTGCCCCCTGAAGAGCAGACTGTTGCTCTAATACTAAAGTTCCTGCTTCAATGTGTGATCCCATTTCTGACTAAGAGAGGTAACACTGCCACACACTTGGTTTTGCAGTGCTGGCTGCAAAGGCTGCTTCAGTTGCCAGTAAGTTTAAGGAAATGGCAAAACTGCTACTGAAGTCTTGGAAGATGTCTCTAGAGCACAGGACCAGAGTAGTCTATGCTTATCTTTACAACAGGCCTGCCTACAGCTACTGTAATAAACCAAATAGGAAGTAAGGCCAAATACAGACTTCCCAAGTGCACACCTGGACACTCAGGTCATAAGTCCAGCCACCCTCTGCTCTACAGTTGACTTCAAGGTAGAGCCTCAGTAATTTGATAGCTGTTGGAGTTCTTGCCACTCTCTCAGTATGGTTAACAGCACATCAATGCTGCTTCCCAACCCAGCTTTGCTTAGCAAACTGCCAAGTATAATGAATCCCACGTCACTTGCTATTGACTCTTCCTTTGTCAGATACACACATACAGTAAAATCAGTAGAGGAGAACAGTAAGGCACAGCAATCATAGACACAGTTTTAATGCTCAGTAATTCCAACACTGTGTTTAGAAATAAGCTTTTATTAAGTGGATTAATTCTGTTAGGTACTATGGAATTTGAAGAATAAGTACAGAAGTTCCACAACCAGTGCTAATTACATAATGGTATTCAGTGGTTACTGATTGTTATCGTTACTTAGTATTCAGAATGTTCACCCTAAAATACATCGTCTTCCTAGTCCCAGTGAATTTTCATTTGCTTGACTCTAATCTGTATCATAGATTCCATTATAAAAGGACAGTTCCCATGTTGCTGGCCAACTGGAAGGTCCACAGTTGTCTCTAAAGCTTTAGGACAGTTCGAATGCTTAAAATGAAAAAAACAAAAAGTAAAAAAAGAAGTTACCGGTAAGTCCATTTTCTCCTCTCCCCTCCCTTTCATAGTCAAGACATACTTTAACTTCACTTTCTTGCAAGCATGAAGTTATGCTTATGCCCGTAATATTTATTAAAAAAAATGGTTAAAATTGGGTTAGTAATACTTGTTATCTTTGGGGTTTTTTTTGTGTGTCCCCCAATAAGATATACTCAAACAGGAAGTTTTTCAAGCTGTGTTGAGTGTCACTTCTCAGAACCTAGCCAAGATCAGGAACATTAATGTTGCCTTTCATTACTGGTTTCCTAGGACACACTCATGTAGGAATAAAGTTCAGAAATGAAACAGAAGTTTGTAGCTGGGAAAGGGGAGCAACCTCTGGATGAAATTTGCATATATGCAGTGTTTCCAGTTGTAAAAGTACAGTATGGTTACTGTTAACCTATCTATCCAAAATAGGAATAGATGTGTGCTAAAGCAGGTAACTTTATTCCTTTTGAGAAGGTTATACGCAATACATCAATATGGATTGAGCTCAAATACAAAGACTATGCTGGTTTCTTGAGATAATGCTGCTGTTTATCCATCTGCAGATGAACCTAAATATGGATAAACAGAGTTGCCTGCATTAGTGCAAATATGCAGCAAAATTTTTTTTTTTTACTAGAACATATCTCCAAGTTTTCCTCTTGCCCACCTGCTGATTCTTCCCTATATTGAAAACACTTATTCTTCTCTTATTCAAAGCACAAAGTTCTTAAAAAGTATGCGACCTAGTCTGCTAAGTAAGCTGGTTTCTACTCTTAGAGGCACCGGTAGTTATTAAGAGTCTCTGAATTACCAAAGAATTACAGAGCATCTCATTAAAACTCTCATTTAGAAGAGGCCTGCTCTTGAAAAGACACAGGTCAAGCTTCAACACACCTCAGGCTAAAACTGTCTAATCCTTTCCTGCATTAGATTTTAACCTGCAGATACAAGTTCTGCCACAGATTCCCATGCTGGTCCCCATTTTCCCCCAAGCACCTCCATGGCCTGATCTGTACAGGGCTTTACAAGGATCACCCAATGTATCTGCTGTAAGAATACCCTGCTTTGCACTGCTTTTGCATGTTGATCACTCCTTGCAAAGTATAACAGTATAAGGGCAGCAAGGCTCCTCACGCATCCCACAGGGTTCTACCAGCACATGGTCACTTCAACAGGGGCCTCACTAGGAAGTTAATACAGCTGTGACCTAAGTCTGCAGTATGAACAGTCCAAACTGCCATTTATCTTCATAAAGGCAGAAACTGCTGCATGTTAAGAAGTACAAACTCATCATATGGTGTTCTACACCAGCTCAAATTAGAGAAAAATAATATTTTAACCTGTAGCATATTAAAAGATCATTCCAAGTGATTTGATTTCATTATAGCCTCAAACTATTTAATTAAAATAGACATATAGCTTAATTACCTGTAAAAGTGTAGCAATGTGAACTCCCCTTCAGTCTCTACATTTCTTTTTCTGAGGAAAAATGTTTTAGCAATGTTGGAAGCCTAAAGCTGACTTGTCCCCTTTATCAACTTTACATACTTGTGTATTTCCCTTACACGCTGTTGCTTGCTTTTTACTCTGCCTGTGTTTTGGCACATGCCTAGAAGCTCAGAGAAAGTGTGTGTGTGTTTATTTGAGAATGAACAAGTGTGGTGTATGTCAGCCCTTATTCCCTGTTTAAAACATGAGGGTGGCCAGGGAACTTGTATTTTGACGGTGTCTCATCAAGAAATGTCTTCTACACCTTCCAGTATTGTAAACATTACCTCTTTCCTGTGTGCATCAACTCAAAAGCCTCATTAATTTTGTCAAAAGGCAGCGTGTGAGTCACAAATTCATCAACCTTGATCTTTTTGGACATGTAGTCAGTCACCAGTTTTGGTACATTGTCTACGCTTTTCCAGCCTGAAAGACAGAAAGCATGCATTTTGGTTTTCCCCTTTCCACCCACTTTGGAAAACAGAGAGGAATCAAAAATACAACCCTTATGTGGCCACTTGTGTGACAAACATGAAAAGGAGCTGACATCAGTGATGTGTCGCTCCTGCTCTAGGCAAGCAGTGATTAAGGAATGCAATAGGACAGCTAGGTCTGGCAAGAGCACACATTATCCGAGCACACAAGCGCACTAACCCTTCCCTAGGTATGCAGCATTCAACATAACAGCAGCCCTCACCTAGGAGGGCACGCAGGAGGTATCTCTATACCTCTGTGTGCTTTTATAACCCAACTAAGTTTTGTATTACTTGGAAAAAGGGCAGTGTAATAATAACCTGGGGTTTGGATGCTTCCATGAACTTCATCAATTACTGTATCCCCAAGTTACTGGTAGCTGTAAAAGTCTCAATATGTTTTTAATTTGGCAGCAGAAAATGTGACTATTTTACTTGTTTCTTTTTATTTTATAGAATATTCCCATGTCAGCCCCACAATCTGTTTAGTGATTAAGCAACACAAACATGTCCACATGAGTTCCCAGTTTGCCAAAGACTAAGTCCTTTCACTGGACCAAACCTTCACTTGGTGATCAAACATTCCCTCTATACCACCCCTTCAGTACCAAATGGCATACAGTTACATTCTCTCTTCAAATACGTGAGATATCACACCAATGTGTTTACTTGTAGCCTGTCTGTAGGAGTATCAAATTTTAAAAGTCTTTAAGGTCAACGTAGCATTTATGAATAGCCTCTCAGTAGCACATTTCTTGCACAAACTAAACAAGGCGGTGCCTTTTTCCCAGCTTTAACTCGTAGTAAATTATTTTTAAAGCCATACCAAAACAACTTACCTCCGAATGCAGTCCCTTTCCATGTCCGCCCAGTTACTAGCTGGAATGGCCGCGTGGAGATCTCCTGACCAGCAGCAGCTACTCCGACTATCACACTGACTCCCCAGCCTTTGTGGCAGGCTTCCAAGGCAGACCTCTTCACAGATGGATAGGACAAAGCAGAGAGTTTGTTTTAAGCACAGGTTGCAATTCCTTTACCCCAGTTCATGAATCATAATATTATTATTTAAGGAACAATAAATACACTGAAAACTACATTAAATTTTCCACTGGTTTCAGACTCCTCATACTGTTGAAGATTCACTTTGCTCTTTTTACATCCCTACTGGCTTCCAGAGAAGTCACTCTGAACTCCCACTGGCAGATAAACTATAATCAGAGACAATGTAGAACATGTTCATAACAGTTAGGAATGCTGTTATAATCCCTGAACACCTAGTCCTATGTCCAGTAATACTTCTGCAAAGGTTAAATTCATTATCTGGGGAATTGGGGAGAAACTGAGTGGTCCTGAGATTTTACTGGTCATTGTACAAAGTATTTTATGTGAGTTTTGTTAACTGTCAACATATGAAAACTCAGGATTTCAAAGAACTTCCATTAAGGGAAAAAAGGCTCTAAATTTTAAGTGTCATTTTCAACCTAAGAAGTAGCACCTAAAGCAGGTGCATTACATAATTAGCACTGGATGTAAACTGGCCTTTTTAGTCTTAGTGAGTATACACTCACTAATTATATATACTTAAATGTGTATGACATGTTTTCTCTAACAAGAAAGCAGCTCATTTTGCTATTTAGCTAAACAATTAAGTGGCAGCTAGCTATCCCCTCCCTTTACATACTACTGTTAGGCAAACACTCACCATGACTCCAACATTACCAATGCACTCAAACGAGTAGTCTACACCACCATCGGTCATCTCAACCAGCACCTCCTGTATGGGCTTCTTGAAGTCTTGAGGACTAATGCACTCAGTAGCTCCAAACTCTTTTGCTTTAGCGTACTTTTCCTTGTTAATGTCGATGCCAATGATCCGGGATGCTCCTGCTATTTTACAGCCCATAATAACTGCCAGCCCAACCCCTCCTAAACCAAAGACAGCACATGTAGAGCCAGGTTCCACCTAGGAATAAGAAAAGAGCCATGAGCAACACAGACATTTCATCCTTCAACATGAGTTGGAAACACAGGTTAAGAAGTCTGTAATGAAGGAAATATGGAAGCAAATATATATGCCTACGAGACTAGTACTTAGATAAGGGAAACTATACCAAAAATTCATCCAAAAGCTCTTTAGGTACTAAGCTTTTCTTTCTGCCCAAAGACTCGACTCCCGTAACCTGTCCTAGACGCACGCACACTCAGCTACCAGCTTTCTCTCACTTCAAACTACTAGAAAGGCTTGCAGCAAGAAGATGAGCTGGAAAAGTAATTTATATTCAGCTGGTATCAAAAGAGATGCAGTTTATTCTACCTAGATTTCCTCTAAAGGGCATCAGGTTCTTCTAACCTGATCTGGCCTTTATGGAGAAGTTACAAGTTCTTAGCTAAACTTAATCACTTGAAGAAGATGATGAAACAGGGATTTGGTACATCATGTCTGCAGTCCTAATCTAGACCCTAAGGTATCTGTGTCCTTTGGCTCAGATACAGTTACAGAGAAAAGCCAGATGTAATCACAGCTTTTACCTTAGCAGTGTTAACCGCAGCCCCATAGCCAGTAGAGATGCCACAACCCAGCAGGCACACTTTATCAAGAGGTGCTGCAGGATCTATCTTGGCTACTGAGATATCAGCCACCACAGTATACTCGGAGAAGGTGCTAGTGCCCATGAAGTGGTAAATCTGCTTTCCTTTGCAGGTGAATCTGCTGGTACCATCAGGCATAAGTCCTTTCCCTTGAGTAATTCTTAAGGCAAAGACAGGAAAGTACAGTCAAGAGTCTTAAGCAGTAAATACTCTCACCAGACAGCATCCGTTAAGTAACACAGAGACGCAGTTGCATACTTGCATCGTTATTTTTCAATCATTCCAATAAACCCAGGTGTTCACACAAATTAGATGCTAAACTTCTAAAGCTTCATGCTGTTAATTCCTTCATGGAAGCACTAAAAGAAATGGAGTTTCATCAAGATGATGGCCTCGCTAGCTACCAATGCTAACTGCTTGTGCCACAATACCACACTCCCATCTTCACCTCCTTCATTACCCTTACCTTGCACATCACCTGTCAATTATGCCATTGGAGGTTTTTGTTTAGTTTTGGGAGACTCCTTTTTCAGAATGGGAGATGGAAATTTTGCTGGGAAGCAGGTGTTAAGGATAGGGGAGCTTTCTGTATAATTCTCTACCACTTGACAACTTTGGTGTTGAGTTCAAGAGCTAAATTACCTGAAAGGCTTCCCTTAAGTATGGATTAAATATGAGTCAGAGCATTTATGTTTTCAAGGCTGTGGACATAAGCAAGCACTTTACACCTTCACGTACATGAAAAAAGAGAAACAGATTTATTAAAGGGTAAAACAGAAAACATTTTAAGTGAGAATGGAAACTGACTCCCTAAAACATGTACTTTCAAAGTTACTGAATAATGCATCAAGAGGTTTATCCTTCGACGACAAATCCTGTCAATTACTTTTGATTACTGGACTAGGTGTACACTGAACAAACACTACACTACATATCAAGATTAAAAGTATACAGACCTTATCTTCTGGCACAGGTTTGTTTTGGGATTCTTACAGAACTTGCATTCTCCACACTGGGGGATGTATAGAGGGATAACAGTGTCCCCTAAGAAAAAAGTGTTCTGTGGCTAGTTATCAAGTTGAGCAAGGCATTAGAAAAAAAATTAAGCTACTTAATTTTCATGGCTTTTATGTGAGTTTGTGTTCACTTACAGCCTTCTTTGTGTATTAAAAACTGCTTATGGTATAGAGTAACATTGTTTATAGAGCGTGCTAGATTAAACACTTTCTCATATCTGAGCAAACAGATCAGAAGTTCATCATTCCAGAAAAAACAGGAATGTTACTGTAAAACTAAAAACCTCCAAACCAACAGCAAACAACATGATTAAATGTTTTTAAGACTTTTAATTAAAACAACAGGTAACAATTATAATTTAAAAAAAAACAAACCTCTTCTAACTATACTGATACAATTTCAAGTAAAATTGGTGTGCTGGGCTCTTTCAAGCCTTAAACCAAGAGCACACTGAATAGATTAATGTTATACCTCACAGCAAGAGAAATCTACACGAGCATATACCCCAGAATAAGACGTAATATTGAGTCCTGCAATAGCATTTCAGCAGCCCAATTTGACCGCTGATGCTGTAGTAAAGTAACGCTTTCAAAAAAGTCAGAAAACCTGTAAGGTATTTTCTTACCTGGCTTTACTTTTGTTACTCCTTCCCCAACACTCTCTACAATTCCTGCGCCTTCATGACCCAAGATAACAGGGAAACATCCTTCGGGATCAGCACCACTCAGAGTATAGGCATCAGTGTGACAGACAGCAGTGGCAACTATCTGTGAAGAAAGAGATAATCCAAGGCACCTTGAAGAATAGAATAGTAGCACAGATCTAAATATTTTCCTTTGGCCTGAAGTTCAGAATAAATCTGCCAATCCTGGCAGCGATTGTGGTATGGCCAACATAGTTTCATTTCTGGCAAGGCACAGAAGTAGCAAACCAAGGCACTTTTTCATATTTTGAAAAAATAAGGTCATGATAGTGTATATTTTCTCATTTTTGTCAACTAAATTCTGATGTTGAAACAGGCAGAAGATGACATCTGGCTTCCTAAAAATAGAAATCAGTACTCCAAATTGTCTCAAAGTAGGTTGGCATCTCAGATTTGAAGTTAAGACTCTAGAAGGTAAAATGACCAGAGACAATACACAGAATTCTCAGTACCACATAAATCCACTTTAAGTCTCAAAGCATCGCTCAGAGATCCTTTCCATAGAGAATCATTTCACCTTAGCGTATATTTGTATCCTTTTTGACAGATAAGGGATACTGGAAAGTCACAAACTTGGGTATGGGGAACCCAAGAGACCAATCACAGTTCAGCAGCCAGTAACTTATGGCCTGGCTGAAGTAAAATCCAGCACATTACACAGCTGCTACAAGTCACAAGCTGCTGCTCTTCAAACAAGATCAAAGGTGCTCAGATGTTTTGTGGAAGCTTAGTCTGTAATGACTGGAATTGTTCCCCAGGACTAGGCATCCTCTTTAGACCAGACTGTGAAGTAAGACCAGTAAAAATTAAGTGTTTTTAATAAACAGAAGATCTAAATACTTTAATTTTCTTCTTTGTAAACCCAGCTGAGATACTAATGAACTAATGCTATTCATTCAACATTTCTTCTGTTGGTAAACAAACTGTTCAGCTTTAATACTCAATCTCCCAAAACACAATGCGTACAGCTAAGGATTAACTTAATTACCTTGATACGAACTTCATGAGCTTTTGGTGGAGCAACCTCTACCTCCTCAAGAGAGAGAGGTTTACCTGCCTCCCAGGCAACAGCAGCCTTGCATTTAATAACCTAAAAGACAACAACAACAACAACAAAAGATGACCTCTGTTGTATGGTTTATTCAAAAATTCTTGTTCCACCAAGTGAGAAAATGAGAGAAACACTACTGGCTTTTGGAAAGAATCCCAGATACAAAACCCATAATTTCAACACAAAGACTTGATTGTCCTATATTTGCTTTCAGGAAGCTAAACAATAATGAGTGAACCAAGGTCTGAAATTTGGGTACCATTCTCTTATTAAGCAAAAAACATAAGCAGCCCAGGAGCACTTAGAAGATACTCAAATACTGCAGTGAAATGATCAACAGGAATGGAAAGATTGAACAATGAAAACCGTGGTTTAAAATAAAAGCACACTGTTTGAAGTTAAGAAGATTCAGAAAGCAAACTGGAGGTGAAATAATGGCCCAAGACTCGCAATCAAGAGTGAACTTCTTGCTTCCTATCAGGATGACTTCCGAGTAAGATTTTGGCAAGGAGATGCCTGTGCATGCAGCTGACATGCAAAGCCCTGCAGCACTGGTTGGGGACCAGAGAGATTTTGCTATATGGTTACTGACAGAGAGCTACTGTGCACTAACCCCTCTGCAGAGTCTTCATTCATTGCTCTTGGCCTTGGGACACATCCTGCTCTGCAACAACACCTATAC
Source organism: Tapera naevia (assembly GCA_033556795.1). Taxonomy (NCBI): domain Eukaryota; kingdom Metazoa; phylum Chordata; class Aves; order Cuculiformes; family Neomorphidae; genus Tapera; species Tapera naevia. The sequence goes on along the minus strand of JAUMJJ010000175.1, from coordinate 7,362,020 downwards.
ATCCTAGGAAGCTTTTCAAACCAAATGGTGCAGAGTCTGGATGAAAGAGCTGGATTTGTGGACATGTAAATCCAATCCTACCAACAGGTACACATGCACAACTCACTGAGGAAATCAGCACACATTACAGTCACACAATCCAGAGCAGCTTCAGTGCTGCAAGGGTAAGCATCTGGTGTACCTTTAGACATTGTTTAACAAAGCACGACTCCAGGTCTGTCCTTCAGGATAAAATGGGCACAGTATCAAATAATCTGAATTTTGCTTTCTGACAGACACAACATGTTTTGGCAGATGTGATATGCAATAGCTTCCTGCAGGACACACAGACCAGTTATGAAATCAAATTCAAGACCTATCTACATAAAAGCTGACAGGGAACGCTGTTGCAGACTAGATTGCTTTGGAACAGAACCCTTTGCAATCTACTCCAGAATAGCATCCATGTATTTTGAAATAAATCAGTTATACCAGAAGACTTGTACTGATTTTATTCCATGTAAATAAGGTGTAAGTCTTTGCTATGGCAGTTGGAAACATGAAGCATTTCACAGCATGCACTATAAACCGATATAAGAAAATGACATTTTGTGCTTCTTAATTAGCTGTGATGTTCCCATGGAATCGCTGAATGAGGATTACTGCAAAATCCCAAGACCAGTGCACAGTCATCCAGTTTTTTTGAAATTTCACTGTCTGGAAGAAATAACAGCACTAAGACCACTTGCTGAGCTTGCCAGGTCTGATTCACCACAGGAGAAAGCAATGAGTAGTTTATGAGGTTTTGCAGTATTTTTGTTACACAATAAACAGTATTGGACTTTGCCAGAACCAGTTAACACCCTTGCTATACCTGAAACAGCAGAAGTGCAGACATTTACCTTGGCTTAAACACACAAATAAATGGTGCCAACCCTAAAAAGCCTGAAGCTTTATAACAGACAGCCGTTACCTAGTCCTATAGCTGACAGGGACCTAGACTTGACAGAAACACCCTTAACCTAGAACCGTAAATTCCCCTTGCTCTGCTTTTTACTACCACGGTAAATATTATAAAAATGCATTGAATATGACATAGCAACTAACTGTGAAGACACAGTATGGGCGTTCAGTGATAATTGCTAAATGTACCAAATATTTTGCCAGAAAATCTAAATTCAAGGCACAAAGTGCGAGAGTGCATCATTTGGTAAATCATTTACTGGTTTTCAATCCATCCCTCATCCTCCCCCTCATGAAGTCACTTGTTCTCACACAGGAGGCTGTGTGTTCCTAAAATCTGAATTTGAACATGCTTAGTTAAACTCAGAATTAATGAGGGGAGAAAAGTCTTCTTATGGGATAAATCTGATTTTCTAAATCTAATATTATACATCTAGAAGGAAAATTTGAAATAATAACCTCTGATTCAGAAACTTTTACCGAAGCTGGCTTTTCAAACCGCAGTCACCTCATACAGCCATAAAGGCCCTTGGATATTAGAACATCCCCATCTTCTGACCTTTCGCTATTCAAAGCTTTCTGCTGATGCTTTGCTGAAAATCTCAAGGCCAACAACTGGGAAAAAAACCCCAAATTTCACCAGCTCTTCATTTTCTCTGTTAAAATATTAGCACAGGAACACAACTGTTGAGTTGCTTGTAGCTACACACATGATCAGCTCTCTGACTCAGGATGAAACGGAGCTCTCAGCAGCAAAAGAAGGCCTGTCCTCTCTGAAACTGCTTCTGGCATAGACCAACCCTCAGCATCAGGACCACAGGTGAGACCACCTAGCCCAGTCAGACCAGGGCACAGAAAGTAAAGCAGCCTGGAGTAAGTTTGGACTATCACGATGTTTAGAAAGCAGTGCAGCAAACTTGCCAGGCAATAGTTTTGAGAGCTTGTACTGAAAATGACTGGCATTGCTGCTGGAGAGCAGCCTCAAGGATCACACTCACAGGAAAGTGGCATCTTCCAAAACACACACCCATTCCTTCTTTTCCCACTCCATAAGGAAGAAAACAGAGGGTGCACTGGGCTCAGCCACCTTCCCATCTCCCTCTCAGCTGACAGTGTGCTCCTTACTGCCTTGTGGAAATGGAACGTGTGGGGCGAAGCCAACACCTTTGCAGCCCCTTCTGCAAAGCAGGGTGCTTTCAAGCTAAGTTGCATCTGTCCAAAGAAACAATACAACCTTTAGCTCTTCTGCTTGTTCTCCCATCACCCTGACTAACACAGTCAAAGCACACAGCTGGAACCCTCAGACCCAGGAAAGGTGCACTGGGGCCAATCAGAAGACGCAGCGGGGAGCGGAGCGTGCGTTTGTGTGCGAGGTGTCCCTGCCCATGGCAGGGGGGTTGGAACTGTATGATCTTTAAGGTTCCTTCCAACCCAAATCTGTGATTGTAATCCCACAAACACATACGGCAGGAATGTCCCACGCCTAAATAGCGGCTCCGGTTCCTGCCGCACATGCGATGTCTCTAGGGTAGGGGTGAGCAGAAGCCAGTCCAACCCCTGCACCCCCATTTTCACATTTCACTGTGGCTCTAGGGTAGGAGCAAACGTATCTGCAAGGACTCACAACCCCTGGCTCCAGAAAGCCTCCTCCTGCATGCGGTCACAGACTCACAGAGTGTCCTGAGTTGGAAGGGACCCACAAGGATCACCGCGTCCAACTCCCATCCCTGCACAGGACACTCCCAACATTCACCCCGTATGTCTGAGGGCATTGACCAAATGCTTCTTAAATACCGCCAGGCTTGGCGCCGTGACTGCTTCCCTGGGGAGCTGTGCCAGTGCTTCACCACCCTCTGGGTGAAGAAGCTTTTCCTGATATCCAACCTAACCCTTCCCTGGTGCATCTTCCTGCCATTCCCTCGCGTTCCGTGGTTGCAGGGCAGGGCTCGCTCACCCCAGCCCCAGCCCCAGCCTCAGCCCCAGCCCCAGCCCCAGCCCCAGCCCCAGCCTCAGCCCCAGCCCCAGCCCCAGCCCCAGCCTCAGCCTCAGCCCCAGCCTCAGCCTCAGCCCCAGCCTCAGCCTCAGCCCCAGCCTCAGCCTCAGCCCCAGCCTCAGCCTCAGCCCCAGCCCCAGCCCCAGCCCCAGCCCCAGCCCCAGCCCCAGCCTCAGCCCCAGCCCCAGCCCCAGCCCCAGCCTCAGCCCCAGCCTCAGCCCCAGCCTCAGCCCCAGCCTCAGCCCCAGCCCCAGCCTCAGCCTCAGCCTCAGCCTCAGCCTCAGCCTCAGCCTCAGCCTCAGCCCCAGCCCTCCCCGTGCAGGCGCCCCGCACGCAGCCGCCTCACCCCGCTGGCCATGTCTCCCCAGACCCGCGGCCCGACGGAAGGGGAGGGGAGGGGATGCCGTTTCTCCTCCCTCTGACCGCACATGCGCGCTGCCCGCCCCGCCCTGCCCGCGCTCCCTCCCGCTCTCGTTCCGCGCCGGGGCCGCGGGAGTCTCGAGCCCCTCGCAGCGCTTTCCTTCCTTCAGACCTGAAGTCCTGTGTCCAGTTCTGGAATCCCCAACATAAGGAGGACGTGGAACCGTTGGAACGGGTCCAGAGGAGGCTGCGAAGATGATCCGAGGGCTGGAGCACCTCTGCCGTGAGGACAGGCTGAGAGAGTTGGGACTGTTCAGCCTGGAGAAGAGAAGGCTCCGGGGAGACCTCATAGTGGCCTTCCAGTACCTGAAGGGGCTACAGGAAAGCTGGGGAGGGACTTCTTACACGGGCAAGTAGTGACAGGATGAGAGGGAATGGCTTTATTATTTTTCTTCTTTTTTTTTTTCCAGTTGTTTCATTGTGCCCCTCCTGGAGGCATTGGTTTTTACTGACTTTTCTGTACCTTAGTTTGACTTTGAAGTACAAGAAGATGCAGAGCAAGAAGTCCCTTGCAGGCTTAGCAGCCGTTCTGTGCTGAAAGAAGTGATCTGCAAGTGATGTGCCAGGGTGCTCTGCCCAGGGCAGTCTGAGTGCCAACAGCAGAAGCTGGCAGTGTGCCAGGTGATGGTTAGGCACTGGAACTGCTGGCTGCAACTTCGCACCCTGGTGAAGAGATTGGTGAGGCACAGGGAGGCTGGAGGGGACTGGCATATCTACCCACAGGCAAAACTGAAGTGGGTTCACAGAAATGTTGCCTGGTTTATTTTCCTCAAACAGAAGTGGTGCTAGGTTGACCCAGAGGTCATTTTTTCTGATATTAATACAGTTTTCCAAGTGAAAACAGTGTCATTTAAGTAGTTTTGATAGATAAATTTCATTAGAATAACCCCATTAAACAAGAGATAACCTGTGCTCAGGTTTTAGCTGTGGGTGCTGGAGTGTAGCAGTCTTTTTGTGGGATGTTGCTCTTAAAACCATCCTTTTGAATTCTAATTTTAACCTTCTTACATTTTCCTATGAAATGCTGGAGTGCAATACTTATGTAGCATTAAAAAAAAATTGAAATTATTCTCTTTCTTCAAATCAGCATCAATTTATTTTTGTAAAGTACCAGTATAGCTATTTGGAAAATGGAAACTTCTAAAAAAATCAAAATTGTTTTTATTTAAAATGTTCAAAGCTGGTTGATGTTGTGTTGGATAATTATCAGTTAATTAAAATGTTCTGGTTTTGTAAATACAAATACTAATTTAAAATATTGTCCAGTGTTTCAAGAAAAGGTTGGTTCCAAAGCAAAAACTTCAGGAATAATCTCACTGAGTAATCCTAGTATTCACTAATTAATCCTAGTATAATACTGAAGTATAAGAAAATAAAAGAACTTTTCAAAACAAAGGCCTAAATTAATTAGATGTAATAAAAATAAATATGAAAGTAACCATTTATAATGGTATATATAATGTCTTTGCTAGTGAATACTTCTCCTCGACTCTGCTCTCGTGAGACTCCTCATGGAGTACTGTGTGCATTTCTGGAATCCTCAACATAGGAAGGACATGGAACCGTTGGAACGGGTCCAGAGGAGGGCATGAAGATGATCTGAGGGCTGGAACTCAGGCTGAGAGAGTTGGGGTTGTTCAGCTGGGAGAAGAGAAGGCTCTGGGGAGAAGTTATAGTGGTCTTCCAGTATCTGAAGGGGCTACAGGAAGGCTGAGGAGGGGATAGGATGAGGGGGAATGGGTTTAAGTTGGAAGGGGGAAGATTTAGATTAGACGTGAAGAAGAAATTCTTCGCACTGAGGGTGGTGAGGCACTGGCTCAGGTTGCCCAGGGAAGCTGTGGATGCCCCCTGTGTTCAAGGCCAGGCTGGATGGAGCATTGATCAGCCTGGTCTGGTGGGAAGGGTCCCTGCCCATGGCAGGGAATTGGAACTGGGTGGGCTTTAAGGTCCCTTTCAACCCAAACCATTCCCTGCTTCTATGATTCTTTCAAACACAATACTTGGCCAGCTGTGAAACGACTGATGTTTTAGGAGTCAAGCAGCCTTTGAGGAGCTCTAATTATCTGCTGAGATTTGAAGTCCTGCCCAGTCGGTGGTGGTTATCAAAGGAGCAGGAGAGTCTCCAAGTTATTGGAAAGTTAGCAGTAATGTATTCGCTGGCTCGAGGGGAGCAGAGCCGCTTCTGGCTGGCGTTGGTCCTGCCTCGGCTGGTGGCAGAGCTCGGCAGTGGGCACGGCAGAGCATTCTGAGGAGCTGGTGCAAAGGGCTAAGCTCGGGCACGGGTGCCTGCTGCAGGCAGGTGCTTGAGCCGTGCCGAGATCCACCTCCTCCGGCAGGTTCGGCGGTTGGTGGCAGGTACCCACCAGGCGGCACTGCTGCCGTGGCAGAGCTCCTCGCTCCCTCGCTGCTCGGGAGCGCTGGCACCACTTCTCACCGAGCCACAAATCAAAATAACTGGTAAAGTGCAAGTTACAATTGCCTTGAGGCGGAATTATTTTATAGCAATCGAATTTTGTTTCATCTAGGTTTAGATTTTTTTTTTAAATGAAAAATAAATGTTTCTGTGAAATTAGCAAAACTTAGAAGTAATGCATGATGGTACGGATGGAGGAGGTGGTCTGCTTCCAACACACCAGTGTGGTAGGTTCCTTTTCCCAGTCTGGCACAAGTCTGTTTATGTGTTTATATTTATTACAGAGTTACTAGGCTAATTGATTACATTTTTGAGACTTGAGGCTAGGAAAAAATTCAGGCTGTGCAGACACACGTGCAGTATTGGGGAAACGTATTATGTATTGGGAAACTTCTTGTAGTGTTTTCTTGGTAGGGAAGTGCAAAAACATTTAATGAGTTACTTTGGTGTTATCTCATTAACTGAAATCTTACTGTTTTATGCTTAAAAAGTAGTTAAGAGAATTACAGGTAACTTTTATAGCAGGGCAAAGTGAGTTCTATGTGCAGAAGTTACTGTAAATTGGCAGCCAAGATGGAGTTGATCTTTGATACCTTGTTTGTGCATTCATGATGTGCTGGGTAATTGCTGATCATGCTGAGGGGTTTCCACAAGTTCAAAGGGCTATGGATTAGGCTATGATTTGCTCAAAAGAGGTCAAAAGGCATTATAGTGATACGGGTCCAATGTTTAACACTGAAAGAAGGATCTGTTTAGCAGATGACTTGATCACAGTGGCAGTCCAATTTTCTGGGGAAGATTTTGCGCTGTAATATTCTGTGCAACTTGGTACTGGAAATATATTAAAACTACAAAATCCTGTGCAAAAATGAAACCATATTCATGTATGTGTGTGTAAATGTTACATGATATCATGGGATCATTTAGGTTGGAAAAGACCTTTAAGATCATTGAGTCCAACCATAAACCTAACACTGCCAACTCCACTGCTAAACCATGTCACTAAGCACTGCATCTATACATCTTTTAAATACCTCCAGGCATGGTGCCTCAACCACCTCTCTGGGCAGCCTGTTCCAATGCCTGACAACCCATTTGGTGAAGTGATTTTTCCTAATATCCAGTCTAATTCTCCCTTGCTGAGCTTGAGGCCATTTCCTCTTATCTTATTACTTGTTACTTGGAAGAAGAGACCAACACCCACCTCACTACAACCTCCTTTCAGGTAGTTTTAGAGAGCGACAAGAGAGCAACAGCCTCCTTTTCTTCAGACAAAACAACCCCAGTTCCCTCAGCCCCTCCTCATAAGACTTGTGCTCCAGACCCTTCACCAGCTTCATTGCCCTTCTCTGGACACGCTCCAGCACCTCAATGTCTTCCCTGTAGGGAGGGGCCCAAAACTGAGCACAGTATTGAGCTGCAGCCTCACCAGCACCAAGTACAGGGGGATGATCCCTGCCCTGCTCTTGCTGGCCACACTATTTCTGGTACAAGCCAGGATGCCATTGGCCTTCTCGGCCACCTGGGCATACTGCTGCCTTGTGTTTAGCTGGCTGTGAACCAACACCCTCAGGTCCTTTTCTGCCAGACACTTTTCCAGCCACTCTTCTCCAGGCCTGTAGCACTGCATGGGATTGTTGTGACCCAAGTGCAGAACCTGGCACTTGCCCTTGTAGAACCCATTGCATTGGCCTTGGCCCATTGACCCAGCCTGTCCAGACCCCACTGCAGAGCCTTCCTTTCCTCAAGCAGATCAACACTCTCACTCAACTTGGTATCATCCACAGATTTACTGAAAGAGCACTCAATCCCCTTGTCCGGATCATTGATAAAGAGATTAAGCAGAACCGGCCCCAACACTGAGCCCTGGAGAACACCACTTGTGACCACCCACCAACTGGATTTACCTGCATTCACCACAACTCTTTGGGCTCAGTCATCCAGACAGTTTTTCACCCAGCACAGAATATGCCTATCCAAGCCATGAGCAGCCAGTTTTGTGAGGAGAGTGCTGTGGGAAACGGTGTCAAAGGCTTTACTAAAGTCTAGGTAGACAACACCCACAGGCTTTCCCTCATCCACTAAGCAGGTCCCCTTGTCATAGAACGAGATTAGGGTGGTCAGGCAGGACCCGCCTTTCCTAAACTCATGCTGACTGGGCCTGATCACGTGGTTGTCCTGTATGTGCTGTGTGATAGCACTCAAGGTGATCTGCTCCATAACCTTCCCTGGCACCAAGGTCAGGCTGACAGGCCTGTAGTTCCCTGGATCATCCTTCTGGCCCTTCCTGTAGATGGGTGTCACATTTGCTAAAATCTTCTGTCAACTGGGACCTCCATGGTTCTCCAGGAGTGGGACTTACAAACCCTGGAAGCCTTCAAAAAACTTAAGTCCACAGTAAATCTTTAGCACTGGTTCAGTAAATAAACACAGATGTGACGTAATGGAAATGTAAATTTTGCCTGTGAAAGCCAAAACGCATTATGATCTGCTTATCATCAACTACACACATAGATAAAGTACTTGCTAAATGAGATGAATTCTTACTCAAAGCATGCTTTTCAAAGCATGAAAAGGAACTACAGAGATTTGAGTGGCAAAATACTGACTGGTGAGATTCTGTTAATACTCTTCTGGTGATAGAAAAGATACAATAATAAAAATTATATGCATTTATGTTGAAACACATCTGTTTACTAAAACAGATATTCTGATGTACAACAGAAGACTTTGTCTTGTATTAGCATACAAAGCCCAAAGGAGGTGAAGAAATCCAAACGAAAAATATGTACATTCCTGTAATTCTACCAAAATTAAAAAACAGAGTAAGACCCTTCCTGCATTTATGAAACCCTACAGAGCAAATTTTTTAGGAGGTTTATTACGTAGAATGTTTTTGAGAGATAAGCACCCTTTATTGCAAATGTTTTATTATGTTCAAAGCAAATTTGTGCTGTCCTTGTTCCAGAATATGGATCCCATCTCAGTTTGTGCAGACGTTGGGTAATATGACTTGGGCAATATTACCAGTTTAGTACTGGCATAAAGCTCCTAGTAATGTTGTTACTGAGATGTCTTTTAAACGTTGACTCTTTCCCTGAGAAAAAGGAATGTTACCTCCAAATAAAACAAAAAAATGAAGGTAACTGAATATCTATAAGGTATAGGTGAAAATATAAAATAAAGAATTCTGAAAAAAAAAATAATACTAATACTAATACTTGTGAGGTTTGTACCTGCAAGTATGAAATGCATGTAATTTCCCGCTGAAATTTCCCGCTGAAGTTTGTGGCTGTTTTTATATTTCATGCAACTCGTGTATGAAGATAAAATCATCTTTACATTTCTGCAATGGTGATGTGTTTTGTTTGTGCTGTGAGACCATATTGTACCATCACATGATATTGCTTTCTTTAAAGACTTTATGTTTTCCTGGCATATGGTGAGAATTGATCCGAATAAATGCTAGACTGATCAGGAATTTAATTGACAAAGCCTTATCTTTTCCTTTAAACTATGTGATCCAGACTAGGACTATAATTGACTTCTTACCGCCTGTAACAATCAGTAGCAAGTATCCAAACCAAAACATCTTAAGTATTGCAACAGAAAATCCAATTAAAGTAAAACATCACCATGATTTCAGCTGTTATCTTTTGACTATTTTCTGCAGAACAGAGTCCAGATAAACAGCTTAGCTATCAATCATGTAACGAATTTTGGCAAGATTATCTTAGTTTAGCTAAGTAAGTCAGTGAGTAATTGCTCTTAATGCTTTTCTTTTTAATTCTGTTCCTTATTGAATGGCAAAGAGTCTGGGTGTTCTCCTTTAGAGCAACAGCCACCTCTGTGAAAGCCATTTGCATTGGAAATGTTCATGCAAATGGCTTATTAGAGGTATAAAACAAAGATAATGTACATATATTTATGTATATATATAGGTGTAATATGTCTTATAAAAGGTATAAATATGTTAAAGTTATAAGACTACTTAAGTGGTTATCCAGATGGTTGCTAGGTTTCTCTTTACTTCAGGCTTTGTATAGCTTTAATTACTTAGCAAAGATAGAGGGAAGGAAAGGAAATTAAGAGAAATAAGTGTGTTCTTACTGTATTTCCATTCTGAACTCACGGGAATCAGCAAAAACCTTCACAGGAATCAGCAAAAACCTTCACTGCATCACACGTGCCCCAGAGATGTGTCATCCTGCACAGCTGTGTAAGCAGGATACCACCAATGGAGCAGAGTCTGGAACAACAGCAGATCTCTAGGTGAGTGTTGTGCACCAAATGATGCGTGTGAAGGGCTGGATAGATATCTTGTATGAAATGCTCTGTTCAAATGCAGGGTGCAATTGCAATAAATCCAAGTCTGTTCCTTGTTCCTTTGCTGCTGGAAGAACTGTATCCTGTAACTTTTATCATAAACCTGCCATGTTCTGTATTAAAATAGGGGAGGTTACTGCCATTAACTTTATTTATGATAGTTTGATCTGATTGGTCTTGAAATTTCTAGGTTACTTTTCCCCACTTAGACCTGTGCAAACAATGCCAGTTTCCGCAAATTTTTTCCCTTGTTAGTTTTATACCCTGAATTTTGTTTTGGAAGGTAGTTATATCCTTTTACCTTCCCTTTTGTTTGACTAGGTAAGCCACACGTTTATAGATTCTTTTATCACTGTGGCTTTCTTTTCTTTGGCCCTGCTAGTAACATACCTTTACATCTCTTCCAGTTTGAATTCATTTGCCTTGAACATGGTTATCCAGAATTCTTTTACTACGTGTTCATTATGCTAATTTTGTCTCAAATAACTGAAAACTGAAGCTAACATGCTTGTGCAAGAGATAAAGTATTGAAACATTTCTGCTTTATGTAATAACTAACCCAGCTGAGCTACTTTGTGTAGTTTCTCTGTTCCGTGTATTTATCGTATTAGCTGTAACTGGTTAATGTCCACAAAATGCACCTTCATGCTTCACTAAAACCATGGAAGATGATGTTTTGTTACAAATGACTATAGACCACAGTCTGATCTCATACCAGACTAATATTATGACTAAGACTAGAACCTGGCATTATAGGAGAAGAATACTGCTTCAGTAAAATGTTATGGTTTGTAGTTTTTCCAGAATAATTGAAAAATGTACTCGCAGGCAGGGTTTCTATTTATTTCCCTTGGATTCACTTCAAATACTGGGTGCCAAAGTCTAAATGAGAGCTAAAGGGAAATTGCTATTTCTTATGTTTGAAAAGCTGTGCTGTGCTTTGCTTTATTGTGTTCGACAAGAGGAGGTGCAAAGTCCTGCACCTGGGGAAGAAGAACCGTGTGCTCCAGTTGGGGACCACTCAGCAGTGAAGCATCTTTATGGAAAAGGACCTGGAGGTCCTGGTGGACACCAAGTCAAACATGAGCCAGCAGTGTGCCCTTGTTACAAAGAGGGCTGTCCTGGTCTGCATTAGATGAAGTCTTGCCAGCAGGTGGTGGAAGGGGACCGTTCCCTTGTACTCAGCACTGGTGAAGCCACACCTGGAGTGCTGGGTCCAGTTTTGGCTCTCCAGAACAAGAGACACATGAACATACTGGAGAGAGTCTGGCAAAGGGACACAAAGATGATCAGCAGCCTGGAGCATCTGTCCTATGAGGAAAGGCTGGCAGAGCTGGGACTATTCAGCCCTGGGAAGAAAGGGCTCAGGAGGATCTCATCCATCTGTATAAATACCTGGAGGAATGTTGTAGAGAGAACAGTGCCAGGATTTTTTCAGTGGCACCCGATGACAGGACAAGATGCAATGGGCACAAACTGAAACACAGGATGGTCTGTCTGAATGTGAAACAGGTAGAGCTGTATCTGAAGTCCTGTCAGGAACTACAAGACGAGCCATCCATGCACAGTATAAATAACTTTGACATAATTTGGTTCAGTTTCCATACTAACATTGTTGATAATGCTGCCTGGAAATGGTGCTGGGCAAACAAGGGGATTTTTTCTGGCTCTGGGAGATGTTTTCCTTCCAGGTCTCTTGGAGCATAAAACCTGTCATTCCTGTCAGGCTTGCCAAGTTGCGTATTTCATAGTAGGAAATGCAAAAGGATTCTGCTGCCTGTACTACAGAGGGAAAATGTGTTATATCAAATCAAATGTAAATGATGCTACTGAGCTGTACTCAATGTAGCAGGCAGTTCCATAGATTTCTGGTGTAAAATAGGTAAGGTGGCTTTTTTTTTTGGCACTGTTCTACAAAACATTTCTGTGAAACAGAGATATCTCTGTATATATGTCATTATTGACTTCTTGCTTATGCCTTGGATGCCCTAATCAGACTTTTCTTCTCTTGCAGGAGACACTGAAGTGAATTTATGAGAATTAGGAGCTTTAACAAATAGAGATCCTTGAGGCAGAGTTTTGAGGATGTTTTAATTCTGATGTTTGAGCAGTCTGAAGGAAGAGTAGAAGGAACGGGGGATAGAGGTGCTGGAGGTTCGTGTTAAGAAAGAAAAGACAGGGTCAGGCAGTGATGCTAACTGTGATGCATGGGAGACCTGTCAGCAACAGAAGAGTTAAACTCCATGTAGATAATAGAGTTTAAACTCCATTAAGCTTAGTGAAGATAAACTCCATTATGTTTTCTCAACCAGATACTGCTTCTGATATGTGATTTTACTGTGGAAGGATTTTTCTACACATGCATGTGCATTTGCCTTCTGGCTCTGTGCACAGCATACTCATATACTCATAGCCAAGCATGTTTCCAAATCTGATAATGAAATAACTAAATTGTTCCAGCCAGAGTTTCCCTCAGTGTATGATGGTGCAAAATCAAGATTTGCTTTCTGCAAACTTAAAGATAGATCAACATCCTATTACGAAATGTATTTCATGTTTTCCTCTCCCTAAAGCTGTTGAGCACAATCCATAGTAGAGTCAGCTCTACTATGTGACTTTCATGGTGGAGTAGAGTGCACCCATTAGATGTGCAGACAGCAGGAGGGTTACAAGCACAATGAAAGAGAGGATTAGAAAATTATTCTTACAGTTTAGGGGAATGCTTTTAAGGAATTTGGATACAATTGAGTGTGATGATCACTATAGAATGGCAAGTTGTAAGTCAGAAACAGTTCTGCAGAAAAAAAATTGTCTGCAAAGAATAGTGGCTGACAAAAGGAACCTGCATCAGCAATACCCTGCTGTTTGGGGGTAGAGGAAAGGGAAACATTGTAGTGCAGGGGTGTCAAACTCCCGGCTCCCACTGCTCTCCTGCTCCTGCAGCGTAATGCGCGTCACTCGCTGCACAGTGACCAGCGCAGGGGCCAGGAGCTCGGCGCTGCCGCTGGGTACAAACAAGGTGCTGGGCTGGATAAAACAAGGAGGAAGTTCGGATTTGGCCCATGGACCGTGAGTTTGACACCCCTGTAGGTAGTGGCTTTGGAAAAAGGAATAGAGTTGATGAGAAGTAATGCTTCAGGGTGGGAAGGGCAATGGTACACATAGTAACAGTCTTCGGGAACATAAAAAGTAGCTGCAAGGTTGAGCAGGAGGTTTAATCTCTCTGAGGAGATTAACTTTGACAGTATGATAGAGTTTGAAATGGTAATGGAAGAGATTGTCGTTGGAGGCCTTTGAGCACAAATTCTCTCTCAGGAATGGCATAAGGGAGTTTACTTTGCACTGGGAAAAAAGCTGATCTGCGTGGTCTCTCAAGAACCATTTGAGCTCTGTTTTCAAATATGCTCAATTTCATAGTCTTGGTTTTTTATGGTCCACCACAGTGGATTGTGGTGTTTAAAAACATTGTAGGATGTTAAAAGAACCATACTTTTGATCAGCATCTAAGAAATTTGTCTGCTTACCATTTTGTTGATATGAATGATATTGCTAGAAGTGAACTTCACCACTAGTTTCTCTAAAGTGGTGGTGTAAATAACAGCAATTTTATGATGTATTGGATTTTCATGGGAAATAGGTGGAATTTAAAATACTGGAGCATTTGGCATGGCTATCATAACATTTGTATAAGTCAGAGCTCAGAGTATTTGACTTAGAATGAATGCCAAAGGATTATTCCAATAATATACTACATTTACATAGTGCTGGTTTACATTTACATTGAAGCAAAGATTGATGTTTGTGTTTGTATTACTTCTGCAATGTGAAAGACCTGGAAAGGGGGCACTTCATGAGAAATGGTGTGTGATTGTCATCTCTCAAGTATAAGAAAGCGGTACAGAGTCACAAATACTCAAACAGCAACTGAAAACATTTTAAGTGATGGTCTGTTCAGAGTTAGCTGATCTCTACGTTTACTTCTAACAATATGTAACCATCAGTAGAGAACAATGTTTGGTACACTATGTATACATGTATACATGCTTCATGTATACATTGTGGAGCAAAGCCATACCTGCTACAATATGATCTATTTTGTTCTTCACAGTAGAAATACAAATATTGTCTCTGAAACTGGAGTCCAATTACACTGAAGAAAAAAATTTAATGTTGAGGCATTAATAAAGGCAGTAATATCCATCTTTATCTTTTGATTAAAAATTACTGAAGGGTTTTGGCCTACTGCAGGCAGGGAAAAAGATAATATTTGTACTTAGCCCTTATAAATGCATTTCAGAGTCTATTGCACAATGTTCAACAATAATTTATATCCTGACTTGCTATATGTGTTTATGTATCAGACAAATTTTAGTAACCAATTTGTTAGGTCACATGTTTGTACAGATAGCACAGGCCTCAAGGTCTTTGCTTTCATCTTTGTAGTCAATGCCTGGCCTCCTTTGTGTATTATGGTCATTTCCTGTCTGTATCAAAGTGATGGAAAAATGGAAGAATATTTTGGCAGATATCGCGTTGTGCAATAGACACTGTAATGCACTTTATGAGAGCTAAGTACAAATCTTATCTTTTCCCCCACCTGCAGTAGGTCAAACTGTTCAATAATTTTTAATTAAAAGTCAAAGACAGATATTAATGCCTCAGCGTTAAAATTTTGTCTTTAGTGTAATTTGGCACCAGTTTCAGAGACAATATTTGCATTTCTACTATGAAGAACAAATCTGCATTTGTTAGGAAGATTGATAATTCCCTATTCTTTAAGGTGTCCTGTCGTTTTAATTTCCATTAGGACAAAAATCTTGTATACCTCATATAAAATGGGAAGAGGAGAAGGCAGATAATGTAAGGAGAATTAGATCCGCCCTGACGTACTGTACAGTGAAGAGATATAACAAAAATATTGCTAAAAGCCTATTACAAATGTAGAATTGATTCTATTCACCCTAGTGAAGGAGAATGGCTGAGGGACAAAATGTCTTAAAGTAGAGAACAGGAATCTTACAGAAAATGCTAATTTTGAGTTCTTATCACAGAATCATAGCATCCTAAGATACATCAAGTTGGAAGTGACCCATAAGGATCATATCCTTGCATTTCCTTTGGGCACAGAACAAAGTTACTTGCCAGGCTGGTTATGATTCTGTTAGTTCCTATAGAATTGCAATCCTGCAATATAAGGAGAAACTTTGGTTTTTACTTTCTGAAAGTCTAGGTATAGTACTTGTAGCACCCACACCATGGTTCATAAATGCACTTGTAATTTCTCTTCCTGATTTTGGTGAGTTTCTCTGAGGTTGTTATCAATCACAAAACTAGAGGAGGAGAAAAGCAAACAGATTGAGCTCAGGGGGTCAGAAGAACTAAAGAGGATAAATATGAAATGAAGAAGGGGAAATTAGGAGAGAATAGGGCAAAGTAATGTGATAAGACAACCTTATGTATAAATGAAAGGGACTGGAGTGACAAGTTTCACCTGAGAATAATCTCATGTAGCAAAACATGTCATGGTCTTGCGAGTGAGACCAGACAGCAGTAGCAGCGGCAGCAGGTGCGATGATTTGGCTGAGATTGCAGCATTCAATCTGCTGAAATGGGGACAGAGATGTGTGGGCATAACTGTGTAAGGTGGGCGAAGGCAAGAAGCATCAGCAAACAAGGGAGCAAAGGCAGTTGCTCCCTGCTGAGATTAGGAGTACAATGAAATAATAGTAAAAAAAAAGACTGTGAAAACATGGTACAGTGGAGGAACATACACGCCCTTTTGATAGAAAGCTGAACTGACTGCAATATGTAAGCAATGTTTTTCTTATTTATTGCAGGTTCATGAGAAGTGAACTTGTTCAAGAAGGGTGATTTTCACAAGAACCCATTTGTTTAATTTCAGTGTAACCACTTTTGAAAGACAATCAATCCCTCAGTCTGTCCAGGTTCCAAAAGAGGTGTTTTCTACTCAGGGTCAAGGTCCTGTATAGGAAATTGGATGAGTGCAAGCTTCTTGGAGGACCATCTGTGTGTGACCCTCATTTTTGGGAACTGCTTCTGCACTTTGAAAGATGTCAGCCCCTGGTTTATGTTCTCAGGGACTGCCTGGAGAGGTTTGTTTTGGCACTTGCTACCATGTGTCCCAGACCTGTTCCTGTCCTTGCCCATGGGGCAAAGGGGAAAGTCAGCAGCAGCAGCAGCATCACTTGCAGCTGGGCAAAAAACTCCCAGCTTCCAAACCTCTTGAATTTGTCTCCAGTTTCACAAATATAAACAGGCAATGCTACTGTGCCCCAACAGCTGGCTGAGCTCTGGCCTGGGGCATGGTGACCTTGTGGTGTGATGGTGGCTCCAGCTGCTGGGCAGCCTGTTCCCCAGCCTTGCTGACCAAGCCCAGCCTCTAGGTGATGATGGCTGGGTGCTGCTGTGCTCTGGTCATGGAGGTGAGAAGCAGCAACAGTGGAGAGGCAAAGGCAGTTGCTCCCCGCTGAGCTAAGGGTACGATGGAAGAGCCTGCAGTATGAGGAAGAGCTCCTCCTGCCCCATGGAACCTCTTGACTGAGCGCACTGCATGGGCCAAGTTTTGATCAAATCTCTTTATTGGTAAAATTTTGTCTTGGAAGAGGTGTCCTTCCAAGTCTTGTCTGGGCGTGGAAGCGGTGTCAGTGGCACCAGCACTGGCGAGTTGCGCATTCTCATCTCCTCGTGCCCCACAAGGGGAGGTCCTGCTCGGCAAGAAGGACTCACGCCAGGAGAGTGTCTGCCGTGCTGTCCCTCTGCTGGACCTCCTGTGGCTGTGTCCTTCAAAAGAGCAGGACGCTGCGAATACTGAGAAGCGGGAAGGAAGGGAGGAGTTAGAAGTGCTGCGGCTGTGCACGTTCAGGAGCGGGCAGCAGGGCAGGCAGGTGTGCCCGAGGACTCTTCCTAACTCAGCTGCATGAGATGGGCAGCAACAGGGCAGCCTTGCAAACCCCGCTGAAGGGAATCCCTCAGGAGCTAAGGCACCTTGTCCCTCCCCAAGGCTCTTGTGCTGCTGCTGCAGGATACGTTCTTCCTTCCTTTGGCTTTTATGCTCTTTTAGCCAAGGATGCTCCTTACTCCTCTGCCTGTCCTGTGCTTTCAAAGAGTGCCCTGAGGTGTGGTGCCTGAGGGTCTGTGCTGGCTTCAGGGCAGTGCTAAGTATCTCTGCTAATCTGAGCCATGAGCGGAAGGCTTCCCTGTGGTAAGCATGGACTTCTTTCCTCTGGGATGCGACGGATTCTCCCAACACTCAGCTCTAGTCCCTGCTTTCTCAAAAGGCTGAGATGCTATTTGAGAAGACCGGATTGTGTGCCCTGCCTGCCAGAGTGTTTGGACTGTTGGAATTTTAGGTGGAGGTGGCATGTGCTGTACCTCGCTCCTGCTAGTCAGGGTCTCACCTTTTTCCTGCACGTAACAACTGAAATCCCTCGTTCACTTTGGCAATCGGCAGTGTGTGCGTGATCAGCAAGTCTGGGTTGAATTTCTTCTCCAAATAGCTGGAAACTAATGTGGGTAGTTCATCTCTCAATCTCCAACCTAGAAATGGGAGAAAGCACCTTCAGTGAATGAGTGGAGAAATGCTGTTTTGGAGAGGTGGTGTTGTGGTGTGAGTCAGGACTGAGTGACAGGTACTGTTCTTCTCCTTGGAAGCTGAGTGGGTTTCCACAGGCAGTTCAGGTTGTTGAACTGTACGATATGGTCACAGGTTTCTAAGCACGTTTCATACCTATCTAAACAGTGGACATACAGCAATGTCTCAATACAAATAGGACATCACTCAGATGGAAAAAGTCATTTGCAAAGGAAGAATTACTCAGATGCCCTGAAGGGTACCCACTCCACAGACATTTGGAAGCTACCATGAAAGGAAAAGACTGAAAGTTCTAAAATGTTTCTTGAGTTTCATACCCCCAAGCAGAGTGCCCTTCCAGGTACGCCCAGTCAGCACAAGCATAGGATCAATGGAAAGCACTGAATCGGCAGCCAGTTCCCCAACCATGACGCAGACGCCAGTGTTCATATTGCAGGAGGCAAGGGCTGCAAGCTGACAGAACAGGCGGGTGAGTTGGAGAACACACTGATGAGTTTGTCAGAAAAGTGTTCTTTCTGTGCATCATTTGCCTCTCCCTGGTGATCTGGAAACTCATACCTGCAGCAGGCAAGCATTGTTCAGTGCCTGTTACAAGATGCGTACACCATTTTGTGCCAAAGCCTAGAAAGTGTCTCCTGGAGCAAAGATGTGCCTAGCAGTGCAGGCAGCAGGCAAGGAACTGCCTGTGGGAGTGAATTTTTTCCTGCCAGGAGCCTGTGAATGAGCTGTGAGGGAGGGCATGTGCTGAAATGCCACCTACCATGGTATCTGCATGCCCGATGGCCTCAAAGGAGTAGTCCACGCCGTGTCCGGTCATCTCAGTGAGCACATCCTGGATGGGCTTCTTGAAGTCCTGAGGACTGATGCATTCAGTGGCACCCAGCTCCTTGGCCTTGGCAAACTTGTCCTTGTTGATATCAACGGCAATGATGCGGGAAGCTCCAGCTGCCTTGCAGCCTATGACAACAGAGAGGCCAACTCCTCCGAGGCCGAAGACAGCGCATGTGGAGCCTGGTTTTACCTGCGTGACGTGGACCCTGTGAGTCTCCAGCGTGACAAGGGGGAGTCTGCTGCACAGGGTTGGTGAGGGTGCGCGGACAGCCCTGGGTGCTTGTTCTCATCATGCCAGAATACCAACCTTGGCAGTGTTGATGGCAGCCCCGTAGCCTGTGGAAAACCCACAGCCGAGCAAGCAGACTTTGTCCAGAGGTGCAGCAGCATCTATCTTGGCAACAGCGTACTCTGGGATCACAGTGTATTCTGCAAAGGTGCTGACCCAGAGGAAGTGGTGGATCAGCTTCCCTTTGCAAGTGAACCGGCTGGTTTTGTCAGGCAGCAGGCTTTGTGTTTCTGAGAAGCTGTTGGGAGGTGCAAGCATTTGTTGTCCATCAGGTAATGCATGCGTGGGCTGTCAGACTTGTTGTCAGACAGCCGACCCCATTTAGGTGTGGGGGCATAAGAAGTAAACTCACTGGCACTTGAGGCAGTAGTTGGATTCAGGATTCAGGCAGAAGCTGCATTTCCCACATTGAGGAAGGCAAATGGGTATGACTTTGTCTCCTGCAAGAAGGTATATGCCTGTATGGTGCCTCTTGCTCAGCAGGCACTGAGGGTGCTGTCTTTGGGGCACCTCTGCTGAGCTTTCCACTGACAGCATCCCACCACAAACCCTCTGCTTTCTCTGTCAGGAGATGATGCTCACAGTCCCTCCTATGTGGTTGGGGAACAGACCAGGGAAATGGAATTGACAGCCAGTGCCAGGAATGTGGGGAATTTCTGAATTCTGGGCAGTGCTGTGATCTTTGAGAGCTGATTCCTGGGTGTGTGTTTGTGCGTGTGTCTCACCTGGTTTCACAGAGGTCACTCCTTCTCCAATGCTTTCCACAATCCCAGCTCCTTCATGGCCTGGGATAACTGGGAAATCCATATTAGGAAAGTTACCTTCCAAAACATGGTCATCTGTGCAACAAATGCTTGTGGCCACAATCTGTTTGGAGAGGAAAGAGCAGCTAATGAGGTTTAGAGATGGTCTGGCCTCTGTTTAGCCCCCTTGGTGGAAGGGTTTTTCCCAGGGCTACTCTGGACAGTGAAGGCCTGTTGGCAGGCCCGGATCCCTGACACGGATTTTCAAGGTGTAGCCACAAGGATCCCCACAAGGGAGAAGAAAAATATTGTAAGGTGTGTTTTTACCTTGACGCGGACTTCACCCGCCTTTGGAGGTGCAACCTCCACCTCCTCAAGAGAGAGGGGCTTGCCCACGGCCCAGGCAACAGCAGCTCTGCATCTGATAACCTGGAAGCAACAGAGGGGATTACGCTGCATGGGAATGTTTGCCTTTGGTGCCCGGCGGGGACACCTGTCTTACAGGCACCTCAAGGCGAGCTGCAGAGCATGTGTCTGCGCACACTGGAGCGGCACTGCTGGAGCTGCACAACTGTCCTGTGCGGTTTCCTGGGGACTTGCTGGGTGGGTGGGATGTGGTGTGAGAACCAAAGCACGGGAGTGCTCAGCTGTGCGTGAGGCCAAGTGATGTCCAGAAAACACTGGCTCAGTGTGAACTGTGCAATGCAAAGATGACGTGAGCAGTGCAGAGAGGGTAAGGCTTGCGTTTGCGTGGGAGTGTGGACCTGGAAAAACCCACCTGCCCTGCCTTGTTTCTCTGCTGTTGGTCCTGTAAGAGGTAGGGCTGAAGGGACCTGAGAAGGGTTAAGGAGTAGTCCCTGTGTGTCAACTGGATATTTTTTCCCTGAGAAAAGGGATGACTTGTGTGTGGCATCTCCCAAAGCCTGAGGCCATCGAACCCAAAGCTGTTCTGATGTCAGCAAAAGGGAGCTTGCAGCTTGAACGGGATTTTGCCAGGGACAAGGTAGAATGCAGGAGACAAGTGGCTGCAAGACTGCACCTCTGAAGAGCTGTGTTTCTGTGCCACAGCCAGACCACAGAGCGGGGCTGAGCAGGAGGGTGTTTTACGGAGCAGTCCAATCCAGTCTGTTCATTCCTGAGCTGCTGGGCAGAACAGGACAGGAATGCACTCCCTAACGCAGGTAGCGACACGTGCAGAAGCCTGTGTGATTCAGAGGGGTTTGGGTGGGTTAGGGGAGCAAGGTGAGAGGAAAGAGGGGAGCAGGAGAGATGCGCGTGCTGAGCCGTTGGCAGCGTGTTTCCCCAAGAGCAGGGTCCCTGAGAGAGGAAGACGGGCAGTGAGCGGTCCTTACTTTTCCAGGAGTGGCCATGTGGTCTCAGCAGGGCTGTTGCTGTCGCTGCAGCCGGCTGGAGGGAAGCTGCTGCCCGTCTGGCCGAAGCTCCGAGTTGTGAAATGGCCCAGCAGCGGGGCCCGAGGCGCAGGTGAAGGGGGAGGCAGGGAGTGTGGAGGGAGTCCTGGTGTGGGAGCGTGGCTGGAGAGCAGAGGTTAATCTGTGTCTGCTGCCAGACGCTGCGGAGCACGGGGCGGGTGCTGGGCAGCGGCAGGGAGATGCCCGGGGCGGCAGTCACTCTGCAGTGGTGGGGTGAAGTCCTCTGGGGAGGCTTTTATCATGACCCTGCCTTCAGGCCATGACCTGCCCTCCCTGCTTTAAAGGTACAGAGAGCTCAGTGAGAATTTTCTCCTCTGGTTGCTTCCTGCAGGTGTGCAGGGAGGAGATCGGTGGCAACGCTTGGGCTTCCTCGAGTCCCCTTGTTGCCAACGGCTACTATTTGACCTGACAGCAGTTCATGCCAAGGTGTTTGCAAAGGGTTTAAAAATTAAAAAAAGGCACTGAAAACACGGTACAGTCTAGAAACACACACGTTTTGATATGAAACTGAAGTGTCTGCACTATTGAGGCTATGTTTTTTTGTTATTTATTGCAGCTTCATAAGGAATGAATTTGTTCAAAAAGGGGGACTTTTTCGAGAACCCGCATTTTTCACTTGTGTGTAAGTCCTGGGTTTATGTTGTCAGGGGACTGCCTGGAGAGGTCTGTGTTGGCACTTGCTACCACATGTCCCAGCCCTGTTCCTGTCCTCGCCCATGGAGCAAGGGGGAAAGTCAGCATCAGCAGCACTTGCAGCTGGGCAAAAATTCCCAGCTCCCAAATCCCTTGAGCTTGTCTCCTGTTTCACCGATGCAGAGAGGCAATGCTACTGTGCCCCAGCAGCTGGCTGATCTCTGGCCTGGGGCATGGTGACCCTGTGGTGTGATAGTGGCTCCAGCTGCTGTTCTCCAAGCCTTGCTGACCAAGCCCAGCCTCTAGGTGATGATGGCTGGGTGCTGCTGTGCTCTGGTCATGGAGGTGAGAAGCAGCAACAGTGGAGAGGCAAAGGCAGTTGCTCCCCGCTGAGCTAAGGGTACGATGGAAGAGCCTGCAGTATGAGGAAGAGCTCCTCCTGCCCCATGGAACCTCTTGACTGAGCGCACTGCATGGGCCAAGTTTTGATCAAATCTCTTTATTGGTAAAATTTTGTCTTGGAAGAGGTGTCCTTCCAAGTCTTGTCTGGGCGTGGAAGCGGTGTCAGTGGCACCAGCACTGGCGAGTTGCGCATTCTCATCTCCTCGTGCCCCACAAGGGGAGGTCCTGCTCGGCAAGAAGGACTCACGCCAGGAGAGTGTCTGCCGTGCTGTCCCTCTGCTGGACCTCCTGTGGCTGTGTCCTTCAAAAGAGCAGGACGCTGCGAATACTGAGAAGCGGGAAGGAAGGGAGGAGTTAGAAGTGCTGCGGCTGTGCACGTTCAGGAGCGGGCAGCAGGGCAGGCAGGTGTGCCCGAGGACTCTTCCTAACTCAGCTGCATGAGATGGGCAGCAACAGGGCAGCCTTGCAAACCCCGCTGAAGGGAATCCCTCAGGAGCTAAGGCACCTTGTCCCTCCCCAAAGCTCTTGTGCTGCTGCTGCAGGATACGTTCTTCCTTCCTTTGGCTTTTATGCTCTTTTAGCCAAGGATGCTCCTTACTCCTCTGCCTGTCCTGTGCTTTCAAAGAGTGCCCTGAGGTGTGGTGCCTGAGGGTCTGTGCTGGCTTCAGGGCAGTGCTAAGTATCTCTGCTAATCTGAGCCATGAGCGGAAGGCTTCCCTGTGGTAAGCATGGACTTCTTTCCTCTGGGATGCGACGGATTCTCCCAACACTCAGCTCTAGTCCCTGCTTTCTCAAAAGGCTGAGATGCTATTTGAGAAGACTGGATTGTGTGCCCTGCCTGCCAGAGTGTTTGGACTGTTGGAATTTTAGGTGGAGGTGGCATGTGCTGTACCTCGCTCCTGCTAGTCAGGGTCTCACCTTTTTCCTGCACGTAACAACTGAAATCCCTCGTTCACTTTGGCAATCGGCAGTGTGTGCGTGATCAGCAAGTCTGGGTTGAATTTCTTCTCCAAATAGCTGGAAACTAATGTGTGTAGTGCATCTCTCAATCTCCAACCTAGAAATGGGAGAAAGCACCTTCAGTGAATGAGTGGAGAAATGCTGTTTTGGAGAGGTGGTGTTTGTATACTTTGCTGCTGCTCTCAGTGTAGCCGCTGTCCTATGAGCTGGTTGTTGGAGCTGACCAGGGACTTTTCCCTCTAGAAGGCTGTGCTGTCCTGTGAAATATGTTTGAGGATATGCCCTTGTAAAGCCCACTACCTGCTTCTTGGAATGCATCAAAATTAATGGAATGAGGCTAAAAATGTGAGAGTCTCATCTTCGAGCTGGGAGTATATGTGAAGGGAGTGAGGAAGTCCTTGAGGTGCACCAGTCTCTCATCTGGCGTAAGACAGAAGCACTTTCATTGCTTTGAAATGCACGCTGAGATCAGTTGCCAGGGGTTCGGATGAGTGTGTATGAGAGTGGCCACCCCTGAAAGGCCAGGTAGTGGGAATGTGTGTGACCTAGGGGCAGGGATGAGAGTAAGCAACAGAACAGCTGAGGGAGGCATCCTGTAGTGGAAGGAGACAGCAAGGTACAACAGGAAGGGGTTAGTGGGATGACAAAGAATTGCTTTCAAGGGACATTTATGATCTTCCTAGACATATTGTAGGGTCAGGACTGAATGACCAGTACTGGTGCAGATATCTTGTTAAAAATTTCCCCCTCCTTGGGACAAGAGTGGTTTTGTCCTTATTTTAGTCTCCAGTTTGCATAGGCAGTTCTGTGTGCTGGAGTGTATGAAATAGTTGCAGGTTTATGAGTATGTCTTGTGTCCATCTATGCAGTGGAATACAGTGTTTAGTTGTTTTTTTTTTCTGGAAAACACTCTCAAAGAACTCCCTGGGACATTGCCAAGCTTGAAATATTCTTGTGACCAAGAGCTTAGTGAATAATGACCATGAGGAAAAGTATTTTTTGTCCTATAGCTGAAGACATCACTCAGATGGGAAAACTCATTTCCAAAGGGAGAGTTATTTATGTGCCCTGGAAGGGTACCTGTTCTACAAAGACATTAGTGACAAGTGGCACGGAGAAGGCTGAGGTACTGAAGAATGTTTTGCCATTTTCAATGGTAATTTCTCTTCCTACATCTTTCAAGTCCCTGAACCCCAAGGCAGGGGTAGTGGGAATGAAATTCGTCGCATCAGAAGTGAAGATCAGATTTGAGACCACCTCAGGAACCTGAACATACATGAGTCCATATGACCTGACGAGATGCTTCCCATAGTCCTGAGGGGATGTCTGATGTAGTGACCATGCCACACTCCATGTTTTTAAAAAAAAACAGTTGTGGTGGTCAAGAGAAGCCTACAGTGACTGGAGAAAGGGAAATATCACGTGCATTTTCAAAAGGATGAAAAGAGGATCCAGGCAACTACTGACTGGTCAGCGTCACCTCTGTGCCTGGTGAGATCATGAACAAATCCTCCTGGAAGCTGTGTCAAAAGAAATGGAAGACAGGGAGGTGACATAGCTCAATTTGCACAACCTACCTAGTGGCCTTCTACGATGGAGTGACTGTATCAGTAGGCAAGGGAAGAGCTATGGATGTCATCTACCTGAACCTCTGTGAGGCCTTTAGTATGTTCCCACACACAATTCTTGCCACTATTTTTTAGAGATATGGGTTTGATGGGTGGCCTATTAGATGGATGGATAAGGAATTGGCTAGATGGCCATAGCCTAAGACTTGTAGTCATTTTTTCTACATCCAAGTGGAGACCAGAAAGGAGTGGTGTCCCTCAGGGCTCAGTACTGGGACCAATGCTGTTTAATTTCTTCATCAATGACACAGAGAGTGCATCCACAGCAAGCTGTGGTGATGACCAAGTCAGGTCATCACCTGGCAGGTGATGCCAAGCTGAGGGATGCAGTTGAGGGATGGGATGCCAAACAAACCAGAGGGTCTTTGGCAGGCTTGAGGAGTGGGCCTGTGGGAACGTCACAAAGTTTCACAAGGCCAAGTGCAAGATCCTGCACTTGGATTGGGGCAACCTCCGGTATCAGTATAGAGCAGGGGATGAAGGCATTGAGAGGAGCCCTGCAGAGAAGGACTTGGACTTGGGAGTGCTGCTGGATGAAAAAGTGTACATGAGCTGGCAATGCCCAGAGAAATTATTAGCGCCCCATCCCTAGAAATGTTCAAGGACAGGTTGGAAGAGGCTTTGAGTACCAGATCTAGTGAAAGATGTCCCTTCACAAAGCAGAAGGTTTTGACTAGGTGATCTTCAAAGATGTCAACCAACTCTAACCATTATGTGCTCCTATGATTTGGAAGATAACATGAAAAGAAAAAAACTGAAAATTCTAAAATATTTCTTGAGTTTCATACCTCCAAGCAGAGTGCCCTTCCAGGTACGCCCAGTCAGCACAAGCATAGGATCAATGGAAAGCGTTGAACCAGTATCTGGTACCCCAACCATGACGCAGACGCCAGTGTTCATATTGCAGGAGGCAAGGGCTGCAAGCTGACAGAACAGGCGGGTGAGTTGGAGAACACACTGATGAGTTTGTCAGAAAAGTGTTCTTTCTGTGCATCATTTGCCTCTCCCTGGTGATCTGGAAACTCATACCTGCAGCAGGCAAGCATTGTTCAGTGCCTGTTACAAGATGCGTACACCATTTTGTGCCAAAGCCTAGAAAGTGTCTCCTGGAGCAAAGATGTGCCCAGCAGTGCAGGCAGCAGGCAAGGAACTGCCTGTGGGAGTGAATTTTTTCCTGCCAGGAGCCTGTGAATGAGCTGTGAGGGAGGGCATGTGCTGAAATGCCACCTACCATGGTATCCGCATGCCCGATGGCCTCAAAGGAGTAGTCCACGCCGTGTCCGGTCATCTCAGTGAGCACATCCTGGATGGGCTTCTTGAAGTCCTGAGGACTGATGCATTCAGTGGCACCCAGCTCCTTGGCCTTGGCAAACTTGTCCTTGTTGATATCAACGGCAATGATGCGGGAAGCTCCAGCTGCCTTGCAGCCTATGACAACAGAGAGGCCAACTCCTCCGAGGCCGAAGACAGCGCATGTGGAGCCTGGTTTTACCTGCGTGACGTGGACCCTGTGAGTCTCCAGCGTGACAAGGGGGAGTCTGCTGCACAGGGTTGGTGAGGGTGCGCGGACAGCCCTGGGTGCTTGTTCTCATCATGCCAGAATACCAACCTTGGCAGTGTTGATGGCAGCCCCGTAGCCTGTGGAAAACCCACAGCCGAGCAAGCAGACTTTGTCCAGAGGTGCAGCAGCATCTATCTTGGCAACAGCGTACTCTGGGATCACAGTGTATTCTGCAAAGGTGCTGACCCAGAGGAAGTGGTGGATCAGCTTCCCTTTGCAAGTGAACCGGCTGGTTTTGTCAGGCAGCAGGCTTTGTGTTTCTGAGATGCTGTTGGGAGATGCAAGCATTTGTTGTCCATCAGGTAATGCATGCGTGGGCTGTCAGACTTGTTGTCAGACAGCCGACCCCATTTAGGTGTGGGGGCATAAGAAGTAAACTCACTGGCACTTGAGGCAGTAGTTGGATTCAGGATTCAGGCAGAAGCTGCATTCCCCACAATGAGGAAGGGGAATGGGTATGACTTTGTCTCCTGCAAGAAGGTATATGCCTGTGAGGTGCTTCTTGCTCAGCAGGCACTGAGGGTGCTGCCTTTGGGGCACCTCTGCTGAGCTTTCCACTGACAGCATCCCACCACAAACCCTCTGCTTTCTCTGTCAGGAGATGATGCTCACAGTCCCTCCTATGTGGTTGGGGAACAGACCAGGGAAGTGGAATTGACAGCCAGTGCCAGGAATGTGGGGAATTTCTGAGTTCTGGGCAGTGCTGTGATCTTTGAGAGCTGATTCCTGGGTGTTTGTTTGTGCGTGTGTCTCACCTGGTTTCACAGAGGTCACTCCTTCTCCAATGCTTTCCACAATCCCAGCTCCTTCATGGCCTAGGATAACTGGGAAATCCGTATTAGGAAATTTACCTTCCAAAACATGGTCATCCGTGCGACAGATGCCTGTGGCCACAATCTGTTTGGAGAGGAAAGAGCAGCTAATGAGGTTTAGAGATGGTCTGGCCTCTGTTTAGCCCCCTTGGTGGAAGGGTTTTTCCCAGGGCTACTCTGGACAGTGAAGGCCTGTTGGCAGGCCCGGATCCCTGACACGGATTTTCAAGGTGTAGCCACAAGGATCCCCACAAGGGAGAAGAAAAATATTGTAAGGTGTGTTTTTACCTTGACGCGGACTTCACCCGCCTTTGGAGGTGCAACCTCCACCTCCTCAAGAGAGAGGGGCTTGCCCACGGCCCAGGCAACAGCAGCTCTGCATCTGATAACCTGGAAGCAACAGAGGGGATTACGCTGCATGGGAATGTTTGCCTTTGGTGCCCGGCGGGGACACCTGTCTTACAGGCACCTCAAGGCGAGCTGCAGAGCATGTGTCTGCGCACACTGGAGCGGCACTGCTGGAGCTGCACAACTGTCCTGTGCGGTTTCCTGGGGACTTGCTGGGTGGGTGGGATGTGGTGTGAGAACCAAAGCACGGGAGTGCTCAGCTGTGCGTGAGGCCAAGTGATGTCCAGAAAACACTGGCTCAGTGTGAACTGTGCAATGCAAAGATGACGTGAGCAGTGCAGAGAGGGTAAGGCTTGCGTTTGCGTGGGAGTGTGGACCTGGAAAAACCCACCTGCCCTGCCTTGTTTCTCTGCTGTTGGTCCTGTAAGAGGTAGGGCTGAAGGGACCTGAGAAGGGTTAAGGAGTAGTCCCTGTGTGTCAACTGGATATTTTTTCCCTGAGAAAAGGGATGAACTTGTGTGTGGCATCTCCCAAAGCCTGAGGCCATCGAACCCAAAGCTGTTCTGATGTCAGCAAAAGGGAGCTTGCAGCTTGAACGGGATTTTGCCAGGGACAAGGTAGAATGCAGGAGACAAGTGGCTGCAAGACTGCACCTCTGAAGAGCTGTGTTTCTGTGCCACAGCCAGACCACAGAGCGGGGCTGAGCAGGAGGGTGTTTTACGGAGCAGTCCAATCCAGTCTGTTCATTCCTGAGCTGCTGGGCAGAACAGGACAGGAATGCACTCCCTAACGCAGGTAGCGACACGTGCAGAAGCCTGTGTGATTCAGAGGGGTTTGGGTGGGTTAGGGGAGCAAGGTGAGAGGAAAGAGGGGAGCAGGAGAGATGCGCGTGCTGAGCCGTTGGCAGCGTGTTTCCCCAAGAGCAGGACCCCTGAGAGAGGAAGACGGGCAGTGAGCGGTCCTTACTTTTCCAGGAGTGGCCATGTGGTCTCAGCAGGGCTGTTGCTGTCGCTGCAGCCGGCTGGAGGGAAGCTGCTGCCCGTCTGGCCGAAGCTCCGAGTTGTGAAATGGCCCAGCAGCGGGGCCCGAGGCGCAGGTGAAGGGGGAGGCAGGGAGTGTGGAGGGAGTCCTGGTGTGGGAGCGTGGCTGGAGAGCAGAGGTTAATCTGTGTCTGCTGCCAGACGCTGCGGAGCACGGGGCGGGTGCTGGGCAGCGGCAGGGAGATGCCCGGGGCGGCAGTCACTCTGCAGTGGTGGGGTGAAGTCCTCTGGGGAGGCTTTTATCATGACCCTGCCTTCAGGCCATGACCTGCCCTCCCTGCTTTAAAGGTACAGAGAGCTCAGTGAGAATTTTCTCCTCTGGTTGCTTCCTGCAGGTGTGCAGGGAGGAGATCGGTGGCAACGCTTGGGCTTCCTCGAGTCCCCTTGTTGCCAACGGCTACTATTTGACCTGACAGCAGTTCATGCCAAGGTGTTTGCAAAGGGTTTAAAAATTAAAAAAAGGCACTGAAAACACGGTACAGTCTAGAAACACACACGTTTTGATATGAAACTGAAGTGTCTGCACTATTGAGGCTATGTTTTTTTGTTATTTATTGCAGCTTCATAAGGAATGAATTTGTTCAAGAAGGGTGACTTTACTGAGAACTGATTTGTTTCACTTGTGTGTAAACACTGTTTGAAAGAGTTTCAGTCCCTCAGTCTGTCCTGGTTCCCAAAGGGGTTTTTTTCTGTTCAGGGTCAAAGTCTTGTATAAGAGATTTGATAAATGCAACCTTCTTGCAGTACCATCTGTGTGTGACCGTCATTTTTGGGAACTGCTTCTGCACTTCGGAAGATGTCAGCCCCTGGTTTATGTTGTGAGGTGACTACCTGGAGAGGTTTGTGTTGTTGCTTGTTACCACATGTCCCAGCCCTGTCCCTGTCCTCGCCCATGGAGCAAGGGGGAAAGTCAGCATCAGCAGCACTTGCAGCTGGGCAAATACTCCCAGCTCCCAAATCCCTTGAGCTTGTCTCCAGTTTCACCGATGCAGAGAGGCAATGCTACTGTGCCCCAACAGCTGGCTGATCTCTGGCCTGGGGCATGGTGACCCTGTGATGTGATGGTGGCTCCAGCTGCTGGGCAGCCTGTTCCCCAGCCTTGCTGACCAAGCCCAGCCTCTGGGTGATGATGGCTGGGTGCTGCTGTGCTCTGGTCATGGAGGTGAGAAGCAGCAACAGTGGAGAGGCAAAGGCAGTTGCTCCCTGCTGAGCTAAGGGTACGATGGAAGAGCCTGCAGTATGAGGAAGAGCTCCTCCTGCCCCATGGAACCTCTTGACTGAGCGCACTGTACGGGCCAAGTTTTGATCAAATCTCTTTATTGGTAAAATTTTGTCTTGGAAGAGGTGTCCTTCCAAGTCTTGTCTGGGCGTGGAAGCGGTGTCAGTGGCACCAGCACTGGCGAGTTGCGCATTCTCATCTCCTCGTGCCCCACAAAGGGAGGTCCTGCTCGGCAAGAAGGACTCACGCCAGGAGAGTGTCTGCCGTGCTGTCCCTCTGCTGGACCTCCTGTGGCTGTGTCCTTCAAAAGAGCAGGACGCTGCGAATACTGAGAAGCGGGAAGGAAGGGAGGAGTTAGAAGTGCTGCGGCTGTGCACGTTCAGGAGCGGGCAGCAGGGCAGGCAGGTGTGCCCGAGGACTCTTCCTAACTCAGCTGCATGAGATGGGCAGCAACAGGGCAGCCTTGCAAACCCCGCTGAAGGGAATCCCTCAGGAGCTAAGGCACCTTGTCCCTCCCCAAAGCTCTTGTGCTGCTGCTGCAGGATACGTTCTTCCTTCCTTTGGCTTTTATGCTCTTTTAGCCTCCGGTCGTGGAGGTGATCATATGGCACTAAATCTGCCATCTTCTTGTGGATTCTTTCCTCTGTTTTTCAGGGGCACAGGGAGCTTCAGCAGGCTTTCCCAGGATACCTCTATTTTCCCATAAGTTTCCATAAGTGCTTTGTGCACCTTTGTCAGCTTCCATCAGATTCTGAGCACTGTTGATGTATAGTTTCCCAGGAGTAAGAGTTTTAGAATGAATTTTTATATTGTTTTCAGTGTTCAGCCTGGTATGCTTGCTGCATTAAAAAGAAAAAAAATCTAGGATGACTTGTGGTATATTTTCTCTTGGCCTGAGCAGCTGAACGTATGACAGCCCTTGGACAAAACCCTCGCCTGTCGTCTCTCAGTTATCTGTGCAGGACACTGTTTTCTGTTACTGGGACCAGTGCTCGCTGTCTGATAATCTGGAAGTAATAGAGGGAATTAGGCTTCATGGGAGTGATCATTCGCACTCAGTGAGGATGATCCTGCAAGCATGTAAAAACAGAGCTGCGCAGTGTGTGTCTGCACACTGGAGCACATTCTGCTGGAACTACACACTTGTGCGTTTTCCTGGGGGCTTGCTGGATGGGTGGGAAGTGGTGGGAGGCTTCAGCTGTACATGAAGCCAAGTTATGGTTCAGTAAACACTGGCACCTTTTAAGGTCTGAGGAAACACCATATGGAGGATACTTTACCTCTCTATACTCCTCCTCACAAGCTGGGTTTACACAGGCTGCCTTTGGCTTCTGTTTAAATCATGAGTTAGTTTGACCTTCATAGAAAACATTTTTTTAGAATACTTCAAAACTGAGATAGGATCATAGAATGGTTTGGGTTGGGAAGGACTTTAAAGCCTATCCAGTCACAGACTCCCTGCCATGGGCAGGGACACCTCCCACCAGACCGGGCTGCTCAAGGCCTCATTCAGCCTGGTCCTGAACACCTCCAGGGATGGGGCATCCACAGCTTCCCTGGGCAACCTGTGCCAGTGCCTCACCACCCTCACAGTGAAAAGTTTCTTCCTAATATCTAATCTAAGTCTTCCATCTTTCAGCTTAAAACCATTACACTTCATCCTATACCTGCGCTTTTTGATAAAAAGCCCTTCCTCAGCTTTCCTGGAGGCTCCCCTAAGTACTGGAAGGCTGCTTTAAGGTCTCCTCAGAGCCTACTCTTCTCCAGGCTGAACAAGCCCAACTGTTTCAGTCTGTCATAGGAGAGGTGCTCCAGCCCTCTGATGATCATTGTAGTCCTCCTCTGGACTCGGTCTAACAGATCCATGTCCTTCCTGTGCTGAGGACTCCAGGACTGAATGGAGGACTCCAGATGAGGTCTCACGGGAGCAGAGGGGCAGAATCACCTCCCTTGACCTGCTGCTTACACTTCTTTTTTGAGATATTATTATATTCTTGTTTCTGCTGAATCCATATTACTACAGAAGAGAGAAATTAAGTGGAATTAACCCCCCCCCTTCTATTTTGAATAGCAATGCAGTTCACACTGTTGGTTCACACACAACCTGCCTTGAAAGGGATCAGAACTCTTCAGTTGAACTGCACCTGAAAATAACTATTTTATGGTCCTAAAAAAATCTTCAGATACACCTGCACAGGTAACCCCACAGAAACAAATGGCTGGGTCTTAATTGCTGTGTAAATTGATTTTATTATACACACATGTGTTTAAGGATCATCTTCTGTTAAAGTCTAATCTCTTGGTAAACTTTCTCAAATCATTAACCTAGCTGGACTGTTCAAGGTCTCTTTGTGCTGACAGAAAGATGTGGGTCATCATTACCACACAGTCCACTTACTTCACAGGCTCTTGTACCCAGCTACCATGCACATGACTGCCTGCCAGCTCTGATTAGTACTTTCAAAAGATAAGACAATGTTCACCATGTTTGCTGACACAGAAATACACTCTGGTCCTGTTTCCACATCACAAACACAGAAAGCAGTAAGATGCTTTATGTTGGATTTCTTGCAAACTGTTACCAGTGACCTGTTTTTTCCCATTTAATCTATATTCACACTTAAACATTAAGAAGCCTCCCCTTTATTTAATGGAAACAAATAGCAACACTTAATGCACATTGGTGTTTCTTCACATTGTTTCCCAAGCATGAGATGCATTTGTATAAACTGGTCAGAGATCTAAAGCTATGCTGATAGAACAACTAAAACATGCCAAGAAAGAGGTACAAAGTTAAAAAATACCCCAACAAACAAATCACAACATGGAACACCACCAGAGCAGTTTTATATAAAATGCTTGGAAATGTTAACTTGGTAAAATACCCAGTGGTGAGACATTCTCCAGTACCTAAGTTTATGATTTACTAGAATATTATTTCAATTATTATTTCAAGCACATGGTCACCATAAATTTTAATCTCTGCAGTAACTTCCTTGCCTATCAGGTAATCGAATAAGGAGTGATTTCATTGCCTATCACATAATGAAATGCTAAAATCATTCAGGGTGGATACATAGTTCTGACCTAGAGTTTAACTATGCTGAGCTGCATGCACAAATCTCTTAAGCTTGCAGTCTTATGAAGGCCCAAAATAAGTTCCCTTCATTTGTCTTTTATGAAAAAATTGCCCACTATAAGCGATTTTAAAAAATACAAACCTTTCATAACACCTTTGACAGCAGCAAGTCCTGTAATTCATAACTGGCTGTTAAAGGAAAATTGTAGCACAATACAGAGGAGTTAAAGCAAGAATCAGGAGCAAGAGGTAGAAGGAAAAAGATTATTTGAATTATAAATGTTGCTCTTGAAGTCTGGGTTTCGAGCTTGATCTTTTTGTTGGTAGACCTTTCAGAAATGTCTTGGGTTTTATTTCGTATCGGTTGTATTGGAGGATATTGCAGTTTGTATTGGTGCTGAGCCATCTGCTGCTTAACAGCTGGGAATCCTAAAACACCAGGACACTGCGAATGCTGCAATATCAAATGACAAGTTAGTGACTGGAGAAAAAACCCTGTGCCAATATCAGCAAAGCATTGCCGTTTTCTCTGAAAATCTCGGCTATTGCTGTCAACCAGGGTACTCCCTCCCCACCACCACCCTGCCCCAGCTTGCAGCAAAATGACAGAGCAGATGTGCAAACCTTGCTGCAGATGCAGAGAACAAAATTCATGCAAGACTGCAAAACCTTTACTCATGAGACCTGTCAGTTCATGACCAAATATAGCCTGGGAAGCCCTTGAAGGGGAGCTTAGACACATCTTTCCAGTTATAAATGGCTCTAAGGGTAATCTCTGGATGGTACAGCTTCTTCTGGGCTGAAGCACTGAAGTGTTTCACTAAGTGAAAATGGTCGGCTGCAACATTCCAGGCTGTTAGTATTTTAGCAAACCTGGTGGTGTCTGTCCCCTCACCACTGTCCCCGGCTTGTTGTACTAAAATCTAAACCTAACATTTACACCAGTTGAAAAATGGAGAGTGTTCTGCACAATTAGAACCTGAGAACAAACCTCAAGGGCTAAGTTCTTCTGTTACATGTATTTTATATTTAGAGTAAGGAACATCTAAAGTAACTGATAGCAAGTGACAATGAAAAGAAAGCATGAGTGTAGTTCTCCAGACTTTGTAAGTTATAAATAGCTAGAACTTTCAAAAAGGGTAGTCACCACACACGATATACAAATTTATTTCCTGCTTCTGCCAAGGAGAATTGTCAGTTATTCCGATGGTGATTTCTGTCAAATGTCTCTGGCAAGTGTTTCCAATTTCAATACCCTATGAAAACAGAGTCTGAACTGAATTCTCACAGTATTTGAGAAGTGAATGAAAGATAAATTCTGAGGACTTTCCATTTTGCAAAGCTCTGAAGTAAACTACCCACTGACTTTAGGACTAATTGCTCTGGGACTCAGTTCGCTAAACTGCAGGAGGAATGGTGAGTTGCTCTCCCAGTAAACACAGGCTATTTCTGTGTTCCTGCTCCTTATCCTAAAATGTTCCTTGGAATGTGATGTAACTAACTCTTGGCACTCTACCGGTTGGTGTTCCCAGGCTCTCTTGGCTGTGTGGTGGGCAAAGACTTTCTCATTTGTGTGGTCTTTACTCCCTCTGCCGCCCAGAGTATTTGCTCCATTTAGAACCTGAAAGTTCCTCTGCAAGGAAAGATGGGGCCCACTGCATTTCAAAAGCTGAAGCTTTACTGGCTTTATTACTACAGCTGCAACCCATGGACACACAGTGGGCAAGAGTAAGGAGCATAGTGGGCTGCCTTCCCCGTTCCCACCTGTTAAGTCATACTCTGTGTTACCATACAGCTCCTTGAGATTATCTATACAGAAGCTTTACAATCAAACAATGTTTACCTCTTCCCTGTCCTTAGCAGATCAAATCCTTCATTGATTTTATTGAAAGAAAGCGTGTGAGTTATTAATGGTTCCAGAACAAATTTTTTCTTCATGTAGTCAGCAACCAGTTTAGGGACTGAATCTTTACTCTTCCAGCCTGAAAAACCCACAGACAATGGGTAATGAAACATTAAATGCTTATGAAAATAGATAAAACTCATGGCAGCTTCAATTTTTCAATAAACGTTCTATAGCAGAGTAACATGATGAAATGTTGCAGCGTGTCTTTTCCTTTGAAACACAAAGTGAGAGCAGGAAACATAGGACAAACTGCAGCTGTTCTACATATGACAAACCCAGTAAGTGATTTACTGGTAGAAGATGAATTTTCTAACATTTTAGTCTTTATAGAATCCAATATTTCTCTCCCATTAAATATTGTTTCAACTTGTCTGTTGATAGGTTGTCTGCTAAATCACACATCATACAAAAACCAGAGTACTGACATCCATGTTAGTAACTGGAAACTTGATTGGATCGTTGAGACTGGAAAGGCTGTGGAGGATGTGTATGTTTTTTTTTTCTTACAAGCAATACTAGATAAAGCTGCCTCAATAGTAAGATGCTCTACCCAAGGAACCTAGTTTGTCTCTGCTATTTTACTCGGTTGTCTATTGAATACATTAGAGGGACTGGTTGTGATTGCGAGAACTTGTTGCGGACTTCAGCTTTGTGTTGAGCTTTGTGTTGAGGGGTTTGCTGAGTGTGGGGCTCTGCTGAGAGCTCAGAAAAGGGAAAGAACTGGAAGGGACTGATGGTAGCTGGCAAGGAGCCGAGCTGAGGAGTGACATGCATGGAAATCAAGAAACCAGGTGGGTCTGACTCCCAAGGTCCTTTAGCATCCTGACTTCCTGACTCTCCATCTCTTCTGCTCTCTCTTCCTACCCCTCTCTTTCTGTTTTTCAATCCCTCTCATTCTCCTTTTTGGTCTTGCTCTTTTTCTCCCCTTCCCCTCTCTCCTCCTCCCCATTTTTTCCTCTTTTTCTCCCTTTATCCTTTTTCTCCCCTTATCCTTTTCTCTTATTTTTTCTCCTTATCTCTTTTTGCCTCCTCTATTTTTCTCTCTTCTCCTCCCTCCCCTCCTTTTCTTTCTCTCTTCTACCTTTCTCTACCTTTCTTTTTTTCTCATTTTTTCCTTTTACCCCTTTCTCTTTTTTTCTATCTTTCTCTCCCTTTCTCTGCTTCTTGTTTTCTTCCCCTTCTTTCTCCCTCTCTCCCTCTCTGTTTTTCTCTATCTTTCTCTTGCTATTATACTACCAGTTCCCATAATTAATTCCCTTGGCACTTTGTCAGCCAAAAACTGTCAATACTGCTTTCCAATAGGACAATCTAAGCAATGAATTTAGATATATTTCATTTCATTCAAGATGACTGACAAGTTTCCCAAGCCAGTTAAATCACATCTTTTCAAGTCCTTACCTCCAAAGACAGACCCTTTCCAGGTGCGACCAGTGAAGAGGAGCATGGGATCAAAAGTGATCTTTTGGGCTGCGGGGGGCACTCCCACAATCACACTGACTCCGTAGTTGTATTGGCAACAGGCTAAGGCTGCACTCTGCATTTGAAACAGAGAGATACCTCAGAGTAGTACAAGATTTGTTGCTGGGCACAAAAGTTTGAATTCCTTCCCCTGCTCTCAGGGCTCAGCTTGTGATTCGTTTTTTTGTGAAAGAAACCGCGTCGAACAATATCCGTTGTATCTGCTCACACCATTGTACCTGCTGTCATGGGTTAGATACATCCTAGCTTTGTTCTTCTTCCCCATATTATCTTAGTCATTAGTGACAAGCCACTGTTGAAATGCATAGCGGGCTATGTGAAATTTAGCCATCCTGGTTAGGCCAGGGGACTTCATTGAAGTTCTCTTTCCTAAGTTTTTGAGCATGCTTCTGTCCCTGCATCTCAGTGGCAGACAGCTGGACGTAACGGGTTTGAAGTTAGCCTGACACTTTGCCAGTGGCTCACAGCAATTCAGCCTCAGTGCTTAGCGCGATAGTGAAGAGAGAGCTCACAAGCCAGTGCCTCATTTGACCACCTCTTTTGGTTGCATACCATGGTTTCAGTACGGCCGATGACTTCAAAAGAGTAGTCCACACCATGGCCAGTCATTTCAATCAATACTTCATGAATGGGCTTCTTGAAATCTTTAGGGTTGATGCAGTCTGTAGCTCCCAGCTCTTTGGCCTTGGCAAACTTGTCCTTGTTGATATCAACGGCAATGATGCGGGAAGCTCCAGCTGCCTTGCAGCCCATGACAACAGAGAGGCCAACTCCTCCGAGGCCGAAGACGGCACAGGTAGAGCCTGGTTCCACCTACAATCATGTAAACATGGCATACTGTTACAGTCTAAGTAAATAATGTGCAATGCATTTTCTTATTATGAACATGTTTTCACTTAAGCCACTTCTTGTAATTTAGAGATTACCTGCTGAGGAGGATTTTGCACATGCATACCTACTAGAGCAGTAGCCAGCTATAGCGTTACAATCCCACATGTGGCTAAGATAAATTGTCCCTAAAATACATTTCTGAGACCAGGTTTTCATTATATATCTCAGCTTCAGGTTTAAAGACATATTTGTTTTATGATGCTTTATATTCCAGTGGTTTTAAGATCTTCAGTGTGACTCCACTGGAGACAGTAACAGCTGTAAAAGTCACATTCATGTGTTCCTACAAATTATAAATTCTGCATATGTAGGCTTTCATGTAATCCTAGACTTGAGTTAAAACAAACCAAATCAGCTCTGTTATAACATTTTTCTAGGGATTATAAAGCTATGAGAGAAACTTAATAGAAGGTAATAAGTATTTTTACTGGATTTTGAATTTAAGAGTTCTGAGTACCTTAGAGACAGAGAAACTGAAACAGGCAAAGGACTAATATCTTCTTTCCAAAAGAGTCCATAATTCTTGGCTGCCATGCTGACAACCCACAATCCTGAACAGACTTATGAGATATCAGAAACATCCACCACAATACTTACCTTAGCGGTCTGCACAGCAGCCCCATAACCAGTGGAAAATCCACAGCCAATTAGACAAACTTTTTCTAGAGGAGCAGCAGAATCGATTTTGGCCACAGAAGATTCATGCACGACTGTGTATTCAGTGAAGGTACTTGTACCAATAAAATGGTGAATTGCTTTTCCTTTACAAGTGAATCTAGAGGTGCCATCAGTCATTAATCCAGCAGCTGAACCAATGCTGTTTGAAAGATGACCAGAAATAATAGCAAATGAAATATGTTGCATGTGATCAGTTAAGTATAAATAGAAATCAAATAAGGGTTGTAGGTAACCCAGGAAAACTCACTCATTTTTACTGCACAGATTGCCCTTGGTGTTTAAGCAGCTGTTGCACTCCCCACACTGTGGAACAAAGAGTGGAATAACTTTGTCTCCTATAAATAAAACAGTGATGACAGAGAATTAAAAAAGGCAATCAAGACGCATGCAGATAAAAACATGAAGCAAGAGCATTTAATCCCTATATGTGCACTGGGAGTGCAGTGTTGGTCTTATGTCCTTCTGCTGCTCTTGGAAGACAAACCATCTCTCTCTCACAAAGGACATGATTAGCACCCAGTTATGACAACTAAGAATTTCACTGTGCAAAATCCCTGGTCTCTTTCATAGAACTGATTCTGAGCTATGTCAAAAAATGGTGTTAGCTACTGACATTCCTGAAGTACTCATTCAACAGTTCGTTGCATCGTCGACTTAAAAGGAAATAGTAATACACATTTAAAGAAACAGAGAAAAAACCTGACATTGGCTAGAGGAGGAACTTGGTGTTAGAAGATAACAGAGCTGCAAACCACACAGGGAATGGGAAATTAAGCATTAATTTGCCAGCCTTCTCAAGTCTCTTTCCAATTTGCAGTCCTATTACTATTGCATTGGAGTAAAGGCAGGTAAAATATTTTTCACAGAAGCAGTAATACATAGAAGCTAAGACAACAACTCATAATTCTCTAGCAATATCTAATCCACAATGGGGGATGGAAAGATAGACTTGAGCTGGCAAAGTGCACATGCAGCCCAGAAGGCCGGCTGTGTCCTGGGCTTCATCAAAAAAACCATGGTCGGCAGGGCAAGGGAGGTGATTCTACTCTGCTCTTATGAGACCACATCTGGAGTCCTGTGTCCAGCTCTGGAGCCCTCAGCACAGGAAAGACATGGACCTATTGGAGTGGGACCAGAGGAAGGCCACAAAAATGATGAGAGGGATGGAACACTTCTCCTATGAAGACAGGTTGAGAGAGGTGAGGTTGTTCCACCTGGAGAAAAGAGGGCTTCAGGGAGACATTATTGCAAACTTTCAGTACTTAAAGGGGGCTCATAGGAAAGATGGGGAAAGGCTTTTTAGCAGAGCCTATTGCAATAGTACAGAGGTAATGGTTTTAAACTAAGAGACAACAGAATTATACTAGGTACAGGGAAGAAATTTTTCAAAGTCAGGGAGGCAAAACACTGGAACAAGTTTCCCAGAGAGGCGGTAGATGCCCCATCCCTGGAAATATTCAAGGTCAGGTTGGATGGGGCCCTGAGCAACCAGAGCCACTTGAAGATGCCCATGACAGTGGAGTTGGACTAGACGATCTTTAAATGTTCCTTCCAACCCAAACCATTCTATGAGTCTATGAATTATATGATAAACGAAGCAGTATATATCTTCCCAGGATTATTCTTTACTGCTGTGCGTTTTTCACAGCAACAAAATATGGTAAGTCCCTAATAATCCCTAAACAGGAAATCCTAATACAGATCAAATTATAATTTGGCAGTTCTAAAATGTGGCTAATCTTTGGCATATTGAAAGTAAAAGGAAATATTTGATACGCACTAAAAAATGGAAAATACCTACAGAACACAAAATGTCCCTATCACCCGAACTCTCAGTTAACTTAGAATTCTGGTTCAGTAATCAGTCTGCTAATCAAACTTTGCACATCTTGGAACCTTTTTTAGAAACTGATATGTAAATTAAGCAACATCCAAGAAATGAGAGAGAGTTCGTGTGTGTTTTTCTCAGGCCTGATGTTTCAGCTCACCTTGAAACACATAGCAGCTAGAATTAGACAACAGAGTGATTTATGAACCTAGAGGTAGGAGAAAGCAGTTAGAGCTAAGACTGGAATTTGCAATATGCACATTGGTTTGGAGTTAAAGAAGAAATCTCTAACAAAGCTTTTTCTTATTATACGTACCAGCCTCCTTTGGACAGACATCATGAACAAAAACACTGGAGGTGTTAAAAGTGAACTCTTTATGTATTGTAACAAGCTACCTGGATGAAACAGAGAGTTTCTATGCAGATACTCTACACTATATAATTTGTCTTAATAACTTAGCCCTTGTTAGAATTTGTTGAGACCTATAAAAGTGTGTAAAAATCCCATTGCGTCTTGCAGCAGTTGGAGGAAAATTAGCATCTTTCCCTGACTTCTCTATGTGCCCAAGCGAGGGTAGCGAGAGGAGCAGTGGATCCAGACAGGCATCCTCAGAGAGATCCAGCCTTCAGTGAGCAGTGCTGATTCACCTGCACTGGAGCTGCACACCAGCAAAGCCTGCAGGAAGGTGAGAACTCCACTTATGCTTTGATATATTTCAAGGGTAGTAATTGAACATATACATAGACGTAAGTTCAATGGATTATTTAGCTGTTAGGAGATTTAAAAGAAGGTGTTTTGACATGTTGTCTAATTCTTAGGTTTGCTCCCATGGTAAGATTATAAGATGAAGTGTACCTGTACTATTCTTGAAAGAGATTAGCTATGTAAACTGTGTTTATAGAACCTACAGCTAATACCTGATTCCCCATGACCAAGAGCAAAGAATCTATGTTCTTAAATCCCATGATAGGGGAGACACTATATAGGTGTAAAGCAAGCTGAAGATGCTTTTACAAAACCAAAAGAAGTTGAATCTGAAAAAAAAAATCAAGATTGGGAACACAGAAAAAAGTAAACAGCACATATTGTCTTCAAGGTATTCTTCTGCAATACAAATACTCACACGTGCAATCATCTCTGACTTAAACAGGAGCCTCGAAACTCAGCACAGGGTTTGTGTCAGTGCTGTTTCCTACCTGGTTTGACTGAAGTTACTCCTTCCCCAACACTCTCCACAACACCAGCTGCTTCATGCCCGAGAATTATCGGAAAAGGCATAACCAGTCCACCAGTTACCACATGGTCATCAGAGCGACAGATCCCTGTTGCCACGATCTAATTTAGAGGAAAGACAAGAATATTTCAGCATTTAACTATGTCATGTTATCTATAGAAGGGAAATTACAACATATATTTGGAGATATACCCTATATTTGACTAGATAGAAGGAAGAGGGTTTTTTTTACAATGGGGGTGGTGAAACACTGCCAGAGGTTTCCCAGAGAGGTGTTAGATGCCCCATCCCTGGAAACGTTCCAGGTCGAGTTGGATGGGGCTCTGAGCAACCAGATCCTGTTGAAGATGTCCCTGCTCACTGCAGGGAGACTGGACCAGAAGACTTGTAAAGGTCTATTCCAACCCAAACTATTCTAAGTCATTTGCTTCCCTCTAAAATCACATATGCACACAACAAAGATACAGCTAAAATACTTTTGGTTTTGTGATTCCTAATTTTCATAGTTTGTATTAGTCCTTAATCTACAAGGCAAGGCTCCTTTGTGAATGTTTGCTTGCACTACTTGGATCTATAGGGAGTCTCAACAATTGCCTGGCAGAATCAATGTTCTAGCAATACAATTATATATAAGTATCAGAATAAAATAAATTATTCCTAATATGTATATAAATACATAAATAGAAAAATGAATAATATTATGGAAATATTTTAAAATATGAACATATAAAATAACTATCACATTATATTATTTTAAAATATAAATGTTATGTGGTATTCCTTATATTATATAACAAGTTACCATATAATAGATATATTACATGGAATAGTATACAATGACATTATATGTAATTACATGATAATCTCTAGATATTATTTAAATTTTTTTAATACATGTGTCTTTTATATATACAAACATTTAGGCTATACATAGTATTTTATATCACATTTTGTGTTTTATGGCAGGTAGCACAGCAGTATTTCTTTTGAAACATTTAGGTTTATCTTTACAATTTTTATTCTGTCAAGTGGAGTTGTCATCCCAGTGAGAGGACTCTTCTCATTTGTGTAACACTTTGCTCTAAAATGAAAACAGCTACTGAATTACATTGAAAGGTTTGTTAACCAGTTATAAAAGGAAGCCCCTAACCCCTCTGAGCTATTTCCTGGCAGAGATTCAAACAAAGTAACAGAGAGGTTCTTGCTCTGTGCTATAGGAGATACAGATTTTTGCCTTGTACAGTAATTTTTTTTAGCTTATTGGAAGCACAGGTGTCTTAGTACACTAAAAAAACCCAACCCTGAAAAATTTTTTTTTTTAAAAAAGAACCTTATGATCAAATTTAGGACCCGAGGCATGTTCCATAAGAACTCACTGAATAGTATCTACTCACCTAGTGAATGTTTTCTGACTTGATCCTAAAAATCTACAGGAATAATTCTGATGCACAGCAAGATAGAATGAAATTCATAACGGTTTTTTAAAATTTCATTTTCAGTACCTTTATGCGAACTTCATGTGCTTTTGGTGGGGCAACTTCCACTTCCTCGATAGAAAATGGTTTATTGGCTTCCCACAATACTGCTGCTTTGCATTTAATAACCTGTGAACAGAACAAACCAAAAGGGAATTGCACTTGCGTTTGCAAGTAACTACACAGACAGACTCTGACATTTCT
This sequence comes from Tapera naevia, assembly GCA_033556795.1. NCBI lineage: Eukaryota > Metazoa > Chordata > Aves > Cuculiformes > Neomorphidae > Tapera > Tapera naevia. The sequence continues at coordinate 7,319,643 of JAUMJJ010000175.1, read as the reverse complement.
ACCTGTGAAACTCCTGCTTCTATTTGGGGGAGGAGAGGGAAAACTACAGGATAAAAAAATGAACCCAAACAACCAAACCCAACAAAATACACAACAAAAATGCCAATGCCAAAGCACAATGAAAGTCCATTTTCCCCCTCAAGATCATGTCTGACTTTGTTTGCATTTCTATCACACAAAACATTCACCAGCATATATATATTAGTCTCCTAGGATAACTGGTTACTTTATCCACACTTGCTTCTTTGCTCTTAAGTTCTCCAGCAGCAAACATCATTCAAATGCAGAAGTTATTCTCTAACTTCCTTAGATTATTTTTGCCATATTGGTTTACTGGGGTATATTTGTATCTTCTCGGAGGTGGCACATTAAAGTATAACTGCCTGTGTCAGGAACTCACAAAATTGCTAAAAAAGGAATTCACAGCCTTAATATAGGCTTATGAATGTTTTCTTACAGTACAAGTTCAGCCATGAGGTGATGGCTGAGAGGGCACTTCCGTAAAACGGTGTGGCACTATGCAGACATAATCTCGAAGAAGCAATACTGCCTTTACTGCGAGAGTATCTGTGCTAAGGTGTTTTTGTTCTCAGATGGGGCATTTGACTCAGAGGTGGTTACTCCCAATATCCAAGAGAGCTGCTTTTATCCATTAGAATGAAGTTTATCCATTAGCTACACAGAACTTGTTCAGCTGCTGCCAGGCCTCTGGGCACTGCAGATCATCTGCTACTGAGAGGAAAATGCACTCAGAAGAGAGCAGCATCGCCCACTCCTCATCCCAGGCTCTCAGATTGTTGGTAGCCCCAATTTCCACCCTGCAAGCTCTCTCCTAGCATATTCAAAGACAGTGGGCCTTCTCTGTCCCCATAGTCACTACTTGGTGGTCTCTGCCCATCCTCGAGTTTTAAATGACTCCAGGCCCTGGAATGTGATTTTCCATGTCACTTTTATGGGTGACACTCCATTAAATTCTCAGTCACTCTATTAAGTCCTACTGACTGCAAGCATGCAAGTGGCATTATCTTGAGAGGGAAATGGAGGCAATGCAAAAAGTTTAGCACGTGTATAAGTATCCTACATGACTGTGACCCTGGGACTGGGACAAATTAACACCAGTGTGCTGCCAGGTTCCAGGCGAAAGAATTAAACTTTGTAATATCAAAGATTTTGAAGTAGAAGTAGAAATAACATCAACTGGTAACAAAGGAAATAATTTCTAGAAAAATCTAAACATATGATATGAGCACTTTCAGCAGACAGACCCGGAGTGGGAACGAGCATAACAATTTGAAAAAGACAGGCTCAAGAGACGTTTGTGCTAAATTTAATGTTTCATATGTCAAATGCAGGCGTGATTAGAAATAAATTCACAAGTGAGGCCAAAGATCACGTTTTAAAGGATCACATTTTCAAGGAAACTTACTTAAAAAAAAAGGGGGCTTATGTATTTATACTGTACCCCACATAACACAATAATGATTTCACAACTTGCACATGCAAAACACGCTTAGTGTTTATACCAAGGATAGGTAAGAACTGTGGATTGCTGTGAACAAATAAATCTCTCCTGCTACTAGACATCAGTTAACTACGTATTGTTCTGATGTCTGAGTCCCTGTGAACTTTTACCGACTTTAACAGGATCCTACAGATCACTACCACCAACAGCACACTACCACCCATTTGATCTATCAAGGCAAGAACTATCTGGAGTCACAGGGTTTTTTTTCTGTTCCTTACAAGTTACTGCAGCAGGGGGAGCGTAGGTGTAGAAACACACCCTTTTAGAGAAGAAAGATTATGCTGCTTAATCACATGAACTGCACGATAACTCACACATAAGTCCAAGATAAACACAGTGAAAATGAGGCAGTTCAGTTCTGTTGCGACACCATTTACTGTGTTCAGTCCAATGCTGGATAAAGGACTGAATTTGGTGAATTTACCTACAGGTGAACTACAATTAATTTTGCACTTGTAGTACCTCAGAGTTAATGAAAGCATTATTTTTTTTCTTTTATCCTCTTTTGTTTGGTTTTAGAATAGTGAAGGCAGCTGGCAGTAACAGCAAATTATCCTCCTACTTTCTTAAGGCACATTCTAGCAAGGTCTATGCTTTCAGTCATTTTCCATCTACGGATTACTGCCTATCAACCTCCCTTGCATGTTTCTAAGTGTATGTTAGCAGATCTCAATTAGTGCAAGAAGCAACATACACTCACTTCAGCACTGGTATTAATCTACATTTTTCTTGTCACTTACTTTCTTTTCAGTCCCAGCTCAATACTGCATTGCTTGTGATTCTTACTTCTGGTCTTCATTAACTTAAGCTCCAGACTTTTACATGCATATACAAATTTAATAATTGTCCTAACATCAGCACAATTACACCATGAAACATAACACTCTATTAACAGTATGTCTTTTTTTTAGAAAACAAATTAATATGAATTATAAAGAAGCTAAAAATAGTTTAAAACACTGTAGGATCTCAGAATGGAAACTGATACAGCTGATAAATACATTGATTAAAATTCCTATTACATTGTAACGTATTTGAAAGGTCCAATCAGAGATCAAAACCAATTTCCTAACCCTGGAGGGAGCTTATTCTTATTCTGGTGCTGCTACCTTACATCGCCTCCATGCTTAAAAACCCAAACGAATTATTGCCTTGAAGAGCATAACAACCATTTCCTAGGAGAGTACAGTGGGCTGCAAGTAAAGGCAGCTCTCCTGTACCACCTTCCTCCTGAGCTCTCATCCGTGCTATACCACCACTACTTACGGTGTCTCTGCAAAGAAACTGCATTAAAAACTGCAATAAAAACTGCAGCAAAGAAACTTTTCTGATATAAACATTTGCTTACTTTGCCTGCTGTGCTCATGTTGACTGACGTTCCTGTTTCTAATCTTGCCACCACAGATTTCTTGTGCCAAGTATTCAGTCAGCCGCAAAGCAATCAGGTTGCTGATACAAGTCCTGTCTGATACGCTGGAAGCTGGGCTTATGAAGTACTCCTTCAAGTGCACTGCTCTAACCTTTTAGCCAAGCCTCCCAGCTCAGAGTCCCACCCCTTAATCAACCGTAGTGGTAGAATGAAAATACACCAACCATTGGCTGAAACCTCACTCTTTACAGTGCTTCTGTCTTCCTAATTCTTTTGCCGTGCTCTTCCCCACCCTTTTCACATCCCACCCATTGTTGCCCTCAGCAGCACGGGAAGAAATCAAAAGCCCTGGCTGGAAGCTGTCTCCTCTTTCCACATCCCCGGGATGCTACCCTCCAAACTCACTGCTCTCAGAGGCACTGTAGGTGCAAAGAGAAAAGTGGAGATGCACTCTTGAATTCATAGCAGCAGGGACACAGTGAGAAGGTGAAGGTTTGGCTGCATCACTTTGGTGACATAGAAGCTCAGCTGACATGTTAAAACATGCTATTGTGCAAGCTTTTTAAGAAACACATTATCTGACTGCACCTTAGTTTTACAGTCCAGCTACTCGTTAATCTGGTGGAACAACTTTCAGTGAACAGTGACCAGGGACAATGAGCTGATCATGCTGATGGGAAATCAAAAATCAGTAAGTCAGCGAGAAGTGCTGTGAGAAGAAGTGCATTTCTTATCATGTGCAACACCCTGCTTGATGGGCAAGTCATTGCCTGACCCATTGGTTCCATCAACACCCACAAGCTCAGGCCACATCACTGCTCGTGAGCCCATGTGCTTACCTTTTCCTGGCACAACATACTAGTGCGAGGGATTGGATGGAGGTCAGCACTACATGCCTTTGTCATGGATTTCAAGCCTCATTTATTTTCAAATTATGTCCAGCATTCTGAAATCAAGATTTTTGCTTCAGAAACAAGAAAAAAAAGAGATAAAATACTGCATATAACCTGACCAGTACTTAATAACACAGCACTCTCTCAGGTTTACCTGTATGACTCTAATTTAAGAAGGGGTGCAAGAAGGGGAAGCATGGGGAAACATGGTAGATGTATGTAACTTCTGGCAGATACTTCAGACAGAGCATGGTATTCCATTGGCCTCAGAGATGCAACTCCAGATGACTGGCAACATGAGCTGTGATTGGCAGGGTTAGAACAATTGTGGTCAAGAGCCACTGCTAAACAATTTCAAAGACCACAGAGGAAAAAAGGAGAGTCTGACTTGAGGTTTCCTATGGAAAAAGGTGAACAGAATCCATGGATGGTGACTTGTTCCAACTGGGGAATGGCAGACATCAAGGCATTCATACATAAAGTCTGCTCTGCTCTTTTGAAACTAGTATCTTCTCCCCATTCCCCAAAATTTTTCACAGAATCACAGAATCATTTAGGTTGGAAAATACTTTTAAGATCATTGAGTCCAACCATAAACCTTAACACTGCCAACTCCACTGCTAAACCATGTCACTAAGCACTGCATCTATACATCTTTTAAATACCTCCAGGCATGGTGCCTCAACCACCTCTCTGGGCAGCCTGTTCCAATGCCTGACAACCCATTTGGTGAAGTGATTTTTCCTAATATCCAGTCTAATTCTCCCTTGCTGAGCTTGAGGCCATTTCCTCTTATCTTATTACTTGTTACTTGGAAGAAGAGACCAACACCCACCTCACTACAACCTCCTTTCAGGTAGTTTTAGAGAGCGACAAGAGAGCAACAGCCTCCTTTTCTTCAGACAAAACAACCCCAGTTCCCTCAGCCCCTCCTCATAAGACTTGTGCTCCAGACCCTTCACCAGCTTCATTGCCCTTCTCTGGACACGCTCCAGCACCTCAATGTCTTCCCTGTAGGGAGGGGCCCAAAACTGAGCACAGTATTGAGCTGCAGCCTCACCAGCACCAAGTACAGGGGGATGATCCCTGCCCTGCTCTTCCTGGCCACACTATTTCTGGTACAAGCCAGGATGCCATTGGCCTTCTCGGCCACCTGGGCATACTGCTGCCTTGTGTTTAGCTGGCTGTGAACCAACACCCTCAGGTCCTTTTCTGCCAGACACCTTTCCAGCCACTCTTCTCCAGACCTGTAGCACTGCATGGGATTGTTGTGACCCAAGTGCAGAACCTGGCACTTGCCCTTGTAGAACCCATTGCATTGGCCTTGGCCTATTGACCCAGCCTGTCCAGACCCCACTGCAGAGCCTTCCTTCCCTCAAGCAGATCAACAGCCCCACCCAACTTCGTGTCATCTGCAAACTTACTGAGGGGACACTTGATCCCCTTGTCTGGATCACTGATGAATAGATTAAACAGAACTGGCCCAACACTGAGCCCTGGAGAACACCACTTGAGACCACCCACCAACTGGATTTACCTGCATTCACCACAACTCTTTGGGCTCAGTCATCCAGACAGTTTTTCACCCAGCACAGAATATGCCTATCCAAGCCATGAGCAGCCAGTTTTGTGAGGAGAGTGCTGTGGGAAATGGTGTCAAAGGCTTTACTAAAGTCTAGGTAGACAACACCCACAGGCTTTCCCTCATTCACTAAGCAGGTCCCCTTGTCATAGAAGGAGATCAGGGTGGTCAGGCAGGACCCGCCTCTCCTAAACTCATGCTGACTGGGCCTCACCACCTGGGTTATCCTGTATGCGCTGTGTGATAGCACTCAAGGTGATCTGCTCCATAACCTTCTCTGGCACAGAAGATGGGCTGACAGGCCTGTAGTTCCCTGTAGTTCCCTGAATCCTCCTTCCAGCCCTTCCTGTAGATGGGTGTCACATTTGCTAAAACCTCTGGTGAACTGAGACCTCCATGGTTAGCTAGAACTGCTGATACATGATGGAGAATGGCTTGGTGAGAACTTCTGCCAGCTCCCTCATTACCCTTGGATGGTTCCTATCTGGTCTCATACAGTTGTGTATGTCTAAGTGGTGTAGCAGGTTAGTAACCACTTCCTCTTGGATTATGGGGTCTTCATTCAACTCCTTATCCTCGTCTTCCAACTCAGTGGGCTGTGTACCCCCAAAACAACTGGTTTTACTATTAAAGACTGAGTTAAAGAGGCCATTAAGCACCTTAGCCTTTTCCTTGTCCATTGTCACTGCATTTCCCTCCACATCCAATACAGGCTGGAGGTTCTCCTTAGTCCTCCTTTTGCTGCTGATATATTTATAGAAATATTTTTTATTGCCTTTTATGGCAGTAGCCAGGTTTATTTCTAGTTGGACTTTGGCCCTTCTGATTTTCTCCCTGCATAATCTCACAACCTTGTAGATCTCCTGAGTTGCGTGCCCCTACTCCCACAGGCCATAAACTCTCTTTTTTTGCCCCTGAGCTCCAGCTAAAGATCTCTGTTTATCCAGGATGGCCTTCTTCCCCAGTAGCTTGTCTTTTGGCACATAATGACAACCTGCTCCTGTGACTTGAAGATTTCCTTCTTGAAGAGTGTGCAGTTTTCCTGGACTTCTTTGCTCTTCAGGACTGCCTCCCATGTGGCTCAGTAATCCAGGCTTCTAAACAGGCCAAAGACTGTCCTCCAGAAGTCCAAGCTGGCAGTTTTGCTACCCCCCTTCCTTACTTCTCTGAGAAGTAAAATCCTATCATTTTGTGATCTCTATGTCCATGATGGCCTCCAACCGTCACATCACCCAGTGCAATGCAGCAGGAATCTATGTGGAAACCTAAACAAAGATAAATTTTCCTGAATACAGGAAAAGGAGAAGCAGAGGGTGGTACACTAACCTGCAGGAGCACAGTGTTTGGGAAATTGCCACAACACAGATGCAGATGAATGCAGCTGGGACATCAGACTTCAGAAATCTGGTAGATCTGTCACGTCCCACCCATAACCAGGGGGATTTAAGTCTCGGAGGGAAGGGAATGACACAACAGGCTTAGTTATGGCACCTTGCTGTAACCTCCACACCACGTGCCGCTAAAAGAAAGTTGTTTGCCCTTTTCAGCCAGTAGGTTTGAATTTCTGCCATATCCCCTTTCATATTTGCTGCATCTGAGACTTTCTTTTCAGGTTCATCAAGCCATACCTTCTTTACAGCATTTCTAATGTTTTATTAGGCAGGTGTAAAGATCTCCCAATGCTTTCTGCTGTTTAGCAGCTGCTCGGGATTGCGGAATAGTAGTTCTGGCAGCACCTGAAAGTTTTCAAAGCTCCATGATGAAAATCAGAGCTTTCCAAAACAGAGCGATGATGCCCGATGGTCAAACACAGTGATCATATTCTTCTAGAGCTTCCATGCAGCTTTTCTTTTTAATGTTCTGTTCTCCATCACCATGGTGGCCACAGAACAAATTGACTTAAATTGTAACAAAGAAGATTTGAAATATAAAAACTTTCTCTGGGCACAGATAGCACAAAACTCCTATATTGCTTAGAGATGGTGCGGGGCCATCATCTTGGATGTCTATAAGACTTGGTTAGACAAGCATGCCAGATCTAATCTTCCCTGGGGACAGCACGGTGAAGCAGAGTGCCTACTTTTCTACAGTTTTGTTAACTTTGTACAGCTGAAGCTGGGATTCAAAGAAGTATCTTTCTTTAAGACATATCTGAGAGAACCGCATGTTACCGGAAATTAAGTCCTTGTCTTTTCCTATTATAAAACAGTACAGATTCATCTCCACTGCCAGTGCAATTCTTCAGTGGGCCATGTTTGAAATATGCAAGTGTGTCCATCTTGAAAATCTTGGGACTAATACAGCCAGCTGTAGATTGCAAGCAAGGAATAAATCTGCTTTCTCAAATAACCTGCCACAAGCTAGAACAACACAGTACTAACTAGTGGTATAACTTTCATACAATATGTAAATCCAACATGAAAATATATTAAAAGTACATTTAGTGACCCCCAAAGCAAGTGATACGTGCTGCCTATATAGAGCTCTCTTGGCTTTCATTTTCAGTCTTTTCTGTGCACATCACTATACAAGCGGAGGTGGGAGAAGATTTACAACTCCCCCCCCATAACTTTGGATCAAAAATGCAATTATGTTTGTCAGATATCAGTAAGATAAATAGGTGGAAAGAAAAAGGTCAGAGAAGCAAAGCAATTTACTGCCTGATTTTAGCCTGAAATAAGAACCAAGAGCAACATTTAACCACTGAGTTTATGTTCCTTCTTGTTAAATAATCATATCTGGCATTATTGAACATGTTAAATCTATTCTTGAAAGGAGTGATAAAATAATGAAATTCAGCCAGGAGGTTCCAAATCAATAGCAAACACTGATAATAATTGTTTTGCAATGTCTTTAACTGGTAATTCATGAAAGGATACAAACATTAAAATGTTACAGCAGCCTTTCTCCTCAAACGTTTGAGGTATTTGAACACACAGAGATTAAAGACTTTTCTCAAATTGGCTTTTATCCACCATTTTTCTGTATTTTTTCATTATTTATTCACAGTTGCTATTTATTGTCCCAGGCTGTAAACCGATTTTAGCCAGCAACTGCAATGAATGTGATTGAAAACAGAGATGGCATTTCTTTTGCCTGAAGAACACCTAGCACTGAGAAAGTTATCTTTATATCTCCACGATATTATTCTGAATGCTCTTTTCTGTATCACTATAGGGCTGGAGCTGGGAATTGTAGGAGTGAGGACAACAAATTGGTTCCTGGTTTTACTTTACTGTAGATCTTTATCTTTATATAGGTCATAATCTTCTGAATTGCATAGGAAACTGCACAGGACTGCTACCAGGACTGTAGTTAAAGCTGCTTACTCTATAATCTTTTCTTCTTTAATCAAGAAGTTGGATGCCACCTTGGAACAGATACTGCGTCTCTCCAGCTTTGACTAGCAGCTTTTCAGAAGCACCTTCCCACAGACACAGAGCTACCCCCTCCCGAGCAGCACTGTTTTAAGAAACATTACAAATTTTGAAACCAAAGGAAACTTCCAGAATCACCTACCAACGCAGACTTCTTTCAATTATCTTTCACAAAGACTTTTACCAATAACTCCCAAAGCATTTTCAGCCAGCCTTTTATTTCAAGATTTCAGTTGCTGTTTGATCCAAAGCTGAAACAAATCCATAATGCTCTGCTGTATTCACCCCAATCTTTCTCTGCTGCTGAGTTCTATCTGGGTGCAAGAGCTGATGTGCCTTTAAAGCTTAATTGTCCAGTTCTGTTTTGCACTCCTACAGAACATCTTGGCTGCATTCTTACACAGACAGGCATTGCATGAATTCTTGTGTTTGGTATTCTGCACATGCAAATCTCCAAGTCCAGTTCTGAGTTTTCCCTAGGTATCCACCTAGCATAGGAGCCAAGTCTTTCTTGCTTTGCACAAGATTTAGACTTTTGAAAATAGGACTTTGCATTGAGCCTAGACTACTGGAGAGCAGTCCAAGGTAAAGATTACAGATAACTGATGTGAAGAGATAGAAAAAAGTAAGTTTCAGTAATAACTTAAGATTCTCCATTGTGTCTAAACTGGTGGCCCCAGACCCAATTTCAAACCATTTTTCCATTTCAACCTTAATTAATGTTCAGAAAGTGTTTCTCATAAGGCAACAAAAAACTTGCCTAAAAGAGCTATTCCTTTTAAAACTGAAAATTGATCTTAGTATCTTTGTAGCGCTATAGAGGAAGAAATAAGGATCAGCTCTGGGAAAAGGATTTATGAAAAGGTAGAGTGCCAGAAATACTGGCAGATTCTAGTGCCTTAATAATACTTCATATTTTCACCTTCCACTGAAGTCAACAGGCTGAGTTGAATGAGGGCGCCATACAGCATCCAAATCTTGCAGGACACATAACTTTGGCAACTAACACTACTGCCCTTCACCTGACTCCACCCATTCTCCTTGTCTGGTAATAGGTATGTCATTGTCTCTTTTATATATAACATATTATGAATTTTTGTCTTAACAGCACCAGCACCTCTCCACAGGCATCCTAGTCACAGGATTAGATTGAATTTCCCAGTCAATTAATCTATCCCTCGGCTTTGTAAAAAACCTCAAAGTTTTCCCAAATGATGACTTTCTTTGATTTACCAAAGAAAGTTAAGCTCCTTGTATTGCATCTCAGGAAAATGCTGTTCCAGAGCCCCCCTTTCACTTGCTATATTTGGATAAAGACAATACTGAACTATGTGAGATCTTAATGGCAGCTCCCTTTTAACGAGTTCAGCTGGATATTTGCTTAAGCTGCTTTTATAGCAACTACTTGTAGATCCCAAGCAATCATAAAAAGCTTTAGTATGCTGGAAAAACAAAGTTTGAGGCTTGCAGTCCGTCCTGTAGGTAGAGAGTTGTGGTCTATTTTGTTGCTATAGTTCACTAAAAAAAAACCTGAACGGCAGCATGAAAACTTCTACCTTGTAGTCTCTTCCACATCCTTTGAATTTCTTGAATACTTCCTTCCAGCAATGCCTATCTGTCTCTTACATGTAGCAAAGGTATTTTCTGTGAACTATTGCTCTCTTGTGCTTTCCCTCAACCATGGACACAGATGATTCATAAGGAAATAAATCTATTTTCAGCAAAACTGGTTGGCTTTATTTAAAAAGAATTGATACAAGTGATTTTAGTAACAAATTTCACATCTTAACACATGCCCCAGGGGTCCAAGTCCTTTGTCTCCCCATGTGTGACAACTCAAAATCAGCCCATGCTTCCTGGTACCTCTGTGCCTTGATGACAACAGCCTCTTGTCTACATGCGCCTTACAACAAAGCAAATGGTATCAGCCTGCTTTTGGGCTGCAGGATCAGAAGCTAACAGCTGCATGGACCTTTTCTCAGAGCTTCTGCTGCCAGCTGCCTTCTCTTCTTGAAAAGACTCAATAGCTTCTTAACCTGTAAATTATCCAAACACTTGTCCTAATAACAAAGAGTCACACCAGTCACGCTCCTCTTTTTTTCTTCAAGTGTAAAACAACTCCCCTCACTTCTTATATTTTTTGCTTTTCTCCAGTTACTTGTGGACAAAGCCATAGATTCCTACTTCTGGTGAGCCACAAAAAAAGGATGTAAACCATTTTTCTGCAAAAGACCTTGAATCACAATGAGAAATTTTAATTGACTGTTGATCTCAGAGCCCAAGTTTTATCCTCCCCTTTGATCCCAAGATGGCTTGCAAAATCAACAAAATCAACAAGAAGTTAAACATGTAGCGGCCATTGACAGGTATAATGTCTGGAAATAGTCGGGCCTAACAAACTGTCCTCCTGGTGGGACCAAAAGCACTGATTTCGGTCCACCCTCACACGGAGGGAAAAGTTGTCTCTGACAGCTGTGCTTTCTGGAATATGGCAGTGGTAAGGAAACAAGAGCCTGTGAAACTGACACGCACAAAGCATCCTGTGACTTCGCATCCAAGTCTATATAATAACACTTCTAAACTTGGAGAATTTCTAAGTAGGCCTGAAAAGTGCACTGGAGTTGCAACCTCAGTGCAGCAAGAATTTTATTTTTGTAGGGAAAGCACCACTGAGACATCTCCAGCAACAACCAGTGGTCATGACCCAATGTATATTTCTGGATTTTCTTTCTGTTATTAGGTTCCAATGGCAATCACATTTAAGATCCTTACGGGACAATGCCTAAAAATGTATTTTTACAATTACTCATTTATCCACACCAACACTACTCAATGATAACGATTTCACCTGTTGCAGGGCAGCTATATAGCACTGCACTTATAGTCTAGTAAAAATTATGCCTAAAATATTTTCCAAAAGTCTGAATCTTCTTGACGAAAAAAACCAAGGTCAGGTAATTTTACAGTCCTGTACACAGCATGTTTTTCCTGTGCCAACATGCAAATATTAATTTTCTACAGAAATCAGTTAGTTTTGGTTATGAATATCCTTCTCATGTTAAAAAGAAAGAATGCTGAAAACATAAAGGATGAACTAGAGGTACAAAATCTCTTCCCTCTGCTAATGAGAGGTAAAAGTCATGGCTGTGCCGCTGCCATGAGGGCAAGCAGCTCACGAGTGTCAACAGGAGCAGTTCTAAAGTCTCCCTGCATCACAAGCCCTGCACCTGCTTCAGTGCCCCTAAAATCCCCAAAGAATACTGTACCAGTAATTATAATATGTAACACTCTGAGGCTGCTAAATAACTGGTGGGATTCTAAAAGTATGTTTCACAAGACAGACTACAAAAGAAAATCCACTGAACAATTTAGTAAAGAGAACCTTCCCACGTGAATTTAATTTTTAAAAACTTCAGTAGATATAGTTAGTCCTTTACAGGTAGCCACCAAAAAAACATAAGCAGGATTATGTAGAAAATCAGAAGCCCCAGAACAAAAGAAAGTATTTTCTGCTCCTACAAGTTACTTTATACACTATTTTAAGTATTTAATTTTAAGCGTATGGAGAGAATATTTTATGGTAAATACTAAATATTCGAAAAAATGATAGGGCTTTGGAAAAGCTAGTTTCTAATTAATTGAGACAATTATAAAAGTTGGCTGCGAAATACAATTGCAATCAGGATATTGCACAGGATAGCCATTCTTATTATTTCAATTATTCAATCAATCCACTACAACCAAAACCAAAAAATATGTATCTTTACTTTTCATATCAGGAAAGACAGGTATTTTAAATTTGAAGAAAACAAATGAGCTTGCTATAAGCTACAAACCATTTCTATGAACTGTAGCTTCTACCCTGCCTCACCGTGCATGTGGTGCTTCACAGGCAACAAATACTGACCTTGCCTGGGTTGGTTTGTCAGGGCATAGAATGACCTCAATGCAAGACCTTCAACTCTGGAATGTACACTTTTCGTTTTCAGATGGGCAAGTCTCCTCGTGTCTGTTTACCTTCTGTGTGCATTGCAGAATCTGTCCGTTCACTCGACTTTTTTCTCTGGTCAGACTTGGCTACAGAATAAAAACGTAATGTTGCAAAATGCTGAGTTGCTTAAAAATATGTCCTGTCCTTTCCCAGCCCTCTTCTCTCCACATAGTCCTTAAAATATGCTGCTCAGGTAACTGAGGAATGCTTATTCCATTCTCAGTCCATCCAGGCTCTTACAGCCAGCAGTCCTTACAGGTGTATTTGATGAACTTGATTCTGGATCACCACAAAACAGATTAGCTAACCCCTCTGTGGGACATTCACAAGGTGCCTTCAATACACCACTATTCTCAGGATGTTCCCCATCTTAGATGTTACAGTACTGAGTATCCTAACCAACTGCCAGAGGCAAAGAACACTGTGAACATCAGTGACTGATACAGGAAAGCAAAAAGAAAAAACAGGTTAATGGTAACAAAAGCTACCAGTCGATTAGTCAACCTCTAAATCCCAAATCTAGGACAGATACGAAGTATTAAGAGACATGAACTGCCTCTCTGCATACACAACCCTTAGTAAAGACAGAAACCAAAAAAGGCCTGGACATCTCCTTTGTTATCATCACTTGCCCCTGCACTTCTCGTCACAAGTCAGAAAGGAATCCACTCCCCCTGCTTCAGTATCATCTGTTACTACAAAAAGGCTTCTCAGATAAGGACACCAAGCAGTGGCTGAGCTCCGGAGCAGAAACTGCAAGGAAATAAAAGCAGCTGGAAAGTGCCCAGAAGCAGCACTGGTCACCCAAGGTAACTACTTGGGAGTGGAGATGTAGGTAGCTTGCTTCAGCCCTCCTATGTTTACAGCTTTCCCAAACTGTGTATGGAAGATGTAAAAAGAACAACAGTAATTGAAGTTTCTGCTACCTTTCAGTCTAAGTGAATTCGTGGTCTTTACTTCACCTCCAGCGTTTGGCCTCAGGTGACCAGTGGAAGAGCCAACCTGCTCCGCAGAAAGACACTGCAAGAGAATAAGAAATGTTACACAACAAATACCATTTTCAAGTCAGTGTACAAACTTCATTTCAACCACAACACGTGGTAGCACAACTGGCACTACTCTCAGTCTAGACGCTCAGGGGGAAAGTACCACTTGTCCAGCAACATTCCCCATCCTAGGCTGGTCTGTCATGCACCAGATAAGAGTTGTTGAAGGACCACACAGATAGCCTGGACAGTTGTGCTGACAAACACAGAGAAATACAATTTTACTCCCAAAGTACCCACTGTTCCTGCTTTCTATTTCCGTTCTAGAGAAGCATTTAATATAAAAAAGTTGTTACTTTCATTTCAGTCCACTAAGCATCTTTACCTGTCCTCAGCAATGAATAATCTCAGGTTTGTAATGTGACGTTTAGCAGCACTAAATTCTTTATAAGATACAACTAGGACTATTTCACCAAGACAACTGTCTGGGATTTGTTTCAAGCTAAAATAATTTCTTCCTCTTTCCTTCTGTGCTCACAAGTGTACCATAAGAATGAGAGACAGGTCATCACAATTTTTTTCTCTGTTACACTCTCATCTAAACGATTCTTGTACCTTTCCAGAGGCCACATATCAGCTACAGAATGCAGCATTTAACAAGAGTATCCTGGTGCTGTAAAAAAACACTGTGCTGCTCTGCTGTGTGCTGGATCTAGCTGTGATCACTCTGCCTACACCAGAAAGGAATACAGTAAAAATCAGTATGCCACGTGCATCAGCAGAAGAAATAGTACTTCTAGGGACAGGCTTTTGTTTCAGAAGCTGACCCTGTGTGTTTGCATGAAGACATCTTCCTGGCAGCAGTCAAAAGAAAATTGCTGATATATGGACAGATTTACATTGCAGAAGTCACAGAAGGATCATGAAGGGAAAAAAAGTCTCTGCTGAGTTACTTGGGGACTGTCAGAATAAGTAGATTTTGCATCAGGATTGGTATTGGCAGTTGATAAGCTGTGATATAATTTTTGTAATAAGGAATGAAGGGTAACACGGAATCAAGTGAGTTCTGAATAAAACTGAATTTCTTGCATCTCAGAAGGGATGCCTTTGAAGGCACAAAGTTAAGATTCCTCCTTTCAGGCTGACCACTCAGCATATAATGTACACGTTTTTGCGCATCTCTGTGTGTGTATATATGTATATATATAAAACATACCTAAGGTAAAAATACAGAACACAAAAGATTAAGTATGTATTTGTGTCTGTATCTCTTTCTAGAACCAGGTAAAAAACACAAGCTGACCACAGCCAGCAAAGACCAAAGTCTTCCATGGCTTAGCCAGGTTAATTTGGTGAATTTCTTTGTACTGTCAGGAGAGTAATTTTTAGCTGCAATTACTTTCTGCTTCATAGTTGTCTTATGTCAGAAAATAAACAGAATCAGGGCTCTGAAAATCCTCATCAACTACTTAATAGTGCTGCTTCTTTGGCATGTTAAATCCAGTTTGACTTAGGTTAATAATAAAAATAGTGGTTATTTAAAAAATTCCTTTTACCCTGGCTAAGAAGGGAGGATTCTAGTTCTTCCTTAAGTGCTGTGACTTTCATTGAAAAGCAAAAGCTTTTTAAGAGAGGTGGAAGAACGATACTTATGTCCTGGTTGGCATTGCTAAATGAGTGTGCTCCACCCGATCTGGCCACTCTCCAGATTTTATTTGGAATTTCATCACCCTTCAGGTTGCGGTTGATCACACTGTCCTCTGTAACAGACTGATTATGGCCCTCTGCCATCTATTCAAGTATGCCAAGTTTATTCGCTGTGTACTTATCATTACATAAGCCCTGTATTATTACATACAAATTTGAGGTTTGATATCTGCTTTCAGCACAGACTGTCCTTGGGGATAACCTGCCGAGTTAATTGTAGGCATTTATTGTAGTAAAGACTCTATCCTTTGGGATTATTTGTACAGGATTAAACAACACTTCAGTGCTGTAAGAAGCTTTCAAGAGAACACCCATCTGGTGGGAACACAGCCATTCCTGAGCAAAAAGCTGATGAGGAACATGCGCTAACTGGGAATGCCACGCGCAACGCATCTGTCAGATTAAAGCTTAAGGGTTTCCTGTGAAGGGAGCAAAGCACCTCGCAGTCTGTCACCTGTGAGTAGAGGCTCAAACTGCTGTTTTATACAGTAGCAGAAGAGGAACCTGAGCTGCCGAAGGTGCCACTGCTTCTCAGTCAGGGCACTGTCATCACAGTTCAGGTCCAGATAAAGGGAACATAGGGCAATAAATGTACATTTAAAAGGCAAGTATTTATTTCCTTTCTACCACACCTTACAAAATTTCTCCCCACTAACTACCCTTGCATCATCATAGCTTTTAGAGATTATATGATCACGATCACTAGACATCTAGTAATTTCACAATCAACAGCAATTATTCTGCCCTTAAGCAGCATTCTGCAGGGGTGGCTACAAAGCACTATAAGCATGCATTTATGAAATATGCTTTCCAGAACTTTCTTCAGATTTCTTAGGCATCTCAGCAAATGATTGCATTAATGTACTCTGTGAGGTAGTAAAAACAAAGAAAAAAGGAAAGAAATACACCCTCTTAGACTAAAATATGGCTTGTGCATTGTTGTAATTAAAAATGCCTGCCCCCCCCGTATAACATGTGTCTTATGGCCTTTATTTTTCAACTTGAGAAAACACTCTGCGCGTTTATTTCCAGATGCATGTGCAGTTGTTCCTGAAAGGATTAAAAATAATCCCACTTCATCTGAAAAGTTAAGGGGAAAAAAAGACACAGCTTTCTATTTTGGCACTCTGTCCCTCAATTCTCAACATTATAACCTGAAGTGACAGTCTTAGACTGGTAAGGAGGAAAGCACAAAAAAATAGGGATGTGAAGATCCCGAAGATCCCATGTGTAGAACCTGACAGTTTGGAAGGGAGATGGTGTCAAGGAGGTTGATAATTAAGCTATCTGTATAACTTTCAGCTCTGTAATGTCACTGTGCTTTGCTAGCAAGCAAAATGATTAAAACCAATGAAGATGGGAATGAAATTCGTTTTGTTTCAAACTGCTGGGGAAAAACCATCAAACAATACAACAAACAAGGACAGGAAAAAGCCTCCTACCCTCACAACACAGAGATTCTTTAGCTTATTTACTGCCAACAGTTTTACTTTTGCTGACACTGGTTTGTAGCAGCAGCACACTGGGGTTTAGATCTAACTTTGCAGCTGTGATCATAAACTGCAAGAAAAGACTTTTTGCCACAATGACTTTTCAGTCTCAGGCTGCAGGCTGTCTAATTATCGTCTCTATTGCGACTGTATGAGAGCTGAGGGCTAAGTCAGGATTCCATTACAAATGGTGCTACAAGGAGGATTGCACGCTTGAGAAAAGGGAATGCAAGTGCTGCTACACTGGTATTTGACAACAGAGGGCACTGTGAAAAGGTTTTTGTACTAAAGACACTAATGAATAAGGACTCATTTTTCTCCCAACCTTTCAATTTTAGCTGATGGGTGGGGATGTATCTAACTGTGGCTATTTGATTCCTGAGCTGGGTATAATAAAGACCATGATTTATTTTTACTATTCACTTATACATGCAGAACACAGTTCTTAAAAGTATATTTACTGTGGTTTCACTGCAAAAGAACTACATAATGGGCAGATACTGCCATGTAGTAAACTACTCTTTCTGAATAGCTGTTAGCTGTCTTTTGCTTTTCCTCTGCACTTACAAGCAGAACTTTCTGCCAATCACATTTTGATTCCTGGGCCTTTACTAGACTGGTGAAGCCTGCAAACAGGGAAATGAAGAGCAGCACACTACAAACCACAATAGAAAAGCACACATGTTCTTCTCACAAAAACAAAGAAAGGTTATAAATCGACCCTACTTCTGTTTACTTTCCAGTAAGATTATTCATTGCAGATAGATTCTTTCAAAGCATTTCACTGTCTGAGTGGGAAGGAGAGAAATCCCGTTAACACAGCATTAAGGAAAGAGCAGCTTAGCTCAGAGTAGACCTCCAGCCCCTGCCCTCACCTCAAGTCATGTCTGCTGTAATAACAACTACTCACTCCATTCCCATTTTCTGTGGCAGGACAGGACTATCTTAAGGGGGATAGTCTCAACTCTACTTTCTCTTGGTGCTCACTCACTCCTGCACATGGCCAGCTGTGTGAGAGCACTGGACGAAGCAGCCTGGTGAGCATGAAGTAACCTGTAGCTGCAGATCAATGAACAGAGTATTTCTGAATGGCCAGCAGAAGGCTGGTCACCCAGAATGATCATTACTCAGGTCCACTTGCCAGCTCAGACCACAAATGCAGCAACGCCTTTGTACTAAGTGATTTAAATGAGTATCAATTTCCCAGATATGCAATGTCTATAGAGCTGTGTAAGAGTATGAGCCTGCAAGCTGCGGTAAACGGGAGCCGAGCTTCAAGTAGGAGAGGAGCTGGCAGTGCTTTGAAACTTCCCTCGTGCCTTAGGTGTAAACACTACAAACTCAGCTGGAAAACAACCTCAAAACCAAGTGAATTGGAAACCAAACAGCAGGGCTGAGTGACCACACACTGATTGAGCTGTGGTAATGGCTTGTTGAATGAGCTAGACACTTAACCAAATGCTTTTGAGTCATATTCAGATTGCCTTAATTCTAAATAAATCTCTTCTTTGGGAGTTTCTTATCAGCTGTCTCTCAGCATCACGATGCGTTAACTGATCCTGAAAAGCTCAGTTACTTCTCATAGGCTCAGTACTGAACAGAATCAAAATGAAAGCAACCACATTAACATAGTCTTTCAACAGCATGGTTACACTTCCTCCATGAAGCTAACACGTTACTGAGCAAACATGTTAGAGCCCAAAGGGTGATGGTTTGCAGGGATTGTTACAATCAATTGCATCTTCTCAGTCATTTCCATTCCCAAAGCATCTGTCACCATATTTTCAGGATGTCTGAAAACAAAGCTCCCTCAGGGCACTTCACCCATTGTAGCAATAAAGGAAGAACAAGGTTATGTTCAATGTGTGAATCTCAAGATCAGAATTAAAATCCCTGATGTTGGGAAGTGTCTCAGATACACAGTAGCCTGTCAATCCAGCCTAAATTTTGCCATTCTCCAATACCAATGTTGCCCAATCAAGCTGCCCAAGCTTAAGTTGTGCACGTATCCTCTGATATCTTCTATGTTGGGCTTGTGTGGCAAGGCTTTTGGTAGTGCAGGGGCCACAGGGGTGGCTTCTATGAGAAGCTGCTAGAAGCTTCCCCCATCTCTGAGAGAGCCCATGCCAGCCAGGTCTGAGATGGACTCGCACCTGGCCATGGCTAAGCCAGTCAGCAAAGGTGGTAGCACCTCTGGGATAGTGTATTTAAGAAGCAAGGAAAAAACACCTGCACAACAGTCACCTGCACAACAGTAATTTCAGCTGGAGAGAGGAGTGAAAATATGTGAGAGAAACAACTCTGCAGACACCAAGGTCAGTGAAAAATGAGGGGGAGGAGGCGCTCCAGGTGCCAGAGCAGAGATTCCTCTGCAGCCCGTGGTGAAGACCATGGTGAGGCCAGCTGTCCTCTTACAGACCATGGAGGTTCACCATTGAGCAGATATCCACTGCAGAGAACCCCATGCCAGAGCAGGTGAACGTCCGAAGGAGGCTGTGAACCTTTGGGAAGCCTATGCTGGAGTGATCTCCTGGCAGAACCTGTGGAGCCACGGAGAGAGAGAGGAGCCCGTGCTGCAGCAGCATTGCTGGTAGGACTTGTGACCTCAAGGGAGACGCATGCTGGAGCAGTCTGTTCCTGAAGGGCTGCACCCTGTGGAAGGGACCCCCACGGGAGCAGTTTGTGAAGAATGGTAACCTGTGGGAAGGAATCACGTTGGAGAAGTTAATGAAGGACTGACTCCTGTAGGAAGGACCCCACGGGGGAGCAGGGAAAGAGTGTGAGGAGTCCTCGCCCTGAAGAGGAAGGAGCAGCAGAGACAAGGTGTGATGAAATGACTGCAACTCCCATTCCGGTCCTACTGTGCCACTTGGGAGAAGGCGGCAGAGAAACTGGGAGTAAATTTGAGCCTGGGAAGAAGGGCCAGGGTAGGGCAGAATCACAGAATTGTTTAAGTTGGAAAAGGCCTTTAAGATCATCAAGTCCAACCATAAACCTAACACTGCCAACTCCACTACTAAACCGTGCCTACAAGAGCTGCATCTACATGTCTTTTAAATACCTGCCTGGATGGCGACTCAACCACTTCCCTGGGCAGCCTGTTCCAACGCTTGACAACCCTTCCAGTGAAGTAATACTTCCCAATACCTAGATTAAACCTCCCCTGGTGCAACTTGAGGCCATTTCTTCTTATCCTGTCACTTGTTACTTGAAAGAAGAGACCAACAGCCACCGTGCTACAGCCTACTTTCAGGTGTTGTAAAGAGCATCAATGTCTCCCCTCAACCTCCTTTTCTTCAGAGTAAACAAACCCATTTCCCTCAGCCACTTCTCGTAACACTTGTGCTCTCAACTCTTCACCACCTTCGTTGCCTTTCTCTGGACAGACTCCAGCACCTCAATGTCTTTCCTGTAGGGAGGGGCCCAAAACTGAACACAGTATTCAAGGTGTGGCCTGACCAATGCTGAGTACAGGGGTTCAATCACTCCCCTTCTCCCGCTGGCCAAGCTGTTTCTGATATAAACCAGGACGCTATTGGCCTTCTTGGCCATCTGAACTTACTGCTGGCTCATATTCAGCTGCTCTCAACCAACACGCCCAGGTCCTTTTCCACCAGGCAGCTCTTCCCCAAGCCTGTCGTGTTGCATGGGGTTGTAATGTCCCAAGTGCAGAACCTGGCATCTGGCCTTGTAGAACCCCATAGAGCTGGCCTTGTCCCATCGATCCAGCCTGCCCAGATCCCACTGCAGAGCCTTCCTTCCCTCAAGCAGATCAGTACTTCCACCCAACTTGGTGTCATCTGCAAATTTACTGAGGGGGCATTTGATCCCCTCATTCAGATCATTGATAAAGAGATTAAACAGAAACGGCCCCAACACTGAGCCCTGGAGAACACCACTTGAGACCATCCACCAACTGGATTTCACTGCATTCACCACAACTCTTTGGGCTCGGTCATCCAGACAGTTTTTTTATCCAGCAAACAGCCACGAGCACCCAGTTTTTTAAGGATAGTGCTGTGGTAAATGGTGTTCAAGGCTTTACTAAAGTCTAGATAGAAAACATCCACAGGCTTTCCGTTATCCATTAAGCAGGTCCCTTTGTCATAGAAGGAGATTAGATTGTTCTGGCAGGACCTGCCTTTCCTAAACCCATGCTGACTGGGCCTCATCACCTGGGCTGTCTGGTACATGCTGTGTGATAGCACTCAAGATGATCTGCTCCATAACCTTCTCTGGCACCAAGGTCAGGCTTACAGGCCTGTAGATCCCCAGATCCTCCTTCCAGCCCTTCCTGTAGATGGGTGTCACATCTGCCAAAATCTCCAGTCAACTGGGACCTCCTCGGTTAGCTGGGACTGCTGACACATGATGGAGACTGGCTTGGTGAGCACTTCCACCAGTTTCTTCAGTAGTCTCAGATGGATCTCATCCAGCTCCACAGACATGTGCATATCTGGATGGAGAAACAGGCCATTAACTATTTTTCTGGATATCCAGAGAACAACCAGTCTTACTGATAAAGACAGATGCAAGGAAAGCATTAAGCATCTCAGCCTTTTCCTTGTCCTTTGTCGTTATGTTTCCCCCACATCCAATGAAGGCTGGAGATTCTCCTTAGCCCTCCTTTTGCTGCTCATAGATTTATAGAAATATTTTTAACTGTCCTTTACCTTAGCAGCCAGATTAAGGTCTAGATGGGCTTTGGCTCTTCTGATTTTCTCCATGCATAACCTCACAATACCCTTGTAGTCCTCCTGAATCGCCTGCCCCATCTCCCAAAGGCCATAAACTGTCCTTGTCTCCTCAGTTCCTGCAAGAGCTCTCTGTTCAGCTACTGCTTCCTTACAGCTTTCTCCTTGAAGGATGTTTAGCCTTTCTGGACTCCTTTGCCCTTCAGGACCACGTCCCAGAGGACTCTTGTTGATCAGTCTCCTGAACAGGCTGAAGTCCACCCTCCAGAAGTCCAAGTTAGTTGGGGAAAGTGTTTTCAGACTCAGTTGTTGAGATTTCTCATTATCTTACTCTATTTGATCTGAAAGAAATTAAACTAATTTCCCCAAGTCGAGTCCACTTTGCCTGTGATGGTAATGGGTGAGAAATCTCTCCCTGTCCTTACCTTGATACACGAGCCTTTCATTGTACTTTCTCTCCCCTGTCCAGTTGAGGAGGACAGTGACAGAGCAGCCTTGGTGGGCACCTGGAGTCCAGCCAGGTCAACTCACCACACCTTCCTCGACCCCACCTGTCTGCTTTATCAGTGATCTGGATGCTCTAGCAGGAGGAGCGGAAGCAGATTTGTACAATTACATCAGTGTGCAGCAGGGATGGAGAAACTAAAGAGTCTTTAGACTGTTCTGGCAAGGTAGTTGCATTTCTATGTTAGCAAATAAAATTAGATGCCTCATCTTCTGAACTATCATTTGTCCCCATCCCCACCAGCTGAGAGTCTGCAGTCTTTCAGAACTATCTGCTCCTACCACAAAGGTTTCGATAGTACGCCGATTTAAATGGCTATGCATTCATGTCAAGCATTTCTAAATGCTCCACGAAGCGCTCAGGTTACAAACCCATATTCCTCTGCAAGCATTTATTTCTGCCCTTCTTCAGAAGGGTCATCCTGTCACTGCAGATCTGGCCCATTCAATAAATATGTTAAATCTTTACATTGTGCAGGGAATACAGAAATAAGTAGGAGTTATAGGACTTTAACACAATAACTAAATGTGGGCAAATTTTCAGAGCTTTCAAAAAAAACCCAAAGAGCTGAGCTGAAGTAGCTGTACCACCGTTTAAAACATTTCAATAAGTTGTTAAGAAAAAGAATAAAATGCATTAGAATAACATTGACTATTATCAATTTTAGCCTATAACTTATTTACTATAGGTATGTAAAATAACATTTTAGTTCTATCTGTCAACGGCACAAAGCCATCAGAAACACATTAACAGAGACCTCTAAAGAAAATAAATCATGAAAGACATCTGGACTGTACAATTTAATCAGGGTGAACCGTCTTCCCCAACCCAGCCTCCACCAGTTTCATATTAAACAATAGGAAAAAATCTAACACATATATTTGCTGCACCAGGATAAGAAGAGATTCAAAATACTAAAAAGCTGAATCCCAGATGCAGGGTGCCTAGAGGCCCCTTATTACAATTAAAAAAACTTGAAAGCCACACTCAGACTCCCATGACATGGATTTTTTGTCACTTGACTGTTTTCAACCAGTTGCCCATTGCTGTAGAGGTAGCAGGTTCTACTTGGGAAGTCCATGCCCTTCTTCCCAGATGCAGCCAGGGACATACAGGGGTTCCAAAAAAAAAAAAAAAGACATCAGAGTATGTATTTCAGGATCAGAGTGAAATACAACACAAGACCAAACCCACTTGGGATGCTTTTCCCAGCAATGTCCGCAAATGCCCACCCTACCAGCCTTTACTTTCACGCTGCAAAAAGATGCTGGAAAGACAGGAGGACTACATTCCTGGTCTCTCACAAGGAGTTGTGGCACCACGGCAGGGACTGGAGGTGTCACAAGTAGCACAAACCCTCTCCCTTTTACAAACTGCTTTGTCAGACTCTTTCAGAGTCAGATTTCAGTTTCTCGCGATTGATCTGATGCTGGGGTGATTTTCACATGCTCCAATCAATCCAACTGTTTTTATCAATAACTTTACATTGAACTCATTGCAAGAATGGCTCTTTCAGGCCTTCTTGAACCGACTCATCTCTCTGAAGACTTCTGCATAGCTGCAGCCTGCTGCCTGAATGCGAGTTACCAGTTTACTCTGGTAGGATCATGTCTTGTGCTGGCAATTACACCAATGAACAGCCAAGCACCTAAAGCATTTAGAAAAGGGTTAGAAATTTCATCACTGCAAGTTCATGTCTGCCAAGAGCTTCTTGTTCTGTAGCTGCAGAACTGTAGGATACTGAGAGGCTGAGGATGGCAGCAGCAGTCAGAGGGCTGTGCCCATCAAAACCTCAGTCTACTCTTGTTTACTGCTCCATCTCACCAGTTAACATATCCCCAGGACAGCATCCTGTAGTGACAGCTCATGACAGCAGGCATGAACTTCAGCCTAGCAAGACCTGGTTAGTTTAGCAGGAGCAGAGCAGAGGTGAACAGCAGCAATGGCAATTACCAGCTAAGGCACCAGTGAGGACAAAGACAAGCAATTGAGACAGTGGTCACCAAGCTGCTGTAAGATGCCAGATTATCTTTTTCTTCTGGTTATTTCGCCATAAGCTCCAGATTTGCAACTGCTTGATTTAAAAACATGTGTGTGCATGTGTGTATTTTTCTAATTTCACCAGTGAAGACAAAAGACAGGCTGCGTTTTAAGCCACAACACAATTCCTTCACGCCACAAAAATGCTTTGTTAGCAAAACAATTCCGTAA
Source organism: Tapera naevia (assembly GCA_033556795.1). NCBI lineage: Eukaryota > Metazoa > Chordata > Aves > Cuculiformes > Neomorphidae > Tapera > Tapera naevia. The sequence continues at coordinate 7,295,313 of JAUMJJ010000175.1, read as the reverse complement.
GATGCTTTTGGACTCTTTCCAAGTGTCTCCAAAGCGCCCAGTTTACTTATGCAACCTGCTCTTGCACTCTCAAGCCTGAGTAAATGAGGCATGTGTGAAACAGTCTTAAGAAAACCTCAGGAAGACTGAAGGGTCTCAGATGATGTTTAATAGGTGCTTTGTGCTTTACCACACAGAAGCTCAGCTGTAGAGATGTAACTCCTTGTAATTTCATTGCTTTACACATTTATATCAAAGAATCAATGTAATATATGGTGGGTATACTTATGATGCACTTTTTGTTACAAAACCAAAACCAGCAATGCTTTTATGACAAAGCAGAACTCTTCTCTGGAACAAAAGTGATCACAGTTTTTCAAAGCCTAAAAAATCCCTCACCTTACTTGAGCAACAAGCCACAATCCGTGCTTTTAACAGAAGAAACTTTTCTATGGTTATTTAAAAAGCATGCAGAGAAGGGCACTGAGTGTATGAAGTCATAACCGGGGACTAGTGAGCATCTGAAAGGAGTAATAACAGAGGGAGGAATACAAATGCACGCAAGGTAAGTTATACTTGGATGAGGCCTCTGGTTCCAGCTCAGCAAAGAGCAACAGTTACCATGACATGTTCTTACGCTCTTCAGTCAACCTGTGTGAAAGCTGCACTTGTTCAGAAGCTGCAGCTACCTGGCTAGGCTCTGCAGAAGAAAGAGATGGAGCAGGCTCACAGGGGTGAAGTGAAGCCACACTTCTGAGGTGTCCATTTCAATACTCTGCAAAAGCACTTAGGCTGGTTAGAAATAAGTTGAATCAGAACTTCCAGCTGAGACTGTGACTATGACTTTTTTATTTTTAAGGAAAAATATTTGACAATCAATACATACAGGATTGTGTGACAGAACACGTACAGCACAACTGTGCAACTTGCAAAAAAGAGTTCTTGTGTCTCCTGGCATTGTTCTGAGACCGTGTGATAAATTTGCTAAGAGGATCAAGAAGTAACCAAAAGTGATTGTGCCACCTCAAGTCAACATGCTCCACATACCAAGAGACAATTTGCACTTGCACAGACATCCATTCCAAACTGAATTAGAAAGCACTAGTTTAACTCAATATTTGTTTTCATCTACCAAAATTAGGTAACCAAACATGCTATATAAATCAACGTGGCTCAGCTGACAAAGGCAGGTCAGTTGCTTGTGTTTGTCTGCCAACACGCTCAGGAAAATCATAATTTTTGTTTGTTTGTTTTGAGTGTTTACACGCACTTTTCAACAGGCACTAGAGGCACAGGTTTTGAGGTCACTGGAACGCTTGTCATTCACTACTTTTAAGAAAACTTAGAGCAGAAATGGAAAAGAAAGCATACATTAGAGAATTTAACTACCAATGCTCTTCGGTAATACATCCAACTTGGTAAGTATAAAAAATAACATTTTAAAATTAATAAAATTAAAGAGCTTCCCTAGGAAACAAAAATTCTGCATTTGCCTTTTTTTTAAAAAAAAAAAGCTATTAATAGTGAAGGTTCAGGGTAGAAAACCTGCATTTATTTTCACTCTTCATGTCCAGAAACAGCTCTGGGCCAACTATGGTACTAGTGAGCATTGAGACAATTCAGTATCATACTGGCAGCAGATGTTCTTTGGGGTGAAACTACTTCACGACTCAGTTTTATCCCATAAGCTGCAAGTCTCGTCTTTCCCATTGTCTCATTCTGAAGCCTAGTTGCTGTCCGAGTCATTGTCTTCATCATCTTTTCCACACAGAGCATGTTTGGACAAATCTTTGGCTTCTCCCAAAGGAACAGCCCCTTTCCGTTGTGGCAAGACACTGAAAAAGGCCTCCTTCCAGTCTCTCTTCTCCAGGTATGCAAGGATAATCTCAAACACTGCAATGCCAAGAAAGACCATCAGCTTTTTTACAGAGAGGTAAGTGAACTGCTGATAGGAACACACAAATCCATCCTTACAGAGGTTTACATGCATTTGGTTGTAGCATCTTCTGAGTAAAACTCATGAAGTATAGGGAGAAGTAGACAAGGCAATTCTGCTACTGCTGCAGTCTAAAGACAAGCACACTTTGAATCAATCTCCCTTTGTAGGATGGTTACTATAGCAGAGACTTTTCCATGCTGGCTCTAGTCTGAATTAGTTTTTCTCCGAGACAGAGAGAAATGTCCCCCCAGCACTTCAGTTCTCACCCTTGCCTTCTATACAGGCACTAATGCTTTCCTCCCATGCTTGACAGGAATACTGCCTGTGGATGCATTTTAACAATGACTTTGTCCCTTCCCTAACACAGCCTGAAGTCTTCCTAGAACCTACTATAATTACCTTCTCTTTCATTTCTATCTGAGCTTATAGCAAAAATCATTATTAGTCTCCAGTTCTGTGACCCTTTCATTTCTGTCTGCATTATGCTAACCACGGTCATCCTACTCCTCTTGTTTCAGCTCCCAAAACTTTCCCAGATTGACAATAGCTCCAAATTACATTATATGCAAAATTCATTGGCAAATTCTTATTTAGAAATATCCCAGGCTACCCAAAAAACCTCCCAACACAGACTGTGGCTCAGCTGGGAAGGCAGGAGGAGGCCCTATGGCTGGTGAGTAAGACATACTTGTATGACAAATCTGGGACAGAGGGGTGGCTCCTCAAGCTTGGGACTACAGGAATAGTGCTAACACTGCTGGAGAATGCTGACTTCAAAGAATGCATCCAGCACAAGCATTCTCAATGCCAAGTGACAGCATATGAGAAAGGATCAAAGGAGCTGTGGAGGGAAAAAAAGCCTTACAGAGTTAGTCAGGCGTTCAGAAAGGGAGAAGCAGTATGGATCTCATACTCACTGAGAGTCAAGTTACAGAAAAGTGTCACATTTACTACTGGTTTCCTGCATCCAGGTTTACTGCTGCTCTCTCTGACACTGATATTGAACCGAGTTGGTCATTTTACTAAGCAGGTTATTCACCTGAAAACTACTGTGAAGGTAGGAGCTCTCAAAAAACTATAGTAATATCACTCTAAGTTACTGCAGAAAGCATTAGTGGCAAAAACGCTGCCTTAAGAGACAAGAAGAGTATAAGTAGTACATTTCTTCTTTGTTTTGGAACTTACTTTATCTGCATAGTAAAAACAGAACTGATGGAAAAAGAATGGCTTCCACAGGAAAACAGAAGCTTCTATAATGGGCTGCAATAGCAACAAATCTATTATGCAGGCAGAAAAATGCAGTGAGAACAGTTTGCAGACATCATTGTAGACTGGAATAGAGCAACACAGCCCATGTAATACACACTACTAAGTATTAGCCTTGGGATACAAGCCTGAACAAACTCTCAGCTACACTTACAGGTGTGTTTTGCAATACAGTGTTTTATACAGATCTCAGATTTTCCAAGTTTTAAAATTCCAGATCAAGTTAAAAAAAATGCCTTACACCTTGACAGTTTTTTGGCATCAAATATTTCACTGTTCTGGTTTGAGTTGAAGCAGAATTAATTTTCTAACTTTTCAGCTAAGCCTTCTCTAAGAAACTTCATTTTCTGGAAGTTAACTGCACGTTTTTCAGATAGTGTCTGTCTCTGGAAGTGGTCACACTTAAAATCTGTGATTACCATGAAAGTAACGGGGCACTGGTATGCAAAAAGGGCATTGTTTATACTTATATACCAAGGCCATAACCAAGTTTGTGGAATGCCCTATGTCAGAGGGACAAAAAAGGGTCGCATCTGCTGGGAGAGGCAGACATGACAGATGACCCCAAACTGACCAGAATATTCCATTTGATATGTGTCATACCAGTATAAAAAGGAGGGACCACTAAGGTTAGGCCCTCTTCTTTGATGGCTGGCATCTAATAGGGATCTGGTCTGTCCTTCTGCCTCCTAATTCCAGATTTGTGCACTGCTGAATCCCGTCCCTGAGCTCAGCTCTTCTGCTATGGAGTCCAGCCTGAGACCCTTTTCCCTGCTCTGTCAGTGGTGACATAGTCAGTGGGCGTGGGGGAGTCAATTTTGTATATTTGCATATATTTTATTATTTTCATTTTATATTTTAGTGGTTTAACTTTTATTATTATAGTTTAATTAAAGCTGTTTTAGTTTTCAACCCACAAGACTGTCTCTCATTTCCCTTTCTCCTTTTCCTAGAGGCGCACAGGGGTTTAGAAGCACAATTGCTCACATTTGGCTGCTGACCTGGCCAGGGCAGGGGCTAAACTGTGGCAGACACATAAGTGTGTTCCTCGTGTTATTTGGCATGGCAACAGTGCCAGCAGAAATACATGGAGACATGGAGAGAGAAGGATTACAATCTCTCACCACCAGAGGGCCCATTAAACTTAAAGTGCTTCAAAGGCTGACAAAGCAGTTCAGATGAAGTTTCTTCTTTTATAGGACTTTCCAAATTCACGCCTATCTAAAATAGTTCCACAGGCACTGGGCAGGTCCCACAATCTCATCTGGTGAGCCCTGTACTGTAGTCTGCTAGCTTCAGCTTCCACACTGAGAACTAGAACCCATAGGCCAGAACAACCAAATCAAAACACGAAGGGTAAGCAATCACACATTTAGACAAAGTAGTGAGGTGTTCACAGCAAAAGACAAATAACTCAGTGCAAATATTCTTCACACCTACACAAAATTTACAACGTCCAATTTGAGAGGCAGCTTGATTTGGTCCACCTTACTCTTACCAAGTCACATCTCCCATCAAATCTGTCTTTTTTGGATTTAGATTATAAACTATTAGGGTCGGAATACACACTGGGGTCTAAAATCACAACTGTTAAAAGGTAACTGCTTTTGGCAGTGGTGTTTATTTTCCTGCCCAAAAACCTTAGGCAAAATACTGCTATAGAATAATCTTAACCTTGAAAAAGGTCTCTATGTTAAGAGCCTTTCAGCTGCAATTTGAAAATGTTTTAGAAGAGCAAGGGAAGACAAGCTTACACAAAATAAAATTCTGCCAACTAACTGCAGGGGAATCAGAGCCTAAAAGTCTGGCACAAGAACCATGCACAAGACCATAAAGCAGACGAATGAAAGCCTCAAGTGTTCCAGTTTACTAAGTGCTCAAATATGTAGAAGATAGCCTTCAGAAATGCTGACGCTAGAGGTCAGTATACGATTATTGCAGAAAAACTCCATTAGAAAGCGACAGCTCTGATAACTTTTGATGAGTAACACAAAGTCATATTCTTCTCTAGGTAAAGCAATGTGTAAAAATCAAGTTTTAGAAACATGTAAAATCTTACATATACGTGGGGTCTGATATTTTTTATTTCTAGTGAAATACTGTATTCTCCGCCACATTTAAATAGTCTTCATTACCATGCAAATACACAGTTTATCAATACATGGCATTCTAAGAAAACAAAGTTAACCATCAAGCAATGTGCTACATAATAAAATAAACTTGAAATAAAGCAAGGTAAGTGGGGCAAATAAAGACTTGGACACTGTCAAAAAATTCTATGAAGGTCTGAGTAGGCTCCAAATTGCACTTATACTTGTTTAATGACTGAAAGATAATCTAGTAATGAAATTGAAAGTTTAAATGGAGAGGGATTCAAGATTTGGTTAAGCGATTGCAAACTTCAGTCAGAACCAGGAAACCAGGCAAATACACAGTTATGGAAGCTCAGCAGATGGAGTACTGCTGACACTGAATGAGGAAAGCCTACAGGTACCTAAGCAGTTAATGTGGAACAAAGCTGTCCGAAGCACTGAAAACACTGCATACATTTATCCTCCCCTGGGAGGGATGTAAGGGTATTTTCCAAAGTGGGACAGTTTCCAACATTTCACTTATACATTAAGCCTGGAAACAAGACCAGGTTGGTAAGAATGCCAAAACTACAAGTCAACAGAATAGGAGATGCACTTCTAGGTGTGTAAGACACCATCCTTTACATTTAACTGGACCTAAAATATTTAGAGGTTAGGGCAATTACTGTGTCCCACAGGCAACTAGATTCAAGAAATACCAACATAATAAAAAAAGAATTGGGCATCTGCCCTACAATGGACATACTGAGGGTTCCAATTTTGAATACTGCAGACACATTCTATAATAATATCATTATTTCGTGATTTAAAACTTACCATGATTGACAGCTAACACTTTCCGACTGTTCATCTTGACAAAGTTTCCAAGTGGGAGCTGTGCATGACCAATTCCTTGCTCTACAGCTTTTCTGTAAGTAATACCCTGTGGGAAACACAACAAAACAACTGGACTGAGAATCACCATTGCAGAATGGCCCACACAGATGATTATTACAAGTACCATCACCTGGCAAGAGTTTTACCAGTACTGCCATGATCTTGCTTTAGAAGATATTTATAAAAAGAAACTTACCCTGGTTAGACAGTACCTGCTTCAAGGGCTGCCTCTGGAAAACTTAACTACTTTGAATATACGTCATACTGTGATGTATGGTCAAAAGGACTGTAAAAAAAACTTGTTCATGCAGCTGCAGCTCTAGAACGTGTGTAGCCTGGTTTAAAGGTGAGTTTAGGCTTAAATCCAAAGTTACTCTGATTGCAGTAACTGGGTATTTTTTGAGAGGAAGAATTAAACAAATTTTGCACTTTTTTAAACCTGGCAATTCCTGTGCCAAAATGGGAAAAAAACCCCTTTAAAACTGTGTAAACACTTTATACCATAATGACTATATAAAGTATTTGCTTTAGCTCTCTCTTAGCCTCTAACTGTGGACTAACTGCTGAAGTACCATTCAGTAAAGCTTAAAAATCACCTTGTTTTTTAACGTGTTCTTTTTCAAGTGCTTTAACTTCCCAGCGGAATTCTCTATGATGTTCCACAGGTCCATACGATTCCACATACAGGTATAGAACCTGATCCCTGAGTGTTACTTAGACAAGTTCTCCTGACAAACAAACTTACTAAAAAAAAGTACATCCAAGATTCAAATGATGTTCTTCATCTATATCTGGGCATGTGCACATACAAGCACATGCACACACACACACAAGTACATGAACAGAAACCAAACCCTTCTGTCTGAAAATACAGCTCTCAGTAAGCTAAGCAGTGTTATTAATTCCATTCCTATATTTAAAATAAAAAGATAAAATCCTAAAAAGTTCAGCATGTCTGCACTCTGGAACACAAGCCATTGCTCACTGCTACCATGACAAGTTTTTTTTTGCATTTCTTCAAATTTATTTTAAAGTAAGTATTTTTTAAAGAAATTTTCTTGTTACCTATTTTTGTTAGCTTATACATGAATAGCACTAATGGCAAACAAGGTGTCAAAAAAACCCCAAACTGAAGAGCTGCAAAGAAACGGACTCACAGTTTACCTTGTGGTGATTGTGATCCACTAGTCCTCCAATCACATAGGCTTTCTTCTCATCAAGCTCACTAAGAACATCTGGGGAATCTGAGGTAAGATATACTAGGTCTTCTTTCTTTATTAGCTCACTATAGTGCTCTGTTCTAATTTGGATATCCTCAAAAAAAGGGAAGTAAAAGTTATATTCAACTGATGAATTGCCAAGCGAGCTTTAAAGACCCAAGATGGAACCAGCAAAAATAAATCCAGTAGGATGCAGTCATTCCACATCCCTCATTCATGTTTAAGCATGCAGCACAGTGCAGATGATGTAATCCACAGTCTCTACAGCACTGACTTGTAAAAAGTCCTCAGGAAATTTTCGGAAACCCCAAAAGAACTTAACAAATCCTTAAGTTCTTGCAGTTCCCTTCATATGGTATCATATTTCTCCTAGGAACCCAGATAATTTTCAAGTCCATCCTTCTAAAAAAAGCAAAACCGGAACTAAATGCTTATTTAACTTTACTTGTTTGATAAGAAATATTTATGCTATGCTTTTGCAAAGCAGCTATCGCACAAGACATGCTGAAAGTACAACTGCTTTTATTTATGCAAAGTGCTCTTCATTTGAAGTTCTTGGAATTCCTGTTTAATAGGGAATTGCAAGGAAAACCAACATGAGTCTGACTGTAAGACAAGCTACTTATTTAAAGAACACTTCAGTGTTGAGAGGCAACACAAAGGAAGTGAACGTGCACACAAGAGAATCGTATCATGACTTCAAAATCATATTTTTTGCCAAGAAAAATAGGCAACTGTCAATATAGACGACTGATAGAACTGCCTAAATCCAGTAGTCTATCAGAGAACAGAATCTGTTCAATAAAACAGGTGAAACTGGGTATGTATGGAGGTTTTCAAGAAAAAAATCAAATCTTGATTCAAGACAAACGCTCTTTGGCTTATTTGTTAAATTCATTAAGAGCACAAAGTTCCACACTATTTCTAATATGCTATTGCTCTGATGTCTTAGGAAAAAAAATATGAGGAAAAAGCACAGTTCCTTTAAAACTAACAACCTAGTTAGCAACTATAATCAAGATTTTCATTTCTCACTTTATATAAGTAGTCAATTATTCACCTTCCAGTTTACCCATCCTTTGTCATTTTCATTCATGTTGCTCTTCAACTGTCCCCCATGGCTGGTCAAGTAAAACTTCAAAAAGAACAAACAAGAAATACAAAAACCTGAAATGTTAATATGCCTACCCGTTTCACTGCTGTAAGAGACTACTTCTTTTACCCTTAACTATTAGCTAAAACTCTTCATTATTTTTTAGCTGAAAGTAGTACTTAGACCATCGTCATACAGTTAGTGACACATTTAAGGGACAAATACATACTTACAGTCACGTTTTTTTTCCACTATCACAGATAAAACTGAGTATCAACAGTATTTTAGTGGCATGCCAGTATCTGGCTCTCTTGATCTGCATGCTCATGATTTTTCATACATACAGGGAATTCTATAACATATTGGTTGAAAATTAATCTATTAAAATAGAAGTAATTTTCTATGAAGAAGAGGGAGCTTAAATATTTTTTTCTCCTACAGTTCTCACCACTTGGGTCACAGCTGTCTTTCTCAGTGCTTTGTATATGGCAATATAGTTAGAGCTCAGTTTGTTTAAACATACCTGCACAGGATGAAAGGCTTTGCGGTTTTCTGCATAACATCTCTGAATTTGCTTGTGAAGCTTCTTGACATCCTGCATACAACACAATTTGTTTTCACATAGTCATTCAGACAGACCACCACCAAATGCTTTACCATGAGCCAGTCACAAGCTAGAGAGAAAAAGGAAGCTTTTAACTGACAAAAGTGACTACTGAGAGAGTGTGGATTGCAGACCTTGAGAGAAAAAAACTACCATTGCAAAGGGATTATGCCCACAAGGAAACACACGCATCTTCCACAAAAGTCTATTTAGACACTTCTGTGCATGTGCTTGATTTGCTCGTCTAGGAAACAAACAAACAAAACAAACAAAAATCCCAGATTTAATTATGCATAATAACACACTCAAAATTAATCTGAGGAACCAAGCAGATTTATCATGGTGACAATAGTCAGTCTTTCGCCGATGGAAAAAAATGAAATACAGAGTTTATATTTAAGAAAATTAAATATGCATAATTAAACTGAAGAACCCCAGAACAATGCAAACAATGCAAAAAAATAGGGGCTGGTTCCAGCAATTTGACCTGACAATCTGGACAACAGTTAACTAGCACTACTCAAAATGCAGAAGATTTAATTTTTCAGCAAATTATGGTTTGTTTTTTTTTAAGATAGATACATAACATAGCTTTATTCTCAGTGTCCCCAAAGCAGCGTTTTGTTAATGTAACTGTCACACATTTTAAAAGGAAATATTATATTGCTTTGATTCATGCAGTGCTTTGAGAACATTTTGGTATCTCCACAGAATTTCAAGAAAACGACTTTATCACTACAACATTGCAAGGCAAGTTTTTACAGACACCAAAGAAAGCATCTAATTAATGCCATTGCTAAAGGTCACAGCCATCTTCACTTCCATCTTCATCCTTCCTAAACACCTGCAGAAGTGTCGGGTTTTGTATCAGGCCTAACAGGGGCTCTGTCTAGGAAAAAGGAAACAAGGAAAAAAGGCGGCAACTTGTTTTACAAAGGATGAAGCTCGGCAGGAAATGCCCAGTCAGCAACCCCAAAACTATGACAGAGGTCCTCTGGTACCTTCTGGGGCAGTGGAACCAAGTTCTAAAACACCAGTTGGAGCTTCCCCAAAATTTTGTGGTGAGCAACACTAACCTCCATCAGTGCTACACATGCTATGCATTACACTTAGTGAGCTGCCAGATAGGCTTTGCAAAAGCTTTAATTCAAGCAGTCTTGCAGGGCAGTGAAACCCAGGGCAGCAGCAGAAGGGAGGGGAGAGGTCCGCCTCAGAAACTGAAGGTTGTCCTGTCTTAAAGGAGGCTGCATATTCCTTGTAGAGTTACAGTCATTTTGATCTCAAACACCACACATTTTGACCAGTGGCTGGGTATCATGCTGATCTTTCTCATATTTACCTATCCTGCAATCATCTCACCTGTTCTTTCATCCACTCTAAAATTGCAGAGACGGGTTGAACAGTGTCCTCCTGTCCCAACTGCCTCTTGTGCGACTGAGAAAAAAAAACGCTCAGTATCCTCATAACTCCCAAAATTCTCATTTCCGCAGATAGTTACCAACACAGTTGGGAGCCTCAGGTACACTTTGGCAGAGAAAATAACTGGATGTGGCATTTGCAGCCCCTCTAGCAAAGTCATTCTGAGGCATACTGCATCTAACTTCATGGTGGATATGAAGCACGAACTATTACTGTATTCCTGTTCTGGCAATCAAAATGACTTATCAACTCTCCATGAAGGCAAACAAAACTTTCAGCAAGCTTACATAAAGGTACATTTCAAACCCTAAAACAATTCAGGTACTGATGTAAGCAGGTCTTGGGAGTCATCACAATCTTAAATATCCTAACTGTCCTCTGAAATCTGCTCTCCAGTTTTTGTGCTTTGACATTACATCAATGCTGTCACTGAAGAATCTTTCAACATGTTTGTGACAGGTAAGTTTGTTTTACCTTTAGCACCATTAAGTCATCGAAGCTGCAGTCCACAATGAGGCGAAGCGTACTAGGAACAACTTCCCTCCGCATACGCTTTCTGTCATTCCCCTGGTTACTGGAGTCCAATTTTGATTGACGTTCTAATTTTCTTTTCTGGCGTTTTTCTTTTCGTTTCTGCCTAAATAAACAAACAAATCTTCAAAAAGCACTGCCAAAGGTACTTAAGTACATAAATGCATACGTCTGTGATCAAGGTAGTTGCCCCATGGCTGTAGTAATTTAAATTAATTCTGTTGCTTGCATTCATGCTAGGCTGATACCAGCATGGAACACATTCCCAATCTCTGTGAAGTTCTGTATACACCTAAAAGACAGACATCTGACACAAATTCAATGAATAGTGGAAATCTCATGGATTTAGGGGTGCTCCAAGTCAGGTCTCATAACAGAAAACAAGCAAAAAGATCTCCAAAATTGCAGTAGCAGAATTAGAACATGGAACACAATTTACCTCCTGTTTCACTGAACTGTTTTTCAAAAGGCTTCTGAAGCAATTGTTTCATTCCCGGTTCACCCATTTGGAGCAGGCAGTTGGTAGATCATATTTCAAGAGACAGCAACTTCAACAGTCACTGTCTTGGGAAAGAACTCTTTGCACCCAGCAAGCTAAGGATAAACCACAATCAGCCCATTTCCAGATAGGCTTTTTCTGAACAACAGAATAATAAGATCATTAACTTCCAAAATTATTTCAACATATTTTAAGTCAACATAACTTACAGCACAATTTTTCATATGTTGAAAGAAATTTTCTTACAGAAAGAATCTTCTGTAAGATTCACAAAGTCTGACAGCACAGCCCATTCACAAAGGAACAAGCCCACGTTATTTCTTCATTCCAACAAACCAAAAACCATGCAAGTTTGAATCCCTCCTGACGCCTTCTTCAAGTCGAGGAACATTCCAGTATGAAGAGAAGATGCTTACCTTTACAGCTTCTTTGTATGCCAATGCAGTAGCCTCTGACTACTGCTTTAAACATAGGTGGGAGAAAACTGGTTCAACTGCCTTGATTTCCTAAAGCAATCTACATGCAAATTCTGCAGACACATCATTATCATTGGCACTAAATACTACACATGATCCCAAGCAAGCTGTTGTGCCAACCATACCTCCGCAGGTCTTTCTGTTCTTCCCACTGTTTCTGCTTCAACAGCTTCTTCCTTTGCCTCTTGGACATAGGCTCAAGGCGTTCTTCCTTGTCTGAGCCTTCCTCCCATCTCTCTACTGGATTGTCACTTGACTTCACCTTTCCTTCCACATCAGGAACTTCAGGGGACATGGTATTTTCTGCTGGCACCTCTGGACTTACTACTGGTGTTTCTGACGACATTGGCTTTTAGCTGGATTTGTTTCTCAACACATGATAAATATTCATTAAAAGCAAGCTTTTCCCTCACCAGCTCTGTAAGAAACAAAACAATAGTGTTAACAAGAAATTCAATTAGAACAATTATCACTCTACACCTACAATAAACAAAGAAATACTAGAGATGGCCTTTTTTTGTTTAAACATATTTACGCCTCTGTGAACAGTAACACATAAAATACTAGAGAGACTGTAGCCTATATTCTAAAACTCAGCCTGCTACATCTGCAAGTATTCACCAGTTTCCAATTAAAAACTGTGAAAACACAACTGCATAAAAGTAGACAATCATACCAGATCAAACACAAAAGAACAGATACGAGCAGTTTTCTTATCTGTACACAAACTAGTCTCAAATACACAAACAAAAAAACTGAAGAGGTATCTTGCGATAGAACTATGGCATGGCAACATGTTAGAGAAATACAGCTTTAAAGAGATTAAAGCCTTTTTTTTTTGGAGGGGGGGGGGGTTAGTGGGAGTGCGAATAAGATGTATCCCATCAGAATTGCCTTTTATTTCTTCTGAGAACAAAAGACCCTGGCCAACCACTGATGCTGGCCACTGTCAGCAGATAAAACACGTCAAATCAGGAGGTGAACAGACTAAACTGTTACTCAGCAAAATGGTCTGCATTCCAATCAATTACAATTAAACCCCCTCCTTTTCAATGGCAAGTATTACTTTCTCATACAGATAGGTCCACCGTGCTCAAAAGCCACGTCATTTTCCAAAGATAACTACTTCACTAAAGAGTCACCCTGCAAAAAAACCCAACCTGGCTTCCCTGGGAACAGAAGAGCTGGAAAAAATACAAAGCAGCAGATACACAGAAGTGTTAAATCTACCACGCACCAGTTTCCCTGTCTGGGGTGTTTAGCCAGAAGGCCCAGGGGTTGGGATGCTGGCACGCACCAAGTGGAAGTGACTCACATAGCACAGGCCTGCAGATATCAAGCTACATATATACATCTCTGTGTGTACATGATACCAAAAATGCCAACAAATAAACTCTTTAAGCCTCATTTTCAAATTTTAGAACGCAAGCATCCTTTATTCCAGTCTGTATACATGAGGGAATGATTTCCATCAATCATGTGTAATGAATGACACAAGAGCTGGGGACAGAAAGTATTTCCCACTTACTTATATATAAATATTCCCAGAAACAGTTACTTACAATCACAGAATGGTTTGAGTTGGAAGGGACCTCAAAGCCCACCCAGTTCCAACCCCCTGCCATGGGCACGGACACCTCCCACCAGACCGGGCTGATTAAGCCCCCATCCAGCCTGGCCTTGAACACTTCTAGGAAGGGGGCGTCCACAGCTTCCCTGGGCAACCTGAGCCAGTGCCTCAGCGAGAAGAATTTCTTCCTCACGTGTAATCTAAGTCTTCCTCCTTCCAGTTTAAAGCCATTCCTCCCTCATCCCATCATTACTTGCGCTTGTAACAAGTCCCTCCCCAGCTTTCCTGTAACCCTTTCAGGTACTGGAAGGCTGCTATCAGGTGTCCCTAGGGCTTCTCCAGGGTTAAATGAAATTCAACGCTACTTCAGCTTAAATCAAAATATTCCACTTTTAGCAACAGCAACAACTTCGCGCTCCAATCACAGAGACACCGCCCCCCCGTACACGCACACAGCTGTGCACACACACCGCAGACACAGAAACACACGTGCTACTCCTGCTCGTCACTCAGCCCTCCGGGGCCCGGGAGCGGGGGGAGAGGGAGGGGAGGCCGTGACCCTGCAGGCGGCGGCGGCAGCCGCGAGGGCGAGAGAGGGTGGAAGGGAGAGGTCCCCGCGCCGTTGGCGGCCGCTACGCTGCCGTCCCTCCCCTGTGAGGACACCCGAGCGCCCCCGCGGTAACGGACGACGCGAGGGGCTGGGCGCAACGTACCCACGGCGGCGGCACGCGCAGGGAGGGGCCGGGGGAGGCGCGGGAGGAGGGGCAACGCCCCGCGCACGCGCCCCTCGCCGCCCGCAGCGACTTCGAATCCCGGCGAGCAGCGGGCGGCGGTCACGTGACAGAGCGGGCACTCGAGGGAGGGGCGGTGGGGGAGGAGAAAGCGGACGTGAGCCGGGCACGTGCGCCCACAGCCCCGAAGGGCGACTGTGTCGTGGGCTGCATCAACAGCAGCATCGCCAGCAGGGCGAGGGAGGGGATTCTCCTCCTCTGCTCCGCTCTTGTGAGACCCCACCTGGAGTATTGTGTCCAGTTCTGGAATCCCCAACATAAGAAAGTTATGGAACGGTTGGGACAGGTCCAGAGGAGGCTGCGAAGATGATCAGATTGAGAGTTGGGGTCGTTCAGCCTGGAGAAGGGAAGGTCTTAGACTCATAGAATGGTTTGGGTTGGAAGGGACCATGAAGGTCATCTAGTCCAACCACCTGCAGTGAGCAGGGACATCTTTGGCTAGATCTGGTTGCTCTAAACCCTCATCTAACCAGTCAGCGCCAGCTTCTCCTGGAACAGCTTCCAGTCACATACACAAAGCTACAGCCATGATAAATGCATTTGGGGATCAGTCGTATCTTGGCTGAGCTGCTCTTTTTAGCGTTGTTTCTTGTAACAGGCACTGGCAAGCCAGGGTTGGATGCCATGGCTGCTACCCCTGGCCCCTGCCATGGCGTGCAAGTGGGCATGGATGCTGTGTCCAGGTTTGAGGGACCTGTAGGGCCTGACCTTGCAGGCAGGTACACTGATCATAGAATCTGAGTACGGTTTGGGTTGGAGGGGACCTTAAAGCCCATCCAGTTCAAACACCCCTGTCATGGGCAGGGATACCTCCCACCAGACAAGGCTGATCAAGGCCCCATCCAGCCTGGCCTTGAACACTTCCAGGGAGGGGGCATCCGCAGCTTCCCTGGACAACCTGTGCTAGTGCCTCACCACCCTCAGCATGAAGAATTTCTTCCTGAAGTCTAATCAAAATCTATCCCCTTCCAATTTAAAGCCATTCCCCCTCATTCTATCGCTACTTGCCCTTGTAAAATGTCCCTCCCCAGCTTTCTTGTAGCCCCTTCGGATACTGGCAAGCCGCAATAAAGTCTCCCTGGATCCTTCTCCCCCACTCTCTCAGCCTGTCCTCATAGCAGAGGTGCTCCAGTCCTCTGATCACCTTTGTAGCCTTCTCTGGACTCGTTCCAACAGTTCCATATCCTTCTTATGTTGAGGATTCCAGAACTAGACACAATACTCCAGGTGGGGTCTCACAAGAGCAGAGTAGAGGGAGAGAATCCCCTCCCTCGTCCTGTTTGCAATACTTCTTTTGATGCAGCCCAGGACACGGTTGGCCTTCTGGGCTGTGAGTGTGCATTGCTGGTGCATGTCAAACTTTGGAGTCCAGCCAGAACATGCACTGGGGAGTGCATAATGCCCCAGTGCAAGTTGTGAGCAAAGCTGTGCTGCTCCCTTAGGGTTTCAGTGGCTCCACAGGATTAGGAGGGAATAAATAAAAGCAAGAAACCCTTTTTTATCTGATGGTTTTGATGACACTACTGAGTTCACACAGGGGCCAGCGAAGTATTTTTAAGTGGTGACATTCCTCAGAGCAGATTTTTAGCTCCAAAGGTCCCCCAGCAATGCTGAGTTCACTCTGCCCCTAAAAAGGGGTACGCGCCTTCACGCTTCGTATTTGTGAAGGCCTCCGCCAATTAGCTTTTTAAACTGTAGTGTCAAGACTCAACAAAGGGTGACATTCTTTCGCCTTCACATAACTTCATGAAAGAATGCTCTCCCGGTACAGGAGTAAGTTCTGAAGACTGGGATTATAATATATGAGAAAAAAATATTTTGGGAAGCCTAAGTATGTAGATATCTTTTTCCGGAGTTAATGAGGCACATGAAGTTAGCAAACATATGAGTGCGTGCTACCATAATACCCTTTTCATCGGCATGAATGTTTGTCTCAAGTTTCATTGGTTCCAGATATACACACTCTTTCAGTTTTAGTGCTGGTTTCAGGTTTACCATAGCTATGTTAAAGTCACAAAACTGGATGGTGTCACTATAGTTAAGACAATGACCTTTAACTGCTGTTTGTATTTAATATTTGCTGTAATATTTGATTTCATTTGTGATACCTATTCCCCACGTTACTTTAAAAATAGCTGGATTTGTATTTGCTTTTGCTAGTGACTATTTAAAACCTCACTTGAGTTACTATTAATAACTAGCTTTACACACCACCATCACACATGTCCAAATGTGCCACTATCCCTATGAAGAATCCTTCGTTTTCCTTTGGTCATTAAAGGATGCAGATCAGTTACCCATAGAAGTCCATTTTCTTGCTTGCTGGCTTGCTTTCTTTTCTAAAAAGCAAAAAGGCATCTAACAAATTCACATAATATTCAAATGTGCTTTTTCTTAGAATGAAGAAACTGCTTATGCATTTTGATTTATAAACCTATTTTTCTCCTATTTCACTTTCCAAAGCAGCAGACCCGTGCATCCTCAAACCCCAATACAGAGTAATGCAATGTTTTCTGAAGTCTGCCAAGTGCCAAGTGGTGACAAAGCAAAACGAAGACCTGAGCAGCTGGAAATACTGAGAAAGAAGTGTCTAAATGGCTTTCATTATTTTGATAGAGCCACAACATGACTTTTCAAACAGCACTGTGAGTCAAAAGGCAGAGTATGGAGAGATGAAAAAAGATCCTCTGTGGAGCCTCAGGTGTGGACAGAGACATCAGTCCCTGTGGGCCAGGTCTAATTGCAGCGTCCTTGAGGTTTAGGAGGCGAGTGGCGTGCAAAACTCACCTTTATCCAGTGGCTTGGCCGTGCATCTCCCTCCCTCTGCCCCCTGTGGCAGAAATGGGGGTTATCTTATTCACCAAAACAGCAGGAGCTGGAGCACCCAGGCACCAACGGAAGTGCAAAGTTGGACTAGGGTGCTTTGATGCACATAGCTGAAAGTTTGATTTGAAAAACAAGATCTGTACACTGTTTCTCACGAAGAGAAGACAAAAACATTTCATTGACCTCAGAGGATGCGAGGAAATCTCATTAGTTTTATTAGGTTGTATAAAGATATGAGACTTATAGTTTGGACTCTGTAAGATGTGCAGCAACAGTAATACTTTGACCCCAGCACATATGCCAGCATGGCATGAAGCATACATTAGGGGCTGATCCTGCAACCTCTGTGTGTCATGGACTTTGGTGGGCGCAACATTTCTTTCACTGGAGTAATTTGACTTCAAGGAAATCACTACTGGTTTACTATGGGCGTAACTGAACTGAAGCTCAGGCATTTTTAAGACATTTGAAGAATATACTGTGTGTGTTATAGGTATGTATGTAGGTGTATTTATGTATATGCACATGGAAATATGTGTACACTATTTGTCTACATCAAGGCTACGTCCTTAGTCCTATAAGTGGCACTTCTATACTGGTGTCCAAAGAAATGTACTCATTTAATGGATCTGGCATCTGATATTGTAGTGTCTAAGAGAGGCCTTTTAAAAAATAACTTTATTTTGAGGAAGAAATAAATTTCCTCTGTCTCAAGAGCATAAGAAGAGCACAATTGCTGTTCTCCGGGCTTCAGACCAACATGAGCTCTTCCCTGTGATTGAAGTGTCAAGAGTGCATTTCCAAAGCAGGACCTGTACACCTGATTCCTCTCTCTCTCCAGAGTCGGTTTGGCACACAGTTAGTGCCCTTAATTTTTTTTTTTTTTTTTTCAAAAAAAGTCACAGAAAGCCTGGCAAGGTCCTTGTTCACCAAACACAGCAAAAGGATCAGCTGGAGTCCTCAGCCTTAGCCCCTTGAAGTCAGGAGCATGTCATAGCCTAGGCTGGGGAAGTAGCATGAATAACCACACACAAGACATGGTAGTAGTCCCCAGGGATTCCTGCTAATCTCCACCCTCCCATGTGCATGCAAAAACACACACACCACGAAGAAATCTGGAGGGACCTCCACAAGTTGCGAAGAGATGACTGCCAGTGAGGGGCTTTGGCATGGACCTGTTGTTTCCTACTGCTGGGTGACATTTGACATCCACAGTGCTCAGCTTCTCTTTTACCACAAAACAGCAACGAAGGAGGCATTTGTATCACCCAAGGCAAAGACCATTCTTACCTTACAATTCCTTACTAGTACAGAGGAGCTCATGGTGGAAATGGCCTGTTGGGAGCAGCTAAACACAGCCTGGAGCAGCAGTGGTTCAGGTAGGATGTTCGTAACTCACAGTCTTGTTAAAGCTGTCTCTGGAAGTGGAGCTAAAGAACATGGTGATAGCTTGTGGGCATGCATCCTCTACAAGCAGGACTGACTCCCTGCAGAGCTGGGAGGCTTCGTATGCTGGTGGAGAGGGGGTCTTCTCACAGACTATGACACCCAGTGGGTGCTGAGGAACATGGGGCTGACCTACTTCCCCATTGTCACCTGAGGGACAAGGAGGTCCTTTAGCAAGCCCTGTGGCCTAGAGGCTTAGTGTGAGATGGCCTGGGATTTACTGTCAGAGGAAATGGGGAAACACGTGGGTTACTCAGACAGGGGGCTTATCAAGGAAGGTGGTGAAGTGAGCATAAGACAAAAGGAAAATAGAGGTGAGAAGTAGGGCTGGGTTTGCCCTACTCCCAGATCTAGCCAAGCAGTTACTCTTCACTGAGGTGGGACAGAACGGCTGGTTTATCTCATCTTTTCAATCTCTAAACTCTGCCACTCCAATGGTGTGATACATGGGCTGGGGCTGCTAAAAGAAAGAGAATTTATTTGGTATAATACCGTATAGCAGGAAATATTGCATCTGAATATCTGTAAGAAAGTAGCATCACTTTTTGGGAGGGCACTGATAAATGTCATGTACTTTCGCTTCCAGGAAGACCCTTAAAAAGCATCTGCCTCTGGCTCACTCACAAAGTTGATACAACACAGTAGAGACCATAATCAGGATCTGGCCCTGGCAGCAACAGGCCTGAATGCCCTTTCATTCAGACATAGGAGGAGCGGAAAGAGCTTCTAGTTCTCCTGGCATTGGAAGTAGGCTTCCTGGCTCAGAAATGTGGCTGTGTGGGCTCAGTATTCAAAAATGAAAGCTGAGACAATCGTTAAAATGGGGCAGAAACCAGCAGTTACCTTAGTTCTTAATAATTAACTGGAAGTCCTTTGATGAACTTAGTACCTGAGTGTGGAATTTGGAATCTGACCTTTACTACATCTAGATAAACAGTGTGGCCGACCCAGCAGCTCTCTCTGCAAGCACCGCTCAGCTCTCAGCAGCTCACTTCTTGGAGGCTCTCACACTTCATGGTGCAGTCGGGAGCTTAGGGGAGTCCACCATGATTCTTCTTACTGTGCTGTTCCTTTGCATCATTTCCACCTACTCAGCCTCTGTTAAAGGTAAGTCTGTATCAGGCTTGGTTCCAGCTTTTGGCTCAGCAAAGGCATAACCAGTGTACGTATGTGGATCTGTTTTGCATAAAAAATGATCATATTTATTTGTCTGTCCTTGAGTAATGCAAAATGCTTTTAGTGATTACAAAGACTTGAATGCTTGTCAGCAAATGAGATGGAGGAGACAATGTTTTCAGCTGCACAGGGCCAGCAGTGTGAGCCAGGAGACAGGGGATCTTGAACTTGCTTAGTTAGGATATGCTGTGGGGACACCGACTGAAAAGGACTACTCGTGCTCAAAGTTAAACACACAGAAGTGCTCTGGTGGAGGAGAGTCAGGAAGTGCTCAAGGCTCTACAGATTTCAGTTTTTCAGTGGTTGACTCAGCTACCACGGGAGTCAGTAACAAGCAACCTGTTAATTTCATGGGGAGTTTGCTCTGCCATAAGTCATGAAAACCTGGATGCCCTGGAAGCAGGGCTTTACTCCGGTGTTCTGACAAAGGCCAAGGGTATGAAATCTGGAGATTACTTGCTTTAGCAGTGCCAGTGTATGAAGCAAGGGAAGGTGCCTTTAGTAGTGGCCCTTCATTTAGAACCTGGCATTAACTTTAGAGGAACAGCGATCTTAAAAAACATGAGCTGACACCTAGATTTTAGTTTAATGAGGGTCTCCTCATCATGATTAGGAGTGGAGGGGACATGCCATGCTAGGTTAAACTTAAAAAGGCTGTAGAGGATCTCTCACAGGTGCCTCCTCCTGCTCCCTGCAAGGGATCCAGGGCACTGTATCTGCGTAAGCACAGAGCAGCAGCCTTCCTCCCTACCTCTCCCCTTATGATGGGAGTTATAAAGCAGAGAAGTTTTCAGGAGTTGCTCTAACCATGAGGGTATTTCATGAAACTGCCAAATAACATCTATGGCCAGATACCAACGTGCCATATTTCTGATGTCTGTTTTTCCCAGCTTTCCCTTAATATCAATTAAGTAATCTGCTTCTTGATGAGAAGTAATATTTGATTGTCACTTTACATCCCCAGGGTACTGAGCAAGCATTTTCTCATTAATTAGTCCTCCCTTCAGCTTTGCTAAGTCTCATCTTTCTCTTGTGCAGAGAGATTGAGAGCTAAATTACTGGCCCAAAAGGCCACTTAGTGCCTCAGTGACAGAGCTGGGTTTAGGATGAGTCTTTTACCTCTCCACCAGGCCATGCTACCTTTAGAAATATTGAAGGAATATTATTTTCTTTTAAGTCAGCTCAATCAGCACATGTGAAAGCTTCCTCCTGCTGTTCCACTTGAAAAACATTTTCGAAGAAGCAGATGGGTTTTGCTTCATAAAGCTATCTGGTGTCAGAAACAGTGGCAAATATAATTTATGAAGGTAGAGCCAGCAATTAGTTAGAGACACACATGCTGTGCATGCCGTATGTATTAATAAAAGGCACAGGACTTGACAGCTGTCTCTACTCAGGCAGTGTAACCTTCTGTATTATACAGTATCATGATTTAATTATAGACTTGGCATGGTACCCTTAATGACAGACATTTAACATTACTAGTCAAACTATGTGTTATGCACTCCATCTTGAAAGCAGGCACTTCTGATCCCAAGAGCGCAGGGCTGATGGCAGTCTTTATGCCCATTTCTTTCCCCTTTATCAGTTGTGGGATGTTTGCAATGGCTGTATGGGCAGCCAGGATCCCAGTGCTGTGCTGAATACAAAGGAAAGAACTTCTGAAGGCGGGGTGGTGGTGGTGTTAGGAAAAGTTTCTAACAGAAAGGTGTTCTTTTTAAATAGTACTGGTTTTCTGTTCAGAAAAGATGCCATGAACATTTAATTCCGCTGGGCACTGATATTTTCTGTCTGTCCCTCAGTCAACGATATCCCTCTTACCTCTCAAACTGACCACACTATCTCTCTTGGCATTCACATTTCCACCGGGATATGTGCTAACTCTTTGGGACTGCCTCCAACACTGCCTCATTCCCACTGCTTCTCTTCTCATGATCCGCTGCTGGCTCATCCTTTTCCATCAGTGACATGAGCTTTGCAACTAAAGGAATCTTCTGCCCCGGCTCTTGCAGCATTTTCCACGCATGAAATGGTGAAAGCTTTCAGAACCTAATTTTCCTCTAGCTCCTGGAAATACTTTCCACTTATTCATCTCTTCCATGAGACTTGCAAGAAGCTGCTGCATAATTGGCTTATCTGTTTCCTTCAAGAGGGAACAGCTCTTTTTTTATGTGGGGACAAGCAAATGCTAAAAGGGAGAAAAAGGGAAGGAACTCCTGCAAAAGGCAAAAAGGTCTGTGGGTTGAGCTGTGGGAAAAGGAAGAGGATAGGTGAAAGGTGCTTTTAAATGAAAAGAGAGAGGGAGAAAAACCACAAACATCCACCTTAAGTAATAAGACACGTCTCTCAGAGCCTAGATAATTTTTCCTGGTTGCGATTTTCCTCCACCTTTTATCTTTAGGTGGGATTGTGTTTAGCAAGCACCTAGCAGACGGCATTCCTAAAATCTCAGCTGATTCTGAATCAGTAGGACTGCTGTTTCTGCTGCAAATGAAGGACTTTTCTAACCAGAATGCAACCAGATCTAGGGTACTGCAAGGAACCAGGAGTGTCCCTGAAAGGAACAGACATCTCTGGGCAGGCACTGAGTACCCTCTGCTCCCAAGGGCAATGTACCTTCAAAGCTGATAGGAGCTAGGGGGACTGGGGAAGTGGCTAGCAAATTCACGGGAAACCTGAAGGAAGGGTTGTATGCCTCTTGGTGACTTTGGTTTGAAGCAGACACACAAGACATGCAAAACCAGAAGAGCCTTGTCTTACCAATATTAATGCTTCAGCCTCCCTGTAAAAAAAAATCAATAGTCAGAGCTTCAAGCTCTCACATGCAAACAGGCTGCTCCCTGTGGGATTACCAAACTTTCTGTGCCACATCTCCAGTTGACGTACATCTTCAGTCAGTTTAGGGCTGTGAAACTTTGCCAATTTATGCAGTTTGCAGACCAAAATTATTGGGGTCACCATTTTCCTCACAGAAAGATTCTTTGAAGCTGACCTCAACCTACTTCTATGACTTCTGAGTGAACAGGGGAAGGAAGTCAGCAAGACCTTAAAAAAGTGGGGTTTTGGACTCTTTTGGCACTGCAGAATATTTCCATACAGCTGTGTTGGAACTACACTGTGCAGTTACCTAGTTGGGATTTGAAATCTGAGAGTGAAATAAGAAAAGACTTCGGTTTTCCTTTTTACCAATGCAGTGATTTGAAATTTATTTAGCAGAGTCAAATAAAACACTGAGCCTGTTGATTCTCTGCAAGGGACTTCACACACACACATTACCTTGCTTAAGAATTTCTCTGAGATGTTTTTATAGATTTTTTTCTTCCCTCCTCCTCCGTCAGGCCGTTTGCAAGTTGTATTTATGTCACTTAAAATACAGCAATTAACAGCAGAAGCACAGCTATTGGGACAATTATTTAAAGAGCAAGGTCTTAATTATTTAATCTGAAATATATTTTCCTGATGTCTTCCTTATATTCTGGTCACCCTTGGGCAAGGCTGTCAATGAAATGATTCTCAATAAACATAGTAGAGATGCAGAGGACAATTTCTGTTGGCTGCAACAAATTACATCAGTGCATTTCAAATTGCTAAGCACACAAATTGTGGGATTAATTATAGTATTTTCAGTTGCAAATAATTTTGAATTAATTTCTAATGCTAACCTTCCAAAGTAAAGAATTTGACTCTCTTTTATTTCTTTAATAGAGCTAGAACAAAGGATTTTGTGGACATTCTTTTCTTAAATATATGATATTAGTGTCAACTTAATTAAGAAAAAATCCCATCTGTTCCAGTGGACAGCCTTGTAAGCAAGGGTAGCAGGATCGGTCCCATAAATCTTTTGTGGCAATTAAATTTCTAATTTTTATAAAAGTGTTTTTTAGAGAAAATAAAAGATTATGTGAGTTAGTCAATTCTAAACCAGTTTGTTTTTGCTTTCCAAACAGGGCATACTACTGGACCAAGCTTAAGCAATGACAAGCTATATAAATTTGCATACTCAGCTGAAGTGTATGTTGATCAGGTGAAAGCATCACTGCAGAAAAGTGCAGGCTATCAGATTTCTTCGGGTGTGGATGTTAACCTCTTGTGGAGAAATCCTGACAATGACGATGACCAGTTGATCAAAATTACGGTAATTAATGTCATCAGACAATTTAAAACATGCCCAATCCTTTCTGCATTTGTCTAACTGCTAATTTAATTTTGAAGAACTTGTTTTCAGGTTAGCTAAATGTTTTATTCTTCTCTAGTTTTATCCACTAAACCAGCTTTTTCGATACATTGATTCCTATAGAATAAGACTTCACAACAATATATCTAACATCATAAGCCAGAACTTCAGAATATCTCCTATATTTTGAAATTGCTTCATACAGCTTCTATAGCTTTCGACAACTGGTGTGCAAGCACCTACCTGAGGGGCAATAGGTCTGAAGTCGTTGGTCCTAGCTGCAAATCATGATATTTGCTAAATACAAACTGGGTTTGGTACTTTGCTTTATAGTGAGTTTTCCCGACACTTCTTTCCCCAGTAGTATATGCTGGTTTCTTTTGAAAACAGACATAGTAATCATGAGAGATTAATGTTCAGAACAGAAAATGAAGAAATAAAAAAGATGTATTAGATGATTTAGTCTGTCCAACCTAAAGCAGACCAATGCTAAACTACTCTCTACATGAATTTTCTCTGCTTTTACTTTGCTAGATAAGAGATGTTCAAGTTGAAAATGTGAATGAGCGACCAGCTGCTAAAAACATCTTTAAAGGAAAAAACACAGAGAAGATCATCGGGAAAGAATATCTGAAAGCTTTACAGAGGCCAATAGTTCTTGAGTTAGTCCGTGGAAAAGTAAGAAACCATCTTTTAAAATTCAGTCCCTGAGGAAACCTGAAACAAATCTTTTCTCACAGACATGGGGAATTTACCAATCCACTGTACTCTTAGAGTTCTTAATATGGCATTATCTCCAGAACAGATTGTAATTTACCTGTATAAGGAGCCCTTCTAGCCCAAGATTCTTGTGCATTGAAAATATCGTACAATATTGAAGTAAGAAGCAGACCAGCCAAAAATACGTGGGTGCACATGCAGAAGTATGCGCAATCGCTGTGTAAGATCTGTGCTGTTGACTTCAGTAAGGCCAGGATTTTATCCACTGACTGAAGGCAGAAAATGAGATACAGTTTGTCATGGGGGAATTTATACTGACCCTGTGAAGAACAGTGTTAATCACTTTAAACCCTTAGCAAATGCTTTAGAGTGACTGCTTTCCCCAGCTCTCTGGCTTGCTTATTTACATCAGTGTCACCAGCAGTTTCAGTGGTCCCAAGTTAATGAGTTTGATAGCAAACAGCCCTTCATGTGCTCCTCTACTAGGAACTGTCCCCAAAAATCAGTAGAGAAGGGACAGTGAGCAGGTGTGTCTTGGAGTGTGCCTGGGTTTTATAGCTTGCCCTGAGAGAGTAAGTGAAGCACTGTCCCGCTGCAGGAGCACCCATGTCTCACCCATAGCTCTCAGAGTTCCAGTTTTCCTCAGGAAGGGAATCAAGTAAATCTATCTCCTCCACGTTTTCCCTTGAGGGGCTGCTGACTTGTCCCCTTGCGCTCAGCCTACTACTCTGGCCAGGGAGCAGCAAGGCTTGAGCCATGGCAGCTCCTGCCTCCCGTCTATGCTTCTTCACCCTCTCATTACTTGTGGATGGAGCATTACACCAAGAGCCTCACTCTCACCTCCACAGCCCAAGCAAGTGGGCAGGTGAGATGTGGGCAGACAGGCAGTGAAAAAGGGGGAAGGCTGAAGGTCATGCTCCCTTTTCTCTTCTGCAGAGTGGGGACTGTGATACCCTATCCCAGCAGGATCTTTACCTCCTGCTGTAAATAGGCACTGAGCACATACCCTGGCTGCCAGCTCAGCCTAATGAATTGCAGCCGCTATCAGGCCTGCTCGGCAACTTTCAGGCTCAGCCTTGCCATCAGTTTTACACAACATAAAAAGAAACAGAGCAGCACTGGCTCCCAGCTGTACACATCCCTAAATGAGGACACAGGTATCAGAAGTACATAGTCAAAATATATCTGCTCCTAATACATTAAGCAGTTTGCATGCTAAGATTGAGATATATTATTAAAATTTTGGGGTTTTTCTCAAGCAATAGGGTCTGTACTCTCCTTTTATGATTTCTCTGTGGTGTGATATTTTCATCCCCGGCACACCGATTTCGCTTTCCAGGGTTGCCCTGAGATAACGCGGTGATTGTACTTACAGTTGCTGAAAAAAGTACACTTTTAAAGCACCTGGAATGCAAAGTGGAGGTGCAAAGTCTTGTTACCAGTGGAGAGGCTTAAGCACAACAGTTGACCCATGAAGTGCAAAGGTTGTGATGTGCTTGACACGTCATTTAAGTCATTCTAACTGTAATTTATCTGTGATTCATTCTAGGTTTTTGTAACCTGTGATTAAAGGGCAAGAGATATTTTGCCCCTTGGGGAGGAATTATCTGAAGATTATGTGGAAAAATTAGGCACTTGTGAAATGATGTAATGTTTCCCACTTCCCTTCTAAATTCTCTCTAATTAACAGGAGGAAAGAAAGATGCTCACTGCACTGAAACTGTACTGTTATTGGTAGGCCCTGCAGCCCCTGGAGTTTGCTTGATAAGGGCAAAAGGTCCAAATTCAGCTTCCCAATCAGAAAAAAAGTAAAGAGAGTTTTTCTAGAAAGGACCCTCGCTATTCCTTTCTCATTTAATCACATTTGTTACATACTTGTTTTTTATTCCTACAGGTCAAAACTTTCTACTCATATCAAAATGAACCTGGTTTTACTCAAAATATTAAGAGAGGTCTGGCTAGCCTTTTCCAGCTACAGCTGCACTCTGGTGCTGCCCGTGAGGTATGATGCTCTATCTGGCAAGACAATTATCATTGGAGAAGGAGGCAGACCCTAGTCTGCTCTGAAACGCAGACCTGTGTCTCCTGATGACTTTAGAAGGCATGAACTGTGACAGAAATCAGCCCTTTGATCGCATTTGAGGTTGGAAATGTAAAGACATTCTTCTGAATATTTGGTGACACAAGTCAAGTTGTGACAATTAATGTAAAGAATTGGTGAAATCCATTTGATTTAAAATGCTTTTATTGATTTAGCAGAAGTTGGTAATAAACCAACTTAAATCAGGAAGCTATAAAAGAGATTATACTGATGTTTAAAGTCAGTTGATTCCCAAGAGCAGTTCAATGGATTCAGCTATTTTAAATCAGCGTATTCACACAAAGTCAACAATGGTTTAGTTGCATCTATTTAACCTGCATTACATTGTTAATTTTCTACATCTGTCCACACCAGCAAAGCTTGAATTCATCTCAAATTAGTGAATATAGTGTCAACTGCCAGGTGTTTCTTAAATCTTTTGTTTAAACAAACATTGTTACTTTCCTTCATAATCATCTAATGAGAAGCACCCCTGCCTATCCAAAGCAGGTAGTTAGAAACACTGAAACCTTCAAACTGGCAAATAAACACAAATAGTGCAGCATCTCAGGTACAGGATTCCAACAGTAGAGAAAATGGATCATCTTTGGAAAGTGTTCTGGGGTCCCAAAGATAAAGTCAAGAAATTGTCCTAATATAAACTCTTTTTTTTCAAGGTGGATATATCTGGGAAATGCAATACTACTTATCATGTGCGACAAGATCAAGTGACTAAAGTAAAAGACCTGGACTCCTGTGAAATAGAAAATCAAGGGTTTAATAGCCACAACAAGGTATGATTTCTTTAGCAAAATAAAATCTGTTCTGCCTATTTAAAACACATTCTTAGTAGCTGTTACTTATTTTCTCAAAAGTCCTTTCTTGCATTACAAAAAGCAGATTTTGCATGTCCATTTTGTAGCATTCCAGTACAAATTTTATATATAGTATCCATGGGGAGAATGGGGAAAGTATTCTCATCCTCTGTAAACTACCTTGTCTCAGCTGACATTGAGTACAGCACACCAATTTGCATAATTTTTGGATCTCATCCATAATATATTTTTAGTTTCTATGCAGATTTACAGCATTTTTTTCCTGGCTGTACTGAAGTTTTAATTGATGTGAGACTTCTTTTCTCTTTGGAGGAAAACACTAGATACAGTCACAGTTATAGTGACAACAGTAACCTTTTCCCAGCTGCGAAGTCACAGCAGGTAGTGTACACAGTAAATCCCAGGCAAGATGCTGACTCCTAAAAGCAGCCTGGTCAGGCTTGCCTGGAAGGTGAAAGGCTTCCCTAATGCAAAGGTGTAATGTTGGAGATGTGCTGTAGAGGTAACTGAAGGCCTACTCTATGGCCTTAACTGTCCTCCACTGCTAGTGAATGCCTTTCTAAGTGGGTACTACTGAGTGCAGGCTGGACACATGCTGAAAGCACTGGGATTCTCTGTGTCTGTACCTGACCTTTCTCAGCTCAGAGAAATATAAAGATAGCACATGCTCTGTTAATAAAATGCCTTAACACTAGGACTGAATTCCTGATTTTCCCTCTTGCCACAAAGACTTCATCTTGTTTACAAACAGATCAAGCAAGTTGGTTGGTTCTGCTTCCCAGGTGTGAACAGGCCAATCTCATTTACTAGACATTTCCCTGAAAAGCTTCTCATTTTATTTAAAATGTATTTTTAACTAAGTGTAGTACCAGTCATTTTCTCAGTTGCAGCCTGCTCCAGAATTTATTTCCCTCCTCCCCGCTTTATTTCCCTTGATACTTACTGAATTTGAAACACATCGTGCAAAGGTGATGGGCTTTTGTCTCAAAAAGAATTCTTGAAAACCTGGTTTATAGGCCTAGCTTGAGATGTTGTCAACCCACATCCACCTTACTTATTTGGCTCTATTTCATTATGAGTTTTGCCCTGATTTGGAACTGTGAGCTCCTTTCCTATTCTGTTGTTTATTGATCAGCACTTTTTTTCTGCTTTATTTTTTAATTATTTTCAGATTTTAGATGTCAGTAAAAAAGCCACATCTGCCACAATTTATGTGCTGGAAGACAGTTTCATTAAATCCATTAAGGCAGAAGAAAATTATGTTTTCCTTCTGAATTTCCGTCGAAAAACAGGTGCCAAAATTGTTTCAAAGTAAGTTGGGCAATTTGACTGTCATTGATAGTAGCAGGACTAGTGGTTCAAGTCAGGTTATATGTACATGTCTTATAGCATCACAGTCTTAAGTCTCGAAACTCTCCAGGTAAGGATTTAGGTTTCTTTTGTATCCACATGGTACCTAGTTCAACTTTGATTAAGGGCTCTACTATACTGCATACAAATTAAATGAAAACAGCTTGAATTGGCAAAAACATTTTAAACAGTACATTATTTCTGTAGGTGTTCTGTTTATGTGTCCACTCACTTCTTAAGAAACACTTCCAATGGATCTCCATTTCTAGTGTGTGAAGATTCAGAAGTATAGAAAAAAAAATCTGCTGCGTACAAAGGAAGCAGCAAAGCAACCTAGATCTGTATTATGCTCCAGATTCTAAAACATCAAAAATTTGGAAATATTCATACAAGATAAACGATTCAGGCATCTCCTTAGAGTTATGATACTAAAAATATGTATCTTAAAAATCTCACTTTCCAGATCTTCTCATTAACTAATATAGGAAACATACCAGAATATATGTATGGTTACTGAAGGCTGTTTACCAGGCGCTATAAATCCATACTTTGGAAAGTCTATTATTTAGGTATTTTATGCCACATACTACTAGCAGTAATTCTGCTGGTATCAGATACTTCTGTTACCTTAAAAAAAAAAAAAACATAGACTTTGCCATTCTGAAAATTTTAAAGTAAGACTTCAATGAGTCTGTGTTATATATTTTTGATCTGCGGAGGGTTGTGGGTTTTTCCTTCTTACCATGATTTCTGCGTTTCTGCTGTAACAGCTGAGCTCTAACAATGTCTTCACTGTATGGATAAACAGGCAGAGGCTGGAACTGAAGTCAGTGCAAGCTGGCCCTGGACTGATCGCAGGGAAGCAAGTCGCCAGTGTTATCAAGACCTTGGACTCCAGTTATGTTGCTGTGCCACTAATAGCAGAGCCAGTCAAATCTGAATGCAAAAAGTGTCCTTCAGTAAGTAAACACAGGCTTGTTGGATGCCAGGTTGGTTAGCTGAGCAGAACAAGTGTGAAAGAAGTTTCTGTCCAAGTAGCCCAGCAGGAGAGGTCTAACATAGGTGTATTTATAAAATACACCTCAGAGTGGGGAGCAAGGTAGTGATGCAAAGGTGCTCCACACCACACAAGAGTGTTTTAAAATCTACCTTTAAAAGTACCAAACCTTTGCTCTCTTTCAAAGATTGAGTGCGGTGTGTTGATTAGAAAATGCAACATCCTATTGTTTTATCTCATCTTTGCCTACCTTGAGTTGGCAGAAGGTTACTTCCTCTAAGTAATGGAGTAGGAAATGACTTTTAAGATGGTTGGCCAGTGTTTATAAACAATCCTGTCACTGAGGATCTGTACTTCTAGAAGTTAAAGGTAGTTAGCCCTTTCCTTAAGCAGGCTAAAAATATGCTGGTGATACATCCAGCCTCTTCTTACTGCCTGATCCTGAAGGAAGTCTTTTATTTAAAAGACTTTATAGTTGTTTTATAAGTATAAAATGAGGGTTTAGGATTCTTGGCAATCCCAATACTATTCTCATTTCCCCATGGAAAAAATAATTATCTTATTTTTTTATAATTAAGACATCTAAAGATGGCTAAGAGCTTGTTACTGTAAATACATCATCTTTTGTTTTACTGATGCTATTCATCATAAACTAATATAAAAATCCTACAATTGTTAGCAAACAATTTTAATGCTGTTACCATTGCAGAACGAATTCAGCAGTGAATGGGAACATTAATTTAAAGATTATTATTCTCTGTCAGTTTTTGATAAGCAAGATAAATCTTCTACTTAGCACACATTATTTTAATCCTCAAGAGATAACCTTATGAGCACAAATACCTTATGATACTGGAACTTGTGCTAGTTATTTGGAAGTAGCTTTGCACTGTAATAATTTGTCTTGTCTAATGCTTGTTGAGCTGCAGAGAAGATTAAACAATATATTGGGGTAAATGAAAGAGAAATGATGCTGCATGCATGCTAGAGCAGTTCGGAGTGGGGAACATCATGGGATCTTAAACAGAGCCCAGACAGGTGCTTTTTCCCTGACTCTGCCCATCGGGGTTTGTGCTGACCAATTTGTCCTTTGGAACCAAGTTTTTTTATGATAGCTACAGAGATAATTTCCAGACCCAGATAATGAACACAGGGTATAATTCCAGAGCACTGTCTGGGGACTGTGCTATGTCATTATAAACCTAATGGCATGATGAGAATGAAGTCCTGATTTCTCACTGTATTTTACAGTAACTGCTATGAAAAGATGGAGTCTATAAACAGAACACTGTATCCAAAGCAGCAACATAACATTTAGTACTTATATGTCATACTATATGTTAGTGCCATGCTGACATAGTGTGCCCTATAGTTTTATGTTTTCAAAACCCTTTTAAAATTGTAACAGGTCTTATCTCTATCTTTATGAATTAGGTAAAATAACTGTTACTATTCCCACATTACAAATGGCAGCACTAGCTTCTGTGAGGTTATGCACAACAATTAGATTTAAATTTAGGCCTTGATTTTTTGTTTAGCTATGACAAAACATACTCCTTTCAGAAGATCTCATGGTTCTTGCATTTTTTTTATGCTCATGGTTCCTCCAGGAATGCATGCTTGTCCCTTCTAAAATTGAGGTGGCTTCGTTCTGTCTTGTGCAGCCAAACTTCATAGGCTGGTAAAGCAACTGCCAGGCACTGACATTCAAAACCAACTCCTGCTCAATTTAAGACCTCTTGATTTGGCTTGAATTTTCCTACAGTGCTCACAAGACCTCTGGTCTAATCTCTCTGTCAGAGAGAGAGAGACACGTCTGACCTCAGCTGAGTTGCCATGTGGAAGCGCATGCATCTGTGCCTGAATCCTTAGGGTATTCGGTCCAAACTGCCTGACATTCACGTCAGGAGAACGAGGCTCCTCACAAAAGTCAATTGTGAATACTGTTTTTTAAAGTCCTGGTCACTGCAAGAGACGGCAGCTACTCCTTGTACCAGCTGAATGGTTAAATGAACCCTGCAAAGAGGAAGACTTGGTCTCCACTCTCTTTTGGTTGAGATGGCTCCAGCTCTCATCTCCCACCTTGCTCCTCTCTAGGGTATGGGTTAAGCTGACTAAGAGCAGCCCACGCAGCTGGGCTCTGCACAGGAGAAAATATAAGATTAACGAGGTTAGAGATATTTTGCCAGGCTCTGGTGCAACTTCAACAGTGGGAATACAAAGCGCCCCATATGTTTATCCAATTTCAGCTTATAATAGCCACAGTGACCTTGGTGCTAAGCACTAATCACCAGTTGAGGTTAACAGACCCATCTGTGCCTCAGAACATGAGCTCCTCCCAGCTGGTCATTAATCCTCAGGAAATATCCTATGTCTCAATCATTGTTGCCTAATTATTGTTTGTTACAGTTGATGGAAGTTACACTCTGTACTGCTGAATGATACTTCTGTTGCTGGCAGGTTCAAGTGCTATTGCCTAATACAAAATCCATGAGAGGAAGTATTTCAGTAAAGGTCAAATGGGTGCTAGTGTTATTTCCCACTTGGTAAAATTGCAGTAAACTTTGCTGCAAAGAACAGCTGAGTTTTCACCAAGGAATGTTCTCAATAATTTGAGATAACAGAGGCAAAGGAGAACGAAAGAGGAAAGGTCAAAATACCTGCGCTAGTTTCTTATGGGAGTGGATCTGGAAGACAGTAAATTTACAAAAGAAGATAATTCACCTTATTCCAGTTATAGTATAAATACTCACAAATACCAAAATAGATCGCTCCTAAGGCAATGTACATTATTAGGAAAATACTGAAGTGTTGGAAGAGAGAGAGAGCTGTAAAAAGGTTTCAAAGGTATTTTTGTTGTGATATCATAAATAATATTTAGCTAAAGGATCAGCTTTCTATTGGATTTCAGCTAATTTGAGTAATATCTGCCCCACATAACTGCATTTAGTAAGTCTGATTTTGAGAACTGAACCCAAAATCTGAGAGATTTGACATAATGTAAATTATTTTGCAGCTTTCTGAACACTGGCAGACCATCAGAGAACATATGTATCCTGAAAAACTTTCCAAAGCTGAAGCAGCAAGAAGCTTTTTGTCCTTCATTCAGAACATCAGAAAAGCTACAAAAGAGGAGATACTGCAGATTATTAAAAGTGAAAATAAAGAACTTCTGTAAGTCTCCACAAACAAGCTTTCAAAAATGTTTAAGTTACTTACAACTGCTGAAGGGCAAATTGCAAGCAAACAGATTCAGTTCATCAGGTGATGTCCTAGCAGTGCAAACCCAATATTCAGTACTGCCTACAGGAAAGGATACATTTCTTTTTAAAAACTCTGTTTTTATGATATAACATATTTGCAGCACTGTTCAGCCACGAAGATTGTATCTACAATGCAAGGTAAACATGCTTTATAGCTTATTCAAGGGTTCTCATCCCAATTGCTTGTTCTGAAACATTGTATAACTTGTTTTGACTTGTCCATTGGTTTCCTTCAAACGGCAATGCAGCAAAGAAGTGGATGGTTCATTCCTGGATGTTGTCTTAACGTTAGAGTTTGGGTGTGAACAGTATGCATACCTAGACTTAGGAGTTGGAAAGCATTTCCAAGTCCTACCATACAGTCAGGATCTTTCAAACAAATTATAGCAGTTGTTAATAATAGGGATAAACCTGAGAGTAGCTCAGGTAGCGTAGAAGTCTATTCTCTAGTTGCCATTGTATACGTAGAATAAAACACTTCTTATCCCATTAACAGCCTTGCCCTGTGAACTTTAGGACACTCTACATAGTTCTGGGATTTTTAAAATACTTTTTTGGTCCCATATTTGTATAAATTTAATTATTATTACCCATCGATATAAATAATTTCTGGAGTTCATCTGCTAGTTTGAGGTGGAAGAATTCAGGGGCAGAGTTTTTTTCCAACAAGTGTAAAAAGATATGTCTCTTACATACAAAGAAGAGATCTTTCAGCACATTAACTTCTTTGTGTGCAGCAAAGTCTTTTCTGTATGTTCTAGCTCATGACAATGATAAGTTCATTTCCACTTCTTTGTAGTCCGCAGGTAGTGGATGCCGTAACTTCCGCTCAGACTCCGGCATCGCTGGAGGCCATGCTGGAGTTTATTGACTTTAAGGATGCAAGCACTTCAGCCCTGCAGGAGCGATTCCTGTATGCCTGTGGATTTGCTTCTCATCCCAGTGAAATGCTCCTGAAATCTTTAACTGTAAGTCAGTGGACAAAACAAATACAACCGATTTAATAATCTTGATCCTCCACTGCATCAAGGGGGAAGAGAGTAAGAAATAACAGTTGCTGTTTCCAATTTTCCTTTCTTTATCCCTTCTGCAGTTTCCTTTAAGTGTGCCAGTAGCACATAGCCTGGAAAAAACCAAAATTCTTAAGTTCAGACAGAAAGTCTATTTACTTGGTAAAATGTAACCAAATCTACTACTTGGAAAACAAACATCATTCTAAGTGCTAGCAAAGCAATTTGAGGATGAAAAGCTTTACCAAAGACTTGTAACCATTTAATGTTCATTTTTTTTAAAAAAAATAAACCAACAGCATAGCTTCCAAATCAATCTACTGTCTGAGTCACTGATCCTAACTCAAGGGAAAAATGGCAGTCAGTTTTTACATAAAATGATAGAGCAGTTCTCTGCTTAGCCTGAGCCCAGGCCACTGTGGTCATCACTGCCTGTGCGTTGCACTATTGTTCACAGGGAATGAGGGAGGGTATTCAGCCCACTGTGGATTGTGGTTCATCATATTTAGACAGAGAAACTGATAGCATTGCTTTTGCATAACAGGCTAAGTTCAAGGGCGATATCGCAAATGAAGAAATTAGAGAAACTCTTGTCCTTGTCATGGGAGCGCTCATCAGAAAGCTGTGTGAGAGAGAAGGCTGCAAGCTTCCAGTGAGTATTTGCTGTTCACTTCTGGCCAAATTCTGATCTGTAACACATGTAAATGATGTCTGCTGATGTTACTTGGGAGAGCACGAGAAACACGGGAAGCATATCCCCTCCTCTTTTTAAATAAGCTCAAAAATGCCTTTGTTTCATAGAGAAAGGATTTTTTTAAACAATAACATACTTTGTCAGCTTTAGGCTTTAATTCCCATTTCTGTGAATTTTTCCCAATTTGCCCTTGTTTGACAGAACTTTTTCTTACTGCCTAGCCTGTCAGCAGAAGCAGTACTTGTGCTCCATTGCCCAAAAGCTTTTCATGTGCTCAGAGAAACCCCGAAGGACATAAGATCTATTTAATATATTGGGTAATCTTAGGTTATTTCAGCTCTGTGGAGAAAACTCAATGGTCCGACTGCTCGGATCTGCACAGAACAACCCAAGAGGCAGGCTATCAACTTGTCCATGGAGTAGGTACTGGTGATAAAGGATGAGGATGACCAGACAAGGCACTGAAGCCTGCTGGATCTGTGCTGTTTGGGATCACAGCACACTGCTGAAAAGACACAGAGCACCAGAATAGCCTTTAGGATTCCCTTTTTCCTTCCATTTCTTGTCAGGCACCCATAACATTATGTTGTAAAGCACTAAACAACACTTCCTTCATCTTTTTTTTTGTGAGGACATTGACCTCACAAGTAAGACCTGTGAAGTCCCTGAATCAGGGCAGAAGCAGCCAGGAAATTATAAATCTATGGATCAAGTGTCACTATGGCTGTAGTCACCTTGGTTATGTTTGAAGGAAGCCATCAAGATACAGTTTACAAATTACACCTTTTCTAACCTTATGCAATGATTCTTCAAAACAAAAACATTCTAGAGCCCAGCCCTGCCCCTCCTGTTTCTGCAAGGGGAAAAGGTGGATTTATGATCATCATTTAAATATACTGTTGATTTTTTTTTAGGCTGTTATGGAAGCAAAAAGGCTGATTCTAAGTAGACTGGAGAAGGCTAAGAAAGGTGACAACGTGAGGATGTACCTGCTGGCACTGAAAAACGCACTCCTTCCTGAAGCAATTCCACTCCTTCTGAAGTATGCTGAGTCAGAAGAAGGGCACATCAGCAATGTTGCTGCTACTGCCCTACAGAGATATGATCCTTCTTTTCTCACCAAAGAGGTAAGAAAATATACTGCCCAAGAAAAGAAGTGCCAGAGACAGTATTAAATGAAGTATAAATTAACAGAGTTTGCTTGTTGGTCCTGCTCTTTTTAAAGATGACCACGTATGTCTTTTTTTTTTCTCCTGGTATTTATTACTCACAATTCAGTTCTGGCCAGAAAACTCGGTACATTCCTGTTTGCCAAATCCCAGCTTCCAGTCTGTCAGTGCTGCCTTTGGCTCCAGAGTCACACAGTCACTGAAAGTGGAAGGCAGCCTGCAGGGACAACTGGGCTCCCTTCACAAGAGCATTGCATCTCTGTGATGTACAGGAGACATTAGGAATGCATGGGCACCTGTGTAACCCCTGTTCTTTCTTATGCTTTCACATAGCCAGGGAAAACACATGAAGTAAGAGAAGGGTGAAAGAGGTGCAACTTACCTTGCAGCCTCCAAGAGTACGAGCAGACATATAAAATAGCAGAACATGGGGTCCTGCCTCTGCTGTGTTACCTTGCATCCCATTTCATACCTACCGCTGGCAGCTGTGAGGGTGCTGCTCTGCAATGAACATGCCAGAGGCCGTTCTGTTACTGGAGCTATATGGGGAGACCTTATTGCTCTCTACAACTACTGGAAAGGAGGTTGTAGTAAGGTGGCTTTGGTCTCTTCTCCCAAGTAAAAAGTGATACGACAAGAGGAAATAGCCTCAAGTTATGCTAGGGGAGGTTTAGGCTGGATATTAGGAAAAAATCATTCACCAAATGGGTTATCAAGCATTGAAACAGGCTGCCCATGGAAGTGGTTGAGTTACCGTGCCTGGAGGTATTTAAAAGATGTGTAGGTGTGGTGCTTAGTGACATGGTTTAGTGGTGGCTTGGCAGAGCTGGGTTAGGGGTTGGACTTGATGATCTTAAAGGTCTTTTCCAACCTAAGTGATTCTGTGATATTGTGATTCTGCATGGATCTCCGTGGACATACCTGTAACAAAGATGTGTCACAATGAGGCCACCACAGGCACTTATCTAGAAAATGAAAATTGAAAGAGTACTAATTTCTTAAAAATACGTATTCCCTTAATAGTCAAGGAAATTTCTCTCTTTATCTTATCACTGCCACAGTATTTTGATCTTAGTGTTCCTACTTATGTACAGCCCTGCTGTGAAAATCAGTGTGGAAAGCTGTGTTTGGACTGTGGCTGAGAGAACATGACAGATGCGCCCATGCGGTCACTGTGCTATAGATGTCTTGGACATTCCAAAAGGACCATGAAAAACAGGGTGCTGAAAATAAATCCTTATGCATTGGCCTTAGCTATGGAGCTAGCTTAAACTGATATTATAAACGAGATTCCAGTCTTACTTTGTCCAGTCATCTATGTGAGCAGTAACTGAATAATCTGTTTCCTGACCAGGTGAAGGAAACAATGAACAGGATATACCACCAGAACCGTAAAGTCCATGAAAAGACAGTGCGAACCACTGCAGCTGCTATCATCTTAAACAGTAACCCATCCTACATGGAAGTGAAAAACATCCTGCTCTCCATTGGTGAACTGCCTCTGGAAATGAACAAGTATATGCTTTCCATGATCCAAGATATACTTCACTTTGAAATGCCTTCAAGGTACATTAATTTCAGTATAAATAAATATGGCTCATCCTTACTCCTTTGCAGAAACTTAAAGAACACACAGGCTCTCATAAATTAGTACTGTAAAATTTAAGGAGAGTGTAAAAGGATGCCTGATTTTTTGTGTCACTTTTGAATATAGATATTTCAGAATAAATCCCTGCATTTTGATGACGTTCATTTAATAGGTAATTACATTTTCAGAGCTATAAATAAGAATTAGGCATCTAACTTGCATTACTGTAAGAAATGTCATCTGTTGGTTGTAATTCTCTCAGTGGGACCCTTGCTTTAAGAACCAGTGAAACATAAAAAACCGCATCACAGCACTAGAACGAAAATAATCAAAATACCTCTTCTTCCCAACACAATCAATTTTAAAGCAAGACCTTTGCTTGCCTTTTTACCTATGACTGCAGGGAGTAGCTGAAATTGGAAAAGGGACTCCAGGTTAGGGCAGATTTTTAGTGGGAATATGTGATGGTTTTTGAAGACCCTCTTTCCTACTGGGAAATTCACCCTCTCTCAAATTTGATATTTCTACAGAACAGTAATACGTTTGGTACAGTAACATTTGTATCTCTGTTTGTTTTGAAATACCACAGCAAAACAGTTCGTCGCGTTCTGAAGGACATGCGTGCTCATAACTATGATCGCTTCTCCAAGATGGGCTCTTCCTCTGCCTACTCTGGCTATATTACACGTATGTAACCGTGAAACTGCCTTTTAGCCCTGCTTGTATTCTGAAACATTTGATTAATCCTCTAGTTTAGTCACAGGTACCCTCTTTCTTTTTTTAATTAAGGTGGTCCTGATGTATCTTCCACATACGGCTTTGACATCCTCTATTCAGGATCTGGCATTTTAAGGAGAAGTAATCTGAACATCCATATTTTTGATAGAAATGCTGAACTTCATGCCAGCCAGGTAACTACCACACTGTACGTAAGAAATAAGCTAGTATGTGGTCTGTTTCTTATAGCTTCTAAATCAATTAAGCTAATGCTTAAGACCACTGTGTTTACTGCACTGGGTAGAGAACAAGCCAATTACTAGAGAAAAAAAACCCCACAACAGCCAACAAGACACACCAAAGACGTTTTTTTTATACTGTATCTTGTATCGAGTTCTGTCTTTGGTTATACTGTATTTTGGGTATAACATAGAATGGAAATAAAAGGAGTAGATCAAAAGTACGAATCAAAGAGATATAAGTGAGATGCCTCTGTTTTGGACTTTTCTTAATGTTGACAAGTATCTTCAATATTATAATCCTCCTAAATTTCTGCAGGATAAAAAAATCATGGAGTGGAACATCTTTGGGTTTTCTTCCCAAATGTCTGTGGAAAACGGATATGAATATGAATAAAGGAAGCTGTTTGAAAGAAAAGTAGGCTTAGGAGTGTGATCTGCATGTGGGAGAATTCTGCCTGCATCTGAAGAGAAAAAATATGCCATGGCATTATTTTAGTTTCCATTTTTCTAGCTGCTCTGTCTAGTTCACTCAAGTCTTAAAATCATACTTTTTCATCTACAGCTTCATAAATTAGAGTTAGCCTCTTGGACATTAAGAAAATATATAGGGTAAATATATAGGGTTCTTAACATCCTGGAGCAGGCAGAGTTTTTTCATAGATCTTGCATCACTGTTGCTTTTTAGGTGGTGATTGAAGCTCAAGGTCTGGAGTCCATAATAGCTGCAACTCCTGATGAAGGCGAGGAAAACCTGGACTCCTTTGCTGGCATGTCAGCCATTCTGTTCGATGTCCAGCTCAGGCCAGTTACATTTTTCCAAGGGTACGGTGATTTAATGTCTAAAATGTTCTCAGCAACTGGAGATCCCATTAATGTGGTGAGAGGACTCATCCTCCTGACAGATTACTCACAGGTACTAATAGTACATTGTTTGCTGCTTTTTCTGTCTCTTAAGCACAGATGATCCCTCCCCCATACTGTTATTGTAGGGCATCTTATTTCCTTTCTTTTCAATGTTAATAAACTTGGTCAATGTTCTATAGGCTTCTCTTACTATAGGAGCAATAGAAAAATGATAGGTATTAAAAACCATAATGAAATTACATGAAAAGCAATCTAGAACAAAAGTGAGAAAGAACACATATCATTCTAGGAATTGAAATAATATTGAATAGAAGCAAATCCAACCAAGTTTCCTGTAGATGACTTATATTGCTATCAGCTATAGTGTCCCCTCCCACAGTTTCCTGGTAATACAGTATTGTGCCGTGTAACCACCTAGGATTTCCTCTTCATGTGTTGTCCAGAGACCTTGCATCCAATTAGGCAATAACTCTCAGGTACTGAATGAATGAATCACTGGTACTTCAAACCTTCCAAGAACAATGCTAAGAATCATAGAATCATAGAATCTTCTGGTTGGAAAAGACCTTTGAGATCAGAGTCCATCATCCGCTAAACCATGTCCCTCAAAAGAGGTCCAAATTTTGAATACTTATGCCTAGGCAAACTCCAGGAATTAAAATGAGCATTACATATTTTTTATGCAACTGTCACCCCAAAATGCTCTGTTAATTTTATGATTGAATATAGACTCATATATACAAATATAACCCACTACACAGTGTATTACTGAAGGACTAAAAATCTAGACATGTCTCCGAAAGTGCAGGGCCAGCATTTGGTTTAACATTTTTATTCTTCCCAAGCTGGGATCTCCTTAGAAACCGTGGATTTAGCAGCAGCACTCAGCTCATGAAACATCTGCAGGCTTGAACTTTACTCTTTGCTCTTCCTCTTTAATCCTTGGCAAAAGAAAATGCCAAAAGCAGATGATGAGAAAATCCACTCTGATCAAAATTACACAGAAGCACCCCTTGCACATGACAGCTGTCCCCGTCCTGAAGCCAGCTCAGCCCCTTTATAACGGTATTATAAATCTAGAGGGCTTCCCATGTAATGCACAAATTGGTGAATTAAAGCTCATTCCAACAATGCTCTACAGTTCGCACACAGATTATAGGCAAAAACTTTACCATGACCTATTTAACAAACAGACTGCAGAGGTGAGAAAAAAAATCATGTCCAGCCCTGAGCATATGAGCACATTGTTTACAGAACTAAATATTTCCAACGGCTGTGCATGCACCAAGCTCTGTGCACACCCTGCCTGAATCAACTGGATGGTCACCCTGAGAGCTCTGCCAGTCGGCAGATTCTCCTCTCCTCATCTTTGGAGAACCTCACAAAAGTCTGGGGCACACAAAGGCTGGGTCTGTGTGCTGTTTTTACAGTATCAGGGTGTAATATTTTTGGTCAGTCTCTGGAAGCCTGGGCAGCAATGTGATGAGATAGGAACTCACTCTGCTTTCTCTCTTGGGTTGCTACTAACACAGCTGCTGCCTAAGCTCTTCGGGACTCAAGCAATGGATGCAACCAAAGCCATATGTTTACAAGGAAAAAGGCTCTTGTTCTTAGACCCCACAAAGGCAAAAATCATTTAAAGTGCTTTTGAACACACTTTCAGGCTGGGCTGCATTTTAAACCCAGCACATACTTCAAAAATTGATTTTACAGCTACATTCCAGGTCAATAGCAATATCAACACAATTTGGGCACTTCCACATGACCTAGATAACCTTCATTAGAAATGCTTTCATGTGTCAAGTTCTTGAACTGTGATTACAACTGTACCAGTAAACACTGTCAGAATGGAAGTGTGAAAAGTGCAAGATTGGAACTGAGGAAAAACAGAGCAAGGAGCCATAATTAATCTAGCTTTTTGATCGTTGATTACTACCCGGCTTTTCCTGGCCTGTATGGACAGGCCTTGCCCAGAACATAAGCCCCTTTACAAATTCATATTGGAGAGAGCCAAGCCAAATGTGGATTTATCTTTTTTCAAAGAAGAAAACCAGGCATGGGAAAGAGTGCCCATTCTATGATACCAAAATTCAGGGTGCCACAGCTGTCCACAGCATGATTTCTGAACAGGCGAAAACCAAACATAAGACACAGACAGCACATTTGAGATCAAACATCAAAAGAATGGCTTGGAAGCCAAGACCGGAACTTAAAAACAGGGCAACTGAATTGTCAGAAAAGAACTTATGTGATATTTGGGTTGAAATTTTTGCCTTGGTGCAGCCCAATTTTGAGAAAAATGGTTTTTAAATATTGGAAAAGTTCTGCTCTCCTACTGCTGTTTGTAAGGAACATTTTGCACAGAAAGAGAAAAACTGAGTTGTACTCAAAGTGCTGTCAAATCTACCAACTAACTGCCCCCCTGGAAAATAGCTTCCTTTCATTAACTTTACACTTTCAGTAGTCACAATAGGCACATTTGGAGAGGTGATTTCCATGTTGATAATACTTCTTCTAAAGCTTACACTCCCACCCCTCATCTGTAACATCTTTTCCCACTTAACTCCACAAACTGAAATCAGAGAGTATTTCACTGCCATTTCAAGTTTCCATAATGTTGATTGAGCTCAGAATAACCATTTAGAAGTTATAATTCTCTCTACAAAATAAACAGCTCTCATAAAACTGGTTTTGAGACTTCTAAAGCACCTGCATTAAAGTTCAGTGCTGTTACTGTTTCTCCTAGGCAACACACCTGCCAGAAGTACAGAGAAATTAAATACTGTACCAATAGGTCAAAGAAACCATTTGAAAGCCAGACCCTGGTGGAAGATCGCCAGTTCCCAAAGTGTCTGTTTCAGCCTTCTCTGCATTTCGTTACAGTAGCAGTCAGTGCAGTACATAAACAAACTTTTTTTTAATTGAAACATACCATGTTTCAGCATTTTAAACAGTAACAAACTACCCTTTCTGAGCTTTTGGATCACATTTTCGACTGCAAGTAACACATAAAGTCTAAAATAGGAAAAGAAAGGAAAATACTGCTCCTGAGCAGGCTGGGTCCCTGTGATTTACACCTCCCCTCATCCTAGATTGGATTTGCACATGAGGTGAAGGACAGGACTGAGCTCTAAATAAGGAAATAGATGAGCTAGTAAAACATAAGACAAGTGCTCCTTAGCTTCTGAGCTGGTTTCAGTGACAAACGCAACTTAATTCTTGGTAGCCTTTAAAGCCTTAAACTTAGCCATTGCAAATCAATCCTGCTCTAATAATATTAGATGCAATTTGACAATGCATCTAAAAATATCTTATCCTCTGGTTGTGTGTACATGTCCCTGCCAGAACGTGTACTGTCACTGCTTGCTCATTAACAGCTACCCATCAAGTCAGGCCCAATTAAAAGCAAAGTAAAATAAAGTAAAACAAGCTTTATCTCCACACCTAAACAGACCAGCAAGGAAAATATTACTTGCCCCACTGCAGTCAACAGAAAATATCCCTTTGATTTCAGAAAGACCACTGTTCCAACCCATGATTTTTACATGGGTGAAAATAAGAAGTCAGAGCACAATAAAACTACACTTGCTAGGAACGTGCTGGATTTATAAGCCACAACCAGCCTACTGTATTCTTATGTTAAATCTCAAGCCCACCTCACCAGCAACTGACTGCCAACTTGGTTCTGCCAAGGAAATTGCTTCAGAGATTATTTACCCTAAATGTGAAGTAACCATATACAGCGCCCATAATCATCCAAGTCCTTGATTATGGCAGGAAAACTTTAATGCTCTGAGTAAAAGAACCCCCCAAATGTGGCTCCTGTAGGGATTAGGAAGACAGACAGTCTCTGCTTGCTTCTTTCTTAAATCTTGGGACAGTGTTAGCTGGAACCACTGGGCTACTGAATAGCTAAAAAAAAGAGAAGAGAGACTTTTAAGGTGTCTGGATATCAAAAAGGGGGAGGAAATTGGCTACTCACATGTCCTGCAAGTGCCTGCAGCATTACAACTGCTGAGAATACCACAGGGACAGAAATATGGGTAAAGTGTGAAAACCAGCTGGGAAAGAGGAGGAAGTGTCCTGTACATTACAGACGTGATCAAATTAAACTTTTCCCAAATTAATGGTTCTTTTAAAACACTGAATTAATCCACTAGTTCTTAGGGAAGCATGACAGCTATATAAAGTGAGTTAGACTGCCAAACTGAGAGAACCTCAAAATCTTGGCTGTATGTCAAAACTAAAAAGTAATAAGCTGCTGTGACCCTGAGCCATATTATCACTTCCGAAATGGACTCTACGTGATGCGCTTCCAGTTCAGTTGTAGAGGTTTCAAGAAGCCATGAGCATACTTGATGGTTAATGGAAAATGCATTAAATGTGGATTCCCAATGGCAATTACAGTGTGTTAACTTATGGGTTTGGCCACCAAAGACGTAATTCCTGCCATACAGTGTGTTTGGAGCCACTGCACAGTGCAGGGCTGCTTGCAGCACTTTGCATCCTACTGCCAGTACGGCTCTGCCTTCAGGTGTGCTGAAGAGGCCACATTGCACTGCACCATTGCTGGAGCTCCAGTGAAGAGTTTAATCTAACTTAGCTGAACTGCCAGTGGAGCCTCTGAGAGGCTCATGTGATAGCTCTTGGAGACAGAGGCCACGATATTCCTTGCAGTGATACTCCTTAAAGATATTATGCCATCTGGTACATAGGGGAGCAGGGCACCTTGCCTTAGCCTCATCCAATTTTCTAGGGAGCAAGGTAACATCAGCTTTGTTCTGCTCACCCTTTCAGAAACGTCCTCTATTCCTTTTTGTTCCTGCAAAATGATAAGTGGTGTGATCACAGTACAAAAGGAAGCAGGGAAAGCACTGAGGTCTGCAGTCAGTAACAGGGGGGTACCTGTGCTTTCTGATGGCTCTAGGAGATTCAGCTGCAGTCTGGGCCAAGGGCCAGTGCGGAGTTCCTGGGCGGCTTGGCCATTGACATCTCAGGAGGGATGGAGTTCAGCCTGTGGTACAGGGAATCCAAAACCAACGTCAAGAACCGGTGAGATACTCTCAGTGCGTGCTATGGCT
The DNA here is from genome assembly GCA_033556795.1 of Tapera naevia. NCBI lineage: Eukaryota > Metazoa > Chordata > Aves > Cuculiformes > Neomorphidae > Tapera > Tapera naevia. The sequence goes on along the minus strand of JAUMJJ010000175.1, from coordinate 7,250,724 downwards.
GTAGAGAGCTCAGGCCTCTAAGCCCCGGTAGTCCCAAGGAGAAAAATTAAATATGAAAGACCTTGCAGATGAGTTAAAATTAAATAAGTTACATGCATGGGAGCAGGAGAACACTTGTACTTTCTTATCCCTTTCCACATGAGTAATACCAGTGCCCTCTGCTCTCATCTGAATTTATATACCTGTACCTGAAGTACATCCTCTTTTGAGGGCAGCTTTTATGTATGGGTGGTAGGACTGTTTGCAATTTATTTTTCTCTTTCTTAATGTGTTTTGAATTAATTGTAATGCTGGAATTTATTTGCAGGGTAGCCATGTTTACAGCTGGTAACGCTGATGTGGATTCCTTCTTTGTAAAAACTGGTATAGAAACCACTTTAGAAGTAGAAACGACATTAGACTTCACCTCCACGGTGCAGTTTTCACAGTACCCATTTTTAGTCTGTATGCAGATGGACAGAGTCGAGTCTCCATTCAGGTAAGATATAAGAGCACACAATTTACGAGGTGGCCTTCTAGGCAACTGCTGAATCTCAAATTTTTGGTGTTCACCACCACAAGAGATTAACAACAGAGGCCAAATTTCAGCCTAATACAATAAGGTGCAATGTAGGCTGTTACGCACACCAAGCTCTCTGCTAACCAATTGTTTCCTGTCCCTCATCCCTGAGACTCAGAAAGAACCTTTTTGAAGAATACAGCTTGCTCCGAATGTGCAATTTAGTCTGATTTTCTAATTAGATTTTGCAGGTAAACTGACTGAATTGGCAGCACACTGGGTTCCCCTTGCATACAATTGGTTCTGATGAAACCTTGCCGGCAGTAGTTCTCTATTACACCGTTGAGAGAGGAATTACATAGCCATAAACTAAAAGAAGTTAAAAGTTTTCTTCATCTGCTATTTACTACTGTTGACAAAAGCACCTGGTGTATAAAGTTCTTGCAACCCTTGTGTTCTATCATACTTTATCAAGACACTAACTTTCCTGAAGGCTGAACAATTGTGCAATAAGATATAAAGGATGCTCTCCAGTAGCCAAAGAGTAGTAATTGCATTGCCATGCGAGAAGCTAGGTTTACTACTCCCTCCTAATCCCTATTTGCTAAGACCTAAGGGTAATGACATAAGGGCAGAGCCTGTGCCAGATTTCCATTCAAGTTTTTCTGGTCCAAAAGCTGGAATTCCTCAGAGGAATTAAAGAACTTGAGGATCACCAGGAAATCGTAAGAAATCAGTATCTGTTATTGTGCAGATACTCGGACATCTTCTGATTATACCTACACATCGTCGAAGTGCAATCTTACCTGTTGGTAAAGTGTTTATCTGTAGCCTTACCTACAGGGTATGGATTTTGAAGAAATTTGCTAATGCCCGACCACCGTGTTGTGTCTCTACAGGCATTACGTGACCAAGTATGAAAGTCTACCATCCGGCAGAAGGTACACTGCAAGGAGAGGGAAAGCAGAACTGTTGGCAGGTAATGAATACCCTCTCCATCAAGAAAACTCCAACATGTGCAGGAAAGTTTTCGGTGCAAAGTCTGATTCCTCCAGCAACTGGTTTTGAAATGGGCACCAGAGCTTTTGCTTTCCTGAATCCATGTCTCCCTCAGCAGCTTAGGCTTGTACGTACTGTACTATCTTGGAGCTTGGTCTTGCACTACTGCAGTTAATGGGAAATTTGCCATTGATTTCAACAGGCCAGGATCAAACTCTCAGTGCGTGCACAGTGTTTACATATTAATCTATATTTAAGACTTTTGTAAACAAAAAGCTAAGGCAAATAAAACCCAATTTGGTAGCATTCCATGCACTCCCTTAAGGGTGGTGCTAGTTCTTTATTTTTACTTTTTTTGTGCCAAAAGCAAAATGAATCCCTCGTATTTTTTTTCTTGGAGAATGGAGAAGTCCATGTTTTTAACATGTGGCAAGAACAATTAGGATGTATACAGTGGATTATTTATGGATATATTTTGAAGTATTTAGGTGTTTTAGGCCTATAACCATTCCTTATTCAACTATTCAAGTACAATTAACTTCTAAATGGGACCATGAATTCCTGCTTACTCAGAATTGCCAGTTTACAAAAAAAAAGCAGGTTTTGTTTCACATGATTTTAAAGAGTTTCCCTTTTTTTAAGCAGTCAGATCTTGATTATTATTATTATTATTATTTATCTTTTGTTTTTTTTTTATTAGCTGCTACAGTTAAGTACAACTGATTAAAAGTGTGGGGTAACATTTCCAGAAGTACTTGCAGTTGCCTTAATCCTGTTTCCATTGAAACCAAAGGTATAATTTCTGCAGTTAGCACCAGGAGCAGAGTTAAGACAATACTGGTTGCTCTTCCAGGTTGCCTCCTGAAAATTTGTGTCCCTGTGTGTAATCAAGGCAGGTGTATTTAAAAAATGAACATCCACTAAGGCAATTCTGAATTATGATGGTGGAAAAAGTCCTGAAAGAAATCTATTTTGAATGTATAGTTTAGCAAAGCTTGTGCAGAGACAGAACATTTTCTTCTAGGTAAGCTAGGTTCACATTTCAATGCAAAAAAGTAATTGCTACTCATACAAGTCCTCTAATTAAAATGACATACATTTCTGCTTGTTCAAGCAGTGTCTTCATAGGAACTATATTAAAAATACATTTTACATTTAAAACAGCATTGCAGGTTAAGAAAGAATGGACCTCACCCCAGCTCAGCTGATCTCTGAAATGATCCATCTGATTTAATTTTTATAGGGCAAGGTGCGTGAGTGCTGGTCACAAAAAAAGTAAAATAAAAAGCCAGGAACAATTGTTTTTCAAAAAAACAAAGCCAGGCACAAAAACTTCATAGATTGTCATGAAAAAAGATGTATTATAAGAATTAAAAATATTGCCAAATTCTTTTGTGTTATGAAAAAACAAGAGTGCAGAAATCTGCAAAAATCAAGTAATGGGATGAAACAGTGTGCTTGTTGTCTTTCCTGAAAATGCTGACACACTTCTAGTCAAAGCATAAATAAAACAGGTAAAAATAGTGTGAAAAAAACCTCTTGTTTTCAGTCTTGGTTATTGTCCGTTACCTACTGGGTTGGGAAAGCCTCTTGTTGGAGACGGAATGGTGCTGGTAGGGGCAAGAAGAACCATTTCATTAACCACCACATACAAATACCCAGGACACCCACTTGTCCTCGTCTCCCCCTCTAGCCAGGAGATATCTGGCGGTATCTCCAGAGGGTGGTGTAGACCCCAAGCAGGGTGCAACATTTGCTGGAGATGCCTGCCCAAATCCTCTGCCCAGAGGAGCAGTAAGACCTAGGAGCCTCTCTTCAGTGTCAACACTTACCAGAAATTAGTTAAGGCCCAAGTGATACCAACAGTACTGTCAGTGACACCGTCCTGTAAAACAACAAGGCCAGCACTGCCAGCAGACCTGCTCCTGCTCCTCAGCATTAAATACTCTCAGAAGAAAGAGGAGATTTTACACAACGCCCATCTCCAGGCATTCCTCCTCCCTCAATGAGGGGTAGTTTCTCCTTCCCCCATTCCAAACCTCCCCTCCTAGGCCCCAAACACAGTCCTTCTTTCAGCAAGGTTCCCTCAAAGCTCTCTCTTCCTCTCAATATCCACACTCAAAGTCTGCATCCTGTTTTGCAGACACCATTTGATACCTCCTGTACTGTTTTAGGAACTGAAACCGAAGACAAGCTTCTACGTGTGTTATTACTACTTGCTATTTGTGTCATATAAAACAGACACACCTAGAAAGCAGCAGTCTTCTCCTGCAGTGATCTGACACCCTAAATATAGGTGAACAAAGAGGTGGCTCAAAGAAATAGATATCATCACTATTTCACTTGTAGAACACTGAGATATCAACAGAAGACCTCAAACCCACATCCTAGTTTGCATGAACAGTCTACTGGTCTCACCCATGACTTCACAACCCAAAATCAGAATACAAAGATACTGGACAGTGCACTTCATGTCTGTATGATCTATGTCTGATACCAGCAATTCCACTGCAAGGCTTACTCCTCCTAAACGTATCAAATCTAAGAACTCTGAACATGTGCCTGTAAAACAGGGCCCTTTGGCACATAAAAATAATATAACATCAGTGCTCACTTTTAAAAAAACATAATGTAAAATATTTTCTGATTATGAAAGATAATCTGGCTATTGCTAAGTATCTGGCTAACAGCACCAGGTTGGCTTCTCTTTCACATGGAATGCACAGGTCTGTTTAACATAAATATGCTGAGTACCCCAGAGATACTGATCTATGTGTTTTGATTTTTAATTTACTCATCAAGCCCTGGCACAGCTTGTTGAGGAAAATTGTGTGCCCATCTGCACTACTGCAGACTTTTTTTTCAGAATGGGACAAGCAGCTTGTAAGGGCAACTTTGGGGCTTCCACAGCTTTGACATCATCCCTTGAAACTAAATCAAACAGAGCCCCTGAGGCCCCTATTGCTCCTTCAGAAGTGATATGTGTCCTCATGGATACCCCCTAGTATCACAGCAATACACTTGCTTCTGAAGCCATCTGACCCTAACAGCTGGACATAATGGGGATTCCAGAAAGGTTTTAGACCAACAGCTGGGTAAGGGAAGGCCACAGCTTCCTTATGTGGGCTCCATAGCTACAGAAACAACAAAACTGACCATCTTCTAAAAATAAGATGAAATCAATACATTGCCTAAGCCTGCATTTGAAGTGAAAACACAAGGTTACAACCAAAGCAAACACTATGAGCATCTATCAGATCAGTGAGGGCTAATCACAAAAATGCAACATATATCTTTAATAATGGCTGTTATGTGCACTTTTAAATAATCAGCAACAGTAATAACTAAATGATAATTCACACATGAAGTTTAGAGAATCAAACAAATGCTCAGTCTTTTCTAATTGAAAGCTGTAGAAAGAACTCTGCAATGATAAACCACCTAAGTCCAAAAGCAACCCACTTGCAACAGAGGTTTCAAAACTTTCCCCTTGAACTTTCAAGGGGTGCAAATTTTTAAGGAGTGTTTTTCATGTACTCTTCAAAAAATATTCAAATGCCAGGATTCAATGTCTCCCTCTACTCCTAAACATATTCTGGTGCAGAAACCACAGAGGACTGTAAACAGCAATGGTCTGGAAGGCAGATGTCCTCAGGATGTTACAAATTAAGCCATCAGCACAGTACAGGTTAACAGATACGGGGACTAAACATCAGTATTTTTGAAACAGTTGCCCACAAATATCTGTTGCTAAAATGCTTTTCCTACTGAAAACGGAGACCAACCACAGCTGCATGGGTGTAAATCAGTACGATCTCCCAGAACAGCCTGCTATCATGCTGACAGCATCTTCCTTTAGTGGGAATAGGACCATAATTTTAATTATTTGGCTTTTAATAAAATTAATTGACACTTGGTGAAAGGTGTGAGAGTTAACACACATGCAACAACTTGTAAAATACTTAGCCCAGATTTCCTACAAATATGTGTTACTTGTAAAGTCAATCTAACTTATTGAGAGCATCTGGTAGAGAACTTGTCTTGCTACACAGCATAGAAGGAACTGCAGTCATTAAGCATGGATACACTTTAGGATTACACGCCCATGCAATGCATGTTGCATTTATTCCTTAGTACACAGAAGGATTTGTTAAAAATAGCAAAACAAACACAAATCCCAGACAAGCAAGGTTTTTTACATTTTCAACTTGAATCGTGTGCCTCGTCCAGCAGAGGTCAATGGCTGGCAGGGCAGTGGCAGAGCTGGGCAGGCAGGGGCTGTTCGGCAGCGTCAGGTTGGAATTTGGTAACGAGATGACGGGTATTTAAAAAATAAACCAGCTTGGATAGACTAGGGGTACAGTTTGGGTTTGGCAAGCAGACTGCTTCTTCTCAATAGTGACAACACAATTTTTATCCTGGGTAGCTTTCTTAGATCTGACCTCAGAGCCACTCCTTCTGACAAAAAGTGCTGCATTTCTACATTCTGGTCTCATCACTCTGACCAGTGATGTCCTAAAGACTATCTGGAAACTCATTTTCTCCACCAATCCTTAAAAATGCCAAACATATTTCACTGGACTTTTCAGTTCAATTTAAAGCACCATGAGAAATTCTCTCTGTAATTTCAATGAATTCCTGTGGTGTGAGGCGCGTTGGTGCTGGACAAAGGCTGGCTGCAAGACCGGTCCCCTTAGGGAAAGGTTAGAATTCCTGTCAGCATGTTTACTTTTCACCTCTCTTTTGTACAGGTTTCTGCTTAAAGTGTCCATCTATTGAGCAAAAAAACAGCAGTGCTGTGAAGAGCTTGTTAGAGGTGTGCTGAAATCAGGCACCAGGAGCTCTTCTTGGAGAAGAGGAGCTCTCAAACTTCCCTGTTGACAGCCCTAGGTCCCTCTGCAACTTCAGACTCCTCTAGTTCAAACAAAATGATCAAGGTCTTTCTCTCCCTTCCACACACCCACTTCCAATTTGGCTTTGTTTTGACCATCCTTTGATCTCCTGCAGTCACCTTCTTGTTCCTGTTGAGCTAAGCCTGTGTGGCTGCACTCTCCCCAGCTCATTGTCCCCTTCTCCCAGTTCCTCCTTTCAACATCCATTCTCATTCCTCCCTTAAGCCTTTTGGGTCTGCCAATTAATCTATTTGTATCTTAGCCTGGAGAAGATCGAGAGGGGAACTTATCAATGCTTATAAATATCTGAAGGGTGGATCTCAAGAGAATGGGACCAGACTCTTCTCAGTGGTGCCCAGCAACAGGACAAGAGGCAACAGGCACAAACTGGAGCACAAAAGTTCCACCTGAATGTGAAGAAGAATTTCCTTACTGTGAGGGTGATGGAGCCCTGGAATGGGCTGTAAAGAGAGGTTATGGTTATCTCCTTATCCGGAGATATTCAGAAGCTGCCTGGACACATTCCTGTGCAACCAACCTGCTGTAGGTGACCTTCTTTAGCAGAGGAGTTGGACTGGGTGACGTACAGAGGTCCCTTCCAAACCCGACCATTCTGTGATTCTGTGATCTCTATACAGGAATCACTAACTATACACTGGCTGGGAAGCCACCGATGACATCTATCCTGATGTGCATTGCTAAGGGACAGATTTCAAAGAATCCAGAGACAGAATGAAACAAATACCAAACCCCTATTTTACCAGTAAACTTGCGCTTCCAGGAAAGTAGGAAGACCATGTAGCCATGTCTTAGAATGATACGGCAAATTGACAGTAGATGTCTTCATATTGTACTACTTGTAGACAAATAATGAGGTGGGAATCCTTCTTCCTTTAAGTATCTACATTATCTGATTAAAGGGAAGATCCCTATAATGTGTCCCTTACATACTGAAAACTGAGAAGTGAAAGTGTTATTTTAAACTGCAAAACTAATATTTTAGTTTTTATGTCCATTTTGTGATTTTTTTTTTTGGTACTTGACTTGTGCTATTTTAAACATTTGCATTTGACTTAACATCAGAAAGTTACTCAATCTCTGTTAGGATAAAAGTTAACACATGAAAGCTGCAAAACGGCTTTTCCTAGCAATAATTCAAGCAGTGTTGTTATCCACCAATAAGGTGATCCTATTTTGATCATACCACAATATCACAGTGAAAATAACAGAGAATGAGCAGAAAAGTTATTTACTACACCAACTGCTCTGTCTGAACACATTACAACAGACAAAGATGCAGCTCTTTTATATCCAAACCCATATACCAGTCAAAGTCAGTCCGCTGAAACTGGGGAGATCTTTCCCCATTCAAATTATGTCTGGGGAAAAAAAAAAAGAGTCAAATGAAGCAATGTCCTCACCTTTCCTGTGTCTTAAGAGAGCAGGGTTAACCGCGAGATCAACTCACAAAGAGACAACACTGGGACAAACTCTGGGAGACTTGAGTGCGGGGTTTTGGATCTGCTCTCCGGTGAAATCTTCTCTTCTATTACTGTTTACACATCGAACCAAGCAATCCCTGGTTATCACTTGTTCTGCACAAGGAAGGTAACTGCACAAAAATACGACCAAGCAGGGAACTGCAGGCTTACTTGCAGTGTGTCTTTTACTGAAAAATACATTTTATTTATCATAACATTCAAAAAAACCCCCCAACATAATACGAATGCTGACTCATTCAGTGACAAACTTTGGTACTCAGCGGGTTCAGACAGTCTGTTCTCACATGGCTGTGACGTACTGAAGCGCTCCAGACATGCAACACGCTGCTAGTGCAATTCTCAGAGTGACTCCACTGTCCTTCAATCCCAGGCTCAGGGCATCCTGCAGTGGGATCACTTTGGTCTTTGGCTATGCACTTGCCACGGTGTTGTCTATGTTGAGAGCGGCTCAAAGAGTCAATTTTTCTCCAGTTACATATCTTCAGTTTTTATTTTCCCCCCCCCCCCACAGTCAACAAACACCAACACAACGCGGTCACGGCATTTTCCCCTTTGCCATATAGCCCACCGCTTCTCATCAGACATATCACCCACATCCTCTTAACAATCACTATCCTTCACATTTGCACTTTTAAATATCCTTACACTGAAAACTCACCCCCTTAAAAAAAGAAAAAAAAAAAACAAAACAGAAAAAGGGGAAAAATCCACAAGCATCTTGAAAAGTATGCATTCTTGTGTTCTCAGGTAGCCATGAACTAATGGCAATTTATAAGCATAAGGAATGACACTTTGGCCATCAACACTAGAGAGCAAAGGCAGCTTTGAATCCAGACAAGGGAAAAAAAAAACCAACAAAACACACAACCCATAAATACATTTAATACATTTTAAATCATTTTCACCAAGCGATTCATCAAGGATTAAATTTAACTGAGTGAAACCAACCCTGTTGCAAAAGACAAGAACAACACTTGTGCACCACTCACTCCAGTCCCATCCAAACTTTTTAATTGGATCCTGACCTAAAATGTGTGGAAGTGGCTGGCTGGCTGTTGCAGACCCCAAACCCTGATGGCAGGGCTGGAAGGGAACTCAAGTGGTGCACAGGATTTTGCCCTGCTTTGCACATCAGAGGAATTTCAGCTGTAACACACTGACTGCACCATGAAAACATATAATACTAGCAGCTTGTGCACCCTGACATGGAGGGCTTGACTCTAATCCAAGATATGTGGTTACACATCACCCCATCAGCTGGAGAAATTCACCACTGCGTATACACTGAGAAGCACCATATTCCTGGACTTTTTTCTGGCGACCTTTTGCAGCATTACCTGCTGGGTCTGGCTAGACTCAAGCCCAGAGCTCCCGTTTGATGAAGAACCTGGCACTCAGGTCTGCAAGGCACTCAGCACTCTGGGCCAAGTTCAGCAAAGCATTGCATTGACGGTTGAAAAACATTAATTGCTCTTCCACTGAAGTTCCCAGGAACCTACTCAGATATCTGAAGATGCATGCGAAGGCTTTGCTGGACTGGGTCTGTAAAGTGAGGCTCCTTGCAGAACTGACCCCTTGATGCAAACACGGAGTCTCTTTAGTAATAGGCAAAATTAAGGAAACACTGTTTGTCATTAGCTTTGACACGTTCCACTGAAGAAGTCTCCCTGGAGAAAATAAATAGGTGTTGGTATTGCCTCATCTCATTGCTTTCTTCTCCTAAAAGAAGAAAAAACTAACTAAAAAAACCGAAACAACCCTGCAAAGTTTTCCTCCCACAAACACACATTGCAATCCTGGGCACTTGTTTTCTACGCAATTTTTTTCCTTTCAAGTACACCGGGTGGAACTGTAAACCCTGAGTTTGTGTGTGCAAAGCTGTACCTTGTAAACTGCAACGTGAAACTTCACTCTGAGCACCGATATAGGAAAAGATAGGACACAAACATTTTTAGACATGGATGCTAGTATTAAAATGGACATCTCATATGGGTGTACGGTACAGTGGACAATCTACTCTGGTACCTGCACTGTCCTGCAGTCTGAAGTACTGTTTTGTTCAACACCAGTGCTCTAGTGATAAAGTCTATGGACTTATCAGTCATGAAAATGGTGAAGAAGCATTCATTTTCTTTAAGAGGCATCCAGCCTGAATCCTGGTAGGAAGTTAAGGCTTGTAACTGTAGACTGTACAGCCAAAGAGCACAGGGATTAAGCTTACATGCTATATGCTCTAGCTGGGCATGCTAAGCTCTTTAAAAGGGTTGCAATAACATTTTTTTCATTGGATTTATGCATGGACGAAGATAAACGACAAGATAAATGTTAGATCACTCACTATCTGTATACTTGCAGTGCATTTCATCCTGAGGGCAATTTCAATTTGTGCCTGTGAACAAATAAATTGCATTGAAATACAATCTCACACGTATTGTTAAAGACAGTTGTAGCTGAGTTTTCTGTATCTTGCAAGGTACTCTGGAAAATGAAAACCTGGGGCTTTTTTTAAGAGTGGAAACCCCTGAAATTTCCTTAGCAGCAGGAAACCTTGAGAACAGGTGCAGGAAAATCTTGCCTGCTGGAAAATGTGTAAGTACAGACTTTTGGGTTTTGCATTTAGATTTTAAATTTCCAACCTGTTACATCAACAAAGCTTTATGCAAAATAATTTAGGCTTATTCTTGCATCTATTGGCTTTCCAAAGCGCTGCACTGAACTGAAATTTTGTGCAGACAACACATTACTGTATTTTAGTTTTACTGTCACAATAACAATTCTCTTTTGGTGAGACAAACTGGTTGCTGGCAACAGAAGAACACATTTAAGTAGAGTTCAACATATGGACATACATATCACTGCATTTTTAGTAATATTATATTTTCTTGTTCAAAAGAGAAATACTTCCTTAGCAAATATGGATAGCGTGGATGTAGCCCTCAGATGAACCTGCCAAACAACAACTAAAGAAATGGCTGCATATTATTGGGGCTTTAACATTAAAAAAATCTCCTTGAACAAGGGAAACACCAGGATTACATTTTCAGCAATGTGGCAATTTAAGGAAGAACAGAATGTAATCTTAAAGAAAAAATAAATGCTGTCCTCTCCTTTAGAAACAGAATCTAAAAATACTACATTCAATTTCTGGGTTTCCAGTATTTAAACACTGTTATAATTAAGGCAACTTGTGATGTTCGATATAGCTTAGAGGAGCAAACGAAAAATGAAAACAATCAAATGTGTTTTCTGACATCTACACAGTTTGTTTTGAACTATGCCAAAAAAACCCCACTAAAGATAATCCTGACTTTACAGATCTCTCCTTTTGCAATTGCAAGTGCAGAAGTGTAGAGTACAAAACAGACATCCAATAGCAAATTGTCACCGAAACCCATGAGGAAGACCCTCATTTACTGCAGTGGGAGAGAGATGAAGGCTTTATTTTTTTTTTAAAGGGTTGAAGGGTTGCACTGCATCATCACAACACATTCCAGGTACCTGGACAAAACTGTGCATTGATCCACACCAAAATGCTGCTGCATTTACACCCTGTGTTGTACAAAGAGCTGCAGTGGCACTACTACCGCCAGCCACCAGCACAGAGGTAATGCCTAAAGCCCGCAGACTGGCTTCAATATAAAAACAACTTTGCAGAAAATAATGCAGTAATTTAGTGTTGCTCACATCATTGAATGTATGTGTACTCCAAAACTGAAGGGTACTTAGCAGAAAACAAGAAACTTACACACTTGTTTTGTATGATGAAGCAAAAAATGAGAAAAACTGAAGAAGCAGTTTTTAGAATGACTTTATAGAGCTACCAAGTGTGTTTCAGCTTAAAGGAGTTTGATTCTTCCTCGTTAGCCCTGTGAAAAAACAAACAGAAAAGCATCATTAGTAAAAAGTAGATTGCTAGACAGCTGCCACAACCATGTGAGCAATCTTTACTGCTCCAGAGAAGTGCACAGTGTCTCTGTTGTCACACTACTCTTGCTACTAATTTCCAAGAAACAGACAATAGGGCCTGGCTTTTTCAACCAAGTCAGTAGGGGTGCAGCTTTATGTTTTTTGAGCAGACCTAATCCTTGCCACTCAAATTATCAAACATGCAGTGCTTTGCAACCCCGGGATTCCCCAAGACTGGTCCTGGGGAACTCCATACATATAAGCAGACAGAGGGCAAAGTGATCCATTCCAGATTTAAGTGATCCATCTGCTTCTGTTGAAGATCTGAGCACTTTACTTACCAACACAGCATCCTGCATGGTGTATGTATGCAGCAGAAGTCAAACAACCCGTCATCATTTTCTTCAAGATTTGTGGAGTTAAAACTTAAAAATTGGCCCAGGAAAGCATCCCAGACAAGAAGAGTAATCAAGCTCATACAACCTTCACTGGTATCAAGGTTAGGTGCTATTCAAATGTTTCCTGAGAGACTACGGATCTGAACACAAGCTCATGCTTATTTGCATTCATAGACTGATAAACCAGATCAAATGCTGCAGCTCTTTTAATTCTTGGAATATTCCTGTATTTCCCACTAAAACTGGAAGGCTGCTTTACTAAATTCTGAGAGAAGAATGTAAGTAAAATCTGTAAGCAAATCCTGCATATTTTACTGCAAGTTGACTTTCTGACTTAATAATGCAGAATATATGTTTTGCTGAATTGGGCACAACTAAAACAACAGCTTAAAAATTATCAGTTCATGAGTGTTCATAAAAACATTTGTGTATGCTATCCACACAAAATTAATTTTTAAAGGCAGGCATAGATTGTCTGATGGCAACTAGGACGAAACAGAATTGTAAGGATATTCGCATACTTCTAATATTGGCAGTACAATTCACTACAGTTACTTTCTACTTTGCTGCATGTTATTTTCTCATTTCTTTACCTTACACAGGGCAGAAACTCCCCAGAGCATAAAGTGGAACTAAGATACAAAAGCTAAGAACAGATTTTCAGTCGTTCAGGCTGGGAATGAGCTCCCCTCAGGCAGTTGCTCAGCGTGGGCTGGCGCTGCCTAGGCTTGGATGCAAGCAGACATGGCAATTTTACTGGAATTGAAAATTAGCATAAATTTTGTTTCATGCGAAAGAAGAAGTGCAGCGGGCAAGGACTGTGTTGCTAAAAGCTCACCAACTACTGTAACCTATGCAGAGGCAAGAGAAACATGATTTGATGATAGCTCTCAGAAACATGTACATATTCTCTAGCATTCGCTGTATATGAAAATTTAAGACTTGCTCAGCAATGGCATCTTGGATTTTGCTGAAATGTGACAGGATCCATTTTTTTCCAAACTGATTCTGCACAGAAGAGCACCAGCCACAGACAGAACTCCTGGGGGAGCAGCAGATGTGTGGAGGACTCAAGTGTCAACACCACCAGGGGCATCACAACCCCATCAAAGCTTCAAGTCAGCTCTATCTTGCTGATCTCCAAGAAGTGACAGAGACCAAGATGGGGCAGTCCTTGACACAGTAACATGGTTTGTGAATGAATATGTGAAAAAGAAAAGAAAAAAAGTCAAGTAAAGAAGGAAGGAAGAGCTTATGTGCAGCACGTAAGGAAGTACAAGCATGAAAAGAGCATTCATTCACCTTATTTTGACTTGTAAAAAAAATTGAACCTGAAAAGGACTGTATTTTATTCCAAATCCAGTGATGAAATCCAGTGGTTTTAAAAAACACTGAAAGATTTTACGATTTAGTATTGCTGCAGTCAGAAAATTCTGATCTGATGTGAAAGCAATTGGAATGGAAAATGATCAACAGTTCATCTTCCAATTCTTAAGAAATTATACTCTTGTTCTTAGGGGACAAAAAACTACACCAAGCAAACATACACATTTAATTACGAAAAGGGAAAAAAAGAGATGTAGGAAAGGAAAAGAAAGGAAAACACAAAACCCTCCCAGACAATGAAAGAGAGAAGAAGAGAAAAAATTCTCCACAGGTATGTGAAAGCTGTTTAGATGAATGAAAAAGCTACGTAGGTACAAGGACAGAACAGAACAACAAGAACGCAGCTATAGATGTGATTCCCCTCTGGCATATGCTTTATCCTCCACTGAGAGCTATGTGAATAACCAAAGCCTAACGGCAAGGCAAAAGCATCTTGCAGCACGCAGTTAAAATTATTTATTTTTCTGACTTCTGGAACAGATTCAGGAAAAAAAACCCCACGCTGCATCCATTATATGCTGGCAGGGCACCTGCCTCAGCAGGTCTGAGATGGCAGGGAGAGCGCATCCCTGTCAGTATTAGGCAACGTGCATCCTGGCATCATTAAAGGTAAAAGATGAAAGTCTTCAAAATGCTTAATGACCTTCTGTAATGAGGGTAAAAGGTTCTGCATCACCAATTTCTTGGGACACCTTTCATACTCGCAAGCAATGGTAGAGCTCCGACCTAACACAAAAAGGGCAGAGCATCAATGCAGTTATTAACACCAGCAATAAAGAAAGCAATTTGCCGAGAGCATCACCTGTCACAGCAATGCTCCGGGCACTGTAGGCAAGCCAGCTGAATGACAAGGCAGGATAACTCTGGAAAAATAAGGGGCAAATCACACCTGGACATATGATGAGTTTCACTTTTAAAGAGTAAAATAAGATCGAGAAGCTAGGAATTCCTGTTTAAATAGTTGCTGTAAGAGAGAAATAACCTTGACAAAAACAGTAAGCATCTAAATTGAAGTTTCACAAGTAGCTGATTCCTTGTGCTAGTCGTCTGAGTCTGGCCTATAAACCAAATACCTTTCGCCATTTATCTACTCTATCATGATTTCTCCAGCAAGATCGACTCAAGTCATGTAGCAGTGCTCAACTTAAATTGGTACTTTGCCTGTCCTGAGTGAACTCAGTAAGGGGCAATGAAAACAACTTCATTTATACCCAAGATAAAAGAATGGCATTTTGGAGACAAAATATTTACAAGCAGATAAGAAGTAAGCATATAAAACATATCAGTAAGGTTTCATTCAACAAATAATCTATACTACAGTAGATGATGCAAATTAAAAGAATTGTGGAAGCAAAAAAAGACAATCCAAACACTGAAAGAAAAAAATTAGGCTCAAGTACACAACCAAACTAAACTCTGAGCAAACTGGTGACAAATCCAAACCTCCAAGTGTCACTGCTGTTTCTCTTTCCCTCTTCATATATATCCAAGAACAAACTCTGTGAGTCTTCACTAAGCTATGAAAGACTTTGGTACCTCTACCCGATACTGCACTTGATAAAGACAAGTCGTGTGTTTTAAAGCAAGAGACAAAAGGCGCAGCAATACCGATTCTGAAGCACTTTCTTAACATTTCAGGTATTTTAAAACCAAATGTCATGGTTCCCCAGTTATTTTGTGCAAGACACCCTGCACTCTAGTTTTGACGTGCGCCATATCCCAGTCCCCTGCCCTCCTCCTTGCTCCAGACAGGCACTTAGTGCCCTCGCAAGTGCATCCCTGAGTTTGGAGGCTGGCCCTGCATTACAGCCCTTGGTAACCAGACACTGGTGGGATTGCAGCAGCCCAGGCTTGGAGTAGGTGTGAGAAATTGTGATTTGCAGCGGTGCCCGCAGGCTCTGCTGGAACTCTACTGAAGAGCAGACAGCTGTGGGCACTCTTGCCAGCAGCCCAAAGCCACTGGGGGTGCACACCAAGGTCTACCCCGTATAGCCTGCTCCCCTACCCTCAAGAAAGACACCCAGAAAGGGTTTCCTTCCATCAAGTCCCTTTCCACTCTTCCCAAAGATGGGGAGAAACAGGGCATCAGCACAGAGAGACAGACAGGTACGTGCCTGCCCCTGGGAGGAAAAGGCAACAAATGAGAAAGGGGAGAGGAATGCGCTGCTGAGGTGTAGGGGCTATTTCATGGCTTGCAAGGTGCGTCCAGAGGAGGTGCCCAGCTGGACTCCCCTCCCTGGGAGTAAGGGGACTCCACTGAGATGAGGCCCCCCAGTCATGGTGCTGCACAAACCCAGCTGCGTAACAAGTAGCTATGCTATGTTTCTATGGAAACTGCCTTTGGGCCAAAAATGGGGGTACCTACCTGCCCTGAGGAATTATCAGACTGCACCAACGGGCACGTATACCATTTGTGTTTCTAGCTTATGCCTATATTTGAAGTCCTGGTGAGGGGATGGCTGTGGACTCTGGGCCTGTTGCTTACCCTCCTTGAGGAGAAGCTGTGGCACAGCTCTTACGTGGCAGGTAATGCTGTTTGCCCTTAACCACCATGGCCTAACCATGACCCCTAGCCATGGCCACCGCCACCCCTAACACCCCGCACCCACTCACCCGCGCTCGTCACCGGTGCTCCACCACGAAGCGCATGGTGGTGCCATCGAAGGAGGGTGGTGCGACGATCCGCGGGCCAGTGGCTGGCGCCGTGATGCTGATGACGGGCTTCGCCTCAGCCGTCCCCTGCTGTGGTGGCAGCGGTGGACCCTTGCCGGTGGCCACGTAGTAGGGGCTCTCGGTGAAGGCAGCCTCTGCGGCCGGGCTGCCGGGCTCGGCCGGGGCGCTGGCATCGCTGCCCGGGTGCGACAGCGGGCGCTGCAGGGAGCCTGCGGGCAGCACGGTGGCGGGGAACAGGCCGGGGTACAGCATGTACGTGGTGCCGTACGCCCCGGCGTTGAGTGCAAGGGGCGAGAGGGGCAGCGGGACGGGGGTGACCGCGGGCTGCTGGGGCACAGGCACCTCCACGTACTGCCCGGTCTCGGGGTCGAAGAGGCGCCGCTTGAGCGGCTGCTGCGGCACCACGGGCGCGTCCACCAGGTAGTACTGCCCGGTGCTCACGTCCAGCAGCACCCGGCGCTGCGTCTGCGGGAAGGGCTCCCCGGCACCCACCGAGGGCGAGAAGCAGAGCAGCGGCGGCGGAGCGGCCAGGGGCAGTGCCGGGCGGTACAGAGCTGCGCAGGGCGGACCCTCGGCGGGCGCCGGGGCTGGGGCGGCGGCGGGGGGCGGCTCCTCGGCATGCGCGGGGCTGGCGGGGCGCTTGGCGGTGCCGAGGGCTTGCGCGCCGCACAGCGCTGCCCCCGCCGCGGCGCTGGGCTGGGCGGGCAGCGCCAGGTAGTTCCCGCAGTCCGCGGAGCGCTCCGCTTCGCCCGCGGGCGGCCGGGGCGAGCGCGGCGCCGCCGGGCCCCGCTGCCCGCCCTCGCCCTTCCCCGGGGCGGCGGCTCCCGCGGGGGGTCCGCGGAGCGTGAGGAGGGCGCGGGGGGGCGGCTGCCCGCGCTGGCGCTGCCGGGCGAGGCTCTCGAAGGCGGCCGCCTTGGCTGAAACCTTGTCGGCGGCGCCGTGGAAGGGGCGGCGGGGCAGCCGCTCGCTGCCCTTGCCCGTCGGCTCCTCCGCTTTCTCCGAAGGAGCGGCGGCTGCGGCTGCGGGGGGCGCCGGGCGGGAGCCAGCGTCCCGCTCCTGGCTAGCGATGAGGGAGAGAACGTGACTGTCGGTGATGGGCAGCGGGTCGCTCTTGCGCTTCCACTCGCGCTTGTTGAAGCTGTAGAGCTCCTCCATGCTCCGCACCGCCGCCGTGAGCTTCTCCAGCGCGTTCTGCACCGGCGCCGCCGCCTTGCCCTCGGGCTCCTCTTCGGGCGCCCGGCCCCTCTCCGCTGGCGGCGGGGGCGCCTGGTGCCGCCAGGGCGCCGAGGACTTGGAGACGATCTTCAGCACGGCCGGCTGGCGCGGGTCGCTCTTGTTGGGGGCGATGGTGGCCACAGGCAGGCGCCCCGAGGTGCGGTGCACCAGGACGGTGCCCTCAGGAGCGCAGCCCGGTGCCCTGCCCGCACCCTTGGCCCCCGCCTCGGCGGGCTTGGAGCTGCCGTGACCCAGCGTCTGGCAGGTGATGACCACGGGCGACAGCGACCTGGGCACGCCGGCGATGTGCAGCTGCTGCCGGGGCTTCTGCTCCGGGTCGGAGGCGACGCTGCCCTTGTCGCTGCTGTTGTCCCCCGAGTCGCAGCTGTAGGAGCTCTTGATGAGCTTGCGCACGTCGCGCACCTGGTGGAGGGCGCCCTGCGCTCTATGCTTGCCGTCCCGCACGTCGCGCACCAGGAACTGCGGCACCTTGTCCGGGCCATCGATGGCCTTGGGTGGCTTGGGCTGCTGGCCCTTGCCCTCCTCCGGCGGCCGCCCCGCGATCTGCGGCGTCAGCAGCTGCGCGATGCTGAAGGCGCCCTCCCGGGGCTGCTGCACGCTGCCCAGGCTGATCTTGATCTCGGGTGCTTTGGGCTTGGCGGGCGAAGAGGAGGAGGATGCGGGTGCGGCCGCGGAGCACTTGGTGCCTCCCTTGGCGGGCTCCTTCTCGCGGAGGCCGTGCTGGATAGCGGGGACGAAGAGGCGGGACATCTTGGTGGACTTGCCGGCGGAGATGTCGCCCAGGTCTGCCCGCCAGTCGTGCCTGGGGGAAAGCTTCAGCTTGCCAACGGGCGCCCTCTCCTCCTTCCTCTCCGTCTCCCGCTCCTTCCAGGACCTGAAGGCGCTGTTCTGGCTGCGGAGGAAGGTGGCCTTGATGGCTTCCGAGGCGCCGCGCTTCACCTCGCACAGCTCCTCCGACGGCGTTCGCTCCGCGCCGCGGCCGCCGTCGCGGGAGCCCGGGGAGCGCCCGCCCTCACCCACCTCCTCCGAGCCTCCCTCCGAGTGCCGGGAGCTCTGTCGCTGCACGGAGTCGCCTTCCCGCAGCCGCTCCCGGCCACCAGCTGCAGCGAGCTCCGGCTCCCGGCCGGCGCTCAGCCCGGTGTAGGAGGTGTCGGTGATCTCGCCGCGCTCCATCTTGAACTCGTGCTCCAGCTGCATCTTCTTGGAGATGACATTTTTGAGGAGGCTGGAGGCGAACTTAGATTTCTTGCTGGAGTCCCCCACGCCACCACCGCCCTCCGGAGGGTCCCCGGCGCCCGCCTCGGGGCCATCGCCGAGGTCCAGCAGTGTCACCAACCGGGAGCCCGCCCGCAGCCGCCGTGGCGCCTCGACGTGCGCGATCTCCCCATCGAGCTTGCTGACCACGAACTCGAGGGCTCTGCTCTGCGAGCGGCCGGCGCGCAGCAGGTTGGGCTCGGCTCTCGCTCCCGCGCCGCCGCACTTGAGGTCCAGGTAGGTGGACCAGCGGTTGACGCCCAGGGCGCTGTCGGGCAGAGATACGGAGGAGGCGCGGGAGCCGGGTCGCAGGGTGTCGAAGTAGGGATACGCCAGGCTGCGGAAAGCCCTGGCCGTCAGGTTCCGCACCTCTTTGTCCGCGTCGTCCAGCTCACTGACGGCGCTGGAGGCGCCGCTTGAGTGCTCCCCGGCCCGGGGCTGCAGCCGCGCCGGCACCGCCGGGCACCTCCTGGCGTGCTCCTGCTTGGAGCCCGCGCCGCGCTCGGGAGCCGCGGGGGCGCGGAGGCTCATGTCGCCCTCATGCTTGCCGGCGGGAGCGGCGCTTTGCTCCCCGCGCGCGCCGTTACACTCCTTTATAGCCCGGGAAGCGCCTTTGATTGATAGGAGAAGCTGGGCGGCCGGGCTGCCGGGCTGCGTGGGGCGGCTTCGGCCCGGGCTGTCGCGCTCCGAGGTGAGGCTGACGATCTCGGTGCTGCTCGTGTTGTCGATGCTGTCTGTCTGGTTGTTGGGGTCGCTGGTGGTCGTGCTGAGGTAACAGCTGTTCTCCTCCTCCTCCTCGGTCGGCGTGTCCGCAGGGGTCTCGTCGCTGCCGAAGGAGGCGTAGTCCACGAAGGAGTAGATCACGTTGTTGTCCTCGAAGTCCCAGCGGGCGGCCAGCCCCGCGTCGAAGTCCATGTCGTGGTCCACCTCGCTCAGCTGGATCTCCTGCGTGCTGATGTAGTGCGCCTCGTCGCGGCCTGGCGGGGTGCCCGGGAGGGACGCCCGGGGGGGCCCCGCACCCTCGTCCTCCTCGCTCTCGTAGCCGAAGGAGGACGAGGAGGTTTTGCCCTCTGCCGACACCGGGTCCCCCGTGGCGGGAGAGCCGCTCGCCTTGGCCACGGGCGACGGGCAGGAGGAGGAGGAGGACTCCGGGCAGCCGCCCCGGGCCGCCCCTCCATCGTCGGGGCCGGGGGCAGCCGGGCGGTCCCGCTCGCTGTCCGAGGATGCCGCTCCCGTCGCGCCGCCCGCATCCCCGCTGCCGCCGGCTGCGCTCCCCGGCGCGGGGTCGCCCGCTCGCTCCGCCAGCTCGCCGGGATGGCGGGGCCCCCGCGACGACCCGCGGATCTCCGCGTACGCCGCCGCCTCCTCCTTCTTCTCCTCGGTGGGCGCCGCCGCCGTGCCAGCGGGCGAGCGGCCGGCCGCGTCCATGCCGCGGACGTCGGGGCGCGGCAGTGCCGGGGGGCGGGCAGGCACGTGCTGGCAGCGCGGGGGGGCCGCCCGCCCCCGCCCTCTCTCCGTCCTCCGCAAGGCATCACCGCCGGGGGGCGGGAGGGACCGGCCAGGCGCGGCTACCCCCGCACCGCAGGGGACGCGCGGAGATCGGCGCGCTTGGTCATCCCGGGGCGAGGGGGCTGGGTTTTTCCGAGATGAGCGCCACTTGGCCAGTGTCAGGCGTGGGACTATACATAGAGCCGGCGGCACTTAGCGCCGGTTGAACAAAATCCTATTTTTATCCGCCGGAATAAAGGCGCCCAGGCACCCCTTGGGAGGGGGGAGCCGCCCCTGCCGGCGGGGATGCTCCGCGGGAAGCAGCCGCTGGAAAAGGCGGCTCCCAGAGCACCGGCTGAGCGAGCAGGCTCGGTTGCATCGAAATCACCCCTGTCCCGCACGCAGCTGCGGCTGCACAGCTCCGATCTTCCTCAGATTTTATCCCAAACATAACAAGGATATGAAACTGATAGAACGTGTCCACATGAGGCTACAAAGATGATCAGAAGGCTGGAGCACCTCTGCCATGAGGACAGGCTGAGAGAGTTGCGTTTGTTCAGCCTGGAGAAGAGAAGGCTCTGGGGAGACATTAGAGCAGTCTTCCAGTACCTGAAGGGGCTACAGGAAAGCTGGGGAGGGACGTTTTATAAGGGCCAGTAGTGATAGGATGAGGGGGGTTTGCTTTAAAGTGGAAGGGGGAAGATTTAGTTGAGACATTACGAATAAATTCTTCCCGATGAGAGTGGAGAGACACTGACACAGGTTGCCCAGGGAAGCTATGGATGTCCCCTCCCTGGAACTGTTTAAGGCCGGGTTGGATGGGGTCTTGAGCAGCCTTGGTCTGGTGGGAGGTGTCGCTGTCCATGGCAGGGGGGTGTTGTAACTGGATGATCTTTAAGGACTGTTCCAACTCAAAACGTTCGAAGATTCTGTGATTCTGTGATTATCCCCCCTGCACCCCATTTCCCCACTTGCAGGACACCAACACCAAAAGCCTGTTAATCGGCATTTCTATGGCACACCTGACCTTCAGTGTCTGATGGCTTTACTGAGCCCAAGATGACACGAAGAATCACTAAAGAGCCATGGAAGAAAAAGGCAAGCTGTTTAACACCGCAGGGGAGAAATGGAGGAAAGTGAGCAATGTTGAGAAGCAGCCCTCGGGTACACAATGCAGATGGTAGCCTAAATTTACAGCCTAAAAAGCATGTAAGTGCTGTCCACCTGGCTGAGGAAGCCAACCATCATGCCGGTAATATCAGATTGGCGTTAAAAAGATAGGTAGATGAGGTGCTCAGTGGTATGGTTTAGTAGTGGGCACATATGGTCAATGATCTTAATGATCTCAGTGGTCTCAAAGGTCTTTTTCAATTAAACAATTCTTTGATTCTATGATTAGTTAGGGGAGGGTTGTGGAAATCCACAAAGCAAGTACCAGGATCCATTCCCCTACAGCTGCTTGCACTGGCGCAAGAGCCATGGTGTGTAGCTCTGCCAGGGATGTAGGGACCAAGAGGAGAGGCATACGCCATCCCAGAAGTCTCCCCAGACCTCTTCCCAGACCTGTTCATTTAAAGAAGGCTTTCCCAATGCCCCAGCTCCTCACCCTACTGCACAGCCAGGCTGCTCTGCTGCCATCTTCCTCATAAGGTTGCGGTGTTCCTGCTGCCTGCAGGAAAAGTGTCCTCCCTCCTTTCCTAAACCTAGGCAGTGGCTTGTGAGGGTCCTTGCGACAATAGCACGTTTCATATCCCATTTCAGATAAGGATGTATTTGCTGATGGGAAGGAAACAAGTGAGGTGACTGCAGCTCTTCATACCCTACATAGGTACATGGTAGTTTCTTAGGCTGCAGACTGACAGCATGAAAACTATTGTTGAAGCACCAGGTGATATCTTAACAGAGACACATCCTTGAAATGCGGAGGATTTGGAGCAAGTCAGGTTAAGTGCAGTGAGGCTCTCCCCATGCAGCAGAGATAACTGGTTCCCATCCCTGCTGAGGCTGTCCTGCCTCCAGGGTGCTTTTAACAAGAAGTTGGGCAGCATCTCTCAGCAGTATGTGGCTTACCCAGCCTTAGTCTTTCTTTTGCTCAGGTTCACGTAGCTTCAGCTCTCCTTGTAAACGCAATGATTGTGCAGTCCTCCACAGAGCTGTTGTAAATGGCACCAACATTCCCTTAAAACAGCTTCACCAGGTTTTATGTCCCCTCCACTCACATTTTAGACTTCTGCCTCTGTCCCAAGCACCCATAAAACCCCCATGATATTACTAGAGAAAAACAATTATTTTAGCAGCTTATTAAAGAGACATCTTGGTTTTAATTGGCAGTGAAACAAGAGTTGATCCTCAAGTACAGTCCTTTCCAAATGCTTGGGATACAGAGGGATACTAGGTTTTAAAGGCTGATCATGCATTGTATTTATACTCGGGTGAGTGCCGGCAGTACTAGCATCCCTGCCTCCTGCTCTCACAGCCCCCCACCCTCTGATCCCCCAAACCTCTCTAGTATTTGATTTTCTTGCATTAAGAATACACAATAAATGAGATCTTTGCTCCTGAAACCTGTACAACTAAAAGTGGTGTTGGTTTTTTTAAGTTGTAACAGTTGTTCATGTACTCCTGCCAAGATCCCCAGACAAGATCCCCACCAAAATGAGCATCGAAACTTGACTCTTTATTTATCTATTTCCACAGTCTAATTTCCAGCTATGGTCCAGAGATTTTTTTTTATGCTATTTTCCCTTGGTGATGACTTCAACTGAATATACCCAATCTTAGAAAACCAGGTGATGACTCTCACCGCTGAGGCTGAGACCATAACGGAGCACTCAGGCATGTATCTTTATAACATATCTGGGTCTCCACCACAAGGAATCTATGCCACTGATGACAAAAATACAGACATGAAATCCACACCTGTTCTTCCCCACTTTCCATTCTGGCTGGTCCCGGAAGCCTGAGTGCCTCAGGCAGTCAGATCAGTGTATTTCCCATGCCACTAAGAGGTTGATATAGTGCATAGAGCCACCCAAATCCTTGTGCCCTTTGAAAAAAGTGTAACATCCAGCTTAAGTGCTCTAGTCACTGTGTGGATGTTAGAGGAGGGGGAAAAAAGCAAGAAGGATCCCCTCCTCTTCTTTTTGAATCAGAAATTTCTGCGCTGATGTGGTGCCAGCTCCTCAGAGATGCTTTGCTGCGAGTCTGGCCCTGAGCAAAGTGTAAAATTCCTCCAGGGTTTAGGCTTAATTCCTTCTCAGCCTTTCCTCCTAGGTACCTTAGTGTCAGCTTTTTAGCGCGTGTTTCTGAGGTGCCTAATAACCCCCATGCATCATATCCAGCACTTCGGCACATGGGCTGAACCCAGGGACTGACTCCCCAGGACTGCTCCCCTGTAGGGCTGCCTTGCAAAGGGGCAAAGTTCTTCAACAGCTTTGCAGAGGTTTGGGGTCTTTTTTCCCCAAGTTTTTCTCTGTCTGTTACTGTTACCCAACAAACCCTACAGCAAGCAAAAGTAAAGCAATAGACCTGGTTGCTCCCAGTTAAAACTACACAGGACAATTGTGGCTCCATCAGGCCTCTTTGCAAATAGGAGTTTCTCACTCTACGCTGGCAAGACGTCTCTGTTGATTAATAATCAGATCAATGTGATTTTACTTAATAATGTTGGATATCAGTAACTAACCCCCATCATCTTTATGATCCTAGCAATACTCAGTTGAGGTGTTCATTACCATGAATTACTCTTTTGTGGTTTCCACATTTAAATCTCTCACTGAAGCTATCAATGTCTAAGATTTCTGCATCCAAATCTGTCACAAACTGTTACTGGAGCTGTCCTGACAACCACACAAAACCTGTGTGTTTAATGCCTTTTGCAACTTAATAGGTACTCTACTTTTCAGTGATTTACTCTTCAAAACACAGTTTAGCCGCATTCTACCCTTTGCCTATATAAAATTAAATCAGATGGGTGAAGCTGGTGGGAAAAAATCAGATAGGCTGAATTATCTGTGCACCTTAAAATACATCAGTCATGGAAGTAGAAGCAAAGTGAGATTTAAAAGAGATTCGAGAAGCAGCACTTAAAAGCAGAATAAAGCCATTAGGGTTGAGGTTAGGGAGATGGTAGCTATACTCTGCATAGGAGACTGTGCATAAGAACACATAGGGTTTTTTTCTAACTGAAACACGGACAGAAAAGCGAACAACTGGTGGAGGAATAGCAGGAGGGTAAGGATTTAGTTGACCTTTCTTTGACTAGGGGAAGGGAAATCATTACATTGTTAATTAACAGTAAGGAATGTTAATACTATGTTGCACATTTTAGTTTTTACAGTGTTTTTAAAAGCTGAAGTAGGAATAAAAATCACAAAGAAGTTAATAAAATCAGGCCAATACAGAAGGAAAATCCAAATATTATTTGCCCAGAGATGACAGATGTGGTTCCAGTAACTAAGGTGGCCTGCAAAAGAGGGTATGCTTCTTGCATAGAAAGAAATGATGCCTTTCAGAGAAAATAAGGAAACAGGAGAAGGATTCTGCTGTATTCTGTGCACAGGTTCAAAGAGAGGTGAATAATGATATAGTCACAGGATGAAGCTTTAATTTTGGCTGATTACTCTCTTTTGAACAGCATTTGGATACTGCTGGATTTAATTTTTCTCTCAATAGTTTGTTGGTAACATTGCACTTTGTCAAAGTGAGCTTTGTGGGAAACATTGTTTTTGAAATCAGAGCAAATAACTACTTGGCTAAAATTTAGATGTGTATGTGTTAAGGAGAAAGGAATATTGGAAACAACAGCTCGATTTGCCCTCAGGACTAGTACCCAAGAAGGAGGGAGCAAAAGCCATATTGAGAAGGGAGAAGAGGGACTTGTGGTTTAGCAATAAATAGCAAAGTGCCGCACATGTTATAAATCTCCAAGTGCTGCCAGATGTATTGAAAGGAAATACAATACCCACGCATGCATTTTGGTATGGAAACTTTCTAACCAGCCCAAGTGGAAATTAGATTTTTGTAGCTTGCACTGAAATGCTGTCGCTTCTGGGGTTTAGCAAGGGCCTGGCGGACACAGTACTGAGTCCTAAGTGAAAACCAACACCTGGATGGGTCAATCCCTTCTCACACAGAGAAGACTGCGCCAACTGAGAGGATCATTCCTTTTCCATCCTGAGCCTGTTGGAGGGATTGAGGGGCTCTTCAAAACCCTCAGCCTGCAAATATAAGCCATATGCGGCCTCCTTCCCAGCAGACCTCTCTCTTTTAGTGAAAGTCAGACCCTTCAAAGGAAAGAAGCTCCAGAGCCGGGTGGATATCAACACCCTCACCTGAGTGCTTGAGTTTCCAGTTTTCAAAAGCCTTAGAGTGGCTCTCTGAATGGGAGGTCACTTTTCCTTCCAGGATGAGACAGGATCATGCTCTGGCCATTGCTTTACGATCTGCAGTGCACTCCCATGTAACTGAGCTCCTGTGAAAATTGGTGGCTGAAGTGTTTGTTAAATGACAAAAAAATCCACCCCCGTAGTTCCCTCTGGCCTTGGCTATAAGCAGCTCCTGCTGCTGCCTTACAAGGTCTGCAAAAGATGCATATATTTTTAAAACAGATCCCCCCCCCTCACTACCCATCCTTCCCTTCCAGACCCCAAAATCTCATGCCAAAACAAACAGGCAGGAACGTAATCCCAGAACAAGCTTAGATTTCTTTGGTACTTGTCAGTTGGGCTGGAAATACAGTCTAAATATGAGTTTGTGTGTTTATATGGGGAGTCTGCTACTCAGACAAAATACATTAAATACTTGTTGAATTTTGCATATGTCAGGTTAGATGGTGTCTACGATGTCATTGATACAAGAGAATATTCTAGTGGCTATTAAACATAGACAGCAATAGCACATGAAAACTGTGGGAACATGTTGAATAAGACTATTTAGAAACACTTTATTGCCTTCACAAACCTCCTGACTCGTGCATGTCTGGCCTGCCCTGAAAAATTCCTGCTTGCAGAGGCTTCACAGCCTCCCCAGGCCATCTCCCATGGTACCTGATTATCCATATACCATTAGAAAGATGGTTCTCAGGTCTGTCTGACACCTCCTTGCTGTGAAGCTATTATCTGCCATGGGTGGAAGAAGAGATGATTCCCACTCTCTGCGCTGCAGCTTTTTGCATGTCTCAGGGTGATCAGCATGCTTCCTTCACTGTCCATCCTTTCATGAGGCCTAACAACCCTAATTCACTTAATCATTACCCGTAGAACGTATTTGCTAGATCTCCCATCTCTGCTCTTCAGAATTCCCTTAGCATATCTATATGTGCAGTGCAAAGAAGTGGCCACAAGAGGCAAGGTGGAACCTCACCCTTAGTGAGAAGAGGGGAGGAATGACTTTTTGTCCTGCCTGTACACCCCTGAGTGATGCCTGATGTTTTCATGTTGACACGACCATGTCCTTCAGCTCAGGACCCACTGTGAGCACCTTTCCCATTCATCTCCAGTTACTAAAGAAAATACTGAAGAAAAGCAACTGTGCTGACCCCCATAAGGTCACTACTAATACGAATGATGCACTATTTGTAACTGACTTTCAAGCACAATCCAAGCAGTCATTTTTCACCTCATAGTTTCACCTGCACAGCGCTTCCCTAGCTGGCAAAAAGAAGAGTGTTGTGCCATAGCAAAGCCAAATGCCATTTCTGCTCTCCCTGCAAAGCCCATGGCCCTATTTTAGAAGGAAGTGAGAGCGACTCATCAAGAACAAATGCTACCAAACTGACACTGGCTGTTAATTGTTTGTTATCTTTTAAGGGCCTACAGATTACACATTTATGCCATTTTTTTTTTCCAGGAACTGATGTTACACTGACTGATCCCAACTTTGCTGCTTCTTCCCCTAGGTCTCTTGAGATCCTTCTTCCATGGGACCACATCTTCCAGGTCACTGGGTGTGGCTCAAGTCTCCCATTACGGGCCTGCCTGTGGAAATGAACTTTCCACAGTGACTGTATTCTTTGTACAGTATTCAGGTAACCTGAGAACTGCAGATGTATCTGGTTGTTGGAACTGTGGAAATGATTGCCACAAAACCTGAAACCATGACCTTTCCTTGAGGTGTTATCAGCCAAACTGGTGGAGGGACAAGAGATGTGATTTATGACCATTCATTAAAATTAAATGAAACTGATTATTTATAGAGGTAGATTTGAGCTGAAAGGTTCGGGCTGAAAACCTATCTTCTTCATAATTCAAGGTTTTTGGACATAGGAAAACAAGGAATGATTTGAAGCAATATGAATGTAACTGCATTGTATTTTTAATTATTTTTATTATGTTTTTATTATATTTTAAAACATTTTATTATTTATAATTGAGACTTTATTATTTTTATCTTAATGTATTATTTTATTAATATATTTTATGAAATGTATTTTGTATTTTGATCTGTTTTTAAAAAATAATCTATTTTTAACTGGCCAGGGACCATCACATGAAAACATAAAGCAGTATCATTGTTTTTCGCTTACTTTAGAATCAGAAGCACAAGGAACTGGGATGAATTTTATATTGGATAGTACCACTACATTATGCATTCAACTGCTTCGCAGAGGGGGGTTGAATTCTGGCAACAATTTGTTGAAGTAGAAGAGCTCCTCCAGACGTATACGCGCTCAAGCAGTAAATTGTGACTCTGTTATTGTGAGACTGTAACATGAAATTGCCATGCTTTGGAGAGCAGCCAGCACCAGATTGGGATTAATTTGCTTGCAGTGTTCAATAAATAATGTTCGGGGGGCCAGGTGAAAAGCAATCCCTGTTCGTTATGCACACCTCCCGGCCACGGGGCCTATCTTTGGTCACTGAGCTGAAGTTCGTGCAGCAGACGTCTTGGGGGTATTTCTCACTGGGCTTACAGTAAAAGCCATCTAAAGTGCCTCCCACCGCCTGGTGATGAAAAGGAGGATCAGGCAGCCCTCGGAGTGAAGCCTCTCTTGGGCTGGAGTTTCTATATATAGGGGAGCTTAATAAACACCATTATGAACTGCCTGCGATGAGCCTGCCCAGAACTAAGGTCATATGCGTTTGTATATCTTCACTGCCTCGCTTAGCTTACAAACTAAAGAATTGCAGGTGAGAAGCTGGCTACATAATGAGGAGTTACAAATCCAATCATCTCCCATCCAGCATATCCCTTTAGCCAGCGCATGAGGCAACTGCAGGGGAAAGTAAGAATAAGATTTCTAAACCCAGGTGTAAAAGCCATTATAAAGGTCAGGTTTATAAGAAGACTGTCCCAAAATGCTAATGATATGACAGTTTTATGAGGCTGGAAAATGATAGCTTGGCAAGAGTTGAGTAATACTAGAGCAAGGGATTTATTTAAATTGGACTACTTTTTTTTTAATTTTTAATTTTGTCCTTGATCCTGCTAAATCTCATATGAGAAATCCTTACTTGTCTAAGTAGCCCTCACATTCAGCTGAACAACCGAGCTAAGAAAAGGTTATTTAAGTGAAGCATTATTCTGTAGCCTTATCTTCAAAAAGTTTCACATATTTTTCTGCAGTATATGTAATTGAGTTATACATATTTTCACATCTATGCTTTGCAAAAATATATATAAAACATCAATTCTTATTAGCTACCCTCAGAAACAGAAATAGTAAGTGTTGTTACACAAGCTTTAACACACTTTTAGCTTAGAGAAACTGCATTTCTCTGTTATAGTACTGGTGGACAACCTATACAGAAGACCTTTTAGTCCAATGTACACTTGATAAGCATAGCACAGCCTTAGACATGCACCCTAAGAGCAGACACTTGCATATCTAACCAGAGGAAAAACACTTTCTCATTTGCAACCTAAAAATCTCTTTTATCTTAATACTGTTTCTTCAAAAAGCAGTGTCAACACCTGCTCTGGGTTTTATTTTGCTTTATCCTAAATCTTGTGCAATGAGTTAATTCATTCTCTGCAAGACTGCAAATCCCAGACACGTCCTTCATCGAATGGGCACTTCTTGTCATGATGAAGCAATTTTCATTTTACTGCAATTTCAAGCTTAAGCCTCAAAACATACAATATTTACCTATGTAAAAAAAAGGTATAGATAATATAGATAGACATTAAGATATATCATAGCTATATTATAAAACATGTAAAACATACAATATCAGTCTCTAGCTATGCTTATAATGGATCCATGTTTCCCACAGTTCCTTTAATCAACAGTGATTTATGAAAAATAGGAATATTTTAAACATAAAAATTGCTGTTCTCTTTTCTCCAAGCAGTCAAAGGTTCTCTGCCTAAGTCTACTCTTTCCCTTTACTACAGTATTTTGAAAACGCAGGTGGGGTTTCAGCACCCTGGAGTGTAGGGTTTAGTAGGGCTCTCTGCACCGAGCACACAGGCCGGATCCTGCGAGGTGTTGAGCGCTTCCCAGGAAGCGATGAGCTCTCTGAAATCCCTGCGATTTCAATTCCCAGGCCAAGCAGACACTGACCACATCTCCCCCGACACTCTCCTGTGAATCCTTCTCTCTGCCAACCTCATCTCCCAGTGTTGCCTTCTTGGAGGTTCTCAATTAATAAATTGCTCATCCCAGTAATGAGGTGGAGTGACTTTGAGGCAAATACTGTCTGCTGTGGAGACCATTCTGCCAAAATGCTGATGTATTTGTCCACTTCCAGGCCAGAGCACATTTGCACGCAGCTCATCAGCGAAGAGGGTCAGCATGGAAACCTGCTGGGGCAATGGGTTCCCTTTCCAGCCCATCTGGATGCCACAAGATGTTTCCTTTCTCTCAGCCCTTGCCAAACCAACCCCACAGGCCAATGCTCTTCCTTCAAACAATCCTTTTCTGCTCATAGGCTCTTGCAGTTGCTGGGCAGCTTCCTATCCCTCTGCTTGCACCGGCACATGGCAGCTGGGGAATCATGCAACTGAGCTTGGGTCATTTTCTGCTTTGGGGAAGGCTCTAGGTTGAGAGAAGTCAGAGGGAAAGACTTGCCCTTCCTGTCTGTGGATGGTTTCCAAGCCTCCCCATGAATCAAGACTGAGAAAATAAAACAAAAAAAACTCTGTTTCAGAAAATTTAAATACTTAAGAACTCTTTCTCCTCCTCTTCTTCGAACTTAAACTGTTCATTGAATTTAACCCAAATTAACACATAGATCTGAAGTGTTCAGTAAATAAGTGACCAGCTGGGAATGTGATGTGGCCACACTCAAGTATTTGTTTTCTTTCCTATACTATTAGTACAAACCTAGATGACACGAAAAATTGCTACACAGTGACACGGGTAACAACCCTATTAACTGGTGGCTGCAGGGTAGCAGGTAGCACAGAGACACTTCAGCTAGATTTAAATTGTCCAGCTGGGATGATGGCCATTGGTTCAACTGCAGAAACAGAGAGGTTAAATTGGGCTGGGATATATCTCTTTTAGGTAACGCTTTGCCTCGTAACTGCATCACAGTCCCCTCTTCAACAGCAAAGACCCTCAAGGGCCAAACCTGAGAACATGCTCCTCCTTAGTGAGATTTTGTTTGTTTTAGCATTTGTGATGTGAAAGAGAATAAAAAGAAACTCAAAACATAAGAAAGCCTGGATTTTTTCATAAAAAGCTATTTCCCACCTGCTGCTCTATGCTTTAGAATATTGAAAAACTGAAACTTTATCTGAGTTTATACCTTTACAATTACTTTACATATTTCCATTCCTGCCGGGACTAAACACAGGTAGGATAAAATGCTTCTAGAATAAGACTCTTCCCCAAACTTTAAAGGATAGAAAAAAAAAAAACAAAACCAACAGCAACATCTCTGACCCCCTAAACCAAAAATCATCTGATACAAAACAAGCAGGCAACATGCCCTTAGAAGTCTCTCAGTCTAATTTTTAAGGCTGAAAAGACTCTGGGAAGAATCCTTCACTTTGATGCCTGTCTGACCAAATGTTGAGGTTTCATTGATCTGGAATTCATCCCTCTTTGCACCAGGAACTTGGTTGAGCTGCTCAGACTGGGAGCACAGTCTCCTTGTATAGCCAGCAAAGGGGGAATTCAACCCACCTAAGTCCCAGTTGCTTTACCGTTAGCCTCCGGTAATTAGTTTCTTACTTCAGATGAGTCACTTCGGTGCATAAAAGCATGTAATACAAACTTCCCCATCTGACCATAACACAATTGCCTTGTTTCCCATTTAAAAGGAAAGCAAATGGGGTTTCTAGAGGGACTTCTGCCCTGAGTCTTTTTTTAGGGACTCTGAGAGGTACGTGACATAGTAGAAACCCACTGCTGGGTTTCAGTATAAAGATAGGCCAGATGGGTATATCGATCTGAACTGGGATCAGTAGTCTTGCTGAACCAACACCTGGGAGTGTTGGTTGACAGCCAGCTGAATATGAGTCAGCAGTGTGCCCAGGTGGCCAAGAAGGCCAATGTCATCTTGGCCTGTATCAGAAACAGTGTGGCCAGCAGGACCAGGGAGGTGATTGTGCCCCTGTACTCGGCACTGGTGAGGCCACATCTCAAATACTGTGTTCAGTTTTGGGCTCCTCACTACAAGAAAGACATTGAGGTGTTGGAGCACGTCCAGAGAAGGGCGACAAGGCTGGTGAAGGGGCTGAAGAACAAGTCCTGTGAGGAGCGGCTGAGGGAACTGGGATTGTTTAGCCTGGAGAAGAGGAGGCTGAGGAGAGACCTCATCACTGTCAACAACTACCTGAAAGTAGGTTGTAGCAAGATGGGTGTTGGTCTGTTCTCCCAAGTGACAGGACGAGAGGAAATGGCCACAAGTTGCGCCGGGGAGGTTCAAATTAGACATCAGGAAAAATTTCTTCATGGAAAGGGTGGTCAGGCACTGGCACGGCTGCCCAGGGAGGTGGTTGAGTCACCGTTCCTGGAGGTGTTTAAAAAAACAAATAGGTGGGTTTCTTACAGATGTGATTTAGTAAGGGAACAGGTACAGCTGGACTTGGTGATCTCAGAGGTTTTTTCCAACCTGATGATTCTATGAAGGGAAGGCAAATCAAAACCAGTTTGTCCTTTGGACCGTTTTTGTGAAAGGTGTCAAACCATTCAAGTGGGTTTGTATGGAAAAAAATGTAGTCATATACAAGCTTAGTGCCTGATGCCTCAGACAGCACAGCAATGATATATTTAGCTTGAATGAACTCCTGAGCCCTGGTTCAAATATATTCAAAAGTGCATGTTCATCTCCGTGCTGGAAAATGATGAGTCCACGAAGGTCTTATTCTGGTACACCAGCCGTCCAAGCCAGTTGACTTTCCATTCAATAAGTCATCTGAAGCAAATATAAAACAGGCAGAGAACACAGAGTAATGATTGGCTGATAAAAGGAAGCATATGCTGATCTTTATGGTCAAATCACTGCTCTCAGCTGAAACCTCCAGACCTCCCCTGTGAATTCATTGAAGAGGGTGGGCACTTAAAGTGACCTTTAAGTGAGGGTGGGCTTAAATCAAGCACCACTTGACAATAAAGCCTAAGTTAAGGCATATCCTGTTTGGGCTGTACAGTTGTTTTTAATGATCAGATATAGCAAAAAGCAGTTATGGGGATCTAATGGCAGTTCAAGAAGAGCTGTGCAGCAACAGAGAGAGAACGGCTCATAGATTGAGCTGAGCAAACCAATACCAATTTCTAATGTAAGCGATCAGGCTCTCAAATTACATGATTTAGTCTGTGGCTTACCAGGGGTGATATAACTAATTACAAATGTTTAGGGGAAAGGCACGATTTATCAGATCCTAACCCAGAGGTTCATGTTCTCTTTCTTTACCTAGAAAAGATGGTCATCCAAGGTTACGGGAGAAGTAGCTCAGAGATCAGCATGCAAAAACTTCCATGGCAGCTGCCTTCGTCTGTTAGGCAGGCTTTTCTACCCCAGAGCAGATGGCTTTGAAGTTGTCACAAAAGCCAAACAGACAAGACATAGACACATGTACAAAAGCCTTCTCACCCCCCCATACATTAATGCCCTCTGAAGATAAGTCACACCAGGCTTTCGCAGGGAGGTCTCTGGGTATGAGTGTGGAAGAAGTTCATTACATTCTCCTTTTTTAACAAATTAGTTTGGCTCCCAGGCTTTGTTACTCAGGAAATGATTGGGGAGCTGAAAATTTGATACTGTCACAATGTGCTGGTACAAGAGATGAAGAATTGTTTGTCTTCTACTGATTCTGCACAGGTTTTATTTTCAGATATCATCTTTATGAATTTAGGTACTATGAGCAGGGAACAAATACTTAGTAAAAACATATTAAAATGCATCTGTGTTAAAAGAGCATCTCAAAAAAGAAAACACTGAAAATTCAAGAAACAACTTTTTCTTTTGAGCTTGTGAGAGAATAGCATATGATTGGTTGCATACATAGAAGAATAACATAGAGAGAGAAGGCAATGTCCTTTTTAAAAATAAGTTGTCTGGTTTTTTTTTTTAATTTGCAAAACTAGAGAAATAAAACTAGGTCCTGGGCTCATATCTGAGCACTTCCCATTGATTGGATGCCCCTGACATCAGTACAAGGCGAACCTTCTCCCATTCTGACCAGAGGAGCAGCTGGCCTGTTGACTTTACAGCATATCTCCAGATTTACACCATCACGAAAGCAGAATCAAAGGCTTATTCCAGCTGCTGAACAACATGCAGTACTGCTCCAGCATTTTCACCAGGCTTCCTCCCAGCTGGACATTTTTGACCTCCCTAAAGCAGAAGAGGATTTCAAGTTTCTAAAGAAAAGAGCATTGCGAAGTATCAGGCTGGATTTGTATTGATCAGGCAGCATTTTCACAGCTCCCCTCAGCCTAATTTTAAGTGCAGTGTGTCATAGTAATTCTCATCATTCCTTGTCACCTGGACAGGAGTAAAATACGGCTCAGTAGCAGACAAGAAGATGAGATATCTGATTTTTTTTGCCTTAAGAACTTGGTATCTTCCAGGGACACTTTTTTTTGTTGTCACATTGATGTTGACCTAAGCATTAAGGCAAGGGTGTATAAAGATCAACAGATGTTTTCCGAACAGCCATGTACTTCAATGGTTACTTGCAAAAATTTCCACCAAAGAAGTAGTAGCATTAGGAAAAACTATAAAGCAGAGACTCAAAAATAAAAGCCCTGAATTGTTGAGGTTTGTTAGAGGATCCACCAGTCATTAGGCTGATTGCTGTTCTAGTCTGACTGTTGCAGACTGCTAGCATCTTTGATCTATATTTACTCAAAACATGGAACATGAAAGTGTGGAAAAAGCAAGTCAAAGGTTGTGATGCTGTCAGTAATTCACAGCAACACCTCAGACAAGGTACATGTTGAATTCTTGGCAATTAATCGTATTGCCAATCCCAAACATCTAAAATTTAAAATTCATCAGATTTTTCAAAGCAGTGTAGCTAGATGAACTGGTTTGGAGCTTCCATTGGTCACACTCAGATTGAATCACAGGTAATGTTTGAATAAAAGCTGACACTGAAATTGGACACATACCAAATTGCAATGCTGATTCTACCACTGTCATGGCGAAGTCGCAATGCAGCTTTGGGATTTTGCTAAAATGCAGAAGTACAAAGTACAAAGTTTCAAAATAAGGCACATTTTGGTGAGATTCTGGCTGCAAAACACTCCCAAGGTCAGTTTCAGCTAAGTCAGTATAACAGCATAATTATTGGTTTTGTCTTTGAAGTTGGGTTTATTTTATTCAGTCCTGTTTAGAACCTACAAGTGCTAAAGACTCTTGCCTTATTTTCAGGGTGAACTGTCTAAGCAGTAAGTTTTTCCAGACTCCTTTAATCTGCAGGATAATATATGCACCATGTTTGAAGTTGTGCAGGCTGAGCAGTCATCAGCCATCTACAGGGCAAATACTTTTTCGTAGCAGCTAGGAGCAAAGAGTGAAAATGAACATCATTATCACTGCTAATGAAGGATGAAGAGCTCAAGCTCTACCATGTGGTAGAGCCCCGAGGAAGGATGTCCGAAACTGGCTAATAAAATCTAGTAAGTGTGAAGTTCATGTGACCTTTCTATATAGAAAGCGAGCTCTCCATAGCGAGTATGCTCTCAGAGCTGCCAGATAGGAGGAAATACCTGGTGCAATAACTTCCCTGCTCTCAGTTTGGCATGTGGAGCAGAACAGAGCCCGTACTTTTGCTAATCTCTTATTACATCCGACGAGCAGCATGAGTAACCATCTGGGAGAATATTCTGACCTTCATAAGACATTCACAGAGCCCTGAGCTAGAAGCAGGTAACTTCACCAGTATCCTGATACAATTCACCTCCAGCACTTGAAGGCAGGCTAGAATAAGATACCATATTTCAGAGTTTCAAGATTTAATTTGAAATACCTCCTAGAACCCAGTTCTGGAGTAGAACTGGAGAAGAGTCTTACTGCCAAGGCACCCAACTAAAATCCTGGCTCCAAATAGCTCTGAGTTTTGTGATGATGGAAATACAGACCGGGCATTTTGCAAAACACTACATAGGATTTTCTGTTCATTTTTGTCCACACCTATTACAGGTCATTAACCTGAATGTCAGTGCATTAAACTCATGCAGTATGTCTGCACATCAGATGAGCAATTGGTGAATTAGCAGACCTCTGAAATTAAATATCTCGGCTGTTTTAAGCAGAACAGATGCTCTACTGTGGTTCTCCTTGCCCACATTGTGATCCTTGCCAAAAGTTCTGTGCAGGACAGTTTCCCAGCTGGGTGAGGTGCTGTAAAATCAGAGTCCAAACCTCACAGAAGAGCTCCAGCAAAATCTTCAAGGGGCTGAAACGGAGGTGGCAAGCAGAGAAAGTGAAGTGATTGGAGTAAACTTGTCACACATCCTGGTAGACTGAAGGGATCAAACAGGCAGCTCCGAGGACATTTCATTTTAAATGTGGCTTTAATCTATCTGACTCAGTTCCTCCCTTTCCAGTTTCCAAATAAGCCTATAAGAAAAAAGAAACACAGTTTTGTTTAAACCACTTGAAGAAAATAAGCCTTTTCTGCTGGTTTGAGCAGCAGACTGCAATAACGTATGTTGTGTTCAGGCAAAACACAATTTTCTCAGATTCTGAATCTTCCTACACTTTTCCACGATCAAGAATTTCATCCAGAAAATCCCATCTGCACCTACAAACAGTATAGGGACCTGCTCCAATATGAGCACTGGCAGGCCCAGGAGCAGGGGAGTTGTCTGTGCACCCCTGGCAGTGGCACAATTATCACAATTAACCTTGGTTCTGGATTTCAATGAAGACTGTGAGTGTGGCTGTTCTTGTTCTCTCACCTGAACATGGTCAGGCTGTGTTTGGGTCTTTCAGAGGGTCTGCTTGTGCAGTGGAGGAGCAGATTAAATGTTTCTGGCTAGAAGGTCCCAGCAAGGCTTCAGTAGCATTCATCTACTGGCCACTATCCTGCTGTGCTGGTCCTAAAGTAGTCTTTTCCTCAGTTGCTTTAACACTTTCCATACAGTACAAAGAGACAAAAGGCACCATTTCCCACTGAGGGATTAGAAGTGACTTCTGCCCAAAAGGAACCATACTTTTGCCTACAAGAAGGTAAAAATGAGCTCCTTTTGCTTTTGCTGGGTAAGGATGGTAACTTACTTTATTTGTATTTGAACTTTTCCAAACTGATCTGATAGCAGAATTTCAGGTTGTGGTTTTCTCCATCACCTTCTTGCCTCCCAGTTGTAACTCATGGCTTATATTCAGTTTAGGTGTTTGCCTTTTACAGGCAAGTTCTTACAACATTGCATAACACATTTTAAATGAGGTAGTGCTTAACCACAGAGTTTTAGCAGTTCTCCGAGATGAGGCCAGTGTCTGCAGGGACCTTGCAGAGTCCCTTGTTAAATTGCAACCAGGGAGATGCACTTAGGGCACCTACAGGGCAGATTGGCACCTGTGGGACAGAAGAGACATCTGCTGTGCCCATATTTTAGCAGCACTAATCCATGTCAGGAAGAGCAGGTTCGAAGCCCTCGGGGTTTAAGTCAATCATGTTGAAATGCTGTGCACAAGAAGAACGGGGGTGGTAGACATCCAACTGAGGTCTAGATGGGTCATGATCATTCAAGGCAGAAGACAGTTGGGAATTTTAAGGAGAGCTAAACCCTTGCCAGCAGTTCCTTGCTGACATAGATGGCAAAGGGGAAGAGAGACAAGTTGCAGCTGTCTTGTACAGGAGTGCAGGGTGCATGTACAGCTCTCAGGGAGCTATTTGAGAGGCTCCAGCTCTGGACATGGGAAGAGCGTGCATAATGAGACGTACATACAAACACAAGGACACCCAGAACATGCCCACTTTGTGCATGGCAGTTCAGGGTGAGACCCCTTTGCCTTCCACTCCCTTTCCTAAGGAATTTGCAGTGCCACTGTATTTCCTAACATGCCCCTCTCTGTTCAACAGGCCAGCCTAGCTGAGTAAATGCTACTGTAACACCATTTAGTGCCTACTATACAGCATTGTTCTTGTCCAAGTGCATTTATTCTGCAGCTCTGAGGTAGAGACATTTATG
The DNA here is from genome assembly GCA_033556795.1 of Tapera naevia. Taxonomy (NCBI): domain Eukaryota; kingdom Metazoa; phylum Chordata; class Aves; order Cuculiformes; family Neomorphidae; genus Tapera; species Tapera naevia. Next base: position 7,212,955 of record JAUMJJ010000175.1, on the reverse strand, counting down.
ATACTTATAGCTCTATGTTGTAAAAAATTTTTTAATATGATGAAAGACATGCAGAAAAAACTAAATACCAGATTAAGACTGCAAAGCCACTGGCAGTTAGAGGAATAATGTGGCAGATACAAGTTCTCTGAATGTAACAGGACAGACCAGCTTTCACCACATTTTGATGAGAAAAGCTTATACGTCTTTGTACAGAAATATTTCTTTCACTGCTCTTTTAGATCATGAATATGATCACTTTTCATTCATTTCCTTTACAGATTGCAGGGTGGCAAAGACTGCTTGGTTCCTGGCTTCTGCACAGCAAGATGACAAGCTGGAAATCTAGGTCCTCAGCACCTAAACACACAGAGATGTATGAAGTGCCCATTGCAGAGATGTATGAAGTGCCCATTGCCCTTGAGTGAACAGAAACTGCAACCACTGCAACCTGCACACTATCATTTGGAGATGCAGGTTATATTCCCTTCCCGTGGGAGGGCTGTAAGATTCAGATGCTACAGCAGAAGATGAGCTTCCAGGTGAAGTCCATAAAAGGCACGTCTTTGTGTGTTCCAGGTCTCCAGAGCCTAACATGGACTGATGGCACTTCAAGGTCTCGCTGATGATTCACGCTGCAAATAAGCTTCAGTAGGCAGCAGGTGCCGGCGTTTGTCAGGGACGAAGCACAATTGTTTTCTAGTGAACAGAGTAATTTTAAAAGTATTTGTGCCATCTTGCCAAAAACATGAACTGTGCCATGTTTATTTTTAGATGCAGATATCCCTCTGGGAAGAAAGCACAACTGGTTATGTCACACATAAATTAGAGCTACCTGCTAATACCACCACAGAGCTTACTACAGTGCTGTGTTAAATATCCAAGGATATGTTCTTCTTTGCCACATGGTGAGCTATGATGTGCTGTTACATATCAAAATTTTAATTTACATCTCAAGCTACCTGCTTTCTCAGGGAGAAAAATACTCACTGGGATAGAGGTGTTGGGCAGGGAAGAGAGAATATGTGGGAGCAGGACTGCAGCCCTCTCCTCCTTGGCATATTTCTATCCCACACATAGCTCACCATGTGGCAAAGAAGAACATATCCTTGGATATTTAACACAGCACTGTAGTAAGCTCTGTGGTGGTATTAGCAGGTAGCTCTAATTTATGTGTGATTATTTTTTTTTCTTAATATTTCTCCTGTTAGGTGAACAGTGCTGTGGAGGAGGGAAGGGCATTGATGTGCTGGCCTCGGGGTTATCAAAACATGTAATGCAGGGGCTGTATTAGGGATTTAGGTGGATGTTGCCACGGCAGTTCTGTGTAATCATGCAGCAGGCAAGCAGGCAGCTCTTGTTAACCTCTGCAGTGAATCAGCCACTGGAAGGGCACAAAGGTGTACACTGGGCTCATCTGAATTACATCTGGTTGTTGCTCAGGTTATTTTTTGTGAGGCTTTTTTTGCTTGCAATCTGCTTTCAGCACCATGCCGTGCTGAGCCTTCTTCTGCTCCAGCTGCCAGGCTCCGGCTCCTCACCACGCTCATGCCTGCATGAAACCACATGAGGTTGTTCATCCCTGGATTCCACACAGCCCTGCTGCTCTACACACAAAGGCAACATGCTCCGTAATCAGCATCCCTGTCAGATTAATAGGATTCATGACAGATGATGGAATACAAATCATAAAAAAAACACCTCAAACATTTCCTGCATCAGCAACAAAGCCTGTACTACAGAGCAAACACATGGTTCTTGGAAAAGGATGTGTGAATGCATGTGTATACAAACAGAGAAGGGTTATGTTGAGAGAAGTTTCTGCAAGACTTCCTTAATAATATTTTCTTGCACTCCTTGTGTCATATGCTATGGACAGTACTGGCTATCTGTTGTCTCACGTTTCCTGTATTAAAAGACTGACCCTCAGCTCTTTCCAAAAATAATCCTATTATTCATGGGGCAAGGCTCTGCAATTGCTCTTTCACTATTCTCACGAAAAAAATAGCATTTTTCCATATCATTCTCACTATTTGGAAAATAAGGTCTGCAATGCAGTGCGATCGAGCAATGTTTAACTCGTTAGGGTAGTGTGCTTTCTAACCACATAGCTAATTTTTATTACATAACATGTTACAAATACTTAAACAAAGGATGAGATGCAAACCCCAACATAGCAGTGGGTAACATTAGGGATTCAAATGTTGCTGGGGATTAAAAGTAAAGAGCTCTGATGCCATTTTGTCTTCTTGTTCCCCTTAATTTTTATCATCACCCTTGCTTTTTATGGCTACATAATTAAATGATTATGATGCAGTTTCTGCACTGACAGCAACTGTTTTGAAGACCTCGTATAAGAGCCCTTGATAGCTGCAGAGATGGTGGGCAACTGCCTTATGGATGGAGGTTGGATTAGACAATCTTCAGAGGCCTCCTCCAACATTAATTTTCCTACAGTGTTTTAACATGTATGTTTATATGCCAACAGTTAATATTACCCTTCTGTATGCCAGTTCATCCAAACAGAAATACCCCCACAGGGCAGACAGGCCTTGGAGGCTGAAATTCCTCTGTAAGATCACCTTCTGTGCCTCGCTGGAGTGAGCTCTGGGGAAAGTTGATACGCTGCTCTGTAAATACCACACGAGCCCCATCCTTGAGGAGCTTAGCAGCAGTGGCATCTGGGAGGATGGACGCACAGACCTGGCAGCTGTTGGGTTGAAATGACCTGCAGAGAAAGCCAGTTCCTCCAAACACTAAGCCTTGCTTTCTCCTTGTGGGGACAAGGAGCTCAGCTGAGGTTCTGCAGTGCATTGTTACAGCCACCTCTGATGAAATTCTCCAGCATGGGTGGATGCTCAGGGTATAAGCACCAAGCAGGGTCTCGCCAGCTTGCTTTGCCCTCTGCCATTGCACAGCTCTTGTGTTCACCCTCTGCTCCACTGCACCACATCGGTCGGTGGCCTCCAGACCACACTTCTGATAGAGTCTGAGCACCTCTGGCCCCCTCACATTTCTGGAATCTTTCACCCTTTAGCTCCAGCACATAAAAAAACAGAAGCTGTTTGTGCTTTGGCTATTCCGTAAAGCAAGAGGGTTGCTTCTGTCTGTTAGAAGTGACCGTTCCCCCCAGATCGGCCCTTCTGGAGTGTGACACAGAGAATGGTGGGCACCAGTTTTGCATCACATGAAGCTGACACCATCCCTGTCCCGCTTCCCAACTGTGTAAGCAATAAAGCTTTGTGTAGCTCCTGTGTTTTCCAAGGCACAGGCCATTTTGGATGTGTAAACTTTAAACCCAGCAAATCCTCATGTACCAGTATTCACCAGCTTACTACCTGCCCAGCACCCAGGCAGTACCTTGCTTGCAGGCTGGTATGCCTGTACCTATCTCAAACAGCTTCCCAAGGGCCCTCCCTACCAATGTGTTCCTCCTCTTGGGTATCCTGACAAATACTCCCCTGCATGGGGACTCCTTTGTTAAGCACCCTCACTTTTTAAGCTATAAGCTTGTAGTGGAGACCCAGTTCCTCTACTTTAGACTCTGTACTGCTCTGGTCATGTCTAGCATTAACATTAAACACCTACATCATTATAATTAATCCTAAGATTAAGGTTTTTAATTTTCATTCTAATGAAAATACATACCCTACCACCATTCTGGAAATGTTAATACTTCTGAAAACCAGAAGCAAATCCATTTGATATTTTTAACATGTAAGTTGCAGTAGGAACCTCCAGGCTGACACGTGTTTACAAATTCCCATTTTGTTTTTCTCTTGAATGACATTAACCTTGAGGAGGAGCAGCTGTTTATAGTATGGCCCACAGATATCAAAAGCTATTTAAATGTAGTCCAGATAAAGTACTTGCTAGGACTACAACTAGGCTCTGGTCTTGCTTTCTTGCTGACTTCCTATGACCTCTCCACTCCAGTTTTTTTCATTCTTAGAATCATAGAATGGGTTGAGTTGGAAGGGACCTTGGAAGGACACCTAGTCCAACCCTGCTGCAGTGAGCAAGACATCTTCAACTGGATCAGGTTGCTCAATGCCCTGTCCAACCTGGCCTTGAATGTTTCCAGGCATGGGGCATCTACCACTTCCCTGGGCAACCCATTCCAGTGTTTTGCCACCCTCACTGTAAGAAAATTCTTCATTATCTGGTCTAAATTTACCCTCTTCTAGTTTAAAACCATTACCCCTTGTCCTATCACAAGAGGCCCTTATAAAAATCTGTCCCTGTCTTTCCTATGAGCCCCCTTTTAAGTACTGAAATGCAGGGATAAGGTCTCCCTGGAGCCTAGCTAGAAGAGGTAAGAATGTGTACCACCTTTTTTTTAAATTGAAAGATATATTCTACTGCAAAACTGCGACTGAGCAGAAAAATCTTTTTGATTCCAGTTCCTCTGTTCTTCCTCTCCAAATGTGTGTCCCTACAGCTGACTCGACTCCGTGAAGCTGCAGGAGGAAAACTCGTGGGCTCTGTCTGTAAATGCTGACCTGTGTGACCTTTACTGCAGAGCAAGGGAAAGAGACAGGCCCCTGCAAGCCCCACTGACTGGCAGGAAGCAATGTGGAGAATCCTGCGCTGGCACCTGCTTGCTCCTCTTTCCTGGACACCCCCTTGAAACATCTGTCAGGTAGCTTCTTCTAAGAAAATTTATGCACAAGAGCAAGAGAGCAATGCATTTCCCCCTCCTCGTCAATGCTGGTGCTTGCGCTGTTTTCGATGAATGACTTAGGGTGGCCTGTCTTGAAAGCTACACTGTACGCTGCCTTCAGGGGGCAGGTAAGGGTGCAGCCTGGTGCAAACAGGGTGGCTCATTCTTCATTAAAAAGGCAAGCAAGAAGTCCCTATCTAATGCCCTATCTCATGGACGTGACTCTCTGAACCTCTAACTCTTTCCACTCACTTCCCATGGCCCAAAGCAAGGCAGCTCAGAGGTCGGGATGCAAAGTCAAGAGCAGCATCAGCCACACTACACATGTTCAGTCTACAGTGTGCATCCTGTACTTTCTCTTCCTGCTTGCTGGGATGAGGTGACAACTGCACAAAGAGCACAACTGCTACCTGAAATCCCATCTCTGTTTCTCCTTGCTAAAACATAAAACAAAAAAAATCCAGCCTAGGTGTGAAAAAAAAAACCTGGGCAATTCTATAGCTGTTGGAAAAAGCCCTGCCAAGAAGGACAATTGCATTTTTCCACTCCTCTGGCCTCGGATATCATGTGCAAACTCCAGCTGTAGAAATTTAAATCTGCTTTAAATTTAGGTGACACACCACCTTCATGGCTCATGTGGACAGCTGCAAGGCTACCCCAAATAGAAAGGGAGGATTCAGAGCAATTGCTGGGTAGATGAGCCTTTAGGTATCACCTGGAAGAGTTTCAAGTCTCTTTCATACCCTCTACTGTAATTACGAACTGCCATTTCTGCCTCTGCTCTCTGTCCACTCCCTGGAGACTTATTTTATTCCATATAACTATATTAAAACTATATTCAGGGGTACTTACAAAACAGTAAGTGCCTTCATTTCTGCATGCAGTATTTGCCTTTCTGATTAAAGCCAACCCCAAAAAGAAGCTCAGAGAGTGGACATTAAAATACCATTCTCTGACTCTTTCCCCCCCCCACCCCATGCCTCTATTCAAAACCAAATTGATGATTTACTCCTGCAGTTTTGCATTTGGTTCATAATTGAAGCACCAGAAGAAATTTTAGTTTTTTTCAACAAATAATTAGCTCCACTAAAATTGCCTCCATTCCTTGCCTGCACTGCACTCAACTAAATTAACAGAACCAATCAAACAAATTTGGTGATGTTGAAGAGGAGAATAGCAGACTCTCCTCCAAAATAAACCAGTGTTCTACATTCACCTCCCCTGGAGACACTTCTAGAGATTCAAAGCAGAACCCTGTATTATTTCTTCTCCTCTGACTCTGCTAAAAGTTTTAAATGTTTTCTTATATAGAGACTCCTAAAGTAGACCAAGTATTTAGAAAAAGCTATTCCAAGTCCCACACATATATCATTATGGAAAAAGATGGTAGGTGTTTTTTCTGGAAAATGAAACAGAGTAAGATTAGAAGCTCAGAACATATACAATGTGCACATTACTTGTTTAAACTTTCCTGTGCTACCAATCTCTCCATACGCTGAATGTGCCAAGCATGAAAACCAGAGGCCATGCAATTAAAAGCAGGGTAGCCTTTGCTTATCCCCCTTCTCCTGATCATGACCACCACAATCACCCCTCCAACAGGCTGTGGTCTCTCTCCTGAGTTGACTGTGATTGAAGCAAGATTGCCTCAAGACTCCACTCTGCATCACCTGGATAGCAGCTGGTTTCAGCCTGAAAACTATTAAGTTGGTGCAAAAAGAACTGCTGGTTTTAACCATAAATTTTAAAGCAGTATATCTCAGCCTATAATAAAATCTATTAATCAACCTAAGAACCATTAGAATCTTTGCATTTTTAACAACAACAAAGTTGTCTATTTATTCAAGTAACATAGAGTTCTGGAGTCCTGGAGCTGATGGATTCTTTGAAGGTGTTTTGAGCTGCTGCTTGGTTGTGGAAAACCTTCTCTTGCAGGAAGTTTTTGAGATGCTTGAAAATCTGATAATCAGTGGGAGAGAGGTCTGGTGAGTAAGCTGGGTGAGGTAGAGTTTTGTAGCCCAGTTTGTGCAGCTTCTTTAGAGTCACTTGTGAGACATGGTCAGGTATCATCATGGAGAAGAACTGGTCCTTTTCGATTGACCTGTGTTTGATGTAAATGTTGTAGTTCTTGATACATTTTGTCCTGACAATGCTTGTCTGCTGTGGTGGTTTCACCAGGATTCAAGAAGTTGTAGTGGATGACCACCACTTGCTGACCATCAAAAAGTGACTGTACCCTTCTTTTGATGCATCTTTGGTCTGAGGAAGTGTTTTGGTTTTGCCACTGCACAGGACACTGTTGTCATACAGAATCCATTTGCTGTCATATGTCACAATGAAATCAAGGACTGGATCTTTTGTGCTGTGCAAAAGAAGCGCAGAGCAGACTTCGTAATGGCAGTTTGTTTGATTCTCGTCCAGCTCATGCAGTACCCATTCACTGAGCATTTTTGATTTTCCAGTTTGGTGCAAATGTCGAACCACTGTTGAATGATCAATGCTCAGTTCTTCTGCAATATCCTGAGCATTGTTTTGCTTGGGTATGTTCGATAATCACCCTCAGCTGGTTGTTGTCTATCACAGAAGGATGTCTGCGACCCTCCTCATCTTCAAGGCTCTCTATTCCATTAAGGAATTTTTGGAACAAATGGTGAGCTGTACATTCATTGACGGGTCCCTGGTCAAAGGCTTGGTTGGTATTGCTAGCAGTTTCCACTGCTTTATGTCCCCTTTTGAACTCATACAACAAAATCTCTCAAATTTGTTTTTTTTTCATCTTTAATTTGACAGTGTAATATAAAAAAAATTAAAAAATCATTAGCATAAATAAGTAGAGCAAATTTTGCACTTAAAAAGGGTACAGTACATGAGCACAGTTAAATAAAAGTTTAATCCAAAATAAGCACCACTGTTTAGAATGACAAAAACTGCATTTATTTTTGCAGCAACCTACATAGCTGCGTTAGCAGGCCTGTGAAGTCCTGTGCTCTCCTGTGATGCAAAGACATTGGAGGAGCAGCAAGCCCTACAGTTCATGACATCCATGGAATAGTTCAAAACACCACTGTCATTAAGAAAAGAGGTGTAGCTCAAGTTTATCCCAACTTCTGTAAAATTACGTTCAGTTCCAAGGCAGGAGTGCAGTGATGGAAGAAGTAATGGTGTCAGAAAGAAGCCCAAACCCCTCCCTTCCACCACAGAAACCCAGTGTACCATACTGGGACCTCTCGGTGACAAGAGTGATATATAGCTGTCTAGCAGTATTTATACTACAGCGAACACTGCAGTATCTGGGCAGCATGGTATAAATACAGACCAAGTGATAGCCAGGGAAGCCCAAAGAGTGGGCGAGAAGGGCGAGTGCCAAAGCAGCTGAGAGACGTGCTGATTCAGTGCAGCTCCTTCAGCTGTCCTCAGCAGAAGCAGCTTGCCACAGAGTGGAGGTCGACAAGGTTAAAAGAACCAATTTTTCTTTCCCTCCTGCCCTTTTACAGCCTGTATCAGATCACAGCCTTTTGCATTATTACATAAAGTATAACAAACACAAACTATTTCTTCTAAAGTGCCCACAAGTCTGCAGCACTCAGCAGAGAGGTTGGAGTTGTCATCCCTGTCTTTCAGGGGAAACGCCATATAAAAGGAAACTGCCATGGCCGCCAGGCCTGTGGCTGTGCCAGAAGTAGAGGGTCATGTTCTCACCCCAAAATCGAGGGCTTTTAAGATGGCAGCTCAAAACATATTCCTGTTTAAACGTGAGGGAGATGGAAATGGTTCTTCAAGGAAAACTCCTAGATGTGCATCTCTCAGTCACGTTTGGTTTCTTCCCAATACGCATTAAAGGCAACTATTTTCAGCTGACTCTGAATTGAGCCTTTCAGCAGTGAAATCAGCGAGAATTTGAAATATGAGCTTTGCATGTTGACTATAAATAAATCATAATTCTCTATTCCCAAATTAGACATTTGAAATGAAAAATAAACAGGGAAGAAGCTCTCATACAAACAGGAGATTTGCAAGAGGGTTTTGCAAGTATGTAGCTGGTTCAAGGGAGCTTCTTCCCATCTGGCCTACCAATGCTTGAGAACCTCTGCTTGCTAGAAAAGGGAGGGTACTTTGTCTTATTTTTTCCACTCAGGATATTGTATTTTTTTTCTGAAGAAATGTGACAGACACAGCAGCCTGCATTCTTGCTACGGCTCTCACAAGAACCATTTATTTTCTGACTCCATAGTTCTGCAGGAAGCTGGTCTCAGCAGCACCCTAGCATGCAGATTAAACACTCTGCAAGTACTTTTCACACACCTTCAGTGCCCCTCGCATGACTGGAAAGGTTAGAGTGAACTGTTCTCGAGAGGAAGATGGGATTTGAGAGGGTAACACTGGACGGGAGCCCCACTTCACCTGCAGCAGAGGAAATGGAGGAGTGCATGGGACTGCTCTTACAGTGGAAAACTTATCTATGGGTTACGGAATTATTACCATTTCACTAATTTGGGCTTTTTCTGCTTTTATAAAAGAAAACTTCAACTGTGTATTGCTGGAAAGCACTATAATTACTACCCATCTCTTTGCATGGCCACTCGTCCAGAAGGGCATATGGACACTACTTCTTGTGAACAGCATTTTTCAAGTTGTGCCTCCTGTCTTGATCCACTCAGCCTGGCTAAGGACCCTCTCTCCCTGCTGATTGGCACTCCAGACTCTTCAGTAGAAGATCACCAAGGTAGGGAAAATCACGCCCAGCTTTACCTGAGGCCCTTGCTTATCAGTGTACAAACATTGGGGGAGTTTTCGGTAAGACCTCTCTGATGGATACCTTGTTAGACCACTTCTCTAAGTGAGCAATATGCCACAGCACCTTGGTTTGATCACAATACATGCTCAATAAAGTACTGCAAATATAGGATATCTTTCTAAAACATCTCAGTCCTAAGTCATCATCTCCCCATTTTTGCAGCAAGCTTCAAAGGCAATTTTCACAGCAACTTTGTTGTGGTCTCTCACATTTTTGCAAGGAATAAAACTAAATAACTGTAAAAAATCTACATATCAGCCTGGCAATACAAGGACTCCCCTGAGGTTATGAATGGAAGATCATGATGCAGCCTTTTATTTTCCTTGCAGTTTTCCTTGTGTACACTCCTATATATAAGGATCTGCTTTGTATCAGTTTGAAGGACCTGAGAGTACCCACCGTAACAGGAATGTGCCAGCTCTTCCTGGATTAAGATTATTTCTTTCCTCCCCTGCTGCTGTTACTCACCAGTAGTGTATGTGTTTATGCTTGGACATCCCTGAGACAGCTCTGCTTCAATGTATTGTATTTCTATATATTTATAATGTTAAAAATGGAATTTAAGAGCAGGACAATAAAAAAAAGGTATTTTCTGGTGTCAGGCTATTTGCGAGGAGGGCAGTTTACACACCCTGCACTTTAGATTGTACAGGAAGCTTTCAGTATTTAATTACGTGCTGCAGCACAGAACAGCCATAGTGTGAAGCAGCGCAAAAGTATGAGAAGAAGTTATTGCTTATGACCCCCAAATGTAGCTTTCACCTTGAATCTCAAACAAACAAGACTTTTTCAAAGTGCTAACAGGGGCTGTGCTGCCTCGGTTATCTCTTGTAACCATGATAGCAGACAAAGAATCAAAGTGACATTTTCCTTCTTGGCATCAACTAAACTGCCCCCTCCTCCACCCCTGCATCTGACTCCACAGGTTTTTTCTGGAGATGCTGAGTGTGATCCCTATTTGTGCGCTGGTGAGACATCTCCAAGGTATGCTGGATGTGCAGCTCTCCTTTGACAAACGTGATTATGAACATACATCTGTTATTAAAATTAATTTTTATCTCTTGCAAAATATGTCACAGATTAAATGCTGTCCAGCTTCTTAGATTCCATCCAGCTTTTTATTACATTCATATTGAATTGCTATAAATTCTTTGTCTGCAGCTTTGCCAGGAACACCCTGACATGACTTGCAACCAATACAGAAGTGAAAATAATTCTCACTACCTGAAGCAGAGAAACATTTTGCTCTATTCTGTGATCTCTACCCCAATTCCGCATTTTTTTTATTCAGTCTTTTTGTTTCATAGACTTTTCATTTACAGAGCTTCAATTTATTTCTGTTAGCCTCAGAACTGCTCTAAACCTGCCCTAAACCAACTACAAATCTCAGCAGCACTTCCTACACAACTGAGATTGATTTTAGCAGTCTGAAAATATCTTCAATCTCATTAATATTTTTCATGTCACACCATTTCCTTCCCAGAAGCTGGTGCATTGCAAACTTCCATTAGTGAACACAGAAAGGGATTTGTCAGTAAAAGGGTTTTGTTGCCAGCTGTGGTGCAGGTTGCTTGGCCTTATCAAACCCCACGGCTCATCTGGACTTCTGACTACACATCTCTGACATTTGGTGTGACTTTGGGTGCAGGTTTAAACGATGCCAGAGGCGTGAAAGCTGATGGGTCTCTGTCTTACGCGGGCACACCCTTTGAAACCCTCAGGTAGCACATTTCTAGGTCTATTCAGTAAAACTACTATTTATGTGGCAAATTGCTATGGACCCCTGCAGCCTCTTCACTTCTGCGTACATTTGTTGCCTGCACTAGAGCGTGACTACTATCTGGCGTTCACGACTGCAAATGATTACTACAAGCAGGATCTTTTGGTCCCTAAAGAGATATGGCAGGGAAGATTTCTGCATAGTACATAAATCTCTTATGCTTTCTGTAGTAACTGATACGTGTGCAATGTGTAATTTTTACACCAGTGAGCAGAATGCTTTCTGTAGGTATAGCATATTTACTTTGGTCAGCACTGGTTGAAATGACAATCTATGTATTTTTTTTAGGACAGCGAAGATCTGGGTAATTATAGACAAGAAATGGAGTTTAAATAATTAAAATTTCCTGGATATAAGTTGTGGGGGTTTACCTCTATGCAGAATTACACTTCTTAATAGATTAGAGATGATGTCTTTTTGTTTTCATTTCACCTCTGGTAAACATAGTCCTGGACTGTGAAATGCTTTTAAAGCAAGGAAGAAGTTCATTAAATTTTAACATTCATAAAAATGGTGTTGAGAGCTAGCACCTCATGAACTTCTTGTCTCAAACTTATGATTTCATGGGAGCCCACATGTAACCCATCCACACTCCATCCCATGTCATCACTAAATGTAAAAATTGGAGGTCTACCAAGAGGCAAAGGCGCCCAACAAGAGTTCCCAAATTCCAGTCCCAGGTATTACATCTTAGAGTCTGTCAGGACTGGAAAAGAAAGAAGACTCATTGACTGAATACATTTGCAAACTGAATTTCTGAGTCCAAAGAGGAGATTCTCAACTTTCTGAAATCAAATCAGGCCACAATAACAATACAACCCTCGTGTTTCTAAGAGTTTCCTTCATTTTCTTTACAGTATCAGGTCTGCATCTCAAATCTCAATTTCCCTATTTCTTTCTTTTCAGCCAGAAATATCCTCACTGGTTTATTCTCGGAGCATACACAAGTTCTCTGTGTTCAATTACAGCTTATATTTCAGTCATCCAAACTGCAGAATAAAACTCTCTTTTAATTAGCTTTGCCTATCTGAAATGAAATTAGATCAGTGGCTTTACACGGAGCACATCCACAGTGTTGACAAGGTCTGAGCTATACCAAAGTTTGCAACAGATAAACACGAGTGAGCCCTACTCTGCTGTAAGGTAATGTAAGCAAGGGTGACAATCACTACTCTGCAAATACAGCACGCGATATTCCCTCCTTGCACAGCCAATTGTCTTCAGTTTAGCCAGGAGGAAAAATAGTTTTATTATTCTGCAAAGTGAAACCACTACATGAAAGCCATGTTTTGTTCAAAACAGAGCCCGATCACTATGCCAAAGTCATGCTAGCAAGGACACATCAAAACCAAACTCCCCAGCCCCTCACTGCATTACTTGTTTATGTCAATCAGTTTGGAGATTTTTAACATTTGAGTTATGTTTATCTGAACCAGTTTTCAAGGTCTAATTATAACATGTGAAGTGGGGTGAGATTGCTGCTATGAAAGTCGCAATATAAATAAGAGGACTTGACGGTCTGACTGATACGTTGGCACAGACCAGACACGTATGTCACGTGGAACCCCAGTGCAGCTGTTGTAGTCCATGCTACAATAAATAGCCACGGGGAAGCGGTGTGGTCACGTGGGATTTTTTTAATAACACCTACTGTGCTAGTTGGCTGAATGCACTTGCCTTGCAAAAAAAATGGGTAATATCTGGAGTTTAAACATAGAAAAGCAACAATCCTGGCAGAACAAGGCTGCTCATTTTGAAGACTCTGCAGTACATGTTGCCTGCCTCTCCCGCCCTGTCCTTCTTTCGTGTAGTCCTCCAAAGATGACCCAAACACAACTTCCTGCTCAGCAAAACCAACAGAGCATGTGCTCTCATCTATTTGAGCTCAGAACAAGCTGTGCACAATGTGTGAAAACCTCTCCTTCTGCTGCAGGAGAGATGCACTGCAACTGCTCAGTAATGGGCATGCAAGGATCACTCCTGGCGGCACTCACAGATGGATGTCTCAGGTAAGAGTAGGCTTCTGGAGAGGATCTCTATTTAAAACCTGGACCCCAGTAGATGGCTGGTCTTGGGTGCTAATGTGATAAAGTATTCTTTTTTAGAGTCTCTGAAATGCCTCAACATGAAATAGAAGATGAAACTGCTGCTGGCTTGCAAATGGGCATTCATGCTGTGTGCTGATAAGAGAAGAAACCATCAATATTAGGCATTTGCAACGCACTGAACACCAATTAAAACAATTAGGGTCCATGAAATATTAATCATAAGACACCTATGCCCTTTCTAAGGCTAGGTTCTTATCCTTTATAAAAAAAAAAAACCCTGTCCTGCCATGGGGCATATGTAGATTTAAATTAGCAACCAGCAGTGAACTGAGATTTTGAGCAGGCTCTGGAAAATGCCTGGCATCCATAACTCCAGCAAGATGCCTTCTGGGTTTCTATTACACAGATGTGAGCAGCTTATTAACCCATGTTTCCCCACCAAGGAAAAGGCACTACAATTGCAATCATTGTCCTCCAGAAAGGAATTGACATCCCCTTTTTGACTCAGATTCTCATTATCCTGCTTATGCAGCAATGGTGCCACAAAATGCAAAATCATGCAACATTCAAATGTTTTTAGAGCTACTGACGTAACAGTTATATTTAGGTAAAATATTTTTTCTCCCTAGCTCCTTTCTATTCACCTCTCAATGTTACTCATAAAGTTTGTCCCTGTATCCATAATTAGTTGTATAAAGTGACAGGGCTATCAAGTTTGATAGTGCACACATATATCTCACGTCTTTTAAACCTAGACTTTAAGATGCAAAAAATGGCAAACTTCAAAATAGAAAAAGAACAGAAAAAACAATAAACCAAAACAATTTCATTGTGTATCTCAAGATACTTTCACCTAAGCCTAAAAGCATGTGCTTTATCTCCATCAATTTTGTTGCATATCATTGGACACCAGTGCCTGTGTTCAGCTATGCCCTGGATGCACTAGCAGTCTCTAGTTTAAGCATCTCAGAAAGGTCTTATAATCCCAAGCGTGATCTGAATTTGAGCCTGTAATCAGGCAGGAGCTGTAACTCATTACAGATGTGGAGCTGGGCCCCTGGCTTCTGCTGCAGGACAGAGCTGCAGGTTGGCTTCACAAGCAAGTGGGAGAGGAGCAGGAATCCCTAGTGGGACTCTGGGTGTGAGGATGTTCATATCTCCAAACCTGACGCTACCCCTACCCCAGATCACTACAGAACAGACACAGATTCAAGGGAGTACAGAGAGCCTCCTCCTCTCTACATCTTTAATTACCAGATAGTCACAGTGCACGGACTTGCCAGCCAGGCTTGGTGCCTCTTGGACAGGGACCTGACCGCTGTCAGGTCACTTGGCTCAAGGCACCACATGGCCCACAAAAGAGCTGCCTGGTTCTATCCATGACCCTTACCCTGGCCTTTGGCAACAAGATCCGCTCTCCTCCACCTCCCCATGCCTGCCACCACTAACAGCCACTGAAACTCACATTTTCACGTATAATTTCTAGATGTCTGGGTTTATTTCTTGAGAATATCTTGGTGTTTGGTTGGACTGAAAAAAACATTTGCAGCACACACTGTTCAAAGGCTGTTCATTGCTCTAAGATAGGAAGTTCTGAAGAGATTTTGGCTGTGTCTGAGGAGACCTGAAAAACGTGTGCATTAAACAGTGGATTGAGAAAGTTCCTATAAAGTTTTCCTTCTAGAACTGAAACAGGGAATGTGTAATCTTTACATCATTATCCACATTATTAAATCTGTGAAAACCAAACCACGTGCAATAACACAGCTGTTCTAACTAGGGGCATTTAATCTCCCACTATCATCTCAAAATATACATGCTTCAGCTCTTGGTTATGTACAGAGCAAACAAGGACTACAAAAAAATAACAAGCATCGAGGGAAACTTCCTATGTTGATTTCCACGTCTCTGCTTAAGTTCACAAACCAGAAAAAAAATCCTTCTTTACTTATCCCTAAAGGGGTAGCTGAATTTCCTGGAGTTGAACAAACAAGAGAAGAAAGTGTTACGTGTTTAGAAAGGTTAATTATATTCAGTCCCCCAAATCACACCTTTAAGACTATAGAGAATATGAGATTTTTGACTAAGGGCAGAGCTGAGAGATTTAAAACACTGAACTACTAAACAAATGTTCCTGGGATCCCATATGTAATCACACTGGCATGTGAGATGGTTGTGCCCATCCTGCTTGTTAGGAAACTCTTCAAAAGCTTAGGAGGACATGGTCATCTCTTGCCACACTCACGTGGGGATGTGGTCCTGATCCAAGCTGGGGGAATAAGCCTTCACAGCAACACAACTACAGAGATCTTCAGGTACAGAGACACTGCACAGCCCAAACAGCAGGAGAAAATGGGGGAAGAACAACTCTTCCTTTTGCCCAACTTGTCTTTAAGCCCCTTTTCCATAAGAACCTGGGTAATTTCAATCCCTTTTCTCACCTCTGTTCTGTGTTGCCTTTCTGAACACACTGCACACAAAGAAGAGTTAGCGAGAATGTTTTGAAAATGAAAATTTGGAACATCACAAATAAATATGCCTCTGGCACCCCAAAATCTGCAAAGAAAACTTATCACTATGCTGATATCCAGTAGGTCAAGCGTTTTCCAACATAAACAATGAACTCTCCAAGACAACCTATGGCACATTCAGAAACAAAGAATCAGATTAATTGCAGATGATATCAGTGTGTATACCATGTATGAACACAGTGGGAGGATTCCACAGTATCCCCTGGGATCATACCCAAGTGTAACAGTGATTAGATGTCTTCAATCCCACAAAATTTTTAGATGCAATTACCTTAAAAGGAATAAATTAATTGGCAGCTCTGTGTTGTATAGGAAACCTGTGCTCTGCAGGTGATCACTCTAGGGGAGGCTGACCTCTCCTGCTGACAGCCGAGTGAAGCTGTAAGAGCTGCCAAGGGCTCTCCATCACAGTGTGCCTGTAGTTGCCTGCTCAGTGCAGTGTCAAACTCCATCCTGCAGCTCCAAACTCACGAGGACCTACAGCTCCATCCCAGCCTGACCCTCATCCCAATAGCATTAACAATGGCTTTGTGGTATTTCAGTTCCTCAGAGGTTCACCACTTCTTCCAGGCTTTGTTTGAGTAGTTCACAGATAACCATAATTTATTCAATTATGAGAAGGTGAGGTGAAATGGTAAAAGGAAAGAAATAAAAGTTCCAATTCTTTCCTTCCAAGTTCTGTAAAGTAACTGGACTTATTTAATTACACTTTTGCAGCAATCGTGTCTCTACTAGCTTTATTAGTCACACAGCTATCTAAGCCAAATTCTCCTTTGTTACATTAATATAGTTGAAAACTCAAGGACAAAATTACTCCTACTGAAAAAAAATTTAAACTTTCAAATAGTTTTAAGCAATTGCTCTGTGAAAACCTGGAAAAAACACAGTGATCCTGAGACCTGACCACTTGCAGGACACACACAATATAACCTTGCCTAGAGATCCCACAATTTCTGCCCAAACATAGGCTCATCATCTCCAGATGCACTGTCCTAAAAGAAAGATCCTGCTAGTCTGAGAGACCTGGTGGCTGCAATGTAAACCATTTATTGAGTTTGAAGTCTGTTGGTAATTACAGCATTGTGTAATAACCTAGTGTGACACAGAAAACAAGGGATAATTGCAGATACATCAATCATTGCTGGTCCTCCCCTCCCCAGTTTGATGCCCATGGTTTTCCTTCTGAATATTCATGTTAAAACAATAGGGTTTGGTGTTTAATTTATTTTTGCTTGCTTTTGTTTCTTTTTTCATTAAATGGGTCAGTTATTCAAGCAAGACTTCGAGATTTGTTTTTTTAATTAAATCCCACTTTGGCTTATGATGACTGACAGATGTGAGGAGATGAGAAGAAAATGAAATTATTCACTAATTTTCAAAAAGGCACCTTATTCTGCCATATCTTTTGGAGGTGCTTTGTGCTCGGGCGCGCTCTGGGCTGAGCAGCAAGTACTAGAGCACTGCTGCTATCTACAGGTCTGCTCTGCGCACTGCTCAAACCGGACACAAAACCAAGTTCTGCGACGAGGATGCTCGTGACTGGGAAAGGGAACAAACTCGACACTAAAGTATGCTGGCTTTCGGGAAATGCAAGCTGGCAATCTGTAGCCTTTCTCTCCTATGGCTAACCCATGTTAAAAAAAAAGAAAATCAAGGCTTATCTGTGCTGCAGAAGAATGCAATTTCTGCTTTTACATTTCTTCTGCAAACAAAGAGGAAATGTTGCGCTCCCAGGTGCAGCGTAAGAGGAAGCATCTGCTCCCAGATGGGAACACTCTCCCAACCACAACACACTGGTGCACAAAATGTGGTGGGCTGGAAAGCACCTTTGAGCATGCAATGTTGAACTTTTAAGACAATTTGTGATGCAATTATAATTCACGAAAATTTAGTTGTTGCTCTTCATCATTGGAATTTACTTAATTTTTCTTTCCCTGTCTCTTCCTCTGTAACCTCTGTAAATCTTGATAACTGCTTTTCTGCATCTGTGAATAACACAGACAAACAAATAACCTGGAATGGGTTCAGTACTGCTGAAAACAAACAAAGCAGCTTTCAGAACAGGAGAACAATAACAAATAAACCTATCCAGTCAATACAAGCCAACTGCAGACTTGTGAAAAGCACCTATTTAACCAAAGATTGTGGATTTCAGGATCAGGCTAACAAAGGCATTATCACATCACAAGCTTTCAATAAACAGTAGAGGAAGGGACAAAATCAGAAAGAAGAAACTTTTTTTCCTAATAAAAAATAAAATAAATATTTTTTTTTCATAATAAGAAAAAACTCAGCTTATTTGTGAAATCTGTATCTGAACATTTGGCTGCTGAGATGAAGGGTCAAGTGCAAGAGCAAAGTATCCTGCAGCCAGGGAAAGCACAACTGAAGTTCAAACAGCAGGACACAGACACTTTGTGAAGTTTTTCCCATTTGGGAGGCTAGAAAACTCTTCCAAAATTGATTCCTCAAGACCATTGTCATCATCAGGCTTTTAACAAGACTGTTCCAAATGACTCTTGGCTCCACACTGAGCGTGCTGGTCATATGATTGCTTATGAAAAAATAATACCTGTTATGGCCTCTATAAATATCAGTTCCTCTGGAAACAACTTATTTCCAGTACTGGATTCCCAGTGAAAACTCCAGCGTGTGTGACTGGAAAATGGCACCCTGCCATTTATTTCTTTTTCACATTGGAGTCCTGTCTTTTTGTTGAAGAAGTTTAGCTAAAAAATTTGCCAGATCTATAATAATTACTGCCCATGATGTCTTAGAGAGTTCAGATAACTCTAGTGTGCAGCAGATCGTTTAAGCATTTGGAAGGACAAGCATCAGGTGAGGCTCAGAAATTTCTGATCTACAGAGCTCAGCCCTCATCTGATAAAACTTCAGTCCCTGTTTGGTAGCATCTTTTTGGCAATCTCTGTTCCTATTACTGTTTCTGAGAGACAGTATGATCCGTTTATAGTCTTCATGGAGAGGTATGGTGACCATCATTGCATCAGGGTACCAGGTGCTGTGGTGAGGCAGCGTCCCGCTTCCCAGACTAGCTGTCCTCAGCAGCAGTATAACACCCCAGAGAGCTATGCTCTGAGGGGCAAGCTGTGAACCCCACAGGACCCTTAGAGTTGGGTTGGCACAGTTTTTAACACGAAATGCCTACAGAATAAATACAGATTTCTCTTTAATCCAGAAACCTCCAGAGTTTTCCTCAATTTGGCAGACACTGAAAAGGTGAGGGGCAAGAGAAAAGTGGACACACACGAACACTTCAGGATATGAACTTCTGCAATGTACAGAAAAAAAGTAAATGGATATATGAATTCTTTCAGAGATAAAATAATTCCTGTATGGGAGCGGCACCGTGCACAGTGGGCTCTGCTGGCTGCCTGAGGGGGTCCGTCTACCCGCCCCTGCTGAGGTGATACTGAAAATACTGGCACATTAACTCTCTAAGATTTGTTTTGGAGTTTTAGAAAGCAGCATCCTTTATTTCAGTGCTGGACACACGAAGGAATGATTTCCATCAATCATGTGTAATAAGACAAGAGGTGGGGACAGAATATATCTCCCACTTACATGCGTACGTATAAATTTGCCTGGAAATTTTATGCATATTCTTTTACTTACCAAGGACTAATTTTAATATTGTTATGAATTTCACAACAGCCAGATCTCTGCTAACTGGAGCTTTGGAGTCAGCTCTGTCTGATCTTGCATTTTTAGACAGAGAAAGACTGCAAGCAGAGGTGATTATAGGGGCCTTCAGGAAAGCTGGGGAGGAGCTTTTTACAAGGGCAAGTAGTGATAGGATGAGGGAGGAATGGCTTTAAATTGGAAGGAGGAAGATTTAGAATGGACGTTAGGAAGAAATTCTTCACGCTGAGGGTGCTGAGGCACTGGCACAGGTTGCCCAGGGAAGCTGTGGATGCTCCCTCTCTGGAAGTGTTCAAGGCCAGGTTGGATGGGACCTTGATCCGCCTGGTCTGGTGGGAGGGGTCCCTGCCCACGGCAGGTGAATTGGAACTGGATGGGCTTTAAGGTCCCTTCCAACCCAAACTCATCTATGATTCTATGATTTTGATTTAAGTTGAAGTAGTCTTAAGATTCATCTAATTAGCCGTATTTTTGAAAGTTAGCTAGAATGTGCCTCTAATAGCATGTTTTATAATAGCATGTGTTTTTTTTTCCGGCGTTTTTCCAGACACCCTTCTTTGAGAAATGATAACATCTTGTATTAAGTATGATTTGTGCTGAATGGATGTCTTCTTTATAATCATAGAATCTATATAAATCCATGCTATCAGAGGGACATTCTGCCTAACTTTCAAAAATCCACAGTTACTCAGATGAAACTCAACTCTACTGTAAGCTTTACATCCAAAATATTCCACATTTGACAGGAGTAACCACTTCTTGGCTCATAGCGGCCTCGACAATCAGGGGGAGTGGCGCTTCCCCGCGCTCGGGGCTGGGGCTGGGGCACCGCCCGGGAGGGAGGCACCGGACCCGCCCGCTGTGCAGTTCCGCAGCGGCGTCCCCCGGCGGGGCGGACCATGAGCCAGCGCCGGCGGCCGCGGGACGAGGAGCTGGAGGCGCTCGGGTGAGCAAAGCGGCGGAGGGGAGCTGGCAGGGTGGGTGCTCGGTCCTGAATCTGGGGACGAAGCGAGGAATCACCCGGAGAGTGTTCTAACGAGCCCGCCGAAGGCAGCGTGCGGGGATCCCGGCGCCTCGTCCCTGCGGGGATGCGAGGGTCCAGCCGGCTCCCACGCGCAGAGGATACCGGCGCGCCGCAGGTGGCTGGCGAAAACCAGTGGTAGCTGGGAAAACTAGAGCACGGCAGAAAACTAGAGCTTCGAATGTAGTGGAGAGCTGGGCTTGGCAAAGTCATGGAACCATAGAATTGCTTGGTTGGAAAAGACCTTTGAGATCATGGAGTCCCACCGTACCTGTCCACTACTAAACCATATCGCTGAGCGCTTCGTCTGCCCGTCTTTTAAAGATCTCCAGGAAACCGCCTCGGTAGGGATGAGCCTGGGTTGTACCACATCCATTACCTGTGTCCCAAGGCAGCACCAAGCCCAGAGCTTCTTCACCAAAAGGATTGTCAGGCACTGGCACAGTTGCCCAGGGAGGTGGTTGAGTCTCCATCCCTGGAGGTGACTCAAGTGGACAGGTGCAGTTGGACTCTGTGATCTCAAAGGTCTTTTCCAACCAAGCAATTCTATGATTCTCTTCAGGGTTTCTGTCCTCCCTGGCTACAGAGCTGCCTGTCCCCTTGTCCTTCTCCTCATAGCCCAGAGTGGGTCCTGGCCCAGTGGGCTGCATCCCAACTGCTCCATGCTGGACCCTGGAAGGCAGCAGACTTCCTCAGGGCACCATGGGCTTCAGCAGCCAGAGCAGCAGATGTTGTGACAATGTCACCCTCATATAATCGCTTGGTTGGAAAAGACCTTTAAGATCATCAGGTCCAACCGTACCTGTTCCACTACTGAACGATATCCCTGGGCACTTTCTACAATCTCACTTGAAAGCAAAACTCAAGGAGCAAAAAGGAAGGCCGAAGGTTGCAACAGACCTCACTCTCTGACTAAAGTGGCTCTCCTGTTTTGCCTCCCCATTAGTTTTGCTGTTTATGGGAGGAAGGCTTTTCACCAGCGGCATTGCTGTGGGTGAGAAGCAATGTGGGCTGGAGGAGCAGTGCAGGTGGGTGCGGTGAGGCCAGGGAGGGAAGGGTCAGCAGCAGTGAAGTAAAGGGGAGACAAAGCAGAAGAAAGGCTGGTGAAGATACTGAAGATACTGGAAGCAAAAAGGCTCTAGTGCCACCTTTGCATTAAAAAAGAATAAATTAAAAAAGTATAGTTTTTTTCTGCTTCCTGAGCACTTATGGATAAGGATCATCTCATCATTTATTTTTGTGATTAATTGACTTAGTGAAGAAATTGGAGTGCAACAAAGAGACTAGGAATTACTATCTGCACACTGCACATATTTTCCCATATTTATGCCTATTACTGAGGCATACAACAAATATGAAGCGAAGTCACTTGGCAGTGGTACCCAGAATGGCCATTATATACTTATCCTTTGCATCTGTAAGATGTCTACGGGGGGGGGGGGGGGGGGAAGAGTTGCAGCTGCTGTGGGAAGCAGGATTCCCAATTACCAGACTTTTATTAATTCAGGCTGAGTTGATGTATGCCAGTAACCTGTGCTCATAAACAGCCTTGCTGGTCAGCAAGGAGTTTGTCCTCATAAATGATCTTGTAGGACTGCAGCCTGATGTGGTACTAGTGAGAAGGAAAGACTACAAACAAGAAGGCTACATACATGCATTTTAAATCTGTAGCTTCTTTATTTTTTTTCCACTTCAATGGAAAACCTAAACTTTTCACTCTGCCACAAATTACTAAGCATCTCCTTTAGGGCAGTGTGTTGAGTTAAATGCAGTATGAGTGAATAAGCAATGCTACACAAAGATTACCTTGGAACCATTAAGAAAAGCCCTTTTTTATATTTGTTTTGTTTTTTCCTTTTTTCTAAAGAGGAAAAAAAAGTCCTCGGACGCCAAACACTCTGGTATCATAGTCTGAAAGATCTCTTAATGTAAATACTTTTTCAGTTGTGAAAAGTAGGTGTGTCACGCTACAGACCATAAAGTTAGATTTTCAGTGACCACAAGGTTTTTGTATCGTAAACTAAATCATAGAATGGTTTGGGTTGGCAAGGACCTTAAAGGTCAACCAGTTCCAACCCCCCTGCAATGGACAGGACACTTTCCACCAGACCAGGTTGTAAAGCCCCATCCAGCCTGCCCTTGAACCCTTCCAGGGATGGGGCATCCACTGCTTCTCTGAGTAACCTCTGCCAGTGCCTCACCACCTCACAGTAAAAAACTTCTTCCCGATGTTTCTTCTAAATCTCCCCTCTTTGTGCTTAAAACTGTTCCCCCTCATTCTATCCCTCCCCTCCCTGACAAAGAGCCCTGCCCCAGCTTTCCTGTGGGCCCCCTTTAAGTATTGGAATGCAGCTGTAAGGGCTCTATGGAGCCTTCTCTTCTCTAAGGCTAGACAAATCCAGCTCCTTCAGCCTGTCCAGGTATGGGAGGTTCTCCAGCCCTCTGATCCTCTTCATGGCTGTCCCTGGTGCTATCACAGTGCTGAGTGCCTGTTAGACCCACCACAGTAGCTAGCAGAACTGAGACCAAACTCTGGTGAGGACTGTACGTCGTTGCCATAATAAAGACCAACAGAGACAAGGATCATTAAAGTGAGGAACAACTTTGATATTCATATACGTTTTGAGGGGAATTTAAAGCAAGTTATTTTACAGATTCTGCTTTTTGTGCAAAAATCAAAGAAGCTGGAGAACGTTTGAAGAAGTGTGAAATGGGAAGGACTTTTTCACTACTTTTAAGAGAAAGGAGGTTGGGTTCCAGGATGTCCTTACAGTTTACCAGTTCAGCTGGTCATCAAAATGGAAACTTGACAGCAATATAGATGGATGTACAGTGTAAAACCTCTCTGACTCTGTGCTAGGTTTGGAGAACCTGGTATTTGCTGGACTGCTCTTGATTAGTGCTCCTGTAATTACACAGAGAATTTTGGATCCAGTGAGAGCAAGGCAGGAGGGAGGAAGTAAAAATTGATACATACAAACCCCATCTTTATTTTACCTCTGCTATAGAGGTATCCCATCTGTGACAAGAAAAGATCAAGAAATAAGATGTAACAATCCCAGTTATAATCAGGGACAGTCACAGTCACTGAAGGATCTGGATACATCTGTGGCTGTTTATCAGTTGGATTATTTTTTTTGCAGAGACTTAGTATTTGTAAATGTGCCTTTCTGACCTTTCACATCACAATAAAAGAAAGAAAGAGTCATGGGTTTGGTTTAAAAAAAATACTCAATCTGAGGGAAGTTAGTGGGTAATATTTATTTAGAGAGTTTGGATAGTCAAACAATCAAAGAGTTCAAAGTGAAAATTGAGATTACTGTTAAAGTGTTTATAGGTGGAGCTTATGCCTAATGAAAGGAAGATCAAAATCAGAACATGCTAAAAAATGCGTTACCTCATTCATTAACTTCTTCCCTAAATGTACCGAAGTATTTAAATGGAAGCACTGAAGTTGGTCAAAAGAGACATAAGCATCTTGGCTTAAAGGAAAAGGGAACTGATTTTGTGATTCTTCTTTGAAGGTCTCTTTGGCTATGCCAGAGTCAGCCCTTTATCCAATTGCATTTATTGCTGTTACTGCTGAAAGAACAGCCTGCACAGCCTTCGTAAAGGAACTGGAATTCCCCGGACTCACATTATACGTGATCAGCTACAGGAGTTCCACACTGCAGTTCACATTATTTGCGCAAGAGATGAAAATGTGGAATATCTCGTCATCCGAGTAGTTACACGCTGGTCTAGTAACACAGCTTCTGTTCCAGCATAGAATAGCTTGGGTGACACTGTCATCTGGAGGCAAAATAAGCAGGGCAAGACGAAACTAGCTTTGTAGCCTTTTTCCTTTTTCAGTCCAAGCATTCTTTGTCATCCCTTGCAGCATAGCTTTCACGTTCCTCCAGCTCCAGCTTTGACAATACCATGACAGAGTATATTTGTAAGACTAAACAATACATTTCTTGCTTAGTTTTAGTAACAGGAGAGAAATTAGGCCACAGGCCTAGAGCAGATGATAAAATTGGAGAATTGAGGACTGTGTATGACTGGGACAGAGCAAATGGTCATGAGAATTTTTTGTCTTCATCTATATTTCTAATGTACACAAGGGCAAAATTACAGCAGCTAAAAAGTGGGCAAAAGAAATGGGTGATAATCAGAACAAAGGCAGCTGAGAGGAGGAGGAGAGAAAATGGAAGTGAAAAGCAGAAGCTGAAGTAGTGAAAGCCTGCAGTTAGAAGACCTGAACTTTAAGGCTCTCATGTTACTTCCTCATATTTCTATTTCTAAATTATTTTTCCTCTGAAATGGCACTCTTATATTCCAACAAAGTGTTTTACATAGGTGTGTGGGTGTGACACTGTGGAAGGATATTCAATAAATACCAGTCCTTCTGAGAGCACATCTAGACCATCTCCCCCCCTAGTGTGGATCTCTGTTCCCTTTCAGAGGTGGACAAAAGATGAATTAGTTTTGCTGTGTTTCTGCTTGGCTTCTGCAGCTCAGGCAGCCGAGGTGCTTTCTGTGGGGATGGTCACCCACCGAGCAGCACAAGCAGTATTGCACCTTCTGCAGTTGGGGAGGGAACTTCTGGGAAGGGAGCAGGGAGATCACCCAACTGAATACCAAGAATCTTCTTCCTGCTTCAGAGAAGGAAGTTCGAATTGTTTGACTCTACAAGCCAAACATTCACACAGTTTCTAACTCTAGCCAGGCTGTAACTATCTGAGGGCATAATCCGATAAGGACACAAAAAATAAGTGTAACCTCTGTTACTGCATTTATCTGATAGCTGGGCGTATCTCAGTGTTAACACTGCAGATACTATGGACAATGGCAGTCAAGAACAACTAGCTGTCCTCTCTTCTGGCACCAGCTATGTTTCATTTTCATGAGGAAGACAACTCATAAGGGAAGACAACGAAGCATTACACAGCTTGCACGTAGAAATGGCCAGGAAGAGAATTATCCAAGCCACTTGACATTTATTGTTGGGTTTACCAGGGATGAGTGTTTGTGTTCCTTGTGTATTCAGATACTGTTGATATCCACCTGATGGATTATGAATATATGTATACAGTGATTATGAATATAATATATATACTGATTAATAAACCTACAGGTTTATTCACCTAGTTACATGGGCAGAAATGTTTTGCAAAATATCCATATGGTTTCTTTGTCAACAGCATTATTAGAAATGACAGCTGTTATATCCCTCTTATCTGCAGGGGACATAGATAGTAAAGTTTCTTTAACATTTTTCTTTGAAACATCTTGCGTTGTTTAAGAAAAGAACAAACAAACATTTTGAGGATGATGTTCTTATCTGCAGAATGATTTTCCCACCCCAAACATGCTTACCTGTATAGGATAAAGATATTTAATGTAATTCAGGATGAAGTTAAAGTCACAGGAATGGGTAAATGACAGCAATTATAAACTCTGAAACAGAGACTGCCAGTCAAATCAGTGATAAAGAACCCCAGAAAGGGGAGCATGCAGGATTTCTTATAGGAGAAATTAAATAATAAGGAAAGAAAAACTTGCTAGGTGTGATGTATGCATTTGAGACAGGAGGGTGTTTGAGGCCAAGGATTCCCAGCAGAAGTGGCTCTCAAGCAGGGAAGGACTTCCTTTTATCTTTCATCTTGTGTTTGTTCAGACAATTCTGAATCAGGAGCCCTGGGTGTTCTCTACACTATTGGTGATTTTCAGTCTGACAAGTGTGAAAGTACAGGCTATAATTCTGGACACGAGATTCTATAATTTGTATCAGGTAAAGGTGACTTTTGAAAGGACTTTCTGAAACAGCCAAGATATGCACCATGGTTCAAAATGAAAGAGTTCAGACATAAGACCGATATGGAACTGTTGGAACATGTCCAGAGGAGGTTACGAAGATGATCAGAGGGCTGGAACCCCTATGCTGTGAGCACAGGCTGATAGAGGTGGGGTTGTTCAGCCTGGAGAAGAGAAGGATCCAGGGGAACCTCATAGCAGCCTTCCAGTACCTGAAGGGGCTACAGGAAAGCTGGGAAGGGACTTTTTGGAAGGGCAAGTAGTGATAGGATGAGGGGGGAATGGCTCTAAATTGGAAGGGGGAAGCTTTAGATTAGACATCAGGAAGAAATTCTACATGCTAAGGGTGGTGAGGCACTGGCACAGGTTGCCCAGGGAAGCTGTGGATGCTCCCTCCCTGGAACTGTTCAAGGCCAGGCTGGATGGGGCCTTGATCTGCCTGGTCTGGTGGGAGGGCAGCTGAAACTGGATGGTCTTTAAGGTCTCTTCCAGCCCAAACCATTCTACGATTCTATGAATTCAGCTATTTGAAGGACTTGCTAGGGGCTTCAGACAGATGGGTTTGTAAAGCCTTTTGATTTCCTTAATTTGTTGTTTCTGTTTTAAGAAGGCAAGGTTGATGCAGTATCATGTTTTCTATCAGCAGTTTCCTCTCCTAGATATCACTCAAAAGACAACAAAAACTTAACCCAAAGTTAACTGCCCTTTAGTGTTTTGGTGAATGAGCCATGTCTCCCGCCTGGATTTACCCACAAATGTCAAAATCTGCCTAAAAGATTTTTTCTAAACAAGATAAATAGAAGGATTCCCCCTTTGACAAATACTTAAATTTTGCTAAAGTGTATCTAATAGTGTCTAAACTGTTTGGGTTTCATTTTAGTCTTGTTTACTGGTATCTGTGTCATCAAGCCAGCTTGACTAGGAGAGCAGAGTATTTGCATAGGTGTGTATTTGTTTACCTTCTTGGTAGTCTGTCCAAATGCTACATTTTCTGCAGCATTTTTAAATTTTACCTGTGTTTATACAACTGTAACAAATTTTGAGTGACCATTTTCACAGTGAAATATCCAAGTGACCTGACAGTTGATACCAACTGAACCATCTGTGACAGTTAGGAGGAGGAAAAAAAAAAGTCTGTGTGCAACAGACGTGTGTTATTGTCTTACATCCACTTCTACTTTTTAAGCTGAGCAAGAGGAACACGGTAGCGTTTGAGAGATTTTTGTCTGAGACAGCATATTTAGGCAAGAAGATTGGTACCACCTTGACAGCAGTTTTGCTGTTGTTGTTGGGTTTTTTTGCTTAGTGGTAAAATTTCATTATTCATGGCCCTTTTACATATAAAGAGAGAATATGTTTAAACACAACATTTTTTATACTTGTGACATCTATTTTAAAATCTTAGTAAAAGTTTCTTTAGAAATAAGGTAACAGTGCATTTAGGAGCAACCTTACACTGAATGCTCCTCCTTTGTAAAATGCCCACTTAAAGGTTTTCTCAGTGTATATTAATTTTGCACAGAGATGAGAGAAATAGCGTTATGAAATTCCATCCAAAATGCAGTGTTGTCTTCTCAGCTGTAGATCTGGCTGAGCGTGTGTGCTGATATGATCCTGATCACATCAGGACAGATCTGACCTTTGGCTGTTACTTGGGCAGTTAATGCCAAAGCGGATTTTGGCTAACAGGTGTTTCAAAGGATGGCACTTTGATCTTTAAATAGTCATTATTTTATTCTGCTGTATAGATGGTCCATGCAACGCGTTCTAGAGCCAAAGCAGCAACATTTTGCCTGTATTGAGTTTCACATGGATCTTGTCTTCCGCAGGGTTAGCAGTCCGGAGTCTCTTGTAAAGCAATTTGTCAGCCAGCTGGCCTTTCAAATGGGCAGCCACCTAAACTCAGAACTAAAACTTCACAGGAGATGCCAAGTTTAGTAGCAGTTTACGCTGAACGAATAAGGAGGAGGAGTATACAATTACACCTCATTTCAGTTTGAAGACTGCCATGGTACTGACGCCAGAAAGTGCTGTGATGACACTTTTGGTTTCAGTCAGACTGATTTCTCTGGCTGAAACACTAAAAGATTTTGACCCCAATACTACAGATGGGCACAGTTTAAGGGAAGGGGAAGGATGCTTGGCACCGCTCTGCATACAGACAAGGAGAGAACCTTGTACCCTTGAGGAGTTGTGCCCTGGGTAAAGCATCCCCTCCTCCTCATGCACCAGATGGTCGGGGGGGTGTATATGACTACTGTTAATATCTGCATCTCTTACAGGATTGGCACTCCAGCCTTTTGTAGCTATGGCCTAAATTTTCACTTCAAATTCCGACAGTTAACTTTTCTCCCTTCCATTGTTCCTTCTTCCAGAAAGGTTACGTTTCAAATGAAAATTTTTAAGCTTAGGCAGGTATGTTTCATTGCAGATCTTAGTGGTGCAGATGAACTGAGTTGCGGGAAATGCAGAGTCTGTGGGGAGTTCTAAGTGGTGCCTGTTTGCCCTAAAAGAGGAAGCATACCGAAGTGTGTAGATATCTCAGGAAGTGCAGATTCTGAAAATAGACAGAGGATCCTGCATAACCCCCAAAACTGCTTTCACCTTACCAGCACAGACCTGACTAATTTGTTGCTCATGCAGGTGGAATCTGCAAGGTTTTTTAGATTGAGCAAAGTGTCAGCTGTTTTTACACAACTTTGTAGTAAAAAAAAAAACCAAACAATTTTCCAAGCTTGCCAAAAGGAGCTGCTGAAAGGTGCACAGTTCTGTGCAACCTGCCTCTGCCTGTGAAAAGGGTGGCAAATCAAATTGCAGCAGCGTTGGTTGCAGTCCATTCTCTTTCTCTGACTTGGCTCCATGATGCAGCAGAAGCTGCCGGTTGAGAGCTGAGCAAGTGATGCTTCAACCCCTTGTGTCTTCCCAGGTGGTATCACGATAACCTTACTCGACATGCAGCAGAGGCGCTGCTGCTTTCCAACGGGCAGGATGGAAGCTATCTCTTGAGGAAGAGCAATGAAAGAGAAGATTTGTACTCCCTCTCTGTAAGGTGTGGTATGGGGAGAAGTGAATTTATCTCACACCGCACAGCTAGCAGTTTCAAAGCTTCACTTACTCCCATGTTTGTCTGTGTGTCTCATGCGTTGTTATAACGTGCAGATTTCTTCCTAGGGCTTGAACTTTTTAAACATATATCCCTAATGGTGTAATCCTGCTGAACGACGTTTTATTAGAAGAAAAAAAAAATTGATTTGCATTTGGAAATTGCTGTCATTTTTCCAGACTATGAATTACTCTTATTGATGAAAAACATCATTCCATGGATTGCCTTTAGGTGTCCAGTCTGCATGGTATAAACTTGTGTGACAGTTACAAGAGCTTAAGAAAGACCTTATGGGAGTAGAGAAGTTTTATAGTGAGGATAGTAGTAAATATACCACTTCATAGGCAATAACTTCATCAGTTTCTGGGTCACTGTAAAGGAACTGTCCGCCAAGGGATGATATATTGTTTTACTCCTCTGCTCTGGGCTAAGACTCAGTTTTACCCAGTAATGTGTGACTGGTTTGAACATCATTTACCAAGTGACAGACATCAGGCCCTTGAAGTCCTCAGAACTACAGCAATTTACATCAGTTCTGGGTGCAGATATTACAGAGCACAGGTGGCCTCCAGGCCTGGGTGTTCACTACTGAATGACATTTACAAATCTCCCAAAAGCAGAGAAGCTATAATAATTTAGAGAGGCAATATGAAAGATGCTTGCATTAGACACACAAGGTAGTTGCTGCATGTCAGCTGAGTGGAGGTAACCAACCCTAAATACACTCTTAACCTTTGGCAAGTGTGTTTTAAGCCTCTTCAGTGGAAGTTTGAGCTAGTGCATTCAAGCTCATTTCTGTCCCAAACTGAGCCTCTGAACAATTAGTGACCACAGTTCAGCTGAAACACAGCAGCTTTTTAAGCTAAAGTCAATTTGATCAATATAATGATGCCTGTTATTCACAGCCTTAATAGTCAGGAACACAGATTATGCCCTTGAAATTGTGACTTTCTGCATATTCAGTACCAGGAGCTGTTGTAATTTGAAGTGTAGTCATTTGGAAACAGAGGAAAGTGCAATTTGCACATACCTTGTTCCCTAGAGATGGAAAAGGCAAATGCAAGTGACTTCGCTCATCTCCGATAGAAGACCCAGGAGCAAGGGTGCCTATACATACCCTACTGAAATTATTACTGCTTTAGATAGCCAATCATGCAAGGAATTTCTTGGGGTGCCCAGTAGATCTGAAGGAGATGTTATAAAATGGGTGTTCAGAGTAGCAATGACTGAATGGATTGCAAGTCTTGGAGAGCAGAATAATAGCATTTATAAATAATAGCTTTCTGTACAAAAAAAAAAAGTCATTCTAGTCATTCTACATGAATCGTTGTCTGCTGTTTAATATTTTTTTGACTGTAAAATGTAACTGAACATTATTTGGCATAATCTCCTTCAGACAATTTAAAAAATATGTATCTTAAAACTAGTGGTAAAGGGCACTCGGGAAACAACTTACTGTAATAAAAAAAAATGTGTATAGTTCTGTTAGTAGGAAACAAGAGCTAAAGTGTTACTTAGTGAAAATAAATTTTCTTCTTTCACAAATTCTAGCCTTAGAAGACTTTGAAAAGCCTACTTCAGGCCAGTTACAATCTTCTGTTTGGTTCTCCATGTAAGAAAAAGAGTCAATTACTGCATTGCCTTGTGAACTGAATATCCCTAACAGGAGTTTGATCTTTTTTTTTCTGTTACATTAGGGTTTTGATGGTACAGTTCCCTTGAAATACTGAATTTGAATGTAAAACGTTTTAATAATTTTCTAGTGTTTGTTTAAAGTTTTCCTTTCTCTTTTTTTGACTAATATTAAAACTTCATTTTAGAATAAGTAATGCAATTTTATTCTGATACATTTTTGTATAGAGGATAATTTTAGCAATTCTACCTGTTATTTTCTCTCCTAAAATTTCTTCTGCAGCTTTTATTACATTTTCTGTGTCTGCCTCAACAGGAACTTCACTCATTATTATAGTTTGTTTTAAAAGGAAACAATGCTCAGAGACACCCCTTAAGGTTTTTTATTGATGGCTGTAAGAAGAGAGAGACATCGCACATTGCCCGAAATCCCCTCCCCCAGCTAAATTAGCCAACTTTAAAAAGGAACTAGGAAAGAGAGTAGAAGTTGCTCTCATTGCAACATTGCATTTCTTGTGAAATTAAATGAAAATATGAAAACCATGTCCGTACAGCAGTCACTGCAGCTCTTTGGTGTGTAGGGCATCTGCACTTGGTTTGCATGCATTCTGTCTGTGCTGACTGTAGCACAAAACGTGAGAGGTCAACAGAGCCATGTTCTCCAATATCATGAGTACTTGAGTACCATTCAAAGATAAATATTTGTTTAAATACCTATTTCAAGTTATAATCTCTTGTGGAAGTGGTGATAAACAGTAAAGATGACACTATAAATCCCTTTCTTCAGCATATTTTCAGTGTGTTTTCTACATACATTTTTCCTTGGGCAAAGTTTTCTCTGGAATGTTTTGGATGCTGGCAAAATTAACAGAGGTAAGTTTTTCACAGGATAGATACTTAGACACTGTGTGCTTCACAAACTACAAAAGTCAAAGTAATTGCCCGTCCGGGAAGTGAGGCCTTGCACACTTCTCTAAATACTATCAGCTTTCATAAACAAGTGCTGTTACTTCCCTGACAGGAGGAGGACCCTGTTTCATGTTTAACAGTGCCCACCATAGCAGAACCATTCATTCAAAAACAGACACAAAGCAGACAAACTCTGAAGCCTTAGGTATCTAAATTCAGGTTATTAAATCCCTGTTCAGGTGCAAAAGGAATCAGTCTGTCTTTGAAGGAGAAATACAAAACATTTTTAAGGAGATGAGGATACCTGAAAATTCAGACGTATACCAAGTAACACAGGTACAATATCAAGGCTAAAGCCTAGGAAGGGATATCATTCTGCTTAGACAGAAGGCTGGGAAACTCATTTGTAAGTCTTTTTACTGATTGTTGCAAGAGTTAATTTAACTTGACTCTTCCAGGTTTTCGTCATCTCATACCTGTAAAGCAGCGATTAGATTTTTCATAATAAATCTGAGTCAGAACTGTTGAGTATTAAGAAGGGACAATAATGGCAGTAGTATTACTGCTAAGGCAGTGATTTTCAGCCTGTGATCTGGACTAGATTTCCTGTAGTGGAAGGTGCTATTTAAGAGTTGTACATGCAAAGTGCCTTTGGCATTTATGCCTTGACAAATTTTCTTTTTTTTATTTTAGGGGAAAAGATTCTGTGAAACACTTCCACATTGAACATACAGGAACTTCATTCAAATTTGGATTTAATGAATTTTCTAGCTTGAAGGAATTAGTCATGCATTTTGCAAATCAGCCTTTAATTGGAAGTGAAACCGGTAAGGAGAGCCCTATTTGAATGAACACATTTGTAGTCATGCATCATGAGTAAAAGGAGCTTCTGATGTGTTGTTGGGTAGATCTACTGCTGAAGTGTTCCTCTTCAGAAATTCATATTTGTATTAACCTCCAGTATCTAAGATGCTCCTCTTCAAGAACTCACTCAGGTACTGTGAAGACAAGCTACATGTAAGCTTATGGGGTTTTGCTAACCAGTGGCATGAGCTCTTTTTGATTTTTCAGAGAGAAAAGGAAGCATTTGAACACATTTGAGCAGAACCTTCTCAAACAGGGCAAAACCGAAGCAGGGTGATGAGTCAGAAAATACATGTTCGTCTGTGAAGTTCAACCCTCCCAATAAGAGTAAATGGAAAAGGGACTTGAAATTGTTTAGCTCCACTTTTCTTCATCCAAGGAAAAAGTCTACAGTGATATATTCCTCTTTCCCATAGGGAATGCAC
The DNA here is from genome assembly GCA_033556795.1 of Tapera naevia. Lineage (NCBI taxonomy): Eukaryota > Metazoa > Chordata > Aves > Cuculiformes > Neomorphidae > Tapera > Tapera naevia. The sequence continues at coordinate 7,179,746 of JAUMJJ010000175.1, read as the reverse complement.
CCTTTTTGTCAGCCTACTGATGCCATCTGCCATCACAGTGATTTGTCTTGTTTTCCAGAAAGAAACGCACAGGCTTCATTAGCAGCCAATGTGCTACCTGAATTAAGAGTCAAAAGATGAAACTTGATTCCTGCAAGTGAGTTAAACACCAGCAGACCAGAATCCTTGGAGAAACAGATGCATATTATGATAATGCCAGTTTTAGGTTTAGCTTCAACTGTGAGAGTTGAAGATGTGTCAGTGTCAGTACAAGTTAGTGCCGAAACTTAAGTATCCTGTGTAGAAAGTGTATGCAAATAACTCATGGTATAGATGAGATATAGAAATGACCAATTAAATAATAGTTGGCACATGCAATGACTGCAATATGCCACACACTAAATATGCACCAGTGCTCTTGTCACACAAGCATTTGAATTCAAGGGTGTCTTTGCAATTCCAGCACTGCACCCCGCCCCCCAAGAAAAGTGCAGTGATACACTCGATATGGCATTTGTATCTTTCAAAGAACATTCTCTTTTTAAGTTGCTTTTAAGAGTGTTTCAGAGTTCCTACATGTATCTTTTGTGCCAGTAAGGTATTTTTCCTGTGAAGTCAGACATACACCCACAGGCCTAATGGTGTAAGGATTTCAGTTGACATACAAAACTCTTATTTCCCCGTTCCTTCGCTGCATGTGTTGCAGACATTAGTTATCAAGGCATTGGTGTTATGTGATCTCTGTGGACAGGATCCACACAGCTGAATGATGGGCTCACTTGTCGCCTTAAGCTCCCTAATCAGTTTCTGCTGACTCTGTGAAACCTCTTTAAGTTGGATGTGCTACAGAATAAGAAAAGCCATTAGAACATCACATCAAGAAACCTTCCACCTTACCATGATAGCACTAGGGAGGAACAGACAGTTAGCACTCGGGTGATTTCCCTTCAGGTACAGGTGTCAAAGGTCTCCTGGATGGGAATTGATGTATATAAAAAAAAACAGAGGGTAGGGGCTCATCAGAACCCACTCTAAGCCAAGTGTCAGCGTGACAGAAGAACCAGCCAAACACAGGGTTGCACAGCAGGGTGGCAGAAGGGCCAGCAGCAGAGTCTGATTTCTTAGGCTACACTTCCTTTAAGTGAAGAGCAGCAAGCAACCTTTGGCTTAGGCATTAGCAGAAAGTAGTTGGACCAGTTTTTTTATTCCTTGTTATACTTGCAAACAGTTTTCTATAGAAACACTATGAGATCAGGAATGAGGGAGTAAAGAAAGATACCATGACAGCATTTTTCATCTCCTCCTTGCTTTTGGACAGGATTTTATAAGACAGTGAGCCACAAGATAGTGGAAACATTACATATTCTATCTTCCATAAAAGTTTTGTCTCACTGGAGCTAGTTTAGTGTCTGAAGAGGCACACCAGACTCTGATCAGGCCTGCGTCCCTGTGAGCTGGTCTGTGGAGTACAGTGGTTCTTTCATACTGGGGCAGCTGTGGGTTTGTGCTTTGAGCCCAGCAGCCCTTGTCTTCTATGGCTTCATTTGCCACTGCAAGTTGCTGCATGGACTCACATCTATTTTTCTGCAGTGTAATGTGTATGCTTCCTTCTGAACTACAGATAATTAAAGGGAAATTGTGGCCACTGTTTCCTGTGAGATGGTTTATTGAACAGGCAAACTGAATCTCTTCAGTAACAACATTAAGGCAATATACGATTATATTTTGCCTTTTTTCAAAGTGACGAGGTCAGCATGTTGTTCCTGTCTGCTTTGTTTATCAGTTTTTACATGAGTTATTTTGAAGAGATGTAAAATCTTTAAGTCATTACCCAGACAAAAAGCCAAAGTCACTAGAAGCTCTCATATCCAATTTTTGTTCTTCCTTAGAAACAGATATCATGCACAAACATGCAAGAAGAATATCACTACAGTGTAGCTTTTACTCATTCTTTTGTAGAGTTACCAGATGATTCTGTACAAGTATCTTGTGGAGAAGAAACATAGAGAACTTACTAGAAAACAAATATTGTGTAAAACATTAAACCAAGTCCTCCCAGTTCTGCAGCAGGGCTCTTTATCTGCAGTGTGCAGATGATGGTACTCTGCTTCTGTGCAACAGCTTAAGAGTAGTTTCTGTAGACAGGTGATGGGGGTGTTCTCAATTTCATTTTAAAAGATAAAGCATTTTTTTTGCTGCAAGGCCAGGGAAAATTAAACTGATTTTTGACTTTTCACCTATTGCAAGTTGAATATATCACATTTGCATAAACCCACGTGCCTGGAAATAGATTTCAGTTGGTTATGTAAAATACAATTTTTCCACTTCCCTTTGTCCGCCTTCCCATTACAAAGTGTACTTTAAACTTGATTCACTTTTAAATTACTCAATCACCTGTGGGTTTTAAGTCCAAGTTCTTACCAGTTCTAGCATCCCTCCTCCTTAAGAGCTGACAGTATCAGCATAAAATACAAATGGAGCAGTATTTGGTATGCTCTGATAATGTTTTTAAAGAATGGGAGTAGGTGGTGTAGCAGTTACTGCTTTAAGGAGGTTCTTCACTATTATGGATTCACTATTGAGAATGCACCTTTTTGAATGGAACGTGAAATAAACATGACTTTATTTGAAGAAAAGAGAATGACTAATCAAAATGTTACTAACTGGGAAGGGCTGTGGTAAAACAGTTAGAGACAATGGTAATGTGGACTTCATGTTGGGAAGTCTGTATCCAGAGCTTTGACAGACTGAGTGATTTATGCAGAAAGCAGTGGGTTATTGGCAAAAGCAGGATGGCTGTTAGGAGCTCATATCTGTTCTAGCATCCTGCCTAGCTGCCCAGCCAGCCTCCTGTGCAGGAAGGGATTTCATGTCTCAAGTGATTCCCTGCCAGCATTAATAAGTTTAAAGGCTACAGTTTTAACAGTTGCATATAAACAGGTGTGGCAATGTCTGTAGTCACATCTTCATGACTGCACTGAAAGTGTAATTCACATGTAGGCCAGCATTTCAGCTGTAACTGTGAAATCTATGTTTCAGTTTGTTCTGTATTACCTAGTTGCTCCTTGACTGGAAAGCAGGTTCCAGCAGGACAGGACACAGCTGCCTTTGAGGGTTGTCTGATGCTCCTGATTTTTTGCCATTTATCATCCGTTGCAGAAGGAGTTTAATTACCTGCTGCTTCAGAGAAATGAAGAGCATTTTCACTCTTGTTTTCAGACAAGTAAAACCAAATTGACTCCACTGTACAGGGATGAGGGAACAGAATTAGGCAAAGTCCAAGTGCCCAAGGCATTAAGGACTCTAAGCAATACAATAAAGGCAAAGAAGTGAGACTGGTCAAACCAATCCAATAGCAAGTGCCCCTCTGTAGTTTGCATGGGTGATTTTTTGTAGAAAATACCCTTCACAAAGCCTAAACTATTAGATGATGCGTGTTAGAAATATTTGTCTAGTTTTATCAGTATGGGAGAGTTATTAAGAGCATCTGGTTGTTTTCTGTCATGGCCTAGAGTCCTGCCCTCTTGCAAAACAAAAAAAAAAAAACCCTTACAGGGAGTGTCACAGAGATCTTTGAGAGGTTATTACTTTTTCCTAAAATTAAAAAGCTACAAGAGAAAAGGTTAATCGTTCTACAAACAGGCTGGTACTGCCAGCTATTCTCTAAGACTGTTCTTGCCAGTTGACTTACTCTTGCTCTTTTTCTTTCCAGGAACATTAATTGTATTGAAGCATCCCTACCCAAGGAAAGTAGAAGAGCCTTCTATTTATGAGTCTGTCCGCGTTCACACGGCAATGCAGACGGGAAGGACTGAAAGCGATCTTGTTCCAAATGCTCCCTCAGTAAGTTGCATCCTGATGCAAGGAGTGCTTCTCCTGACCCCAGTTTAGTATGATTGTTGGAGTGAGCTATGGAATAACATCAGTAATTCATCCCTTTATGGGTTTATAAATACAGGAAGTCTCTGCTGACCAAGGCAAAACAAACACAGACCTGCTAGGTCAAGTCCCATGACAAATAGAGCCTTTCACAATTGTTGTCACTGAGACCTCTGATGCTGCCATTGGGAAAACATTGTCTGCCCCAACCTAGGTGAGCCTGATGGTCCAAAGAAAGAATATATGAAGGTTTTCATTCTCTTGTTATATTCCTTTTAGAATGTTATCTCAGGAGTAACAGTAGCAGGAATTAAAAAAAAACAAGCCCAACACTTCTCACATATTTCTGACAATGCTCATCAGGGTGTGTGCAACAATTAGTGTGTCAGGTGGCACAGTAAACCCTTGTTTTGCCATGCACTCTTTACAGCTCGTGGGAAGTCTCTTTCTCCCCCCACAGGTGAGGAGAGAAATACACTAAATAGAAAAACAAAGCTGCAGGATTCACCACGTTTTGTCTCACTCAGTGAAAATGAGGATTAGTTGACAAGAAACAGACAGTAGTCCTGACAAAACAAACTCATTACTTATTAATATTTTTGCAGTCTCCTTGGTTTGGCAAAATTATTTTGCGCAGTTAGCAAAATAGAGCTTCCTTCCTAACTGGAAGGAAAGAAAGAAAGAAAGAGCATCTGAATTTCTGGTCAGTTAAAAAGTGACCTTTTGAAAAAAAAATATCACAGTATCACAGTATCACAGTATCACAAGGTTGGAAAGGACCTCTGAGATCATCAAGTCTAACCTATAACCTAACACTAACACCAACCATCATCTAGACCATGGCACTCAGTGCCTCATCCAGTCTCCCTTTAAACACCTCCAGGGTAGGTGACTCCACCACCTCCCTGGGCAGCCCATTCCAATGGCCAATCACCCTTTCAGTGAAGAATTTTTTCCTCACATCAAGTCTAAACTTTCCCTGACGAAGCTTAAGTCCATGCCCTCTGGTTCTGCCACTGGTCACCTGAGAGAAGAGACCAACCCCTGCCCGACTACAACCTCCTTTTAGGTAGTTGTAGAGAGCAATGAGGTCTCCCCTGATCCTCCTCTTCTCCAGGCTAAACAGCCCCAATTCCCTCAGTCACTCCTCATAGGGCTTGTGCTCCAGCCCCTTCACCATCTTCGTTGCCCTCCTCTGAACACATTCCAGTATCCTAACATCTTTCCCATACTGAGGGGCCCAGAACTGGACACAATATTCAAGGTGAGGCCTGACCAGTGCCGAGTACAGGGGGACAATAACTTCTCTGGTCCTGCTCACTACACTATTCCTGATGCAGGCCAGGATTCCATTGGCCTTCTTGGCCACCTGGGCACACTGCTGGCTCATGTTGAGCTTCCTGTCCACCAGCACTCCCAGGTCCTTTTCTACCTGACTACTCTCTAGCCACTCTGTCCCCAGTCTGTAGCTCTGCATGGGATTGTTGTGTCCAAAATGAAGTACCCGACATTTGGACTTATTAAACATCATCCCATTAGAATCGGCCCAGCTCTCCAATCTGTCCAGGTCCCTCTGTAGGGCCATCCTACCCTCTAGCAGATCAACTCTTCCTCCCAGCTTGGTATCATCTGCAAATTTGCTGATGATGGACTCAATCCCCTCATCCAAATCGTCAATAAAGATATTAAACAGGACGGGACCCAATACCGATCCCTGGGGGACACCACTGGTGACCGGCTGCCAACTGGATGAGACACCATTCACCACCACTCTCTGGGCTCGGCCATCCAGCCAATTCCTAACCCAGCACAAAGTGCTCCCATCTAGGCCACGAGCTGCCAGCTTCCCTAGGAGTCTACTGTGGGAGACAGTGTCAAAGGCCTTGCTGAAGTCCAAGTATACCACATCCGCAGCCTTCCTCTCATCCACCAGGCGAGTCACATGGTCGTAAAAGGAGATCAGGTTGGTCAGGCAGGACCTACCCCTCCTAAATCCATGCTGGCTGGTCCTGATCTCTTGACCGTTCTGCAGGTGGCGCATGATTTCACCCAGGATTATCTTCTCCATGATTTTACCTGGGACCGAGGTCAGGCTGACAGGTCTGTAATTACCTGGATCATCCTTACGGCCCTTCTTGTGGATGGGCGTCACATTGGCCAACTTCCAGTCTTCCGGGACCTCTCCAGTGAGCCAGGACTGCTGAAAGATGATGGAGAGCGGCTTAGCAAGCTCATCCGCCAGCTCTCTCAGCACCCTAGGATGGATCCCATCCGGCCCCATAGACTTATGAGGGTCCAAGCGGCTCAGCAGGTCTCTAACCTCCTCCTCATGGATTGCAGGAGGGCCATATTTCACCCTGCCCCCATCAACCACTTCAGAGGGCCAACTGTCAAGCGAGCTGACATCCTTGTTGTTAAAAACTGAGGCAAAGAAAGCATTAAGTACCTCAGCCTTCTCTGCACCTTTGGTTACTATATTTCCCTCCACATCCAACAAGGAGTGGAGGTCGCTGCCGCCCTTCTTTCTGCCATTGATGTATTTATAAAAACTCTTCTTATTGTCCTTAACAGAAATGGCCAATTTGAGCTCCAGCTGGGCTTTTGCTTCCCTGATTTTTCTCCTACACGACTTAACAACATCCTTGAACATGACCTGACATACATCCCCTTCCTTCCAACGATGATACATCCTCTTTTTCTTACTTAGTTCCTTCAGAAGTTCCCTACTCATCCAGGGCGGTCGTCTGCCCCTACGACTCTTCTTACAACACACAGGGACAGCCCGCTCCTGCGCCTGCAAAACTTCATTCTTGAAGTATATCCAAGCTTCCTGGACCCCCTTGCCACTAAGAGCTATTTCCCAGGGTACTTTCCTGACCAGTTCCTTAAATAATCCAAAATCTGCCCGCCGGAAGTCCAGCATTGATGTTCTGTTCCTGGCTTTTCCTATTACATTGTTCAGAGAGAACTCAATTATTTCATGATCACTAGACCCTAGACATCCTCCGACAACAACATCACTCACCAACCCATCTTTATTTGTAAACAGCAAATACTCAAAAGATGCGCAAGACAGGCAGGGGAAACACTTGGAAAAGGAAATTCCAACTGAAGTGTGGTACAATAATAGAAACTATATCCCAACAGGCACATTACTCAAAAGGAATTTTTGGCATTTTCACATCAGGACTTCATTACTCTAGAATCACTCTGTCTTAAAGTGGGAAGGTGGCTTGCTGTATTCTGACACAGACTTACGCCCCAAAAAGAGCAACGTGTTGGAGAAGAGTGTCCACCCTTTTACCCCTAGTAAATTTGAGCACAGTAAAAACTTGTGCCTGGTGGTGTGAGAAACAAGAGAACATCTTCATATCCATTTGGGCCACTTGCTCTGACATCTGTGACTCCCTCAGACAGTAATTAGAGACTTTAAATGTCTAGTAGTCATATCTAAGGGAGACAGGTGGTTTGTTCAGAACAGTATTGCTCAGAACAGAGAGGAGAGTTTTTAATGACATAGTATATTTTTGGAGAAAAAGAGGAAGAGTTACATTAATATGGGTTAATGAAGTTGGGAAAAGAACTACTTCTGATGTCTCGCAACAACGCTTCAGGGCTAAATTCCATAACGGAACTTAACTTCCACATACAACCAATTAAAAAGCAGCATATTTTCAAGAGCAAGTAGCAATTAACTTGGCAAGAGTTTGATTTTCAGATGTCAGCAGTCTCAGTTAGGTCTCTACAGAGTTTCAGTGAGTATCTGGAGAAGCCATTAGGTCCTGACATTACTCGTGGTGCCAAAGAAACAGTTCAAAAAAAATTTGTCAATAAGCCCATTGAATGTAACAGGTTTTTCTTCTTTAACATATGGCTGATGGCTGTTTGACAGAAGAGAATGCTGAAGTAAAACAGTATTTCCTCCTGCCCCTTGTATTTCTGTCAGTGGGTAATTCCACTGCCTGGTAAACCCCAGGTGCTTCTGGTTACAACATGCACTGACACAACCAACTTTACTTAATGAACTGTAACAGCAACTATTTTGCTGCATTTTGTTGAAGAGATGCAGGCCAGAAGCTTGCTGAAGGAGGCACAGGCTAAGAGATTGCCTTGAGCAAGCACTAGTGCAGGTCTGTGTTTGACCTAGGTGCGCATCCAGCCATGGGAGGGCACAGGAGTGACGACAAGGCAAGTGGCTGTGGGAAGTCTCCCCAGGAACAAGCTGCGCTTCCATCTTACAGGCATAGGGGATGTGGGAAAAAAAGCAGGGCTCCGTTTCTAACCCTGATCCCTTTCCTTACTTCACAGCTTGGTACAAAAGAAGGCTATTTGATAAAACAAGGCAAAATAGTCAAGGTAAGGAAAACTCTTACTCCTTGCTTCCACTCTGCAATCTCTCACAGAAGCTAGAGACTGTGCAGAGCTGAAATAGCTCCCCAGCAGAGATGATCAGTTTGTCTTTTGAGCAACAGAAAAGCACAAGTGCAAACCAGAACAAGCCTACAGTTTTAAAGGTTTTTATTTCCCTAAATTCTCACAAGACAATTACCATCCATTCTTGATCTTTCAGAATTGGAAGACAAGGTGGTTTACACTGCATAGGAATGAACTTAAGTATTTCAAAGACCAGACAGTAAGTAGCAAACACCGTCTCAACTATTTGAACCTCTGCAGAGGCAGCTGCAGGCTTCTCATACCTCTGGCTTTTCTCTATCATAGCTTCCCAAGCTAAAACTTCCCATACTCTCAGAGGGATCAGACCTTTTAAATAAAGTCAGAGTTTTGCTGATGACTTCAACAAGAGAAAATTAATAAGGTTTACAGCTGGAAAATATTACAGTGCTCTGTCAGTCTTGTCTATTTGATAAATCTGTTGTTTGCAATACTTTTTTGGTTGCTTTATTCAGTGGATTTTAAGCTACTACTACAACACAGCTTTTATTGGCAGCTTTGGCACAGAACCTAACAGCAGTGCTATGAAAAGCAAATACTAGTAGCATGTTTAGCATTGCTTGATTTCATCCTTTTATCTCAAGTGGCCACACAGCACACAGAGAAAATGATTGACTTAAAAATGTCTTCCTTCCTAGCACTCTGGCATAGATTAACCTGCTATACCTGGAGGAAACAGCGGGTTCTCACAGTTGCTGTGCCATAAACTGAGTAAAAATAAGAAATAGCTCTGGAGTTTCTCCACCCTTGCAACAGTTTGGGTTCCTTCATAAACACAACCAAACTGTTTACCTCTGCTCCTCTGCCAAGCCCCGTTTCAAGTGTCTTAACAGATTTAAACACAGCAGTGTGCACGACTGCCTACTCTCACCAAATATTACCCCTTACAAACAGGTATTCACAGGACTTTCCATCAGTTTTCATTTCACTTTAAGCCACCTTGAACTAATTTTCCAGGATAACATTTCAAAGGGCAGCACTCCAAATGCTGGAGCTAAGTTTGTGACTTACCTGGCAAGAAGGTGCCAGGAGGAATACGGTCTCCTCCTGTGCAGTAGTGCCACTGTCTCCTGGCACTCCCATTGTTGCTGTAGGGTTGCTGATACCTACAGGCAAGCAACTTGCTGCTGGCCCTGGGGTGGAATTTGTTAGCCCACCTCAGCACAAGGGCTTTCTTCTAGTGGAGTGTGTAACAGCCACAGAGCCAGAGGAGAACATAAGGAAAGGTGAGAAAACACCAGATGCCTCCATATGCCTGGTGAATGACCATTGGAATAACCAAGGGTGTTAGGGTAGAAAGCAAACTGTTCTTCCACTTCAGATGTCTCTTGTGAGGTGCTCAACAGCATGAGGCTGAGTGAAACAAATCAAGGACTCACATACTTAAAAAAAAGAAGCTCTTAAGGGAGACATGCTGTACTACAGTCTGTGTCCCTGCTCCTGAGTACTACTGAGCCTATTGCAAGAAACTTGGATATATATATATATATATATATATATATATATATATATATACACACACACTGCCCACACAGCCAGACTCATGATTCCTTAACTTTGCTTTGCATTTCTCCCTACCCAGTTTCATCCTTTTAAAGCACTTAGGAGTTAATTAAATCTCCAACAGCTGGCTAATAACAGTTCCCCTGACTCTGTAAACCTCAGCTGGGGATGGTACTAGATTTGATGCTTGTGTCAGTTACGTGATAATGCATTAACTAAACTCTCATCAGTCTGCATCTTAAACTGTCCTGTGGTAGGGATCTCTGTTTGTTGGAATCTAAACGTGCCTGTTTTTTTTATGTTTAGCTCAATTCATATCACGTTAGCACTGATGTTATGTTTACTAGTTTGGATTTACAGGAAGTACAGGTGTTACTGCTATGCAAAGGTGTGGGTCCACTGGGGATGAACTGAAATCACCTTATCTTCTGTTTTCATGTACTCCCATTTTAAAATAACTTTATTTTGAAGGCCACAGAACCAATTCGGGCACTTGACTTAACTGAATGCTCAGCTGTGCAATTCGACTATTCTCAGGAAAGAGTCAATTGTTTCTGGTAAGTTGACAGCTGCGCTTTCTCCACCTTGCTAGGAAAGTCAGAATAGCCAGAGAGGTTTGAATTGTAACGACTGGGTGCTTCTGAAAGCTCCCTTGATGGTTGTGACCCTGCTCTTCCTCTAACTCACGAGTCTGTTTCTGTCAGTCAGTCCTGCGTGGCTTTGCTAAAGTGCCACTGGCTCAAGTTTTTTCTGGATGAGGAGGCAGGGTGTGGGCCTATGTGTAGTGGCCACTTGATTTCCTAATTCTGCAAGCACATAAAATGATTACACAGGCCCATGGAACCTGGGTACAATTCCCAGTTCACACATTGCTACGGGTCACACGGGAACTACTTCTGTGCCCAAATGTGGGTCTTCTGTCCTTACGGGCGTGGGGCAGCATCTCACAGAGCTGTAATCAGTTCTTGGCTAACTTCTCTCCTGGTGACTGAATGGGAGCACAGCCTCCCTGCCCTGCTCTGTCTAAACAGCTGCTGGTGCAGGCCAGCTGCGTTCAGTTTTAGGAAGAACTACCAGTTTTGTTTCTTTACTTACAGTTTAGTGTTCCCACTAAGGACATACTACCTGTGTGCAAAAACTGGAATAGAAGCTGATGAGTGGATTAAAATACTGCGATGGAAACTGGTAAGAGCCCACGCAGCGTTACACGGCAGTACGCCTCGGGCAGAAGTACCCTTGGTGCTGCCATCATAACCCACCCCCAGTGCTGTTGTACCCAAGCGCTGCCATTCTCACTGTCTGCAAGAAGGGAATACTTTTTCTGACTTCCAGGCCAACTATGCTAATACATAGTTTTGGTATAATGTATATGCCTGCAAACACACTTTGGCATCCTTGGGGCACAGTTCTAATCATAAAATCATAGAATCGTTTGGGACCTTAAAGCCCATCCAATTCCAATCCCCCTGCCCTGGGCAGGGACACCTCCCACCAGACCAGGCAGATCAAGGCCCCATCCAGCCTGGCCTTGAACACTTCCAGGCAGGGAGCATCCACAGCTTCCCTGGACAACCTGTGCCAGTGCCTCAGCACCACTTTCTTCAGCATGAAGAATTTCTTCCTAATGTCTAATCTAAATCTTCCCCTTTCCAATTTAAAGCAATCCCCCTCATCCAGTCTGTGCTTGCCCTTGTAAAAACATACTCACTTGTATGAAAAAATTACTTCTATCTTTAAGGATGTAATTTGTAGACAGTGAACAATATGGAGCATCAGCGTAGACCCCATGTGTTAGGTCATGAAGGAAGCAATGAGCAGACAGTGTAAAGGCTTGAAAGTGTTACTTCCTTAAAAATATTAGTGTTTGAGTTGGTCGTACTCGCCCACATCCACGTGCGTGCAGACAAACAGTAATGGATTTCTTTCTGTTGTAGTCACAAATACGGAAGCAGCTGGAGGAGCGCAATGCCACTCTCAGTTCCTAGCTGCACCTCCAGCACTTCTGCTCCATTGGCAGGAATTGCCTCTTTGCCCAGGGGAAGACATCACATACAGGAGGACAGTTTCCCACATCTCTGTTGCTCACAGCGGGTACCCCTGTGTCTGTACACCTACACCCAGACACCTGCATCCAGCTCTGCATACGAGAGACTGGTACAGCAGAGTGCTCTAGGGCTGCCGAGTCACATGGGGAGATGGCTGCAAGTCCAGAGTGCTGGTTCCATTTGTGTGGTGTGTGCCTGTAGTGCACTTAATTCAGACACTTGTTAACTAATCACAGAGGTGGTCACTGCGTGAAACTCCTTTGGTTACTCAGAGCACTCTTGGTAATTTATTGCAGGCTCCATCATAACTAACCCTTAGCAGCATATTCTATACCTCAAACCTGTTATTTAAAACCATTCCTTTCTGGAAACATTAAATATTTCTTTTGTTATTACCTGTTTAGGCTCTAAACCAAGACAAATGGCAGAGGTGATTACATTAGTGTAAATACTATCTATATTGCAATCCAGAAGAGAATATTTCAAGGTCCTCTTCAAGGTGCTGGATGAGCAACACTTAGTTCTGGTGAAGTATGTTTTTGTACAGCTTAGATTTATAATGCAGTGATGGCTACAAGTGATGTCTGTTTCAAACAGCACATGTAGGTAGCAGTGAGCAGCAGCATGCGAGCATGCTCATTTACAAACTCAGCAAACCTCTCTCACTATGCAAACGCTGTGGCACAGGGCTTAATACTGCTCCTCTAGCAGGTCAGTGTTCAACAGATGCCTTTACTGTGAGAAGGCAGAAGAGGAGGGGAAAAGCATACTGAAGAGAGGAAGAAAGAAAATATAGATTTGGACATAGGAATAGCATTTTATTTCAACTTAGAAATTAAGAATATTTGTAAATATTTTTTATACAGAGTGTTTTCTGAATAAAATGTCATTATAAAATTACCAAATGTCTTCTGTATTCCCATACTGTAAAAACATTGTCCTCCTTTTCCTTTAACAAACTGGCATCTCCCATTTAGTTAAAAAGCTTTGAGGAGTTTGTGAGAGAAAGAGGCAGTGCAAAGAGGAAGAGACATGATGTTCTCCAGTGGCACCACTGTTCTGTGAAAATGGCTTGGAAAACGAGCTTGAAGGGAAGCACAGCAACAGCCTCCCTTTCTCACACGAACGGGCAGCGTTACAAAATGCTAGAAAGCAAATTCACAATGTGGTGTCACAAACTGGAGTCAGAAAGAGAACAGCACTTGGCTGGCCTATGGAGGCACAGACAGAGGAGTTTAAGAGAAGCTAACAGCAAGAATCAGCCTTAGATGAAACACAAATGTTTTTTGCCAGAAATACACAGAGACTCTTTGGAGCTCAGTTTCCAGCTGCTTCCATAATGACCAGTGACAAAGCTGAAGCCATGACTCAGTTTAAATGGAAAAGAGTTGACTGACAAGTTCTAATATCTGAGAGACCTTTTGAGCTATGATTTCCCAGTCCTTATACCCAACAGCACCATCTCCTGATGCTGAAGGTGGGTGAGGTATAAGTGAGGGTGTGGTGGTGCCCCCTTTCCCTGCACAAGGCAGGGATCTGCCAAGAACTCTCCTTCACACCAGTGGTGCCGAATTGTAGCACTGGAAGTCTACACTGCAGTCATCACAAGAGGAATGTGGGAGGGAATGAGGCAGGACAAAGAGCATGGAAGCCAGTCAGCACTAATCTCCATCTCTGCATTGGCATGGGACTCTAAATCCTTAGACCCATCAGACACATTGGCTGGTCTTCAGCCTGTAAACTCCTGCACTTTGTACATTTATAAACCACTGGGAGACCTCTTCTCTCCACAGAAAAGCTGATGTGCTGTAGAGTGCTATGATGCAACAGAAGAGTGAACCAGGCTCTGTCATTTAAAAATACTGTATTTTATTTTTATTTATTTACTTAGGAAAACCTAAGGGTAAATGAGCTGGGAGTGTCGCCAATGATGAACCCACACACAGACCATGAGACGCGAGATCTCTACAACCATATTACACAAAAACCCCACGAAGTAGTGAGACATTGTTTGGGTGCTTTTATCAGGGCATCAGGATAACTTCTAAAGAAACAGCTTTCATAGAAATAGCTTTCTTAGCAGAAGCAGGATGCAGATAGCATCCAGATTAGTAGCATTCCCTTGCCAAAGTATTGCCCACGTAAGACAGCTGAGATATTTATTGATTGTACCGATATCACTGCTAGCAAACCTGCTCTCACAAGACTCTTTCAACCACATCCTTGATAATGCTATACAAGCAATCTGCTTTCCAACATGCAGTGGCAGCTGGCCTGAGGATAAACCCCACTGCGTGCCTGGTTCCCTATAAAGCAAGAGATCTGTGGGTTGCCTGCCTGAGCCAAGAGCATTGTGCCGATTCGGCTCAGCCGGCTGAGTTAAACTCCATGGGAGCTATTTTGGTGGTCTCTCCAGTACTGCACAATACAAGAAGCATAGCCTAAAGTAATGACCATCTACAACACACTAGAAGATCGTTTCAGATTCAGTACTATGTACAATTTACTCTTACTTAGTATACTGAGGAGCTGTGGTATTTCTTCTAAGACGTGTTATTTGCACGAGGATTATTGAATCTTCTGTCCATTGGGCTGCAGAGGGATGCTGTGCTCTGGCTCTACCATCAGGTTAAGAAACTTCAACAACCTGCCTCAGTTCTTCAAACAGGGGCGTGAGCTCCTTCTCTAAACTTACAATCAGCCCTGGAAAGAGAGAAGAGATAGAATATCACATCAAATTATGTAAGTGAGAAGCTTCTCTCCAAGCCCCAACAGCTCCCTACTCCCTTCCATGTCACAGGCGGTCCTTTCCAAAACACAAAATGTTTCACTTGAGCTGCTCATCCCCCGACAGGGACAGTGGGCAGCACCCCCAGCACCAACAGGGGCACAGCTGCGCCGCACAGCTCTCCTCTGCTGCTGCTTGCCTCCACTGCAGCCTCGCTGCTTCCCACAGATACGGAGGCTCAAGCAGCTGTGGCAAGAATTAAACCCCTTTGGCTTACACTCATTACCCGGTGCTCTGGTGAGTGAGGTGAGGTGCCTTGCTGAAGGATTTCCCCACCCCACAGGACTGAGAAAACAAAGCCGCACATGGTACTGCAGAATGTAACTTGGAACTGACAGAAGGAGATTGAACAATTTGTATGGTACAGTCGCTGCCGTGCAGTGAGCACTCTGACAGAAGGGCAAGGTCAGTCATAGGAGGAATGTGCTTCTAACACCATAGCAACTTGAGCAATTCACCCAAAATCTCTGAATTCTTACTCACACCCTTCCCTTCTCCCCTTCACAATGTGCCGACAAAATTCACAGCAGCAGCAAAGTCAATATACCTGGAAGTAAATCTGGGTAATTTATTTTAAAATATTTAGACACCTGGGCCTTAAAATACTACAACATTTAAAATAACGTGACGACGTACCCGTATTGGCATTGCTGCTAGCAATGAAACTTACTACCAGAGGTAAGCGGTTGAACTGCACCACCTGCAAGGAGAGAGAACAGTGTTCGGTCAGCAGTCAGTATGCCTTGCATGTCAGAGCTATGAAACAAAAAGCCACCTCAGTTTAACAGACAGGACCAACCTTTTCAGTGTATCTGTTTCATAAGATTCATGGTTAAAAACACAGACAGAACTCACACCACAGTACAGGAAGCAGCACAAGGAAATCCTGGTGCATCCCTCTCTCCCACGTCCTGCAGTATTACCCACCTGAAATCTAACTCTACTGCAAACCCTGCGGAGTATACCATGGAGACCACACTCTCCACAGGTAACACGAGGGGCAGGCAGGTTGCTTGTTTTAAATACTATTCTGTGCATAGCAGTATCTCCTCTTCCATTAACAGGGAACTGGAATCTTAAGCACAACAAGCTACTAGCAGCAATAGAATCAAAGTGATGTACTCAGTGTGTGTAAACTAACTCATTCACCCATTTATTTTCCAAACGAAGCTAGCCACTGCAGGCTAAACAGCTGACCAGTTCATTGCAGTCATAATGAAGTCCTCTCAATACCAACAGAACTTTAGAAGGAACAGAAATTCAGTAGATGATGGATTTCAGGACACAAATAACCAGTTTGTAAAAAAATGCGAGTGGTATTTCAGAGCTTTCTTACCTCAAAGTCATTCTGGCAGCAAGATCAGCTATGCAGTTGGCTGAGTGTTTATTTACTTTAGGTATCACTAATTATAAACAAATATTGTTTGTAAAAGAGAATATAAACCCTTCATAACAGATTCTGAAGGCCATATGAGCAGCACCTGTTGCAAATTCCTGATTGCTACCTGTTCAGAAAATTTCCCCATCTTCAATCAGTAAATTTCAGTTTTGGGAAACAGAAGCTTAACCAACAGTGCAAAATTTAACTTGGCAATTTAAGCAGTGCATGAAATAAACCACAAACACTTCAACAGCAGCCAGGTGGAAGTCTAGCAGAGTTCAAATCCCCTCTCCCTTGCTCAGGAACAGTTCTGGTCACCAAGAACAGGCCATGCTGAGGTCACTCACCTGATACGTGTTGTAGTAGCAGATAATACTTTTGTTTTTAGAGAGTCCCAGCTTACTGCCCTGATCTGTGGCAAGGGCAAAGGTGGACAGAAAGCCAGGTCGCAGTGCATGCTCTGGAGCATTGTCATTGGCAACTGGAACAAAACAAGAAAATTCTTATTCTTACATGGTATCTACGACTGCATCACAACTCTTCACCCCACTCAGTACTGTGCCGAAAGCAGAGCTGCTGCTAGGGAACACCTAAGACATCTTATGTGCTTCTGCAACAAGTACAGGACAACACTCATGCGTAGTGCCTCATTTAACACTGTACACATTCAGTGCTCACTACACCAGCATCCTTCCTAGCGTGCCTAGGAAACAGTCTTTTCCTTTACAGGGCACAGCCTGTATTGATGTTGCTTTGGTTCTGTGTCCCTCATTGCACCAGTTCCAGCCTTTGAATTGATCCCTAGCACAAAGCCACTTGAATGAAAACAGGTGAAGATGTGCAAGTTCTGCCAGGTGTTTAAATACTCCAGGACATTAAAAAAAAACAATAATCTCCAGTGCTTGAGTGAGTACTCTTCAGTACTCCTGAACTGCAACAAAAAAAGTCTTAAAAGACTGCAGAAATGTGATAAAAATAATAGCACCAAAAAGCAAGTGAAATTAAAAAACATGTATAAAAGTTGGATGAAAGTGCTTTGAAGCACAGACCAGCCAAGTCAACAAAATACCAATGAGCTCTCTCGAGTACTTTGTGTCAACTGGCCCGTGAGTGACTTGGAGACACAAGAACCTTATACCTCTCCAACCCTTTCCACTGAGGAAAACTTAAGTGGTCCACAATTACTGAGGACATTGAATATACACAAACAAAAGGATAAATTTGGAGAGGTACATAACCAACTACTGAACTTGAAGCAAGAGTCTAATTTAATTCTTCACTTTTGGATATTCAGGTGGCACAACCAGACAAGATTCTGCCATACTCTTCCACCCACTGTTATTCAGCTGGGATTCTGATGCAGGGCACAGCAGGAAGCTGGAGTTACCTTTGATAACAGGCACACCATCTCTGTCTGAGACCACAATAGCATGAAGACCTTCAACACTGCAAGAAAAATGAAGAGGCGGCACTATTTTAAAAAGAGTAATTAGCAGAAAAGATATTTTTTCCTGAACAAATGCAAAACAAATACAGAAGACATGGATGCCTTCACTAACTCAATATAAAAAGGTCTTGTTCTCATTAGACAAGTTGTCTCTTGGAGCAGTAGAGAGAAATGTAAAATAAAAATACTAAAAGTTACATGGAACTTTTAGCTTTGGGAAGAGGGCAGTCGCTACAGATCAAATTCTGTTGGTCAGACAAGAGACTCCACATGCTGTCCTGGCTGAAGGAGCACTGGTTCCACAGGCCCACACAGGATGCAGCTGACAATGCCAGTGACCAGCAATGACCAAAAAAGACTCATGAGGGATCACAGAATTGCTTGGTTGGAAAAGACCTTTGAGATCATCGAGTCCAACCGTACCTGTTCACTACTAAACCATATTCCTGATATGGATAGATTCCATCTATCCATTTTATGATGACTCAGCCACCTCTCTGAGCAGCTGTTCCAGTGCCTGACAGCCCTTTTGGTGAGGAGATTTTTCCTGATGTCCAATCTGAACGTCCCCTAGTGCAACTTAGGGCCATTTCCTCTTATCCTACTGCCTGTCACTTGGGAGAAGACACCAACACCCAGCTCACTACAGCCTTCTTTCAAGTAGCTCTAGACAGTGATGAGGTCTCCCCTCACCCTCCTTTTCTCCAAGCTAAATAAACTCAGTTCCCTCAGCTGCCTTTCATAAGGCTTGCTCTCCAGTCCCTTCACCAGCCTGGTTGCCCTCCTTTGGACACGCTCCAGCGCCTCAATGTCCTTCGTGCAGTGAGGGGCCCAACGCCGAGCACAGGACGCTTCTCCACTCCTCTCAGGGTGCGACGTTCCTGCCCAGCGCCTCTCGGAGGGGGCGAGCGCCGGGCCAGGCCGCCCCCCTCTCCCTGCGGTGCTCCCGGCGGGGGCAGCGGCACCCGGGGCCCGCACACCACCACACCCCCGCGCCCGTCCCCCCGCCCGGTTACCTCGGGAGCTTCTTGTAGAGGAACCTCTTCAGCTCCTGCGGGCAGAGACGGGCGGCGCGTTACTCCCCGGCGGGGCAGGCGCCCCGAGCCCCGCTCCCGGCCGCCCCCCGCCCCAACCGCACTTACGTCGGCCATGGCTGGGGCCTCCTCCTGCTCCTCGTGCCGCCGCGGGCCTGCGGGACGAGAGGGCGCCCGGTCAGCGCGGCGGGAGCGGCGGCCGCCCGGCTGCCCGCCCGGCTGCCCGCCCGCCGCCGCGGTAGAGGCCGCCCCGGGAAGGGAGAGCGGTTGGGTCGAGATCGCCACCGCCGCGCGGGGAAGTGGCGGAAGGGGAGGAGGATTGGGGGGGGGGGGGGGGGGGCGCGCCCTGCCCTGCCCTGCCCTGCCCCGCCCCTACCTATCCGCGTTGCCGCCGCTCTCGGCGCCCACCCGCGCGGCACCGCCGCTGTCGCTGCCCCTTTAAGCCCGGACCACGTGACGGCGCTGCACCCGGAAGCGCCCCTTCCCCTCCACGCCCCAATCACTTGACGGCGCCCCAGCCCCTCCCGTAACCGCAAGCCCTTCTTCCCCTTTAACACCCGATCATGTGACGCCGCCTCAGGCTCTCCCGAACCCGGAAGCGCTGCCGCTTTAATCCCCGCTCACGTGACTGCGCCGCAGCCCCAAAGCGCGTCTATGAAGCGCCAATCACGTGACACCACAGCGGCCGCCCGCACCCGGAAGCGCTGCCGTTTTAAGCCCCGATCACGTGAAGGCGCCCCTATTCCCCCCCCTCGCACCCGAAAGTTCCGCGCACCCGAAAGTTCCGTCCCTTTCAGCCCCGTTCACGTGATGGCGCCGCAACCGAAAGTGCGTCTTCCCCGTAAAGCCCCGAACACGTGACACCGTGACCACGCAGCACCCCACGCCCCCGGAAGCACAGCCCCGCACGGTTTCTGCGCGGGCGCCGCTCTCCCCCTCTTCCTCCTCCGAGCGTCAGTGACCCGAGCTGGAAGGGACGTGCGAGCATCACCGAGTCCAACTTCCATCCCTGCACGGGACAACCCCAACATTCACCCCGTGTGTCTGAGGGCATTGGCCAAATGCTTCTTGAATATTGACAGCCTCGGCGCCGTGACCGCTTCCCTGGGGAGCTGTGCCAGTGCTTCACCCTATGGGTGAAGAACCTTTCCTAATATCCAACCTAAACCTTCCCTGGCGCATGTTCCTGCCATTCCCTATCACTGGTCGCCAGAGAGAAGAGCTCAGTCCCTGCTCCTCCTCCTCCCCTTGTGAGGAAGCAGCGAACTGCTATGAGACCCCCCCTCAGTCTCCTCCACGCTGAACAGACCAGGTGACCTCAGCCCTCCTCACATGACTTCTCCTCCAGACAGACACCCAGCTTTGTGGCCGCCTCTGGACACTCTCCAGTAGCTTGTTGTCTTTTCTAACCCCCGCACCCTGTCAGCTAATTGAGCGGCAACATCAAGGGACACCTGGTTGCGCCCCAGCGGTGGGGTAGTCCCCCACACGCGTGGACCCGTGCCTGCAGCCTGGGAATGCGTTCCACGGCAGAGGTGAAGGAATGGGACAGGTTCCCCTGACGGCTGCTGGCACTAGGACTCCACACCTGATACAAGAAGTAGCTCATGCTGGAAAACGTGGAATATTTTCATTTAAGCTAAATTATAATTAGTTTTCTATGGAATTAGTTTTCTAACAAACCTAAGTTTAATCTAAGTAACTGTATTTAGTGAAAGTTAGACAGAATGTCCCTCTGACAGCACATTTCCTTTATAGCATGTTTTTTTTCCAAAGTGTTTTTCCAGACATTGTTCAGAAAGCAATGATAACATTTTAAGTATGATATGTGCTGAACAGATGTGTCTTCTTCTAGAATCACAGAATGGTTTGGGTTGGAAGAGACCTTAAAGCCCATACAGTTCCAACCCCCCTGCCATGGGCAGGGACACCTCTCACCAGACCGGGCTGATCAAGGTCCCATCCAGCCTGGCCTTGAACACTTCCAGAGAGGGAGCATCCACAGCTTCCCTGGGCAACCTGTGTCAGTGCCTCAGCACCCTCAGCGTGAAGAATTTCTTCACATCTAATCTAAATCTCCCCCCTTGCAATTTAAAGCCATTCCCCCTCGCCCTATCACTATTTGCCCTTGTAAAAAGCCCCTCCCCAGCTTTCCTGTAGGCCTCTACAATCACATCTACGACCTCTGTTTGCAGTCTTTCTGTATCTAAAATGCAAGGTCAGACAGAACGCTGGCTCCAAAGCTCCAACTAGCAGAGATCTGGCTGTTCTGAAGTTCATAACAACATTAAAATTGGTCCATGGAAAGTAACAGAATATGCATAATGTTTCTGGGAAAATTGATACATATGCATGTAAGTGGGAAATGCATTCTGTCCCCAGCTCTTGTCTCGTTACGCATCATTGATGGAAATCATTCCCTCATGAATCCAGTGCTGAAATAAAGGATGCTGCTTTCTAAAGCTCCAAAACGATTCTCAGGGAGTTTATTTGCCCGCATTTTTGGTGTCACACCCATAGCCCCCCTGTTCCAGGCCTCGGCCTGCAGCACAGTGGGACCAACTCCCCTCTGCCTGTCACTGTGCCATTTCTCCAAAAGCCACGTCCCAGGCACTGCCAGTACCCAAAGGTTTTCCTTCCATGCCAATACCAGAGCTTGCACTGACAAAAAAAAAGACGCTCACTTGGAAATGGCCAGTGTTTCTAGACATAACAGGTCTGGTGAATTTTTAAACAAGCCCAACACAAGCAAAGATTGGCAACTTCTTTCACAATCAACACAGGAAAAGGCTCATCCAAAAGGGCAAATTTATTTGAATGCTGAGAATCCACACCTCCTTCTCAATCCAAGCCATGCAGACACAGCAATTTCATAAGAACTTGGTCACACCAGAGACACCCAAAGAGATCCCCACAAAATTCTTATCTGTGAGCTTCTGGTAGCACTTTGAAAATGCAACCTGGAACAACCTCATCCCACTCGCTTACTAAAATATTCCCTACCATGCACTAAAAATGTTTAAAAATGAAACTTGCTTTTCAAAAATTTTTCAGCACAATACCCAAAGACTAATTTTACCTGTTCCCCTGAATATGACTGAAAGCAATGCAAAAATATTCATGAGATGGCATCTGTATTGCTAATGTTAAAGGGAATTGTCTCCAATTCCATTGACATCCTTTCTATACACAGATGATGAGGAAAAGTATATTCTACAGGAAGGATAGCAACGTAACTAAATATTCTTTCTAAAGATCCAGAGAAATCTGACAGTCAGATCTAGTTCCTGCCACGCTGAGAAATCTCATGGTTATCCTGGTGAAGAGAAATATAGGGAGGAGGGTTTTTAATGGCATATTTCTTTTCCGTATTTATTACAGTTGTACTGTTTTGTCCTTGATGTATCTTGCTCCTGTGCCAAATATGGCACAGAATTTTACATTTGCTCCATGGTGCCTTTTCTCCAGGCTCTGCCCCAGTGGTTTAAAAAAAGAGCGTGGATAAAGCAACGCACAGAGGTCAGAGGTGCTTGCAGAGTTAGAGCAAATTGTTAAATGAGGGATAGAGCATGAGGGCTTTCAGTGCCAGCTGCCATGAACCATGATGACCAAGCTCCCTCTGATAAAACCCACTGCACTCGATTAACCAGATGGGGACAACTGGGAAGCCAGTACCTTTTAAAGTTATAGCTTCAGGAATTTGTATAATCACTGATTTTTTTTTAAAAACAAAATGTTTGCTTTTACTATTACATCTTCTGATCTCTTTGACAGATCTACAAGAAAAAAGAACAACACTTGTTTAGGGGATGAATTAAATTTATGGAATAAACAACCTTAAAAAACATATTTGTGCCCTCCATTTTAATCCTTTTACAGCATTCATTACAAACTTATATTAAAAATGTACATAACAAAGTTGTCTCTGCTGCCTATTTAAATGCATGTTACATTTTAGTGACTGTAATGTGCTACCTTTTCTTGAAAACTTGTAAAAGAATCAAGACTGTTTAAAGCCAAAAATTCAAATTTAATCTTGTTTTACCTGAACAGTTAGAGAACCTGTACAGATATGTTCATTGGATGTGAATACTGAACTCGCTTGTGACTCAGGATGCTCCCTATATACAACACAAATTGATGCTGTGCTTCAGGAGATGTTATCCTTAATTCCAGATTAAATACAGGTAATGACTAAATAAAAGAGTTAGGAGTTAATTCTAGGTTGCCAGAAAAACTGAGGGATTTTTAGTCAGGCTGTTCAAAACCAGTTTTGTTTTTCTCTTTTCTTTCTACTACCTTATTTTAATGAGAACTTCACCTTCTGAAGAAAAGTCATCTGAAAAGATTCAAGTATTCCACCCTCTTCAATCAACATCTTGCTCATAAGAAAATTAGTTCTGAGCTTTCCAGCAGATTCCTTCAACAAACCAGGGAAGATAATGACATTTATGAAGAAAAATGACATTTCTCTTCAGACTTGAGAGAGAAGGAACAATCACAAGGAGAGAAACACCCACTTGGAATATTAAAATCATGTTTGCAGGCCGTATTTAGAGCAGGTTAATCTTTATACTATAGGAAATAATAGCATTCTTCTGCATACTGCTGCAGATTTTGAAGTGTGCAACTACTGCATCTGTTAAATGCCAAGTAGTGTTTTCCCACCAGTATAAACATATTGTTTCCTTCTTTGAAAATGGCAATCACAATAGATACTCCAATGAAATGTGGCAGCCTAGGTCTCACTGTTAAACTGCTAGGACGTCTGTGTTGTCACAGGACACAGACACTGCATTATCCCAGTCTGCTGAGGCACTGATAGCGATCTAACTGACCCAGCACAGCTCAGCAGCCATCCATTTACCTGCTTCTCAGCTGCAGCAGAAGAAACTGCAGGGCAGTCATAACCTATATGCTTATTATAAGCAGCTTTGCTAAGACTGTCTCTTCCCTCTGCCTTCACTGTTCCAGTATTCGACAAATGAGTTATATATCCTTTTTCCTCTTAACTAAAAATCACCTGCAAGCTCGGACACATTTGTGAATGGGAAGGCCCGGGTTATGATGAAAGCCTTTGGAACAATTTTCTTCTATTAAGAAGACACAGGAGTACCAATATGTACTTCGATAGTTTGATTTCATTAGTAGAATTACAATACATTCTGGACGTTTACAAAATCTGGGGAATCACATTTTCTCCATAAATTTCTATTGCAAACCAAACATTTGGGTGCCTCTCCATTACTTCTGTACAAATTTCCTATAATCTCAGTAAGGACATCCAGTACAGCAACCCTTTTTTTGGGTTGTTTTTCAGCAGCTTTTGGTTCTGCTTTGTGCTGCAGGATTTGATGTCCACCTTGAGTGCTGGTTTAGCTGCTCAAGTAAAACTCTGCAGCCACTCTCTCTCATGTTACAACAGTTCAATAAAGGACATTTCCAGTGGGACAGTTTAGAAAATGTACACATGCAAAATGCTTTCTGGGTCACTTAGAGCAACTCAGAACATTTAGCATATTTCTAAAGTTAAATCCTGCTCTAGATCAGAAGGAATTCCAATGAAGTCAGTCAAGTAGTTAAACTTTAGGAGGAGAATTTGGCTCCATGTAAACTGGTAGCATTGTTCAAGGATAGCAGTTTCTCTAACAAACAATACTGCCCTTATTAAGAGCCACCTGGCATTCTCAAACATGAGAAACATTCTCCTGCATAGCACTGTTAAAATGTAAAAAAATCAGTTACTGAACCTAAAAACATTTTCAATCCACTTTTAAAACATTAAGTACATTGCACTTAACTGCTTCACAACACCTCTCTGCATCAGCAGGTGTGGCTACATACAGTGCCCACGTACGGGCCACTGAGTTACATGGCCTCATATGCAGGAGCCAGACAGAATGTTTGCTCATTTCTAGGAAGTCGGTCCAGCAACATTCCAGTCCAGAGAAATGGATACCCTACCTCTTCCGCCTTGGAACAAGTGATATGGCTCTGACCATAGGAGCATACTTCAAACTAGCAAAGCATTTAAATAGCTGGCAAAAGTGTTGAAAGGCACATAGCTTGTCCTTAGCAAAATTTCCCTGTTCCAATTGTGGTGACCATTGAGGAATCAGTGTTGGGACCTACTGCAAAATAAAAAATAGTAAGAAAATGGAAGCCTGCCAGGAAAAAAAAATAGGTTGCCTTACTTTTTTTTTTTGAGCTCAAGGTTTTACTATTACATGTTTGCCTCTACCTTTCCAGTGAAAATTAGGGAAGCTACAGATGCATGTTAACCATTCTTATGGACTTAACTACTACTGGAATACCAAATGGCAGAGCTGCTGTGAACTGCTGCAAGCACTAAAAGCAATGCTTATAATGGTCTGTACAGCATTTGCAAATATTGACTTTGAAAAGAGATTAGTGTAGTTCTTAGTTTTCTCAGCATTGCTTAGAAATGCTAAAAAACTACAACAGCAAACTGCTACTCTACACCAGATCAATATACCCCAACAGATATTTAGGAATATATGCCATAATATTTAAAAATACCAAGTTCCTCTAAGCTGGTAAACCTAGAAGATTTTACATAGAGTTACAGATAATATATTAAAAATTCTTGTTTTAACTCCACACACTTGACATCTGAATAGGAGTGATGTAATCATACTATTTATTCCATCAGTGAGACAAAATGTTGTATGGAACTATATTTCTGAGATTTTAAATAGAAAGTCATTTAACTCGTATATACACAAAGTGTTCTTTCCACAGATATTTACATGGCAAATATGTCAGAGGAGAACCACTATGACTAAGTCTCTACAAGTATAGCATCCTTTCTGAGCTATTCTCTCTGCTGAAAGAATTCACAGAAGCCTTGAAGTAAAATCTAGACAATTAAAGTTATCTATATTTCACAGTAGGTAAAGAAGCCATTAAATGATATTTCAGCATAAGGTTTCTGGAAACAGCTACACAGTAGAGTTTTACATCCACCCTTCTTTTCCAGCATTCATGGTGAAACTAAATCTCTTCTTAATTTACAAGACAGATAACGGCATACGTAAAGATGTACGTGTGTAATGGTAGTTCATCCTCCTCGATAGAGGCTGGTCAGCCGTTCCAGTTCCTTGCAGTTGTCCATGGACATGGAGTCTGCTTTCTTTTGGAGACGGTCATCACGATATACTTTTGCTGCATAAAGTAAGTCTGTTTCTGTAATGAAAAAAAGAGAAGAGGTTTTTCAGGTTAAAAACTGAATACTTGGCACATGATACATTCCTTTTCAGAGCTATCCAAAACACATCAGGTTTAATCCTTGCCTTTTTTGACTTCTGTCTATTCTAACTACCCACAGACATCACCTAAACAGCACTGCTACAGCTTTTCTTTGCTGGATCTTCATACACATTTTGTCTTTTTTGAGCAGGGAAAGTGGTAACAGTCTTCTAGCACCCTTGTATTTCATACAGCAGTACCCAATTTAAGAAAAAAAACAAGCAAACAACCCTACAAAACCACACACAAACAAAAAGCCCCTACAACTTCTGCCAGACCTCATTAAATAATACAAATACAAATCACAAATTTTGCATATTATTGACAGCTTTAGCATCTTGGCTGTGCCCAAAAACCCATTCTGAATGTTAAGCCCTTTCCTTCAACTGCTGCTGCTTTAGCCTGCCAGTGCTCAGAGGTATTAATAAAGGCTATTACACTGCTGTTCGATAGCTTGACATTGCTGAGCATTTTAATTCTACAAAATCTTTTTTCAGCCCTTCAACTCAAAATGGATTCGCAAGGCATTCTTAAATGTTAATCAACACTGGAAAGATTTTAACTGTCAAGGAGATCCAACACACAACAGGTACTCTGAATCCTTAAAACCACAAAATCAGCTGTTTCTAAAAATAGAGAAAATCTATTAGAAGCCGCTTTCTCAGAATCAATTTGGTATTTTTTACAATCTGATAAACTGCAAATAGCAAACAACATAACAGTCACCACCCTCAGCTTATTTTTCTTACAGTCATGGGCCTCTTCGCATTGTCCAGGACTCTTTTCATGCTTAAAAAAGTCAGCATTGTCAAGAATAAATGCTGAAAAATGATGGGAAAGGTATTTTTTTGCTCACATTTCCCTCCTGAGGTGGAAAATGAATATCAACTAAACCTTTTCAAAGATATTTAGACAGTAAATATATTATGAAAGACACAAATATAACATGTCCGGAAATCTAAGTGCAATGACTAGATCAATAAAAGCAAACTATCCTTCTGGATCTACACTCAACTGAAAAAAAAATACAAATAATATGTCCTCTTTTTATTGTGCTGGATTGTATCTTGTCTTTAATTTTTTGTTAACAACCACAATCATTTTTGTAAACTATTTTATTACAAAATTACCAATCATTTATCCAGCAACCACTTGTAGATGAAAAATCAGGTATTCACTTCACAAAGACTGAACATATTCAAACATTTCAAGATGATCAAAGGACAACCTAGCTGGAAAAAATACAAGAGTTTTTTTTATTTGTTTATGCATTATACCTCAAAATTCTCCATTTGAAAAATCTAGGGAAAACACAGTCTGATCAAATCTACTCCTCTAGGCAATAATTTTAAACTTTTCTTCCAAAGTACTGGCGTTCTCTTGTATAGATGTGACCCATCAGCACAGTTTTCTGCCCACTTTTTTCTTGTGGACATTTGTGAAACTGCAGAGATTTACTTATGCCTAAGTAATGTGTACGCATGAGCAAGAAGCACAAAGCTTTCAGGAAGCACTGGGCCTGCAAGGCTTGAGCAACGTGGTTTGTATTTGTGTACGTGCAGTCCCGCTCAAGCACTGGACTTGCTGGGATCCTGGCTGCCTTTTACAACTGGGAGAAGTTAAGGGGCCATCTTGGCTAAAAGGCTTGGCATCACTGAACTGCAGAGAGCAAAGCAGTGCAGGAATACATTATTTCACTCAGAGAAGAGCATTTTGTTTGCTTCTGGTCAGTTTACTGACAGTTCACAAATGAATTATTTATCCAGTAAGCTATTACTGAAGTTTACCAGCTGAAAAGTTGAAACAACCTGGTTTCAACACTGATGTCATTTTAGCAGCACTGATCTCACAGAGCAGGTAAGGCTGATTAAATGGTCACAGATAATAGAATAACAGGATGAAATTGATGATGATTTGGAGATGGCCGATTGCTATTCAGTATTCTTGTGCTTTAACACTGAATTATAGGATCCTGAAAGAAAACTAAATTAGAATGGAAACATAGATGGCAAACTAAAAAAAAACCCTATCTTTAAGGTCCGATATAGCCAAGGTGCCAAGTCCAGAAAGAAAAATTAGTCAGCACTGGCAAAAGATTAAGCACTGATTTACAGCTTATGATGTTTTACAGGACATGATACACGTCCTTGGTCACCTGGAAAAGCAGTGTTTGCATGTGCTGTGGTCCAAGGCAGACTTTTTTCTTTTTCTCCAGAAAAACGTAAGTAAGCTTTTATTTATTTATTTATATAAAAGCACCTAGGGAAATGAGATATTGCCATGATAAAACAATGTGGAAGAGATTAGAAATCTTAGTTTTGGTCCTTAACTTATAGCAATTTCTTTCTCATTATCAGTCTTTAATTTTCTGAGAAATGGTCACAGATAATAGAGTAGCAGGTTAAAATTACTGATGATTTGCACATGGTTGTTAGGTCAGTGAGTAAAACTCAAATTAAGAGACATTGGAGACACTTTCAGAAGTGAGCAATAGTTGGGAACCTTACACTTGCTTTCTGATTCAGATATTTTAGTAAGACAAACACTTCTCATTCTTGCTTTCATGAGCTGACACATATTACCAGACTTACTTTGTTGCCTTTCCTTCCAACAGTTATTACGAATGTTGGACACATAATCTTCTTCCACACTCTTTTCCACTTTCTGTAATGACACTCCTTTGTATTCATTTCTAAAGTCCTTGTTGACATAATAAACGACACCCAAGTTTTCTGTCTGCATTTTTATGGTCTGCCCTGTGCTACTGCAAAAAAAAAAAAAAGGGAGGGGGGAGAGAGAGAGACTAAGTATTTATTTCATTTTTTTACACCACAAATACACTTTAAAAAAATATTGTTGCTATTTCAAGAAAAGTAATTAAATGAATGGCTGTATAATACGCCAGAGAATAAAATTACTACATTTACTTGAACATTAAATTTCTGCTCAAACCCTTGACCTTGAAAAAAATCCCACTTTAGTAAGACACCTGTTTCATAACTCTTCAGTCAAATATAAGCTTTGGTAGTAAAAAACTACAATCAAACTCAACAGAAAGAATAACAAGTCACTATTCTCTAGTAATCCAGTACAGGCATCTCCATTCTACAGTGTTTTCTGACAAATCCATTTTTTGCTGGCATTCTGTGGAATAAAAATCACACATTTTGCGCAAACATTTTGGCAGAGAAGTGTTTCTAAGCATCACAATAGCTTAGATGCAGAAGCGAAAAACATGACGCTCTGGAAATACAGAACTCTGAAAAACAACAGAAGAGGAAAGAAACCTTTCTGTTGTGGAACTAAGGACATTTAAACAGTTGTGGCAAGTGGGCTAAGTCTTCTACCTGGCTGCATGCTTAAGTTATTTATTTCCCTTACAGAAAAAAAGTTTATATATTCTACTGTACAAAACAGGTATTTTTCACTACTAGAATTCTTTGCAAGAAAATGAAGTTGAACTATTTTACTATCACCTAGAATGAATCAAAGAACAATTTCCCCAGACCTTACCTAGTTCAAAAGCTAAAAAAGATGAGAAAGTTTCTTTTGAGTACAGATGACCCCTAAAAATAATAAGCCTTAGCAGGTTTCAGGAGTCGATGAAATATGCTGGAGATGCAAGCACTTTGCAACACATTATGTTGCGTGGACCCACTGCCTTGTAGTAGAAGACCTCCTAAACTCCAGAGACTGCTGACCTCTTGTCTCCATTACATTCTCACAGCGTGTTCTCAGTACCTAACTTTCAAAGCTTATTTTGCTCATCTAAACTTTCCCACCCTTTCCTCATTGAGGGAAATCAAGGACCAACTAATGGAAGGCTCTCTAAAATGCTTCTAAGTGTGAGAGGGTGATTACAACATCCCCCTCTGTTTTAAGCTAATGTAATCAAGCATTACTTACGATCTTGGGTATAAGGCGTAAGGAGGGTTAGATACCATCAACTGGCTCAACAAGGAGACAAGGATCAACACAATGATAGGCATCAGCTGAATGAACATAGAGAAACCTCCCTAAGAAACAAAACAGATTCAGGTATTTCATTAAATAGCATCAAGTAAACAGCTAAATTTGACAAGATTTAATGCTAAGTGTGACTTTGTCCTTTAAATATTAAAAGCTGCTACAAAAACTGTAACTACAAACCTGCAAACACTGTGGGGTTATCTTGACTTTCCAATGCATACAAAATATTCATAGGGTGCTCGAGCTGCAAGAGTTCCTGAGTTAGCATGAAGCCACAAGCAACTACTGAATGAACAGCTGGATTAAGTTACATCGTATGCCATGATTTGGTGTCATCTATACAGTAATAGGTAATTATACAGGACTATACATAACTCATATAGATGAATATTGAGCCTTAAGTAAAATTCTTACCTCAGCCTAAACAAATCTTTAAACGTAAACCAGTATTAGTGACCAGAATTAGTGGCACGTTTAGGCTAATACTATCAGTTACTAGTAGGATAGTTACATAGATTAACTGATTTACAAACCCCGGCTATTATCAGCTTCTCAAATTCCCATGTCCATTTACCAATCAGCAAGACTACCACCTGCCAAAGTTTTAAAACATGTAACTGGCAAGTACTTGACAGAAGTGTTCCTGTACAGTCACATCACTGAAAGCAACTACCAGCAAATTTCACAATTCACATTTTAAAGACAATGGGGCTTAAACATACATCACCCCTCTCTTCCTCCCTCTCATGTCCACTCTGACGGTGTTGATTAGGATGACTGTAGCCAGCACGACCATTAGAAAATGAATGTACACTACCTAAGGAAAGAAATACCCACATTTAAGTCACAAACCCCCTCCTATTTAGAGCTCAATACAGTAGCAACAAAATAAAGCATTTAATGCTACTGCACAACATGTAAAATAACGTTAAGGTATCTTACAATTCCAAAGTTGTTTAAAATAAATATTTTAAGCTCTAAGACTACTGATTTATCATTTCATATACCCCACAATCACCATGGTAACCCCAAAGAACTAAACTCACAGTTTTTAGATTTAGCAACACTTGGGGAAAAAAATAAACTGATAAAGAGTTGGGGTCCAAGGCAGGTTGCAGTAATTTTACTGTTTCATAATGTTACAAACTCTAATGCCACTCTGGGCAGTACCAGTGTATCCTGACAATTACACTGATATATACAAATACCTGTTGGAAAAGCCCCTCCAAAAAACATGTTGAATAGATCCTCTGGAGTAATATCGGCCTCACAGCCTCTGTGGAAGTTGAATCTACCATTGCTAGGGTGACTGCATGTTTGCTCTTCACTGCCTGTAAGGTCATACTGCTTTCGTTTTTCTGGATTACTCAGAACAGCATACGCATTTCCAATTTCTGAAGAGATAAAAGACAAGTTCCATAAAGAAAGATAAGAGCTATTCCAGCATGAAAAGTGCAGTTTTCAAAGTCAACAACAGGGAGTAAATTATGACCTTTACTGTATGTTACAAATCAACTTCAGCACAATAAGGTCCAGAAACATTTCCACTTTTCTTAGCATAGTTTCCAGTTTCCCACCAGTGCTATTCAAAGGCCTTTTATCCTGTTCAACTAGGCAGAAGGCAGGAGAGCTTTGATCCTTTTTCTAGGGGAACACCTACACCTGTGGAAATGTTGTCTCTTACTGCAATTATAAAAAAACAACATTAAGCGTTAACAATGGAAGCTATTAAGTAGAGTAATTTGAAAGTTCAGTTTGCTCTAGCAGCCTAGCTTAAAAACATCATGGACTCAGTAGTTTTCTTTGGTTTCATTTAGTAAGTAAGTGGTGACTTCTTCAAATGCATCAACTTTACTGTTTACAAGAGTGTGAATATATTTTTTTATACGCTTCTTAAGATATTTTAAGGATTACATTAATAACACAAAGTTTTGCACGATGCAACATAAAGAGTACAACGTGTGTGCATGACAGCAACGTGTGCGTTCCCAAGGCTGTCAGTAAGACCTTGATGTTTGCAGTGCCTGGCCTGGATGCTTGTCCCCATTCATGCTACTGCTACATTATCACAAATAAACAACTGCAATTTTGACAGTAGAAAGGGAAAAACTGAGTTAGGTGAGCACAGGAAGAATCAGTGTGAAAAGACCACAAGCTCTGCTGCCTTTACAAGCTTTGACCCCAGCTGCTCTGCACAGACATACAGTTCCTGCAGACTGAAGGAAAATTTCTGTTGGCACTCAACGAAAAATCTTCATTCAGTCATATCTTCACTACCCCTTTTTGTTTGCCTTTCTTCTTTCTCCTCCAGGCCTCTCCAACAAAAGGCTTCTTTTGCAGCCAAACAACAAAAGGCACAGGGATTTTGTTTTTTTTCAGTGTTGAAAAGCCATCAGTCATCCAAAGTTTGTGAAAGGTGCAACACTATAACCTCAACACAGGCAAATGAGACTATGGCTTTGCATAATTAATGTTTTTAACATTATCCAATCTAAAAAAAAAGCTAATGAGTCTTAGCTATGTGCCTTTTAAAATGCCCTGAGAAATAAACATTAGCAACTCTTTTAAGTGGAAGAGAAAACCTGAAGCAATGAATGCTGGTAATCTGCACCGAGAGCACAACAGACACTACTGACACCAAATATTGCTGCAAGGTTCCTCTGTTATTTAGCATGAAGACAAAATTCATAGAAAAATTTGATTTTCCCAGCAATTCAGAATTTAGGGACACATAAATCAGGTGACTGCACGTAAAATGAAGATAACATACTGTCGTGGTATGGTCAGTAATCATTTTTTGACTATGAGTTATTTACTTTTGATTATTTGATACTAATTCACAACAGATTTAATTAAACTATAATTTTCTTTAAATAAATGACATAAACATTTAAAAAACTACTCAAAGTTTCAAAGGGAAGATTTTTGATGAAGGTGGTAAAAGAGATTCCAAGAGATTAAAAGGGATTACATTTGCAGAAACTTTTAAATCTAAAATATAACTTCAGGGAGACTGTTTAACACAACAGAAGAGTAGTACAAGGTAGCTCAAGTACCTTAGCTAATATCAAACTCAATTCTATTTTCTAATGTGACCTTTCCTTAAAATAAAGCATTGCTACGAAGTAATAGCTATTATTACAAAACTCCTTTTCTTATCTGGAAGTTAGAAACTCAAACACCTTTAAAGGTAAACTAAATCATAAATTTGCTCAGTCATACAAAAATATTACAATAATTTCAGTGCAAGAAAAATGCTAGATTTAACTAAATAATTTTTAGTCAACAAGATTCCCCTACAAAATTTTCTGCTCACTCATCTCCTTAAGAACCAGAAAGTGAAATTATGTAAAAAACTGAACTTGTGCAAAGTAACAATGTTAAATAAAAGATTAAATAATAAGAGACATTAAACACTATTTAAAATGCTACTAACAAGGAAGAATTATTTTATTCATAAGGCTGGAGACTATTTGGTAAGAATAATATCTTCTTTAGATAAAACAATCACATAGCTGTATTAAAGTAATCATTAGCAATCAACTTTCTTGCTATGTTCTATCTACTTTTCATCTAGAATTGTTAATATATTATTATAATTACCCCTTAAAGTCTGTATCAGAACTCTTGCTCAGGACCCTCATTTCCCTCCCCCAATTTAAGAGTTTTATCTGATTCGTTATTCCAAATGCCTGCACGTAAACATCACATTGGAAAAAACCCAAAAAAATAAACCACAATCAGATTGTTTACTTCTGTATGATCACTTCTTACAGATTCACATTGTTCTTCATCTGCGTCTGAGACGAAGGTGTAGTTTTCTTGAAAAAGCTTTTCCTCAACACCTTTACTTGTGCAGGGCTAAGCCTGGCAGCCCTAGATCAGGTCAAGTCAGACCTCAAATTTTATCTAAGATATGGTCAAATGCAACTATTAGTAAGGCCATAATTGAATCCAAGTGTTTTTGTATGGAAACAGCGGTAAAACTACACACATGCAAGGAATTTGAAAGAATAGATAACACAGCGTGGCAGGTGATTCAGTCAAAACTGCATTTTGCTATCAAGTACTACTCTGTTTTTTTCAAACTCAAGTAAACATTCAAGATAATGACATTCAATTGAGTACATTAAGTCAACAACTTAAGAAGTTGTTGTTTAAGAGAAGTGCAGTTGAGTTTCACAGACCAAGTATTTGCTCCCTGTGCCTGAAAATCAGTCAAACCTCTGAAACTGAACCCTGATGCAAAAGTCCACATTATTTCTAGGTATATGTTAAATGTCAAATATTTCCTGGGGTAAAAACATCAGTTTAATATTAGCTACAAAACACCATATTGACAATTTTGTTTAAAAAAAAAAAGTGACCAATGCGGCTTGACAAAGTTTAATCATAAAAGAAATTTTAAGTAGAAATAGTATTTTACTTTTAAAAGCCTCTGTTGCTCCAGGTGCATGGTTTTTGTCTGGGTGGAATTTCAAAGCAAGTTTTCTATAAGCCTTCTTTAGGTCTTCTTCACCCGCATCCTTTGACACCCCAAGGACTTCGTAATAATTTTTACATTTCTTTACACTGCAACAGAAGATGAAGTAAAATGTTGAAAACAAAAAGATATAAAAGTAGTATGTCAGAACACAGCTGTGAATGAGGCAATGCATTGCACTGATACAATACATTGCATCTCTTGCTTTCAACATAAAATATAAAAAGTCCACTTCAGAATGTCACTTTTCATAATAAACTCACTGTTGAGCACAATAAACTATTGTACTCAAAATTACTTACAACATACATTTACATCTGCTTCTACTGCAATCCCCAATTATATGAATAAGGCTGTTAATAATGCATAAAATGAAGATTCCAAATTCACTTCACAGAGCTAGCAGGCAGGAAAGCCTGTTGGGATTGTCAACAACAAATGCACTTTGGTATGTGTGATATGAAACAAAACAAACCACCCGTCCCTTTCTTCAAACAAAAGTCAAACCATAATACCATTCAAGCATTCATTTTTCAGGGAAATAAGGCATGTGAGAATGCCTCTGCTGCTGGGAATGCACCTGGATCTGCAAGTGTTTATATACATTCAAAGAAACAATAACAGCTCCACCAGCAATTACAGATTCAGCTCATTTCATATGTTCAATGTAGCACTTTTTAAAACTCTGAAAACTTGGAAATATTCTTCCTGTAGGCAGTCCCAATCAGACAGGAAAAGCAAGATCTGGAAATGATGTAATGATTTGGCACGCTTTACAACATTCAGAAGAGAGAAAGAGCAGTTACAGTGGACAGAAGAATATTAATTTTATGTGGGCAGGAAGAACTGACCAAACCAATGAACCAAGTTACTTGGGTAACAATTCAGAAAGTTAAAAAATAAGGCCGAATCACAAACTTGCACTGCAGACAATGAGACGTGGTGACATCTGGTACAGACTGAAAGAAAACGGCTGGTCTGAGCAAGCAACAGAAATTACATCCATAAATATTTTAAAAGCTTCATGTGAGCTTCTTCAGGTGGCTTTAACTGTGTCCACATTCTCTTAAATCCACAGACTTCTATGTAAATATGAGTTTAGTATTACAAAGACTACACACAGGGTGGCCAAGTGGGAAAAAAAGGGTTAAGCAAGCGTTTGGTATTTTCGTGACAGAAGAATGGGTGCCCTGTAATTAAGGGAATGCTGGCATCAGAAGTACAACCACATCAACCTGTGTGGTCCTTTGTAGCTAACAGACTGATCAAATCAAGTTTCATCTGAGGGATCCCTTTTCCTGTGTTCAAATAACACAAGCTTTTATGGAAGTCTTGGGGTAATGCTCACAAGAGCAGCAAATTGAATGTATGCAGGCAGCTGCCAACACGAACATTCTGTGAAATAAATATAGCTCATTGTATTGAAATAGCACTTAATAAGCTCCAGTTAGGAAGCTGATAAAGCTAACTAAAAAAAAAAAAATAGCGAATCCATCATCAAAAAAGAATGGAAAGAAAATACATTAAATTACACTCTGAATACTGGAAACACTTGTTAATTTGCACAATAAGAAAAGGTTTTGGTAGTACAGAGATCCCTTCATCCTTAGCCTCAAGACCTGGATTAAGTATGAACTGTATTAAGATCAGATAGCTTTATTTAAAAGCGTAACAGTACCAAATTAAGCTTTTATTTCCAAGAAATTGCTATTTCATCATTCAATCTAACTTCTTCCCCTCAATAATTCAGTATCTGAATTATCTGTTTGTTGACCAGAATCTTCACAGCTCTGGTTCCTATAAAATTTGGTCATCAATGTTCAGCAAATTTGTTATTTTATTAGCATTAAAACTGCAGTGTTAAGTGTTTCTACAAGTGTCTTTAAGCACTGTGCATCCTCTACAACTCTTTCCCCCAACAGCATATGGCCATTTCTCCTGGAATTAACAAACATGAAAAAAAAACGATGAAAGTTTACTTCCTTGTGGACCTGATACACATTTATTTTACAACACTAGGATGCAACGTTTATTTTACAACACTAGGATGCAGAGGGGAGAAAAATGGGAAAAAAAGAACAACCCAAGAAATACCAACATGTTGTTCTAACCCTCAAAAATTCAGCCCAGATTTTTTTCCCATTCACAACCAGTGAAAGTCCCCAGTGGGACACCCTCGTGGCAAAAGCAGGAATGGTGGTTATCAATCAGATAACATTCAGGTAAGCACATGACCCACCAGGTTGTGACACCACAATCTGCTTAGAGCCAGTGCATCGAACCAGAGCTACTCCTGAGGAGTCAGTGCAGGGAGGAACCTGAGTTGTAGGTCACATGGCACTTGCCCTGGGAAGGGACAACTCTCTGTGGAGAGCCATTAGAGTTAGGGTTAGAGGTGTCCTCACATAGATCTGTCCTCGTGGAGAGTTGTCCTAGACCCCACTTGCCATCCAAAGGGATGAATGCCATCACTCTCCGTGCAGTAGCTATCCTGAATATGGTCCACAAAGGAACTATTGTTACGTATAAAGAAACAAGCGTTCAGCGAAGGTAGAACACATTTCTACTTTCCCTTAGCAAGTCTTCACTAGTGACTTCTCTGTTAAACTAAAAATTCTACAAATATAAAGCACCTCCATTCCAACATTCCTGATTTTGAATGAAGGTATGATTTAATACTTCAATCACATTTTATATCAAATTACCCTCATAATTTGACCTGCTGCTCTAGGCTAAACAGGCAGTCTGAAACAAAGAAGCCTTCGTGAATTTGTGATAGTCACTCTGACTTCAGTTCTGCCTTGTGTGTTCTTGTCAGGATGGGCACGCTCACAGCAACACTGCCTATAACAAACCTGTAACTGATCCTCCAGATCATTTACATTGCCCTCCTTTCTCCTGCACAGGATCAACGCTGAGACACTGAACCCCCGTTCACTGTTTTGACCATTGTCCTCTTCAGATCTCAATGAAGTCGGTGCTGGCTCTTGCAAACGTCAGCACAAATG
Source organism: Tapera naevia (assembly GCA_033556795.1). Lineage (NCBI taxonomy): Eukaryota > Metazoa > Chordata > Aves > Cuculiformes > Neomorphidae > Tapera > Tapera naevia. The sequence goes on along the minus strand of JAUMJJ010000175.1, from coordinate 7,142,509 downwards.
TAAGTGATGAGTCCTCTGCCAGAAAGCCTGAGGAGCATTGCTGCATGTGACTTCATGGTGAATCATGTCAAACACGCATACACATACGGCTATTTAGCAGGACTTTGGATTAAGCAGATCAAGCTTTGAAGTTAAAATACATTAAATGATTGTACAAATGCGTAAGAGCCAAAACCCAAACCTAAGCCTGGAATTCTCATCAATGACCTTGTGCTATGAAGCTCTTGCTACACAATGCCACTAGACAACAGTTTTATACAACTGCTTTGCCACTCCAAGGCAGAAAGCATCTAGACTGTAAGTAGCTAGCATCTAGTTAATGCAGAGTTTCCTACAGCGAGGGAGTTAGGGACTTCTGCCAGCAGGTTCCTTACTAAGCACAATTCAGGGCAATCATTACAGGGTATCGGCTGTACCGCATCATTGGGGCAACCCACCAGATCCTCAGGTCATGCATATGCTGGGCAGTCACCAGGCTTCTCAAACAGTGTTGTTTGGAATTGGAGGACACACCACATCCCTCCTCCACCTTAAAGAGATGGGAATCATGAGCTTTGCACAGAAATTCTTCAAGAATTAAGTCCTCCTCTTCCAAACTATCACTTTCCTGATGAAAATTTCTTTCCGGGTACTGGGAGCTGTTGGAAGCTACGGACAACCAGATCCTTGTTCCTCAGCAGAAGCAAGCCTTTTGGATATAATACTCATTCGTTTTCTCTACTAGACTGGTGTCTGATTAACCTCACTCTGCCAGAATGCCTCACCTGGAGTGTTGAACTGTCCTATGGAATTTTGTCATGGGAGGGCTGGTGGACAGAAGGAATCATCCCCTTCCCACTTGTCTCCTATTGCAGCCCACACAACATTGGCCAGCAGAAGCTGGGAAAAATTAAGAGTAAAACCAGTGGAGGTTTTGGAAAAGACCAATCACTGATGTTACTCAGAACTTTTAACAGCATCTGAAACCCCTGTCCTGCAGCACTCTCAACATGGACAACTACTTTCCTGAAAGTTGAATTTTGAATTGTTGGTTACTTGGTTTTGCTGTTCTTAAGGCACTGTGGTCCCTAGAACTGATTTTCTTGTGTATGTAAATTCCACACAGATGTTTCTTTTTAAAACTGCAATTCACTTATCACTTACTTATGGGTTGCCCCTTTTGTATTGAAGCTTGGTGCATTCACTCTTAATTGGAGTTCTGTTTTTGTGAATTGCTTTTCTTGTGGTTTTCATTCCTGGCTGGATCACGTCTGTATCTGAATTACTATGAAATTATTTCTGTCATTTAGCTAATTTCTTTCTTTGATGAATTGTTAGCCCCCTGCCAGCACCTTGTCACTGTCCTTCTGGTTAATAGATTTGCTGGCTGTATTGGGAGGGCACATTGCTGGATGTTCTTGACACAATATCTGACTTTTAGAGAATAGACTTTTTAAACAGCATGTGATGGCCTACATTCATCCACAATCTGTTGACAGAGGTATCTCACCCTAACTTTGCAAAGCTCCACTATCCCAGCTTGCTGTTGTCAAGCCACCTGCTGTAGCACTGGCCTGTCAGCTTCAAACTGCAGCAACAGCCAATTCTGCCCAACACTGAGCTCCTTTTCATGCTCTGATGGCCGAACGCAGAGGAAGGCCTTTGGATCCTGAAACGTCTGCGCTCACCTGCAGACATTCTGGGGCTACCACCACTGGTTCTCCTGTGACCTGATGTGATCCTACTGTTGTGCTTCTTGTTTCACTTTCCAAATCTACAATTCCAATTAGGTCAGGACCAGCAACTTTTATCAGGTTAATAAAATCTATCAGCGATGCTTGCATTTCTGTATCAAATACCTGCAGTGACCCATAATCACGGAGTTTTGAGTATGACTAAGTACTTCAAAGGGCCTTCCAAAAGCCTCTGTCTAGGTGCACAGGGATGGCCCAAAAGACAAATACTTTGAAAGCAATCTCCAAAAGCTTGCAATGGGAACCTCAATTACTATTTTTCCCAAGGGAAATCTGAATTGAGCAGCACACTGAGCAGCAATGTGAATGTTATCGACAAAGAACTGAGAATCATACAATCTTCCTTGTGGAAAAGACCTTTGAGATCAAGTCCAACCGCACCCATCATCCACTAAACCATGTCCCTCAAAAACTCATTTACTCATTTTTTAAACACCTCCAGGGATGGTGACTCAACCACCTCCCTGGGCAGCTGTTCCAGTGCCTGACCACCCTTTCAGTGAAGAAATTCTTCCTAAAATCCAGTCTGAACCTCCCCTGGTGCAACTTATGGCCATTTCCCCTTGTCCTACCACCTATCACTTGAGAGAAGAGATCAACACTCGCTCTGCCACAGCCTCCTTTCAGGCAGCCGTAGACAGCGATGAGGTGTCCCCTCAGCCTCCTCTTCTCCAAGGTGAACAACACCAACTTCCTCAGCTGTTCCTCGTAGGACTTGTTCTCCAGCCCCTTCACCAACCTTGTTGCCCTTCTCTGGATGCGGTACAGCACCTCAATGTCCTTCTTATACTGAGGGGCCCAAAACTGAACACAGTACTCAAGGTGCAGTCTCACCAGTGCCAGGTACAGGGGCACAATCACCCCCCTGGTCCTGCTGGCCATGCTGTTTTTTGATACAGCCCAAGATGCCATTGGCCGTCTTGGCCACCTGGGCACACTGCTGGCTCATATTCAGCCGGCTGTCAGCCAACACCCCCAGGTCCTTCTCCTCCAGGCAGCTCTCCAGCCAGTTTTCCCCAAGCCTGTAACACTGCATGGGGTTGTTGTGCCCCAAGTGCAGGACTCGGCATTTGGTCCTTGTTGAACCTCATCCCATTGGTCTCAGCCCATCAATCCAGCCTGTCCAGATCTCTTTGCAGCACCTCCCTTCCTTCAAGCAGATCAACACTGCCGCCCAGCTTGGTGTCATCTGCAAACTTGCTAAGCGTGCACTCAATCTCTTAGTCCAGATCATTAATAAAGATATTGAACAGGACTGGACCCAGCACTTAGCCCTGAGGAACACCACTCGTGACTGGTTTCCAACTGGATTTGACTCCATTTACGACCACTCTTTGGGCCCGGCCATCCAGCCGTTTTTTTCCCAGCAGAGGCTGTGCCTGTCCAGGCCAATGGCAGCCAGTTTCTCAGTCAGAATTCTGTGAGAAACGGTGTCAAAGGCTTTACAAAAGTCCAAGTACATGACATCCACAGCCTTTCCCTTGTCCAATAACCGGGTAACCTCGTCACAGTAGTTACACTGACTTCCAATCCCAGAAGTGAGCAGACAACCACAGTAAATTTCAGACCAATGTCTACATAAGTCAAGTTTCCAATGACGCCAGAGGGCCTGATGCAAATGGCATCTTGCGGCTGAATTGGAAACGTGCCAGTCACAGTTCAGATGATGCAAGTATGGTCTGCAAAAAATGGTCTAATTGGGGAAGAGAAGGCCACAGCATTGTTGAGGTACTTAAGCTGGTATCAGCATGCCCCTAGTTTCTGAAATGGATGCACCAGAAGTTTCAGATCTTTGCTTACCAAGAGATTCAAACAACACAGTAGGGTGCTTGTCTTAGTACCTCACTCTTGCATGTACCTGGTCAGTTTGTTTCTCCTTTGTGTGTTAAATGAAATATTCAAGGCTGCGCTTACATCAGAATCCTTTTCTCCAGATTTTAAGTTTTTATTTTAGCCATAAGAAGTGTAAATTAAAGGCAAGAGCCTTCTGACAAAATCTGCCACATCTCTGTGCCACTTTTCCACGACAGGCTCTATGATTGTGATTTCCACCTCCACATTCTCAACCATTCAGCTGGATATTTCAACATTTCACAGTAGTTCCAGCAGTCTAATTAAAGATATGCCCCCTCTATTTCTTTGCTTTGGGTGTTTTTTTTCCATTTTAGCACATGTTGATTGCTCTTACTATTCCACTTTCAGTTAATTATCTCTTGACCCCATGTTAAAAAAGTAACAATATATCTCTTTTTGCTGATTGCACAGAATTCTCAGCAGAAGGCCTGGAAAAAGTGAGCCACAACTTACATTCCTTCCAGTTTGAGCCATAAAATGCGGAGATGCTAGTTTTTTTTTTGGTTTATTCCATAAATTCAAATCAAATTGCTGATTATTCTTGACAACTGCTGGATGACATTTAATCCTGCCTTGCAAGGTTCTGACAGAGCTCATGCTTCTATTGGTTTGTTTTGGTTTTACCTCAAAGATCTAAATATGAAATTTCATTCTTGTGCTCTCTTCTAAGGGGCAGGCACTGTCAGGGCAGGAAAAGCAGTACTCCATGACGATTTTCACAAGACAGCAATCCAGCTTTATTATACTACTAATCGTGGCAGTTATCTTTCAAATGTCAAAAAGGTAATATGGAATATATGCCATGGATTATTTACTAAAAAAGAGACATCAGACACCATATGAATTTTAAGATAATTTAAAGGGATTCTGTATAAATTATATGACCTATCTATAACTCCAAAACTAATTTTTTAATTCAGGTAGGAGATAATAGATAAAACACACTTCACAGCATAAAAAGACATGGGAAAGATTAATACACAGCAGGCAAATTACCCTTTATTTTTTTCATGCTAGGCCACAAAACCTTTCCAAAGCGTCTGCACCCTTGGCATATATGATGAACAGAACTTGTTTGAAAGTATTTAAGAACTCTGATAACTATAATCCGATCAGCAATTTTCTACAGTTCTTTTAAGTTAACTAGAAGAAAAAAAAAAAGGTCAAGATTTCTTTCTTACACAAATGTTTCATTTCTTTATCTCAGGAAAAAACACCAGTAAACCTGCAACAGTGAAATAAATGCTTTAAAGCAGAGACCCCACAATCCAAAAGCAAATTCTCCCCTTTTTTGTCGTTCACACAATTCTTGTGCACTTATCTTAAGTCAAATGCTCAGATACCTTTTAATTACCTAGACGTTTCTAGGGCACTCACTCTAAAAAGACATAAGTCTACTGTGAGTCCTAACGTATTTCTGCTGGTCTCCTTTCAATCTCTCTGATACGCAGGTCACCTAAAGTGTTAAGGCAACTTGATTCATCCCTCGGTGACAAGATAAGCATCATTGCACGTAGAACAGGTAGTATTTTCAAAGTATTTAAATTAAAAAATAACAAAGTGCTTCTGGGTATCTCAGGCTTCAAACTGCCACACTGTAGTAGTAAGCAACATTCCCACAAAGAATAGAGCATCACCCAGCACTTACGCAATCAGTGGAAAGATACTGCGTCTTAAGCTTTCTCCCTGTCGAGCAACTTGTTTGCAAGCTCATGTAATGCTCTACAGAAGTGTTATGGTAGCTTGCTGCTGATCAGTGTCCCCTGTGTATGGGCAAAAAATAAAAACAGCACAGAGGTGCTTGTTTGTACTCACACCTGCCAATATTACTGGAGCAGCCCCGACAAAAATTAATACTGTTCCAAGTGTCTTCACTATAGTTCCTAAATATACTCTCACAAGTAGATTCAAAGTAGCTGGACAACTCCAGGAACACTAATGAGTGATCCAAGTCGGAGAACTCAATTAGTCCCCCTGTCCGACCACTCACTAGATCTTATAAAAAAGGGTTGGAAATGGCATGTGTGGTTATATCAGGAATGCTTTCTCTCAGTCTATATTAAATTAGTAACATAGAACAAAAAACTCCAAGAGGGAAGAATACTTGAGGATAATGACCACCTTTCAAATCATAAGCAATCTAGTTTCACTGAGTCAAATTCACAGTAAGATTCAGAATTTATTAAAAACTGAAGATTTTGTTATCTAGAAATTTCTTTCTTCATAGGGAAAAAAAAATTAGGCATGAAACACTATTTAAAACTACCTCCTTTCGTGCAGCATTTTTTTAACCAATTCAAAGGTCCAAAACCCATTCCACTGTAGCATGGCAGAAGCATATTGTGGTGACAAGCTCTACTCTGTGAAAAAAAGAGGGCGTTTCATTTAATTGGAAAAGTCTGGGTCCTAACTGAAGCAATAACATATGCAGCCTGTCATGTTCCCAACTAGAAAGCTCATTCTCACTGTGGTTTAGACACAAACTTCCCCTCAGCTAACATCATGCAATGTGTTATGTTTTTCCATTAGGTTTTAGCCCACTGTTTGTACTTTAATACTCTTGTCCTTGGCAAGGCACACACTTTTTTTAATTCTTAACCTCAAATTTTCTAAATGATGCATTGATGTCACTAACTGACAACACATCTAACCCAAAACTCAGTCTCTTCCAAAGATTTATATACTAAAGGATGATAGCATCACTCAAGCTAAAGTCAAGATACTGTTTTCACAGCTGATTTTCCAAGTGGTACGTAAAATACAAACAAACATGGGTTGTCCTGCAAGGTATTACAATTGCTTATTTGCAAAAACCTGGGTACTTTTTAAAAACCCACATTCTGTATTCATAAAGCAGATTGTTGAGATAGGTACCAAAAAGCAACATTGCATCAAGATTATGCTCAATGTGAACATCCCTAATTGTTTCAGATCTCAACAATCTGCATTAATTTTACCTAGTTCTAGTGAAAGCCTTCAAAGAAGCAATATCCAACACCATGAAAGCATACCATGGAGAAAAGCCGGCTCTACAATGTCATTTTACTCAAGAAAAATCAGGCAACAGTACTTTCTTGTAAAATAAACAAACAAAGAGAACTTGCAGAGAGCCTGATGTCAAAGCAGACTGCAGCTCAGAATGGCAGGTCACAGGTGAGTGAATACTGGCAGTAATAAAGCCTTCCTTGTAGCAGCTTACAGTTACATGCCTCAATTTGACCTAAGCTTCATTTTACAGAGGACCTCTTTCTGGATATTTTGCCTCACATCCGTGTGTGCGCACACACACATTTTGTGTTCATTTTAACAGCTAATATTTCAAGGTGGCTAAAAATGTACACGTTTTCTCAGGGTTTACCTCAGGTGTATCATGAAGGGTAATAACATTTATGAAGCAGAGATGACAGTAAATGAAGAGCTCTACTAAATAGGAACACCAAGAGAATAACCACGCCAGAGACGCTGCTGTCTACCCTCCTGAATGCAGAGCTGCTGTATCAACAAGGAAAAGCTGCTTTTTCCTCAGTTAGCACAGCTGAACAGGTTATTGAACTTCAGGAAAAGATGCCAAGATAATATAAACAGCAACATACATTTCACACAAAAAAATTCACACACAAATATTTGTTTTGCACAACAGTTCATACGATCTACACAAACTAGGACACGAGGACTTCTTTATTTCCCTTGAAAATATTTGGTCTAGGCTTATCTGAAAATACAGGTGGGTTTTGAGGCGCGCAATTTAGTCTGGCTGTATCCATATTTATTTAGGAGAAATCACGGCACACATCAAACAATATTTTTCTCACTCCTACAGCCATAAAGTGTGTAATGATAATATGACTTAAGAGTTACTTGCCTCGAAAGGACATTTGTATTGACCTTTGTTTCTTTTCATACATCCTCCTTTCCTGATGTCACCCCATTTTAATACTATCATATGGCACAGAGTTTGTAATGCAACTTGGCCTATGTGCCTCAGTGCTTCTCGGATACCTGTACTTCCAGGACAAAATAGTTTTAACACTGGTTTAAGACCAGCCTGTACAGAAAGACCAGCTTGAAAATAAACTTCGGGAGTGAGCACATAATGTAAATGTAGATATTATGAGTATAAAAATATTTAAGCACAAAAACATTGTCCTGCATGTTGTACTACTGAATTTTCATCACTTCCTCCATTAAGAGAGGGGTGCCAAACTCACAGCCCATGGGCCGAATCCAGCCCTCCACCTTTTTTATCCAGCCCAGCACCTTGTTTCTTCCTGGCAGCAGTGCTGAGCTCCTTATCCCTGCACTCCCGCCAGCGCTGGTCATGTGTGCAGCGAGTGGTGCGCGTTACGCTGCAGGAGCAGAACAGTGGGAGTTGTGAGTTTGACACACCTGCATTAAGATAATCTTAATAATTATTTTGAGTATTTTCTTTTCTTTTTAACCATCAAGGTTACTTTATAAAAGATGAATACTGTCTTTCTCACAGAAAGTGAGTGTCTCATATTATATTAAAACACAGCAAAACTTCTTTTAGTCACAGTTCAGTCCAAGTAAGCCTTCTCAACTAACCTTGAATTTCTGGTTGCTTTTAGATGCTAGAGCTGAAAGCATAAGTACATAACACACAAAATGAAACGCAGTGATATATTTAAGCAAGGCCATACCTGAATACTCCTTCCATTTGGTCTTTGGTGTAGCCTTTTCCACTTTCACCTGCAGCAGATGCATTGCTCTCCTTCGTGCTATTGGGCTTACTTTGATCATTGCTACTGGCTGGTTTTCGGCAGTAAGCGCCTCCCCCAGCAGTACTTCCATTCTTCGTAATAGCTTCCAACAAAACTATAAAACAACAATATACCATAGCATCATTATAGGCATCACAGATTAAATTGGGGCTCTCAAGTATCTTAAGTGGGAGCAACACGTTGTAAAAGATTAGCTGCTACATCCTCCTTCCCTATTGATCACCACTTTGTACTACAAACATTTCTGAAGCCAGTCTAGCAACTCTTTTCATGGTAAAACTATTTAAAAGATATTTCAAAATTAGGGGCTGGACCCCTCTCTACCTCTGCCAAGGTAATTTAACACTGGAGAGAATTTGTCCAGATCCATCATTTCTAGATGGTTTTTAGAGGTACTAAACCTTGTATTTTGGGGGCATCTGTCTTACCAACTGATCAGAAACAGTACCATTCTAATTTAATGGACTGCACACAAAGCATAACGTGGACCTGAAAAAGAGATCCCTTCAGAGCAAGATGGCAAACTACATAGGCCAAGTTCGTTTTATGAACAACTGAGAGTTACTATCTGCATAAAAAAATGCCCTAATAAAAAATCCCAAAGAAAAAATGTCCTGTTCACTGTGAAAGTGTGTTATAACTTTACTATTAAAAGGTATTTTCTTCTAGAAGCTAGGGAGAAGAAGCCTGAAGGATTTTCTCCTAATTTTAATTAAAAATTTCCTCTGTGACTAGCAGCAGCAAACTGGGTTCCTACACGTCATAGCTCAGAGAAGCACAGGGAAGAAAATAAAGTTGAGCTAAGAAGTGCTTCTTAAAACTCTCCAGTATCTGCTTTTACTTATTAATTCACTGATTACTCACTGGCCACAGCAGTCTGAAGTGCTGCAGATGAATGGCCACACTTGGCCTGAACAAGAAAGGCTGCTGACTTCCAAGTGGTCCTGTGCCTGTGCCTGCCTCAGCAAGATGCATCAACTGATCAGATCAGGCTTTTTACTACAGAAATAAAGAAAAAGCTAACATTTGGATGCTGGGCAGTATGCCAAGGTGATGTTTTCACTACAAATGAAATTATGTTCTTGAAAACAGAGAGATATAGTTGCATCATGGACTATAGCTGAAGCACACATCCAGACATTTGCAAGTTTACTCTAGTATCATCTATTATGGTATTTAAAGTTCTGAGGTAAATGAAGTAATAACAACCTCCAACTAGGTGACCGTGTCTGAAAAGACAGATGCATTTTTGGTCCAAATGGGCTCCAGACAAGCGATAACAGAAAACAAAATTATTCTTTTTCTGTTCTGTGATGTTCGATATTTAGTAATGGTATCATGTGGGATCCTGTCAAACATGTGACCCTGACTTACCCTCTAGAAATAATGATGGTTTTGCAAATCCTGTCTTTATATTGGCACTGCTCTAGAAATTCCCCATCCCTGCATTAACACTTGCCCTAAATCAGTAGCACCAATAATGGTGGAAAGGCAGATACGGACAACAGGCTGCATTTTTAATGCCCAGTCACTCACAACAAGCCTAGCTGGTATTTCACTAATTGGTTTGGCTGCACTATACTTTCAACATTACTACTTCCCAATCACCTTCTCAGACCTCCCATCCCTGTGACAGAGCTCTGCTGCCGAGAAGACAGTGCAGGTGGGTGCAAAAAAAAACCCCATCAAATCCATAAGAGTTGACTCATTAAGACAGCAGGGCAGAGCGTATGCAAACACATCACTGCCCTACATTGAAAAAGAAAACGGTACACAGGGTCTGGGGCCACTGTTTTCTTCAAATAAATGATACAGGTCAGATATTTTAAAAACAACTTTGACTCTTCCATGAACAGCTGGTGGTAAGACCAGCTGTTAGAACTGTAGTACTGACAGTATAGTAAAGGAAACTTACACTGTGCATCTAGCTATCTTAAAACAGAACATACGAGGAACCAAAGACATTTTGTTAGCAGGAAGACAACAACTCTTATCTCCAAATGTGTCTGAAGGCTCTCTTGTGTACTGTTACCTGCTGCAGAATGAAAGGTACTTGAGCTGCATTTGATTCCATCATGCATTGAACATGACCCCCACTTTCATTAATGGGAGAGCTGCTGAACTCAGAATTCATACTAACCCGACACCCTAAAAGCCTAACTAAGAAAAGTTCGGTTTTACAGGCAGCATCAGAAATAGTGCAAGAAAATCCTAAAAAAATAAAGGTGTCAATGTCATTTTCTGCCTTCAACTTCGAAAAATGGCACCTAAGTTTGAAAAGTAGATCTTGTCCTTTGTTATCTTTAAATCCACTCTTACAAATCTTTTTCAGACAAGCACTTACGTTTCCATTCAGCTGCAAGAGGAATCATTCGCAAAAATCATAACCAAACAATATTTTGAACAGCCGAATTGTAAAGCAGTTTTCTAGCAGGGAGTGACATCAACATGAACACTGCTACTATGAAGTCATTAGCTAAGTATCATTAAATAAGCAGCGACCTTACATTTCACACTAGTAAAGCCTTAAAATAGCACTGCTGCAGTCAGCGTATTTCAGACAGAAGCTTTGTTTTGCAAAACTGAACTTCACTGATGACTGAACTAGTGCTGAATGCACTTTCAATGCAAATATGGCCAAAACCAAACCACACAGAGCATTGTTTCAGAGACAATAGTTAAAACCTGCCTCTGTCCTTTCACAATCCACTACAACACTGGGAGAAGGATGCTCCCAACAGTAAAAGATTCAGTGTTCCCATTTTCATTTTGTTTTTATTACTGATGAAACATCATTTGTGAAATGGTGGACAAATGTTCCCAAAATGATACTAAAGATATAGCCTGGGAAACATCATGACTTCAGCGACAACTCGGTTCGAACTACCTTCTTCTACATACCCTGAAGAGAAAATATGTAAGCACAGTGACAACAGGGGCTGCACCAGTGTCCTATCACCATATAAACCAAACACATTATGATGGGAAAACAAGAATTCATTAGAACTAAAAGAGCTCACAAAACCTTAACTACTTCTTTATCTTGACTATTGTGCTATGACACATTTTTAATTATCTAATGAATAACTGTGTTTTTATTTTCCAAGTGGACCCCCCACTTAATTTATCTAAATGATGATAATGAAGGACTAATTGTTCTTCGTCACTGTAAAATTCCAGTTCCAATTTATTGCACAACTTCAAATTCCTGTCCCAAAACCAGGACATTCTGTTTCCTTGCATCTTACTGGACTTTTAATGGACCTATTTAAATGTCTGAAACTTAAAAAAAAATATTCAATGAGTTGATGTCGTTTTGGGAGGAAACAGGATGAGTTGAAAAGAACTATCAACCTCCACAGCTAGAAAACTGAAGTACAGAAATGCTACAAGCATACAGAGTCCCCTAGTTTCTAAGTACCTAAGTTCAAATCAGGCTTAAGGCCTGATTTTTTTCAGTGGTATTACGACATTTGTGATTCTCATTAGCTTCAGATGCAGCTTTAACTGCCCATCAGGTCCACAAATCAGGCCCTTGTTTCAAGCTGAATACCTGGAAAACTAAGCACAAATAATTAGCTGTCACTAAGGGATAATGAGTGAAGTGACTTATTTAACATCACAGAGAAATTCTGTGAAGCATTTAGTCTCTGTACACAATTCCCCAGATTACAGTCCACCACCATAACCACCAGACTATCTTCTCACCAGATCTGCACTTCATTTGTGACATACTTTGCTAATTTCCATGGTGAATAAAAGTGTCCTACAGACAATACCCTAATTAGCCACCTATTTCTTGCACTGAATACTTCACAATGGTGGTTATGTAGCAGCAGTCCTACTTAAAAGAAGAAAACCCAAACACTCAAAACACAAATCAGATGGAGATATTTCCCCCCCCCCCCGCTGAGAGCTACGGTAACTCCTATCTTGGAGGTACAACACAGTAATAAGCTTTGTGAAGCAGATAAAGCTACTCACTCCCTTTGGTTGAGGAAGCTGAATTGAAACTCTCAGCCTACCTGCCTATTGACCAATACAGCTCCCAAGAAGCTGAAAGCATTTTCATGCATCTTAAGGCACAGAAATTTAGGGGAATACAGCAAACTTTTGTTTGTTTTTATTTCAGAGAGGCATCTATGTGGCAAGAAAATAAACAGTACCAAATTCTTGATCCAGAGCAATGGTCACCTTCTTCCAGATGATTTATTGGCAACATATATCCTGTCTTGGAGGAAAAAAATCGTCAAAAAATCTATAAAACTAAAAAATACTATAAAAAAATAGCACCAATGAGACCTTTGCTGATCATTTGCATATAAAAAGTAGTCAGGAGATGAAAACATTCGACGAATCTGCTCACCTGATTCAAAGGTTTCACTGCAGAACAAACTACAGTAAGGATTTCACCCCAAAGCCATGTTCCAAAAATGGTAAATGCTGAGGCCTTTATGTCAGTACAGAGCATTGAGGTCTTCCCTATTCCTTCCATGGTGTAGATAGCATAAGCGAGAACCAGAAGAATGCAACAAGTCACTGCTGCCCTGAAAAGTATTTTGAACTGACTTCTGACACTGTGTGACAGACAGACTCCAAGATACTTTTACTATTGTTCCTTTTGAAAAATCATTCCTAAAGACCCTTTTACTTGAAATATGTAACTGTTTTTCAAGTTTTGTCAGGAATTGTTTGAAGATCCAGTCGAATTAGAAGGGGAGCCACCTATCCCGTTCTCCCCAGGAAAGTTAAACCCAGGTGCAATTCCCATGTAGCTACTGCACAACCAAAAGGGAAACACCACGGAGAAAAAAAAAAAACAAACCACAAATAAGTTAGAGGATGAAGGTGCTGCCCAACCTGGAGCAGCAGCGCACCCTGGAAGCAGTTAGCAAGGGCCAATTCATAGAATCATAGACTGGTTTGGGTTGGAAGGGACATCAACCCCATCCAGTTCCAATCCCCCTGCCATCCCCTACAATCCCTCCTCCCACCAGACCAGGCTGATCGAGGCCCCACCCAGCCTTGGCCTTGAACACCTCCAGGGAGGGGTCATCCACAGCTTCCCTGGACAACCTGTGCCTGTGCCTCACCACCCTCAGCGTGAAGAATTTCTTCCTAACGTCTAATCTAAATCTTCCCCTTCCAATTTAAAGCCATTTCCCTTTGTTCTATCACTACTTCTCCTTGTACGAAGCCCCTTCAGGTACTGGAAGGCTGCTATGAGGTCTCCCCGGAGCCTTCCCTTCTCCAGGCTGAACAACCCCAACTCTCTCATTCTGATCATTTTCGTGCCCTGCTCTGGACCCGTTCCAACAGTTCCATATCCTTCTTACGTTGGGGATTCCAGAACTGGACACACTCCAGGCGGAGTCTCAGGAGACAGCGCGGCAGTGGCAGGGCAGAGGCCGGTGCCCTGGGGCCGAGGTCCCGGGGTGCTGGTCCCGCGCTCCCCGAGGGCCAAAGGGAGGAGGAGGCGCTGGCCCGGAGCGCACCCCAGGTGAGGAGGGGGTAACCCCGCTCCTCCCCGGCGCCAGGTGCGGGGCTCCCGCAGTGACACCGCTCCGGCCCGGCTCCGCCCGCAGCGCCTCAGAGCGCGGCTCGGGGCCCCCCGTGCCGCGGGGGGCGCGGGCCTCACCTCGGGCCGTGTCGGTGGGGAACAGCCGCTGGGCCTTCCCGAGGAAGCGGAGGGCGCGGTCGCGGTTCCCGGCCTCCAGCGCCTCCCGCGCGATCGCGATGCACTTCTCGGCCTCGTCCCGGTTCCCCTCCATGGGCTTCTCCTTGCGCCGCCTCCGCCCGCCGCAGCGCAGAGAGAAGGGGCCCGAAGCCAGAGCGGAGCCGGGGCGGGCAGGGAGCGGCGGGGCAGGGGGCGGGGACTCCGCTCACTCCGCAGGGCTCATCGCGCCGCTCCGCGCCGGCGGTGCCGCAGCCCCCGCACGCCACCCGGACCCGCCAGCCCGGCCCTCACGCTTCCGGGGCGCCGCGCGCATGCGCCCCGCTCGCAGCCCCGGCAGGCGAGGGGCCGCCCCGCAGCCCGCGGAGCCGCTGCCTGGCAGCGGCCCGAGGGAGCCGGGCACGATGGAAAAGTACCGGGCGGAGGGCTGGCGCTGCACTGCGGCCCGGGGAAGCGCCGCACCGGGGGCAGCCCACGCGTTGTCGCTGACTGCGCGGTAACCGCTCTGTAAGGTGCTTCTTATCACAGTGTAACGCTCGCTATAATTAGCGCCATCAATTACACCCTGCCAGCAGCTGCATGGCTGGAAAGGAGGCGCTCCCGGTGCTGCTCTAGGAAAGCCCCACGGTGGATGACAGCAGTTAATGTAGGTCAGCACCTTCCAGCTATAGCGCTGCAGCAGTGCCTGCCTGGCAGAGGCTGCAGGCACAAACGAGCCCACTCAGTACAGAAGTGTCTTTTTGTCAGGTATTGGACTGCGGGTATGGCAGTTCTGGATGCCTGGAGTTGCTACCCGAGTCACAGGGACAAGCCCAGGCACTAGCTTTTGCCTCACTAGGAGATGTTTTCCCTTAGAGAAGGCCTGGCCTGTCCCTGGTATGTAGAATGACCTTGGAGAGCTGGAACAGCACAGCTAAATGAGACATGACCAGAGCCCCTCCTTTATCCAGCTGCCACCATACAGCAGCAGATAAAACTGACTTTACCCCTCTAATTCTACAGTTCAGTAGTTTAGCCCCTGATCCCTGCAGGGCTTCAGGCAGCCAGCAGAGGCTGCTGCAGTACAACCCCTGCTTCAGCATGGGTGTCGCTCCCTGGTCTTTTACAAGAATTAACAGTGAAAGGGGACCACGCTGTACCCAAAAGGAAAAATCAATTAAGTTACAACATCTACTCACCTCCTCCATCACAGATCCCTCTCCCTAGATGGAGGCTGGTTATCAGGTCTTGAACAAAAGTCTCACCTCCACGCTGCTGAAGGTAGCCCTCACACTACACAGCAAGAATGCAGCTTTGCAGGATAAAATCCCTGTGCCATTTCACTTCATTGATTTCACTAACTGCAGTATTCTGGGACTGTTTCCAGATAGCCCTAGTGCAGCCGGAGGGAGTGTCAAAGCTGCCTGTTCTTCAAATGACTCTTTAGGAGTTGCATAGTTGAAACCAGGAATTTTTCAGTTACTGGACAAGAGACAATCAGTCTTGATATAACATTTATTGAATATTTCCACTCTAGTGGATGAAAAGTCTGTACAAAACCAAACATTTCCTTTACTTAAACCAATCTAAAACCAGTCAGCTCAATCAAAACCCACTACAAATACAATAGCTTCTTTGAAGCCATGGTAACACTTAAATATGGTTAAGACTTCAATGCAGAAATTTGGTTTGTTAGAAAGCTCAACAGAGCTTTAATTCCTTAAAGTTACAAAAAGGCAAAATTGTGTTTCACAGATACAGTCCACTGGAATCAACAACACTGGACAATTAAGTACTTAGAGTCCTGAGATAACAAGGAATCCTGGTATCCTTTAGACAGTTTTCTGTTGTCCTTTCTTTCCAATGAGAGACTTATGGATATGCGGTATTACACCTAGGAAAGAATAACAATTAAGACCATGTTATTTCTCTTCAATGAACTTACTAAACTTTACACTTCAAATAAAATGCAAACTCCACATCTGTTTTGAGTTCTTGCCACCCAATTCATCACAGTTAGCAGATAATTTACATACCACCACCAGCAATTGTAGCCTTAATGAGAGAGTCCAATTCTTCATCTCCTCTAATTGCAAGCTGCAGGTGGCGGGGGGTGATGCGTTTCACCTTCAGGTCTTTGGATGCATTTCCAGCCAGCTCAAGAACCTGAAGACAAGACCATTTGTAAACTGAGTGACACAAGTCATGTGAGACAGCTGCATGGTCTTAGCTATTTTATTCTCTACATCAAATACACTATTAGTGACACCAAGACAGCAAACAGTGTCTCTTCTGAAAAGAGTTCCTTTGTTACTCTGCATTTAGTTAAGTGTTTTACAGCAGAGACAACAGGCTGTAATGGCATGTTTTATTAAATACTTCACACTTCATCCTTCCTGCAAGTCAGTCATTTGATCTGCACAAAATGCAGAGCAAAAGGTGCTATGCATATCTCACTGTCTCCTGATGATGTGCACATGTAAAATTAGCTCAAAATAAGCAAAGAATTCGCAGTCAGGTCCAAACTGGGCTAAGCACAATAGGCTCTGGTCACTATGCCATTTCAGAGTCAATCAATTTGCTTGCACCCCTTGCAGGAGCTTTACCTCAGCTGTCAAGTACTCCAGGATTGCAGCACTATACACAGCAGCTGTGGCTCCAACACGCCCATGGCTGGTAGTTCTAGACTTCAGGTGCCTGTGGATGCGGCCAACAGGGAACTAGAATATAACAGAAGTACAAATAAGCTATGATGACAGATTAAGAAAGCCACATGCTGGGCAACACAATACCAGTGGCAGAAGTAAATTGTACTAGAGTACAATTTAACACTTCAGAATGCAGCTCGGGACACTGCATGTCAAGTTCACCTCAGCAACTTCACCGTTCAAACTACAGACAGTAGCAATAGCCACAAGGGAATTCTTTTCCATCCTGCAGAAATACGCAAAAGGTCTAAAAACAGTTAAACCATACATTAACATACTCAAGGACCAAATGGATCCTTACCCCACTCTGGACAACAGACAGAAGGCAGACTGAGCAGGTTTCACAAGATACAACCAAGAGCTTTCACAAAATACAACCAACCTGACTTCCATCCGCCCATGGCCCAGTCCCCGCTCACCTGCAATCCAGCCCGCTGAGAACGGGACACCGCTTTGGTCTTGGTCTTTCCGGAGTCCTTCCCCGCTTTACCACCAGCCTAGCACAGAAAAGCAGCGTGCAAGACCGGGTACAGTTTCCCCACTGAGAAAGTGCTGCGCCGAGCGCGCGCCGCCAGCGTCACACTGCGCATGCGCTGCCTTCCACCGCCCTCCCGGAGCCGTCACTCCGCGCGGCACCATGACGCATGCGCGCTCACCCGCCGCACCCAGCCGCGCGAGCAGCTCCCCGCGCGCACGCGCAACTGCCACTCCCTCTCTCCAGCGGCACCAGTGCGCGTGCGACCCCCCTCCCCCCGCCTGCCAGCGGGTAACGGGCCCGCCGGCGCGCACCGCCCGCCCCTCGCTCCTCTGCCCACGCGCGCTCTCCCCTCACCTCAGCGGCCGCACCGCCCCGGCCCCTAGTACCCCCCCGCACCACTACCGTGGCCCCCCGCAGCTGCTCACCATCGCGAACCGGAGTGCAGCGCCGTACAACGGCAGAGGGAGAAATCGAGCGTCCCGCACGCACGATGACCAGGCGACAACGAGCCACCGTCTCCGACCCGCCGCGATTCAAACTGCGCCCGCTCCCGCCTTCCCTCGGTGCTTTATAACCGCCGAGCGCGCCCACATCCGGGGCACCCGGCCTCGCCCCCAGCCAATCGCTGCGAGAAAGGGCGGGCCGCGCTCCCCTAGTGACAACCAATGGCGAGGCGGGGCGGGGCCGGTCTCGCGGCGCAGGGCCGGGAGAGGGGGGCGCCCCTATTTAAAGGGACAGGGGGGCGCGGGGAGCTGGGAGGGGCGGGGCTGAGTTCCGGGCGGCCAGCGCCAGGCTGGAGCTGGTCTCGGTCCCTTAGGGTCTCTCCTGCCGCTGTCCCGGGCTGCGGAGGGCGCCTCCGGGGACGAGCGGGCACGGCTTATGAAAGCCGAGCGCGCCCCGCTGCCTCGCCCGCGGTGCCGCCCCTGCGGCCGCCCCCGCCCCGCGCGGCTGCCCGTCAAGCACGGCGTCAGGGCCGGGTCCCGCCGCGCCCCCGCCGCCAGGGCCCTCTGGAGCGGGAGAGCGCCCGCTGCCGCCTGAGGGAAACGGCACCGGCAGGGGATGGGGCGTCGGGGCTCGCTGGGGTCACCGGGCGTGAGAGGCGGCGGCCAGAAGCCTCTGCCTGCCCCAGCCTGGTTATTGATCATAGATTCACAGAACGGTTTCGGTTGGAAGGGGCCTTAAAGCCCACCCAGTTCCACCCCCCTGCCATGGGCAGGGACACCTCCCACCAGACCGGGCTGATCAAGGCTCCATCCAGCCTGGCCTTGAACGCTTCCAGGGAGGGGGCATCCACAGCTTCCCTGGACAACCTGTGCCAGTGCCTCACCACCCTCAGTGCGAAGAATTTCTTCCTAATGTCTTCACCCTTCCAATTTAAAGCTGTTTCCCCTCATCCTGTCACTACTTGCCGTTGTAATAAGTTCATCCCCACCTTTACTGCAGCCCTTTCAGATACTGGAAGGCTCCGGAGCCTTCTCTTCTCCAGGCTAAACAACCTTAACAGATCTCTGAGTCTGTCCTTGTAGCAGAGGTGATTCAGCCCTCTGATTGTCTTTGTAGCCCTCCTCTAGACCCATTCCAACTGTTCCATATCCTTCTTATGTTGGGGATTCCAGAACTGGACACAATACTCCCAAGTGGTGTCTCATGAGAGTGGAGTAGAGGGGCAGAATCACCTCCCTTTCCCTGCTGGCAATGATTTTTTTGATGCAGCCCAGGACACAGTTGGCCTTCTGGGCTGTGAGTGCACGTTGCTGCCTCATGTCCAGCTTCTCATCAATTGGCTCCCCCAAGTCCTTCTTCACATCATCCCCCATCTGTATTTATTGCCAGGTCCCGTTCTTGTGGTGAGCCTGGCTCTGCCTGATTTTTTACTCCAGTTGCTTAAGATCCTTGTGCTGTTGCCCAAAGTCTTCACCAGTGAGGTTAATTGGCTTAGCATACAAAGCACCTCAAAAGCAGCCCAAAGGGGGCTTACATCCTCGGCTTGGGATGAGGAACTGTCGCACTGCATCAGTGGAAGCACAAGGCCCCCAGTGCCATTTGAATGAGAATGAGGCTGCATCATGATGCTGGGGCCAGGCAATGCCAGCATAGCCAACAATTCTGCACAAGTGCGGTGGTTTTTATTTTCATTTCCATTTCATGCGAGAGCTGCATGATGACCAAGAGCAACCCTGCCTCAGACCCGTTTCTTTCACTGATTAGTTTCACAAACTACTGTTAAAAACTAGTCAACATTAATTTGACTGAGTGTGATGTTTAATTAGTGCAGTGCCAGATGTCACTTCAAATCCCTGCCCGTATTTCCCTGAAATTAAGACTTAGCCCCATTTTTTAGGTGCCATTTTCATTACAGCGTTGTTATTTCTACCTCAGAGCTCAGCTGGAGATGTTCTCAGTTAATCTACCTTTTCAGCTCCAAAATGTAACAACTCCTTGTGGTGTTCCAGAACACTGTAAATCTTGGATATCTAAGAGACAACTGAGTCATCTGTTGAGTATGCAACACACTCTGGGAGAAACCTTAGCCCTCTGTGGCTGAATAGCTCTTTAGAGGGCAAACTGGCTTGATCTGCGATGGGCTTTACTAATCTAATCGCAATCCCACCATTTTAGTAGGCATTAATGTATGTATTTCCTTTACGTTGACATAAAAGGGTTCCAAGCGTGATGAGTAGTCTCACAGACTTTAATGGGAGATCGAGCTGAGCATAACATTGTCATGAGGATACTCTCCTTGCCATAACTTTTCTACTTTCTTCACAACTACAACAAGTGAAATACTCAGTGTTCTAAGACAGAGCTAATCCCTAGAGATCTTCTTCAAGGTTTTTCCATCTGTTTATTGAACTAGTAAAGATTTAAAATGTTGTGGCTCTTTTGCTCCGACAGCTGACCCCAGATATTTGGTCCTCTGGTTACAAAGGATGCTTTGCTTCACCCTCCAGACAGCCCAAGGCCGTGTCCTCAAAGGCTTCAACATTTGAGTTTCAGTTCAGGCATTTTGTGTTGTCTGCTTCCGCTTTGGGCTGGGAGACCTACCTCTAGGCACAGGCACAGAGAGGCAGAGCTGAATCGAGAGCAGACACTCCTACATGCAAGAATCTGATGGTTTGTGTTTATGTAACTGTCTGGTGCCTCTGTCTATTTTAAACATGAGTTGTTTATGCTGTCCTTGAACAAGCAAGGAAGATAAGAGTTTTTTTTTTTTTTTTTTTAAGTTTAAAAACCAACCTCAAGATTTTACAGAAGCCTGCTGAAGTTAAGATTTTGCTTAACTTGCTATTTTAAAAATTATTTCTGTCTAGAGTGCCTACAGCAAGGATCCATTTGCCCTTTTCCTTATGGGAAGTCAAATTGCAGGCCATAAGATCCTCTGGAAAACAGCATTAGAGATTCTTTCATTCTGTCCACAGAAGTGCTAGGAAGCAGAACAGAAAGTCTTCCTACCAGATTGAGATAATCCTTGTCACAGATGTTCCAAACTTCCCACGTGATTTTCCCCAGTGGCTCGGTTTGAATGTATGCTTCCAGCTGCACGGGACCCCTTACAGCAAGGCAGCATAACACTGAAGGTTAAGCTAGCTAATGCAAGCATGTGAGATGTGTCAGGTAGAGTATGTGAAACTACCATCAGATCACCCTACACTAGCTAACAAGCCTCTCTAACAAGCACAGTTGGAACTTCCCCTTCCCCCCAGTATTTAAAGAGAGAAATTAAAACTGACTTAGGTACACCAGAAACAACCCAAAGCAACTTGAGAGGCAGTTGTGAGCACAAATAACTCAACCTCAATCGTGCATAAATGAAGGGGGCACTTACCACCTCCCATCTTCCTAATGAAACCAGTACCCCAAGCCTGCCACTTCACATATCTTATCTGCTTTTTCTAATGTAACTACCTCACAGGGGAGGAGGAAGATATGCTTCAAGAAGGGCAGAACAAATTAATTGGCTTTTATTTGTCCATTTAGCATCAGTAGGTGCCTTTAAGAAGGTGAAAAATCCTTCTAAAAGGAAGGGTTAAGGGGAACTTAGTGAGAAAAGATGCAGTCATGCAGTGTGTCTAGAAAGGGAATTGCTCATAGTTGGGCTTGTGTCATGGTATTCTGCCCTGTGGTCTCAGTGGCAAGGTGTGCTGGAGTATGTTTTTATCCATTGTGAAGGCCACAGTGATGAAAGACTTTGCTTCATTTAACCAGCCCTTGTGCCACTGCTTTATTTAGTCTATCAAGTTTTTGTGATGCTTCTCGTTACAAGATGTAGTATTTGTACTAAACCGTTGTCTGCATTAGGTATCCTGTGACTGACCTGCCTTTGCTGTAGTACACTACACTCTGTCCAACAGACAGGCTGCTGATGTGGTGTCCTGAACTGCAGGTTCTTCACACCTACCCCATGAATCTGAATGGCTTTGATGGTATATGCCTGCCAGCTCCCACCAAGCACTGTGCCCTGCCTTAGTAGGCTTTGTGTGGGCCCTTGCTGAGAGGCAGTCAGCATTGCAGTGTGAGCTATTGGGTAAAGATTACCTCCCCTTTTGAGACAGAAGGTTGTGGCTGAGGGCATTCAGTTGCCTGGCTATGTTCTCAGAGCACGTTTCTGAACACATCTTAGGAGAACTGGGGTGTGGTGCTGCTTTTCTTTCTATTCTGTCTACCACTTAATAGGATTTCCTTGGGGACTGACGTTTATTTTCACTTGCCTCCAAAATATGGACACATTCCTTTAAGCAGGGCCCACTTCTCACTCCCAGTAACTACTAGGTTATGAATGATGAAGAAATTAAGGCCCGAAGTACAAATTGTAAGAAGGTTGTGGGAACCTGGGAACGAAAAGAGGATTTGTAACATTATGGAGGTGCTTAAGAATCTGTACATAGCAGGGGTAATCGGTAAGTTGTAAACAAAGAAGGTAGTTAATCTTACGTTCGCTCAAAATGGTAAGACTGGAATAAGGTCAAGGAGATTTGTATCCATAACTAACCTTAGAGCAGTTAAATACTAAAAATCACACTTAAGTAGGAGATCTTAGATATAAATAAGACACCTCCTGCTTATTGAATATTTAAGTAGAAGGTAGGCATGCACCTAGGGATCTTTTACTATGAAATCATAATGAACCAATAAAAAGTGATTATCTTATTTCTTTGTTTGAGTGTCTTTAAATGCTCTATAATCAGTCTGACAAAGTGTGTTGGCTGTGTTAAATGCCTGGCACCTGGTTCTGCAGAAATGAAATAAATACAAATATTTCTACTCTCTGTGTTAATTTGGTTTGCACATTGGGTGAAGAACCCTTTTTGGGGTCAACATGTGCACTGTATTATTTACACTCTCTCTTGAATTTGTTTCTAATAGGGCTTTAGTTTCTGCAGAAGTGGTGGAGATAATCTTTAATAGACCAATGAAGCGTTCCCAGAACACTTTTTGCATCACATCTCTGAGGGAACTTCTCAGTTTCTGGATCCTGAATGAGTTTTTATGGGAGATAACACACCTTGCCACTAGGCCCTGCCATGTTATTCCTGGGATACAAATTTGCATATCTGGGGAACTTCAAAACTACACAGGGGAAGGCATTTGGGAAATTAATTTTTCAGGTGACAGCTAAACAGAGACAGCTTAGTTTTCAATATACAGTTTTTAGTATGCATAACTTTGGCCTAATTCCCCTTAGGTGAGTAATATAAGGCTTTTTTGTTTGTTTGTTTGTTTGGTTTTTAGATCTGTAACCACTGTTTACATTCATTTAGGCTCTACTTTTGTATTGAGATCAATCACGGTTTGGGCTGTATTTGTTGCTGGCGTCCTCCCTGCTTGCAGAGTGCTTCCCTGCTGTCGTTTTATCCTCTGTCAAATAACGTGATTCTGCTCGGTTGGACCTCCCTGCTGGCAGCTGTATGTGGGTTCAGGAGGATCGCATCCTCCCTGGTTTCACTGTAGTGTTGTGTGTGGTGATGAATGCATGCAACAGTCTGGTTTAACAGATACATTTATTAACCTGGTATCTGGAAACTGCTTTGCATGTCTTCGTAACAGATCTGTGGACACTCACATGGTGATTTCAGAGAGACTTGAACTGCCCTTATAGCTATGCTGCTGTTCATTGTATGCTCTTGTATCTGCTATTAATAGTGTCATAATGACTAGACTGATTAGATTTTTATCTTGTTGCTGTTTAGTCAGCTGTGAAAGGAAGCTAGAGCTAGTTAGGCAAAATGAAACAAGAGTCTGTCAGAGATGGTGCCAGCCATAAGCCCTTGCCCTCATCCCTCCCATCATCTTACATGTAAACTTATCCTCCTCCAGTCCCTTTTTTGTCAGTGTGTGCCTTCGTCCTCTCTGTTACCTGTATCTGAGCTCTGTTCAGTGTAGCAACTGAAGTAATATTTATGATGTATTTTGTGTTGTGCTATAAAGCCCTACGTGAGTACCTGCTCCAACTGTGTTCAAGTTGGGAACTCACAGGGTGGATCTAATTTGCTCTGTGAAACCTGTACCCTGGGGACATTGTAATTAAATACGCTTGTACCAGTTGCAGCAATTTGGTTGAATCCATTTCTTTTCCTAGTAAAGCAGGATACCAAACTCACAGCCCGTGGGACGAATCTGGCCCTCCACCTTGTTTTATCCAGCCCAGCACCTTGTTTGTACCCGGCAGCAGCGCCGAGCTCCTGGCCCCTGCGCTCTGCCAGCGCTGGTCACGTGTGCAGCGAGTGACGCGCGTTACGTCAGGAGCAGGAGAACAGAGGGAGCTGTGAGTTTGTCACCCCTGTAATAAAGCAACCTGGAAAAAACATTCTGGACTAATCTCTTCTTCTTGTTTGATTCACTGTCACTCGTAAAGGAAGCCTACATTGTAAACAGTCTACATCTGAGGTGGTTAAGTCAATGTGTTTGGTTTGAACTGGCAGTGTGTCTTATTTTGGTTCGTTCATTCAATAATAGGTAATTCTTTCAATAATGCATGCCTCTTCAATCAGTCTGCTTACTAAAAGGCTTAAGTTAATTTGGAACAGGAAAAAACTTTAAAAACCAAATGAGAAAGGATGAATGCAGTGTTTCATATCTGGCTTTCAGTGCAATCCTTTGAAAAGAAAACAAAATTCTTTCTCTTCTCCATGAGACTTCAGTCTAGTCACCACCTCTCCCAAATAGTGACTTTGTCCTATTAACTCTTTGCATTCACAACCACCTATCCTTCTTTCAGCACCTGGCATCCACCTTTCAATTAAAATGGAGTTGTCTGAGTGCTTTGAATCCCAACCACGCCAATGCAGCAAGGAGGAAAAGAGAAACCGTGTGATTAAAGAAATCCTTTGTGTCAAAAAGAAACAAGAGGAAAAAGTGTGTTTTCCTTAGCCTGCCTGGTTACAGGATTTCAGTCATAATGCTCCTCTGTAGGCTCTGGAAATGGTCCTTCAGAACTTATTTTGTGGAGATAAAAGGGAAAATAGAAATTCCCTCTGTCCCTTGGAAAAGCAAAGGGAAAATTAACTGGGGGTCTTGACCTATCTTGCCAAAGTTGTTGCAGGTAGAAGGCATGCAATTCTTCTTTGTTGATAGGAGGCAGCTACTACAGCCATCATTTGTTTATTGTTCAATAACCCGGGTTACTTCCTCATGATGTAAGTTGACTTTTGTGGAGAATTAAGTCAACCTCACAACTGAAATATGACCTGTACTGCACCTGGCTTGTAACACAGATGGCATAGCCCTCACTGTATGATGTGTAATTAATAATATGTTCTCATTTTTGGTCACCTGCCACAACAAAATGAACCCCCAGGATGTGTTTTACACCAAGAAAAGTACTGATTTCTTGGAGCTAGGCAAGGTGTCAGTATGATTATATTACTGATACACCTGTATAAGCAACAATAAGAATAAGTCAGGAGCTCACTTCTGCCCGAAATCTGGCAACTGCAGCTATAAGGTGGTTCATTCCCAAGAAGAATGACTCCATGAGAGGTGTTTTTCTTTGTCTTTAAATTCTAATAAGTGTAGCAGAAAAAAAAAAAAAAAGAAGGGTATGCAGGCATTAGATTCCTCACATTATTTCATCGCTTCCTTGCTCCTTGCTACAATGAAGGTTCTTCTTCTCTGGGCATCTTTTAGAAATATCTGAGTTTTTTTAATGCAGAGTTTTGCACTTGGAAGCAATTGATCCTGCAGCATGACTATTAATGTCCAATTAAATTTGATATACTGTGAAAATGGTTTCACACTTTGACCAGGGGAATAAAAATGGATTGCTTCAGCTTTACCAGGGCTATGACTGAGCAAATGAAATTGACCCAATGGTGGCAGCAAAACATAAGAAATAAAATATAAAAGGATGAAGGTTTTCCTCTTTTGTGCAGTTTTTAGGCTGAGTCATCACTGCGAAAGAGGTTCTTGTTCTTTGGGGGTAGCATTGCCTTTAAAACCGAAGCACAATACTTATCTTACTGGAAAATTGGAAAGAAAAAAAACATTTTTTGTTTTACTCTCAGGTAACCAGGCAAGGTCAGCACTTTGCATGAGATGGACTTTGTTTGATGGCCATCCAGTTAAAAACCTCTGCTAGGAATTCAGAGTGGGAAAGGGAATGTGCGTTAGGGATCTTGTGTTAAAAAGAGATGTTTTCTTAGTTTTGAATACAAAACAAAATTTAGTCTCTAAAAGTCGCTAGGTGGAGTTACTGTAGATGGAAAGAGACATAATTATACAGCTATAATAAAATTTCTATGTTTAACAAGTAAGCTTTTTTTTCTAGCTTAAAAAAAATTAAATCCCATCCTGTCAAATTTTGTGGGGGTTTTGTATGTTCTGATAATGTCCTGCATCATTGCATATTTTCTCACCTGGAGCTGGGCCTGCATGTTCTTGCATTTGTCCAAAACCTGACACATGAGACTTCAGATGCCCGTGAAAGCCGTGCAGTTGAAATAACAAGATACTGAGTTTTTGCAGTGTTGAGCAGCATTATCACTTTGCTTCTCATGCGAAAAGCAGAAAGGAAAAAAACCTTCAAGTTTGTCAAATACAATGATTTACTGGTGGGGGCTTGCAGTGCCTGGGAACAGTCTGAAGAAAGAGAAGTATTCAGCACAAAGAGAGTTAAATGTCAGTGATTTGAAAGGATTTCAGCAGGAGCATTTTCTCCTTTTCTATGACTCTGCAATGACGGAATGTGTATCCATCCCTCTTATCTTAGAGAAGCAGCTGGGCTACTGCTACCATAAATCAGGAGCGAAACTAAGAGATGGTGATGGGGAAGACTTATGGCAGGGTGGCAGCAGTGCCTGGCGAGACAGGGAGCAGGCTGGGTTAAAATGAGGTGCTTGGATCTGTTGCTGGAGGAAGAGATGGGTGGCAGGAAGCCTGGAGCACGATGGCGGCTGGCGGGACGGGGCAATGCCAATAGCTGCCAGGCAAATCCTTCTCCGGGGAGTGGGAAACCCCCCAGCTTGGCATGGAGCAGGTGGGAGGTAAGTGTGGGGCTAGGCTCAGGGTGGGAGTGCTGGCACTGAGTTTTTATGTGACACCATGGACTCTGCAGCCAGCCAGGCAGGCTGGGAAGTGATTCGAGCCCCTGACAGCCAGTGGTGCCAGGTCGAATGCACAGGGAGCCGCTGACACATGACAGCCTCTCAAATGGGGGTCTTGTGATGCCTTTCTCAGTGTCATGGCCTTACCCAGATCTAATTGCAATGTCACCAAAGCCTCTGCAGAGTCCCTGGGGGCTTCTCCTCACTGGCACAGGGAGCATAACCCACGACTCACTGATAGTTGTTGCAATATAGATTGCTATCACAGAGTAACATGGCATCACAGCCATTACGGATGGGATTTTTAGGCGTTCATCTTGGTCATCTTTTTGATCCTAATCACCTGGCTTTGGCACACAGGTGACAGTGCAGGCAAGACTGCCAAAGCTGCCATAGGAACCGGGTTGCTTAAATATACATACAGAGCCTGATTTCGCTCCTCACTGTCTGGTTTGCTGGTGTAGTCCCACCAATACCACTGGACTTCCTCTTGCTTTAGAGCAGCGGCAACGATGCAAAGTCTGAATCATGCAAAGTAGTTTTGGAATGAGTCATCACAGAAGAAAAGGGTGAGAATGAGCAACTGAGACCTCTCCCCAAAACTACAAAGGTGGCTTAAGGCCAGTGGTCTACTTCCCAGCCCTGCACAGGGCAATGCAACATTGCTCCCCACGCTCATGTTTGTGGTAGACTTAAGGCTCATTGTGTGGCTGGGGTCTCCGAGGAGCTCTTGGTTTAAGAGACTGTTGGTACACTGTGCCTTCGGACCCTGATGCTGTCTATCAAGGCAAGGATCTGTGGACAAACAGCCTTGAGGAAGTCCCTCCTTCCTCCATCTCTCTTATGAGGAGATCTCACTTCAGGGTGCCTACCTCCTCTGTCAGCAGCTGCTTCTTCAGAAGCATCATTATGCTTCTTTTCTCTCTTGGTCTTGGAGACATTTAAAACAGCACAGCATTTATGTGGATACAGATGTAGCCACAGCAGAGGGCAAGGAATATTTCTGCTTACTAATGATGAAAACGCTTGCTAACAGCTCTGCTTGCTGTAGGACTAGCTGTGTGCTTTTAGCTGCCTGTTCAGATGCTGGTGGGCAGCCAAGTGAGGACTGTCTCTGGTGCCATCTTAAGTGCTGGCATCAGAGCACCCACTTTTGCTGTGCATAGGTCTCAGTCTTCCTTGCCTTTCAGGAAGGCTTAGGAAAAGAAAACAGAAAAATTCCCCACAAAAAACCACAACCAAAATCAGATCAGGGATGTTCAGTGGGCCATTTCTAAAGGAACTATCTGTGAAATGTCTCACTTGAGACTATGACGTGGTTGCAGCATAGCTGTAGAGATTTCCCGTTACCTGCAGCATCATTCTCACCATATTCTTTCCCATTTCATTTAGAAACAGTCATTAGTTCATTGTTAACATATGGTGGATGTACCAGACCTGCAACAGGAACAGCTCCTCCCAAACAGCACAATTCCCACTTCTTTCCCAAGACCTCAAGCAGCCCTGTGCAGAGTGTAGAGGTCACAGCCCTGATCATCTTGCAGACCCCAGATGTGCACCCATAAAAGCACTGCTATCACCTCTTGCAGCATTGAGCACCCC
Source organism: Tapera naevia (assembly GCA_033556795.1). Taxonomy (NCBI): domain Eukaryota; kingdom Metazoa; phylum Chordata; class Aves; order Cuculiformes; family Neomorphidae; genus Tapera; species Tapera naevia. The sequence continues at coordinate 7,114,200 of JAUMJJ010000175.1, read as the reverse complement.
ATCTCATGCAGCCACCTGAATGATTCCCTGACATATTCCAGCCTCTGCAACAGTGACAGCACAGCACAGGGACAGTGGTAGGTAGTGCACGGTCACTGTGTGAAACCAGCCTCTCACTGAGCAGACTTCGCTCTTCTTCAGAAACGCTGCCCTTCCCTTTGCCAGAGATCTGCACTCAGCTTTGCCTGAGCTGGACCCTTATGTCAGCTGTGTCTCCAGCAAGGAGCACATCTTACCATATTTCTAGCCATCTTATTTTTTCTCCTCCTCTTAAATAAGAGAAAAGCATTCAGTAGTAACTGGATCAATCTATGACTTGTATTTCCCTTTGGACTTGCCGTTAGCTTATTGGGATTTAGGTATCCATCAGTGCTTTCAGGCTCTGTAGGTCCACGGTGTGTTACAGGAGACCTTTTTGTCAAAAGGTCTGGGAATCCTCCTTGTCGGAATGGTGACATCACACGGCTGAATGGGGCAGGTCTCAAATAGGACAGTGAAATTGCCAACACCCCTAGGCTCAGCAGCCAGAAGATCAATTGTTGGGGCATTTGTATGTTATTATTGCTTACTTATTTTATCAGCTTAGCTTAGTTAGCTAACTAGACTAATTTAATCCTCAGCATTCACTAATCCTAATTAGAGGTGGGCCTGAACTAGGACCTGAGTTCCAATTAGGAACTAACAAGCTCATGGCAACCTGCTGCCTCCAGCGGTTGCCACAGCTGATTGTGGGAGTGTGGGAGTTTAGGAGCCCCCACAAAACAGCAAGGAAATATCAGACCTGCATCATTTCTGCCTTCAAATTCTTTGGACAGCTGAGAAGCAGATCAGAAATATACCAGTTTAGCCTCCTGCAGCCAGGTCAGTGGCTAAACTGGGCAGCTTTTAGTCCTGATCTCCTCCTCTCCCTGCCAGGAAAGGGAAAAGGGAAATGAGAGAGAAAGAGACTTGCTGGTTGGAAACTAACACTGAAACAGGTTTGATGAATAGTGATAATAAGAGAAAGATGATGATGATGACGATGCTGATGATAATAATAATTATTATTGTTATAAGGGAATAATAAAATCTATTTAAGTATACAAAAACCCAATTCAGACTCCCATGATAACCATATGTCACCACTGTGCTGCAGGGCAGGGAAGGTCCTGGACTGCACTCAGTGTCAGGAGGGAGCTGGACTCAAGAACAGGATCCAGGAACATATGGATGGGTTCAGGGGCAGAGAGACAGACAAGGTCCTCCCTGAATGTTGGCCAGACCTGTCCTGTCTGCACCTCCCAGTATGTGCAACCCCTCTTCATACCCCCCTTCACCTCCAACTCTGTGATGGCCTTGCTTTACACAGGAACAAGTATGAGCAGTGGCCTCTGCACACCAGTGTCCCGTTACTTTGGTGATAACTGTCAGGCAGTTTTCAAAGAGGCTTAGCTGAAAAGTCAGAGAATATGTTCTGCTTTAGCCCAAAACATAACAGGCCCTAAAATACACCACTTGCTTTGCAATGGCCTGCATAGACCTTATGTGTCATACCCCCAAAAAAGATAGGGGGAAAGTTGGTTTTTGCACCCATCTGTATCATTTACATCAAACCATACATCCATAGTGGCCAGAGGAGCCCCCAGGTGCTAAAGTTCTTGCATCTTGTCATACTTTTCAGCTGTCCCCTTGGCTGATTCTGAGCATGGCATGGTGACAAACACATACACGACACAGTCACTATTTACAAGTACCCATAGCAGTCAATTATGCACAGATAAAAAAGTGCACTTGCTCTGTAACAAACATGGTCACCCAGAGGGGCCTCAGGACCTATTTCTCACGTGGAGCTGCTCAAATGGGGCTGCTCATATCTGCTCTGCTCCAGTGTCCACAGGAGAAGAACACTGTGTGGGAAGCCTGCAGGCACTTCAGCACATTTACATGAACATCAGATCCACGAGTCCAGCCCTGCTTTCACCAAAGCTACAGAGCTAAAGGTCAAGGTATTAGCAGTCTCCTTTGGATCACACACCATCAACGTGATTTATCTCAGCTCAGGTTTGAAACCTGATTGACACTTGCCTCCGGTGTTGCTTTCGAAGACCCATGTCATCCACCCAGGACCATGCCTGGCCTCCATCTCCCATGTAGCTGGGAAGCATTTTACTCTCTGCAATGCTGGAGCCATCAGCGAGACGCATTGTTTTCCCCCTCTGCAGATGATAGGAAGGCAAAGGGCTTCTGTTAAATTGTGTGGGCAGGAGGCTCCGTGTGGAGTTCCTACAACCTTTTCTAACCCTGCTCTTCTTTCCATGACCAGGGATCTCTGACCCCACCAAGATGTGATTGCTCAAGTTGCCAGTTCCTCTCCCTGGAAACTAATAGCTAGTTCACTGAACAAAGAAAATCCAATTAGGCATCAAAAGCATCCAGCCAAATTCTGGTCTCTCATCTTTGCTTCCTGCTGGTGCAGTACATCAGGCTTCTGACTGATTTATACCTTGGATGCAAGATAAGTTTCAGACCCAAAGTTATTCTCCTGTCGTATGTGGACATTGGCAACGTGTCCTCACTGTAATATGGGATGAAAGGGTTTAGGAACCGTGGATATTCACAAAGGGAGCGTTCACCTCTGCACAGCAATGATGTGGCCGGCAGTGGGCAGCGGTGGGCTGAGGACCCAGCTGCCTGGGGAATGAGGCTCCTTTTAACAACCTCCCTTGAATTGCACATAAACCCCTGGTGCTGCCTTATGATTTTCTTTTTCTTTTCTTCCAGAGCACCACTAGAAAATGAAATTACCATAGTTTCCTTTGCTGTAGCAGAGCCTAAAGGGGATATTAACTCGGGAGCTGATCTGCTGCTTGCTGCAGTTAGTGCTGCCTTTTCTATGAGCTTCAGTGGGTGCTGGAACTGGCTCTCTATCAAAGGCAACTGATTTTCTGCACTTGTGTGAGCCTTTCCTCACATTTCTCTTTGGAAAATAGCTTTGGGAGGCTTCAGAGCTCAGGTGAAATATCTGCTGTAACTAGTTCTCAGATTTTTCTTCTCCTTGCATCGTGACTGCTCCTCTCTTTTACAGTTGACAGCTGTAATCACCTCTGGCCTTCTCCTGCTGTACATCCTGCTGTGCTACGAAGACTTCCATTTCCATGTGGCTCACATGTATGCTCGCCTGGGGTACCCCAATGCCCAGCACATCCTGGGACAGAGGTATTTGCAAGGTAACATTTCTCCAGGCTGTGGCTATCTTGCTGCCAGAGTATGTACAGGTATAAGCCAGAAGCAGGAATGTGGCTGCATGCTGTGTGGCTTACCAGGATGCTGCTAGATTTTGGATGCCATATGTTATATCTTATTGATTATTTTGCTACCTTGTCTTGCACTCAGGAGCTGGAGTGGAAAAAAATGAGGACATGGCCATGCACTGGTTCAGGTGAGGTGCAAAAAAACCCCTCTACTGCTGTGGGAAATTGCCCTCTCCTGGGGAGAGGCTGCTGCAGTGTGGGAGAAGGAAAAAGAGCCAGCAGTGCTTTGGGGGGAGAGCCGCGCTGAGCCATCCTGTGCTGGCAGGAGGGATGTGCAGAGGGTGGCAGCAAGGAGACCAGGAGCTCCCAGTTCTCGCTGTCATTTGGATGCTTCACTCTGCTTTCCCGCCTGCTATTGCTGTTTGTTAAATCAATGGGAAGCAAGTATCTAGACAGTGAGAGTGCAGAGGGATGCTGGCGCTGCTCTACAGCCTTTTGGGGAGGTTCAAGACACAGATAGGCAAAGGGAAAAATCTACAGGCACAAGAGGGGAGAGGGCCATGAGTTGCTGAGGCAATGAAAAAGCAGTGTATTAATTTCCTGCTCTTGGCACACATTCATGAGAGGTTTCTGCCATGTAAGTGAGGCACACTTGCTGTGGGACCCACCATGGTTACACCCAAGTTGGAAGCCTGGGCTGCATGACCTGAAACCTTCCCATTCCTGCTGGGAAATGGGAAAGGTGAGGGGTGGCAGAAGTTACTGCACTACCCAAAATGTGAGGGGAGAGGAGGCCCATGTTGGATGTTTCCTCTATATCTGCTCAATGTATAGAACAGCATCAGTCTGCAGCAATTTTAGGGCTGAAATGACCATACCTCTGACAGCAGGGGCTGTGAACCAAGAAGGCATCTTTAAGAGCACCCATACTGGGAGAAACTTGTCATCTTTCTGAATAACAATGTTTCCCAAATCAGGGCCTGAAAATTTTAAAGGGAGTCACAGTTCAGGACACTAATTTATAAGTACATTTTTCCTTCTTTGTTCTTACCTTGCTTTAAAACATTCAAACTCTCTCTCACACCATTTTCCTTGCTTCTCTCTTTTCCTCTGTAGGCAGGCTGCGGAGCAGGGCCATCCTCACTCCTCCTTCAACCTGGCAGTGGGAGCACTCAGAAACATGACCATGGCACTCAAAGAAGGGTAACCTGAGCTATTCCTGTTCCTTTCCATTACAGCTGCATCCCCAGCTCCTCCTGGGGAGAGAGGCAATGTGGTGCTGCAAATACTCCACCTGTGCACCTACTCTAGCATTTATAATGCCATCTCCTTGTATTGTCAGTAATGTATCCCTACCTGTGGGAAGAAAACTGAAAAACTCAGGCCAACAAAGTTTTAAAAATTAATTGATATAGTACCTAAAATGCCTGTGGTCTGACTACATATGTATTTCCTTTGATAACTTTCCAGTCAAAGCAAGGGACAAGACCCATACTGATATGGAAAGATCTATTGAAGTTACATGCAAGTTTTCCCCTAGAAAGAGTTGTCTGTCTTTCTGGGGATCCTCCTTTTCACTGTCCTTCCTGTCCAGTGAAGTCAATGAGAAGTTCCTGTTGAGTACCCGGAGGTTGGGTTGAAGCTGTCCAAGACACGTTTCTCTCCCCGACATGCCTGCACGCATTGCACAGCAGTGTTCCCAGCAAGGCCCACAGCCAAAGACAACTTGCCTTGTGCTTTGTACATTCACTGTGGTGACTTGTCCTGAGGCTAAATAAAGCTAAAACAACTGATGAGTTCCCATCACAGTGAAACCCTGTCTTTGTCTTTATTATTTTTTTTAATTTTTTTTTACATTTACTTCAAGTATGAAAATTAAAATTTATGTCGAGGAGACCAGTCTTAAGCTAACTGAAACTAAAAAAGCAATGTTTGAGCAAACTCTGAGTTGAAGACAGCATGTTTTGTTTCATTGTCCATTGCATGTTGCGAGATTAGGTCGATTCAGGTATTGAGTGGTATAAGGAACATGCATTTCAAGAGCTCTTAATCTTAATCTTAAGCATCTCTGCTTAAATTCAGCTAAGACAAGAAAATCTCCAAACTCAGAACATATGTGCTCAGACCACAGTGAAAGGCAGAAAGAAAATCAGATAATGTTCTGAATAGTGGGGAGCTGACTTTACAAATGCTTTACAGAGGATAGATATGGTCCTCTTGTAAAAGTCTAAGTAAATAAAAATCATACTTCCTTTTCTTGATTAAATTTTCATGTCCCTTAGGGAACTGGAAAAACTCCTGGGTGTGGCTGCAGACCATGGGCTCACAGAAGCTCAGCAGCTTTTGGAAAGCATCCTCAAGAGCAGAAACACTCCCTGAATGACTTCTGCAACACTGATACTTGTCTCACCTTGCCTTCTTCTGCACTTAGCAACCCCGCTTTCTCCTTGCTGCGTGTCCAGTCTTGAGGCATTTGAAACGTTCTTCAGACAATACAGTTGCTTTGTGCTGGATCGCCGCAGTCTGCTCTATGACAGTAAGGTGTTGGTGCTCCTTATCCTATTGCTTCCTTTCTCTCCACTTCTGAACATTGCTGGAAAAGTAGGGTGGAGGAGATAAATAGCCTTCAGGGTTACACTGATGATGGATATGCAAACATTGTTAAAAAACACTGCTGGTGTTGTAAAGAGGGAGCAGAACAGCTTTCCTTTGCCAAGAATTAATTGCCAGCTGGTGATCAGACCTTGCACCACTTGATCTGCTTATACTAAGTTAGATCCAGATATTGATCTGGGCTTGATGTGATGTTGCCTGTGTATTTGTGCTGTGTGTATTTCATGCTCTGCTTATGCATTGCAATAAATGATCAAAACTGAGGCTTTGGCACTGGAAATCAGCATGATATGCAAGCATGATGTAATCTGTAGTAGAAACAACAGTCATTTAATAGAAAATATAAATAATGCCTTCACTTAATAGCTATTGTTCCTTACCAACTTTACCACTGCCATGCCAGTTTCAGGGGAAAAAAAAAATTAATGGAAACTGCCTTCATTTTCAGGGTGGTCTCAGTTTGAAACCATGCTGGGAGCAATTGCATTTCACTGGAAGTGCACTCACTAAACAAAGATCCACAGCATTTTGCTGGCAATAAAATTGTTTCCCAGGTCTACCTTTGGTAGTGTGCAATCTTTCCTTCTTTTCCTATGGTGATTATCCAGAGCACTTGTTGCATTACACAAGGTCCTGCACTCTCCTCAGGTGCCTGAGGCCGCACGGATGACCTGGAGATGTGGGGGCTGCTGCTGAGGGAGCAAATGGAACAGTATGCCCATGGCAGAGACCAGGCTTTGGTTTCTGAGAATTGCTTTTGCACTATGAATTGTAAGTGAAGGCAGGAAGAATTTTGCCCAGGCTCCCTGTTCCCTCTTGGGTGTGAGCTTCTATCTTTCTAGGGTGATGCTGGCAACACCGGAGGGGCATCCTGCAGGCACAACATGCTGGCACCCAGCACAGTGGGGGCTGGTGGCCACACATTAAGCGAGGGATGGCTGGGCTTTGCCTCTGCTTCACCAGGTTGTCCCCAGTCTGGGCTCCTCAGGGCCATCTCTGCATCTTGTTCCCAGGAGGAAAGGATGGACTGGAGGTGGCCTGGGGCCTGTCCGCCCTTCTGCCTCCCCCAGCTTGTCCCTGCCAGCACCTGCTGCAGACCAATGCTCTCTGCAGTGCAGCCACCTTCTCTCCCTGCCTGCTTTTCTCCTTTCTCTTTCCCTTCTGCGCTCCCTCCCACACATCCCTTTATTAAATCTGGTACCACAAAACCCGCAGCACAGCAGAGCACCAGGAGAGTTTCTCTCTTCCCCACCCCCCTCAAGCAGAAAAGCAAGACAGCATTTGCTAGTTCAAAAAGGAGCTTATTTCCATGGCCTCTGTGGTGGCTGTGGACCTGGTCCCAAAGCCAGAACCCTTGGAAGGCAGGGGAATATTTAACTTCACAGGAGGCTGTTGCTGCATCATGTCTCATACCCACATTTTTTCCCCTTATACAGTAAACACACATGAGCTCATTTGGCAACTAAACTTATAGGGTATGTCACATATAGAGAGACTCACCAGTTATGTGCAGTGGGCATCCTTTCAGGCCTGTGGTACCCTTCTTTTTGTGTCTGTGACCAGGAAAGCCTCGGTTTTGCCCTTACAAATCATCTTCCACCAGGAAAATGGCATGAAGGACTGTGTCAAAAGCCAACCAGATTGTGGACCCATGGTATCTGTTGCCTCCACTCTACCCCCCAAATCATCCTTCTTGTTTGCTCCATCCTCCTTAACCGCAGCAGAAAACATCAGATGGGCACTCAAACATGGTCAAAGAGCCGTGCCTTGCTGTATACCTGTAGCAACTGGTGATGGCCAAATTCACCCCCCTTTCCTATTGCAACTGGGTCTGGGATGCTGCTGCTACACGCCCAGATTTGGCATGTGGCACTACCTCAGTGAGCAGGTATACTAACTTGGGTATTAGAACAGTGCATATGCTGAGGCCCTGGTGGGCCTGGTCATTGTGTTTCACAGGACTTAAGAAATTACCTTTTTCTGCCCCCTATTCAAATGCAAGCGAGCATGTTTTTGTGTGCTGATCAATTTTCCCATCTGAATTGTATCATTGCCCAGCACCAAAATGGGCATTAACACCAACTGTGAGGCTGCAGCTACTGAGAGACAAGTCAGCCTCAAGGTTCACGCTGCCATCGCTTTGGTGGCAAGGTGTAATATCAACACGTTACTCATTTGCTGCTTGTTTTGTTAAATTTCTCAGAAAAGCTAGTTTGGAATATAACATTTTTCCTTTATCTCAGCTGTCGTTTTCTTACTGGTACACATGTTCTGATACAATGGCCAAGTGACTTACCACCCAATGCTTTCTAGGTGCCTCTTTTCTAATAAGGAGTAGTAAGAGCTGGAAAATAAATCACATGAAACCTTGCACATTTCAACAGAAAAAAACATAATTGCAGATTAAATAAAGCCAGTTATTAAACAACAGCTGGAGAAGGCTATTGCAACTTAATGTGGTGTGGAGGCTTCACCAGGTTCAGGCAATTTGCAGAATTAGCACTTACATTTCTACCTTCACACCAGCTCCCCTGAGACCCTGACTGCTGTCTGTAGTTTCCCTCTCGACTGTTTTTCAGTCCAATCCCATGAAACACAGCTTTGCAGTTGATGGCTGAAGGTACCCACATTCACATTCCTCCTGCCTTTCTCAGTTTTTCTCCAGCCTCACTGGGGCTGCGCTGGCTCCCGGTGGGTTCAGGAACCCTGCCTCACTGCACCGAGAATGGCCCCCCTGTTGCGGGGTGCTTGTCCTGTGCAGTGCTGGCTGGACCTCCCTGGAAACTGCCAGCCCTCTCCTCCTTGGCACTGCCTGTACACAAGCAATTAGAAGGATTTTCTTTCCCATAACACAGCTCTAATTATAATCTAATTCAGCTTATTTGAAGTACATTTTGGTAGCATTTCCATTATGCAAATATCAATTTATTATCCTCACATTATGTTTTGACTAGAGTTGTGTTGCTAATTAGAGGCAATTTAACTGCTTTAAAAAAAACCCCATCCTTTCCTCTCCATGCACCCTTACCTCCTTGCAAACCACACAGAACAGACATTTAGCATGGAGTCAGTGATGAAAACCTGCACTTATCAGCTCCATTTTCATGACTCTAATTGACTTTCATTATGTTAGAAGCCACTTAGTACAGATTTTTTTCTGATTTACTTGGGTTTGGGAACGGAGGCTCCAAAGAGAAGAGGGCAACTTACTCCAACTGTGCTTCTAACATTTTCCTACCCAAATCTTCAGGTAGGTTTGGTGCGGCTGCCTGCTCCCAGTAACCAGACATGGTGTTGCCTTTGGCTATAGGGGAGAATTATAATGATAGTTATGTTAGTCTGAAAAAGATGATACATTTCAGGGATAAGAGGGAGGAAAGCTGACCCCAGGGGTCTGAGATAAAAACCTCCAAAAATGGGATGCAGTGAAAATGTTTGTGTGCCCCATCAGCAGGGGCCCCAGGAAACTTGGGCAAAACCCCATGGAAATAGCAATTCCTCTCTGCCCTGGCCAAGAGCAACAACTCAGTGTGGGCCTTTTAAGATGGGCAAAGGAGACTTTTTTTGAGAGGAAGCGAGGCAGACACAGGAGGTTGTGTGGAAATAGGCACTAGGCAATGGGAGTTTATGGAGGGCTGCCTTCCAATCTGTCACCAACATCCATAAAAACCCTACAGGGTGATTCCTCCCAGTGCCTTTTACTATGACCATAAGTTCTGACTACTTTTCTTCTGCAAAATTTTCTTTTGGGCAAGTTAGACCTGTCTACCACCACAGGTCAGCGTAGGATAGAATGCCACGTGCTACGTGGGCAGCATGAAAGTTTCTGCCTCTCAAAGCATCTCCAGAGGCATCCCCATTTGCTGTATGTTTTCTGACCACAGAGGAGTTCTTGAAGCTTCTTAGAAAGATGACTTTTGGCAAGACTAAGGAAGCCTTATTGCCCATAACAAAAGCTGATTAGAACAATCAAATCCATAGATTACTAAAGAAGCTGTGCAGCTCTGGCTTTGAAGTGTGTGCTCGAGCAGCAGCTGAACATTAGGGGTCCCCAGTGGACTTTCATAGGCTTTGTAGAGAGGAAAAAAAAAAAAAAAAAAAAGGAAAAAAGACTGGAGCCTTGCTGAATTTCTCTACAATATAAATCCCAATATCCCACCCACCTACCAGGCGAGCTCTGTTGATACCAGGGGCGAAACAACAGCATTAATGCTCTGACGTAAAGCAAAAGGCAGCAGCCGCCGCACTGTGTCTACAGAAACCCAGGCTCTCAGAGAGGGCCTTTTCTTCCTGCCCAAAGTCAAGCTTCAGAGCTTTCTGTCCCATTTTGACCTTAATTGCAAGTGCTATTGCAGTGTGAAGGGTTCTTTTTGTTTTTTGCTGCTTTCCCTCTCCTCTCCCCTTTAATTTATTTTCCTCAGGAGACATTATCTTCCATCCGTGGAGTGATTCAGTGTTCCTGTAATGGAGAGACTTAATGGCCGTGGGCAGACATGGGGGAAACTTGGCCACAGAAACGTCACACTGTGCCAGACCTCCTCTGGCTGGTGAGGAGCTGGGCTTTCTGTGAGGGAGAGGAATCGGTGACAAGTTAGGCAGCTCTTTGGCATTGGTCATATCCATCAGATGCCTTAAGCGCAGGGGACAACCTGGCCATTCCTTTGTCCCGCTGTCCCATCCTAAGAAAAGCCATGAGTCCTTCCCTGGTGCCACAATGGGAGCATGGCTCTACCTCCAGGCTCTGACTATGTGAGGGAGGGGTGGGCACAAGGAGAGGCCAAGTGTTCACATTTGTGTCTGGACAGGAGCGAGGTCTGGGGAGATAGTGAGGCTCTTCCCAGCCCAGCTCAGTGCTGGTGGTACTGGGGACAGTGCCCCCTCTTTCCTTAAACCTCCAGGGAGTGATTAGTGAGTGTACCAGGCCAACACATTGCCAGGCCCCAGAAGAACTGACCATTGCCTGAGGCCGTTCACCTCCCGAGTGGGCACGGGGTGGGAAGTGGTGGACTTTGACTGACAGAAGTGAGATGCAGACCCAAGCAGGTAAGCTCCAGGCAATCACAGGAAAGACATGGACCTGCTGGAGCTGGTCCAGAGGAGCGCCACCAAAATGATCAAAGGCCTGCAACACCTCCCCTATGAAGAGAGGCTGAGAGAGTTGCCCTTGTTCGGCTTGGAGAAGAAAAGACTCCAAGGGGACCTTATTGTGGCCTTTCAATACTTAAAGAGGGCTTATAAGAAAGATGGGGAAAAACTTTATAGTAGGGCCTGTAGCAATAGGACAAGGGGTAATGGCTTTAAACTAAAAGAGGAGAAGATATTAGGAAGAATTTTTTTTTGCTGAGGGTAGTTAAACACTGGAACAAGTTGCCCAGAGAGCTGGTAGATGCCCCATCCTTGGAATCATTCAGAGTCAGGTTGGATGGGGCTCTGAGCAACCCGATCCACCTGTTCCTGCTCACTGCAGGGCAGTTGGACTAGATGACCTTAATAGCCCATTCTAATCCAAACCATTCTATGATTCTATGACTCTATGATTCTATGATCAGCATATTGTGGAGTGCCAAGGATTTACAAAAGGCCTCTGTGTCTTGGGAACCCTGCTTAAAGACCCTGGGTATGGTGTTGGCGTGACTCTGGCCACTGTGAGAGGAGGAGATTTTACCTACAGAACAGACAAGTTCAAGAAAGCCATTTTGTTATCTGTCCTACTACTGAGTAGCAGTGCTTTAAATGAAGGAGCTCCCCAGAAAGGGAAGTCACAGTGGATTTGTCTTCCTGAGGCCAAAACGTGTGTTTCGATACAAGGATCCAACATGAGCCTGACAACACTTTAAAGGGCCGTCATGTCAGTGTCCTGAGGCTGACAGCTCTGTAATTCAGCTCTCAGAGATTATTGTATATGATAACCCACACTGCTTCCAAATACCCCAGTGTTATATCTTTAGTGCATTAAGAAATATGTAATGCAAGACGGATGCATGATGATCGAGATGACTGCTTGGTCAGTGTTCTGTGTGGGGTGCTTTTCAGCAGCTGCTCCCAACGGGATTGAGGAAATTTTACAAACACGCTATCTGCTAGAATGAGGGCTACCCCCCCACTCCCACTCACTAATCCATTTTCTAACATTGAAAGTGGCAAAGTGGGCATTACATCATTACACGCTCTGCAAAATGGGTTACTGAGACAATTTCAAAACACTGAATTTTTGGTTTAGTTCACGCTTTGCTCAGCTTCCCCAGAAGAAACAGGCTACACCTTAAGTTCTGTAGGTCATCCGAAGGCTGGATGGGGTGGTATTAATTAAAGGTGGGTATCATCCCTCAAAGCCTACCTCGGAGTAACCCCTGGACACAAGGCTGAGTGATGCCAAGGTGCAGGGGATGCTGTGGTTCACAAGAGCTGGCAGAGTGGCATTAACCTTCATGCAGCACCACCTACAGGGAGGAAAACTAGTGTGATGCAAAAAAAACAGGCTCCATGGAGATCTCTCATGAAATAAAATCCAGACGTTCTCTGGTTGTTTCGGTTTCCCTAATGCTATCAAGGTGACTCTGAGGGAAGTTTTCTTCTGCACCCCTGCTGCAGCAGGATTCCAGCTATTTCTCTGGGGTGCTGATGTCTTCCCATATAGCCTCACGTGTGGTGTGGAGATAACCAGCTCAATCTTTATGTTGATTTGGGCTGCAGTTTTGCCATGCCAGAAGAAAAATGTGGGTCCACAGCCTGAGGGACAGAATTTGTCACCAGACTGTAAGATAAATCATGGATGTTAATGCCAAATCCAATTATCTCTGTGATATTCCCAAAGGCAGTAAAGCATCTGTGATTCTCCAGCTGTGTGAACTTTATCCGTATCAGAAATGTCAATACATACTCCTGAGCATTCAAAGCCAAAACCTGTTTGGGAAATGGCTTAAGCACAGGCAGAATAAGCATATTCCAGTTCTGCATGTCTCAGGTGGGGCATACTGAGAACCTGAAAATATAACATCATCAAGCTCGAAGTTTTGAATCTTGCACCACCTTTTCAGACCCTTTTCTGAGCAGCTGCTTCCCTTAGCCACAAGCAGGGGATCGGGACACCCTTGCTAGTTCTGAGTGTTACCTCTTACCAATGAAAGAGAATTCACTAATTTTTTGAGACATTAGAAAGGAAAGAGCCTTCCCACCAAAGCCTCCCTTAACACTGCAGATAATTACCATCTGTTTTCCAGTTTGCTCGTGATTAGGCAGAGGGATCTGATAAAAACTCGCCACACACCATGCAAACTGGCTAGAAAACACCTACCTGCTACTGGTCGCTAATACTAATCAGCTGTAACGTACTCCCTCCTTTCCAGGAGCGGGTCAATGCAGCAGTTTGCATCTGTGACCCCCATGATTCACCCTTCTTTGCTCCACTTAGGGGTCCTGGTATACATCCTGTGGCCAGGGCTGGGAGGGGGATGGTGGCATTGGGAATAAATAGGCTGCAGCAGCACAGGAAGAGGTTTCAAAGTGGGATTTCCAGGAGGTTTTTAGGAAATCCCTAGCACTTTTGGGAAGGCCTGGGTCAAAACTGGAAGATTTCAGGGGATTGCTTTGGGCATGTGCTGTGGCAAAGCCCCAGGTGAGACAGGCAGCTGCGGCTGGGAAATCTTGGGGATAGCCACAGCTTAGGAGAAATGTCATGCTGAACAGTACAGCAGTTTGTACAGTTTGCAGTCCCCCTTAAAAATAAGTGGTAGTAGTGCCTGTTTTGCCATCAACTGCCATCCAAATATACATACGTCCATGCTCAGACCTGATGATCCACTCCCAAGGTTGCAAATAAGGTGAGATGGACAGGAGGAAATGGGAGGAGGTGGAGGGAGCCCTGGCCAGAGCTGTGCAACCCCAGCCTTGGCACTGGACTGCAGCTCATCACTCAGTCTTTGTGAAAGAGCTGAGGGTGACTCGATCACAAAATCCCAAGGGAAAACCTCTGCAGGCCACAAAGGTGGGACCCAAGCAAGGTATTAGGAGTGGGACTAAAGTAAAAATCAGATACAGAGGAAAGGGACGGGTTGCAGCTGTAGCAGTGACTTCCTAAGAGTGACACACCATTGAGGTTCTCTGTAAGGTGATCTCTAGATTTATAACCTACAAAGCACTGAGTGTTGTAGTGATCCAATCAGTATAAAGATGGTACCCCAAATTTTTTGTCTGTTTTCATCAGTGTTAATTTTCTTTACTTCAGTCAATCTGAACTTACTACATAAAACAGGATCATGCCCCTGTGGTGGCTTCTAATTCCTGTGAAAATATACCCAATTACTTAAAACCATAATCAGGAAAATATTGCACCACATACAAGTCATTACTCAAATGCACATGATCCTATTCCTTTTTCTTCACTGAAATATAGTCAAAGCTCCAATGGTTTCACTGGCCAAGGAATAGTCGAAGAGATGCAACATGCATTATATTAAGGATGACCAGCAACATGGGAAATATCTCACAGATTGATCCAAATGTGTTTCTATCCTGCTTTTCAGGGAAATATGACAGTATTTCATGGAATATAAATATAAATCCTTACAGAAAGCCATTATGCTTCTTATGCTGCCTTAAGTCTAACAAAGCAAAGAGGCAGAAGCAGCTACAAAAATAAAAGACCGTGTGAGATCCATGCGTCAGCAAGACATGACTGTAAAGAAAGACCATGGAGCATCCTGCAACAAGAGCCTCCATTTTATGGTGCAAGATCCTGCAGAGCTGGAACAGAGGCGGAACCACAAGTGTGGAAAATAACAGTGATATGAAACACGATGGCCACGAGAAGTGAGCTGCTTCCTGCATCATATCATTCATTGGTTTGGCAAGATGGCTCCAAGGAAGAGAGTGTGTTAACAGTAATGAAGCAGAAGATAAATGATGTTTGTAATACCTCATCGTGCTGAGGGTTAACAGCGTAGTAAAACATCAATGCAGTGTTATTACCTCCAAGACATAACCGCGTGTTGTATTGCGCAGCACCTGCTGAGGATTAAGCATCCCAATAAAGTCATCCCTTGGCACAAAGTCCCTCCAGCAGTCATTCCCAACTGCATTGCCCCAAAGCAGCAAGAAATACAGCTCATTAAAGCAGTGGTGTTGTGGCTGTGGCTGGACCAGGAGGGAAAGCTTTCTCTGCTGACAGCACTGGGCTCCTCACTGCAAGAAACTTTTATTTTCCCTGAGTTGCCCAACAGGCCATTGCACTCTGTAAACGCCCAAGACAAAATAAAAGTCCATCCTCAGGGGATGGTGTTATAATCCTATTAACCCAAACAGTGCCACATATGGAGTGAGGGATGAGCTGTGCTATTCTTAATCAGCAAGGAGGCAGCTTACAGGGAAGGACCTGATGGTATTTGGGGTTCTACAACCCAGTCGCCCCATTGCAGATCAGATGGAGGCAGTGGCTGGAGTCCCTCGAAACTCATCAAAATCCTGAGCCAGCTGCACAGGGGTCAACAGTGACAAGGAGAGGATACTTTATTAATCTTTCTGGATATGGTATCCACCATCTAATACATCAGGTGTTTTGGCCGAGATTAATGTGGCAACGTGGAGCCTATGGCTGAGAAAATCCTGCTTTAAGGAAATTGATCTCCTCTGCTGAGCCTGCATAACTCTGCCAAGGGCAGATAATACTTTATCACTGGGGCCTTAGAAATAACAGGTCCAGTTCTTCCAGGCTTGGGCATTTTTTCCTTCCCTGCCTAGGGTTTGTTGAACAAACAAGCCACATACAAGGCAAACAACTCATCCCAGGGAACATCACAGCTGAGCCTTCCTTGGCTGAGTGCCAGTCACGATGAAGAGATATTTAATTTATTTTAAGAGGGAAGCCAAACGTGAGATCCAGAATAGATCTGAATGCTGTCTGTGTACTCACACATTACTGCCAGCCCACCCTCCTTGCAGGTATCCTCCTGGCTCCGGCACGGTCTGGATCTGCCACAGACCTTCCTGCAAACCTGGTTTTCCTTCCCCAGAATCACTGTCCATCATTCAGACATTAGCGAGGGGCATTGGTTACACATGTCAGCAATCACATCAGCTATGGCAATGGGGCAGCTGAATTCACTGCCTGCTTATGCATTACATAGGTACAGGTGGACACACACAATTACTGCTTGAAGTTTCACCTTGATGTGGATCCTTTTCCCCAGTGAGGAGTGACTTGCATGGGAAACCTTGTGTTCCCATCACCACTCTATGTGAGATGATGGAAACTGAGTACTGGGGACCTGCAAAATCCAAACTGTGAAGGAAACCACACCTGTGCTCTCCACTGTCAGCTCTGAGTTTGCTGTATGCCATTAAGGAGGTCAGATTTGAGATTTTAAAGTTGGCCATTTTCTCTGTCAATCCCCTTCATGGAGGCAATGCCAGTCTTGCCCTGTCAATCATATTTTCACTGCCAACCACAGAGATGACTTTCCAAAATGTTGCTTTTATGTTATGTAGACCGAATGTTGCATCTTAGCAGTGCAAAGATACAAACAACTGTATTTCTTGTATGTCTGAGGTTTATAATGATCCTTTTGGAAGAGCATTGTGAGCTAGAGGGGCTGCTGGGTTGAGACCCAGAGAAAGCCCTGGGTACGGAGAGAAGGAAATAAGTAAACTGTAGCTCTTTTCCCATGTTTTTACTATGCTTACCTTTGATGTGGGATTAAGAAGAGACATTGAAATATAGACACATTACAGCCCAAAATAAGTCCAGGAAAGGAATTAAGCTGGCAATAGGCAAATACCTGAGTGCTGTTTGAAAACTATAAGTAAAATTATCCTCCATGTCTGGGATACAGCTGTAGGCAGCCATGGTGGGAATTCAGGGGTACCTTGGGAGTGCCGTCTTCTCACCACAGTCACCACAGTCTCCCAGAAGAATGGGTGGATTTTGGGAGAACAGCCTCTCAGGGGTGGAAAATGTTTTCTCAGCATTCAGGAAAAAAATATGTGATAGAGCCCTTTGCTACCACACTTTTCTGCCATGATTCTCTTGCTCCCCGTAAAGTGACCATTTAATTAAGTAGTCAGCTCAACAAAATTGGAATAAAAGCTGCTGGAGCTTAACGTTGACCAGATCCCTTTTACTGTCAATTTTCCTCTGAAATGAATAGCCAGCCATGACGCTTTCCACCGTGGCTGGCTCTTGCCTGGCTCTTCTCCATCTACTGCTTGCGTCAGCATGGCTGATTGCCTTAAAAATAGCAAAATCAGCTAATTTCCCCCTTCTCCTGTATGGCTCATCCAGCTCAACACTGGCTGATCCTCATTTGTTTCCCAAAATGCCTACGCACTTGTGTCCAAGTTACTAACAGTATTTTTGTGAAATACTTTAAGCAAAATGTTAGTGGCTTTGCCCAAGTTCTGATAAATATCTGCTTAAGATGAACTGAATCCAGCAGGTTTTCCCCCAAGTCCCAATTCAGCAACACACATAAATTAATGTTTAAATAATTTTATATTAATTATGTTTTATTAACTCATTTTATAAAGCACGATGAATGACTGAGTGAGGGCCTTGAGTGTGTCTGTGTGTCGTGATAGGCAGTTCCCAGGCTGTTTGCTCAAAGCGTGTTTGCAAAACAGCAATAATGTACTATAACTCACTTTTTCTGAGGTGGTGAGAAAAACTTAGGCACGTATTTTTCTTCCTATATGAGGTGCAAACCAGACCAGTAAGTAGTTTCCCAACACCATTTGCAAAATATAATTTAAGATTTTAATGTATTTCATGTATATATTAAAAATGGCTGAAAGACGGTAGAATGGAAAGTCCCTTGTGGATTCTCCAGCATTCAGAAAAAGCACACTGAAATATATTTCCATCATGTAAAGGATGCATGCTTGGATTAGGGAAACTTCAAAGGAGTAAGGGACAGGCTACATGGCTGCCAAGCACAGCATCACTTGTGCCAGCAGAGTCAGTCCTTCCCTCACTGTGTTTACACCCAACTGTATGAGGGCAACAAGTCTGATGAACAAGACCCATGTTCCCACCCTGTCAGGCACGCAGTCCAGTGCTCTGCAAGTCCCATTTAGTAGCTAATAGAATTCAAACTGAAGAACAGACTCCTGTTGGTTAGGTAAACACAGATCCACCGTGGTGTGTTTCCATGCAAACTTTGCTGGAGCAGTGGCAACTTGTCACTCAGACACGAACACAAATATCTTGCAGATCCCTGGGTTTCTTGCCCATATATAATGATAGAGCCTGCCTTTGCTATCCTTGTATTCACTTACAAAAATGGCTTGCCTGGAGGCTAGCAAGTACTCATCTACCCAGCAATATCAGCCCATTGCTACCTTAAAAATGGGTAGCTTAGATTGTGCAGAATTTCTTTTCAGATATTCGTTCTGCATTCTTCTTGGCTCTTGGGTATGGCAATGTTGTATATCTCTCCATCACAGCTCTAGTGCCCAGGTCAGCTGGCCAAGTAGCAGGAGCATGCTGCAGCAGATGAGTGGGAGCTAAATCCATCCACTGCAGCATTTGACATAATGCCTGCAGGAACCTCCTCTCAGAGCTTTCTTCATCTATCTTGCTGAGTCAAAACAACCATGGCAACCCCCCCCCCCCCCCGCCCCCATCTCAAACCAGCGCTAATGCTAAATGGGGCAAATCCATGCAAGCAGCGGGTCTGAGCAGTGCCTCGCTCCAGGAAGGCCTGGGGTCTGGGAGCTGCCCTGATGAAATAATGTAGCCATGGTAAGCTTTAAACATCTTAAAACCAGCACAGACATGGGAACATCAGACATCACCAATACATCTCCCAGTATCCTGTTGCCTCCTCCTAGATAACAAAAAGGGAAATTTTCAATATAATGGGAGCAGGTTATGCAGCTGAGGTGGTAGCAGCATCTGTGGACCAGACACACTTCATATGTCTTAACACAGGAACTACTAATAACTATCATTACATTTCCTAATTCCCAGTTGCGTAGGCCCCCCTGCATCCCTGTGGCTCCCCTCCGTGCTCTGGGAGTCCGAGTGGGCTGAATGGCAGCCACCTTTGCCTCAGCTCTTGCTATAGAAGACACACATATTTTTGCACTTTGTTCTGACCACTGTGTGCAGCCCATGGCGAAACTCCTCCAGTTTCCTGCTTGGTGCAGGAAAACACACTCTTGAAGGGTTTCTGTTCCCTTTACCTTTGTATTTGTTCAGCAAAGAGGTGGAGGGGTACTTGTGTTGGTGAGAGCGGTGGTGGAGAGGAATAGGTTCTTGCACAGGAGAAGACAGCGTAAGACTGTGAATTTTCTGCCTCAGCAGAAGCATCTCTACAATGCTTGCAAATATATTTCTCATCACTAAATACAATAGCTCACCTGTGGAGTGGAAAAGTCTTTTGACTCTCTACCTTGGAACAAAAGGTGCTGCAAGAGGACTGTTCTTGTAACTGCTCTCTAAAATAACTGGCCTGAACAAAATGATAATTTAAATTGCAGGGTTGGAAGGTACTGGCTTTCCCAGACAAGAGAGTTTTATCAGCTAAAGGAATGCAACGAGGCTACCAGTGAGCCACCCAGCATCCCTGGTGCAAACCTTTCCCTTGGAAAAGGATGGGGAAGTTACAGGCACGTTGATGCCCCCAGCCTTAAAGACAGCACCTGGCTGCCCAGAGCCCAGGCTTTCTGGCAGCAGCAATCTAAGGAGCCGCTGTAAAGCTGATACAGCCATTGTTGAAATTGCAGATGGGCTTTCGGCACAGGTGGAGATGAGGGTATTGAAACATGTCCCACCCTGCCACTGCTGCTGCTGCCAACCCTGAACACACCACCCCCTGCCAAAGAGTTGCATCCTTATGCAATCTCAATGGGTTTTGCTGTGCAATGTCTTGGCATTGTGGAAATTGCTTATACAATTTGGCATCCCTCCTTGATGAAAGTCACTCCTGCTCTGCTGCCTGGGCAATTTTGAGTTGGAGTGCACCTCCAGCTTGGCCCAGCAGCCCTGATACTGCTGTCCTGTCTTTTTGTTTTGTTTTGGACACACAGAGGCAAAGAAACATTAAACCTACAGTAGGTACCAAAGGCAAAGTTTCTTTAAGACTGTAAGTCTAAAGAGGAAGTGGTGAGGGGGAAGGGGAAGTGTAGTTTTCTTGCACACATGCATCCCATTGGAGTCCTGTTATTTAGACAGTGCCCCAAACCACCTGAAGTAATGTTAATCTTTCTGTTGTCATGTATTAGGTTCCTGAACCACAGGTGGGGCTAAGACCTGCTTTGAGAATACAAGAGTACGATGGCACTGAAATACCTCTTGGAGTGATATTTACAGCTTAGCAAAAGAGAAAACCCTTCAGTAGCTGCTGCTGGCTGAAGTTCAGTGGAAACACAAGGAGGTGACCCCATGTCAGGGCGACAGAGAGCTTGCCTTGCTTGCTTCATGGGGAGAAATCTTCCCCATGGTGCTGTTGCCTCTTTCTGATTCATCCCTCTTACTCTTTCCCATACAAGTCAGGTTGTCAGGCAGTGCGAAATTCCTCTGTCCTCCTCAAGTATAGTTTTTGGGGAGTTTGTTTTCATCCTTGATCCACTTTCAAGACTAGACAATCACTTCCCAATTTGCAATTGAATTTCTTAAAGAATTGCCCCTACCTGTAGGTCAGAGGATGACAGTAGAACCAACTGCTCAGGTGTCCAAATCAGTTATTGGAGATGCAGCAGCCTTCCTGGTTTTCCAGTAAGTAGTGAGACTGTAGCACAGAAAACCCTTGGCATTGGTGATATAATTATCATTTTTAATACATGTGGACTGAGCTCTGCAAAACCTCCTTCTTTCACACTCATTATCCCCTGCAGGAGGTGAGGGGCAGCGGGGGAGTAAGAAAAATATGAAGCCTACCAGCCTGAGGTGCCACAACTCCACAACCCAGCACGGTGCTGCAGTTCAAACAGTGGAAGCGGCAGGAAGGTGCAACCAGCATGTTCCCACTCTGTGTGAGCGTTCACTCACCTTGGCCACCTGCACCACAACGCTGTCGTGGAAAATGGGTGATGAGGGACAAACACCCATGGCAAGACCTGCCAGCCCCATGCCTGCCTGCAGGGCCTCATGGTCAGAGAGCCTGAGTGCACCTCAGGGGCATCTGGATTCAGATTTACCTTGGAAAGCCAGAAAAGATCTTGCAATGTAACAAATTTGCCTTTTCTTTTTGAAAAGCTGCTGGGATTTTTTTCAAGCATGAGACACTACCGTGTTGGAGCTGGAAGGGGGGACACAGCATTGCAGCTGGTGCTGCAGCACAGAGCAACCTCCTCCAGTACGTATGGTACCCTACACCTTTTTTTCCTCTCAGGACCTCTGTCTCAGTTGGCTCATGGGTTGGCTTTACAGGGATGGAAGACTGAACTTGCCAAGGGAACTATGAATGGCTTGTTCTGATTGTTCAGTAACTTTTCAGCATGAGCAATCTATTCACGTGCAACGTCTATCAAAGGCATTAACAACCCCTATGACCACATCTCCTTTCTCACCCATGAGTACATCTCATTGAAACTGCTCTACTAGAAGCCAGGGACTTTGCTGCTTTTGCACTTCATTACACAATCTCTCTCTGACAGACTCTTGTGTTTCGGACCCCGAGCACTGCCAGGAAAACAGGGGAAGGAGGTCGGTTCCTGACACCTGAGCGGGGTAAAGACCTTCAGCACCTTTCCTCCATTTGGGGGCTGTGGCACTAAGGTGCCAGTTTGTCCTTGTTGAAGCATGTCCCAGTTCTGATATCTGTGGAGCAGCTTGTTAAGGGGGCGGTAGTTATGGTCCCTGCTGGCTGGGATGATCACGCACGTCCTTGGTGGTAAGCGGAATTTCACAATGAAGGCACCTTATGTTAAAAACCAAACCCATATTCTTTAGTCTCAAGATAGACAAGATAATTTCTTGTATCTATGGACAAGGTTATACCAGCAAGCAGCTGCCGTTGTGAAACTGGAAAGATGGGGGCTGCAGAGGAGGCTATAAACACATGGCAGGGCAATAGATTCAACCTCTGCAAGTGATGCCACACTTGAAGGTATTGTTTGACACTAAAACCATCATGAAAGTAAAACTCACTTACACTTGGAGGGGGAATAGGACATTTTCCTGTAGCTTGAGCTGCAGCTCAGCCGAGACTCTCCCAGCAGCTCAAAAAAAAGTGGGCGTTGTCAGGATTCTTTAAAAAAACGTAGAGAGCTAAAAAGAACAACCACCAGCCTGGGTTTTGAGGACCAAACCATCAGCCTGATCTGTCAAAGAAGAACAAAGAAGCCCCTGGAGAGGTTCTGGGAAAAGCCCGCAGGGGAGAGGCTGCTCCTCACTGGATCTGAGGGATGGATGTCGAGGGTGAAGCCACAGGTGTGCCTCAAGGTCAGAGGTTTTAGTCCCCCTGTTTCTTGAGCTGCCATGCACTTAGACCTGCCCCAGAGCTGTGCCAGGGCATCCCTCCGATGCTACTCTCCCAGCACTGGGTCCTTCTGTGGCTGGGAAGCACCACAGCGTGGGTCCACAGAGCATCCCCCCTTGCCCCCAGCACAGTTTGTTAGAGATAACTCACCCCTGAAGTGTGCTTTTATTGAGTTGCGTCTCAGCTGATTAAAGTAATTATTACTCCGGGCTTAATGAAGTCATTCACCACTCAACTTTATTATAGCTGTTATTATAGCTGCAATCTAGGTGGCAAGAGGTGCACCTGGAAAGCCCACTGCATTAACCTGTGTGATGGGAAGGAAGTGGCTGGGTGCTGAGAGCATTCCTATACCAGCACTGAAACACAGGCAGAGGCTGTGCTGCTCCTATCCTGGGTGCAGTGCTCTGGCTCTGCAGGCATCTTTGGGCTCTTCTGGGTGACCAGGAGCCAGGGTTTTTACAGGGTCTTTTCCCAAAAGCCTTCAGCTGGCTTGATGAATTACAATTCCTCCTTCACCCAGAGCTGTTTGGGTGTGTGACTGGATGGAACAGCTCTGAGAGGATAAAAATTATTAGTCCATGGCTTTGTTAATGTGACTGATTACTGATCATTTGGAGTGCAGGAGTCTGCTCCCTGCGGCCAGGAAGAACAAACCCTTTGTTTTAGGCACAAAAAAGGCAATCCGTGGTGTCCTGCTGGAATAACTGTGACCACCAGGCAGTAAATCCACTTCCAGGAGAGAATGCTTAAGGAGTCCACAGAGATTCATGACTATATTATGGAGAAATGAGCCAAAAAAATTAAAAAGCTGAGAGCTACAGGTTTTAGGAAAATAAACATTTGTTCTCCCTCCCTCTTTGAAGGAGCTGAAAAAAGAAACATTTAGGCAAACAATTCTATTACTATTTACATAAAACATAGGCAGATATTTGCTTTGTAATGTGTAAACTGAAGAGTGAATAGGTTGCAGCCCTGCACACACACACCCCCCCCCACCCCCCCCCCAAAATGAAATACCAGAAGTTAGTGCCAAAAATCCTGCTAAAAGTCTCAGTGCAGACCCAGGCCAGGGAGGAGGCAATAGAGTCACCCTGCTGCTACTGGCTTGAAATCAGTTCATATTAGCTGGCTTCTCTCTTCCCTGAAGCCACCTGTGGACAATTCCTGGCAGAGCCAGCTGGAACAGCTCACCCAGCCACAAGTCCAGCTTTTCTCCCCTTGAGTTGAAAATGGGCTTTGGCGCCAACTCGGTTGGCGTCATGTGGAGCATTATGCTCGTCTTATGTTATAGTGTTTTTAAAGGCAGCTATGGTGATTTACCTGCAAATGCCTGCCATATTCCAGCAGTTTGCCAAGGTTTTCAAGTGTGACCTTGATCCTGGGAACAGAAGTGATGCACAAAAATGCCAAAATAAGAAAAGCTGAGAGGTGGGGTTTTTTTAATTTGTTGTTTGTTTTTTTTAATCTTTTCTGCTTAAGCAGAAATGAAAAATCCAAATACATGGGCAACTCACCTGCTTACAGCCAGACCCCTCTTTGTGCACCACCATGCTTGGGACTTGTGAGCTTTCAAGTGGCCTCCTTTATCTTATGCTTTCCCTTCAGTATGGGAAAAAGCATTCCTGGTGTTTCACTTAAATACTTCTGTTGAAGTGTTTTAGAGGTTGAAGGCATCGACCACAATTTCTGACAGTACAGTCAATGCAGGTTATATTCTCTCTGTATGAAGTGTTGCGCTACTGAATTATAACAAATGCTGATGCCTTTGGGGGCAATAAAAATAACTCCAGTATGTGACAGAAAATGAATTATAATTCAGAATAAGTCTTGGTAGAAAGCATACGTTTTTTAATTACAATCATGAATACTTTTTGATGCTGAGATAAGAAGTAGTTACCATAGTGACCCAATACTTAAAGATAATTTTTGCCCAACGCTGAATAAAACAGTATATGACACTTGCCTTCAGATAAAGCAGTTTAGGAAGATGAGTTTTCCAAATGTCAGGCCCTCGGTATGAAAAAACAATGTAGGCTATACAGAAAAATAATACCCTTTGGATACTGCCTAAGGAGCCTTATATGCACATTTCCCTGCAAGCACACTCGTAGATGTTGTCTCAGATTTGGTGCAAGCTACAAATCTTGCTCAGCTTTCAAGCCCATGTAGACTTTGCAGAAGAATTTCAGGGGAATTTCTCTGGGGAATCAGAAAAAAATGGAGAGAAGAAATCAGAGGCATGTTTGTCCTGCAGAACAAACCACTTATTGACTACCAGCAGACAGGTTAAAAAATTGTTTTGACTTACTTGGAACAGTCTCAATACATATTTCCCTAATAGACCACCTACAAGCACTTCCCTGTGAAGATTTAGGGGCAACATTCTAAAGTCACAACCATTCTCACAGTCAAACAAAGGCACGAAAGTCAAACAAAAACGTTTTGATGCACAAAGTGAAATGCAAACCTCAATGAAACTAATGCATATTATTATTAGACAATAATATCACCTTTCTTGGGTTCTTTTTGGTAATCCTTGGCTATCTCCCTACATCCCTGCCATGGATTCAGAGGGACTGGTCTGCAGGGTTGCGTTTGGGATGCTCCCTGTCCCAAGCGATGTGAGCAGCCAGGTGCTGTGCTCCCTCCCATCGATAACCCACTGCCCATCCCTGGCAGCAGTGGGGGCCATGCAGCCCTTTTTTGCTTGAGTCCCCCGGCAGCAAAACCAACTTACATGTGGCCAGGCTCCCTGTGGACAACCACAGCCAGCACTGTGGGGCTGAAGACTAGGCTAGTTGCTGGACCTCTGCCGCCTTATGAGTCAAATCATTTGCCTACACATAGCTTGAAACCTTTAATAACCAAAAAGATAGTGATTCAAAGAGAGAGGCAGCACCAGCCCCATTGGTGTGGCAAGTGGGTTTTCTCCTCTCATTGTAGAGATTCTTGTCATCAGTGATTACCCTGCAGTGGGCTACTTTGATATAAGATGTCCTATGTTAAAAGGACCCTGCCTGAATTACTTTGTGTTACTTGCTGTGATCCCCAGGGCACCCCTGATTTGGGAGAGCACAGAGGTGCACAACCCCTGGCTCGTGAACCATGGGTTTCTCAGGTTTCTCCTGCTGAAAAATACTGCTGAACTTTAGCCATCATGAAAATCCTGATGCTGTATTTCCAGTTGGTTATGATACCAAACCAGCTCAACCAGGGCTTAGTTTAGACTGCTGGCTTTAATTAACATTTTATTTTTGGAAGTTAAGAGGAGTAAACTTCTTCGTTCCTGAAATGGCAAGGGGAAGGGTGTTTCAGAGGCACTGCTGCCACCTTGATTCAAAGCTGACCGGCATGGGAGGAGATCAAACAGGTACGTGGGCCTTTTCAGCTTCTCTGCTTTGTGCAGAGAAGGGCAGGATGTTTCCCTCCCACCATTCAGTGACGAATATTTTCAATAGTGGCTTTAATTAAAAAGTGTTGAGCCTTACAATAAATGTCTCCCAACCCCCTGCAGCGTTCATCTAGCAGCAATGAGGAAGATGAAGCCTGATTGCCTTGAAATGCTTGACTCACTAAAAGCTGCCACTCCTTTTCCTCGGTGCTCACTCTCCCTTGCTCCTCGTAACACACTCCTGCTAAAAGCCGTCCAGTCTTGCCCCAAAATACAGGGGGAGCTGATTCTACTCAGCTGAACTTGGCTATCCTCGGACGATGCATGGACAGGGTTCTTGGCAGGCTTTTAACATGTGGGATGTTTCAAACTCCAATAAACCTCAGCTTGAATACTTTTCTTCCCAAAAATGTTGAGTGAAAAGGGCAGAGGTTTAGATAAGAAAAAAATATAAAAGAGATTTAATTTGTGATATAAAAATGCTAAGTTGCTAGAGCAATTTCAAATTCTCATTTAATATATGAATAATTAATACCTAATACCCAACAATTTCCAGGCACTGAATATGAGAAATGAAGGATGTGAATACAACAACTGAAATGAACTTTTGCTTAAAGTCCTAGATACAGGACTGAGAAAAGCTGGAGTCTTCTCCACCTGTCCTTAAAAACTCCATACTTTACCAATTAATTAAAAGCAACCGTTGTAATAAAGGAAGAATTTGTAAGAAACAATCCTCCTCATGTAGAGCATGAACTGAAAATGTATTTATTCTACCTGCAGCACTGAATGAATTTCCTCGCACTTCAGAGCACCCATAGGACCAGGGGCTGAAGGGCATCCCCACGTCTAGCAGGGCTGAGATGGGGTCACCACCTCTCTTTGGAGTCCCAGTCATCCTGGTGGCACACTGGAAAGAAGGTAAACCAAACTTTAATTTTATTCTAATTTCACTTTTTTTCACTGTGTCACCTCTTGCTCCACACCAAAATCCCACAAAATTAAACTCTTATTCTTCCTCCTGAACATTTATTAGTTTGCTGCTGACAACCGTTATGAGACTGTTTTAACTTTAACCCTAGTAAATGGCAATTAAAATAAAATTTTAATTTTTTTTTTTCAAACTGGTCAACAACTTAACAGTTTATATTTTTATTTTGGTCTCTGAAGTCTGAAATTTTCCAGCTGCTTGGCTGCTTCTCTGCCCATGTTTCACAACACAGCATGGGAGGAGGTACGTTCTGCTCCTAGGGGTGGGTGGCACCTTTCCTTCTGAGACCCTTCTGTGTTTGCAAAACTCTTTCCTAACCTTTCCTTGAGACAAGCGCTGCCAGCTCCCGTGAAGCTCTTCCCCATCTAAAACCCTGTAAGCATAAGGGCAATCAAAAATATAGCCATATAAACATGTGTGTTCAACATTTAGGCTGCAAAACAGAGGACACTTTAATTAGTGAGTGAAGACTTTAAGAAACCCATCATGGAGAGCACCATCACAGTGATCGTTACCATCACGACCATCTTCAACACCATCAGGATCTACTGTTCCCACTGAAAAAGCAAACTGTCTCCAGAGCCAACTCTTAGCCCCAGGGAGCTGGTGTGGGCTGGAGGTGAGCAGTCCCGTCAGTCACAGGGAGGCTCTTCACTAGTGGATGCTGATGACATCTACACCTCCAGATTTTTGGATTAAAGCATTGTGCTGAAAGCACAGGCCTTTTCTCTAATTGCCTGTAGGGCCAGGTGAGACCTACACATTTCACGAGCTCTGGTTCCACTGCTTGTGAACATCTCCAGCTGCCAGCAGGCTGTGGCACTCTGCAGTCAGGGGCTGTCACTGCTGATATACCCTTTCCTGGGTGGGATCCTTGTGCAACGGCTTCACATCATGCATTTCTTCTTGCAAAATTCTTCTGTTTCATCAGTGGGGCTTCCAGCTTCTTGGAATGGAAACCCATCTGTTCTCGGGGAAAAATAAACCAGCATGTCTTCAGAAGCAGTTACTTACCTACTGCCACTGGGTGCAGGATGCCCAAGGTTACCCTAAATGGCATTTGCAAGCAGAAAGACATATTTTTTTTCTGTGTAGGGAGAAACAAATCTGAAAGATGGTTGCATCATTACCCTGACATTTCTGGTCTGTTTGGATTAAGAGAAAAGTCTGCTGCAAGTCATCCCATACAAAAAGCACTGCTTTCTTCTGAAAAGCAACTTATTAATGGGTATTTTAGCATAGGAATCTTTTAGTCGTCTATTGCAGTTTATGAATTCTGTGGTTTGTGTATTTGGTAAGTTATACATTTACCTCTTCCAAGAGATCTCACATAAGTTCAATCCAAACTGCTGTTTTGATTTTGTTTACTTGTTCTACACCTGTTCCATCAGCAGCGTGTCATGCAAATGAACCTTTGCCAAATCCATTAAATCAAATGTAAAGCCGATGTGAACAGAAGACATCTGGACAGGGAGAAGCTGGCAGCCAGGTGAGGAAGTGTCCCTGATCCCACACTGCTGATCCCCATTAGGAGAGTCATTTGGGGCAACCTGTGTGTCCCAGAGGGAAGCTGCTACCTCTTCAAAGCTGTTTTACCTGGCAAACTTCTGCTATGGCCCCAGCAGGATGTTCCCAAAAGCACCTACGGGTTTGTCTGCCTCTTGACACCGCTGCGTGAGAGGCTGGGGAGGTAGCCCCAGTACCTTGCTGCTCCAGCAGCATCTGAATGCTCTCTGGGAGGGTGAGAAACCGTTCACACCAGTTGTTTGTGTAGGCAAGACAGCTAGGGAAAAAAATAATTGCAAATACTCAATCCTTGATAGCCATCCTGTTTTCAGAAGACAGCCAAAAACAATTTCTTTTTCATGCAAGAGCCCAGTGAACACTTGAGCTAAAAAAATAAAACAAACATAAAAATTCCACCCATGAGACTCCTCTGGTGTGAAATGCAGGTTGAGAGCATCTCCCAGGTGAAACGACATAAGGGGAGAAAAAACCCCACCAGCCAACAGGGGGTGGAAACAAGACACCGAACTACCATGGGGCGGGGAGAGAGCAAAAGTTGAAAGCATTGTAGTTTAAGGTTGGCACAATATTGTGAAACATTATGTAGCTCATTTCACACCTGTATTATGAGGTAGCTACTGTAAAAATGAATGGATGTAACATTTTAGTCAAGCCCAGTTGTCTTTGGGAAGATTATCTGCGTGGTGGTAGGTTAATAAACAGCTGTTAGGGAACCAAAATACTTTCTTTGTGTACAAAAAAGGTCAGCGTGCCTGGTTGCAATTCTCAGTTTATAAGAGCTGAGCTCTCTAACCACATATCTGCTCCCTCTGTCTCTGCCCCAGAGCTGAACTTATGGCTTTGGGCCATTTACCTTCTCCCTTGTTAAGATGTCAAATCCTTCTGGAAGAAACAAGGCCTCTGGAAGATTCTTCTCACCACTGTGTTTGTATCAAGAACTATCTCAAAACAAATCAAAAGCGCTCCCATCCCTCCACCACATCTGCCGAATAAAGAACCTGAAAAGATAACATCTCCATCCTGCTTCAGAACTATTTTTCAGGCAGGTATGAGCATTTTTTTTGGAAAGTGAAGGTGCAGATGAGGGCTCTGCTTGCAGAGCTGAAGGTCCCTGTACTCCAAGCACCAAGGAACCAGCTGAAGTCCTGGGTAAAGGCAGGAAATGGATATCTCTTCTGACAGGAAAGATACTTTTTTCTTCCCTTCTTTCTTCTCTGTCCTTATAAGCAGGCCTAGAGAAATCTCTTAAGAGAGCACATCCAGGCAACTGTTGTTGTTTTTGATTGCAGACCCAAAGCAATGGACCTGCTTGCAAATAAATAGCACCGAGCAACACGCTAATCCCAAATTCTCTTATTCATCATGACAAAAGCTTCACAGCTGTGCTGGTGCCTGCCTAAGCTTGAGCCTTTAATGCAAGTGAACGTGGATAAGCAAAAAACACACAGAAATTTCATTTTGCACACAAAAAACCAGCCAGCAGTTTCCTCCTCAGAAGCATGACTGGTGATGGAGTAACTGAGCTGGCACAAAACCCCTCAGTCTTTGCAGCACACTGCTGGCACAACAAAAGCCCTTTCGGTTTCAGAGACAGCTCAGCTATGGCAGTGTGATGCTGAGCTGCTCAACATAAAAACCAGGCCTGGGAAATCATCCAGTGCCAGCTGTTTGTCACCATGCTGGGCTGCTTGCTGCTCCTCACCACTTCGTGCTGCCTGTTGCAAGCGATGCTTGAGTTTTGTACCCTGGCGTCACAGCAGTGTTGGAGTGGCAAATCAGGGAGAGTTGTGGTTTTTTGCTGCTTTTGCAAAGGCTAATGAAACTCTTTGCTGGTGTTCTTCACAATGAGAGAGCATGTGCTGGGCATTCCCATCATTCATATCACTGTCTTTCCTAGCACCCTGCCGGAGCAGATCATGGGCTGGGAAAACCCGAACCACCTGCTGCAACAGCTGCCTCCTATGGCCAAACCAAACAGCACTGATTTTGCAGCCCTGCACAACCCAGCAGCACGTTTATACAGAGATGCTGTCAGCCTCCTGGTGGTCTCTGCTGACAAAGACGAAATACTTCCCAGCAGCACAGGCTGCACATACCAAAAAAGCAAAGATTATTATTCGTTTTTTAAGAGCTCACAAAGGAATAAAACAAGAAGGACGTGAGATCACTGAAGAAGTTCAGCTGCCATCCCTCCCTTGAAGGTAATTCAGGGAAGCGGTACAGCAGGTGGTACAGGCAATGGTACAGCGGTACAGGCAATGCTTGTTAAAGTCAGAGCACCAGCTGTCATTCCCTGCAGTGTGGAGGAATAATGGCAAGAAACTGTTGGTTTGTTGAGAGTCTGAAATCTGCTTGGGGAGTCTGGTACAGAAAAGACACTCCAATATAACCTGAGGTGATCTTACAAAGAACACTACCTTCCTATCTGGCTATTAAAATGCATTATTAGAAGGTATCAGCTTGCCAAATCAACTTCTGCTTCCAAATTTGCCACTAGGCTTCCAAATGAGCCCAGCCCTCCCCACCTGGGTGCCGATATCTCCAGGACACTGAGCTGCTTTGGTGTACTGCTTCCTCTGCAAGAAAAGTTCTTGTTTACTTTCCACAGCACAAAGCTAAACCACCTCCAGTTTCCTAGTGATCTGACCTCCCCTGCTGTTCTGGCTTCAGGGCCAGTACCTTGGCTTGTTCCTTGCCACCATCCCTGGGACCCACACCTTGCCATTGACATGCCATGGGAAGCATTGCTGGAAGCCAGTTTGTTGCTGTGTCTTCCCTCCTGTCATCAGCTGGAAAATGAATGGTGGCTGGTTTTGTGACTTGCTAAGATAAAAGCAGAGGTTGCTGAACCCACATCCTGTAGGATGTGATTCTGAAGCTGGACAGAAGAACTGATAACATGGCAGGACGGCGACAGTGACAAGATTACTTGCTTTTGAGGAGAAAATGAGGCAGAAAGGGCAAGTAGGCACAGTATCCTTTTAATCCAGACCATCACCACCCATCCTAGTTCATCCGACATTATTCAACATTAAAGGACAATAGGTTAAAATAGCCAACAGGGATACATCCCTGTGGCTTTAGGTTCTTCTGTTTCTAACAACACTCTGCATATCTGCAGAAATAAAGGCAATGTCCGTCCCATGCATCAGAACCTGCACAACACTGAAAATACCAGCAGCTCGACCCACATATACACAGCAAATAAATAAACACCAGGGTCCTTGCATGGCAAACTACTGCACTGTGGGACCCATACACTCCCCATGGTGTCACTTTGGCTCTGGGCTGGTTTTAGTAGGGAAGGTGATTCCAGATTTTCCTGCTAAACCAGCCCAGAATAATCTCATGTCCCAGTAACCTTTTTATCTGGGTAAAGCGATGGAGGTCAATTTCCTTAGGGCTGTATCTATTTGGTGTTCCTTCAGAGTATTGCTTAACACGTATACATAATTAAGAAAATTAACCTGACCAAGAGCTAAGACCTGACACGCTGTAGGGTCATCTGTCAGGGGTTTGGGACCATCATTATCTAATGCCAACATGGATGAGTTTTCTCCATGCAGGTGCACAGAGGTTGCCAGGGACAGCTTTGCATTAGCTCCCTTGAAGGAGAGGGAGGATTTGCCCCAAAAGTTTTCACTGTTCCTCTGACACTTTGTTATGGCGCGCTTGGAATTGCAAGTCATCTTAACTAAAAATAGACCAGTTTCAGTTAATACAAGAGATAAATGCAAATGGCACGGGAGCTTCGAGGTGTTGGTCTCATCTCATACTGGCTGTTGCCCCAGCAAATGGGCAAAGACGCTTGGAGCTGGCGAGAGGTATTTTGGGAGAGTGATGCAACAAGTTTGTCTGCCAGATGTTTCTGGTAAGACAGTTGGTGGCAAATAACACCATTTGAGCTGCAAACTATGCTTGGGGGGGGAACAACTTGGAAAGGAAACAATAAAAATAAAGAGAGAGCAGTTAACATTGTCCTTGTATTGTCCTTTAAAAAGATGATGAGCAGTTATAACTTCCCTTGATTTCGGTTTGATTTGCAAGACTTCAGGCCTTTAATGTGTTTTCCTGGACACTAAACCTGCAGAGAAAAGTGGGAGCAGGGCCTGTGGGAACCCAGATGAGCTGCTGTCCTGGTCCTCACTGCCAATGCATACAACGTGCTTTCACTCTCATTTTTCCCTCTTGGTAATGTAGGGATAATGTTACTCATTTTCTCTTAGAAAACACAGACTCTAAGTATTAATGAGCTCCTTTTGAAAAGAATCTCTGAAAGCCAAGAAATTATTTAGTCTATAATAGTTATGGTTTCTTCTTCCTCCCTGAACACCACCCTTGAATACCTGGAACACTTGCTCCAGTAATTATCTTTATTTTCCTCATTTTGCTCTGTCAGATATACTGTCTATACTCTACACTAACTCCTGCTGCTTCCAACACACATGGCCAAAATAACCACTTCTATGTGTCAGGCCCAGCTACGAAAATAAAAAAACATATGTGCCTGATGACTGAGGCTCTGCTGAAGTTACTGCACTGCCTTTGCATTGCAACTGAAGCCTAATGATCGTGTTCCTAAAATTGGCACAGTAAAACCAGCTGGTTAGATGCCCTCATTTAATA
Organism: Tapera naevia; assembly: GCA_033556795.1. Classification (NCBI taxonomy): domain Eukaryota; kingdom Metazoa; phylum Chordata; class Aves; order Cuculiformes; family Neomorphidae; genus Tapera; species Tapera naevia. Next base: position 7,081,404 of record JAUMJJ010000175.1, on the reverse strand, counting down.
ATAATAATAAAAAAAGCCTCCAAAAGCTGCAGCTTTTCAGATAAGATTTTTACATGTGCAAGAAAACAAAAATCCTTCTCTCCTCTTTCGAAATCACACCTGTGTCCTTGCAATGGTATCTCTCCTTCTGTCCTTTATTCTATCAGAGCATGTGGTAGGTAAAGAGAGACCCGCTTGCCCCAAGGATGCAGCAACCCCACTAACCCTTCTGGTGTTGGGATGTCTCCTCCGAATACTTTGGGTTTAATTTACAGCCTCTGTGGGGATGGAAAACTGAGCGTGTGGACAAAACATCACTATGCCTGACCCAGTCCTGCTATGTCAAGATGGCCAGTGGTGAGAAAAGCTGCTCAGAGAAAGTCATAGCTGTGTTTCCAAGCCTACAAATGGCATGGGGATGGCTTCAGCGCAAGTTCCTGCACCCCTCAAACAATGTACGGTGCATACCCCACCAAGGGCAAAACCCCTGGGAAGCCTCTGGCATCATTGACACTTAGGCACAAGAAAATTGTTTCTTTGAAACTCTGAAAGCCCAGACCAGACAGGATATTTGCAATATTCATTCCTTAAAAGCCATCCCTTACCTTTGCACCCAAGACACTGCTTGAGGCAGCAGACTGAACCCCTCCCTGCGAGGCTGGCTTCCGCTTCTGCTGCCCCTTCCATGCCACTCCAACCAGGGAGAGAGAAACCCACCACCTTCGTTGTGTCATGTTCCTGCCCATGCTACTGCTTCAGTCCAGCAAAGTTTCAAAGAACTGCTAAAATACTTTTAAAAATAAGTTTAAAAACTGATGAGCTTTGAGAAACCATTTGAAGAAGACAAGCACGCCTGAGTCCAGATTGTGTTTTATGGATTGTGAAGCTGGGCACAGCAAGCAGAGAGCTGGGCTCCAAACTTTAACCTTGAGTTTAAAAGGGAGATTTTAACTATATTAGTTTAGGTACAGAGTTCAATAATGGCTGTGTGGAGAGAGCTAGGCAGTGGCTATCACAAAGGTCTCTCCTCTGCATGCAGATGCTTCTGTGGCTGCATGAGGGCAACTGATACAGCTTGAAGAGATGCAGGTGTCCTCTGCCCTTGTAATGCTCTGAGTTTTTGGGAGAGAGCAAAAGCAGACCGCCTGAGGAGAAGCCAAAAGCAGCACCTCTCAAAAAAGAGAAGAAACACGACTACAGGATAATAATAGGTTTTCCCCTCACTTGCTGTAGTTACTTGGTGAGACACCATCGCTGTGTGCCAGGGACTGAGATGTCCTTGAACAGTGCCCAGACCACCAGCAAATTCCTGCTCCCCAGTACTCAGCCTTCCTGCTCCTAAGCCAGCAGCCAGCAGCCAAGCCTTGGCAACTGTAGGGGACCTGAGTGCATTCAGGTTTTTAGGGGGATGGAAGATGCCTCAAAGTTTCCAAGTTTTGCAAACAGCAGCACTTCTTGCTGTAGAGGAGGGTGTAAAGCAGCCCCAGCAATAAGAAACCTACTCAGGAGGAAGGGTGGGTGGTGCATGGGGCCAAGTTTCCCTGGTGATCACACAGGAGCAACACGTGGAGGCAATGGATGTGGTGATAGGGACACTCGTGCCTCAGGGCCAGCACCTCTGTGGGGTGAGCACCCAGGCATCTCTCCTAGCCCCTCGGTCAAGCACAGTATGGCGCAAGAGCATAAAAGCTTGCCATGGCTTGGAAAGCATCCGGCTTAATCAGCACAAAGCCATAGCTGGGTTCACATACAGGTCCCATTTTATCTCCTTCTCCCAGAGGTCCAGCCAAGGATCTTGTACACAGCATTGAGCAGAGGTTAAATCACTGTAATTCAATAGGATTAAGCCAATGCTGTCCATGTCTGCAATGAATGCTCATGAATTTTGCGATGCGAGACAGGGACCTGGGAGAGGTGTGGGAAGCAAGCCTGGCAAGTCTGGGGCAGACAAGCTGTCCTCTTCAGGCACACAACGTTTCTAGCTGGGAAGTGTTTCCCTCCTGATGCCACTTCTATGCCCGTCTGCCCTGAGTAGGGCCTCTGGCCAAGCAGGGAAGAGCGTTTAGGGTTTTCTGTCACTCACCTTTGGGATTTGACCTACAAGTCCAAGTAGCTCTGATGCTCAGCACTCTGCAAAGCAGTTGCAGGCACCTGCACTCACCTCCTCTTAGCCCTTTGCTTTGGGTGTGTGCTTCACTGGGGTAAGTCATTAGATCCCAGGTGAAAACTCTCCCTCCAATTACTTTTCTGTTAGCAGCAGCTCTTTGCTGACCTCCCTGCTGCTACGTCCTCTTTGGAAAGTTATGTATGGGTTTCAAGAAAATAGGATTAAAAATATCTGAGTGAGATCAAACTGGTTGGTGTAGAGCACCTGTGGCCACATCCTGACCTGCATCAAACAACACTTATTGTAATCTGAGGGCTGAATGTTGAAGGAGATTTTGTGTCTCCCATGGGTTTTTCTTGGACTGGATGTGAACACCAGAGCTCAGCTCTGACTCTGAACTCCCCTCAGCTATGTGGGTTTTGTTTGACATGCTCTTCCTCACCCTTCCTCCCTCACTTTCCCAGCTAAATTCAGACAAGGTGCTCGTATGCATAAATACTGTCAAAAGAATAACTTGCAAGTACAGGAGCTAGAAAAGATTTGAAGTGTAAAGCTGGCAGCCCCCGAAGAGCTGCAGGGACTATCCAATCCATCTGGTGCTCCTGGGTGCACAGTAAACAGGCTTTTGACTAGTTCATAACCGTGGCACACACGAAAAGCTCAATTATTGCTTCTTAGAAAAAGCAAATTATCTCCTGGAGTTGGAGACTGACAGCCACACAGTCTCTGCAGTGTTATGCATGGCTGATTTTTTGCCAGGTTATTCTCTGCTGTTCTGTACTGCCTGTAATTGCATTGCATTTTAATTGTTTAGCATCGTCAGAACCCCAGCCCCAGGGGCAGCGGAGGTGGTGAGAGCTCAACACATCAAATTACTGCCCAAAGAGCAAGCAGACAAAAAGCAGAGTGGTGAGGGAGACAAATGAGCTGTGCTCATTAGAAGAACAGCAACCCTGGCCAGGAAAGTGTCCTACTGATGTAATAAGAAAGCTGAAAGCTGTTAATAATAATAAGGAGCTTTTCTATCAGAAAGCACCACATCTGGATAAAATTAATGCACTGTGGAAAGCAGAGATTAAAACCATCAAAATGCTCCATGCCTGAGTAGCCTTGTCTTCCCTCCTAGTTTTATGTCGTGTTTTTTTTTTTTGAGGGGGTGAGTTCTGTACTTGCATTGTTCAATCCTGGTTCCTTAAGTGCTATGATGTGGCCTCAAAAGCTACAGAAACCCCGCCATGTGAGGCCGTGAGGCACACTTTCCCACAGGCAGGCTTGTGTTTGACCTGTGGCCAGCCAGAGGACCTGAGTGGTGCTCCTTTTGCTTCCCCAAAAGGTGCTGCAGGACAAGATCCCTAAGGCAGATTTTAAAGGAAAGGGCTGTTCACACTCCGTCTCACGGCACTGAGAACAACGGCAGTGGTGGGACAAAGGCACAAACCGAGGGAGTGGGACAGGTGCGACACAGTCCCCCACACTCGCACGAGCTGGGCAGAGAGGGCAACTTTCTTTTTTCTCCTCTGGAAAGTCTGCCCACGGGGACTAAAATGAGTGGATGAAGAGGCTGGATCATGTGCTGTTGATGAAAGAAATTAATTTTTCCACCTGTGAGTGTCCTAACATGCGTCAGAGCCTGTGCTGGAGCTGTCCTGCTAAGGCATCACAGTAGCTTTAACCTCAAATAATGAACTAAACTCTCTGAAGCACCTGGAGATCCCTAGTACCCTGAAATTACAGGAGATTCTTCCTGGTAACTCTATGCGGCAACAGTAACATGGCAGCCACAGAATGAGGGTTTACCTGTAGCTGCCTGAAGAACAGCCTGGGAGCAACCCACCACGTCACGGGATCCCTCTACCCCAGCAGGGCCTGGTGGGTGTTGCTTGCAGGGCACCAGCAGCCTGCTCCTGGGTCTTTCTGCTGGCTACCTGCAAAGTCACAGGCGGAGAAGATCGTAGAATCATAGAATGGTTTGGGCTGGAATGGACCTTTAAAAGTCATCTAGTGCAACCCTGAAGCTGAAGGCAAACAGGCAGGCAGGTCAACAGGCACAGTAAACACTTCCAGCAGCAAAGATGCTGGTGGTAGCAGAGAGGTTTCTGGTCTTGGCCCAGGTGTAGCCCAGCAGGGAAGTGCCTCTGCTGCGGCTCCTCACTGAGGTGGGTGTGCAGGGTGGACAGGAGGGAGCTGAGAAGAGTGTTCAGCTGTCTGTGCTGAATATTTGGATGCTATTGGCATTTCATGTCAGCTGCATTCACTGGGGTTAATTAAAGCCTGCATTACATAGATTGCCCTTGGCCATAAACTGAAAAGCTGCTTCAATTGGGAATCAATAGTGTAATCTTTAAGCTCATTTATTTTATTAGATACAGAGTTCTAATTTGAAGAAATAGAGAAGCTATAATTAATGGTACCAGAGAGGTCCTGAGATGTATGTTTAAAGCTTCCTGAGGAAAGCACTTTGCCCCTAGGCACAGTGTGCTGGAAGTGCGCGGTGTGCTGGAGGGCAGCAGTGGGCCTGGGGAATGCTCCAGTGGGCGACCCCAGGGTGGCACTCCAGAAATCCAGCAGCAATTCCATAGCCAGCACACTGTGCTGCTCCTTCTCCCAAAAACTGAAGAGCAGACTGCAAAAAGCCGTGTTACCACCATTGGGCACAGTAGTAAAAGCCAGATACTGGGGTCAGCAGAGAGCTCTCTATAACTACCTAAAAGGAGGTTGTAGGCAGGCGGGGGTTGGTCTCTTCTCTCAGGTGACAAGTGACAGAACAACAGGACATGATCTCAAGCTTCATCTGGGGAGGTTTAGGCTTGATTTAACTGAAAGGGTCATACGCCACTGGAATGCACTGCCCAGGGAGGTGGTGGAGTCATCATCCCTGGAGGTGTTTAAAAACAGATTGGATGAGGCGCTTAGTGCCATGGTTTAAATGACGAGTGGATGCTAGTGTTGGGTCATAGGTTGGAATGGATGATCTCAGAGGTCTTTTCCAAACTTGTGATACTCTGATACTGTGATACATGAGCCCTGAGGCTTTACTGACAGTGATTAACAATACCCCAAACTATGCTGCCGCCACACAATTTTGTTCTTTAGTCTTGGATTGTAACATGCAGATCAGAATCATATGCTTGACCTAAGAAGTTGTTTTAACCAGTAGCTCATAAGCTGAAATAATTTGAAAGCAGATCCAGTTCATTCACACTCACGGGTGTGTGCTTATGCCACACTGAAGCGGATGTCATTCGCTTCTGAAGCAAATTATGACACAGAAGCTGCAGAATACTCAATTTAGGTGGGTTTGTCCACAGAAGATTTAGTCAAACATTAGTGGAAAGTGTTTTAAAGATGTAGGTTCCTAGTTATCCTCATAGACATAAACCTCACATGTGGAGGACTTTTACTTTTTCCTTTTCTCCCCACACTAGTGACTAGGAAAACTTGAGTGGATCTTTTAGACATACACTAGAGCTGTTGAGCCAGACAACTGGAATTGTTTTTCTGAGCCATTGCATGTAACTTCTTTAATAACTGAGTTCTCTCTGCAGCCAGTTCATCACCTCCCATTAAAGTCAGTTCCAGCATCTCTAGCTTTGCAGAAGACTGTGCCCCAAATATTCTTCCAAATCCTTTCTGTGCTTTACAGATGTCCTTCAAGCAATTCTGTCTTCTGTCCTTCATACAAATATCAGTTCCCTCCTTATCCTTCACAAGGACGGAAATTCATAGTTTCCCTTCACCACAGGCTCTTGTTGTCTCAAGAGTTGAGCATCACATATTCTTAATTTCTACTCTTCACTAAACCCACCTCTTTTCTTTCAGGCATGCTCTCACAAGCCAGTCATTTTGACATATGTTTCTCAGCCTTCTGATGAGAGCTTGGTTGTCTGCCATGCCCCTTGTCATGAAAAGCCCAAACATCTTTCCCTGTTTTGATGGTTTTTACTTTTCCAGTACCGAAATTAGCAATGAGCCTTGCTTTCTCCCCATCAACTCTTGCAATGAGGAGGAGTTTTCTGTACTCCACTTGCCACTGCCAGTATGCCTTCTGCAAAGTCTCATGCTCCTCCTGCCACCACCATGCCTGAAATATCTCATGTCTGCTCTCCAGGCCCACTGTAAAGAGGTCAGCTCACTCTGTGCTACAGGAATGTAGAGTAATGAACAATTTAGGTTGTTGGGTAATGAATTGCATTTCTACAAAGAGAAAAGCACCAGCAGCTTAATAAAGAGAATAACTTTTAATAGGCTGTTAATTTTTTTTCTTGACACACTATAGTAGTTTTTGAACAAATTTTGTGCAAACATGTATATATATTTCACAATCTTTCTCCACTTTTTTCTGCTGTCCTTTCAGTATGATGCAACATGCTACAAAACACCTTTTTTTTTTTTAAATCAACATGAAAATCTACAATGATTGCTTTTTTTCATTGGAAACTTCAGTAAACAGGAACCTGGATAGTTGCAGATGCCAGCTAATGCATTTTAAATGGCCTGACTTTTCTGAAGTAGGCATCCAAGACTCCTCTGCTCCTGAGCAACCCAAGTGATCCAGGAATACCTAAATGAACCAGATAAGTTCAGCTACAGCATAGAGAACACTTGTTGGTTCCCCATCTTTTACAGAGCTTCATTGAAAGTTTCTCTTGGTGCCACTAAGACAGAGGATTGTTATACCCATGAAAGCAGAAATAAGAGGAACGGTCAAGCACAAGGAAATGAATACTTTTCATCTTTGTGCATAAACATGAATAAATAAACCTCTTACCATATTGCTAAGTAAGTTTTATTCTTTCAGAGTGGAAAACGAGAGAGAAGTTCCTCAAAAGCATTGTATCAATAGGTATCGAAACTTAGATCATCGTCCTGGCTCTTGGTCCTGCACTTACACCACCAGTTGCCTTCTTTCCATTTGTTGATAAACAGTGGAGATTCTTGCCACACTACCACAGCCAGTGCACTGAGACTGAGCAGATGCTCACAGTAATACAATTTTCAAACCTTTATAGTTCTAGAAAAGTAGGATACATGCAGGTAGAAGCACTACTTGATATTTTTGAATTGCCAGCTCGGTACAAATTAAGAGAGTCTGTAATTAGCACTTGAAACACTCTTTAAACTTCCAGAGTTATTCAATAACCCACAGGAATCCCATACATTACTCAGAACAGAGGGAAGAAGGTTCATCTGTAAAATTGCTTATCTTGCTGATCCCCACTCTGCACCCCAGGCTGGATAGGAGACATATTTATAGCACATGTAATGCAATTAGCAAGGAACAGGTGAAAATAAGCTATGTTGCCTGCTACATTACGAAGATCAAATTCAGTAATTTACAGAACTTCAAAGAACCTCAGTGCAAGGTATACCCCTCCCTTCAGAGAAAAAAACACACGCCTCAGCATTTCAGGCATCCCATCCTGTAAACATTTATGATTAGTGAAGTGTATGCTACAGTGAAGAGCCTCATGGAAATCACTGAATTAATTTTCATAGTGGCAATTTGCCCAGTACTGTTTCAAGGGCCAGGCCCTGTTTATTTTGCTACATACAATTAAAAGAACCCTATCTACCATAAGTTCAACTAAGTATGCTAACATATTCTTTCCTGTATGTTCAGAGAACATTTTTAGTAACTACTATGCAAACATCACCTGATTCTACACCGTCTTCAACCTTCTTGAAAGTTTTCCTGCTTTTACTATATGTGAAAATAATAAATACATATGATATATGAGTTATTAAGCCATCAAAATGTTACGGGTCATTCCAGAAGGGACAGGATACACTTGAGATGTGGAAGTCAAGAGCTGGTCATTAATGCAAGTGTCCTGCCTGGTAAAAAGCTTCAGCTGCTCCGCATTTCCTGGTGGCATGTTCCCATGTATTGTAACAAAACAGGGTGCTTCACATCTGAAACGACAATAGTCTCTCATGATTATTATTCCAGGTAAGGTTGTTCAGGAATGTAAGAGTAAGCTGAAGGGGATGACACAGAGTGTCCAACATGAGACAGACAACAAGGAAAAGCTCAATTTGTACATCCTGAGAGAAATGACAATAGGCTGGGAACATCAAAGATGTTTTGTGAAAGGGTCTCTCCACAATTCTGGTCAACCAGATCTCTCTCAGTGGAGGGGAACAGGCACCACTCTAGACAGGCTTCATTGTTCAATGGTGATGGAAGGCTGAGCTGCTTCTGGGCCCACCATAGCTGCCTCTGTCCGGTCCATTCCACATATGCTGTGAAACCTAGTTCCTTAGGCCATGCTTCTCCTGTACCTCCCTCTGCTACCATGGTCACAAAGAGACCTTCCCACAGCCTTCCCCTTTCCTGCAGCTGCTTTCTTCTCCCACCATCAGCAAAGGATCCCATTTCCCCACAAGTGACAGAAGAAACTCCATGAGAAGTGGAGATTGTGATGCCTGAGAAAGCTTCATAAATGAAGGAAAATGCAGCACCCACATCACAAACAGTGGGTTTCAGAGTTGCCCTGACGGTCTCTGCCCTTGCACACATTAAAATACTGTCCAGCACCTGCCAGTTTTGCATATTAGCCACTAAGGATTTCAAGCCATAATAAACCATGAAAGTCCGTACTTTTGCATGATGTGGAATGGACACAGATTTTTTATGAAAACAAAGGAGTGGAAGACTTCTGGGTACCAAGTTCCGTTTTCTTATAGGTAACTGCCTTTAAAAATTTCTTCTTATGGAAACAAAAGGAAAATTCACCCAGGGAATTACAACCAGGAAATGCTGAACAGTTAAAACCAAATTCTACGCCTACAAAGGTCTACTCTGTGAGCTGCCAGCTTCTGCATTTCCTCAGTTTGCTTGGGACTCTGTTCATGATGGTGTGCTCCAACTGAGCTTTGTTTAAGCCATTTCTCCTTGAGGCTGCTGCCAACTGACATCATTGTTCTTTTCGTTTTGCGTTTAACCATTTTCTTTCAGCCATATGGCACAATACTGAGACCAACAAATATTATAGAGACTAACAAACACTAATGTTATAGGACTATGACAAAAGCAATACACTTACGTATTTATTGTTGAGGTGTGAAGAGTTGCCGAGTTTTATTCTTCCCCTGAGATGAGTGTTCTCCTAAGAAATAGAAAATACATTTGCATCAGTTAAACATGCAAAGACAAAAGGACAAATGAGTCTAGTGGGAACACATCTTTGACCACCATACAAACCAGCCAGTCTCCTTACTTAACCAGTAAAAATTGTCCACACGATAGATTTTTACTACTCTCTCTGTGTTTTATAGCTTATTTCCCCTATGATTTGCTCTCATATGGTGGGTTACTACCACAAAGTATTTCAAAGGCAATTCTCAAGGGGCTAGGAAAGGCATAGGACTTTAATTAATTTTTAGCTATGATTAGAGCATTATACAAAAAAAAGAGATACAACTATAAAATTAATTTTTGCTGATACCACTGACAGCAGCTCTGTTTCTCCAAAGTAAGAAAATGAACATTTAACAACTTCAATTAGGGATTATAGTCAGCTCTCACTCCTCCTTCCCTGGAGAAGCAGAGCTGCTGATAGCAATTATAGGCAGAAAATAAGCCTCCGTATCATGGAATCATAAAATAATTTGGTTGGAAAAGACCTTTGAGATGCAGTCCAACCATGCCTGTCCACTACTAAACCATATATCTGAGAATCTCATCTACTGTCTTTTAAACACCTCCAGGGTTGGTGGCTCAACCACATCCCTGGGCAGCTGTGCTGGTGCCTGATAAACCTTTTGGTGAAGAAATTTTTCCTGATGTCTAATCTGAACCTCCCCTAGTGCAACTTGAGGCCATCACTTTGCAGGAGAGACTAACAACCACCTCGCTACAACCTCCTTTCAGGCAGTTGTAGACAGTGATAAGGCCTCAGCCTCCTTTTCTCCAGGATAAACAACCCCTCACCCACTCCTCTCAAGGCTTGTGCTCCAAACCCCTCACCAGCTTTGTTGGCTTCTCCAGAAACACTCCAGCACTTCAATGTCTTTTTTACAGTGAGGCCCCCAAAACTCAACATAGTATTCAAAGTACAGCCCCACAGCACCAAGTACAGGGGCACAATCACTTCCCTGGTCCTGTTGGCCACACTGTTTCTGATGCAGGCCAAGATGCCATTGGCTTGCCAACCAACACTCCATGGTCCTTTTCTGCCAGGCAGCTTTCTAGTCACTCCTCCCCAAGCCTGTAGTACAGCATGGGGTTGTTGTGTCCCGAATTCGGGACCTGGCACTTGGCTTGTTGAAGCTCATCCCGCTGGTTGCAGCCCATTGATCCAGCCTGTCCAGACCCCTCTGCAAAGCCTCCCTACCCTCAAGAAGATCAACACTTCTCCCTAGCTTAGTGTGACCTGCAGACTTACTAAGGGTGCACTCAATCCCTGGGGAACGCCACTCGTGACCTGCTTCCGGGAGGATTTGACTCCATTTACCACCACCCTCTGGGCCCGGCCAGAGTTTTTCAACCAGCAGAGGGTGTGCCCGTCCAGGCCATTGGCAGCTGGTTTCTCAAGCAGAATGCTGTGAGAAATGGTGTCAAAGGCTTTACTAAAGTCCAGGTACACCACATCCACAGCTTTTCCCTCACCTACTAAGTGGCTAACCTTGTCATGATGAGGAGGTGTTTACAGTTGTACTATTTCCAAATGCACATCTCAGAAATGGCAATGGGATTTCTTTGCATCAAAGATTTGTACATGGAGATGAGCAGGGAATTACAGTCCCAGACTGGACAAAGCACTATGCAAACAAGCATGAGGATGGGAAAACCCAAATGCCTCCAGAAAATTGCCTTCTGCCTCTCTGCTTACCTGCAGGAGACGATTTAATGCCTGACAGATACAAAAAGTGAACACGTATTAAAAAGCTGGTATACGATCTATAGCCTGGGGTTGAAAATTGTAAAAAAATTAGGATTATAACAAATTCACTGATTAAACATTTAAATAATTAGCAGTCAAATTAAATATTTGTACTCCTGAAGAAAATAGAAAAGACTCATCAGTGGTTTTCAGACAGTTTTCTTGGCAGGAAAAGGGGTGTTTAATTTAGTGCAGCCCATTGGAGAGAAGTAGAAAACTTTGTATGTAATAGGGTTCAGTGACAAACACTGGAAATAATGTGCTGGAATGGTGTTAACTTCCCAAGTATTCAATATTGCATAAAATGTTTAAAAACATTATAAAGTGTTGATAAATTAGAGCTTCAGAAGTTCTGATGGTGTTACATTTCTGCTAAAAAGGCCTCCAGCAATTATTTCCATAATTCATAATATAACTTTTTAGAGAAACAGAAAACACACATTTCTGGTAGAAAAAAAGTTACATTTCAACAATATTTATACATTTTTGGTAGGTGAAAAGTTTTTGAAGATAAGAAACTTCTTTTGAAAAGCTAAAATAAAGTGAAACAGTTCAAATATTGTATATTTTTATTCTAAAAAAGGAATGAGATTTTCAAGAACGCTCATTTCTTTTAAAATTTATTTTTTATTTATTTATTTATTATTTCTTCCTTTTGCATGATTTGCATGTCCTTGCTCAATACACAGAAAGAGAAGTTTTAATAGGGTGTGAAAGGAAGAAATTGCCAAGATTGTTTAAAAAAGAAGGTGTAGGAGAAATTTATTGCAAAATATATTATCATGGAGCAGATAATATTCAATAGTTGTATTAAATGTCAATATTTGTTATCAGTTCCACTCTGAGCTTGCTGTTCTGCCTACACTAGAAATTAGGCAGACTTACACAGAAGACTAAAACTTTGCACCACAGGAAAATAACACATCTAATGACAGGCTCCAGAGCCAGCGTAGCTCCTTGAATAACATCTCATTGATGTCAACAGGTTTTGGCTCAGAATATGAAACGGGTGGGACAGTGCTGGCTGCAGGAAACAGACTGCTCGAGCGGAGCCTGTCAACAGCAATGGTGAGGACTGAAATGGTGAATTTGCCTTATTGCAGACCCTGAGACTGTAGCACGCACACCCTCACACGCACAGTGCAGATTTCCTGGTGCTACACACATTATCCCTGGAAACAGTTAACTTCTACAAAATATTTCTGGGGTCAGTGTCTCCCTATATTATCAGTGATTGTCTGATGAGAGTTTGATGCAGGCAGGGATGCTCTGCGTTGCTTTGCCATTGTGCTCCAGAGGGGGAAGGAGCATGCAAGCATTCTGAAACATTCTGAAACAAAAACAAGGTATTGCTGCCCCATAGCTGCAAATGCATCTGAAGATATTTGTGTTACAGGGTCTATAATTATTATTGCCAACAAACAGCTCAGTGATAAAGACAGAATGTTTATATACTGAAGAAGAAATGGTCACACAGGTGCTCTCTGTTCAAGAGTAACAAGGACAACATGTGGTTTTAGATACAGGGCTACAGACTGCACAGAGGGGTGTCTAGAACGATTTTGGAGTCTAATGGCTCAAGAGTTTGATGTGCTAAATATCCAGCTGCAAAACAAAGAGTGAGTTAGTGGCATGTGGGAAGATATTTTTAAAGATCTTAAAATAGCCTTAACTGACAGAAACAAATTCCAAGACTGCAAAAAACCAAACTTGCCTCCAAACCATCACCCACTAAACCCAATGGATTAGACCTTGCTTACCATAAGGGAAATGAAAAACAAAGACCTGTGTTTAGTATTTTGTTAGAACAGATGATATTCTAATCAACTGAAAAATTATTTTGCACCGAGTGGTTTGGCCAATGAAGAAAATATGCAGTGCAGCGTTGGTGCTAAACTGGTCGAGATAGATGACCTGCATGACCTTCAAAGGCTGTCATTGAGAGAGAAAGGGTATAGTTATGCAAAGTACACTAACAAGAGCAAAACTGCTGGACAATATCATCAATGAAAGCCTGACTTTTGTTGATTCCAGATTACGCATTTAGTGGAGGATGACACACTTACCCTCTATTGTTGAACACTAAAAGATGGAAGGTATCAGGAGAGACTCGAACCATCAGCTTCTCGCGTTATACAGCATCTTGCATAAAGGTATCAGTTGATCTAATTTGGTGGGTACTATGGAAATAACTTTCTGAGAATGGGCTGAAAATTTGTTGCACATTTATCTACTTTGATAAGTAAATGGGTAAACTGCAAAAAGTGGGAGATAGAAGAAACCGGAAGAAAATATTCGGTGCAGTTAAAAAGGTGGTATCTACTGTGCAGCTGCAAGCGCAACATGACCTCCTTTACCTGCTGCCCTGCCTTGTGACACCTCTCCTGATGGGGATGAGCTGTGGGCTCATATAGATTGGCAGAGGGCAGTGAGAAGCCAACCACATATATACCACGTATTTCTACAAAAACTGAAAGAAATGGTGCACAGTTTGGGAAAGAAGCCTTAGGCAGAATACTTGGAAAATGAAATCAAATTGATACTGACATGGAAGTTTTAGCTGACAAGCAAACCTCTCCATTAAACCTTTTATTTTCCCTCTCATCCGCCAATGCCGCACCCGTTCATTGAGTTTTGTCTGAAACTGGATTGTAAACATAAAGACATAGGCACCATGAAGTCTCTAAACCTTACTGTCATTCATATAACATAGACAGATCGATAGTTAAACTGTCTAATTTATTGCCATGGGAGACTGTGGATGCCACAGCAGATAAGACAAATTCATTGAAGTAAAGCCACTGATACATCAAAGATACAATATCTGAGTCAGGACATCTCCAAGCCACAAACGGCGGGAAGGCTGTAGCAGAGGGTACGTTACAGTATTCCTTCCCTATTTGTTATCCTTGCCTTCACACCTCATGGTAGCCACCATCAGTGACAGGATTTGGTGCTACATAGATTCAAGATCTGAACAGGTACAGCTGGCTCACATCATAACTTCTTAGCTTCAATATTAATAGAAGGTACTCTGTAATAGAAAGTACTGTGCAACTACTGTAATACAGGACTAGTCTTTCATACTCACAGCCTCCCACGTGACACCCCTCAAACACTTCTGCTGGAGCCCCAATTGCTGATTCAACCAAGTAAATTAGCAGGATAGGAATACGCATTGCATACATCCTCCTCTAAAACATGGCCATGCTTAAAAGGATGAGGATAAGCAAGATGCAATAGGAAGAGTTTTGTATTCATTCTGATCCTTCAGCATGTTTGTTTTAAGTGCATGGGAAATAGACTGAGTACACAGATACTGAGGACCCTGCAGAGTTAAATGTTTAACCAGGAAAGAAATAGTACTTTGACAAAAACTCAAGGTTTTTCTTTCTAATTAAAATTTCACTTGTGCAGTACTTGATTTGAGTTTTCACTCTCACAAATGTACTAGTTTCTGATTATTACTGTTGCATTCTGATGCTAATATATGTGAAGAAGTAATAAGCACATGATCAGCTGAAATTACAGATTGTATAAAATCAGGTTTGGAACACAAAAAAATCTATTTGTCTCACCTTTGTAGAAGTCTATTATATTAATCTCACTGTAATTTCCTCCTCCTTTCCATAATATGTTCAGAATCAGAATGTATTATTCAGAATACACATAAACAGCAGAACATGATGATACAAAAGAGAGTTAATGGGTTATATCAGTATGAGTATAGAAAATCTTTGACCTGAGCAGAATGCTCTTTGACATTATTAGGAAAATCGGAAGAAAAAGGATATAAGATATAGTCTTTGACATAAAAAATAGGTTGCACTGCATCTCAGATTATATTGTGTGTAAGAAAAGATGAGTTGCATTGTTATTTCACAGTAGCATCTACTGCAGAGAAATTACTTCCAAGTGGAAACCTGGTTTGGAGCAAAGAATTAAGGCAAGTTTTTGATTAAATATGATTGAAGAAACCTATTTTTTATAAAAGTATAAAACTACCTCTGTAAATACAGGATTCTAAGTGTCTATTTTTACTGTGCTGAACTAAAAGAAAGAGGAGCTCATTAAAGATGTTAGAGAACAACACCGAGCAGGACCCAAAGCCTGGATGCACTGGGTGGGTGGACCAGTGTGTTCAGCACCCACGACATGCTGAAGTGCTCCCCTGCCACCCACTTCACCTGTGCCCCTGCAACTGCTCCTTGCCACCAGAAGGATCTGTACAGCTCAACATGGCAGAGACTACATGTGGAAACGTTCAGGTGAAGGATAAGAAGGCAATCACTGCTGAATGGCCAGCAAAGGGTGGCAGGTGGCTCCCCCAACAGAGGAACATCTTGGTAAGCTACAGGTTGTAAAGTTTGCAAACACTTCACAGATGAAAACATCACCTGACCCTCAGCAGTCCCTGACTGTAAGAGATTGCTTTAAGAACTCTTGCAAATATACACAGCTCACAAACTGAATTAGAAATATGGAAGGAAGCATGAACTATTTAATGTTTTTGACTATACTTTTGCCCAAGAGTCTCAGCTGCAAGTGTGTGTATTCAGATCTTTGTGGTGTGAGTAAACACAAATAGAATCCAGCCATGAGGTGCAAAAAGCTGAAAAAGTTTATTCTTCAGTTTCTATGAAGAAAGAAAACATAACTTCAGGCCATTATACAATACAAGGTTAAAAAAGTCAGAATATCAGAAAATGAGAAAGAGAAGGAAAGGGAAGCAGAAACTTGTTTTATCTCTGTTGAGAGAGGGCACTTTTCTATGAAGCAGCTTCTAGGTTTTCTACCTGCAGGGAAAAATAAGACAGTAAAAGTACATCTCATGATAAGGAAAAAGAAACGATCAATATCATATCCTCTCATTAGTAGGACTACTCCTTCTTACTGCTTCTAAGCATGCAGCCTGCCAGCAGACTGCTCTCTGCTGACCTTCATGGCTTAGGGAAGGGACTTTCCAGAGACAAAGTGCCTCACCTAAAGACCCGGCTTCTTCACTTCCTCCTAGAGGCATCCACCTGGCTCCTAGACAAAATGCGAGAGAGATGAAGCTATCAATGCATGTTGAGAAACCCATGGCCTGCTATGGAACCATACCCTGTGGTAAGGGTAAGTTTCCCTTGGTTGGGTCCCTAATGAGGTGGAAGAAAATGTTTGTTACCTCCTTAAATTCCGTGGTCCATGCTCAGATGTGCTAAGTGTAATAAAAAACAAGGAGGAAAGGTGCTCTACTCCAGCTCCAGCTTTCTCCCATTCATCCACAACCACAGGTAGAATAATTAAACAGTCTCAGCATTTGGAAATTGATGGAAAGCAGTGATGAAGAACTAGGTGTGTATTCCAGTGAACGAGACAAGATTTATTGCTGAATAAGAATGAGGGTTTTTTTCTTTGTTCTGGTGCTTGGTCACTATGAATAGTCATCAGCCTTTGACATCAAAGGCTAGAAATCCTCAAAACCTTTACAGAGTAGCCTTTGGATATTCAGGAAGTCCAGAGAAATGCTGCAGGTACAAACAAGGGTCATCTCAAAAGTGACTGAAGTTATAGGGTCCAATTAATGTATTCCATGAAATCTCATATATCTTCAAGGTAGGCAGCTCATCTTGTGCAAGGGGTACGTCCAAGAAATGTTATGATGATCTACACACAGGAGGTACATCCAGCTGAAAAAGATAACAGCTCTAAGGGTTATTACTGTTAACCAACAGCAGCTTTTGGAAGAGTTGTGAAGCATATGGGGAGTGCTGGTTGTTCTACGTCCTCTAATTCATACTGTTTGGTACTGCACTGCCATCCGAGAGCACCTCTAGATATTGACTTATCTCTTTCTCCAATGTGACCACAATAAGTTAAGGGTGTTACAAATGTGATAGGCCACATTTCTCCTCAAATATCCATGTTTGCCTGGTACATTTCCTCAGCTTTGTTCTGCAGCAACATTTGAATTTTAATTTCTGTCAACAGTGGGTGTCTTGGAAAGCCCTAATGCAGACATGTACCATGGGCCTTTCTCCAGCCACCTTCCCTTCCAGGTGCCTCGCCAAAATCTTAGCCACCTAAGCTTTGACACATTTAATATTCTTCCAGCAAATACAACACAGAACAGAGAATACTCCTAGAAGCTGTCATATCCACCCTGTCATCTCAAGAGGGCACACATAGGTTAGAAAATATGCCTTAATGAATCCCCTTATGCTTATGTGCCAGGATTATACCTAAGAACTCTAAAATATTATATCACCTGCCACATTCCTACAAGACTGTATATTGAATATTGAACTAGTGTGCTGCTACTAAAAAGGTCTTCATACATTTTAACTGCTTTAGAACGGGTACTCTAGGCAAAGGCCATAAAAGAAGATTTTCAAGTCATTACTCAGGTATAAACACTTCTGTCATACATCATTCATCTGTACGGAGCAGGTTACTCCAATTTCTGTTCCTCAACCTTTCTGTTACTGAGGAATTTTCATCCCTCTAAATTCAGTGGAATATGGAAGAACTCTTACTATGAGAGTTATGCAAGTTTTAAAGATACGCAATACTTTATCATTAACATCATGGATGATGGTATTGATCTCTTAGTCATCAAATAAAAGCTTCCATCTTATATTCTTGGGAAACATATCTACCACTGACAAGCCAAACATGCAGTTCTGTGGCCTATAGTGAATCCCAAGTAAGAAATATCTTCACAGGTAGATTTTCTAGAGCTCTATATTGCAGAAGACCATTTTTTAAATCCCATAGAATAATTACCTTAAATTTGCCTATAGAGTCAACATGAAATGGCTTTAGCAAATCCTCTATATGCACATCAGTGTTAAATTTTTGAGAATATTCACTATCGTGACTATTTTTTATCCAATTTGAGTTTTTACATAAGAAGCACGCAGAGGCACTTGCATAAGATGTTGCAGTTCACTGGCAAATGTGCATGAAAAATTCAAAATGTTTAGTATCGTCTGTGTTATTTTTTACTTTACATCAATTCTCTTAGAGATCATAAGCCATTAACTACTCCACATTTCTAAGAAGAGTTTTAAAAAATGAGAATATTTAAGCTCAGTTTTATCTAGAGTTCCTGATGTTATTTCTCAATTAAAAATCATTACTTTATTCCAAAACTTAATTGAAGACTGCTCTTTTTCTGTATTCTTTCACATCAATTGTAGGTATTTGAAATAATATTCTTGATTAAATCTCATTCGGTTATGCTTCTGAAAAAGGAACCTTTCTTTTTTTCTTTTAATTTGTAGTCAGAACCTAATTTTAGAAGTCCTAAAATAGGATCCTTCAGTAGTCAATGGACCTTCATAGGTCAGCTCATTCCAGTTCAAGACACATGTCCAAGATAGATGGGATATATAGCCCTCCAGACACATGTATCTCTCTCAACTGACTATGTGCAGCTAGCTTAGTTTTTAGATAGATAAAATAAGGCCATACATTTGATGAAGAGACATTGTACACAACACAGACACAGGGCTTTTCTATGTTGCCTTCTTGAGAAGTGTGTAGGTCATATACTTATTTGGTTTGTATATATGCTTTTTACACATTCTTGAAACAATTACACAATCTAAAAATCTTCTATTTGGAGTAATAAAAGCAAAAATTAAAAAAATCCACACCATAAATTATACTTATAATTGAATACATGTCAAAGCAGAATTTTTTGGTACTTATGTTTGACCTTAGGCAGCTGAGCAACCAAATTGATAGTGAAAGGATCACGCAGGTCTATCTGTAAAGTTAAGGGTACTCTTAAGAACTTTCCAGGTTTAGTCAAGAGTTTTGTAGTTTTGTTGGTATGTACAACCAGAGGCACCTATAACACACACTTTCTAAACAGTTGGAAAATGAATTCTTCTTTTAAGTGAGCTGGATTTTGTGTGTCTAAAAAGGAAATAGAAAAACACATGTAAAAAAGTTTTGAGTAGTGCAATGTTTTTCGTAGTTGTAAGAGGGATCACAAATCAGACATTTCTCAAATTTCTCTCTGTACTATGAGGAATACTTTCCTTTATGCTTGAGCTTTTAATGAAGCAAGTAAATCTTATTCAAATGGGCAGGCATCCCAACATATTTGAAAATACCTGTATGACTGACAAGTATTCCTGTTAGAAAACAGGCCCTTACTTCAGAGTGCTTTTGATTCAAGAAGTAAAACATATCTAAAAACATGGGGAAAAAAGGACTTCAATTTCTATAAAAGCATGTTTAATTTTGAAACATATAAAGATGTAAGAATTCAAGAGAAAATGGTACCTAGTTTAAATATGAATTGTATTAATGAGAAGAGGGCAAGAATCTTGTCTTTTAAGTGGTTATGACTCATACCTTCCAATTATAGCATGCATACATCATACTTCAGTAAAAAAGAATATCAAACATCTTCTGGATGTAAGAAATTCAAATACTTGTTGAACCAGTTGCTGATTAACGCACATCAGACCTCATCTCATGGAAAAAAAACCCCAGTGAGCCTGAGTCTTTTCTCATTTACTGTGCTGTAAAACAGAAATAATTCTGCTGTTTCCAATGAAGTTACTTTATAGTTGAAACTGGTATAAGGGCAAAATCAATCTGACTTAATTCAGGAAAAAAACCTATGGTTTTAAACGTAATTAAAAGTAAATGTGAAACTCCATACCCCTTAAGATAAAGCTACAACTCCATTCCCAAAGACATGTAGCAAAAAAAAAAAATAATGATCACAAATCCCAAAGCTCTGAAGTGCAGTTTCTCAAGTGCCAGAGCGTAGTTTGCAGTTGCTCAGCAGCAGTGAGTCAGAACGATGCAACCTGCAATGGAGCACGTTTCTCCCCCTCCTCTATCCTGCTAGCATGCTGCTCTGTGCCTGCAAGACTGAAGGGATGTGGAAAAACTCCCATCTGTTGCTGCCAGAGCTGCCATGTGGGCCCTTTGGATTGCACAAAACCTTCTGGGAATTGCAGAGAAGGCTGGGAAGTGCAAACTGTGCTTAACCAGGAAGTAAAAGATAGTTCAGATCAAGCGCTGTGCTAGGAGGCTTCTCAAGAATTTAGAGGAAAGAGAGGAACAGATACAGGGCAACCTCTGAAATGAGAGTAAGGTAAAGAGATTGCCAGATTTTTTAAACCTAAAAAATCGTAAATTAAGAGGCTGTTTTTCCTGGATGACTACTGCAGATGAGGAAGAAGTAAATGTAGGTTCTACATGGCTGAGGAATCAAAATGCAATGGGTGAAGGGGGTCAATTTCACCATGAGTAACTCTACTGTGAGAGTTTGTTTTTTTTTTTTTTTCTGGGAATCAGATTAGTCAGATTTTTTTCTGCTTCAGTCTTACATTCTGCTACTCTGGTGTAGAACCTGTAACTGCATCCATATCTTAGCTTGTATTGATGAGATTTCACTTTCCTTTGTGCATGTTTTCTATAACCTTTGTTCCTTTAGGTTTTATTACAGACATATTTTGCAACAAGCTGGATCAGTGAAGCACAGGACAGAGGAATTTGCAATGAGAGTAAGAATTTGAATGCAAAGGGTGACTAGATGCAGAGCTGACTGAACATTGCCAACATCAGCTCCAGCAGAGCCCTGATTACATACAGCAGTGACTCCCAAACCTTTTGACCCATGAGATATTACCAGTCCTCAAACTTCCTTGTAATACCATGATCATGGTTACTCTTGAACATGCCTAGCTGTGGATCTTTTACATCAATCATGTTAAAAAACGGTTTTCCCTAAACCAGTCATACTTCTGACTTGCATATACTGATGCCACATACAGTACTGCTACACTGCAGTTCTACATGGTCCCGAGGGTTTGCACTGTAGAGGGATTGTTTGCAGTGATTTTGACCTGGCAGTAATGTAAGATGGGGAATGATATTCCCAAACTGCTTCTCTCAGGGCTCAGAGAGGTAGACATACACACAGAGAAAACACTCACCATTCTCAGGAGAAGTTGTCTTCACAGAAAGCAGTTTAACTCCTTCTTTATCTGACTGGGCCCTGTCGAAGTCAGAAAACATTTAAGTAGACAGTCAGCCTGCAGTTCAGAATGCATGTTGGTCAGCCAAACAGAATTCTAAGATTATCATCCAGAGGACACAACACCCATACCAGTGTACACTGGCAGGCTTGAAATGGGCATTGTGTGGGATCATGCGTAAGTCTTGGTGGTGGAAAACACCATATACCAGTATCTATGAAAATATCTTTCTCTTAAAATATGTAATAAATCAAATTGCATGACTCCAGTTTCTGTCTAGTGCTCCACAGAAGTACATCTGGGGGAAAAGAGGGAGTAAGCTTTTTTCTCTGAGAATACAAGGCTTTTAGCCATGTCGAATTGCAAGGATAGCTGGGGAGTCAGGGTTAGCAAGTAAATCAGCAGCCCAAGTGTTGTTTTTGGTCATGAAAAACGTAGAAACGACAGCCAGACTCAATAGCCTCTAGTACATATCTTCTGATGGATCTTTCTTGGTTTCACTCTCCTGAAATACCTCATGCCAATACTGTTTCAACTAAGCCTCTGCAAATGAACTAGTGGAGAGAAGATGCAACAAAGGAAAATAAAATAATGGTAGACATGAGAAAAAGAAAAGTAATCCAGAATAAAAAAAAAATTAAAAAGAGAGGAAGTATGAACTATAGAAATGGAGTGTGAAAGGATTGGGGCAGGCATGTGTGTGTTTGGGAGAGGGGATGACCACAATCAGTGAGGCAAAAATGGAAGGAAAAAAAAAAGAGGAAAAAGACTGGACCAGTTTGCCCTGTGGCACAGCATAAGCCATTTATCCATTTCAAAAGGATTGTCTGCAAAACAGTTGAGAGCCATCACATTTCTATCCACACTGAAGTAGCTGCCTATCATGCATATAGGTGTACAGTAACTGCACTGCCTTACTTTCAAAAGGATATGTCTCTTTGGGGCTGCAACCACTTATGTTTAAACAGAGAAAAATCACAGAAAATATCATGCAGAATCTGCTGTGTTCACAAGTGCCCTGTGCTAGATAGATCTCAAAACAGTGAAAAGACAGGATTCAACCTACTGTTCTGTGCCGTTCTCTTGTCTCTCTGGAAGAAGGAACAAAGTTAATATCATTTTGACTGCTGGAACTCAGTTAAGTAAGCATTTAGACATAGCTATTGCAGTTTCTAGCAGAAGGGGTAATTGTGCTTTTGCAATATTGCATTATATACATTAATACAATCAACCAGCTTGAACGGTAATTGGTACTCTTCTATTTCGTCTTCCCAAAAGATACCAATGCTATCTATGAAACTGAGCTGATGTTGTTCAGATTAATACTTCTGGAAACTAGAGAGAATGGTATGTGACTTGCACAAGAGCACAACAGAAGTGCATTTTTCCCTGCAGCTCCCAAAACCACGAGTAACAGGCACAGAGGAGGTGAGCATGCCAACAGTTCTCACGTACATAGCAACTGAGCTAAAAGATGCAGGGTGAGGGGAGTGAGAGAACAAGCTGCCAGACTGTGTGCTCCTGGGGGGGTTTAACCTGGCATGACATCTGAGAACAGCGTGTTGGCCCTGACAGTGAGGAACGGGTTTCACCTCAAAATAAATCAAATACTGAGTACATTTTATTCCTATGTGCATATATGGGTGGATGGGTGGAGTTGAAGGTTACGTTGGGGGCAAGGAGTCAATTCTAGCCCTATGGCACTTGGCGCAGGGCTCTCCATCTGTGGGGGAAGCACACTAGAGAGACCTGAGCAAATCCTACAGGAAGCCTGATAGTTATTGATCTACTTTAGCTTCCAAGTGAATTTGCTAGTACTGTGCCTGTTGGCATTTATGCATGGGAGAAGCTGGTGAAGAAATGTTCTTCACCTCATATCTTTACCTCTTGACTCCAAATATTCAGTAATTTCCCAAGCAAGGATCACATCTTGCTCTATTTATCTGGTTCTGGTTTTCCGTGTCATTGGCCAAATTGGTTGCGACACAGTTTGCCTTGGTCTACAGCTTCAACACAGTGTTGTGGTTTTATATTTCCAAGGCCTGGTGATTTCACAGCTGAAGCTCTGTTACAGGTCTCCTAACTCATGCCAGCACACAGGGAGAGAAAAACACAGTCTGGATTCAGATATGGGTTTTCACTTAAAGGAGAATTACACTTACCTGTGGCCCATTCAGGCAAATCTTTGAAACATTTGGCAAATGTAATTTACATAATTACACTCTCCAATTATTTTAAGTATTTCATGGACAGCAGCAAAGCAGATATTGGCTTTAGCTGATATGTCAAAATGACTGTTTCTGAAAATACTGTTTGCTCAGGGATTTTGTGCCCATGTGCATTATACTGTAACTGAAAGATTTTACTTCTCTGTGTATGCATGAGTGTATGTATATAACAGGTATTTCCTAAATGAAAGCACTGATATTTCTTTGCCTGCATCTAGAAAAGGCATAAATTAAATATAGTTATATTGTTAAACAATATTTCCAAATATAGATTTCACTATCTTTTCCTACCTGATTGACTGATTGTGTTAGCACAGGTGTTTGTTAGATTTTCGTAGCAATGAAACCGTGAACAAAAAGCTTTATGGCATTGTATATTCTTCAAAAATCAGACACATTTTTGTTCCCTCTGTTCTTCCTACTGATTTTGAAAATGCAGTGTTACTTTCCTACTTTAGGCAAAATATTTTGAAACACAAGAAGCTTTCCTATCAGACTACTGCAATTTCTATGGTTAAGGTAGTCTAAAAAGACCCCAGAGATCTTTTAGTAATAAAAAGCATGTTGATCTTTCTCCCCCTACAGAGAAAGCAAGCCAAGTACCTGGAGTTTTCTTTTGGCACATTCTGTACAAAGCCACCATTGAGAAGACAGAAAGGGTAATGACTATCAAGGTGATGACGATTGGCAAGATAACACCTGCAAAAAAGGGAGTGCATAGTGTCAGTTTGGCAGTCAGTGTTGGTAGCTGCCAAAGGTTTTGTGAAACAGCCATGCTTCAGGAATACATTTTTGATATGAACATTCTTTCTTCCTCTTTTTTTTTTAAAAAACAAGACTCATCTGAAATTCAGCAACTGAAGTGATTATTTCTCTTTTAAAATTGTACACCCAGAAAGACACCAAGGACTTATATAATTAAGTAACATTCCCCACAGCACTTACAAATAGGGATAGAAAATGCAAGATCTCCTTTTTAAATGAGGACATTTCTTTCCTTTTATTATTTCTCACCATCTGCTATTTCCTGACAGGTGTTTCCCAGCCAAGAAGCAAAAAGGAAAGAATTATGTAATGTAAAGAAGCTTTCCTGGGAAAACATATAAGCCCAGTTTCTCCCCGTTTATCTTTTTTTCTGGTAGCAATTGGCCACATGCAAATTTAGCAGGCGCTCCCCCGCCTGCTGCCCTACGCCCTGTGTCGGAGGAGGATGCAGCTGCATTCCCACAGTCTTCCTCAGCATCAGCTGTCACGCCTGTCTGACATTTAGAAATAACATCTTTGATGGCTCTTGATGCAATTAATATTTAATATCCATATAAATATGTGTGTGCATCTATGGAACTAGAGGGAGAACCCAGATACAAGTTTACAGGGGAAAAACATCAAACATATTTTGCTAAGCCAGAATTTTGGGTGGGAAATAGGAGATCTACAGCAACACTCTTGCCCTAGAGATGCATAATATTAAAATAAAAGATTAAATAACATCATGCAAATATCAAGTGCTTGAAAATTTACAGAAGATTTCCTCTTAGTCCTTCTCTCCCAGACAATATGAACTATATATTCATATAATGCATTCGTAACAATACATTGATATATCATGTACTCATAATGTTATATAAACAACATTTTTTAATGTTTTCTTATGTCTTCTCCCACAAGGGATGACTCAGTTCACAATTTTTTCTTCAGTTTTATCACTTTGACTTCAGGTCTTGGGGATAATTGTGATGCTCTCCAGTAAGAGTGGTATCAACTTATAATCTCTGCTTCTCTTTGAGAGGCATTTTATAGCAGACAATTAAGTTGGGTTTGTGATAGGTCTGCATCTGGAAAGGCTAGAAATAAACTTGCCAGTTTCATTTTTCTGCTACTCTAATCATGCATCAAAAGCCAAACTCACTCACTGAAAACTCAAAGGCTGGACATTAAAGAGGAACACTCACTGGAATAGTGGATGGGATTCTCTGGCACTTTCTTGTTTCCAGAACTGCTTTCAGGACTGCCAAAAGCTAGATTTGCAGAAGAGATAATGCCTTACAGGTTAGCATGCGCTTACTAGAACTCCCCAAACAACTTCCCTGGAAAAATTACCCTCCCCAAACAACTTCTGTGTCCCCAGATCTGTAGCCATTTAGTGTTCCATAGCTCTAGTCCTTTTCAGTAATACCTGGATTACTTGGCAAGAGGAATGGAAAAAGTTATCTAGTGTGGCCTAGAAGATATATACACTGTGTGGGTGCAGTCTTTCCTAGGATCATCTCCCTGTCCTCTTAGACTTTATGAGCTACAAAGTTTTTCAATTTTAGGAGGTTAAGGTACTTTTCCACGTTAGGAGGGATCCCTCAACAAGCAAATAAATAAACACGCGAATGAAAATTAGGCCTGCCTTTAAAAGAAGAAGGAACAAAATTTTTCACTGCTAATTAAAAAAAATGCTAATAGTAGACGAAGAAGTCTGAAGAGGTACAATATTGGTAGCTTGTGAGTTTCTTGAGAGCTGAGCATTATAGAAATCTGTGTGTCCTCTCTCTGCCACATCTGGGGATAGCAATGGCTGTTATGAGCCTTAGGGCATTTTTTAGAGCAAAGTTATAAAGGAAAGTGTTTCTACCTCCAGGTGCTAACCTGAATTTGAGTCAGATATCAACAACCCAAGATATTTATTACGTTGCAGCATATAGTCTGTGGAAAAGCAATCACTGAACTTTGAGAGAAAAAAGAAAAAGCAGACATCGGTGCTTCTCTCAATAGATTTTGCAGCACCCAGGATTGTATTCCATGTTGGATGGAGGCGTGAGTAAATGTGTACTTTCTGCCACTGAAGAAGCCAAGCAGCTGGTCAAATGGGTGGATGCCTAGCACTGAAGTTGTAATGCAAGGCTGAGAATTTCCATTGCTTATTTAAATATCAGAAATGGCTATCAACAAAAGTGCCTGAGGAAGGTGGTCTGTTAAGCAGGATTCCTAGTAGAGAGTATAGCTCTGTATATAAGTAGTGAGGATATGATAGCAGCCACTGAATCTCTGTTGCAGGTTCTGATCCGTTGCTCAGGTACCCATTCATGTCCTATACCATCCATAGGGATGCACAGAAGAGGGCTCGACTTGATGGGCAGAAAATACAAAATCAGCTGGGTCATTAAAACCATTTTCTGAGGGTCATTTTGAGGCCTAGAACACAATCTCGTTCTGCTAAGTCTCTGAATGACAGGTCCATATTTTTTACAGATGGAGTTTTTATATTTTGTATAGAGAGTACACATAATTTTAGTATGCTGAATTAGAGTAATAAACAAACAAGGTTTGTTTGTCCCAACCCTGTCGGGTTTCCTTGCTGCACTGATTTTAAAAACTCAGGCCCACTATTACTAAATATTTTGGTGATTGCATTTTCTGTTATTTTCCCTTTGTCCATATTCCTATTCTCCTAAAATACAGGTCTGTTCAGATATGTAAGAGTACTCTGTCTCTGGATGCAAGAGGAGTAAAGCAGGCAGCAGGCAGGGGTCAGCCTCTCTACAGGTTTGCTGGATATGCCAGTACACTGGATTTTCCAAGTAACTAGGAGCCAAATGGTCCTACTTAAAAATTTATGTGGATTGACTGGTAGTGCAAAGGGAAGGACTTGAGAGACTTGTGTTTTCATTTTTGTTCTGCCATTGTGTAGCTGTGTGAATCTTGGGCAGATTGTTTAGCTTCTCTGTGTTTTCTTTCCTCTCATTTTTTTTTTTCCTTCTGTCCCCCCAGAATTTGTCTGACCAGAGACTGAAACCTCCTGAGGGAAAATGATCACTTACTGTGTGCTTGTCTGATGCCTAAACAAAGCAGCCACAGCTGAGACATTCTGATGCTATACTGTAGGAAACAAAAATTGTCAGAGACCTTTATATCTGAAAAATCACTGTTTTCTTTAAAGCAGAAGTTCTCTCTCCATGGTGTCTGTCTGCTGAGGGGTGATAATGTAAGGATGGAAACCGTGAGACATCATCAAGTGATTGAAATAATTCTTATGAATTTGTAAATCCACGTGATTTCTTTAGATTTCTCAGGGAAATACTACTGCCCTTTTCACCACCTTACTTGATGTAATGCATGATATACAGGGCAAGCAGGCAATTATCACATCAATGACTTATCCTGGATACTGACTGAAAATGTCAACAGCAACAAATTACACTGGAAAACATGAATGTTTATCTCTGCATTTTTGCAGCATCTCTTCAGAAGAAAAACTAAGGACTCAAATTCTTTGGTTGTTTCCCTAGTTCTCCATTAAATGTCTGGTATGTGAGTAATGCAGGAAAGACAATTCTGTAGGTTAGCATTTTAAGTACTTGAAACCATTAATGAGAAATACAGTAGCTAAAAAGAAACACTGCTGAATGAATAAAATGGACTAAGGAATTAAAACATTTAACTTAATTATCCACTTCATTCATTTAAGTTTCTTAGACGCCAGCCCATCATTGCTACTTTCTCTGGATCTGGAAAGTGAATCTGGAAGATATTTTCCAGTTATGAAATGATCTTGGATCAGAATACCAATTGTAGCAATATCCATCATGGTAAGAGAAGGGACAGCAAACTTTTGCTGGCAGCAGCAGCAAGAACTGCAGGGACCAATACTGAAGAGA
The DNA here is from genome assembly GCA_033556795.1 of Tapera naevia. Taxonomy (NCBI): domain Eukaryota; kingdom Metazoa; phylum Chordata; class Aves; order Cuculiformes; family Neomorphidae; genus Tapera; species Tapera naevia. The sequence goes on along the minus strand of JAUMJJ010000175.1, from coordinate 7,053,570 downwards.
CTGTTTCCTGATAAACCCAGAAAAAAAGAAGATAGGACGATACATGTTCACTAGCACAGGAAACTCTTGCTTTACTCTGTGTCTCACTGCTTCTAACAACAGGACAAGGAATGAGAGCCACTGACAAGAAGAAGATCCTTTGTAAACACGCTATTTCCCATTGCATCACACGATGCACCAGGCTGGGGTTTTTTTGTGCTCCAACCCTGTTTTCTTTCCAGTATCTGCTAGTCCAACACGGCATTCAGTTGAAATCACACAAAAGTTACTCATTGCTACAACTTGAGCGTCACTCCTCTGCTTCTCTGTATTACGTTTCAGGTTCATTCTTCCCCCAGAGTGTCCTCGTTCTCTGAACATTTCGCCCCACTCCCACCCCACCTCAGCCCCTTTTACCAGAGTGCACAGAGCTCTTACTTGTTGGTTTTGTGGGGGAGCTCACATGAAGACCTGCAATAAAAGAGAAGTAATAGTTTTGTTAGCAACGGTTTTAAGGTTAGATGTCCAGAGTCTTTACTTCACACAAACTGTCAGACTCTACCAATGTGCTCAGTAACCCCACAGGAAATGCTGAGCCATAACAGGCAGGATGACACTGTTCCCAAGCCCAGAAAGTCGGTGCTGTGAAAGCCTGCAGACATCCCTTATAGCTGAGAGCAGAATCCAAAGCATAGCTTACGCTGCGTTATTATTCTGCTTAAGAGAAGAAAACTCTGAATTAATTGATACATTCTTAAAAAATTCCTCCTGCCAAAATCAAATAAGTGCCTGGAAGTGAATAGCTGGAATTTAACTAACAAATAAGTGTTTTAATAAAAGAACATAAAATGCTTAATTGAGACATGTCTTTAAGTCTTAATCTTCATTAATTATGTTTGTGGTTTTGGTCAGCAGGCTGACAAACAGCAGGAGTAAGAAGTGTTGGTAATGAAGAGGAAATGGACCTTGCAGAATACTGTGAACAGTGCTTTCTGGCCTGCTACTGTCAGCTTCCCCCAGCCTCCTCACAAGTTTTTGGTGCAGAACATTAATTTTTTCTTAGCTTTTTGTTAGTATGCTGCTGCTTTTGTGTGTCTAGACTGTAGCATGCTTGGAAATTAAGGTGGCTGTGAATACCTCACATTTGGAGGCTGGCCACAAGACAAGCATCGGTCCCACAGTGATTTTTATTACATCGCATTAAATCTCTTCTGCAGTCACTCTAAAGTCAAACAGAGCTGGACACCTAACTTGCCTGTGTCTTTGAGAATACCCACCTGTCTGAACTGGCAGTAAAAACTTTCTCTGTTTGTACAAGACCAACTGTCTCTTGCCTCTCTCACTGGATTAGTGGAGCTACCATGGAAAAATTCCCTCAGGCGCTATATTCTCAGCAGTTGCTTGTTATTTCGAGGTATAAATTATAGCATTTGTTTGCCTTCCTCTAGGCTGGAGGACACCATAAAAGTCCCCTTGCTGGGTGTCTTCAGGGCTCACTGCTGCCACAGCATCTGTGGAGAATGTGGTGCATCTGACCCTGTCCCAAGATCTCCCTGGAAGGACATCACCCACAAGCATGCCCGCTGTGCTTGAGTTGTGCCAGGCTGGGATACTGCAGAGGGAGTGGTGTGCTCATAACTCTGGGCAGGCATTGAGCCTCCCCTCTGATTGCCTGAGGTTGCATTGTTCCTCCTCTGACTGGGGAACCCAGCAAGTACAAATCCACTCTTATGCCCTTGCTGCACTTTCTATGCTGCATACTGATCCTTTGCAGAAAGACATCTCCTACCACTGGAGCTGTAACACGAGTGGAGGGTGTTATTTACTGTTGTGAATGTACTCTTTGAAAACCAGAATGGTTGCTCCTGGATTTCCTCTTCTCTATACCCAATTAAAAACATGGATCACTTGTGCCAATGGGGTGCAAATAATTACTTTTGCTAATGATATATGTGACAGAGATTTAACTGCATTTTAATAACAAACGTGCATGAACAGAACATTCAGGTTGAAAAGCCAAGTACTTAAAAGTCAGCAGTAAGAGCTCTTCTTGAACATACTAAACATTGGTAATGCTAAGTACTCCGAAGTTATACACTTCTTTCACTCTGGCTTCCTAGGATCCAGAGGAGACTTTTTCTAAGCCTTTTATCATCTCATCAATCCATCTGCAAAAAGCAGCGTCACCTTGCTCAGAGATCTCTGTGATGATTCATTAGGCACTGTTTCTAGCATGTTTGGGCAACTTTAACAACAAGGGCCAAGGAAAAGTTTTTGGGAAGTTAATAACTTGCCTGTCAAAGGAGGTTTCAAACAACACATATTGGTGTAGCAGGACACATATTTGGTATAAGGAAACATCATAGTATGATATGATTTGAATGCAGCAGGACACATTTTTGTTATAAGGAAACATCATAGTAAGATATGATTTCTTGCTGCCCAAGTACTGCCTTTCCTTCAGCCTATAAGGGATGTGATCCAGTGGAAAAAATATCATGTAATCACACAGCAATGGTTGAACAAATAAATGGCAAAGCCCCGTGTGTGCAAAACCTTGGAGAAAGGCAGAAGACCTGGTCAAGTCTTAAAAATAGGTTAATTCTCTATGGAACTTAAAGCCTTGTCTCCCAAGCCTGAGAAGAGTTGATCTTTCCTAAGAAAACTCCCTGAGATTGTAACAAAAGTATACATTTTCCCTTAACTTTGTTCTTGCAAAAGGAGTGAACCATCTTGGCTTAAATTAGAGCAAATGAATAAATAGAGAAAACACATCAAGCTTGAGACTGATATCCAGGTTTACCCCAAATACTTAAAGTTTGTCAAAGCCGTATGCAGGTGACATTAGGCTCTGCAGACTGGAAGGGTTGGGCAACCAGAAGGTCAGTACCCAGAGGCACAATCAAAACCCGCACTGTTTTCCCAGCCAGACCCAACACTTCAATAAACCCAGACAGCAGAAATGATCCCGGGTAGGAAACGTGAGCACCCTACTCTTCCTTCAAGAACTGTAGGAGACTCCCAAGCCTTTGTTATTTTTTTTAAAAGCTGCACACAGTTGGCAGCCGGTCACCAGTGGTGTCCCCCAGGGATCGGTATTGGGTCCCATCCTGTTTAATATCATTATTGATGATCTGGATGAGGGGATTGAGTCCATCATCAGCAAGTTTGCAGATGATACCAAGCTGGGAGGAAGGGTTGATCTGCTAGAGGGTAGGATGGCCCTACAGAGGGACCTGGACAGACTGGAGAAATGGGCTGATTCTAATGGGATGATGTTTAATAAGTCCAAATGTCGGGTACTTCATTTTGGACACAACAATCCCATGCAGAGCTACAGACTGGGGACAGAGTGGCTGGAGAGTAGTCAGGCAGAAAAGGACCTGGGAGTGCTGGTTGACAGGAAGCTCAACATGGGCCAGCAATGTGCCCAGGTGGCCAAGAAGGCCAATGGCATTCTGGCCTGCATCAGGAATAGTGTAGCTAGCAGGACCAGAGAAGTTATTGTTCTCCTGTACTCGGCACTGGTCAGGCCTCATCTTGAATATCGTGTGCAGTTCTGTGCCCCCCAGTTTGGGAAAGATGTTAGGATACTGGAATGTATTCAGAGGAGGGCAACGAAGATGGTGAAGGGGTTGGAGCACAAGCCCTATGAGGAGTGACTGAGGGAGTTAGGGCTGTTTAGTCTAAAGAAGAGGAGGCTCAGGGGAGACCTCATTGCTCTCTACAACTGCCTAAAAGGAAGTTGTAGTCGGGCAGGGGTTGGCCTCTTCTCTCAGGTTGACCAGTGACAGAACTAGAGGGCATGGACTCAAGCTTCGTCAGGGAAAGTTTAGGCTTGATGTTAGGAAAAAGTTCTTCACTGAAAAGGTGATTTGCCGTTGGAATGGGCTGCCCAGGGAGGTGGTGGAGTCGCCAACCCTGGAGGTGTTTAAGGGGAGACTGGATGAGGCACTGAGTGCCATGGTTTAGATGATGGGTTGGTGTTAGTGTTGGTGTTAGTGTTGGGTTATAGGTTGGACTTGATGATCTCATAGGTCCTTTCCAACCTTATGATACTGTGATACTGTGATCTACATACAATAAAACTACAAGCATCTTTCCCAAAGATATTGCACTCAGATTCTGCTACAGCATGAAAAATTAAATAGGAAAAATCTTGTGTCTTTCTCTCTCTTCTCCTTTCTCCAGTACAGAAGCAAGGCGCCAGCTCACCCTCTGTTCAGAGATTGCTCAGCCCTGCTACATAAAGCTGTGCTTATCAGAGAGGTTCAGCAGGTAGTTTCAGTTTGCATTTTCTAAATAACCATCCAGCGCCCTTTTGGTGGTGGGGTCACACACTGCTGTTCTACAGAATGAGAAGGACAGAAGGAAAGGCAGTGTTTTCTTTGCTAACATAGTTGCTGTAGTTAGTTGTTCTAGCTGCCTGTTCAGAGCTGACCACATTCTTTTGTGCTGCAAGTTAGGGGAGAGATGCTCAGCATAAATAATCTGGGATGATTTGCAGATTCATCATGAAAAGTGAGGTGTGCAACACTGGATGTGCCGAGTCCTCGTTATGTGGTAAGGGGGACAAAGATGAAAAAAGTGGCGCATGATGGTGATTTAATCTGAAAATACCTGCCTGAGTCAGTTCAGTGCTGGTTAGAAGCTTGACAGATGGAGAAAGAGACCAATAACTAACCTTTCCCCACTCTGTTCTCCAACAACCACTACCTAAGTAGGCTGGATACCCTATAGTTTGTTGCTTCTGTTTTTGGAGGGTAGCCACATGAAACTATGTTCACTGGCAAAACAAACTAATAAATTTGGCTGGTTACTCAGAGGGGGCATCACAATATAAATCAAATTAAAATCAAGAACTTTAAAAAACACTCCTTGCCCTGACCACACTATAGATTAGTAATTGTGTTAACTGAGGCTTTGTTGTATTTTCCATCTGCAAAGTACTTCAATTTTTGTGCCTCTCTCTTAGTGAGTAAGCTGAAGATATGGTGGGTAGTTTTTATCTAATATCTCTATCCAGAGTTGCTACACAGTTTGCGTACAGAAAGACTTGAATCTTCCTTGTCTTACTCATAAAAATTTTCATTAGGGAGACACCTCTCTTGAATCAAGTGAGTAGGATTTATAGTTGGAGGAGCGCAATGAGGATATCAATAGATACAACTGATTGATTCATCTGACAGTTTATTATAATAGATCTTTTGATCTTACCACCCTGCTGGATGAACTTATCATATTGCATTATGGATTTTTTGTTGTTTAGGTCACAGAAAAAAACCCTACAATACTTGCAGTTTCTCAGATGTATTTCGGCTCCGACTGATCCATTACATCTCAAATTCTTCATTAATTAAACAAAAGGAGAAAGTTAAATATTAGCAAGCAAACCTCTGTGGAGGCAGAGAATGAGTAGGAGGTATATTTCATGTGACAGCCAAAGTTAAAGAAGTGTACGTGCCAATGGCATGCATGCAGGTTGCTCTCTTTGCTAAAAACAGTCCCCTGTTGCCTTCTGTAGCCTGAATGAGAGCTACGCAACCCCTTCTCTGTGGCTGATGGTTTCAGTCTTCTTTAATACAGCAATGCTGTTCTCTGATGTTTCTCCAAGTTCTTTCCTAGGCTCCCCCACTCATTTCAGTCACTCTCCAGCTCTCTGTGGCACTCCTCCCACACCTTGATCTTTTGATATAGCTGATTGGAATTTTCTCTTAAAAATGTGTTTTTTTCGTTCTCTTCAGCAAGAAAGGAAATTTTCACCAAAATGGCATTTTTTAAAAAATGGAAATGGTCTCAAAATTAAATATAATCTTTTGAATTGAGATTAGCCAGCTGATTTATTTTGGTTAAACATACTGAATAGAAACGTTCAGTTTTGGATCAATTTCATACTAATTTGTTTTCCTCTGAGCTCCCACACAGAACCTGTGGCTTTTGTGCCTTTGGCTTGCAAGTTCTGCTGTTCCCTAGGGGTGAAGCACCAGCCCAATTGCACACACCAGCCTCTGCTCTGGCGAACAGAAAGTATCCAGCCCCTATAGAAGGCAATGAATGGAAAATTTCAAAGAGCCGGGAAGAAATAATCTGATGGTAGTGAGAGACTCAGCATTTCTTCTAGTCTCAGCACAGAATGGAACAACTGGCTTCACACTTGCATTGCTGTAAAAGTTATTAGGGTGCAGCATACGGCTTCCCTTGGCCCTTAGCGATTGCACACAAGGAGAAGAAATTTCAGTAGGAACCAAAATGTTCTTTCTTAAAGTCTTTAACGTGTACTGACAATAGGGGAGCAAGGATGGTCTGAAGGTGCACACACTTGAGATAAGCTACCTAACTTGTGGGAATCCTGGTGTCGGAGGAAGTGATTTTGAAATGACAGTTTTCTGGGAACTCAGAAAACTGGCAATGCCAAGCACCTAGACTGACTTCCCCTGGATAAACGGTCCTTTCCTTCTCAGCCAGGCAATTATAGTCCTAGCATCTTGGCTAGTCCCAGACCTCAAGAAGATTTATTGGTTTTACAGCGAAGTGAGCTGAATAAGATGATGGCCTTTGCAAACAGGCTCAAGAAAGGCTGGAAAATTTTCTGGGCAAGTTTTAAATGTAAAATGTAATTGTACAATGTAATAGGCAATTCAATACATGCGATCCATAGCCAAATATGTATTACAATTCCATTTTAACCTGCAGAATTTACCTGTGTAAGAGAAACTTTAATTAAAAAAACATTGTAATTTGCTGCTTTATTGCAGTGTACCAGTGGTAAGGTTTCCATACCATACACATGTCTGCCGAAAGACACAAAACCTAATGGGATAATCAGATAACTACAGCTCACAATGTACGCATTATGGGTCACAGGTTTATTGAAATAATTGAAAAGAATCCTTTCTAAATCAGTGGCCTTGAATTACAAATGAAAAAATTCCAACTTCCTTAAAATGCTTATTATTATATCTTTTTTTTTTTGCATTCTTCAAAGTAGTTCAGTGTGTACTGAGCATATAATATTACTCTGCTTTTATATCAAATCCTATCCTGTATGAGGAAAAATTAGAGTACATGAATGTGCTTATCTCCTACAAACACAATCCAGAGGTTGTAAAAAAATCTTGTATCCCTTGGGGAATGTTAAACATTATTAATATTTGGGATATGCGAACAAAATCAGTGTCCTTATTGGATTTACATGCATGTAGCAGAAAGTGAGTATTAAGTGAAGTGAAGGCTCAAGAGAGCTTATGAAAACCTGAATTAGTGGGTCTTCAAAATGTGGGAAATTTATGCCACTTAGAAACATAATAAAGGATCGCTCTAATGATCTGGCATCTACATTCAGCACAGTGCTTTTTTAGTGGATAAATACACCAAAACACACCTAAAAAACCCAACAAAACTAGACTGGAGTTGAAAAGTGACATATTTTTGACCTTGCATGTGACCACATTGTACTTTGAACGCTGTCATGTAATCGATGAATGCATTAACTTGCCCTTCAGTTTTATTAATGATTATAAAAATTATAGCTATTTTCTCCTTTGTCTCCTTTGCTTTGCAGCCAGAGAATTTATCTTGATGATCATCTCTGGCAGTCAATGCTGTGCAATGACAATGTACAGTATATATAAAGGTTGTTATTCTCTTTTGTAATTTGTATTCTCCTGTAACGATATTGAGCATCCCAACTGAATGTTTTGAAGTTCACTCATCACTCATTATAACTTCATAGCTAGATGATATGGACATAGCGTACCCTGCATGAATAAGGAGGTGGCCCCCATTCCAGCACAATGCATGACAAATGAAGAAGAGATTTGAAACTATTTGCATCCTTTTAACTGTTCGTACAGGAAAGTAGAGTGTATGTTTTCAACACTTACCTGAGGTTGCAGAAGCAGAAGTGGTTTTTTGTAGAGAGATTGTAGAAGAAAGAGACCATCTCTTAGTAGATGAAGCATCCAAACTCCCATTTTGTGCCAATTGTGTTGCACTTGCTTGTGTAGCTGGAAATAAGGTAGATGTTCTGGTAAGATACACCTGTATAAGCATTGTCTTAGATCCTGGACCATCCCTCAGACAAACGCTCCCGCCATCATAGAAGAGATCTAACGCCAGAAAACACTACAGCTTCTGGCAACTGCCTGTCAAGTGACGAACAATCCCTACAGAGTTGTTACTACTGGCATAGTCAAGTCATCTTTAAAACACATCCTAGCACCAGAACCAACCACACATCTATAACAGAAGACAGCCTAGAGCTGTGACTTGGAAGCCCAGAATAACTAGACAGTCTTGCACCAAAAAAAACATGAGCAGAAGAGAGAAGCTCGCTTACTGTCCTTAATCTTCATTTAATAAAAAAAAAAAAAGGCAAGAAACAAGCTTTCTTGCAGAGTTAATTATTTCATTCTGTGCTTTTAGGGGCTAGAAAATAATGTATCCCTGAAAATCAACGTATGAAAGATTAAAATGTCTTATTTCTGCTCTCACACAGTCAATAGAGGATCAAGGCCATCTGTGTCACAAGATTTGCAGCCAAAGGTGAGTCCAAGATGATGGTGCAGGGTACTCCCTAAGCCTGTGGAACTGGGGGTCACTAGATGACAACAAGAAAGAATTTAAGCTGTTACAGCACAGATGATAATTCCTATGTCTACGCTCAAAACTCAGCATAACAAAAGTGCCTACTGAATAAAACATAGGGGTGCCCAAGAGTAACCTTATACTTCCTTTCTCATATAAATCAGAGATGCGACTGAGCTGTAAACTGTTTCCAGTGCCTCTTCTTATGAATTTCAAACACTGAAACTAAGACATGTTTTAGTCAAGCAAGGGCAATATCTTGCATGCACAACACATGAATCCTGAGGATTGCTTCACCTCACGCTTTACTTGGAAACTGTGGTTACAAGTTTGGCCCCTCGAATGCTTTTCTCAGGAAAAAAACCAGCACCCAAGGCACCCTATTCTATGACTTTTAACTTGCCCCTTCCCTTCCCCTCTTGTTTTTCAGAGAGACAAGCTTTGAAAATCAATGAGCTAAGAAAAAGTGAGTTGAAGCCACTGGAGTTGGGGATTCAGACAAATTTGGGAACTGAGAGGAGCTGGACCCCCAGTGATGGTATCTTTGAAGGTTGTGGCATGGAAGGAAATTGTACTAAAAATTATGCAAAAGAAGCTTAAATGCCTAAACCTTTCACTGGGATTCTAGTGATGAGCAGCACAATTTCACTGTCATATCCCTCCAGAAACCTCAATATTGTATCCCTTCAAGCCTAATCTGCAGTAAAGATGAGTGTAAAAAGCCCCTCTACCTCATTTCTCACTATGGTATAATACAAGGATCAGAGAACTTTAATAATTCCTATATTCTTATCCTAGAAGGCTTGAATAACTCTTTAAAAGTAAACTTTTCCCACTTTTGGTTCTCACTGTGCTTGCTTCAAACTCAAATTTTAAATGTTGAATTTTAATCTGAGGTAAATTAAAAAAAAAAGGGGACAAAAATACCAAAGAACCTCCCTCTCCCCTTAAGATGCATGGGATTGTAGCAGTAACAGCCACCGTCTTGTGGCTCCCTTATCGTGAGTTACTAAAAGCTAGTATGGGAAAATAAAATGTAAGGAAGAATGAAAAGTAAGGCAGAATAACAGTCAGCCTTCATATGCAGAGACATTTGAACACAAATCACTTTGTGAATACTGCAAAACAACCAGGTGTGTGGGAGAGATGGGGAGGGAGGCAGCCAGTTGTCTTGTAACCCCATGGAGAGCTGTTTTCCCATGGGGATCACACATTCCAGGCATCCTATCAGTCCTGGCAGCAGCCCAGCCCAGGGTACTGCTCTTGCGTTTGGGAGTTGTGAGAACAGATTGTTCTTGGGAACATGGGCTGTGCACTGGGTATGCCTTGGTGGGGGATGAGGAGGGGAGAAATAATAGCGGTTCCATTTGTTTTTTTTTTTTTTATTCAGCCTGGGTGAGATTCTCCCAGTGACTCAACAGTACCAGGTGTGACTCATGCCTTTACCTTCATGGCTTGGTGTTAGACTTGCAGCGTTTATTCCAGCACACTGCAGGAGCTCCCTGCTCCTGGTGTCTATGGATGAAGTAGGCATGCTATGGTGCAGAACTCTGTGTGCCAGTTTTCACGACTTCCAAGACTGAAAACGCAGCCTGGTGGGGAAGGTTCCCTTAATTCCACTGTACTACTGTAAGATTAAATCCTAGCAACTGAATTCTCTGCTGACTTGTAGTTTTTAAGCAGCTTTTAAGCAGCATCCAAGCCTTACGCCTGATACCCAGTGCACTCTTTCCCAACAACACATTTAGCAGATTGAAAAGCTGCTGTGCCAGAAGCCTATGGGAACAGAAGCATCCATATCCAGCCCCTACTCAGACACACAATGGCAGCACTGACAGCACAGCGTGCCTGTTAGCAATTTGCCTTTTTGGTAAAACCCGTAACTCATATCGATGCAAGGTTTAATTTGATCTCAACAGGAGGAGACAGCACAAGTCCTTACTGCAGTGGCCGTGCTCTGTGCGGGAACAGGCGGGGGACTCTGCGCGGTCACACGGTGACTCAGTTCTGCCGTCCCCACTGACACATTGCTGCAGTAATTCATCACGCTTCGGCTCAGCCAGCTGCAGTTAAGATTTCTGCCTGCCTGGCAGGGGGAGGCCTGGGTTCACAAAAAAACAGCACAGCAGAGAAGAGCTGCTGCTGCAAAAGCACTCACATCATCCATTAATGGGTTTGTTGTCAACAGCTGATTATGAATAAAAATGGTAAAGCAGTAAAGATTGTAAAATAGCTGTCCGAATGGGGATGATTGCTGCAGTGGCAGAACTCCCTGGTGGTGATGCAGCTCTCCCTGCTGATTTTTTGATAGGATAAATGACAGTGTGTTAACACGTATTTGTCAAAGGGATAATCAACAACAGGGAACCTGAAGCTGCTCTGCAAAGCTCTTGTCTGAGCCTCAGGTATTTCCTTAATCATTGTGCTCTGAAGACCCTTCATTTTCTTTAACCAGCTGAAATCCAATACATATCCTCACTTGGTCTTAGCATGATTTTCTACTTAACCTACATATAATCCACATATACATTGGCATTCCTCAGCAGTACTTGAAATTTTATTTACAGGAGGCTGTTACCTAACTAACATGACAACATAAAATGCTTCAAGTAAGTGGAAGATAGTCTGCATATATGCACTGCAAAGAATAGAGACATCTGTGTCTATGTTAAAATCTTAACCAACCAATGAATCACGGAAACGCCTTTACAGGGCAGAAGGGACTGCACCCAAACCATGTGAAAGCACCAACATGAGGCCTTTGCTAGATGGAAGACTAAACCTTCTGCCTTGAGCTCAGATCTTTACCATAAACATACGTATAGACCTCAACCCTGTAATCAATAGCCTGAGAATGAATGCATTTATGAAAGCTTTGAAAAATTCCAATGTAGCCAAACCAATGCAACTTCACATCCATTCAGAGGAATGGAAATTGGCTAGGGAGGTAACCAAACAGATTTTGGCTTTAATATTTACACTCATAGCTGATTGCATCTGCTGTCTGCCAGCTTTACATTTTCTGGTAAGCAAAACCCCCCCAAAGTATTTAAAAATACATGTTTTAAAACACCTCTCTGCCTAACATCTCTTAGAGCCAACTCTACCCAGTGTTAACCTACAGTATGCAGTAACAACCTGAGAAAAATTGAGCAATACATAACCTTTTTCTGGTAGTTTTACTGAAGTAAAATCTCCTTCTTAACTACCAGTAGTTTGACGCATACATACAAAAGTATCTCCTCCACTCTTTCCTTTTCTCACTGTTTCATATTTAGTATTTCATTGCACCATATGTATTATCATCCAGGAGAGTGGCACGAGATAAATCAGAAACACCCAAAAATCCCACTCCTACTTGTAATTGGATACCTTGAGCTCTGACCTTACATAAGATGTTTGCTCCATATCCAAGGGAGGAAGAACATAATCTTTTGTTCCATTTCATTTCATATTCTCTTTAGTAACTATAAATGTCCCAGGATATGAAATCCTGATTGCAGATGCAACTTGCTGTAGTGTGGCACCATATGAGGTCACTTTGTGACTAGATGTGAACTATTGGATTTGACCCCTTATATTAATAAATAAGAAGGCTAAGGAGACAAATCTAGTTCCTGGCTTCCAATGCAACAAACAGGGCAGGAGGGCAAAGAGGGAGAGATTGTAGTTATGACCTTCAGAGGAAAAGAATACTGAAGACTTTAAAAAAAAAGATAAAATTGTCTGCATGATTTCACAGTGTATGGCGCACTGGGGGCTTTTCTTAAATCTATGATACAAGGTGACAGCAGCCACAGAAATTGCAGAGGAGACAGGAAGCCCTGTCAAATCTCTGCTGTATAAATGTGACCATTTGCTGAAGGTTTTAGTAGGGATTGAAGCAGAGAAAGCGATGGCCTCCATTACAAAAGAACAGAGGTGCCTACTTTTTATTAAAAGTCAGATGTAGTAAAGGTAAATTTTGAAGTATCGTAAAGACACTGCCAATTTCTCCCCCAGTGCCATATGGCCAGCCCAAAAAGTGAGAGAAGAGAGTTCTAGTGAGTGCTGGGAGGATGCAGTGAAGCTAACGGTACCTTGCCGTGCCAACATGTGAGGTGGAAATGAAGAGATGGCTTTAGCTAGCAGAGGGGTCTGTGGGTCTTCTGCAAAGGCTGGCCACACGTTTGCACAGCCCCTGTGCCGCACCCTGTACCAAAGACACTCACACTAGCCCCATCCCACTCCCTTGTGCTGAAGTCGGGGATATGACTTTCTTGAGAGGCATACCAGAATTTTGTCTCAAAACACATTAAAACTAGTTTTCACATACACAGTTTTTCTGAATGTTACTTGCTGTTGAAAGAAAATACGAAGTCTTTTGATGCAGGGAAATTACCAATGTGTTCTTTAATTTTCGTTTTTACAAAGGGAAGTGAGAGGCAGGTAAACCATATTTTTAGGTTCATTTATCAACCATTTTTATCACAATCTTTGGGCTTTTTTTTTTTAGCTTAAATGAGGAGTTTAAAAAAAATTATAAACCAAACAACTAAGGACTGAACTCTAGCTAGTAGTAAGAGAACACAAGAAGAACAGAAAGGAAATGCACTAGTGGAAACTTGACGTACAGGGCCATCATACCTCCAACACCATCATACTCTCAGCACCAGTTTTTCAGGAGTTGAGTGCAGAGCAGTGTCCAAAGCTAAGCTTCACTGGCAGGCATGTTTTTCATTGTTAGCTTTCCATCCCCTGCCAGGAGCTCTACCTGTCACCAAGGTTTAGTTCCAGGTGGCTGTGCCACTCCACTACCCACAAGCCAGGAACTGCCACCAGCCCAAAAGGACTAGGAATTGCAATGATAACATGACGCATCATGCTGTGGGCTTTTGATGGGCCCACAGGGTCACAAATGCAAGCTTAAAAAGATTCTTTGTAGTCTTCAGTGTCACTGCAGCAGCTTGTGCATCGGCCAGACTGTGTTCTGTGACTCACTGATAGTGGCATTTAAAGGCCAAGCCAAAAAAACAAGACTCCGGGCTGACAATCACACTACTCCCTACATCAAGCACAGTGGAAAAGCTGCATCAGTAAGATGTAACCACTAAGTGAAAGGGTGATTGCTCCCCAGGCAGCTTAGCAGGCTCAGGTCTATGGAGACTGATTCATAGGAATCCCTTTTTAGGCAAAGAAACCAAGGGAGGAGAAGTAAAGTTCTAATAATTTGTCACAGTTTGGTGTACTCTAAACTTCATTTCTGAGAACACTGGTGTACCACCGACTGCTAAGTTAAATACCCAGAGTATTTTTCTATTTTTTTTTCTGTCAATTAAATATAAACAATGGAGTATTTCAAGGTTCTGGTTCAGCAAAAGACTTGGAGATTAAAATTCTATGTAATGGCTTCAGATTACCTCCACAAAAAACAAGGGTATAATATTCTTTGTGTAAGATTCTAGGACAAGATTCATTAAAGACATGTATATGGTAGGATGAAACATGGAAACATAGAACGGTTTCAGACGAAAGGGACCTTAAAGCCCATCCAGTTCCAACCCCCTGCCATGGGCAGCAACACCTCCCACCAGACCAGGCTGATCAAGTCTCCATTCAAACTGGCCTTGAACACTTCCAGGGAGGGGGCATCCACAGCTTCCCTGGGCAACCTGTGCCAGTGCCTCACCACCCTCAGCATGAAGAATTTCTTCCTCATGTCTAATCTAAATGTTCCCCTTTCCACTTTAAAGGTGATCCCCCTCATCCTATCACTACAAGTCCATCTAAAAAGTCCCTCCCCAGCTTTTCTGTAGCTCCTTTGGTTACTGGGAGGCCGCTATGAGGTCCCCCCTGCACCTTCTCCAGGCTGAATAAGCCCAACTCTCTCCCGTCCTCATAGCAGAGGGGCTCCAGCACTTTGATTATCTTTGTAGTGCTCCTCTGGACCAACTCCAACAGTTCCATAGCCTTCTTATGTTGGCGATTCCAGACAAGGTGGAGTTTCACAAGAGCAGAGTAGAGGGGCAGAATCCCCTCCCTTGCCCTACTGGCAATGCTTCTTTTGATTCAGCCCAGGACATGGTTGGTCTTCTGGGCTGTGAGCAGACATTGCCGTCTTACGTCGAGCTTCTCATCAAATAGCTCTGCTTCTCACTGAATAGCTCTGCTTCCCCAAACCTCCATATCAATAAGCCAAACTACTCCTTTATTGCTTCACAGTGCTTTACAGAAACATAGCACACATTGAATCAGAAATGTCTCGATGAAATTTTCACTTACTGTTTGTTGTGTTGTCACTTTGATCTTCTGCTGTAGTGGTTGCTTTTACAGGTGGTTGTGTTGTTGTACCTTGTGTTATTTGTTGTGTAGCACTAGGTAAGGAAGGTGTGGTGTCTAATAAAGAAATGACATTCAAATTATTTCCTTGATTCTGCATACACACATATGCACACACACAAACCACTTCTATTGTCCTGCTTGTAGCCTAGTTTTAAATTATCAAAAGAATATTTCATTTAATTGAAGATCAACACGGACAAAGCTCCTTTCACTGCAGAGAAGGCCACTCCCTGTACCCTAGGTGGGTCGTTCCACTCAAGACAAGCCTGTGATAATGCAATTACAAGGCCTTGCCTAGAGCTGCTTTGAGCCTGACCAGGAGGAATCTCCTGTGCACACCTACGAAAGTTTCACTAGAGTTCACCATCTGTAAAACAAATTTGCAAACCAAGAGACTCTGCTGCTTAATTTCCTGAATGTCTACTGGAAGAGTATCAACAATCAGCTCGAAGAAATTATCACTTACTGCTTGTGATGGATTCAGTTGTAGCTCTGCTTGCAGTTGTTGTCAGCACCAATGCTTGCAATGTTGTTGTTTGTGAAGCTGATGCATTCACAGTTTCTGTTACTGCAATAGAGGCATTTATATCTTTATTGATATATTTTGTGATGCATAAAAACCATCACATACCTCTAGCTGGCTTCTCTCACAGAAGCTATGAATTTCTATTTAAAGTCTGGCTCTTGCAGAGCTTTCTCACACACACATTTTTAAAGAGTATTCAAAGTGCATATCTGCAAGTAGCCCACTGAAAATTAGCAGCTGTAGCTTCCAGTCATTCCCTAAGGAAGAGTTGTATGCTCTTTGGCAGTTATATAGAGGTACTTGGCATGACCTCTAAGGAAGGAGGGGAGGAAAAAGAGGCTGTCATGGATGGATGGTTTCACTATGCTGCTGGACTAGACTACTGACCAGCACTTTGCTGTACACCTGTTTAATAGGAGGAGGGATGTAAACTCTCCAGAAAGAAGCATGAGGGACACACTGGAACACAGCTTATACATTAAAGGTAAAGAACTGAAGGGGAAGAGGCTCTACTAGTCCTTGTGTAATTTTTATCTCTTCTCCCTGCTGTCCACCTCAAGCCCTAGCTGAGTGTTCTTTGGCTAATTTTCCCAGACCTTATTCTTCTGCACCCAGATTTCTAGGGAACGAAGAGCACCTGGCAGGGCTTCCTCTGAGGTGTGCAGCAAAGTTTAGGAAATCATGATTGAGATGAATAGTGTTCTTCAGTAATTGATACTCTCCAGGTGTGAACACGTTACCCTTTGTAAGGTGACTCCTGGTAGTTCTCCAGAGGGGCTAGATTTGGAGGCTGAGAGGATGGGAAGGGGCTCCCTCAGGCAGCAGGGGTCACTTCCAGCTGCTGCTGGTATGGAAAGAGGGGAGCAGAGTTGGGCAAAAGTCACTAAGACAATAACATGATTTAAATCAGCGTGTCTTGCTGTGCATGAATGGCATCATGAACTGCAGCTCCTATGTGCTCCTGGCACATACTTAAGGAATGGACTGGCCATATTGCTGCCCAGGAATCTGGGCTAAAAGGCCCCATAAGTAATAATTTTAAGAGCTCATCTTTCATTTCTGTAATTTAATACAAACAGATAGTGCAACTGTCAGCTTGAGAGGCTCACTTAAAACCCTGACAACAACCCAACGTGTGTCCTACTACTTCTTCTAGCACTTTTCATGGATACATGAAAGAACAGGAACATGATATTGACATGTCATTTTCTCTCATATGACTAGAATACTTCTAAATATAATGTTTATACCAGAACTTTTAAAATATATCTGATACTCTCTTCCTCTGCTCTCAATTTGCTGGCTGTTCATGTAGAGTTACAGTGCCTCAGAGACCGGACCTCCCTAGGAGGTGGCTCCACATTCACAAAGTGCTCTGATCTCATAGTGGGTTTCTGATGCTTTTCTCACAGGGATAAATAACAATACTGCTTTCCATTCTGTAACAAAAAGTTGTAAGAGAAAATTCAGTGAAACATTTGAAGAGTTAATTCACTGTAAGGTATTTATGAAGTATTTATGAAATGTCTTTGAAAAAGGCACGAACATGAGGGTTTTCGTAGAACTGCAACACAATTTGGAAAGGACTAATTCTGCTGCTGTACTAAACATAGCATATGCACACGTCACCTGCCTGCATCTTATTCATCTCCATTACTAGCACTTCAAGTGTATACATCATCATCACCTCGGTGCTTTCAGCTCCAAAATTAGTATCTCTAATTATCAAAAAAATAGAATCCTGTGTCCAGGTTTTCTTCTCTCATGTGCATCGCTTATCAAATACACAAGTCTTCAATACTCACACTAATAAAGGAGTTGATATTTAGCTCACTTGAATGAAATATGGTCAATATTGGTTTTTCATAACTACAAAGCTTCATAAAAAAGGGAACTGAATGTGTCAGTTGAAGATGTAAACCAGCATCACAGACTTTTTACAATCTGAAGCAGTTACTCTCTTGGTTAAATTTCATAGCGTTAGGACTTTAAGTCTGATCTAGTTAAAACAATCCACATGAGAGAGAGAATCCAGCTTTTGAAATTGAGGGCACTGGTGCCACCCCCTTGCTCCTAAAAGAGAATCTTGACATCAATAATTTCAAGAAGTCATCATTAACATTTTTGCGAAGTCAACTTTATACACATCTGTTCTTTCCTATTAACTGAGGCCCAACACTGACATATATCGTGTAATTCTTTAGTGTTGAAGTTCATGTCCTCTCCTGTCACTCTACACCCATCAAACCATCTACTTTCTGCTGACATATCTTTCAACAGATGCTGTTTGCCAAATTATTCTCAATCTGACAGCCTCTTGAACAATGTCTTACCTAAATTGTTAATATCTGATCACACTTGTACCACTCTCTGAGAATGTACGAACTCAGAGTTTCAGCCTTTTTCACCTGAAACAAAACGTGCAGCCTGCTCAAATTAACTCTCTTTGCTAAGACCCCTGAATCCTTTCTTCTCGAAAGAGGTTTTAGGAGGCTTAGGGTAATACATTGCTCTATAATCATCTTACATGAAATAATTTACCTATTTTTTCCCAGCAGCTGGAAAAACTGAAAGTTAAAAAGGCAATAATAGCTTCGGAATACCAGATAACAATGAATTTGAAATCTTACCAGATTTTGATGTTGATGCAGTAATGCTTGTACTGACGCTACTGTTTGGAATATCATCTTCTGAAATGAACACAGAAAGTATCATATTACTTCAGCTACTTTCCAGATCTATTTAGCACTGGATAGGCATTTAAAGCAGAGAGCGGAAAAGACTTTCCTGGAAAATGAAGTTCAGAAGCCTTATCATATAAATCTGCTAGCAATCTTCTCAAACTGTATCCTAAATTTCTCGTCTTTGCCCTCACTGCTGTAGTGGGGAACATATGCTACATCCTCTCCCCTTGGACTGCAGGTTGTTTTGCAATAGGTATTAATGTCTCCAAGATTAGTTTGGGGAAAAAAAAAAACCAACAAAAAAAGGAGAAATTAAAAAGGATTTTGCTGTCTCCTTCTGCCTTCCAGTACAACCACAACTGCTCCAGGTCTTCAGGGTGGAGGATTAGCTAAAATAACTGGTTACAGGAGTAAGAAGACATTCTCTTCCCTTGGAGTAACAAAATTTTACTGGCTCCCTGGGTAATACCAGCACTTTAGGTGGGGTTTTCAGCATCGCCCTGAACCCTGTATATGAAGGGAAGAGGAGAAAGGAATTCTCAAGACACAGGCAGGGAAGCACCAGTCTGAGTAATGACTGACTTTGCCCATTGCCCTCAAGGCAGTGCTCCAGCTGTTGGTAGTTCACTGCAGTAAGTGATACCAGTCTTAAAAATCCTAGATGATTCTGTGAAGGTCAAAGTCTCCAACGTTACAAAAAAACCCCAAACTGTCCAAAAAAAACCCTCACCAAACCAAAAACAAAATAATTTCTATATCTTCAGGCTGTGCTGCAAAGTTGTAACAGCATAACTCGAGTTTTGGCTTCAAATAAGATTTTCAGTCTTATTGCTGCGGGAGGTGACTGTGAGGTGAAAAAACTACATTGAGTCAGAAACAGTGGCATTTCTCAATCATTTTACACTACTGTGAGACAAAGTTGCATACGTTCCAGGAGGAGGAGATCAGCCCTGTGACTGAACGGGAGAGTAAAATGGCACAGTGTAATCCCCCAGTGCTTTCAGTTTTGGAGCGTGACATCCTGCCATGCTGCATTAGCACGCTGTAACACAGACATTGCAAAACTGAGTCAGGACAACATGTCACTGTTCTTGTGCGACTCCATTCATGGTAATATCTGCTGGCATTCTCTCTTTTTTTTTGGCTACAGGGCAGAACAGTCAGCTTTGTTCCCTTTGCTCAGTGTGCTGTGCTCTGATTAAAATTTCATGAGCTCCAACTGAGGCCTGCCAGAGTCACAGAGCTAATCTGGAAGGAAAATAATACATAATACAATTGTGAGAGCTCTAGGTGAACATATTAAGGTCTAGTAAGATAAGCCCTTACATCTCCTCTTCTAGCAGTGTAAGGTGTTATCAGCGCTCTTGGCACCTGGGTATTTCTGATGGGTCTCAGCTGGGATTTTGCCCCTTCCCAGTGAGCCCTGTTTTCTTGGGTATCTTTTCTAGGTGTGCTGCCGCCTCCCAATAACGCCTTTGTCACAGCACGTGCTGACCCTGTTTGACATGGCAATATCCCTTATCAGATCAAGTCAGTTCCTTGTTGGTCTGATGTGACCCCAGTCCTACTCCACAGGACACGCGAATACAGTCAGGCTATGCACAGCCCCTTGCAGGCCACATTTAAAATACTGTTTTTCCTGACATTTAGCTACCCAGTCAGAACACAGATTTGAAATACTTTGAAAACAAATTTTATCAAAGTAAACCAAAAAGCAACCTTGTTTTCCTAAACTGCAAGCATTTTTACCATCTCTTCATTCTCATCACGAGCTGCTGACAAGGCTCCTGTAATTCACCGTGCCACAAGGCCGCAGTACTGAAACAGAATGTTTTTTCAACAGATCCTACATTTCACATGGCTTGTTGTAACATCTCTCAGTAACTACCACGTTTGTAAAGCCAACTGAATGTACTAGAAGGCAAATTAGCTTGTTCCCTAATTCACTCTTTCCCTAACTCAGCATGACTTTGTCAAAAGCCCATTACAACACTTACATTATTCATCTTTTAAAGGCATTCTGTTTAATAACCATATTGATAAGCCAAGATTTTCTCAAAATTAAAAAAAAATGGGAATATAAGCCACAGTTTTGTTATGACTCACAATTGAGATAGACTAAGGTAAATTTGATTAACAGAGTAAAAGAATAGTAGAGTTTTATGTATTAACTGTTTTCTTTAAATGGTGAGTTATTAAATATCCTTTAAAAGCAAGTTGAAAGCAACATGCAAAAATGCATAAAACTTGCCAGGGTTTGGGGGAGAACTGGTTGATTAAAAGAAGTGATAGAACTGGTGGTTTATTATCCTCTTATTTGCAATGTTAAGTTGTGACTAAGAAGAATCCTATGAGGAAAAAAAGCAAGAGAGCAGAAATGATTGAGAAAAGACTTTGAGCCTACTAGAAATTGTTGCTAGACAAAGAGAGACAGAAAGATTCATTTTTCTGCTCGTCAGGTTTGTGGCAGCTTCAGGTGATGGACAACAAAGCAAAGCGACAACTGCATGAGATCTGGCAGCTTTGTTTATGCAGTGGTGCCTTTGATATGACAACACCATGATGTATTCTGACGTGGGAGTTGCCAAAATCTACTTAGGAATTGCTTCTGCACAAAACCCTCTCCCATTTGCCGTGGTTGCTGGCAATAAACATAGCCAAAAAAACTTAGGTGACCTGTGATGTAGCACACTTGTGTCTGGAGACCAATGCATGGAGCTAAAAAGTGCTCAGATGTGACACTGGGCTGAATAAAGGAATGATGGTGGTGGTGGCAAGATCCAAAAAGAAAAAGGCATATCTAAAAGTAGATAACGAGGTGAGAAGAAATCAGAATCAGGAGAAAGATAACAGGACACAAAGAAGATGAGAGAGGAAGGGCAGGAAGGCTCAGAGACAGCAAGACAATAAGGGTGTCAGGTTAAAATAAGAAAGAAATAAGAAGAGCTTGGAGAACATTTGACACACTGCCACAAGATCAAAATGAAGAAAGAGTGACTGAGTTTTTTGTGTCTTTTTTTTTTTCAGGTCCACATAATTTGCCTTTATTGTCTTTTCCAGCTTGGATTTAAATGGTACATTTGTTCTAAAATTAAAGCAACAGTACAATCACTTGTATTTGGTCTTCAGATATCTTTTTGTAATGAATGAACTGAAACACTAAGCTTACTTTCTTTTTTAAAATTCAGAAGTAGTCCCTGACCAACAGACACAGTTGTCTCAAACTGCAGCTTTTGATGTAGGCTTCGGTCTCCAAGATCTGAGCTTGGAGCTCTCATCATTTCTTCCCTCTCTCTCATTATTTTTGACTTTACACTGGAAAGACTAAGATAAACAGGATTTGACCTTGTGCTAATTAGGTGCCTTTTATTGCTATAATTAAGACATAAAAAACCCAGAAATGACTGTGTGATGTTACATCAGTAGTTCTGTTTAAGAACTACAGGATACTACAAGGCACAAACCACTAAGTTTAAAACACCACCTGAAGCATCTAATACAAGAGTGAATGCCAAAAAGTCAACATAAAAGTGTTTTTAAAGAATAATAGATTGCTCAAAATACATATTGGTTCTAATTATTACATGAATTATTGACTTAAAGTGCTGTCTGCTTTGGCATCAATATCTGATTTTGAAAATAAATAATTTTTATGGAAAAGTCACTATCGTTACAGAAATAGCGAGTGAAATGGCTTAGTTAACATTTTTTCACTTTACCTTGCACAAAGCAGACAGGAGCATATGTTGATATTTTAATCCCTCTGTTCAGATGAGCACTGGTTAAGCCACAACTGAAGTAACTGGTCCAGCTTTGAAAGGGTGTTGAGAAGGGTATGGATGCCTGGAATGTGTGTGGGGTTAATAGAGAACCATAAAAATCATCAAGAGTCTACAAAAAAACCCCAACCTTTCAGGAAGGATTGCAGAAATTGTGTTCGTTTAGCAGAGAGAGGGAAATATTAATGGAATGCAAGATAACAACACTCAAGTAGGTAAGTGGCTGCAACAAAAAACAAAGGAATAAACTCATTTCATCCACTGAGGATGAAACTAGAGGCAACAGACAAGGTAAATTTGGACCAGAAACTCTGCAGGTTTTCCGGTGCCTCAGTCAATCTGATGGATAATAGACATAAACTTGTGGTTTAAATATTTTCCTGAGGAGGATGAAAGATATTCCCACTCAAAACCACACCAAAACCCAAAAGACAGTTGCTGGGAGCTAAGAGGTGTCCTGAGGAAATCTGTAAATTTTAATCCCCTTCTGCAAGGTTATAGAGCACAATCCACAGGTGGTTTTGTTATGTTACGCTTGTTTATTGTATATTATGTTATGATTGTTTTTGTGACTATCATTGCCTTTGCAATTATACACAAGTCATGAAGAAGGCAGTTACTTTCTTGCTTCCCGTCTTTCCACGCCATCAGAATAAATAGTGATCTTTTCCCAGGAAACAACTGATAATTCTGCCAGCACCCACAACCATGATAGAGTCTCCTGTAACAGCTGCTCCAGCAGTATCTGTGGGAAGACTGTAGACTTCATCTGATGTTTTGCCCTTTCTGGTGAAAGTTATAGCTCTCCTTGTAAGAAAAGCTTGTACCGATATTCTCAGAGTTCCCAATAAAGAGCTGCTATCTGACAATGGACACAACCTGCTTACTCTTACTTTGGAGATCTGTTATTTACTATGTTTTCTCTTTCATTTTCATTTACTGCTGCTTCATCTCTTCATTTTCTTATCTTTCCCCAAGAACACTGTAGTACTTGCATTTATCTTATTTCTATTTTTATTCCTCACCCACCTGTCTATTCTGGTTCATGACCTTCTACCCTAAACTTTGAGATACATTTCTTTCTTCTTTTTTAATGAATTTTTGTGTAAATGGTCCCACATCCTCCAAAGCAAAAAAAATGTGGTCTGTCTGGATGAGTAGTTCATCTCCCACCAACCAGTCATTGCACAAACACTGCTCCGATGTGCAGAGAGAAAAAAAATTTTGGACAATGCTTGAACTCTACTCAAGCCCACCAAACAGAACTCAAGTGCACCTGAATACATTACTTTAGGGAAAAAACTTAAGGTTTAATTCCTGATGTAGAAATAGGCCTTCTACATGGGCTTTCTACCTGGTGAGGTTTAGCTTAGGAGCTTTTGGGCTTTCCTTCTCAGTAACATTTTGCGGAGGCCTTGGTTGCACTTGCAGCCAAGGGGGAGAAGGCAGAATGATATAAGAAGTATTTGGAAAATTTGGCTCAGTTTTCAGCACAGCTTCAGGGTAATATTCTGCCAAGACACACATAAAGTAGCTGTCATTGATGTTTATGGCTGGCTTGTAATATTATAGTGCTGGCCATTTCTCCAAGGATCTACCCGAGTACTTGAATATCTGTGGCACCCACGCTGTAGCGTTGTGCTACCATAAATAGTGATTGAACTTGCTGGTTTACAGCTCTCCTGGATATATCATCACAAATAAGATAAAAGGCTATGACAGTGGAGTAGAGATTACTCCATCCTCCCTGGAATGTTTATGTGCAAAAAATGCAATTTAATTAGTTTTGATGGAGCTTCTGGAACTCAATCTGCCTCATTCAGTTAATTTCTGTGAATTTTGCCACATAGACACTCCCTGTGTCCCATTTTCCAATTGATAAAAGACTAATAATAGTATGTTCTTATTTTCTAGAGGACTACAAACTGCAATACACAATGGCACCACACTCCAGCAGAAGTGGAGTTACACAAGTAGCAGAGAGATTTTCAGGTCACAATCTCAGCCATATCTGCAGTGTTTTATTAGTTGGATCTTCCAGAATAATAATATGGACACAAGATGCAACGTTTGTATTTGCTGCCCATCTCAGCTTTCTTAAGATTTTGCTTTGTCTGGAGTGTGTGTTCAGTGCAAAATCAACCCTCTGAAAAATCTGCAGAAAGCTGTCATGTAGGACAGAGCAAGGAATGGGATTAATTTTAGATATCTCTTGTTATTTTGGTCCTCCCTCTGGATTTCTGCAGCTTATTTTATTTCCACTATAAAAAGCTTCCCCCACTCCCCGAATATTCTAATTGCATAAATAAGAGCTGCCTTGTGTCAATGAAATGCACTGCCAGGAAATCTGCAGGTTCAAGAAAGGCATGTTTCGAAGAGCAGCGAGGTTTATCTACAGTGCTTTGGTAAATCTTAAGAAAAGTTATCCCTGTAGTGCTTTCGGTTTCACATGGAGTATTTTGTTAAGACTGAAATTGTGACATGAAACTTCCCAAAAATTAAAAGAAGTGTGGAATTGTGATTTTAGGCTAGCTGTTGGTTGGATGAAAATGACTAACCTATACTATGCAAATTACTTAGAAAACCAGCAAGCACTGCAAGTAATCTTAGAGAAAGAATAGATGCTTCCAGATGATAAAACTTTCCTTTTGAGATGTACTGTTAGAAGAGCCTTAAGTGCAATTTTAACAGTATTTTTTGAAGCTATCAATTCCTTTCTTCTTATTCAAAACCTCTAAGACCACAAATACAAAACCTATAAATTAAACACTCCAGAATTAAAAAAGCCCACATAATAAAATATTACAACCCTGTGAATATTGTGTTCTAAAAGAATTAATTCAATAGAAGGAATGCTCTTTTTACTACATTTAATCCTTGAGGACTCATACTTTAAATCTTTCTTCTGTAGTCATAGCAGCCAGAATTTAAGTGCGAATAGAAGTTCTAATGTAAACCAGTGAATGGCTGGAGCTGATGAGAGTGTGTGGTAAAGAATGTTAAATTAAACAATGCCATCTTCAAACTTCATGAAGTTGAAGCAAACTCAAAGAAAAACACACAGCCTTCATGTCCTCATATCTTGTTTCAGTATGTTAAAGCAATGCGCGAGGCATGGTTTGCCTTGCACACATATTCAGCTGTGTTTCTAATAGAATCTGTACACGACTACTTGCACTGGTCAGTGCTTGGTGACAGGAAAGCTACATCACTAATAATAGTTCTATGCTGTATGACTGCTACTGCAATATTTTCACGAGTCAGAGTTGTGAAGTGTTTTTGCAGCCTAGTCTCACAATGTTTTTGCACTTCTGCAGACATTCTTAATGCAGCCGTCTGCAATATAAACCATTTACCTCCTCAGGGTTTTCTCAGTTGTGAATTTCTTACAGCCACGACTAGAAGGATTACATGGTCTCTGAACAAAGTCAAATTTAAGGTGAACCCCTCTGAAATGTAGTCAGATACTAGAGGCGATGGTAAAAACCATAAGGCAGGGAGAGAGGCCGTGTTCTTAGCTGCCTAATGCCAACCGGCTGGAAGCCTGTGACTCCCACTGCCCAGGGAGGTGGGAAACCACCTCCTGTTTGCCAAGCTGTTACCTTCGTTTCAGTCACGCCTCTCTTCAGCAGCAAACTGAAAATATACTATACAAATCCTACATATTGAGATCTTACATTTCAGTTCAACTTCATACTTCTCCACTGTAGATCCTGGTCCTGGTTTGTAGGCTGGTGTTGCAGGATAGAGACAACCTGCCATGAAAGAGTGGGAAGAAACACAGGCAGGAACATGGGGGAAGACATCAAGACAAGAAGCAGCAGCTCCTGGGCCAGAAGGGCATAGCACTCTCCCTGCAGAAAGCAAAAGCATCTGATAACAGGAAAAAGAGGAAGACATTAGGGAAGGGAGACTATAAATGCAAAGCCCTGTTGCTGGAAATGGAGACAGGGCTGGTCCCGTGTGGCCTGGGAATGGACAGCAGCAGCTGGGGCAATGTGGGATTTGGGCCCTACAGAGGAAACACAAACTGGGTGGGCTGGAGGCAACTGGCAGCGAGAGTTGAGGAAAGGAAGGAAAGGGAGGGAACTCCTGCAATTTCTCCAACAGGGACCGGGGAGAAGGCAGGAAATGCAGCTTTGGTGCCAGCACTGACCCACTGCTCCTCCTGCTCGCCTAGGCACATGGCTAGCATGACCCAACACCAAGCACTAGCAGACAGCTGGTGGGAATTGCTAATTCCCCAAGGAAATAGCCCTGCTTCCACAAAACTTGCTCAAAGCACCCAGAAAACAGCTCCTGTATAAGGAGCCACCACACAGAGAAATACTGAAAAAATAGCTGCCAAGGACCAGCCTCAGATAACAGGGCTGTAAGTTGCTGTGGGCTCCCTCTCAACAAAAACAGTAATGAGAAGTGTTGAACAGGTGCCCTTGTGTTTCACTGAGTGTCTGAAACATTTCAAGCATAGCACGCTTTGCCTCTCTACATGTGTGGACACAGAAATCTGGGCACTTACCAGCCAGTTTCATAGTTTCTTTTATTGGCTCGGAAAAAATGAAAACTTCCTACCAAGGGCTTTTAGTCACAAGCTTTCTCAGTGCACATTCCGCTCCTGTGTGAAGCTCAGTGGATATCTTTATTACTGTGTACTACAGAGGGATGAACACATTGTTTGCACTCCATAAAATAATAAATATGCTCAGCATGCTCATCAGCACTCCAGAGCCTTGGACAAACGTTCTGAGCCCTGTGCTTCTCTTTATTTAAACTTGTTAAACCTATTTAATAGGTTTTAATTAAACCCTTTAAAGCTATTTAAACCACCAGATTGTCACCCTTTGATGGTGATATATTTGGCTGTCCATGTGAAAGATAAAAGGTAGGAGTTACTAAGGGTTATTTTATAGTATGAAAAACAAACCACCACCCCCTCGTGTTAGTCATGCTAAATCAATTTGAAAATGTCTTTAATGGGTGAAGTTTTATATAGAAAGAGCTTTTTACATATTGTGCACTGCTGAGTAGATCAAGAAAAAGAAAGAAAGGAGAACCTCTTTCCTTGAAACAGGAAAGAACAAGCGCATTGGTGCAAGTCGCCTCCACCCAGAAAGCGGAGAGAGAACAACATCCTTCCCTGGGTGACGCTTACAATGCTTTTCCTTACCATGCTATTTGCAAGCCTATTTTTGTTTCCCAGGAAAGAGTGTGTTTGGGTAGGGCAGACAGAAAACAGCCAGAGAGGAAGCTGAGCCCAGGTCATTCAGTAGCCTCTCCTTTGCGACATAGTGGAGCAGTAAGTAAAATCATAGCTCTTCTGCTCTATATTTGTGATCCAAATGCATCTCCAGCAACGTGAGTAATTGTATAATTCAGGAAAGGGTCGTTGCAGTGTCTGCTATGATGTATTTATTTTTAGCACATCCGGGATCAGCCTAGACACCCATTTCAGCCACAACCGCCGAAGCCACTCTGTTCCTGACAAAGCTCTAAAAACTTCTGGAGCGTCAAAAACCTGTTCCTCTCAGAAAAATTCTGAGGAAATACTGTAAATTGCTGCTATGATTAATGTAATTCCATGCTCAATTGATTTGTTTTTCATCTTTTCCACATTGTCTAGAACAATGGTTAAATTGCACAGAATATCCCAAAGAGAAAGACCAAACTGGGTTTTGCAAGCCCGAAGTGGAGTAAGTCTCATTGGAGTTACGTTATGTGTAAGAATGAAGAATATACTTTGAAAATATTTATTTCTCTAGCTTGCACCTGTAACTGATGAAGACGTATTTAGCTGTGAGTGTTTCATCAAGATGATTGAATACTCATGTTATTTTGGATTTCTACAAATCTGACACAACTGCTAAGATTGGATGTGAAACTGAAATGCTTTTCTCACATGCTTTCTGTTCCAAAGTATTCCTATTAAAAAAACAAAGCTGTTACCAGGATAGTCCTTCATGAAGCAGAGTCAGCAGTGAGGACCTACACTACCAAAGAACAGTGGGAACTGCTGCGATAGCCAGGTCAGCACTGAAGCTGATAACCAGTTTCCTAAGCAGAAAGTGGACTATATTCAGGATGCTTAGGCTTGTCAAAAACCCAGGTCCCAATCAGTGCACTGGAAAGCCATGGTGATCTGGGAGCTGATCATCTAGTCAGTGAACTGCTACAGACATCACTTGTACTTTTGTTGGCAATTACTGTAATTTTATTCCCCATGACAATTACAACTATTGTGAATGAGTTGTTCCATTCCTAGTCAATGCCTTCTGCTCTTCTTCCCCAGATATTTCTTCCATAAATGACCAATCCCCATTTTCCATTTTGCACCTGAAAAAAGTATTTTCTGCCAGATATTGGAATGCAAGGTGAAAGCAATTAGGGAGGAAGCAGCCAGTGCACGACACAAAAGTGTAACTAAATCAATAAGATAAATTGTGCATGAGTTCACCTAAATTCAAGAGCATTAAGATGCACTAGGCACAGGACTCTATTAGGACAGGCAATGGCATGCAAGGCGAAATAATGGATTCCTCTGAAGCCATTTGAACTACATTGGATAAAATGTGTAGAGAATGAAAAAACAGTTCTGCAAAAGGAAGTTTTCATCTGTAACACCTGTGTTGTGTCCTTTCCTTTGCTGTCATTGAGACATCTTGGGCATTAGGTTATGTGGTAGAGGTCTAATAAGCTCTTCCTCTTGCTACATGTTGGAAACTACCTTAGCAAGTTGATGCAAGTGAAGCTCAACAGTTTGGTAAATATATTTTCAGCTATCCGAACCACAGCAAATATATTAATACACTACTCTTATAAGAAAAAAATCTTCTAAAGAGAACCTAAAGCTGCTGTACTAAAATTTCCAATGTGTTTTTTGGCAAAGTGGAGTTAAATTCTGTAGGATGTACAGAAAGTGCCATAGTTTAAAGGATTCAGTAGTGTATGGAAAGAGATTTTGAGAGTTCTTTGCAGAAATAAGTAACTGCAATCAAATTATGTGCTGGCCCCAAACCTTTCTTTTGACACACCACAGACTTCTGCCTTTATGACCATCTGTAGGAGTCAAGGGGAAATGAGGTTTGGACAATTTGGAAGGAGTTTGTAATTCCTGGGGAAAACCAAAAACAAACCCGAATTTTGGCTTTTGCAAACTTTGAATGGCAGTGGAAGCATTACTCATGTATCATGTCCAAAGCCATCCCTCTCTACTGGACATGACATGGGGTATTTGGGTGTGAAAACATTTTAAATTCTCACGTCTTGTCAGAGCAATCCTCAGGTTTTTTTCTGTTTCACCTAACAGTGTTTGCTGATATTTTTTTCTTCCACAGCCTTAGATGGAGTTCACAAACACTGATTTTACATCATCTGTATTGCTGTGGTATATAACCACGCTGAGATGAAGAGGGGTAATTAATCTGCCAAAGTAAGATGATTTCAAACAGTCTTCACAATGGAATAGATAGCACTGCGCACATTAAAGTGTTGATAACCTCCTAAATGTTATTTCAAATAAAAGTCTGGACTCAATGTTAAGCATGTGAACAAGTAGGAAAACTAGTAAAAAATGAAGGAATCTATGGGACTCTGACCACTTCAAATAATTATCATGCAATGAAAACATGCCTCAACAAGTAAGTGAGGTATTTTACAGAGGAAAAGAATATGAATCCTTTTCCAGGAATGTTAGTATCTCCTGGCACTGTTGTCCTCACACTAACTAAAATCTTAAGCAGATTAGTTGTCGCCTCAATAGCCAAACCTGTCAAGCCCAAATATGATAGCAATCTCCTGATAAAGATTACGAAAGAACAAGTATGCATGAAGTATAAACATCTTGTTGATATAATCAAGAATTTAATTGATTTAACCCTAAAGTTTAGATTACACTGACTCCTTAAACCAAGTACCACAATGAGAAATCACGACATTAAAACAAACTAGATACACTTTTTAGAAGGATTACATATCTTGTGGAAATCTTCAGACACCAAGGCTTGTGAAGTGTTCCCATCCTGGCAAAACACATAATTTCATTAGAGCGATAAGACAAGGCAGAAAGGTTACAGCAGATAGATATGATGCAAAACTACTGTGCCAGTTGCTCTGTGGCTTCAGCAACCTGCGATGCATTGCTATCTACAACATGCAGCTAACACCCAGGAGCACGTTATTTCTACCGGAAAAAAAGAGATCAAAAATTGCTGTAAAAGTTCTCCATTGATAAATAAGCTAGGATTTTCAGTCAGGCAAGCACCCACTTTCCACATAAAAGCAGTCAAAATCCTTGCCATGTTACTAACTTGAAACGCAGCCTTTGGATCATTAGCTAGTTAGTCTGGCCTGAAAGGTGCTGCTCTCTAGCCTGGCTGCCAAGAGGAAAAAATTATTTGGAATTAAATTAGACTCCTCTGGATTGGCCTCTGGTACCTATGCAGGTGGCATCAGAGGTATTCCCAGCCCCTTTATGCCTTTCTTACATGACGACAATACCCTAGCAGATCATACCTGCTGAATTTTGTTCCCTTAGAGCCATTATATCAGCAAGTGATCATTGGAGTACAGCCTTCTCACAGGTGGAGGTAGGTTCAGAAGGCAGAGTGTAGAGATAGTGTCGTACTGAATCGTCTCAAACCTCTTTTCCTATTGCAGGTAGGTCTGGCTGATACAGCATGCTGCTGTTAGGGCATCCAAAGATTCACTTTCACAAGACAAATGCCAAGGTATTGCTACCTGATAACTCAGGTACTGGGAATGACAATGGCTTGCATGGCAGGACCTGGTCCAACTCAAGGTTTTGACTCTTCTGTTTAAATCTGAGACACCTATTTTTTAGAGTGCTTGCTGAAACCAAAACTAAACCTTTGTCTTATAGGGGAGCCAGGTCTCTAATTCTTGACTTGTGTTTGGAAATAACTGCTGCTACACACACAAATCCAACATTGTGCCTCTATTTACAGAATTTCAAAATAAAACCATTAAAGTGTCTTCCTTAAGTTGCCTCAGCAAAAAATCTAAACAAGCAACACCCCACCTCGCATTCATGAGGAACACAAGTAATAAGAAAGTGATTTTACTGTTGGGCCTTACTCATCTTTAGACTGTGAATTTAGCCCAGCTACCAAATGATACCAGTTAAAAATACTTCCCTCTCTGCTTTAAGATATTCTTAAAGATTATTTTTAATTTGTGTTTTTGCAGGTTTTTTCACACAGGACTCAGATGTATAAACAACTGGACACCAAATTCAAGGTCTTTTCCTATTTAGAAAAAAACACAAAATCAAAACAAAACTTAAGCCTCAGATAATTTCTATTCTTAATTTATAAAGGATAAAAATTAATAGGAACTCCCGGTTTAAATCCGGATAAAAGAAACAGCTAACTAGAAGAGAAAACATTCTGGTGAATTTTCAGAAGAGACAAACATTTGTTTTGTATGCTATATGGCATTAGGTATTCTCAGGTTTGGAGCCGAATGCTGCAGGCAACTTGCCCTTCAAATTCAGTTTCTATTTATTTTGGCTGCAAATCGTAATTTCCTTATCAAGCAGGTATCAAGCCATCTGCTTCTATCCTCAGTAAATGTAGTAAAATTGCATTTGGGTTTGGGGCTAGAACAATCAGTTTCTTCTGTCCATTAGGAAAAACTGGCCCCACATGAGAAAGCTCTAATGAATGAAAGGAATGTGGCAGCAGCAGGGAAAAAAAGAATGAAAAAAGTCTGTACAGGAGCAAAAGTTAATTAAAGGCTGTGGCAACTCCAGCAGTACAATTTGATTTTTGTGAAAGCTAGTCTTGCAAACTTCTAGGAACAGGGGAAACACCCAAACCACAATTTTTTTCCACAACAGGCAAACTTTCAAGACACTCAAAGTTTGGATTCAAGCACACTAAAGGTGTGAAAAAGCATTTGTGTATCTAAAGCCTATTCACATTTCTCAAATTTTCGGAGATGAGACAATGGTCCAACTGTGACAGGCTGTACCTTGAGGGTCTCTCTCAGAGCCCAGCCATGAATAATAAACCATAATGAGGGGAAAACATGCTCAAAATGATTTAGTCAGTATTTAATTTAAAAAATATTTTTTTAAGAGAATTGAAGGCTTGTGAGCTGAGAGCACAGAAGATGGAAAAGGAAAGGGCTATCCATCTTCTCTAGAGTTCAAGCAGCTGCAAATGTACATAATCACTGCAGGAGCCCTCGGTTAGTAGAACTTTTCTCTATCTATCAGCCTGGCATTCTGTATTAATCTGATGTGTTGTAGGGTTGGGATGACGTTCCCACAGGCACCACAGCACTCCCTTAATGGGGAAGGGGTCTGGGAAGCACGTAACTTAGGGTTGATTCCCTGTGTAATGGAACATCTCCTGCTTGCTTCAATGGACTTTGAAAGAGGCTCTTAGTGTCAAGCTATGCTCCTGCCTTTCCAAAATGAAAAGCACCAATGTTGTTGACCATCAACTTTGACAAGAGCACTCTTGGAGAAGGGTACTGCTACCTGTCACTAATCAGACATTAATAAACCCACCCACTGTGCGTCTACAAGGCAAGATGGTATGTTCTGGCTCCTACATTTGAGGTCATAAACTGAACACATCCAGACTGCTTTTAAGAAGCACAACTCCACTCTCTTCTGCTGTCATTTCAGCAAGAAAGAAACCTGGGTGCCTGAGTGAGGGGAGGAAACTGATGTGCTATAGGCCCTTTTTACAGGACATCTGCTATGCCGTGTAGCCTTAGCCATGTTGTATTACAAGGCCAAGGCACAGGAAGAGGTAACCTCTAAGCACTTATGTTAAAAGCATATACCTGTTCCTCTCCCCTCATACTTTAGAAGAATAAACTTCACCTTCACACATTTTAAAAAGTAATTATATCTTAAAGTAATTATATCTTAAAGTATTTATACTTGATTGGTATCCTTTGCCAATATATTCTTTGACGGAGCTGTCTGTTGTTCAAAATTGGAAATGCTATGAACCAACTGAGAAAGCATTTCTATTTGAGGTACATTTTGGAGCAGGTAAGAATAAAGAGCAGTGTGCCAGGAGGACTGAACACCTTGAGATAAGCAGGAAGGAACTCCTACTTTAAGCATGTCATTTAGCTTTCAAAGAGTTGAGAAAAGCCTCGAGAGGAGGGAAAAGTTATCAGGAGGCTATCTGCCTCCACATCTGTACCTAACTGAGCCTCTAGTAATTTGCTGACAGAGTAGATCCCACCAAAACATTAGAGACTTCTAAGGATGCAAGATCCCAAGATGAATTATAAAATTACCAAGAAAGCATCGCCAGCATCCATACTGAAGACAAGGCATGAAATCTGGAAGCCCTGCAGAACTCTTGGTACGTTCTTTATCAACCACAATGGAAACATCTTTGTCCACTTCTGTGTGATTTACATAAGGTACAAAGTCAAGAATCTTGTGTGTATCATCGGAAGAGGCTGCAAGCCCATATATTACTTGTCTTGGTAAACTTTGAAGACAAAACCTGGGGGAGCATTAAGGCATTAAAACACTGGGGTGTGAATTGACCTCTAAATTTTACTAAGCATAATTTTAAAGTGCTAAAAGTGTTTCTAAGCAACTGGAGAAATGTCTTGCTGCTGTCTCCAATGCTCAGAAAAGGGAAACTGAACACGAGGGAAACTGGTGTCAACATCCTTACCATCTATTCCTCTCTTTAGATTATACAATCCAGCTGTTACAGCCTATATGTCCAGGACATTTCAGGGATTACAAACAGTGGAAATCCAAAGACTTTGGTCAAGCCTCATATAACAGACAATAAAACTGTTTCTGTCTTAACAGGTTGATGCATGCAGTAGCTTGACCATATTATATGCTTTTACTTTCCAAGGTAGATAGAGACATACTCCTCATTTCCCCACACATATTCTTCATTTTCTAATGTGACTTTACCAACAGGAGTTCACTACTGTGTCTACCTTGCAATAAAGTATTTAAAAAGAAACCTTTTACACAACCAAAATGGTTCAGAGCAAATGTATCCAATATAAAATTTGCTTATTCACTGTCATCTGTTTTGCCCCGTTCATATCACGCAGAGGAGGGAAAAATCCTTTTTTAAAGAAAGGGTTGTATAAAATTGACAGAATTCCTCCCACCTTTGCATGTTGCTTTCTGATAAGCTTTATGGACTGTTGTGTTAAATATGCTCCTTTTGATCCAACTCCACTTTGCTTTTCAGAAGTTGTGAAATTAAAGGTTTAACATGACAGGAAGGCTATTTTTATTAGAAGTAGCAGACAGAGAATAAATAGTACCTCAACACGGAATTCAGGGCTCGTATTTACTTAACATAGCTTTAAAAGTAGCTCTTTCTGTGGCACAATCTTATTTTTATACTCCTTTATTGAATTTTTTTTCCCTGACAGCTGTGAGCCCAAGCAATAGCATAAACTGCACCACAAAAGTCATTTCTAGACTGTAACACATAATCTGAGCAAAATTTAATTAATTTTTTTTTAGTCTAGTATTGTCAAATTTTAAACTTCTGATTCATAAAATTGCTTAGAGCAATGTATACACATTTGTGGAAGCTTTGGTTGTAAGTGTTCATACTAGCAGGCCAACGAATGAAAAGACAGAGAAAAGCAGATTTGACTTCAAAAGTATCTTGGCAAAGACTACGATAGACTCTGGTTCTTGTTACAGTTTCTCTCACTCTTGCAGGTTTTACTAGTTAATTGCACTTTAAAAGCATGATCTTTCAAGCTGAAGAATAATGAGAACAGCAGTTCAGTGACCACGTGAACATCTCAAAGTTCAATTAAATCTGTGTGTTGAGAATAGTTTTCAAAATATATTGCACTCAGTAGCTAATATTGCCCTTAGGCTTGCATCCCACATTATTTGACTTAGTAAATTCTGTAAGCCCCTACATCTTTGGTGGTAAAACTAAGAAAATTTCTGAGAGATACCGTTGTCCAAACTTATTGCTGGCGTAGTACAGGGAAATCCAACAGGATAGATTTGATTTGCAAGAGCATTATTTGCTTAAATCTAACAGACATTTAAATTTCCCCCTTAAAGCCATCTCTGTAAAATGTGCTTTATTTCAAAGAAGAAAAATAGAACAGAAAACCTTTGTAAATATACCTCTGATTTAACTTCTCTCAGACTAAGGAGCCTCATGACACCTAGAAAGAAAGCTGTCACAAAAATACAATGACAGGAAAGTTTTTCACAGCACACATATATCTCAGCTACCAGTTAGTTCCTTCTTCTCCTCCAACACAGTCTTTCAATCACTGAATTGGAACAAAAAAGGTATCCAGCTACTGACAGCAAAGCTTTGGCTCACAAAACACCCCACAGATGTGATAAATCTATCTGAAAAAAACAGAGAACTTACCTCCCCCAGCACAAACACAGAGTACAGCTAGGAAAAAGAAGACAGTCCCCAGGAGCTTCATGCTTGTTGGTGGTGCTCTCAGCTCTCCTTTACACAGCTGGGCAGGGAGTGCTCTCTCACTCTGAGGCAAGGCCTTAATTACTCCATGGAAAAAGGTGTGTAGAGTCTGTGCCTAGTCACTGCCCATTCCTGCTTATTTTGGGGACTTTGATAAAGAACAGGAGGAAACACAACATACTCCCTCTGGGAGTTCAGTGTAGAGGAGATTTATTGTTTCAGTCCTTACAGGAACTCCTTTTCTTTGGCAGTGAACCGTGTTTTTGTTAATACAATATTTTGTTCTTCTTTGGCCACGAGGTCAGGAGGGTTTTTGAACAGAGGCAAATCTTTCTTTAAAATATGCTATACATCACCAACTTTTATACTGTAGCTGGGGATACTTTTAAAGGGGCATTTATGAGCAGCAAGGGAGCCCAGATAGTGAGGGCTAACACAGCCAGGAATGGAGGAGCAAAACAAGCAACAGGAGCCCTCACCTGGCTCTTTGTGTTCTGTAAAGTGGCTTTGATGAAAATCACAGCTGCTTCACATTAAAGACAGATAGAGTGCCTCCCTAAGAGAACTCCCATTCTGCAATTGAGATGATGTGAGGGGCTACCAGCACATGGTAAGGAAGTATCACCAGCAAGGTACCCCAGCAAGAAGAGGCTCTGGGCCCACAGAATTAGGGCTGGGAGATGTGGGGTGTTTTTTTTTTGTTTTGTTGGTTTGAGTCTTTTTGTAATTTGATAAGTTATAGCTAATCTTGACTGTGTTTGCTCCTTTAATGATGGAAAGCTTGTGGTTTTTTTTTCTTCTGTATAGGTACTTGTTGTGTTGTGAGATGGGGAATATGGTCCCCAGGGTGAGCATCTTACCTGGGCTGTCTAATAAGCCAGTGCAGAATTGCATGCTTCTCAGGACCCACTGATCTGGGAAACTTTGGTATCCCTCCTTGTTACAGTCATTTCTCTGACTTCTGTGGAAGGAACGCAAGCAGAGCTCTAGAACTAAACGCTATGCAAGTGTAGTCTTGTAATATTCTTGTGCTCTCTGCCTTTATGATTCAAGGCAGCTGATGACAATTGATCACAAAGCTTCAACAACAATAAGAACGCGAAGGAGTGTATTTGCTCATCTCCCTCTCTGTCAACTCTAAGGAAAATGTGGCAGATAATTTGACCTTGCTATCAGCATAACTCATTATATAGTCAACTCTACTTATTGCAGTAATTAGATTTTTTTTCTCTTCATGACTGTTTCTTGCTATGAGGGCAAATTTTGGAATGGCTTCACATGCAGGAAATCCCAGGAGCTAAGATGCAGTGCTTCTAACAACAGTACTGTTTTAATCATAGGATGAGGAAAATAGCAGCAGCTCAGCATAGCATGTGGGATAACTTTTGTTTAGTTAAAGAAAATTGCATTGTTACATCTTAAGACTATGCCACATCCTCTGCCTATCATGGGTGAGAGAAGCTAGTGCTCAATAGGAATCTGATGGTAAACAATTAATTTCCGGTGTTTTATTTTGACAAACTTAAGTGTTTATATCCATGAGAGATGCCAACGTGTAAGTTCTCCTTAGCAAGATTGTATTTTCATCATCATTGGAAAGGATCACACAGTAATACAAACTTGGCTCAGAGCAGAGGTGGGCCACACAATGACACTTTTGTCAAGTTGATCGAAGCATATGGCAAGGAGTTAGCGCTTGTGCTGGTATTTTTTTAGTAGGACCTAAAGTTAGAATGGGCAAGAAAGCAGTAACCATTGCAGCAGAAAGCCTTCAAGCAAGAAGATAAATATGAATACAGAGAGTGCATTTATCCCACGTGGGTGCTGTTTCTAGTGTGATAAGAGAGACTCTAACCTTTTATTTACTTTTACTTACCAAACAATCACCCAAAATGTTAATTCTGAAGAAGGAATATTATTTTATTGACTGAAATGAAACCTCCGCAAAATCTAAGAGGCCTGAGGACCGGATCTCTTCCTTGGATTTTGAGACCCAGAGATGCCTAAGAGGATATTGAGTTGGTTCAGTGCTGTTTATCTGAGTAGCAGCATCCCAAAGAGTCCTCAGTACACTGGTGCTGTTGCTAAACATGAGGTCTGTGGTAACTCGTTTAAGGCAGAGAGGGAGCAGTAGCTACCAGCAGGTATAGGTGTGGAAAAGGTTCCCCAGCCTCATGCAAGGGGTTCGGAGGGAAAGAGAAGGGGAGAATTGTCTTTACCTTACACCATGTCACGCATCTCCATTTGTATCTCGGAGAGTCCTAAGGCAACTTACTGTCTCCTTAAGGCATCAAGAGAACTGTGCCCCTCTGAGATACTGACTAATGTCAACATCAAAGGCAGCTAGGTTTTGCTGATCAAATTTTGTATAGATAGCAGCAGCATGCATGTTAAGGAATAATAGGAATAGAAGGGGAGCAGCTCAAATCACTGAAAGGAAAAACTCTGGCTACAGCTGAGCTGTAGCTTCTTGCTCGGAGTGTCTGAGCTGCAGTAGATTCTCACAAGTCTTGTTAGTGGAAACATTCTTTTTTGTGTTAAAAATAAATCACTTAAAGTTTTAAAAACTTCCAGTGATTTTTGTTGGAAAGGATTATTCCTCTACGTATTCACTGAATCCTTTTCCCTCTACCAGTAAATAAATTTTCCTTTATTGAATAAATGTTTTTCTTCCTTTCCTCAAACCAAGAAACTTAGCTTTAGTGCCAATGTGTGCTTTGTTTTACAATGAGAAATTTGGTCATCAGTACTGCTGCCAACCGTGTGCCGCTGCCAGTGCTGGAGTATCTGGAGTTTCACTTCAAGCTCCAGAACAAGTGGCTCTGTGACAGTCTCAGTTTCCATATTTTTTCAAGCAAGATTTTAGCCTTCCTAGTTGCAGAGGAAGATTTCAAACATGACCAAAGAGCACTCTAGAAAATGAAAGGACTCTCTATTTTAAAATACCGTTATTTTGTAGTCCAATAATGGTTGAGGTTGCCAGAGTTATGTATTTATTTTTGCCAGTGTAGTATTTCATTATTAAAGGGAAACCATTTACTGCCACAGTGGATTTGCTGTTACAGATTTATTGGGCTCAAGCTGTACTTATGTATTCTTTCTTAGTTCATATGACTTGGAGCAAAACATCTCCTTTTTATGCACAGTTTTCCTATGAAGTTCAAATAATCCCCTTCAGATTTAAAGAAGGTAAAAATTTTACATATTGTTCAATATTCTTGAAGCACTACTGAATAAAGCAGGAAATAATATAGACAGCCATGCTGCCTTGCTGTGGGCTACTGGCAAGTTCCAATGTGGGTACAAAGAGCGAATTTGTCAAAGACTTTACAGAAGTGAAAATAAAATATACAATAGATATGCAGTCTTTGATGATTTACTAAAGTGAAGAAAGAAACACATTAACTAAATCTGCTGGCCTTTCCCATTTATGCTTGCTCTCTCTTCCAATGATGGTTATTTTAGTTCTTATAGCAGAATAATAGAAGAAGAGCAAGTTACTCTCAAACTTGAAGGGTTTTGTTTCAACTGTATTTCAGCAAATATATCTAAAATGATATTTTATCAGATATTACCTATGACTTTCCTGTACATTTAGTTATACTCCCATAAGCAGGGTCAATTTACAATGAAAAATGCAGTTGTAATGGTGTAGAAGTATATTGTTTAGTTACGCTTCCTGTTCTTTTTTAAAATTGTTTTAAGTAGTACTTTTTTTAGTCTATTGCATATACTAAAATTTTAATCCAAAGTACAACTCCAAAGAACTTGAATAAAGCAGTATGAAACCAAGATATTTTGATGCTAATGTATAGAAGTTACTCTGAAAATTCATGCTGAGGGACACTTTAAAATGTTGATATTTAGTTTCTAAATTTTTAATGGAAGCATTGGAACACTTCAGAGAATAGAAATCTCAGTGCCCAAATACCTCTGCACATAATATTAAAAAATATGAAAAGTAAAGCTTTCAAATATATTGCAAGTTCTTAAAAACCCAAGATAGTCACCTTTTCTTTATAGCTTGAAAATGTTTAAATCTCATTGATTTTATGTAGGGCCAGCTGCTAATGTGAAACATTTCACTAACTCTCTAAGTGCCTAGATGCCTTTATGCAGGTACTAAAGACCAAAATGCATTTAGTTTGCATTCAGTACTCTTTTTATGAAAGATATTTTCAAGGCCAGATCTAATAGAATTACTGCAGCTTTAGCCATCAGGCTTGAGGATTTTTTTTGTCTGCAATACCAAGAGACTGTAAGGATACCCGTTGCTGCAATGCATGTTTTTCCTACTCTTTCATATCTGGAACTCTACTGATGTACTACAGAGACTGAAAATATTTGAAGTTTGAAGGAATGGCTCCATATTTATTCACTTGCAGTTGATACCAGTCAGGACCATATTTGTAGAAATGTAGTTGCCACTCTGCTAGAGTGCCAGATTTTAAAGGATGTTGTATGTTTGAGGTATTTTGTAGATAAGGGTGACTGTCAAAAAGGTGCAGCAATTTTACAATCCTGAGCTAACTCTGTCCATCTCTCTTATTTATGGTCCCATTGCAGCTGCTAGCAAAACACGAGATAGGAAGAAGGCTCTGCACTTGCAGGTTTGATGTTCCTGTTTCCCTAACTGTATTTCCATCCTGAGGTACGGTTTCTTTCACCGTCTTATGAGTCTTGAGTATCAATAAAGACGGACTTACTTTTGTACTCCTGGTCCAGTACACAAAAAATTGTAATAGAAGGACACAAGTTTACCAATTTACCCTGTTCCTGGTGACCTGGTTCGTGGGTTTCAGGAGTTTCTTGGGTCTGGGTTATATACTTGAAAAGCTGTCCTTGCCTGTTTCTGTTAACTAATTACCTGTGCTTGTCCCTTTGTGAGCTCTTTGCTTGGAGTTGCAATGTGCTACTTAACAGCTGAGGTACTTCTGACACCATTCTAGGTCCATTCTTTCTCTTTTGGTGAGTTACTGATGTATAGATATTTTTGTCTTGCTGGTCAGAGATAAGGTTGTGCGTAATTACAGTGTCAGAGAGAAGAAACCTATGGAGAAAAAGGTACTACTGGCCCCAGTCGTATTTCATGCTTATGTACAGGAGAGCTGGAAGAAAGAGACTGTGAACAGTCATTCCAGAGATATAAAATAACATGGGCTTGCAAACTTAGAGCAAGGAACTTCATGTCATGTGAAGACTCACTCAGAATGTGTTTATAGGCTTTGCATCCTGCCCTGAGGTAATGAAATGGGAAACAGTGAGTCAGTTTCAGCTTCTCATGTTATTTGAAACACATGGAATGATTATGCAATTGGCTCAGAGGAAACAAAACAGAAGTATGTGTTTGAACAATGCTTTTATTTTCTAAAAGGCTGGATAAATCCAGCCACTGTCTATCCAGGTGTATATCTCATCTTTGTTGTGGTAAACTGCAACAAGATCATTCTTTCGGGGCCTTGTTAAAAAACCAGGTAGCAGTGT
Source organism: Tapera naevia (assembly GCA_033556795.1). Classification (NCBI taxonomy): domain Eukaryota; kingdom Metazoa; phylum Chordata; class Aves; order Cuculiformes; family Neomorphidae; genus Tapera; species Tapera naevia. The sequence goes on along the minus strand of JAUMJJ010000175.1, from coordinate 7,012,772 downwards.
AAGACTGCAGTGGACCGCAGTAGTGAAAAGCGAGATATACTTTCTGTTCCAACTGTAGTTATCAGTTTTACTGGGCAAGATATTGTTGTGCATCAAAATTCTACTGAGTTGAGTTTCTATGGCTTCTCTTTTCCGTTGACTTACTCTGCACAAGCAGTGGAAAAATATATCAGGTTTCTCATCAGTCCCATGAGGGGATATTCTGTGCATTGGCCTGTCTAAGCTATATTTTTTAACAGCATCAGCTTTGTTTTCAGACCACTAGTTCCAGAAAATAGCATCTTAGAACATTATAAAATACGTGATTATAAAGTGCCTATTGTATTAAATACAAGTATCATAGCTTTCTCAGCAGCGAACACTACGGCTTTTTTTGGTATCACAGCATCTATTATAAACCTATATTTTCACCCACTCACAAAAGGAGTTACTGAAAAAAAAGTGTGTCCAGTTCCCTCACTGCCCAGTTTTGTTTCTGTCTGTCAGTGTTGGGACATTTGGGGGGGTTTGGACTACTTCTCAGAGGACCCTGGGAACTTCTGAGGTGCTGGAAATGGGGCTGGAAAAAGGGAGAATTATAGGAGTTTGGCAGCTGTGCAAAATTTAATGTCAGGCAGATGGACAGCAGGCAGCAACTGCTGGGCCAGCACACTCATTTCTTGCATCTCTTAGTCCATCAAGAAAGTGAGGTAAAGAGACGATTCATAATTCCAGCTTCTTCTGGAACTCATAACAAGAAGCTAGAATTTACATATTATGAATTTGAGACTAAGTTACATTCCAAGACAATGTGTAGGAGACATTTTGTTGCACAGAGCTGCTCTCAAACTTAAAATACCAAGCAGAGAGGACAGATCTTTCCTCATGCAGTTATCTACCATCTCCTCCAAACCAACTTCCAGCATTGATAAACTTGAACTCTTTGTGGCTTAACCTCCTTATCCAGAATAGCTATTACTGCTGCTCCTCACTGTCTGGCCTCCCAAGCCTTCATTCCTTCGGTGTGTTTCAGATTTCCTGTTGTCGCTATCAGAATGAGTGCTGCTGGCAAGCACTTTTTGACACATGGGAAATACAATGCATGTCCACTCTGATAAGGAAACAACATCGTCAAGAAAAGTGGGTAAAATCTCTGTGCCAAAATATATTGCAAGCATCTCAGCTTCCTAGCAGACTGTGTATCTGCACCTTCAGAGATATCATAAACATTTTCCTATTCTTTGCATTTCCACTTTCTAATTTATTCAGCAATACAGAAGGGACTAAATGCTTTCCACAGCATGTAATAGTTAGGCAGTAAGTAGCCAGAAGAAAATAAAAGCATCTTGGGCACCTGCTAAAAGCAAGTATTTCAGATCATCTACAGATAACTGGAAAAGGCACAAAAAAATTCACAGCGTACATACTGTCAGTAATTCATTATATTGCTGGGCATTTTGTCATCAGGAATGCACTGATTTAAGTTTTCATTGCAGATGGTTGAGATAAGACTAAAATTTTTAAAGAAAAAAAGCCCCAACCGTCAGATAAAAATGGACTGCCAGCATCCTGTGCTGCCGCGTGCTGTACTTAGTATTGTTCAGTAGCAAAGGGAAATGCTTGTAGTAACAAAAATCTATTAATTAACCACTACATATAATGCCAATCACCTTTTCCAAAATTAACTTTATGGTGTGTGCTGTCATATACTTGGAGTTATATAGCTGTTCTCAGGGACACTATCACCATTGGTATTTGCAGCAACAACACCACATCTCAATTTAACATTAAAAAATGCTAATTTGGAGTCAAGAGCTATGCAAATAAGTCCTACAGGACTACATACAAACTACACATTATGCCTCAGCAAATTAAGATCATATATGTTCCTTTACAGTTGGATCAGATTCGGAAACTATTAATCTATGTGGGTCAGCTGAACAGCCAAACCCCAGTGAGTTCCTGCAAATTAATTGGAGTTACAGTCTGAAGTTCAGCACTTCAAACACTGAAGTTAATACTTTGCTTTCATTTTTGTTCAGTGCTAGGAATAGCAGGTGGCCATTGATTGCTTCTACAGACTAGTTACTTTTGTTTCTTGAGGGATGGGAAAAGAAGGGAGGAACAATGGCAAATCTGGGAAAATGCAGTCCCCACAACTATAGTTTCAGGCTGACTACCCTCATCACATTAATGAAGGAAGTAAACTATCAATAAAATTACGACCTATTGTTTTTATTTGATTTTCTACTGTTGGAATAGTTTGGCTGAAGACAGGGTGTATTGCCATCACTGAGAACATATAAAAAAAAAAGATTAAAGATGTCAGAAATAACACACCATGTTTTGCAGCAAAAATGTGGCTCCTGTTTCTGTAGAGCCCTTGCAATCCTGAGAGCGTGAGAGGTAGAATTTCAGTCTGGAAGAGGTATCACTCATTTATTAATCCACTGGTTATCTAACTTTTGTCAACACCCATGGATATTGAGGCCCATTTTCAGCCCAATTATGTAGACCACAGGTAAAGAGTCTGGATGTTAGTCCATTAGAGTGACAAGATATAATGCAAAGTCTACTAAGAGCTAGCTGAGGGGGCAATTTGTCATATCAAATCCATGCGTCAGCAGAATATCCGTAGAAATAGCCAAAACTTGTGAAGTGGCATGTTGTATTATCCCGTTTACTGGAGCAGATACAATTAGAACACAAAACTGCTCCTTTGCAGGTGGGACTGTAGGAGTACTACTGTACTGACAGAAAGTTCAGTTTTGCAGAACAGCTTCATCTGCATTAGGAGATATGTAAAATGCTGGCAATTGTTCAAGTACCCATTGAGGAAAACTAAGATTTTATTTAATTTAATTGGCATAACCCTTTTCTGTCTTCTTCATTCCACAATAGATCTTTGCACAAAGACACAGTTTCAACATAGCTTATAGTTGCTGGATATCACTACGTAACCTGATGGTGGAATCTGCTTGGATCAGATCAGTACTTGAAAGAAAAAATATTGGAAAGCGCACATGTGCCTCAGGAAGTAATATCTAGACATAAGCACTGCTGCAGCAGAATAACAGCGAGCAAGCGGCAAGAGGAGCAATACCTCACTGACAACCAACAGCCAGGCCCTTCTCTGTGGTCTCCTTACTTTTGATTGAGTAGTTTATAATAATGTCTCCTTGCTTTAGGTGGTGGGGGTGTGTTCCTTCACTTCAATCCCTTGGTAGCAATTGGTTAGAAATACTTTGATTTCCCTGGGATCCTGTTGTTTGGCTGGGAGGCCCTGCGTGGGGTGAGTCACTGAGCCACCCACTGCAAAACAACAGGAAGAGTCACCAAGTCCTTCAAGAATAACAATGACTGGGAGGTATCTTCATCCAGGCTAGATTGCTTGTTACTGACAACCTTCGCAATTGCACTGGAGATATGCTTCTTTGAGGCCATATTTCTGTTTTATTCCCTCTTCTAAAATGTTTTTGTTTTTTTTTTTCACAAAACCTTTCAAACAGTAGAGCTGATGGAATACTATATATCAAGCTGACTAGTGAGGTATTTTTTGCTTTCTGTTGAAAGATTTATTTGGTAAAGAATTTTTTAACATTTGATCACCTTCAGAGCTGGTGATCTATATCCTTTCAGTACATATTTTGGAGAGTAAATAATGCTATGTGCTGAGGAGTTTAACTGAAAATAACATTTTCTGGTTTTTAGCCAGACCATATTGGCTCTCAAGTCAGGCTAGATCTGCTCTCTAGCCAGAGTTATAGGGCAGATTCTTTAAACTCTTCCAGACAGGTTTAAAACGGTTCCCAGTGAAATAAATAAAAAATAACAAAAAAAAAAAAAAAAAACAAAAAAAACCCCACCCAAATCAACCTTTGATCAATTTCAATGAGCACCATTAGGGCTGATTGTTTTGGAAAATTCTGCTCACACCTATTCTACATCTATTTTAGTGACAGGTTAACAAATCTGGACTTTAAGTCCATAATGATTCTCACTATTAAATTCATCTGGACATCTTAACATACAAAGTCATACATGCAAATGCTTACAGAATGGAGAAGATATGGTGGCATGTGACTACATGTCCTGTATTCCTATTTTCTGCAAATCTCTTGCATCTTACTCCAGCCTTGTATTGCACTCCCATACCTATTAGTATGCTGGCCTTGCTCAGAGCATGAACTACATGGGATGGGGATTAGCTTTACTTCAACTGAGCATTAGCCCAATTTATAGGGCAGAACAGAATATGCAAGTTAGAAGCAATACCAAGAACAGGAAGTCTATCAATGAACCACTGGCCTGTGACATCCACTGTATGTAAAAACAAACAAGCATAGGCAGTACTAAGTAGCAAGGTATGGAACAAGAAGTACATTTACTTTAAAAAGCAAGGCAGATGTGATCTACACATCAACCAAAGCACCTGGTTTTACCCTTCTGCAATTCAGCTACTCTTTATACAGGTATGAGCTGTCACTTATAACCACATGTGACCTTGCTAATGTGACTGGCAAGTATCTGAGTGCCCAACTGTTAGAGTAACGAAAGAGCAACACATTGTATATAGACTTGTCACAGTAATTAACAGAGCATTTATACTAACATGGCTAGTTCTCCCTGGTTTGTGTGCTTCTCATAACACCATGGGACCACAGACTTCTTTTTGGTCTTTCTTTCAGTGTTGCGGGACCTTTAACATTTTGTTTCCCAGTTCTCAACAGTTTTCACATGCCTTCTATTTCCCTGTAACGACCATTCCTTATGTTTGTTTTCAACTTGCCTCTGTTCCATCTTTATACACTCAAATTTCGCTTCTCCCTTTTGTACCTGCATTGATAACAAGTAACATTCTTCCTTGTTTATACAATAGGCAATGTAGTATATATTCAGCTGGAGTGTGGGTTCTGACCGTTTGACTACCTGGCAAGCCTACGCAACTAAGATCCCACTACCCAAATTATTCCTTGGAGATCATAAAAACAGGAGAAATAATTTGCCAGGAGAGAAAAATGAAGACACTTCTTACTCTTCTTCATCTGGCTGATATTCCTTCTCAAATTACTATGGAAAATTACTTCAGGTGTGGAAAAGCTGGCACTATTTTGTTGCTATACTCCTGCTTCCATTTAATGCAGTTACTACCTTTTGCCAAATGCATTTCCTTGGTCAGTTATAGCAGGGAGAGCTGCTGGTACCCTTCAGCCAATATGTCTGAACTCCTGTAACGTTTGATGATGGGCTGTGGGGCAGGTGAGGGTAGATGTTTTGCAAACACTGTCTATTGACACAAGACATCAAGAGGTCTTAGACTTGCATTTGGAAAAAGTTTCACAAAAATAAAAATATGTAAATCAGGAACAGGCTAAAATTCAACGTCAGCATGCGTCAAAAATGGGTGTCTAATGTTAGGCTCCTAAACCCTTTTCACCACCCAGATTAGAGGCTTGATCTTTGGTACTGGTAACTGCCCAACAGGATCTGGGACAGTAGCTTATTTAGGTACGTAAATGTGGGGTTTAGGAACCTAATTTAGTCTCTCATGTCTGAAGTCTTGGCCGTGCATTCTCAACCAAGGACAAATAAGAGTGCCAGGATTTTCAGTTACTATTAGACTTTTACTTTCAGGTTAAACACAAAATAGGAAAGGCTCTATTTTTCTAGTTCCATTTTAGATGTAATCGCAAGTTTCACCATTGCTGTAGTTATTTTGTAGGCGGAAGAGAGGAAGGATGGCAGGGCCTGTGGCAGGACCCCAAGAACTAAAACAACCCCAGAGCCACAGCCTTGCTTCCTTTCCTCCCTCCCGCTGCTTGTGAAGTTGTCTCAGGTCCTGCTGCATTTCCCTCCACCCAGTTGCTTCCTTCCTTCCTTCCCTCTTGTTATCTACCCAAAAGCCACCTATAGCCTATCTGTCTGCCTAGCCTTCGGTAGGGCTCCAAGGGCTCTCACAGAGCTCTCAGCCCATGTAGTGTCACCATTCCCACCTCCTGCAAGCCAAGGGACCCCTGATGCCTCAGGGATCTCCAGCAGCCAAAACTACCTGCCTTTTTCTGCTGAAGAAGTGGTTTTGTTTCTGCTACGTAACTGGTAAAAGGATGCCTTACAGGGAATTGGAAGATAAAAATAAAAATAAGCTATTTTAATTGAGTGTTTCTGAAGAGGCTCTGTTTTTCTTGTCAAGACCCTCTGGAACACAGAAAGCCTAACTCCAGGGTATGGCTGCACTTGAAACCAAAACCTAAGCTAAATCTTAAGCAGAAGCCAAAGCCAAACCAGAAGCCCAAATCAAAACCAAATGTGTAACTCTATTCCTAGAAAGTCCTCTTTTAAAATAAAAATGCAATTATGTAATTTTCTCCAGACTTGCCTATACACAAAAGCTGTAACCATTTTACTAACCCCTTTAGAAGCTGATTTTTATATTAATTATGATAGCCTTTTCAATTTTCCTTTAGGTTATTCTCAGAACACCTTGCACTGATTCGTCTTTATTCATTCCTTACCGACCAGAGCAGCTTTTGTCTCTGGACTCCTCAGAGTGAGCATACTATGTATTTTTATGTTCAGATTGTTTTAGTGACTACCTTTGAATAATTTTATGAAGAATAAAATTTCTGAATTCCTTAATTAAATTAACCTAAGATTTGTATTTCTAAAGGAATTCAGGTACGTTACCCTCTGCAGGATTTCAGTGTGGTCTATGGGATAACAGTGTTGACTGGTTGTGTAGAGGTAGAAAATTTCTCCAAAGGGGCACCAAGAGGTAGGAATTTCTTCAAAAGGGCAATAGAAACAGTATGAGGAAGAAGCTCTCTTTACGCTGTGTCTATTCTGTTCAGTGAGTAGAGCAAGATGCCAAATGTTTTTGCTGACAGGTCTTAGAAAGATTACAAAGATTAAAAGATTACAAGATTAAAAGGCAACTGATGTGAGTTTAAACCTTATATATCCCTTAGGTAAAAGGAGAACATTTTATAGGAACGGAGTTCCTACTTTGTAAAAAAGCTTTGGTGTTATCTCCTAGTACTGCTGACCCTCTGTAAACCACTGCAGCAGAGAAAACAGGGGAGAAAATAAGTTGGACAACATTGTGAAACAACGCAGTTAAGTGAACAAATGCAGAGCGCAGCTGAAACTGTATTGTCAAGAGCTTATCCATACACAGTTACTTCACAGATTTCAGTGCACATTTGTGTCCAAGTACAAAGTTTAGAAACTTCTCCTTCAAGCGTTGCCATTGTATGCAAGGTTCAGATCGTGAATTCAGGGATGGGCACATCCTGGCTTCGGTTTCACCACCCCTGTTGGTAAAATACAGTTAGTAAACTGGTAAGAACTACTTAGTGGAAGATAACTGCAGTAGCTGAAGTGAAAAATGAGCTAGATATTCTTTGCTAATGTGGTTGATTTGGTGGACATTAGAGAGCAGTTTAACATTGCAGCAAAGGAAGCTATATGAGCAAGCACAATTACAATCCTGAAAACATCCCACCCATGATTTGCTTAAAGCAGAGCCCCATAGTAATTACCCGGGGTTTATGTGTGTTTTCAGTTCTTTCGCTAGTCAGAGGCTTAGTGAATCCTCTCAAAATAAAGCAGGAAGGGCTGTGCACTGATTCTTGGTGATTCACTGATTTCCTTCCTTCCATCCCTAGCTAGAGCTTTCCTGGATGAGTCTGCATGGTAGTGTGTACAGCACTGCAATTAAGTAACTCAAGATAGATCCACCAGCACAAGATAGACTCACCAGTCTGTTACCTACCTTCCACAGAAGAGCAGGGGCAACACCAGCACTGCTCTCCACAAACACCCCCAGAACCTCCTGGCAAACTACAGGGCTCTCCAAGGAATACTTCTTATTTTAAGTGGCACTCTACATTCCTCTCCAATGAACCCTGCAGCAGACGAGCACACCACCAGCTTGTGGTTGCCGGCCTTGTCTTGCTTTCATGGCCTGACAGACCTCTCTGTTCTCTGTGCCTGAGAAACAAGGTGATCCCAGTACAAAAGTGAGTTAAGTAAGCGAAAGTAAGTTTTAAATAAATCTGAAAATGTTCTCTTCTCTGAGCTGTCACACAGGATTTCTCCAAGGTGTCTTTTACCTGCTCCAGTTCAGATAAACTCAGTAAAACCCTCCCACAAAGCCCTGGCTTCCAAAGAGGTTTCCCCTATTCCAGCTAGATCACAAATACCCATTAGGGTGCTACTAGGTGAAAGTTCACCTTCCAAGAAGCTCTCGAGTCATGATTTCACCTTTTTTTTTTAAAAAAAAATCAGTCTAGGAAACCCAAATGTGTGCATGGTGTAAATGAGCTTGTGATGTCTGCAAGGATATAAATGAAACAACATTCCAAACTGTCCTGGAAAGGTCCTGCCATAAGCTGATTTCTCCAACTGTACCCCCAATGCCTGCTTAAAAAAATCAGGCAAGGTTATGTTCACATGACCATGAAACACGCCAAGATCCTCAAGTTCCAGCTGAAGGTTTACCTGATAGTCCATCTTCATGCCTGGAAATGATTTGTGTTTTGACTTGTGTCTTTGGAAGCCCTTGATTATTAATAGGATGATTTTAACCATCAAGATCAAGAGTCATTCAAGATGGCTGGAATAACTTTTTCAAGTTTCTTGTGTGCTGAGCTCTAACTACCAATGAGTTTTTAGTACTGGTCAGAGTAATAACAGTAATTAGTTGTACCACTACAGTCAGACACAGAAAAATTACAGAAATGATGAGCTTCTTGAAAATTTTGGTCTAAAGACATAAACTCTGGTGAGGAACTCCCACTGGACTGGGAGTTGTAAGTGCGCTTTGGTGTAGATTATGCGCTCTTTATACAGCACTTCCCTGATCTCCCATTAGGGAAATCCACTTCACTTGAGAAGGAACAAAGATAAATCACTGCTGAAAATGCCACTCTTAGTCTTCTTTTTGTCTTCAAACAACCCATGTAAGATTAGTGAGACTATTTCAAAACAAAGTTTTAACACATAAATACTAAAAGCAGCTCTACAGTTTCACGGAATTGCTTTTTCAACTCAGTATTCCTTTTATCTCTTGGCTTTTATCTTTTAGCAGTTTTTACACAATACATAAAGACTAAATATTATTTCTGTGTTAAAAATGAGTGGCATAATTCCTCATTATCTAAAGTTGATTGAAATTTTCTCAATAGTGAGGAAAGGGGCAAAACTTGGCCTCTAATAGCAGTAGCACTTGCCCTGTTAAGAGTTTAATTGAATCTAGAGCTGCCCTTAGGTTTCTACACCCTTTATTTGCATTGCAAGAATGATCCAACTGCCCTGTCTTATTTTCCTCCTTTGGAACAGGATCCCATCACCTGTTCTTGCCCAGATTTTTCCCATATCCAAAGTTCCATATATTCTGTTTCAGAGTCTTATCACTCAGTTTGCAGTGGCATAATGCCACCCTATCTAGTAAAAGGACATGGCTCAGCACTCAGCAAAATAAGTAAAACCATTTCCACCGAGAACCAACAATGTGAACCAAACAACAAACCATAACTGTGAGCCTTCCTCCATTGCTCTTTAGCCTTTAATTCCTACAGGCTCTCAGGAATTCTTTCTGCTTTTTCTTCCAAAGCTTTCAAAACAAAGCTGATAAAATGATTTTTCTCTCTACAGCTTTTCAAGGTTCTTTAGAAAGAGCAACCAAATGGTAAGTGAAAAAATAAAAATGGCATAATGTTCTGTAAACAGAAGTCTCAGAATTGTTGCTTTGAATAAGATACGAACTGCTAAGCCAGGAGAAGTGAGTGGTGCCTCTGGACCTCTGTAATTATGTGGATTACAGATCACACCTCACTGCCAAGCATTATTCCCACGTATTCTCCTTCAGTCACTAGCTGAAATACTTGAATTATCCATGCATAGGTTGTTTTTTTTATGCTTGTGAAAGTGAAGGTGGCCTGAACAGGAGGGCAGGACACAAGGAAGAATCATATACCCATGAGTTTCACACAGCTGTTGCAGGAGGTTGGAGCCACTGCTAAGATTCACAGCTGTCTTCTTGTCCATCATAGGTCTAGCAGACCTGCAGGGGTTAAGACAATACCACTGGAGTTGTTGAAGGGGACATACAGACATGACTGCACCCTGTAACTCTATGTGTCTTTGTATTTTGCAGCTTCTGGCTCTATTGTTCTATTCTTATTTCAGACTGATACAACTGGAATTAAATTACTTACTAAAATTTCTGTCTGCTCCAACTCCATCACTTAGATATTTTGTAGAGAAAACTGCCTACTTGTTCTTCTATGCAGACTGAGGAACTCCTCACTTAAAGTTGGCTGCTTGCTATCACTAACCCCAAAACTTGTTGTCAGTAGCAGTAGCAACACTGTCAGTCCCTACAGGTGAAAGTCCTGAGTCACACTTCAGTTCTCACTCATTTCCAAATTCCACTGACTTCCCTCACTTCAAGCCACTCAGGATGTCATATGAAATGCATAGGGGATGTGCATCATTGAGTTAATGTGTATGTTAATACCTTTTTAAGTAAACTAATGTTTCAGTACAAAGTACTGTCATTTTTCAGTTTCAAAGGCAATTTTGTACTTAAAATGGTCATTCATTCTTCCCTTTTTCTTTTCATGTTGCAACCCTTCCATTCCAAAATCAGAGATGCCAGGCTTCGTCCTGAAGGGCTTTTCCTAGCAGAATTGTGTCTCCAATACTAATGGTATTAGTATTGTCCAAGCTTGATAACTGGCAAACCCAAAAGTAGTGATAGGATGTGTTGCCTATATATTACTAGCTCAGGGCCATGTAATGGCCAGCACTAATTGATTTATGTTATTTCCAGCCATACAAGTATAAATCATGTTTAATAATTCTCTCAAGTAATTTATAAGATAGTGAATGTCTATAGTACACATACTGACACCACAAGTAATACCTTTGATACGCTTTCTTCCTAGGATAGACAGAAAAACATCATTCTCCGTCCTGCCATTAAGCACAGATTAGAAATTTAAACATGTTAAGCCAGAGCTCAGACTACAGCGGTGCACGATATGTAGCAGAAGGGACTGCACATAGGTGAGTTCCATTAAAAAAACCCAGACACTATTAAAATGTAAAGATCAAAATGCAGCCTCCCTGGCTCCCACTGCACTCAACTACCTTTAAGTCATACAACGCAACAATAGCTGCTCTCATAAAGCTTTGCATAGAAAGTGTAGCCTAACTGAGCTGTGGAGTTCCACGACTTTTAAGGCTGGTTAATTTGACTCATAAAATATATTGTGTCTATTGAAATGCACACCATAACATCCCCTGAAGGACCCCTGAAGGACCTAATGGTTTTATATATTTATGTATATAAGTGTATAAGTGTATTAAATGTATAATAAAAATACTGCTATGTAAACATGTTAAATAAGCAGAGGAAGAAAAACACTTTACAGAAACTTAAATGAGCTTGTGAAAACAAGAGCAACAGTGGTCAGCGCAAGGTGTGAATGTATAGCAGGTTATTTTGCACAAAGACTTTAAAAAATAAAATATCAAAACTTTTTGTTTAAAGAACATGCTGCAACATCCCCAAGCAGGATATAAACAACAGAGCAGCCACAATGAAATGCTCTGTCTCCTCAAATAAACAAATGATGTTTGTTAACAATTATAATAAACCAACAGAAACTGAAATAACATCCCAGATTCTTTAGACTAGTTGAGCTGTGCTGGGTGCATATTATAGCAGGAAAAGCAAGCAAAGGCTGCACTAATCCAGTTTCCTTTTCTCAGAGATGGCTGGTAGTAGCTGGAGTTACTTTGATATTACTGCACATTGTGTCGAACGCTATCTGCCCTCCAGAGCCAGAATGACAGCAACAAACCACCTGGATATAAGAAAGCCTCCTTCTCTTCACCAGATGCTAACACATGACCCCTTGTCTGTTGCATCCCAGATCAGGTCCATTTGGATCAATGAACCAAATGCATCCTAAAGCATCCATGTGTAATCATTACTCTGCCTATAATCTGTGTGTTTCTCTATATAACCCCCTTCTGTATTTAAATGGAAGTGTTTATGGCAATTCAGGCAGGTGGACAAAAGCCTGAATAACTCTAGAATGTGTATTCTCAGATTAGACACATTTCCAACAAAGCTGTTATTTGTATAACTACAGAGGAGTATTACTATTCACAACTTTTTCTTTTCTTCTTTCTCATTCTTTACTCAGTAAATCTAGTAGAAGTTTCTCCTAGGGCAAGAACTGAGCTGAGTGCTAAATAAGTCAAACACTTCTTTGTTTCAGGTAGTGTTCATTTTAAGAGCTGTACATTAAACACTGCATACACATACACAGACATACATACATGAAAATTGCAAGACGTTTCTTCACAGTTCATTGGGAGAAAAGCCAGGAAGACAGCCATTACTACTGCGTAAGGCAATGTACAGGCTGCAGAATCAGTCCCTGTTCCCATGAATCAGCACCTTTCATAAAAATTCAGATGACATCACAAAAAAATGTGGCAATGGAGATTTTTAGGTGGTCAGCCCTGGCCTGCCTCAAATTGGTGGAATTAGAGTTAAGAGAAGGCCAAAAATTGTCTCTCATTCAGGTCAATCACCCTGAGATGGTTGCTAAATTGCATCACACTTCCAAAAGAGAAATGAAGTCCCTGGAAGAAGTTTCTGATTCAGGGTGGTAGAGTCTATGCCTGTTTACTTGACAAGGAGTTTGATAAGGCCCAAATTCAAGTGAGGAGAAAAGTGATCTTGTGTACTTTTTAAACTCCCTTTTGCTTTCAGCCATCAGGGTACAGAGGTTCGGGTGGGTGAATAGGTGGACCGTAAACAATGATCTCTGCTTCCATATTTACTTAGGAATGCTATACTTGGCACCACGTGTTTCCAGTAGCGGAAAGCTCGCTTCCTGATGTCAATATAACATTTGGCAGCTAACACACACTCCCCAAAGAAAACCATGGCACAGTTTGAACACAGTGTGCAAGGGTCTATGATGTTCAGACACACTGGCTAAGCTGTTATTTTTTGACAAATCTTACCCCAAAATGTGCAATACAAAAGAGAGAAGGCTTAGGCACACAACCCAAGCAGATTGTGGGCTGTAGTTCTGAAAAGACTGACAGAAACTTTTGGAATATTCTCTTTGCATACGAATGAATTGCAACAATCCTTGAATGAAGACAGGCTTTTGGTTATTTTGTGAAATAAATATTTTCCATGTATAGCATTTCCCAGTAGATTAACAAGCAAATGCAGTACAAGCCTGTGCCTACATTATCTAGAGCTCTAGGATCCCAGGAACCACTGTCTTGCAAAACATCACGTGGGCACAGCATCATTGAGAAATGTCAAGGCCATAATTCACTCTACTCCTTTCGTATACAAAAGAGAAGAATTCTAGTCACAAAAACATCTCCCTTTGCCCAAAAATATGCAGTTTCCTTGGGAAAAATAACGAATTCTAATTTGTTTTTGAAGGAAGTAATCTTTTTTCTTGACATATCTGATAAAAACAACAGCCCATGATTATCTAATCTGAAGGTCATGTCACACTCAGATGACTAACCTATCTACTCAGTGGATGGAAACTGCTGCCACCACCCATCATGACAACTGTCGGCAAAATAAAAGCAATGCTGCTGCCTGCCTTCCTGGTACATGCCAAATTGTCTGGATGGTAAAAATAATTCTTAAGAACAAACAAAAATCTGTAATATGTAGATACGCCAGCAAACTTTCAGACAGGAGAGAAACAGAGGTCAAGGAGCTTTAGTAATAATCATATCTTGCAATGACAGGAATTATACAATCATAGAATGGTTTGGGTTGGAAGGGACCTTAAAGATCACCCAGTTCCAACCCCCCTGCCATGGGAAGGGACACCTCCCACCAGATCAGGCTGCTCAAGGCCCCATGCTCCTTTTAGGAGTGCAAGAGGGAAGGGTGGTGTAGTCAACACTCCATGTTGTGAGCAGATACCATAGCAAAGTCTGGTCTTCCATTGGTTGAGTGGCTTCCCTCTTTCCCTTTCTACTTCCTATGTTCACCTCCCACCCTTCCAACATTTTAATTTCCCCTATTCCAATTCCTCCCCACCATGACTGACCTCTCTTACCAGCACTACCTTCTGCCTGGGCACCTTTCTTTGGCCCCTCTCCAGGCACGTATTGTCCAGGCAATGGAGAAGGCAAAGCATAGGGTTAGCACTGCTCACCTGCCTCATGAGGGACACGACTTGGGGAGGGAGGGGGTGGGGGGTTGTGACACCTCTGTCCTCTCTTCTGTCCTCTCTCCAGCCATGAGTTTTGATGTAACTCTTCAAGAGCTTTGAGGTCTTTGTTCTCACTGCCAGGTGTGGGTGAAGTTACTCCACAACAGAGGAGCTGCTGGGTGAAGGGATATGACAAGCATGAGGCAGGAAGGAGCCAGCCTGCTCTCCTGAGGAAAGTTAAAGGTTTTGTACTCCTGAGTGCAAATCCGGGCTGGGGTTTGTCAACAAATCCTGCCTGAGATGGTGTTCATCTGGCAAGTGCCTTCAGGCTCTCCTCATGAAGCCAAAACACAAAATAACTATATTATTGAATTAGTCTCTTTCAATAAATACTAATGATGTTGGAGCATACCTTAACCATGGTGGAAGATATGAATAAACAGGCATGCCACCACCACAGGCCAGGTCTGGCTGAGGACTGCTCCTCCTGGCCCTACATCCCAGGGAAGGAAACAGGAGGAAAGAATGGGGTTCTCGCTGCCTCAGGGATAAAACACAATGTCTATCAAATTGTAGGGTGTTGCTTGTCAGGGACAAAAACCCAAACAGTTGGTTCCTTACAGCAGCTCACAGAGGAAAAGTGCTGCCAGAGGGAAGATCCCTGCTACTTCCTCAGCCCACACAAGATGGCACCAACAATTACCTAAGATTGCAGCCATGATTTCTCTGCTTATGGTGGGCTGGAGGTACAGCCGCTAAGCTGAATGGTGCAACCTTTCTGCTGAAGTGAAAGCATTGTAAGAAATAAAAAATAATTAAAAATCCCATATTCCTTGCCAATACTTAAAAAACCCTGTGGTTTTCATGCTGCCTGCTGCCTTCTTCTTTGCAATGTGAAGAGAGCCCAAACCAGCAGCTTGCTGTGGCTACCAGACTCTGATTTTAGGCTTCATTTTCTCTTAATCTATTGCTTAGATTAATTAGCTCCCTCTTGCTTAATGAATGGTTCTTACATTACTATTTTGCTGCAAAAGGAAGGGGAAGACTTGATTCACTCAAATCTTTTTAGAGCAAAACCAAGCAGTGTAATTGTTAATTAAATCACTAGATCTAATTAAACTATTTGGAAAAATTTAAGAAATTGAAAGCAAGTGAGAAGAAGAAGACTTCTCCCTTTGTGTTGCTCTGCTGAAGTGTTCACCTGAAATCATAGATGTGTATTCCTCCTCTGAGCTTTTGCAGGTTTAATACCGTATTTCTCCAGATCTTTTGTCTTTGCACTTGCAAACTTGGCAAGGAAATGGGAAATGAGAAAGCAAATCTTCTCATCGTTAATGTTTATATAAACCGTAAGTGTTTGCCGTACAGCTGCAGCAGCATGTTTTTTTTTGTGTAAGGGTTTAGTAAGGACTATGTCTTGGACTTGGAAGCCCAGCTGTTCAGATATAGCAGCTGAAACTGGCCTGGCCAGCGCTCAACAGTGACAGTATTACAGCAAAGACTGTGTGGAAAGTAGGGAGAGGAAAAAAGGTAGAAAATTAATTTTAAAAAATTAATCCTCCTTTAGGTCCTTTGGCCAGACTGCTCCTGGAGCTGAGGAACCTGAATCAGGGCCCATGAGTAGGGCTCTGGGGAGGGAAGGAGTGGAGCTGTTTCCCCCTCAGTGAGGGGACCCAAGTAGCTTCATCTCAGCTGAAAGCTGCTTGTGTTCCCCAGGTGACTTTGTTGATCAAACTTTGTGTACATGATATCAAAGAGCAGTGGTTTACATTTAAGCAGCGTTTTTAAACACAAAGGGCTTCTATGTCTTTACAGTCTTTGTATCTAAATTACATCACCTCCTGCTGAAATTCGAACAGATATATTTGATATGCAAAATAGCCATAGTCTAATTAAAAACACTGCATCTAGATTGCTCTGCATGCCACACTTGCATCCAAAAATGATTTTATCCTGTATATTTTTATGAGTTAATCAGAAGTTGCATGAGAGGATTACCGCATCATCAGGATAAAACTAGAAGACAGAAAGAAAGATCATAGTTCTAGTAATAGTAATGATGAGTAATGCAGTCTAATAATAATAAATACTACAGTCTTTGCAAATTTGTAATTAATTGCAATGTCGCTTTTGCATTGAGACCTTAACAGTGTTATCACAGTCACATCCCGTTACGTATTAAAAACACTCTGCTAAGGAAGACTACATTTTGTCTTTTCTGAAAGGAGTGAGAGGTGGTTTTGCATGGGACCGGTTGAAAGAGGTACAACTACCAAAAGGTTACTGTAGGAAATTTCTCCCTTGCTCATGGTAATGTATTATCAGGGATAGGACCAAGGAAGTGAACTAAATATAATGTTACAGAACAAAATATTGTTGGAAATATTTTTGGTTCTAGGAAAAGTGGAAAAAAATACTAGGAAACACCAAGGCAGCTGTTGCAGAACTAATAAACTGTTCCTAGTTCTATTCATATGTCACTTGCTAGTAACAAGTTAAATGATACTTTCCAAGGATTCATCTCTAGCTTAAAAGGATTCTCCAAGGAGAAAAAGAAACGTATAGCTCAGTAATATGTTTGATCCTCCCTAAAGCAAAGATTTACTTGCAAAGGAAAAGTATGTCATGGGCGTTAATGACTGAAATAATGGGAATATTTTTTGGTTTTAGTGTATTATGTATACTAGGTTAGTTAGCATATAACTGAAAGGGGGTAAATCCACCAGTAACTTGATTGCTTTAATGTAGGGCAAGTGAAATAAAATTTAGAATGATGGAAATGTTTAAATTGCAGTGCAACAAAAGTGCAATCACTTGCAGCTGATAATGCTAACTTTAGTAACCACCAATATGTCTCCAAATGAATGGTAAAAAAGAATGAATACTTGCCTCTCAGTTCATACCTTTGATATATTTAATCAGTCATAGATAAGTCAACTTTTGAACATGGAAGTATGTAACAAAGTCTTCTGAATATTCTTCCTTACTTCTCAATGAAATTTTGGAACTACATTTGACATCCCATTCCGTCCACTTGGAATACATGTTCCCACAACCTGGTTAACTTTTCATGCCCTCTTAGAAGATCTTCATTACGGTCCTGCTATTAGAAACTACTTTTTACATGAATAAAGAGTGTGCAATTGCCAATTGCGGTTTCCAAGTAATTGAAAGTGCAGAATAGGGAACGATAAAGAAACTTTTTAGTGACTGAACATAACTAGTATCTCTTTCAAAGTGCACTTTAAGATAACTTTGGCTTTGAAAAACAATATAGGCAGATTTT
Organism: Tapera naevia; assembly: GCA_033556795.1. NCBI lineage: Eukaryota > Metazoa > Chordata > Aves > Cuculiformes > Neomorphidae > Tapera > Tapera naevia. The sequence continues at coordinate 6,995,285 of JAUMJJ010000175.1, read as the reverse complement.
ATACATGCTGAATTTCGTGCTAATATATTGACTGAGATAATCACAATGAAGAATTAATCACTAATTACTTCCTCATAAATAAAGTTGTTCTTTGAAAAAAAACCCACATCGTAGCGAAGTAGGAAAACTAGAAAAGCCTTTTCTTTCCATGCAATCAATTCTTTTTCTTTCCATGCAATTAGCTCTTACTGTCTGATTAAAGAAAACAAAATTTACCTTAATATATATATTTTTCCACAAAAAAACTTTTTAGGACATAATAATGCTTTTTTAAGAGTTCTGAATCATTTGTATGAAGACTACTGTACAGCATGTATGTGCTCTTACATGAATCAGAAAACGGTCTGATATTTTGTAGTTTACAGATAATGATAAACTATAGTTTCTGTTCCTGAAGTTTTCCCATTTTGTACAATTTAAGGAATCTTTTACTTATGTCAGTATACCTGAACAGACACAGAAATCTTCTAAATACTGATTCTTAGAGAGCAGCATGGAAAACTGAAGTCAGCTCCAACCATTTCTGTAGAGAGCACTATAAAGTGATGTTAATGAACAGAGGTATCTAAAACATATTTGACTTAATAACACTTATGTCTGAGCCAAGGAGGGACAGAAATAGAAAAGACGGAGGCAAGACTGTAATCCAAGCACGCTTTGTAAACGATGACATCAGAAGAGCAACATTAGGAATATAGGAGAAACTAAAGCAGTCTAAACTCACTCTATAGCAAGCTCCGAGTCGCCCAGTGGAACAGCACACTGCTGTCACAGGCCATCCGTTCTTCACAAAGTCAGGAGTCACTCAAGGCAGATGAATACTATATTCAAGTACTGAAAAATACCTAATTTGGCATGGATAGGAAAAGAATTGCGGTTCCTTCTTATAAGGGCAGGATCACAGAAGAAATAGGATTTTGTATATACCTAGAATTTTCTTCTGTTTGCAGCATCTGTGAAAAGGCTTTTTCCACTTTAACTTGCCAGTGCATGAGCTAAATAAATATGTAGGCAATGGCAGTCCCTATCTTACAGGTATCATGCTGGAAAATATGTTTGTTCATAAAACACTCAGTGGAACAAAAAATGCATTTAACTCACAGTTAAGAGGCCACAGATTTCAGCCACATTTGACCAACTTATTGCCTGCTGATTCAAATCTGCCGAAGACAACTTGCTGAAGTTCAGCGAATACCTGACAAATGACAGTGAGGCTGATTCACTTCTATATGAGATCATCTGTCAGATGAACTCTTTGATAAGCAAAAATTTTCCGTTGTGAATGCACCCTACTCACCAACATTTCCACAGTACTTTGTAGCCATCACACCTCATGGCCTAAGGTCCATTTAAACTAACAGAGACTCAAGTGCTTTGAAAGCCGTTATTCAGCTTTGGCTGATAAACAAAAAACATGGAGAACTGGAGCCTGGAGCACTGCTCTTCAGAACACTTCTGAAGCTGACCAATGGTGTGGGTACAGCTTTTGGGAGCAGCTGCAAGTTGCTGCTATACGACAAGCAGTAGAAAATAGGAGCTTTACAACTACCTCCCTATCGAAGTTTCCAAAAAAAAGTCACTAGTGCCACAAAGATGGCAGAGGCCAGTGAGTCTGGCAAAGGCATTTACCCTTGTGCTCAGCCTAAAGCTGAAAAGAGCTGAAGAAAACTTCACACTGATTTTTAACTACCCACATAAACAGGATATAAGGATACAAGGATAGGACCTATACGGTGCTTGATAAAGAAAATAAACACTTGGCATAAAGGTAAAAGAATAAGGAAAAATACTTTCTACCCTGTTTTTCCTTTCCTGTTCTATTAACTCCTTGATGTTGTTACTTCACTGTCTCCTGGAAGTCACTGCTCCTGTGCCACAGTTCTCTTTCAATAGACAACTTGTTATCCCTCTTCAGTGTTCCCAGTTTTCACAATCTGCCTTCAGATTTTACCCGGTACATTTCCCCTCCTCCCAAGATCTCCTTTGTCACCTTGGCTCTCTGTTCTCCTTCCTTGGCTCTCCTTCTTTTCCCATCAAACAGATTGTTTCCCAAACCTCCCACTCCAGGTTGCTTTGTCTGCATTATATCATCCCATCACAGGTGGCCCTCAGCCCAGAGAAGAGATTACTACTTAGCAGAGACCGGAGTTTTATTTTACCTCTGGTGCAGGTTGCCTGAGCTCCCACCTCTGCTCCATTACCCACCCTCTATCTGTACGTCTGCATATAATTGAGAAGTGCCTCCTACACTGCCCTCAAGGCTTGGTGGACAGGTTCATGGGGAGGGGATGCACACCCTGCAGAGCTGCAAGTGGGGGAAACCCTCAGGACACATCTGGCAGGAGCAAATCCTTAAGAATGCAGTCATAGGAACCAAAGTCTCTGCTGAGTACAAGTTTGCACTGTTTGTGCTTTAAGGGCTTGTTACTATTTTTTATTTTGGCTAAATGTGCTTGGTTGGCCATATGTTCAGCAAACAGCCCTGTGACCAACTGCTACCACCATGCCAAATCTCAAAAGCAAAGAGATTGAAGTGATCTTTTAATATAAAATGAAATATTCCCCTTGCTTGGCTTTGATCTGGGAATAAAATACATTATTTTTACTTATGTTTTTCAAGTGCTTGTCTATACCATTCCAGAATGGGCAGTGGCATCCTAAATGGTTAATGTTCGGCTAAACTATAAGCATCTAAGCAGGAAATTATAGCAGAAAACTGGATAAGTGCAGTAACAGCGGGAGCTGCAAGGCCCCCTCTCCCCCACACGTCAAAACAAGTAGAGATAATATCTGAATGCATTTGTGTCTAGTTAAAACCCTGTGCAAGTTTATGGATAAATTAAACGCAGATTTTTGGTTTCTGGCAAGTTTTATTTGTGATTGCCAGTGGTGCAAAAGTTAACATAGACATCCAGGACTGTGGTGGAAAGAGTGCTTCTCAAAGGCACTCACATCAAGACTACAAACCCAGTGTTTCCCTCTTTTCCCACAAAATGGGGAATAGCCATGATGGATGGTAATTGAGTGACTCAATGTCATGTCCTTCCTCACTTGCCTTTTTCTCCCCAGCTGGGCTCACGTTCACTCTGCCCTGAGAGGCACAAGGCAACAGTGCATCCCAAGAGGGGACAGGTCAAAGAGTGACAAGATCAGTAATGATTTCTTTCTTAATTCACTTCCGCACCACTCATTTGTGATTGGGCGAGGATGGGATCACGTCTGCCAAGTTGCCTGCATAGACAGCTTCACCTGGATGTGCTGCTTCACACTCAAGATGAAACCACCCAACCTTTTCACAGCTGTGGAGGAAGGGATGCAGTAGCTTTAACACAAAAAAAAAATCATATTTTCTCTTCCCTCTGCAATGATGCAGGTGGAGAGATGAAGGGGTCTGTGTTTCTCCCTGACTCCTTTGCTCTCATATAAGGTAAGAGACAATCTCATTTTCAGCCTTTACATCTTTGTGGACAGTAAGCTGTTTACTTACATGTATTTAGAGCCAGAGACCCTCATGGTGGCATAGGAACTGCTAGGATGGCAGTGGGTGAGTGAATATTATTACGACACCAGAGCTAAACTGTTCTCTAGGAAAGAGTTTTATTTTATGTGACTTAAGCAATCGTGACTTTCTCTGTTCATATTCATGTGTTGTTTGTTCATTATGTCACCACAAGAAAGGAAGAAAACTTGTCGTTGTTTAGAAATTCAGTCTTTCCATGAAAATTCCTGAAGTTCCTCTCTTTATTAGATTTCCATTCAACTTTTTTTTTTTTTGTTAATGTAGATGTGCCTAGAGCTGTAAAGCAAGAAGCTGATCTGCTTTTCCATTGCATTCTGCTGCTTCCGTGCCAAATCTCAACACGTCGAGTCATACACACTTGTTCCCTGCTTTAAAATAAGCAAAGGAATCTATGTTTCCTAGAAGAGTCATGAAAAAAAGGAAACCACTATAATAAGCCACATTTCTTCCTAAAAGGCAGAGGTAGCAAAGAAGGGAAGAGGGGAAAACGCTAATGTAGGATGTGTTCGTCCTATTAGCCTAGCAACAAAACAGTGGAAGGCAACAGCACTCTTGGCATTAAACATATTGGAAGACCTCATGTCAACAAAACAAAACAAAAATGCATTTGTGATGGGGAAATTTCACCTTAACTTGATGTGTGTAATTTTGTTAGTGCCAATGCTAGGGAAATAAATTCTGCAATATCCATTTTATGTGAGGCTCTATTTACCATAACAAGATAGATTTGTTCTGGAAAATTTTTTGTCAATATATCCTTTGTGAGGCAGTACCTTTATCGCTTAGCAACCGTGTGGGAAAATCCATCAGAGACATGGAATTTAACTACAAAATAGGATGGCTCACTGTAGGTTGTAAGCTTTGGGAAATCTTCACTGACATACAAATACTTTCATGCATTTACAGTGTCTGTGTCCGCTGGCAGACAATAAATCAAACTAGAGGATGGAAGCTGAAAAAAAACACTTTACCTCTCATTAAAAACAAATTGATCAAGGCACATGAAATGCTGAAATAACTTCTCTACTTCTTGCTCTTGAGAATACTCTTTCACATCCATACACATTGCCCATACCTTGTGGGAAACTGGAGATATACATGCCATATTTAAAATGTTTAAATGTCATCACAAAACAGTTTTTCCAGCATCAGAGATTTGCAGTGTCATATTTCAAAGGGTAAGTCAGCAATAATAAACCTCTTGTAAGCAACACAGAGGCACTGAGCAGACAGGAATGCAGAAGATGGCAACACTCCTCAGGTGCCTGTGCTTTTCAAGGCACATCTTAATCTCTGCTTTTATTTTATCTTTTTCTCTTCCCAGAGAGAACCTGTGCTCTATTTTAAGGAAGTTAAGGGTTAGCTAAAATACTTGAAAAAGCCTCTAAGGGATCTCTTTTAGTTGAGCTTTGAGAAATCCCTTTGATCTGCATGGCATTCTGCTGGCTGTTTTTGAAGGTTGAATTTGTCCCTCAGGCTGGTCTCAGCTTCCCCCGAGCTGGCTTGCCTGGGGTGAAGCTGCCATTGCTGCAGCTCAGCCTCTGCAGTCGCAGAAAACGAAGGGATGGCACTGCAGGCTTGTAGTCTGTCTGTGGCATAAGGAAATGGGAATTCCCCGTATGTCCCTTCGTGGCCACATCCGGAGCCTTGCAGCTGCTGAAGCTTGGCTGTACATCGGATCACTCCACAAGGATACGAACCCCTCGGCTTCATCAGTGCATGGCTCCAGAAGCACGTGCACTGTAAGAAAAGGACTAGGATGTGGAAATGCACTTTGCAGAAGGGACATTGCCAGAAATTTTGAGGGAATGAGTTTGAGGCTGGCTGGCTAAAGGTGTCTTCCAGGTACACACGCTTTTCCCTCCAGACCCCTCCCCACATTACCACACAACAGCCTCTGAGCAAACACTGGTGGGTGATTCACCCCAGTGCTCCCTAGAAGACAGCATCATTTGAACCAGTCCCTCACCCACAATAGGTCTTTATGGGCACAATTCAAAGCACAGTAAATACTTCCAAAGTCTTTGTGGGTTCATACCCCATGAGAAACCTTATTTTAAAAATTTTATAATTTGTTCTCCTACACTAGTGTAAAAGCAATCTGTTATTTGCCACTCAGATAAGAGGAATATTTCTGTATCCCTTTACCTCATGTTCATGGAGAAGGCACAAAAATAGGTGAAATTACCTGATTCAGTAAAATGTCCCTCAGGACTGGAAATCTTCCAACATACAGAGAAACAGTAAAGTGCTACTAAGGGACTAAGGTAGTGTCATGTTGTTCTCACAGATCCTTATTATTTTAGCTGGGGAGAGAGGATCCAGATGAGGTGGGCATTTCCACACCACTGAGCCAGCCTGAGACTAGTGCTGTTCCTAGGAGGATGTTGACAGCGTCATCAAATCAAAAAGAGTTTCTTTTTAATTATGCCTTACAGACCTGTATGGGAGGGTTAGTTGGCAACAAAGCAAATAAATGGCTCCTGATACAAAAACAGCTATTCAGATCTTTTCTGAACTCTGAAAAGGCAGTTGGGAAGACAGGCAGAGGAAAAAGGCAGTCTTTAGCAGAAGTCTTGCTCTTCCAGGAGAAAATCAATATCCAATTATTTGGTATTGCCGTTATAGGGGGGCAGACATGGATCTGAGCAGGGACCCAAACTCACTTCTGCTTATCCCTGGAATGAAAATGCTTTTGCTGCAAAGAAATGCCAAGACCTTCTACTCACACTGTCTGACCCTCAAGCATTTGCACAGGACACGTGAACAATCACAAGTAAAACCCGTGCTTTAAAAAGGCATTTAAATGAGTTTTTCACTTGTCATCTGTGCTTCGATGAAATTAGCTTTCTGACTTGAGCATAATGATTTCAGTCACTGTGAATTTATTTCCACCTAAGCTGTGTTTGCTCTCGAACTTTTTGCTATTGAGTCGCACACATGTTCGGTATATAGAGCAAACAGTTCGGTGTGAAACAACATCATAGGCAATGAGTCACTGGTGCTCTGGTCCACAGCCATCCCACAGAGAGCTTGTGCTGTCAGTCACTGTCATTTGCAAACATAGCTACAAACACTCAAAACCAGACAGTTATCTTTTATAACAGTTTATGGAGAATCTGCCTTAAGAAACAGGAGTTTTGTTAATGTATATCTGGAAGAGCCAGAATAGAACAACAGATTTTTTTGTTAAGAAATCAGGTTTTGGACAAATTCTGGCTAAACTGATGCATCTGAGCGAGATGATTTAAAAAATAATTATGAATTAACCTTTGACTTACAGCTGAACCTATCCTGGTTTCTATGGCAATGTGCAGCTATCATCAAGCATTAGTTTCTAGTGTGCAGAAAAAAAAATGTGTTTACTCATTTTGGGGAATTGTACTAAATAAGCAGTACTAACGCCAGACATCCTGATGCCACAGTATTATTGACTGATAAACCTTAAATCCCTTTCTCATGTACATACATTCATGCCAGGGCTAACACCAGTCAAAAATTCAGCCCAATATTTGAGAACTAAGGCATTTGCAAAATTTGGGTGTTACCTTTTTGTCAATTATTTGATGAGTAGCAGTCATAGACTAGTAAAACAATGTCAAACAAGATGAACATGTGCCTTTATAGAAAAAAACAGTTAGCAAAGCCTTATATTCTCCTTTAAATTATTTGGAGATTGAAGTAACACATGCTCTCAGCACTAGGGCAGGCATCAGTCAGTGTCAGCAAATACTATGCTTGGCACATCTCTGCAAAATTTGGCATCTCTTATTCCCTGAATAAGCAGCTTGCCACTGGCATGATTCTGCATGAAAAATAATCACAAGAATTATTACTACTAATTATATTAATGATATACATTATTTTATATTAAAATGTTTATAATGCCTGGTTGCAGAGTGAAGATAATACGGTAGATAGCACATTGCCACAAAATTCAGTTCAAAATCTTTCACTGCAGGATCATCCTGTGATGAAAGAGGAATCCAAAATGCACCAACACAGAAGCACAGGACTGCATTTTGATGCCTCTTCCTCCTGATGGATGCACCCCACAAAAGTGTTAGAGGTTTGCTGGTTGAGGTCTGGTTCAGATGGATGATGCAAAAACTCTGATAGTTTTTGCTTACCTGAACCAGATGTGACCTTTGAAAGTTCCCTGACATTTCAGAGTTACACGTCAAAAGATGCTGTGATTAAATAAAGTTAGAAATAGTCAACAGCAGTTCATAACCCTCTTTAAAAACAAGATTGCCTGCACAAATACAAATACAGGCTGCTGTGCAATTATGTCACCCCCAAGAAAGTGGGAGTCACAGTCAGAGCTGCTGCTTCTCCCTTTGCTCTAGGTGGCGAGGGAGGTTGTGTGAGGGATTTGCTACCCCAAACCTTGCCGATCAAGGCTGTGAGCACTCTCGGATGCCCTAGACAAAGCAATCAGACTTTGTTCTTCAGTTCCCTGCCCCTGAAACCACTATTTTTCCACATGGACACACTATTGGAGGACTTAAGAAGCCAGAAGCAACATTCAGCCCTGAATCATAAGCCCAAAATGCAGTTGTACACTACATCAGCTATACTAACAAAGGCTGCAGGCTGTCAGTTTTAACCTGTCATTGATTTTTTTTCTATCAGCACCTACTCTGGCTCCATAAAATCTGAAACACTTCAAAGCACAGATGGCCTAGCTTCTGCTCAGAAACATGGCTTTTCATTCCTGTGCAGCTAGAAACAAAAGCTTTTCATCTCTTCAGAGAACATGCATTGCTTCACGATTTTCACAGTTTTTTTAACTCAGTAACCAGTTCCTCCCTGGAGGACCTTTATGTCAGGAAAGACGGAGGGGAAATTGTGTAAAACTTCACACTTAAGTCCATATTGACACACAAAGCCCATCTGCAGAACCTTGTGCTGCCTCTGAGGGTAGAGAGCTGCTGCCACCCCTGCAAATGAATTCAAGTGTGTGAAGACTGGCCTAGAACAAAAAAGAAATCCAAAATCATTGTCATCAAGACTTTATTCTCAGGCCTCTCTGTAAAGGAGGAAGCCTCAACTTCTGCCCACACAGGTCTGAATAAATAGAGCAGATCCAAGTAACCAAAATCAGAATATGAATCGATGCAATTTCTTTTTGTCCAGCCAATATGCCCTGCTTTTGCTCTAAGATTGTAAATCCACTTTCCAAATATTGACAATGAGAATATACTAAAGAAATTTATCTTGCGATTGATCAGAGTTGTGTAAGGATCCAAGTATCCATGATCAGTGCAATGAAGCTCATTTCCCTCAATTTCTTTTTGTCCAGCCAATATGCCCTGCTTTTGCTCTAAGATTGTAAATCCACTTTCCAAATATTGACAATGAGAATATACTAAAGAAATTTATCTTGCGATTGATCAGAGTTGTGTAAGGATCCAAGGATCCATGATCAGTGCAATGAAGCTCATTTCCCTCAATAATATACACACACATACACATATACAGTGTGCCTTTTTCAATCTGACTGGGCAGTGTGGGAGTTTTACTCTCCTCTTTCCCTACCCCACCCATTTTTGGTCTGGAGTCATAGAATTCAAATTCCACTCAGCCCTGTCACAGCAATTTCCAAATCATCTGCTATCTAATAAAACAACCCGTCTAGACAAGCCCCAAGCCAGGCAACAAATCTGATATTGTACTTTAAGTCATCATAAGTATTAACCTGCATTGCTAACATATCTAGCTTCTTCCCTGGGAAATGGACTCATGTTTACAGGTTCAGGCACAGGAACTGGAAATGGGAAAGATTTTTTTTTCTATACTTACATACAGAAAAGCTGCTTAGAAGATGGGACAGAATGGGTGCTGTTTACACCCATGCAGTCGATGACTTTGAAGGGACCCATCTGCTTGCACTGAGCTCCCAAAGCACGTTCAGTGCTAAGGTTAGGCAGCTGGGGTCCCATCAACCTTACCTACACCATATGATGAAAATCCCAGTATCCTCAGGATTTTCTGGCAACCTGCTTTTGATTTGCTACCTCTGAGATAGTGGAAAAGGATCTGATGTTTACTGAAATCAGACTCACTTGTCAGAAAAGGTATTAAAAATGTTGACTGCATCCAACATCACAAATGAGCTTTGTGTTGTGTGAACTGAGAGCTTTTCCTTCCCCTTCCTCTGTTTTTTTTTTTTTTTCCTAAGGGAGTTGATTTGAAAAGAAATCTGTCATCTCTCCTGATTAAAGAGCTCTTAAATACCCAGAAGCACCAATGAAACAGTGGTCCAGTTTCTGGGCATTTCACTGTGCAATTCTGCAATTCGGAGCCGAAGTTAGAGGGTAGAAGTCTTTGCAGGGAAGGTGCACAAGGCCAAGAAACAAGTTTAGTTCCACAAAAGTGGAGTTAGAAGTTTTGAAGCTCCTTTTTGTTAGAAAAACTGGGAATCCAAGTTATGGAAGTACGAAGGCTCTTACAAGACTTTCCTGAATCTCATTTTATTTTGTTTAGAAAGATTCAGTTATGGAATAAAAAAAGCAAGCAACTGATAAGCATAATGCTATAACACTTAGATGTGGGTTATTTGTCTGGAAGCTCTTCTTCCCCAGTCTTTAGCAGTTTGGTCTACCGGAGCTACATGCAAAAAGAAAATACCTCTGGCAGAGTCTGACCCAGCACCTCCTTTAAAGCTTCCATCACAATTGAGCCAACAGTCACAGAAATGAAATCAATGGGAATTAGGCATCTACTTTAAGCGAGAGATTTTTGCCTAGCCTACAAAGTGCCAGTCTACATCAGGATGCAATATTACATCTGATCAGTGTTTGTCTATTTAAAGTTTTGTTCAAGAATGCGAGACCAAATTCCCTCTCACGTGACCATTGTAAAGGCAGAGGGGAGAGTTAGTGAAAGCGAGACGCGTGGATCAACTCTCTTTTGGGTGCATTTGACCTGAGCAGCGGCCAAGACCCGGGGTAAACTGAAAAAGCACCTGGTTGTTTAGGTGAGCGGCCTGTCCAAAAAAAAATGTCATGGTCCCCTAAAGCTGTTTTTTTTTCCCCCCACTAAAGGGGAAAGAAGTAGGTGATGGGTAGGGAATAGTGCCCTCTGATACGGGAGCAGGGTATGCCTGAGGCATGCTTAGAAACAGTCTTGAGTCCTCAGCCAAATACTGAATGGCGAATTCTGATCACAAGTACTATTTGAGCCTTCCCACATATGACTGGTGAGGTGAGAGCATTGACCTTGCCACTTTGAGAATACCGTTATCTTTGTTTTTAGTGCTGATCTGAGTTGGAGTTGGAGTTGCAGCTGCTCCCAGTGAAACTGTTCTTGACTGTCAGAAAAATGATGGTAAACTGGTAGAGACAAATCTGGAATAGAGAAGAATATTTGGGCAGTGGAGTGGACTGCTTAGTTGTACTCACCCAAATGGGTTGATAAGGTAGGATGATGAAAGAAAGTTGGTGACATTTAGGATCCAGGGGTTGAAGGAAGAGTCAGCCAACTGTAGCCTCCAGCATCATCTCCTCTGCAGTAGGCATGGATGTGGTATGATGATGGATTCAGTCATTAGAGGTTTCGAGGTTTGCTTTCATAATACAATGTCCCCGCTCATTAAACCAGCCGAAGGAAACTCAATGGGAAATGGGGAAAAGAGCCTATATTTAAATCTTGCTGGTTTTGGTAACTGAAAGTAGAATGAAACAATTGACTGTTTGTTAATGGATTCTGCAGTAGCTGGGTGACAAATTACAGGACAGTCATGTCACCTTTAGCAGCATGGGCAAGACTACTTAAAAACCTATTTAAATTATAAGAATTATAATGATATTGATTAGGATTTACAGTTAATTTAGTGGTTCTGTTGTAGTAAAGTGAAGTAAGCTGTTAATCTAAACTGCAGTAAGTGTTACAAACACATCCAATTTTTGATTGAACTGTTACCAATGTAAACATGTCATAATAATGAAATGAAAGAAGTCACAAGAACTGTGGTATGAAATTCTAACCAGATCTCCATGACATTAAATAATAGGTAAAAATGCAGAAAGTATCAGTCTTATGGGACTAAAAGGCTGTTTGATAAAGGAAGAAATACTTACACATTGAAGAAGTGAAGATGAAAAATATTAATAACAAACCTGAAGTGCTGCTTCTCTGCATGGTTGAAATATCACATGATGTTAGAAAAACTCATTTATAAATTAATATTTCTTTTTTATTTATGAAGTATGAGAATACAGGGTAGTATATCTGCTATTGGTACATGGAACGTTCAAACGATATAAATTAGACATAACTGTATTGAGGCAGTTATACACGTATCTGAACAGAAAGGAAGAATATATTTCTGCTTAAATAGAGAGCAAAATATGGGGTTGTTTTTCCTTCTCACTTAACATCATAAATCATGTGTTTATGTCTCTCCATTTTTCCATTTGTAAGCTGGAGCTAATATTGCTGTGATGTTTAAAAGGAGTGTTCTGAGAATAAAGTCATATATATAAGGAGGAATTCAGCTACGAAGCACTGATTACCGTCTTAATTATGTATTTCTTCTCATTACATCTGATAGGATGTGAATGCTTGCCGTTTATTTTCCATCTGTGAAAGCCATGTCAGTCTAAATTCAAATTTCTACTGTGAGGGTAACTCTGGGAGAAATGCTTCCAGCCTCCACATCCAGCAAGTGAGAGGTGAGGAGACCCATAACCACTCATAAATACCAGCAAATGCTGCTCCGGGTTTCACAATGCTAAGGATGACCCAGTTGCATGTCACTCAGTCACAGCAAGACAATAGCTGTGCTCAGAGGAAGCCATCAAAGACTTCCAAAAGAACCCTACTCTAAGATGAAAGAGAAAATTATTACGGTAATCAAATTTGCTAAGAGAAAAGGAAAGCTATTTCTCTTTGGGAAAATTTCCAGTGTTGAAGAAAGCAGGGAGAAGGCAGGGAGGGAACGTGATAAGGTCTCACACGTTCAATTGATTGTTCGCATCTAACAAAAATAGCCCCAGTCTGTTCCCATTGTCCTGCAGCTGTTGGCTTCATCACATTCATTGTGTATTTCCTTGTGGCTGAGCAGCATAGTTGCCCAGTTTCCTCTCCTTCATTTCCTAACAAGATCTGCAATGAACTTGTAGGAAAAGCCAGTAGCACTTCAAAACAACACCTTTCAAGTTTTGCTGGGGCCATCCAAAAACCCAGACTTGTATCTCATAGCAGAGCAAGGCAATTTCAGGGTAGCATCAATGCAGGTAGCTGGGTCCTGTCCTGAACCAGTATCCTGATGCTTGCATTTATTTTTTTTTAATTTGTAGGGCAAGTTTGCATTTATGTGTCCTTCAAACTTGCTCATTAGGTGACAGGAGAAGCTTCCTGCACTCAAGGCTAAAAGAACTTATCTTGGGAAAAGAATACATACAAAGATGTGAATATTGTATTTAAAAGGTCTTCTTCTCCTCTATGTATTTAACAGCAAGTGTTAATTCTCCAAGGAATCATTCCTCTATAGGCAAGCAGGTTTCGGACAAAAAACAAAGGGTATAGGCTGTTCCTCCTCAATCCTTCACTGATCCTGGCGGCATTTAACTTGAAATGTCAAAATGACCTAGTGTGGCAGGATTGGTCATACAACAAAGTTGCCCAGCTCTTACAGAAATAACCCACAGAAATCAAATCATCATTCGCCAGAGTGGTATTTTCTGCTTACAGAAGTTAAGCATCATAGCATCATAGCTGAACAACCTAAGATGATTGAAAACATTCATATGAATATTTTGGAGTCCATTAAATTAAATCCTCTTCAGCTGAATTTCTCTCAGACTTTAATTCCATCCCCAGGAAACTACAGAATGCTTTTCTGCAGTGAATTTACAAAGACTGGTATTTTGCATTAATGCCCTTCTTCCAGCATGAATTCAAGATGCAAGATCCTCTCTCCCGTGGTGCTTCTTTTTTTTTAAGAAATATTTTCTTTGTCAAGGAGTTCCACTTATGCAGAAATAAGTTTAGATGTTTCAAGTAAAACCAGTTGGAGGAAAGATTTCCTCTTTTAACTTGTGTTTTGTTGTTATTTACTATTTGTCCATACCTTACCTGTTCCATTGGATAAATCAGCTTAAACAAAATCCTGTAGGTGAAACAGTACTAACTTCTGGTGAGAGATGCTGAATAAGAAATCCAGATAGCTGTGGACGAATCTCAAGGCTATTGTGAAGCCCTCTGTCCCGATATTTTATTAAAATTTGTCCCTTCAGGAGCAAATTCCTGGCACCTAGATGTAGGTAAGCCTTGCACGTAGATGAAGGGAAAAAAAACTGTTTGGGAATGATCAGCTACAGGGAATAGCACCTGTGAAAGCCTCCTCAGTTAAACAATATTTGTCCAGCCCTGCTCCTCCCTCAGCAATCAGTGTGCTTCCTGGACGAGGGACTTGTTAGCCCTGGAAATCCAGCCAAACAGATAAGCTACACTTAGATTCACCTTATTTGCTGCCAGATCTTCAGTCTCAAGAACACTTAGTGCTTAACAACTCTTAATCCAAATGTCAGCCTTCTCCTCTCTCCTCCACTCAAATATTTTGCATAGTTTAGAGTATGGAAAATCTTTGCAGGCATTTTCAGAGCCACTTGCGGCCTTGCCGCAGGCCTTTCCTGCTCCTGGGATTTACTGCAGATACTTGACCCTTGAAACATATCTTCGGACTTTTATACATGGATTTAGTGATGCATCAAGCCTCTAAGAAAAACTGAGAAGGTGAATAAATTCTTTTTGGTTTTAAAAAGCAAAAAGGGAGGAGGGATTATATAAAGTAATGACCAGTCCATGAATTATCCATGACTTCAGGCAACACCTCACACAAAGCTCATTTGAGTACCTGGAACCCATGAATTAATCAGGGTCTTAAAATTGCTGATAAGTTCTATTTGGAGTACCTTTTTACAGTAACTTGACCTAAATTCTCCACTGGTCACCAAAAAAATGATTTGACCAGAGAGAACATAAAACAAGCTTATTTCAAATGCTGTTACTAATGCTCTGGCATGTATTTTAGCAGCTTTTATAATACTTTTGTCCAACATCACAGCAAAGTAACCGTTCTCCCTGTATCAAGTCCCTTAAATTCATAATTCCAAAGTAAAGCTGAAATAGAATAAAATGCATTAATTAGATAAAAACAGAGAAAACCAACAAAGTAATAGTCACATCTACCTCATCAGCTATATGATCATTTCAAACATGTAATACTTCATTAAGTTGAATTAAGAGCAATAGAGATCAATTCATATTGATTAAACGTGAGAAAAAAATGACATTAAATAAATGGCAAGTCAGTTCCTACTGCATAAAAAGTGAACTGTGCCGACTGTTTACGCAAGGGAGATTCTTTTTAGTTTGACAAAGCTTAGTTAAAGAAGGAAGGAAATTCACAAATTTTTTCAACAGGCAACCTCTGTTGATTTTGGGAGATGTGGCTACAAGAGCAAAGATCAGGTATGCAAACTAATAACGTCCATGTTCAAGTCCTGAGGTGTGTGGAGAGACATGAAGAGAAGTATTCCAGTGTGTCCTCCTCTTAATCTCTTCTTTCTGGGATAATCCTTGGACTAAATTGTGCATTTTTTGTCCTTAGAGCCTCTAAACCCTTGTAGACATTTTTCATAACTGTAACAACTCTTTTGAGAGGAGCTGGTGACACAATCAGAGACAACTGCCACTAGACAAAGTAAATCAATCATTGTTTTAAAATTTTATTGGCTCCTTAATACTCACACACAGAGCTGAAATAGGAAGCCAGAGAGTTTGCTTGCTCCTGGGCCTGAGGCTTTTTGCAGCTTGAGTTGGATAGGCTTTACATAATGAGAGGGATTGGGCTTTATAACCCACAAATCCTACCACATCAGCTGTCTAAAAATATTGAGTCCTCCAACAGACCACAAGTTATTTAGTTTTCTTACTGTACCTTACTCCTCAGACATGCCAGGGTACGCCTAATATAAAGTTGTGCTTGAGGTGCCCAGCTAACTCTGCCTGAGCTAAGCCAAGCACTGGAAGCAGCTTTTGTCCAGGAAAAGTCCACATCTGAGCATATGCACAGCTGCCGTATTTCAGCATCTCCTTCTTATGCCTCCCTCAGGCTTAGGAAATGAAACAATGAAGCTCTGTAGACAGCTTTGAGGAAGACATCCCTTTTTTATGCTTTTTTGCCTTGGCAAATACAAAACTTGTTTTGGAGATCAAAAATGTGGCTTTAAAATTTCTTAGACCAATGGTAGATTTGAACATACTCCCAGTATCTTGAAAATGCCTTCAAGCAAGATTTACCACAAGCACGCTTCACATTTTCCACGACAAAACTATAGCCCTCTCTGCTCTCTGAAAGTCTGAGGTGAAAAAAGTCCTGCCCTCAGAAGGGGTGGGCAGCTGTGGGCCTTCCTCAAAGCCCAGAGAGAGGACACTGGAAACAAGAGTGATTACAGATCTTTACAAAAATTGCAAATGTTTTTCCCAAGAAGTACCCTGTGCAATGTTACTGTAACACTTTGCACCAGAACCAGAACTCAGGCAGGCTGACATCTAATAATTTACTTCTTCCTTTTATCCTCCAGTTTTTCATCTCTCCTTGCTCACATGTTTGAGGGTTTAAAAGCTATTTTGCAGTTCTTAGGATAACCCCTGATATCTTACAGAGTACCAACATTCCATGGACCAAAGTCTGAGAAGCACCTTGATGGCTGTTGACCCACCCTAAAATGTAAAGCATCTACCCTGTCTCAGGTGTCTGGGTTTCTTGCTCTGGGACTTACGAGAGAAGCATTGCAGTGGCTAAAGGCATTTAGCTTGTTTCTTTGCTCTAGGACTACAACCATCACTACAAATTTTCAGTCCAAAAGCCATACTGATATGACTGACTTCTGCCTCCCTGAGGAGCACTAGAACTTTCTCAGGTGTATTTTAGAATGATTAGTACGTATGGCCTGGTAACAGTTTGATGATGTTCTGAAACACTACAAATGTGTTGTGGAATCATGATACTGATCCTCCCCTTGCTATCAGCCTCGCACCTTTTCACATTCTATAATAACCCATAAAATGCCTGCACTGCCTTTTTGAGAATTTTGTCTAGATAGAAGCTGTCTCCAATTCTTCTGCAGGATGCTAAATAAAGCCAAAGCAGACATTCAGATCTTTGTGAATACTCACGCAGCTGGAGTCATGCTTCATATCAACAGAGGTTTTACCAACGGCTTTGCATTCTGTTCTGCTGCAGATCCCTGTGATTACCAGTGCCACCTCCTGGTACCTAAACATACTGAGATCCAGCCATGGAGGAATTAATTGTAGGAGGAAGAAACACAAAATATCCCAGTCCTCATTTCCTGCTCATTTTTTGTTGTTCTCTACAGCTTTTTTATAAGCAGCTATTTATTTTAAAGGTAATCAAAAAGTTAAAAATTCTTGTAGCTTTAAATTAATGAAAGGGCAGCACAGCTGTCAAAGGCAGGCAGGAGGCTACTATTGGTTTTCCTTTCCAGGGTATCTTTAACAAAGCTAAACTCAAACCAGATATGTGCTCATCAAACCAGCTGAAGATGAACAAGAGAAAGTTTGAGGTTTTAAAGTTTTATTCAGAAATGTCTACATTCATTGCAGGACTGAGGAAAATCTTGCAGCATTTATAAACCTTGGACACAAAAACTGAGATTTTGACTGAAGATTTGAAACCCAGCTCGGGTATAAAATTTACACTGATTTGCTCAGACAAATGAAAGGAAGAGATTCAAGGCCACAGGTTAGGACACAGCTGCTGGCAGGAGGCAGAAAAGGACTCTGCTCAAGGCTCTGCCAATATTCTCTCTCAAAGTGACCAAAGATTTGCTGTTTCTCCCAGTAGCAAGTCAGATGTTGTCCTCAGGTACCGTCTGCTTCAGTATTCTTATCACTTTCAAGCAAAACCTCTGAAACAGCTACTCCTGAGTGCCCTGCTCACCTCCTGGGCTTGGTCACACTTTTGCCAGACTATTTATGGAAGGCAACTCCCAGAAATGCAGATGAGGGGGAAAATTGACATATAAGCACAAAAGCAAATGATCTTAAAAGCTGAAGCATAGGATCTATTTTTTTCAGCAATACCTTCCCATCTCTTCTCTGTCCATCTTGTGTAGAGCCTCGCAGTAAGAGAAATCACAGCCTTGGATCTGAAGAAGCAGCATTCCTCTCCCTGTGCCCCCACATTAAACACTTTTCTGCTAGTGCCAGAGTACCAAATGGGCCTAAAAAGTAGCAGATCAGGCAGCCTCTTGCTCCAGGAGAGGGCAGTGAAAAACTGTTCAGCTTATCCAGGAAAGGACAAATGCATTGTTACCTTCTCAGTAATGCATAAACCCAGGTAGATTCAACAGGAGGAGTCATGAGTGGGGTTTCACGTGTCACAAGCATCATAAATTGATCTGTGTCACTGTTTCCCAGGAAAAAAAAATGCAACCGCTTGCTCACTCTCTGCCCACAGAGAAGAAAAAAAAGTCATTAGAAGGCGGTGTTTTCCTGCACTAAGGTTAATAGGTCTCATTTTTTCTGCCAGTGTGGAGGTAGGCAGAACCAATACAGGAACTTGTAATTCTCTTTTATAATTAAGATAATTTGATGCGCTGGCCCTCAATCATGTTTTTGGATGCTGCACTGTCCATGGCACATCTTGGAGAGACCACAGCTGTGATTAAACATTTTTGATAACGCATAAATATAACATTAGTTTCCTTGGTTAGGTTTCTGATAACATCATTCATTTCAGATCATTCAATTAGTGCAGACAAAGGGTCTCTTTCCAGGAGACATAATGTCATTGTCTCTGGAAAGGAACGTACTTCCCAATGACTGTTTATCACTCTGTAATTACAGTGCTGTAGCAGCCATGCTTTATATTACAAGGAGTCCTTTTTGTGTCCAAGGATCTAGCAGTTCTTTGTTTTAATTTATTTTCCTCTTAAATACCTCCCACTATTTAAGCAATAATTCCCTGTAAATCAATTGTTAGCAGCAGTTAATGACTGGTTGGTTAATTAATAGCTGAAAGCAAAGCTGAGGGTGTTCGCCCCTCTAACAATCCAGCAGACATTAACTGTGGGATTGTTGCTAACATACCCTATAATCAATTACTTCTCGCAGCGAAAGGGTAGTCTATGTATCATTTAAGAAAGGACTGGTTGGGTTGCTGTAGGTAATGACATTAGGAAAAATGAGCACCGACCTGTGGGTTGAGCCACAGGCCCCTAAGTGGGAAGTGGGGTAACAGTGTTTGTGCAAACACATCTTAGTGGCAGGGTCTGCGGACCCAAGCCCCTGTTGATTTTGGGGAGATGCTTATGCAACCTTCTCTTATGGTGGTGCAGCTTTGGCCACAGCCAGCTAGGATCTGGGAGAGATGGTGTGCAGGAGCACATGCCAGGGGCTATGGGTGAAGTTTGCACAGCCTGTGCTTCCCTGGCAGCAAGGAGAGTGCTCACACACAGAACAGGCTGCACTGGCGCCGTGAAGCCTTAGGTGCAATGGCTGTGGCAGAGACAGGGCTGTCCCTGCACTCTCCCAGCTGCCTCTGCCAGAGCTGTTTTGGCTGAGAGTCCTGCAGACCCCTCAGAATCATGTGGGGATCAGCCCAACTACTGAAACTGAGAGCTGCATCCTTTCCAGCAATGTGGCACAAAACCCTCAGGTTTTGCCCGTGTCTGGATCTGGTTGTTCAGAGCATTTAGGGGCGTCTCTGCTGGAGAGCTGCATTAAGGTGTTTTTAATGCAATGCTCTGCTGCTCTCTCCAAGGGTCAGATTCTGAGATAATTTCTTTTCACAATATTCTCAATTAATATTTATATAAGCCTGTTTCGTCTCTTATCTTCCACAAAACAAGGTTTGGAGTGATGCTGCCATGGAGAAAGAAGAAGGGTCTAAAGCAGGCAGTAATTGATGTTCATAAAGAGACTATGTGTAATGGACCAGCTGGCTTATTATGAGCTAAAATACTGCAGTATCTTCAATACAGAGGATGGTAACAGAGAATAAATGTTGACATTTTTGTGGTGAGCAATGCAAGATCATCAAATCAAACAATTTCTGGCATATAGTCAAAGCAGTATTAAAATGGAAACTTGAGTGTTAAGAACATTTTTGTATTTTTTTTTCTCCCGAGTAGAAATTTGTGGCTGTAGGAAAACTTATGGCATGAGTTCCGTGCACTGACAGGGAGCCAGGGGTCCCCAGCAGGCACCATCTGACTTGCCTTAAGGAAAAATTAAAAAAAAAAACAGCAAGGAGCATCCTTGCAAAACTGTGCCAGTTCTTCTCACCCAGACATTAAGTGGTAAATGAAGATAATTTCTTCTTGTTATCTTCTCCACGACCAAAAAAAAAAAGATTGCTGACTGTCTTGTTCACAGCCACCTCTACACTGCATGCCTGATGCCATGTTACTCTCTCAGCCTTCTTTTTCCTGAAGGGAACAAACCCAATTCCCCCAGCATCCGTTTGCAGCTTGTGTTTCCTGGAACCCTATGTTCTGGCTGCTTTCCCCAGATTTTCTGCACTTTCTCTTCATCTGCAGGAAAAGGTTGCACCCACAATTGGATGCAGATCCTCAAATCTTTTACAAACATGCTGCTGCCTGTATATTCCCCCACCCCCATATAAAATCTCTGCATCTCTCCTTCCCAGGCACAGCACTATGGACTGTTCCTGATGGAATTTGAATATCTGGGAGCAGTTTTTCCAAGCTGTGAAGATAATTTCAAATTCAGATCCTGGCATCCTAGGGCTTGCAGCATCTCCTAATTGTGTCATCCACAGGTTGGGTTTGTTTGCTTGTTGTTCGGTTGTCAATAAGAACTATTTAAGAGAGCTAGATATAAGACAAACTGTTGAATGACCTACTTGAAATATCCTCCCTGACAGTGAGCTAGTGCTAGCTGTTGCTGCAGAGCTATTTTTCAATAGGCTATGCACCTATCTCATTGGAATTATTTCTATACCGTATTCTTTAGCATGTCATATATGTCAAAAAGAGTTACTAAAAATCAAGCACTATTGCATTTGCTGCTTCCTCTTTATTCGCTAGACATGTTACTGTGACAAAGAAGGAAATAAGATTGATTTGACATCAACCACTCTTGACAAACCTCTGTTTTAATTTTTATTTTCTTCTCTTTTTCATCATCATATCAGCTGGCTACTTCCAAATTGATTGTTTAATGATTTGTTCCTGAATCTTTTAAGGACCTTAGTTAGATTGACAGGTCTGTAATTCCCTGGGTCCTCCTTTTCCCTTCTTTCAAATATAATACACTGTGTTTGCCCTTCTCTTGTCTTCAGGGACCTTCTCTCTCCTCTGTGAGTTCTTAAAGATAATCACTAATGGCTCAGCGATTGCTTCAAACAGCACCTTAAGTACTCTGGGGTGAATTCCATCAGGCCCTGCTGACTGGAGTACATCCATCTTATCTAAATATTCTTTAATCTATTCCCCTCCCCTTCCAGTCTATAGTTCTGCCTCCTTTAAAAAGTTGAATTTAAACAATTATTTGTGTCCCCTGGTGACTGATACACTTCATAATTCAACACAATTAAATGTTCTTCAACATATCCTCTAATATTTTACGAGATTTGTATTTCTGATCTCCATGTTATAATTCTAAAAAAAATAAGCTTATCAGTCCCTACTCACTAGTTGCTAAACTGAGACACCACTCTTAAACATAGATTTATGGCTGAGGGTGAAGCAGAAAGAGGAACATGATTAAAACATTGTGTTTTTTCGTTCAGAACTTCAACATCCACTGACAGAGCTGTGCTGATCACAACAGAGGTTTCCATTTCTTCCCAAGCTGTTACTAAAATATAACCAGCACCTATGAGAGTGCACCTGCAGCAGTGTCCATGAGGCAAGGGCTGCCAATAATGAACAACTACAGTACTTTGAATTTAGGAAATTGCTAGGTCATTTAGACGTGCTCTCAATGACAATGCACCATGTCCACTGGGTGGTGAAGCACTGGAACAGGTTGACCAAAGAAGTCATGGAAGCCCCGTTCCTGGAGGTGTTCAAGTTGGATGAGGCTTTGAGCAGTCTGATTTTCTGGATGGTGTTGCTGCCCATGGTGGGGCCTGGGGAAGCAGGTTGTGGAACTAGGTGATCTTTAAGGTCCTTTCCAATAGAAATCATTCTATGATTCATGTGTTGTGGGGGTTTGGTTGGGTTTTTAGTTTGGTTTCTTTTTTGTTTGTTTGTTTGAGATTTTTCTTTTTAAATAAAACATCAGGATCTGCGGAAAGTCACGGTGAGTTTTCCATGTAAGAACTACGTGGAGATTCACCTCCTCTGCTCTGTTGGCTGCTGCATGCAGTAGTACCCAGTAGGAAGATAACTCAGGATTCCAGCTGTGATAGCTGTACAGAACACTCTTTACTGCTATCTTTAAGAAAGTCGTTTTTTGCCCACCCTGCTCAGTAGTTCACAATTATTACTGAGCTGAGTGACAGTGCCTGCATACCAAGGCTTTCTGTAAAGCAGGGTGTTTTTAAAGTCAACACTCTCAGGTTTGTTTTTATTATCAGTTCAAGGGTCTTCTGCCAAAATAAAAGATATTTCATAACAGCAATTACCTTCTGGAGGTCTGTAGGTTAAGCCTTGCCCATTCCTAACAAGTCAAAATGATTGCAAGAAATCATCTTTAAAATTAAAAGCACTTGGCTCAAGTGAGAGTTATGAAAAGCTACTAAGAAGCTGGAGAAAGCTGGGGTACCACTGAAGACATCTCCTGTCTTTCCTATCTCCTCCACATGCCCAAGTCTCTCAATGCACACTTTCTGTTTGATCCTGCTGAGCCTGGATGACCAGGAAGCAATGTTTGTGGCTTGAAACCCTGCTCACAGTGACCTTGATATTTGTGACTCATCTGCAAGCATCCCCTTTACCTGATGCAGGATACGAAGAATATATTAAGGTATGAGTTAGGATAGGATGCAGGGATGGCTCATTTCCTTGCCTTCTCTGTGTCCAGAGGGGATTTGTCCTCAAGCCCTTCTACTTCTCAGTTTTATGTGCAGGCTGAAGGCTTTAAACTCAAGACTCAGCTGTGCCAAAGTCTGAATTTCACTTTATCACTACCAGCAATTGCTGCGTGTTTCTTAAACAAGGCAGGGCAAAAAATCTACAATAAATTTTGTAGTGGCTTAAAATAATCATTCTCATTCGACGGACTCTGTCTCTGGAAGTAACACATTTGGAGGACACAGGCAAAAAAAAAAATTAATCCTTCTTCCAAAAGGCTTTCCCTCTACCAAAATAATAATATTGACATTTGAAATGAGACCTGGCTTTAGAATTTTCTAATATTTTCATTAAAAAATTTGATGAGCCTAAAATGATTCTTTTTTCAGTAATATATTGGTTCTGATGAAACTCTCACTAGCAACACTGCTGAGGTGCAGAACAGAAATTAAATGAAATTAAAATGGAGAGCTGCACCACAGATCTAGCAATTGCCAATTGGAAGGATACTGACCCAAGACACAAGGTACTCCCGTTTGCACTTATATCCACATCCTATATGAATACAATGGTCATTAGACCTACCTTCTGAGAAACAAGGTTTTCAAAATCTCCACAACAGACTAACTGCCACTTAAAACAGATTGGAAATTCTCATGTCTAGGATTTTGTCCTATGGAAAACTCAACTTTTGAGTAGTATTTGAAAGAATTTACTATCAGATACAACTTCCTTGTAATGTCTCAGGCTTATTTTCTGATTTTCTTCTTGGTCTGTCAGATTCCTCAGCTGAGAGAGTTGCCTGACATCTGTTCTATGCTGCTTGCATGGAACAATTACTATGTTCATCTATGTTTTCTGAATTTGGAAAAATCATGTAAGAGGAGTCATTTTTGTCTCATGACTCTTCCATACCTCATCTAATATACAAACATAAATGCTACTTAAATGACCCTTTTCTCTGAGCTTTACTGACATCCTCCTTTCTTATTGCATCCTTGTTCTTTCCACTATTTTTTCAGAAATTTTCCTTTGAAGGGCCCTCATTAATCTATAAATGTTCATTTTGTTAGGTTGAAGAATCTGTCCAGCCTACATTCAGGTTATCATCCCTCAATTTTGCATTTTTAAGATGTGTTTCAGAATGACTGCATTTTCATGCGTGATTTTAAACTCCTACTTGTAATTTTGTCTTCTATTATAAAACCTCCTTCATAACCCCTCAAGTGAGAAGATGATAAACGATGTGCTCTCCCCTTGCCGTCTTCCTCAAAGTTCAGTAACTCAGCAGGCCGACTCCAGCAGTAAGCTTAAAATTGTGAATTTTCCAGTTCTCAAAGCACTAGAGGAGCCAAGACTATAAATCAGTTTAGAAATTGCTTGATAACAACATATAAAACTGCCTAGTTGGCCTTAACCAAATGTTGAGTCAGTTTAGAAGCATTCGTGATTTTTTTCTCCCTTGTCTAGAGTAACAGTAAACCTTTGAATCAAGGCTTTCACAATAAGCATCAGAAACAAATCACATAAATCTCACTGGAATTAGGAATTTCTCATTGTTTATTAATGTCTTTAGAGAGCACAAAACTGCCCATGGAGCTTTGCTCCCTAGATGAGCCCCTTATCTTCTCTGCATGAATCTGCTCACCAGTAAGAGAGTGTAAAACTTGACTATTCTCATTATAAACAGTGCTGCTTTAGTAATTTTTAATGCTACACTTCCAGTTCTTCGGAATGGCAAATTTTCCAGTAGAATAAATTCTGTACTACTGCATGGAGGATTCAGAGCTTCTCTCTGAACTACTCAATAACCGCTTAAAAAAAGAGAGGAGATTCATTGCTATCTTTACTTGGAGGAAGAAAGTACAGCCCCTGGATGGAGCAGCTGTCCATAGCATCCAATTGTTTGTTCTCATTGCACAAAAGAATAAATAAAAGTAAAATAAAAATAGCTCCATAGATTCATACACTGATTTCCGGCTGAAGTTTCATTTTGGGTTGTCCCTGGGACTGCAGCATTAACAGAAGCTGTTTCTTAGTCACAAACACGCTGCACAGCAAGTGACTCGATCACTCTGTGTAAAGAGCATTGCTTTTTCCTCATTATTCGGTTGAACAATGAGGAAACCCGGCTACCCCTAATCACAGGCTGCCACAGCAGAGGACACAGCTCACTCCTATTGTATGTGAGCTCCTACACACTTTATTATATGGTTCCCAAAAATGAAAAGGGTCTATAGATCTTGGCTGCAGGGTCACTGGAAAATGGATGCGTGTCCCTGATGAGAAGGCAGCCCAGTATTCCAGATTTCTGAGGTGGATCTGGTGGTTCAACCATTTTTGGAGACACAAAATATGACATTATAGAATCATTGAGGGTGGAAAAGATCTCTAAGTTCATCAAGTCCAACCATCAGCTCAATACCACCATGTCTACTAAACTATGTCCCGAAGTGCATTTTTTTAACACATACAGGGATGGTGACTCTTATCACTTCCCTGGGCAGCCTGGTCCAATGCTTCACCACTCTTTCAGTAAAGAAATTTTTGATAATATTGAATCTAAACCTCTGCTGATGCAACTTGAAGCATTTCTCTTGTCGTATCTCTTGTTACCTAGGAGATGAGACCAACACGCACCTCACTGCAATCTACTTTCTGGTAGCTGTAGAGAGTAATAAGGTTTCCCCTCAGCCTCCTCTTCTCCAGACTAAACAATCCCAGTTCTTTTATCCAGTCCTCATAAAACTTGCGCTCCAAACCCTTCATCAGCTCCATTGCTCTTCTCTGGATACGCTCCAGCACCTCAGTGTCTTTTCTGTAGGGAGAGGCCCAAAAATGAACACAGTATTCAAGGTGTGGCCTCACTAGTGCTAAGTACAGAGGGACGATCACTTCCCTAGTCCTGCTGGCCACACTACTTCTGATACAAGCCAGGATACCACTGGCTTTCT
Source organism: Tapera naevia (assembly GCA_033556795.1). NCBI lineage: Eukaryota > Metazoa > Chordata > Aves > Cuculiformes > Neomorphidae > Tapera > Tapera naevia. The sequence goes on along the minus strand of JAUMJJ010000175.1, from coordinate 6,969,789 downwards.
TGGTCACCTGGTGTCAATCAGGACCCCCAAGTCCTTTTCCACTGGGCAGCTTTCCAGCATTCATCCCCAAGCCTGTATCATTGCCTGGATTTGTTGCAGAATCTGTCACTTGGCTTTGTTGAACCTCATACTGTTGGTCTCAGCCCATCAATCCAGTCTATCCAGACAACTTTGTAGAGCTTCCCTGTTCTCAAGCAGCTCAACACTCCTGCACAATTCGGTGCCATCTAAAAATGGCTGAGGGAGCACTCAATCCTCTCCATCCAGGTCATCGATAAAGAGATTAAACAAGACTGGTCCCAGCACTGAGCCCTGGGAGAACACTTGTGACCAGCTGCCAACTGGATTTATCTCTGTTCACTTTAACTTTCTGGGCTTGGATATCCAGCCATTTATTCACTCAGCCAAGTGTATTATGATATTAATATTATCCACAACACAATTCTAGCAGATCACCTTAATATTGATTTTTAAGCTTCTTTGAAACCTGGCCATTTTAAACTGTGTCTTGAAAAAAATCTATCTATAATGTGCTCCTGATTACAAAACCCTTATTATAATATGATTGCGTATTAAAGCTGCAATAATGCTCAGCTTCCCCTTGGACCAGAAGCCCTCTAATGGAGGGATAGTGCCCTTTCTCAAGTAGCAGTCATACAAAAATAAACAAAAAATACAGTCTGATAAGTTGCTGGGAGGAAAGGAACAATTCCGAGTCAAGACAATAGATGATATTAGAGCAAACCAGAAAGTCACAGCTCATACTCTGGTCACTGTTCTCAGCCAGAAAATAGCACTAAACAATCTCTCTTCATTTAAAAGTTTTCTCTCTGAAAGCAAGTCTCTTACTGTTTGTAAAACATACTGTAACTTGCCTTACAAAGCTTTACATCCTCCATACTCCAAGCTATAAATTCCTGTGGTTTGTGAGCAATTAGAGGAATCTCTAGCTACAGATTACACTTAGTATACATCCCTTGAATTGATGTTTATGAAGCTGAATAATTAATGGTCTGCTGGTAGTAACAAATTACTTTGAAGATATTGTGTCCTTTAATATGCTGAGGTATAAAAATCAAGTGTTTAAAAGACTTAGAAAGTGTCATGGTTTTTAATGCATTTTTTTTCTATTGGACATGTTAGCTTTAGAGCCATTGGGAAGGGGGGGATATTATACTATAAAATCATCAATTTTATAATGAAAATATAGCATTCCCTGAAAAAGATAGAACTGTTATCAGTCACTGATACTGCATTATGACAATCAGTATTTTTTTGTATCTCAAACTAATCATCAATGGTTATAGTCACACCTGACTGAATATCTGAATTCCTATTCAAAAGGGATTTTCAGTATGTTAGATTAAAATTACATAAGTAATTTATACATAGATATAAATTCTAATGCAAAGCTGATATTTTTTTGACATATTAATTTTGACTGAAACAAAATGTTTTAGTTTTATATGTTCAGGCAAATCAAAATACGTTGCTTTGACTCCCTTCAAAGTTAAACAGTATTTCTGTGTGGCTTAATAGTGCCTCCATGAGTTGTGCTTTCCATGTTCTTTGCATTGTCTCCTACACACTTCCTATGCAAAATGTATTTCCTATGATGCAGCTTAGGCCTCAGATATAAGAAACTTCCAGTAGGTTCGTTCTCACCAGGAGGCTTCTCAGCCCCCTCAAAAAATGAGAGCACTCATGGGACTGCAGGATGTGGTCAGGCTGGCCTGCTATGGGTTCCTTTTTCTTTCACAATGGGCAAGCACACCATGGTTGGCAAAGCTGCAGTGGGGGAAACCGGGCACACAACATGCGCTACCCAAAAGCATTTTGAAGGTGATGCAGGTCAGTGCTGAACTTGCTCAAAATACAGTATTTTGGTTCTGTGTTACCAACAGGAATATTTCAGTCTCTGCTAACCCCATGACAAATGAAAGATTTCCTTTGTATTTTCATTTCTGGAACAACAGAACTCTTCTCTTGTATAAGCTTGATCATGGAAGAACTACATTTTGACATGAAATTCCTAACGAAGAGTATTTACAAGCAAATGATGAGACTTCATGAGCCTAGCAACTGCTGCTCAGTTGTTAAAATATCCAGCAACAGATTAGATTTTTTCATAATTGGAACCAAAGTATTGATTAAAAGAGAGCTAAACTGATGGAAGGCTGCAGAGCAAGGTGGTACTGGCTCACAGCCCCTGTGCTGTAAAATAAAGATTTTTTTCTCCAGGTGAACCACTTCCCTTTGAAATATTTATACCACCTAAGACCTTTGCTGGTTCTCACAGTCATCCCCAGTAACATCCCTTTTCCCTAGTGCTGCATTGCTCTTACAGAAGACCTTGCACCTGGTGTGCTAATGCTAAATAACATCATCAATTTTTCTAGCTGACAAAAGGTAGCCTCCACCCTGGAGTCTGAAGCAGTATTTTTCCACTTGATAAGCTGTGTGAAGTGAATTGCCTACAGCAGCTCATTTGAACATCCCATCCTCAGGGACAGAGATGCTCACAGGGTAGGGTAGGCAGCTCCTTGTGCCACCCATTCCATTCCTCCTCCTCCTCCCTGCTTAGCTGAGAAAAGTCAAGGGACAAGCCATGGCAAGACAGGGTCTGTGGTGCAGGCATGGCACCGCTGTTTCTCAGCACTGCATTATCCTCCAAATTGAAAGGAAAAATAAACAAGTAACACAGCACATCTTAATCTTCACTGCCAGTAGTGACAGCTTTACTCAATTTTAGTCAGTTATTGTGTAATCAGCATGAATTAAGCAGCAGAAGGAAGGCTCGCACCAGGATCCAATAAAGTGGTGGGCACTGAAGTGCTTCAGGGATTCACTACTACACACCTCCCTCTTTTTATTATCCCTGCAGGTTCCCCATCGCTACCATCAGACAGTATCTCTAGGCAGCTCCAGTCCACCAAGAAATCAGCTCCTCCTGCCACACCTGTCCTCAGGTTTCAGAAACAATGGTCAGTCCAGCTTGTCTCTGCAAGGGGGTTATGTATGCATATCTGCCTTTCTTCATCTGCTTTGAATAGTCTGATAAGAAGGCTTGAAGTTGTTACTAACTTGCAGCAAATCCTTCTCACACTTCTAATCAAGAGCAGTGCTTGCACTTGGTCAGTGCTCCCAATCCCTCCTATCCTCCACCGGATTCAATGGCTCCAACGGGAGGTATGGTTTCTTTGGAAAGCCAAAGGTAATTTCTCCTTTATATGTTCCAGAGGAAAGCAGCAGCTTCAGAATCACTCTACTCTATGTTCACACTTCTCAAAAAATTAGTAGCTGCTTTCAAAAGACATAGGTCTTGAAAGCCATCTAATTTACATATGGAGGGATTGGATATTGTTGGCTGCAATAAGGAGGGGCTTTTATTAATGCCTAGGTTGTCCCTATGGTCAGATGCTGACTTTCAGCCCCCAGTTCTGTGTTTTGCACATCATGTAAGCCATGAGGATATTTATCACTGCAAACTTCCAAGCACGTCATTAAGGGGTGATTTGGGACAGCTCTTGTGAAATCTCTGACTTCAACTGCATTTTACCACTGCCATTAGACTGTCACATAGGGGCTGTAATCTGCAGTAATTCTGTCTAACTGCACATACAAGGCAAACAGTTAATGGCTCCTTCATAAATCCCAGTGATAGAGTGGCAAGCAGGCTGTGGACACAGGCTCTGCTAATTAACTCCGGTGCAAACTTTCTTTTTACAACATTCCCTGGGAATGGAACTGAAAGCACACGATGGAAAATGTTCATGGCAGGGTAAAAGAGGACATCTAAAGGAAAGTGAGTTCCAGCATAAAGCAGTTGCTCCTTGTGGCTGCAGTATCTTTCCTGATGCAAGGTGATTCTGGCCCACATTAATTATGATTAGAAAATACATTTAGACAGATAATCGTCAAATTTATCCTGAGAAGGATGGAAAACACTTCTGAAAAATCTGAAGAACATGCAAACTGCCTTTGATTACAGAACATTACAAAACTACCCTGATCCAAGACCCAAATTTTTTTTAAATTCCACACGTTATTTACCTCCTCCTACCTGAAACACTCCCACCTCTTGGCAACTCCCTTTCAAAGCTCTTTGCAACATCAAGAAATTCAAATGACTGCTCTGAGAGGAAAATAGTTTCTAATTAAGCATACCGTGTGGGTGCGAATGAAGCTGGGCCCACTCCTTGCCTCACTGATGTCAACAGAAAAATGTTTTCTTTTTTACTGCAAGCATCAGCAGAGGCAGGGGCGATGGGGCGTTGCTCCTAGATGTGGTTTTGAAGAAAGAGAATCGTCGGTATCAACAACTAATACGCCTTTTCTTAGGTTTGGCAAAAGAGCTTGAAGTTTCCTAAATATCGGACTTAGGATCCAGGTCTGACTGGGAGGCTGTGTGACAGACCCTTGTCAGAGGTCAAAATGTGCCCGATGGGCAACAGCTAGCCAAGAAAGTGGGTTGTTTCTATAAACACCAGCTACTTATGAGTCCACCCTGGATGTGAGTATCAGAGCAGAAAATCTTAAAAACCTTGTGTACCACATTAAAGCACGATTTTGTGGTTTTGAATCAAATTTAAGCATTTGGGGAATGCTTTATGGCAAAGTAGGTTATTTTGCAGACTGAAAGGGTACCTAAATAATTTTCAGATATATTTCTTCATGTGTCTGAGAACTGAGTTTAAAAGATAATCCTAGATTTCCTCTTTTTTCTCTTTCTATTATAATCTTCCCACAGAAACATCTGAAAAATAAAAGGAAGCATTGTAAGTGCTGATGAACAGATAGAGACAACTCTTGCCAACATCACGACATAATACAGAAAAGTGAAGACAGAGCACATTTTCCTTTCATCTAGGTGGGAATCCCCTCAGGCCAGAATAGCTGTAGATGGTGTTGATCTCCACCTTCCCTATCTTTTTTCACACTCTAACACATCCCTCTGTGATGCTCAATAAGTACAGCAGTGTTTTGTCCAGTGTCGCTGTAGGTTACATTTGGTAGTAACTCCTCAGAAAATACCCATTTGGAAAGCTGGAAGAAAAAAAATAATGAGCTGAAAGCTTTGCCTGACACCACTCAGAACTGTGTAGTTTGTTTGTTGGAGATAACTCAGCTTTACAACAGTGTGATGGATCCCAGTAGTGTCAGAACAGAGGTTCTGCTTCTATTCCCGATAAGCCTCCTGCGCTGTATGCAGAAAAAGCTGAATGTGCTGATGGATTATAGCACCTCAAATTCCATTTAAATTTTCAGTTATGAACACTTGAGTTATTTTTGCAACAGTAGCTGGTAAAGTTAGGGTCTGTGTGAAATACGAAGAAATGAGAAATTTATTATATTTCGGTAACATGAAATTACATTTTCCTTGTAGAGCTACACTGACTCTCAAAAAAACCAAATCAGTAGCTGATATCTGGAGGTCCTATATACTCAAAGTTCATATTCCTGCACTTAGTGATATATTTTCCTTCAGAGCTCAGCTTGTTTGGCAATAGGAAGAAGCGATCCAGTTTTTCATTTTGATGAGGTTAGCACTTCTCAGAGTTCACTTATGAATAATGTCGGCAGGGAGACGTGCATCAGGCTGATTCAGAAGACACATGTGTCAAAATCTATCTCTCTTGATTTTTGCTGAAGTGTTTCAATATGCTATGGTACTTCACAAGATTGAAATAAATGGATTTCATAGCCCTCATCTCGCCCAACCCCCATCTTCCCTATAACTTCCATACTTTTGTTGCAGAAATACCTGAGGCTGCTTTTATTTTTCTTAATGCAAGTCTCAGGGTAATTTAAAGACTTCTCTCTTGAACTTGTTTCCCTACAAGCAGATCAGCATGGCAGCATCTCCCACCATCACCCCCAAAGTGGCTCCGAGGCCTTTCAGGAGCTGAGTTTCCTGACAGGAGACAGTGGTGCCAAGACAGTATTTTCTTGCAGTAATTATGCTTTTATTTCTTTCCCTCATGTGTAAATGTGTTGTGTTGGTTGTTCTGATTTAAGGCTCAGCTGGATTTTTGAAAAAAAAAATATGTTTTGCCATGCTGTAATGGACACTGTGGCTAAACTTTTTAATTCTAGTAAATCCTTAGTTGGAAAGCACTTGCCTTGAACTAATTATGTTCTCATTAAACTAAACAGAGAAATCCTTCTCCTTCCTCGACCCTGCGCACCATGAGGAGACCTCTGAAAGGTGTGACCATGGCAGCAAATTATCCTTTAACCCTCAGGTTCTCAGCAGTCACCACCACAGTTGTCAGTGAGCTGGACCCAATTACTTACACTAAAATGGCATTTCATACTGGTTGCTTGAACTCCTTAGTATATAATGTTCATAATGTTAACCCTTCTTATTAGAGGAAGTTGAAGGATACAAGCGGAATAAAATATATTTTTTAAGAGAAGAATTTTTTTTCACATGTAAGGTTGAGCTTTACATGCAGCACAGAAGTGTGATAATGATATATGAGAAAGGGACAAAGCTATGGATAGTAAAGCACAAAAGTTTTTTATGTTAACTGAACAGTGTTGTTTCTCAGACTTATTTAAAACTGAACCAGTTTCATCTGGCTTATCAATTTCTCCAATACTCTGCTTGTGTATCATGCCAGGAAAGATTTACTGTGCCCCTGGGATAGGAGCTACGGATGTCATGTAGGAAAGCAGAACAATGAGTATAATGGAACAAACAAGAGAGACAAAAAGAACATAGGCATTCTCCAACACTTGCTCTTTTTTTAAAAAAAAACTAAATCTGAATTTTACTCACATAAAAGTGAGGAACCTATCTTGTTTCATCTTGGACTCCTGTGACCTTGTCACACCAGAATGGTTGGGCTTCACCTGTTTGTTGTGTTCAGTCAGTATAGGACATAATGAGTACTACAAATCCCATGCATGAACTTCAAGGTCTGGATGCTGAAATACCGGATTAATTCTTGTCAGTTCAAGCATTTCAAATAATTGCTAGTTGCAGATTTCTTATTCAGCTTGAACTTCAAGGAGATGAATACTGACTTGCCACACTAACACCAACATTATAGGGTTACTCACGTACTGCATGGAAAACAGGTCTCCACCCCACTCCCCACATATTCCAGTAGCTCCCAACCCAAGATGTAACCTGTTGTACTGATCTGAGAGGAGAAATTTGCCTCCAGCACAGAAGATGTTACTTTGTCTCTTCAGCAGCAGAGATTTTTTTTTTTTTTTCCAGAAAGGAGTTCCATTTCCTAAAAAATGTGGAGGTCTGAGGTTGGGATATTTCAGAGCCTGAGTAATATAGATGCCCTCTGAAAAAGCATCCAAGCACCTTGAGACCTTTGAAAACCCCAGGCTTGTTGTCAGTGCTAGCCCAAAACCAACCATGCAAAATGCTGCTGAGCAACTTGAGAATTTTTTGGTCCTGTTGAGAATTTAAAGTGGAAGAGGAATCTAGGGAAAGGAAAGAAAGGACAAAATTGGAGCAGCTTATCCATTGTGAGGATGCTTTAGTGGCCCTCAGATAAACCTGATTTTCTGAAAATGAGGAAGGACATAGAGACTGAGGGGATATAAGGAACTGGCAGAGGAACAGAGGGCAGCCCCTGTCCCTCTTCTGGTACCCCAAGCAAATAAAAGGAGATCCTTCATGGAGACTTAGTACCGTGACTCATTATTTGTCATTCTAGCAAAAGTTTTATCATGTCAGCAAAATTATTTATGGTATATGGCACTCAAAAGTTTGATCTGAAAGAATAGCCAAAATATTGCAGCTGTGATGCAGTCTAAAATAGCATAAAATAGAGATAACCCACTCACGAATCACTACATTTTTCTTCACCCAGAGCCCCTTTTTCCGACACCCTGATTTTCCCAGTGGGTGTAGCAAACATGGGCAGATGTGTGTCTGTGTTACCGTATCCCTTGTGCCCAGTGTCAGATCTATAAGATGACCTTCACCACCCTGCACAGCTGCCCAGCACAGACCTGCTGCATCACATATGGCCACCCACTTAAACCTTTTGGGACTGAGGTTATTAATAGGCTTTTATGAAATGCTGGAGAAGAATGAAATTCAACTACGGATGAGAGACTCTCTTTTTTTGGTATTAGTCTTTCCAAGTTTTTAGCTCCCATCTCTCTCTTTTTCCTACCCCACGGGGGATAAACAGCCCAAACAACTTACACAGAAGTTTAGCCACTGCGTAAAAATTCACAGCTTGCTATGGGTTTCACAGAATGACTCAAAGAGTTTGCTTTGCTTTTCAGATTTTGTAGGTTTTAAAAAAGAAATGTCTAGCAAGTCCTACAATCTTTCTACAGAGCCCTTCTGGTTGTGTTCCTCTTAGAGGCAAATCTTTCTGTTCCTCTCCTCAGCAAGAAACCCACCACCTCCTCCATACGAATTTAGATTTTACTTCTGACAGAGCATCATGGCTTCCTCAAGGGGCTGCGTGCTGGTCCCCAAGCACAGTGGCACAGTGCAAACTCTCTAGCACTCAGGGACAGTCAAGGATGAGCCATATGCAGCACTAAAGGGAGAGGTGCTCCCTGCCTTGCACAGACCTCTCAGGTGTCTCAGTTTTCTTTGTTTGAGCTCAGGACCAGCACAGCCTTATTTTAGCTCAGGTTGCCCTGTCAAAAACACACTAAGCAAATGCAGAAAGTTCATCCATTTTTTGAAACAAAGTTAATTTTACTTCAGAAAGGAAGGGGGGGGTCAGAAATAGCCTCTGCATCTCTGAAAAACGCTGATTAAATATAACTTGCTGCATAATGATTTGTTGCCATCTCTTGACAAAGATGATCTGGTACTTGTAATTTCCACTGGATTTCACTCCTATTGCAGCTGAACTTGGGGGAAGTGACAGGGTAAGGATATTAATACACCTTGGGGCTGAGAAGGAGCGTTTTTTCAAGTGCAACAGAAGCAATGAGTGTCTTGAACACCTTATACTTCAGCAAAATCCAATTTTCTGTCACAGGTTTCACACTGAAGCAAGAATACTCTTGGAAGTCAGAGCCTGGGATGTTAAGTAGTGTCTCTAAACTGCATAGGAGATTAATGCTTTCCTTGCCTTCACTGCTTTCAAATGTGTCCTTTGGTCTGCAGCAGGAGCAAGCATTAGCAGTTGGTGGAAGGGTTTGTGCTCAGAGGGCTTTGCACAGAATACAAATTGGAGCTTTCAGTTCCATGTGAAGGCTGAAGAAAATGGCTGTAAATTCCCATGCTCGAGCAGCTCAGGAATAATGTATGCCTTCAAACATTTCTAGAAGTTAGGGCATCTCTGCTGGGACAACAGCTCATGAAGACAGGCTTGTCCTTCAGCTGGGGTAAGCTCTAGCCAGGAAATTTCTGCATTTAAGTCTTGGAGATTCTCCTGTGCCACATCTGCTTGTGAGCTTCAGTCGGCCCCCAGGGAGACAAACGCGGGTGAGAGCCAAGGAGTAGACGGAGGGAGCCCACCTTGATGGGTTGTATAGTTGAATTGTTTGGGATGGGAAAGCAGCCTACAATATTTTGACCAAATTTGTCCTGGAAAAAGGTATGATAGTAATAGCAGTCTGCTTAAAAGGATGAAAGCAAACCCCAGCACCAAGGCTGGTGGGATCTCTAAACTCTTTGCAGCCTAATCACAGGAAAGCAGTCAGCAGTAAGGGTAGTACTTAAGGAGCGTGTGACAAACATGCTGGCCTTGCAATGCAGAAAACCTACAGCTATTTATTGATTCTTTGCTGTTCTGTGGGTGCACAATCACAGTGGCAGCAGCAAGACACATTGAAGGCATTAGTGGAAAGACTCCTGTTGCCCTCCTATTGAGGGGAGATCATTAGGACAGAGATCCCTGCTTCTTGGACTGAAATATTTCATTAACTTTAGCTGAATGTGGTATAGCTAAGCCCTCGGATTGTGTCCAGAAGACATAATATGCATTTTATCTCCTGCTCAACTCACCAGTATAAACAAATTAGAGATACACTTTAGGCACGTCATAAACCACTCTTGGCTTAAATTTATGCAGCCTTAATAGCACTGCATTTGGAATAACCTCCCAAGTGAGATAAACACAGTTAGAAAATAAGGCTTTTGCTCTCCTGGAAACAAAATATATTCTTCTGTCACTACTAAATAATGAGAACATTAGTACAAAACAACTGGAAACATTTAATAGGACTTAAGCGGAGAATTTAGTAAAAAGGATATGTTATGGCAATTTTTTTTTTTCATCTGGGAGAGGAGAGTCTGGCAGAAGCCATGCCATGCCAGAGACCAGCATGCGGTCATCACTTCTGTCTCCCTACCCTGGGTAAGGGAAACATGTACAAGCGCAAAATCCGGTTCCTTAAAATAGGGTCAGTGACCTGAATGCAGGAGCTGCTGGAGCTTGAAGCTTTGTTTTATTAATCAGTTTTCATGCACTTAGTTGAGGATTAGCATAGGCTGCCAGCTTTATCAGCATTAATTTAGAGTACTTTGAGGTATTGAGGACAGAGCTATCTACTGCTCATACAACGTCAGTGCATCACCCCCACCCCCAGCAATCCGTGCCTGCTAAGGATTAAGAAACCATTAGGCCAAAACCAAACACTTTTGAAATGCACTGCTTGTTATGGCTTTGCTATCACAGTGAAGGGGAAAGGAAAACATGCCAAAAGCAGCCCTTGCAGGTTACTTTGCACCTAGAGGGCCAGGTAGCAAGGGCTGTGCATGTATGCTGCTGTATTCCTGACCCTCCCAGCAAAACCAATGCCTCTACAAGTGAGCACAGCCTCCTAACAACACAGAGGCTCCCAAAAGCAATTACTAGAGCATCACATCTTTAAACAAGGCTAAAATATAGCCAAGAAAGAGGAGACACGCCCTTCAGGCTGCAGCGCTCATACAGCTCACTCCCCTGCAGATCATTTACCTTCTGGCTGCTTAGACATCTCTTAGAAATGCAGAATCATAGAATCACTTAGTTGGAAAAGACCTCTGAGATCATCGGGTCTGACCGTACCTGTCCCCTTACTAAATGATATCTGTAAGAAACTCACCAACCTGCTTTAAACACCTCCAGGGACTGCAACTCAACCCCCTCCCTGGGCAGATGTGCCAGATCCTGACCACCCTTTCAGTGAAGAAATTTTTCCTGATGTCCAGTCTAAACCTTCCCTGGAGCAACTTGCAGCCATTTCCTCTTGTCTTATCACCTGTCACTTGTGAGAAGAGACCTGAATCCACCTTGCCACAACATCCTTTCAGGCACTTGTATACAGTGATGAGGTCTTCTCTCAGCCTCCTCTTCTCCAAGCTAAAGAACCCCAGTTCCCTCAACCACTCCTTGTAGGACTTGTTCTCCAGCCCCCTCATCAGCCTTGTCACCCTTCTCTGGACATGCTCCAGCACCTCAGTGTTCTTCTTGTACTGAGGGGCCCTTGCCAAGCAAGTTCATCAGACCTGAAGGGACGTCTACTGCCCTTCTGCTGCACTGGAACTTTTGATGGATTTTCTCCTACAGCAAATATTCTCTGCTGCAGGAGTCTGCACAGACCCTGGAAACTATCTTGGAAACAGAAAGAACCATGGGATAGTTTGCCTACGGCCTTAAAAAGTCAACTGCAGCTGTAACAACACAACAATTAACACCTCCCTGGCTGAGCAATTAAAAGCTCTATTTCAGGACACCTGGGCATAGAGCTGCTAGAAGAGCCAAACATCTGCCCTAGATCACCTAAATCCAAGAAGGCCTGAATCAGCAGCCACCACCCACATTTGCAAACTCTCCTCCTGGCTGAACCCAAGCAGCAGGTCAGACAATATCAAGAAGTCTACAAGAAACCACTGGCAGCATTTGAGCAGCTCATGTACCTATGTAGTGTTAACTACCCACTCTCAATCAAAAGCACCTGCATCCCCTTGGGCTTTTTCCATGTGCCAGAAATGCAGTCAGGTGTCTTCAAGCAGAAGGGCTTGGAACTATGATCAGAGAAGAGGAACATTTTGGGCTCTTGGAGGTGGCTGAGCAACCACGGAGTTCTGTTTCTGCCAGAGAGCATGGCAGACCTGAAAGAGCATCTGTAATCTTGTATCTGTCTGTAGTACACTCAGCATTTCCTCTGGGATGCAATCATGACATGAGAACAAATGAAATTCAGAGGTAGGTGCACCACCTCCACAGTGAGATTGACATTCTACCATAAAACAAAAGACAAAAATCTCTAGAAAGTCAGGACAAGGAGAAGATCTTTAAAGAGTAGCTATGGTTTGCCGAAATCACGTTTCTTTAGGTCCTAACCGTGCTTTATCCAACAGTCTTTTCTTTTTGCCAGTGCTGAAGCAGAGTATAATGAGCTACCTTGGGCCTGGCACATTTCTCAGCTGAAAAACACAGTCTCACAGACACAAGAGCTTATTTAGTTCATCCACGTAGCCTGGGATCTCCCATAGCAGCTGTGTTCCACTCCAACCCTTGCAAGAGACTATGGCCCTCCCAGAGTCACAGCCTTTCAGCACCTCTCAGTTACCACCAGTTGATCACTTTGCCCAGCAGCAGTTGCTACTTTGGCTCCTTTGAATGCAAAGAGGTTTGAGAAGACCTGCCTGATCCCCTGCATCAGAGGTGGCAGTCATGGTGTGTGAGAGACAGCAGCTTCTTCAGTCAACACTGCAGCAGATGGAATAAAACATGAGACAAAGCTATGAACCAGGAGATATTTTCCCATGCTGGTGTACCTTGTCAGTCCACTTCCATGGCCAGCACATCTGGGCTGCCTACTTCTAAGGGACCTCTTCTGAGAGACTGTCACGCATTTGCATTGCTTGTAGATTTTGGCAGGTCTCTGGCAGAGAAATAGCTTCTGGTGTCATGATTGTGACTTTGTCCTGTTATTAATAGTGAGGAAAGGCATTTACTGATTTACTGTTTAGGTCTAAGACAAAAGCTCCCTTGATATAATTGTTCACAACCTATGGAAAGGGTACATTATGCAGTTTTGGTCAGACTGTTCCCTAGAAGGAGGGGGCTGCTACCGATGGGAATGAACCAACAGTTACTCGATGTGTTTATCAGTGTTTTGTATAAGCAGATGATGTGTTACAGAAAGACACTAAAATTTTCCAGAAGCAATTGTTGTAAATGTATACAAGAGCACTAGAGCACAAGGACTGTTTCCAGACCCTCAGACCACATAAGGAAACTAGTTATGGTATTGAAAAACAGCTGGCCAACATATCAGGTACTTTATAGGGCTGGGACACAAGTTAATGCAGCTTCTGAATTGCAGCTGGTTCCACTCTGCCTGGCTCAGGACATAGGTAATGGCCCATGCACCTGTGCTTAACCATGTCATCATGCCCTGGGAAAGGCAGCATGGAGTTAGAGTACTGATAGTGCCCAGTGCTCAGCAGCAATTAAAGCCTTCTCAGAGATAAGCTCCCCATTAATTGTTTCTTTGAAGTCCTATTTGGGGAGGCTGCCATGAAATCCAGCAAGAGAATAAGACAATTGCTCTCCAGCCACTTTGTGTGACTCACCAGAGAGACAGGAGCACAGCAATGTGAAGATAATTGCACTTTTGTGAGTATGTGCCTGGTTTCAGTTTGTTTAAGTGTCTAGTTCTTGGCCATTGTATTCAATCTTATTTTTATTAGGGTCTTAAAACTTGTACAGCATGGAGAAGTTTGTACCTCAATGGGAAATGTTTTAATACAGTAAAATACAACCATAAACAGCAGAAGCACAGTTTTCTCCCTGGCGTTTACATATAGTGCTTTTATCTTGCCTCATTAATTTTGTAAGCATTTGGGTTTTCTAGAAATCAGTGTAATTTACACTAAATCAGTAAAGCAAGCAAGCTGAAAGACCAATATACCGAAGCCACTCTTACTTCCATGTTGCATGTTGCTGCAGACAGAAAACTGGTTGCTTGAGGGAGACCTGGCGAGGCTGCTGAGTTTGTGCTGTTTCCCTGACAAACATCTCACTGGACACATACAAAGGGAGTCACAGGTGGGGACATGACTACAAAACAGGGACTACAGCAAGGATAGTGTTGGTAGGACCACCACCCCAGCCTGACACGTACACTGGCCTGTGGCTCTGGACATTGAATATTATTATACAATACCCTGTCTCTGTTACACTTTCTTCTCTCTATGTTTTTCTCCTTCTTGTTCAAGAGGCTCAAATTTGAGGAAAAAAAGAAAGGCCAGCCTGTTTTGCTTTGTGGGCTGTTTTCCTATGGGATGCTGTTCCTTAAAGAGCACAGCTGCATTGCTGTAATGCAAACAAGTCCACCCACCTGGGTTTGAGTTTGTTTTCTATGGGCGGCCAGATAATATTCTCCATAAAACACCACCCACCCCCCTCAACCTCACAGATAATTTACCAGCAGGTATGTAGCACTTCCACCCTCACTACTTGCTGGTTTTACATAAACACCAGAATTTTATTTTTCTCTCATTTTGCCATATGCATTTTTAACCAGCTGAGTATCATCTCAGTTTTAGAAAACATCATTTAGAAAAAAAAGATGTTGCAAAGAGACTTTTTACTGCAGCACAAATACATTACCAGAAGTGATCCACAGGCCTAGTTCCCTTTGTCCACCAAGAAGATTTCAAGTCTTTGCAGAATTGTTTCCGTACTTCCTTTGGCCAAATAGGCCACTAAAATCAGTATGAATTGATGAAGTCCATCCAGCCTATTGTCCACCATTTTCCTGGGAATGACAACAATAAGTGCTGGAGGAGGACCTAAAGGAAATAAGAAAAAAGCATACCTACAAATAAACCTAACTGTTCAGCTTCCTCATGGGGAGGTTGCCATACATGTTACTGTATTTGCTTCCAATGGGCAGTCAACACAATATTGCTTCTGAGCAGGAAAACTAGATTTCATGAAGAAAAGTGTTCAGTGTTATGACATACAGACTCTTCTTTTTCTCTCTCTCATTTAATGAACAGCTCAGCTAACCACGTGTTTAGCTTCCTTAGCTAGAGGATGCAGGTGGGCTCCTCTGAACCACAGGTCAGAAGTGCTGGCTGGCAATCAGAGGATCTGCAGGGAACTGATGGACATTGTTACTCAGTTGACTTTGCACTACTCTGAGAATCCCTAATTTCCCTGTTTCTAAGAGCAGGACATAACAATGCCCTAATTACCTTGGAAGGTAATAAAATTTTAATGAAATTATGTTGTTTGAACACTGGAACCGCCTCAGATATTGTGAGTGCTTTTGTGGAGTTACTGTGTTTCAGTGCTGGTCTTTCACAGAATTAGAGAAACAAAGGGCAGAATTTAAAAATCATTACTTCTACAGACCTTGGGTTTCTGACTTTGCAGGCTATGACACAAAGGCACCTGCCCCCAAGCCTGCTTATTGGAGCCTGCACTGAGGTAGTTAATGTGTGCTTGGTGTTGAAATATTCAGATACTTTTCACCCCAAGATGTTTAGAGCCATGATTTGCAGAGGCAAATAAGAGGGACATACTACATACACATTAGAGTTCTTCCTGTGGTCTTGTGATCCTTTCCCTTAACATTTTTGCACAGTTTCAGGCTAATGATTAACTTTCCATTAGCAAAACAAGGGCTATAAACCACCGGGGGAACCTGCCAGGCGTGCTCTTGAAATAAGGGTTCGGGCTGAGCTGGCTCCTGCACTGCTCGAGTGCTGATGTATAGTGGGAGCGTGGGGGCTATAAAGTGTGCTATTACTGCGGTAAAAGCCAGGCAAAACCTTAGCTCGAGGGACCACAAAGGCTGGATTTTTTTCTTCCCTCCCACAGTAACCGATCAACCAGATTAGGCAAGGCTGGGATCAGCTGTCTGTGCGGTGAGCTGGCTGCCCATGGAGCATGGGCCAGCAGCCTGGCATTGGTCTGCCTCCATGAAGTTCGAGGAGCTCAGGCAACATCCTGCAATGTTCTCCAGTTCTCCAAGCAGATCAAGAGCAAGGAGCCTCAGGTGGAAGAGGCAAGAGTTTTGTAAAACCACCTTCCCAACCCAACAAAGAAAACTCGCAAAATAAAACAACAAGAAGAAAAAACCCAGAAAGATAGGAGGTGCTGAGGGTCCTGAGATGGTGGTGGCTGTGGCTGACCACCATGGGTGGGAGCCAGGAGAAGACCCTGGGAGTGGAAAGGCATCGAGTCAATGCTTCAGCATGGTGGGAAGGGGAACAGCGCGAGTCAGTGGCGTGCGTTGAACAAGAGCATGGTTTGTCCCCTCCATTGATGCTGACCATGGTGGTCTCTGGGATGGTGAGTGATGTGGAGGAATGGCGCAGGCAGCTTGGCGCTCATGAGCTGTAGTTTGGTGACTGATCTCAGCTTCCAGCAGCTGCTAAAAAGCATTGGTACGTATGGTGAAGCTCAGCGTTTTTCCGCTTGCGTTCAGCCACCCGGGAGCTCAGCTTCTGCATTAGGGCCCTGGATACAAGGAGTGGCACTTAAATAAAATTGCTCACAGGAGCAAACTCTAGTAGGTGAGGCTAAGGATGGCAAAATCAGGTTCTTAACAGTCTTAATAGAGAATGTAAGCAGCCTAAAGAGAAGCCTAATTCAGATGCCTCAGTATGCAGCCTGTTTTATTACACCCACAAACCACCCACAACCTCCAAATTGCTATTCTTTAGAAACACCCTGCAGCATTTTCTGGTTTCCAACATACAGCAGTGCTGTAGGCTTGGCTGCTGGATTTGTGCATGCACATGCAAAAATAACTAATGGAGAGCTTGATCAGACAGCAGGATCTTTTCTCAAATGACACATTTTAGTATTAAAGGAAATGTGTTCTGTCGTCCTGCTAGCATGGAATAATGAAACCATAGCTTTTCCTTCCCAGTTTTTTTCCCTTCCTCTCCTTTGAGTCTTGCAAAGCAGAAACAATCCCAGGCTTGTAGGCTGCAGCAGCCCACGAGAGCTTTGAGGATAGTGTCAGAAACCCACAAACCGGCACCGTTAATTGGGGACTGGTTCACTGGTGACACTTTGGAGAGCCAGACTGTCATTTAAAAGCAGTGAGTTACTCCACAGATGCCAGAGCCTGACATTTTGTAGCAGAGGGAGGAAGGTCCCGTAGTGCTGAGAAATGTTAGTTTGGCAGCTTTGTCAAGCGGAGCGCGGTGTGGGAGATCAAATCCCTCTTCCCACAAGTCCATGTCCTTCATCTCTGTCCCTCCGTGCCTTTGAGGAGACGGGTGGCTGTCCTGAGGAGCAACAAACTTAGCACTTGCATGTTTTCATTGTGAGATGTGCATACTGTTAGTCAAATTCCCAGCTTAGTGTAGCTGCCTGTATTATTCAGTCACTGTAACTCTTGAAGGAGGAGACTAAAGGAAAAGAAGATGTGGCTGATATTTAGGCCACTCTGCATTTTTGTTTTGTTTCTTTGACAACTGTCCTTTTATTTTAATTGTGATGTCAATTTAAGGCACAGGAAGAAAGAAGGTTGAGGGGGAAAAGCCTCAAACTCATTTTCTTCTGTTTCACACTACCAGGTGTGCTTTAAGAACAAAATCTTTCCAGAGAGCCCCTGTAATAATAAATAAATCTAAAAGCAAAGAGAAAAAACCCGCCCTGCTCCTGCTAACAGCTCCTGGCTTTTAAACATACTTAAAAATATATCAGTGTTCTTCTTACCTTCCTTTTCATTTTAGACCTTCGTATCACCCATTGTAACCACAGTCCATACAGTGAACTTTAATGACTTTTCCTCCAGAAGCTACAAAGGATTAGAACCTCCAGAGATATCAGAGGCAGGGAAGTGTTGCTGGTCCTTTTTCCAGGCAGACGAACACCTTCCTCCAGCCGCGGCCCCTCTCTCCTGGTACTGCTTTCTTCAGCAGTCAGTATTTGCAGGAAATCATGTTATCTCCTGTATTCCCCTGTCTGGAGCTGCCATCACAACAGATCAACAGGGGCCCCCAATCTATCTGTAAGGCCACATGCCAGAATGACACCTCCCCAGTGTGATGCACACCCATCTCCGACACAGGATCCATCACATTTAGCCTTGTCTGCCACTACTTTCTGCTGGGTGGTGCATCCCAAGAAACGCCCAGCGTTATGCCCTAAATAGCAACCACTACTTTTCTGCAGTGCCCTGGTGCTGTAAAATACAAGGGCAGCCAGTTTCTTCTCAGCTTATCTGCTGTCTTTGCTCTGAGTGTATTAGATTATTCTGTGGGCAAAAGTCTGGTTCAGTGACTGGGAGCCAGCTTACACTTTTCTGTTACAAACAACTTTAGAGTTCTAATTCCACATTTATTAGCCTTTCCAGCAAAGGAGTGAAACATAACTTGTCCTCTGTAATAGAAACTCATGAAAATAAAAGCACAAGAAGCTCCTCAGCTTAAGCTACCTCTCAAACAAAGCTCCCTCCAAGGCTGCCCCCCAGACTGCCGCCTCCTCACTTCCCGGCAATTCTCTTGACAGGAGCCACCCCTGCCAGCTCCGCAGTGGGAGGCAATCCTAGCCATCCGCTCACAGAGAGTTTTCCCAGTGCAACTCACTCCTACATTTATAATTTGTTTTCTAGCCTTGCTAATGATTCCATAATCTCTCTCAGAGGCCAGCCACAAGAAGCTGATGCCTCTGCAAAGTGAGAATTGTTTGAAGTGTGCAGAAAAGTGCTTTGCTCTCCTAGCAACTAAAGTTGTAAAGCAATGTAATCATATCCAAAATAATGCAATGAAAGATTATATGATGCTTGTATCTGGTTGTTATGGCAACTGAAATAAGCTTAAATGCACGTATCCAGCATTTCAAACAATTATGTACTTGTATGTGAAGTTACATTTCTAATTAATCTCATTCAGTTTGCTGTCATTTCCATTCATTCATGCTTACTACAGGGCTGCTGTTAGGTCTTATTTTCATGGCCTTTGCCCTGCTCCTGCCTGACCTAGTTTCTAGTTTGTTTTCAGTTTTCTTTTCTTTGACCCAGGTGATGGAAAATGGTTATTTCATGCCTGCATGTTTGAATCAACAGAAATTTGCATTTCAATGCTTTATCTGTAACCTGGTCTTATTTCATTTTCCTTTCTAAACAACTTTGTTACTTAGGGGAACGTTCTACTATGGTGGCAGGATTTAGTTGACTCCCACCCTGCCATCTTGATGAATGACCAAAAAAGCATTCCCCAGAGATGAAAATATCTCAGCAAAGCCTGACCGAGGACAGTCCATCAGTTCAGCCACATTGGCCAAAGCTTGGAGACGAAAGCCACCTTGGGAGAGCATGCTGCAGGCAGATGCTGCAACCTCATCTGCACTGGCGGAATACAACATCCTTTCACAGATTACAGCTTACATTTACAAAAATAGTAGCCAATTTCTCAAGAAAAGCAATTGACTTGCTCCCAAGCTCCCAATTCTTATCACAAGATACATTTTTAAAAAAACATTTTCCCTGTCTTTCAATTCCTCCCCTTTGAGACTGAATAAAACTCTAGTTTCCATCGAGTGTCATCCTGACATCAGCCCATCTCCTGTAATAGTCCCAGTGGGCTTATGTGGGGAACTAATTGTTTTCTGGATGGGGGTTTTATTCTCTGGTTCGTTCCTGAGCTGTGATTTTTGAAGTGATTAAAAAAGATGTAATATTTAAACTGATACCTCCATTACAATATAAAGGTTTGTGCTTTTTCTAAATTCCTTCTTTCCCTCCTTCCACATCGTTGTTGCATGTGGGAATGGTGATGATTGCAGGGAGGTTGGTCTGGCACTGTGCCAGAGTTGCAGGTAGGTGGGTACATAACCATTCTGCAAAACCCACCTCTAAGATACAGCCTCTGCAGGCTGTCCCTGCTGAAGACCTGAAGCAGCCTGGCAAGAAGTGGCTGCACAGGTGAAAGCGGAGTGGCCCTTTTCTCTCCCAGGGCCTGACACAGAGGAAGGCAGTTAATGGTCTATTTCCTACGGTTTTCCATTACCTGCCTCTGTGGTGACAACAAAACCCACATCCCAGTTGCCTCCCCCTGGATTTAGGGGGTTTTTACCTGCCAACCACTCACCTGAAATAACACTAATGTGCCACTGAAAGCTTTACCACTTTCAATACCTCAAAGAGGAGAAAAGAAAAAAAAAACAAAACCAGAACAGCAGTCAAGAAGACGGAAAGAAAGGAACACAGATCATGAATAACCTCAACTGCCTCTGCAGAAATGTGTCTGGAGAAGAGACAGAGAGGCGTCAGTTGCCCAGTCAGCACCCAGGAGGAGACTCAGCCGGCACAGCCCAGACATAATCCTCTCTCTGCTGGACAACGCCAGCAAACCTCATTTTTCCTGTCTACTGAAATATTTGGGGCAGACAGTGTTCACTTCATTCGACGGCTCCATGCTCTTCCTTGCAATTGCATGATCAGCCCAAAACAGAGATAACCTGGCCCCAAAAACGCTATGTGGAAACAAGCCATAGCAATGGGTTGAGCCTAAAAACGTCAGAGTCATTTGCAGCTTAAGCCTTGCGCACTGCTTGGTTTTAGCCATTCAGGTCTATTCATTTCTAGGCTGCAGAAGATTTCTCAGAGGGCATGTGCAAAATGACAGGGAAAAAAACTTCATGAAAATATAATTTATTAAGCTTTTATTTCTTCTTTTTTTTTTGCATGATGATTAAAATAAGACTGGCAATGTCCTTTCTTTGAAGGTACAAGTAGCTCTTTGGATGCACTTAATATGCTTTTGTGAAAAAATTAGTACCAGAAGCGTTATTAAAATAGTACGCTCTACCACCAGATTACAGGAGCAGCCTGTGTAATCTTCCTAACATTTAGCCATAACCTTCTAGCTTCCAGGACAACTCAGGGACTAGAAAAATTGCTTTAATTTCTCTCTGATATTGTACTAAGACCCAGGGAAATTCCTGCCTGAGTGGTGTTATGTACATCATATATTTCACACCAACTGTATCATCTTCTGCACTTGCAGTATCTACTAATTAACCCCAGTCTGCAATACCTTTCCTCCATCCAAGTATGATTTGAAAAGCCATTCCACTAGATTCAACAACAGCAGCCAATACCTGATGCTAACATCAAAAGACATCAAATATATCACCAGGTAGGCATTGCATCACACAGGTAGATGCTTTTAATCCAAAGAGCAGGAGCTCCAACTCCCTGAACACATGGTGATGTTGAAGGACAGCTACAGTGAAAGCAGCAGATGACATCTGATGATTTTACATCTTGTTTGAGTACCTCTGAACAGGCCCTACGATATCTGGAGGATTGTTCTATTTTATCTTGGCTCATCTTGCTCCCTCAAAAACGACTACTTTTGTGGATTATATAAAAAACGTAGTTTCTTTGTAAAATTAGAAGCAGTCACTAGGAGGCCAACATTTCCTTTTCCCTTCTGTTATTCACACTGTTGTTTTTCTTTTTTACAGAACCACTTTTAACTGACTTCCCATCTATCCCACTAAAGTCCCAAAAACCTAAATATACTCCTATATGTTTTACTCATTGTCCCCATAAACTTTGCTTGCTCATTGTCATAAAATGCAGGGACAACCACTGCATTTCTCAACTGAAAATGGGGAAAGTGGCAATATGAGGTACTGAGGAGTTCCTCACCAAATCCCATCTCACTTCAATGGGGCCATTGCAAGAACTGGCTGGAGGATCTCAGCTGTTAGTGAAGGAAGGAGATCTGAGATCATGAGAGGTCATAGAAGAAACAAACATCCTTATGGGCTGGGCGAGCAGAGAGATGAATCGAGATCTAGGGCTCCCAGCAGGAAGGGATCTGGAGTCAGCTGAGTGGCAGGCAAGGCATGTGAAGTTCACCTGGAAGCTAGGAATGCCAGATCCTCCTTGAAATTAGGCTACATGGTGTCTCATGCCAGACATCCAGAAATGCAGATCTTTAATTTAGGAGGTGCTTTGCAAATGCAATATGAGGATGGCAGAGAAGCTCTTGTATCGGAGAAAGTTGCGGGCATTTGGGGAGGAAAAGACTTTCAGAGTAAGCGGTAGAGTGCTTGGGAGTTGGAGAGAAAACTTGAAGAGACCAGACCAGGGTAACATGGACTTGTGAGCCATGAAAACAGTGACGGCAGATGAAACACCCAGAGCAAACAAAGCTTCCCAGAGGAGAAGCAGTGTAGTTGTCTGGAAGTATTTTTCCATTGTTCTCTTAACCAGCCTCTCTCTCTCACTCTCCTAGTGAAGAAGGGCTTGAAGGTATTTACAAAAGGAAAAAGTAAATGAAAACGTAATATTTAATGAAATTTAAAAACAGAGACCTTGCATGTGCAAATATGCTCTTTTGCGAGAATCAGTCTTTGCATTTGCTAGAAAGACCCATCAGCATGCATAAAGCAGTTTTCTAAAAGGAAAGAGAAATCAAATTCAACATGTTAGGAGAAAGAACTTTTTAAAAAATTTTTTACTTCTGTTATTTTCAAATTAAATTTCAAGTTCACCTTTATTACAAATTTAACCAGAAGGGGACACCTGCACATGAATCTAATCTTTTGGTAAGTCTGTTTTGCAGCCCAGAAAATATCAAACTATAATTTGATTTGCTGATATAAACACTAAAGTGAAGAAAAGGAAAAAGAGCAGTTATCTTTGTCTCCTTAGAGCTCTCAAACATTGTTTGAAAGTCCAAAATATCTGAGCACTTGATAACCCTAGTGATGATATGAAAATAGATGGAGAAGTTTCGTACAGAACCATCTTGTGCTTGTTGCTTATCCCTTTGATGTTGTTTGTATGACTTCATCAGAGTAACTTATGCCAGCAGTGCCAGAGTGGATCATTTATAAAGCTTGTATAAACAATGCATTCAGAAAGCGTTTCGTGTTCTGGTTGATAAAAGTTAATTGTATGCAAAATGCCGTAAAGTAACTCATTATACATCTTCCTTGCAAGGTACCACAGTATCACAGTATCACAGTATTACAAGGTTGGAAAGGACCTCTGAGATCATCAAGTTCAACCTATAACCCAACACTAACACCAACACCAACACCAACCCATCATCTAAACCACGGCACTCAGTGCCTCATCCAGTCTCCCCTTAAACACCTCCAGGGTCGGCGACTCCACCACCTCCCTGGGCAGCGCATTCCAATGGCTGATCACTCTTTCAGTAAAGAACTTTTTCCTCACATCAAGCCTAAAGTTATGGCCATTCAGGTAGGAAGACCATTTATTTGGATATTTCTAGGCTAGTCTTACAAGCATTTTAAGCACTTTAAGAAATGAGCAAGGTACTATTTGCCCAATTGTTATAAAAATTAATAAAAGATGCAAACCTAGTCATCTGAATGAAAAAAAAGGAAAGCTAGGAAGGGCTGTTTCTAATCCAAATCCCTGCACTGTCTCCCTCTGCAGCAGCAAGGAAATTATTCTCTCCGCTCTCAGCTTCAGTTTTCCCCCTCAAGCACTCATGCTAATTATACCTGCTTTGCTGAGGTTTTGCAACAAACAGCCTGCGTGTGAAAACTACTTTGATGCAAGTAAGTGCCAAGTTTTAGTAATAAACATATGGTGAATGACATTTTGCCTGGATTTATGCACTGGAAGAGTTTATTTAAATCAGATTTGGAACCCGATAGCAAGTCAGAGAAACACTGCGTTATTTCTCAATCAATAAATAAATACTTGCTTGTAGCCCTTGCTCTAAATACCCAAAAGCCTGGATCTGCTCCAGGCACTAGGCAGATGGTTGGATTTCTGCCCTTAGCTGTATTTTTTTCAAGAGCATTGTCCTCCCTGCTTATGCCAGGGTTTAAGGAGAAAGGGGACAAGCAGGAAAGTGGTGCAACCATGCAAGGCACTATTCCAGCACCTGAAAGCCAGGGGAACACCCTCACACAGGGAGCATTTTATAGGTAAAGAGCATCTAGAGAGGAAGATGGATCAATCCAGGTCAAACTACATCCCTAAAACTAGGCAGGGGTGGAAATACGCTTTTTTAACTCTGCCAGTAGCTAGGCTACTCTAGCCAGAAACACTCTGTAATAAAATCATATCCAGTAGCTGCTAGCCAGAACTTGAAACTATTCTATGGACTACATCACTGCACTTAAAGACTCTTTATCTTAAAAGGCAGTCACTGACTTAGGCAATCCACAGTCTAAAATTATTTACAATTGCCTGTTTGTTGAGTGGGAAGAGGAGAAGGAGGGAAGGAGATGGAATCTTGACACAGGTATAACTCTGCATTGACCCTGTGCAAAACGATAAATGCAAGAAGATTTCCAGCAGTGCAAAGTGCTCAGCTCCAAAATTCTTTGTTTTAATTGCAAACCTCTGAAGGAGAGAACACATTTTCTTTTGTTCTTTGCGCTGGAACTTATTTTTCATTTTCAAAATATTTGAGCCAGCTTGACTTTGTGGCTGAGGCCTCAGCCCTACAAGGGCCCAGCTGCCTCCGATGAGGCTGGGAGCCCCCTGCCCTGTCCACACATCCTCCTGCATCTGCAAATCTTTGCAAACAATTTCCTGACAGCTTCTCAGGCTCACTGCAAACACTCAGCAGAATTTGCCTTTTTTTTTTTTTTGTTAATATTTAATGTAAAATTTCTATCTTGAAGGAGAAAGATCTTTTGATTCAGAGGAAAATATAAAATGATTTTCATATTAAGGCTCAATTACTTCTTCCAAAATAAGTGTTTCCATATGGACAGTAGTATGACAAGTGAGACAGAGTTGTTTCTGCTTCCTTCAGCTGCAGCTGCTGACAATTTTCATAACATAGGATGGATTCCTTCACTTCAGACCCAAATTAACTTTCCAAGATATGTGGTTCTTCCTTTCCCCACTCTTCAATCTCAAATTACCAATGTCACAATCCCACTGGAGAACTGTGAGTCTGAAGTCGTAAAAATTTGTATTTTTTCTTATAGTTTTAATTACGATGTATTTTTAAAGACCTGTGATGTCTCATGTTGCTGTGGGATAGCTGTTCTAATTTGAGTCGTGACAATGTACTTGGGTATGGAATTGAATATAAACCTTTCATAGTTACTAACAGCTCTCATTAAACTCTTCTAGCAAAGTAATGGGTCCTGTACGATCTCCAGCAGGAGACCTGCTCCTCTACTTCTTCTCCCCCTTAATTCATTCTCTGGCACTGCACAGGAGAATGATGACTAGGTTTAAGGCTTAGAGTAGCAAGTTGAGTGACCTCTTGTCTCTTCCATCAGGAATGTCAATGTCTCCTAGAGGAGCTGAAGCAGATCCCAGCACTAGACCAACTTCCCTCCTGACACAGTTAAGATAGACTCAATACTACTTGTCACTGAACTAATTTTATTTTCTTATTCCCTCCACAAGCCTCAGCAATTCAGTGGGATGCTTTGTTTGCCAGCAGTGACAGCTGAACAGGTCTGTCTTCAGGATCCTCTGATGGCTGCTTTCCTCAATATGTGCAGCCTTGCTTTTCCTTCCCTTCCTCTAGCAAAAAAAGTGACATAAACACTCTGAATCCCTCCAGTAACACGAAACAACAGTGGAGTTTATTTGTATGGTGAAGATCACTGAAATTTGTGCTTCCATTTCAGGCTCCTTGGCAGTATGTTGGGCAAACATGCCCATCATCTTCAGCATCTATGCTTGAAACACACTTTAAGACCCCAAAGGATTTTCTTGTAAGTGAATTCTGCGATTAGATCTATGTTAAATGGCCACCAACTGTACCTACTTTTATGCAATGTTATCTATCTGAGGGAACACACCTCAAGTTGTTGTAATTTTTTTGCTTTGCCAGAGTCAGCATTCCTCATTAGAAGTCCACAGGAGCGTCCACATCTTCTCATGCCCCTTTGTGAATCCTCTGGTCCATACCACAGCGTGTTTTCTGCCACCCTTTCAAAAAAGCCAGAGAAGAAAGACATCAAATATGCATTTCTTGCATATTTGCTTTTACACATCCCTTATTTTATGTACTTTTGGGGATCAAAAGTCGTGTTACTTAGCAAGGTCTTGCTGTTTCCCAGACATTGCCTTTTCCTTTGGAGAGTGCCAGTTCTCCCCAGGTTTTCCCCTTTCACCACCCTGCACAGGATAACCCTGATGTTTGCCTCTGAGGCTTCCCTTTCCACCTCTAGCTTTTCCTAACTCAAGATTTAAAAGTGATCTCAGTGGCTGAAACTCACCAGCTCTTCTAGCTAGGCTCTGGAAACCAGTCACACACATGTCGCCCCAGACTCCCCTTATCTGGCCATGAGACTGCTCTCAAGTAGAAGATTAGAGCCTGAAAAAGCCATGCTGTGGGCATTTTTCTTCTGTGCTTCCTTCACCTCTGTTACCTGTGGTTTGAGACACACAGACATGAGAGATGGGTTCATGAAGTTACTCAGGATGTGACATGTCCTAGAGGACAGTTCTCCTACCAGAGAATGGGAATCAAACCATGAACAGCATCCATCACAAAGGCCTTTCTCTGAGTTCCATGAGTCTCAGCAAAAAGGAGATGATTTAGGAAAGTTTGTCGCTACTCAACGTGTTGAAATCTGAAACCCGCAGTGATTGCAGAAGGGACATGAGAGTACCAAGGGTCTGGGCAGTAGGAGGATCTCTCCTCAAAAAAAAGTCATGAGAACAAAGCAGTCTTGCTCCTTATCTACTGTAGCCTAAAAAGACTTTGGAAGAACAAGAACACCAAACAGCTTTGCTTCAGTAAACACAATGATCATGCTGCTGTGCCTCCTTTTTTTTGCTCTGGTCTCAACATTTATGAATGTACCCAAGCCTACTGTGGTAATTGGGATCATCCTCACAGTACAGACCAGGCAGTCCCACCCACGGTGTGAGCAAGCATCCCAGATCTTGGGCACAAATCTGAATAACCTTTCTGTGCAGAAAAGACTAATGAGAAGAGCAAAAGCTGAACAAGAGGAGAAAACCAACAGAATAACAGAATAAGTAACTGTGTCATATAAACACATCCATAAATTACAGGCATATTTTTTAAAAAATATCACTTCAGAGATGATGTATTTCTGCATTAGAGTATTTTACGATCTATAGGAGTTGTACTGCTTTACAGATGTTACCTTTTCTAATTCTTTGTCAGAATACCAAAATGCTGATCCATAAGTATTACATAACATAAGTATTGTGTTTGCAGATTTCCACAAAAGCTGTCAGGTTGACTTGAAAAAAAATGTTTGTTTTTTCATTTATAAGAAACACTAGCTCTACAATGCCAGCTAATTCACTTAAGATGCTACACCAATGTGCTAGGTTCAGCTGAGCAAGGGATTTCCAGTTTCCTACAATTATGGCTTTGGCAGCTATTACTGCTTGCAGCAGGGGTTTTTTCTTCTTTTTTTTTAATGTAAGTTAGTGAAATCCCTAGAATATAAATCTGTAAGTTTCAAGGCAAATGTATTTTCTTTTAAATCATATTAATTCTCTCTTGAATATAAACTCAGGAATATTTAACTCCTTGGAAATGTTCAGATCATGCTGCTGGATGGGTGCGTGTGGTCTGTCCTGCACAGTGAGCCCAGATAATCAGAGATCAGAGGATGAGGAAGCGAGAGAGAGGATGGGGGGAGATTGAAGGCAGCAGGAGAAGTTGGGTTTTTAGTTCATGCGACCACGTGGAAACTCTTCAAACCAGATCCCCTAGGGCCACAGTTGAGTTGAGCTGCTTGCCATGCTGCCTGGGCAATGGAAAGCAGGAAGGGTCATTTTTCTTGCATCAAGCACTGCAGAACAGCAAACCACAAGTGTATTTTTAATACCTGATGGAAGACAAGTAATTAGTAACCATGTTAATGATCATAAATGTTGGTATTTTCAGCTCTCCGTGGTTCTCTGCTGTGGTAAGGATAACTGCATGTGTCAAAGATTCGAGGAATTTGAGCTCTTTGCTCCTTCATCTTCAGCTGAAAAAATGAAGTACCAACATTCATTTCTCTGGACTAACATCTTTCTTCTCTGAGAAGACAAAGGCCGATGGAGAAGCAACGACGTAATACTCCCCGGTAGTTTTTGTTCTGAAGATTTGGAAAAAAAAAACGTACAAGGAATTATTATACCCACATTTTAAAGAAAGGCTGATTTTTTTTTATTCCTTTCTTCATATTTTACTCACGGCACAGCACTCAGAAAGTTCACTTTTGGCTTCACCTTGGGCTGCTGGGGCAGTGGGATGGCTCCCAGTGGCAGAGACATGGCAGCAGCAAGCCTTGGCTGCTGGGGCTCGGGGAGCAGCTTCCCTCAGCTCCGGGGTGGAAGAGGTGGAAACACTGTTGTAACGAACCAAATGGATGAATCGAAGACAACAGATAATTCTTCCCATGCGAAGGGATGGGGAGGATGCTCAAAGGCTACAGGCTGGCAGAAGTTACAGCTCCTCCATGTTCCTACAGGAAACGCATTTGGACAAAACTTTGAGATAGCTGACAGGAAGCATCTGCTTCATTCACCCATGTGCCAGGAGGTCCCTGGTAATCACTAAAATGAGAGCTGGTGTTTATGTAAACAGCAGTCAAAAATTTTGGGATTGAATTTATCCCTGTGCACACCAGTTTACGCAGACTTTAGGAGACATCAGGCTGTGTACGAGCCCCCAGACTGCCTCTGAAGTTGGTGCAGAGGCAGAAATGGAAATAGACATCAACAACACATCTGTAAAGTGCAGTGGCTCCCAAAGCCACTGTGTGGCATAGCTTTTGCACAACTACATTTAAAAGAAACAGACTACTTCCACAAGAGCTACCAGGCACAGAGGGGAGAAAAAAAGCTTCATTAGCCCCAGAAGATGTAAGAAGGGCTGGCTGTGCTCCCCAACAGAGCGACAGCGAGTAGATATGGTCCCACAGAAAGCACCTCAGGAGTGCATGTTCTTCCCTCATCCACCGGCCACTTATGCTGATGAAACCTTTTGAATGAGTGCTGCAAGCAGTTACCAGAGCTCTGTCTCTGCAGAAGGTGAATTAAATTAATTACTCCTTGGATATTTCTCTGGTTACTGTGGTAGGTCATTAACAACCAAAGAGAGGAGCCAGCAGAAGCAAGCACAGCATGATGGGAGCTGGAGAGCTAAAAAATTCTGCATTAATTTTTGCAGCAATTAACTCTGGCTGGGAAAGGCTGCAGTGGTACAGCTGCAAGGCATCCTAACAAAGCACTGCTTTCTTATTAATAATTCATTGATTTCACTAGCTTTAAGTCTAGCTGCCTAACAGCTAAATGAAATGAGTCCATCTGGTTGTCCCAGTCAAGGAGAGTGGTGAGAGGCCAGGGCTGCAGAGGTGCCAGGGGCAGAGCTGTGGTGGGATGAGTGGACACGTGGCTGGTCTATGTAGCAGGGTCTCCTGACAGAGATTAGGGGAGCTTGCAGGAGGAGTGGCTTAAGGACACATGCCTTCCATACTTCAGAGTTGTCTCCAGGTGTCTTTTCCTAATTTGTTCTGCATGAAGCTGCCTTGTCCCCACAGATTTTGCCAGGCCACCTGCCGCTGCCTGAAGAGCCACGCCACAAAGCCTTGCTTTCATTTGAAATCACCTCCTGCGCCTCAATCTATTAAATCCCCAAACCAGTGGAACTCCTCCCACCCATCCCTCCAGCCTGAAACAAAGAAAAAAAACCCACTCAAAACAACCCTACACAACACAAAAGCAGGTGGCCTTTCCAGCGCACCACCAAGCCCTGAGTCAACCTTTCAGCCATGTCTCCAAAGGCCCGGGATTAACCCCACTCCCTGCCCTATCCATGTGCCCCAGGACTTGTGACCACATGAAAGTCTTCTCCTGGGAAAAAGCCCCTGCCATGGTGCTGCCTGGAGAGAGGCAGGAAGAGGAAACCTGGTGACAGCTGTACACTGCACAGGATGATGGACTCAAGGAGATGATGTAGAGAGCTCAGCCAGTCAAATTTGCATGCCAGAGGATTGTGCAGCAGAAACACCTTGTGGCCCTGTTTTGTGTGTAGTTTGCACAACTTCTCATTCCTCTGAGGCAGCCTGCAAAGGGACCCTGAGCCAAAAAGAAAAGTGAATAAAACCATTCAAGGATAATCAGCTACAGGGAGCCCAAACTGACTGAAATAGTGCATCAGGTAAAAGGTCAGAAATCAATTGACTGGCAGTGGGAACCAAACAGGCAGCACCAGTCTCTGTCTGCATCTGCTGCCAGATCCCTCCTACAGCCTCAAAGGCCAAGGTGCTAAGGAGGGAAAAGGAGTGTCCCAGTGATGCAATGTCCACCACTGTTTCCTCAGTCCTAGCTCTCCAGTTATCAAGGCCTGCATCCTCCATCCAGAGGCAACCCAAGTGCATTGTATTTGCTTTTACTGAAGGACATGATTATGCAAACCATCAGTACATGAACACAGAGAACCTGGAAGTTTAAAACCAAGTTTTTAAGAAATGATCCCTACAAAAGCAAATGTCTCTGCCAGTACACACACTGCACTTCCCGGGCATCGCAGCAGCAGCCACCAGTCTTGCCCCGCAGTCAGGACCAGCTCCCAAAATATTTTGCACCCATGGCTGGGGTGAATGCACCACCCTGGCCATGTAGACATCTCCTGAAAAGCACAGCAGCGAGATCCGCGATGCCAGCAGTGCGAAAGGCAGAGAGCACACACCACCGCCTGCCAAACCCTGAGCCAGCCAGACTTCAACAAATTGCTACCAATAAGTTGCAGTCTCCCTGGAAACACACTGGTGGGCTTTGCGAAGAGTAGGACCTGGATTTACGGTGATGATGGGCCTTCTCATCTGTTTCTTTATTTCTCTTCACTTCCCTCCCCAGTTCAGTGTCCAAACAGCCCTGGTTTGTAATTAGCAGTGAACTGCTTTCCCACTGTGTACAAAAGCACAGAGAAAACTAGAACATGGTGGGCAGGGAAACACAAGCAGGATTAAATTCCAACATAAATCGTTCTGAGAGTGTAGGACTGGGAACAATTTTATTTTTCACACTTAGTATTTAAAAAGCACAAACTCCTCCAGGCTCCAAAAGACACCTCCTCGCCTCCATTATAACATGGAAACCAGGTTGATGTGTGGTTCTCATCTTCCAGTCTTCCTTCACTCGCTGTAAAAGTCCTCTCTGCCTCCTCGAATGCCACTGACTACTGCTCAGCCCTGGTCCCTGTGCGCCTTGATTGACTCAGACAGCAGAGTCAGCGCAGAAGCTGGCGGTCCTGCAGGGGGTGTCCTCAATGTCCATATATCATCTGAATAATTCCTGTTATTGGCCAATCTCTCCAATCTCTTCATCCACATGGATTTTAACTGCAAAATTGGTGTCTGGCCCCCCTTTACTCACCTCACTTTTCCAGAGAGTGGCTGCCCAATGCAGGGATGCCCCACAGGCTTCCTTCCTCCCTCTCTGTCTTTGCTTCTAGGTTTGTTGTGTATTAGCTGCAATGGCTTCTGGAATTTTTATGTCATGGTATTTCTCACTCCGTGCCTTTTTTTTTTTCCCCTCTGCCATGCCTCCTACTTCAAATATGAGCTATTTGTCTTTTTCCAGGAAATACAACATTAGGAAGGTTTTGGCTGCTGCAAGAGGCCAGGAAGCTCTTAGAGCCAGGTTAGGTTGAGCATGATGTGTGACCTCTGCTTTATTCTCTTCTCCTCCTCCTCCTGCCATGAGGCCAAGGGGGACTCTCACCTCACACCCTCTCCCTATGCACTGCAGCTCCATCTCATCTAATGTGCATCTCCTACAGTCTGCAAAGACATGTGTAGCTCCCACTGAGCTGCCTCGCCAGCTCTGAAACCTGAGGGGAGCTTCGTGCTCCACGCTGCAGGGATCCTCACACTGAAATCAGTCAAGGGAGGAGCCCAGAATCTGCCTGCATGGAGGAGAGGGGTTTTACCAACCAGTCCAGAACAAAGTTTTCTATCTTTAAGATTTACAGCATTAGGAATACAAGGTCCTGATTATTTTCCTAGTTCTCATTGAACCCAAAGCCACTTTGGGAGTGCTATAGCAGACATGTGGCAGTTCAGGTGCATGGTCCTCACACAGCTTTCCCCAACATGGCATGGCCACGACCAGAGCTGGGAAAGCCCAGGCTGCTGCCAGGAAACTGGGGGCACTGTGGCCTCGTATCCTGCTGCTCCAACATCCCTCAGCTCAGCGTGGAGGCTATGTGGATGGGCAGGTGGTACAAAAAGGCTCTCACCTCCTGAGAACAAAGGCTTCTCCCATGCTCAGAGGGGATGAGCATCACAGGGACCACGGGGTGCCTGGGGCTAGTGAACCTTCCATCTCTCCTCAGCAGGACACTACCTCACACAGAGCAATAGAAACATGCACGGCAAGTGCTGCATCTTCACACATATCACTGCATTTCACACTGTGGCTTTCAACGAAAGGTGCAGGCAAAGGTCTAGCAAACACAGATTTCTCTAGTCTGTAATACTCCTGTGCCTGACTTATTAGATTCAGACACTAAACCCAGGAAGGCATCTGGGCCTTTTGTGTGTAATTACAAGACTGATAATTGTATCAGGTGTAATCTTGTCCTATCGCCATTCAGCCCCACACAGATAAGCCTTGAAACAGCCACATCACTTTAAGTGAGGAAGGAATCCAGCCACATCAAGTAACGAGGATGCTGCAAATCCCTCCCTGCACTCGTAAGATAAATACAGTCCATCTCCTTATCAGCTGCAGTGTGCAGGGTTCCAGAGAAAGCCCATGCATCCTAGGGAGCACCAAGGGTCCTGTAGAAGATAAAAATCAGCAACCAGTAATTACTACCATCGCTGCTTCATGAGTTCACCCACCAGTGCAAACACTTTCTCTTCTGGTGAGCCCCAACAGCAGGTCTTTATTGTCAGCAAGGACCCTGTGTGCACCTCAGCAGTTAACACCCATGTGATTTTGGGCATCACAGGCCATATTTAGGCAGCTCGCTGTCACCATGGCAACGGGTTTCACTTACACAGAGCTATGCACAGGCATGTGTGCTCCAAACCCGGGCACAGAGGAAGGCAATAACACCACAAGCTCCTTGCCAGGGTCTGCATCCCTGCCTACAACACAGCAGGCTTAAGGGCCGCAAGTGTAAAGAGTCTGGCCTTACTGATTATTTGTGCCGGATGTTCATATGAATTGCCTGACATGGAAATGGAGCACAAGAAAGGAGTTCCTAGTCTCTCTCTCTCTTCCTAGGAGCTGCAGTTTAGTTCAGTGAAGACATCTGTAAAGGCCCACCCCGAAAGATGTACCTGGCAAACCTCCATCATTCTGAATATATTTTTTGTTGCACCTCAGCTGTGGGGCAGAAATAAATGATGTGTTTAGTCTTTTGACAATTTTGCTGAAGCTTCGTTCCCAGCTGATCTCTTTCAAATGATCCATATTTCAGGGATTTATCCTTAATTAATCTTGGTGATAATAACAACAACAAAAAAGATAAAACAAAGTTTTGGTAAAAAAACATTTTCTTCTGCTAAAATCATACTTTCTTGTATTTCTCTTTCCTAACCCCTTGGTGCCCCCAGCCTTGGCCTCTCACTTCCCTCGCAAACAGGAATAGCCGAGACCTCTCCAATACATGTGATAATACAGGAGACTGGAAATATTTCTGAGCCAGGAAATAATGACAGTTATTCCATTAGATACAAAGGTTTTCCTCCAGAAGCTTAACTAAAAAAACATTACACAGTTAATAATATTATCTAAAACTCCCTACCAGTTGTAAATGGCCAAGATATCCTTTTGTCCTGCTGCTCAGGGCTGCAATGCTCTCCTCTCCCAAGAATGCTTTGGCAAAGCATGCCAAACTGCACAGAATATTTTCACATTAATAAACATGCTCTTGTCACCCAGTGACTGAGCAGCTCTGCAGGGCTCCTGTAGGTCCAGGTTCCCCGCAAATACATGCAGCACACTTCAACCAGGTGAGCCCCTGGCCCAGCTGCTGGCTTTGGCTCCTCCATACCACATCCCCATCTGTAATGAGTCATCAATAGCCTATTGCTTCAGCTGAAGGAAGAGCAGCATGGAGAGGCGAGGCTGCCAGCTAAGGAACAGCCTGAAAATAACAATAATATTGGCCAGCCACGTGCTTCTCGGCTCAAAAGTGCTATTTTTTTGGCTGTTCTCTAGTTTGTGAGACATTTTTGCTTAGTAAGTCACAGCTGTCTCTCCCAGCCCCAGTTCCCATGGACAAGGTGCTGTGGGGTTTGCACCCACTGGTGCCAGCAGTGGGGACAGACTGCGAGTGCTGTCGGTGTTGTTGCCTGTGTATGCAGGCTGAGAGATTTTAGCTGTTGATTTTAAGCCATCTCTGCATCCCCTCCACGTTTCAGCTTTCCCAGAGAGAGGGTAGAAAGTCTGTCTTTCTAGAAAAGGTCATTGAAGAAATCCACTCAGAGGAAGGGTCAGACTAGACATGCAGACACAGGAAGAAGGGTAAAAAGGCAGACATTGCAAAAATCCTACTTCTATATCTTGCCTCCTGATGCCTGTGAGGTAATGAGGTAGGTCCAATCTAAAATGCTGAAAAAAGATCATATTCTTTCCCAAAACACCCATGTTAGTTAACATATATATCTCCTTGCAGGCAGAGCCTGTGCTGACGTTACATTCACACCCCTGATTAAGCTGTGAGGAGCTGGGAGCAATTTTGACACATTAGATACAAAGGTTAAGTCAGGTTAACTGTGTTTAAAAACAACAATAAAAGCACAACCCATAGGAAGACTAAAAAGATAAAGTATTTGCATAGATAGTTTTACCTCAAACCTCATACTCTAGGACTGGCACGGGAACAAAAACTTCAAAGACCAGCCCAACAAGAAGTCCTGGGTGATGCAGAGTAACCATGCCCTCTGTAACTATTGTGTAGGTATCTTTATCTTAATGGCCATCCATATCTTAATAGTCAGAATAATTTACTTTATATGTCATAGCACATATTTTCACTTATTACAGAAGACTTATTACAGAGGTACTCTTTCACAGGGATGAATCTTCTTCAGGTTTAGACAAGCCACATGATGGCCTAGATCAAGGAGCGTCAAACTCCCGGCTCCCACTGTTCTCCTGCTCCTGCAGCGTAACGCGTGTCACTCGCTGCACTCATGACCAGCGCTGGCGGGAGTGCAGGGGCCAGGAGCTCGGCGCTGCCGCCGGGTACAAACAAGGTGCTGGGTTGGATAAAACAAGGAGGAGGGCTGGATTCGGCCCACAGGCCATGAGTTTGACACCCCTGGCTTAGGTTTAACAGAAAATAAGTGATTTAGAAGCAGCCAGCCCAGCCACTGCGGGAACGGTGGCTGGGAAACTGAGTGAATCAGGACCATAAAGCACAGACATCTTTCCTCTCCGGGAAGCTGAAGAGACATATTTCCAAGGAGCCTGAGCTGGTCGTACCTGTTTTTACACCCCTTTGGAAGGATGGGGCAGATTTCTGGTAGGGAGTTCTGCAGATTTGTGCCCCAGCCATTCCTTGGCACAGGAAACAACCGCCATCATGGCACAGAAATCCTGCTGTGTGGGTTTGGCCTGGATATTTTCTTCCCACTTTGAGGGAGAAAGAGTGTGTTTAGCACTCAGGGCAGGCAGCTCCACCGGTAGTGCTTTAATCCCTGTCCTCAGGTCCCTGCGCCTGTCCTTCGTTGCCCATCTCCTCTAACTCTTGGTCCCCACAGAAGCCATGTGCTGTGACTCAGGGGCCAGACAGCATCTCCCTGCACAGGCTCCTACAGCTCAGCTCAGCACCGCTTCCTCAGCAGCTGAGCTCTCCCTGAGCCCCCACAGCAGCAGCAGGACTTTCTGGGGACAGGAATCCCTGCACCCTCTCCAAAGACCATGTGAGTCATCGAGCTGTGAGAGGCTGGAGGTTATTTATGGATTTAACTTTCTGGACTGAGGGTAACACTGCCGTGTCAGCACCCAGCTGTGCTTTTAAGAGGTGCGTGGTTTGGCAAGCCTTGCCAATCTATTTCCATACGAAAGCACATACATGAATCACTCCTTATAAGAAAAAGCTGTGGAGGTGAAAGGACCACAGAAGCTCTTTGCTGGAAGAGAGCAAAGACAAAATTGACCATTACTTTTTTCTCCACTGTAATCAAAATAGCCACACGGAGGTGGCAAACCCAGGAGAAGCTCCCCCTTCTCCCCCAGCCAGAAATGATCCCTCTGCTGCTTTCTCCCACCAGCTCCTCAGGAAGGATAGTGGTTGTCACTTATTAATGTCAACTTGCTTCAGGGGCAACATTAGTGCTTCTCACCATGCATGTGAAAGCTTTTGTTAGTAATATTATTTCCTTGTCTCCTGGAAGAAAAATTAACTGTCTTATTTTCCTGCCAAGTCACTCTCTTCGGGCAAATATCAGTGTTTTCCTAACAATACCTATTCCCAAGGAAATCTTTGAACTGTGTAAGTAGGAAAAACAACTCGAGCTGGTGACCTGCTAGCAATGCTCCTGCACTCAGTGCCTGTCCCCACAGAATTCGTCAAGTTTTATGGACCTCTCGGTCCACATGCGGTGGAGTAATAACAGCAGCATGGGCAACTGAGGCAAGGACAGAGGTGTAATCCTGATGGAGTCAGGCTGGATGGAGGTGGGTGCTGTAAGGCGGGGCTGGCAGCAGCATATGCCTGCCCTGCAGGCAGCTGACAGAGCCCCCAGGGATCTGGGAAAAGGAACCAGTGGCAAAATGGTGTCTATGATAAAAGAACAAAGGAAAGAGAAGGAAAAGGGACAAGCGGGGAAGAAAGCAGACAGGAAAATAACAAGAAGAGAAACATGGAAGGAAGCTTCCTCCAGCAGCAATCCATCCTAGTAATCCCAATCCCCTCCAATAATCCTAGACTTCCACAAGAAAGCTGGTGAGGGTGCACAGAGAGATGCAAAAGGGAAGGAAGGAACAATTTACGATGACACAAGCATTTCTTGCTTACCTGAATTTCTATCTGCTACCTCTGAGGAACATTTTCACCACCCAGAACTTCCTCTCCCAATACCAATAGTTATGATCTTCCTTTCAGATGGCTTTTTTCCACCTTAACTTTCATGTACAAATTCCTGACATCTATAATTTATTTCTATGTGCCACACAACTGTATAGCAAATAGCCCATCTCTCACACATTTTGGTCAGTGTTTCCTTCAAGATTTACTTTAAATCTTAGCATATAATTGCACTCGGGCCAACGGTGCTGCAGTAATTCCTTATTTATGGATACTTCTGTACTTGCGTATCCTCCAAGTATATTTTCAAAATATACCACCCATTCAAAGAGGTGTTAAAGAGCATTGCTATTTAATGAGTAAGCAATTGTGGTATTTTCTATTGCAACTGTAGGAAAGAAATATTGCATTTTCCTGGAATAAGTGCATTAAACTCTGAATTTGCTTCTGTCTTGAATCCATATCCTAAATCTCATTCTTGGCTTTTCTTCTATAGTCCTTTAGCCAATACATCTACTTTAAATCTCTCCCTTACCCTCATTGCATCATTTCTCACTTATTTATACTTCATTCTTCCTCAAGTGTCTGGAAAAGTTTTCTGCTGATTTGGGCCATAATCAGCAAAAACAACTTAGCTGGACTCACGCTGGTTTTCACTGTATTCCTAGATTTTACTGGCCATCCTCAGATTGTATTAGGCATCCTTGCATTTCATAGCATCATAGAATCGCTTGGTTGGAAAAGACCTTTGAGATCATTGAGTCCAACCAAACCTGTCCACTACTAAACCATATCCCTGAGAACCTCATCTACCCATCTTTTACATACCTCTAGGGAGGGTGACAACCACTTTTGGTGAAGAAGTTTTTCCTATGTATAATGTGAACCTCCTCTGGTGTAACTTGTGGCCATTTCCTCTCATCCTGTCACCTGTGAGAACACACCAACACCCACCTCACTACAACCTTCTTTCAGGAATTTGTAGACAGTGATGAGGTCTCCTCTCAGCCTCCTCTTCTCCAGGCTAAACAACCCCAGTTCCCTCAGCTGCTCCTCATAAGACTTGTTCTCCAGACCCTTCACCAGCCTCATCTCCCTTCTCTGGACATGCTCCAACCCCTCAATATCCATCTTGTACTGAGGGGCCCAGAACTGCACACAGTACTCGAGGTGTGGCCTCACCAGTGCCGACTGCAGTAGCACAATCACCTCCCTGGTCCTGCTGGCCATGCTGTTTCTGATACAGGCTAAGATGCCATTGGCCTTCTTGGCCATCTGGGCACACTGCTGGCTCATATTCCACTGGCTGTCAACCAACACCCTCGGTCCTTCTCTTCCAGGCAGTTCTCCAGCCACTCTTCCCCAAGACTGTAATTCTGCACAGGGTTGTTGTGTTCCAGCTGCAGGACTCGGCACTTGGCCTTGTTGAAGCTCGTATCGTTGGCCACAGCCCATCAATCCAGCCTGTTCATATTCCTCTGCAGAGCCTCCCTGCCCTCAAGCAGATCAACAGTTCTGCCCAGCTTAGTGTCACCTGCAAACTTACAAATTTAAGCTGAACTGATTCAACTCTTCAGCACGCAGTAACACTGTTCAGTCCTGCAATCTGTGCCTCTTCCTCTGCCAGTGCTGAGAGCCTCAGCCTGCTCCTTATCATGGGTCTGCCCTCCAAAGCTTTCCCATGCCATTCCTTACACTCCTTTTATGCACGACTGACTTCAAGTCACAGCTCAAATGCATAAGTGCATATTTAGTCTAGGGCAAATTTTATTGGCCTAAACAGTTTCTTTCATTCCCTCTCCAAATCCAAGATACATCATACAGCTTATGTATCTTGTTACCTCAGTCTGGCCGTGCAAGTGCTCAGGTCTTCTCCAACACTGCCACCACCAGCTCTTCTCTTATCAGCCTCAAGAAAGGAACGGCATAAATACCCAAATGTCTCCCACCAGCCCAACTCCTCAGTCCTTTCCTTTTGCTGGTGCCCTGGTCCACGGCTGCAGGCCTTCCTCTGTGTTTGCCTAAACATTAACTCTACAGCACTGTTTAAGCTCAGCCATGGTGTCAGCCTCCTATTCCCTTCAGAGTGTACTTTATTCTTGTTTTAGACAACTGCAGTCCAATTGCAAAGCTTATTAAATGTGTACTGAAACCAATATACCGCCAAGTAACACATAAACAAATTACCTTCTCCTCAGGCAACCTCCTCAGCAGGTTACTTCTCCCTCTCCAGGGAGGCACAAGATCTCTCATTTATTTGATATCCTGATAACACAAGTGCAGATCTGCACTACAATAACGCCTGTACACAAATCACATGCTTTAGAGCTTCAGTCACTTTCTTCCTGAGTTCCGGAAGAGACTAATTCCCTCAGTAAAAGATTGGCCAGATTTTTTCAGTCATTACTTCACTCTCTTGTGAAGCACCAAAGAAGAGCAGCAGGTGGGACACAGTACAGGACATACACTGAAGAGTCCTCTCTCTCGCAATTAATATCTACTTGGATAATTTGCTGATCAAATTTATTACCACATTAGGCAATAAGTATTATTCCAGTCTTCCACTGTCCTCCCAGACTGGTGATGAGTCCATTTCCTCTTACCTTCCAGAATCTGCATCTTACTACATCTCAGCACTGCAACTGCAATGTACCTCAGCTTCTTCTCTTTTCTGAGGTGTGGCTCCCACCTCTTTGACTTACAAGGTCAGAAATGTCTTCACTTCTCTTAAATTATTGGCATCAATACATGTTGTAGAAATTCATATACAGGAAATCAGAACAGGCAGTTTAACTTTTCCAGCCCTCTACTCAGCACTGGTGAGACACACCTGAAGTACCACATCCAGATATGGGCTCCATAGCCCAGGACAGACATATTCTTACTGCAGTGATTTCACTAAAGGACCATTAAGGTGATTAAGGCACTGGGACATCTGACTTATGAGGAGAGAGATGGGACTGCTCAGTCTGGAGTGTATAAATACTTTATGTAGGAGTAAATAAGATGAAGCCAGTCTCTTCTCAGTGAAGCCTGGAGACAGGACAAGGGTCAGTGTGCACAAACTGAAATATAGGAAATTTTTAAATGCAAAAGAGATCTTTTTTACTGTAAGAACTGTCAAGCACTGGCACAGGTTCCCCAGAGAGGTTGTGGAGTCTCCATCCCTGTACTCAAAAATCAACCGGACACAGCCCCATGCAACCTGATCCTGCTGACCTTGTGTGAACAGTTGGGTTGAAGGAGCTGATCTCAGGGATGCCTGCCAGACTCAGTGAATCTTGATTCTGTAACCTAACGGGCTCTTCTGGCCTAAAACGCTTTGAAATTAGTCCAAGTTGGAGTGTTCAACTTCTCATTTAAAGCATAAGGGATTATTAAATACCCAGAAGTTAAGAGAAATGGGCTTGCTCGATTGCACCCTAGTTGTACACATCAACTGCCTCAGGGATGCAATGGATGAAGTACAAAACAACCACTCCTTGCTTCAGTCTCGGTGCTGTTAAGAATTGCCAAACAGGCTGCCCAGACACAAACCTCCAGCAAAGGGCCACGCAAGGCTTCACCCAAAAAGGAGAGAAGGTCCTGGTGAACCCTAGAGCAACTAATGATGGCATCTAGTGGATGTCACAAAGGAGCAGATGCTGTCATGTCTGACAACATGACTGCAGAATTCCCACTAGCAGCAAAACCAGTCCTTTAGTGTGTTCTTTGCCAAATCTACCTAAAACAAGAGCCAAGATAGCCCTTTTCTTTGCAATTGTGTACAGCAGCAGAATACTGCCCAGAGCAGACAGCTGTCAGCTTGATGAAACAGTGTCACGTATAAGACTGAAATAGCCCTCAAACTATTTAAAAAAAATCTGAAAAAATCAAAGCCTCATAAAACATACATTTAAAAAACTTACCAGGCTTGATATTGCAGAGTCAGCTCAGCAAGACAAAAAAAGAACCCCCCCTACCTCTATCTCCATCATCTCCTCCTTTCTGTGACCCCATGGAGGTGGCTGCAAGCCCTCTGTGCTTTCACATACATATGAACATATACATATTAACGCATGCGAATTTGAATATGCTTTCCTAAATCATTGAAGAACCATAAAGTTCATCCTTTTGCAGGCCAAAACAGGCCATTTTTAGCAGAATCAAACATCCTTGTAAAAGCAACTAAGAAAGCAATCTGCAAACTATTTTCCAAATGGTTGCTTTAGTGCTTGTGGGTTTTAACATTTGAAATAGCTGCTTCTCACATCCCTCTCTTTGTGAAAGAAGTGGGAAGATTCATGAATCTGACTAATCTGAGCAACAGTACCTTGAAAAAAAGAAAGGAAATATTTCTAAAGACTAAAACTGTAAATTCAGTTTGAACCTAGAAAGCATCCCTAAATTTTAATTTTTTTACACTCTGAACTCCACCATTTCACTAAAACACAAAGCTAAAGTAAGAGAGGACAGAGGTCATGTCTGTGCTAACAAGCAGCATCCTTCAGTGCCTCTTTTTAGCCCTGCTTACTGATCTCAATTTCGCTGGCCAGGTTCTCAGGAGAAGGACAAATTATACCCAAACTCATTTACTGGTTCCAGACTGTCCTCCCCTGGCAATAAAACAGGGTGTCAAGGCAAATGCTGAAAGAATTTCTATCTGTGCCTGATAGTTGGCAATTCTGGCACAAGCTTGAACAGGGTTAAATCTACTGCAGCTTTGGGGGAAAATTCAGACAAAATCTGAATGTTGTCTTCTTCAGCAAATGTATGCTAAAAGCTAACATTCTTTATGTTTAACAGCTGTTGAAAAGGAAAATCATGATAGTGCAGAAAATATAGTACATGTATCCAATATACTATCTCGCACAGTGGGAATAAAGTGGTTAAAAAATAACAATAAATCCTGTTGTAGGCACTGATGATGTTTTTTTGTCATGAAAGTAGCACATTTGGCAAAAAGGAGGAAACCTGTATCGGAAGACACACTCTGCGCATGGCACATCACTGAGTGATGCCATGAAATCCAAAACTCAGCCTTCAGCGGCACCGGCATTTTTCTTCAAATTCATCTATAGCTTCTTCTGCAGCAGGAAAAAGGAAGAATAGTTGGAAGAGGTGGGATGACCTGGAAAGAGATAACCTTTGGAAATTCTTTTGTTGTCCTTTTAGGAACATTTGAGTACAGCCTAGACTGTCCCTCAGAGCCAGCCCAGACCCTGCCCCATGTTAGGACTGTGGGGCTTGCTCCAGAAAAGAGACAGCCCACCTTACCTGGACACATGGGACACTGCTATTTAACATGCCCAGGACATTTTTCATTTTTCTAAAATTTAAGGAGTTCAAATACCTCTTTACTGACCTGACAGACTTTGCTTGTTTCCTAAAGCATAACCTAGCCTGGGCTACTTTGCTTGCCCATAAACTCTTTGCCAATTACAGCAGGCATTTGCAAACCCATCACTGTTTCGTAGCACGAATCCTTTGGGTTAAGCTTAGCAACCGAGAGTTTTCTGCCACCGCTGAAAGGAAAACTCCTTTCATGCTGTTACATCGATCTGGGCAATTGCCAGGGCCCAACTTAAATGAAATCAGACAGTACACGTTGCACTGCCCAACAGTACAGCTCTACATTGCATAAACTGCCTGCCAAGCACTAGCTCAGGCATCTCTACAGAAAAACTTACCTGAGGTAACCCAGGGTCGTTCAGGTAGCACATAGGCAGGACCAAACCAGCAAGCAAAGTGGCCACTCAAACTTTTACCATTACCTTTTGCAGAGACCATTCTCAGTCACCAGGTGAACAGCTCAGATGAACAGTTAGACCCTGCTTGTCTCTCCCCCATGTGATATTGCTACACAATCT
This sequence comes from Tapera naevia, assembly GCA_033556795.1. Classification (NCBI taxonomy): domain Eukaryota; kingdom Metazoa; phylum Chordata; class Aves; order Cuculiformes; family Neomorphidae; genus Tapera; species Tapera naevia. The sequence goes on along the minus strand of JAUMJJ010000175.1, from coordinate 6,927,090 downwards.
GAAATAAAAATTTAAATCTAAACCTGATCCAGCTTTCTAGTCCTGTGTATTACGAATTGTCTCTATTTTTGCCATCTGCCATATTTTGCCAAAATTAAAAAGACACTGAGCTAAAGTGGGAAAAATACATAAGAACGCAGGCACCGTGTAACATTAATAATGCTACCTGAAAGGAGGGCTAAAGCAACACCCACTATGTTGCACCACTTGGCATAGTCCATCAGTTCCAGAAGGATGACAGACCATGGAAGGATGCAGCACACACTCAGGGAGAAAATGAGAACAAGGCAGAGCTTTGACACACCACCTCTGACATCAGACAGAGAGCATCCAAAATCTGAAACTGTACATTTTTTTTCTTTTTTTTTCTTAAAGGTAAGTTGTAAATGATACAAACTGACCTTTTCAAACTCTCCAGATAGGGGGGAAGCAGTGTGTTTTCTTCTGCACTTTACTTGTGGGACTCATCCTAATAATTTTATTAAAAAACAACTTTCCAAGGAGAATTTTGGTGTAAAACAGACATCCAGGGAGTCTGCAGATGGTTCAAGTGCCTAATCGAGTTGGGTAATAAATGAATTCTTTTCTCAGTAAAGAGCTGACCTTGAACTGTGAAACAAGTCATTCTTCTCTTATATCAACAATCTTCTTCTGTCCAAAGCAAAAGAGAGTAACAAGAGCACGTTTGCCTGTGTGCGCTTCTGTGACTGAGCCAGCAAGAAAGTGAAAAGCGCTTAAGTTCATGCACATTTTTATTGAGTAGTAATATAAAATGCTTCTTTCATTGTTACAAGTGCATGCTTTGATTGCCAACATTTCGAAGTCAAATTACAAAGGCAAGGCTGTAGGCTGTAGTGAATTACTTGGGCACTTATACAATTGTTAAAAAATATCAATGGACTGTTTTGTTTCGTTCCTTTTTCTTTTTTTTTTAGAATGAACCAGTTGAAAACCGTAACTGATATACAAAGGGAAAAAAGTGAAAAAATTACACAGTTTGTGGCACATGACAGAACAGAACAAAATGACTAAACCATTATGACATTAACAGTTATCATGCATTTAGAATTTCACATGTAACTACAAACTTATTTAAATTTCACAAGGTTTGCTAAACATGCTACCCATCTATATGTGCACTGACAAGCTTATGTTAAAAACTTTAAGAATACTCTCCCCTTAGATTTTTCAAAGCTTTTTTTGATTACAAAATTTCAAAGGCATTAAGCATTTTTTTAGAGAATATAAAGTACGCCAGTATACATACATTTCCAGTATAAGTCAGACCACTAAGCGCATTACAGTCCCATACAGGCCTATACAGCCATTTTTTCTTAAAAAACATGCATAGGCAGATTTTTACAGAATATAGATGCTTTTCACTGCACTTAATATGGTGTCTTGTTCACTATACTTAAAAATGCACCACTCATAAATATTTAAATTCAGCAAGCCACAACCAAGACTTGATTTACCAAAAAAACCCAGAAATCCCCCCAAACCAAACCCCCCTAAATATAAACAGCAAAAAAAGATAAATGTTATCATTATTCCAGTTTTTTTTTAAACAAAGAAAAGGATAATCGCTGCCAAATTAGTAAGATAAGTGTTATATTTAAAGAAGGGCATTGAAGCACACTAAAGAAACCTGAGGTAAGCATAATCTGTACAAAATTAAACTGTCGCTCTCGCTCGCTCTCTCACTCTCTCTCTCTCTCTTTTGTTTTTGGCATTTTAAACAAATTTCCAACATTCTTTTTTTTTCTTTTTTCTCTATATTTTTAAAGACTGCCTAATTTATATCATAGCCATTGTCTGACAAGAGTAGCAAAACATTATCAATAAATAGTCCTTATTTAGTTTGTACATTTTGTTAAAAATGTTTCAATGTTGTCCATGTTTAGTGCTGCAACTGTAAACTTACAATAGTTAGTAAGAAATTAAACAAAGTTTTCATGTCCAGTAACATAATAAAAGGCCTTTCAGTAACATATCTAGAAGTTCCCAATGCAGTAGGAAAACATGTTCATTCCCCTAACTTTGCAATATATACCAGCATGAGCTTTCATTTTTCTACAAGCATTTTAAAGGCATATCCAAAGGAGGTGTTTCTCCCCCACCCTCCCCTCCCACCAAATTAAAGTTGACGATCTCTTCATAGATGATTTTTGTAAACTGAATCCAACACCTGGCCCCCAGAGCAAGTAAGCTATTATCAGAGGCAAGAACATCCCACTGCTAATGTGCAGCAACCCCATCGCGCCCTGCAGCTCAACCCCCCTCCCAGCCAGTGGTCACTGAATATTGCTGCTATTACTGCCGTTGCTGTCCGTGCCATTAGTCTCTGTGGAGATTGCCTTGTTGATGGAGTTAAGGTTGGCATCGGATGGCACATCTCTGCGTGGCGGCATTCGCTCATTAATTCGATCTAAGCCTTTGGCCTCTTCGAAGCTAGTGATCTTATGCTGGGGTGAAAATCCTTTGATAGCTAAATAAAGGATTATTAAAAAGTAAAATTAGCAAAGTAAAACTGTCGGCAGCATTTCCCCCAACTTAGAATTGAGTGTGAAAGTCCTTCTTCGTGAAGGTGGCAATGAGAAGATCTGACAACAGGACCACCTCCTTACCGTACTCAGAAAGACCTGGGGGTTAACCACCACCACAGTCCCTTGCAACGCAACTATTTTCAACAAGGTCAGTTTCCACTATTTTGTTGTACACTGGGGTTCAGCTTACAAGGCTAAGAGGCTGACATTAAACTACAGTTTGCAAGTAGGAAACATGCTTAGGGCACAGCTGTGAGCCAAAGAGTTAGCATTTGTCATCATCATTTACAGCTTTAAAAGACATCGTGCCCCACCGTAACATCCTTAATCAGGCAAAACTCCCATTTGACTTTCGAAGACCAGGGGCAAAAGCACTGACCAGTAACTGATGGTGATGACATGGCAAGTCCAGTTTGCAGGATATAAATTAAAGCTATGGGAGATCTCGGGTGACCCTACAACAGGTTACCTTAGGTTCTCAGCACAGGTGAGCTGCTCGTTGATCGCCCAGGGCAGTTACCCTCCCAACACACCCATGGACTTCTAGAAAGCAGCTCGAATCAAACAGTGGTAACGCTGTGCAATATGGACCAAGGATGCAACCATTTGGCATGTTTGTACAATTTAACTTTGGAAACACACTGATAAAGGACCAAAATTCCAAGTGAACTTGAGGACTTTTGATCCTTCAGCAGCAACGTTGATGAGGCCACACCGACCTCCGAAGGCAGCCACAGACTGCGGAATCTGTTTGTAGACTGTGATTTTTTTTTTCTTTTTTCCTCTCTTTAATTGAAGAATTGAAGATCTTTAGATTTAAAGCAAAAGAGAAAAAAGCACCATAGGCAAACAGCAAGTCACAGCTCTGTAGATAATTTGTCAGACCCTTCTGTGTGTTTTTCTCTTATCTGCACGAAATCAATGCATTGAATTTTCAGAACTGGGACTTTTGCTATGCCTCTATCTTAACAGGCGATGGAATAGAAATGGTGTATTAGTACCAGGAAACTGCAAACTCCCTGAGGAGAAAATGGTAGGGGAGTGTCAAAGATCACATTCAATATTCCTCCTTTCCCTTTTCTTCTCTTTACCCCAAAGTGCTCCTGCTCTCCTTTCCAACACACAGTTCCAATTCTGGACAAGCTGGTAACTTCTGTTTAAAAAAAAACTCCAAACCCCAGTACATCCCTGGTACCAATTTACCACTCCTTGCATTTTGTGGGGAGTGAGAAAAGGTTTTTTCATGCTGATATTTTTGCCAACCATTCCTGTTAAAACAGACAGATCCTGTTTGCCTCAGGGTTTCACTCCTTAGCCAGTTTCACAAACTTTATATTAGAACTGTGTGAAGTGCATGAGTTTTAACAAGTATTATACTTCAACTCAGAAAAACAACGACATGATGGTGATTAGTCAAGTGAGCAGCAATGGAGCAGTGAAAACAGAACTGGCCCTAGAGTGAGTTTTTCCAAGTTAGGGCGTTTTTTTTTTTGTTGTTTTTTGTTTTTGTTTTTTTAAACAACTTTATATTCTACCACAAAAATGAAGATGGCTAAAAAAGCATCCAGGCCAATATCTTTAAACAATAGTTTAGTGGATATCCATGTTGTAGCTGAAACACTTGCTGTGTCCTGGAGCTTGCTGGTAGCACAGCCCATTTGTGTCGTCAGGCCATGAATCAAAATGCAGAGGGACAACTGGGAATGGATGAACCAGTTTCTCCATCATTAGCTTTATCTATGTAGACTAGTCATTATGACTATGGTTACCGTGCCTAACTAGCGAGGATGGCAAATTAAGAATTAACTTGAAGAGCATGTACTGCTGGAATGAGGACATGGTCAATCAATTGTATTTCAAGCAGACACATTATCAACTGTAGTACTGAGGAAAGTGCTCTGCTGTAGTTGCTGGTCAGACAATGAGTATTAGCAGTTTACATTGAGAGTATACTAAAACACAACACATAGTCACAGAAAATCACAGAAAACAGCCAAACTGTCAACGAGAATGCACACTGCAGATTAGAGATTGCTGACAGGAATAGATAATTCCAACATAAATAGCAGCTTACTCACTGCTATTTAGAAAGCAGTTGTATTTTCTCTTACTTGTTTGTTCTGTAATTTTATTCACTGCTTTTCAAAAATCAAAAACAAATTCAACTGGCCAAAAGGGCACATCTTACCAACAGAGAACAATCATCGGATTTTTTTTTTTTAGTTAACTAAAAAAAAATCTGAAGAAAATTTGAAAAATTTGAGAGGGGCAAGAACAAAATACAACTGAAGAATTTTGTTTTAAAGGGGAATTCTGAAAATTCTTCTTACAAAATTTTATAATGCTGAATAAATGTTTTGCATCTACATTGCAATACGTGATTACTTGGGTTTTAACCATAGCATTAAACACTGCTTAAGGGTTAAATTAGAGATTTCTCAATAAAGCACCATAGTTTTTGATATTAAATGTTCAGAAATCTTCTGAGGCAGCCAGTCGCTTCATATTTGTAGCTAAAACGGTGCTGGTGTTAATGGTTGCTTTAACATAAATATCCAGTGTGTAAACTGCCACTACCAGAGGAAGCAGACATCTTGCAGACAAATGTCGCATGTTGGTTTACTTTTAAAGAGAAACAGAAACATGCTGAACTGTAACAAAAGAATAATACAATTTTTTTACTAGTGACCTAAAAGAAAGAAAATAAACTGAAACAAAAATGAAAAAGCAGGGGGGAACCCAACCAAAATAAAGAATATTTACAAAAACCGTGTGTTTTCCTTGACCAGAGATTACTGAGAATTGTTTGAGGCAGAGCCAAGACCCAGCCGTCAGCGCACAGCTTTTGAGCTATGTGTCACAGAGCATTTATGAGCTGCTGCTGAGTCGTGTCCTGTGAAATCCACGTCCCCTGATCTCCTCCTGTGGCACTACTTCCAACGTGATTGTAACTTTCAGAACAAAAAAGATCCCAACAGCAGCAACAGAAAAAAAAAGAAGAAACAAAACGAAAAACATTTTCCCCTTTAAAGCAATTACATTTTGGTTAATACCGAGCCACAATTGTTAGCCCAACACCCACACAATCTGTACAAGCTACAGCAAAATGAATACACCCAGCAGAGCCCTTATCTGTTGTGCCACCAACAGAAAGGGGACTGGCCAATTTACCTTCATCAGCCTCAATAGCCTCAACAGTAGCTGAAGAGAAGAAAGGGGTAGCAAAACGAATGAGAGAATGAGCAGAGGATTTTAACTCTAAGAACAAGTCAGTGAATAGCAAAGGAGCTACAACACTAATGTTACTGTAAGTGCTGGATTTTGGCAAAACAGACACACAGAGAAATGCTTACACAGAAACAATAATTGGCAGATTGAATTAAGCTATAGTTTGTTTTGCAACAGAAGTTTCACAAACTAAGTTTTTTTTAAAAGACACAGTTGAGTAATTTTCTTTTGACTCAAACAAATGAAAACGTCTTCCATATTGCACATCTGACCTGCAAAGTTTATTGTATAATTCTCCGAGCTTTGAATTAGAGCAATTTGATTTGCCCTGTCAAAAGAGAATGAAAAATGGCATAAAGCCATCACACAAAACTCGTACCACTTCAAGGTCAGCTTGAAAACTATTAATGCCAGTACAAGGCAAGAGAGCCACATATACAACTCCTCAATGATTTTTTTCTCTCTCCTGGTTAAAAGAAACCTCATGACAGCATGGGATAGAGTTTACTCAGACAGCTTTGCTTTTGCTTGCAATCCAGTCTGCTCCATATGTAAGCGTCCTTTTGGTCAACCCAGTCTCTGAAAATAGCATTCTTCTAATATTTTATTTACATCAATGGACATAAACACAAGGCTGAAAGATGCTGGAGCTCCAAAACTGCAAGCCTGATCAGAGAGAGAAAAGTCTGTAATTGGGAGGTTGCTACAGTATCATGAATACCCTGTTATCACTGTTTTGAAAACATTTGTTGTTCTTAAAGACATGATTTCATTTGAACTCTGCCCATCAGCTTTGGCATGAGTTTGTTTCTACAGTCAGAGATATAGAAGCTGATGCAAATCAGCAAATGCAATCCAATATAGCAATGCTACTGCTCAAATATTTAAGAAGAAATCTTGATTTTCATAAACTTTTCCAGTTTAGAGAAAAGCTCAAGGAGCCAAATTTTTAGGAATTCCTCTCTTCTTTTTTGTCTTATTTTCTCCTACATAAAAGTTTTTTCATCCTCCATAAAACCCAAACAATTTTTTTTTTCATAGATAGGATGTTAAATATGGATTGAGATCAATACTAAAAGATGTATACTACTGTCTTGCTGCATGGGGAAATGAGAGTAGCTAACCCACATGCACCAAGGTAAGCCTATGCCTCTCAAGCTACAGAGGCAAGAGACATGGCAAAAATTAAGGAACAAAGTCAATGCAAACTTGAAAGAAAAGGAAACATGTTAACTAGGATGAAAAACTAAAATGAATAACCAGATCCAAACCAGCACTGACACATTAGAAAAAAAAGACTAAAACGTATACTTCCACAACAGAACATACTACTCATATTTTCTGTTAATACACACAGTAACATGAATGTGTGCTTAACAGAAATGATGTAAACTTCAGAGTATTTGGTGAATGGGGTACTACATCTTAACTAACGCAGAAGCTTGTGTATAGTAATGTTTTACTAAGCCAGAATACTGCAGTATGAGAAGATTTTCCTTTTAGTCATTGTAATAAGAACTTTAGGCAATTTTCTCAAATTCAGTTCAATGCCTAATATTTTGCTAGGACAACAACAGCAGTTTCCTTAGACCAAATCTTCCGACAAATTTAAAGCAACTACATTAAGAAAAGCCTAGGTAAAGACTACAACTCCATTAAGAAAGGAATCCTGTAGAATCATATTGCAGCATTTTCAAAGCAGAACGTTACTATGTCTGTAACACACAAGACATCAAAAAGAAAAAAGAGAAGGGAAAAAATGGGAAAAGGTTTACCACCATATACCTGAATCTTCTAGGTAAAAGAGACAGTAAAGAGAAAAATACAGAGAAAGAATGCTCCAGGAAGGAAACAGGAAAACAAGAGGCTGAGACTGTGTTAAGGTTATAAAGCATTTCTATTTCTTACATCTACTGCCAATAGAACCTCAATAAGCAAGAGACATTCTTGTGTGCCTGCAATATACTCTACAGTAATACACACACACACAAAAAGGAAAGCTTACATTAAATTAAATACTTTGCAGCTTCTTATTCCAAAAGGAGTATTTCATCAAAGGCAGCCCTACCATAGGCTTACAAATTTTCTATACCAAGAAATACTTGGTATAAAACTGAACTGACAATCTATATTGTGTTTGTGTACAAGGCAGACACTGTGTAAGAGCCTCCCTTCACTTGGGCTTAAATCAGAGTGAAATTGTTCATGCTGTCACTTAGAATTGCTAGGATAGAGAATCTAATTCTAGAGCTATTTTCCATTGGTGATTCTCTATGAGGAAGAACAAATCAGATAAAGTAAGAGTTTGAGTGTCATTATCTAAGCCGAACCTTTATTACTCTGTATATCAAAGGACACTCTTAAAAAAAAAAAAAAACAACAAAAACCATGCTGTAAACTGTGGAAAGAGTGCACTTCACATGCAATGCCGATCTAGCATTCTGAACAGCTGATTTTCAGGAACTTTCCCCCCTCTCCTCTTTCTTTGAAAATCAGTGCTACATAATCAGTCTTGAGAAGTGGCCTTACATGAACTGCTCACAAATGCTCCAGTACAACAAACTGCCTGTTTTATTCTGTCATTTATTTTTTTGTGAGAAGACTGGTATTACTTTTCTTGGGTTCTGCAGTTGAAAATCAACTGCTTTTTTACAGATAATGACACACACAGGAACAAAGGCTTACCGCTTTGCAGTGTTTGTTTTCCTCCAGAGAGTACACCACTGGGAAGCATTCCTGTTGGAGTCAAACCTTTGAGTGTCAGCACACTTTCACTCTCTTCTCTGCAGAAGGAAAAAAAACCCCAATAGTAAAAAACTATTTGTTTTTTTTAAATATGGAACACATTTTAAACATGTTAAGCTACACCTGTCCTGCAATTACTTATCTCCTATCTCCTTACCAGGATAAACTGAATCCTGTGATAACACCATCACCAGTGCAGTTCTCCTCACTGCTATGTAAGTGGTTCAACTTTGCACCACATCATAAACAGACTCCCACTACAATTAACACCATAACCTTCATTTATGAAAAAAAGTATGACATACATTTGAATATATATACATAAACCCATAAACTTGATAGGAGGAGAAGCAAAGGAGCACTTATTACTAGCAAGACATTTGAGCGTCTTACACTGTGTGGTCCAAGATCTTTGTCTCCACTCGCAGCTAGGTGCATTATTTATTAATGATCAACAGCCACTTTAAAAAAAAAAGGATCTAAAAGCTCATTAAAATTAATAAGCACTTCAGTCCTTACTAGCACTGTTCTTAATAGTTTCGCATACTAAAATAGATATGGATTTAAGAAAAATGTTTTAGGAAACCTAAATGTGTTTTGCTGGTCTTCAAATACGTTTATTTTTAATATTTGGCAGCAGGAATACAACAGTTCTATCCAGACAAGCTGTTAAACACAGCTTTCTACGAGCACTGTAATGCTGTCTGTGATGACATACTTTCTCAGCAGCAATATTGACCCCAATTCTTTAAGAGAAACCTATTTTGAAGTGCTTTACTCTGAAATATATAATGGCATTAAGCTGGAGGAAGCAAACACAAAGACAGAATTTAGTTTCATATTCACTTGAGGATAATGTTTTGTCTATCAAAACCGTCTTTCAGTAATTCTATCACTTAACACACTGTTTTCACCATCAAGAGCTACACACCAAAGTTTTTGCATTCTCTTGATTATATGTCACTGCAAGAAAACACATAACCTACATTTTCAATTCAGTCCACTCCACCTCTTTTTTAAAAATTAAGCTGCAATTGGCTTCTCCATCACAGGGTAAATTTATTCACTGCATTTTTACTCTCTTTAGAACACATTCTCAAGAAACCTCTCAATCACAAATGCTGAGATTTTTTCAGCCTTGTTACTTATTTTCTATTTGATGTATTTAAATTCTGTTTTTAAAAAAGGAAAATAAACTGATTAAATATTTTATTTATCTTCCTAATGTCTAAATAAATCCAAAGAAAAGTCATACTTGAAAAACAAAGTCACACAGAGGCAATGACAGGGAATCGGGACATCTTCCATCGAGCTTAAGTCAATTCTTGTATGATGGCTATCCTCAGCAAAGCTCAATTATAACCTCTCAGATTCAATATAGAGCTATTTCGATATCTGATTTTGAGACTAAAGTGGCTGAAATGATATAAGTTTTACATTTAGGTTACATCCTCAAGGAAGGTGGCCACTCTGGCTCAGAGATGCGATATTTGACTGAGTCCTTTGAAGGTGGTCACATCAGCTGCTGATCATTCAGAAATGCTTTTCAAGAACTAGTGAAATAAATTTCGTAATCAGCAATGATTTAAATAGGAACTTCAATGGTTTCTGAGACAGGCTGGTTTAGATGATGATGTCCGTGCAGGGTTATATACACTTATCAGTCACTTATGTGTTCAATGCACATTATGTTGTCAAGGCAAAAAACCAACCCAGGCTATATTATAGGAACAGTATTTGCAAGGTTAACCTTGTGTGATCTTTTCTGTCTAGAAGCCTGGCACCTGGCTGAAGAGAGTCAACCTTTCCCAGCAAAAGAAAAGAAGTACTCCCAGGCAGTCAATGGTGTCTGGAATGAGATAGCACTCATCCTCCTGGAAGACTGGTCAGCAAAACTGCTCACTGCAGGCACCAGTTTATTTTCTGACTACATCTCTCACCACATTAAGGATGCACAGTATTTGCAGGTTAAAGCTAAGGGAGAACAAATATGCTCTTCGTCTCCAGTCCTTCATGCAAAGTTTTAAGGTCCATCAGTAATCAAGAACTGTAAAAGGCTCAGCAACTTCAGGGAGTGAACCACTGGCTTCTCCAGATACAGCCCATTTTGGTCTTCTGGAGATGCATGTGGCAGGGGTTAAAATCTGCCTCATGAACACCTCTGGGACGAATCTGACCACTTTTTGGGGAAAGATAAAGACTGATCTCCATCAGTGCCTTAAAACATTGATTTTCATGAAATAATTTAAGAGTGCTCAAAGTTTCAAACAGTGCTAAAACCCTAAACTATGAGACTTATGCATATCACTTTAGACAGGGCATATGCATATGCAAGAATTATCCTGTACCCTTCTTCCATCCCTGAAACCATTGAAAAGCTTCTGCCCCATATTTCCCTTTGAAAACATCTTTGACATAGAGGTGATGTCAATCATCTGCTGAGCATCGAATTTCGGGCCTTTCTGCATACTGAAATACACACTTCTGTTGAACTAATCCTATACTTCAAAAAATGCTCCACAACAAAATGCAGTGGATCCAGAAGCTGCAGTTCAAAGTTGTGGGAGAAAGCCAAGTTTCCCAAACTTTGTTTGCTCAACTATCATCAGAGAAAAACAGTCGTGCTGTTTTATGAAGGTGGTGCCAATGTCAGCTCCAGGCTCTCTGCCAGACTTGGTAGAGAGGAGCAGGTGGAAACATTTGATTGCTCCCCCGGCTTGTTTAGGGAAAAGGCATGATGCCAACTTTTCTTTTTTTTTTATGGGTATCATTTTAAGTAGTTTGTGCATCACTAGTAATTCACATGTAACACTTTGGGAACCCCAGGTACAAAGTCCTCCATTTCAGGATGCTATTTAAAGTTATGCTGCTGCAATCTGCAACATGTGGGCGAACTGCTGCATGCATGAGAAGCCCCACTGACAACCTGCCCACTGCTTATATGATGCAGAAGAGCCTCAAATCAAGTAACTTCTTAAATTTCCTTTTTATAGCAATCATACAATCCTAACAATACAATTTTTAAAAAATCCCTTGATTTTGCACTAACCATCATAGCCATAAACTGACTACAGCAGAACAACATACAATTTCCTAAGAAAAAAAATCCCTCTGTTGAAAGGGAAGGAGAACTGTATTTTCTATATTTAGACCAGCACAGCACAGTACAGCATGTTTTCTCATCTGCTCAGAGACAGCAAATGGAGAGTTCTAAACACTGGGTAGCAATTAATTACTCATGTTCATGTGTTCGGGGGAGTGTAGCCCAAGGTAATGAGTTGCTCTTGCCTGCACAATGATATCCTGGATTTTTAGTTAGAATACCCTAATGCTTTCATCTTTAATCTTCTTTATTCATGGCTGTAGCAACAACGATGGGTGAAAAAATGGGACAGTTAGCTTCCTTTTTACTGAGACATGATGTGGAATATACCCTTTCTCCACATCTCTTGCCTCACAGTGGCTAAGAGTTAATTAGTACACCTGGTGAGCAAGTCTTTAAAAAAAAGGTAATTGCAATCTTCTTTGCTGATGTCATTTACTTGCTTGTCTGGTTTTTGTTCAGCAAAAGCCCTGAGGAAGAAGATTATTCAGAGCAATAACAGCTAGCAGTATTGTATAAATAAAACAATCTTTAAAAGGTTCCAGTAAAACTCACTAGGGTATCATACTAAAATATTAAATTTGCTGTTTGATTAACAGTAGTGTTCTAAATGATCATTCAAAGATGTCCTTTAACATTGAAAAAATGAAACAGCACAAAGCCTTACCTTAACACTGAGAAAACTCTAGCCATTTTTCCTATTGCTCTTATCTTGTTCCTTATAACCTCCTTTCGAGCAGCAGCTGTTGCTCCTGTGGAAAACACATTAAAAACAGTTATAGGGATTTGTAAACAATCAATACATCACTATTCTGAATTCTAAATGCAACAAACGTTATGTTAATGTCATCGTTTGCCAAACTAAGCCACATTTGTAGTCATCCCCCAAAATACTGGGTTTTTTTGTTATTAAGATTCCATAGAGCAACTTCTCTCTCATCACTGCTATGATCTGTTTAAAGTTACAATTTGACATTTGTGAACTCACACAATAATTTGCCTTAAAAAAATGTATGCTGGGACAGGGACTACAGCTCAGCTAAGTTTGCATGTGTACTTCTTACTTGGATATCATCAAAACCTAGAATATTATCTGTGCATCCAAGAGAGAACCACCTAAACGGGAAAAGCAAATAGTACTAAGTTAACAGAATGAGTACTTTCTTTTAAGAAGGACTCCTAACGTCCTCAAGAAAATGCCATGTTATACTAAGTAAACCCGTTTTGTTAATTATCACAATTATAATCATACATACATCATGAAAATTTCTCTCAAAGGTTTCTGAATGACAGGTGACTTTTCCTTGTATGTATGCTGCCTGACAACTCCTGCCTTGAAGATTCAAGACTGCAATCTGAAAACCACTACACATCATGACAATGCTTGCATCTCCGCTGCTCCAGAAATCAAGGACAAAAATGAACATTTTTATTTGCAGTTCCTAGTAAATTGATCCATTTTATAAAGTGGAGTCCATCCTGGAAGCTAAAATAGTATAAAGGGCAAAAAATGAGGGAGACTGTTACGGCAGATGAAGGGACAACCCCAGGGAGCTGAGGCAGTGGCAGAGAGCCACCTACAGACACCAAGCAGGGGAGCAAGGTGCTGCCGACCATGGGTGATGGCTGCAAGAGGTGAACAGCTGTAGAAGACATAGTCATGGGGCCTTGTCATACAGACTTCCTTCACTGCATTACGAACACAAAGTGACAAAACGTGGGGTCCACTGAACTTAACAGCAAAAGTCCCATCTGCTTCAGCAGTGTCAGCGTCATCACCCCTCCTCCTCCGTGAGATCACAGCTGCTCTGGGCAATGCCACACAGGAAATTTGCTGGGCGGCTTCTGAGAGCTGACTTTGCAATAATTCTCACAGTTCCACTTTTCTCCACACATCTCTGCTGAAGCCCCATGGCTTTTCTATCAGGCATTGTCACATTTCCTACTGCAGAGTTCTCAATTATAGTTTGTAATAGTGTGAAACTACCACTGGAAAGGCAAACATTGCTTCTGTATATTTAATAGATGACTAGATGGCTTTGGCATTTTAGAAAGGGTGAAAAGAATGTATTTTTTTTGTTGATGTGCTTCAATTTCAAAACAAATAGCCATCCTTTCCAAAAAGACTTCCCAAACTGAAAACAAACTCAACTCACAAATCCTAGAGCTGTTCAAAAGAAAGCTAAGTCACTGTAGGAACAAGTATTAAAGATAACGACATTAATAACTCAGGATGAATCTCACTGCAACTTTTAATATCATGGTCAAGATCATGCTTAACTTCAGTGTGAGGGGCAAGTTTGATAAAGCGGGAGTTTGATAGCCACGCACAGGGAATCCTGCAGAGCTGCTTGTGGGGTTGTGTGTCCCTGACCAGCTCATGTGCGAACGAGTCCACGCGAGTCACCTATGCGTGCCCACAGCCATCACAATCAGCATATTCAAATGTTGACAAGTGCATGCTCACGTACTGGGATATGTTCTTATGTCTGCTGAGGAGTGTAAACTAAATGCCTTACGATCATGCCTGCTACTTTTGCATGTACCTCTCTTTTGGGGCAGCTGCTAAACGAGTTATTTCCAGGCATTTCTAACCATCCTCCTAGACTGTCTTGAAATTATGAGCCTGTAACTTGACGTTCAAACTGAAAGAAAATATGCTCAGAATGATGGCTTTCAAATCTCCCACATATAATGAAAAAAATATAAAGAAAAGATATAAAAATTACAAAGATACAAATATAAAGATATAAAGTCTTAGGCATATATGTCTAATTCTAGACAATAAATAGTGGGAGAAACAGCTGTAATTCAGCTAAATATAATTATTTGTAACAGCTTAATGAAATTTCAAATGAAGCAGCAATGATTAAGTTGGGTTCTTCAGGAAATAGGGTGGGTATATTCTTGCCTCAGTTACTATGATTTCACCAAATTGTATTCTCAAGATACATGAAATATGATTTTTATCCTCTTTTTACCTTGAAAGCACTTAAAAACAATTTGTCTATTTTTTCCCCAAGTATCACTATACCTACTTGTTTATTACAAACCCACACTGTTGTAGTTGATCTTATATTTGACCTTTTTCAGTCACTGTTTAACTTCCAGAAGAGCTGAAAACTGAAAACTGTAAATACAACTTATAATCAAAGTGAAATACAATGCCCTGCACTTCAATATAAAATGAGAATGGAAACCCCCTCATGTTTAATAATAAAATGCAACAGACTCAATGGGAGTAGTTTGTTTCTCATCAATAGACATCAAAGGTTACTAAAAAATACACTTAAATGATTTTGGTCTCCGTTGAATTTCCTAATTAGTAACAGATCTGTGAAAATTACCTGAAATAGTCTTGGTTTACAAAATAGTAGTAATGATATTATTTATCTATTTGTTTTTTTTACACATCATTTGCTTAATTGTGCACCTCAGATTTACAATGTTTTATTGTCCTGTTAGTTTCAATTGTATAGTATTAACCTGCTATAGTATTTGGATTCCCTAGCTATTTACACATAAATCACATTTCAAGAGTGAATACTCCAGTTTAGTATTCTGAAATTCACTAGCACTGCAAATTCTTACAAATTGTCTCACCTATATTTAAAAATAAACTTATGTGAAAGTAAATGGGTTATAACCTGAGAACTGACTATGGGTAATGGAGTTAGTTTTAGCCTTTCTAAACATTGCTCAATAGCCTCTTAAGTTTTTAATATCTAAACAAGCTCTATTTGCATGACATTTTAAAAAAAATATATGCAATGAACATAGCCAAGTTTAAAATTGGAGTGGGCAAACTATTTGGGAGGTAGTACAAAAGCTTTGAATGTTGCTTCAGAAATTTAGCAAGTTCTACTGCATTTCAGATTGTACCACTCAAACACGGATCTTGCAAGCTGGATATGTAGGACTTATGTGAAATGTAATTTAAAACTTCGGATAAGGAAGCAGAATAATGAAAAAAGGACTCTGAAAATATTCTTAGATGTAGGATTGAATAGACCGAAAACAATACCGAGTAAAAGAGTCAACCCCAAATTTCTAAATAGAATCCTAATATTTTATACGGAATCTAATCAAGCATTATGAAAATTAATGAAACTTAAGTCTTCCAAGTTATTGAATACCTTTCTTCTGTGCATAAATGGGATCTTCTTATGAATTCCAAGGGGGGGAGGGGGGAAAGAAAAAGGTCAGTGATGTTTGTAGAATGAAAATAAAAAATAATACAGAATATTTGATAACATCAATGGAAATGCAATGTTTAAGTAAAGTCTGAAAAACAGAAAAGAAACAAATTAGGCAGGGAACATTCAAAAGGAAAGAAACAGTGAGACCGATGGGGGAAAAAAAAGACAAAAAAACCCTTTTCATGATAAAATTCTTGTTAGTAGATTTTGCAGGAGAACAACATGCAGGCAGAAAACCAGCAGCTAAGCTTAGTCTCAGTGCTACCACCATTTGAATCTATGCTTTCTCCTACGTTATTGCAGCTGCTTTGATAAGGCTCAAGCACTTCTCAAACACAGCGCTGCCCCCCACAGTTTAGGTGAGGTGTGCCTGCCTGATGAGAACTCTTGGAAGGATGAAGCCAATTATTCCAGTTTATTTATGTTTGATGTCTAAACTATCACATACATGTGTGCTGTTTCTACCCAAGTCTGTGTTGGTTACTGCAGACATGCATTTGTTTGAATGATCCAGCAGCTTACAGTTACCAAATCTAAACAACACCATGGTAGAAGGTACTGCTTTTTAAATTGAACTACCTTTGAGAGCAAGACCTGGTACCCAGGCACAACTGCACCGTGATGTGTGTTTTGGGACACTGGTTATCTAGTGCATGCTGCCAGGTTGGTTCAGAGGCAGGGCACACCAATGTGCCATAGTATGGAAATTGTTTTGGGTACGGAAACAACCATATCTGGCCAACTGAATGAATGAATAAATAAATAAAACCATCACCTTAAAATGCTCCTCTGCCACCAACTCACAGGGAGCAGGTATACATTGCAGCCCAGTCTTGCTGGTTTGGAGAAAGAATAAACACAAACCAGCCAGAAAACCCCTTAATTTCTCTCCCAGTTAAAAACGAACTCAGAGAAAAGTTGACTTATCTGTCCAGGTATCATGATGAATACCCTTATGAAGGCTTTTGCTTTTTGCTTTTTTGTGTTAGCTGGTGCTGAGTTTGCAGGTGCAGCTTGTTGCACTGAAGAGCTGTGGTAAATTTCACCTGCTATTGTTCACAGCAGAGCCAGGATTTCATCGGCAGGGACATCTGACTTAGTAATTCCCTTCAGGCTCGGACTACAGCACTGTACTGGGGAAGCTATATTCCAACCAAGGAATAAATGCTCCAACTAGTGCTATGATGGCAGCTTATCCATGAGAGGTCTGTGAGCTACAATGTTGAAGGTAATACAAAAATTAATGTAGGTAATTTAGGAGTGTCTTTGTGCCAAATCATGATAGTGATGTATACAAAGCAAGCAGTGTGTTTGTGTCAAGTTGTCTATTACATCGCTGCACCTTTTTAATTAGCAGTTTAGTTTTTCCAATCAAATGCATGAAGCCAGAAATGTTGCTAATTAAAATAAAATAGGACTGACTATATAAGCTGGCTGGGTAGGAGTATTTGCAGCTCCTGTTGCTAAGCGATATGTTTGATGCACAAACCATACAGCACAAGAGCTAATGTTCACCCAAGACATATTTTGCTTGATCAGATTATATTGCAACCACCACAGCAAATAGGTAAGAGAAAGTATACTACATCCTCTCAGTTTTAAAACAAGTGAAACCAAAAGGCCAATACAGGCCAACAGGGACATCCAGGATAAAGGGCGCTCTGATTGCTATTTTCGCTTTCTCCCACTAAGTATCCGCAGAAACTGCCTATAACAAATGGATCTGATCCCCACAATGCGTGTCCTTGAGTAAAAAAAAAAAAAAAAGGAGGGGATAAAAAAGGGAATACATGCTGCTGAGCATCCTGCTCATGGCTAGATGCCACATGCATGACTTGGAACCAAAAATAATGATAATATTAAAAAAAACTCACAAGAACACCATGCAGTGAAGTCAGGTAATACTGACGGGGCTTTGTTTTGAAGGGGAAAGTGAGAGGGGAAGACAGAGGGCAAGAAAGTGTAAGAGAAGATAACAAATGAATGATCAGTGCAAACCATAGTGATGGATCATTGTCATTTACATGTGGGAACCCAGGTCAGGGCATGTTCAAACTGCAAGGAGAGAAAGGAAACCAGCAGTGAGCCCTGAAAACTACTGATGATATAAAAACAAGGGATAATTTTACAGAATCATTCCATCAAACAAAATGTATCTGTTGCAGATATCAGGCATTTCCTTCTATGGGAAATATTGCTAAAGAAAAATGTCAGTAGGCGAATAGGACTGTACTACTGCAGTCTTCCAAGGAAGCTGGACAGACGTTATTGAAGAATAATAGTGGAAATGTTGAACCACTACAAGACTGTCAATATAAATCCCTTACAGAAACAGTTTTAAGACGACATTCATTTCAGTCTGTTTCATCAGGAGCGCAAATAAAATACATCTTTTAGTTTCTCCTCCACAAGGCAAGGCTCTAAGGAATAAAAGTAAGAAAAGAGAGGGAATTTAGCTATCCTTGAGAGAAAGAGGATTTTCCTTTGTTGTGCAGATAATAAATTAGTATTAACCAGGATATCATTAAAGATATCAGCCTCTATTTAAACTTAAAACAACCTTCAAATTTATTTTTGTGTCTAAATCCTTCAGTCTCTTCCATGTGTGTGATTCCACTGCTTCTAGCAGGCTGGAGGTACACGCATGCACCCAAGCAAGCTGCAGCACCAGCACTACAGATCCCATTTTACAGCTCTAAGGGGATTATCTGGGAAAGCAGACATGAACATATGCCAGCTCTGGTTTAACTACACATGCTAAAGAAGACAACATTTCTAATATCTTCCTTAGCATAATATCTTACACAGAAATGGATTCACAAGAAAAAAATCTGAAAGCAGATTTAAACAACAGTATTAGCATTACAGTACCTGGAATGGCTTAATTATTCCTCACGTGGCAATTTTAATGCTGTTAGATAGCATTATGCAGTGTACACATATGCAAGCCCAGAGGATTTCACCCTGCCTCCCTGCTTAGACACCTGCAATGCCGCAAACTCCACATCTGGAGGAGTGCCGTGACAAAACTCCCAGGGATCCAGGGGGTTCACCCTCCTCCTGGAAAAACCACAGTAGAGACAGATGCCTCCTGCAGCCAGAGAGGTTTGTTGTCCCCAGAGACCCCTAACACCTTGTCATTTGTGACTCTGGTTTTGAAAACGTGCTCCTGAACTGTAACTCAGGCACAGGGACACCGATGCAGTAAAATTCAAGAAAAGTACTACAGACATCGGCTTGTCTATGCTCAGTAGAAGTTTATAGTACAATTTGAAAAGAAAGTATTAGGCCAATGTTGAATTACTTTAAAAATCCTTCCCATAAAGCCTTTGCTTTGGCATTACGTTCAATGGGATTTCAGCCTGTGCTTAAGTGCTTTCTTGAGACAAGGATTTTATGCACATAGTTTACTCACTACTGTATTTAATTTGACACAGTTTTTACTCATTGTATGCCTCCGTACTGTTTCACACGCTGCTTTAATTACACAGTAGCTACTTATTTAAATTTCATGAGAAAAAAACTGGGCACAATATTCAAACAGGTGTTTTCTTCTCTTCACTGATTACTGGTTTCAGTAAATTCAGTCTTTGTTCACCACCACACTCTGTGGAGGATACTGAACAAGGAATTCCAGGATTTTCAGAGTAAAAGCAAAGCATTATCATCCATACTCTTCTTCTCCATCACAAAGAAAACATTTGTCAAAACCCATGATCTAGCTTCCTCTTCCAAAGACTAGAAATAAAGACTTTGAGAGAGGTTTAATTATGACTTCATTACATATTTTTATTTGAAAGTTCTTCATGCTCCCTATTCATTTATTCAACCTACAAACATCTTGAGAATATTTTGCAGTGCTAGATTATTCTGAGTCCTTTTTTTTAAAGCACTAAAAGCATTCATAGTAAGAATGTCAGGGATATATGGGATTTTTTTCCGGTTTTTCTCAGTTGAGAAGGAACATTCTGGAGAGCTGCAATTCAGTCTCACTCAGCTTAACAGCAAATGTTGTCTGATAAAATCATTTGACTTCTAAGAATCCCCAGATGGCAAAATATAAAGTACCCTTTACAATAAAATCAACAAGTACAAGGCAATTTATTATCATATAAACTGCAATCCAAATGACAACAGAAGTGCCCATTCTTCTCTCCTTAGCAGAAACGTCAGGTCAGAACATTCTTTGTCTGTGTTTGCATGTTTACTTTCATTGATTATATTGCTTCTTAAAGTTTTTTAAGATACACAAGTGCATTAAAAGAGGTGAATCATGAAATATTTCAAGTACAAGTATTTTAGTGTTGGAGAGGGTTCTGCAGGAAGCTTATTTCATTATGGGGACATAATTTCATTGCATAATTAAGCTTCCTATGGGAATCCCTGGGATCTTACGCATAAAATCAACACCCCTTCACGATAACATAACCCAGATTTTATGGAAGGAAATATTTTATTTTTATTCAAAAGAATGAGACCAAGGAAAGGGTTAGAACAGGGCAGAAGTTCTATTAATTCTTTCCAGTGCATGCAGTAAACAAATCCACTGAAGTCTAGCACAACAATTGCTTCCAGCAGCACAGAACATAAACGGGATCCAGAAAATTATCCCAGGATTAGTAAATAAAATTTAAAGCAGTTTCAAGGCAAACAATCTCAAACAAGGGGAGGAGGCTCTTACCATCAAACCCATCTTCCTCTGTCCCCAGTTCATCATCTGAGCAGATGTTCAGCACGTTTACCAGCATCTCTGTCACTAAAATGGAAAACAAATGCAAAATGCTGATATTAAGCTACCCTGGTCTGACAGGGAGCAAACTCTAAATGTAGCAGTGTTAATGACAATTCAGTACAGAAATGGCACCCACTTTTTAAACAACCTCGACCTTGTTTTACGCATGTAGCTATATAAGCTTGAAATGTTTTGTATGGTTAATTAAAAGTACAGATTTCCATAAAAATTGTTGCAAATATAATGAACACCCCAACAAACAGACCCCAAAAAATAATGCATTTACAATCTCTCTTTTTGAAATTGTCAATGAACTAGATAACTTTTGTTTCCTCCCCATCAAAACATTTTTGCCTTTCACTAAACTTGGACAGCAGAACTGACCACTGTTCTCTTATCGCTACATTGCAGTAGGATTTGAATCCCTTGCTTAGCAAATGGAATGACATTTCAATTGAAAAAGTTTTAGGAAGAGGGACCACGGAATAGTTACTTATTTATACGTATTTTGGACACTTCCAGTTCAACAAAACATTAACCCTTGTAAGATGTCTACAAAGGGGCAGCAGCTCTCGAGATTCAGGACAGATAGACTAGATGAGTGCTGCAGGTCCCTTCCTCCTTTAACTCTTCTATATTCAACAGAAACATCATTATTGGTGAATTCAGAACACATTCAGCCTGCAGGCTTTGCAACCTGGGCACGGAAGGGTCAGGCTACTCCTAAACTGGTCCCAGCTCCTTCCAGGAACGCAACAGTGAGACACTAACCAGAGAGCACACAAAGTAAGAACAGCCAAAAAAACCCCAAACCAAAGCAAACCCAAAACAAACCCAACCTAAAAACCCCAACAAACCCCGCAAAAATCACAACTGACGAAATGGATTTTAGAGTTCAAAAACACCAAAGGTATGAGGTAAAATGTGAAATCATTAGCAGATTGAGAAAAACTCCAGTACATCTACGAGTAGCAATCATCATTAAAAGGGTTACCAGGCACGTCCAGCCTTGCACGAGCTAAACATGTTGACAGTTTAAAATTTTTAATCAAGTGAAAATGTTCTGCTGTGACAACTATGATGGTGCAGCACATTAGAAGGGTAGGACACAGCTATATTTTTCCTGCATTAGTGAAGGATTTAATATTTTCTTTTGACAAGATTAGTGGAAAGTCCTTCCACATTAACAACCACCAGTGAAACTAACAGCTTCCTACCTTGGTTGGATTTTAAGGAAAATATCTATAATAAAAATGGAAATAAATAAAAAGTTGTGCAGAACATCAGCTTTTAAACTTTTACAGCCATGAGTTCTGTTTTGCAGAGAAAGGGCAAACACTGATTTTGCTTCTCAGGGCTTTAAAATTTCCAAGCAATTTATAAGAGTGACCACTGGGAAGACATGAAGGAGGAAGAAAACAAAACAAATGACAAAAAAAAAATAGAAAAAAGAAGGAGGCTTCACTGTATCAGAACCTGAACAAATCTGACTGTGCACCCTGCAGCCTCATTTGAGAGGGTCACCAATGGGAAGGCTGTGAAAAAATGACCTTACAGAGCATCTTGCAGAACCACAACATGTATGGACAACAGGCCCTTCCTAGAAACAGCCTGGCTGAGTTTATGGCCAAAGAAAATTAAAGCATTTTATCTGCTTCAGAAGAGTCTGTAACACGCGTCAGCATGGATTATGTAATGTCTCCATTAGTGGAAACAGCTGTCTATTCTTTGTTAATCCCTATTTTATTGTCTCTCTGCTTGGTTCACAGAGACTTCAGGCATCTCACCAGCGGCTTTCCTAGCAAAAAAGAGTAGCTGAAAACAAAGCCAGTCATGACTGCAGGTAAGAGCCACAGCTGGCTGTATTTCCAGTTGCCTATTAAGAGAGAACTGTTATTTCAAGCAGCTTTTAAGAGTTTATTATATTTTTCTGGCAGTAATTGCTGTTGCAGCAATATACTATAATGGACAGATCAAAGCAAGCTTCATCTCAGGCCCTGAATAAAATGACTAGGGCTTTAAGCAGTTTGCATTATGTATTCATTTAATATGTAAGACCAAAGTGTTTTCATGCCTTTTGTGTGCTTGCCATTCACAGCATGAAGTTGTCTTCAGGCAACATCAAGAGCATCGTGTTTCAATAAAGCATCATTTATGTTCTTTAGAGTCTTCTTGCCAAAGATGAGGCACCATACACTCCGAGCAGAGAAGAAGCTGAGGAGCTTATTTTCCTTCTTCCTGCCATCTCTCTACTCTCGCCAGAAACAGTTAACCAGACTGGGTCTTAGCATCACCAGCTCTGTGACTGCTGGTGAAAAAGCAACCCATCATCATCTTATCAGAAAGGTTATCTCGGTAAAGATGTAACCATGACATAGTGAAGTCTGTTGTGATGTCCCTTGCTAAGTAAGAAGGCCCAAGAGCCTATAAAGGAACAACTAATAAGAATTTTATTCAATGAATTAATCTCTGGCTTGCAATGACATAATACCTATTTCTACAGCAGAACCATAATGGTATAATAGCCTGGAAAGAGGGGGAATTGTAAAAACGTGAGAAGGGTGATTATTAACCACTGGTAATTGCTTGCCCCTCTGAGGCCTGTTTCTTCAAAACTGTCCTTGAAAGTAAGTCATCTGTCTTCAAATTAATCTTGCCATTTCAAAAAAATGAGGCGATCCGTATAGTGACTAAGAAACTATTTTGCAGTTCTACATACAAAGCCAATTTACGTACCTTTCTCACCCACAAATGGCAATGACCAGGTAAACACATCCATGAAGTTTGGAAGCCAATACGGATGAGGTGAGCAGTTGAACTGTCTGATATTCATAACGTTGTTTTCGTATTTCAATACTGCAGCTAGAAGGGAGAAAGGAAAGAAACAAAAGAGATGTCACCTGTGCATGTGACTGGCTACCAGACCAGTAGTGCTCACAGCACGCACAAGCCTGCTGAGCTGCTCACCAGTTTTCAAATCACTTGACCTAGCAGCAAGTACTTAACTGCTAGTTATAATAGGGTACATCCTCAAAGAAGTTGCAAGGCATTTCCAATCTGAAAGCCATGTCGGCAGCTTTCCCTGGTACTAAGATAGGTTGGTAAGAGAATTAATAACTCTGAGTAGTCGTGAATGAAGGCTCTCGGATCTGCCACCAGCTGGGAATGAGGCAGACTATCCACAACCATATATTTCACACAGTTATCTTAGCTCCTCACAACCACACTTTGGAGAGAACAAAGAAAAGTTTCTCACTCAGAGTTTGAAAGATGCTCTTCCAATGAACATTTTCAACATATTTCATTCACAGTACTGTACAACACATGATACTTTCTTTCTCTCACATTTTTCAAACTCTAGGCACACGAGACTGCGTTCCTAATAGTAAGAATGAATAATGATTTGTCTTACACCATTTAAAATTTGTAAAATTCTTGTCAACACACACACAAAAAGACTACATTTGCTAATGGGCATAAACACAGACATTTATGCCATTGCTATTTTTTAAATCACCAAGTTCAGTGTTAACTTCTGTCAAAGGACTTTTGATTCATATCTGAAACAGAATCTGATCAACTTTAACCTGTTTTTGCAATATTAATAGAAAAAAGTAAATCAAGGTATTACAAAGCATATCAGTAAGAAATAGCTCTTTATTTCTAGAAGAGTTGTACCCAGGCCCAGTGCAGTCAAAAGTCAGGTGAAAAAGGGGAAAAGCTGAATGTGGCTTGCGTAGAGAGGGCAGAGGGCATAGGTGGGGCAGAAAGGGACAACATCAATTTGGTTAGGGAAGTGCAAAATAATTATGCTGAAAACGCTGCAGACGAAATAAAATGAGCTCTACAATAAGTCTAGATAACTGGCCTTCTCAAAACGGATTTTCCAAAGCATGAAGTTAGCTCGACACTATGCTAACACTACATTCCACACAAAATCCAGACTTCAACGCACTTTTAAACATTTTTACTGCAATAAGTGGGTTTAGGGTGCTGTAGATTAGTTAAACATCAGGCCATTTGTTAAGCTCATCTGGAAGAACACAGGATGGGGGTGGGTTCAGCAGCTCTTTGTATCCTAGCTCTCTACTTTTTGGCTTTAAAAGAAATATACTGAGGGAGAGCTTTCAATAATATGGTCTTTCAATAAAAATCATCCAGTGATGGATTTCTATTGTTCACTTTATGGGCCAACTGTCTCAGCTTGGGAAACAATAAAACCAAATCGAAACTCTTCCCTCTCCTTCCCATTTATTTTTCTTTTTTTTTTTCTTTTCTATATTCTTGGAGACACATGTAATATAAGATATTAATAATGGAGTTACTCAACCTGGTAACATAACAGTATCTCTAACCTAATTAGGGATTATTTGAATTTATACACAATCCGTTTCCTGAAATTCAGTAATTTCTAAACTGTACAGGCACTGTACTCCTGGATGTGAACAGAGCCATTTATAAAATAGAAGTGTAAATATTTCTTTGCTTATGGAGAAAAAGGTAATTCTAGAGATGACCACCTAAACCCAAAGGGACTCATAACTATCCTGAACACAAAGACATAACAGTTTTAAATAATACAGTTACAGGAGATTGCAAGTAGGATCTTGAATCAACATGAGACTAAACCAGTAAACACAAGCTGAAGCTTCCATCCACTGTAAAAGGTGCTGGCACTTCACATTTTTCTCACTAGAAAAACAAGAGTGGGTTTTCACTTTTTAAAAGACAGCTCATTGAACTTCACCTGAAGTTTGCTGGTTAGTATTAGCATTTACACACAGCTCTGAATGCAATTGCTGCTCAGTTGCTCTCTCTCACGTAGACAGCATTGACTCCACTACATCCTGCTGGTCACCACCTGATCCTGCAGAAGTTCTAGTTCTGTAGCTGTAGATCAGCTGCCATCAAATACTTTTTACGCTAGAGACAATAAATTGCACACCCTGGAAGATGTGTATGTAACTTTGTATAAAGCACCTTCAATTTGCCTTTTTAAGCTAGGAATTAGCTACCCATCCCTATGAGAACTAGTAACCTGTGACCTTAGGAATGGCCTTCCTCAGCTTTAGACAAAGAAAAATGAATCAAGGAAGCAACACGTGATAATGCTTTCATAAATAAAAGTATGTCAGAAATATATCACACCGAAGACACAAAGGTGTATCGTATTTTGTTTTCCCCTTGCCTCCAGCCTTCCTACTTGTGGCTCCTCAGGAACAAACACAGTTCCAGGAGCTGAAGCATGCGAACAAATTCTTCTAATTATTCATCTCCTTCCATTCATTTAATAGTTTGCTAAATGACTTCCATTTTGTAGCCAATGACAGTCCCCAGAGTGATGAGGGAGTTTCTGAAGCCTACTGATAGACACAGAGAATAGTTTGCTAACATTTACGCAAACTTTTTCCAGGCAGACACCCTCCATTTAAATAAAACACATTTGACTCTTGCCTATTCTTGTCTGACACTTGGCAGCCATTCTTCTGCTCAGTAAAATAAAAATTACTTAATACTGCTATTAGCAAAATAGAAGAAAAAATTAGTGTCAATGCTCTTAATATTTCCATCACTTTTTGGCTGAAATTACATGTGGCAGATCGAAATCCATTTTTCTTCTATTACAGTGACATAATTGCATAGTAAAAATAAATAGTTTGTGGTTTTACAGCAAAAATGAGTCAAAGCCGCACAAAAAGGATCACTTAATGGTTATGAAGATTCATTTAGAAGGACCAAAACTTCAAATTCATCATCTTAGTGAGCTTTTCCCATTATTTCTTCAATTTATCCATTAAGTCTACTTCTAAATTCTGTGAAAGTTGAATAAATGATTTTTAAAGGGAACTTTTAAAGTTGGCCTCTAAAAAAGCCTGAACCATAAGCAGAAAAGTTGGAAAACATCAAATTAAGAACAAATGGCTTTAGCTGGTTCGGAGTGTTTTTAAAGGAGGATAACTTCTTTCGAGATTATTGTAACACCTTATAAAGATTATATCACCTTATAAATTTTTACACCTGAATATCTTACAAAAGTAAGTTCCGATAACAGTATTTTAAAAACTATTCTCTATAAATGATTTCTGCAGCTCCTCCACAAATGACTTCAAAACCACTTGAAGAAAAATAACACTATACAATAGAATAGGAAAATAGCAGAGACAATAGTTGTCTAAAATAAACCCTACTCCTCAAAGAATAAAGTAGTGTAGTTACCAGTATCACAAATACTTTATGTTTCATTTTAAATCTTTTATTTTAAAGCACAATTTATATAAAGTCTCTTTATCAGGTAATTAATGAAGATTATACCTAGCATTAAACAAACCGGCTATTGTTATGATTGTGCAGTTCTGACTACTTCTTAGTAGCCAGAAGAAGAAAATTTTGCCTTGAAGTAGCAGACTTCCAGTACTTAAAGGGGCCCTACAGGAACTATGGGGAGGGACTCTGTATTAGGGAGTGCAGAGATAGAACGAGGGATTATGGTTTTAAGCCAAATGAGGGGAGATTTAGATTAGATATTAGGAAGGAATTTTTTACTGTGAGGGTGGTGAGACACCGGAAATGTTTTCCAGAGATGTCATGGATGCCCCATCCCAGTCGGTGTTCTAGGTCAGGTTAGATGAAGCTTTGAACAACCTGATCTAGTGGGAGTTGTCCCTGCCCATGGCAGGGGAGTTGGAACCAGATGATCTTTAAGGTCCCTTCAAACCCCAAATATTCTATGATTCCATTATTATGAAGAAGATGCTTCTCATATAATAGCAAGGCTTTCCCTGAGATATTCCAGCATCTCACTGTCTTTTGGTTGTTTTGGTCCTCTCTGTTAGCTCAGAAAAGGTTGGGGGCGGGGTGGTGGTGGTGGTGGTGGTTCACCTCTGCTTCATTTCTTAGTCCACATTAACTTGATGCCCAAGTAGCTATAGGAGACCTCAGCTGCCCTGAAAGAGCAGGAATCTTTCGAAAATTATAAGGCTACACGCCACATGGTTGCTGACGGAGGAGGCAGAAGAAAGTGGGATAGGTACATTTGGTTATAAAACCCCTAACAGCGGAAAAAATGAGACTCACCAACATTTTTAAACTCAGTTGCTTATTATTACAGGTTGCAACTCATACACTTTTCTTTCCAAATGTACATTCAGATAGATGATAACAGACCAAGCTACCAGTCACAGTTTTATCGTGTATAATCACCAATCAGAGGAAGAATCTTGTTTTATTATTCTTAACAGCCACACACATTTTAACCTAATTTTGGTACTTGCTGTTGTAAATGAGTTTTAGAAGCTAATGTTTTGTAAAGTGAAGATGTACAGATATCCCAAATGACATTACACTTCTTTCCAATGCTAGTAAACTGAGATATTGGATGCTGAAATCACATTAGAGTGAAATGAAACACTAATGCAGCAGGAAAGGGGCATTTGTACTGTTTAGCTTCAAATATTTAACATTGGTACCTAAGGATGGAAACATGGGTGGCGAAAAATGTGCAAGTAATAAACCTCTTTTCTTAAGCTAGAAATTGAGACAGCTCTTCTAACTTTCTCAAGGTCAAATATAAGCATCCAGTGCCATCTGAGACCTCCCTAGGGCATTGGTCTCCCTCTGTCAAAGATGAGCCTAGAAAACCCCTGTCTCCTGTGTTGTACCTGCCAAGTCTGAGTGGATGTCTCAGATCCTTCTGGCATCTCAAATAGCACTTTAAAAGCCTATATTTTGGGAGCTGAATTAACACCTTAAGCAAGGTGGACAACTTTAAACAGTGTGACTAATAGTTCAGAATCACCCAAAGACATTAAAGATCTCCTGAATAATTTTTCAGTATATATCAATAACATTTCCATCAGAAGAAAAAAATAATGAGCATGGTAGAAATACTAGCCTAGAATGAATACATCTTTTTAGACAAAGTACCTCAAAATAATTTCAGCAAATAAGTTAACTAATTTTCTAGTATTTTCTTCAGAAAACTCATCCTGCATTTATTTAGACAAGAAAAGCTGTAAAATTCCTTCAAATCTTCACATCTAAGAAAGAATTTTGATTCTTATCTAATTCCAAATTAACTGTGGAACTGGGAAGAGTGCTTTCTCCTCCAGCAGAGTTGCTAAGTAACTACAGCATTTTCTGCCTGAGACAGGTCAGGGATAAGGGTTAGTAAAAATGCTTAAGGAGTTTAAACATTATCAGAGGAAAAAAATATTTACTATATAAGGTAATGACATAAATGTAAATAATCCAGCAGAGAAGTGTGGCTAATTGCAGTTGGGAAAAAATTCTTTTAAAGAATTCTGAAGCGTTACTTTTTTGTTGTTTTCATTTTTTTTTGGTATTTTTTTTTGTTTGCTTGTTTTTGTTTGTTTTTTTTTTTTAAATGTGCAATTGCATCTTCCAAAGAAACAGTGCAACAGCATTCAAGATTTTGTCAGTAGCCCGCAAAAATCACTTCTGGAGAAACTTCTCTGCATCAGCAATGAGATGACCTAGATATCCTGACAGCTCCTCTTTAAAAGCTTTTGTTTCCATGACAAGGCCTCATCACAACAGCAGAGATAAAGCATAAAAGAAAACCGATAGGGTAAACAGAGGTTACGATGCTTTTCTATTGCTAATATTTCTCTAAGATTACCCTGGTCTTACAGGTATATTACTCTGCCTTTTTCCAATATGAAAATAATTTTCCCTGTTAGATCCATTTGGATCAGGTACATATCTTAATGCGTATCTACGGCAGGCCACACTCTGGAACTTTATACAAGCGTCACTGATACATTACTTATCCGATATATTCACAAATATACCAATGCACAGCTGGTCTTGATTTTTCTAGTATGCCAAACTCCCCTGCATACTTTATTTCTTTCCTTCATCATCTGCTTTTCCGTTCAGCAACACCACATGTGCATTGCAGCACGTTGGAAGAGAAATCATGTTATTTTTATTCAAAAGCTTTGGATTCTCTGCTGGTTATCTCACCGCTACGAAATTTAATCTTTTAAAAATGTTCAAAAGATAATAGTCTGTCTTTAGACAGCTAGTTAAAATTGTTCACTCAGGCAAAAAGCACGCACTGTCTGAAGTGACAGCCAGACACTAAAATATGAAGTATTGCCAATGATTTACAAATAAATTGCCTGCCACTGTAGAACTTCTGTAAAAACTTACACTTGCCTTTTTTTGTTGTTGTTGGTGTGGCATGAAGAGTATTACAGCAAATCCTAATTAAAGCATTAAGGAATGAAATGAGGGAAGGAAAATTCAGACACCAAGACAGCAGATCATACTATGCAGTAATTTTGGCACCTTCTTACTCTGTTGCTATGGAGAATTTCTCCTAGTGATGTGCACACTAGAATCCAGGGGTAAACCTGTACTTATTCAGCTTTCTTAGAGTTCCTTGATCAGTACAACCTTCCTCCGAGACCATGAACTCACAGGTAACTATCACAATCCAGTTAACATTTATCTTCTTGCATCGGGAGCCTTGACCCTCTCCAGAGGAGTTTTAGAAAATCATAAATGCATCAGTATTTTTGTAACAAGTTGCAATAACAATCTTAAAGTACCCTTTTCTTTATGCCTTTTAATAACATAAATGATAACACAAATGTTTGGGAAATCACTGCAATGAAAACACTGAATAGAAGCCTGGAAGCTGCCAAAAAACATATGTATAATTTCCTCCCCTTTGCCAATATTCTCCATTATAATGAATATGGAAGCCATTAATAAAAATAATGAAGAGGGATAAGTCTTGGAAGGAGGAGGGACACTAGACTGCTCGTATCTAGGCAGTTACTCAGTCTCTGCATCAGCCGTTGAATGCATGTCTCTGCCTCCGTTAACTGTCCAGGGAGACCCTCACAGGAGCCTCCTAATTGAAAACCTAACTTTGGCACCCGAAGTTGTGCTTGTGTGTGGGCTGGGGTTGCAACGGGACCAGCAGCCACATGACAAATGAATTACTCACGCAGCCTTCAAGAGACAATGGCTAGTAACCAAAAGGATAAAGAAAACTCCCTTCAGTCCCAGAATCCAGTGGAACAAAGCCACAAGAGATTTCCATAGTGGGCCAGTACTGTAAGAGCCCATGCAGAGGGCCCACAGCAGCATTATTAACAGCAGATATGCTGAAAATGGCCTTGTTTGGGTACCTCATCTTCTACTATTCTTGACGAACCTCCTTTTCTTCTGGCAACGTCGCCTCCCTAACTGCTCTTTGATTACATATCTGCTCCCAGTGGCTGCTCTCCAGCTGGGATTCAATAAGCCCTTGGATAAAGTTGACAACCAAGCCCACTCCTGTAGTGCTTTGAAGAAGCACAAGAAAGTATATGTGCTTTAATGGGTATGAGAATTAACAACCTGGGATAGACAATAAGCATACCTAGCCCCTTGTAGCTGTTAAAAAAAGATGTATTTATCCTAAACAACACTTCATTTTAAAATAACCCGTTCATACCAGTGGGAGACACAGTCTCTCAGGAATTTATTTAGGGTGACTATTAGCTAAGCGACAATGAGAAGCATACTCAGAATGCATACTAGAAAGGAAGGCACACATTAGTAGGAGAGTAACTCTGCTTTCAAGGACTGTCAGTAATGAAAACCCCAAAAAGATCTGTAAAATCAATCAGGTTATGTACTTGTGAATGATGAGTCAGCTAGAGCAAATGTCCTGTAACACCTCTGGAGAGAAAAGCCTTCCTTCACCTCCTGAAATCAGTCAGTCAGAAGCTCTGTGTTCTTAGTTAATTTATCTGCTACAAATCAAGGAACCTGACAAGTAGCTATGTTTTGGACTGATTGAGGATGATGGCGTTTTTCTTTCTTGTAGAGGAAAGCAAGCACCCGAACACTATCCAGATGAAGGTGCATGAGCAATGCAGCATGAAAAACTATGCATTACGTACTTTAAATACCAAAAGCCAGTGCAATCACTCACATGAAACAATGCGTCAAAACTTTTAATGAGAGAAAAGGAGGCAGCTAAACCCAACAGAAATTCATTACAAAGCTGCTAAAGGTCAGCCTCTAAATTTACAAGTCATACACTAAAGAGCAGCACTCTGGTGCTGATCTCGCACCACTGCTGATTTGCCTGAGCTCACTCAGGGCAGATATCCCCAGCAATGCACCCAGCCTTCAGCTGTAACCACAGATAACCAGCACCTCTCCGCAGCTGGCCTAACAGCCTTTCACCAGAAAAGACCTTCCAGAAGTTTTAAGACCTGCCTGCCAGAGTGGAGCTTCCCGGAAAAAGAAAAAAAGACTCAGAGAGGTCCTCCTCCTCCTCAAATTCTGTGTTTTCAAATTTAAGATTTTGAATATTATTGCTTACATTAAGCGTTTGCCTTCGTGACAAAAATCTGACATTGCTCACCCGTGCCTTCATGTGCACAGAACTGCCTCCATGCATTAAGAAACAAAAGGTGAATGCTTTTTGTCGCCTTACTTGCACTGGCCTGTCACTGGTCTGCCTTCTACCCAAAGCAGCCAACCCAGAAAGTAAACGCACTTTTCCACCACCAGCAATGATGCTGCCAAGAAAATTAACACATTACTTGTTTCATCCTGTGCTTTTTGGGTTGCTAGCAGAGTTCCTATATTATTTACTTTTCCAATAGTAGTTACTGAGAGCTCTGCTTACATGCTTTGTGCAGAAAGCTTTTATCAACTTATGACAAGTTAACGTGTATATAGAGGATATTGAAGTGTACAATCCGTATTATCTAACGGTGAAGTATTTCCTTCCTTTGAATAAGTTCATGGCATAACAGCTTCTATATTATAGGTTTTCCAATATCAAATGATGCCTGAAGAATCTTTCTTTTGCAAGTTTTAATAAAATAAATCAATAATTGCTTATTTCTTTTTCAGGCAAGCATCCAAATTAAAAATATCTCTTCTCAAGAATGATTGCTCTCTTTGCAATGGAGCTACTTTCAAGAATATTGAGGAACAAAAAATTTGTTTTGCTTCCAGAGGAAAACAAATAACTTCAGCTTTACTAGGAATAGGAGAAAGTAAACATTACTCCTCATTTCAGGATATAGGAGGACAGGTTTACTAGACTGCTTTATTTTTAGAGATGTGCTGAGTTTTTTTTCCAGTTCATCAGAGGATATTTTCAGGGAATGCAATAAACAAATAAACTCAAAGAAGCTGCAAACATTTGTATTCACTGGAATCTCTATAGAGTGACCAGTGAATGCTTATTTGTGCAGTAACCTTTTTTTTGCCTAATGATATTTAATTTCCTACATAATAGTTTTCAAGTGATTAAAAAAAGCAAAACAAAGGAACTCAGACAACATATATCCCATGCTTTATCCGCTGGTGACCTGTTAAAGTTTGTTACTTGGCCAGCGGGTTTGCATATACAAGCTCCATTAATTTTTCTGGAAAGAAACAAAGGTACAAATACTTAATTATAAGAAGCACTGGGCTCTGAAGACCTCATTCACAGCATTTTTTAATATACTTATCTTAATCAATAGAGCTGTTTTCACTTTTGCTTCCTGTATAACATTTACTTAACTTGCAGACAAAATACAGAAATAGCCTATGGTGTGTTAGAATCTACAGTTATGTTCAGAGGCATACTTCTGCCTGTAATAAATTCAATTAGATTTGTATTATGCAATAAATGGAATGGGCATGAAGTTATAGATAGATGAAGAAATAGATGTGAACTGATAAATAGAGAAAGAGTGAAAAAAAAACCCCAATGTAATATATTTGAGTAAAGAGAAGTACAGTCTACTGTATATTAACAGGAATTAAATTGTTACCTTTGTTATTGTATACATCTAGATAGTTTGGTGCTGAAAAAATCGTGATTAGTGAAGGGAAGCCTGTTGTTTGGCTTTTCCTGTACATACGATACCTAAAAGGAAAGAGAAGATAATAATTATTGCCCAGTGTTGTAGGTGTAGGTCACTGACCAAGTACTCTAGGACATGACTGCACTGGCTGTTAACAAATGCCAAGACAGAAAAATGTACTTCCCCAAAACTTTATTTTTCACTCTTTATTGGAAAGTAATATAATAAAAGTGAAATTTTGTTACCCTTGGGTATTTTGCGCCAGTTATTTTTGGCAGAGTAATAACTTGCTTTTAATTGCATTGAGGTTTTTAAGTATGTGACAATTCAAACATTCGGAATAGCTTTTTATATGCATAGCGAATATCAATCTCATTCCTACAATCTTGCTACTTTATCTTTTATTACTATTCAGGTTGGGTACCAGATCCTACCTCCAAATAAACACATTAATTTATGCAAGATATGCAAAGCTATTTACTCAGATACCAAACCTTTATTAAATTCTCACAACCATGGTACATTTAAATTAATAGATAATTTTTTAAAGCAGCACAAAAAAGTCAGTCTTTACACTGGCAACAGTTTCATGAGGGAAACATCAACATCATCCAGTGCTTGACTTGTATTGCTTTTTCATATAGTGTCTTAGTAAACTCCTTAAAATCATTACTGACACTTCCACATAAAATAATTTTTGGCTACTGAGTCTAATGAGTTTATTTTCTTGTTAAGCATAAAACCAGCAGGACAAGAAGTTTCAGGTAGGTGTGAAAGACTTAGGAGATGACAGTTATGGCCTTCATGAATCAAATCTCTTCCTAGGCATCATGGTAACCAGTGTGTCATAACTCTCAGGCACATTTGCACAATTTGCTTTGCTGAGCTGAATTTGTTTTCCCTCAAAGGTTCATCATCCAAATCACTTTTGGTCATTTTATGCCACTTAAAATGACTAAGGCTAAGTCAGTGGGATATGTGAGGATTCATGAAGTCCTGTAACTCAGTAAAAGATATTTGAATGCCTGTATAAAGTGAGAGTCCTTGCAACTTAATTTTAAATTTTCCAGGTCATTCTCACCCAGTTATTCTTTCCTTCCTTGCTCTGTTTGACAACAGTAAGCCATTATTCATTATCAGGGCTCCCTCTCCACGCATACTTACCCAGCATCCTGGGCTTCGTGAGCTCGGAGTATAGATAACAAGTTATTGTGCTGTAGGAATTCACATACAGCAGGGTAACTGTTGGAAGATAATAATAGCACCTGTTATAGCATTATCATAAGTACCACATTTAGCTCTAGCTTTCAAAAAATGTTTCATCCAACATGCACCATTCATTAAATCAGCCCCTGCTCTGCAGGCAGTTTTCATAAGAGACCACAGTAGCAGCAGCATCTTTTTTACTCCCACCCCAGAACTGCATGGACACAAATGCTGAAAAGTTGCAATTCATTACATAACAACAATCACCTTATTGCTCAACAAAATCTAAGTTCTTTTATTATTAAACACTCAATCTACTCAGAAAAAGAAAAATGTGATACAATGGTTGCCTGCAACAGAAAACCTCCTCGCCCACTAATTACAATATACACTGGGCACTTACAGGCACCAGATAAGAAGATGGTGTGAAGAAAGAGAGGGAGAAAGACAGAAAGAAGAAAGGCATATCGGTCTCCAACCTGGAGATGTTCAACCTTTGGTACTTTGTCTCCTTGACAAACAAGAATTATCTTTCCCCTAAGCAATTTAAAATGCAAATTCTGTGACTTCCAAAACCCCAAAAATGTGCTCATTGAATACACCTTTCCGAGATATGTTCTAGTGTAGGAGTGAAAACAAAATCATTAGGTGAAAATGATGATAGAGGAATGAGATAGAGGTTTCGCTATCATATTTTTCACTGTACATGGACAGCCTTGCTTTCAAGAAGAACAGAGGAGCCCTTTGTTATAAACTCAGCACTGTAAAAACTATTCTTGCTGTTTAAGACACTAAATACATTTAGAAACCACATACAAAAAAAATAAAACATAGCATTACCTGCAAGCAGCTTTGATAGCACAAGTCTGAAATATTAAGTTTTCAGAGAAAACTGTTTAAAATTATACCTAAATAAATGTTAAACTTAAAATTACTCCATTTTGTTGCTTTTGAAGATAAGGGTTTTTTCTGTAGTGACTGTTTTCTTCTTGCTTCTAAACTACCACAAGGGCCACCTATCACTTCAAGAAAGGAAGCAAAACCTCTCTTCTCCCATCATTAGTAATTTAACACAGAACCCAAGAAAGCCAAAACTTCCTGGCTTTCCCTGCCAAAAACTAACTGTAGCAAGAGCAAAACAGGACAAAGAACATGCATGGAAGAGTGGCAAAACCTTACCATGTTGCTCCAAAAAACCTTAGGGGTCTAAAGAATCTTTATTCAGATAACACCTAGAGCTCTTCCCTTCCCTCCCTCTTTGGACCAGCCCTATACAATTTTGCTTTGCCTTAGCCAGATTTATTTCCCACCCTTTAAATGAAGCAATTGTTCATCTGACTCTTCTATATTTCACGACCGTGCACAGCAGGGTGGGGACGAGGCATCCTTGCAAAGTAGCACACGACTTTATCCATGCAGCCCAGTCACCCTGCACCTGAAAAGCACTTCTGAATTTAACATTCCTTACTGGCAAAGATGCAGCATGGTATTGGCTCCTTTCATGCTAGCAGCTTAAAGAAGCTGCATTTAAAAAACATTAAACCAAAATGTTACCACCTCTTGTCACTCTCTGAATTAACTTTCAGCACTGGAGGCTTCCTGCACATCTGCAGCAAGACAAGCTGACTGGACACAGAAATTCAAGCTGTTACTCTCTTGTGCCCTCTCTCTGACTAGAGCCTGACCAGCTCCAAGTGCCCGAGCTTCAAAACTGGTGTGGTGGAAGGGCAGGTCTGGCACAGGCGGAGAGTTGGGCTGCTTTCTGAATGCAGTCTGCCCCAGAGCAACATCTGACCTGAGACTGGATCCAGGAGACAGATTTTTCTGGATTTGAGTCCCAGGATGTGGCACACGGATACTATAATTCCCTCTTCTCATTGCTGGGCAAGTTGGAGAGCAACAATCAAACTTTCTCAAAAAAAAAAAATCAAAACTGGTGGCTACAGGTGTAAATTTCATATAGCAGCTCTGAAATGTGACCTTATGGTTGGATAAAAAGCAAAACAGACCCTGCATTAAAATCCATTCACTGTGTTTATTTTCCACTATCAACTCTCCATAGTTCAAATAACAGAATGGTCAGAAAAGTTTAAAGAAGCAAATACGAGATTTTGGGGAAGACACTAAGGCATCCTCCATGGTCACATCTGTGTTAGTTCTGCAGCACGATGGGCTGGCAGTGTGCCTGTAAATAACAGAGAAACTTGCAGAGTCTCTGAATCTCCCAGCATAACTCACATACAGGTATTATGTTACAGCAGGGCACATATTATCAAAGATCCTGGCAAGAGCACACTGTTTTGCAGTACCTTAGCGGCAAGATGCAGTCATATAGCAACACTGTTATGCAAAATACCAATGTAAAAGCTGTTGCTAAACATACTGAGCTTAAAAAAAATAAATAAAATCTCAAATAAAGATTACAGAAAAGACCTGCTGTCACAGACCACAGATGCAATTTCATGGACCACCTTCAGAGCCACCTTGAAATCACTGAACAGCCTCATCAGTTTCTAACTTCATGCATGAAAGAGATGAAAATTCACAAAGGAAATAATGCATCATATTCCTCCAGTTTATCCAAGACAAACATTACTGCTTGCTTCCAACTTTCCCGGATATTTTGAAGCTGAAAAGTCATTTGCAGCTAGAGGCTACAAAACCAGTAGAACGGTGTATTGCTGGTTTTGGACCTGACCCATCTAGCACACAGTCTCAGTTGCATTATAAAATAATTTCAATTCACAGATTACATGGGGTATCATTTCAGCAACTGCAGTGATCTCAAATGCTGACAGGCTGCCATTCAAAGCACTGGTAAATGAGAACCAATTTGCATACATTTCTTTTCATAATTAATTGTGACTAAATGTAGACTTATGGTACATTTTGTTTAGAAATTTTTGTATTAACTTCTGAAAACTAAGGCCTATAATGAAAAATCTGACAGACAGTTGATTATGTTCATTATCAGTGCAGCTGCTCAAAATGTCTAGTCTATTACTTTTTTTCCATAGTATTTTTTTTCATCCAGTGTTAAGCACTGTTTTTAAAGAAGATATAATGAAGTGGTAGAAATGCTCCTAAATAGACATGATAGGTTTCCTTTTTCCATTTCAAAGTACAAAAGTGGAGGGGTTTATTCCTTAATTATCTTATTCTTCATATATCTGTGGAAAACAGACTTCTAGTGGAATTTGGCTGATTCAACAGAGCCCATACCTTAGAAAGGCAGAGATGCCACAGAGTGCTCCATGCAAATACAAACACACATGCACACGACACACACACAAAACCTGGCTACCATCTTTTCTTCTAAGCAAATGTGTGGTATCTGTAATGAGCAAGCACTCATATTACCCAAACCACTGCAAACTGTGAGCAATCTATGTGGGAATTTTATTTTGCAAAAGGCAAATCAGCTGGGAGGCTGGGGAAAGTTTACACCAAATGCAGCTATTACATGTATTATCCCAGTTGTGACAAATAAATGCAGGGCCTTAATTTTCAGTACTTTCTTAACAACAGTTTGATCCTGCCCAGGTGCAATGTCATGTTAAATAATATTCCTCATCACAAAAACATACGCCCTCCAGGTAAACAGCAGAAAGTCCTGCAAAATGTGAACAAAATGGAGATTATGGTAAAAGTCATTAAAAATAAGCTTTTACAAAAAAGACTTCTGCTTGGAATTTTTTTCTAATGAATATTATCATCTTGCAATCAAATTCCCTACTATGTTTTCTGATCATTACCCTTCCAGAAACACTCTCCCCCTTGTCCTGCTTTGCAGAGCACAGACTGCAATTCAAATGAGCCAGAAATAAAGCAGTTGGCCAAGAGGGAAAATAAACAAACAGAACCCCCCCATGCACAGGCTTTTCCAGAATGACCCAGCCTTCTGCCTGCACTTCATATGTCATGCTGAATCACAGAAAAGTGGTGACTCACAGAGAAAACAAAATACCCCACCGCTAAACTTGAGATGTTATTTTCCATGGAGCATGTGATCATGATATTCACTACTTCAGCATCCTTTTTTTCATTAAAATGCCTCATGCATAGTTTACTAGTTCTGAGGTCTCTTTTGCATGATCACTAATGACTTCCATACTTTGCTAACATAAACCAAAATGGCAGATGTTCTCAAATCGCTTTTCCACAAATAACTGGAAAAAAAAGGGATGGATTTAACCTAATTTTTTCATATCCTTCATGATACCATTAAAGTAGAGGTGCAAGCATTTATTTAAAGAGGATGTACAAATTTAGCCTAATACTTTCTCTAAGATTACATGGATGTATAAAAACAGGTTTCAGCAAAACCCATTGGCTTTGCACTTAGTGTGGCTCTTCAAAGGCCAAAGGCAAATGCTTTTGCTGCTTTGCCATCACAGGCAGCTCCCAGCACATCTCCTTCCACCTGCTCTTTGTTGCCCTTAGCTGTGCTGTCTGCAGAGCTACACTGGGAACTGGAGCAGGAAACCGCATGGGATTAGAACAAATAAACACATATCTTTTTGCAGATTCATTCTTTATAAAATTGGATGCACGTGATGAGCATCCTGATGGAGCACGTGACCAATTCTACCAATACAGCCGGGCATATAATCTGAGGGCAGCAAAAAGCTTCTGGCCTTGGAGAAGAAAGAATTGAAAAAATGGGTAAAAGAATCTGTTTAAAATGCTGCTATTACAAAAAAAAAAAAATTCATATAACTGCGCCTTCACTCCCACGTGAAACGTGCTACAGTCTTCAAAAGCTTTTAGCAGACATTTCTCTAGTTTTTACATACTCAGAAACTCAACATCTATGTGAAGTAAACCATTGAAATGATGTGCTGGAAAAGGCAAAAATATAAGTCTAACCCAGAGCATCTGTAAGGTCAAATCACCTCACTGCTGTCCAAGGCTGGCTAATGAAGTTCTTAGAGGAGTCTGCAGTTCCAGTCACTCCTACTGCTGCCAACCATTTCTGCTTTGAGTTTTTTTGTTGCTTTTGAAAAATCAAACAATATAGTCAACAGTCAAATAGCCTTATAAAGCTCAACATCCCTTAAAAACGCATATTAAACTCACTAAGAAAACCCAAGAGGCTGGTGCACTGTGCCTGCAGAAAACTTCTGAGTAAGTGCTCTACTTCTGAGGCCATGCCACTCATGTTCTTGTTAACAGTCAGCAATTAAACAAGTCTTATACACATAAATGATCCCAGAAAGTGAGTGTTAAGCTTGCACAAGTGCTTACTCCTGATAGGAAGCTCTTGAAATACTTTACATAGGATAAGACACTGCCAATTAACTCAGTGGAGCAACCAGACTCCTCAATGTTCTTTACCAAAGCTGTGACACAAAGGAAATGAAACAAGCTGGGCATGGATCCAATTGCAATTTTTCACGGTTAGGACCATGCATGTTCATAGTAACTTTGTCTGAATGTGATGAAACAACATTTCAATTCTTCATCGATCAATAACTCGTACAGGAATGACGACATTCCTCAAACAAGGGTGGCTTAGAAAGGAGTTTTTCCCCATATCTCAACAACTGCCTAAACTCACTTAGCAAGTTAATACTATTTTCAGAGAGAAAAAAAGTCCAGCTGACTTCTTTAAGCTTTCTATTCAGTGAAAGAAGCCGTTCTCAAGATCAGTAGCAATATATCTTGTCAAAAGAGATACATTTCTTATAGAAATGCCTGTACCACTAGTCCATGAAACAACAGGTCACTGGCAAGTTCAGTACAATCAGCTAAGTGCAAACAAATATTCATTAAGTAAAGTCAATGCAAAACTAAATAACGTGATAAAGAGGAAACTTCTTTATTGGCTAGATCAGCTGAAAAATTGGAGAGTTAGAGGGGGTGGGGAATCATTCACAGACAAATTATTTCTCTCTTGTTCATAATATTCCCTGAATACGTTATGATTCTCTATGGGCAAGGATGAAAGAAAAATTCCACTTACCTCATAATTAAAAAAAGAAAAAAAATTTCACAACTACCATCCCACTAATTGTTTTCACTATTTCACGAAATTGCATCAAACATGACCACAACTGTGAAGGGCATACAATCTTCAACTTCAGAAAGGGGAAATAAAGTCTCATCATTGTCACTCCTTGTTCACTTTAAAGGAACAGAGAATTTCAATAATTTTTCAGGAATTACTTAAATTTCATAGCTACCTTTCACTCTGAAATTGTGCTATTTCTGTTTCCAAGGATCTACAGATTTTGATAACCCACACTGTGAAATGCTGCTGGGTGGCCTGTATTAAGCGTTCGCTTTTAGTATCCTTGAAAAGTAACCTGATGATACTTTACATTTCTAAATGACAGGTTAGGCCTGTGGTTTCAAGATCCGACATTTCACAGTGCTGCTTATAACACTTTTAAGAACTCTTACACAACAGGAAATTTCTTGAAAGAAACACTTGATCAGTTTGAAATTCAATAGGCTGTATGGGAGCCATCACCTAAGATATGCAGTAAGAAGCTTGTTAGCCTACTGTAAGCTACAATCTTTGTACTTTCCCAAAGGTATTTACCTCAAACAAATGGCTCAGTGTTTCACAAATGAGTTTTGGCTGAATGGAGTGTCCACGTACTACTGAGCTAGGAAGTCCTGTTAACATGTTGCATATACACAGTTAAAAAGCCACATGACTGATATTTTCCTCACAGTATTTTGTTATAGGAAATAACTTTTACTCAGAGAAAAGTAATTTGAAATTTGCCATTATAATGAACATTTCTGATAAAATAAAAAATTACTTATTACACTTATTTCCTGCAATTGATTAAGAGATCTTAATCATCTAGAAATCATTTCCCCGGCTCGCGTCCATGCCTGAAGTCTTCTTGAATTTCCTTTAAAATGCCCACTGCTATCTTTTAACTTTCCTGTCTGGAAATGGCTGAAGAAACTAAGGAGTTTCATTTACTGAAGAATAAACAAAGTCCATCCCATCAACAGACTGTCTTGGAGGGTGGCATAATATAGTCCTTCCTTGATAAGTCAAGCTGGCTGTTTGGCGAAGTTTGCTCCTTTTCTCAGGAAATAACTAGAAAAGGTAAGCAAAATTAGACTTTGCACACTGACAGATACAGGATTTTTCTTGCCAGATCCCTGGCAAGAAAATCATTAGGTAAGCAATTAGTGACCCTCCAGAGCAACCAGCCACTTCTTTTAAGAGCAGCACTTGCTTTTATAGAATCTCAGATAACAACTCCCAGCTAGTTCATTGCTTGTATCATTAAACAGTTACATGTGCCTCACTCACGACCTGACAAATAGATATTTTCCATATATTTCCTCTCTTCCTGAAATATGCACTCTTCTGAATATGAGTCAGGACACAGATTAGATATGATATAATTTCAGGGGAAGACTGATACCTATTTTGGGGAAATTTCATGGTAATTGTATGAAACAGAGCTCTGAGGAAGAAAACCTCAAATCCAGAATTTATTCCAGTATCTAATCACAAGGCATGTTTAGGCATGTTTGCAATGCTTTTCACTTTTGTAGGAGAGGTTCACAAAAGGAAACCGCAATTACTCACTGACATGCACTAGGGTTTGGTGCTCCTGAAAGGAAGAGGAATGATTTTAGCTCTTGGAGTCATAAGCCCATTTCCGAACAGATTAATTGTTTGCAATAGTTTGACACCTTCTTTCATAATGAGATCAAACACATTTATCGAGCACCTTTCAGACATTATTGATCTGAAGGTAGTGGTATGCCTTGCGCACCAAGGTGTGTGCCAGCACCCCAGGCTGCAGTGCAAACCGCTTTGTTCTAAGCCCATTCCCACACGGCACCAATTATGGCTCAAAGAAAGGACTCAGAAAACTAATTTTGAGAAGTCGAATCATCTGTTACCTTTCTGTTAAAATTACCAGCAAGGAGGCTGATTTTAGTGGCTCTGCCTCCCAGTTAGTTATTGGTGAAAATAATTGATTTATTTTCAACCTGATACTAAACAGCTACAGGTCAGCTACATTCAAGGTGAGATTTTCTAAGATAACTGAAAGAGCTGGATTCCTCACTTCGGCGGAGCTTCCTGGGAAAACTTAATTTGTGTGTTGTCAGCATGGGCTGAAGCAGAAGTGTTCCCTTCAAAAGGTTTAACAACCTCTTACCATTTCAATAGCATCTACACATTTCTCCCAAAACCAAAAATTATTTTTTAAGACTTTGCTGGATACATTTCTTGTTTTGCCACTTAACCTCCTCTCCTGACAGTTTTGTTACTTTGGTGTCCTTGTAAGTTGTTCTTTAACCCATAACAAGAAAAAAACCCAAACAAATCTCTCAAAATCCCCGCACTGTCAAAGGAAGGTACAACGTAATCATCAGTACTTGTTCATGAGGTAATACAGTCCCTTCCTGTGATGAAGAAAGAATGGAAACAGAACTTGAGAGGTACTTCATCACCACCTCAAGCACACCTAACAGGGTGTCTTCTGGCTGAGGTTCACAGTATTTGATCTATAGACCAAGAAGGTTGGGAATGGAGAAAAAGGGTTCATTGCTCACTTCGATCTTCCTGTGCATTGCCAAAGTGGGGACAGTGGGACATCCTCCAGCACCCAACAAAATCCACTCTAACGTACAGGAGAGCAAGAGTCTTCTGACGCTCTACACAGAGACACACACTTAAGGAACCTCCCTACCTAAATGAAAATCACCCCTAAGCAGAAAGGAAACAGAGAAAAAAAGCTTCTTTTAAATCAGAAGTGTCAAACTCACGACTTGCGGGCTGAATCCAGCCCTGCACCTTGTTTCATCCAGCCCTGCACCTTGTTTCCACCTGGCAGCAGCACCAAGCTCCTGGCCCCTGTGCTCTGCCAGCTCTGGTCATGTGTGCAGCGAGTGACGCACGTCACGCTGCAGGAGCAGGAGAACGGTGGGAGCTGTGAGTTTCACACCTCTGCTTTGAAGAGTCACTAACCCACAGATTTGCTTTAGATGCTCTTCCATCCCTGTTACTATTACATTTTTCAGGAATATTCTCACAGCTATATTTTACTAAGAAATACCAACAGAAATAAATAATTTCAAAGACAAATTACAAATTGATGTCTTCTCATTTAACTCCATACAAGTTTCTGCAAGGATGTTACAGGCACCTGTCTGCATTTCAGCTCTTCACTAGTCCCATTTAAACAATGTTGTCCAAATCCTGAATTTCTTGGGAAGTTTGTTTCCCAAACTTAAACAAGGTTTGATAAAACGGAAAAAAAGTACCAGTGTGAGAAATCACAGTTTCTACTTACCCTGCAGAGCAATATGTAGTGGGTTTTCCAATGTCAGCATCTTTACTTCAAAATTAAGTTCTAACTTTCAATCTAGAAATATAGCTACCTAAACCTTTCAAAAAGTGACACATTCATTTCCTAACTTACAACAACAGAAATAAGCAAAAGGCTTTGGTGAATAAAAGTAAGTCTATCTAGGGTTTCCCAAGTGTAGGTGAAAGCAAAATACAAATAAACCAAACATGAATTTACCTGAATACCAGGCAAGCCCGCAGAAAACACCCAATTATCTAAGTAATACAATGAATTTCAAGTAAACATTTATACTGCAAAACCAGAACACATTCACCTACAGAAACCCATTCAAAGTAGTAATATTCACCTGTAGAAGTACGAGCACCCCCTGACTGTGTTATGAGTAAAGTGTTCCTGAGTCTTCTCGTTTCCAAAGTCCTCCAGCGGGTCTGACCACAGGATGTCACACATAGGTCCGTATGCAGGTGGTTCCTTGAATCGATCTAACTAAGAAAAATAGGAGACAAAGAAATACTAACTTCTTTCAACTACAAATCACAGAAATGCTGAGGCAAAGTTACTATTTTTCATTCTGTGGGCTGGCAAACAAAGACAAATCTATTTTTCAGCTTTGGGTTGCTCTCAGCTTTAAAGCAATGGATGTTGAATAACTAAAAGACTCTTTGCTTTAAAGCTGACAAAGAGGAGAAGGAACAGATATAACTTAAAATTCTACATGAATTGTTATTTGTGCTTTTCCCCTCTTTTTTAATTTTTTTTGCAAGCATTTCAGCGGATAAAAGAGAAGATGGTATTTCTGTATTTCGTGGAATTTCAAACTTCATGGCACTTAATTTATGCGAATGAGGCACTTCAATAAAAAAATACAACAAGCTCCAAATTTGATTTAAACACATTTTCACAAAAAATTGAATTTAAATACCAAGACAATATCTCTGCATTGCAGCATCTTGCAGTGACATACTTATTGCTCTCATAACCTTAACCCTAATTAAGCAGACAAAAATCTCCTTTCTGCCTGGCTACTGGTATTAAAAAATTCAAATTATACGGAATCAT
Organism: Tapera naevia; assembly: GCA_033556795.1. NCBI lineage: Eukaryota > Metazoa > Chordata > Aves > Cuculiformes > Neomorphidae > Tapera > Tapera naevia. Next base: position 6,882,137 of record JAUMJJ010000175.1, on the reverse strand, counting down.
ACTGCAAATAAGACAAAGTACAGCAAAACAGGGAGATATTAAAAAAAGTATTCCTCTGCAAGAACACCCCTTAAGATGGTTGTATAAATCAGACTCGCAGTCCAAAACATTCCCTAGTCTCACCAGAAAGATTAAGTATTGATTTAATCGCATACTTAACATAACTTTTTTCCCCTCCACTAAAAACACCCAAATTTCAAAGAGAAAGAACAGGTTTTATATGCTTCCAACATTCAGTTAAAAAGTTTTAATGACACCTCTATAATTTTACCTTTGCATCATTATTGTCAAAAATTCATAGCATACCTACACTTCTAACTTAGTTCAGTTCTCTATCAATTAATGCTTTTGTAATTATAATTCATTTAAATTAAATAACAATTCATAAATATGCAAACCCAACTCCTGTTGATTGCCACAGATGAATAAACCTGCTAGTGAGTGTGAAGTTAAGATGTAAAATAAACTAATCTAGAACCAGAGAGCTAAACAATTTTACTCTGACGTTACATTGTCGCAAAACCAGATAATTTTTAGGCTGAGAATATTTTTGCTCGATGAGATAATCAACCTTTACCTCGGAGACAAACCTTTATATTCAGTAAGTTTCAAAAGTGCATACCTTAATCTAATTGCTTTTAAATCAAAAAATGTAATTACAGGCTCAAGTTTTTCTTTTGGCTGCGGGTTTGTTTGTTTTTAACATCATACTAAGTTCTTAGTAGGCTATAAATTAACCTCAATAGATTTTATCTTCTAGGAACTTTAAAGCTCACCAGTATATACCCACGTTTGCAAGGCTTAAACTGCAAGCAAGAAATAAGAAAATCTTTACTGTTGAAAACACTAAGAATGAATGATTTAAATACCTCCTTTTAGAAATAACAACTGAGATTTCTTTTACAAAGCACCAGAAAAAAATAATCCTTGATAACATACAACTACTCTGGATTACGTAAAGAAACTGTTTGACATCGTCCTTTGCACTTTCATAGAATTATAGAATCACAGAATGGTTTGGGTTGTAAGGGACCTTAAAGCCCATCCAGTCCCAACTCCCTGCCATGGGCAGGGACATCTCCCTCCAGACCAGGTTGATCAAGGCCCCATCCAACCTGGCCTTGAACAATTCCAGGGAGGGGGAACTCACAGCTTCCCTGTGCCAATGTCTCAGAAGAATTTCTTCCTAATGTCTAATCTAAATCTTCCCCCTTCCAATTTAAAGCCACTCCCCTCATCCTGTCACTACTTGCCCTTGTAAAAAGTCCCTCCCCAGCTTTCCTGTAGCCCCTTCAGGTACTGGAAGGCCACTATGAGGTCTCCCCAGAGCCTTCTCTTCTCCAGGCTGAACAGTCCCAATTCTCTCAGCCTGTCCTCACAGCAGAGGTGCTCCAGCCCTCAGATCATCTTCGTGATCACAGCTTACATGACATTTATAAGAAATTCCTCAGAACACAAGAGTACAACACAAGCATCAACTTCCTAGGCCTTGCTTAGACAATTTGCTAGGCTCCCAAGCGCAGTACTATTAAAAATGTGCCAGGACCTACTAGGAATGAAGCTCTCAACTATTTTTAAAATAATAATGTTGTTTTGACTATATCCATTGCAGTCATACCATACTTTTTTATTATATGTTTTAAGTATTGTGAGGTTCTTCTAGAGGTAGTGTTATCTCTTCTCCAAGAGAGCACAGAATGACTAACAAGGCACAAAGAATCATCAAATAGCGTGACTACATTGTGCTAGTAGACAATACTTAAAAGAAATTAAGACCTTGCATTCATTTGCTCCTAAATACTTATATACCTAACACACTTGTTTTAGAAAGATGATAAATTCTTCATTTTAATGGATGCTGGTGATTTCCTCTCCTCAATAAAATACAACTAATTGCAGCAATTCCTTTTACGGTCTATTTAAAAAGACCTTTAAAAAGTGATAGTGTCAATGTGAATGTCAAAGTGACATAAAAGCACCTTTCACAAATGAATAATAGTAAAAAAGGGATTAAGTTTTAGTTGTTAGTGATAAACTGTTCACTTCTTAGATCTGAGCACTATTCAGACTTACTTTTCTGATGTCATCTAAGGTGTTGATCTCTGGAGACAAGCCACCATGTACACACAGGAATTGTTGGTTCATCAGAGCAGCCAAGGGAAGGCAGTCGAAGGCATCCATGCAGGCATCATATACACGTTCTGAATATTTGATTTTACCTTTTAAAGATTAAGATGGTATCAAAAAATGCCATCAATATTTAAAAGGAAAGACAAAATTAAGATGCTACTTAGTATCTCAGCCTTGCTCTCTCTTTCATTGAGAACTGTACCAATGATTGCCTCTTACAAAAAAATCCTTTACGATAATTGTTTTTCACTGCTGGAAAAATTCTTTGGATTCTGAGATTAATCTAATAGAAGTTCTGCCAAGTTTATTATATTTTTCTAAAAAACCTGTAAATTAAAAATTTAATATACCATTATAGTCTGCTATGAAATCTATATAGCAAGCCCTAAAAAGTCTACAGAATGGTTATGGTCTACTACATAATTGTTCAATATACTCTCCATGAAGTAATCAGAACTTTAGCCCAGTCCTGTATAATTAATTATCTACAGAAATGCCACTATGAAATGAACGAGGTGATACAATGAAACTGAAATGTTAATTTACCAATATGCATATTAAACTCAGCAAACCACGAAGCCTTTGAGACAATTAACATTTCCTTTATCCCTGATGCTGAAAAGCGAACACAGACTTATGGCAATGAGCTTCAGCTTACAGTGCCACAGAAAAAAAAAAAGGCGCCATTGTGCAGGTGAAGGTCTACATCTAATGAGCTTTTATGTGTCACTGTATCCTTTCTGGCAACACAGAAAGGAATCCCTATAAAAAGGGCATAACAAAAAGTTCAAGTCTACTTACAGGGTAAATGTGAAAATGCTATACTTAAAGGAGAAAAAAAAACTACAAAAAACCAACATAGTTCCTTACATTTTTCTGCTGCAGATGAGGCCAGGTGAGATGTCACCTCCTCCACTAGCAATCAAGGACCTGTCACAGAGGTGCCAGAGCTGGCACGTCAGCAGGTTTTGACTGCCAGGATGCTGTGTGGGGCAGCAAATTGACAGCCACCGTAAAAAGCAGCAGCAGCACAGGTTTACCAAGAGCATCCAGGCCCAAGTGATCCCACAGTAGCCCAGGGCTGCTTCCTAGGTCAGGCTGGAAGCGAAAGCGGCTCAATACCTGCATCTCTAAGTGACAGTGTCCCTAGGTTTGTACAGGTGGTCAGCCTCTACCCACTGGGGAGGGTCTAAGCCCTTCCTTTCTCCAGCACTGATGCACCCTCTCTAGGCTTCTGCAAGATGACTGCCCTCTCAGAGAACAGTGATTACAGTTAAAAATTACTGATAGTTAACATGGAAAGCACACTTAAATTTACTGATGGTAAGCAAGTATCAAAACCTTACAAAATAATAAACCAAGACGTTGAAAGGGAGCTAAGAGGAGAAGGGTAACAAGGTAGACTTACATTCTTGCTTAAATGTGAAATACTCTGTTAAATGTCTACATTCATGGTTCCCACGAAGTAAAAACAGTGTTTTAGGGTAAAGGATTTTCAAGGCCCACAAGTACAGCACACACTGTGAATCAGAAACAAAAAAGAGAAAGAGAACTCATAATTAATTAATTCAACCAGAATGTTCCTCTTACTCATCAAAAAAAAAAAGCAGAAGAAAAAGTATTCAGTGAGAAACTTTTATTTTCAACAGGTTAACTTCCTTCTTCATACATTCCATGCAAACATTTCTCATTTCTCTGCACTTCAACCTGGACTGGCTGAAACTATCAGTATATTCTGACAAGGTTTAACACTTTTCTAAGCGGATGTCCTTGTTCAGCCGTGCATTGCCTTCGGCCACCCCAGCTATACACAAGTAATGCTGTGCATCTCTGGAGTGAGCACTCTCCACCTAACAGGTCAGGCAGAAATACGTGATGGAAACAAGTTCACCGGAAGATCCACATTTCCTGGCTTAAGAAAAAGTTGCCATAAAACAATTTAACCCACATTTCAGGAAATACCTCATCTTCCAGTACTACACAGTTTTCACATGAATGCTTGCCCATTTTTTACTTAACGTTGCTCTGCATAAACAACCAGAAAAAAGTCCACAAAGTTTTTGACTTAATTTAAGTCATTACAAAGCTCCCATAAAGCCTTTTATCTTTCCAGAAAACTTCTGCTTCTGATGACATTTCTTCTAGACGTGTTTTTAAAGATTGAAAAAAGAAGACTTGGAGAGGCCAGTCTCTGCTCAGACCTCTCAAAACCATCCAATTAAAACAGTTGTTTAGAAAACAAAACTGACATGGCAATGATGCCAAAGCATTAGGGAACTCTTGACAAACGAGTAAATTTTCAGGCTTCACAGAAGATTTACCCTTTGTGCAGGATGATTTTGCTCACATACTTGGCTGATAAACTCACAGCTCCAAGGAAGCTGATGGAAATCAGACCCATACATCCCATGAGATAAGCCCACCATCTGCAAGAACACCTCTCAAAAAACATGAGCTAGAAAACTGTCTGGACAATTTCTGCTCCAACCCTTCCTTTCTTGAATATCCATGAACCGCAGAACTGTTGCCCAAGAAACGAAGGGTGCCCTCACTTTCGTTTGCAACTAACTCCTAACACTCCCCTTCATTCTGATGACAAAATTGACTTCATTTACTTTAATAGTCAATGGCTTGAAATTTAGAATGTATTTCTAACCACAATTTCTGCTTAGAGAAAAATCAGTGATTTTGCCTCTAAATTTGTACAGTATGAATTCCCTTCCACAAATCAGAATGTCTTGATGAACAGAAGAAACAGAATTAGGTTAATCACAGCGGAACATTTTGATTTCTGCCTCTTATTTGCTACACAGTCCTCACCTTAAAAAAAAAAAAAGAAAAAAGAAACTAGGGAAACGATGCAAGGTTTTTACATTTGTGCTAAACCTCACACTATCCAGAGATAATTGCATAACAGCAGGGGTTTTATACTACTACTCTTTGTCTTGAATTTATTATATGTAAACCACCTGGATGCTTTGCCTGCACGCCGTAGTTTCTGTTCTTCTACTTAGAGGATTTAAAGTCAGGTAAAAAGAGTAAGAAGCACAGGCAGCATCCTCCAGGACTTGCAAAACCAATTCTCCCCCTTAGAAACATACAGAAGGCCTCCCAGCTCATGCCACCTCTTCAAACTCCTGGATGTTACTGCCACTGCAGGGAGCAAGACGAGACATTAGAATGCCAGGTAGATTGCACTGATATAATCCAGCATGAAATTATTCTGTTAGGTCAGAGGAATTATCTGCCATGGCCCAAAACAACCACAAAGGGTGTGCCTGTGGGACGTTTCCTGGAGTTTGTGCAGAGTGAGAAGACTTTGGTTTGAGGATTTCATTTCAACATGGAAGGAAGCCTCCACTTCTCCACATTACCAGTGCAACTCTCCATCTTTTTGATGATGACTTCCTCATCCTCCAAGAATTCCCAGATCCTTCCACTTTGTTGAACTTACTGACTAATTTAAATGTTGTTAGGCAAGAAGTTTAAAGCAACACCTCCAGTTGGAATGTCAAGGAATGTTCCAGCTTTTAATGTTGTATCTAAGTTACCCTAGAGCTTCTAACCCTGCCAAAGTCCCTTGTAATTTAGAAAAGTACAATGAGCAGTGCTTAAATGAGTGCTTTATTAAAAAAAATAATAAAAAAAGAGGAGTGGTTATATTTCCCTTATAACTATGTTTTTCATTTTAATTTTCATAAAGCCTTGGCAAGATTGAAATGAGCACCAGGTACCTAAAATATCATCCATATTTCAGAAGCAGGGAAAATAAGGAAAGTTGGAAGTTTTATCTTTTTGACAGTTGGTACTTGTTTACACGTAGATCTCTTTACATTCCCTTATCATAGATTTACTTTTTTTCTTTTTTTTCAATACTTCCTTTGAGGCACACATGAGAACCAGACTGGGAAGATAAAAGAGAACTGATGCACTACTGAAGTAATGTAAGCTCACCATTCATATTTTATGCTGTTTCCAAAGGTACCATATCGAAGGCTTATTTTGTTTACAGAATTCCTTCAAATTTCTCCCTTTTCCGTTCAGAGGTCCAGTGATGTAATATCGTAATAGTAAACAAGAACTAGACACCGATTATTTTTTTTCCATGAAAACTAAGCAACAAATATGAGTGTGGCAATTTTTCATGGCTTTTCAACTTATACAGTCATTTACATTCAGGAAACTTATGTCCAAACAACATATCACGAGCAAACATTCTGGTTTTATTACTTTAAACTATGCTTTGCATATTGTAATTCTTATTCAAGTCAAAAGATTCATGATAATTTGCCCTTGTTAAAAATCTGAGCTTACAGTTTTCAATTATTTGGTAATAGTGCTTCCCCACCGCAAAATTTTAAAATCTGGTGCATTTTCTTCCCCACTTGCCTCCCCCATTTTTTCATCAACAATATACTATACATCAGCTCTGCTGTGACTCTGTGTAAAATCTATGGCAATAAACTTGCAATCTGGAAATCTATAAGGTATTTTTGACCTGTCTCGTTTCATACTATCAAAAAAAAGAAAAATGGTTACATCTTTTAAATACCAGCTCTCAAAGTGCACCCCTGCTAATTTGCTTAGTATCTTTCAGTTATTGAAATAGCAGATATGTTAATTGTATGACAAAGAGGTATCTGCTCACCTCTCAGCTCCTATAGTCAAGCTGTTTTCCTGCTGAGGATTTGGCAGCCTCACCATCAGGAAAGAAAAGGTCTGTGCAATTAAGCACTATGTAAGCCAAAGGCACATAGTTTCAAACTGGACTTGAGATTTAACTCTACTGTTGCATGCTGAATTTAAGCCTTAGCACAATTTGACATCCCAGTTCCTTCTGAAAAGGAAAATCAAAAGCCCCAGACCTCTTGCACATATCTCAAGCTAGATGCTCAAAACAAGAAACCCTGAGAAACCTTACCATCATCAATAGATTGCAACCACAGCAATAGCTGTAACACAGTCACTCACTTGTGGGTGCGTGTATCAAGAGAAAGAGCCAGCTTGCTCTGTTAGCTATGTGGCTTTGTATGGGTAGCAAAATATGAACTCTCTCTCCAAATGATGTATGCCATTGGGTAATCCCCAGCAGATGAAATTAAGTGTGAAATAAGGCTAGGTAATTAATATTCAAAAGGATCATTTCAGCTACACATTGCTAAGGTCTCTACTGATGCTCTGTGAACTTTGGAACACTATATTAGCATAGCCTCGTCACTCTGTAACTCACACACCTTGCCTAATTATAAAAATTGCATTACTTTAACTGCACTAAAATAATTATGCCATTACAGTATCTAGTACAGGTACAGCTTTCTAAAATGGAACTGCAATGAAAACCGTATACCTTTTTACAAATGTAACCGCATTCACACTACCGATATGACTATTTATTACGGCCGTATTTCAAAGGCAAATAAAGATACATTGGATCTGTAACCAAAATACTCACAAGAGCTTCAAGTTCTTACCACTTCTGAACTACCACCCCTGAGCAAAGGGAAATAAAACTCTGTACACTACTGAAATAAAGAAAAAAATTGTGCTGTCTTCACTGCAAACAGGATTTCACCCCTTTCTCCCCAACTTTCAAATCATAAAGCATCATCTCTCAACATTCTGCTGCAGAACAGGGACAATAACGTTGCATTAAGCCTTGCATCAACCAGATCTTCAGTGACAACTTACAGTCTCTGCCACAACTTTTTATTTTAGCCAGTGTGCTCTTACTTTACCTGAGTTTTGTATTTCTAAAACCAGAGCTCATGTACATACAGGTTACATATTTAAACATTGAAAAGGTTATTACTATACAAACAGAATTCTTGTTGACTAACAGTGAAACCATTCCTCATGGTCAGGGTCTCAGTTATTTCCAAAGTATTGTTCAATAACCTTATCTTGATCATTCAATTCATTTTATTTTTTTTAAACATCTGTCGAATATTTTTGAGTTGCTTTGGGATCTTGTTTTGACACCTGCACGGTACTTCAGCACCTCTAGCATTCAATTATTGCAAGACTCTTCTAGCTTGTCTCTCTGGTGATTAAACTGATCACCTGTAAAACGGCAATACTCACCTTACACTCTTTTCTTGTGCTTAGACCACAAAAGTCCCATTTCAGCCCTTGGAAGGACCTCCAAACGTCCAAAAAGGAAGACCTCTTTTTCAACCAAAAAGTGACTAGAAAATTCTTTTTCTTGAATATTCCTCTAATTCTCACAGGTAGTACTTCCTAAATAGGTATTCAAAAACTGGCTCCTATTTCTCCTCATTGGACTTTGAGTCTTGACCCCAGCTGTTTATTGTGGGGATGGATCCCAGAGAGATGGAAGCAGTGTGGGGGAAATGGTGTGAGCGACCTCCAGGGCACCATCCCATGTTCTCTCCATGCAGCCGAAAGGGATTCTTGGTGTGTTGGAGACTCTCTGGGAAGAGTTGGCCACAAGAAACCACGAGGACAGCCCTGACACAAAAACATGTTCCAGTTTGGGAATCTAATATATTAAAAAAATAGTCTGGATTTGCCAAATTACTGAACATTCATGGCTAAGAAGAGCACTGCCTAGCAAAAATGAGATCTTACAAGATGCAAATTCTTGCTACGGAGAAACATATTTGCTACTGTTACACAGAAGAAAAGGGCAAGGACATTTAAGACAGTTAAGGTATTATATTTTATTTTCTCTGAGAGAAGTGAAAAAAAAAAAAAAACAACTGACTTCACTGGTAAACTAGTCCTGACCGGCCAAAACTATTTTAAATTAAGCTATTTATCGGGAAACATTAAAACAGTAGAGCAATGAAGGCAACTGAAAGGTGTTTATTTTTCCAATAAAGTCCTAACAAGTGTGCAGAGACGTGAGAGATGACAAGCACATGGTTTACACAGCATTCACTTCACTCACAGTTTACTAACACAAATTTATTTACATGTAATTCTTTTCTTGGGAGAAACCAGTTAATAATTTGGAACACTGTACTGAGTTCAGAAGAATCTCAAGCGCCAGATGTTTAATTGATGCAAGGTGCAACGGTTAAATTCCAGACTCACTCCAAACACCTCACTTTATTCTTGCTCAAAATACACCAAAACCAGTTTCTTCTTCTGGAATTTCAGTCTCTGCATTTAGGAAATGAAGATGTACAAATGTGTTGAACCCTAAAACACAACTCCAGTTTTGTTGGTTTTAAACTTTGGTTTAATTCTCCACATCTTAACTAAATGCTCTGTCAAAAAAACAATCAGTATGTGTCTTATGATATTCAATTGACATTTAAGCTTGTATGTTTTTTTATGTGGGATTGAGCAGGAAAATAATTCCAACTGTTAATTTACATAATATTATTAATGCAGTAGAGTTCGTAATTACTCCGACAGTAATTTTTCCAAGACTGTTATGAAAAGCAGTGCATATGTGTATTTCCCCCTTCACTGCATGGCATTCACATCAACCTTTCAAAAGAGTTTTCAGATTCAGGTAGAGATTAGTCATTCTTCTTTACAACCCATTCCTGCAGAACCACTTATACTCTAGCTATTCTTTGGATTTTAAAATTGACCTCTGTTCTGATATGAGTTTCTTTCCTCCATGACCATAAAACTTGTTTGAAAGCAAGAACTGAGGGGTTTCTACTCTCGAGTCAAAACCCTGGAATGGTGCACAAGCACAATAGGGATATATTATCAGTTACAAAGTTGAGGAAACAAGAGTGCTGTATCAGATATTGCAACTTGCAGAAATTTGTTATTCCAAGTGAAGAAATGCTCAGGCTCTGCCAAAAGGTCAAATGGAAAAGAGCGTGGAGCTACAGCACAAAGATTTGGTCTGTGCTGAGAAGTATCATCTCATCCTGCCTAAAACTTTGGCATTTTTTGCTTTATGAGTTGTAATTCCTTTATTAGTCTTTCATTCTGCAACACCTTGCTTAGAACTAGCTTTAAAAATATGAATAACTCTCCCTTCAAACAGTGAAGCTAACTCTGGTAAAAAAGGAGCATACACGTGAAGGATTGAGCCCTTAGATCAAAAGCTCCACGGGGAAAGGACTGTCATTTCTGCCAAGTGCCTTACACAAATACTTTTCTCTTTCTCCCTCTGCATTACCAAATGCCTTCCACCTACCTTATTCAATTTCTACCTCTGTTCTTAATCATAATAGCTTACATTATATAGTACCTTTCATCCAGAAGAATCCCAAATGCTTTGCAGCCCACAGACAGGGATTATCTCGCCCACTACCAGAACTCAGTTAGGTCTAGGCTCAATGGTGTCACTCTTACGCTAGATATCTCATGACAAGCAAAGGGATTTCTTATTAAGCTTATATTACTTGTGACTAGTACCTTGGACTAGCTACTTACTTCTTTTGGAAGGACCGCAGAACTGCAATAGTCTTGTCTACATAGCAGAAAGGGGAGCCAACTGATCGATGGAATAAAGATTGCTGTGTGACTGACACAGCAGAAATATGTGTTGAGACCAGGTTAGGATTGTTTTTCACTACGACTTCTCCAACACAAAGTACTGGCAATAGCTGGTGCCTGCTAGACATGCTCATGGCTCCTTCTCCACCCAAAGCATCCTACCCCTCCCCCCGGCCCCAACATGCCAAGTTTCATTCTTCACCATTTTCCTTTCCTTGTCACTACTTATTGTGCTAAGTTCATGTCTGAATGCATAGCTCTACATCCAAAGACGTTTAGAAAACAGAAAACTGCCTTTCCTTTCAAACGCATTCTTTAATCAAGGTGACAGGTGAGGAGAATCAGTTATGTGACCAAAAAAAATAGTGATTTGAGAACCTTATATAGAAAAAAGAATAAGACAAATGACAGCTCACCTATTTACTTGGTTCTGGCAGAAGCCAGTACTGCCTCCAGTGAAAAAGTAGTGTTCCAGAATGGAAAAACTAAATTCAGAATATAATTTGCTAAATACGTATCTGCAGGTTGTTAAATTAGGAATTTTAATGTGCTTATTCCCCACTCATAAGCAATTTTGCTTTGTGTTATAATGCTCACTATTAATTGGTAATAGTCCTGGACCAGATTTTGACAATCTGTCAGACAAACAATTGAAAGCTGAAGCAAATCCACATGTTCTACTTCTTACATCAAAAAATTATCCAGAAATGAAGACAAAACTCTCCTCTTCCACATACATCTTGGCCTGGTCAAAGACTACAGGAAATAATGAATTAGGTCATCACAACCAGAAAACAGTAGTTGAAAATTGAGTCACACAACAGTTTAAGCCTGTGAAGCAACTCCAACACTCCCAGTGTTCCCCAAGCGATCCAGCATGATAATTCAACGGTGATGATTTATCTCACAGCTCACTGTGGATCAGAGGAGGGAGGAAACAGGCACATGTGGCTCAAAAAAGTCATTATCAAAGTGCTGACTTCAGTATGAGACTAAATGCTGACTATATTGACTTTTGACAGGTTGGCTAAAGAACCTTGCAGTTCTTAACTTTTTACAGCATTCACATTTGTAACAGTATATTTCTATTTGTAAAATGTACCAAAAGATTCCACTAACATTTTAAGTTAAGTTTTAAAATGAACTAATAAAGCAAAAGTAGTTTTACTGAATCTTATTTTTAAGAAACTTCCTTTCATACTATAGCACCGGCAAGATAATGCACTGATCCACTTTACGAATTATAAGTAACTCAGTTGCTTGGGATTACATATTCTTATATCAATGACAACACTGTACTAAGACATGGCATGTAGAATGAAACAGTTGTATATGTGGTTTCCTTAGTTGACACTGTAGGCAGTCACAGATACACTGCCGTATATCATAGGACCTGCTACTTCTAACAGATAACAGGTATTCTCCCGTGACTCGGAGGGAGTTAAAATCTGAACTTTTTAGAGAAAGGAGTCAATCTGTAACTCAAAACCAATGCAAGGGTTTCTAACTGACCATTTAGTGACTAGATCAACTCTGACCTGCATGAACAAATCCCAGTTAGGGTTTATTTGATAATTATGCATCTTGTCTGTCAGTTAGCAAAACCCAGCAGCAACACAGAATAGACATAAAAATCTCATTCGCTTTACAAGCACTGTAACAAAGGATTCATGCTTGGTGTTTGACTCATTTCTAGCTAAAGGTGAGCACATTTGATGGGACACTGTTCCCCTCATAAGCCAGGTAAAGATGCTGTCATTCGACCTCCACATTCTACAATCTAATACATGAGTCTGTACCATGTCTCAGCATCTTCAACAGGGCACATACACATCACTTTTTCTCCATGGATCTAAATGCTGCATCAAAAGTCAGAGATTGTGTGCTCTTGCATGCCATATCTAAACAGAATTTGTTCATTCTCTCCAGCAAAGTGTGTTATCTGCTCGTTTTTTTTGTCCTGTTTACCCACTATCTAGTCCTTCCATTTTCACAGAAGTCCACAGCCAGGAGACTCAGTTCAAATAAATCTAAACATCCAACTAAACCATGAGGTTTTTTTTTTTTTTAATGCAGTTTGTCTGTTATGTCTCTTTTCTAATAGTTCATGTCTATTCTTTTGATTTAGCTTGTGCAAGTTGCAGAGCAGACTGCCTTCTGTGCTGCATTTGAATGGCCCCTAGTTAGCACCAAGGTCCATCCTCCATTGGCTTTCCAGCACAGATATAGTGGGATTTGGCTGGATACCAAGCAACCTTTATGAAAACCCAGAAAGTGTCATTAATGTGAATTTATTTTACTGACAAGTGATATCTGCAAAGAGCTGCAGTATTCCTGAACTGGTTAAATTATGATGCTAAATATACACAATAGGCTGCAAGCAATTTTGCAGCCAAAACCAAACATAATAAACTTACTTCAATGCTGAAGTACCCTCTGTCCACGTAGTCCCCCAGGAAGAGATATCGCGTGTTGGCAGGAGAACCTCCCACTTCAAACAGTTTCATCAAGTCGAAGAACTGACCATGGATGTCTCCACAAACTAGAAAAAAAGAGCAATATTCAGATTCTCCATGCCAAGATCACCTTAGGTACATGAATTTTGAAGCTACTCTCTTTCATAAGAAATGTGTTATGACAATTTTTTGCATCATCCTCTATTTTGACCAGTGACAGCTGGCAGCTACTCAGCAGAAGCTGTATTTCTATGATGTGCATCCATACATGTGTGGAAAAGTGTACCACCTAATGAAAAGAGAGCCACCACGCAAATCTGACCTGCAATTATTTTCACAGATATCTGTCCATTCCTCCTTCTATTGTCAAGGAAATCACACAAATCTGGCAATAGTAATAAGACAAAAAAAAAGTAGTCCTGGAAATAGAACATGTTCAAGCAAGGCTACTCTTTTTTTTGACATCACCCCTCTGTTTTTCCTAGTCTTAAACCCAGATGAACACCAACAGACTTTCTTTAAAATGCTAAGCGTGCCTGTCCCATGGATGCCACTGGTTAAACTGACAAATTTCTGACTTCTGGTTTCTGTATAGAGAAATGGCCTGCTTGCTCTCCCAAAGCATGTCTTACTTGAGAATACACTAATTTTTCATGCTCTAACTTCTACCACTTTATTTAACCTCATATAATTATGATTCGTCTAAATTCATTGCAATTAAATCAATCTAACAAGTAGCTTCTCTAGAAAGAGCAGCTCCCAATAAACGTAGCCTGTAGAGCACAAGTGATGGTGCAGCTGGGTCTAAGCAGGGATGCTTCTTTTTGTGCCTTAAAGTTAAGAAACTGGCTTGATCTTGTGACATTGCTAACTCCATGGTGGGTGATTTCAAGTACCTGCAATGAGGCAGGTAATGCCTTTAGAGGCCTGCATCAAAGCTTAATTAACAGAGCCATATCAAAATCTGCTTTATTTTGCCTTGCTTTATTTCCTCTACAACAAAAAAAAGGGATAAAAAACTCCATGCACAAATGGTTTAGGGCCAAGTGCAGCTCTTTTCTGGCAATGATTATTAACAAAGAAAATGTTAACAGCCTTGACTATTATCAAACTCAGCTTAAATTGATTCTCCCTTCAATAACTCAAAAAAAACCCTGATTTACAAACTGGAAAGGTGATTATGAAGAAACTGAATAAGCCAAGGGTCCAAAACAGACCTTATCTTGCAGTAGCAGCACAGCTTCTTATTTACCGCTAACACAAAATTCAGTAGACTTCAGATCCTCTCTCTAACGTAATGGTCCAAGCTTTTGTATTCAAGCAGTGCTCTCATTTGAGCTTTTATCTGGAAGTTGATACAGAGGTCTTGTTACATCATAGATAAACAAACTTCACATTTATCACATCCTGTGAAGCTGAAGTCACGTCTCTGGGCAGATACTAGAGGACTGTAGAATAACAGCTGTAACACTAAATCCAACAAACTTGCAGGGCAAACAGTGTTTATTCATTACTGTCTTTCATCTCAGTCCAGTGTCACATTACACTTTTTTACTTTCATCACTTTCCTCTGAATGTTCACACTAACAATAAGATCAATACAATATTAGCATTCCATCCAAAAACTAAAAACAAACCACAAAATAGCCCAAATCAAAGCCAAACAACCCCGCTCAAGTACAGAAAAAACACTGATGCCGTAGTAACTGCTTTCATGTGAAATTGTGACAGAGTTCATGAATGCTGGCTAGCTGAGCACTCTTCTGTGATAGTATATTTTCGCCATAAAACAGCATATAGTACCCTTACAGGTTTAACAACGTAACACAGTGGTTGTTTGTCCTAGTTGATTAACCCCCCAAGAGTTTTACATGACTATCTTCATGTTGAAAGCCATCAACAGTTATAACTTCAATCCAAGAATAACATCTACCATTAATTATGCAAAATAAATACTATTTAAATCCTTAATTTTTTTAAAAAAAATTCATATCCCAAAGGAAAATTTTTGATAACATTTTTATTTGAACACATTAATCTACCAAACCACTACACACTGCTTGACTGCACTCCTCTGCATGGACACTGTGGGAAGATTAAGAATACGTGTCGCATATTGATGGCCAAGCAATCTGCTCTCCTAACTTCAGAAGCAGAAAAGCTTTTAGTTATATAACTACAGCTCTACCAATTATCGCCCGCCCCCATTTGCTCCAACTGCATAAACCTGAAGTTGAACAAGATTGAAAGATTTTAAAAGGATTTAACTTTCGCTTTTCACTGAAGTACAAAGAAACTTTTTTTTTATACTAACATATGTGAACAGGTAAATACACTGAAGCCATTACAGAGAAATCAAGGAGGTTAGAAAGCTTTCTCCATGTAGGTGTATGTCCATGAATTGGTCACAAGTCAGAAAAGCAGAGGGTAAACCAGTAAAGAAGACAGAAATAAAAAGTGCAGAGCCCTGTTATCCCACAACTTTCAAAATTCTAAATTGGACTTCAGAATTGATGCTCAATGGATATTGCAGGCACTTTGCACATAACAGCCTACTCTGTTTATACTTGACTGTTTAGACTTGATGTTAGGAAAAAGCTCTTCACTGAAAGGGTGATTGGCCATTGGAAGTTGCTGCCCAGGGAGGGGGTGGAGTCACTGACCCTGGAGGTGTTTAAGGGGAGACTGGATGAGGCACTGAGTGCCGTGGTTTAGATGATGGTTGGTGTTAGTGTTGGTGTTGGTGTTAGTGTTGGGTTATAGGTTGGACCTGATGATCTCGGAGGTCCTTTCCAACCTTGTGATACTGTGACAACAGATGCAGAGATGTATCCAGAAAAAAAAATATTGATGGAAAGTTAAAAAGCCCTCAGAGTCAGACCTAACTTTGCCAAGTAAGTAAAGTCGTTGCAAAAAAAAGCTTAAAATCAGCTGGTAAAAGCATCATCAGGAAGAGAGGACACTCAAAAGAGTTAACCTTAACATTTCATTTATTATAGTCAGATCCCAGAATTCCTACTAAAAGATCACAATGTTACATCTGGTTAATCCACCTAGTATTTTGCCTGGAATAGCATGGAATAGGCTAAGGACCTGACACTTTCCTGAAACTTTCTTACAATGCAAAGACTGTCTACTCACCTTCTGATTGATAGCTTTGTTTACAAGTAAATCAAAAGGCAATTTTGTATGTATACAGTGACATACTCCATTTGCAGTTTTTGAAAGCAACTGATTCTAAAGTTATAGTTCTGGCACTTTTCTTTTCCAGTTCTTACGAGTCTCAAAACTGGAAGATTTCCCAGGCAGTAGGATCAATGCTTCACCTTTCATTAGGTGGAGGCAGAAGAGATGTGCTATTAGATTTCCATTCACAAAGGTGGAAATATCTTTCCAGCCAGTAACTGCCATATCCTTCACACCTTGTCTTGCAAAGCTTCCCGTCACTAACAATGACCTTAGCAGTACTGTCCCACCAGGAGCACACAGCAGAGGTTCCAAATCCACTCCAAAGCACCTCAACAAAGCTCTTTAATTTCACCACCTTCCTCCTTTATGTTACTGAAGAATTTTGAAGGCACACTAATTATAATATGTTCATGTTTAGTCTTGCAGAAGTATTACCGTTGGAGCTCTCATTCCTTTTAATTTTGCCAACAATTTGCTTGTGCAGGCCCTCTTTTGGTACTGGGGCACTTGCTATCAAACAACATACTCAATGAGACATGAACATTTTTCCACTAATAACAACAAAATATAAAACAGTACAGTGAAGCAGGAGATTCAAATCTTAATGAAGATCTCCAGGATAAATGTACTTCTCGGTTTAAAGTATGAGCAGAGGGAACGTAAAATACAGTTTGTATGTTTGCGAGATTAACATTAAAAGCAGCTGTGTTTGCACAAAACGTATTTATGAAAGGAAGAATACCAAGTCTTCTATTAGAAATTCACATATTTTCCAATATCACCGGTTTCCCCAAAATTCCATCAAGTCAGAACCTTTTTACACAGCATATTTTTTTCCCCCTAAAAAGATAGCTTAATTTATCCGGTTCTTTTCAACTGTCTTTGTATCCTTAAATTGCCAGCTGAGCAACAACAAAACAGTGTTTCTACTGACTTATTGCTTCCAGAGATCAGTTCAGGCACCAAACTTGCTGCCCATGAACGTGTCCTCCCTACTTGACCTCTCCTGGCAGCAAGATCCAGAACTGCACAATATGCTATGTAAATAATTTTTTGAAGCTGTTTTAAACTGATCCCTGAGTGAATTCATAGGAGCAATCAGAGGGTTTAAGAAACACTGGTTGTTTGTGGACTCCTTAAAAATTTATCTTTGTTGAGGCCATTTTCAGGGAAGACATAGGCCCGTCCAAAATAATATTAAGGTTCACAGGACTGCCCATGCTATTACTGAGAAAACACGCTTCTGAGCAGCTTTACCTAATTGTTATGAAGGGTCCTTTGATTCACTTCATTGTCTCATGCTATAACATCAGAACTTTTCCAATATAACTGTCTATAAAATAGCATTTTATTATAAAAGTAAAAATTGGACATGACAGAGAATTTTTTTGAGAACTGTCATCTAATACAAATTAAATTATGTTTATGATGGCTTCCCTGAGCAGATCTCCCTTGGATTTATGTTAAAGCAAAAAGCAACATTGAACAGGAACCATTAACTTCATGTTACACTAGCAGTGAAGGAAGTCCAAAGCTTTGCAGCAGTACTGCCAGCTTATTTATAGAAGACAAAGCAGTAGCACAGTGATTTATTATAGATTGCAATGATTATTGGCACAAAGAAAAAGTCTGAAAACACTCTTCAGATACCTTCCTTCAGATAAATAAATGTTCTTTGCTATGTAGAAACTCAGTCCAGAAATTATTGTGTGGTTTCCCACTCCAGATGGATATTAAGAACAAAATTTATATTCATAGTACATTAAACACTGTCAATTAAAAAATCTTCTATCTCCAGCAGTTTTGATACACTGCACTTATTTTCTCATTTATCATGTATATACTTAATTGGTGTAACATTATAGTCTGATGGCAATGTACCATTAATGTTTTAAGTCAATTTACGTTCCACATATCACAAGATTATATTCTCATCTTCAAATATCATCAGTATTAGGAGCAGATACGCAATACTCCATCATCAACTTTAGAATCAATGTCTGCAAACTCAAAAATGTATGACAATTAACAATAATTAATCAAAGATACCTTTTAAAGAAACTAACGCTGTGTAGGGGATATTATCCATCACTTGACAACTTTTTCTTTACATTCACTGAGCTAGGAATGTCTTTGCACTGAGCTCCAAGAGCAAACCAGTGTGCCATACTGCAACCTCGAAGCGAGAAAAACATCCTATTGAGTCACACTGCAGAATGCAGACTGCAAATCACCAAGGGGTTTTCTTTGTACAATGTTTAGGAAGTGCTTAGCTGCTTACCGTTCCACTAGTTGGCACATGCTTCCAAGAGCTTACTGTTTACCAAGGACAACCAGTACCTACAAAGTCTTATGAATAAAAGAATGAGCGCATTGTATAAATCTGCAGGTGTTTGAGCTGACTTGTGGATCCCTCATTTATCCAGGTCCACAGGATAAGATTGTAAAGAGGCTGTATACCACAATGAGAAGTATATCCCAACTATTTCTCCAGGGAAGTAGTCTGAAGCAATGAAAAGTTACCAAAGGCGGAACGAAGAAGCCAAGTGAGGAAGAAGTACTTAACAAGCAACAGTGGATACACAAAGGCAAAGCAAAACCAAATAGATGAATTTCTGAAGAGTGGAAGACCGGGCTTCCTTAGCCAACTGATAAATGAGGGGAAACACCTGCAAGGACTACATGCATTAAATTCTCAGATGCTTCAAGAAAAACTACTACCTCGCTCCTCAAGGACTCAACTATTAACCAGAGGCTCTCATTTCACCCCCAAGATTTAAGAATAAAGTGATGTTTGAGAGTCACGTGTCTTTGATTACACAGTCTTGAGTTTGAATGAGTTTTGTTTCCAGGTGTACACACTTCTTAAGAACATTATATAATGACATAGCAGCAGGAAATGTTCAAAATGCCAGAGTTTTGTTCCATGCATTTTTTTATCACTGAAGATTGAGCCTCACTTTTTCCCTTTTTGAAGAACAAAGAGGCCAAACTACAAAATAAAAGAAGAAACTCCAAAAAAAGTTTTATTTGTAGCTGCTCACTAAAGCACCACTCAAGACATACTCAGTGGTTAAGTTCCATACCTTGTTTTATAGTCAATGCAGTTTTGTTTCCGTTTATAAGTGAGATGTTTAAAGACCTTGCAGACTTCATTACTTAAATCAGTCAGAATTTTATTTAGACAGCTTACAAGGTAACTCACCATCCTAAGAAAACATTTACTAGACTCAACATAATGGACATATGAATGTTTGTTATACAAAATGTATTAAAAACACAGGTCTCTATTTCCAAAAGAAGCATGATCTCATTCATATTCATATCTGGTTATCTAACATGATTATAATAGGCTTTCATCTATTTTTTCCCTTCAATCACTACATGCAAATTGATTAGTATATACTACAAGAGAGAACTGGCATTAAGAAAAAGCTGCAATTACCTATTTTCATAAAGAGGCCTGCTTCAAAGATAAAGCCAGAAACCATTAGCCGAACAGGTACAGCAGAGGGAACTGCAAATGGACCAACAACACCACACTGCACAACGTTGTTTGGTTGCTGACTTTCCTTCTTTATACTGAGAAAAAAAAAAAAACAAACAACAAAAAGAAGTATCTTGGGAAAAGCTGTTCTCTGTTCAATACACGAGGACACTACAATGTGTTCTGCACTGCCAACACTTGAAATGCTACTGTCTGTAAAGATCAACCCACGCTCACTCCTTGCAATAGGAGTCACTTTTCTCCCACCATCCCCCGAAGGTTAGAACAAATTAATGACACTTGATTTGAAGAGATAGAGTGAAAAACAGTGGGGAAGGGAAAACATTGCATCAGAAAAGACCTTCAGGACAACAGTCATTAATATTCTCTGGTGAAGGAGGAAGTAAAAAACCCTAAACCGCACAGCAGCAAGCCTTTGAAGATGCTAAGGATACAAAATACCTTCAGCATGAAGCTTTTAAAAATAACTCCATAAAGTTACGATTTGTATCACAAAATTATTTGCAGCATCTCAAAACAAAATAAAAAAAACCACAAACTTGTACAGAAATCAGGCCAGTACATTAGCACCTTCACATACATAGGAGATACCAGAAGCAACACAGTCTCAGGAAACAGCCTCTACTAGGTTCTGTAAAACCTACACTGGAAGAGAAAGATTCCTTCCCTCCATCCTCCTAACCTAGATGAATTTTTCAGGAGAGTAAGTGGGTGTCACGGCAGTGAGGTGCCAAATAAGAACTTTCAATTCCAGATCAAAGCAACATATCAGAGCTGTAGTAGAAAAGGGATAGTGATCTAACGATACACTGCCCCTAGGCATCTTCCGTAGCAAATGGAAAAGCAAATGCCCTGTCATTATCTACTGTTAACGCACCCTCAGTATCAGGGACTAACGTTGATTCCACAAATTACATCATCAGAAAGATAACTTGTGAGGTTCAGTGGTGTATGGGTCAGGATTTCCAGCTCATATCCTTAGATCAAGGTTATTTATAGCAACAGGGAAACTCTCTTATCTGCAGCTTTACAGATGTTAAAAACAAAGACCTGGGGAAGTTTAATAATTTATAAGGTCACAAGTTCAGTGAGTGGGAAGGTGGGGATAGTCAGAGAGGGAACAACACATCACCATATCGCTCCATCCAAATCAATGCACCAGAAGTAGAGCCCTTTCAATAAGGAAGGAAAGTCCTGCACAAGAAGCACGCACTGCCTGGCTTTGCACACAATGCTCCAAATTAAATTCAGGGAAAATGAAACAAAGCAAAATGGGAAAAGTTCTTTTGAAAAGAGGAAGCTCAGATATGCTCAACTCCATAGAAAAAACAAGCAGAAAATACAATGCTGTGTTTTTTCTTGGGAATACCTTTTATTTGCGTAGACTGAACCATAATATTGTCCATCTACAACATACAGATTTGTTATTAGGATTACTCAGTACTATGTCTTTTTCACTAATCTGGTTGAAGAGATCTCAATAAAATTTTTTTTGCTATATAATATTTTTCGAGTTGCCAATTTGTCATTGAAAGTAGTTTAGAGCTGGTCCTACACAATTTAAAGTGGGTTTTTTTTTGTTGATGATTTAATCTAGGATCAGGTTTCTTTACAGTTAGTATTTCTCTCAGCAGTGCAAACTCCAACCCCAGAAAAGTTTAAGTAAATTGGTATTTAATCTGGTTTGCAAGTAAAGTTTCTTGGCTACTGACAAAAGTCTGGGAAACCTGTTGAACTCTCCCTCTCCAGATTTACCTGTCTGTATTAAGTCTGCCATAGCTCATACTCTTCTCTCAACTCTGGGACAGGGTAAACAGTCTAAACTTCAAGTCCTCCTGGTTCAGGGAGATAGTCCAATCTCTCACGTGTGTTAGTTCTAATAATGAGGTGACAGAAAAATTAAAAAAAAGACAGACAAGGAAATATAAACTTTCTTTTTTAAAATAATTGAAGTCACTTCTGAAACAATGTCCCTTGTGCTTGCTCTTCTTGGGAGACTGGTGTATGAATTACTACTAGATACAAGCATAACACTCCAACTCTAAAACATGGTGCATTTAAGGAGCAGAGTATTGCTAAATGACTAATACTTTCAGCGCAGAAAAGGTAAATGTGTTCAGAACCTTAGCAGGCTGTACTTCCACAACACATTGAGATAACCAGAACTGTGATTATTATTTCAGATTACAATGCACGTGCTCCTTTGAATATCATATATAACACTACCCTGTGAGAGCATAGATCAAAATAATGCTTTAATGGGGTACTAAAAGATGACTATTTCCCTGTTTCTATTCCATGTAAGTTGGGTACTGGTGATACGTTTGAACATAACACTGTGTTTATGAGTGACTGAAGAACTTAAACTTTTCTTTCAGAAGAACTTTCCTCTAACTCTCTTGCTCGGCAAAATGACTCATTTTTTTCAGAAAGAACACTATCTACTTCTGGGTAAGAACACACAAATTATCAGTTTAATTCACTCCAGAAAATACTCTTTCCAACTACTACTACTACAATACTAATCCCAAATCAGGCCATAGTTTATTTTACTTTTGTCCTGCATACCAAAAAAAAAAAAAATAATCCTTTTCATGATATTAAAAGAATTGAATTTATTTTTTCTGATCTCTTCATTTCTTTTGCATGGCCTTCCTGCAGCCCTGAATTCAGCTAACAGCTGTAGAAAACAAAGACCACAAAAAAGTTTATGGTGAAAATTTTTTCAGCAAAAGAAACACTTAGAAATACTCACCGCTACAGAGCATTTCTTTTACGTGAAACTTACTCTCTAGAGTGCTATTGATCTATGGGGTGTCTGTGACTCCTCATTAACACTAAATTTCTGAGAGAAATTTCTTTCTACCACCTCTTACAGTCTGGGAGGTTCTATCCTATGCAGGTTGGTGACAAGCTGACCTCTGTAGCACATGCTTCTGCTCATCAAAGCTGTGCAACCTCTGGTCAAAGTCAAGCAAAAACCCAACAAAGAGCTCAAAAATACAGGACCTTATCAAGAAAACTATGGGAGTCACTCTGACCATAATCTTTCACTAGATTCACCATGAAACAAAAACTAAAACAGTGAACCACCATGGGAAGCTGAACATCCATTAAAACAAAACAAAACCTAGTACTAAAATCCCCACCCTCCTGCCCCAACAAAAAAAGAAATGTCAAATGAAGAGAGTCAACTTTCTCAAGTGTTCAGGGCAAATTGATCTAAATCCAGCTTTTTTATAAATTTTTATGCAAAAAATTGCTGTCACTGGTAAGGGAAAACAGCCAATACACAAGACACCATCATTTCTTTTGAGCAATGATGTTTCTTTCTTATAAGCCTTTAAGGTCAATTGATACCTCCAGATGCTTAAATTTTACATTGTTGCTAATCAAAAAAAATATTAAGAGACGCTTATCCAAACAGTGAAAATTGGTAGTCATTGTCTGAAATAGCTGATAATGCCACTATTCACATGATGTCAGCCAGAATGTTTGGACCCCAGCACCTGGCAAAGAATCATAACTCCAACCCGAGTTCAACAGACCTTCACTACAAAAAATTATTCCACTCAGCTTTCCTCTATTTATTACTTCATTCAGTCCTTTATTTACATCTAATTTCCTTTATTTTCTACAATGTGTAGGCAGCTTAACTAACTGGCTCCTTAATTGGAGAAGAATAGCTGACGTGCTGTCTTCTATGTTGAAGAGACATTTTCATGATGGACTTTGTATTATTTCTTTTATGCATATTTCTGGCTATTCTATTCCTTGCTTGCAAGCAAGTAAGAGATCTTATTCCTGAGAGCACACTGCCTGGATTTTATGAAACAAAACCTTTTAACCTTGTTATAGATTCCTCTACGAAGCAGAGATTGCTGCTGCTGCTTCTCCTTCATATTGGTTAGTACAGCTGATGGGTCAAATTCTGTTCTCAGCTGTCTGGCAATTTAAGGGAAACAGTTCTCTTTTGGATTTATTACTGTCATATGAAAAATGTGTGCTAAGAAAAAACTGTACTATTTGCACTTCAGTGGCTTGTCAGGCTGCTTACTACTCCCTCTGGATTGCAATACCACTGTTGTTTGAAGTGACTGCAAGGCAGAAACCTTACAGGCACATAAAAATAATAATAGTCTAATGTATTCATAAGTTTGTTAAAGCTTTCATCTGCTTCACTGAAACTGTAGAAAATGCTTGGCAGTGTCTTTTTTAGCCTTTTGTATCTGGCTAAGTGATAAAAACCCAATACCTCTCAGATCATAAATCTGTATTTATTATACCCAAAAGTTTTCATGTACTCTAAAAGTTCTATAAGCTATATTTTCATTGAAAATTTTACATTATTTTCTTTCCAAATTGAAATTTTTATATTACTGAACTTTTAGAAAAATTCATTAAAGACTTTAGATTGAGTCATCTACATACTGCAAATAGCCTGCTAGAAAGCTGAAAAGCATGTAGTTGAAAGAAAAGAAGTCAAATCAACAGAAGCTTCTTAAAAAAAAAGAAAAAGGAAGACGCATCATTATGACTGGAAATATGAGGCAGCGCATATAGGATCTTATCTTCAGAAAACATACAAGTAAGGAAGTCAGGTTTCAGAAGAAGTTTCATCACCTACAAAAGAAAGTAATTGTGGTTCTGTCTTTTTAGTGCCTGATAGAAGCAAGGATATCCGCGCATCACAGGAAGTACAACTGATGACTCCGTTATGAAAAAGCTCAAATCAAAATCTACGAGCTTTCAACCTTTTTTTTCCTCCTTTTTAATGCAGTCTCAGACAACACACAATTCTAAAATACAATCTAAAAATTATGTATTCTGTTAACTCAAAAGAAAGTATGTAGAGCTAGGAAATACTTGAGTTTTTCCACCAGAGTAAAAAGGTACATAAAAAAAGCTAGTTAAGTATGAAAATACTGAGATGGAGGATAGGTTTATGTTCTCTGACATAGCATCTTATTGAGATTAGAAAGATAAAACTAATCTCTACAACTATTGCTAAGAAAACAGTGTCACCTTTCATAAATGTTAGTTCTGTGAATAAGAATTATTAATGTCTAAAAACTATTTTACCAACTAAGTACATAGAAAAAAGTCTTCTGGTTAACTTCAAACACCTATTTAGCTTTGATTAAATCTGATTTAAAAGACTCTATGAATTGGACCACATAAAAAAGATTTAAAACACTGGAGATGTTTTGACAATTTGCTTTAGGACAGAGGGTTAGAAATTTGCCGTGGACAATATTATTGCCACCTATTCTAACAAGGACTGAGAAATCAAATACACATCTACAGGAGATACCAAAACCTGTGCAGGGCCTTGAAGATCCTCCTCCAATGTAGGGAGAAGTCTGAGTTGCCCCTCCGAAACTGAGCTTGTGGAGCAGCTTCCATTCCTTAGGTCCCAGCAGCTTCAGCAAGGAAGGACTCAGGATGCTCTTTGAGCCCCTCTGGTTGATCTACCCTTAAAAACAAGCAGCAGCAACACAGCATTCATAATAACAAAGCCAGAAGGGACTTCTGCAGTCTGCCAAAGCTCCTGCACCAGGCACGGGTCTTGCACAAGTCAGGAAAGCAGTTTTCACTTTTTTTCATGTAAAAAAGTTCTAACAGTTAAGTCCTACAATAAGTATTTATATCTCTGCTAAAAACTGTTTAAATTGCACATTCTTTAGTGAGCCACCAGTAGCATTTGTAAACAATAAGGATCAGCTGTGATTTGCACTGGCTAAACAATTCTTAAAATCAACTGCATTCATTGTCTCAAGAATGTTCCTTGGACGGTCTGTATATAACTGAATAAGAATACCTATCTTATATGAAATTATCTCAACTAAAGAATGTAACTTTTGACATTTTATAAAAATGGTAAGCAGTTTATACCCAAGACATCGACTAAGATTCAGCATTCCCTTCACAATAAAGTCTTTATCCACTTACAAACTGACTCATAGATCTCATTTATAGACTACTGTCTTTCTTCAGAAAAAAATACCTCCAGAAATATTTGCAAAACAAGTAAATACTCAAATAAACACTTACTGCTGCTTTTCTGGATAGATCTGGTATTCAAAAGTTAGTAAATATGATTATCTTACTTGCCTTTCTTTAACTATGGTGTCCTTTCAGGCATAGAAGATGAAGTTGTGAAACGTCTCACACGCCTGAAGAGGCATTAGAAGATATAGTCATTAAGAACTGGACTAACCCTGTCTTCTTTCTGTAAATCATTTATATTAATGATTTGTGGGATTATTTCACATCTGACTAGCCAAAATGCTTTTTCAGATTGAGGGTCTCTCTCTCTATCAGAAGTTTTTATTTGCCACCTACAAGAACAGTATTTCTGGGAAAATTGCCTTTAAGTAAAAGTGCAAAACCCCATCATTTAAGATAACTTTTCAGTGGAATATAGGACTACTGTGCTTTTTCAGGCAGCCCTTGTACATGGATAGTCTAATGATTTAAGCTCATTAACTAGAAAGATATAAATCATTATTATAGCAGGAAACAGACTGCAGCATTTAAAACTCAATTAGTGACAATGCAAGCAAGTGGCATGCTGCAAAACTCAGCTTTTCTGTTGAATCAAAAATTTAGAAGACAAATCAGCACCAATCTCTTTTGCTACTTTAGTTTTCTGGGAAATCAGGAAATATTTCTCCACTGTAAATCGCAACAATAAAAGAGTTTATTGGCTAACTTAAAAGGCCATTTCTATTCCCTGTAGCCTCACTTCAGTTTTCATCATTCTTATGCACAGTATTCTAATATTCATTACTGGTTGATGCAGCTTTTGAGTTTTTGAGTTGTTATACAGCATGAAGTCATTTTGTTAGTATTTGTAAAAAACAGAAAGCTATTTCATACAAGAGTATATATTGCTTTCTAAAATGCATTTTAATTCATTAAACTTCTAGGAAACAAAAAAATCACATTTTGGAATTGCTGAAGGATACACTTCTCAAACCAGAGACAGTGTAAATGATGGGAGAAGAGAGGAAAGTGCAAGGTGCAAGAGGAGCATCTTGTGAGCTGGAGGAGGTCACTTTACCTGTCCCCCAAACTTCTGTCACAAAGAGCGTGCACACAGAACAGTAGTCCTCTGCATTCAGGAGGGAGGAAAAAAACCCGCAAACCTACATTTTTCTTCCAAGGCTGTGTGTATCCTGAACAAAATACAATTAAAATAATCCAAGCAATAAGGTTTCCTTCTGCTACTTAGGTAATCATTAGAGGGGGGAAATGGCTTCCTAAATACAAATAAAGAAAAAATATATTGATTTAATCACACAGTTTACTTGTCTGTTGATCTGACTGTTCAGGAACGGAGACAGTGAGAGGTTCAGTGTGGCAGATGCAGACTTTGCAAGAAACTACAAAAAGAGCAACACTACGGAAAAAAAAATATGATCAGCCAAAGTACCACTACTCTTGTGAAATAAAGTAAATTTACACTGATAAAATTGCTCTAAAGCTGTGCTTTACAGCTGTCTTAATTCCTACTTTTATTTTGCTCTTTCCCTGTTCTTTGTTTCACCGTATTTTTTAGTACTTCAGGACAAAGATGGCAGACCTATGCCAGGAGGGAAAGAAGCAAGCATGGCTTTCAAGGACCCTGCTTGTCCTGAAACTTGGACTGTATCAAAACCTGGGACACTCAGAATCGATTCTCAGTCTCAAGGCAGGAATAGGTCCATACTTCAGTGACAGGCCACAAATAAATGAAGTGCAGATGTGAAAAAAACTAATTCCTGAAGACAAATCTGAGACAACAGCTGTTACCTAATAACACACTACTGTGCTTTATTTTTTAAATGATATAAACAAGAAAAAAATCTGCCATTCTGAAAGAAGGAGTAAACACCACCAGTGTATATTCAAAGTTGAAATCAAGTGTCACACTTAGCTCAATGCATTTTTACAGATCACAGAGTCCTCTGTAATCATCAGTCTAATGTTAACCATAAGCATGAGTCATATATAGATTTTGAATCCCAGATGAAAAAAAAAAATTCTCACTCATCACTTTCTTTGTGCTACTAGAGAAAAAGAAAACAAACCAAAAGAGAAGCATGTCATTGTTTCCATTGAAAACCACCAGGAAAAGAAAGTGGAAAATCGCAGCTTCGCAACGCACGCACAAAAAGCATAAGAGGCTGCAAAACATCATTAAATTTTCATCATCTCTCCAAGCCTTTAAACTCTGCTAGGGTCCTCCAATTTTTGTACTTTGCCTGTCAAGCAAAACTGCATCAGCTCAAACTCTGATCTGGTATGAATCAGATGTCCTTTGTTAAG
Organism: Tapera naevia; assembly: GCA_033556795.1. Classification (NCBI taxonomy): domain Eukaryota; kingdom Metazoa; phylum Chordata; class Aves; order Cuculiformes; family Neomorphidae; genus Tapera; species Tapera naevia. The sequence goes on along the minus strand of JAUMJJ010000175.1, from coordinate 6,854,111 downwards.
AGTAAGCATGAAGGTATCATCCCCACTTTCTCTAGACTTATACTGCTGCCTGCCTCTGCAAAGTTAGATACATTAATACAGAGATTATACATTAACCATGGCACTGCAGAAACTGATGTGGAGCCAGGTGATCCTGCCTCATGCTGCTGGGCTGAGCAAGGACAAGAACGGGTGGCCAGCAGATTCAGGTACCAGGGAAGAACAGCTGACGGTTTATAGCAGGTGGTAATTCCTTCCCTGGAACTAGCAGCATCTCCCTTAATTCTTGTTAAAAAAAAAAAAAAATTAGACTTGATTTTAGGAAAAAGTTCTTCACTGAAAGGGTGATTGGCCATTGGAATGGGCTGCCCAGGGAGGTGGTGGAGTCGCCGACCCTGGAGGTGTTTAAGGGGAGACTGGATGAGGCACTGAGTGCCATGGTTTAGATGATGGGTTGGTGGTAGTTTATAGGTTGGACTCGATGATCTCAGAGGTCCTTTCCAACCTTGTGATACTGTAAAACAGTGAAAGATTTTGTGCCATTAGTTTCTTAATGCATAGTACTCTCAACACAGAACAGCTGTCAGATGTTAGGTGGATGTTCTACAATAAAGTAAGGTAATACCTGCTGGTGGTACTTCAAATTAATTGTTAAGGACTGTAAAGGGCAGTGTCAATAGAGTGCAGGGGTAGGAACCACACTATGCTGAGTAGCCACAGTTACATTAGTCATTAAATTAAGCAGTTTTACAGCCTACAGTACAATAAGTTCAACCCTCACCTCAGAAATTCATGCCAGTCCTTTCTGTCTCCTGAATTCTGGCTGTATTTGATTCTCCCATTCAAACCTAATTCTATTTCTCCACACCTTCAGGGAAAGCAGCTCCTGTGGCACAGGGTGTTTGGAGGGCATGTTTAATGTTAACACTCCAGGCATCATCACTATACATCTGATAGTCAAACACACTATTTGAAAAGGACTTATAGTAATCCCAGTTGAAAAGAAACAATGTAAACCAGAAATCATAAAACCTAACCAAAACCTGCTTTCAAGTTGTTTGGGCATGGAAGAAGGCATTCAGAGTACAACCTGTTTTTAAAACTAATTTCCAGTAAGTGTCATCAGGTCTTTATGTTTCACCTCACTTATTCATCTCAAGGGTTTACCTTTGGCAGGGTGACAGCAAGACAGAACAAAATGAAAGAGGGAGAGAAGAATCCACCAAATTCAAGCCTACTTTCATGTAAGTCAACTTCTTTAAAGAGCAGAAATTCACAGCTCAAAATAAAATCTACTGCATAGCAGTAGGACCTGAGGAGGACCTACTTACTCTATAGGTAACAGCATCTATAGATATGAAATAAAGAAAACGAAAGACCCATAAAATAAGATTGTATTTTCAAATACGGCAAGTAAGCCCGTAACATCATCAGTGGCATAATCCACATAGAACTAAGTATGTGGATGAAGTACTACATGAAATGAGCTTTTACAAATTAAAGAAGGACCAGGAAACGGTACAATCAAATGGAGAGTTCATAGGAAGTAACTTTGTCCTCCTCCTAAAATCTCTTTTGTTTCGCCAAGTCTATTGTGCTTCAGATGCTCTAGTTCACGGATGGACATCCAAGTCACGTTAGAGATTAACAGCCGCTGACCTGCCGGAATACGGAAACTCCCTGAAAAACAAGGTAGAAATGACCATATGAAGCTTCAGGCTTCACACTCAAGCTAATGGAGATGCCCATGTTAATCTTTGACAAATGACTTCTGGTTTCTCTGCAGCAGATTACTACAACTGCAGGTAGGAAGAAAAATGTTTCCAGGTGTGAGCTTTCACCCAGCAGGTGAGGAGGGCTATGCTGAGGAGGCATCTAGCTGGAGTGTCTGGGGAGGAGGGATGTTCTAGTTTCATTTCTACCCACACTTTGGCTTTTAAAAAACAACCACAAGTTTAAGCACGTGGTCCAAACCCAGCTGCCAGCAAACTGGCAAGCACCAAACAAGTGCATAAGCAATGCCTGGAAAAGACTTGCTCCTTATCATCTTATGAAATACTACCCCAGTAATATCAGCTTTATGGAAATCTGGACAGTGTTAACTGAATGGTATGTTGCCCTTTGCAGCTCATATTCTGCTCTAACAAAAATCTCTTATCACACATTCTGTAAGATGGAGAAGAATCCCATTAGCAACTCTATTAAAAGGGGTTTGGAACCAAATCCTGGAACTAACAAACACGAAACATCAACCACAAAACACATCTAAAAATCTTCTGGTTTCCCAGGAGGGTTTTGCCTTACTTTTTCTTGCTATTTTCCTTAACAGTAAATGAAATAATAATCACAAATGGTTCTGATAATTAAATGCTTCCACATGTTTCTGGAGGCGTTCATTTCTTTGCACTTACATACAAGTGAAATAGCTAGATAGTATGCTACAGCAGGGTTTATTCTTCAGAAGAATTCCTTATGTACTCCCTCAGGAAATAAAATTATTAAGTCACCAGATGCAACAGATATGGACATTTCTCCATCATCAGGATCATGCCAAAACATAAAAACATTCACACAATACAAATTATCACATATTAAACTCTCCTACATTCAAGAAAAAAAAAGAGAGCTCTAAACAAAAGAGTTAATCCTCACCTGATTTCTCTAACTATAAATCTGCAGAAGCATAAAAAAGTTTCAGCAATTCCTTGCTCACTTTTAAGACTTAACTCATGTCTTCTTGCAACAAATCACTTCTGGATGAACTCGTAAAGAGGGCTGTGTAGGCTATGCTAGCTTTCCAAACCAAAAGCTAGAAGATTCAACAGAAGATCACGAAAGACAGCATGTTGCCTCATGACTCTGAACAGATGACCAGACCAGACACCATAAACAACAAGAAAAGTTTAAGTACCAAAGAAAACATTTATTCTTTCCTAATATTAGTACAAAAAGTCTCTGAGACTTTACAATGCTGAGAGTCACAAGAGGAGAAAATAACTTAGACCTGTTTTCATTAACTTTCAGACAGATTCTAGAAACATGCAATGACTTTGTAAACCTGATAAAACTAATAAAAATGTTTCAGAAATTTCAGTATCCATCTTCTTACTACTCTTAATTAAAAGTAATTACTTTTAATTAAATGTAAGCATTCTCATAATGGATTTTTCCCTCTATTTCTTACCCAACTCACCAAATAAGCTACCCAAACTGCAATTTACTCCATACGCATTCCTGCATGTGTTGCAGAAAGCTGACTACCTTTCCAGCTATGACAACTCTGCCTCATCTAGTTCATGACAGACATGTGGTGCTAAAATAAAAAAAGAAAGAGCGCAGCACACTTTTGCAGAAATTAATCTACGTCTCCTTCAGATCAGCTCCCTGTAATTCAGTCCTCCAACACATAATAGCAAGGTTTATATACTCAGTAGGAGGTTATGTTAATAGCACCGCATTTCCCACATAGGAAGAGTAGCTGTAAGAACAAGTGCATTAACAGATCAAAAACATGCAATTATTGGTTTGAATAAGACAAAAACGTGTTAAAAGATCTTAATAGGAAAAAGCAAAAATCATTTCACATGGCTGCTGGATGATCCACAGGAAAGACATACTTTTTTTTTTTTTTTTAATGCCCAAATTGATAGCATCCTCTTCTGGCACAAGTTGTTGCTATTAGTCACAGAAGCTTTATTTTTTTATTTATTTACTTGAGTTTCCTGGGCCAAGAAGTCACAGGCATGTAACCTCACCAGCAGGGAGAACAGATGGACTTCCCAACAGAGTCTCCTGTCCCCTCAGCCCAGCCTCCTCTTTCCAGCACACTCGATATTCCTAAGCGATCCGACAGAGGCTTGGCTGCTACCACTACTACCCATGCACTGAATTTGCGACTGCCCACTCCAGTTATCTGGCCCGCTCAGCCATGTCACAGATGCCAAATATTGGTGACTTAAGATGTTCAGGATGCTCTCCTTTTCTGCTGACAGTTCAAGATGCTCTACTTTTCTGCTAAAAATTCACTGGACACATTGCGAAAAGATAAAAGAGTGAATAAAAATAATGCAATTGGCCTCATTTCTTAACACTAGCTTTTCGCCTTCCATATGAAGTGAAAGCATAGAACTTCATGATTTTTTTTTTTACCTCATTAAAGTAAAAAAATCTAGCCTTGTCTATATGAACCTAAACTACAGTACTAAATTGTAGGCATGGTAAAAGAGTTAAAAGAACACTTGATGGTTGCACAGTCAAGTATTCAGCACAAGAATTCAGCCTTCTTTTTTTATGCATCATCTTCATCTTCAATTAGAGACCACAGTATAACCTCCTTTCTACCCAGGAGTCTTGCCACATGCAGTGCAAAAATGAACTGTACTGATTTTCAAAGAGCAATGTTCTAGTTTTCTCCTCTTTCAATATACAGCTCCATGCTGAAACCTTGCATTCTTTTTATCTTGCACCAGGATTCAAACTCATAGCACTTAATTTCCCTGGGAGTTCTTTCAAGGCACACAGCATGAGGCACAGGGAGCCTTCAAGTGGGACATCATAACAATCTTCTCACAGGAGCTGGATTTCTATTAAATACCTGTCAATTCTGCATATCAAATCTGAGATATACAAAGCTAACACAAACTCTGAAGGGGAAGAAAAAAAACCCAACCAACAAGCATGTGATAAATTCAAGCACAGTCCCCAGCAACTTCATGTGCCAATCTACATTATCGGCAATTCAGCAAAATCATAACCCTGGATTTCAACTCAGGAGCTCATATAATGAGACAAACTTAACAAAGAGGCAGCTGTAAAATGTCTGGGTTGCACTGACAAGTAGCCTAAAGTGCCAGCTCTTCCAGAAGAGAGGCCTGGACAGGCAGTAAAATATCAGGCACTGCAGAGGAACCACACCTCATTTGTGTGCTTGTGTTCTTTTGTGGAGTTAACTGACTTTAAATTGCAGTTCTTACAATTACAAGCTCAGGCACAGATGTGCACCTTCTCTACGCTGTAATTTTAATAACATTAGTAGGAGTTCCCTAGTTCGTACTATGCAAGTGAAATTAGAATGAGATAATATAGCCTAAAGATGATTTTATGGCCAAAGTTATACCAGATGCCTTAAGTTAATGTCCCTGTCACTTGTATCAACGTTGTACTGCAGAGATTATAGCGATAGATGTCTGATCTGATCTTTACAGCTTCCATGCTACAAATACCAACAAAATTTCTTTTGGACTTCTATCGCAATACTTCCAATGGTTGAAACCACAATTCACAACAGAATCATAGAATGGTTTGGATTGGAAGGGACCTTTTCAGGTCATTTAGTCCAAACCCCCTATAATGAGCAGGGACATCTTCAACTAGATCAGATCAGAGCCCCACCTGACCTGACCTTGAATGCTTCCAGGGATGAAGCTTCTACAAGGTCTCTGGGCAACCTGTTCCAGTGTTTCACCACTCTCATTGTGAAAAATTTCTTCCTAATACCTAGTCTAAACTTCTCTTTTAGTTTAAAACCATCAGCCCTTGTCCTGTTGTTACAGGCCCTGCTAAAAAGTTTTTCCCTATCTTTTTTATAAGCCCCCTTTAAGTATCAAAAGGCCACAATAAGGTCTCCTCAGAGTCTTCTCTTCCATAAGCTGAACAACCCCAACTCTCTCATCCTCTCTTCATAGGGAAGGTGTTCCAGGCCTCTGCTCACCTTTGTGGCCCTCCTCTGGACTAACTCTAACAGATCCATGTCCCTCTTGTGCCGATGGCTCCAGAGGCGGACGTAGTATTCCAGGTGTGGTCTCACCAGAGCAGAGCAGAGCAGAGAGGTAGACCTGGTGGAAATGTTTTTTTTGACACAGCCCAGGATATGGTTGGCCTTCTGGGCTACAAGTGCCTACTGCCAGCTCACATCCACCTCTGCATCCACCAGGACACCACAGGTCCTTCTCCACAGGGGTGCTCTCAATCTCTTCATCCCCAAGTCTGTACTAATACTGAAGATTATCCTGATCCAGGTGCAGGACTTTGTATTTCGCTGCATTGAACCTCACGAGGTTTTCACAAGCCTACTTCTCCAGATTGTCAGGGTCTCTCTGAATGGCATCTCATCCCTCAGGGGTGTCAACCTCACCACTCAGCCTGGTGTCATCCACAAACTTGTTGAGGGTAAATACAATGAAATAAAATTATAAAATACAATAAAATACAGTAAAACTTCAAACGTTTAAGTATGCCAGCAGTGTTTTGAAAAGGAAACAGTATTTAATGTAATAGATAGCTCTGACTTCTGTTTTCCTTCTTAATTCTACCCCATGGCCAATGAACTGCTGTACATTAGGCAGAAACACCAAATCCCACCAGCAACTACAACTGGAGGCATTTAAAAGAATAGCTTGGTGATTCTAAATTTAAGATACTGAAGCAAATTTTCTTTGCTTTCAAGATTGTTTGTTGTGGTTCAATAGGTCCTTTCCTCACTCTACTCTAAAAGCAATTTTAAAGCTACTTTAAATATGGGCTTTTGAATTTATTTTTCATAATTTGTATGCAATTCCACTTTTATACTGCAATATGAAATCTTAAACCCCTCCTCCAACTGGAATTCCAGCTCATGCTACTTCTGCTCTGAAATTGCTTTCTGAATCCCACAGAGGAAAGAAACTTGAAGACTTTCCAGTGATACTGTACTATGAGAAGAATTCATTTATGCACTGGTAACAGTTCTGTTGATGATCTATGCTGGTCTTCAGAATTTGGATGCTTTTTCCTACAGCAGTACCAGTTCAAGCAACAAGCACATATACAGATTAAATATTTTAAATAAAAAAAAAATTCCTTGTCGTTAATCAGTCAGGACATCCTGCTAAACACCCATATAAAGGCTCAATCATGATTCTTCACAGGCACTGCCATATAGCATTGAGAGGGATCAAAGCCTACAGTCCTCACACCTTGCTAAGTTTGCTTATGAATCCTTAAAAAAAAAAAATAAAACCAAAACCAAATGACAACAAAAAACCAGTTCAATTTTAAGCAAATTCATTCTTTGTCTTTAGACAAAGTCGAATCCTTCCAGAACATTTTTGTTCTGAAGATGAGGAATTTTTCTTCTAACTCCCAGTTGACTACTTAATTACTAAGTGACCAGCCATTCTTGTACCAATACTGACTTTTAAAGAAAAGAGGTCATCTTTCCTCCAGCTTTTTCCCCTCAACCTGTTGTTTTGAGTCTGCCCTATTCCACCACTCTGCACCCTTCATCCTTGGAGCACTTCCTCTGTACCTGCTTCTGTTTAATTTCACCTTTAATTAAAACGAACAGAAAAACATGCATTATTCCAGACAAGTTTCACCAGGGCTTTGAACCATACATTGATGAAAATCATCTCAACACTTCTCTGTGTTTATTAGAATTGCCTTTTCAAATAGGACAGAATCTGTCTTTTTCACACTTAGAGCCATTCTCCAACTAACTATCAACAGAAACTGTCAGCATCACAAACAAAACTAAGGATTTCATCCCATTTCTACTACTGTGACTTTTAATACTATCCTAGTTTTTCATTAATTTCCAGTCCTTCTCTATTTGACAGTACCTCCCCACAGAGTGGTCTCAGCAAAATTTATTATCACGTGCCCACTCTGTTATCTCAAGACAATTAATGAAAATATTATATATGATTTGTCTCCTGATCAACCTTCAAGCCTTCTGGAAGGATCCACTTCCTTTAGCATTGCTGAGATCACATCTTAGCACTACAAAGTTGATGGACTCTTGGTGAGAATCTGAAAGCCAGTGACCTCAATGATGACCAGATGACCTAGATACTCAATCTACAGCCAAGCTCTCACACAGCCAGTCAGCCCTAGAACAAACTGACTGCAATATTACAAAGAGAACAACTTTATCCTATGTTATGGTACCCTGTGATATTCTCCTGGAATTGTTAGTCCCCAGTGCTACTTTCCAGTTTGGAAGGGTGAAACCTAGTAGCCTTTTCTATGGTTTTGTCCATTCCTCAGAGCTACAGCTATCTCCGATCTCGAACATCTGCACAGCTGGGCAGCAGACAGGAAGCTGCACTTGCATCTGGAGAGAATGGAGCAGACAATTTTGCAAAATCCCATCTATCAGCCCCTACACCTGCTCATTTTTCTTGTCTGGCTCACCTCTTCTTTCTAGTCAGCCTCCTTGCATCTCCCCTGCTACATGCTGAAAGGTCTATCATTTCATACTTCACAGGACTTGCTGTGGTCAGCTTTGTATTGGACCATCCTGAAAGCAATACTCCTATTTACACATCTTTCCTCCCTAACTCTGCAATCTGTGACCAACATTGCCCTCAGCATCCCGCCCTTAGTTGAGATGCCAACTGTGTCCAAACAGCCAAAGAAATATCAGATCACAGAAATATGTTCACTGAAAGCAGACAGCACAATCAAGCAGTCAATGCACAATTTCTGGGATTTCCTCCCCTCAATACACACCTTAACAAGGTTTTATCATCAGGATAAGGAGTGTAAGAGGTAGCACTGCATCAATTATGAAACTCTAGGTAAGAGACCTGTAATTCACACAGCTATTTATAAGCCACAGATGTGGTTAACTAAGGTCACCATGAAAAAGCATCTATGGACAGCAAGCTTTAATCATACTGTAGATTCCATAAGATGGAATTGCAAATGCATACATTGCTTTTGCAGGTCATTGCAAGACAGGTTTTTCTTCTCCTTCATTCCTTTTAAGTGCAGGCTCTCCCAGTTCCACAATACAACACAGATGACTCTGCCCATGGCTATGGATCCTTGACACCTGAGTTCATTTAGCTTTCTTCCACACATGCTGTTTGGTCCCACAGATCAGAAGTGCAGTAGTCAATATTGCACTGCCTGCAGAACTGCCAATGCATTTACCAAACAAACAATATGCCTTAAGTTACAGCTTTAAATCTACAAATGTGAACAGAACCAAAAAGAACAACCACACACTGTGACACAAATTTAAACCACAAATAAATAATTTCTAAAATGGTAGAGGATTCAATCTCTTTCACACGGGCAGTCATAAACCAGCAATGTGCTGTTGCTACAACAAAGTTTAATGGCTTCCTGGTCAAGGGAGGGGATCCTTCCCCTCTACTCAGCAGTGGTGAAGGTCACACCTGGATTCTTGTGTCCAGTTCTGGGCTCCACAGTAAAAAACGGAAATGGACATGCTGGAGAGATTCCAGCAAAGGACTGCCAAGATTCTTAATGGACTGAGCATTTATCCTATGAGGAAAGGTTGAGATAGCTGAGACTTTTCAGTGGTGCCCAGTGACAGGATGAGAAGCAATGGACACAAACTGAAACACAGGAAATCTCCTCTGAGCATTAGGGAACACATTTTCACTGCGAGGGTGACTGACCACTGGCACAGGTTGCCCAGTTAGGTTGCAGATTCTCTAACCTCAGAGACATGGTTCTGGGCAACTGGCTGTAGGTGGAAAGGCTTGAGCAGAGGGCATTGGACCAGATAACCTTCAGAGGTCACCACCTTCCAACCTCAACTGTTCTGTGATAAGTGTCATTTAAGAGAAAGTGTTTTTCACAGGATGCTCAAAACATATTAGATATCCCTAGAATTTTGTCTCTTGAGCTCTCAACACTCTAGAAACATCATACACCTGTAATATCTCAGATGCATAACAACTAGCAGGCACAAGACTTCCAGTTACTGATGATCAGTTCCCCTTTGTTTCTGAAAACAGCATGTTACTGTCATCACAGCTTTGGCTCAATAAAAAGCTGAACTAGCTATCGTAATAGAGACCACACATTCAGGAAAAAAAGGAAAAATACAGAACAAAGCAAGCCTTCAGTGGCATGTATTGACTTTGGTGAACCACAGCAGATACACTGAAGCACAGGAAGGAAGATCCTCTATTTTCTCACATGCTTGAGTTATACGTGCACATGCTCCCCAAAAATACTAACAGCTTGTTTTACTGATAGAAGCCCCATGCAAAATCATTGATTGCCCCTTGAAGGCCGGCAAGGTCTAAAAGGTGCTCTGACAGCACCCTCTTAGCAACAGGGCATAGGTCCTACTCAAAGCCTCAATATGCACACATCCACTTGGTTGCTAATGGTTCATTAGGATGGCCAGAGTTCAGCTGGCAAATGCCCAGATGGACAGCAAAAGCCACATACTTCTTCCAAATACCCCACAAGTAGTTCTCCTGTTTGCTCACTGCTGCAACATCTCAGGACAGGCTCTTTTAATATTGGCAGAGAATAGGCCCTGGTCATCCCAAAATGTTTGTAATACAGGTGCTCCAGATCATCCCAGGATTGATGTATACTGTGATTCTGTCAGCCAGCAATTATCACAGGGGAGAGACTTTGCCCAGGAAGCTGACTACAACTCTTAACAGCTGGTTTTAACTTTATTACCTTTTTGGTGCAACTTGAGACAAGAGACATTGCTGCAGACATTACTGCCAAAGCTGTAGGTCAAGCTCCCTAGTGGTACATCAGCCATCTGGAATGGCACAGCCACCACACAAGGCAAACATCTGCACAACATGCGAGTATTGCCCACGATTAGCCTGGCAAGGGAGAGTACAGTTTGCCAGCATCAATCCGTTACCTATTTGATAAGAGCATCAGCTACACAACATGAGTCAGACACCTCCTTAGGCAATTTGAGATAGGAATTATGGATTGGTTTGTTTTTCTTGACATTGACACTCAGGAAAGAAATTTGCAGAGACTCTTTCCTCACCTCCACTCCACATTCAATCTCCTATAGCAAGAGCCACCCACAGTGCAGACCTCTCAGCAGTGGGAAGCACCACTGGCCATCCACCCGCACCACTGGCCATCCACCCGCACCACTGAGCTCACACTTTCAAAGAAGCTTAACCATTCTAGATACAAGCTCATGCTAAGACACAGAATTTACAAGAGGCCCCCTCTCCAAACCATTTAGTACAAAGATATGGCAATATGGCAATATTCTTATCAAAAAAACCCAACACTTCCGTAATTAACACAATGCTATTTTAAACTCCGTTGCTTGGTTAGACTTGCCAGATAACGTACAATTAGGCACACTAATCCTTCAGCACAGGTGAAGTCATGGACAAAGGATTAAACTGCTGGAATTTCAGTTACTGTTTTCAATAAACATCATGCCTAGTTCTCAAAAAAACTTCACCTGCAGCTGTAGCAAGTAAAGGGGCATCCTGCCTCAGTAACAAGTTACAGATATTCTGAGGCAGCCCTGCCACCTCAACTAGGTCTAAGATCTAAATTGTACTCCTCAAAGGATGTGTTTGCAATGGCCAATCAACCATTTAAATGCTCCTTAGTTTTCCAAAACCAGCATGTTATATTGTTTCAGTTTCAAGAGACTAGTCATAAATACTTGGTGTACATATACTAACGCAGCAACACTGTGTGTGCTAACAATTAGGATGAGAGAATGATGTAAAATCATACTCTAAAAGGAGAAAGCCTATTTTTCCATCACATTCAGAAATCCCTCAAGTCATTTTTAAATTACTGCATTTTGTTGAGAGATATTGTTAGGTTCCCCCACCCCTTCTTTTCTTTAAAAACAAATGAACACTCGTATTTTATATTGAGAATCTCATTTTAGGTAATGAAAATCTGAATTTAAACACATCCACATCTCTTTTTCTTCATATATAGTTAATTTTATATTACATTATCTTTTATAAAAATAAAACTAAACTTGCTCTATTCTTTTGTTTCTCTCAAACTAGTTTGCAGAAGCTTGATTTCCCTAAAGAAAACGAATCTATTTGGATGCCAGTAAAAATCACCATCTTCAGTAATAGACTTTTTCAAAAAAGAAAAAAAAAGTTTGATGACGCACATTTAAACTGGGAGGCTCAGTTATGCACTGCCAGTTGTTCTAGTAGCTTCCTACTACGGTATGTGTCTGTGGATAAAGAGCTGGAACTAAGTTCTCCTTTAATTCTATTTTTAAGATCTCTATAACTCCATGAGTAGTTCTTTAACCTAATCTCCCTCCACAATTCTTTCTCGTCATTTCCTTGGCTTGTAGGCTTGTACCAGCCTACCTTGAAAACGTTGCCCTGTACACCCTTAGAACCAAAATGGTCATAAGGTTCATACTATAATCTTCACAATACTGCCTACGTTGCACCTCTAGATCTAAAATGTGGTTGAGACAGTGGAAACATTTGTAAATAAAAAAGGCCATAAAAATCATGGAAGAAGTGATTAAAGAAGATTTTATAGGAAACACAGAATTTAATTGTCACATATATGTTAAATACACGTCTGTTCACTGGCTCCATACTACTGCATATTTATCCTTCTCTATCATCTAATGATCTAAAAGCAGAATTTCCTCTTCTGTGACATGGTCAGCACCACACATTACTACAGTCTCACAGCTGAACCTGAAAAAAAATTGCTGAACTATTACTGCTCTAGAAATGTATTTAACATTACATAAACCCAACGCACCCATCTGAACCAAAGAGCCCCTTGCTGGTTCTGTCTGAACATCTGGGCATCAACACCCCAACTCAGGTAGAAACTTAAAGTTCACAGGACTCAGGCCATTCTTTCAGTCTAAGACTGAACTCATTAAGTGACAAATGGGACTTCCTTTTTTATATAAGTGTAAAACCATCAACACAAATAAAAGACATAGAAAATATGAAGGCTTGAACCCTCTTTTCTACTCCTTTATGACTTTCAAATCACAATTTCTGTTGCTTCTCAAAGACATGTTGACAGACCTTGCATTAGGTACATGTGCTTTAGGCTACTTCTTCCTGTCTTCCATTTTCCTCATCTCTCCCTCTCTTCATACCCTGAGAAAAGATGTCAAGTCATATGAAATGACCAACACTTATCTTCCTTTGGAATGAGCAAAGCCAGACCATACAACACTATTACCCCAATGCCAACCCAATCATAAGTTAAAAGCAAAGGCCAAAGTCACTTTAAAAACACGTTCAAGAGCAACAGCAACACAACTAAGAGACTTTATACCCCTTTCTTTAGAATTATTAAACACTGTTTGGATTAAAAAACTAGGTATCTTCCCTCTTGGCTGGTAATGAAAATTGCAATATGGAAACACTATTATTTCCTTTTATCTAATACACCTGCACCAAAATCTGATGTGTAATGTAGCACAAAAAGAATTTTGCCCCTAATGTTGTTTAGCTCAAATTCTTACATTGATTCCTTAGCATCAACTACTACATATAAGCAAAGCCCACCACCACCAGCCTACTACAACAGAAGGGACAAGAACAAGTAGGACAGTGATTTGTGAAGCAGAAACTGCTTTTTACTAGATGACTGCAGAGGGCTTGGCATAGTGGTACTACAATTTGATTAGTATAGCTCACTACTACTTTTATTAAATAATAATTTACAATAATGAACCCTCAGATGATAGACATCAAAATAATTAAATCTTACAGTAAATTCAGTTGGTGCTAAATACGTGACCAAATGTGATTCTTAGAAGAGATTCTAGCATATATGTTAATTGATCACCAGAACTATCCTCCAATTCAAATGTTCCATGTCAGCTGTGTGTATACATCACACCAGGGACACTAACCAATGTTCACTTCATCTCTATTTCTGATATCTCACTGACATAGTGACACATCCAGACACCTAGCTATCAGCCCCCTTATACAGATGAAATGAAGCCCACTCACCAGCCCAAGCCTTCACGTGCAGCCACAGAGGCTGGGTAATGTGGAGCCCCATGGTAAAGAGGTCCAAGGAAAAGGGTTGTGTTTGAGCATTTCATTAAGCCCCACAACCACCTGCCTTTCAACTGAGTAATATACAGTCAGATAAACAGGACACCTTCAGGAAAGCTTTGACAACAGTCCTGCGGAACACTGATGGATAGTGGAGTTAAACCCTGGAAGAAAATTTCTCCCTCATGTGTTACAGCATGGGAGCAAGGGAAAAGTCTTATTCTAAACAAGACAAAATTTTGGATTTCCCTTGGACCGTCTCACACATACATAAGAAGCATAAAAGCAAAATACAAAAAAGTAGATGGCAACACAAGTTTATAAATAAATTGCATGCTTTCAGCTGTTGGCTTCTTGAAAAGGACAACTGCATAGATCGAAGCACTCTGTCACACACTAGAATTGCTGCAAAGTGAATTAATTCAAAAGGAAAAACACTTTACTCATTTTAATTTTTAGGATGAAACAATATCCGTTATCCTGTGAAGAAATGACGTAATGCATCCCTTCAAGAATCCTCTCCACCCAGGGATGCAGCAAGACACATTCCTCTTCACTTTCTTTCCTAGTTGAGCTTCCAATTGCTGCCAGACTTTCATCAAACCTAGCTGCTTCCTATAGAGATATTGAATTAAGACTTGCTTGCCTTTGCAGCCCGTCCTCTGACATGCAAACCCATCTCTCCTCAAACAGTACAGCATAAGCCTCCTGAGGCAAGCAAGAAGCAGGCATGCTGAAGGAAGTCAAACCAGTAGCTTATGCAAGCAAAGCCAAGTTTCTTATGTAGAGGTCTTTCAAGCCATGCTGGTATGTCTGTTAAAGAGACAGAAGATTGCCTCCTAGGCCAAAACCAAAAAAAAAAGATGCTTCCACGCTGAGAAGGAACAACCATCATTTTGAGACAAGGTACAGTTATCTTATCTGCAGGAAATTCTGCATTTTAAAGAGCATAACAGAAAGGAGAGGAAAGAAATCCCTCAAATAAACAAAGATGTGTCTACAACAGCGTCTGGATGCTGCCTCCAGAGAAGGGCAGATAAAAGTGAGCACAAGATTTACAGGGCTTGCTCTAAGACCAGGAATAGCACTATTCCTTCGACATCTATTTGCATCCCAGGTGCTCAGCAAACCATGCTATGTATGGGTTTATCACAGGAAAAGGGTCACAGCTTTTAAAAGCATTGGTCTTTCCTCACTGTACTGTTTAGCAACTAAATAGGTAGAAGCAAGCAATTAACCTCAAGCACTTATATATATAAAATCTCTTCTCTCCTGCTGCCATTCTATTATTTCATTCCGTTCCCTGAGAAATAATCCAGTAGATTATGTTCTGCCCCACTTTGACCCATGACTGTTTTCACCCATGAATTCTGGGTTGTTTCTGTTCTGCTTTTAAGGCAAGCTCAGGCACCAGATTGTCCTGCACGTTCTGGCACCATTAGATTGCACTCTGCAATTCTGCATTTCACTCTCCTGGAGAGAACCATCTGCTCTACAGGTTTTAGATGCTGACCACCTGGGTGGAAGCAACTTCATTAAAAAATGTAAAAAAAAGTATTTTGCAGTGTTTCCACCTACTTAGGATGCACATACATAACAAAATATTCTGTGTTTTTAAAAATACACAACATACACACTTTCCAGTCACTACAGTATCAAGTCATCAAGGAGTTCTCAGCTTTATTATTTTGTTTCAGTTTAGTGTATTTTGCCACAGTTACTTAAAATTCTAGAGAAATTTGATGGATCCTTCTACATCAGCAACACTGAATTCTCATTGGAGCGGATATGTAGAAAATGTATATGAAGGCTCTAAATTAATTTAAAATTCATAAGGAATAGTCAATAGCAAAGTTTGAATGGTAAACAGAATAGTTATACCAAAGAGCAGGAATAAAAAGAGGGTACTAACATTTTTTCTTTAGTTGAAAAACATAAACTGCACATGAAAATTATGCTCTGAGCTGGGAAGTGCCTCATTAATCCAGTCAGTATGTATGAGCGGGGAGCTTTTCAAAACCTTTTAACATCTGCCTTATTCTGTCCCTTGGAAATCCTATTCCGTTTCAGCAGGATGAAACAAAGACCTAGGCAGAGTACTGTCTAAAAGCCTTTGGCTACAGACAGCCCACTGCATACATCATTATACACAAATCCTCAGGGATATGGGGAACGTATAAAGAAATTAACTCAGTCTTATAATCCTACCATTTGCTTGGGTGTTGTTTCCTGGGAGTTCATAAACCATTCCAATTTACCTCACTAACCTCTGAAATATTCTGTTTTCTGCTACCATTATTATTTGAATCACTTGTCTGACACAGTGCTTCTCTGAATAGTAAATAAGCGAACTACACATTTCATCCGCATCCTTTTCCCGTTACACCTTTACAGAGTACTCCCCGTGAGCTGGCCACTGCCGACACCTTTCAGACAAACATCTAATTAATATATCTTTCCAAAGAATAAAGCACCAAACCTCCACATGCTCTAAAAGAGCACAAAAGACCATATCACACTATTTTTAAGGGGTATTTCTAAATATGTTTTTTAAAGCATTTGGCACAAAGATTAGAGCAATGTATCTAATCACTTGATAGAGCAAACAAGTCCTGCTGTTTCCAGAAGTGTGCAGTTCTTTCAAATTCTTTTCTGTTGCAGCACCTGAACCAGGTCATTCTTTATCTCTTCCTCATCTCTGCTGTAAGAAGCAGTCCAAATGAACAGAACTAATAAAATTTGTAGAGAAATTGATGCAAATGTACTATAACAAACAGTATTAGAAATAGTGGTTAAATACCACTGAGGGTTCATCTGTTCTGAAGTGACTACCCAGAACATTGCAAATAGCATTTGCAATCTGTGACTGTGCTTGATCCCAATATTAAAAAACAGTAATAGCAATGTGCCAGAGAGCAATACCATTAGGCATGCTTAGACCAAGGAATAAATACACTGATCCATATTCTTCCCAGGTCAATCACACAAATTAAACAATGTTTTGCTTTTAGAAGTGGCTTTCCTTATAGAACTTTCAATTTGTTTATTAACTAATAAATGAAGTAACCCAGTGCTTACTATGCACCCACCCTTTTTGCCCTTCTCCAGAAACTGTCGTGCGAAGATGCCCTGTCACTGGCGCAATCACAGCAGTTATCAGTCATCATACCCCTCTACAAACCTGGGAGCTCATGGCTTACAACTCAACCCAGCTACCATAGGCTTAACTGCTTATCAGAAGTAACTAATTTCTTCTCCTTCTAGAGCCAATTTTGTGACAAAAATATCATTACAAGCAAGATGTTCAGTACTACAGAACTACAGCCATCCCAAATTATGTTGGGGATCAATACATGTGGTCACTCATGTAATCGATATTGTTGCAAAGCAAAAAGTGGCAGCCTATGAGCTGCTTACGCTGAGGACAGCAAACAGCTGCCAAGAGCAATTGGTCTGTCCAAGTAGTATATAAGGAGCTAACAAATAAAATAAGGAATGGAAAAGGCACAAAAAAAGATTGCCGCTAATATAGGGACCCAAACAGTATTAATGCTTAGCTCTCTGTGCTATTTATTAATCATACTGTAGCTACCTCATAGAACAAAAGATTAAACAGACCTCAGTATAACTTTATCTGACTTCTAGAAACACCAAAGCAGGAAAGCTGTAAATTACCTTGGAACAATGATTACCTAAAGAGTACCTACTTCAACATTACTTGCATGTATGCTATTACAAAATTCAGAGACACGTAAAAGGTACTTGCTGGACAAAATATTTGGAGCAAAATGTTAATAAGCAAATAAAAGAACAGGTGAAAGCTCTGCAAATATAAGCAGTGACACAGAGGAGAGACTATGTG
The DNA here is from genome assembly GCA_033556795.1 of Tapera naevia. Classification (NCBI taxonomy): domain Eukaryota; kingdom Metazoa; phylum Chordata; class Aves; order Cuculiformes; family Neomorphidae; genus Tapera; species Tapera naevia. Next base: position 6,836,495 of record JAUMJJ010000175.1, on the reverse strand, counting down.
TGCTCCATACTGTCAGAACATACATGGGTACAGAGTCCTTAAGCTATTTCGGAGACCAGAGCCCACTAAATTAAAACTCCCTCCAGCAAATACTCTGGCTAATTATGGAATTTTAACTACAGTAAGAATCATCACTCAAGATTAACAGCAGTCACCCGTTAAGCAGAGGGTCAAGCTTTAAATTTCTTTTGAGAATTGCAGTGAACACTGCTCACTATAATTCTTACCTCAAAGCCATCCTCAGTAAGTGAATTAGAAGTTGATTGTTCCTAAGTTGGGTGCAAAGAACACATATGTCCAATTCTAGAGCTAAAGATCTTTTAATATCCAATTCTAGAGGGAAAAAGGCCATTTAAAATCCTTCAAATGAAATATTATACTAGGTACTTCAGTAGTATTGCAACTGTTACTGCAGTCTACCCTGGCTGTAGTGTCTAAAACCACTACATGGCAGTACTCCAGCACTCACTATGGCATTACCAAATGTAGACAAAATGCATTTCATGCTATGGAATACGAGAAGCAAAAAACCCCAAACCCTAAAATGTTCAAGTCCAGCCAGGGGCTAATGCATTTGATCTGATTGAATTCCAAAGCTGTATAACTCATAAGAAAATTTTGAGATGAGAACTGTAAAAAAATTAAGTTCCTTTGAAAACAGAGGTATTTCTAATGAATCGAACATTTTTAAAAAGAAATCCACAATCACCCTAAAATCAGAGACATCTAAAGGAGACCTCATGCTCCTGGAGGCAAGAAAGAGACATTCTTCCTAAATTAAGATTTTATCTTTTTTTTTAGTAAATGATGCTTCCTCTTTCTCCAGAATTTATTAAAGTCTTTTAACATATGTACTTGAGATTAACTAATGCATCTTTATATTTTCTTACACCCCAAAAGTCAATTTAAACAGCTTGTTTTCAAAATGGAACTTTGTGTTTCCTTCGTGCCAACTGATCAACAGGTACTAAGGCAAGTCTGTGAGACTCACTGTGAACAGTCTATTGCAGTGATTTGGATTAAAGACAGAACTAAAATCGGTTTTCTTCTTTCAACCCTTATAATGAACCTTTGCAAAAAAAAAAAAAAACAGCAAAAAACCCCAACCCTCTGAATTGCATTGCTGCAGATACAAGCAGCCACCTCACAAAAGGAACAAGCCATAGGTAGTAGTAGGAACCTTTCTCCCTTAGCTGGAAGGGTGTCATATACCTTCAGGCTTCACAAGGTGCCTGCCTACACCAAGAGAAGCGTATTTCTGCCATCTGGCTTTTGTCCTCCCTCCAAGATATTCCCCAGTTATCAAAGAAAAACTAAAGGGATTATTGCATTGCTCCTGAGTTTAGACGACTAGGTTTGCTCTGTAGGTGAAAGATCTCACCAGTCTGCACAAGTGCGCAAGGAACCTGATGTTTTAAATCTCACATATGAACCATGACAGCTGACAAAAAACTGGTATACTGATACCAAAAATCTGCAGCTTGGTTTCAATCTAAAAAACTTTCAGAGGAAGTTCTGCATTATTCATATATCAGCCCTTAGACACAGCATTTAAAGGACAGTCAAGATAAAGCAAACACTCCCACCAATTCCATGTGTTTCTGAGGAAAGGAAGTGACTGAGGAAGGGAGGTCCAGATAGAGCAAATAGAAACAATGGGAAGAGCCAAGGCCAGGTTTGTTGAGAAAGCAGACAGAGGAGCAAACAGAAGTTCATGGGCAGCTTTGAAAGCTGATGTGAGAGACAGAAACTGAGGACATTGACTGGAGGACAACTTGCATGGGGGCTTTTGACAAGGCGAAGGTATTGCTGTGCTTTCAATACGAGAAGACTTAGCATAAGACAAACTGACCCAAAAATACTGCACGATGCTTTAAGAAACAGAAATTTTTGGGGGATTTTGTTTTCCTGTTTGAGAGCAACTGTTTTCTAATCTAGGAAGAGAATGTTCTAAATTCTCCCCAAAAGCGTAACTTCCCCCCATACTTTCAGCAAGAGGTTCTGGTGAAACAAAATCTGATTTTAAAAAAATTTTAGAACCGACTTAGGTAGTTTTCAGTCCCAGTATAAAACAGAAAAGGATGTAATGTTGGGTGCCTCTCCCAGGAAGGCTGGGAACACCACATCAACCACTTGGATAGAGGAGGAGACAACATAAAAAAATCACAACTTCTGGTATCCATAACCTAGGTGAGGAATTCAGCTAAAAGCTTCCCAGCAGAACTAAATACAAAGTTAAATATGTGTTGGCATTCCTTACATAAAGTTAACTTGCTTCTTTAAGGATAGCATAAAGAGGATACAATCAAGAGCAAGAAGAAGATCATTTATCACAAGGGATAAGAAAATCTGTATAAACTGACTTTATGATTGAAAGGGAGGAAAAGTAGTAAATTGACGCAAAGGCATCAGAAATCACTTTTTAATTGATATTCCTTGGAATACAACAAAATGAAACTTTCAAGCATTCAAAATCCTGGGAAGACTGCAGCAAAACAGAGTAGTCATCCCAAACCAAAACATACATCTAATATATAATCAGCTGGTATTTAGTACACAAGCAACCAACATAAGTGCAAACCAAACCACAATTTTGACCACTGTCATAAGCAAGTTGCTACTTTTTAAGAAGAATGTTAGTTTATTTACTGTAAACACCTTAACTATCTTTAAGATCTATGTCAAATGTATAGTCATATATGCTTTACCAGGATAGAGTATGGTACGTGGGCATATTTACACAAAACTTCATGAAGTTAAACTCAAAATAAGCATAAGCTTTGTATCTTGTGTGTTTATATACACATCAATTTCAGACTTTCTCTAAGACTAGAAACGAACAGTTAACCTCCCTTACACTGGTTCCACAGAGAATTATTTCAATGAAAACAAATACAACCTTTTCATCTTTTCAGCAAATTTCACAAGTATAATTTAGGCGGATTTACCAGATAGAAATCATAGGGAAGAACTGTCATGCTGCACTGAATTTCTTGATGACAAAAACATCACAGCTCATTTGACACTGGAGGACTCAAATATTGAATCTAGGATTATCTGCAATACTTAGAAAAATATCAGCAGATTTTCCATATTGTACCAACATAAGGACTACAAATTACTTTTCAAGAAGTACTACATTTCTCCTATAATTTAAATATCATACCCTAAGAAAATGAAAAAAAAAGCATTATATACTTTGGCTATGCATATTAAACATGCCCATGACTTGACTTTACCAGGCACTGGTATTTATTCTTTTCAGAGCATTCAGGAAAACACTTAATTTCAAAGAAATGACGGAGTATTTTCAGCTTCCCTAATAAGCAAATGTAATTTCAGCCTCAGGACTCATGGCAGTCTCAGCTAATCATGCCCCTAGCCATTGTAATCCTCCTTGCTCCAACTTCTGGTCTCAGTCAACCTTGAGCAAAATGAACCACTCCAGCATACTAAACCAGTAAAAAGCCAAGCACTGTATTTAATCACATAACTTTTGCCAGGTTATATTTCAGTAGGCTTACAGTGCTGTAAAAGCTGAACATGGGTCCAAGGGAACTCCTGAACCCAGGGGGACAGTACAGCCCCTAGCTAGCCAAGCTGAGGCAACCGTGGCTCCAGAGGTCATTGCCACGCTGGAGGAAAGTGTCACTCACACTGGCTCAGTGTTTCAGAAGATGAAAGGAAAGTAGAAGCCCAGCTCTGCTCACCTGAGGAAACATCTTCCGCAGGACTTGTTTTGCTCTCTTCAACAAACAACACATATAATGGCATTATTATAATAATTCAGTGATTGCATCAGGCCAAAAAGGATATTTGCCATTTTGCAGCTAGCAAACTGGCAGTAGCGACCGTACAAGGACATGTACTACATTCCTTATGTAATGAGTGGAAGTTACTATTACAGCCTATTTTCCAAAACTGTCTCAGCATTTTAACATTAAACTCATTATTTTTAAAAAAAATAATGTGAAGAGCAATCTCTTCATGTATCTCAAAAAAGGAAGCAATTAAGTTTTGTACTTTTCCCAATATCATCAAGGACACTGGAAAATTGCAGCGATAAGAAGATTGCCAGGAATTACACTAGTTTTGAAGATGAAAGGATGGGGAAGAAGTGGGAGGAGAATGAGCTATCTTCCATATTGTGTAGTTAATTTTCCAATTGAATTGTCATAGCAATGCTTTTACTTCAAAGTTTAGCACACAATTGTAGAGCCATGAACTGCTATCAAATCTTCCAAATGGAGCTCATATTTTCAGTCCAGAACTAAATTATCATTTTTATACTAAACTTCACAAAATAAGCTGTTCTGAAAACTTGCAAAAAGTGAAGGTTTCTCCAAATCCCAATGTAACAAGCATGGATTCATCAGTTTCTCCAATTGTCCACTTTCTTCTATCAAAAAATGGGTTACATTAAATTTCTTGCTTTTCTGTATCTTGATTTAAGATACCCAGTAAGGCAGGTGTAACCTTTGAAATACTGTACTTGTCAGGCTCCAAATTACCTTTTCTCTTTTTGGAGGATGGAGCTCTCTCTCCTGCAAGAAGTATCAACACTACTGAATCTGGACTTAAAGATGCATTGCACAAATGGCTTCAAAAGCATATTTATGCAATGGAGACAGAGGAGGTAAGGAGGGATAATCATGAAAGACTATCAGGTATAGGCATTATCAAAAGGCTCCTCCACTAAACACATTCACACAGCTTGACTGTATGTGCAGAATAACAAAGTACTGTGCAATAGTTTAAAAACACACCTGCTCCCATATCTTTGGTCCAAAAATCCTCTCCAGAACACATACCCCTCAGTTTTATTAACATATTGGAGTAATGTATGTAGCAGGTACCACGGACATCCAGATGATGTCCACTAAATGAAGACTTTCCACAGACATGGAAGGCAGTGACATTAATATGTTTCTTCACAATTATCTTGAGTAGCCATAATTCTTACGGAAAGGGCAGGAGACAGGGTTTTTTTTTTCTTTCAGTGTAACATTTTTCTGCATGTTTAAGCTGAAAGGATAGACAGTCACTGTTTGCCAAAATATCCATCAAAAAATTTAAAAGTCACTGGAAGTATATGATGAATATAAAGGATTAAGAATTTCTCATCTCCTAGTCTTTCTCACACCATCTTACCCACTCTTTTACCCATCAAAGGCTCCTATTGTGGACATTTACTGAGTAGATCGCTGGTTTCCCTTACACAGTTTATTAGTTAAGAATGCAAATATTATATAATCTTAGTTTTGAACTTCATGAAAGCTCAAAATACTAGGCTTTTCTTTTTTCATGTGATTTACATATTTTTCTTCTCATCTTATTGATACTTACAAAACCAAAAAAAGTTTTATTTATGACATGAAAAAAGGTCTTTCATCAATAACAACAAACAATAATAATAATAACCCATCCTTCCACCTAACTGCATCATAGTGAAGGGTTTTCTTCAGTCCTCTTTGTTATATGAGTCTATTGTCACACCAGTGCAGGAAAGGATGCACTCCCGGAACATCCAATAGACCAAAACAGGAAGATGCTGGGCACAAAGTGTCATATATTACTTCTTCCTTAAGTAGCCTCACAAGTTAAAGGCGTTTTTATAATATATAAAACTATAAAACTTTACTCATCGAAGCCCCAAAGCACATCACATAGTTTAAGAAATCTCTAGTATCCAAAATCTTGTGAGAAGGCTTTCTCCTCACCCCATTACTCATCTCCCAGTAGCAATTTCTTATTGGAGTGTGACTTTTGAATTCTTATTGGTTCAGAATTCCAAATTCTCCTCTGCCTCCTCCTTTCTAATATTAACCTTTAGACTGGGCTTTCCATGCCTGTTTCTAGAGGACATAGATTTCATGTAAGTAATCTCTTGTGGTTGAAAATGTTATTCTAATTGGAACTGAAAACTTGTTTGAGGGGCAGCAAGAAGAAACTGTTCCTATTTCCTCCTATAGTTCTCTTAGCATTTAATTACACCCATAAAGAGAAACAATGGGAAGGCTGTGTGTTACCCACTTTAATGCGGTTAATTACATGATTCCATGTACACATGCAAATACACCAGAGCCTTACAACTGATACAGCACCCACACAGCACATTTATTAGCTGTAACAATTGGGCTCTGAAATCACATATGTTGTACCTTCTAGGTATAAACACTTATTTACAGGAAAAGGTTTCTAGTTCACAAGAAAAAAATGGAAAACACAGCAGAACAGACATAAAATAAAAAATTCTAAGTATTAGCATCTGTATTTTCCACAAAATTTTTGTTAGTATGAATTAATTTCTTCCAACTAGAAACATACGCTTTTTACTGAAATACAATTTCCTGTAGATACGTACTTCGTGGAGGTCCTTTTTTATGCCCTCATACCCCAAAATACTTAAGAAGAGTTGAACCAAACATTTAAATTCCACAAGTTTGAAGATACTTGGGCAACCTGAGAATGGAATAAATGTACAAGTCAGATTTTTTGCGAGTCAGATTCTCTGCCTGAGGTACACCTGAGAACTCAAAAATCATATTTGAAAGATTACCACTGAGACCAAGGTTTCAGCTGAGACAATGACATCAGGTGGATGGATCCTCTTCATTATTACTCCTTCTTCAAAGTCTTACAAAAGCAATACTTTTTGAGTCCAAAGGCAGACAGAGACAGTAGGTGGTCAAGGAGGGTACAGATGAGACAGATGGAGGCACTTGAAACAGCCTCTGAACACCATACTCTCCTCTATACACTTTGGTAAGCTTAATGGGGAATAATCAACAATAAGGCACTGCAGAGTAATAGCTTTTAATGATAGCTTAAATGTCAAAACTGCCGGTCCCAGGAAGCACACGTGAAAGGATATTGTTTTAAGAAAAGACATACAACTCAGTGCTCAGAGAGCAACTCTTCCAAGGCCAGATTTTTCAAGCATAGAGTCACCAAGTGAGGGGGGGAATAGGAAAAGGAACTGCATACGGTCCGCCTATGAAGAGTCAAAGAAATGTTTCAGATGTTTAGTATGAAACACACTGAGCTCAGATGAGTCACTGGGGTTCCTGGAGCAAAACAGACAATGAATAATTGACAAAATAAGAGCAGACATTAAGAGGGATAGTCTTGATGCTTGCAGAATACGATGGCTTTTGTGAGGCATTAAACTTCCTCACAGACTTCACACTCGGAACAGTACGAGGCCTGTTCAGAAACATGGTGTTAAGAGGGAAGCAGGAATTTGTACAAATTGGAATGAAGATGAATTAGCTGATAAAAGAAGTGGTGGAATTTAGCCCTGATCTATTTTGAAGCTGGCCTGATGCTCTGAACAAGAGTCAGAAACACACAATTTCCAAAGATATTGGCCAATCTAAATTATCCTGTGATTTTAAGGAAAGATGTAGGGAACATAACAAAAGCAACATTATCTTCATTACTGAATAAAATCCTACACTGGGATAAAAGCTTTAGTTTGGAGAATAAGTCACTGATGCCTAGAGAAAGTGTGTGATGAAATAAGAGCAAAAGAAACTGCAAATGTAAAAGAAGATGGATGTCTCTTGGCAGACTAATGCTTTGATTTTGTTTAAACTAGCTTAAGTGAGTAATTTAGCTTCAATAGCACAGTGAATAACAGCTATTGCTACCAAGTTTTAACCTTTACCCATTCAATTACTGTTAGACTTTAAAAGCTCTTCTCAAAGAAAGAGACTTTACATAAAAACTAGGAAAGATAACACTCATATTCCCAATATTCTTATAGATTAAAAAAATGCAGTCCTTGAATTTTTAGAACACACACAACTTGGAAAAACTTGGAATTTTGCTTATATTGTTGAAATGCATTTGCTTCTGCCGTTAATATCTGCATCAACCAAAGGTGGTAAATCATCAGTTCACTGCCATCTCAATCCAACACAAATCCAGTTTATTTTTCAATGCTTCCCCAAGTGAGATAACCTGAAATTTTTCCTAACTGATATTTAGAAAATGAGACTACAAAAAATAAAAGGTTGACTTGTATTAATTGCTTGTGCTTATCTTCTCTCCCACACTTGTGGGAAGCTTCCGTCCTGTGCCTATAGCAACAGCTGGAGACCTTTGTGTTCTGGTGGTTATTCTTTCTCTGTAGTACATTAAAGTATACATGGTCTTGATGGCAGGTACACCAGGAAGCAGCCAGACATATCAAATGCATACCATGAACTTTTGAATGCCTATATTGGCACCAATGACCTGAAAGTCATTTTACATTGCTAAAATCTGATGATACATTTATTACCTCAACAAGGATCCAGGGAGCCTCACAAGTATTCTATACCAGGCTCAGTCTTTCCTCCCCACATCTCCTCACCGCTTCTTTAATTTTACAATAAAATCTAGGTGCGATGCCATCGGATTTCCACAGAGGGACTAATGTATCTCCAGTAGCAGATGCCTTCCTAAAAACAAACTAAACCAAAACCCCCCCAAACTCAAGCAATTCTAAGATACCAGTAGACTAGAAACCTACTTTTAATCTACTATCTTTAAAATAAAAAGTAATCTGTAACACAAGCCACCCTCAAATCCTAAACAATGATTGCTTTATTGTACTTTAAGAGCAATCAAGTCTCACCTCAACACTGGCTTACCATGCTAATCTCATTTCAATAATTTTTTTTGTGAAATGGCAATCACCTGTCATATGCTGTAATACAATAATTAACTGCAGCTTAAAGTCACATTTTCTTATTTATTCAGAATCTAAAGATTTCTCCTCAAAGAAGTTTTACCCCGTCAACTGGAGTTTTTGAGATTGTTTGAGGAAAAAAAAATAACCTAGTTTTAAGTAGGCTGATCTCACAAACAACTTAAGTCTACTTCACTTGAAATTGTATATCTGCACTCACACTAGCTTCTTCCCTCCTAAGTCTGATCAGAGCCAAAGGAAATGAAGTGGAAGAAGCAACATTAGCTTTCATAATTTATTGTTCTAAACATTTCTGACTATTATCCATGACAGAAAGCAAGCCAAGCAGAAAGAAAATGGAAGTGTTCTTTCACTGTCACTTGAAAGTCTGAAGGCACAACACTGATTTCTGTGATGACCAGCAATGCCCCCAATGTGTGTTGCCACCCTGCAGCTCTTCATCTGTATGTACAGAGGGCACCAAACACAGAAGAGAACATGTGTGAAAGATGAGCTGAAATGTGTTGTGGGTTGTTTTCGTTGCTTATTTTTTAAGGTCACAGATTAAAAACAGTACTTTAAAGCGTTCTTCATTAAAACAGGCTAATAAAGAATAAATCTGGCACAGTTTACTCAATTCTATATCCTTGATTATTTTCAGTCTGGCTGGATAAACTCCTGCAGTCAACCTACACAAGCAGTTAATTTTGATTTCTGAATTCAACCTACTTTGATTGAAGCAATCCTTTTGTTGTGCTTTCTACTTGTAAAGGTAGAATTTATTTCAGAGGTAGATTTGGAGGCAGAAGGGGGAGTAAGAGTGACTGTTGAATATTCAACACAGTAACTTTTAGCAGTAACATCTGAAAGCAATGGGGATGATACATCTAAGGAGCCAGAAGGATTCTCTGCAGCACCTTCCCTTGTGCTGAACACCAAAAGACTAGTTTTGATACTGTGCCACAGGCTTTTAAACTGCAGCTTAATCCACTGCCATTCTGTCCTTGGGTTGCTTGCTTTAAAGATGATGATGTAGCTGGATGCAAAAAAACCCCAAACCTCACAAAAAGGAACACCGACTTAAATCAAGCGATTCACAAGGTTCAATACCTGCTGAGCTCAAGGGATTATTGCTGCAATAAAGAAAGGGAATAATAAAACAGCATAGGATTTTCATTCCTCTTGAAAATTTAATTCTCGCTGAATCTTCCTCAGAGTATGAGTAGAAAGATCCTCCTCTCTTATAAAGAATATTTTTTCAGGAAGCAATAAGCAAAGTGAGTGGTATCAATACATGAATTTCAAATGGATTTAGATGCCCAAACCTAAGAGAAGAGAGAAGAAACAACCAACACAGTCATCTTTGAGGCAGCACCAAGGAACAATTTGAAACTCGCCCTAAAAGAGGCACATAATGACATAATGAAGAAAATGTTATAGCTTGACACACAACTCATACAATCACATACCTATTGCCACAACCCCCCCGTGATGTTTACCATGACTTTCTGAAATCAACTGCAGATTGAAAACATGTTCCTGTCCAGTACAATAATCTTCACATCAATTGATGTATTTATTTAAAGAGCACGGATTTTATCAAGTTTAAAGACAATTTAAGAATGAGATTTTTTTAAACTGAAACGTTCTGAACTACAGTAATTTTTTTCATTTATAAAGGCAAAATCTTCACAAATTATATTAAATACAGTTGGAAAATATTCTATCAATGTTTTATCTAAATAAACTGCAGAAAATAAAGTATCTGTATCAAGCCCAGCAGTATTTTTTAGAATAATCAAAATGCTAATGAAAAAGCATCTAAAGACAGAAAGAGAAAGAAGCAGCCATCCCAGAATAACAACCTTCTATAAGCATTATTTCCAACTTCTAAAGCTCTCTGAGTAATGCTCTTCCTAAAAGATGACAGGTGAGGTTTATAACATCTCTTAAGAACAAACCTGATAGTTATCTTCTTTGCACTTGCCTGTGCTTCACAGTCAGGTTTTGGTGAAAGGAGAGACACACAAATGTAAAGCACAAATGAGGGCAACAGGTGTCTGGCACCACCTCCAAAACCACCACTGGACTCAGAACAAGAGAGGTTCACATTTTTCCAGTGATGCCAAAATGAGATGACCACAGTGATACATCCAAGCGGCACTATCAGCTGATACAAGCCACTGTTTCTCTCCGTCTTGCTATTAGTCTCCCACACTCATCCAGGTCCTTTTCTTCTCTCACATATCTGTTTCTGGGTTGATTTCTACACTACGGCTGCTCTACAGCTGTGGAAGGTACTGTGTGATTAAGACAGAATCAATCCCCCTTCCAGCCTTATGCCCATATAAGTCATGATCCTCTACTATTTCATACAAACATATTAAGTGGGGAACACCAGTTCATGCGTGACTGGTAGGTTTTTGTTTTGGTGGCGGTGGAAGGTGAACATATGCTGGAATTTCTCTCTGCCCCCTTCTAGGTCTTACTCATTTCAGCAGCTCCTCCATCCAAGACAGGGGAGGGAGGAATGTGGGTGGCTGCAGTTTCAGCAGTGATCCCACCGCATTCCCACACTCTTTGCCAACACAAACTACAACCTAAGACTGAGTTAAATTAACCTAAGGCCAGAGTCAAAAGGAAGAATAACTAGGCAAAGCTAAGAGAACATAAAAGTCAAGAACAAAGCATCCTTCTCTTTCTAATTAGAATTACACGGTGCAAAAATGGTTATTTTCAAAAAAAAGAATCCGAGTGTCAAAGCTGCAAAACTACCCAAGTTCAAATTCAAGTTGTGCCACTGACCTACAATTTAGAAATTTCAAAAAATCTTTGAGAAGGTGCAATAAGCACCACTGCTATGATGTACTATGCATTCTTGGAATAGTCTTGGAATTAACACTAGTATATATTTTTGCTGATGGTTGTTTTTTAATTGATGCAATTTCTGTGCTGACTTGAAGCCCAGTATATTTAATCCTTCATTTCACAGCAACAAATTAAGCTCCATATCTGAAGAGCATCTCAGTTTCCACGACTTCATTTTGGCTTATTTGAGTATGATTTTTGCACCAAAGCAAGTTAACTATAGACAGATTATTTATAAGAACAAGTGAGGCAGTTGTAAAGAATACAGTCTGTTGAATCCACTGTCTTGGCAATAAAAACAGATGTAAGCAGTTGCTACTAGAAAACATCAGCTCTGCCAAAATCTCAGAAACTAATGTCTGAAGCAGCTCAATTAAGCTAAAAGACACAATCACTTTGTTCTACCAGGGATGCAGGTAGGCATATTTCAATCCATATCCGGAACTGACAGAAGCATTTAGGGAAGGAATAGATCGAAAAAAAATGAATACATACAGCCTTACATCTTCACCCTCTTTCAGAAGTCCCAGTTTTTAAGCCAAAAGTGATTTGATATGTTATGACTTCTCAATAAAGCATGCAAAACAGCTGGAGGAGTGTCAGTTTTAATTAGCAATCCAATTAAAGAATCCAATCAAGTTCACTTGCACCATTCAACAGTATATTTTGTATCATAAATTATTTTTAACAGGAGTTTAACATGCAGGTTTTTAAAAAGATATTCAACAGTGACATGTAAAGGGAAATAAATGCTGTAACAGCAAACTACATTCATGTGTACACTGAGAAAAGAGGATATCTAACAAATTTTTAAAAAATGACAGCAAATACTTCTTCATAAAGTCTAATTCATTTAAGTCAGAGAACACATCTGCCTTACACAGGCATGAAGAAGGAACTGGAACATTTGCTTTCAAGAAGGATGCAAGAGTAGATGGTGCTGTTGATACTTTCCCTTCCCTCCTCTTATACCATTAAAACCTATTCTGAAATGTCATACTATTTACGTGAATAAGATTGCGAATTGATATTTATAAGAAAGGAAAAAGTCAAAGTTTATTTCAAACTAACAGTTACCTCACTGCAGTCAAAGCTAATTTTTCTATGGTGAAGGAGAATTAACAGTAGGTAATTTATTTTATCAGAATAATTTGCTGAAATGTGGCTGGTTCTCAGGTGATGGTGCTACTGGTTACAGTGAACATACACCAGTATAATGCAGAAACTCAAACTGATGTAGTACATCTTGGCCTGTATCAGAAACAGCGCGGTCAGCAGGACCAGGGAGGCGATTGTGCCCCTGTACTCGGCGCTGGTGAGGCCACACCTCAAGTACTGTGTTCAGTTTTGGGCCACTCAGTACAAGAAGGACATTGAGGTGTTGGAGTGCGTCCAGAGAAGGGCAACAAAGCTGGTGAAGGGGCTGGAGAACAAATCTTATGAGGAGCAGATGAGAGAACTGGGGTTGTTTAGCCTGGAGAAGAGGAGGCTGAGGGGAGACCTCACCACCGTCTTCAACTGCCTGTAGCGAGTGATAGGCAACAAGATGAGAGGAAACAACCTTAAGCTGCACCAGGGGAGGTTCAGATTAGACATTAGGAAAAATTTCTTCACTCAAAGGGCAGTCAGGCACTGGCGCAGCTGCCCAGGGAGGTGGTGAAGTCACCATCCCTGGAGGTAGATGAGTTTCTCTGGGATATGGTTTAGTAGTGGACTGGTACAGGTGGACTCAATGATCTCAAAGGCCTTTTCCAACCAAGCAATTCTATGATTGAATACCAGGAACACTTGGGAATTTCATGCATTTTAAGGCTAGAATGAATAAAATATTAGCATGTTTTCAGAATGACTACAAAACAGTTAAAGCAGCTAAAGAAGTTACAACTGAAAGATACCAGTATTTGGCTGAGACAGAGAAAAAAGTCTGCTGTAACCAGTACCCTGTTTGGAAGGCAGACATCCTCTATTACTTTCTCTTAGTATCAAAAACAATACTAAAGATGATTTTTAAAGATCACTTCAATGAATGCATTATGGCAAAAAGAGAAAGGAATAATTCTTCTGTTTAGCACTTACCCTCAGAAACTGCAGGCACCTAGACTTCAAACAAGTATTAAATCTTTTAGACTTGGGAGTCTGGAAACATCAGCCACTGAGGATGAAGTTTTACAATTCAATCATGTAAACGCTTTTTTCATGACACATAAGTAAATATTTTATTTGTATCAGTGTCCTGGAAATTCAATAGTTTCCTCAACAGTAATCATGGTAGATTAGGTTTAGAGTATAAATTAAATTACTTAAGAGTGAAACAGAGAAGCTTTAACAGAGAGTGATAGTGAACGATGTCTCATCCAGTTGGCAGCCGGTCACTAGTGGTGGCCCCAGGGGTCGGTGTTGGGCCCAGTCCTGTTTTAACATCTTTGTTGATGATCTGGATGAGGGGATTGAGTCCATCATCAGCAAGTTTGCAGACGATACCAAGCTGGGAGGAAGTGTCAATCTGCTGGAGGGTAGGAGGACCCTACAGAAGGGACCGTGACAGGCTAGAGAGATGGGCTGATTCCAATGGGATGAAGTTTAACAAGACCAAGTGCCAGGTTCTACACTTTGGACACAACAACAAGAAGAGCTATAGGCTGGGGACAGAGTGGCTGGAGAGTAGTCAAGCGGAAAGGGACTTGGGAGTGATGGAGGACAGGAAACTCATCATGAGCCAGCAGGGTTCCCAAGTGGCCAAGAAGGCCAGTGGTATCCTGGCCTGCATCAGGAATGGTGTGGCCAGCAGGACTAGAGAAGTTATCATCCCCTTATACTCAGCGCTGGTCAGGCCACACCTTGAGTACTGTGTCCAGTTCTGGGCCCCTTAGAGAGAGATGTTGAGATGCTGGAGTGTGTCCAGAGGAGAGCAACAAAGATGGTGAAGGGGCTGGAGCACAAGCCCTATGAGGAACAACTGAGGGAGTTGGGGTTTTTTAGTCTGGAGAAGAGGAGGCTCAGGGGAGACCTCATTGCTCTCTACAACTACCTAAAAGGAGGTTGTAGTCGGGAAGGGGTTGGTCTCTTCTCTCAGGCGATCAGTGACAGAATAAGATGAAATGGTCTCAAGCTTCGTCAGGAGGGGTTTAGGCTTGATATTAGGAAAATATTTTTCACTGAAAGGGTGATTGGCCACTGGAATGCGGTGCCCAGGGAGGTGGTGGAGTCACCGACCCTGGAGGTGTTTAAAAACAGATTGGATGAGGTGCTTAGTGCCACGGTTTAAATGGCGAGTGGGTGCTAGTGTTGGGTCATAGGTTGGATTAGATGATCTCAGAGGTCTTTTCCAACCTTGTGATACTGTGATACTGTGAAAATTGCTTTCACAGAAATGTTAATTTCAGACAAAACTTGATGTGCTAATATAGATAGATCTCACAGTACTAATATGACCCTAATAAGCAATAATTTTTATTTTCCATGCTGGAATTCCATTTTAAACTGCTTCAAAGGTAAAAATCACAAAGAACTGTTTTAGTTTGACTGTCCAGTTTCATCAGATCTTTCACATGTGTGCTATAGTTCAATCAATTTTAAACACTTCTGCCTTTTTACTATAATGCGGTCATAAATAGTTTTATTTGTTTGCCTTAGCATTGATCACTTCAGCTAGAAATTCTTTATATTTTCAAGGTTTTAACTTACACGGCACTAGCAACTTACTAATATTTTGTGCTACCAAATGAGAGCAACTGTGAAAAGGAAAATTTTATGTGAAATGTGTGAAAACATTCAGGAACAGTATTCCATGGGTTGGCAATTTCCCCTGCACCCAGAAAATATCTGGAAGCCTCAAAGAACATAAAGGCACATGCTGGCAGGAAAGTGCTTTCCTTGCATAGTTTTTATGGGCCCATAATGAACCAAAGGTTTCTGAAGGTCACCACAGTTGCCATCATTTTTCCCACACAAGCTATTCCCAAATCCCTACAAGCTCCTTCCTCATCAATTTAGTGTTCAGTTCAAATTGCAAGAACTCTCAGCATGCTCACAACAGTACAAACACTACAAAGAATTAAACTCTTTTTAAAGTTATAATTCCATAGCACTGATACATTCAGCTAAGCCAAAGGAGATTTTTACCCAAAGATACTACAATGAATCTGCAAGCGTATGTATTTCTCCCTTAGCATGCACAAGGTACCCAAATACCTACCATAAATATACACAACCCCTTCCTTACATTATGCGATACAAAGTGAACAGCAAGGAAGGCTCTGCAAGCAACAGTGGTTTCACAGTATCACAGTATCACAAGGTTGGAAAGGACCTCTGAGATCATCGAGTTCAACCTATAACCCAACACTAACACCATCATCTAAACCATGGCACTCAGTGCCTCATCCAATCTCCCCTTAAACACTTCCAGGGTCTGCGACTCCACCACCTCCCTGGGCAGCCCATTCCAATGACCAATCACCCTTTCAGTGAAGAACTTTTTCCTCACATCAAGTCTAAACTTTCCCTGACGAAGCTTAAGTCCATGCCCTCTAGTTCTGACACTGGTCACCTGAGAGAAGAGACCAACCCCTGCCCGACTACAACCTCCTTTTAGGTAGTTGTAGAGAGCAATGAGGTCTCCCCCAAGCCTCCTCTTCTCCAGACTAAACAGCCCCAACTCCCTCAGTCGCTCCTCATAGGGCTTGTGCTCCAGCCCCCTCACCATCTTCGTTGCCCTCCTCTGAACACACTCCAGTATCCTAACATCTTTCCCAAACTGGGGGCCCAGAACTGGACACAATATTCAAGATGAGGCCTGACCAGTGCCAAGTACAGGGGGACAGTAACTTCTCTGGTCCTGCTCACTACACTATTCCTGATGCAGGCCAGAATGCCATTGGCCTTGTTGACCACCTGGGCACACTGCTGGCTCATGTTGAGCTTCCTGTCAACCAGCACTCCCAGGTCCTTTTCTGCCTGACTACCCTCCAGCCACTCTGTCCCCAGTCTGTAGCTCTGCATGGGATTGTTGTGTCCAAAATGAAGTACCCGACATTTGGACTTATTAAACATCATCCCATTAGAATCAGCCCAGCTCTCCAATCTGTCCAGGTCCCTCTGTAGGGTCCTCCCACCCTCTAACAGATCAGATGTGTTTCCTTACATCTAACATGTCTGTAAATGTAGGAACTGTAAAAAACAGGACGAGCAGAGAAAACTAAAGACCTGCATAGATTGAGAGGCTATCCCTTTCTTTTATAAGAGTTTCTAGACAGCAACAGTAAGCTTTTCCTCTGTCTTCATCCAGTGCTCATCTATCTTCACATACCAAGCTTCACACACATGACACCCAAGAAAGCTTTGAATACAGGATGGCACAGTGAGGGCTTCCTCAATGAAGCATGCAAAGGTTTAGAACAAGAGTGTATGCTTATTTTAGCTATTTTCCATGTTTTCTATATGAGGGACTGACTGTGTCTGCCAATGGACTGGCTATTGCCACAGCCCAGAAACTGTTATCATTGCCACTGCTGGTGGTGGCACCCATGCAAACAGAATTGAGAGTATCTGTACACAGACATCTGCCTGGGTAATGTTAATACATGACATATAAATTCATGTGACATGCAAATACTATATATAAAAAAACACAGATTTATACAAGATGCATATGACTTAGGCTTTTGTTTACTAGAAGAAACTCTTGTTAAAAGTGATGGGCAGAGACTAACCAAAAGGAGTGCACCCTGAGTACACTAAATGACAGTTGTCATGTGTTCTATTTCTTCTTGTAACATATGTTAATTAATTTTAAAATATACCAATAGTGAAAAAGACTTACCGTAAAAACACCAACACAAATCTCTTATAATATTATTCACTTGTGTAGTCATACATGCAAGAGATACCATGCTATTTTCATTCAGTATCTGCAAACCTAACAATATCCTCAAGAAACATAGTCCAAAAGGTAAAAGAAAAGAACACAATGATGGATATTAGACAAACATACCACTTAGAGTTCCAGGTCTACCCTGTAGTTAAGTATGTAATTTAGTGAGTTAGTCATCATGCAAAGAGTAGAGTATGTCACTTGCCCAGAATCACTCTGTATAGCAATGAACCTACGATAAGGCCACTAAAGCTACCCAGGCATTTCAAAATCTGACATTCTGAACTGTTCTTTGGAGTGTGACTTCAGTAAATATTGCCATCAGGGAGCTTCAGAGATACAATTCCTTAGCCTTTCAGAAAAAAAAAAAAAACACACAGAAAAAACAATTAAAAATGAGCCAGTTTCTCCATGTGTCATCATAATGTTATGAACATAAAATAGGACTGGAAATTCTAAGGCTTTCATAGAGATAAAGGTGAGTCTGAAGACTGAATAGCTGTAATCAAGAGGTAGATCAACATCATCTAACCCACAAGCTTAAGACAAAGACCACATGCCTCCAACAGAAGAGCATACAGAAGTCGTGAACAATCCATCTGTGGAAGGGGGCAGCACCCCTTGTACCCTTGCCATCTGCCCATTCCTTGGTGGATGAAGGCTGGCATGTGCATTCCCATGATGCTGCACGTAACTGGAAAGTATCCTGGTAGCCCAGGGCGCCTGAATTGCTTTTTCCTTCCACTAGGCAACTGGATTACCCCACTATCCTTATGCTAGTCCCTCACTGCTCCAGTCATGAGACAGCTCTGTACTGTTAAGTGCTTCTATCACAGCTGTCACTGCAGTCAGGCCCATTCCACTACGTGCCCCTTCATCTCCCAGATCAGGTGCCTTACCTGGATAGTCCAAATACCCTGTCAACCTCTTGCTTATTTTCCTGTTTTCCCTGTCCAGCCATCCTCTGTCAACCTCCGACTCAGCCTTTTGATCATTTCCTTGTCTCCCAAGCTTTTCACCTCTACCACGTATTCTTGTCTTCAAGTAAAGTGGCCAGTCTCAATCACCTTCTTGTCTGCTGAGTAGTTCCTGTAACCACTTCTGATCCCTACTTTCAGCCTTCCCCTCAATATATTCACTTTTTTTTAAACCAATTCTCTCCATGCTTCCCAAGTCACATTCACAAGCTAAGATAAAGTTGCCTCAGTGCTCTCCAGATGTAAAGAGAGATCTGATAGCAGAGGACTTGGAGCCTTCTTAGTTCAGTTCAGGTTCAATTCAGATTCATACCCAGCAAAGAGCAGTCCTGGGTAACAACTACAGGAATAGTTCACCTTGCTTGTAAGCCAGAATTGTAGCAAACTATGCATGCATATAGGTAGCAAATGATGCAAATTTGAGCATACCTTCCCCCCCATTACACAACTCATTCTCTCCCTTCAATCCAGGTCTTCTATGAAACCACTTTATTCCATATAACTTTGCTTATAAACAGAACTCTGATATTTTTCCAGAGGACAATTATGCCTTAAAATAAACAAAAGAGAAATTTCAAACTGCAGGATGGCTGCATGAGGCTTTAAGAACATGGAAATTTTTTTCTTAAACATTTATCAAGTATATCACTCTAATAATCTACAGTGCTTTTACTTCAACAATTATGTTGTTCTCTCTCCTTTTTTGATGTTCACCAGCTCATTAACCAAATATAGAGATATGTTTTTAAAAGATGAATGTATCTCCCTCAAACGATGCTGTGTTAATGATTTATGACTGTCACTCTTCAACAAGACTGTTTGTCATGTCCAAAATCTAAAATCTATTTTCTTTTCCACTCTATCTGTGGGGTATTTTGTTTTTCTATGTATTTGAAAAGCACTTTCCTCTACTCCATAGCTGTTTCTTGATTGCCTGTGTACCTTGCACCTCCATCACAACATTGGTCAATTCCTATCTTCTATATCCAGTCACCTGCTGTCATACTACTCATACAAAGAAAATTGTTATGCCCACAACATGCCTCACAAGCTTTCCCAAACTTCTCCTCACAATTCACTTTTTTCCTTCTTTTGATGATCACTTTCATAATTCAAGCTTTCATGTTTGTTCACACAGAACATTAGCACTTCTCAGCTACCCTGCTAACACTGGGAGCCCAGCTAGCTTGAAAAGAGAGTAGCTATCAGCTATCCTGAAGAATGCTGCAGTATCACAATCACTGTATGAGAATAATTGCAAAAGCAGGAACAAAGCAAGATGTAGGCTCAAACAGAAAAAATAATCAAAATCTGAAATTATACCAGTGTTATACAATGAGGTAACCTCTGGGAGATTAATCTCCAAAATACAATTCAGAACAATTTCCATACCTTCAAAAGCACTTAAGAAATAAATTTTGAAGAGGACTTTAAACATGACTGATGGAAATCAGTCAGCACACAACATACCAGACCTGTCCTCGTATAGTTTATCTCTCTCAATGGATTAAAACCAAAAAATTAAATTTAAAAAAAAAAAGAAAATCCATGGAAAGACAGAATTTCTGCACGTTTACCACTCACTTATGGGCAACAGTATTGCATCTTTATGACTCCTTCCATTTATCCTGAAGATGCAAAGAAAATGTCTGTAGAGCTTTATTTTCAGTCTACTCAGGGAATCCTTTTATCCATCCTATTTCCTTTATTCATCCATGAGCTACAATATGATTGATCTTTCCATCAGAATTGTACGACAGCATGTTTATTATTACATAACAAATGAAACACATTACCTTTCCAAGTTAAGCTACAGACCCCTATTTGTATGTAATTTTTAAAATTACAGGCTTTAATAACTTGTGCATCATTCTAGTCCAGACACTATGCTCTTCAGTTTCAGATAAGGTTACCTGAAAATGAAGGTTTTGCTGCTTCTATGTAGTTTCTGCTGAATTTTACCAGTACTGATAATAAAGACCAGTAATCCTTCTTATGCAGCAGGTGAACTTATTTTTTCTACTTCTGTCACAGTTCTCCAGAAACAAGAGCGACAAAGGACTTACCTTCTTAAACCAAGTTTTATAGTTTGGTTGCATAGTTCAGGCTGGTTGAAATTAGTTGTCTTTTGCCCCACAGCTAACTTTCTATGTCATAGATTAATTTCTTGCCAAAAATGTATTTATAACAACAACAAAACAGGGGAGAAGGCATATTAGAGCAAGCAAATGCATTCATACGTTCAGAATGCAGTTGGAGGCAGGAGACAATTAGTGAAGGAAATTCAAAGTATAAGGCATTTCCTGAGGATTAATGAGTGGCTGGTAAGTGTTTTACAGTCAAGGGTAGGATGGCTTCTGCAACCAGCATAATTCATTAATCCCCTAGGCAACACAAACTGGGATTCTGCTATTTTTTTTTCCTTTTTGCTGCATTCATTCTCCTTAGCCTTTAATTAAAACTTCCATTTACTCTGACACCATTGCTCCTTCAGAACCCAACTCTGTACAGTGCTACTATGGTAAATTACATCCATAAAATTAGGGAACTACTACCTGATGTAAAAGGCCAGATAACTTTTCAAGTTTAAGAAAGTTCTAATCTTCTCCTAAAGACTAAAACTGTTCACTGCCTTAGAAACAGAAAAGGCTCAGCAGATGTGATCCTTTCCTCTAATTTACAAGCTGCTTGATGGCCTTCATTATCCTAGTAGCAGCAGACAAAGAAAGAAATGAGAATTGGAGAGAACAAATTATTTTCAAGATGCTTTTCAGCTCCCTAGGAAGCCACATAAACTCATGTATCACTCCACATGTCTTAAACTAGCAACCATGCCTCCATCACTGTAGTTCCACACTGACCTGTGACTGGTGCGTCAATGTCCAGCAAATTTTTTTCCTGGCGGAGAATTGAAGCTCCTTCTGTTATTATTCTCAAAGCAACGCTCTCTTCCAGTCTCCCTTCTTTCATAAGATGTGCCTTTAAGATATCCACACGGGGTTTTCCATCATTATCAAACACTTCTTTAGCTGTGAGCCGGTGACTTGGAGGAAATGGGACAGCTGAATGAAAACAAACAAACAAACAAACAAAAATAGCAGGTCACTTTTTACAGTAAAGCCTCTATTACTGATAATGATACATTTCAAAAGACATCTCTGCTGCAAAACAGCATTAGCTTGACTGCCTCTTATAGTTTGTGGTTTAAATTCTACATATATTATCGAAGATACCATCAAAGCATATGTATTCTGCAAGCTACATTATTCATGCATGGAAGAACATCTAATACGTGCTTATAAAAATTGAGAGGAAAATGTAAGCCATATTTGCTGGTAGATACATTCAAACAAGCCCACCAAAAGACATGGGAATACCAGGGAAAGAAGGGAACAGATCTTAAAATACTCCAGTAGTACTAGAGAATATTGATATACTGCTCCCTTCCATCAAGAGCATAAATTGTCCAAAAAAGTGCAATATTTATTTTCCATGCATGATCATGCATAGATACACTCCAATTAAAATGCGAAAATTCAAGATATACCTCTCTCTAATGACTTAGGGCAGGGGGATAGAAGATGTCTTCCCAATATAAGCAATATTTAGCTACAAAAGATATATTTGAAGCCCATCAGAGCCCACCTGAGTGCCAAACAGACCACTCCAACAAAGGCAGGGCAGAGGATGTATCAGACTGAAGTTGGACAGGTTGCCCTAGAAACATGGCAGCAACTAGCAAGCTGCGCACTGCCAGCCCATAAGGTCTGAGGCATAAAGCAAACTTTAGATGCTACTGCTCTCACTCTCCTGGAGCCAGATGAAACAAGAAGGCTCAGAGGTGATACGCTCTTAGCTACCAGGATGAGGCTGGAAGGTTATCTCAGCTTAAGCCCTTGTGCCTCGAGGTTGAGTTGGAGTGGCATTAGGCACCACCTACCTCGATAGCCACAGGATAATGATACTGATCTCTGCTCCAGCTGCAAGAGGGTCAGGTTACCCAGGAGCTTAGAGCAGGGAGAGACAGCCAGAGGGCTGGGCTCGGCTCACCGCACCCACAGTGCAACCCTGTCCCTGCCAAAAGCCCTTGTCTTCTGCACAGTGTCCTACTGGGAGCTCTGCCACATCGTGAGACATGAAACCCTAACACAGATCAATATATCTGCTAGCTTCAATTCTCTTCACGTTTCACAATCGGTGCGCTTTGGAAACAGCCTGCAAGTCACACACAGAATTTAAAGCCCAAGCCAAGAACTCATCACTTAGACTACCAGAAGTAACAGCGCGGATAATAAACACTCCCATTTTGTGCAGTTATTTTCCACAGATATTTTAAATATAAACATCTTCAGAAAAACGCCTTTTTTTGGTTCTTTATAGTTTCCTTTTTTGCTGGCCCAGTGCCAGCAGTCCACTCATTGAAATAGGCTCAGGAGGGGACTAGTGAGCGTGGGTCTTCGCAATACACTGCAACTCAGCTTTAGTCAGACTTAAACGTGGGACAAAAAGGGGAAGACATGACAGCTTATGACAACCCTGACACCACTGGGATTTTCCCAGAGCAATGACACCTACATCCAACAATGAAGTTAAAGTATAGCCCTCAGTTCTGGAAAGCCCTGCCAGAGAGCTGTGATGATTTTCTCTCTCAATCAACGAGAACTCCTAGACAGCTCTAAATTAGTTTATGTTTTGAATGGTACCTCTGTGGTAAGGGGTAAGCTGTTGAAGACCAAAGCCTCAATACTGCTTTTCACAGTTATTGCAGTTAAGCCTGTCACATGATGCTCACAAAAACGAGCAGGTTCTATGCTTTGTGAATTTTTCAGATATATCCATCGCAGTTATCAATTCTTCAAAAGCAAGATGGCTATACATGAGCTATAAACAACATAGAAAAGAACAATCACTGCGAGAAAAACGAAGGTGAAGGAGAACTCAGTAGTTCTCCAAGTCTTCCATCCTCCTTCAGCAAAAAAAAAATAAAAAAAAATAAAAAAATGTCAGAAGGCCAGCTATTCCTAACGATCCTGCATTTCCTGTACAGAGGAAGCAAGAGAGGGAAAAGTTGTTACTTGCCTCCAATTAGTTTGATTGTAAGAAGCATGTACTGTTAGCTTGCTTTCATTTGCCAGACAATTGCCTCCAGACGTACCATGGTAAAAAAAACTATGCGGTATATTATTACTTTGAGGTAACTACCATATATACATGTATGCTGAAAGGAGATTTGCACATTTATAAAGACAGAGTAAAGCAGATAAGCCCACAAGCAAGAGCTCTGAAATGTTACCTACTGATTAAGAGAAAAATACTACATGCAGTGAAGCACTGTAAGAGCTCTGCAGGCAGATTTCTAACAAACATGTACCAGTGGCTAATTAAAGAAAAATGATACTGTTCCAATAGCAGATGATTAATGATTAATTACCAAAAACATGAGCAACTGAATAGAGCACAAATTGCATCTTCCATTATGAGAATATTTTGTATGTACACATACACAGAGCTTCCACTGTGGAAGAGCACCATAAGAAATGGTCACGTTCACGTGGATGTCAGTTAAACATCGATCTTTACTGGTAACATCCACAAACGCCTGGATCAATGAAAATCCTTTTATAAATATAACAAACAATTAATTTCCCTTGCTTTATTTATAGCAATATTACAATCTGAATACACAGGTATCCATCAGCTTCTCCATACCTGCTTTCTTTTTCCACTTTATTAAACCTATGCTTTTAGCAGTTGAACAACTAACTCTCCCTCCCAGTGGTTTTGCTTTCATCAGAAATAAAACTGAGTGCTTTATCAAACAGCAACTGTGCACACAGCATGCACAATAGAGAAGAGCATGGACGTGGGAGAGGAGCCCACCAGGGAGAGGCAGGAGTAAGGAGTGGTGGGTTTTACTGCCAGCACTGAGCTCCTTACTATGGTGCAGGCTCAGGGGACCTTTTTTGTAAAAAAGGATGGGAATCTGTATTAAGCAAAGGTCATTAAAAAAAGGGAGGCAAGAAAATCTGTGTATACATACCAAGTATATTTTTTGGAAGTTGAGGGACAAATCCCACTACAAAACCACCACATGAGGAAGTCATGCATGGTTATCCACATTTTGTAAAACAAAAACTGGAATGGCCTCCACCTCCATTTCCATTTATTTGTTTGTACTGGAATTAAAAAAACACAACCAAACAACTATTGATTATGTGAAATACTGTGCTGGTGGTTTGGTAATAAAACAGAGACCACAAGAAAAAGCAAAGGAACAAAGTTTTTAACCCTTTACTTTGGCCTGTCAGTAGCATCCTCCTGAGGTCTGAAAACACATGAAAATACTCTTTAACCACTTACTCTTGCTTTGTTTTTTTTTCTTGTGCTTTCAGGTCTCTAGAGCATGTTCCAGCAAATGGAGACACAGATCAACTTGCTAGTCTACTGTTCTTGCAGGCTTCTGCAAAACCCATCTTACCGATAACACAGCCACTGCAAAGGTCAGACACATCATTACTGTTTCTCTCAAATATTAAGCAGCCTCTCTGGAACAAATAAATAAACCATAAAGAGCTGTGCTTAATTAGACTGGACCATGTGTGCATGCATAAATAAAATACAAGCATGTGGCAAAGCAAGCATTATTTTGGT
Organism: Tapera naevia; assembly: GCA_033556795.1. Lineage (NCBI taxonomy): Eukaryota > Metazoa > Chordata > Aves > Cuculiformes > Neomorphidae > Tapera > Tapera naevia. The sequence continues at coordinate 6,811,450 of JAUMJJ010000175.1, read as the reverse complement.
TATGTATTATTCATTTAAAAATGAAACTGTACACTAAATTAATACTCTCAAAGGAGGTTGTCCATAAGAAAAACTATCTTTCATCAATATTGAAGTTCCTTGCAAATTATCTCCCTCTGTAATGCTTCAAAATTTCATATAACTTATCCTGTATGTCTGTACGCAACTATGTTTACAGCATATGATACTTTTATGAAAAATAAATGCTTTCCTCTTCATTTGTGGGGAACACACACCAATAACTATCTCAACAACCTAATGCATTGCAGTTGCTTGATGACAATTTGCAATTCTGCATTTTGAGAAACATTAGCACTACAGCAGTGGCTAGAGCACAAGTTAAGTGGGTTGATGCTTTATCTACACATGCAAAAAAAGTCAGGTCAATCTGCAGCTTCATGTTTTTACATCCACTTATTCATAGTCTCCAGATTTAAGGTATATAATTTTTTCCCCATCTCAGAAATTCCAACAGAATTATATTGTCGAAAGCCAGGAACATTTTTTAATAGCTAACTAACACTTTTGGAGGCTGACTTTGAAAAAATCTACCCCCACTTTACAATGTGGTTCAACACACAGCATATTTTCAGGCTCTCCTGCTGAGCAATAACATCACTATCAGAGTATGCACTATTTAATCAGAGTTCTGCACATCCATACTATGCTGTGTCTGACTTTATATACTGGTTCAGTATACAAAGCAGCAGCCAAAGATCAGCTTTTTGACCTGATAGCAATAGTTGAATACTACATATCTTCGATTCCTATACAGGCTACAAACCTCTGGCTTACAGGATTAATATGAAAAAAAAGGGAAGGAACAATGAATTTTCTTTTATTTTCTTTTCAAGAACACTACTTACTTCAGGTAACAGATAGGAACAAGAGAAGTAGTCACTGCCATCCACAGCTGCTGAGAAGAACAGAGTGAATCCTCCCAGACAGTGCAAGGCTCACCAAAGCAGCAGGAGAAGGAAAGGGCACTGCCAAAACCGCTCAGCCACATAGGACAGAGTTCTCACATGACAAACATCCCCCTCCACAGACCTCCTCACAGGGCACATGAATGGTTCTTTCATCTCCACATACAAGTTATCCGGCAATGGATTCACCACTCAAACACATTGTATCACTGGAATCTTCTTTTAATCCACACATTTTTTTCTCAGCAGGTATTTTTTAGGAGTAGCATACAGAAGGATGAGTTATTTAGAAGACAAACTTTATTTTGAATACAGTAATTGATACTACAGCATAACGCATGCATGTTCTTAGTTTTCTGCCCATTTGAATTTTAGACAGGAAAATATGTCTCTACCTGGTAAAAAAATCCAAGTATTTCTATGATAGCATAAAATTCAACCCAGAATTTTCCCAGTGGAAGTAAAAGTGGAACTAATATTCTTATGTTTTCTGACAAAAACTATCAAGTTTCATTTTAGATGAGCTACTGTCATTAGTGTAGGGACACACAATGTACAGCCTGCCTGGAAGTTACTCCAGACTATGAAACATCACTGCAGTTAGCAATCCCTTCTTAAAAAATCAAGCTTGCACCTGCCATTTAAAGACATGATGTATCTGAGGACCGTATTTTATTAATCTGCTCACCAGATGGCAAAAATGTCAGAAGTTAAAATCTGGAAAATAAATCTCCAATAGAAAATAATGATTCTTATAGAAATTTCCATTAATTTTTACCCATGGTCAAGAATTTCTTGCAGTGTAATCAGAAGTGCTCACAGCTGTATTTATTTAAAGACATAACTAAATCAATGTTGCTCAAGAGCAAGGTATGTTGCTTTACTGAAAGCTGAGGGTTCCACTAGGCAAGCTAGTCAATAGTGCATAAAGAAACACTCCATCAAAAAGAAGGTGCTTTTGCATGAAGTCACTTTAGACTACCAGCACCTATAAAACAAATCATGAGCACAGAAGAGGGTCATTCCTCAACAAAGACTGCGTATGTCAAATTTAAATAGAAAGAAGAATTCCTTTGACAGATATCTGAGCTGGCAGCATGGTAAACAGGCCACTTGAGAAGAGGGAATAACACCCGTGACCCAGGAATAACCATTATCAACAAACTTGGCAATCAGTTCTGGTAAAAATGGTAAAAGAGCAGTTGAGGGCAATAAAACGCACCACAACAGAGCTGCTTAACTGCTGTTGTAGCTGTTAACAAATTCTAGTCCCTGATTTCATCACCAGAAGGTTCTATAGGTTGGCAAGGAAACTGCTTCACAGAAGACCAAGATGAGCCTTGTTAGCATAATTTCTTGATGTATGAAGGCTCAAAATAAAAAAATAAATAAAAAAGAAAATAAGAAAAGAGACTTCATCAAATATCCCAGTTCTGATTTGAAGTATATTCTGACATTTCAATCATAACTGCAGAACACAACAGCAAGGACAGAATTTCCCCAGAGGAGCTCACCTAACTTTGAACATAAGCTGTGCTAAGAAGGTGTTTGCAAAAGGAAGGTCTATGTCAACTGTGTAGTGTCCCCAGCATATTGCCAAGTTGTTTCAAGATACTAAGGTACATGATGTGGCCATCTGAACAGTACTCTTTTGCCCCTTCACTCCTCACATGCAAAATCCCACTCTAAGCCAACCCACACAAGCGCACTGCAAGCAGTCCTCATGTAGCCTAACTGTGATACCTAAGGAAATCCAGTTCTTTACACAAAACACTTTTGAATTATTCAAGCCTCAAACTTGCAAAGGAAAGATTAATTGCCCCCCTCGTAGCACCTGGCTACTTCACAGAAGAAGGTGGCACCTGACTGGCTGTGAAGCTGAGACTGCACATTGTGCCAGGAGCTATTTCATTACCTCTGAAAAATGTGGATGTGTTTTTGACAGGGTGATCGTCTCATCTACCTTCGTCATTTCCATGAGCATACAGGGACGTTCTTGCAAACAGATAAAAGGCAGAGCAGAAAGGAAGAGCACCAAAAGTTGCCATTAACTTGTTATCACAGAATGTGGCTGAAATCCTGTCACTTGCATCAAACTACCCACCTGGCTGGACACCAGGTGTTCACTAAACCACTCTGTCACTCCCCTTCTCAGCTGGACAGGGAAGAGAAAATGTAAAGAAAGGCTCGTGAGTTGAGATAAGGGCAAGGAGAGATCACTCACCAATTACCATCATGGGAAAAACAGACTCAGCTTGGGGAAATTAGCTTAATTTATTACCAACCAAATCAAGAGCAAAGTAATGAGAAAATAAACACCAAATCTTGAAAACACCTTCCCCTTACCCCTCACTTCTTCCTATGCTTAAATTCACTCCTGAATTCTTTACCTCCTCCCCTTGACTTGTGCAGGTGGATGAGGAATGGGGATCCATCACACATTGTCTCTGTTGCTCCTTCCTCCTCAGGGGGAAGACTCCTCACACCCTTCCCCTTCTCCAGTGTGGGGGTCCCTTCAACAGTAGACAGTCCTCCACGAACTTCTCTAACATGAGCCCTTCCCACAGGCTGTCATTCTTCACAAACGGCTTTAGCACATGTCCCTTCCACGGGGTGTTCTCCTTTAGGAACAGACTGCTCCAGTTTGGGTCTCTCACAGGGTAGTCACAGGTCTTGCCAGCAATCCTGCTCCAGTGTGGACTTCCCAAGGGGTCACAGCTTTCGGGCATCCACCTGCTCTGGTGTGGGATCCTCTGTGGGCTGCAGGGTAATCTCTGCTCTGGTATCTAGGGCACCACCTCTCCCCTCCTCCTTTGCTGGCCTCGGTGCCTGCAGCGCTCTTTCTCTCACGTTTTCTCACTCCTCTTTCCAGCTGAAATTGCACAGGACTTTTTGCACCCCCCCCCAGCTTCTTAAATACACTATCCCAGAGGTGCTACCAGCACCACTGACTGGCTTGGCCAGCAGCTGGTCTGTCTGGGAGTCAGCTGGCACTGGCTCTGTTGGACATGGGGAAAACTTCTAGCAGCTTTTTGTAAGAAGCCACCCCTGTAGCCCTCCTCAACACCCAAACCTTGCCACGCAAACCCAATACATGAGGCTAAGTGAATATTTTGATATCCTCAAATCTGAATTCCTAACAGCGCCTTTCCAACAAAGATTCCGATTCTCAGAGGATTAAAGGTCACAGTATTATGCCTGCTTCAGGAATTGCTATGGTCTTTTCACTGCATTACTGACCTTCTCCAGAATATACAGTACCTAATGATAAGAAAAGTGCATAGCAATACTTTTTTTCAACTCTTTTAAGGAACAGAACCAACTCAGGTCAAATTCTACTAGAAAAGAACAACCATCAGCACCTATGCCACATTAATTCCACACACACACACGAATCCATTAAAAAAACCCCAACACCTACCAATATGAGATTTGATGTCCTTTATATCGACCACAGGAAACCTTAAATACCCTGAAGAAGAAATTCACATAAAGAAGTTCTTCAAAACGTTTAGAACAGTGGCATGTTATACTTACTTTGGGCTCATATGAAGAGTAATAAAAAACACCAAAGCCTGGATAAACACCTGAGATTCCCTTGTTGGGGTGATTTGTGTCTGGGGAATTGATTGACATGGACACATTCCAACCACTCTGAACAATTTTATAATGAATTAAAGCATTGATATCTGTAATAGATACAACTTTGGAGTACCAAAGTCAGCCAAATCTAACTCTAACCTTCAATCACTATTGAACAATCCGCAATAAAAGTTTCTCAGTTTCTTAAAAAAAAAATCTGGAAAAAAATGACATCAAAACTTTTACAGAAGACCATTTACAGGCGACAGATCAGAAAGCACACTGTGAGAACCTGGGAAGAGGTACAGGTTGGAAAATACTAATTACTGTGTTCAAGATCATATATATCTTTGATATTTATTATCCCTTCCTGTCCACAGTTTATGGATAAAAAACAACAACTAAAAAATAAGAGAGGAAAAATTCAGTTCAATAGGAAACATTTCCAGTTTGGACCAACACATACAGTTAAAACTGGAAAATGTGATCATAGCTTCCTGGCCTCATCAGCGAAGTTTGTTTTTCTACTTTTTGTACTACACCCAAGTTTTTCCATAGGCCTCCAACAGCATACTGTTGAGCTTTGTTTTTATTAGCATTTGGAATAGAGAACAATAATTTTCCAGGGTTTAAATTTCTTTATAGGAACGATTCATTTGGAGAAAACAAAGCCAGGGGAAAAAAAACAAAACTGTAACATTGGAAAAAAACAAAGGTCTTCCAAGACTTTGATAAGGAATCAGGCACACTCCTCCATTCCCCCAAAATCCTTGAGTGATGGATAATTTCTTTTCTAGAGCAATACTTCACTATTGTTCCTAATTTGAAGCAATTAGGAAGTGATTGCATGTGAAATTATTTCAATCTATTGGGAAAAAAGAAATCTATTCTAGGACCTGAATAACCTTCAGGTGCCAATACAGATTTACAGCACTATTTTCTTCTGACTTTCTGGTTCAGCCTCATCCAGTGAGCTGACACTACTAAATTCAGTCTCTTATCTGACAATGTAGGTAAAAGGGGTACTGCAGTCAACCCCTCAGTGAGACCTTCTCACACCTTTTGAGCAGAGCGTGGTACTGTTACCAAATTTGGTCAGAAATAAGCTTAGCTTTGAGTTCTACCTCAAAGCCTCCAGTGACATGCGAATGGGCAGAAAAACCTTTCCTAAGCTACTCCATCAGGACAAGGTCTAAATGCAATCAAGATCTGGCTTACAAAAATTGATCATAGTGTACAGTGTGGCATTAGCCACATGAATTTGTTAAAACCAGTCCTAGGAGAGATGAGGAAGTGCAAGTAAAGCAACCATTGTTTGTAGATGTTCTGTTTTCTAACACTGCTTCAGTGTTACATTACAGAAATCTCTCTGCTTAAAAGCCAGTCTGCAGAAGTTGCTTCTTGGAACAAGAAACACGAGCTCACCTACTGCTGCTACAAAAAAGTCAAGAAGCTATTCACTAGGTAGAGGAAATGGAAATTCCTGCTAGAGTTACCAAAAACTCTTACATTTCAATGAATACCTTGGCCAAAGAGCCTGCAGCCTACAGGGCAAAGACAAGAGATAGAGAAGTTAACATGTATCAGTACTTTACTGTCTGCATCTTCCAGGCTCTAAGCTTCCAACGCTGACCAAAGGATTTGCAAGTAGCATCTTTGAATCCTGTAAGTTTCAGTGTAATTTTTTTTTTAAAAAAAAAAACCTTAGGAAAAAAACAAACAAACAAAAACCCCAAATACCTTGCCTAAGCCAGTAAATATCAGGATGAGAACAACATTTTAAAACATTAATGTCTGAACTATTCCATGCAAACTAAATCAAAATTTCATGCTGATCTGTAAAGGTTAGCCTGGTTTATTATTTTCCTGGACATAAGACATACACCAGCACTTCATAAATCAGTCAGACAAGGCCAAAGCTATATAAAATAAAGAGTAAAGCATTAAAAATACTTGTATGGACTAAGTGCAGCAGGAGGCAAATTAACCTTAAAAAGTAGTTGGAAACAGCAGGGTTTTTTTTTTGTTGGATGTCTGTCTGTTTTTCTCCTGAATGGCTTTGCCTGTTTTAGTAACATTTTCACCTTTGACAGAATTTTTAAACCAGCATGCTTCTGCACAAGTGAATCTATACTGTCTCATACTGGTTTATGCTGTATGAGTAACTGGCCAAGCTCTATACCTATTAGTGTGAAAAACATCATTTCAGATCTATACTAAAACTGAATTCTGCTTGTCCAGCCATAATTAATACAAGAAACATAGGACAGGCATAAAAAATGCACATGATTATGTGAGAAAACTCATTTGCGCCAGGTTACAGCTATTACTGTTTATGGGTCAGGTCACGTACCTGGAAAAACAGCAACATAAAAAGGTATTAGGCATTTTTTAGTATTTTTTTTTTCCTCTGCAGTTTAACAGCTAGGTACAAACAGTCTTCACAGCATGTTTTTCTAAATTAGGATTAAGGGACATACACAACATGTTACACAGTCATATTAAAAAAAACCAAAACACTGCAGTCTTTACTAAACATCCAAACACAGTTTAATTGTCTGGCTTCTCCAGAACTGAACTTGAATCAACTCAGTCCACGCTCAGGAAAAATTGTTTACTCTTGCCTGATATCAAAGATCCTGCTTGTCAGTTCAAACCAGAACATTTACCAAGGAAATTCAGTCCTTTATATTCTGAAAGGGCATGAGCAGAAGGCAAAGGGTACATAAGGCTTCCACAGGCCGTGTGGGCTACAGTGCCTTTCATTCAAAAGAAGTGGAACTCTTACGGTACATTGTACGAACCAACCCCAACAACAACTTGTTCTTCTTCCAACATGCTCAAAGAACTAATTTTCTTGTGATGTTATTACAGTTTGCATAGATCAATGCTAAAGATTATGGACAACATTCACCACTCTTCTGCCACTGCATTGGCATTAAACAAATGTTCTTTCTAATCCAGCACTAACAGATCACACTGCCAGCTCTGAAATGGGGTTCAGCCTGCTTTCAATGTCTAAACAAAATGTACCAAACCCAACCCAGTGACACTGGCATTAATCTGAAGTAACATTGCTGTGAATCAGCCGTGGCATTTTTTGTTTGTTTTTCATGCCTTGCCTCTACTGGCTCTTACATCATGGAGCATCCACATGGAAATTCTAGTTTGGACTCATCTCCAAAGCGTGTTTATTTCTATCAAACGACCTGGACTGCTGCAGAAAGTAGTTTTTATTTTGAGTTTTTGTTAATTGGACCATTAAGTACTTTAATAAGCTTTTTCTTTTTAACTGTTGTTCTGGGGTTTATCTGGGTATATGTGGCAGCAACAGAGTTCCAAAGCCTTCAGTATAAGCTTCTACGCCTGTTTTTTAAAGTGTATTAAATCCAAATCCTCCTTTTATTTACTAAAGATGAGTTTATATTTTTTGTAAACCTTATCTTCCCTCAAATCTCACCTGCTACATAATAAATGTGTTAGATAAAAATAAATGTGTCTAAACTTATCATTTTGCTGATACTCTGAAACATCCTGCTCTTAAGCAGAACATTTGAGTTTAAAAAAGCAGTTTTATGAGACTATGAGAATCAGAGACCTGAGCTTTGTCACGTGCGAGCAATTTAATCTTCACCTGCTGATGACTACACCCACAGAGCCACGTAGGCACTGGCACTCAGTTCTGTCACCCACCAACGTATGCTGGGCATGGTGGATCTATGAAGGATGCCTGTGAGGAGACCAGCATGGCATAACAGGACTTCCAGCACCCTTTTCTAAAAGGCCAATGAATGAGTACAGTTGTCAGAGAGAAACCAAGGGGTGGAGGGAGGCCCTTTTGGCCACACGTCAAGTCTCAGATCCATTAGTGCAGAATAGGTCACTATTACTTCAAACCAGGATCAAAAGAAATATCAATCATCTCCTTTCACTCAGTGATTCATTGTGGCTGAGATTTTAGCTCAATATCATCATCTCATCTCTTGGTGAATGCCTCAGCTATAGCCCATTCAAGGTAAGGTTTGGAGGTTCTCTGCCCCACCCTGACTGAGCCTAAATTACTTTCCACAGGTGACTAAAAAGCCCTGGATCAGACAAGAGGAGAGGAAACACAATACTGCAACCTAGGTAGATGTGGGCACCAGGCAGCAGGGAAACCGACCCCACAACTTCTACTTCTACATTTGATACTTGGTGGATGATGCAGGAATGGGGGGAATAGGTTCATCTGTTCAAAGGTCAGTAATTTTGACAGTAGCATTCCTCCTCTCCTGCATAGGCAAATTTTCTCTCGTCCCATGGAACTTGAATATTTTTTTTCTGCTAAGGAGTGAGTTTTCAAAAGAAGCTGAGAAAATTGCCTTTTCCTCTAGGAAGATGTAATAGAGTGCTAGTGCATCTTCTCAAGAGGTAAAAAAATCACTCCTCCTTGAACTGAATATTTTTAATTAGCTGAGGATGGAGATATGGCTGCAAAATGAAGAGGGAGGGGTGAGTGGGAATGGAGTTATTGCTGCAGTACGGCAGGATTGCAGTGTGCATATGTTTATAAAAGTTATTACTAATGATGAATGTTAGAACAAATATAAAATTATGATGCTTTCCACATAAGGAACAGTAAAAACCAAGAGTAATATACTGGTTTATGCTGGGATAGAGTTTATTTTCTTCCCAGTAGCTGCTGTGCTTTGGATTTCATACAAGAGAAGGTTGATACTACTGATACTTCTAGTTGTTAACAAATAAATAATTTTTTAGTTTCCCATGATCTGATAATGATCAAGTGTACAATGTAGCGAGACAGCTGACCCAAGCTTGGCAAAAGGAGGTCAATATCAAATAGCCTCATGCTCAATATATAAACGGGAAGTTGGCCAGGGATCAGGGTTCACTGCCTGGGGATCCCAGCCTTGGAACAGACTGGGTGTCAGCCTGTGCAGGTGGTGAGCAATTGAACTGTGCATTACTTTTGTATATATTATTATTATTACCATCATCATCATCATTCTCTCTTCTGTTTGCTGGCCTGTTAAACTGTATTTATCTCAGCCCATAAGTTATTCTTTTTTGCCCGATCCTCCTCTACATCCGAGTGGGTGGGGAAGGGGTTGAAAGAGCAACTGTGTGGTCCTAGTTGCGGGTTAGGGTTAAACCATGACAAGTGGCAAATAGGACTCAAGTGCTCTAGCAAAGGTCTCAATTTCTGTAAGATTTCTGCTAATACATGAAAGTAAGCACCATTAGCCAGAGGAGAAGCCACAGACGCTATTTGTCACAGAAATATAAAAACAGATACATTCACCAACAGATTGCAAATGACAAAGCTAGCCCACACATTTTCACTGGTTCTCAATCTCTCAAGACCATTTGTTCGCTGTATTAGCAAGAGATGAGCTAATCTGTAAGGGTTATCAGAATTTTTTAAATAAATTACCTTAGCAAGGAACAGGAACCATCTATCTGAAATATCATCATACCAACATTACTGATCTAACTATTACAGCCAGCCTACTACTTTATTACTATAAATGAAGCAAAGCAGAAAAAGGCAAAGCAGGGACTAGAGAAGCATCCATAATCACAACCAAGCATCATAAAGCCATCCAGTACATGCAATTCATGAACAGGCTGGTTGACTTTTCTCCCAGAGAAAGCACTGTGCTGTTCTGTTAGATGCATTATTTCATTTCTGTATATCATCTTGACTCAAAGAAAACAATTCTGACATGAGTGGAACATGGGGTTGCTAGTGCTTTTATTCAAATATCAAGGGGATAGTTCCTGCTCCTTGTAAATAAAAGTATCTTTCCAGGACTGCAGTTACTTCTCACACTGAACAATGGGTTTGCACTAAGCGTATAATAAAGACCTGCAGATAAAAGTCGTAATTCACGATTTAAACAATGGGGCACAAGGTGGCATAAGGACAGAGAATTCACTGATTCTTGCTTCAGGCAGATCTCCCCACTGGTGCAAGACAGGCAGCAGGAAAGTCGCAGAAGCTCAAGGGGAAAGAAAACTTCACAGTCTGAACAAGCAGTGGGAAGACAAGCAGGGGCAAAAAAAACCAAAAAAAAAAAAAGCATGGAAGAGAGTTTGGGTGCTCAACACCTCTTAAACCAGCTCTGTAACTACACACAGAGGCCCCTCCTCTTTGATTCAACTCTTTTACGTTTGTATGTACTCATGCAGTTTTAATAAAGCCTTATGAAACAATAATCAACAAAACTACTTCTCACACAGTTTTTTATTTCTCCTACACAAAACAAACTCCAAGACCTCTGGTGTACAGCTGGCCTCTAAAATCAAATGAAGTAAAAATGCCCAGATAAAACCTGGAAATTCCCAAGGCACCCAAAATCTAGAAATATTTAGATGTTGGAATTGCCCCTTCTGTCACTTTTAAAGGCAAACTTCTGATGAATCACATATTAAAAATCCTTGACACGATCTCACTGTGTTATGAGCTCAACCTGTGATTTGATAACACAGGTACAGGAAAATCTGAGGTGACGTTGTGTGCTAATGTCCTGATGCCACCCTGACCAGGCTGAGTGAAAACATCACAGAAGGAGCAAATTATTTGCCACATCTTGAGCAAATTGAGGCTTTGAGCAACCTGATCTAGTGGAAGGTGTCTCTGTCTATGGTGGAGGGGTGAAACTAGGTGATCTTTAAGGTCTTCTACAAACTAAACAATTCTATGATTGTATGACCACTCAGCTGAGCCTCACAGGGATCCTGCAGATGCCTGGTATTTACTTGCAAGACGAGTGCTTCAAACTCTCTCTGTCAAGGCCTGTTAGGGTTCTGCCCTTGATAAGAGGATAAATTCCTTTGTGAAGTGGTTTGTTGTTCAGAGAAAGGGCAAAGCTTGCCTAGTTTTGACCATATGCGAGGATGACATTAAAAAAAGGTACATAATATCACTAACTGGAAAATGATGTCAAAATATGTGCCTTACTGACCTGACAGTTATGTGAAGATTTGCACAGCCAGTACCTCATAACCACTTCTGTGGATATGCCGTGACCAAGGCAACAGTTACTCTGGAGAATAGTGTAACAAAAGGAAGCACCTTTAAAAGGTACAGTGGTATCTCCGAAGTGAGCAATTTTCCCTATACATTTTAAAAATCTAGAGTTTTGTGGTTTGGGTTGGGTTTCTTTCTAAAATGTCTTCAGCTTTGCACAATTAAAAATAATTGCAAAAATTATTATTATGCTTTAAGTGATTTTAATTTCTGTTACCCTGCACCACCTGCAGCAAATGCAGAAGTACCTGTAAGGCAGACAAAGATTGCAACTGGATATGCAGTATTGTAACACCTATCTGTGCACAATTATTCTAAACAAAACACTCTGGTATGTTTTGAATTTAATAGACAATCTATTAAGGAAATAATGCACACCACAGTACTATCAAGACATACTGTTGATGCCCTTGTTACACATTCTTAAATGTTTAATAATAAATGAGTGAATTACAATTACAGAAATTGTAATAAATTTATATACCCATGTGTCTCTGTGTGTGTGCATCTTGATGTACATAAAACTATACAGATTATGTGTTTTAGCAATTAAAGCTATACATAATTAGAGAAAAGTACCAAAGGCTGTAATGATTTCTGTTGCCTTTTCACACCAAAAAAACCCCACATCATGCACAGCTGAGATATTAAATTTTTTTCTCTAGGTTTGCTGACAGGTTATACAATACATTGTTCAGATGTCACTTCTGAGAGTGCTGCTTTAAGAAATTAAACTGATTTTGTAAAGGTTTGAGGAAAGTGTATGTCTGAAAGTCTCAGTACCTCAAATGAGAGATTCCAGCTGAATTCAAACAGTAATGGACACTAAATCCCCATGCTCCCAAAAGCAGCAAGGATCATATCTAGCAAACACACTGAAAAGCTGCAAGGCTTCTAAACTATACTAACTCTTGATCAATACAAATTCAAGCACAACTCCTCAAAATCAAATTACCACCAGAAATATCTATTCTATTTGAACATTCTCTCTATTTGAGAAAATGGGTAAAAAGAAATGCGTCTTGGGGCTGTGAGTACTCCAGGCTATTTGGATCCTTCAAATCCTTTCTTGAATAATATGTATTATACCCGAAATGCATTGCAAAAGGAACTCCTTAGTACAAGCTACCTTCATTTTGACTCAAATCAGTACCACAATCTTGCCTCTGTTCAAAGAGCATCTTCAGCTAAGCCATTATCCCTAGAAGCAATATTGCTCTGAGAGGAGAACACAAAAGAGTCTCTCATTTTCCATGGGCAGCCAGTGGGTAGCTTGAGGTCTGAAGTACTAAGCACCCTCTTTTATCACCACAAAACTCAAGGGAGATGGTGAACCTTTCAAATGCCCTCCCTATTTCACAACAAGTGCCTGTACAAGCAAATCAAGCCCAGTCAGATATTGCAGGTAAGTGCTCAACCCAGGGATAAATGCTTTTCTTCTCCTTACCCTACTGGAGTAATTTTTGATCACGTATAAAACTCTTGCCCTGTTATAAAGGTCTCCAAAGCACAATCAAAAAGGTACAGAATACCTCTGTTTCCAATTTTGTAATCTTTTTTTTTAATAAGTTTTCCATCACAGGACAAATTAGAAAGATGGTAGCAGTTCCCAGCCCTCCCGTTTTGCTAACTGTTCCTCTGGAATACCACTGGAGAGATGAAATAATTTCTAAACTTGCTTCCACACTTTTTTAACAGACTTCTCATATTTGTAATGTAACAGATACTAAGCAGAATGGAACGGTAGCTTTTCCTGACTTATCTACAGCTTTCCAGCATGGCCTACAGTATTTCCTTGTAAATGCAGCTGACAGTTTTATACACATCAGCAGAATGATAAATACAAAATTTTATATTTTTTTATACTTTCCAGTATAAAAAAGAAAATAGCTTAAACAGAAATAAATTTATAAATAGAGACAACAGAGATCAATAACCAACTTTGCATTAGGAATAACTTTGTTTTTTCCCTAGACCATGTTATGTCGGGAGATGCAAAAGCATTTTTCTACACTTCTTAAACCAGTTCCTTGTAGACTACGCTGTAGATGTCAGAACACAAAAAGGCTCTGTTTTATACCAGGATGCTCCTAGTTCATTAATCTAGTAACAGTTCTGACATGGAGGAAAGCACATCTTTTACCATTTACTTCACATTTTCCAGTAGCATGTACCTAAAAACACTGCAGAATCCACCTCTCTCGCTCTGCCTTTCCCCCTCTCTCTCATATACTAAAACATACTAAAAACATGATTAACCATCTCATTTGTCCTTTACCCTAAAAGAAAGTAATATTTTGTATGATGCTTATAATGTTTTGAGTGACTTAACAGAACCAATAACACCTGTCATCAAACGTGCAAAATCGCAAAGGGAGATGCAAAGGCCTAGGTGATTTGCATCTAATTCGGTTTTGAAAACATGTCACTGTGTACCTTCTGAACGCTGAAATCTAATTTATGTCTTTATTGCACTACAATAAACTACTCTGGAGGAGTGGTGGAAGGGGCGGAATTACTCTCGAAAATCCAGCTAGCTCTCCAAGTGTAACTAGCTCTGTGCATTCTGACTACCACCTGTTCATAGCCAGCTAATCTGTTGGGCTGTCTCAAAAAAAGGTAGTTGAGGAAGGGGAGGTTTGGCTGGTTTCTTCCTGTTTGGAAAGTCATTTCCAAGAATTACTCCAACTTTCAATATGTAAGTATTGAAATTCAGCTCAATGTGTATTCAAACTCCAGAGCGTGCGGGTTTTTGTTCTTGATTTCAGCATGGCTGATTTCCTCTCACAACCCGCAGAACCACTAAGGAGGTCTCCATTAAAGCAAACAAGGTGCGTAACAGTGTACTACAGCTCAAAGTAGTGCATTTAACCAAAGCACTTGCACAAAGCCTTTGTTTATATTATCCCCTGCTAGGAAAGGTTACTATGCTAAAAAGATATTCTGGTACTAGAAATCATGGCAAAAGCTTGTCCAATAGTCTTCCTTCAGCAGAACTGAATTGAATTTCCAGCATGCTTGCCCCACCACTCATGAACTACATCGATTATGCTACATCGTCTCCTGACTTAGTTTATGAGGTGTAGAGAAGCTACTTTTGGAATAATTTCAGCCCTACCTGAGCCACACACTTGCTATTGGTTTACTTTATGAGAGACCCGCCAAGACCTGTGGAAAGTCCTTGGCACAAAAGCTCATTGGTGTACTCCATTTCAAGTCCCTGACAGGAATTCTTTATTGAATTCTTGAATTAACAGGGGTTTATGCCATGCATCCATGGACTGCCCTCTGTCTCTTTTCAAGGTATGAAGTGAAAGCCCACAATCATCTACTATATTACTTCTCCATTAATGCCCCCCAGCAGCAGCAATAAAACACAGACAGCGGAAAGAATATTTTTCACCTCACAATGGGCAAGTTCTTTCAGATTTTGTTTAAACTACAAAATAGTAGATTTAATTAGTTATTATTTCCTTAAAAGTTTTGTCCTTCCCCTATCTATCTCCTTCAAACTTCATTAATCTCCTTGACTGCTCTGCTCATAGAGAAAGAACAGATTAGGTTCCTTTAACAGACATTTTGTTTTCCTGAATAACTTTAAAAGTCTTTAACAAAACCATCACCGTTTTGTTAGACAGGATGAAGACTTTATTTTCTAACAAAAAGGATGGTAAAAGAGAGGGATGAAATTGGCTCTGTTGAAGATGGGGTAGTATCTCTAGTATTGTTTTCTGGGGAAAAATGCAGAACACCATACACCTGAATTAAAGAATCAGTAAAAAAAGCACTTTGAAAAAAAAAAAGAAAGAAGAGACTGATCATCTTCCCTATATTTAAAAATAAACACTGGGAACACGCACATGAGACAGAAAGAGTTGCCTTTTTTCGCTGTGGTCACTACCAAAGCAATTCTAATGACTGAAATAAAATCTAGTAAGGAACTTGTGTTACAGAGCCAGCACCTGATGGACCTTCCAGCAAACTACTGACTGTAGATAAGCAGCAAAACCAATCCCAGCTTTTCATGTGTTCTCCTCACACATCCTTTCCAAGTTATTTCATAAATGAGCAAAAAGGGACTTGTTCACAAAAAATCTAGAAATCATCAGATGTCAAATCAATTATTGGCCACCTCATGGCCAGTGAAAACTGTACTGTCAATTCAGCATTCACATTGCAAAGACTGAAAATAATGTAACAACTATGCTTCAGATACACATTTAACTGGCTGGTCCATCCACTCAAGACTGAGTTCATAAATGGCTTACTTTCCAGCATAATTCACATTACAAATAAGATCCACTGACCTTTAAGAGAGAGCAAGAAAAAAAAGAGCAAACCAAAGTCTGGTTTAACTGCAGGTGCAACTTTATGAAGCACAAGTTGAGGCATTTTCAATTATCTTTTATCAAATACTCAGTGAAACAGAGGAGATTAAATTAAGTGCACTTCAACTGAATCATTTTCTGCAAAATGAAGCAGCCTCAAATTGCTTGGCAACTCGATAAAAAGTAGAAAATCCTGCCCTTCTGTCATGTATGTGAAAGGCAAGTACAAATGTATTATATATTGCTTTTGTATGACATAAAGCTTTTATAAGATTAATATTATCTTAGCATTAAGAACATAAAGATACTAATGTTTACTAAGTAGGATTTAGTGCGCAAGAGAAAAAAACCCTTTGCGCTTAACTTCTTGAACATGTCTTAACAAAGTCCAAGACTGCCTCTGGGAATTTCCCAAAGCAGCAGAGATTCCATTCCTTACCCAGATGCAGGCAAGTCAGCAAGCTCAAACTCTAAATTCTCAAGTTTTATCACTGTCAATCATGTTCTCACAGAATAACTTTCACATTTTTTTCTTTATTTAAAGATTAGACTAACAACAATCTCAAAGACTGCTGGACTAATTGCACCATCATCCAAAATGAAGTAACGTGAGATTAAAGATTTGTCCCTAACTATACCTTGCTCGCCTAAATGCAGGTAATGTTGTATTTTCCACCCTTCCTCATCCTAGTTCAGTATAGCATATGAGAATAAAATCTTATAACCTAAATGATCATATTAACTTTTAGAAAGAATAATTTTTGACACTTTCAGTGCCACCACTTTCTCCCTGAGGCAGTATCGCACAACGTGCTTTGGCAAACCTCACCTCATTATCAGGCTCTTTCAGATCCCTGCTTTGATGTTACCTTTTACAGACGTAATCTTATAGAAAGCCTGTCAACCTCAAAACCAAAATATTCAGCTGCATGATGGCAGTTATTGAACTTTGAAGGCCTTCAAGTTCAAACTCAAATCTGTTTTCCAGTTGTGCCCTCTGGGATGTGTTAAAGAATCACAGTACATGGGTATCCAGTCTCTTTTCGTTATCAGATCTTAAAGTCTGTGTCACCATCCTAATCATTTAAAGATATTTAAATATTAAAATGAGCGCTTAATGGCAAAACCAAAGGATAAATTCTACATTTAAAGCTTTACAGTAAAACATAATAGCTTCTGATTTAACTCCTTTGGGGGGGAAAAGCCCTACTTACTACATTCTCAGTCTTACAAAAATGCTATTTTTAAATTACTCTAGTCCTACACTTACACTTTGTATGTTGGTGATGGACTATCAGAATCTACCTTGCCCTATCATCAAGGGCAGACATGCATGGAGATCTGTTAAATTGAATCACAAACTCTTAACCAGTAATCATCACTTGAATTGGCAATCTCAGTTGACAGGACAAACAAAACAGCAGTGAATTTATGGTTTTAGTATTTCCCTCTCCTGAAGGCAGCCAAAATGATCTGACACATTTACGCATGTCAACTTTAGCAGCAGATGTCAAGCAAGTTAAGTTGTTTGTCTCTTTTTCACTCCCTCATGCTTAAAACCTTCCCAATGTATCCCAGAATGTTTCCTGACTAGAAGCTATGTGTAAAGCCATGTTTTCAAGAGGAAAAAGAAATAAAAAATTTTTTGGGCTAATCCAGCAGGCAAGAAGAAAGTGTTGTTCCTCACAGAACCACAAAGAAGGGGATGATGAATGAGTTTTTTGAGGTTCACAGAGTCCCAGAGAATGGAAAGAAAACACTGCATATCCTTCTTTTCCATATGAGGGACTGTGTGTTATTTTATAATGCCACAATGTAGATAAAATATATTATGCCTTCCTCTACCAATGATGGGCATTGGCAGAGATCCTGCAAAACAGAACTGATCTGGTTTCCACAACATTCCCTCTTTTCCTCAAACTTAACCTTGAAATTTTTTGCATGCGCATTGGACTGCATCCAAATTCACTCTTTGTGGGATTCCCCAGTAATGAGATAATAGAAACATACTGAAATCACAACTCCAGCAATGCTCACATATAGAGCAACTTCAAAATGAGCAAGATTTAATTGATTGATAGACATTTTAACACAAGAGCAACAGGCCTGTTTCCCAGTGCACCGTGTCTATTAGCTAATAATAATAAATTACTTCTCAAAGCATATGAGAGCTGTATTGTGTAAAACACCAACAGTTCACTCAGTTGAACTAACGTCATACATTTACCAGCAAAACACAAGATGTGTTCGATTTATTCATTGCAAAAAAAACTTGTCACAGGAAAAAAAACTTACTATCAAAAAGCAGAATATATACTTGTGTATATATATATATATATATTAACTGAGGGAAGTTTAAATGTTTTTCCTATGGAATTCAAAATGAACCAGGACATGCGATCACACTTCCGTTCGGTTTCTTTTTGCAGCACTAAAAAGTGAAGTCTTTCATCCATGCTATTTAACTCTACCTGGCTAGTTGATAAATTACATTTCAAACGCAATACTTGAAACACATTCTCTCCCTCATTTTTCCATCTTTAGAAGCATATATTGGAAAAACTCTAATGGCAAACCACAAGCACAGAATAAATGCATCTATAAGGCAATGACAGAACAGGGGCATGCATGTTTCTCTGAATAATATAGGCAAATATAATTAATTGAAAATACAAAAAGCCAAAATAAACCCCCACTTGGAAACAACAACCAACTTCTCTTGCAGCAGTATTTCCAAACAGTTATTTTGGTTTAAACACTCAGAATCTCTTTAAAGGTATATTTATACGTAATGCACATCCCAAGACTATCTTTCAAACAGGAGGCTGCATTACCTGCCTTTTCCTCTGTACTACTGATGTTTTTTCTTTCTCCTATTTCCTTTTCATGAAGCCTTAGGCCCAAGGAAAGGCTTACTCTTTTCTAGAACTGAAAATAACCCCTGAAGATCTGATAGCTTGCATTAGCTCAGCACTCCAAGGTTTGCCACAGAAGCCAGGCAACATTCACCCTCAGAGATTCCACCAAGAAAATTCCTATTTTTTTTCCCCCAATATAAGGATTTCCAATGAGAATAACTCTCCTCCTCTTAGGGACAAATTATTTCAAAGATAGTCTGTGAGTCTTCAGAGCTGGTATGGGGACACCAGGGATTTGGGGTTGGCTTTTTTCTTTTGGTTGTTTGTTTTGTTTTCTCTGGGTTTTTTTTGTGCTAACAGATATCAAACCAGATACCTAACATCTCACTATGTTTATATAAACTAGTATCATCATCATAATACAATCAAGTTTTTTTGCTAGAGTAGGATTATCTCCCACTTTTGAAAACAGAGGAATGGAATCACCTGGAGCTGAAGACCTTTGAGACATGTTTTTTGTAGATGCTCTCAATGGATTGCTTTCTCTCAGATTTTTAATTCACTTTTTGAATTCTTGGGAACTTTCATCATAGTTTACCATGGCATTCAGAACAGCTTGTGATAGACAAGCTATAGCTTAACTACTCTGCATGGCAATCCAGAACTGCTCTAAACATTTAAGATGTAGGCACACCATTGTACAACAAAGTCTTAGGACTTGTTCTTCATCCTTCCCCTAGTAATAACCTGCCATTTGATTTGCAATGCACTACTTAGCATTATGGAGCATCAAGCTCCTGCCTTCCCAGAGTGGAAGATGATCTTGGAGCGACATCTAAGTGGCAAGAGCCAGGTCAGAGGCTAGCATGGTAAAGCTGTTAATTTTCCCATGTGTGCACTCATATTCCTCTAACATTTCATTTACAATTTTGTGGCTCAGTTAAGCAGGATAGGAGGGTGGTTGCACATGTCTTTAGAGTTGGCCCTTTACTGCCCTGAATAAATTAGTACTTCATTACCTCACTGTTCAAATGCTCTTCCAGATCATTCATACAGCCAACACAACAGGGAGCAGAAATCTCATCGTATTTTTCCAATACGTATTACAAGGTTTCCAGCTTTCCACAGTTGATACTGCCTATTCCAAAGTATATTTATACTTGGAAGTTATCATTTAACTTGACATTTAAGGCTACAGAACACAGTGCTTTTCTGCAGGGGAAAAAACACCCCACTGTCTTACTCATACTCTTCATTTTTGGCAGTCTCTCTCAGAAACACTTTGTCTCATCACAGAGATCATTATCCTGAGATGATGCAGCCTCTGTGCACAAATGAGCTATGTGCCATTATGTCTCTCATGGTAACAGACCTGATTCCAGTTTCACACTGTTACAACATATCACACTTTGTCCTTATTTCATTGCTCTTGATTCCATTAAGAATGACAGTTTGATCTATTATCAAGGACTTGGTTCAGAAGGAATGCAAAATAAGGAACTCCGACTTCAGGCTAACTGTTGAGCCATGCTACTTAGAAAACCAGACTACAATTGTTTAAATGTCATTTATATGCAAGAAAAAGGTTTTTCCATGCTTATATTCATTTTGGCTTTTGCCAATAGACTTTCCATCTTGTTTTGTAAAATTTCAAGTCTATTACCTACTGCAGTCTCAATGCAAGAGGAGCTAACAATCCACGGGCGTCTTGCCCCAGCCAGCTCCGAAGAAGAGATTTATTTTGAAAAGCGTTAACAAAACACAGATTGGCACACCTGGTAAGGCTTCACATGTTTGACCAAGGTAGTAGGTACCAGGAGTGAGGAAAAGCCACTAAAAAGTTAGGTACTTACAGTTGAAAGGAAGTCTAACTTGGCAGTTTAGGCCTAACAAGGACAGGGTATAGGGCTTGCAATTTAAGTTACAAAAGATTAATAAAGTGGGACTGTCTCATAAATTGGATGTACATGGCTGAAGCTTAGATGAATGTCTAATACCTAGCAGATGAAAGACAAAAATCGACAGCCACAGAAATCATTAATATAACTTCCAGTCAACATATCTTGGTTTCATGCAATATACAGATACAGTTCAAGGAGACAGTAGATTTTTCTTCCACACCCATCAGTTTCAGCAGCTGATAATTTTGTGTATTTAATAGAGAACAGGTACAAACAAAGATCTGGATGCCAGGATTATAAAGTTTATAGAAAAAAAAATTAAGGCAGTAATTTCCTCTATATAGCAAAGCATCCTCACTCTTCCTGCTGCTAGTTATGTTACAGTAGTCTCCAGCACTACAACACCAGAAATTATCAAACCTTTCAGAAGAAAACATGAGACCAACATTGGAGGGCTACAATACAGAGATGATATTATGAATAGAAATTCATGTTTCTGTGTGATGAGGTACAATCTAGCCCTTCAATTACAGAGAGGGAGAACTGGTGCCGTCCCTCAGTGTGCCTAACTGCTCTTTCTCTTCAGACTCCTACTCATGAGTATTTCAGAGGCCTTTATAAAACATTTGGCTGCCAAAATATTTAAATTACTTTTCAACCCATTAAAATGTGTTCATCATGGTACCATTATGTTGTGGTTTAAGCTCAGACAGCAACTAAGCAGCCACATACTTAGGTCCCTGCTCCCTGTAGTGGGATTGAAAGGAGAATGAAAAAAAAGTAAAACTAATAGGTTGAGAAAATGACAGTTTAATAGGACAGCAAAAGGGAGAATAATAATATAGAATATAAAAATCAAGTGATGCACAATACAGTTGTTTGCCACCCAATGACCCATGCCCAGCCCATCCCCGAACACAGGATTGCCCTCCCCTAGGCCAGCTCCCCAGTTTAAATACTGAGCATGATGTCATATGGTCTGGACTATCCCTTTGGCCAGTTTGGGTCATGTGTCTTGGCTGTGCCCCCTCACAACCTCTTGTGCACCTCCACACTCACAGAGCACAGGAAGCTGAAAAGTCCTTGACTTAGTATAAACACTACTCAGCAACAACCAACAATGTCAGGGTGTTGTCAACATTATTCTCATCCTAAATCCAAACCACAGCACTAATACAGCTACTAGGAAGAAAATTAACTCTATCCCAAGCCAAAACTAGGGCATATTAATAATCTCATCACAGACCACACTTTTACAGTGTTTCACAGGTAGTGCATTCTTCCACAGAGTGTATTTTTAGCACTTCTGTACTGGAAGGAGAGAAGAAACAATCTGAGAACTAAGCATGCGGCACAAAGGACACAAGCAGCACTGTGTATCCAGACATTGGTTTGCCACTGGTGCAGTCTGCATGGGTCTCCCTCTATTCACTCTGAAAGTACGCAGCTGCTGACAGTTGGTAAGCTTGCATGATTTTGTTGCTTTAATCCAGCAGGGAAGGGAAGATTAACACAAGGAAACTGCAGTAGAGGGTGCAAGGAGTTCAAGCAGGACAGAAGACAAAAGCAGAAGAGGCGACAGCCTCTGCTCCTGAGTCTCCTGTCACTCCTAATAGTATTTGCAGAAAATCCAGTGCAACAGCATGTTGACTAAAGGACTTCATCTAAAGAAAAAATTGTCCTAAATTTATTTATAATCTTAGTCTTTTTACTATTTTCATTAATCCTGCATTGTTTTTGATTTACATATTTAGATTCTGTGTCCAGTCTTGTTTTAAGCATCTCCAAATATGGAGACTCTACAACTCTTCTATGGTCTGATCCTCCCGAGTTCTCTCAGCCTTACTTCATGTGAGAGATGCTTCAGCCCCACAGCCAATTTTGTGGCCCTTTGCTGGTCTCACTCCAGTGCATCCCTCACTTCTCTTGTACTGGGGAGCCCAGAACTGGACACAGCACTGCTGGTGTGCTCTCACCAGTTCCGAGTAGGGTTGATCCTGTAACTGGGTTCTTCCTCCTTGTGCCAAGATATCCCAACACAGCTGAAAGGCTGGTGGAGAAGCATCAGTGTTTCATACCACATACAAAGACATCAACTGATATTTAATAATGAACACTTGTATAGATTGCTGTACTGCATAGAGTGATCTGACACACTACTAACTTGTAGTAATTCATTATCACTTACACAGAATAATGTCATCACAAGCTAAAATGACAAGTGCACTAAGCTTTCAACTTGGAAGTCAGTAGCATTGGTCAAAAAGTGACAAAATCCATGAAAAGCTGAGTTACAAACATGAATTTAAATTTCAATTAGCTACATCCTGCTAACCAGAGCATCCATTTGCACTCTGTCTCAACTGACTATCTCATCTCATATTCTGACGCATAGAAATAATGGTATTCTGACATTGAGAACTGCTAACTAAAGGAAATCTGGCAAAGAAGAACATTTGTGTTTCCTTGATAAAAAAATAGCTACAAGAAGTCAGTCAAATGTGCAGAACAGTTCCTTCCTTACTCAACACATACAACTTAATGGCACAGAAACAGGAGTTAAAATTCAGAGGCCAAGGGAAAGTATATCACAAAGGACATGAAAAAGTGAGAGGCCTGGGTAGATTGAAAAGAAGATCTCAAGAGATTTCACTTGTGGTCACACAGCTGACAGTGGTACAACAACACATATGTAAACAGCAGCTGAAAAGGTATTTGCACCTTAGAAATGCTTTCTCTGCAAGCTCCACTGTTTGGTACTGACATTATGTAATCTGCTTTGTGACAAGGCTGTGTCCCACTATCCTAACTAACAATGCAGAACCAGCAGCTGAAACCTGTAAGAGCAGGTGCTGGATTCTCTTCTGACTCATGCATCATTGAAAGAACTCTTTAATTGCAGAACCTCTGTGAAACAGGAACAACTTATGTACTAAAAATGCATAGTATATGTATATTTTTCTATTTACGTGCTCTAGGCTATGACTGAAAGGCTTAGCAATTATAAGCTGAGAAAACAAACAAACAATCAATTTTATTTTTACCTGAAGACTGAGCAAGTTTGTTCTGGAGAGTCTCTTAAAAGAAAACATAACTCAATCACATCAATCATGCTTTAAAAAGCATCTGTTGATCTACTGTTGTAAATAAAGCTCTTTGATGTTAAAAAAAATCTCACATCTAAGCACCTAAAATTCTCTTTTGTCACACAAAAATATTACTTTAAACCACTAAGGGCTAAACAAATATACAGAATCAGTTTCTTAACTTTCATTTTCACTCAACACATAATTAAAATGTTAAATAACACGTACATACCAACTTAACAATAAACCTAGAAGTACCTTGTTTCCTCTGGTCTAATATATGGTGAGGGCAATCATAAAAGAAGCAGGAACACCCAAAGACTCCCAACACACACTCCCTCCCAACCCTAAAAACAACAACTACAAAAAAACAAACAAACCCCCCAAAACCCTAATCTATCTGGACAAAATATAGGATGGGGTGATCATGTCACTGGAAAAGGGAAAAGTAATGGATGTAACCTATCTGGACTTCTTTAAAGCCTTTGACATGGTCCCCCACAGCAACCTTCTCTCTAAATTGGAGGGATATGGATTTGGTGGGCAGACTGCTCGGTGGATCAGGAATTGGTTGGATGATCTCATTCAGACAGTAGTGGCAACAGCTCGATGTCCAGATGGAGATCCATGACAAGTGGTGTCCCTCAGGGGTCCATACTGAGACCAGTGCTGTTTAATATTCTCACTGATGATACAGACAGCAAGATGAAGTGCGCCCTCGGCAAGTCTGGAGATGACACCAAGCTGAGTGGTGCCGTCATGCCAGAAGGATGGGATGCCATCAGAGGGACCTGGACAAGTTGGAGAAATGGGCCTGTGTGAACCTTTTGAAATTCAACAAGACCAAGTGCAAGGTCCTGCATCTGGGTCAGGGCAATCTGTGGTTTCAATAATACAAGATGGGGGATGATGTTATTGAGAGCAGACTTGCGGAGAAGGACTTGAGGGTGCTGGTGGATGAGAAGCTCGACACGAGCCATCAATGTGTGCTCACAGCCCAGAAGGCCAACTGTGTCCTGGGCTGCATCAAAAAAAAAAATCCCTTCCTTTCAGAAGCTAACTGGGTAAATCTTTCATGGTAAAACTTGGAAAAATATAACATACTATCGGGATTTAATGAGTGCAGGACTATCTACCACTTATGGAAACCTTACCATGAAGCAGGACTTTATTTGTGCAACTCCAAGTTATAACTGTGCCATTATTCTTCCAATAACACACAACAAAAGGAAACAGCAAATGTTGGTTATAGTTTACTATACTCTAATTCCAAGAGGACAAAAAAACCCTAGCATATTATCAACATCTAAACCAGACAGTGCACAGTCAGCAGATTTATCAGTTGGTTATCAACACTTAAATCATCTTTTTATGTCTAGGATATGATGGACATGGGGAAATCAATTTGTAGGTTTTTCCAGAAAAACGATAAACTGCCTTTACTCTGTTAAAAAAAAGTTCTGATTTAAATACACCTACAGAGGAATGGCAAGGGGGCAGTATTACTCTTAAAACATCTATATTTCTAAATTAAGAAACTCACAAACATGTTCTTGGAAATGAATATTAGCTAATGACAGATTTCAGGTGTGATACTGCTACCTCCAGAATAAGGCGGCCAGTCAGCATTTCTCATTCTCTATTTTAACTTCTATTTCACAATCAATTACAGCAAGAAAGAAAAATGTATGAGACTATTTCACTGAGCTGTATTCCCTACTGCTCTAATTTCACAAAATTGGAAGACACAAATGCACACGCACACAATGGAAGAGATTCACCAGTTGAATACTTAGGCTTTACATACATGGTACCTCTGATATCCTTATTTTTCCACAGTTACAATTACTGGCCTTCCTATTCATATTAAATATTGCTGTCCATATGCCATGAACATCTCTTTAAATGGAAGAGCCAGTTGCAAAAAGGTATTAGAAACTTCATTCTTTCCAACATGAACATACATGACTGTCACCAGAAAAGGAAGGAAAAATAAATTCCAGGTATATAGCTCATTCATAATGAATAAAATAAATCCCTGCACATGCCCTTCATGTGACCACTGTTTGAAATCAGTACAAGACAGAAGAATAGGATGACAACCTCTTCCTCTGAACACAGCAGCCAAGGAAAGGGAGAATGTGCTGCCTGGGGGAATGCCATGAGATGGCAGCGCTCACTCAAACAGCAACTTCATATTTACTTTAAAAATCTCCTGCAAGTGCCAGGCACAAGTTTACAGTTTTTCTATCTGCTTTATAGCAAACAAAGCAGTTGCCAAGATAAAGCCATTGTGCCCAACTAAGCAGGGTTACAAACATACAAACATTAAGCTTAAAAGGTAACAGGAATAGCAATAAACTACAACTCACCTCTCTTCAGCCACTATAAGAGTATATTGAAGTCAAAGTATGAAAACACTCATGCCAGTTTGAAGGCAAATGATACAAAGAAGTGGACAACCTCTGGTTCTTTATGTGATTCTGCTGTGTAGACAGACCTATCTGCTACCTCCTGCATCCTGACATCGGGGCTTGACTTTGCCAGAGACTCTTCCCCTTCTATGAGGTTCTGTAACTCACCCCCATACAAGGGATTATAACATCCCACCTGTACCAGAAAATATTGCTAAACATTATAAATTCAAAATTAGCTTTAGACCATGTAACAAACTGCAAAAGCACAAACAATATATTTCGTCTACATAGCAATAGTTCTAGCCGTATTTTTTCACTCTTTTCTTTTTCCTTGTCAATTTTTTTTGGAATTGAGATGAAAGGGAGATAAAGGGAAAACAAGGTTTTATTCCAAACTCCAACTATGCCTGAATTTGCAACCAAGAAGTCTTCCTATATCTTAAGTCTCTTGTTATCCTCCATTAATAACAGCAGAAATTGAATATCAGGTTCTAAAAATTACAGTTGTGTATCACTTTCAATGTGCTTTTGTCACTGTAAATCCATTCAGTTTGTCGCTGTCCCCATGATTTTCTTGCAAAAGCAGGTTCCAATTTTGGTTTATGTCTAACAGTTGCAAAGTTGTCTGTTTTCTCTGTTGGCAGACAAAATATAGGACATTCTGCATCTAATCTATAGATTATAACCATAACCATCTTTTCACAGCACTCAGAAGGAGGAAGCTGAAAATCAGATGAATCTATCAGATGTTCATTTTCAATTAAAATACAAAATGAAGGAAGTTACGTTTTAGCCCGAGTGCTTTTACTAGAAAAAGAGGACTAGGGGGATGCAATCAGGACTTTTTCTCAATGTTGGACCTCCCTTATTTCACCAAGGACCTCTTTACTTTCTGAGTACTAAGACCACAATGAAATAAGAACTCATCTAGCTTTGCCTGACCTTGTTACAAAATTATAGTTGGGTCATATTTAGACTTCCAGAGATGACCTAATATACTAAACATCAAAGCTAGACCAACTTATTTCTTCGTGCTTTGCTAAATGAACCTGAAAGTAAGTTCAAGTCCAGAAGACTGGCTCTCATACGCTGTAAACTGGCTCTGTCATGAACCTGTAACATGATTGCAAGGAAATTTCACAACTTGTACTCTTTGTTTGCCTACTTTGCATCTTGTCTGAGAATTCAGGCAAACCAGAACTGAGATCATGAAATGAGCTTTTTTACCATCCCATACAGAACATTAAACAACTTTCCAAGTCTTCTTGAATTTTCCACCAACAAAATAGATATTGAGACAGTGTCCTAAAGTGCAATGTGATCCCAGAGCAAAGACTTCAACTACAAGACCACCTAGACAAAGCTGATTCCTGACATATGATTACCTACAGATGTGCATGACTAACGGTGCTGGTTTTGGCTGTGGTAGAGTTAATTTTCTTCCTTCTATCTTTAGGCTTCCTTTACCAGTGTTTTGACAGCATGATTGAGCTAATTCTACAGTATGAATCTCAGACAGGTTAGATTTGTGCTCCACATGCATGTTTCTCTCCACCATCTAGAAAAGGAAGGGAAGGCAATCAGCTGAGGTGGAGACACAGGGCAAGATGAACCCAGCTCCAAGTCTCTACACATACATTAGAAAATGGCCTTTCATGTTTAGCAAAGGTCTCTTGCAGCTACCATCATACAGTTTCAGCAATGAAGTCAGTTAAAGATTTGTCAGCAGAGCAAACCAAACCAAATGCCCCACTGGTCCCAGTCCATCCTCTGGTTATATACAATGTGACAGGAGTACACGTAAACACTGGGCTATCCACCTATTTGAATGCTTACAGGACAGTAATCAGAAATGAGAAGCTTTTTCTCCTATCTATGGCTTTTCTGTGAATTTCTTTTGAAGAAGATGAAAACCACACTACCCACATACATAATACCTACAGCAGGGGAAACTGTCAGCTTCCATCAGCCTCCCACTAAGACAACTGACACCATCTGAGCTCTGAGGTTTAATCTAACTCAAGTAAGCTAACTTCCTGAACCACACTCAGCAAAATATATTTTACGTTTTCCCTTTCAGGAATCTCTTCCTGCCCCCCACTATAAGAATATTAGAACAGTGCTCAGAGTGACTAGCTCTTTTGGAAACTGATTTTTTTAAGTGACATGACAGACTGATCTGTGAAGAAAGCAAAATTAATGCCTTCATCTTCAACCTATATGCTCACGTCACATGTCTATTACTAGGCATCAAAAATAAGTATAAAATCCTGACAGCATGAAACATATAAGTTAGAGGGAACGGGTATACTCTAAAAGCAAACTTAGTTAGAAGGAAACTGAAAAGTTAAGAAGCCATTAAAAAATTAATAAAATATTGCCCAAAAGTACAGATAAGAGATTAAAAACCCTACTTGTTTTCTCCATTCTTCTTCTAAGTCTTTCCCTGAAGTCTGTTGCTGTTACAGATGTATTTTGCTCAGTTGTGCATTTGTTAAACCAATTAAGTGCTGTAAGGCTGTGCTCCTGGGATAAAAATCTGGGCTAGTTTTTCCTCTTTCTGGTATAAAAAGCTTCTACAACCAAATAAAATCTTAAAGGTCAGAAGCAGTTTCCTTCCCCAACCTCGCAGGTTTTCACATATGCATGTCCTAGTTGTGGGACTCTAAATGGCCTCTAAAAGTAAGAGGATGGTGAGGACATCTTTAGAAGCAATATGGTCAAGACCACACCCATTAAGTTTCAAATCACTGCCTTAAGAAGACCTGCTGATGTAACCTCACAGCTGCAACCCTACTTGAATTACAGCAAGTGCAATAGTAAAGCTGAGCATTGTACTATCTACAGACTACATGGAAAACATAAAGCAAAACCAGCTTTGCGTATGAAATACCTTTAAATCAGCAGATGAGTGATTGGCCAAGCAGCAAGTTTTCTTGATATTTCAATTTTACTTTTAAATTTGTGTTTAGATTTTTTTCATTTAAAGGTAGATATTCAGTAACGAAGCAGAGCTTTTATAGATGCTTTCAAGACAACAGTCGACAATTTGAGCTTTCCTCAGAGCTGACAGGAGAAATTCTGTGTATCTCTACCGTGTAAAATAACTAACTTTGGTAGCTTGTTCCTACACACTCCAATCACAAATCTGCAACATTAGGGCAGCACAACTTGCATTCACAATATACCTGTACATCATCTACTTTAACTGATAGAAAGATACTAAAATCACATCAGCTTTATTGGAAGGGCACAATCACAACAGACTACCCAAGGTCCTATTCAGGAAAAAAGTGTTATGTATCTACCTCTGTAAAAAAAACCAGAAATTAAACTGGAAGCCTCTTGCAGAAGGGGTCAGAGAAAACCCTAGCTAGAAAAAAAAACTTTTAGTCAGCTTGCAACAACTTTCACTTTCTATTGTATACATATTTAAGCAAGCAAGGGTGAATGAAGAATGAGATGATTCAGCCAGTTTCCTTTCGTTACTATCTTGATAGCAAGCTACCAATTGTCTTCCAGTCCGCATTTCCTATGCCACTTCTGCGAGAACCATCCCATGTTAGAATACCATTATCCCTCCTCTGGGCTCCAAGATGCTCTCCTCTGAAGCCTTGCTTCCACTGTGACCCCCACCGCCCACCCCCATTTATGGCATTGCCTCTGTCAGAGCTAGGAAGGAGCAACCAGAAGATGCAAAACTGGAATAGGGGCAACAAGTCCTCCCAAGATGCTCATCCAGAAGTCTGAAGCAAAGGTTTCTGCCCCACTCTGAAGAGCAGCATCCTGAGTTTGCTTTCCACAATGGGTCTGAAGGTACTGCTCTGCTTCCTCTCCTACCCGAGACTGCAGCTGCACCACGCCAAGTCCAAAAGCTGCACCAGGCTGCCGCACAGCAGCTCACCATAGCCAGCTGCCAGTCAGAGCGGCACCAGTAGAGCTGAGCTCCCCGAGATGCTCGCTGGCAGCTGCCCCTGCCTGCTGCTCAGGCTCTCAGCCAGAGAGGGATCAATATAACATCTGGACCACAAGGTTACTCAAGGATGGGGAACCAGCTCAGAGGATGCTGTGGAGAGAGAGCAAGAGAGGGCTACAAGCGGAAAAATGACAAACTCTGTCTTTCCCTCATGAAACAGAAGGTACCAATGGGTTGAGAGATAATTACTGAAGAGTAATTATACTAGAAACAGATTACTTCTGTAGATTTCCAACATTTTTTTTTAAATTAAATTCTATCAAACATCAGTCTTCTTGCTTTTTCCTGCTCATTTTCCCAGCAGTGGAAATTTTCGAAACTGGCTGCGAAAGCATCGTGGCAGCAAGCAAGCTCTGGTTCACAAACACTTTGTTGAAGGTTACGTCCTTTGAGAGGCCTGTATCAGAAACGGTGTGGGCAGCAGGAGCAGCCAAGTGATCATCCTCTGGTACTCAGCACTGGAGAGGCCACACCTCGAGCACTGTGTTCAGCTTTGGGCCCCTCACTGCAAGACAGACATTGAGCTGCTGGAGTGTGCCCAGAGACCGGCAACAAAGCTGGTGAAAGGTCTGGAGCACAAGTCTATCGCTCTCTAAAGCTACCTGAAAAAGGAGGTTGTAGCAAGGTGGATGTTGTTCTCTTCTCCCAAGTAACAAGTGATAGGACAAAAGGAAATGGCCTCAAGTTGCAGCAGGGGAGGTTCAGACTGGATATCAGGAAAAATTACTTCACAGAAAGGTTTGTCAAGCATTGGAACAGACTGCCAAGGGATATGATTGCATCGCTATCCCTGGAGGTATTTAAAAGACATGTAGACGTGGCATTTAGAGGTTTATTGGTGGACTTGGCAGTGTTAGGTTTATGGATGGACTTGATCTTAAAGATCTTTTCTAATGTAAATGATTCTGTTATTCTGAGTGTCATATAGGAAACGGGGAAAATTAAGAATTCATGGAGCCTGATTTGGATTAAATAATATTTTGTTTAGACTAAGAAAACTTGAACTAAAGGAAATTTTATGTCAAAATATGTAATTTCTTTCTAAATGTCAACATTAACTTCTCCTCAACTTTTCAAATATAATTTCTCCGCAAGAGATAAACCACTGCATAAAATCAAAGTGAATCCAGAAATCCTTTAGAGTTTTCTAAAAGTGCATTTACTGCCACAAGCACCAACTGAAAATTTTGCCCAATTTATATTGCGTGATGATCTGAGAGTTTCCAGGGCAAAGAGGAAAAAGGACATTGTTTTCATAAATCCTATTGCAGGTTTAGACGAAAATCAATATTTTCACAGGTCCTGTGGTAAGGAGAAACCACACCACCAGAACAACTTACTCATGACCAAAACCTGCAAGAAGCTGCAAGAATCTCTCAGATGTCTTTAAAAATTATTCCCTAGTTGAAAAGTATTACCTGTTGAAAGTAGACAATTATATATATGAGCAAAAAGTCCAGCAAAATGGATTTAACTGCAAAACTGAACTGAATTTATATGTGCAATACAATCTTTGGTTCTGTAGATTACACCTGGCTGATACAGAGGAGTTTTTGTGAGGTGTGCCCACATTCATGTTATCTATGACTTATTAGCTCTCAGAGAAAAATATCTAGATTAATTAAAGGAGATTTGCCATTATTTTGAAATAGAATTCCTGCCACTATAAATTCTGTGTTGAAATCACAACATCAGTGTGTAATAGCTTAGATGATAAAAAAACTTTTGTTCATTTTCTAGTTCATATACCTAAAGCATTTCTTCAGAAATGGAGTAGGAGGATAGCAATGCATTTTTCCTTTTCACTGCAGATAATTACGCAGCCACAGCCCTACTAGTCTCATGCTGCAGCTCCCAACACACACAATCCATGCAACCAGCACGAGTGTCTTACAAGGTTTGAGATTGGCATTTTCAGTCCTGCAGTTTGAAGGCAGTTTTTATAGTCCCATCCCTACACAGGCAACGGCAACAATCCACAAGAAATTCAGTGTCCCCACACAAAGTTTCAGGATTGGGGGTTCAGCATATTCTTAAGCTAGGAATCCCTATCTAATTGAGCCCTGTTTAACTTCAGGTGTTAGTTTTGCAAATATTTGCTTTGCTGTTAAATTGATCCCACTCACCTCTAAGAGTTCATGTCATTTTCAAAAGATTTTTGTAAACAATGATTAATGCTTATC
This sequence comes from Tapera naevia, assembly GCA_033556795.1. Lineage (NCBI taxonomy): Eukaryota > Metazoa > Chordata > Aves > Cuculiformes > Neomorphidae > Tapera > Tapera naevia. Next base: position 6,779,160 of record JAUMJJ010000175.1, on the reverse strand, counting down.
ACTACCATTACTGTGGAGACGACATGGAGTTTGAGATAAATGGGGCAAACAAAAAAAAATCTTGTTTGATGCAAAAATAAATGCTTCGCATCCACAGTGATAGCAATTACATAGAGACTAGAGGTAACAGTTCTGGAGTCTTTGCTAGGATGGGCATCCAGCAGCTACAAATGACTTCGAATTTCATGATTTTTTTGTTCTCTCATAACAGCAGCAAGTATTTGTAATGAATAGTTTTGTTTACTTTCCAAACATGCTCCCCACCCCCAAGAAAAGAGGGAGCAACCAAAGCTTGAAAAAAACATGAGGCGTGTATTCCCACAGTACCAAAGGCAAGTACTCAGGGTTTCCAGTCCTATATTCTGAACACCAAAACTGCAATATAGCATTTTTTGATGTGCAAAGAACCAGCTGATGAGTCCCCTCAAGCTGGTTACTGAACTTAAAGATTTAGTAATAAAGATTCACGTCCAAAATCATCTTTAGGCTGTTTCCACTGAAGTATATTTATTCCAGGCTGTATCTGTACATGATTTTCTGAAGTGAATATCAATGGTATATTATAGAAACAATGAGGTTAAGAAAGGAAATGCTGATTGCATTGCTCAGAACATTCTCCTGACAAGGCAAGATTTTGTTCCTATTAGGAAGTTTATAATGTTTTATACAGTCCAACTTGAAAAATATCAAACAATATTTTTTTCAACTATTCTTGTCACCAACAGAGGTTTGATGGTCTTCTGCCTTTTTCCCTGAAAGAGTCCACTGAAATTTTTCATTGCAGTAGTCAAAGTTCTATATTTCTATTTCTCAAGCTTCATAATTTGAAAGCGTGTGCTGGTTCCAGACCCTCGGCATCAGTTTACTCCTTGCTTAAATAAGCTTAAAGAAGACCTTCAGTACTTTTGTTTCTAAAGGCATTTATAGACAGGAAAGGAATGCTGTAAACAACAAAAATTATTTACTCTGGACAACCCTGGAACATATGAGGCAAGTTCAAGATGCATTAATTGGGAAGGCTCTGGTGAGCAATCATCAGGAGCACCATATACACCTCTGGCCACCTACAATCAAGAAATAACTTCATACCCTAACAGGTGCAGAGCAGGGCCGTGAAGAGGATCACAGCAATCCTGGCTCTGTTTCATGAGAAGCTAAGAGTTCACCTCCTTCTACTATGCAAACTGAAAGTGGGGCGAAGGGAGGGAGATGGTTACTTGCTGTAGGAACCTGAGAGCTGTAAAGGGGAAAGATGGGCTGGAAAGAAACCAATGGACAGTGCTGACCAGAGCACACGCGGGTACAGATTGAGTCATAAATAAGAAGCTTGACAGACGAGTGCTGGAAAGGTCTCACACAGTCTTTGAATCCAGGTAAAGAAAGAAACAAATCTCAACAGTGTTAAAGTGGTGTTTGAACCATTTCTAGAGACGGCTGCAAGAGCACTGGCGCTGACAGATGAGCAGATTCAGTGCTCCAGAAGACATCCCTTCCTGATCCTGTAACTCCTCCTTCTGTGATTTTAAAATAATCCCCCCAGACACCTCATCAGTTGCCGTTACTGCTTTGTTAATTTTGTCAGTGGTGCCGTGCATACAGTGCTTTGCTTTTGCAAACAAGCCACGGAGTTCACGTAAGCGGCTTCCCAGAGGACCAGCAACTGCTAGTTCATTATCAACCAAGTATTTACATATGCACAAACACAGTGCAGAGCTCTAACAGCAATAAGGCAGCACTGCTACCGCAAGGAGAGGACATCAGCTCCTGAACTGGAGACAAGGCTTTCCTCAGAGATGAGCACTTGCAGTTATTGTTTGGGTTTCAGCAATGCTGGGCAGCACAGGCAGCTCTTACGCAGCCATCACTGTATCAGCATTACTCAGTGGCAACTACATAAAACACGCCTTTATATTTTATATAATTTTATATATATTTCATATATATTATTCTAATAATTTCTAGTGCACACAGACATACAATAGACTTAAGTATTTTTATATATTTAGCATTCCTAATAGGTGCTTCAGATAAATATTTAGGGAAGTATTATTGCACAATAACTTCTCTACCAAATGAGGTTGAAGACTGCCCACATACTGCTTCACAGAAAAATATATAAATTTTCTAATATTGGGTATAAAAGCACAGATAAAAGTATGTATAATTTTACAATTTGGTTTAAACAACATTATACACTGTGTACCTATCCAAATCACTTACCTTACAGTGCTTCCTTTCCTTGAAAGAAATCATTCTGATTTTTTCCTACTGATAATATATTGTCCTCAGAGGTGCTCTTGCAACTGTTTGCACTATGAATCCCTGCTACGTATTTGGCACTTACACTTGAAAAATTTTATTTGGCTTAAAAGGAAGACAACTTTCACTGATTTTATTGTATCACACAGGTTATTTCTGCGATTTAACATGCAGATGCAGGGAGGGTTTATCTATCATCTTAAGACCAGCATTTTTGTACTGATATTTCTCTATAAAATTAGACTGCTTCCAACTTGTATTTAAGCTTACATTTTAGAACTTCTCTCTTCTTCCACTGATATATAGTTTTATTACATTTATACACCACTTTGATCTCCTAGGTGTAAATATCACCTTGGTTGATCCCTATATGTGGGATACTCTTCAGGTCTATATGAAACTGCATATAGGCACCTTAATTGGTTAACTTCAATTAATTTGCTGAAAAATTTGACTAACGTACACAGGTCAACACATTTATGAAAAGTAGCTCAATAACAAAAATTACCATATAATTTTAACTCAACCTAATTTCTCCAAAAATAAACTAATGGAAAAGAAATTAAGTACCAGTTAGAGGTTTACGTTTGCTTAAAAATGCACAATTAATTGTGATTCTTACTAACTCCCAGTTCATTTGCTGAAAGAAACATAATTTAAACCATACAGAAAAAAAAAGAAAACAGCTATGAAAATAAAGAGCATTAACAGATGTGAGTTTAAAATTTTTTTTTTAAAAAAAACACATCCAGTGTTCAATTATTTCACTGGAAAGGATAAAAAGCTTTGAATTGGGCAGAAAAAAAGTTTTACAGTTGAGGGGGTTATGGTTTTGCTCTCTTTTGTGGCAATCTTCCTTTTTTGTCACTACAACACTTCAAATAGTTTGAAGCACACTCAACAACTTTGGTTTAAGGAAAAGCATTATCAAGCATTTAAAGACTATGAATGTCAATGGCTTTGTCCCATATAAAAGCATTTTAAGTTACCAAACACATCCTATGTGAAAATGCAGGTATTCTGAGGGACTTTCCTACTTGTTTTTTCCCTAATTACTGTAGCATCATCATCAAATATCAGAATTAGTTCTAGGTGTAACTAAGTTTTAAAGGGTGATGTATTTGAATGTGCATCATAGACTTATGATTTGAGAGTTCACTCTCTGAACTGCAATTTTGATAAAACTTTCCGTAAGATTTAGATCGTTCCCTTAACAAGATGGCAATACAGGAAACTATTGCTGAAATTGAGAATCTTCGTATTTACACAATTCACATATTCCTTTAGTGCCTTTTTTCCCTTCACCTTGCAGTAGGAAGACTGCATACAGTCAAGATTTTTCATGTTGAGAGTTAAAAGTTAGTTGTTTACCAATTAAGGAAGACCAACCATACTTCTGCAGAAGAAACTAAACAAGTTTCCCTTTGTTCCTTTATTTTGAACAGTCTTCTGAACTAAAAGAAATGACAGACCAAAATGATGGCCTGCATACAGCACCAAACAGTAAGTAGATGTAGTTTTGAAGTCTACATCCATGGGAAAAGCCTTTGAAAAACATACAATAATTAAACCCCACAAAATAGCGAAGCGATCCAGGTTTATTTCCAAATGGGCAGGGAGGAAAAACCATACTTCCCAGCAAAGGCATCACTGTGCTACATCTAACAAGGATTACAAAGGTCAAGATATACAGCAGTCTGAAGCTAACAGATGGCTACTTTTCTCAAATCAAACAGGAACAAGCAAATCAAGCTAGGAAAGTAAATACTTAAATAGTGCTAACAATTATCTTAGTAAAGAACTAACACAGACCAAAACACCTACACACACTCATGTCCTGGAACACGCACAGCATGTTACTGCAAATCTGACATTAAGAAACCAAAGGGGGGAAAAAATGTTAACTTTAGTTACAGAACATATTAGAACAAATACCAAAATAAAGCTGAGCATAAGAATTCAAACAGTGAAACTAGATGTCTGATCCTGTGAAAGACTGTTCCGAAATAAAAAAATACATCAGTAAGAGATCACTTATATCTTTTTTTCTTCCAGCAAAAAGAATTATCATTCATGTGAGCTGGGAAATATTTTTAAGCTTTAATGCACCATCATGCAGACTTCATTAAAAAAAAAGAAACAGAAGAAAAACTGCCTTTACTGCAGAAAAGCACTCATGTTCATACATGCGTAGATATTAATACTGGACTCCAGAAAGCAAACAGTTTAACAGCCCTGTTACAGAAAAAACAGTACTAGATCTTGACTGTCACACAAGGAACAGCAGTTTTAACACGTCCCTGAATGTAGATGGCTCAGTACATCTTCCTTTGCAAGCAACAGGTCCAAGTATTTTGACCAGAAAGAATGGACTGCCAGTATGTCCTATATGGCATGCTTGTCAGACTTTACTAATGCAAAATGCCACAGAACACCCATAGACCAAAGGCTCAACATTGACTATCATTAGAAACAAATGTTAAAGAGGAACCAGTGATAGTACCGAAGAGATCCCATCATCCCAAAAAGGCTCAGCAGTGAGGGTTTTTTGGAAGTTGAGTGTTGGAAAGCAGAAGTTATGACACGTCTTCATTACGACACATTTCATTTTTGTGGTAGAACTAAAAAATATTAACACCACAAAATAATCAAACGCATTCTTCAGAAATAGCCCTGATAGCTTAAACATACAGCCAACATCCAGAGAGTAAATATCTGCTTTATCCCTCTCTTCCTCAAAGTATTTCTGGGAAGCATGATACATCAACTCCTATTTGTGATGCTAAAATATCTGTTAACCTTTTACAGTTTGAATCAATAACAAATTAATTTAATATATTGAAATATGCAAACTAAAGTTAACCAGTGATTATCATCATTACTCAGAACACTTCTCCCATTTTATACAAAACGTTTCAGAGCCAGATACTATTAAAAAGTGTAAACCATGAAAGTAGAGGGCTTATTTTTCTGTAGACTTCTAGTAACTTTTATTGACTATATCTGGCTTGAAATTAAAGAAGCGCTGAATAATAAAAACCCCTTTTTAGTTTCAGAACACAAGAGCACTGTTAAGTGTCTTTTTCTTTTTAATACACATTCATCTTTAACTCCATGTAATCTCCACTTACAGTTTTGAATACAAATGGTTTGTTTACGAAAACACTCTCCATTTGTCTGTATTACCTGCCTAAAAAAATGCAATAGCTGTGACTCTGTGCAGCACCCAGCCACCAAATCCACTGCTCTGGGTGGCTTTCAGAGCTTAAAACCTACAATTCTACCACTTCCAGCCAAGGGCTTCAAGTTTAACTCCAGCTTTCTAGATTGCACTGTTCTCCAGCATAGTATCTGGGAAGACACAGCAGAAGACAGAGAAGGACTGACGCCATTTAAAGCTGATATTATGACATCTCTCATTTCTTGAAACACTTCAGAAACTACCTTGGTTTGACGGTTTTTGGTTTTGCTTTTTTTGGTTGGTTGGTTGGCTTGGTCTTTTTTTTTTTTTGTTTGGTTGGGTCTTTTTAAAACATAAAAGATAAGCATGTTTGCAAAAGACTGATCTGTAGTTTAGATAGTAAGAAATACTCAGTGGTGACTTGATTCGATAGCCCAGTTATGCTCAGTTACTGCCATATTGGGCTACTGAGCTGGATCTCAAAATTATTGTGTTCTTAGCACACACACTACAAACATGTTAAAGAGCTACTCTGAGCTCTTGCCACACTTACAGGAACAGGACTGCACTGTCAGTTTAATTCTACCACACATGAACAAGGCATATAAAATTAAACGCCTTTTGTACACACCAAAAATCTCCTCTGAGAGATTACAAAGCTTAAGACCACATGTTGCTTATTTAAATGAGGCACTGCCTCAAACTGGAACTATATTTATCTTGTCAACAGGTAGCTTTATTTCTCTCATTGCAAATATGAAAACTCATAGAAGACAGCTTAAGCACCAGCAAAACTGAATACTGCATACAGCTTAGTGCTTCGGGTCCATGGGCCTTGGCCCCCCAGCCCACTCCCCTTGCCACGCGCACACAGAGTGCCTTGCTCTCCCATGCTGTTATGGCAGATATCACTGGGTGGCACTGTTAGACAGTGTTCATGTCCTTGTCAAGGCAAGCAATATCCTCTCTCTCCCCCAACTTCGGCCAATTTTTAATGGTTGGTAGTTCAGCTGTGCAGGTTTTTCAAGGACGCTGTTGCAAGCAGCAGTAGCGTTGCTCTGTGACATCCCATTTCCAACTACAATGCACTCAAACTCCTTAGGGAAATAAAACCTGGTGTTTTACAGAAATTCCAGAAAGCATTTTTCCCTTGAATACTGTAGGTGTAGGTTGCTATATTTGCAAATCCTCAAATACAAAATTGCTGTACTAAACTCCAACACCATGCCGTATAGTTATTTTTATTGTCAATAAAGCCACTGTCATAATGGTCTCAAAATCTGATCTCAGAAAGGCCCACGTGCACCAGTGCAGTTACAGAAGTGCTCCCAGCCTTGCCCTGTCTGCGCTCAGAAGTCCAATTTTGCCCAACTAGGAAATATTTAAAGTGTACTGCCCTGCTCTTTAAGACACTGTCAAATGCTAGTTATTGAATTTGGCAAGATAAAGCCAAAACAAAAATTCACTGAATAATAATAATAAGCTTCTTAAACAGAGGTAGCTTAGTTGCAACTAGAGTATTATTTTTTATTCTTGTTTATTATTCTTTATTAGAATAACATTCTTTACAGATCAGTATAGGCTAAGCAACATGCTCAAAACCACAGCAAGATATTTACTGAAGGGTGGGAAAGTTACTTTTGATGGCTGAAAACATGTGGGCTAATAATTACAAGAAATTTCACGTAGGTTCTTCACCTTCCAGCACAAATTGCAAGGTTGATGTAATTTTATATGATGTACTATTACAGGATGTGGAAAAGTAGAAGCCATTGCCGTGACAATGGCTACAGTCGGACTTCAAATATAGATATTATTTCACTAAAACTGGGCATGGCTCAGATACATACAAAAAAAATTCCAATCTACAAAGATATTTGAGGGTCAGAAATTAGCCACTGTATTTCAATATTGCAGATGGTAGAGTGACATTCAGAAATAACATTTAAAAGATTATTTAGTACTACTAACTATTTGCTTCCACATTGTACAATATATAATCAACAGCTCTACTGAAAAAACATCCCTTACTTCTCTTAGAAATAGGATAGGAGGGAGATTGAGAAATTATGGTGAGATACAGCAATTTTACAGGTCATAGGTTTTCAATTCTACGCTGTATACAAGGAATGTGGAGTAGTCAAACGCTGAATTCGTATGTCATGACATAACACCACTGTGAAGAGGGATATCAGAGATATCAAACAATGCAAAAGCCTAGTGAATGCAAGAGCCTGTGTCACCCAAGGATCTCCCCCTCCCCCCGCCCATCTCCCATAAATACATACAAATTAGATTTAATACATGTTATTCAACTTCCACAGAAGCAAATGGCAGCTTCTGGGACTGGCTAGACTTTGTTCTTCACTTCCTAAACCTCACCGACTCGGTTATTTCTACTCCTGCATTTCACTCTTGAGGCTGAGAAAAGTCAGATCTGCTAGGCAGAAAAATCTAGATGCGACCACTGACTTACCATCTTTAACTGATCTTGAATCAGGAGTATACGGCCTTTCACGCCTACCACAACGCCACTGGCTCCCAGCACTGCGACACCTCAAGGACCTAGGGTGTGGACTCACAGGGAATCCATCGCAGACAATGTCATTCTGAAGAATTATTCTGTAGCTAGCCTCCTTCTCGTGCTAAAAGCAAATTCTACTGCAGTTTTGTGTACACTGGGTTGAATGTTTGAGCAACTCTGCATTCAAGAGACCTAACGCATTCACCAGAGTCATGACAACCCATGGAACTAGAAGACTGCCAACATTAAATTAAGCCACGAAACAAAAATTTCTCAGTTCATTCCCATGTTGTCAGAGCCTGGCAGCTAAATGGGAAAGTCAAGCAAAATAAAGGAAGCAGTACTATCAAACAAGTGTCATATCTGAGCTGCTGCCTGTGATGCACTTCTCACCCACAAAATAGTCCTGACATAACATGCAGATGCTTGTTTTAAAATAAAAGAAAAATATGAACTTATATGAAAATATGCCAAAACTAATACGGCCATGAAAAAGCAATCTTAATATTGACCATTATTCTGCTTCTTTCCATCATCATTCAATTCTCAACATCATTCTCAAAAAGGCAAACAACCCCACATACACCCCATTACTTTAATAACTTGGGAAGCTTAAATCCTCCTATGTACTATCTCCAAACTTGGGATCTACCCTTTGAACAATCAGGAATGATTATGTTATAGCAGGACTGAATTTGTAGGAGTCCAGACCAGCACCTTACACCTGCACACCAACATAACCTTCTTTACACCACACAATGTCTTCATTAACTGAAGTAACTACCATGAAGAGTTGCCTATAAGCAGTGTTAAAAGTGTTTAACCCTCTTTCTTTTTTAACTGACAAATATGTTTCTCTTCTGCCTTATGATATTGTTTTCAAGTTGGTCAAAGCCCCAAAATTTTGACTCCACAGAATTGCCATCAAGGACAAAAAGACCCCTAGCAGAACTTCTTAACAAAGCAAAGATTTCAGATCTATTGGCATATATACATTAGGGTCTATTTTAAAAATAGAGAAATGCAAAGGGAGAGATCTTTGTTTCATCAGAAAGTGGTATTACCTGGTTCCAAACATCCACAAGCCCTACGTAGCAAGTGCTGGCTTTCCCACCAGTAAAAGCTGTGCTTTGGGCAGTTGCATTTGTTTCTTCTCTCTTTGTATCTTTAACTTTTCTCACAGAAATAGGGTAAAAGTCTAACCAAAAAAAAAAATTCTAAGAAACAGCACTGTATGCAGCCATTATTGCCTTTATTTTAAGGTTCATAAAAACATCAGTTCTTCACAGAGAAAATGACTGAGCTGCATGGTTATGACTAATGGCCCTGATTGAAGGAAGCACTCCAACATGCACTCAGTCCCAAGCACACACTCACGGCCCAGTGATATGAAGAGAACTAATTGTTTTCCTACCTCAGGATGGCTGCCAGAGAGAGTGCAAGGCATGTAATACATTTCCAATTTAACTTGACTTAAATGACTTGCATTCAAGTAGCAAAAACAGAACTCGCACTAATGTGCACACTTGGTCCTTCTCCTTCCCAATGGAATTCTGAAAACAAGAGAAGTAGGATCCCAGAATGATAGGACTCTGCTAACATTTGATGGGAATTAATATGTTCTTTGAAGCAATTAGCAAGGCAAGAAAGGAGAGTTAATCATGACTGTAGTATAAGACTCACACTTCACCTTAAGCAGCTAAATCTTATTTTGAGAAGTTTAAGAAGGAAGCAAAGTGAGGTTTTTATTCTGATATTTAAAAATATACACATTTTAAAGGATATGCGAGTCATTGTTAAGAAGGATAATTACATGAGGCTTTCCATCCTTTTATAACCTTTCAGCCACCAGACACCTTCCTTTTACAGAAGCTTAAACCATGCAGACATTTTGCAAATCGTGCCCCTTTTATCCCTCCTCCCTTGGGTACAGGCTTTTATTAAAAGCACCAAACTGTTGCCAGTGTGCTGGTTTAAACGCTGTCACTAATTACATGGAGGAGACAGAAGATTTCTTGCAGGGCAGACAACCGGGGCAGGGTTCCTGTAGGGCAGCTACATGTCCCTGTCCCTCATGGGCACCAGGGTTGACCACTGCTCTTCAGCTAGGCTTGAGAAAGTAGGTCAGCTGTCACCTGCGACAGGGTTCAAGCTTCTCACAGAAGACCATGTTATCAGCAGTATCTCAGGATCAGTTTTTGATAGCTGAGGCAGAAATCTTTTTACCTTTAGAAAAACCCAGTATATTTTTTGGCCAAGAAGCTGGCTTTCTTTCCCCTTTGGTTTTGTAAGGGAAAGGCAGGAGCAGGAGCAGCACCCCACGTGCTGCACTGATAACCTCTTTCCCTAGACACTTTTACCTGTCTGCTTCGGAGACTTGCACAAGAATAAAGATGCAAGAATCCATCATTTAAAGTAAACAAAACCTAACATATCCAATATTTGCAAGTTTGCAAACATCCTTAATAAAAAAAAAAGTTTCTTTTTTTGCCTAGCCAAGAATATCACTTCACACCTCAAAATAGAACCAAACTGTGGAGCAAAGCAGGTAGTCCTACTTGTCACTTTAAGCAGCTTCATAAATACCTCCATTTGATGCATATCTATATCCTTCAGGTCCTGCCTGCAACAATACATTTCATAACATCAATTATACCAATGAATAGTTTTCTTTTAAAAAGCACCTCTCCCAAACTACTATCTCCTCACACAAATGTTTCCGAAATGCACAGGTCACTGCAGGAATATTATTTTAAAAACTAATTGTTTCCTCTGTATTTTAGCTATAGCTTTAACCCCAATCTGATTTATTACAAGTAAGATCTTTAGAGAAAGCAACATATTAAACTGGATTTTGCTGGACCTCTAAGGGACAACAAAAGGGAAGGTGGGTTTGCAGTTCAAATGCCCTGGCACTCAAGCAAGTGAAGTGAGGATATAGTCGAGTTCAAGTTTCAACACCTCATCAGCTGCTGCTTCAGCCCTGCCATGCTGCAAATCAGAAATCATTCTGGGTAGCCCAGGTGCTGCTTCTGCACAGTGGTCACTGTCTCTGCTTAGCTGTGTTACCTGGGCTCAGGGCTGCACCAAAGGCAGCCTCAAATGCAGAGAGCTGAATCCCGTGCATTCAGGGGTTTAGAATTTTTTTTTTAATAAAAAAGCCCACATTTGCGCCAGTCCATATATGAAAGATGGGACAATAAGGCTTATCCACTCTCCTCAGGTACTTGGACTTTCCCAGATGATAAGATCCCTACAAACCTCTTGTCAAAAATTATTTTTAGAAAAGATTGATTCTCTTTTACTTCCTTATATATAAAAAAATGTAGGTGGTAAATAAGCTACTTGTGCATAGAATCATAGAATCTTCTGGTTGGAAAAAACCTTTGAGATCACCAAGTCCAACCGCACCCATCCTCTGCTAAACCATGTCCTTCAAAAACTCACCTTCCTGTTTTTTTTAAAAAACCTCCAGGGATGGTGATTCAACCACCTCCCTGGGCAGCAGTGCCTGACCACCCTTTCAGTAAAGAAATTCTTCCTGATATCCAGTCTGAACCTCCCCTGGCGCAACTTCTGGCCATTTCCCCTTGTCCCATCACCTGTCACTTGAGAGAAGAGACCAACACTCGCTCTACCACAGCCTCCTTTCAGGCAGCCATAGACAGCGATGAGGTCTCCCCTCAGCCTCCTCTTCTCCAAGCTAAACAACCCCAGTTCCCTCAGCCAGTTCTCATAGGACTTGTTCTCCAGCCCCTTCACCAGCCTCATCGCCCTCAATGTCCTTCTTGTAGTGAGGGGCCCAGAACTGCACACAGTACTAAAGGTGCAGCCTCACCAGTGCTGAGTACAGGGGCACAATCACCCCCCTGGTCCTGCTTGCCACACTGTTTCTGATACAGACCAAGATGCCATTGGCCTTCTTGTCCACCTGGGCACGCTGCTGGCTTATATTCAGCTGTTGTCAGCCAACACTCCCAGGTCCTTCTCCTCCAGGCAACTCTCCAGTCATTCTTCCCCAAGCCTGTAACGCTGCCTGGGGTTGTTGTGCCCCAAGTGCAGGACTCAGCATCTGGTCTTGTTAAACCTCATCCCATTAGTCTCAGCCCATCGATCCAGCCTGTCCAGATCCCTCTGCAGAGCTTCCCTTCCTTCAAGTAGATCAACACAGCCACCCAGCTTGGTGTCATCTGCAAACTTGCTAAGGGTACACTCGATGCCTTCATCCAGATCATTAATAAAGATAGTGAACAGGACTGGACCCAGCACTGAGCCCTGGGGAACACCACTCATGACTGGTTTCCAACTGGATTTAACTCCATTTACCACCACAATATCACATATCTCCCTTAGCTTTACTTGTCACTGAAGGCGCATTTATTGTGTGAATGAAGCTTCTCAAGTTCCATCAAATTCATGTTGCACCACTTGGAAGACAAGGAAATTAAAGTCTCTTCTCTCTGTTCGCTTCAAAAAGCTTTTAAGTTCCACTTGAAAAGAAATATAAAGGAGTCTTCAGGACAGAAAAGAGTGGATAGACAGCTTAAAAATTCAAAACCAAGCCTGCAACAGGAGTTTTGAACCATTATTTCTTCAGGCAGTAAGAAGCGGACGAGATACTACGTCTTTGCACTTATTCTCTATGAAAGACATTTTGCAAGCTCTCTTATCTCATCTGTAGTAAAGGGTTTTTCCTTCCTTGCCATGCCAGCAGGAGACCGCTGTGCAGAGAAGATGATGTCACCTCCAGGAATCCCCTGCAAGCCCTGCCAGCTGAGTACTCTATGTAACAAAGACACTGGCTATAAATAGTTATCTGGGCAAAACAAGGATAGTTAAGGAATTCTGAGGAAAATAAGAAATGAGGAGGGCTTCAAAAAAAGTATTCTAAAAGATACTGTTTCTTCATTTTTAGACATAATTAGCTCTAACTCTTACAAACAGGAGAGAATCACTGAGAGAAAGCCTCTGCCATATGGTAGCTCTACAAAGCCCATTACCCAAATTTGCCGCTGTTCCTAAATTTACCTGAGAAGTGGAAGAGAACATGGACATACATGAGGTTATATTCACATAAATGCACTTCTGTCAAAAGAATCTGCTATTCAGGACAACCTCTGTCAAATACAGTTATTTCATGCTGAGTAACATCGCTCCCTGCTTCACAACACAAAGCAGTAGAGACTGTGAAAGTCTCATTTTAGAGAGCACTGTACTGTTTTCCCAGCATTGCATACATTTAAAATTCTAGCTCTGTGTGCCATTAAGAGTATTTTGGAAGTTCCATAGAATTGGGAACATTCAGAAAGCCTAGAATACATGCTGCAGATAATCATTTAGCTTACATAGAACTACAGGTAAAAAACACCTCCTATGCAACTGCTTTGGTGACTACAAACTGTCATTAAGTACATAATGTCCAAAGAGGACAATAAATTCCCCTCACAAAAGAGGTGAGCAAACCTCTACTAGGAGGTGCCTCATATTTGACTTACCCTAAGGATGCACAAAGATGTGTCAGCTGAAAACACAGTGTTATCTGGAATAAGTGTTAAGTTTAAGTCAATATATTAAAGTATGTGGCATATTTAAGTAGTATTTACATTCTGCAAAAGTAACATGTACTGCCAGCATGTAAAGTCCTATTGGATGATAAAAAGTTGTTTCACTTGGTATAGAAAGCATTCGGTGTGCTCTGGGGCAGTAGGGCATTTTCAGTACTGCTGGTGCACAGAAACCCACTCCAAGCTGTGCGTATTCTGGTAAGAGAACAATAGTCTCACTTGAGTGCAACAAGCCTATTTCAGATACATATAAAATATTTACAAAGCCTGAATTTACAACACAAAATCATTACTTCAGGTTTTCAGGGAAGTTGAGTCCCACCTCCGACACCATTTGATATTACACATGTCAAATCCCTTGATAAAATACCTGCTGCGCCTCATACAGTGAGAGCAGAAAACACTGCAGAGAAATAAGAGAACAGACTATGACAAACCAATCATCTGAGCACAGAGAAAGCAAAACAACAAGTCAAATGAATTAATGAGTTAGTTTAAGAACACAGTGTCAGGGTAGTAAAAATATCCTCTTTGGAGCTGTACTGAGTAAAGGAAACAGCTGTCTAAATATTTGAGTTTTTCTGAAAAAACATTTCTTTACTATGATGAACAGCAAAGCTAATATTTTCACACACTGAAGAAAACTGACCAGAGCAAAGGGAACCCTAATGGTGATGTTAGCTAATTAACAAAGCCATTTTCACTTGAGGAAAACTGCATGAGAAACTACTGTAGGTATTCTATCAAGGAAGGAAATCAAATTAAAACAGACTACGCTAATGCAAGCCACTAAATGAAGGAGTCAGTTCCAGGGAACCAGCCTCGCTGCTGACAAACTGTACTGACGGAGCCCACTGGAAGACTACCATGACTTTATCATTCGATCTGTGTCTCAATGACTGCTACAAAACAGATCTAGGGACTACATGGGAAAATCTTTACACTATTAATTTTACTCCAAGTGATAAGATGAACTTCCAATATAATCCGTAAAGCACCTGCAGAGGTAAATGCATCAAGCATTGCATCAGATCCACAATGGAGATAGAGAGACTGCTCAAAAAAGAAAAACTGAAGGGAACAAGTCTGAATACCACCAGCTGCAGTAGCCCAAAGAAGAAATTTCTCCAAATAAAATGCTCCCATCTCCTCAAGGAAGACCTGAGTGAGGAAATTAACAGCAACACCCTGGAAATTACACACTGCTACATTTTAATAATCGTCTCCTGTAAATCATCTGGAACATGTGACCCTTCTGTATATGACATTTTAACTTGACTTTCCTTAGACCAATGTAAACAGTCAATGACTTCAACATTAAAAGCCAATGTTTTACTTTTGTACAGTTACATTTGACCAAAATAAAATAATGAAAAAGGCATGAATTTCATGTTTGTAGTACATTTAACATCAGGCCCTTATAAAGTGATCAACTTACACAAAAAACAGGATTTCAAAATTTTAGCCCCTTCGGGTAGTTTAAAAGTCAATTCCTTATCTGAATGACTATAAATATAATCATTTCCCTCACGCACATTCCTCTACCCTCAAAAATAAAATAATTTCACAGAAGGCTCGGATTACTTTTCCTTGATTTACAAAAATAAGCATTCTTCTTATTTGCAATAGCACTCAAGTTAAAAGTGACTTGACTGAGCTCAAAAGCCAGTCTCCAGTAAAAACCCCAAACAACTTCCATAAAAACTGTTCATTTCCATTTCCCTCAAGTTGCCTGATTCACCCTTTGAAATCAATGTCTTAACTCCTGCACACAAAAATAGCAAGCATATTTAAAAAGCAAGTCATTAGGATCTGTAATCAGTGTATTTTTTTTCCCCCTTGATGTTCAAGCATAACTAATTATTTAATCTACCACTCTGTTGTTAAGGCCAGTAGGGGGTGGAAATAAAAAGAGAAGCAAAAAAGTCACCACTTATTCATTAGTGAAAGCAGTTCCTACTACAAGTCACAGCAAAAAGCAAGTAAACAATTTAGAGTCCAGTGCTTCATGCAGCTGGAACAGATACAGACAGGAAAACATTTTGACTTTAGCTACTACCTAATAATTCTCCAAACACTCTAGTTAACGTAGTCGTGCTCGCTCAAATCAGTAGTCCTGCCAAATACAGAGCAAAGGAAAGAGTGCTTTTCCTTGTGCCACAGCTACAGGTCTGGGGAACATGCCTGAGACTCGGGTAGATCACCACTGCAGAGACTCCCAAACTACTTCTCAACATGCTAGCTCAGTTACAAGAACCAATGTAGCCCTTGTAACACAGAGACTCTTGTAGGCAAATTTACACGGCTGAGAAGCAAACCCTGCATTGACTCAGATGTGTACACTACACCCATTCTGTTATTTTACCTGCTTTGGGGCCTTCTAAACTAAAAGGCTTCTTGTGAATCCAAGATTTGTTTCAAAGCCACAGGCTAATCCTCGTATATTCATTTTCCTAACTTTGAAATGCACCTTTAGATAAAACTGAACAACATCCAAAAAATCATCAGTTGGTACTATTTAGAGAACGTGAAAACTATCCAATTAAAGTATCCATGCACACACAGAAGGAATCCAGAAGTACATGCTGTACTTTTCAGAAAAGGGAAGCAATAAAATTACCAGTCACTACAGAACTTCAATTCATTGCATAGCTGCTTGCAGTTTTACCAAAGCTAAAAAGATGACACAAATCACAACAACCTGAAATCCCCAAAATAAATAATTCAGATAATTATAAAGAAAGAAAGAAAAAGTAACATATTTTTTCCTAGGTAGCTTCAACACATGATTAACTTCAGCAAGTATAGAGCTAAGTGTGCATCACATTAGCTTACTTGATTAACAAGCACAGTTCAGAGGGTACCAGAGAGAAAATAGAACATAATGTTTGTATACAAGAGTTTAAGTATATGTTAACAACACCTTAAAAGCAATATTACCAGTATTAATACTACGTAGGTGAAAGATGCTGTCCTGAAATAAGCTAGTCTACACAGAAAATAAATTGAATGAGATAGATGTAAGGTTTCAGGTTCAATCAGTTGCAAACAGTCCTGAATGACATATAGAACTGACCATTTTAACAGTGCATGTCAGAAAACCAGAAGTCAAAAACAGCCCCCAGCAATCACCTAAGCCTGCTCTTCCCTACTTGCAAGGTGTATCTCACTGTTGAAACATGGCAGAAAGTGATGTATGAAGGCTCTTCCCCACTCCAAGAACCACACACTATAATGAGACAAGAATCTTTAACACGAAAAATTGGATACACACTAGAAATGTTGAGAAGCCTTGATTAATGAGTCCTTGCCTCCAGGACAGGCTCTGGCATCTTTAGGCCATCTCTACCACACGCAGCATAATTTCTCTGCAGAAGCATCCTAGGCAGCTACATGAACAGAACCAGATATCCCTGACTACGTCAGTGCAGCTCTAAGGCTGAGCTGACAAGCTGTTTACACGGTTAAGTCACTGCTCTGTTGCTTTCGGAGTCCAGCTATGATCCCCTTTCCTATGCTGCGCCACAGCAAGAGGACTGAGGGCTTACCTATGTAGGCCAGCTTTTATTTGTGCATCCTTCTAATGGTGTCAGTGTTTCATCTATCACTTTTAAGTCTCTGGAGAACCTATTTCAGTCCTTAAAAGATGGTCAATACTGGAATATTCCCATCCCGTGCGATCTAAAGGCCCTCTATTGCAAGTTAGAATAATTTTAGTCTCAGCTTCAGTAACAATGAAGAACAGATGATCTCCATCTTCCTTAAATGATCTTTTCACATCATTGAAGATTTAGGTATTTCCCAACGTTTCTGTTTTCTAGGGTAAAACTCAAAGCCTTCAGATTTTCCCCAAAGGCTGAGGTTTTTTTCAAACCTTGTGTACTGGCCTTGCTGGTGCCACTGAGACCCTGCCCCTTTTATCTACCATATCCTTTGTTAATAAGAAGTCTGAAGCAGAGGATAAACACAGAAAAATATGTACCTCCTCACGCTCTTTATCTGACGTTTCATCACTTATAAAGCCCTAATGAAATATCAATGTTGTGCACACCAATCCCTGACAAATTCAGTCTGCAATCCACTGCAATTTCTGGGTCCTTCCTGACCAGCATGCCCGCTTCTATTCGTGTATTTGATTTCTCCCTAAGTGTAACACTTCACTGTTATCTTTATTAAATTTCATCTCATTGATTTCAGACCATTTTTCCAATTCTACATCTGTCCTCCTGTTTATAATCCCTTCCCACTTTGTCTTCTAAAACTGCTCAAATTATTGTTTTTGATATCAAACAGATGATGAATAATGAGAGTATCAACTAGTAAACAACTCAAGCCAGCCTCCTCCAGGAATTAACTTAATAGCCTGATAGCAAACAACCTAGCCTAGCTCAACATTTCAGCCTAATTTCTCAGTGGACTGCAGCATTTGCCTGTCATCATCCATGCAATGGAAAGAAATAATTTTTCAGCATCTGCTTTAACCGAGCTAATTGCAACTCGTCACTGTGAACATTTCTTTCCTCACCAAGTTTGTCGACAGAATTTTAACTACCAACATTTATTTCGGTGGTTAGAGTTTGAACAGGGTCTGTCTTTATATGCATATACTCATTTACTGTCCTAAAAAAACCATACTCATTGCCAAAAATATGTAATTAAGCAGAAAACAAAAAGATAGCTGGAAAAGAAGTCACTGTTTTGGATTAGAACTAACTGTATGAGCTGCAGACTCCTTGCCAATTTTTCAGGTGTAAGGCAACTCTCCCAAAAGCATGTGCTTCCCTAAACAAAACCCAACTCAAACTAATAACTACCCATCCTTCCCAAGCACATAAAAGACATAGGTAATAAAACTATGCTAAAATGTTCCATGTACTTTAAATAAAGCAGGAAGACATCTATGTAGATTAAGTTTATTCACTTGACTGTGGAGTTACTGCATATTTGCAAAGCTATACAAAAAAATTTGTTGTTTAAGTCCCAAAACAAAACTGCTATTCAGCCTGAACACCACGCAATCTCTGTAAACAGAGATGTAAATAATTTTAAAGACCTACACCTTCAATTGGAATTACTGAACCTTAGAGAAAAATCCATATAAACAAACTGCAATTTAATCTATCAAAATTCTGTAATGTCAGCAGCCTACTGTAACATTGTACAGATCGCTTCAGTAAGACAAGTGCCAGCCTTTTCAGGAGATATGCATATCTTCCTGTTGCTCTGTTCTGCACACATATGCTCAGTTTTTCTTTCCAATGTCCATTATTGGTACCATTTCTTAACTCTAAAACCTCTTAGATTTTTTCCAGAGTTTAAGAAAAGATGATGCTTAATAATATCCCTTCCCTTAGCTCAACATGCTACCTAGAACGCCCCTCACGCCCTTCATTTCTTTCACGGGACACATTTGAGTGCTGCTTCTTCAATGAGGAGAGCTCATGAAGAAGCCCAGCTGGAGGGGCCTTCTGCAGCCGACCCAGAGTCCAGCACCCCCAACGAAAGAAAGGTTGCCTGGCACTCAGGCACCTTGCCAAACACCACTCACAAGCTTCCTTGTGTTGGAAAATATAGAAGAGTAGCACCTGGGAAAGGGAAAAAGATGCTACACATCACCTTTCATCCCGAGTTGGAGTCAAAGGGTAATTGGGACATGTATGTGGGCCTGGGAAGCTGCCTTGATCCCACTGCTTTGGAAGAGTCCCAGCACAATTCATCTCCTCCTCCTCTCTCACTACTAGACCTTCCACATAGTTTTGGGGACAGCTCAATAGCTTTTATAAAGTGTAGCTATTTTTTAGTTTGAAGGAAAGCTTTTATTCCTGTTTGATGCAAGAGTGACCAAGAGAGAATAACAACCTATCTATTACATTCTAAAAGGAGGGATGCCTTTCTTAACTAAATCCTACTCCTTAGGGTAGCAATTAAAATCTTGTTTACTCAAATGAAAAAGAAAAATGTATATTTCCCACACTCATAAAAAGTACAAGGACCACCTACTAATAACTTACTAATTTAACGTCACCCATACTTCATTTCCCATAAGTGAAATAAAATAAGGCAGTATGTGATAATTCACAATACATTGTGTCATAACAAAAGTAAGCTTTGTCATAAAACACACTCAGGATTTTGTCACACAAGTCAGTAAATTGGCTTCAAAAGGATGCTTTAGGTCATGTGAATCTTGCCACTGCCAAATTAAGTTAAACACAGAAGAATGATAAAACAGGAAGCACATGAATACGGTCTTCCTTTTCAATGGTTTCTATTTCTTATCACTATGCTTCTGTTTAGCAAGATTTGCAAGTCCATTTGCAAAAAAAGAAAAAATATCTAACAATAGCATGCTTCCAGTTGAAACAATTTTTCTACTCTCAGTTTTTAGGAACTTTTTAATTCTTAACAAGTAGCTATCTCAGCAATCACAAAAATTGTAAGAGCACTGCTTCTTCTTCTTGTCAACTACCAGTCAGAGTTGCATGAATTATTCAGGTTTTATTGAGCGCTGTAAAGGTGAGATGCAATATTTATGCAGACTGAAGAGAAGAGCTATCCCAAAGAAATGCAAACTCCACCTTTTGGATCAAGTCAAATTTTTCATCCATGATATGCTTTATGCCATTGCTCCCTCAGGCTGTCACTATCAGAGCCTGGTCTTTACACCCCAGTTGTGAAATGTGCATAGTAAAAACTTCATTGAGCAGAAGGGTTTCACAATTCTGAAACTAATGATACCCAAAACTGCTCTAGAGCAGGTTAGCATCTGCACTAATCTGAAAGGCAAAACGTTCAGCAGACCAGGTAACTGGAAACATCCTCAGTAAAAGGCTTCTGCTGTGCTGCCAGCAGAGCCATACACCACTGTCCTTATCCTGCTGCCTTCCCTAGAGGGTACAGTCTTCAGCTTGATGCCTCCTGGCATTAATACCAAAGGCAAAATGCACCTACCTTACAGGCACCACAGATGACCAGTATGCTATATTACACTGCATGTAAGCACCAACTCTCCCTCCCTTACCTTTGCTTCCATAGCATAATTAAAGCCACACAGCTGCAGCTCAAGAAGATGTACCCAGTCCACCCAGATGTACCATGAGACACGGTCTAGTTTCAACTCTGTGACTTGGGAAAATATTTCTACATTTAAAAGAAAAACGAGTGAAGAAATCTGCTGAGGTACAATCCACACCCAGATGTGGGCAAAGCCTCTGCCTTCATGAACCCAAAACAATCTGGCCAGGCATCAGAGCACATCCTAGTCTCCGGAGGAGGGTGGGAGATGGCTGGGAGTGATTTGGCAGTACTTGACAGTCATCCCTGGGGGAGCCTCACCCCTACAGTGGCACTGGGAGGGAGCACTGGGATGCAGAGGAAGGCTGCTGCCATCCTGTATCTGCCATGCATCCTCCAGCCTTTCAGGAGTTTTGCACTTTTCATGCTAGTCTAGAAGATTACAATATTTGCGTATTTAGCTGATGCTACATTAGACTGGGATAAGCATATTTGTTTCTGGTTTGTTGTTAGCATACCCCAATGAATCTTTAAACAATTAGACACAGAAATAAGAAAAGGATTGACAGGCACTTTACCCATCAGATTCACATCTTCTATGTTTCAGTGACCAACTCTAACTGTCTTTATACACCATGTCAAAAAACCTCACCTGACATGTTACTAAAGGAAAACTAGCACATTTTAAAACATTGTATGTATTCATACTGCACCTATAGACACACAAATACTCTCGTTATTTTTTCTGCACTTCAAAGAAAGAAACAGTGACTAAAAATGGAGACTGACAAATCTTCCCAGCAATGTAGTTCCAATAGTAAACAATGCTTTGGTCAGCTGTTTTGTGAATAAGTATTTTCATTTTTGGTTCTTTCACTTATGAGTTCTATAGTTTCCCTTTCTATATTATCAACCTATGAATTATGTATAGTTTCTATATTAAAAAAGGACAACTCTAAAGAGGTACAAATCATCAGGCCTAATGTAATTTTGTTCAGCCCGCATTATTTGGGTCCCAAAGAGGAGATGGATGCAAAAAAAAAAAAAAAGCTGAAAGCCTAGGTCTATATTCTTCCACTCATTGACCTCTAAATGAGGATTTTCAGGAATACAGAAGATTCCTACAAACAAATGTACTCAAACCATAACATCCTTCAGCCCTCAAACTATAATACTCTTCAGCCCTCAATGAGCAGGAAAGCCTTCCCCAGGGAGGGGCAGAAATCACTGCAGAAGGTCAACAGGCAACAGTCTGGTAAGTGTCTCAGCTTTCTCCCGCTACAAACAGAAAGCAGCACTGGGATTCCCAACTGGGTGAAATTCAGCTGAGCATGGACAGGCCAGGGTTGCCATTGGTTTCTAAATATCAGTAAAAGAAGCACATCTGGCTAATTCAATTTTGCAGCCCTTTGAGCGATGCTAGAAGCACTGCAGCTGCTTGTCTCAAGACATCAGAAAGAAAAAAAACATCATAAAACCTCACATGCTTCCCACCCACAAATATGGATTTGGATCTATTTCCAGTCACAAGAGCCTATGCTCTGCACATGACTAAAGAAAATTTCTGCTAGAACAACACAAGGAAGAAGTCTGCAAGGAAACTTCCCTAGATTAGAGCAAGTCTACTTCCTCCTTTACTAATCTTAAAAAATATTTATGACTTCATTACACTTCATCTTTGGAGAACATCATAGTTCATATGATGTGTCTGGTCATTTGAAAAGTTGAAAAGTTCAACTTAGCAATACCTTTTAAGTTTTTCAAATACACAAAAGCCGCAAAAAAAGGGACAAGCACATCTATAGCTGTACTTCATGATATCTGGATGTGATCTCAGATGTCCTACAAAATGGTCTTATGATTCTTCATTTTATAATAGATACTAACAGTGACTTTAGTTGGTTAATTAGTCATTTATTGTGACCTATAGACCTATATAACAGACGAAATTGCTGTAGGCTTTAGCAACCAGCTAAAGAGTTTTTTTCATGTTGGAAAGGAAAAAGAAGGATCAGAAGACCCTCAGCTTCTCTTTTTTCCTCCTTCTACAGAAAGAAAAACATTTAAACAGGCACATAAGTTTTGAAGAATCCTACCCCATAAAGAAGATCACAGGCCTCTCTCATCCCTGGGTGAGAAGTCCCCTGACCTGTATTATGTTACAAAGCTCAAGGTAACAGCACTAGAAATGCTGAAGCTGCTCTGTCTGGATGATGGGTAACTAAAGAAGAAAGCAGACCACCAGCCACATCTCCTCTTCTCACATGGATGGCAACAGCAACCAAGACACCCTTGGCAGATGTGACTGGAATTGAGTCGTTCAGAAACCCTGGGCAGTCACTCTCCATCACCTCCAGAAGGACAGGTGGTAGCAGAATTTTTTTAAAACATACTTTTAAATTGTAAAATCTAAAGGATTTCACAGGTCAAACAAAGCAACAGAAAATAGATTTCAAGATGTTCCTAGGGTTTTATACCGCAAGGGTAAAGCAAGAGGATGAAAATGTTTAAAAATAACTGTAGCTTTTACATTAATCACCAAGACATCATGAGCTGAACGAGACCCAGCAACACTATTAAAAATACATCATTAAGCTACTGAACAAGTGCTCTGTACTTGGCTTTAGGCAAGACCCTGAGAAAACAGGTCATCTTCTAGCCTTTGCAAGAAAATGTTGAGTTGCACGTCCCTCACAGCCAAGACACAACATCTTCTCACTACCTTTTCAGCTGACCATGGAGCAGCAAATGAGATGTCAGCAGGAAAAAGTCTTTTGATCCATCCCTGCTTCTACAAAATGAAAAGTAACAAAATCCAGCCCCTTGCAGATGTTTGCAAAAGCAGTACACTTAAAATTGTTCTTCTGATCATTCTGAGGGGATGCTGAAACTTTTACAATTTCTGGTAGCAACTTCCATAAGACATCGGATTATATAATTCTGGAAAAAAAATAAATAACCTTTTAAGAATAGAAAACTATGGAAAAGAAATCTTGGTATTTCAATTTGAGTTTAAAATTCCTAATATACCTTTAATTAGTCTGTCTCGAGACCACCCAGACATGATTTTGTGATTCATTTGAGAACTTACCATCATAGACAAGTAAATTCTCACCGGCCTCTTGAACTAATTTAAAAATAAATACTTTATTTTCTTAGAACTTAGTCAAGATCACTTACCACCAGTCATTTAGAGAAACTGTTTAGGTTAATGGAGATAAGGTAAATTTTATTTACCAGTCCTTAAGTGAATTTCCTCAGTCCTCTATAAACTGTTATGCTTATATGATACATTAAGACAAGACTGACTGCCAATATAGGGAGCACCCCAGACAGCTCACGTGCTGTGTATTACAAGAAACTGGCTCTCCAGCCCCACTGCAAACCAGCATTAGCAAATAACACCCCACTCCCCCCAAAAAAATACTTCATTTGCCACTTCAATAAGTTGTCTCAATAACAAGCCTGTGAACTGAGAAGACTCAATATAAGCTTGACACCCTTCCCCGAAGAGGCTTTCTTGCAAGATGCACAGGTGAGCCACCAGGGCTGTGCTAAGGCCTCCTACCTAGGAACTCCTCTACATGCTCAGCAGCCAGACCACTGTTGCTTGCACAGATACCCATGCACCTCACAGATTCCCTGGCTATTACGTTACTTGAATTAAAAGCAAAACTTAGTCTCCATATAGCTAAAGCAAACGCTGTAACTTTATTAGACTAGACTGAAGAGAGCAGTCTCTTTCCACTCATGGCCAGTCCAGTGGGTGGAAGCTTGGGAATACAGTTCCGCTACGAACCACTGAAAAGCTTCTGTATGATTAGGAGTAGTTTAGACAAATATTCACAAATATCTCCTTCAGCTTACTTTCAGCTAATTCTGAGTTTAGATAGAAAGTCAGCTTATGTATAAAAATAACTGCAAGTTGAGTGATGTATGTATAGAGAATCCCATCCTAGAAGTACACAATCTGCCTTTTTTACTTCTGTATACAAATGTTCCCAGAATGCGACAGCCCACCTGAGCTAGAACACTCTTATGGGAATATAATTTGTTCCTTTTCTGTAAGGACTAAAATGAAAGCAGTCTCCCATATAATATTTGATCTGACTTTCTGTATGTGCTAGAATTAGATATCTTTCCAAAAGCCTTCTGGCACCACATCTCCAAGAGTGTCAACCTGTCAACACACTTTGTTTTCATTGTCTCTGGATCATGTCTCAAATCAACACAGTTCAGTTAAAAAGGAAATAAGAGGGGGGGAAAAAAAAGGCAAGGGACAACAGTGGAAGGAAAGATAAAGTAGGACAACGTTTCTTCCCTAGAAAACAACATGCCCTCTGCAAGCCAGCATCCAACAGAATAAGCTATTCTGCAAACAGACAGGACGAATCTTCATGGGCCTTCTTTTCATTAAATGCACAAGTTACAAGCCATTATGAATAGCAATGTCAATTCTTGCCTGAATTGCAAAACTGCTTTTTTAATTGTTCACAGCTGCTCTAGGTAAAAAAATAAAATCCCATTTCTTAGTTGTCCTCCCTAATGCTGTAAATTTATTACACTTTCAATTCGTAACAATACTTGTCCCTCTGAGAAGCTGAATTCAATATTTTCTGTATACATAGCTCCACTATGAATTCCACACAGATTTTCTTGAGGGAGAAAAATCACCACAGGAGATTCAGAGTTTATAGAGTAATCATTTTGCCTTAGGAAAGTACGTATTAAAGAAAATAAGGCTACTTCTTTATACAATTTTGAAAGGCTTTTCAGAAGGTATTTGCCTTAATTAGTCATTGCTATATAAAAACAAATTACTGCAAACTATACTGGGATCCAATCAATTTTCAAGGGTCGTGATAATCTTTATTTGGCTGAGTGCCCAAGAACATCCTCAAGGTTTGAGGGTATTCCAGAGCAATGCACGCACTGTGTTAAGACATCACAAAGCCTTTGGAAAGTTAAATGACTGCACACCTGAGTCACTGTGAAAGGCCAAAACATCTCATTCAGATATTTACTTCACATTGCCAGAAGGACCCTGGATTTTGGTTAAGTCAGATCAAAGAAAGTAATCAGAAAACAACAGACTCAATATACACTGTAAACTTTTAAATATTGTGCTGTGAGCAGCTCATCTACTTTCCATCCATAATAATTCAAGCAAAGTTATTAAAAGGTGGCCAATATTCCAGTTAAAAAATGAGAGGTAAAGGAGAAGCTGGAATCACTTTGGAGAAGAGAGAGAAAAGATTTGCTACTGAAAACACAAGGACAAATAACTGTATTTAAAGTCCAGGCTTCACAGTAACAATTCATATTCTCATTTAAAGATTAATCCTTGCTTTTGTGCTAGAATCCCAGTTGTGGAGAGAAGGAACATGTACCTGGAGAGGGGGGAATATACATGCTTTTAACTTAGGCAAAAGGCAATACAGTACAAGGAGAACACAGCTGTGCATGCCATATCAAATGCTTTAAACACACAAGTAGCACCAGGTGGCACTATTTTGGGTGCAATATTGATAAAACAGATGGGGTACTGGATTTCAAATCAGGAGACTAAAATGCAATTCCTGACTCTGCTGCTGGCTTCCTGCAAGACCATGGGAAAAGTCACTGAGCAGCTTTGGACTCAGAGGCAAGTTAAGTTCTTCTCTGTGTCTCAAAGAATGGAGGAGAAAAAAAAACAACTAGCCTCACAGCTTGCACATTAACTAAAGTATCAGCAAAGTCAAATATTTTTATTGTCATTGACTGTGTGTTATGTCACACAAAAAAATCCAGTAACTCAGTGTGTTTTCAGAGAGAAAATTTGCTGCAGATCTCAGCACGTGGTAACTCTCACTGGGGCAGCTGATCAATGTCTCCTTACACTAACACTGAGAACACAAGAAGGACACCAAAACACAACAGTAACCAGAAGAAAAAAAAAGAAACACAAGGAGTAACATTATCCCTTCTTGATCTGGGCTCAGGTGAAAACCATAAGGAAAGAAAATGTCAGCAGAGAACAAAACAGTGTATTGCCTCTGCTTTCTACTCTTCCCACTTGCTGCAGATTATACCTTCCTGCAGCACTTTTGCTGATGTCATGATGTGTGCCTCCCAATAAAACCCTTCAACATCTGAAAACCTGAATAATATTCCACAGACAGATGTGAAGATGTTCATAAGTCATTTAAAGTGGTTTTTTTTAACAAAAGTCAAAATAACCAAAGGCAACACAGGCAAGGTGAACCTTACACATCTTATGAGCCAAAAAGTATTAACTACATGGGGATCAAACAAATGAGACACCAATAATGAAATGATCTGAGTTAAGTTAGGTCCAAGATATGTTTGTAACACCTGGGGTTTTTGCGGTGTTTTTTCTGTTTTGTATTTTATCTTAAGGCTTTAAAAAAACCCAAACATTTTCTGTTAGATTTAATATAAGAAAAATAAAAGTCCCTATTGGATTATATTCTGCACGAGGAAATTAAAAGTGATTCAAGACAAATCTTCCTGGCTGTTTTACCATGTATATGAGCAAACAATATCAAAAGAGAAGCAAAAGGAATACAACTGACCTTACTGCGCTTTCCTCCTCGGAGGACTAGCGGGCTTGCTTTCACAGTTCTTGAGGAAAACCTTGAGGTAATTTATGTACATCAACATAAAAGAGAACCTTTGAGGAAGTGGATTCTTCTCCTAAAAAAAATCCTGCAGAATGGAAAATTCTCAGAGGTAAAAAAAACTGTCAAAACCTGTTAGGGAAGAGAGACTGCATAGCCAGGCAGTGCAGGCCAGGTGAGTCAGGCACAAACACCTCTGAAGGAAGACAAAAGCTACATGGCTACACATGCAGGCATGACTTGTTTCTATAAATATTTGTTTTCTTTTAACTTCTCGTTTTTACGTTGTCCATCTTGCCAGAGAACCTGAACAGAACTAAACAACAACAATCAGCATCTGCAACATGAGGCCTGAATTCTTCACCCTTCCACAGAGAGAGGGGCAAGCAAAAAATGTCCTTCGCTTCAGTAGGAGTTACATCAAAACCACCCAGATTTTAAACAGAAAGACCGCATCAAAAAAGGAAAGGTCAATCATAAGTATGTCTTATACAGCATAAGATCTAGGATCACTCTCTATCTCAATGAAAAAAAGAGGGACTTTATTGCACAGGAAGCCTACAGGAGAGATGCAGAGAGGCTCCTTACCCAGGGGGTGCAGTGATAGGATGAGGGGGAGCATTTCTAAGCTGAAAGAGGGGAGATTTAGATTAGATATTCCAAAGAATTTTTTTATTGTGAGGGTGGTGAGGCACTGGAACAGGTTGCCCAGAGAAGTTGTGGATGCCCCTTATCTGAAGGTGTTCAAAGGCCAGGTTGGACGTGGCTTTGAGCAACTCAATCCAGTGGAAGGTGTCTCTGCCCATGGCAGGGGCGTTGGAACTATATGACCTTTAAGCTCCTTTCCAATCCAAACCATTCTGTGACTCTATGATATGATTCTATTCAGCCTAGCAAAAAAAGCAAAATCTGTATCCTCTCACTGTCGGTATTTCCCTTGTGCCAGAGGAGGAAAGCCACTTACAAAAGCCTCATTTTGGAGCTCTAAGCTCCAGCATAAAAGATTCTAAAAAGTACCAAGCAAGGAGCAATCCAAGAGGGAAGTGTGTTTGCCTATTGCTGGGTGGACTCTTTCACACTGCCTCCTCCCGGGCAGACAACATATGCCTGGCAATCCAGTTATAGGACAACATCGCGTATTAGCACCACTAAATCCTCTCCAGTTTCATGACCTGGACTCAATCCAACATATGTCCAGTTTAAAACATAAGATTCAGTTAAATGAGTCTATAGTCAGGGGTCAGAATATTTTCTGTAAACTCTGCCCACTAAGCAAGAAATATTCTGGCTCTTAAAGCTTTCAGCTACCTTATTATTTCCCATTGTTCTGACTGTAACGGTGTGAAACAACAAGTAGTAGAAGCAGCTTCTACACAGCACTGACTTTTTCAACCAAGGATGGCAACAACTGTTCAAATATCTTGCACACAATAGAAAAGAAATATATCAGACTGATGAATCTTGCACCGAAACTCAGAATCATAGAATCATTTGGTTTGACAAGACCTTTGAGATCACAGAGTTCAACCATACCTGCCCACTACTAAATCATATCCCTGAGTACCTCGTCTCCCTGAACTCCTCTGCAACTCACACCTACTGAAAGTAACATGGGTGAGTGGTTATTCATACATTAGTCCCAGACATTTGAGGTGGCCTTCAAAACACAGAGGCCTGTTCAGCAAATCCTTTCCAGGATTTCTCCCCCTTCTGCTCTATTTGATTCAGTAGATCCATGAAAAGATTTCAATCTCTTGATATACAAGCCCCTGAAACAGAATTTGGCACCTTCAGTAGATACTTGAGGGTTTGGGTTTGGCCCGTGAAAAGCTTCAAACTTTGCATAATTGCTCTTTCCTCCTGTTATTTCACTGGGATATTTTATCAGTGTCTACAAGGTAAACCTCAGATGGGAGATAAAGAAGTTTATATTTTATTCATTTTTGCCGAACACCTTAGGTTAAAAAATAAAAATCAAGAATAAGAGACAAACCAGGATGTAAACTTGAAAGTCAAAAATATAAAAGCAGCTACGAAGTGTGTGTGAGTATGAAAAGTATTAGAGTAATCACAGTATTGTAAATATTTCAAGTACCCTGATTACAGAAGTTGATGACATGCATTCCAGTCACCACAATCTTCTTGGTATAGAAGAAGGTTATGACATTAGACAGGCCTGTTGACAGAGGTCTTAGAGCAGCTAGGTCACCAAAGCAAGCAAACATTCTCTTTTTCATGAAGAGTCCAAATTTACATAAAAGGACAAAAAAAAAAGTAATGAAAAAAGTCATGTATAGATGCATATATTTTTCTAAGTTTGTTTTTGTTTGTTTAGTTTTTTTTTTAAAAAAAACAGAAAAAATCAAAAGGCATTCATATGGGTTAGCTCAGAACAAATTAATTTGTTTTCAATAAGATTTAGCAACCCATGTCCTAAGATTTTTTTCCAAGGTGAAAAAAGGCAAAACGTTTTCTAAAGCACCAAAATCTCACCAGGACATAACACAAAACAGTAATGCTACTGCCTCTGCAAGGCCTACCCAGCCACACAACTACTGACTCATCTAAATGGGAAGTTAATGGCTGAAAAAGGAATTGGTTGGGTTTCAAGTAAAAAGCTTTGAACGCTTACCTTTCCCTTATGCATTGGTTCCAGTTCAAATATCACCTCTTCTGCTGCAACATCACTGAACCAAAAATTGGTACACATCCATGGACTGGGGATGCTGTTCTATCAGAAACAAGCTAGTGACATGCCAGTATTTACTGTTCAATAGTAAATGTCTTGTTTCCAGTAAAGGCAAGTAAAGGATGTAAGCACCTACTGACATCAGCAAGAGGTTTGTAGGATAAAACAGTCCTGCCATGTACTAGCACAATACCTCTATGTACCCATTTTCTGCCAGTGATTTTTTTCAGGAGAAACCAGACCCTTATCAAAGACTTCTACAGTGCAGCAGATTCACAAACACGAATAACTAACTATCCTCTTTTGCACACCAATCATACTCAGCACTTCTGGCTAGTGAAGGTTAGTTAATATCAAGTAAGATTTCTTCTTTGAATTACTTAAGTGTAAATGCTATGTAGCACGGTTCAAGTAGAGTGTTTCAGGGTGAACCAGTAAAAAAAACCCTTATTTTTTAACTGAAAAAAGCAAAAGTGAGGCCTCCTAGGTTTGTAGAAAATATATTGTTATTAGTATGACAGCAAAGCAGACTGAAGGCATAAGGACAATATTCAAATAGGTGCTGATGAAGAAAAGGAAAGTCAATTCAAACTGTACTTGTGTTTTTCTCTAGCTCCAAGTAGCTAGTCCTTCTGACTGCTGTTGTGAACTGCACCAGTAATAAATTCGGCCTGCTACCTTCTCAGCCTCCTACAGCATGGAAAGTTTCAGAGCTAACCCTGCCAGCTCCTCCTGAGGCCCCTACTACACTGAAAACTTCACAAAACTCACTTTACTTCAGATAAATAATCTGACAAAGCTTCAGTTACAGAATCACAGAATGGTTTTAGTTGGCAAAGACCTTTAAGGTCATCAAGTCCAACCATTGACTCAGCTTGGCTAAGTCTGTCACTAAATCATATCACCAAGTATGACATCTACTCATCTTTTAAACACCTCCTGGGCCCAACAACCTGGTAGTCCTGCATGTACCACATGATGGCACTCAGGATTATTTGCTCCATAACCTTCTCTGCCACTAGGGTCAGACTGACAGGTCTGTAGTTTTCTGGGTCCTCCTTCTTGCCTTTCTTGTAGATGGGCCTCCCATTCACATGCCCCCAGTCAACTGAGACCCAGTCAACTGTTTCCCCTCGCATCCAATAAGCTTCCACAGTTACTACGCTTGCATCTTCATTGCCACACGGGTCTCCATCCCCAGCCTCCACTGAGACAGCAGACTGAAGAATCTCACTAGCGCACTGTCCCACAACATCAGCACTTCACCAACAGGTTTTGATAGAGTGTATCTGCAGCCAGCCCTTCCCCCTTCAAATCTAGTTTAAAGCTCTATGAGCCCTGCTAACTCCTTTCCCCCCTTTGAGTCAGGTGTTACCCATCAGTTGCCAGCTGACCTGGTGATGTGTAAACCATTCCATAATTAAAGAAGCCAAAGCCCTGCCTGTAGCACCAGTCTCAGACCCAGGCACTGATCTGCTGGCTCTTCCTATTTATCCCCTTGTAATTCCCTGCAGCTGGTGGGATAGAGGAGAAAACTGCTTGTGCTCCCAATCCCTTAAACAGCCATCCTCAAGGCTTTCAAGTCCCTCTTCATTGCCCTCAAACTACATGATGTAATCTCATAATTGCCTACCTGACAGATCATTAATGGGTAGTTATCTGCGAGTTTAACTAGGGTAGGGAGTTTTTTTCTGCACATCCTTCAGCCCTTGACCCTGGGAGGCAGCAGATTTCCCTAAGGAGTGAGTCTAGTCTGCATATGGGACCCTTTGCTCCCTTCAGAAGCCAATTCACAATAAAGATAGGTGCTTGTTATTAAAGATGTTATGCATAGCTTTGCCCAGCTGAGCCTTGATGGTGCCTCCAAGCTGGGCATGTTGCCTTCTTGCTCATTATTCAGTCCCCCTTGCTGAACACCATACTTGTTTTACAAGGGCACCTGGGAAGTTGGATCAGTTGGGGGGGGGGGGGGGCGGGGCACTGCCACATCACGCAGGAATGTGTTGCTATTGTTCTCTATCCTCCAAGGCCCCCTGTTTGTTAAGTTCAGCCAAGTGCAGAGAGGCTAAGAAATCCTCCATGTCCCACACTTCGTCTGACCATTGGGCCTGTCTCATCAACAAATATGGTTCTGAATGTCCAAAGGGAAAGACTGAAGACTGCAGGGAAAGGGGTAGCTTTTCTAGAAGAATGGTGCTTTGGAGGAAAGTGGAACACCTTGAAAGGAATGGTTTTCACCAAATTAATCCATGATACTGGACTAACAAACTCAGGCAAGGGTAATTCACTCCGTAGTTAAAATACAGTTGTTGAAGGATTTTGTAGCATTCGGTGGCTAAACAGGCCATCTGAACTCACCAACTCTTCAAATTTACTTTGTTGCTCTGCACATTAGAAAAAGTATTATTATTGCCATCAGTTGCCTTTGAACAAAGATAAAACCTGCATTTTTAATGCCAATAATGTTTCTGATAAACCTTTAGGGAAGCAATTAAAATTCTGGCCCTGCATCACGGCATGGGAAGAATTCACTGCCCTCACACAGCCCTTTATTTTCTGGGAATCATGATAGAAACAGGGTTTAGTATTGCCAGTTTTGTTACATTAATGTACATTAACGACTTAAAATAAGAATTCTAGAAACCTTACAAAACCATGGTAATTTGTTAAATATTTGCTGATAACATTACTTAAGAGAAGCAGTTCGCATCATTGGTTCAGATAAAACATGGCACAAACTGAAGTCAGCTTTTAATCAATATACCAGAGCTCTGTAGATTCTCAACAAGTCCCAGCATCATATAAAATATGTCTTTACGGGAGAAGTTACATGCTAACTTTTCCTCCATAGTCACTCTCAAGATGTTTTTCCTTAATATAATCCATTGACACAGTTTCTTCTGGTGACTTATTTGTGACTATGACAGGGGCCCACTGTGCTAAAAAGCCTTCCCTTTGCACTGTCTGTACCTGAGTAGGAGATGATGGCGTAACCATCAGAACTGTCTAGAAACAAATGCCCTGCAGCATGGCTGGAAGAGATTCTTGGAATATCCATGCACACTTCAGGTAGGTGAATATATATTACTAACAGCACCTGCAGGTTGCTGGGCTATCTCATTTGCTCTTTATTTCCATCTATTCAAAGGAGCACTTCTAACAAAAACTCTTCAGCTCCTTCGGTGTGTTTAGTTGCCATGAATATCCTTCCAGGACATGGTATCTAGGTTCAATCTGTCTTTTTCTTTCTCCTCCCTCTTTTTTTTTTTTCAAAAGCATCTTTAAGGCAACTGTTCAACCCCCACTTGCTTTTTGCAACCAGCAGCTCTCCAGAAGAAGCCACCTTTTTTTCAAGCACTTTTCTATTTATCAGATTTATCAGCTGCACTAGCAAGTCCTTTTCCCAGTTATTTAGTATGTTGCAAAGACAGTAAATGCATTTAAACTTCTTACATAGGGATGTGTGTTGTCTCAGGTTTTTATTGCACAGTGTGATCTATATGAGCCCTGAGGCAATTCACTTTACAAATCACAGTATCTGTCTATCATTTTCCTCAAATGTATCTAGCCAAGTGAACAACCCTGGAAACTGTATTTTCACTACAAAAAAAATTATCACCATTATCCAGATTAATTTTCCATGAAGGTGATCCCATCTTGAGAACTTGCTCCAAACTTCTAGTGTGGTAGCTTTTCTAACTTTTCTGAAGCAGTCAGCATATTTTTCTCATGCTCAGAGCTTATTTTTATTCCCTGTCACTCACATCAAGCAATTCCCTTATCACAGGTTTGATTTTACTTTCACAAGTGCAATACTGAAGTGTTTCCTAGCCAGATTTACAGGGCAATGAGCATCTTCAGACGGAAGAAAGAATGCCTGAGAAAGTCACAAAGAAAACGATATGCCAGAGGGAAGTAGAGCTGGAAAAACCAAACTCATTTACCGTTACTAAAAATGTCAACATTTAGCTGATTGTCATCATCCTCAGTTTGAATTGTCATGCCACTATGGAAAAATCAGATGAACCAAGGACTAGTAAGAGATGACCACTTTCTTCCATAATTAGAAAACAGGCCTTTCTGATGGTCATGTCAGAAGAATCAGTAAAATCTACGAAAGATCCATATAAAAGCTTTTTTGCCCTTTTTTTTGTTTTTTACTGTTGTCCAAAGCAAAGTAGGACGGGGACCCACTGGCTGTCCTTGCTTTCAAGGCACACCAAACTCAGGAGATAGATTTGAAACTCATCAAAAGTGATCTATGCAAAAGTTTTGACAGCAACACCACCATCTACATGGGTGCATAAATTAAAAAAAAAAAAAATCCCAATGCACCATATCTTGCTCCTATTTCAAAATAAGGATTTTTATGGTGGATCCTTGCAATCACACAAAGTATTCTTTCTGTAGAAACCCTCGTTAGCAGACACAACCTTTCATTCTTAAAGGGAAATTTCTGTATTTCATGTTTGGTCAAAAGGCCTGCAAATTGATAAACAGTTGGTATCCATTTAGAAGAGTTCCGTAGAAGATGATCACAGAATGGTTGAGATTGGAAGAGATCTCTGGAGGTCATCAAGTGGCACACCACTGCTCAAGCAGGGCCACATAAAGCCCGCTTCCCAGGACCACATCCAGATGGTTTAAGAATGTCTCCAAGGATAGAGATTCCACAATCTCCCTGGGCAACTTGTGCCAGTAATTTGAAAAACAGAAAATTAATTTACTGTGAGAGTTATCAATTTGTGCCCATTACCTCTTGTCCTGTCACAGGGCAATGCTGAGAAGAGCCTGACTCCCCCTGTTTCATTTCCTCCCATTAGGTATTTATACACACTGATGATGCCTCCCTGAGCCTTGTATTTCGCAGGCTGAAAGGCCCCAGCTCTCTCAGCCTCTCCTCATATGAATGATGCTCCAGCCCCGTAGCCATCTTCGTGGCCCTACATTGGGCTCACTCCAGTATGCCTATGTCTTTCTTACACTGAGGATCCCAGAACCGGATCCAGCCCTCCAGGTGTGGCCTCACCAGTGCTGAGGAGAGGGAAAGGACCCCCTACTTCAACATGTTGGCAACACTCCTCCTAAAACAGCCCAGGAGGCTGTTGGCAAATTCTCTAAGGTGACACATAAAAACTCCATCTCCTTCAACTCCCATAAATCAGGCACAGGGGTGGGAGGAAAGTCTAATACATGTTCAGAAGCCACAGCAAGTGGATTATAACCAAAAAGATATCTGCAGAGTATCCTTCTGACTGGCAGTACTTCCAAGACTAACCTAGGTTATACAAACAATATCCTACAGCAAAGTATTGTCTGTGACAATACTTGTATGTGAGGTTAATACTGTACAAAAATTCACATGCATTTAAAACTTTTGTTAGTGACAGTGATTTCCCTCATCTTCTAGGTGGTAAACAGACAGCATTTACACCTAAGGTAGGTGTCACCTGAGATTCAGAGCTCCAGAGAAGCAGCAGTACCTTGTTAAAAAGAATAAGTATGCACTGTTCCCTAACGTGCAAGTTCTATATGTATAAATTAACTTTTATTTACATTTAGAACTCACACAGCAACTGTGAGATATGGAGGAACTGCGAGATATGGAGGAACTGCACAGAGTCCGGCAAAGGACCACTAAGACAATAAAGGGACTGAGGCATCTCTGTGAGGAAAGGCCAAGAGCTGGGGCTGGACCAGACAACCTCTAAAGATCCCTTCCAGCCTCAGCCATTCTGTGTTTCTGTGAAGTTGTCAGAGATTATACTTTTTTAGTTGGGACTGATCGACTGATTCTGGGTAGCCAACAGCCCAGAAGCTAAAACTAATCTCTCAACTGAAATGGATGCAGTCGATCCCCTTTTGTAATACAAATATAATTTTTTTTGGAGATCACTCTTTCTTTTTTCCCCTCTAACAAAAGTAACCCCATCTCAGTAGGCTCAAAAGATAGCATCTTAAAGTCATTTTCCCCTCCTTATCACTGATGAAGTAAGGGCAAACAGTTTAAATGTCGTTACAGCTAACAGAAACTATAAGAACTTTATCACAGGAAGCTTTTCTTAAAAAAAAAGATGTAGAAAGATCATTCACTGATAATCTAAACCAAACTTCGATTATACAGAGTATATGAGTAACTAAAATTTTCATTAACTGCCTTTTCTAGTTCTCCACTTATTGATAGTGTCAAGCTCCCTTATAGCTACAGCATAGCCTCTCACTCTGCTGCACACAAACACTTCAAAAATATTCACCTGAGCCAATATAACTCATTAGGCAAAGTACTCCTAAAACAGCTCAGATTTCTAAACTAGACAGCATTCCCCAAGAAACAGTACTGCCCTGAAAATAGTACCCTTGCCCATTGTGCTCTTCGTTTCCTCTTCCCAAACTCCCCAGCTTTGCACCTGATAT
Organism: Tapera naevia; assembly: GCA_033556795.1. Classification (NCBI taxonomy): domain Eukaryota; kingdom Metazoa; phylum Chordata; class Aves; order Cuculiformes; family Neomorphidae; genus Tapera; species Tapera naevia. Next base: position 6,742,895 of record JAUMJJ010000175.1, on the reverse strand, counting down.
ACAAACACACCTCATTATGCTATTCAGCTCCTCTCTAGTACCCAGACACCATCACTTGTGTGACAAAACAGCAGGTCTCTTAAGAAAGAAAACAATGGTCCTATGCAGATCTGGCGTTTACATCTTTAGTACTACCAGCATGATTTTAGTACTAAGACTTACTCTGTTACACTGGAAAAATAAGTTAAACAGATTTTATTTAAGACAATCTAGGTTTTTGTTACTAAAGACAAGTCATTTGTAAGGGGACACAGAAAAAAATTTACGTTAGAAAAGCTCCTAATTTTCCAACGATAAAAATCAACCATACATGCATCCACAAAAAACATTTTGGGCTACATTTGTGAAGACACAGCAACAGAACAGCAAACTATTCCTTAGGAAACCAGCCACCTACAACAGACAAGTCTCTTTTCACTTGCTAAATGAGCGAGCTCCAAAGCAGAAGTGTTCAGCGTTTGTTCAGCATTCCAATAAGGGATAATTCTGTCCTGTCCTGAGCTGTGCAAGATCAGATACAGCAAAGCAGTTAAAACCAAAGAAATTATGCACCAAAAAGGAAGGCCAAAACTATAAGTCCTAAGATGATGACTTGATTCACAGCTTACTCAAGTTAATGAAAAGCCTCCAACTCCTGCAGATTTCAGCAGGTTATGAAACAGGTCCTGCAGAGGGAAATGTTCCAAGACACAAACAGCAATGCCATATTTTGATACCTAATTGCCACCACTGCCTATGAAGAAATCCCTCATGTAAAATAGAGAACAAATAATCTCACTTTCTCATTTTTAAAAATGGCATGAAAGGAACAATAAAAGAAAGTTATTGAAGAGAACTAGATTGTTCCCAGCTGTTATCATAAAATACTACAGCTGTTCATGTCATTGTAGCTAATGACCAGTTGCACTTTTTCAAAGATTTTAACACAGTATGACCATTGTAACCTAGATCAAACTGAAACTTGGCAAGTATCACGGAAAAAGACTAAAAAAATTATTTAAATTCTGATTGGATTTTTTTTTTTAGATTTATTTTCATAGGTTGTTTTTTGTGTTTGACGGAATAGGGATTTTGTATGAATGGTTCTGCATTTAAATTGCCGATTACATTAAACTGCTTAAAAATTATGGTAAATAAAAGGTATTGAATAGCTAAAATTGTCTTTTCCAGTAATAAAAGCAGAATTCAGCCAAGAAATCCACATTTTTTTGCTGAAAATAGATATGCTGAGTAAAACTATCTGAAGTACAAAATGGATGATGAAAGGCATTTTCTCTGGAGACAACAGCAGCAAGGGCTTCCCCATCTAGAAGTTTTTAATTGGTTTTTTAACCATACTATATGCAAACCAAATTAGATTTTTCATAAAGATTCAAATACACAAGTGCAAAGAAAAGGTTAAAACAGAAAAAACCTCACATATATAAATGCAGAAAGAATATTCAGATACAACTCTTTCTCCTGGAGCATTACTCCTTGACAGATGAAGAAAAAGCTAGAGGAAAGCACGCATTCTCACAGAAAGTCTCCACAGAACCTGGAACAAACTACTTCAAGTATTTTCATGTCATTTCTTGAGAAAATACATGAGTATATGTTCCGTTCTAGCCATGTGCCTTCCCCTCCAAAATCACGCATACAGAACTATAGACTAGCAAGGAATCACAATATCCTGCACCCTTTTTTCCCCCCCTAGTTACCAAGGAAATCACTAATTTAAGAAAACCAGCATTCACTTTACTGGTTTCTCCTGTTCAGAACAGAAAAACACTTCCAGAGGAAGTCCAAACACTTTAGAAAGCCCACCTTCTATAATATGTAGCATATACTCATCTTCATAGTATCACAGTATCACAAGGTTGGAAAGGACCTCTGAGATCATCAAGTCCAACCTATAACCTAACACTAACACCAACACTAACACCAACCATCATCTAAACCATGGCACTCAGTGCCTCATCCAGTCTCCCCTTAAACACCTCCAGGGTCGGCGACTCCACCACCTCCCTGGGCAGCCCATTCCAATGGCCAATCACCCTTTCAGTGAAGAATTTTTTCCTCATATCAAGTCTAAACTTTCCCTGACGAAGCTTGAGTCCATGCCCTCTGGTTCTGCCACTGGTCACCTGAGAGAAGAGACCAACCCCTGCCCGACTACAACCTCTTTTAGGTAGTTATAGAGAGCAATGAGGTCTCCCCTGAGCCTCCTCTTCTCCAGACTAAACAGCCCTAATTCCCTCAGTCGCTCCTCATAGGGCTTGTGCTCCAGCCCCCTCACCATCTTCGTTGCCCTCCTCTGAACACATTCCAGTATCCTAACATCTTTCCCAAATTGAAAGATGTTAGGATACTGGAATGTGTTCAGAGGAGGGCAACAAAGATGGTGAGGGGGCTGGAGCATAGGAATCAGTCTGGGACTCAGTAACAACAACCATAGCAAAAGAACAATAAAAATGAAGCACCCCTATCCAAAGACAGAATGCAATAATTGCTAAACATGTACTTATAACCAAACAACAATGGAAAACATGTTAGTAGCTGAGCCTCTTTTTCTCACTTCGGGCTATTTATCTAGACGGCAAAGGACTTCTTTCCAAATGACAGTTACTTCACAACTTCAATAACTCAGTAACTTTGTTTTATCTGGCCACAATTACTGAGCTGTCACTACCAGCAAGTAAAAATTACAAAAAAAATAAAATCGTACAGCCTATCTTCAAAGTCACTCGCAAAAGCTTAAATTAAAAATTTAAATCTAATCATACACAGAACTAGGCCAAAAACATGTAGTTTGGATGTATTAATTAAGCCTATAGAACAATGCCCAGAGTGACCGTTAAAGACTGTCTACAGCATCGCATCTGCATAACCCAATATTAACACATATTATTTTCACCATTCCAATGAGAAGTTCAAAGTGCACTTCCTTTCTTGTGGCAACATTGTGGAGGCTTGATATTTTTGTATAATTAGCAGTTATCAGAGTCAATATTATAGCAGAACTTGCTCCACAGCAGATTAGTTATACTTTTTTGCTCCACTCAACTAGTTCTGCACGCTACAATAGTCAAGTTGACTCAAGAAAAGTATTTTGGCCAGTACAAATCTGATGAAATAAAACACCTAAACTGCATGCCTCTAAATGATGGGATAAAGAAAGAAATATGGTTTAGAATACTGGCATTGTTGTACTAACACCTGTCTTCATCAGTACATGTTTAATCCCATTACAGCATCTCTAAATCTTGAAAGTCCTGTACCACAACAGACCAATTATTTATTAAGCCATGCAGGCATATACGAAAGGCAGAAAAATAGCTATTACATTTAACATCAATATTTTAGCATCACTTTCCCTTTCTTTACCACAAAGATTTCATACAATTTCTATGCAGAATACATTCTGCACCCTTTATGCTTAAGAGTTTAAGGTGGAGTGTTTTAAGTTCACTCATCTTTGAAGAACTTCATTGTTTTTTTCAAGTTTTTCATGAACTTCATTAAATCTTACCTTCTGATGCTAACTAACTTCTGTGTGTGGTTGCAGAGACACCAAAGCATTAATGCTTACATCACCTCTCTCTCTTCTCAAGTTAACCAAAAAACACTACTGTCTATGCTAGCCCTCAGAGTTTTTTTGCAAACTACACAAGTTAAGAGTCTCATGCTGTGAGTTTTCAACATTACTGCTAAACAACCTGCAAGCAGCAGCTGAACTGCAAAATAGAGACATCCTTCTGTGACAAGCTCAGTAAAGCTTGAGCACCACACTGATAGTGGAGCTACTCACTGACAGGAAAGCTACAGTCAGCAGCTGGCTTCAGAATTACAACAGAAGCCTAAGGAAGAGACAGAACATACTTCCTCTATTCTCACATGCTACCCCAGGCACCTACAGATGCGTATAGACACACCAAAGGACAGACAGTACTCAGTCAATCTCCTTCTTGCATTAGGTACACAAACCCAAATCACAGCACTTAGGCTGCTTGACACACTTAGCAATAAGTATGAAAGCAATAAGGAGAGAAACGTTTGCAGAAATGTAGAAAAGGAAGAGACAGGAAAAGAAAGGGCACATTGAAACAAGAGGGAGAACATATTAAAAAACAGCTTGCTGAAAACAAAAGGAAGCTACAACAATCAGTATAGCATAGCTTTATTTATAAGTAGAAGGAGCGTTAAGTGAAAGGCAATCCTCAAACTAAACATTTTCAAAAAAACTTGCGAGATACACCCAAAAAGGAAATAATGCTATCTAGGCCTTAAGCACCTGCAAACACCAGACACCCAGGAATTAACTTGTAACTAAACTCACCACTTTTGACCTCTGGTGTCTTTCAACTCTGATCCCTCCCCTCCTACAGCTCCAAACATAAACCCTATTAGCTGGAAATTAGTTGGAGATTGTGTTGGCATCATAATTCAACCTCAAATAAGGCAGTCATGTTCTCCTCATACAGCAGTGTTACCATATCAACGTTAACATGCCTAACCTTGCTTATAAAAATAGATACCATCGTCAGTTTAAAATGCACATAAATGACTGTCAAGGAGTTACTGCTCTGGAGGTGTTATTTCAACAGTAGCAGTTTTCTGGTGAAGGAGTAAGTAGGGTAGGAATAAGTAGTTCACATTTTTATCTTTAAAATAAAAATTTAACATCATAGGACTTACTGGCTACGTTTCTCCACAAACAATGTTCTATCTTCTCCTTCATTCAATAATCAAAGAAAAACACCAAGATCGTACATGGGATACAACCTCTAGCAATAATACATTTGAATCCACAACCTGAATGGCAGATCATTCAATGAGCTGCACACTTATATGAACTCGGCTCCACATACGCTGTAATATTTTTCAGAACTGGAATGATACTTTCCACCATTATTGATTGGGTAGCCATAAAACAATCTTTTATGGGGAAAGTCAAGGTAAATGACTGATTGTCAGAACAGGAAATTATTTATGTGTTCAGCTGAAGAACCATTATACAATTGCAACTTGTATTCGTCTCATGAAACCACACAGAAAAGAATATAAGAAGGTGCCTTCTTATGATGATGATTTGAAGTGGCTTTTACTTCAGAAACTTGTGGCTTCTTTTATGGCATGCTCGAGAAAAGTGTTAAGCAGTATCTCTGTATCTTAAAATACTCTTAAGGAAGTACTTTCCTACAAAGAGGGAACTATCCCCCACAACATATTGCCTCAACATTACTATGAAGCCATGGACAAATCAATATCCTTATTTAAATGGAGTAACAAATATAAAATTTAGTCCTGCTTTTGTACTTTAAGGAGCCACTCAGCAAAATATTACAGTACAAACTAAAACAAAGACAACAATGAGTTTGGAGTATCCAAGCTATAGGTACTTAGTTAGTGATATTACCTAAAATTAATTTAGACAGAAAATCCCTTTAAAAATGTCAGATACGGAGCAATGTGAGTCTTGGAACTACGAAAAAAAAAATATCAAGTTATGTAATCAAAGGTAAATATATTTTGCATTTGATCTTCCTGACACAACCTGCACAGAAAAGCAAGCATAACCTTGCAAATTCTATTATGTCCAAGTGGGATGCACATGATGGAAGTAGATACCATTCAATTTTGGCATGGATAGCAGAAAGGAAACAACTGTTCTCTACAACATCCCACTATGGAAAATTACCTCAACTGGATAATATTTTCCAATTAAGTTAAACATTGATAACATCCAGTATGAACTTCTCTTTCAAATTTATCACCACCACCAACAGTATCAAAAGCATCAACCCTCTGGTTAGGCTCAGACAAAAAGAGCAGGTAACAGAAGACCGTTTCAGCCACTGTGGAATTCAGAAGCATACAAAAGGTTTAATAAACAAACAAGGCAATTTTGTCCCTCACTTCATATCAGCTCTGAGACTCAGAACAATCAGCAAGCCACTGTCTTGATATAGAGCATGAGAAAAGCCTCCCATCTATGCAGTACAGCAATAACTAAGTATGAAAGGTATCCCTCAGCATGAGCATGACTTTTTTCCCTATGCCCATACAGCAAAAGACTTGCTTTGCTGAAGGGCTTATTTACAAAATGATCTTAATGACTAAGAAGCTCAGCAAGTTCACAAATCAAAATAAATCACCAGCTTTATTACACAACCATAACTGTTAAGCACAGTACTTTGGTTTTGTTTCAGTTTCTCATTACGTTCACAATCCTCTCCAAGTGTTATACACCCATATATACAGGTTTACACGGTGTAAAACACACAAAGACTGCAATACCTAAGCAGCATCAAGCTGATAGAATCCACTGGTCTTACGAGTAATAACTTAGTTTTGATCACAAGATAAGAAAAAAGCCATTACATGTAAGAAAATAACAAGCCAACTTTCACGCCCATGAAGTCTATGTGAGCATACTCAGATGTTTACTGCTCTCAACTGCATCTCATACTGTTTGCTTCATGAGGGTACCAGAGGATCAGTGATTAGAGTTAAAAAAGATGAGATGGAGGAACACTCATCCTTTCAAAATGAAGGTGAAAGTGGATGGAGGAGACCAGATAATCCCCATCTGTACCAGCAACACCTTTCTGACATAGCTGAAGGTGGATTCTCTAGTTAATAACACTGCTTAAATCCAGATGCAGGCTTCCCCAGAGCAAGCTAGTACATTCCTAAGTACAAGAATAAATTAAGAAAAAAGCGTCAGCTTTCCCTTGCCAATAGGAAGATCTACAGAGCAGCTCCTTGCTTCCCTTCACGAGGACCAGGCAGATATTGCATCTTCAGCACCCTCAGAAGAGGGGCACATAACCACTTAATCTACTGTCATTAGACAGTTATAACTATCAAAGTAACACTGGCCTTGGTCATACCTTTCCTAACACTGAAATTTACACCAGACTATATACCAAATTCACCAACACTACTGTCATCCAGGTCATGCTCAAAAAAACACAGGAGGGCAGCCCAGCACTTCAGGATACATCCATGCTGGAAAAAAAATGGCATTTGATTCACAGAGAGACAGAGGCAAGCTTCTGCAGTACACCGATGCTGGATTCCAGCCTGGAGCACAAGCCTTTTAGCGAGTACACACAAGCCTCCCTGGACTAACGGAAACTCTAAACTTCATTGTTAACTCACATTGAGAGCAAATTTACTTTTCACAAATCCAAAATTAATACTGATGGCTAACATATCAATTATGAGTTGTTTGTATTATATTACAAACAACCGACAGCCTGACCATTAGAAGACTATTAACAATTTCATAGTTTGAAATTCAGAGTCTAGACTGGTGTCTAGTTTTGGGGTATTGTCAATTGTTACTATAATTGTGTACATCTCTGCATGCAACACAAGAGAGGAAAGGAAATTGCCAACACCAAGGTTCACGAGCCATGGCAGCAGCCCATCTAACTACCTGGCTTGCCCAGAAGAATGAATACAATCATTGTACCTAACAGCAGGATTTCCTAGAAATACTGTCTTTACTTCTTTTTATGACTACTCCAGTTCACTTTAAAAGTTTTTATATACCCTTACTCTGCTTTAGAGGAGTATTTCTAGAAGGCAGTAACGCAACACTGAATGCTTTGAGGAGGTCAAGTAACACGATACAGAGCTTTTCCCTCCAGGTCCGGACGGTGGGGTTCAAATCTTGCTAATGTCAGTAGTGACCAAAAGCTGTTGACATCAGACAGCTGTTAAGTGACCTATGAGGAATGAGCTAGTATCCTCAGTCCAGCTTTTCCTGGACAGGTATTCCTACCTTCACAAGAACAACCAAGCCCATGCTTCGGCTGGCCAGTCTCGGGAGTCAAAAACAGTGCGAGTAAGGAGTCCTGAAGAACAAGAACTTAAAGACAGCTCTGTCTAGGTGAAGACTGTATCATAGCTCTAACAAAAAAGAAAGGAATTTCAATTCATAAGTATGTCAAGTCAGCATTTGCTGCAATGGTATGTTTTCCAAAGCCTTGATCCCACAACCCTCAATGTACAGGTTATTTGCAGTCAACAGACCATTCCAAATGCTGCTCTTCTACAGGATCACAAAATTCAGAGAGTAAAGGCAAATTGTCTAATTTGTGTCATAACATACATAAGAAGGACAGCATAGGAGTAAACCAAAAACATACTTCTCAAACTGTGAGTGCATCATCTGGATTGACATACAGGATGATCTTTCCCTTTTATTCCACAGAACACAAACTTCACCAAGATTTAATTTGTTTATGAAAACTTAACATTACACACAAACTTGCATTTCATCTTTACACTGCTCTTTGCACAACAGTGTCAGATCCAGAAATTTCACTTCAACTGTCATATTTAATTATGTACAAACTGCAGAACAGGGGTGAAAAAAGACCAAGATCTTATAAGCACTGGGGGCTCCTGAGCCTTTTTCTCCTTCTACCAAAATCATATTTTATTTATAATTCAAATCAGTTTAAGCACAGTTCACACAACTCAATAAGCAAAGGAAAATGAGTGTGAGATGAAGTCTTCACCTATGGAAATTCACTACTTCTCAGCATATTTGAGTTTTTAAGCATGAGAAGACAAAAAAAAAAAAAAAGCCCACAGCAATCCCCCAAAGAGACAGCTGTCAGCCAGGAGCAATCTGCATGAAGCTGCTGGAACTGCAGCCTCCCCAAATCCACCCCACCATTACATAACAGTGCCGAGCCAGGATTTTCACCAGCCAGCCCAGAACTGTTAGGAGGAGATAGCTCCTGTAATGCACCAGCAAATCAAAAGGGTTTTTAAAAAAATGTCAACCAAACAAACACAACAGAAGCAACCAAAAAAACCCCACATATACAAACAGAAGAGCCTATATCCATATGCTAAAAGCATTTCCTTTCCAAGTAAGGTTTTATATGACATTTTACCTTAAAAATAAAAAGCTGGTTTTGCGGGTTATAGCTCACCAACATCAAAATATCTGGTTTCTCCTCTCTAAAATACCAAGACTATGCAACTACTTGCATAGGTGCTTACAAGGTGCCTTTAAAAAAAAATAAGTTCTTATTCATTTAACATAGCAAGTTTATTTCAGTCGCTCATCTTCAGAAGGTATAAATCATCTCCTATAGGAAAGGAACAAAATCTTTTCCTATCTCTATTGTTATTACATCCAATTGTTTTCTTACTCAGTTCTCTTACAGTCTTTACGATGGCAGTGTGAAGCACCTACGAGACAGCAAAGAATAATCCTATTAAGAATCAGTTTACTGAATATTACTCTATTTGGATGCTATTTTAAGACCTTAACAGGATTTCAATATTCAATAAAGGACTGAACCAGTTAAACAAATCTTCACATCTCTGGTAAACACTGACATTATGAGGCAACAGCTTCTAGGTGAGACAGACACCTAAGCACCATGTGTGTATTGTTCTTTTTGTTCAATATTTTAACTGAGAGTAACAGAGTTGAATTCTCTTTTAGTTGCATTATAAATTATCTAAGTATATACAGTACTAAGTTTTCCCAAACATCTGATAGCACCGTTTCTGAGATGTTCCAGGTGTGAAAAAAGCAAAGAGCAATTACTGAAAAAACACATTAAGACATACCAAAACCACTGAGGGTTTTGCAAATATAGACAGATAATTCCTATTCATGATGAAGATCAACTTACGCTAAAAGAAGTTCTGCCACAGCAAAGATAGGACATTTGGTCATGTGTTAGGACCAAGGCAGATATTAAAAAAAAAAAAAAAAAAAGGCATCCCACAATCATGAAGTCTTCCCAACAAGATGGTCATTGGTTGTTTCTACAAAAGATAAGCAATCAGCTGAACATAGCGTTTTCACGCTTCCAAACCCTCCTCTTGGTGTGATACAACAGACTTCTCAAACAAGCAGTAAATATGCCAGAAATTAGAATGTAAGGGTGAATTCTCAAGTATATTTTTTAAAATTCTTATCGTGCTTGTACTTGGTGTTTAATACAAAACCTGAACATCTACAATTTTATTTGGAGAGGAAAAAAACTTAAGAGGGAAAAGGCATAGGAATGTAAGTGTAACTATAAATACAAAAATATAAACACTATGCCTTTTTGAACAATATTTACACCGAGTGTTTAGTTTTGGTGTACATTCATGTAAATATAAAACTATACATTCAAAGGCCATGTCAATTCCCAGCCTCCTGGGTTCTGGAAGGATACAGACTGTACCTAGGGTTTGCGCTTTCCACCATAATGCCTGTTTTAGTACAGGGGTTATAATATAACCGGCTGAAATACACTGTATCCATGTGTATCCACCTACGTGGCCCTGCGAGGGGGACAGAAAAAAAAACCCAACCCACAAACCAAGGCACTAAATACACACGCACTTCATCCGGAGAGAGAAATGCACATGTGCAATTCAGATCAGGCACTACCCCAGTAGTTAAGCCCTTGGTCTGCACTGCGGGGCACAATGTGGTGTTAATCCAAACTCCCGGCCAAGGCTGTGGCAGCACACGCAAAAAACCCGAGGGAAAATCAAGGAGCCGATGTGTTTTTGCGCGGAGCCCCCCACGCACACGCGGGAGCGCGGCCACGGAACGCCTGCCTGGAGAACTTCTCATCCACGCAGGCCGAGCCGTCAGCACGAGAAAGCGATGGAGGAGGAAGCAGCCTTCGCCGCCTCCCCCTGCGCCCACGGCCACGTCCTCTCCATCCCCGATGCCTTCTGCAGGGAGCGGGCTGGGCGGGTAGCGCAGCCCCTGGGGGTTTGGGGGTTGGTTTGGGGGGCGCGGAGCCCCGGCTGCCGGCGCTGGGAGGCTCCGGGCACCCCGCCGCACACAGGGAGCGGAAGGGCATAGACAAGCGGAGGGGCTCCCGGGGCCGCAGCCTGGAGGAGGAAGAAGGGGGGATACCCGGAGGAACGGGCGGGCTGGGGGAGGGAGCCGAGCCCTGCCCCCCTCTCCCCCAGGCACCGGGCGAGCGAGGAAGCTGGGGCTCCCCCTCTCTCTCACGCCAGCCCTGTGCAGCGCCTTCCAGGCGGAGGCGGCGGCGGCGGGGGGGAGGGAAGGAGGGAGGGGGAGAAATGCTGCAATGTAGCGCCGGGCGGGCGGGCGAGGGGAGCCGCAAACCCTCCCGAGCCCCCGCGCCGAGCCCGCCGCTTCCAGCGGCTGCGGCCCCGCGACGCCTGCCCGGGGCGGGGAAGGGGGCACGGCGGAACGGCCGTGGCGGGGGCGCAGCACCCACCTTTCACCACCCTGTCCGTCGTCGATAACTTGGGATCTACGGCCTTATGCTCCGACATGTCCGGGGAGGCGGCGGGGCTCTCCCCGCTCGGGCAGGGCAGGCGCGGGCTCAGGCGGCGGCGGCCGCTGCGGTCAAGGCTCCGGCTCCTCCGCTGCGGCCGAAGTTGCCGCGTCCCGCAGCTGCTCGCTGGCTCGGCTCGGCGCGGTGCCTTCCTCCTTCGTCTTCCTCCACCCCCGTCCTCCTCCTCCTCTTCCTCCTCCAGTTAATTATTGCTCGCTCGCAATCACACCTCCGGGTCGTTTAGGACGGCTCGCTCTTCCGCCCCCGCCAGAGCCCCCGGCGGCAGCACCTGCGGAGGGCGGCTGTCAGGCAGCGCCCGCAGGGAGAGCCGCGAGTGGACGCGGGCGAGCAGGAACAGCCAGGTCGCGCACGCAGCGGCCAGCCCTGCGCTTCCTTCCTCCGCGCTGCCGGCTGCTCCGGCTCCTGCCGCCGCCGCACTGGTCGGGGATCCGGATCCGTCTCTCCTCCCGCGCCCCCCCGCAGGGTCTCTCCCCTCGCTCGCACCGACCGCGGCCCCGCGGCGCTGCACACGCTCCGCGGCGCAGCAACCCCCCCCCCCGCCCCGCTGCCTCGGCCGCCCGGCCCCGCCCGCTCCCCGGCCGCCCGGCCCCGCCCTCGCCACGCCGCCATTGGCTGCTGCTCCGCTGCCAATCACTGCCAGGCAGCCCCGCCCCTCCCGCGCCGCCCCGCCTAGGTGCGCTCGCCCGCGCCGCCATTGGCTGTAGCTCAACTGCCAATCACTGTCATTAAGCCCCGCCCCTCCGACACCGCCCCGCCCAGGGGCGCTGGGTCCCCCGCGCCGTGGGGACCGGTGGGGTCGTGCCGCATAGCGCCCCGCCGCGGTTCCCCGCAGGCTTGGCGGGCGCGGAGGGCACCGCGGGGCTGTGGGCGGAGCGCGGGGGAGCCCGCGGGGGCGGCCGCCTCTTGTGGCTGCGGCGCCCGCCGGCCGGGCCTGCGTGACCGGCCGCCCCGCGCGAGTGAGGGCGGTGCGAGCGGCCCCGGAGCTTCAGCAGCTCCGGTCGGTGCGCTGCGGGGAGTCCCCGGCGCGGGCACACGCGGACACGGGCACCCTCCCACAGCACGGCCGGGACCGCGTAAATCCTTCAGCGTCGGGGTTTGCTCCTGTATCCTCCGGGAGAGTGCGTTATAAAAACATCTATTCCTCTCTCCTAACTGCATATCCTGCCCGGCACACCTGGCGCAGGTCTGCTCGCCGAAAGGGCTGGTGGAGGTTGCGGCCCTCGCTGCTGGGGTCCGCATCCAGTCCCACTTCTCCTCAAATTGTCCAGCAGTGGTCAAATATGGGCCAACCGTCTCCTGAGATGCGTTAAAATAAGAGTGGCCTGCAGGGCGAGGGAGGGGATTCTCCCCCTCTACTCTGCTCTCGTGAGACCCCGCTGGAGTATTGTGTCTAGTTCTGGAATCCCCAAGGTATGAAGGATATGGCACTGTTGGAAAGGGTCCAGAGGAGGGCACCAAGATCATCCCAGGGCTGGAGAACCTCTGCCATGAGGACAGGCTGAGAGAGTTGGGGTTGTTCAGCCTGGAGAACAGAAGGTTCTGGGGACGCCTTCCAGTACCAGAAGGGGCTGCAGGAAAACTGGGGAGGGACAATTTACAAGGACTTGTAGTGGTTGGATAAGGGGGAATGGCTTTAAATTGGACAGGTGGAGATTTAGGTTAGACATTAGGAATGAATTCTTCGCACTGAGGGTGGTGAGACACTGATATAGGTTGCCCAGGGAAGCTGTGGATATCCCCTCCAAGGCAGTGTTCAAGGCCAGGCTGGATGGGGCTTGGTCAGCCTGGTCTGGTGGGAGGTGTCTCTGCCCCTGGCAGGGGAATTGGGACTGGATGGGCTTTAAGGCTCCCTCCAACTCAAGTCACTCTATAATTCTAAGTGTTTGTTGTCCCCAGCTGGAAGATAACAGCTCTTCATGTCTCTTTGGCAACTGGAAAGTAATTTACAGTGTGTGACAGTGTCCCACATTATTCCAGACAACATGAATATTGTTTAGGGCTTGTTTATACATGTAGTTGTTCAGGAGGAGCTATTCCTGACTAATTTCAAGACATCGAGACCAACACGGAGACGGACACAGAGAAAAGTACCTGGAGATGGAATAAGGCTGAGATGTTCCGGTTTAGTTTAACCTGAGTTTTAATTAAAGAGGAAAACAGGGCACACCTATTCTGGAAGAGGGATGTTTACAGGGTTGTTGTTGAACTACTTCTGTGTAGATGAGCCAAGAATGAACAGACACCTAACCAAGCTTCCCATTTCCCTCCAGGGTGAAGTACAAGTTGCTTGCTTAGCTGATACAATTTCTTCAGAAAGCCACAATATATGGATATGGCAGTTATGACACATATTCTCTTCTTTGATGTGTCTGACATTTTTAGGGGGCATTTTGTTGGCTGTACTTTTCACTGAACTTGGAAAGATATTGTATATGACTGACATTCAGTACAACAGCATGAGTTCTCAGCTTGTTCCAACAAGCTCCATGTGGTATGACCACTCTTTTGCCCCACAAGAACAAACAAGCTGGTTAACCAAGTTCCTATCTGAGATTCCTATTGTGATGGTAACACAAGAACATGAAACAGAGCTAGTGCTCAAGCAAGGTTATTTTATATACGCCCAAACAAATCCTGAAGCCCATGACAAATATGCAGAAGGCTCCCCATATGCTAAGGATACTTCATGAAGCACCAAGTACTCTGAAGAATCTAGACAGAAAAATCCCTACATCTTCATTCCCACTACAAGGAAGTGCTGCTTAGCGGCACTTGGACATGGAAGGAGAAGCAGCATGTTAGGAATGCAGTATGGCCAGTAAATTTGGATATTGCCTACACCTTGTGGGCCACAGCTTCCTGAGACATGGAGGACCAGTTTGGATCCGTTCTTCCGTGACTGCAGGCTGTTTGCATGAGTCATCTGGATTCTTCTTGATCGGCTGCAATAACAGAGACTGTGGGTCTCTGCAGCTTACACTGGCTCCCCTATTAGTCACACGACAAGACTCTTCAGCTCTGATTTTTTGAGAAGAATGTATGATTATTTTTACTGCTATGTAAGGACATTCAGTGTCACAACTCCAGAATGTTCTGAAAGCTATCTGGGACTTTTTTTAAACAGGTTTCCTTTGCTTCTAAGTTTTTAATTATAATATGCCTTCTAGGCTAAGTAAAGTTTTTTCATTTCATCTTGTGGAGGGTCTAAATCATGCATCTGTTGAATGCATTTAGTCTTCCTTTCCAAGGTAGCATCCCCATTTCAAGTAATTTCTTCTTTAGGAGTTTCCAGATAAGCTTTCGTAAGACAAAGATGAGTGCCACTGCCAAATACCATGTATCATGCCACTTCTGCAAGGTATGATATGGCCAAGATTCAAATCACCAGGTATAAGATCTCATGACTACTCTGTTATGGTGTGGTGCAATCTTAAGCTCATGATTTGTTTCAGGAGTGTTTGCAAAATCCTTATCCTTGCTATGAGAAAGGGAAAGGAAGAGAAATAAGTCACTGAGCAACATCTTTGTTCTCTTGTAATAGTAACAGACTAGAGAAAATCTGTATTTCAGATCTATGTTAGTAGTAAATGTTGTATAACCCTTTCTTATTTCTTAAATCTGTCTTTTTCCCCCATCTACACAAATGGTCCTTCAGCTTTTTCTCACAAAGACCTCCTTTTCTATAGAGCGATTTCATTTTCATGGGATCTGAGTCCTATAAGATTTAACAGTAGAGGTGAATGTGAAGATCAATCTTTTCATGGAAAGAACACCATCCATGGATTCTGGGAAATCCTGATCTCTTGCATCACCAATCTCTAGGAGCTTTGTTAGTCGTTTCATCCCTTATTAGAACAGAGCTCAGCACTGATCTTCTGAAGAGCAGTCACTTCTGATCACAAATTTTGGAGGCAAGGTCTGTAAGAACTAGGGCAGAGAGAATTTTTTCAAGTCTGAACTAAGTTAGTCCCCACCTCTTTGCCTCAGATGAGCAATTCTTTTCCATTTCAGCTGAGCCATGACAGTTCTTTTAAGGACACAGCAGCTGCAGAAAGCAGCAGCATCTAGCTGAAGTGGAAGGAGAAGTAAATGTTAGTACAATGAGAAGGCAGTAATTTTAAGCCAGAGTTTCATAAAGACATACAGACTAACAGATTCCAAACTTTGTCATAGGTCCCATGAAAAATTAGCAAATTGCATAGACTTTATTTCAGCTGCAAGATGAAGCGTATCTCCTAGAAATGTAAACATATGTTTGCACACTGACTCAACCAATTAAGATACTCTTTAAAAGTACTGATTGTAGAAGATAGCATTTAAAATTTTAATCATTATTATTAGAGAAATATTGTTCTAACTACAGGGAGTCTGTCCTTCATGCATTAGCTTTTAGTTCTGGAAGTTCTGGCCTCACATGTAATAAATGTAAGTTTGACAGTATCCTGGAAGTACAGGGGAGTTAAGAGAGTGCTCTTCAGTATTATGATGGCTGCATGGAAAATATGTGTGATGAGGTTATTCTGGATATTGGTGCTGCCTTAACTGATTATTTTTGTGATTTTTCTTTTAAGAGAGGTTTGTAATTGTTTCAGTTTACTTCAATATCACAGTATCACAGTATCACAGTATTAGAAGGTTGGAAAGGACCTCTGAGATCATCAAGTCCAACCTATAACCCTACACTAACACCAACACTAACACCAACCCATCATCTAAACCATGGCACTCAGTGCCTCATCCAGTCTCCCCTTAAACACCTCCAGGGTCGGCGACTCCACCACCTCCCTGGGCAGCCCATTCCAATGGCCAATCACCCTTTCAGTGAAGAACTTTTTCCTCACATCAAGCCTAAACTTTCCCTGACGAAGCTTAAGTCCATGCCCTCTGGTTCTGCCACTGGTCACCTGAGAGAAGAGACCAACCCCTGCCCGACTACAACCTCCTTTTAGGTAGTTGTAGAGAGCAATGAGGTCTCCCCCAAGCCTCCTCTTCTCCAGACTAAACAGCCCCAACTCCCTCAGTCGCTCCTCATAGGGCTTGTGCTCCAGCCCCTTCACCATCTTCGTTGCCCTCCTCTGAACACACTCCAGTATCCTAACATCTTTCCCAAACTGGGTGGCCCAGAACTGGACACAATACTCAAGATGAGGCCTGACCAGTGCTGAGTACAGGGGGACAATAACGTCTCTGGTCCTGCTCACTACACTATTCCTGATGCAGGCCAGAATGCCATATAATAAGGATTATTTACGCCTACGTATCTAAGTCCATTTTCTACACCATAATCTCTATAAGATAGTTGTCTACAAGATTAAAAACACTGTGTACTAGTCTATGTTGACAGTGCATCTTCAGGAGATGCTCCATAGGGGAATCAATGCTCTATTACAGCCCACACTCACAGCACTGCCAATAACACCTAAAGCTGCATGAATCTATGTCTGACCAAAATAAATTTGATAGCAAGACTACATACTAACCTTGGAAAAAAAACATAAATTATCAGTACTACACCTGCCATTTGGTTCTATCACATCCAAAAGAGGAAATTCACCGCAGCATAGAGCCCTATACAAAGGACCATACAGCAATTTAGATCATCGTCAAGGGGAACCATCCGTGGATTTTCTCAAACAGTTTCCTACACTTATTCTACTCAGTACGCAAGAGGGAGCCAGATAAAGGGCCTGTAGGAGGTGACAATTCTTTGTACCATCCAAATGCTTTCTGGCTATTCTTGCAAAGGGCTGGAAAGTTCAGATGTCAAAACATAGTCACATAATCCATCAGCACGTGTTCCTTGTTTTCCCCACGCATGGTCTTTAGGCATCCACTGTGGGCACTTAACCTGTTGCATCGTAAACCTCTCTGGAGCTTTGCATGTTTTCCTCTTGCATACATCTGTTAAGCTTTTGGCTCTGCTATTTATAAAGGTTCTGGATTTGGTCCTGGAGCTTTTAGCAGAATTTATACACACTGTTAATGATACTGTGCCTGGTTTAGAAAGCAAAGCAAAATAGATAATTCTACAGAGAGTCATGGAACAGATTATACCAAAATGAATCGCGTTGGAATAAAATGCAAGTGATGGCATTTGGAATAGTGGAGAGGAAAAGCAGGTTAGTTCCAAATTCCAAGATGCTGAATCAAATTGGAAAACAGTAACAAATGGTGCCATGAGCAATTATACAGAGCCTGACTGACATTTGAAATGTCAACAAATAGTAAAAGAAAAGAACACAAGTAAAAGAAAATAACCGTGAACCCTGGAAATCTTGCAGGTTCCCTCAGAACCTGCATCTGTGGGTCCTGAGAGAACTGTCAGATGAAGTTGTTAAACCACTATCCATCGTATTTGAGAATTTATGGCAGTACAGTATAGTTCCCACTGACTGGAAAAGGGGAAATGTAACCCTGATTTTTTAAAAAAGGAAAAAAGGAAGACCTGAGGAACTACAGGCCAGTCAATCTCACCTTTGTACCCGACAAGATCATACAGCAGATTCTCTTGGAAAGTCTGCTGAGGGACATGGAAAATAAGGAGATGATTGGTGACAGCCAGTACGAGGCTGCAGCATTGGTGGCTAAGGCAAGAGTAACCAACATCATCTACCTGGACTTCTGTAAAGCATTTGATACTCTCTTGCATGACATTCTTATCTCTAAATTGGAGGGGCATGAATTTGATGGATGATCCACTTGGTAGATAAGGAATTGGCTAGGTGGTCACACTCAAAGTATTGTGGTCAATGGCTTAATGTCCAAGTACAGACCAGTAACGAGTGGCATTCCACAGGGCTGGTATTGGGACCAGAGTTGTTTAACATCTCTGTTGGAAATATGGACAATGGGATTGAGGGCACCCTCAGCAAGTTTGCTGATGACGCCAAGCTTTGTGGTGTCCACATACTGGAGGGAAGGGATGCCATCCACAGATAGCTTGAGAGATTTAGAGGTGGGCCTGTGCAAACATGAAGTTCAACAAGGCCAAGTGCAAGGACCTGATCCTGGGTCGGGGCAATCCCAAGCAGAATTACAGGCTTGGCAGAGAATGGATTGAGAGTAGCCCTGAAGAGAGAAGGAGGTGTTTGTGGAGGAAAACCTTGACATAAGCCGGCAACGTGTGCTTGCAGCCCAGAAACCCAACTATATCCTGGACTGTATTAAAAGAAGTGTGACCAACAGGTTAAGGGAGGTGATTCTGCCCCTCTATCTGCTCTTGTGAGACCTCACCTGGAGTACATGCTTTTTCAGACTGTCCTAATAAGCCGAAAGGTGAAAACCAAGTTAGAATTAAGTTTGGAGACAAGTAGTGAAGCCAGCATAAGAATAAATCTTGACACCAGGGATGCAAAGAGTCACATCAAATGGAAGATCATGGTCAGAAAGTCATAGAGTCCAAAGTTTGAAAACCAAAGAGCCTATTCAAAGATAAGTTAGGGCTGGAACAAGGTGAGGTATAGGAGCATAACACAAAGGAGATAGGAACCAAGGATCAAGGCTAAGCAAAGAACAATTGAAAGCAAGAGAGCCAGCAGAGCAACAGATGGAGTTGCCTCACACATCTGCTATTAGAGAAACCTTAGCTCCTGCACATCTGGGCCACAGTCCCAGTTGCCCTGTTGCATCCAGCTGCAGCACCAGTAGCCCAGGCAGAACTTGACAATATGGATAAACGTGCATTGGTTTAAAACTCAACTTGCACGAATAATGTATCCATATAAATTTGGTGATGCAAGCAGCAGATTTAACTCAACTTATGTATCCAGTAGACCATTGCACTGATTTGCTTAGATGTGTTTAAAATTATAGCTTTAACTAAGCACTGCAAGTTTTTGCGGTGGAAATGCCTTAGTGTAGAAGAAATAGTTGTATTTGAAGGCAGTTAACAGCACGAATGTTCCCAGAAATGAAAGCACATCCCCCTACTGGTGTGCACATCCCCGGGCCTCTCTGCATAGCATCTACCTCCTCTCCTCTGCCTGTGCCAGTACTTCGTGAAACTGCAAGAAATGACCCTTGGGAGCAGCTTCCAGCATCGAACTGTTCTCATCATGCAGGCAACAGCTTAAAACCACAGTCCTACTATCAAGAATTAGTCATCTGCTCCCAGAGATTTCATCCTGCATACTTTGGTTCTTGAGTAGATACTGTTTTTAATGGGAGATTACAGAATACGGATTTTGCAATAGGACATAAGGTGTTATCCCAGTAAATAACAAAATCTCCCAGAAAACATAAATGAAGAAAGGAATGAAAAGAAAACTCCCTCCTTTTTTAAGATGTTCTTGCAGTGGCAGTTTGTTGCCTGTTTAAAGAGAAAGGAACAATATTTGAAGGAAATGGAAACAGCAAAATAACAATATGCAAGTTCATTTTTTATTATAAGTATCTAATATATAGCTAATTTAATTCTGGTATGGTATTAAAGAACTACTAATGGCAGGAGCAGCTCGAGAGATCCTGAAGTAAGATGTGATACTGAATATGTTAAATACTCAGGATCTTTTCTGCCTCCTTTTTAAGGAGAAATGCCGTTGTCAGAGACAGAAGAACAAAGAGGATTGTGTGTAATTGCTTTTGCAAGAGTAGAGCCTTAATTGTGTTCATTCGTAAAGATGCCACAATTTATTATTTAATTTTGCTACCTTTAAGTCCAGAACAAATCACTGTTACTTTAAAGGTGACATATATGGAACACATCCTGGAATAAATTATTTGCTTAAGTGCCATCAGTGATAACAAACAGACCATAACTAGTGTTAGGGGTGAGATAATTAATCAAAATAAATTAGTGCCCAAGGAACAAACACTGAAAACTTTAATTTAATTGGCAGAATTTTTCATAATATAAAGTCTCTTGCGATGTATTATTTAAAGAGGACTAGTGAATATGAAGATAAACAATAGATTAGAATGTGTTTTCCATACTGACCTCCTGTGCTATGTGTTTTCCTGGGAACTCTGGAATGGAAAAAAGGACAGAACAAACTGATCTCTGAATGTGTGTCTGTAAAATTCCCAAGTATTTACAAAGCAAAACATTAAAACCTGGAGATTACAATACATTTTAAGGAGCTCTAATGAGCATAATTCCTATATTGAATTAAATGTAACTAACTTATTAAAGTTAGCTTAGTGGTAACATTACAAAATATAAAAATCTTTAATTAATTTTCAGTCAGACTGACCATAATTTATACATTGGAAATTCAGATTCTCACTTAACCCAAGGCTTTAAACTGCTATAAGATGCAAAGCTGCTTTATAATGGTTATAAGTTACACTTACACTCACTTAAAATCCATTTTATATTCCTAGGGTGGTGAATGTAAGGCAGAAACAGGTATCTAATTTACTGCAAACATTCTCAACCAAGGACGTAAATTCAGGGCTGCTTTCTTGACCAACTGCTGCAAAGAGACTTCTTCACTGCTAGTCCCACAAGGCTTTCCTGTAGGGCAACTTGCAAGATTAGGTGTTAGTATCCTTAAAAAAACACCAGGAATATTAACAACCAAACTCCCTTCTTCTTCCCCATACACCTATGTCATTTAAAAACACCAGCCTCAGGCATGCCACAGAACATCCTTTCAATCATTTTTTAATCAAATTGTTTTTCAGCTTCTCAAGTTTTATGTAAGAAGCACGTGAGCTGCTTTAATCTTTCCTCCTCCTCCTTCAGTCCTGAAAAGAAAGTTTCAATGTTCTGTGCTTACTCAAAGAACGGCATTCAGCACAGCAACAGACACATAAATCTTCTGAATTGCTAAAAAAGTGCTATCCAGAGGCTGTTATAGCTCTAGATAATGACAATCAAGTGCACAGTACTGGAGAATGCAGTTGAAAAGTATGCAGATAACATATTTTCCTTTTAAAATATCCTTATTGGTGCAGGGCACATCCATTCTATAAATAGATGTGCTCTACAGGTTGGGACAATTTCATCATCTTGACTTTAATGGTTTGTGAAAATAATTTAAACCATAAGCAAGGAACAGACATTAACATTATTCAAAACTATGAAGATTTTGCTTGTTGAGTGTAAGTAAATATTTTTCAGTTACTCTTGCTATCTCAGCATTGCCAATAAGCCCAGCACTTGGGTTACTTGCTTTATATGACACTACTTTCTGCCTAAGAAGGAAATATTTGTCTAACTTTCCTGGAGTTCACAGCTATCCCAAGAGTAATGACTTCTTGCTGGTTGTCTTCCAGAGGATGTTGTCAGCCCATCAGTAGTTCATTTCGGGTGAAAATAACCTTGTGCCAAGGCCAGGCCAAGATCATATACCAAATAAGTCCCATTAAAAACTTCAGATAAGGCTTAAGTGATATTTAAGTACTACAGTGCTGGCCTTCTGCTCAGTAGTGGATTCATCTAATATCTGCAAAAATGGGTTTGCTCTGAGTTAAAAATCAACAAGAGCTTATCCTGAATTCAGTGTGGGATTGGTGAGACTTACAAAATTGAGAAGCCCAGGAGGCACGTGCTCTTTTAGATTCTCAGGACTTTTCCTCTTAAATACATCAGCTGGCAGAGGCCTGATTGCATCTGTATCAGTGGAGGATCTGGATGCCGTTTAAATACATTTGTCTCTGGAAACTTGAAGGCGACAGCCCTGACACTGTGACTGGTGCTGCACATGAGAGTCAGAGAGAATATCTGCACCATGGGCTTGTATCATGTTCCTCCAAGGTGGGGAACATGGTGCTAGAGGATGTAGTCATGTCATCTTCTTTGTGTATCCATCCATTTTAGTAATGAGGCTTATGTCGAAGACAGACGAAAGTGATTGCTGCTATGCAGACACAGAATTAAAGACAGTCTACAGATACACTGAGATCCTACCAGGAGGCAGATGACCTGGAGTGGATCGTGACCTCCATAACTTCACTAAAATGTTTTGCTTTTGCGCTGCTTAGCTTGAGCTGACACCTTTTATTCTTGCTCCGATTTCTTTTAGGCATTAGGTCAGCTGGAAATAAGGTCTTGCTCCTACTGGAAAGGAATAAATGGATGTTTCCAGCACCATATAATTAGAATGCACACGTGGCCACAGGTAAAATATAGATGCATATAAAATATGGAAACCAGACCTTCTGCCTTACTAATGCAATTATTCATGCACATGGCAACACATATATGCTGTGGAAGGGAATCTGTGTCAGTGATAATGATATTCACTTGCATATCCCTGGGCTTAGTTGGAGAATATACAGTTAGGAATGATCAGGTCACCTCCTTCCATTTCTGTGTCCTCAAAATTTTCATCCTTTTTTTCCATTCTTCTTTTATCTCTTTTCGTTCTGGATTTTTAATTCCTCCTCCCTCCTTATTTCAGAATTACTTGGAACAATATTTCAGAAAGTTTTATGACATGTTTGATTTTAATGATTCAGACTGCACCTTGCACTATCATACACATTCCTTTTTCCTAGATGAACATTTGTTATACCCCATTATAGCTACTGGCCCTTTTCCCTCTCTCTCTTTTCCTACCTCACTCCCTCCTTCCCCTCCTCCCTCCCTTTTCTCTTTCACCTCATCTTCTTAACTCTGTTGTGGCCTGTGGTGGGCAGTGATACAGAGGGATGAATAAGTCCTTTCTGTGACATTTTCCAGTGATTCTTTTGCAGGAAGAAACCATTTCACAACTCTCATAGTCTCAATAAACTCTTTCCAAAGTATTCTGACATTCTTATTCTTAAACTCCATTACTGCAAGTGGTCTACAATTTATCCCCATCAGAACACGCCCTTTCAGTAATATCGAGTTTTCTCTGGCCTCTGTCATTGAAGTATCTACCTAAATACTTTAGGGTGAAGTTTTACTATGTTACTCAGAAACAGAGGTGAGCTTAGTAAATCTATTGTTTTCCCATGAAAAACAAAAAAAAAAAGAAGAAATTGCTAATACTGTTCTAAATGTATAGTTACTGCCAACAGTAACGCACATAGCAGCCAACTTCCATCTACACTGAGCTTTCCCAGACAAGCTGTACAATATCACTCCAGAAACAGCTAAGCCTTGGGAATGATCAAAAGATTGATGGGGAGACACATTTCACATTTCACATTTCACAGTTCACATTCAAAGATGCAGGACCTGAAAGAAGAACTTGCAAAATTCAAACTGAAGACACACATTTTTAACAGTATGGGTAATTAGTTATTGGAATTGCTTGCCCTGGAATGTGCTGCGGCACTTGGAACTTTTAAATCAAGTCTAGATAATCTACAAAAAGTGCTGTATGCTTCAACTGCAAGATACTGAACCCTGTGTAGAAATCATTGGCCTTGTTATGCAGAAAGTTAGACTAGATGGTCCTAAGGGCTTTAGTGGTTAGGAAATGTACTAAGAAACACAGTCAAGTGTGAAACACAATTTACACAAATACTGGTAATGCACACTATTTATGAATCGACTTTTGCTGAGAATATGAAACACTTGAATTTAAATGCTCTGGTCATACTGTAATGTGTAACACCTACAAAAGAATATTTACAAGTGGAACATATTGTGTCTTCTAGTGCATCCAAAACAAAATTCCCATAAAATATGAACCCAATGTTTGCACATTTTTGTTCATTTTTTTTAATGGTTCTTTTTTAATAAAATGAAGAACAGTTTCCCAGTAATAATAACATTGTGACTGGCTCCAGCTCAAGAACAATAGGGTAGCAGCTCACCAAAGTCACACCACTTAACCCTGCATTGACCAAGATCAAGCTCCTGAGATTCCCAAGACATTGCAGTCTGGAACCTCTGTATGTCTTCATCATTTGATTCAAATAAACCACAGTAAACCTTAGGATAATGACAATTGTCAGACGGCTTTAACCTCCTGCAAAGCAAAATCTTTGTTAGAGAAAGTAAAGAGAAAAACTCAACTCCATTCTCGGCAGCCATTGCCAGAAAGAAACTTCAGTCCCCTATTGATGAAGCTTTTCCTTGGAGCACTGGTCACCCAGACTAGGCAGCAAGAAAGCGGTGAAGTGGTTTCCACTGCTCGTGCCTTGTTGGTTCACATAAAAATTTGGCTTCCATCCAAAGAGCAGCTTCTCATTCCTGGGAATCATGTATTTGAATGCTAGATGCCCTGTGTCATCCTGCCATCTCCAATAAATTCTGAAAGGTCTTTATGGCATTTTTTGCCAGCAAATCTATCAATCCAGCCTCCTAACTATGCAAGTCTTTTTCCTAAATACTCCATGCTGAGTACCTGTAGGCAAGTAAAATGTGCCATGCACGAAAACACAGAACTGGATTTTTTAGAAGCTCAGAGACAGAGTCTCTTAGCTAACTGCTTCATGGCACTGGTATATTGGGACATCTTTCTAGTGATACCAGTATAAGTTACTGCTCATAGTCCGTCACTGCTTTGCTCAACTTCATCTGGTTATCCATTTGACTGCCTGATGAACATTTTAGCCAGAACTGTGCCCTAAAAGGCACCTTGTTTATGATTTTATAAAAACAAAAACTAAACATCCCACAAAAACATTCATTCAATTTAGGCTGTGCATGAAAACCACTAAAGCTGGTGGTTTTACCTTACTCCTCAATTACTGCATTTATTTCAGTAAAGCTCCACAGGCTTCTACAAGAGCTAAATATGTCTCCTAGGATATTTTTACTACATGTAACAGTCCTTGTACAATTCAGAGTCCCCTGAACAAGCACTGAAGTGAGATAGCAGGGTGGTCTCAGAAAAAACAGACCTCTTAGGTGAGATGTCAAACTGAGGTCCCCAGGACTGCATTTCCAGACAGCAAGAATAAACTGAACTGTCTGGGATCTTCATGGTCCTGCCTGCACAGACCTCCTCTAGCTATAAATGAGTTAGTTGTTCGTCATTTTGCAACACAAACTCACCTCCAGTGCTTCTGCATTTTTTATTTTGAAAATTGAGAAGGAACACCCAGCGCTTAGTGCTTTTTCAAAACGTTATACATGGCAGATGCGTATTTGTCCATTGCACAGTTATGTAAGAGTGGATCAACAAGTCTCTTTCCTTCTCCTTTGCTATGATTTAAATCCCAGTATGCAATGCTTGCTATGTGCTGATGGTTTTTCACGTGACAGTTTTGAGATTTCATAGGCCACAGGACCACAGGTAGGCAGTGAGCTATCACTGCTCCAAGTTTTTCATAGTCTATAGCTAGATATTAAATAGCTGTAACAAACAAGAGATGCTGAATAGCTTTTCCTCAAAGCTGTACTTCTCAGGCCCGAACATGGAATAGTAGGATTCTGTCAGAATATATCCACCTCCAAAATTTCAAGAGAATTTTAGGAAATTTAGACTTATAAATAAACAAAAGTCACAGAAGAAGAAGATACATACATACTTTGATTTTACTGATTTTGTGTCTTCCTTTTGTTTTCTCCCTCTTCCCCCTATTTACATGAGTTTTTAAATCTAGATGATCAAAGCAGTACCTATTGTAACAGAACAAGAAAAAGGAAGCTCTTCACTCTAGGTGGTTCAGGCCCACACACTAACACTGAAGTACCATTTTCATGTCCTGTTCTGGCAACTATGTAATTACATCTCAAGTATCACAAACAGGTTCACTGTGCACTCACTGAAAGAGATGAACAATTGCAATGGCTTTCAAAGATAAGATTTTCATACTGATGCTCTTTCTGCCGCTGTACCAAAATTCTTGTGGTGAAATCATTGAATCACAGCAATATGTAAGTGTTGACAGCTATTTATGTTAGGTCCTTTTGAATTCGTAAACAGAAGATAGCAGAACTAAAGCAAATGCCAAGAGGTTATTTTACACTCTCTGAACTAAACTACATGAAGTGATATAGAGACATTTCAAAGAGTTTTTACAGAGCTGAGGGAAAAACACACTGTGGGATAGAAATTCAGGTTATGTTGGAGAAAAAAACCGTAATATGGTTCCTACGGTGAAAGTTTGTCCTTGTAACATCTCACTATTTCACATCTGTATAAAGCAGATGATAATTAACAAACCAAGCGTGCACAGTACGTGCATGCCACCAATAAGGTTGTTGTGCTAAGGTATGGTCTCTCTTTTTACATTAGATACATGTGCTGTTGTGGCAAGCGTCGTCTAAGGACCTGGCACACGCACTCACACACATGAAAAAGACCCAAAACCAAAAAGGGTTTGCAAGCTCTGGCCTAGCCACAGGAAGGATGTAACCCACAGGGCATTTCAGCAGCCACCTGCATCCACCTCCGCTGTTTCTTTTTTAGATTTTATGGGAGTCCCCAGGATCTGCACGCAAGCAACACTCATTTATTCTTCATTCTGCTCTTTCCCTCAACCTCCCACTCTCATCCTACTAGAGATCTCCTAAAACAGAAAAATAAATGAGGACCTTCATATGTGAAGAGATTTCTTGGTGAAGATATAGACAAAATAGATTTGGAGTAAAAATTCACAAGAAATCTTCTCTCTGTGTCCCAGTTCTAGTTTGGGGGGTTTTGTTTAGTTTTGGATTTTTTTGCCACTTTTCTGTTTCTGAACATGTTTCAAGGCAAACAGACAGTTCTTCCATCCAATTGAACCTAATTCCCATTTGATAATGCCATGACTTCTAGCGAGGCTCATGCTGACCCAACACACGCTCAGACTGATCTTGTGATATCCTAGTCTAGTAAAGAAGATAAACATAAACAGATTAACGTGAGAACTAACCAGTCTGGCAGCATGGATAACTTCACTTCTTCAGTTCTGTATTTAATTGCACAGTATGCCCTTCCATCTCCAAGCGCTTTTTAAACTGGTTCTTAAAGAGAAATAATGTAGAACCAGTAGGAAGTGGCAGTGATCATATAAGTTCTAACAAGTGAAAAAACTCATTATTTTTGTTGCATGCAGTCATTTTATTTTATTTATGCAGCATTTTCATTTACTTACGCTAGTATATATCAAGAGTAACTCAGCCACTCAGCCAACATGAAGGAGTTCTCAAAAGTGAGATTATCTGTCATTTTCTCAGCTCAGAGAGGGTCACAGTATTTTGTGTGAATATCTAATGTCAATTCTGCCCTCCCCACAAAAAAGCACATTTCCTGCTAGCTACAGAAAAATGCTTGAAAGTGCAGCATTGTGGGTTAAGAACTTCTAAATGCATTATTGCTGAAAGCATTATCATTTTCAAGCCAATTTCTTGATTTTGAACACTTGGGTTTGACAACAGTAAGCAAGTTGGAACAAATGAGGTATAAATGCTAAGTAAGGCCAACAAAATATACACTGCATGAAGAGCACCATGTGTGAATCTATTGTCCACAGTTCTGTTGGCTGACCTCTAGTTAGGATTTGGAATGCTACTTACTGCGTGTTGCTTCAGTAACCCCTGTCTTACCACCAAAATCAATGCTCCTGTTTGTGGTAACATGGCCTGTTATGATACATGTTATTTAGAGATAAACTGATCATAAAGAGCCTGGTGAAAACTGGAAAGACTGAGGGAACAGATAATGTTTTCAGGAAAAAATTATAAGACATGGAAAATTTTACTTATTTGGGCAGCTGAACACAGCAGATGGCAAGATCTTCAGGGAAATAAACAGAAAGTTTGGGAAATCAAGAGTGTGTTCTAGCAATTGCCAATGATCTCATGCAGCAGGAAAATCAGGCAAAAATTAAATAGACACTCAGTAGCACCAATGTTTTGTCAACAATTTATAAAGAACATAGACTCAACAGCCAGATAGAATAGGACAGAGAAGGCTGACTGGCTTTTAGGGCCAGTGTTTAGAAAATAATTGTCAGTATCAGATGGTATTATAACTTTAGCAATAAGGACTTTTTAATGGAGATTCTCCGATTGTATATCAAAGAGTGCACAGCTATAAAACTAAACTAAATGTGCAGCTGCTACAGTCCACAACCAGGGTAGTGACTGTCAACTGACCAAACAAACCATGAGCAAGATGGCTTATTACATGATGGAGCAAATAATAGTGTTCCAATGAAACATTTTAATCAATTAATATTGTTCATAAATGCATTTATTTTTTAATATGGTTTATAAACTTATGAATAATTTTATAAATCCAAGTACAGTGTTAATAAATCCATGTTATTCCACAGAAGGCCCATAACCATCTCTTTCATGTAAACATGGACTGAAACCTAGAACTTATCCTTTCTCCATTCATTGCTACTCAGATTTCACATTTTTCTTCTATGGGATAAGTAAGGAAGTTAAGATTGCCTACTATTGAATTAGCAAGGGATTTCATTTTAACATGAGAAGTTACATATGGCCAGTATTATCCAATATTCTGTTTGTGTTTCAGATTTAAATTTCTTCTCAAGGTCTCATTGTACATGGGATTCCTTCTTAGTCCTCATTTTAAACTACTACCACCTACCCAAATTCCAAAAAGCATAGCTATGAATTCAAGGAAAAGCAACTATATAAAGAAATTATATAGGTTTTCTGTACATAGACCCTTGAAGTGTAATCATTGCAGAACTGAGATGAGCTGATCATTATTTACAACTGCACAACTTTTATAATATCTGCTAATTAATAGAGAAAAGACTGGGTATAAAAAACAAATTAGACAAAACCTTTTGCATATATCTGTATTTACGTGTGATATTTATGTCTACATATATATGTCTAAGATTGGAAAGGAGCAGGGACTCACCCTCACAGTAGCACTGGAGAAGGCCACAACATTGATACAGTTCCTTAACCCCAGAATTTTATTTCAGTACCAATTTATTCCTGGAAACTCAACTTTCTGCCCATGGAGTTGATCTGATAGTCCCTGGTTAAGTTTGCAGGTTAGATTAATTAAGTGCTCTCTAAAGTTAAATTAGTAATTTTTCTTTAATAGAACTTACACATTTAATAGCAATCCTGCACTAATGAATTGGGTCAATTCCTTGTCTACTTGTGTAAGGAGTTTTTGCTGAGCATCAGAAAAGAGGAAAGGGTTTCAAGCAGCATTTGGAAAGGGCTCAATCAAGTAAGCCGATGAATGATAGTGGTATGGATGAGGATATATTAGGCTGCCAATGGCCTAGACCCTCTGCTGGGTAAAAAACTGGCTGGATGGCTGGGCCTAGAGGGTGGTGGTACATGGTTTTATATCCAGTTGAAAGCCAGTCGCAATTGATGTTCCCCAGGGCTCAGTGCTGGGTCCAGTCTTGTTCAAATAAAAAACAACCTGTGCAAAGATTTATTTTTCAGCCAATGTATTTACAGGAACCAAAATTACTCAATGGGAGGAACTTTGAGACACTGCTCGTCTCTTTTGTGCATTCAGAACCTTGCAAGGTAAAATCTGTTAGTCACTGATTAGGGATCTCATCTTTATTTATGTAAATTTTAGTGGCAATAAACAAGTTTTGTTCTTCCTAAACAGATAAGTATGTACCTATAAACATATACCCATACACAACTCTGGCACATAAAATAAGAGGTAAATAAAACAACCTGTGTTGTGAAATGTATGGAAAGTAAGTCTGAAGTGTTTCAGGCTATGGGTATTTCTATTTTTTATCTTGGTGGCAATTTTCTGTGTATTTAGCTATACTTACTGATTTTATAGTCTTGAATCACGTCAGAATTATCTCTAAGATACATACATTATTTACATTCTGAAGGAAAGAACTTTCACAGCTGGATGTGTTCCTGGTCAAATATCATGTTTCAGTCAGGATAGACAGAGTATATGCAGTGTGGAGAGGTTGCATCATCTTAATGATTTAATTCTGCATTACCTAACATTTGAACTCTTAGAAACACAGATCTGCTCTTCTCTGGTTTGCAATCCAAACCAGAGACATTCACAAGCACAGACATGAGTAAGTTTATAGCCTGCTCCTCCTCTCCTCTTTAAACTTTTGATTCAATGTCCATGTAATGTTTTTGATGAAACTCCCATCAAAATATAATATTTTAACTAATAAGTTCTTAGTCATTTCTTGTCCCAAATCCACATAAAAACTCGTGGGTCTAATGAAAGGGAAGTCTGGGTCAGAAAGTCTGCACTGTATTTTGCCTCCTGGGGGAAAATGCAGCATATGTTTATGGCAGTGTAAGCCAACCATGGCAGGAACTGTATGTAGCTTTTCAATGTGAAATGTCAAAATGACTTTTCTTTGTCAGCCCAGTATGTCAAATGTAAGTTCTGAAAATAAATCCATTTACAATTTGGGTAGTTGTTCTTTCATATTCTTTGTCATGAAAAGTACCGCATCTGGTTTTGCACTTAAGATTTCATCTCAAGTTTATTTGTGGCATATAAAAAAGGGGGGTGGCAGTGGTGGTGTCACATTTGCAAACCATTTGAACTTATAATAAAGACAGCTTAAACTTTTCAAATGGATCCAGGAGTTCTGTCTGACTGAAGATGGTTGAAATCAATACTGCTGGCACATGATACTCCTGGCAACCATGAGAGAATAGTTGTGAAAGATTCAACTTTTTATTTGTAAACCTATCTTACAAGTTACCTCTTTTTCTTTGGATCATACTGGAAACACGAATTTATAGCTATGTCTCCACATTTAAAGCTAGTTCAGGAAAAAAGTCGATTCTGAGAAATCATTGTTACTACTAAAAAAGATTTTAAATGGCTAACTTTTTCCACAGACATGTTAACCTGCCTGTAACTGTGAAACGCTTCATAATGTGGTGGACTATTTACTGTGGTTGGGGACAAACCCAGGAGAAAGCTGCACTCACTGGCCACAAGATTGATAAAATGCGTTTAATGGGGTACAGCAAAGTAAATTCTGAAGTCCAGAGATTCCTTAGTTGCTGGAGACTGGGAAGGCAAAGGGTAAGAGAGGCAGAGAGCCTGCTCCTGGAACCACAGCCCCAAAAAACTGCAAAAATGACAGCAAACTCTGTATAACCAAATACACAATCTCCAGGAATCAAACCACAGAGGGATGTTAACGGTGTTTGATCTCCAGTGAGCTATTATAAATGAAGATGACTACTACCAAGCATGTTGTGTAATTAAAAAAGACAGAGCACATGAGATGAGTATTTCTAGATCAGTCAGGCTGTGCGACGAGCGAGGGGAATCATGCAGTCGACTCAATATGAGTGGTAAAGCAAGTTCCGCTTTATTGCTCACACATATTTATACCGTAACTCATGTCTACTTGTCTAACAATCATTGGCTCTTACATACACTTGTCTTACAATCATTGGCTTAGCTCTAAAGGTTACATTATCATGCTCTTCCTTCTTGCTCCTCCTACTTGCAGTTACTGCTATATGCTCGGGTCCAGGACTCATTCTGGCCTACTTCCTTAAGTTGTTTATCTGTACAGTCACAAGGTCTTCATGACCTTCTCTTGGGGATTTTCTCACTGCCTCCCTCCTTGTCAGCATGACTCCACAAAGCCCTCAGTACTTTTTCATCACAGCCCAGCTCAGTTGATTTCTGTCAGGGCCGATTCACAGAACTCCTCCTTTGAGCCATGTCCATGCTCCCGCAACCATTCTCCAACAAGGCTGGATCCTAAGAAGCTAGAGAGTTGCTTTACTTGAGAGGAGAGCTGGTAAAACAACGTACTATATTAAAAGTTTTAACACCATATACTGGAACAATCTTGGGAAGCTAAATTCCCTTTCTTTTCCTGGGAGATTCAACAGAATGATTGCTTCTTTCTCACTAGAAAACTGTTTTATGTATTCCACTTTCTCTCCTAGGAAATAACATTTTATTTATGCTACTCCTTTTCCATATATTCAAGAATTTCTAGTTTTATGCAGTCAGTTATGTTGAGAATGGTTTCTGGCACCTTCTGTGCTGCAGGTACAATTTGTTCAGTACTCTCTGTGTTGTCCTCAGACATCACCGGGCAACAAAGTAATATTGTGATACCAGTGTCTGTCACAGGTCTGACTGACAATCCAAACCTCCACTAAAAGCACAAAACTAATCCTCATTTTGCTAATGCATTTTTAACAAAAGAATGTATTTTGTTTGGATTAAGCCATGCAATAATTACTTATTTTGAAGCATTCAAACAACTTCTGGATATTAACTAAATGCTTTTGACTATTACTCTTCCCATAGTTACAGTAGCAAAATTATATCTCCATCTTTCACAGCAGAACTCATTTGTGAAACCCTTGCTTAAAGTGTCAACTACTTAATCAGGAAACAAAAATAATCCCATGAGCTTTAGGTGACTAGATATAACAACAAAGAAAAAAGCACAGTAAAGGTGAGTGATTCCTAAACAAACCATATTTTTAGTGGGGTTATCTGGATAAGCATTACAAATAGTGAAAAAAAATCAGAGGAAACTGAGACTAGGTCGTGAATAATTGTTTAACCAAGACAGAGGTAATTAATTAGTTTTATAGAACTCTTTGACCGGTAAAACACTGTACAAAGACTAATCATTATAGAAGATCCACAAACTGGGAGATAAGTTGGAGCTACAGTAGGTGTGGGATGTGTAAAGATAGAAGTGGTTACTCTTTATACGGAGGATGAGCAATGTACTGAAGTTGCACAGGGATGTACTGATGAAAGTTCTTGAAACCAGAGATCTTGGTTCCAAGATTTTGGTAAACCTTCAGCAGAGAACGCAGTTCTTGAAAGTTACATTTCAAGCATTAAGAAACTGTGTTTGCTTCAAGACACATAGTTTTCAGTGAGACGCTGAATGCATTACGTAAACAGAACATCAACGAGGAGTTACTTTTAATTGTGTTTGGATTATAACTATAGATGATTTTACAAAATTTCATTCACTGTAACAATCCATAACTAGATTTGTAGCAGTTGGTGTTTTCCATGATGAAGATAATCAGGTCAGTAATGAAAGATTTGCCATGTGTTTGCAGCTGGGATTTTACTTGTTTAACAGAATTTTCATGTTCCCACCATTTCTATTTTTCCTTACTCTAGTGATTCCTCCTGCTCTGCCAACTGACCATTGCTTCAAAGGAACTGAAGTTCAGAAGAGTCTTCAACTCTATTTGTTTTAAATTTTAAAAAAGGCTCTAATTTCAAAAGTTTGCTATGTTAACTATAAGTATTACCAACCATTGGGCTACAGTGCTGCAAGTACTTTTGTCGCATCTGAGCAACAAGATGAGAGTAGATCATTTTATGTAGGGTGCAGAAGGGTAGATTATGTTTATTACAGTCCAAGGCAGAACCTAATCAATGCCTTTTTCAATTTCGGTACTACTTAAATAGCACTGTTCTTTTAATTATCATAGGAAGTCATACGGACAAGTAATAATGTTGAACTTAACTCCAGCAGGCAAAGGTGCCCTCGTAAGAAATGTGTTCGTTGATAGCAATGATTTACCATGATATAGATTGGGGGTGGAGAAGAAAGGGAGAATCTAAAGTGTAATTGCCAATCTGGAGGAAATGACCAAAGAAATGACATGCCGTTCCACAGCACAGCAGCACAGGGAACATCAAAGGTTTCATTCACGTGGCCACAGTGTCATCAGTACCTTGTTACATACAGAAATGGAGAGAAATTTGAGCATGCTCTGAAATCTGGGGGGAAATAAGCCTTGCCAACACCATGTAACATGACCTTCAATGCTGAGCACACTTAGAGAAGTTTGCTTACAACTGTGTTTGCAATCAAACTGCTGGACTTAATCCCTTGCCTCTGGCTGGCATTAATCTGTAGTGTATAGTTACTGATCATGGCATTGATTTTCTGCCATGCCTTTCTGATATGACTTGTCTTCAGACTCTCAGGCACAATATCAAATTGAATTCCACTCTGCTCTGTTTTACTGATGTGTTGTTGAAATACCAACTTGTCAAGAGCACAGACTTCTATTCACTGCTACTCTTTGGTGGGTATGAATGACACTGCAAGCCAGAACATGGGCAGAATCAAGGAACAATACAAAGTCCAGGAGGTGCATGCGGAAAATATTGGTGCCCAAGATATTTTTTCTTCCTTTTACCAGTTAGAGGAAAGGGTGCAGCCAGAAACAGATGTATAATGAAAATCTGCTTCTGGCTTCATGACTGGTGCCATCGTGAGGGTTGTGGCCTTTATGACAATGGGACATTCTTTAATGTCTGCAGCCTGTTTAGGGAGGGATGGGATTCATCTATCTAGAAGAGGCAAGGGAATCTTTGGCAGCAGGCTGACCAACTTGGTGAGACGGGCATTAAATTGAAAGACTCAGGGGATGAGGTCCAAAGTGGCAATGCTCACTCTGTAGCATCCAGCTGAGGAATAAGCGAGGCCAACCAGCTAGAGCATATGTATACTAATGCATACAGCCTGGGGAACAAACAGGAGGAACTGGAGCTCCATGCCAAGTCAGGAAGTTATGATACAACAGGAATAACTGAAAAATGGTGGGACAACTCGCATGACTGCAGGATCACAGTGGATGGCTATAGACTGTTTTGTAAAGAAAGGCAGGGAAAAAGAGGAGTGGTCACAATCTATGCTAAGGAGAAGCTCAAACGTGTAAAAGTCATCTATGGGGATTGTGGAATCCCTACTGAATGCCTCAAGATCAAGATCAGAGGGCTCATCTCCAAGGTGGGTCTCACAGCTGGCATTTGCTACCAGAGGTGTCAAACTCACAGCTCCCACTGTTCTCCTGCTCCCGATGTAACGCGCGTCACTCGCTGCACACGTGACCAGCACTGGCAGGGCGCAGGGGCCAGGAGCTCGGCGCTGCCGCCGGGTAGAAACAAGGTGCTGGGCTGGATAAAACAAGGTGGAGGGCTGGATTCAGGCCGCGAGTTTGACACCCCTGATCTAGACATTGTTGGAAGCAATACACCCCCAATCTAGCAGCTTCCTGGAATGTATAGAAGACTGCTCCCCTGTACAAATGTTAGATGTGCCAACCAGGAACGAGGCACTGCTGGACTTGCTACTCACTAACCAAGAAAACCTGCTTTGTAAAATCTCAGCGACGGCTTGGCTGCAGCGATCACAATATTGTGCAGCTTCTGATGCTGCTGAGCACACTGAAATTAGTACTAAGACAAAGCTTTTAGAAGAGCAAACTTCATCTCACTCAGAGTTCAGCTAGGAGGGATTCTGTGGGAAGCTTCCATGGAAGATAAAGGAGATATGGCTAGCACTGGGAGTTTTTTAGGAACAGTCTCCTGAAAGCACAAAAAAGGTTCATCCTCTTTAAAAATAAGAGAAGTAGATGGAGTAACAGTCCCCCTTGGCTTAACTATGAGCTTCTGAATCTGCTCAAAACCAACAGAAAAGTGTACCAGAGATAGAAAAGGGGATGAATATTCATTGAGAAATACAAAGGCATCACCGGGGTGTGTAGAGATGTAGTTAGAAAAGCAAAAACTCAGCTCAAATTGAAACTGGCCAGAGATGGCAAAAGCTACAAGAAAGGGTTCTTCAGGTACTTAAACAACAAGAAGAAACAGAAGGAAAATATTAACCCCTGTGTTAAACAGGAAAGGTGAACGAGTCACAAATGCTGAAAAGGCAGAAGTTCTCAACAATTTTTTCAACTCTGTCTTTATCAGCAGAGTTGAACCGCAGGCCCTGCGAGCAAAGACCCACGCTGATGCAAACACAGACCCACCATCACTGAAGGAAGAATTAGTGTGTGAACTTGAGCTGATTTGAGCTATTTTCCTAAGCTCTCTTACACTCAGTTTAAGCCCCTTTTCACAAAGTTTTCTTGTTTTTAAAGAAAAAAATAGAAAAGCCAAAATCACTCTAAATGTATATATTTTCTAAATATAAACAACTACATATAGCGAGAATATCCAAGAAAAGGTAAGAGGGGAAGGGAAACATGAAAAAGGACAAAAAGGAATCAAAGCAAAACAGGCATGCACACCCACAACACCTGGTAACTTCAACAAAGTATAGAACCAGTGAAATCTCACCACCTCCCCTGTGGAGAGCTGGACAGCCAAATCTGACCTGTTAAAAAATTTTCCGCAGGCCTCAGCAGCAGGCAGGACCAACGCAGGGACCTCGTGCTCCCCAGCCTTGCCAGAAGAAGAAAGAGAGCGTATCCCTTATCTACACCTTATTTGTATGTCTTGTTATGTTAAAGGAAGATATGGAATACTTCCATGGATCCTGACCTCCGTTGTTAAGGAAGGCCTGTAAAGGCCATTTTTAAGGAAGATCTGAAGACAAACCACTACAGAACTGTTACAGGAGCCTGACCCCTAAAAATCATTTGGCTCTGCAATTATCCACCCAAGGTTGTTGAAAGCTGGCTGATGTCGTTGTGAGGCCGCTGTCTATAATCTTTGAGAAGTTGTGGAGATTAGGGGACATCCTAGGAGACTGGAAGAATGTTCATGTCACCCCTCATCTACAAGAAGGGCTTAAAGGAGGATCTAGGAAATTACAGGCCCATCAGACTTACTTAAGTCCCAGGGAAAGTTACGGAACAAATACTCTCAGGGGCTATCACAAGTCAAATGAAGCATGTAATTGGGAAAAGACAGCACAGATTCATCAAGGGCAAATTGCACGTGACAAACCTGAACACATTCTGCAACAAAATGAACAGCTCGTTTGATGTAGGGTGAGTGGGTGACATCGTCTATCTGGATTTCTCCTAGCCTTTTGACATGGTTTCCCATAGCCTCTTTCTAGAGAAACTTATGTGTTACCAGGTAGACAAGTGGTCTGTGTGGTGAGTGGGGAACTGGCTGCCAGACCACACGCAGATGGTGGTGGTAAATCACTCCTTTTCAAACTGGCAGCCAGTCACAAGTAGGTTCCCATAGGGATTGCTATTGTGACCAATGCTGTTGAGTATCTTCATAACTAATCTGGATGTATCCCGATAAAGTTTGCTGATGCTTCCAAACTGAGTAGGGTAGCATATACTTACAGAGGGAAAGTCATCCTGCCAGAAGACATGGATAGGCTGGAAGACTGAGCTAACAAGAACCAGGACAAATGCAAGGTCTTGCACTTGAGACAACATAATCCAGGAGTGAAGCACAGTCTGGAATTTACTCAGGGCTGAGGAGCAGCTCTGTGGAAAGGGACCTGAGGGTCTTGGTGGACAACAAGCTGAATATGAGGGAACAGTGTGATGCTGCAGCAAAGAAAGCCAAAAGGATGCTGAGTCACATCAACAAGCGCATCACCAACAGGGTCCAGAGAAGGGCCACAAAGATAGTCAAAGTACAGGGAAGCCTGCCATATAAGTAAAGCTGACAGAACTGGCTTTGTTCATCCTTGAGAAAAGAAGATTAAGGGGAAACCTTATGACTTTGTTCCAGTACTTAAGGGGTAGCTACAAAGAAGGTAGGGACCCTCCTTTTACAAAGACCCATAGGGAAAATACAAAGGGTAATTTCCTGGTTAATTGCTCCTGGCTAGATTCCAATTGATCACAAGGGGAGAGTTTTCACGATGAGAAACATTTGAATAATATCCCCAAAGAAGTGATAGATTCCCCAAAATTCGTCCTTTTAAAATTCATCTGGACAGGGTGCTGGACCATCTTTTTTAGACTGTGCTTTTGCCAAGAAATGTTGGACTAGATTATCCTTGAGATTCCTTCTAACCTGGTATACTATGATTCTATGAGTCTATGATTCAGTGAAATATAAGCATAGGCTTGGAGGAGTGCAGTGGTGACAGAAATGCAGTAAAAGGCTTTGTATACAGGGTGCATAGACTAGGCAGCAAATGAGTTATAGTGACTTGTATCCATTTAATAATTAATGGCCATGCAAAATTAATGCGACTACACAGATTTATCATTTGCTGGGTTCACATTAAACCTCAAAGCTGGGGAAAAGAGTACCTAATCAAATTACCCGGAACTGCTTTTGGAGCTCTGAGGAAGGTCAGCATTAAAGTGCATGATGCTGAGGAATTATCTCTTCCTATTTAAGCATACATACTTACTAAATATTGACCCTCAAGGAAGTAAGAACTTAACATATCTTCTATCAAGCCTGCGCTGGATATTTAGCTTCTACTCTTCATTTTCATGGTCAGACAACATTTACTTTTCTATACTTAAATAAAGGAAGAGGGAGCAGATGCCTTACAGGTGAAAACAAGTTTCCTTCCAGTTTTTCTGCCATTATTCATTCTAGAAACTACTACTTACTACTAAGTTATTACTAACTATCAAGGGATTCAGTTAATTTTGAAAGACTTCTTTAAACAGCAAAAGGAGCTGTCATTAGAAGTGAGGAAAAATATTCCATCCACCCTAGCAATACAGTTATAGCATCAGAAAATATATCCATCACTAGTGTTTCACCGTAACAGGAAGGAATCCTGAAGTCCTTCCTGGATTAGAAATTATGAGGAAATGGCTCCATTTTATCATACAAATTTAAAAATCATGGTGTTTGCATTAAATTTGATATTTAAATCCACATCAGGTATTTTTTTTTTTCTGTAATTTGAGTCAGATTAAAGGAACCACAAAGTTCAGGAAAAAGGGTCATAAAGGCAGCGACATTCAGCTGCAAATCCCTTCAGCTCCACTATCCGATTTTTGCCAATGGCCATTAGCACTCATTTAGGGAAAAAATACAAGACGAATAGTTACTAAATGATTCTTTCTTTTAAATACTCAACCACCTTCCTAACCATCCCAAGCTGAAGACTACACCCAAAAAAACTTTTAATAGCCACTGACCTGTCTCCCATAGGAATAGCTAGGCCTTGCTTTGTCACTCTTAGTTCTTTGTTTTCACAATGTCATGAATTATCAGGCATTGCCAATTCAATCTGCATTGCCTGCACAACTACCTCCTTCTGTTTGTTTTGAAGTTGCTTGATAGTGTGAGTGTGGAAGAAGCCTTATGCTGTAAGAAATAGTGAGTAATCACTGCCTACCTTCTTTCTCTGAACCATCTATTGCTGTAGAGACTTGTGTCATCCCTCCCTTAGTCACCTCCTTTTCATAGTGAAGGCAACCATGCTACAAATGTCAATGAGGTCAGAGTTTTCCCTTTTCTTTCTTATCACAACAGTATATTTCCAAATGAAAGAACATTTCTAACAGAATAAAGATATTTCCAAATGCAAGCCAGGTTTCTGCCCTACCCTCTTCCTTGCAACGTAAGGTAATACCTTTATGCTGCTTTTCCAGATTAATCATAACTTGCATAACTCTTACAAAATAACCTCAGTAATAATTAGATATGGGAACTGTAGCAATATGTGTCTCTCTTTTCATTATGGCCTAGAAAAGTCAAAGAATATCGTGTGTGGTTCATATGTCAGACAAGTGTGCACGATCTCAATTTAGGGCAGGGTGGTAGTTACAGAAGTATCTGTGGCCAAGAAGTTCTTCATGCAAAGTGACTGAGTGCATGGGTCTGTCTAATGGTCTGCAGGTATCAAAGAGCAGTCAGCCACATTGTTTTTGAGAGAAAGGTGCATGTTAAATTTTAACACTAAAATGATATAATAAGAGAAAGATTTCTGTAGTGTATATTTGTATACATACTTCAAGATAGACTGTAAAATAGAGATCCAAAGAGTTCCACATTGCAGAGCTGCCTAACTCCTACTGCAGGCAGTGAGATTGGTGCAGGAAAATCACCATTACATTAAGAAAAAATGTCTGTGAACACTTTTTTAAAACTTTTGCCTTTAGGCCATTATAATCTCTCAGTAATAGGAGATAATAATTTTCATCCTTTCTTAATTGCTCTTTGATAGTTTGTTCAGTCCTCGACTCTTAGCATCTCTGCATCCCTCTCCTTCTTAATTTGATGCTACTTTGTCCTAAAAATGTCAGCCTTTGTGTAAATGGACTAAAATCTCCTTCTCTCCTATTGGAACCAGGGTATTCCCCAGCCACCAAGTCTACAGGGGCAAACAGTGCACTGATCCAGTATGATGTTCAGACTCACACCCT
This sequence comes from Tapera naevia, assembly GCA_033556795.1. Taxonomy (NCBI): domain Eukaryota; kingdom Metazoa; phylum Chordata; class Aves; order Cuculiformes; family Neomorphidae; genus Tapera; species Tapera naevia. The sequence continues at coordinate 6,702,764 of JAUMJJ010000175.1, read as the reverse complement.
CTTTCCAACTCCTCATTCCTTGACTACCTGCAGAGGAAACAAAGATGCAAACAGAAGGCAGTAACGACAATGAGCTTGATGGTACTGTGCTAGTTTTGGCTGGAGTACAGTTAATTTTATCCACAGTAGCTAATCTGCGACTGTGTTTTCAATTTGTGCTGGAAAGAGGGTTGATAATACAATGAGGTCTTAATTACTGCAAAGCAGTGTATTTGTTTATATTTGTATATTCTTTCGAATTTAAGTTTGATATATTGCATAGGAGCAAGAGCTTTACTAGTGACGTTTCCATGCCTGACTAGTATTCCAGAGTATGTTAGATTTCTTATTCTACTGTCTGAAACCATTCAAAGAACTTGAGAATATTTTGTTGAAAAAATAAACCAAACATTGACCTGACAAGAACTGAACTTTGGTTCTGCAGATCAAATGCAGTCAATCAAAATATGAATACTGGAAGTATTTTATTTGGATCTCTAATATTTTGTGTAGATGCTTGTTTATGGATAGATAGAGCTCAGGAAAGAACTCCAGGGACCAGGCCCCACTGTATATTTTCATGTTCTGAGAATCTGAGTCTATTCCACAGAAAAGATTCACAAGTGAGTTGTTTGAGAGTGATGAAAGGAAGGACACCTCACATTTTATTTCAAGATTTAAACTAAGCAATTGCTTTATTTCGTCAGTGTTCTCTGCTCAATCAATACATTGTGTTGTCAGGCTGCATGTCAGAATGTACTTGAGTATAGTATTGAACTGTATTCTGCTGGTGTTTTACACCAGCAGATGGGTAGCGAAGGGAATAATTGTTCAGCCAAATTTGTGTTGAATCTGGTTCTGTGTAAGAGTAAATCAAGATGAACTCTTAAATAGCCAGTGGAGTTGATTATGAGGAAAAACAATTGTGCCAGGGAAACTAAAATGAAAGCTCTTTGACGACATTGCAAGCACTGGAATAAGAATTGTTGTGCCTGTGCTGTATGGTAATTTCTGCCTTCTGTTTTGCTAGGAGCAAGTAAATTTCATCGGGTTTTTGAATCTCGTCAACTTGTGATGTACCTTACAGTTCTCTGGGATGTGTGACACTGTACTAAAGTACTGGCAGCTTATTTGCCACCACAGTACAGACTCCTGCCTGCTATGACATGAACATGTTGTGCCCATATAAAAATTGGATCATCCTACCTAAGGTTTCTTATACACTTTTCATTTGCAATTATACTCTATTCATAATTGCATCAACATATGTTTTATTTGAAATTAAAATGTTTCACTGTATTTTGTATGATAGACCTGAAGTCTGTAATTAAATTTTTCTTTCATGCATTGAAGAGGTACATTATGCCCAGTTAATATTGAAAATGTGTGTTTTCTCTGTATGTTACTGAAAGAGAAATTCATATATGGTTTGGACAGTGAAGCAGAAAACTCTGTGGCAATTCTAGGGAGATTTTGATATAAATAGGCAATATACAATTGCAGTATAAGTAAGTTTATTTGTAGATGCATATTATGTCATGTAGATAGGCTATGATGAGACAATAATAAAACAATTTCTCAGTTCTACCTATTTATGAAGTTCTTTGTACTTTCTGTTTTCAAGAGAAGTCTTTCCACTCCACTTTTGGAGCATATATCTACTGGATTTCTTTTCTATTATTATGTACTGTTCCATATGTTTTAAATTCACCAAAGATAAATAGTTGTATTAGATTAGAAAGCATTTTTTCATGCATGAAGTGCTTTCTGTTTATACACTTGTTTTTTTCTAGAGGATGGAGATTCTCAAACAGAAACCTGGTAGTGGGAGGAAACTCCTTTCCAGGCCTTAGGGTTGACATCAACCTAGCCATCTGTTTTTGCATTCCACTTTTTTTGTTTGTTCATACACCTGCTCCACTGATAACCTTTATTTTTTCTAAGTAAGTGTAGTACCACTAAATATGAATATTCAAAACATGAGAAAAAGGTGCCTAACATGAAAAAGCTGACTTAAAAACTTGAGAATTCCTGAAATTCCTGAAATTTTCTTTAATATTATTTTTGGACCCGGATTCTTTGGATTTTATATTCTTAAGGTGTCTTTGACAATCACAATGAGCAGAAATGTTCATATATTACATTTATAAATGAAAAATGAGACTTCCAGCTAATCATATGGATACACAGATTCAGGAGAATTGTAGTAGAAATGCAGGTTTAGGGAAAAGAAAAAAAAAAGATGCATGTCTGGATCATTTCTGAGAGCTGCAAAAAAGGGGGAAGCACAAAACATTTTAAGGGAGGAAAACCACATGATATAGTATAGAAGACTGATCATCAGAAATATATGAAATGTATCTTTTAATATAATTGTTGATTTGTGTCAGTGAGGTCAGTGTTGTTGATGGCATCTCCAGTTTTTAGCATTACAGGCAATGAGAGTGTTTTCATAAATTTTTAATATATTTGGCTAGATGTTCTTGTTATTCAAGGGAGAAAGTCCAACCTTTTTAAAATGTACGCTGGGTAAAGTTTCGACTTGTTTGGGCTATTTTTTGGAATCTCTGTGAGAAGTGGGCATGCTTAGCTACTCAGGGATTTTTTAATATCATACAGGAAAAAGGGCACATTAGTTTTAGCAGTGTTAGATGATCCTTGCTAAGAAAAGTTCCATGTGACAAAAAGAAAAGCATGAACTTTTTTTAACAACATGATGCAATTCTTCAAGTTCTGGAAATAGTTTTTTTCTGTGTTTGTGTGTTTTTTTTCCCCTCACTGTTTGTTTAGTCCTAGATTATTTTTATGAAAAGAAACCACAGAAGGCTGTGTAGAATCTGTTGCATTCGTGGTGTCTGGTCTAAAAGCATTTCTCTAAAAATATCAGAGGATTATGGGTTATAGTAGCAAGTTTCAGAGCTGCTTGAATTTAAAGAAATATCCTGGATTTGTTTTCTAAAATAAAATAACAAATCAATACATATCAACTTTCTTGAAGTTATAGCCAATTACAATCAAACTATATATATGTACGGAATGGTTTGGGTTGTAACTGTGAGAGTGTGTATTTTGGATACTGCTTGTATTAGGTTGCGTTTAATTCCTTGTAATTTTTAGACCTAAATATAATGCTTTTTGCACAGTTTAGTTTGAAAGTACTGGAGAATGTTGTTCATCAGGTGAGTACCACACAAGCTGCACAGGCAACATCTGTGGAAGAGCCATGGTCTGATTGGGACTGCAGCTTTGCCGTTAGACCCTCTCATTGAGGCTGCGAATAAGACACATTAGCAGTGGGTTTCATGCATACAGGTAGTTTTCTGCAAAGTCCACTCATTTTTCTAAAGCTGAAAAGCACTTCTAAAAAAAATAACATCAGCTTCTCTGTGATTTGAACTAGAACAAATACAAAATTAACACATCAGATGTATTGCAGAACTTTTGTTCCTGGTCTCACCGTCCTTACTTCCACAGTCTGTATTTTTGTTTCATAGGGACTTTTAAAAAATGTTGAGTGCAGAGTCCTCAGTGGTAAGTCCAGCAAGATTTCAACATGGCAAGAGAGTCAAAGGAACCCTCCTCCACAGAGAGGGAATAGAGTGAACTGGGGGCCCTTCCAGGGTGGACTGAATCTAATGCATGTGGATCATTTCTTTGTGCAGCAGCAGCAGCAGCTGGTTTGGCCTTTCCCCACACTGACCTTTGCAGAGCCTGCTTTTGCTCCCTGCGGGCAAAACCCACCTTATGAAACTACTCCTAAACTCATACTCAGGCTGTCTTTACACCTTAGAAGTTAAGAGCCTGTCTGTCTTTACAGCAAGAGCTCCCAAAGGTGATGTACTAGTTCAGTAATTCTCATCCAGGAGCATTCAGCACCCACATGCAAGCATGAAAATGTGAACATGTTGGTTTTGCTGTGGATTGTGGAAAGGAAGAATGGGCATTTTTCTTAATGAACACCTTTCTTAAAAGATATCTAGCATCAGAATGACAAATCAGGAGGGTAGTTGCTCCACATGCTTCCTCTTCCTGCATGTGCCTCTCTCATATCACAATTTGTTTCATTTACTGCAGTCAGATACCTACATTAACATTTTTAAAATATTTCTTCAAAGACCATCTTTTCAAAATTCAAGATAAAACCAAAATGCTTATGGGAAGACCAAGAACTGAAAGGATGAAAGGAAATTCTAAAGTCCATAAGTCCATGAGAAAACAATCTACTCTGGCGCTTTCAGGTTATTTACAATGACACTTTCCCAGACTTTTTTGCCAGTTTCTGTGATAAAGGCCAAAGAATGATTTTTTTATCTCTCTCCCTTTCCAAATGGCTTCATCCTAGCAATTCTCTTGTCAGTTTCACCTGTTCACCCTATTAGAAAGAGAAATAGAAACTTCCAAATTGTTTATACAACCATAACCCTTCATAACATGATATAGATCTCTCTCTTTTTTAAATTAATTCCCAAATGATCAGTTTATTTGAATTAATTTCAACTCTTGAGTACCGTCCTCTTATGAGACTGAACCTATGCTCTTAATTTGCATTTCATAGAATCACAGAATCACCCAAATTGGAAGGGACCTAAAAGGACCATTGAGTCCAACTCCCATCCCTGCACAAGACACTCCCAACATTCACACCATGTGACTGATGGAATTGTTCAAATGCTTCTGGGATCCTGGCACACTCGGCACTGTGACTGCTTCCCTGGGAAGCTGTGCCACTGCTCCACCACCAGCTGGGTGAAGAGCCTATTCCTAATGTTTCAGCCTCGTTCCCCAGAATTACTGTTAGTCATTTTTACTGCAGGGACTAGATGTCCTATTACATTGCCATAGGATTTTTAAACTCTTTTTCTTAGACCACCGCCTCAGCCCAGTTTAACTTCAGAAGAGTTACAGAACTCCTGTTTGTGTTCTAGATGCATCAGATTATTTTTGTGTATTCTTCCAAAATAACACACATTAACATTTCACAATTATTGGTAAAAACATCATGCTTCTACTAAAAACAGTAAAAGGAAAGGAAGATTCTGGAGTTTGTTTAAAACCACACAGACCACTCTCATGCACACTTACTTATACCCCTTTCAGACATATGTGTGTATGTGTTACAAAATAAGTAATTTTGGTGTTTTTCATTTCTATGTTTTGTCTGATGTTTCTGTCTTGTTTGTAAAGATGCCACATTGTAGGAGGTATAAAAAAGTAATTAAAGAAAAAGGGCTCCAAAAAAAAAGGAAAATCAACCAACAAACAAAAATAAACCAGTCAACTGAACCAAAAAATCTGCTTTATTCCATATTTTGTTTAGTTTCCTACTGCCTGCTTTCAAACCACAGGCTCTGCTCCAGCTTTGAGAAAGTTCCCAAAAGCTCTGAATTTGCAAAACATCAGCACCATTTGAAACAGACTGGCATATAGGCTGCCACAGCCCATCTCCAAGGCTAATTACCAGAACACAGCAGTGCACAGTATGGGTTTGTTATCCTTATTTCCAAATGTGTGAGGTTTATCTGTTAACAGCTGTCGACTTTTTGTTAGCATTACTGGCCTGCAAGCTTGCACATGAGATACATGTTTAGGAATCTGTGTTTGACTTACACCAGTGAGAGATGCACTCCCATTTGGGGCTGAAAGGCAACCTCAGTCAAATCCATGATGCATCTAGTGGTAAGATCCGCACATGGCAGGCACTCTGGATATTCTTATCTCGCATGACTGGCCAGCTGTCCCCTTGCACAGTGGAGTGAGTTGAGGCTGGCTCCAGTGTTTGTTCTTCACTGTCTGCTTTTAAGCTTGACTTTTCACATTAATGCAATGTATTGCTTGGTGTGAGATCATATCAAGTTCCATCAGATCCTTGGGTCCCTAATAATTATTTATCATCAGACTTTTAATGGGAAAAGAAAAAGACAAATTATCAGTCCCTAAAAAAAAACGTTTCTTTAAAACATGCCAGAATGGGGTCCTTCTGTGTTGGTGGCTTCCATTTGCAAAAACCTGTGGCTCCCTGTTTTGTTTTATGAGCAAAGCACACGGCACTCAGTAGCAGTGGTTCAGGCACATTGAGAGTTTTCAGCATACATGGTAAAAAAAAAGCACCTTATAGGCAGAAACACAAAGCTCCGTATTTCTTACTTCCCTTTGCCAAAAAGCATCATCAGGTGCAAAATGATGGATACATAACAACAAGAACTAGAAGAATCTATATGGAGCAGAAAGCTTGCATAACACCTACATTTGATATCCCTGCTGCAGTTATGGGCTGATTATCTCCAATTCTGGTACTGACAATTCAGTACCAATGATGCAAAAAAATTTAGAGAAGTGCCATGAGAACACTTAAAGGACTAAAAGATGTCCTGGGTCAGTGAAAAACTGAAAGCTTAGTGTATTTAACTAAAAAAGGTTAAGAATCAATCTAACCCCTCTCTGTGAGTAAAAACACAAGGAGTAAAAAGTCATTTGGATTAGTAGACATGAGTGTAACTGGATATAAGGTGCAGATGGACTGGTCTAGAAAGAGAATAAAGTGGTTTTTCTGCATATGATAATAGCTAAGCGCTGGAACAACTTGTGGAAGTCTGTGGCGAGTTCTCTGTGGCTGGTAGTTTTTGAGAAAGGAGATGAGGTTTTCATAAGAATTATGCTTTTGTTTTAATGGCAATTATTTTAAGGAAATTCTAAGACTGGTGTTATGGAGAAAAAACAAGCTGGAGTGTCTGTGACTGCTTCTGGTGCTGTACTCTACAGGTCTTGTTATTTGCTTTAAAAATCAATTACACCTTTGTATGATTATCTGTTTGGATGCCTTCTGCACTAGCATGTGTAAGTTTATAAGTTTAGTTTATTAATTAAATAGAGGGTTGCATTTTAAGAAGTTCTTCTGCAAGCATCTGTATTGCTTTACAGATAAGACAAGGTGATGAAGAGTACCTTGTCTGAACAACAGTCAAAAAATCAAAGCAGAAAGATAGTAGACTCACAAAGTAAAAGATCAGTTCTGGGTTTGGCTTTAATTTTGCACTTTCCATACAGAATATATTTTAATATGTCGACATTTTTTAAATTTAAAAATTGTATGTAGGATGGCTATCCTAGCATTGCTACAGTTTTCTATTGTGTGATCACTTTCTAGAAGTGCTTAATAACAAATAAAATTACTTTTGGTAGCTTTTAGGTCTCTGATTTCTACATCAAGGCATTTACTGATACAAAACTCTCAAACTGAGTCTTATGGTCCAATTTAACAATGCTATAGCCGAATATATATTTGAATCAGTTTTTTTGGTTAGTGCTATTAACCTATTTTCCAAGAACATTGGATTTCTGAAGATTCAATAAGAGTTTCTTATGGTCAGAAATGTCTACAGGAGAAAGATTGTTCAGAGAAAGCTCAGCATAAAAAGTGTAACTGGGAGGGAGGAGGGCCTCTTTCATCCAAGCCCTTCTTCCTCTAAAAGTGCAACTGAGGATACAGCAGAGGGAATGTAGTCCCATACAAATGATTTAATGGGTCCACAAGTAGAACAGCATAAGTATTACCTCAGAACAGTCTTTGAATGCATTGGCTATTGTTGTCCTCATTATGACACCGAGACATTGAACATCTGAATTCCCTTCCTTACTTGAAGCTCTTCTTTGAATTTTTAATATGCACTGTCGTAGTAGTCTTTTTAATAAAAAAACACCTCCTGATAAAAGGCATTATAGGCCAAAAGAAAGCAGCAACAGCAAGCATCGGCTTCATTCAGTCGCAGGAAACAGCTGGTAGCTAACTTTTACTGAGAGCTGCCAAGAAAAGGCTGATTGCCATATCTGGTGGTGAGAATCCCATGCCTGACCTCACCAGGCAGAGAGCAATGGAGCATGGGGATTTCCAGTAGTCAAGCAACGACCCAAACACAAGAAGTGGCTATGATTTAAGTGTTTCAGTTTAGGTTCAAAGGCAGATTAGAGCCCCGCTGGAGACCAGTTTGAACTTCCAAAAAGCTGAAAGGCATTTCAGTGTGGTATTCATTTTATTTTCAATAAAGATCTAGTTATTAATCTTCTCTGCTACCTTGCAAACTGTCTATTTCTACTCAAAAGGAGATAGTGGATGATCATGTTACCCCTTACGGCTACCTGATACAAAAGGACCTACTGGACATTTACAGGTCTTAAAGAGATCATACTTACTGAAAAACAAGCTGTAATTAGCTCTATTATGATAGTCAACAACTGTTTAGTTTGTGGAGGAGTTATTTAAACACATTAAACCTTTTCTCCTCCGTACACATTAGAAACTTCAATGCTATTTTCAACTAATATCTGTTTTTCTGTATTCAATGTTCCCTCATAATTCATGAAACAAAAAAGTTTCACACACTTGACTCTGCAAAATTGAAAATTCTCTGAAAATCCATCCAAGCTTCCTCTGGAGTTCAAGATTGATTATATTTTAGCTTGGCGAGCCAGATTCAACTCTCTCTGTGGCCAGCCAGAAATCATTCCCAAAGAACAAAAGTGAGTGAAGCACGGTCGTTCTGGTCCAGCTGCCACAATACCTGGTAGAGTAGGATCTTGCCAACAGATCACATAGCAGAGTTGTTGCAAAAGAATTTTTTCAGAGGCCACATAAGGTAATTTTACACTACCCCAACCTTGTCTTGGGGACACAGAGCATAACAGAATCCTAGTGGTACAGAATAAACCACATTCCTCAAAAAGGGCAAATAATTCAGTGCTAAATTATCCCATGGTCTTTACTTACTCTCTTGTTGACCAAATTTTCCACAGATGCTTCTGTCCCTCTGTATATATCAGTATAAATGACCTTTGCAATAGTCTCAGCTCATATAGATATGTACATGAATTATCTCAGAGACACGTCAGCCTCTTTCACTAGGGCCATGTCAGGAAGCACTGTATGCTTACACTGCTTGTATTGAATATCAGGCTTAATGGAATTTTGTCCAGGGTTCAGGCAAATGGAAGAAAACATGCGTTTGTGTCACCATGTCAGTCCACACAAGCTCTTCTTTTTAGGCAGAACTAATCCCACATAATATATAGTCATATTAAGACCCCAACAGCTATGCAGAATAAGCTGTATACACAGTCATGGGCAGGAATTTCAAAAGATTGCAACATGTACTGCCATCTGTTAAGATTTACCCATAGTTTCCACTCGTAGTCAACATCTATTTTCAGAAATATTAATTCCTATGCAGAAAATGCAGTTTCTAAGCTCAGAACTGAGTAAATTTGAACTTACGTAATGTAAAATTCCTTTGCTGAGGAAAAATAAAACACCTCAATCAGATGCTAGAAAAAGTAAAAAAAGGCTTTAAAAATAACTAAAGTAGGTTACTTTGATTTAGAGAATACATCATTCTGTGTATAGGAGATGAATGTCAAGTTCTCATTTCTCTAGTAATCTTGTCTCTGCATACAAATCGGTAACAACAGAAATTACTAAAACCCCCACGTCCAAAATTCAACGCTCTTTTCTCTAAACAAGACTTCTCAGTGCTGGTCCAATTCTGAACAAGACAATGATGCAAAAAAACAAGACACTTCCTTAGTATCGTGCAAAATTTTAGTTCTTGGGGAAAAAAAAACCCAAAACTATACCCAAGAATGTTGTCACATATGAAGAGGAATATATATAAAGAATTAAATGAGGAAGGTAATTTCCCTTCAGTTAAAAAATGATGTACAAATGCATTTTATGTAACATATACGTATTGTCTAGAGTCTGGAATCAAGGCAAGAAACTCTCAAGCAAAGCCTACTCAACGGAACATAAAAAAAATTCTCATTTCCAAACAAGGAACTTTTTTATTTATTTCAAAAATTAGCTTCATGTCCCTTCTTTGAAGCTATCTTCTTTTTCCTACTGAAACGAAAGCATTAGTTTCTTTAGCAAAGAATTTGTGATAGGAGGTAGGTGAAATATGTACTTCCTCAAAATAGGAAAAATACACAGTATTTTCTTCATCCAGAATTCGTGTATTTCTTTTAGGAGAGCTGCTTCTAATTCATTAGAGGTCAAAACTAGAATAGGATGAAGAGAAATACTGATTTAACTTGTATAGGTTAATTTCAATTACTACCAACAAACTTTTCAAAGGAAAGTTAATTAAATCATTGCTTATGATCATCAGGGCAGTCATATCTGGAACAACTGATTTGGTTACAGAGATGGATTTAACACAAAAGACAAATTTCTCTAATCTAGTTACTGTGCAGTAAAACAGAAGAACACACAGGCAAGTGGTCTGATAATCTCCCTACCACTGCAGTCATGTTTTGTCAAGGACCAAAGGCCATTCTAAATTATAGTAGTCACATGCTTCCTGTTAAAATTTTGTGTAGGGCTCAGTGACTATTAGAATTTTTAGAATAAACCTAAGAATCCTGAATTCTTTTGAGGGATTAAAAAGTGGGATACTGTCAGTACACTGGGAGTGTCTGGGACTGCGTGGAGTACTTGTGAAAGGTAATGTTTTAACTCCATTCCAAAAAGAAGGAAAGGTTGGAAGAACAGTAGAAGGAATCTGAAAAAATGTTTTGCATAGTATGGTCCAGAGAGTTGTGTCTGATGGAATGGAAACTGAATTGGGTGCAAAAAATCTTTAATAAATATCTCTTCTAGAATTGTTCTTTGACCAAGAGGAAACAGAAATCAAGTTAGGATAGGCTTCCGATAATGAGTTGGAAAACATGTTTGTAAGCTGAATAGACTTAAGAAGGTTCTGCATGGGAAATCCCAGGTGAGGAGAGCAGCAGGTCTTTTATACTGATGTTCTCATATAAACACCAAGATGAAAATTTTAGCAGACTCTTATTTGCAGTGAACTGTTCAGTGATTGCATTCTTCTGTAGAGACCAGGCTGAGGTGGAAGATTATTCAGAAAGTAATACGGTGGGTCTTCCGGGATAAGTATGTATGCTGAGGTGCTGGTTGAACATGATTATACAATTCAAGAATATTTTCAAAAGTTGGCTGTCTCTCTCTTTTGCTATGGAACTTTCTTGTTACTTTTCTTCTATTTAGTGACTATTAAAGATTTTCCCATAAAGAAGAAAGGGAGCATGAGCATTCAGCCCATACTCTGCTTCCTATGTCCCTGTGTACCTGTACTATTACGTTTTATTGTATTTATCTACCTACTCCTGTAAAGTTCTACCGGGTTTCTTAGATAAAACAGGATTGGAAAGAGCTCCAAAGGGAATGACCCTGTGAGTCTTCCTTTTTTTTTTTTTACTTTATGGCCAGTAAACCAGGGTAAAAATCGGGCATAATGAAGTTTGGTCCCAATTGTTCTATTGATGATAGCAAATGCGGGACAAAGTAAGAGAGGATAGGAACCGTTAAGGCGAACACTAGTTCTAGACAAAAGCTCAATAGAGTGTCTAAAAAGAAAATACTACATACATGTATACATGCACATATATACAGCAGTGTCTTTTTTCATTTTATGAATACTATGTTTGCCTCAGCTCTGCCTGAAATAATACATGAAAAATAAGAGTAGCAAAGACCTTCTTCTATGAAGAATGCAGGCAGAAGCATGCAAAAGGAAGCAGCAGCTGCAGTAAAAGATGAGAAGACAATGGCATTGCAATTATTCTGCAAGAAACCAGGATTGACTTATGAAATGACAATTCCATTGCACCCGGTGTGATATCTTAAAGGCCATCATCATGGGAAGCTGTATTAAGTGTGCACTCATATGAAGCCTTCCAGCTCTGAGGTACTTGTTAACACTAAGAGTCTATCACTGCTCTGCTCATGTCTAATTCAGGGTGGATGTGAGTTAGTTTGTATTATGCTAGCCTTTTACTGACAGTTGCTTCTTCACACTGAATACCTACAAATATAACCTTTGATGGCTATTAAAATGATATAAATAACCTTCAGAAGTTTGAAAGCTCTTCATTACTGCTTCTCTCTAGCCATGGAAATACACTTTTAAAGCAGGGTTGGGAAATATTTCCTTAATGGAAACGAAACAAAGATTTCAAGTACCTTTCCACAGACCAACCATAAAGCTATATCTTGGTATTATTTCTTCATTCTCTGCAGCTCTCCATGTTATGCTGAGATCTTGCATGGCCCATAACCCTGCTGTGCTTTCGCCTTCCAGCCTCCTGTCTTCAGCATCCAGCCAGTGCACAGCACTAGCTCAGAATCTCCACCAGCACACTACCTGGGGTTTTGTCACTGCACCAGGATCCTTCCACATACCACAGGGAGCAGCTCCATACCACCACCATCGAACACACAAACACTGTTGTGCTCCCTTCAGCACCCAGGCTTCCCTAAGGGCTGCCCAGAGCATCTCCCAAACATTGCTCAAGTCCCGCACAGGACACATAGGACTGATTTGGTAGGTTACTTTTGCAAATCAAATGGAAAAAAAATGCTAGAAGCTCATGACCAGTGTAGCTCTATGGCATGGTAGAAACAAAAGTTCTGGCTGACTCACAAAACAGTTGCATCAGTAAATATCTGCTGGGATTTTTTTCTCCAGAAAAGGACTGCTGTTTTTTCATACATGGTGCAAAATTCCAGTCCATTATTTCTAATTTAACATATTTACTGTTTTCCAGCAAATTGTACCATTTTTTTTGCCACTTTCTACCTGTGAATTTCACATCAGAATGGAGAATCAGGCCAGACATATCTGACGCATGAAATTTGTGTGTCTTCCAAAATGGCTGATGAAACTTAATCTGTAGAAATTCCAACCAGCACAAGATACCATTAAATTACATATTAATTGTTTATAGCATGTATAGATGTTAACAACACCTGGAATTATGTACTCTGAATTGTGAGATAATTTCTGATGAACAAGCATTGTATTGTAATATATTGTCCCTTAAGCCTACTTACAGAAAAGTATGGACTTCTGTTTGAATGAATTTCACTTTCCTCCTGACCTTTTTTTTCTGCTGCTAGAGAAGTTAAGCTTGTTGGTTTTTAATTTGTCTCTCAAATGTGAACTCAGTTTATTAGAGACAGAAGCAAATTCAGTGTTACAGAGATTATGTTTAGCTTTGCAATTCTGATATTAATTCAATCTTAAAACTAATCACAAGGTAACATATTTTTATTTTCTGAACGAGCTTGATCTCTTATTAGCATACAGTTACTTTTTGAGTAGTTGCCTGGAGCTAAACTGTTGCCTTGATAGCAAAACACAAAGTACAGATACTCTCTAGGCCAGAAGAACTATAAGCCTTAATAGTGTCACATCCTATACACTTAGGTTTTCTGTTAAATGTTAGCAAATACAGTCCAAAACAGAGAATATCGAGTGCTTATGTCCACACTCAGGCATTTGATTTTAACATCTACACCCCAAGAAGATTCAAGCTGCTAGAAGAAACCTTAGTGTGAAAACCAGAATATATGAAATAGACGTAAAAGATGAGATCAAATACAAACATCAAATAGAATCACAGAACCATAAAATCTTCCGGTTGGAAAAGACCTTTGAGATCATTGAGTTCAACTGCACCCATTATCTGCTAAAACATGTCCCTCAAAATTCATCTGTAACAAAAGTGCAACATACAACCTAGTGCAATTTCTGAGAGTTCATAGCTCAAAGGAGACTAAAACACACAGCCCTTGTACCTGTGGCAAAGGATGGTTTCTACTACTGACCTCTGCTGTGAGGTGCAGAAGTCTTTTCAAAGTTTTCCTTTGTGGCCTAATGAAGTTACTCTTTGGCTTGAGAGGTTAGGGTGTCTCTGGGATGTTGTCACATGCCACATTGCCAATATATATAATACATCACATACTGTGGCCTTGGCATCAGTATGAAATTCAAATTAGCACATCACACAGGACATAACCCTTTTATATTTTAGAGCATTAGCCCTGTATATTTCACTTTGCTGTGTCACCAAAAGCTATACTCTGTGCAGTACTGACAAGACTTCCCAGTGTGTGCTGTTTATATATGGCATTGAAGGTGTTATGGAATTGCAAAGAATAAAAGCATATGCACATAGACTATCATAGCTACCCTGTTTGTACAAGTTGTGCTTCAGCTATTTTATTCCTTTCATTTTTCAGTGAATTAAATAATTGTGTTTGTCTGTGTTTGGAGAAGTGTATTCATTTATGCTCACCTTTACGCCTTAGACCAAATACACAGTGACCCAAATATACAAGTTTACACAAGATTTTATAGAGATCACAGTATGATACACAATCCTGAAAGCGTTCATTCAATATGTAAGAAAGATTTTCATTCAATTTACTTTGGGGGAAGTAAATGTGCCTCTTCCAGAAATTAAATTAAATTGCTTTTCATTGACTCAGGTTACCCTGAGCACTGCTCATTCTAATACAGGCTTATTAAATTCAGGGAAGGCTGTTACAGTGAAGTCTGAGAGAAACTAACAGTGTTTAGATGATACTTTTCAGATATGTTTTTCAGATGCTGTCTTTGAAGAATGACATGTAACAGAAACAGTGCCTAACTTGCTCCAGGAATGCATCTTTTAAAAGTCTTCTGCTGTCTAATTACAGTAACTCAAAAACATCTAAGCTAGAAAGGTCATTAACATTTTAATCATACACTACACCATGACTACTGCACATTTCCTGACCTAGCGCACTTTGGAAACTGATGGCTTGTGGGCTTCAGAGACTCTCCACTTCTTGATCACTGGTCTGAATTCTGTTTAATATGGAAACAGCGAAGAGCTGTGTCTGGTGGCAATTATGAATTCATTGATAGTAAGTCTTGGTGGCAATTATGAATTCATTGATAGTAAGTCTTGGTTTATGCTGTAGCAGAAAAATGTCCCAATTTAAAAACCTTTCCTTACCTTCTTTTCCTCCTTATTCGTGAAATCATCTCTAATGTGTCTGGATCAGAATGGAACAGAAAACTAAGAACCCTTACAAGAGAATGCATGAGCAAAATGGTCATGTGTCTTCATTACATCTTGCTGGAGTGACTGTACAGCTCACTGGGTATAGGGAAGGTGCAGTGTAGACCTACTGACTCCAGGTCAGATTTCAAACTCTTCTTTCTTTGCAAGGACACTATTATGTGTTGGGAAGAAAAATTCTTCTTTATTAATAAGTAATATTAAATTATGGGATTTGCTTTAAGGACCGGTGGGCGCTTCTGGAAAGCATGGCTGCATTTCTCCTCATTACGTCATTTGCTTGTAATGAAGTTTACTTCTAAAACATTTTCTGGTAGAGCTGTTTATAAAATCCCTTTCTTAAACTTGGCATATGAACAACCTAGATACAGCCCCAACAGTGATCTGTTTCCCTGGCATATGGAACTTATAAATACATGAGGCAAGAAACATCCTGGAGGGGAAAGTAACAGAGGTGAGACTTCTTACCTGACAGACAGAGGCAAAGACTGTCTTCCCTTTCTGCTTTCCCTTCTCTTTCCTCTTTTTGCTTTTCATGTTGGATCTATGTGAATTTAAGGAAAAAACATCATGAATTACAAATAAGAATGGTCTGAATCAGAGAAAGTATCACAAGATGTTTCCCACTATCTTTCTACTGCACTTCATTCTATTGACTGTTCACTCTTGAGCCCAATTAAAGCACTTTCCTAATGTGTTGATGGAATACCTTCCTGTGATATCTAAGAAAACAAGCAGTATTAGAACATTTATGAAACAGCAGTATCTTCAGGTAAAAAGGCTGAATTGTTACTGGCAGTACATGTGATTCTGCATGAATTCTTTTTTAACTGCTTCATTCTGAAAGCAGAGGTTTTCTTAGGTTCGTCCAAAGCAATGTGTGGATATGTGCTATGATGTTTTCAGGTGTCCTGTGATCATCCAGAGCAGACCAGGATTTCTATCCATTCCATAAGTCAGGATTCCCATCTAGTAGAAATCATGGCATCAAGGAGTGAAGGACCTAGTGAATGCTTGGCTCTTACATGATATACAGCTGGGATGTGGCTAAGTGGGATACACAAATTATATATATTTAGCCTCTAAAAACGTAGAGCAAGTGATTTTTTGAGGTTTGTTTTTTTGTTACCTTAGTAGAGTTTTAAGTACTGTGAAGGAAATCCTGACTCCATTGGAGACTATGATGAACCTCCCATTGACTTAAGCAAGGATAGCACATTGATTTGGTAACAAGATAATTTAGCTTCTCACTCTTCAAAAAACCTCTTCCTGGTTTGTCTCTGATCTACAAGGAGGCCACAGTTTACACCACCCACAGCTCTGCAGTCCCCAGATCAAAATATTTTGCTTCTGTTTTCTGACATTATTTTACTGTGGTTAAGTCTAGCAGCTGCCTGCTCAGAGAGACAGAATGGGAATAAGTGTGATAGAATAGAAAACATTGCTAAGTCTATCTGACAACTTTGGTAATGTTTACTGCTTCTCACCTTTTCTTAATTACAGGATCAGTAGAGAGGATCATTCTTCATCTAATTTTCCTGTCCCTTCATTTGCTCTATGCAACTGATTACAAAAATCAGCTCACTAAGCACCTGTCTGTGGTCCAGCACCAAGATGGATTCCACAAGGATCTGAGATTAATATTAATGACGCTTTTTAATGCATTTGGTATAGGATGGAGATTATTGAGAATAAACTCAAGATATTATGATCTGGGAAGGGATTACAAATTATTTAAAGACAAGATTAAAGGGCATTACAATTAAAGAATGAGAGAACCAGACACAATCAGAGGGGCAAAATATGGGTAGTTACTTATGTCCCAATGGGAGATGGAGTATTCCAGCCTGCTCGGTGGCTCCTATCCCTCGGGTACTGTTTGTGAGAAAGCAGAGAAAGCCAGGTGTGTTGGAGAGGCCTCCTCATTGTTATCTGCTGTCTAAAAATGGTTCTGTATTAGCTATATACTATTGTTGTGTCTGCACAAATGTACTTGGTGCCTAAACAGGACATGAATTTCAGCACTACATCATGATCATTGTTCCATTTTTAGCTTGCTGCTTGACATGAATTTTGTCCGTAACAATTAATGCTCCCTTAGAAAATACCTCAGCATGGCTCAACAGTAGGACAAGATCCATTTTCTGTAAGTAGCAAGGATTATATCAGGAGAAGACTTTAATCATGTATATACAAGCTCTGACTCGCCTCTGGCCAAGAACAGACCATGGCATGATAATGTTTATTAGCATAAAGAGTTGCAGCCCTTACGTTTGCATTGTGGCCTTTGGAGGAAAACTGCATATGCAACAAATCTATTCTTTACCCCTCTCTTTAAAATAAAATTGTTGCTGTATCTAGGAAGGAGGGACAGATACTGTACAGAAATACTGATAAATGAGTTAGCTTTTGTTACTTCAGACTACAGAGACAATACTCTCACTATAAGAGCTGCAGAAACTAACTGGTGCATGAAGCAGTATGGATGTTCACCCAGCCAGGAGACATTACGCCAAACACAGATATCTTTTCATAAATGATGATTCCTTATGAAGACATATTAGTAGCTTCATCAATAGTGATAGAGTTGTCTCTGCTGGATCTTGAAACAATACGTTTTGAAAGTTTCAACCAAAAAGGCCATATTGCTAAGGTGTGTCATTCACAGTCATCACTGGGCGTGTGTGAAGCACCAGAGTAAAAAAATGTGAGCAATTCCTAGTTTAACTATAAAATGGCCAGAGTCTGGCATCTATTGAGTTATACCCAGCTGAGGAAAAAACCTCCTACCTTCCTGCCTCATGTCTACAAAGCCAGACTGTTGACCGTCCTGCCTAACTTGTTGACCTTTAGGTCCTTCACCAGGTTAGTTTCCTTCACCTGGTCTATGGAGGAGGAGAGATGCAGTTTATGATGACTTTACGAGGTTTTGGAGAGATTCTGGTTGTAAGATGTGCATTATTTTGGTGACAATGTTGCTTTTGTAATGCATAGTATGTCCAGAAAATGCAAGGGGCAGGGGTTTTAGATTCCTTTTCATGCTAGTATGTTTTGAAAAGATTCATTTTTCCTGTCAAATTCAGCTATGCTTTCAAAAGCGCAAACACTTCTTGATAGGACAGCAGACATACTTGTACGAAACTCCAAATTGTTTCCTTCGCCCACTCCCCATTTTAGATCATCTTTCACATGGGAACAACTTCCCTCCTCCACACTCACCTCCTCCTCCAAAAAATTTCTGACATCTGTTCCTTTGCCTCTCTAGCAGCCCTCACTCCTCAACATTTGCCTTGTATTTTATGGTACCCTCTTGTGTACTTCAACTCTCTGTTCTTTGAGGTGTGAGCTGTTATGTGTGTTGCACTTCTAACCCTTTGTAAAGCATCTTAAATGTTATAGACATTTACAACACAATATAAATTATAATGTAGTTAGACTGGAAATGCAATTCCCTAGTTAACACCTCCCACATGTGGTGATTAAGTACTAGGCCCAGAAGCATACAGCAAACCCAGTTCAGATACATTTCTAGAAAGAGACTGCAAATTCCTAACTCCAGATGGTCTGCAGTTGGTGAATAATTACATGGATTGTTTGGTGCTTCACTAATCATTCATGACAGCAACAAGGAGAATAAGCATGTCTGGGTAAAGAAAAATGTCCTTTGGACAAACCTCAAGTTATCATTTTGTGCATTTGGTCTGCTTATCAAACATCATCTCTTTTTCCCTTTTCTGGTCTAATGTTGTTCTTAAATGTTTAAGAACATATCCAGAAAAAAAAAGTTGCGTCTTTTTTCTATAAAATTCACAAGAGGGGAGAGTGAAAAACATCAGCATGACTGCAAAGTTGCATTGTATTTCATAGACAGCAAAAATTATAAATGGGAGAAGAAGGAGCAGAGGGTTAATCTCCTGTGTTAGATTGTGGAGACCGTGCAGCCTTCTTCAGCTATTTCTATAATATCAGTACAAAACCTGCAATTTAGAAGGTAGAAAACAAGGACTGGAGGGGAGAATGCCAATCTCCAAATTTCTTCCTCACAGCATGAAAACAGCTTCGTTAAAAAAAAAAGCAATTAAATCAAACCGTAAGTGATGAATACAGGGTCAGTTTTAACTGAAACACACAGAACAAGGTCCAACACTATCTTGATTACACACTTGCCAGTTTAGTTTGATCTCTTTGTGCATCAAAAGAAGAGAAACAGTACAATCAAATACAGAAACAATAGAAAGCATGGATGGAGTTATTGCAGGAGTCAGAAGTAGAACAGACCATTTGGGGTTTTATTTTGAGGTGGGAAAAAAAGGAAAAAAGTACTAAAAAGTCCAAGAATCCTACTGAATGTGTTCTGAGTGCAGATATCTTTGTGGCTCCTTGCACTTACAAACTAGCTTTTTCAAATGGTCCAAGAAAATATTAGATAACCTACATTTTCTTCTAAAGTAATAAGTCTTGAAGAAAAGAACCGCATGGCAGCAGATACAATAAAATGTAATGAGCATAATAAACCGTGTAGTTGTTCAAAATTTGGACATAAGAGCAGCAGAGAGCAGAGACACAATGTGCTGTATTTCAATCTGTCTAGATTTTCCATCAAATAAAGCAAAACCAGTTTTCAATTACTGTAGGCATGACTCAGAAAAATACAAGTGGGCAATATAAAAAGTCTGTGAAATCAGTGAGGTAAAAAGTACAGAATAACTGTATTTCAAAGATCTAAAATTATGAAAGTTTTATCTATATTAAGACTAACTACTGTTTGTATTTCAGTACTACTTCATTAGAGTCAGGTAGCACATAGCTAATGTTATCTTCTTAGGGAGGACAGCTGCCAAAAGGTGGATACTTCACACTGATGATATTAATACTTACTTTTAGTAGCAACCTGCGTAATCTGGAATGAGATCTACTTTGGTGATGTTGTAGAAGCTATGCCTGGAACACAGGCTAAGCTAACAAAGTAGTGATCCATGTGCAATGGGGAGAAAATTAGGTGAAGAATAAGCTTTTATCTGCTTTTCTTTTCTTCATTACCTTGGACTTAAAATGTGTTTTAAAAGTCTTAAATAGAACAGACACTATTTTCCCACTGTTCCAAATGTCCAAAGTTGCAATAAATTGCTTTTCTTACATTCATTTTCTTACAGAACACTATATGGTTTATTTTGCTATGTGTCTTGCTCAAAGAAGACCGATCCGTAAACAGCAGTTTTTAAGGTGACATTTAAAGTAAGTCACTGAGGAGGTCAAAAGAAATGCAAGAGAATTCAGGACTAGTCAGCTCTGATTGAACAGTAGAAGGAAAAACAACGGATTTGGCTGGGAACATTTCTGGCAAATTTCAGAACATTTCTTGAGAGAATGCATTGTTGAAATGCAGAGTACAGTACAATACAGCCCACCTTTCCGTATCATTCTAGATGTTCCCATCTGGTACAAAGTACAGTCATTTCTTCCTTTGTAAATCTCTCATTCACTCCTCCTTTTTGTCTCCAAGCACCAAGACACCAAATTTGCTCCTGCTGATTTCTTACAGAACACCACTTTGATCTTTCAAAATTTCTAACAAGAGTTATTTTCTATCTACAATATGCATAAAGCCTACACATCTCAGCTCTCTTTCTGTGATCAGGCTTTGTTTCCTACAATTTGTGTCTCCATTGTAGCATCTTAAAAAGTTAAGCTTTTCACCTGTTGAACCTTTGTACTTTTCTAAATGTTTCTAGGGTTTCTCATGCTTTTCTCTGTGAGATGATGCATCTGAACCGGAATTCTACCTCCACTTCCCTTTGGATATCTTTGTGGCTGGATATAAAATTTACAGATAACTGAACACCCCTATTGCTTCTGCAGTTGATTACTAGGGAATGTTTGCTTGCCTTTTATTTGCAGCAACTGAGCCAGTATACAGGCATTTAATTCCCTCCCACATTAAGGTCCTTAAATGGTTTTCCCTCATTGTTTTCACTAACTCCAAAATTTGTTGCTTGTTATCCAGGACTGCAGTTTGCCTTGTTATCTCATTGGCACATCTGACTTGTTCCCCAGGGTGTGGGGAGTGGGACATGCCATTCCTTTCTAGTTATCAAATACTTTAAGATCTTCTCTTAAAGCAAATCCTCTATACACCTTGAACAATTCTGGGCAGCATTAGTTACTGTTTCACACACTGTCTTCACAGATGTTCAGAGCCCAGTACTGGCTTACCAGAATGTGTTTATAGATAGCTTGCATTTGGTTGTTTTATTCCATAACCCATTTGGGTTAACTGACTACTCCTCCATGTCAGTATCACCAACACCTTCCGGGCAGACATCTCACAGATTTTTGTACCTCTGAACAAGAAGCAATGTGCTGATCAATAGCTAGCTTTTGACATTCTAGAAGGCAAGGGTATTCTTAGCATGTTCATCCTTCAGTATCACTTGGCTCTTAGTCATGATGCCATACCTGTCTGGACAAATATCTAAGACATCTAGTTTAGGTGTTGAATGAAGAATGAATGAATATGAAAGCAACAAAGTTCAAAAAGATGCCTCTTTCATTCAGTAAACCAAGATGAGTAGTAATTTCTCATTGCTTTATTTGGAGAGCTTATACATTCGGCAGCCAGACTTTCACATTTAGGTCCACAGTTGCAAGGGTGACACCTTTGCTTCATTTTTAATGCATGTCTCTTCAAGCTGTTGATAGAACTCATCAACTGCATCTTTGTCATCTGCCGTCGTAGGAGTGCTACTCTGTATGATCGACATATTGACTGGATTTGCTAGAAAAAGAACTATAATGATTTTATTGCTCATTGGATTATATCCAAAGGTCTACTTTGATCTCCTCTTGGATATGACAAACACAGTGCAAGTTTCTTGTAATTTTTCTGAGCTTGAGCAGCACCCTGAGTAGCTGTTCATCATCCTAGAATGACACCTATTATTTCACTGAAGTGCTGATTCTATATTTATCTATTTCAGATTTTTCCAGTTCTTCTGTCACAATACTACGCTTTTCCCCCATGCATTTCTTGTTCTCAACACTCAGTCTGCAGAAGACTGGTGGTATAATCATCAGGTATTCTCCTCCTAGAGGCTTGGTAGATCCAAAAATACTCTATACCAATAATTCTATATGACTAAATACTTTATTTGAATCTCTTCTGAGCTGTAGTGTCTTGCATTCCATCATGGCAGAAAGATAAGAGGATGATTCTGCTGGCCATTGCTCTGTCATGCTCTTTTCCTAACCCAGCATCTTCTCCAATTGTCATCTACCAAGTTATGCACTTCACCTGAAGTTTTTCAATTTATCTGTACCATGGTCAAGTATTTAAAGTTTGCATACTCTACTGATCCTGCAAGTAATGAACTCCTCATCTGAGAGAAGTCAGGTGACTTGGTATATATTTGATCCACAAAAAAAAAAAGAGTGATAAAAGTTGAAGTACAAAAGGGATGAAAGTATGGGTTTGGTCACTGATGGAGTGGGTCATAGAAGTTGGAGGAAGTGCAGAGCATTTGAAAACCAAAGGAAGAGTTTGAATATTGAACAAATTACTTCAAGGAATGCATGCGGTAAGTGGTGCTTAGCTGTAAGCAGGAGTGACGTAAACACTGCGAAATCTCCAAAGTGTAGCAGATCTGGTTGTATATTTGTATTTGATCTAGAAACACAGAGAAGTCAAACAGCCTTAAATCAGGACCCTAATAAAACCAAAGCTATGACTCAAGTTCATTTTTTAACTGATTTCATGATTGTTAGAATATGTTCCTCATTTGAAGGTATTCCTTTGCTACAGAGCACAAAATGACAGCTTAAGGAAAAAGGAAAAAACAGAACAACTTCCTATTCTCTTTTGAATTCTTACACAATGTTTTAAATATGGTTTCTGGGGTGCAAGTCAAATCAGAATTTGGATTTTTTCTACATTTTCTTTTCACATTATATTCCTCAGTGGATTTCCTAGATCCATCTTCAGGATTCCGTGACAAGTGGTGTCCCTTGGGGTTCCTTCCTGGGACCAGTACTGCTTAATATTTTCATAAGTAATATAGATAGTGGGATCGAGTGCAGCTTCAACAGGTTTGCAGATGACACCAAGCTGAGTGCAGCAGTGGTCACACCGGAAGGACGGAACTTAGACAAGCTGGAGAAGTGGACCTGAGTGAACCTCATGAGGTTCAACAAGGCCAAGTGCAAGGTGCTACGCCTGGGTCGCTGCAACCCCCAGTATCAATACAGGATGGGGGATGACATGATTGAGAAGAAGCACTGCGGAGAAGGGCTTGGAGATCCTGATTGATGAGAAGCTTGACATGAGCTGGCAATGTGCGCTCACAGCCCAGAAGGCCAACTGTGTCCTGGGCTGCATCAAAAGAAGCATTGTCAGCAGGGCAAGGGAGGGGATTCTCTCCCTCTTTACTCTGCTCCTGTGAGACCCCACCTGGAATACTGTGTCCAGTTCTGGAAACCACAGCATAAGAAGGATATAGAACTGTTGGAACGTGTCCAGAGGAGGCTATGAAGGTGATCAATGGGCTGGAGCACCTCTGCTATAAGGCCAGGCTGAGAGAGTTGGGGTTGTTCAGCCTGGAGAAGAGAAGACTCTGGGGAGACCTCATAGCGGTCTTTCAGAACCTGAAGGAGCTACAGGAAAGCTGAGAAGGGACTTTTTACAAGGGCAAGTAGTGATAGGGTGAGGGAGAATGGCTTTAAATTGGAAGGGGGAAGATTTAGATTAGACATTAGGAAGAAATTCTTCACGCTGAGAGTGATGAGACGCCGGCACAGGTTTTCCAGGGAAGCTGTGGATGCCCCCTCCCTGGAAGTGTTCAAGGCCAGGCTGGATGTGGCCTTGATCAGCCTGGTCTAGTGGGAGGGTTGGACCTGGATGAGCTTGAAGGTCCCTTCCAACCCAAACAAACCTGTGATTCTACAATTCTCTCATATCCTTTTTTTAAATTAACTTTTTCTTCCTTCAGATTCCTGTGGATATGACCTCATGGAAAAAAAATACTGGTATCAATACTTCAGTATGGCCTGTAATTTTTTCCACCAATCCCTCTTCATGAGAAAAAGAGACAAATGAATGGTAGGATCGAAAGCCACATTTTATTGATCATTGTGAAATGTCATTAGGACAGATTTCCTGGTTGTTTTTTTTCTGTTTACCTGAACACATTAGAATTTCTCTCTCAAAGATCTGTTGATTCTAAGCTATGATGCAGGTGTTTTAGGAAACTATACATGTATAGCACCAGAAAAAGATTCTTCTGACTGAGGCTACCTGCTGTTCTAACTATGTCACACATCTCAGATTCAGCAGCTGCCTAGATGCCCTCCATATGATCATAGAAAACTTTAAATGTTGACAAAAATCATTTCAGTGTGATACGTTATAGACAGATAGTCACCCACAGTTACAATAAATCATTATAATTTTTGTTACCAACAGTTAAATTCAACAGCAGTGTATTACATTTCAGATACGCTTAATTCTTCTCAGGGTCTACAAGCTTGTAGCTGCAATATCATAAAAATCAATATGAAGGAAACAGAAATGCAAAAATATGAATGAGGATCAGAAAAGAACTAGAGAAACCCCTTGTCTGGATCCTAACTGAGGAAAGTTTGAGTGTATCTGCAGCTTTGCCAAATCTTAGAGAACTCATTTTGTATGCTTTGCTACCTTTGTTAAATGGTGGATTTGGTTTTCTTTACTTTCTTTTGTACCTTTCTTTTGGTTTACTCCTCAGAATACAGAGAAGAGTCGGTTATCAAAAGGAAGTCAGAATAACAATTTTATTTAAAATTGAATGACTTTTTACATTGGCCTGATGACAGTTCAAGTGTCTTCATTGTCTAGGAAGCCTGTATAAAAGATGCAGCGACCAAATCTATACTACCAGCATGAACTATGGTGCTGACCTACGTAGCCTCTTGGCTGTTATTTCATTTCTGGTGTGGACATCTGACTACGATACATACTTGTATGAAATATTAGGGCTTCCATGTCTGCAGAAGCAGAAATGACAGCTTTTTTTTTGCTTATTGGTATCGCATCTTGTAACGGGTATATTCTGTTGCACCAGTAAGGGAAGATCTTTGTCTACCTTTATCCATTCAGATTTACTATTCCTGACTCCAGCTGCACAGACCCTATGCAGGACATGTAACACATCATGCCCGCCTTTAGATTAAAAGTTACTTTTTTCCCCGGAGAAATGCAAGCACCAGGAAAGTAAGCAATAACACAGTATCTTCATCAAAGAACATAAGCACATTCAGGCTTTTCAAGAAATGAAAGCAAGTTGTAATGGTTGCAAGAGCTGGTGTAGAAGTTGTGCATTCCTGTTTTGCCACACAGTTCTGGTGTGACTTTGAGCAGTGATGGAATTAGAGAGCTTAGGATAGGAAAGAGCTCATGGGGTTACTAAATCGATCTATCTGCCCTGAGGCAGGATCAGCTGCATCGCTGCCAAGGTTTGTCTAACTGCTCTTAAAAAACATTCAGTGATTGGGGCTCTACACCCTTTAGGAAGTCTATTTCTGTGCTTAATTCACCCTTATCTTTGGGAAGATTTTTTTTCTCTCCTGATATGTAGCTTGAACTTCCTTTACTACAATTTAATCCTGTTATTTTGTCTTATCCACCATGGACTCAGATGTCTATTTTCCTTCTTTTGCCGTATTATTAAGCATTTGAGGAATGTCAGTGAGTCTCCACTCACCTCAAGTCTTAGAAGTATTTTAACAGTTTAGGTGTGCAGACCCAACGCTTCAGAAATTACACATATCCCTTTGCAAAAGGGAGTGTTCAAAGCTACAAAGCCATTGCTAATATTGCTCTTCTATGAACAGGACTGGTGCAATTGCCAGCTTCCACCAACAGTCTTTTCAGTAGTATTTTCATTAACTGTTTCAGTTAGAACACAATATTTCGGTATTTAAAAGTCAGCTATTTACCACTGATATGCAACAGGGACAAGTGGTCAAGTGCCAAAAGGACTATTTAAATGTGGGATTATGTTCTAAATTTACCTAAGCAATATGTTCCAGAAAAAAACATCTAAATAGAAACCTAAATACCAGTTCGTGAAAACTCATCAGGGAATCTCCGTACTGAAGTATTTTTAAAAACATGTAGGAGTAGCAAGTTCAGAACAAGGCTTCCCTGTATTCAGATGGGTTGGACAATAAGAAAACTGAAACATGCTAACTGTTTCCTAAATACTGACAAAAGAGATCTATTCTAATGGATTTTTCCAGTGAACTATCATGAAGTTCTTACCCAGAATTTACATTTACCCAGTCTCCAAATGTCAATGAAATCTCTACAGAAATTCCTAGTAGGATTAAGAATTTTCACGTACAATTTATGCATGCATGCACGAAATATACCTCATATCAGGAGGACACAAACTGTTAAAATTATGGTCCAATGTAGAACAATAGAGGCATTGATAACAAGAAAGCTGCCTGACAGACTAGAAGGCTGCCTAATAACTCAGTAGAGTTGTGTTCCTCTGCTTTGTATGAGTAAGGATCCTTCCTACAGGGTAACTGTTCTTTCAAGAAGAGAATTCTAAACAATAGGAAATGTAATCAAATAGGAGTGAAGGGAGGAGCACAAGAGAAAAATGATTCATTACCATAACTGAAGTTGAAGAATAACCCATTCATACGCAAGGTCATCTGTTGTTCTGTGTCATTGTGCTAATGAATCACCGTTTGTTTATACACTGGGAGTTGTACCTTACTAGGAAAGAGAGGAAAGAGAGACTATTTTCTGCAGGGATTATGTCAGTAATTTTAGTGAAAACTTCTAATTTCAAAACACCTGGCTGAAGAAAAGGCTGTATTCATACCAAATCCTGTAGAGACTGCCCCACTTCTTTGGGCTGTGTGAGATTTAAACACATTTGTTTTAAAGCCAGATTTGTGGCCATCTGATCTGAAGTAGAATCTGACAGCGCAGACAGTGATATATTATGAACTGCCAAAAGTACAAACTAGGGAGCACAATGTTTGTACATCTTCTATGGCTAGAGTGTTCATTAGTGGCTGTAACAGGGAATAATTTTACTGGCAATATGACTAATTTATGCCTCAGTTTTCCATCTACAGGTCTTAAAAAACAAGTTACCTCAACTATGAGCCACTTACTCCAATAACTCTTGATTTGGATATTTAGGAATTTTTCAGTATGTTCAAATGTTGCCAAAAATCTGCAAAGAGAGACTCTCTTAGCCTAAAATCCCAAGAGGTAATCTCTTGGTTTGACTATATCAGTTTGAGGGTCTGGTTTCTGAAGAGTATTGTTGTCTGAATTGGTTTGTGGATAAGAAAACCTAAAGGTCATATGAAATAATTTTATTTGACTAAAGTACTGAATTCCAGTTAAAATCTAAGCAACAAAAGAAAAATCAATAAAGTTTAGAAAAAACTATTTTTTTCCCCAACGGGACAGATTTCTCAATTTTTTAAAGTATTTTTTTTCCCTTGATTCAAAAGATTTGGTAATTCCTCAGGACCAGATTCTGAGGTCTGATTACAGTTCTTTGAGTATAAAGTAATCCTGCCTCCAGACATAAATTGTAGAAACTCGAAATGTTTGAAACATTATTAATTACAGTAGCATTACAGTCAATGGCATTTTAAAACACATTTCCCTCCCTGCTCTGTCACAGGAGTCCACTACATGGGTGTTTCTTCTACCCTTAGCTGAAAGACTATAAAACAGAACAGTCAAAACCAGGAGACTGAACTCACTCAGGGATTTCGTGTACTCTCTTTAGTACTGTTTAAATACCATGTGATGGATAAGGAGTATATGCAGAGTGCAGCTTGTAGTTTTAACAATTGTTCTGAAACCTTCAGGGAGTGACTTACATGCTTTATGCAGCACAGCCATGGGCCTCCCACTGTATTTTCTTCCTGATGTGCAGAGGTAATGCAAAATTCAACAATACATTCCAGTCATACATCAGTCTTTACTGATTTTCAGAGAAAAAAAAAAGGAAAGAAAAAAGAAACCCACAACAAAAAACACCCAGGAAACAACTTCTGTACAGATTCTCACACCCTTGTGAAAAAATGAACACCACAGGTGGTACTGCAATGCTTCAACTTTCATGCCAGATCTGTAAGCAATAGGCAAATAACTACCCTAGAAGGAGCAAAGTAAAAAAAAAGTTCTTCACAGAGTGAGTAATCAGGCATTGGAATGGCCTGCCCAGAGAGGTGGTGGATTCACCCTCTCTGGAGGTTTCTAAAATAAGACTCGATGTGGCACTTAGTGCCATGATCTAGTAATCATGATACTGTTGGATTAAGGGTTGGACTTGAGGATCTTGGAGTTCTATTCCAACCCAGATAATTCTGTGATTCTACAAAAGTAGAAGCAGGAATGAAACAGACACTTCATTCACTACTCTGCAGAGCTACGAACCTCTGTGAAGACCCTGGCACTATCCACCTACATGTACCAGGTAAATGCTCCACAGCCCTTCAGACCAGGTGGTTGTTACAAGAGACCAAGTTTAAGTTATTGCCTGGCTTTCTATGTGAGCTGTAAACTCTGGGTTTGCTTCAGTACTGCTTCCTCTAAACCTCTGGGAAACGAGAAGGGAGAGAACTTCCCGGCTCCTGGTGATCAAGTCAAACTAACTGTTTTGGAAAAAAGCATGCAAAATACAGTACTCAATTAAAGACACAAAAGAAATAACCACTGGAAATGGCACCCAGGATTGATACCCAGGGAAAGTTTTAGATGTATCAGTACATCCATAAAACTCTAGTATTTGTTATGAAAATAAAAAAAAAAAAAGGACTATTATGGTTTAGGGAACGGTAGGAACAAAGATAGTGAGAGGGCTAAAACAGATGAAATGCATTTTACTGTTACCTTTGGGGAAGAAGTAGAGCAGAATTTTTAATACTTTCACAGTAGGCAAATGGTTTAATTATCACTGCTACCCCCTTTCTCTAATTGTAAATTTATTCAAAAAGAACAACATTTTTGTTTAGGTTTTCCCCTCTAAAATTGTAATGGAAGATACTTGGTAAGCACTTTGCAAATAAATAGAAGACAAATAGTTATACTTGTTGCTTAAGGTTTGAATGCTTAAATATATTAACTGTTTCCTATTTTATAAACTTATGTACGCAGTTTCACCTGCTCTGCTTTGTTATGTATAAGTAGCTCAAATGAGCTTTGCCTTCCTTTTCTTTTGTTTGTTTCCTCGCTACACAGCCTGTCCTATAAGGTGACTGCAAAAATCAGTTCAGAATGTAAAGGAAGAAACACTCCGCAATATCTTCACCTTCAGATTCATGGAAAGATGGGGAAGAAAATAGAAAAGACAGTGTAACACAAATGACCTTATATGGATACAAACTCTCACGTAAGTTGTTAAGATTTGGAACAACCTGGCTAAACTCTATGGGCTTGACATGTCAGCTCTGCACCTTACAATTAGAAAATCTAAGAGGAAGAACAGGTTATGTCCAAACATAAACACACTTAAAGGCAGAAGGAGTCTTCTGCTCTTTGCAGAAATTGCAAGGGACTATTCAAAACCTCAAGTATTTGCTCTTCTTCTTTCCAAGATCTACTTAGTCATAAATACACTAAGTTCTATCATCGGCATGGTTTGAGCTAGCCAGAGAAATAAGCCTTAATTTATGTCTTGGATACTATAAGATTTCACTAACTCTTCTAATTGTAATTGAACCTTATCTTTTCACATTAGCCAACCAGTTTACTGCATATGTTACACACATTAGAGCAGTTCATAAAATAAGTAAATCAAATAAGGTAATGAAAAAATATAAAGAATGAGAAAATAACAGGGACCACATTCCTCCTACTCTCTGAACCCACCCATAAGCTTGTGGAGAAGAGTGGGCCTCTTTTGGGGCAGAACAATTCCATAACCTTCCTATCAGGCTAATGAGAATGTTACAACATTAAGTTTATACTAATAAATAAAGCATTGCCCGAGTGTGTTTTCAAGTTTGGCACTCTCTGAACTCTACAACCGACTTAATAACAGTCTCTGGCATGGATTTGTCCTGTACCAACTTGTGCTTTTCAAAGCATTTCCAGAGATATTTAAGGTGTTAAGGCAGTCCCAAAGCCACTTCCAGTAGCAATTCAGGCAGAATGCCAAATATAGATATAATCTATATAGGGCATACACACCAGCATTCACGTTATGACTCTCTGAAGACTACAGGCACAAGCAGCTAGCACAGCATTTAGAAAGATTAGGGCATCAACACAAACTTAAAATGGCCATCATATCACACACTGGACTGCAGACACATAAATATTAATTATAAACGTGATCGTTTCTCTTGGCCACTCTTGCAGAATCCCCATGGGCCTACATAATGTCTATCGCAGGCAAAGGTGTTCCACCTTGCCTTGACACACATGATATAAGGCAGTTACTAGAACATATATACACATTTTATAAAGGACTGTGCCACAGTCCAGTGAACAAAACTCTACCATTAATTGTCTTAGAGTAGCACACATCTGAAAGTGCAAGATAATAATGCTTAGTAGGCCAGTGAACCACAAATACATACATTGTCAAAATTAGTTCCTTTTAAATGAGGCAAATAAATACATAGTTCTTATAAAGAACTCACTTTCTGATTTGGAGAAAAACATCTGTTCAAATGGAACTTGATTGAAAGGGATTATCTTCAGTTTCAGTGTATTACAGAGTAATTCTAGTAATTCTAGAGCTGAATTTCTCATTTTTTCTTTACTAAAGATGTCAATCAGTTCCTTGGTGTGATATTAGTTACATTTAACCTGAAAGGAGATAAAATCAGTCATGCATACATGACTAACTCTGTTAAAACATCAACAGCAGAACAGAAAATCAACCATCTAGATTTTAACTGAACTACACAACTAACGAAGGTGATACTTTGAGATTTGGAGTCCAAAACGCCAACAGTCATATTAAGTCTAAGAGGAAAAAAAACAGTAAGTACAAAGGATGAGCCTCTTGGTGTATGAATAACTGAAAGGGGAAAAAAAGAATATACACGTTTTTTCTTTATTACAATTTTGCTTATACTGTCAAGGTTTTCAGAGACATAGTTGTCTTTCTCAAGAAAATAAAGTGCCATTTAAGCAACCTGTACTTTAAATGATCAGAAGGAGGCAGAGCAAAGTGCATTTCTCATAGAGGTCCAGTATTTCCCAGGTACTTCTGGTTTATATGCACTAGGTGGATAGACGTTCATAAATTACCATCTGCAGAGAGGGATAAACTATCTTTGAGAGTAAAGACCTTGCCACCTTTCATTCTAATAATACGTCAAGGAGCGGAAAGGACATCAGCAGTCCCCAACAGACAGTTTTCCCTGGCAGCTCTGCAAATACGATTTGCTGTTGCCAACTCTAAAACAAACAAACCAGCTCCCAAAAACATATTTGGGAGTGAGAGAGCATCATA
This sequence comes from Tapera naevia, assembly GCA_033556795.1. Taxonomy (NCBI): domain Eukaryota; kingdom Metazoa; phylum Chordata; class Aves; order Cuculiformes; family Neomorphidae; genus Tapera; species Tapera naevia. The sequence continues at coordinate 6,671,391 of JAUMJJ010000175.1, read as the reverse complement.
AAAAGATATTATCCAAAATAAGTGGAAAACAGTTCTGTGTTCATCTGTTTTGTTTTGTTTTGTCATGTTTCCCAGTCACTAGAGTAAGGTTTGAAGATCAGTTTAATGATATCTTTTGCCATGTTAGATGCTTTAGGATATCTATTCCCCACTAGATAGCCCCTAACTGTCAGTCTAGAAGTGTACACAACCCTTGTTGGGTTTATAACATAACTATTATCCATCCAAATGTAGAAAAAGGCAAGGGATGCTTTGGTTTAAGTATCTGCATATAGATGAAATACCTAAACCTTGAGATTTTGAAGTGGTATTCTGTGATGGCAAACTGGATTTGGTACAGTGCAGATCAAATTAAGTGCACCACACAGTCACTCTTCCCCTTTTCAGTGATGAATAGGTGGCTGCAGTGTTTTCCCCAAGAATTCTTCTTTTTCCTCTCTCTTAATTACAGCTCATTATTACCAGAAGGTTGTTACAGAAACCAAACATTTGTTCTGAAGGCAGAACAGAAGGCTGTCTTAACTTTCGCAGAAAACATCCTGATACACAAACACAAATCTACTTCACGCCATCAATGACTAGAGGCAGTTTGGGACACCCTGGACACATAGTCAGATTTGTTTTGTTTTGCTTCATTTTTAAAAGATCAGTTGTAAGATTTGAGGTTTTATTATCTTCAGATACACTGGAAAGCAGAACCCCAAGTCAACATGCTGGGCAATCTGCTCAGGGATAAATACTCTACCTGCTGGATGTGGCGTGAGTTACTGAGGTTTCATAGTTTAATTGCTATGATATTGTAACTAGAAATAAAGGCCTCAGCCTAGAACTTAAAAATCTATGGATCAGAACTGTGTTTGAAAGCACTAGTTTTAACAGACTGAGGATGGGGGCTTACTGTTACTTAATAGGTCTCTACCAAGTCTGCATGCCTAGAGACACAACCTTTGAAAATGCAGCCCGTCACCTGACTAATCAAGCAGCACAACAGATCTACAATCTCTTTGCAATCACCTGGCCTCAGTCAATTTACAATTACAGAGTGTGTAGTTTGTTTTATTCTAGTTTAGCACTTAGAAGTACACAAAATCTTTAAAGTCAAAGAATTCTGCCTGGGCTATTAAATCAGTAGCCTGCATGAATAAAACCAAAAGTGAGCAAATAAATGTATTTAAATAATACCAAGCTCACTTTTTCTTTGTCTGAATAGATAGTTCTTCAGTGTATAATCACATGTGCCATGAGTACTTAAATCAACATGCAAATTTTTCAAGATTTCTATCTCCTAGATTGTATCACAGTGCCACTACAAGACAATTTAATTTAATTTCAAAAAATGACTAAGACTAATTTCCACTGCTGTGGAATAAATAATGCATTAGCACTTACATTTCCTTCCCCTTAACTCTAACCATGGTTCTTCGTGGGGAACCTTGGGCCTTTTGAGCATCAAAGGCTGTGTTCTCTGAGGTGTGATGGAAATGGAAAATCGGTCCTCTCAGATCACATTTTTTGACTCAGGCAGTCAGCTCGTCAACCTGAGCTGAGCTGGAATGATTGCTTCCAACAGGACTTCTGGTTTTGCCTCCTGAAATACTATGTTTGACATCAACAGGACTCAGACTGGAGATCACTAGGCAAGGTATCTGTTTCCTACCAGTGATATCATTTGGCTACATGCTGTAAAACACACAAGTGAGAGAACAAGCTGAAACCTTTTTCTGGAGGCACAGTTGCTGGGGAAACCATCTTCTGTCTGTATGCAGTACTTCAATCACCCTTTAGCTCAAATAGAACAAATAAACAAACAAACAAACTGTTGTTAATTTGCCTAGAAGTGTCTATAGCATTAATGATATTTTTTTTTGTATTGCATTTCCAAGAAATCTGCTTTTCCTTTAATGCTTGTACTGGTTGTTATGCCTGTATTCTATCTGTCATTGCATCCCCACTTCTATTTTTGAAGACAAACTTACAACAAATATATACAGTCTAATGCCATGTGTCCACACATTCTTATCAGTTTGCTTCAGAAAGTCTAAACTGTGCAATTTGTTTCAGCCGTTACAACAGAAAAGCCTGTGTAGCTGTAAAAGCTGGTGAAGTGAGTGAGGAAGGAGAAGTAACAGAACAAACTTGACAGATGAAAATGGAAATGGTCTCCTTAAGAAATCTCTTGCAGCCTGATCACTGCTGTTTTAGGGATCTACTTTTTACTGTTGGTCTCAGCAACTCTAGGGATATTATCGTTTAAGAAACACTAACCTTTCCTCTAGCCTCAGGCAGTCTGAATTGCTTTGAGTTGCAGTGAACAAAATAGGTCAGGTTCAACTCTAAAGGAAACTGTTAGGCCTTTGAAAATTTTTCAGAGGTCCATGTGCTTATGTCTGTAGGGCTGTTTGGCCTGAATGAATCCCCTGCACGATCATGACTCTGCCTTGAATCTCCTTAGCACTGCATGAGCACTACTGTGTTTATTTACAACAACCACTCTTATTAGGTTCTCAAAAGTTGCAGAACATAAAGAAGAATCTTCCTAACAATGCAGATTTTGAGTAACCTCTGTCAGCAAACATCACAACCTCAGAGCAGAATGTATTTGTAAAATACTGAATGAAGCTTTTTATAAACATGCTTAAGATTTCTTGTCCTGATTTTGCAAAATGCAGTTATTGCTCAGCTTAAATGCACGTGAATTTCTCCACTAGGTTTAACTTCTTTGTAACTTTAAGCAGTTGTGTTATTATTTCATGCTCTCCTCCCAAACTTATATTTGGAAATTATTTTGAAAAAAAAAATCACAACAAAATCTCATCTGAAAAACAGATATCAAGAACAAAAGGAGTGCGAGCTGAGATGATTTGATTTAGAGTAATAACAGACTGGAGCTACCTGCTACTTATTTTAACTACAAATCATTATACAGAATAAACAGCAGTTATGCAACTTGAGATGAATCCCATCTTTCTTGATATAAAACAGACATAAATGACCAAAATGTACAATAAGCTTGTTATTTAAAACAATGGCAGAATTTCAGCCAGACTACTTTATGAAGTTTATTGTAATACAAGTTGTTTTACAGCCTAATAATGAATGGTAAATTACCATATAATTTAACCAGTTTGCAGAAATGATCCTTTTTAATTTTTCCCTTTTAAAAAAAGAACATTAAAATGTTTTTCCTAGTTCAATTTAGTCTCAGTTGGTTTCTTTCCTCTCTTTCTTTGTGAAACATTAACCAACACATTTAAAGTTAGATACCAGGAACTGTTCCTTTCTGTTTCTTTCAGGTCAAAACTGTGTGTGCATTGCACGCTATTGTCTCTAATATTGTGCAGCAGTTTATATATAGGATTATTGCAGTGTGTGGAAAGAACACAGCAACAGGACCTAATGGGATGCCTGTTACCTAGTTGCCTCTTAACATTTTGCATGTACTGCAACCAGAGCCCAGTGCCTTCAGCCATTTGGGAGCTGCCCAGCTATGCAAAAAACAAACCATATTTAATGTGTTTGAAGCAAATTAATATTGCAATCTCGCTGTGGCAAGCAAAGCAAGAAAAAAAGGGAACCAAGGCCTGTCTAGGCTGCAGTTTTAATTACCTCCAAAAGCCTGTAAATATAACACTAATTTTGACCAAAGAATCATCCTGAATAACTACTTGTAACAAATGTGTTTATTCTCCTATAATCTAGACCCTTCATAGTATTTCTTCTGCCCTCTCAGAGGCTATTCTTTGTGTAAGTGCTTGGGAAATGGTAGGAACACCTCAATGCCAGCCATGAGGAGTACAGACACCCATTTCACATCTCCCTGAGGCAAGGGAAGGTCCTCTCCCGTATTTTATCTAGCAAGGAAGTGGCACCTTCTCCACAATCTTCTGTACAACGTACCTTGCAGTTTGTGTCATCACCTCCTCAACATAGCTTGACAAAAACTCTTTGCTGAGGTCTGAGTTACTGACAGTAAAACCACTGAAGCTTTCCAAAAATTTGATCTAGTGAAAATGTCTCATGCCTGACTCTAGAGGAAGAACATGAGACCAAGGAGAAGATCCCATAGTCAATTCCACCCCAGCTAAACAAGAGATAAGAAAATGCTGCCATTGCAAAACAGCACTGAGATATCTAGGCTTACAGACCCTTTCCTCACATGCAGGAGTCCACAGCATTACTGGCTGGCAATATTCCCTCTTACTGCTCCCAGATATGTAAGGGGGTTGAGCATATCCAGGAAGGCATCCTATTTAGAGAAAGGTTTCTTTTTCATTCCAACTCATGTCATTGTCTCTTGCATAAGCTGCCAACAGTTTTATGGATTTATACATCAACCTGAGGTTTTATATCTTAATTAGAGAACTGGTTTATACCACTTGAGAAGCAGTTTGGTCCTTACCTTTTCATTTGTCCTCTGGAGCTCCCTGTAGGATTATTCTTTTTATGCAATTTCTTTGGCCTGCAGAGTGAACATGCTCCACAGCCTACTTGTAGACTAACACACTTTTAGAATTTTGCCTAAAAGTCACATAATACCACCATTTTACCTTGTTTCACTTTTCTTTCCTGATCTAAGGCTTCTCTAAGTGGTTTCTTAATCCTTTTAAGTACTCTTGCTAAATTACTTCTGCTAATCAAGTGATCTAATTGCTGACAGAGAATGAGGTGGTCTCCAGGCTATCCTACAAATGCTGATCTTGCACATGCACTAAAAGTTCTAACTGAGAGCCAAGACATCTGCTGACAGGTGGTAACTCCTCCAGGATCTGCTTTCCTGTGACCTGCTGAGTTGTTTTCTTGGCTTATTCATTTATTTGCTGAAGAAAGAAATAGGATCCTTGATAACTTTTGCTTGTTAAGATGGTTCATGTGCTCTCTGTGGCTTTGGCCAGGAGCCATGTATCTGGAGGATTTATATGAAGTGAAAAGGTTGTGACTCTAGTAAGAAATCCACATGACCCATCAACTGTGATCTGAGATCCCTATAGTGACCTAAAAATTTGTTGAATGGTTATAGTCTTTCAGTCAGTGATTAGCACTTGAAAACAACACTTTTTCAAGTGATGTAAGAATGCTTTCACATCAGTGCAGTGGGGAAAAAGATTTTCAATAAGGATTATTAGTTTCTGTAAGATGTGCACTTTAAGGCTGTTATGATGAGTCCTGACAAAGTATTGTCTGCCTGATACTTCTGCTCAAGTTTTTAAGCTTTTCTCAATATTACTGAAAGTCTATTGCTTAAAACAACACAGTCCTAGTGCACATAATTCACAAGATTAAGCTGCCTACCGTGAGCACAGAGCTGTCATAATCAGAGAGATTTTATGTTACATTCCTTTACAATTACATGGACGCGGACTGTCCCTGCTGCCATGTCCAAGTGTCTTCCAGGCAATGTCTCTTTCAGAATGGAATTAGAAGGCAAGACAACACAGAAAGACAAAGGAGAAAAAAGATTACGAACCAAACTAGAAAAATCATTGTCTAAGGTGCACAAGAAGAATTTAGGAGGATGTGGCCAAAACCACAGTCCTGAAACCTAGAGGTCTGTCAACAAAATCCAGACTTTTTGACCTTTCAGTGCTGTCAGTGCCGAAACTTCAATGGATATACCAAAGCCTGCCATCACCGCACGATACATGCTTCTTCAGCCCTCTCTGCCACCTTTGTCTCATTGTGCATTGGAAATCTAGTGGTTGTCTCTTAGTTCCTGAATATGCCTGACATACTCATCAAATACCCCCCTCTCCTGAGAGCTACTGACAGCTCCTAGTGCTTGTGCAGTCAATTGCTTTTTGCATGGCACCACACCTTCAAAATACAGAGAGAGAATCAGAATACAATAAAACACAATCCTGTGGCAGTTACAGGCCCAGTCCCTGCTCAAAGGACCAACTCTCCACTTTTCTGTTAAAGTCATTAAACAACAGAGAATTCTGGGTAGAGGTACTAGAGCCCTGGTCTGCCTCTCCTTTCCCTCTAATAAACCTTTACTTTCCTGTCACACAATGTTAATTCGGGGAAGGATGAAGTCCTAGATATAGCAGAGGGCAGAGCAAACAAGCACTAAAACACTCTGACAGAAATTATTTTTGTCAAATTACGTGAGTCTGGAGCTACCACACAGAAACTCAGTCCCTCCTCAGAAATACCCTCAACCAAGTTGCTTAACCAAGCATTCTCCCATGCCACTCCAGAGGTTGTGGAGCTTCTCACTGTGCTAGTTACAATGACCAACTTCTTCTGTTATCAGGAAAATCCTATTGGACCTGCATAGCGTAACATTTACATTCCATTTCATCCTGTTCTTATACCACCAAGCAGCACACATTCCTAACAAATCAGAATGTTAGTGTCAGGAAAGAGCCCTTTTAGAATGCAACATAAAACACAAAATCTAATATTCTAATAAAAATATACGAATTTTCACTTTTTGATTATTTTCTGTTAATAAAATCCACAAAAAAAAGTGCTTATCTTTTTTTATCTCTAGTACAGATCCTAAATTTGTGCAGTAATGTGACTGCTCTGTCTTCCAGTTTTCAGTGCATAACATGGACTTTTCAAAAGATCAAAGCAATTAAAAAAAAACGAGTATATGAAACTAACTTCAAAACTGTCTCAGTTCTCCTGCTGTTCCTGATGTTTTTGATGCGACTTCCCATGGTTTCTTCTTTCTACATCTCTGTTCACAGTGTGAAGAGCTATGGCCACACATAGAGTTTCCTTAAGAAAGGTTTCTACATAGTATAGATAAGAGGACAGTTTTCCTTCTGTATAAATTGAATACAGGGTTTTTAATTTCTATTGAGAATTACTTTCATATTAGATTATCTAAAAAGACATGGCCACTCTACCTGGACCCTGATTTGAATTTGATTTGTGTTGCAGGATCAGTAAAGTAAGTTAGTGCACTTAGCTGAGCTGGAGGTAGTGGCATTCACTCTCATGAACACTGTGAATTAGATATAGCCCTTCACACAGACTTCTTTCTTTCTGCTAGCATGCAGACTTCAGAATTTACCAGAAATGTTCACTTTTAATTGACTAAGATCTGTGAACCTTATTTGGATTCCTATGGTTTCGATGAGATTTTGTGAGCCTAGGAGCCACAAACAGAACTACAGGGAGTCCCTAGCTGAATAATTTTCTGGAGTTCATGGGCAGTTTCTTTGAACCTTTTCAATAGCGGTGTAAATGTATTAGATTTTACTGTTCCCAGCAGATTTCTAAATGTCAGGAGACCTGTTCTTGTGAAAATGTAAATCTCACTCAGGAAGTCTAAGATCTATCCAGAAGCTGCTGAATTTGGTAGAAGTCACGTGAATGATTTTGACATGCAGATCAGACTGCTTGTGGGTATAGGAACATGTTGATAAATGTCACAGAAGATGATCCTTTGCTACATAGAGTTGTTGCCTCCTTTCTTTCAAGGAAAGGAGGATACAAAAAGATTTTCCTTCATTTTTGACACAGCTTGGCACACTTTAGCCTTACTGACTTATAAAGTCATCCTTTTCAAAATAGGGAACAAATTAGAGACATTTTAACATGTGTCAAAATAAAAAATTCTCAGTCAGCATACTCTAAAGCCTTTGGCAATGTTTATATCTCATCCTTGTATACCAAAGAGTTATTTCCCATGCTTAAATACAAATTAAGAGTTTTAAAAACAGTATCGTTCCAGGTCTGTTAACTTAATTCTCTCTGCTTAATTCAAATAGAGTTTTGGAGCTAAGCTGAATTCTCATAAGACAAACCTAGTCACAATACAGAAACACTACAGCATTTCCAGACACAAAGAAATTGTCATATACACTTTATCATTTTTTTTTTCTGCCTAGGATTTCTTCTAAAGAATGTTTCCCAGAACCTCAGGATTGCTCAGTCTGCGTTATGATCAGTTCTTATCAGAATTTGATTAATCACAATCAGAAATTTGACATCATTTCACCAATGAACTCTCTGAAGTTGTATCAGTGTATGCCAAAGCAAAATGTGCATTCAGCTCACTCATGTGATACCAGGTAACAAATAGAGTTGTATGCCTTATAATAGATAATCATAAAAAGAGGCAATTTGCACTATTTTTTTTCTTTTGCTTTTCCAGGTGACAGAGAGAAGAGGGAAACACAGTTACAATGGCAAAGGCAGCTGAAATGTTCACACATGTAGAAAAGTGTAGGCATGCACTGTGCAGTGCACTTCCAACCTGTAGGCTTGAAGCCAATGCAGTGCCTGAGTGCCGTTGTCCACTAACAGTTGTGTCATGTCCTTGAGTTTGTTCCCCCTATTTCACTCCCACGGCAGGCAGTGCTCTACTATTGTCTTCCCTCCACTGACTGTGCTTATTACAGCAGAGCTAACAGAAGTACCTCTCCATCAGTTTCACAATTTTTTAATTATCATTTTTTTAAAAAAAAAGCAGCTACAAAATTTCTTTCTCTAGGTTTGCTTTTCTTGGATCTTATACTCCTGGTATTATTTTGAAATAACATGTACTTCTTGCTGTAAAGACTGAATTTATTTTCTGTTACAATTGCCAACACAGTATTTATAGTTAGTAAGAAAGCATCCGTTGATACACTCCAATATGGTAGAGTCTGAAACATTGTTGACTTTTATCCTACTATATACAAAGAGTGAAAGTAAATTGTTGTAAAAAAACCCAAATAAACTGTATTGTAATTTCAAAAGATGATCTTCTATCTTTTCTGTTCTGAATATACGTTTAGTAAGACTACAGTTTACCTCTGTTGAAAACTCTAGCTACCACTGATGTTAGTAGACACTGGATTAGCCTAAAAAAAATAGTGAAAGTGGTTCATTGTTCACATTCAGTCTTTGAACTCTGCTGTTAAAAAATATATAACACAAGATATAAATGCCAAAATAGAAAATGCCTTGTAAAAATGAAAGCACTCAAGATACCCTGACGTCTTTATCCTGGTAAATGTTGCAAAGCACACCTTATCTGCTCAGCAAACTGTGAAAAATTGAGGGGTCATTCTGGTTCCCACTTGCACCCCACCCCAAGCAGGAAAGTAGAATAAGGTTTGCATGTGGTTCACACAGGTATTATGCAGAGAACAGGACAAAAGCTCAAATCTGCTGAAATGAGGACTACGCGACTAAACTCACTAAACTGTCCAGCTTTGCAAGGCAGAATAGCAAATGTAAAAGAAGTGAGAGCAGTATCTGGAAAGATGAAAACAGTGAAAGTGGCAAGACTGCTGTTCCCTTTTCAGCCCTGAAATCTGTGCTTGATGAAAAAGAACTTTCCTGATCATTCAGACTTTGAAAGGAAGAAACCATGCTGGTTAACAACTAAGACACCAAAATATTTTTTAAATTATTAGGAATCTTCACTTAGAAGGCTGTTAGAATATCACAAAAAAATTTAGATCTATATTTTTTTAGTTATGAGTAATTATATTTAATAATTAATTTTATTATATTTATATAATTACATAAATTTAGATTAATGATAACCTGAGAAGTAAAAAGCCAAATATAAGAACTAATATCTCGATCAATTTCCTATGTTCTAGCTCCTTGTTACTAAAAATATGTCTAGACCGGACAGTGGTACTTGGCCACCAGAGGGAGCCTGCACGACTTAAAAAATTGCAGAATGGCAGTAAGATTGACAAAATAAAAAATGGCTGTGTTATTTATATAGAGGTTGGAAAGGAAAAGCGAAGTCTTTATTAGATCCCAGAGAAACATTTCACATCGAACCCAGGCTTCATGTGACATTATTTTGCTGCTTCAGTGTGGAAAAGATAAGAAGTTATTGGAAACAAATGAAGACATTGAAAAAAGTTGCAGTAATGACACGAGAAAGGGGGCAATAAACAGCTAACTAGTTTACTCATTTATATAAAATGAGTAAAATGGGAAAAGAATAATTTATCATGTTAATTCCGTCATATTCCTTTTTCTGTTCTGTCTGTTTAGGAGCTAATGTGCATACAGCAGGAGCTACTTCGGAAGGAATTCTCTCGTTTTGTATTGGCACAACTATGGACAGTATAGGTATAATTAATAAGAAACAAAGCAATGGGCTCTCTGTCCTTATACTTTTCCAAATATTTGATATTACTTCAACAACTGTTTTTATGAATGAGAAAAAATACCTTGATTATTCTAAAAAAATATCTTGAGAATAAATTTATAACATTCACTATCTACTAGTCCAATTTGCTTCTCTGAAGAAACTTAGTGTCCTTTTGGATACCTTATATTAATAGTCGCAGCATTCGAAACTCATTCAGTGTTTTCTTCTCACACAACCCTGTGAAAAGTTGATATTTCTGAAAGTGGTAAGATTTACAGAACGCTCTTTCAGAACTAATTATAAATTTCCTGTGATAAATTTTTTGGAGAAAGATGAAAGAAACACATATCTAATAGTATAGATGCTGTCACAATGGTAACTATGTTTTACTGCAGGACACAGGAATGAAAAATATCAAAAGGGAAGAGAGGAAAGGGGACAAGAGATGAATGATGAAAGAGAAATGAAGGTAAATAGTGGAGGGCACTCTAGGTAACCAAACTGATCAGGAACTACATGAAGTGGCAAAAGAGGAAATAGCATGAACAATGTATCTCTGAGATGTTTTCATCTTGAATTTGACCTATTACACAACAGTCACCAGTTAAATTGTTAACGACTTCTGACACCTCACCAGAGAGGCCTGCTGGCTTCTGGAATTACAGCCTCAGTGCTAATGTGACTATGGCTGCCTACTGCAACAGGTGTAGTAGATGGCCGTGTACTCCCTCCTTGTACCTGTCACAGCAGACAATTAAGCTCATTAGAGACCTACATTCAGCTACTATTTCTACTCAAACCAGTACCTGTTGCATCTGTGATAGAACCCAAAAGAAATGATGTCTTGGGTCTGAAATCAATGGGGATGAAAGTGCTCAGGAAGATCCTACAGTCAAGTGTCTTCACTCACACGTTTTACTCCAACGACTGGTAGGCTAGCATAAAATTGTGTAAGTCTTCCAGTCTTTATATACCCTTCCAAATGTCATCCCACACTATAAATACGTCACGTAACTGGAAAAATTGCTACATGTGAAAAAAAAATTGAAATGTTTAGTTTCTCATTTCTACACTTTTGAAGAAATAACTGCTAGAATTGGTCCAGTTTGCCAATTATGTTTCAATCTGCTGGGAAACTATAATTTCAAGTATATTCCTACTATTTCTCATCACCTAAAACAGCACATATTGTCAGAAGGAGCCGTGCAGAGAGCTAAGAATCTTTTATTAAAAAAAAAAATTGTCTAATATGAACTCATTGTAACTACAAGACATCCCTTGTACAGTGACTAGAACAGCCTCAGTTTAAATGCTTCTGCAACTTTCCCAGTTTGCTATGTTATTGGAAACTCTCATAGTATTTGATCTTTTTTTTCTTATGTCATCAATTATTGCAGTCAGTAGAGTCCATGAGAATCTTAGCTTTCACTTGAAAAGAAAATTAAGCTTCTGCAAGGTGTAGTTCAGACTTACCTATAAGAGCATCCAGGATTAGAAAGTTATTAGAAAGAACCAAATAGCTCTTGTACATTTTAAGTTTCATGTGGTTCTTCAGGGACAGGCACATGCTGTGGGTTTCCTCTCTGTCTGTTTGATTTTCTGATGATTTTCAGTTTTCATTGCTGGAGGTGATGCAGGACTAATACAGCACTGACAGCCAAATGGACCATGTTTTACCCAAAGCAATCCAGGGTTTGGAACCTTGGAGGGGTGAAAAACATCACACAGAGGATTTCTTAGACTCTTTCCTTCTGACTCTTCTGATGAACATTTCAAGTGGCTAAGTTATAAATGGAGAGAAAGCACTCAAAACTTTATGGAAAACAAAAGATTGCAAGCACAAGCTTTCCACCAAGCCTTTCAGTTTTTAAATAAGACCTTATTGTTCAGATCAAACAACAGATTTGACTCAGAGAAGTCAGTGGCATTTTCAGTTCCTATTTTCCTAATCCAAGTAACAAAAGTACTCAGAAAGCAGCAAAGGAGGTTTTTTTAAGGGCCCTAAATCACCTATACACAGGTCTGTACATTTGGGATCTGACATCATGGCTACATTGCAGTGAGGCATTCTTCTCTCTTCATCCAGATGGTCCTTTCACATTTAATATGTTTTACAAGGTCCTTTTGTTCCCTCCCCTGTGCCAAGACACTGAAGTGCTGTGTTGCAATGTCTCGCATAACATACAAAATAAGTGAAGTTCTGTATCCAGGTGCCTGGTTACAGCCGTCCATTTAAACAAAACTAATTTTTCAATTAGGAAAAAAAGAGCAAGAAGTTAATTTTAAAACTTATTAACTTGGAAGTTCGATTTAATATTCTTTGTTACCTGCAATGTTGAAACAATCAGTTTATCTGCTGAGGTCTGCAGTAGCTTCACATTGCAAATTGCACTAGAAGTTTGGGACTCAGGCTGGAGATTATAACTCTTTGAGTTAGAGAGATAAACTCTTTAAGTTTAAGCCCTCCAAACCATTTGTGTCCTAACTATTTCAATGTGCTGCTATGTTGTTGTATCAAATTATGTTTGCATGTATTTTTCATATTTATACAAGAATGTCCAACTGAGATCAAATGTTTTGTTGATAGGAACATCTATCGGGTTCCTTTACAGTATACTGACAATGGGAACATGCCTGCTGTATTTAAAAGATACTGGAGTTTTCCACTATGCTTTAATTAGAATGGGAAGTGGAGAGAATAAGGTCTTCACTGAGTAACGAGGTAACTCAGCAAAGACGATGCATGTGTGTTCTTCATAAAGGCATCAGTTTTCTTTCCAAATATAACGTGGCAGCTTTAGTTGTGGGAAGCAGTGCTATGTCTATTCATCTAAAAATATGGCCAATATTTATACCAGGTATGTATTCTCATTTTTAGGTCTCTATGTATATATAATTGTCTTCCACATACATAATTCTGATTGCTTAACCCAAAATTATTGTCCTTTTCAATTTTTAGAGTATAAAAGGAGAGACACATAAAAAAACACGTGTAAATGAAAATCTTATGTGTGTATATGTATACCACATCTATGCATTATCCATGGATATACATGAACCTATGTACATGGAGTTGACATTTTGCATTTACAAGGAACAAAACACATATGTGAAACTACTTACAAGGGGTCAACAAAATCCCCACACCTCTAATGTATTTCAATTCTGAGCTGCCCTGATTTTATTTAATCAAAGATATAGGAAGAAAACAATCCATTACAAGGCTCTACAATACTTTCAAGATATTGCCTGAACATTTGTGGCCCAGATATGAAATAGGTAGTACGTGTGGTGGTGTGACACGAGTTTAGCTGGCAAGAAATACAACGAATTATTAATGAACAATATAGCAATTAAAGCAATTCACAGCCACTGAAACCTTTATTCTGCGAACACTGTTTGTTCTACATGAATGTTTCAGAAATATTTTTTTAAAGTTTTTGTACATGTATATGTGTATGTAAAGGTATATGTATGTGCATATGTATGTGCGTGTGTGTATAAGCATTTTTAATATATACATATTTTTTTATATTTCTTTTAACTTTGCATCCTTCTGCATCTAAAGTCAGCTGCAGGTCTAAAGGTCGGATCCAATATCCACTAATGTTTTACAAGAATCTTTCCACTGTTTTCAGTAGATATGGTTAATTACATTGGTTTGAAAAGGAAAGAAAAACAATGAGTAAAACACACCAAAATTCCAGAAAGAACATTTGTCAGGAACAAAACTATGCCGTTTGTTTTAGGTTTTTAGGTTTACTATTGCCTGGCTTTTTAAAACCTTTTGTTTCTAGTTGCTTTAATCAAACACTAGGAAACAGACATTGGACCGTAGCTTCCACTTAGGCTGTTGGCCCCAACAATGATTTATCTTGTTTTCAAAGCAGCACTAGATGCAACTAGAGGCAAAAACCATATGACTAAATGGCTTCTCAGTGTGTAATGTAATTCTAATTTTGGTGATAAAAAACTGGCTCTAATTTTGAGGATTTCATATATACAGTATTGCATATTGTTGCTGCGCATCGTATCTTATCTTCCCTGTTTAGCACAAACATAATGGGTGAAAAGGCTAGGAGGAACAATTGTTTGGTTTGCAAAGCATAAAAGCTGGCGACTGACTGTCTCAACTTTGTAGCTTTTATTGCATTACTTGCTTGGTGTCCAATAATCCCTATGAGCCATAATGCCAGAATTTCACATCTCTGAGCCACTTACAGCCCACACACAACTCGGCATCCTGCTGCCACAATAGCTATTTCCAAAAACTTGTTTTGAAATAGTGTATTTAAAAGGCAAGCCCCACAGAACTACATTGTACCAACAGAAAGCACAGCACAATTTATTCTGAAGCACAGGAACATGACAGGAAAGTCAGCATTGCCTGAATCCTTTGATTTTGTATCAACACATGCACCATCAAACTCTGCACGAGGCTGAAAATTACATAGACTGCTTGCTTTTAGGGTATCAGAGTAAGTGGATGAGAAATACAGCCCCATTACAAGAATTCTGCATGCAAGAATACACATATGTATTGCCACATGTATGAATTGATGGAAGAAGGTATGTTTTATATACTTGTAGGGGAGAATAGCTAACCTGTTCTCCCTGGGAGCACAGAGAAGCAGGAAAGGCACTGTAATTCTCTGTTTGACTTTTTATACATCCAGTCCAGAACATTGTCCCTGACAGGAGTTAGCATCAGAATTTGGAAATAAAGGTGCCAGATGTCTTCCGTCATCTATATCTAAGGTCTTGTCCTAAACTCAATATCCTAGATTCAATCTCACTTTCAAAGTTTTTATTTCTGAGTGCTGTAACTTTGGAAATGTTTCCATCAGCCTTGAGGTCTGCATAAATTTTTACCTGGATACCGCTTTGTTTAGCTAGAATCTGCATGAGTAGTATTTGATAAAAGTCACTTTTCGTGAACCATGACTCAGCAGTGTACTTCTGAATCACTGTGATCCTGAGGGTTACTCTCAGGGTATGAGAAGAAAAGCTTCTGGCAATGTGGGCTTCCCAGAATCTGGAAATAGAAAAAGGCCAGTGTTTTCCTTGCCCCTGCCACATTTATTTTCACTCTGGTGTGGCCCATGACATGTTCTCTTCCCTAAGCCATTCATATGTTCCTGCCTTGGCCCATCAGAGCTTGCTCTGGCTCTGTGCACTGCAACACTCAGAGCAGGCGAACGCTGTCAGGCGATCACCTACCAGTTCCTGTAAAAGGCATGGGAAGGAAACAGCAGTAAAGAAGGTGAGGCAAAGGGGAGGAGAGTAGTGAGGGAAGGGACAACTGATCTGCTGGGTCTGTAGAGGCCTTGGAAATCCTGCTTTTTTTGCCTAGTTAGGGCCCTTCTGTTGCCCACCACTGCAAAGCAGTCATACATGTGGGTACATTGCAGGTTAAAGTTAAAAGTGAATTGAAGCAGCATTACAGGGTAATTACATTGCTCTGACAGTGATGAATGCATGAGCAGACAGCCATTGGCACAAATCACAACAGCAACTGCTGAATCAGCCACTTCTCTAAGGAACATGAAGCTAGACAACCTATAAATCCAAGCAGCTACTCCACTACAGTCCAACAGAATCATGCTCCCTGCCCCTCCCCCTCCCCCCCACCTCACCCCAGTCCCTTCCTTCCATTTTCATTTGGCTGCAAGGAAATGCAGGGGCATTCATCAGAAAATAACTTACTCAAATATTCACATGAGGACTGTTTGGTAGCTGGACTCTAATTCATACACAAGATGCCTGCATTTAATGAGGAATAAGGAGCTCGGTAAGGCAACTGCTTCCAAGTACATGAGTGCTAAATGATGGAGTGGTGGTGGGGAATTATTTGTTTAATTGTAACTCGATGGAGAATTATCATCCGTTGGATCAGTTTGGATCATCATCAGTTGGCATTTTTTTACCTTCTCATCACTAAAAGAAAATAAATTGTTGTTACTCTCACTGCCTAAGATAGTTTTCCATGGGTGAAATCCTTAAACCCACCATTTTTATTCTAATTAATCGTGTATACTCTTGGGGTCTTACTGTGATAATCCCCCTGGAGTCTTAAGGAAACTGTGACAAACTCTGTTTTTTCAGGTAACAAACAGATCTATACAGGTTTTGAAGGATGTCTGTTCCTCAAAGAATGATTTCTCCATCTCCAGTGTAGGAGCTATGGGATGTTTAAAGCATTTGTTCTAGCCTGTTTTTTCGAACTTGAATTTATCTTTGTTTGTATTGTTTGCCTTTCACATGACTTTCATAGCTCTTCTGTGTAATGGTCCCAGCATGACCAATTCTGCCAGCAAAAATGGAAAACTACAAAAATTTGTATTACTGTAGAAGTTACAACTGACTCACAGAATGTAAACAAACACAACTATTGGTAGGTCTCCATGTAAAACTAGTAAAAAAAAAATGGTAAGTGCGGAAACAGGCAGACATATACTGATTGCTATTAAATTTGCAATTGTAGATGTGTGCTGGATATTGGCTTTTACTGGATTTTCCCTTACACAACAATTCAAGGCTGTTTGTCAGTTTTAGCACAGATTACAAGAAACGAGCAATGGACACTCACCAAATACATTCTTCAATATGAATCTACAATTGTTCACCACCATCTCAGACAGGCTGTATCCATTTTAACATAAAGGAAATTGCTGCTGGTTTTTGCTTGCTAGGATTACATGCTTTGTTGTGTATTTAATTTTACTTCAGAAGCTCAGCTATTGAGAATCAGGCAATTTTGATTGTTTACATCATTTGCCCTCTATAAATGTGTAAGTGAAAAAGAATCTAAGAGGCAAATACAGCACCCATCAAACAACATTGAAATCTATCATAAAGACAGAGGAGGAGAAGAGGGAACAAAGAACAGAAAGAGAAATATCCTAGAGCACACTGTGCCACGTGGGAAGTTATATAATCTAGGCAAAGCATGATACAAATATTTCTTCTTTTGTGTGTGTATGTGAGGGAAAATATAACATCAGTTTCATTTTTGTTCACGCCTCCTCTTCATAATGCAAAAAACTGCTGTCCAGTGTAATAGAAGATGGTTCTGGGTATTTCTTGTACTGAAACCACTAGCCATAAACAACACAAAATCAGAATTTTACTGCATTCTGCCTGGGTTGTATAGTCCCCAACACTAAAATATGTTCTCTAGTGGCCTAGATAGTGGGGTGTAACTTGGATGTAGATGAAGATCTTTAATTTTTAATTAATAATATATACTACAGATTCTGAAAGGCTATCTATAATTTATGCATCAGTGTATCAAAAGCAATCATTCATACATTATATATTCAGATGGAAGATTATCTTGCTTTTATTTTCCAATAAAAAATATATTAAGATGATACAGTGTACCCTCCAAAATGGATCAGTGCTACCTAGAGCTTCATAGCCAGGTTCCACCGGGTTCTGATTGCTACAAGCTTCTGAACGTGCAACAGAATCACTGTCTACGGATCTCTCTCTCTCTTCTGAGGGGTTTTTAAAAATGATCAAGTCATTTCTTGGATACATGCTGATTTACCCATAGAGGGACAGATAATTTTTAAAAAAAAAAAAATTATAAAAAAATAAGTTACTTAATGACAAGGAGCTTCCAAACTGGACTCAAGAAAAACTGATTATGGCAGCATACCACAAGACTGCTATCAAACAGAGGAAGAAAAAAGTCCTTTTTGGAATACAAGATTATGCAAAGCTGATGCATATAAAGCACATTTAATATTAACAGTCATTCTCATCATGCTGTCCTATTTTCCAAGCACCCACCTACTTATAAGAATTTTTAAAAAATAAAAATACAAAAATGCATACTGTGCCTATCGAACATGGAACTCTTAAAAGTTGCTTTTAATGCTGTATTTTCTCTCTCTCTGTTGATTCACAAATCTTAAAATAGTGGCACCAGGCTACACCATGCAAAGAAAATCAGTGTCATGTCACAGGCTCTGTTGGAATCATAAAATCATTAATGTCGGAAAAAACCTCTCTAAGATCATCAAGTCCAACCATCAGCCCAACACCACCATGATAGAATAATAGAACCATTGATGTTGAAATGACACTTTTATGTGTAAAAAAAATATAAATAAGATGCTAGCAGGACCAAAAAAACCCTCTCTCCTACCTCAGCTGCTGGGGAGGTCATTTTTGGGCGGCTAGGAGTCCCAGCTACCTGAGAGACTGAAGTAATTCACTCCAGGACAGAGGGAAATGAGTCACATCTACACTTGCTTTTCCGCAGCTCCTTCACAGCAGATGTGGGACCAACAAAAGTACAAGTTATGTTTTTTTTCAGACTTACTCCTTTTCCATGTTGTACACTCCTAAAAAACTGTTTTCTTTTTTTTTTCTCAATACTACTGAAATAATCCAGCCTCAATACTTCAACAGGAATAAGAAATATCTTCTCATCTCGTATGGGCAAGGAGATGATAAACTACTGAATGTATGGTTATTTGTATGTAGCAAGACAGTGAGCTAGGAGATCAGAACTCCCACCCAACTTTCAGCAAAGTGAGAAAAAGAATATCAGCCCCCACAGAAGTGTAAGAATTACCATTTTCCTAAAGTTGCCATCTGAATTTTATTTCCTTCGTATAACATTATTTTGGAGAAACCAAAACAAAACAAACCAGTTCAGCATGACCTGCAAGCAGACATTCTAGAAGAAAAACATAATTCCTTGAGATTCACATACTTTACTTTCCCATATAACCAGAGGCTAGTATTAAGCTTCTCCTGCAGGCATGTCACATGGGAAAAGACTGGTCATAAATATTCTTGGGTTAAGCCTACCTCTCCCTCTCCACCTAGTACAACACAAAATCTGTTTGTTTAGTATGTACAACTGAAATTAGCAGCTCTCAGGACTGAGATTTGGGAAAGGCAGGGTTTTCGAGAGACATTATTAATAGTAGATTGAGGTGTTATCAAACAGAATATTTAACTTAGGTAGTCTAAAATCATAGCATATTTCTCCTTCACAATTTGCAGCTCAATAACTAGGATTACCAAATGGCTTTTGGCAGTTATTTTGAAGATTACAGTAATTACACTTCAATTAATTTCTTCATAATCATCTGCTTCTTAATATAATAGTATTTTAGAATATTACAGTGTATGAATTAACAAGTAGTTACCACAGAACTCTGAAATGCAGAAATCCAAATCCACCTCTATTTGAGAGTTCTGAAATACTATTTCTTAGTCTTGCAAACTGTCCACTCTGGTGGAGAACAGTTTCTATTTATTCTTTTTTTAATCTCTGTTGCTAACTGCTTCTGTTCTGTAAAATTGCATGGCTAGGTATTTTAAATAATCTGATGTGTGTTTCCTTATGGGACTGTAATGGCAGTTTCTGCATGATGCTCTAAAAGTTCTAGTTGTCTGATATGAAATCAGTAAGACAAGAAAAGATGCTGAGAAAAACCATCTATTGTATCACATTTGTCAGCCTTTCTTAAAAAAAAGCTTTAAAAAAAGCCTTTCAGAATCTCAAACTGAGGCAAATATGAAGAACTGTATCTTAGCAGGCAAATGGCAATGTATGCTGAAATTTCTTGTGCAACAGGAACTGTTTGATTTTCTCATTACTTGAGAAGTAAGATATAGGTAAATTAGACTATAATTTTATCAAACACCTCTTAGGTCACATAGTCTACGTCTTGTGTTCTGACAGGAGCGAGATGTTAATTTTGAAGTGTTCTGTAGAACCTGGCTTTGAGTAACTCCAATTAAATGTGAATAAGATCATTCCAGTGGAATGTTCTTCATAATTAATTTGCCGCCTGACAAGTTGCCTTTGAAAACTACCACAAGGTACTTAAAGTTCATGTTATTAGAAAATATCCCTTAATAGATATGTTATTGGTTTGTTCATACTGCATGAGCTGTATCTGAAAAGGACTTTCTTACTTGAAGAATAATGACTATAATCTGAACTAAATTAATTCTATGGTCAATGGACAAAGGTATGCACATTGCTAAATTGACAGGAGGAGGCTGTAAATCAACGTTGTTTTAACAAACTATTACAGTACAATAATTATCTTCTGAAAAATTACAAACAATTCTAAACAAAACAAATGGCTGGACTGCATAACGTTACATACTTACTGGGAAGAAATTACATCACCTTAGTCTCTCAGTCACATACAATCAATAAGTGAGTGCTGACTATTGGTCCGGAACTGTACATCAAGTCTGTGCTGGTTTCATTACTGGATATCTCTTTTTGCAATCCCAAACATAGAATTCAAAAGCCTCATTGATTTTAGATCTCTACATGTTGCTACTATCCTATTAAGTTACTTTAAACCAGTCCTTCCCTGTTTTCAACATACACATTTGCTCTTTTTCAAGAATGCAATTAAAATGTCCCCTTCTTTTATCTTCCATACAACTCTTAACAATTGATGTTAAACAAGAATCAATCATTTCTCCTCTGTGGGTCAGGCAGCCCTTTCTTTGGCTGACATACTGGCAGACGTTTCACTAATTTGAAAAGAACATACAATATGATACAAAGGAAGAAAGTGTAATACATCAAAGGCTGTGCCTACAGAGTATGAGGAGACTGAAGACAGAATAAGCCTGACTTGCATCAGCCAAGAATACAGCCAAAAGACAGTCAGCAACCCAAGTGTAATAAATCCAGTATGTACGCATCCAGCAATGCTTTCAGTGAACCAAAGAAATACCGTGCCCTGCTGTTGGGGATCTGTGACTCAAACAACTATTTATCGTCTTTCTCGTGGTTCCTTTGTTTGTGTGTTGCATATGGGAGGATAAACCAGCAGTTTATTTATGACCAAGCTTTACTTAACATCCATAAGCTACTCTGTTGTCTGTTTAATGCGAATTTTAGTCCAAATAAATTTAATCTAAATTTTTCTAAGAACATCCTGCTGGGCACTGCATCAAGTGATGTATTAGCATTGTAGTTCCTCAATACAGATTTTCAAATAAAGATATAAAAGGATCATGATTGTAGGCATTCAAAATTCATATTTACCAACAATTACTGTAAGACATCATAAACAGGACACATTATGACCTTCCTCAGCATGTAAGAGTAGCTAATTATATAGCATTATACTGTATCATTCTTTTTTATGCTGTAAACAGCATTTGAACTGGTTTCTAATCACAACATGATTAATTCCGTTTATTACCACTTCAGGCTTAAATATCACCAATTTTGCAGATTTCTATTAAGCAAAATCTTGCATATTAATGTGACTTGTACATGCGTACTAAAAGTTAAATTAAAATAACAGGTAATTCTGCATGAAATTATATTCCATAGGTTGGGAGAGAAGCATGTGCAGATTTCATTCCTGCTCTCTGTTACGCCTGTAAGGAGACATTTTGAAAATCCATACAGATGTACCATGTATCTGAACTTTATTCAAAACTATATAAAAACTCTGCTGTGACCAGCAACGATGCTATGGGAGAGATCAGATTTTTTTACTTTATATAAGAATGAAATTAAGGAATGACACGGATCATTTTAATTACATACTGGCAGTGTTTTTTTGTTCCAGGCCACCTATTTTACATTCTGTTATATTTCATCTCTATCATTAACCAATTTAATCATAATGGTACTAGAGAAAGAAGCTATTAGATTCATCTCACTTGACCCGTTTTTGCCTTAACTGACAGTATTACTGTCTACAGTACCATTTTCTTTTGGACACACATTCACTTCTAGATCTGCTTTATTATTATTTTAGTAGGTGTGAACTGTAACAAAAGGAAATTCTCAAGCACTATTTTCTTTCTTTCTTGAAAGATATCGTTCAAACTGATTAACACTCAATTCTTTGGTATCTCTTCAGAAAATTTAAGCAATATTTATAAATGTGTTGTGTACTTAGTTTCTTCTTTATTTCCACTTGACAGGAAGAGTGGACATTCAGCTAAATCCTTGTTAATTCCTATAGTAACACCTAATATTGAAACGAAGTATCTGTGTGCATAGGCAGATAAGCTAACATGACTACCACATGAATCTAAAAAACTCCACATACATTCAAACCTGAGCTAAAATACGAAACCAAACTGTATCATCTAAAATTCGGTGCTCTCAATTGTTTATATAAACAATTATAATAAAGTTATCTATATTGCAGTGTAACCTAGCAATATGATTTTGCAAGAAAAGTTGCAAGAAAAATTAAGAGTTAATGATGAACTGTAAATAAATCTTTTAAGACCACTTCAAGCTCTTTAACAGACAAGAATTTTTTCAAATCTTAGCAGTCCCGTAAGAAACAAACACGTAATATAGGTAGGAAATTATACTGGCAATACATTCAATATAAATTACGTGTGAATGAGATGCCTCTATTCCAACAATAGCAGTATATTCATGAAGGCAAAAGCGAAGACAGTATTAGAAATAAATTAGTTTTCAGAAGATCAGTGAGAAACTAAAGCTAAAAAGCATTGCAGAAGTATACTATTAACCCCAAGTTAGTGTTACAAGTCTAGGATATTTGGAGGTAAGCTTATACTTAAAGTAAATTTATGAAAATTGAAGTTTGAAATTCATATTGAGAACACACAAGCAATGTGAACACAACATTGACATTCCCAAGACATTTTTTCCAATGTCTCAACGTGGATTTTTTGTTTTCTTTCCCTCTAATATAGCACTGCTTCATGACAACTGCTCAAGTTGCTTAATAATTTATATAATTTTTCCTTGCCTAGAAACAGTGAGCATTCTTACACCTCCAGCATGAATTATAAATTCGTTTATATTATGATAAATAAAAAGTGCAGTCATCAGGAGGCTGAAGAAATGGGGAAGTATAATTCTTCTGAGTTCATAGAGAAGTTGAAGAGAATTCACAACAAAATTAATCTATTAGCAGAAGTCTTTGCTGGAAATGGCATTGACAGTAATATGTAGCCATATGCACATATGACACCTCATCAGAGAAAACCCGCATGTCTAGGCTGGTGTAGGATTTGATGGCAATAACTCTGCATTTTGAAAATTCGCTTGCTTTGCTCTTGGAAATAAGGTTGCTGGTGGTAGGCCTCGCTATACCTAATACTGCCGTGCATTGCAAATAGTCAGAGACCAGCACCAAGCTCACTGTTACCCAAGTTGTTCTCATCATTGTCCTGGACAGGCCAGCATCATGGTCTTAAAAGCTGTGATGGCAGCAACAGAGCTCAGGAATACTCAGTGTCAAAGCGAACCCTGGTTCAGCTCAGTAGCAAAGGCTCAATCAGGTTCAACTAAAACTACAGATCGAACTCACTCAGCCTGTCATCAGGCAGGAGTTAAAGTGTGCATATCATGACAAACAATCTGCATTACACCAAGTAGTCCTCTTTAAAACTACCACAATCCTCACCAAGTTTTATCCTCCCCTAAGCCATGATCTAACAACACAACTCCTGCATCACATCCCATCTCTTTGTTCATTTT
The DNA here is from genome assembly GCA_033556795.1 of Tapera naevia. Taxonomy (NCBI): domain Eukaryota; kingdom Metazoa; phylum Chordata; class Aves; order Cuculiformes; family Neomorphidae; genus Tapera; species Tapera naevia. The sequence continues at coordinate 6,647,848 of JAUMJJ010000175.1, read as the reverse complement.
CTCAACAGCCTCTCCTAGATAGCCCCCTTCCAGCCTTATCCAGATCACCCTGCACCGAGCACAGGCTTCCTTCTTCCCTTCTGGATGAGAGCACACATTTTGTCCATACCATTGCAAGCCCTCGTACATGCCATGTGCATTGACCGATACTCCAGTAAGGCCTCTTTCTTTCCTCTCAAAATGTAAATAATTGACCTAACACATTTCCATTTTGCCCCTCTTTCTAACACTCAGGAAAACCTCCTGATTTTGTTTTGTTTTTACTGGTATGATAGAGTTCCAAGTTCCATTTTACTTATTTTTTATTTAAATACATTTATATTTAATTATCTTTTTTTCTCTTTTTAAGAATTCTTATTTCTGTAGTGCAGATCATTACAGTTCATACTGCTAAATCATCCCAACCACATCATTTAACCCATTTTTTGTAGGAGCAGTAATCATTACTGTCTTGACAAAATAGTCAGATACAATATTTCCAAATATTTTATCTCTGACATATTATTTCCTCTAAGATATCTTCTTCCTGTTCAACCTGCACATGACTCAAAACTGCTGACACTCTAGTGCTGTATCCTCTGTGTCCAAAAATACAGTACTGGAATAAGGTATTGCCTAAACACCTGTCACTTCAATGAATGAAACCTGAAGTGAAAAATGAGTAGGAAAGAACAACGGGAGGTATTCCAGGCTCTTTCTAATGCACATGTAGAGTGACATGATTGCCACTAGTCTGGATTTTCCCTGTGTGTTTATAGATAGAGGTTTTCTCAGTGTGGTAGGCCTGGCCAAAGCAGAAATTCACCAAAACCACCCAGTCATCATTAAAAGCACACTGAACCTCCTCCTTTGCCCAACCCCAAACATACCAAATAAAACTCAAGTATTTCCCTGTGTAACAACAGAAATAGGAAGAGCTCACAATGGTTCAGTTTTTCTCATATTTAAGTTGGACATGGTCACTGCAACAATCAAGGGCTTTATAGAATTAGTTCTTTGACTGAAGTCCAGCCTCCTGTAGATTTGTGGTTTGTGGTTGACTGCAAACTGTGAAAGTTTTGTCACACTGAGGCATCTGTAAAGACTGCCTCTATGTGGATTTACCTCTCTCTAATACTGCTTGAATTCATTCTACAGCCTTTCCTTCAGTTCATGCAGAGCTGCCCATTTGTCTCCTCTGCTCTGGACATTCACATTCCTGAAACTGATACTTAGCAACTTCACCTTTGAGATCTTCTAAACCTTTGAAAAATTCACTAAAATCAACCACAAGTCATTAAAGTTCTGGTAGGGAAAGGCAGCACAGAAGTTCGGATGGGCAAGAAGCACATACTCTTGTGTGAAGAGCAGTCAGACAAGCTTTGCTTCCTTTGGAAATTAACTTCACACTTTCCAGAAAGTACTTTCCATTTTCCAGTAAACCTTTTTTAAGGGACAACTCCTGCTCCTTGTGGTGAGTCTGACCTTTACTTTGAACTTGAAAGATGCTACTATTGTCAGTGACTCCTGACTAAATTTGACAGCCAGCTGAGTTGAGCAGTGAGCTGAGTTGTTTGCAGTCTCTTTCATGGGTTGCTTTGTCTCACTCTTTTAGGTTTTACTTTTGCCCTGCACTTTGTAAAAAATACACATACAGCATAATATAACAGAGGTGTTAAACCGTACCACACCAGAACACCTTCCTGGCAGGGCACTGAAACTGCGATGCTATGACAGATCTCTGGGGGATATTTCCCAGATGCCCTTTCTCCTCAGTGGGCTTTCCATGCAATGTGGCAGTTCCCTGGGTTCCCAAAACTCTGAAAACCTGTAAAGGCTCAAATTCTTCCACATTTTCTCTCCAGTCACACAGCTCTGCCAGTCAAGGGCTCTTTCCACATCTAAGGAGTGGGAGGCGTGAGGGAAGAAGAGCTTCAGCTATCACACACAATCCCACACAGAGCTGGTCAGTGACACTTTCTGCCTGGGAGGGCATATATGGGGGAGCAAGCAGAGAGGCAGAGGGGCAGCCAGAGCTTTAAACGTTAAAGCCATGGTTAAAGCCATGCATGTGTATGGCTAGTGGATGAGAAGAGGGTTTTTAGGGCTTGGTGTGAAGGAGGGATTTGCTGTCGGAATCACAGAATTGTTTTGGTTGGAAAAGGTGATCAGTGACAGAACAAGAGAGACATAGTCTCAGGCTTCATCAGGGGAGATTTAGGCTTGATATTAGGAAAAAATTTTTCACTGAAAGAGTGATTGGCCACTGGAATGCACTGCCCAGGGAGGTGGTGGAGTCATCGTCCCTGGAGATGTTTAAAAACAGATTGGATGAGGCACTTAGTGCCATGGTTTAAATGGCGAGTGGGTGCTAGTGTTGGGTCATAGGTTGGACTAGATGATCTCAGAGGTTTTTTCCAACCTTGTCATACTGTGATACTGTGAAAAGACCCATAAGAGCATTGAGTTCAACCATAAATCTAACACTGTCTAGTCCACCGCTAAACCACATCCCTGACTGCCACATCTACACATCCTTTAAGTATCTCCAGAGATGGTGATTCCACCACTTCCCTGAGCAGCCTGTTCTAATGCTTGACAACCCTTTCTATGAAGGAATATATCCTAATATCCAATCTAAACTTCCCCTGGCACAAATTGAGGCCTTTTCCTGTTGTCCTATCACTCCCTTCAGCCGCCTCTTCTCCAGACTAAACAACTCCAGTTCCCTCAGCTGCTCCTCGTAAGACTTGTTCACCAGTTCCTCCACCAGCTTTGTTACCCTTCTCTTGACATACTCCAGCACCTCAATACCTTTCTTGTAGTGAGGGGCTGAAAACTGAACACAGTACTCGAGGTGTGGCCTCACCAGCACTAAGTACAGGGGCACAATCACTGCCCTGGTCCTGCTGGCCACACTGTTTCTGATGCAAGTCAAGATGCCATTGGCCTTCTTGGTCACCTGTGCACACTGCTGGTTCATATTCAGCCGTCTGTCAAACAACACCCCCAAGTAATTTGCTGCCAAGCAGTTTTCCGGCCATTCATCCCCAAGCCTGTAACGCTGCACGGGGTTGTTGTGGAACCTGATCCCATTGGCCTCAGCCCATCAATCCCAGACACTGGCAGGAAAACAAGTAACTGTAGGTTCAGCCAGTGGTGAATATGCTAGCCTTCTACTCTGTCAACATTTGTCCCTGTCATTTTTTCATATATTGCTCTGTGCAAGCCTCAACATCTACCTGGGACCTCCACGCACAGACACCTCTCCTGCAGTTTTACCAGAGCACCAAACCATTCTTTCCACAGTGACATAAGTTCTGCTTTTTCCAGATGGAACACAAGCTGTGAGGTATTAAAGTTGCTTTGAGTGGATTGCCCAAGGTCTAATCTAGCTGAATCTAAAAACTCTTTGGGAAGCTTAATGGGAGAGATAGTCTTGTTACTTGCCTGTAAGCAAGTTTGTAGGAAATCCTAGCCTAGATGAGCTTCTTTATGCAAATTCCATTAAACATGCTGTACCAAATGGAATAAAACATCTGCAGTGCATGAACCTTGATGATAAGTGCCTCCTTGACACAGGAGGTGCTGACAAGATAACTTGTTAATGACTATGCCATGTTTATCATTCCTCCACACACTCATGAACCCAAAAATCGTTTGGTGACAAGAAGTCACCAAAAATATTGTTGAAAAATAAGTTAACCATTAGCCAGCAATGTGTCCTCATGGCCAAGAAAGCCAGTATTATCCTGCGGAGCATCAATAACAGTGTGGCCAGCAGGTCAAGGGAGGTTATCCTCCCCCTCTACTCTGCTCTAGTGAGGCCCCATCTGGAGCACTGTGCCCAGTTCTGGGCTCCCCAGCTCAAGAAAGACAAGGAACTACAGGACAGAGTCCAGCAGAAGGCCACAAAGGTGAACAGGAGACTGGAGCATCTCTTGTGTGATGAAAGGCTGAGACACTCGGGTCTGATTAGCCAGGAGAAGACAGAGAGGGGATCTTACCAAAGTTTATAGAGACCTAAAGGGCGGGTGTCAAGAAGATAACTCTTTTCAGTGGTGCCCAGTGACAGGACAAGGGGCAAAAGCTGCAAACTAGAACACAGGAAGTTCCACCTGAAAATGAGGAAAAAATTCTTTACTATGAGGATGACAGAGCACTGGAACAGGTTGTGCATAGAGGTTGTGGAGTCTCTCTGGCGATACTCAAACCCACCTGGACGCTTTCCTGTGCAACCTGCTGTCGGTGAACCTGCCTTAGCAGGAGGTTGCACTAGATAGTCTCCAGAGGTGCCTTTCCACCCTGACCATTCTGTGATTGTGTGATCATCACTGAGATCTTCCATTGTGTGCTCTTTATTTACATGATGAACATTTCTGTGCCTCCAGGTGTTTCTGAGACGGTGTTTATGTGACAGACATTCTGCAAGGAAATCTAGCCAGAGAATAGACACAAATAATGCTTGATTTTTGCCTTTCTCAAGAATTAGGGATTGCCTGAATTTTTAGTACCCTTAAAAATTTTTAAACTCATTCCTTTTGAGAGAAAAAATAGGTCTCAGATCATGATTTAATTAAAAATCTAAGGAGTCTAGTGACGGAGTTTTGAAGTAGATTCAGCAAGAACTTCGTACTATGAATAATTAATATTACTACTAATAATATATTAGTGATTTGAGTATCAAAGAAACCAGTACTGCAAACATGGCTGTCATCTATTTACAGTCTTAGTATTCTGAAAGGAAGTTCTTATTTCTTCTTATTGATGAAATGTTTTAGTATTTCCCCAGTTAGAAACAAAAATATGATAGTCAGATATTTTATGGCTGAAATCTGTCTCCTTAAAATGTAGAAACGGAAATGTTTACCATAGAGAAAGATGTACTCTTATGAGTACTCTAGGTGCAATGTTTTGAGGCAAGTACTGGCTAGAAAATAGAATTTCATTTTTTAAAAAGATACTATATGAAGAGAAAGAAAAATGGGATCCATTAAGCTTTGAAAATCAAGTGCCTTAAAATTAACAGAAAACTATCATTTGTCTTTAGAAGGTTTGCTGCCTGAGATTCAAAAAGTTGATCCTGACAAGATGATTTCCTTATGCATCCTCTCTAGCCTCCCTTCTGTTGCACACAACCATTACTCAGGTTTACATGTAAGCAATTGATCATCCACATTTGAAAAAACATGTCACTGATGCCACAGTAAAGGTGAAAGAAAGAACAACTGTCTCGATTTCTGAAAAGCAGAATTTTGTGTCCAGGGACTCAAGAGCTCTATATATGTATCACTTGAAACTAACCTTAGAGCATTTGGTTAGCTTATATACTCCTTTTTTTGTATGTTGGTAGTAAAGACTATTATAAGTCCTCTACATAACTCTTCTAATAAGCTTCAGTGCCACCATACAAACAGCAGCAATAGCATATGATATAATTCTATTCTCTTGGGAGATCAGTCGTTTCTGGCTATCATTAAGAAAGATAAAGTTACCCTGACCTTTCGTGTAAATTAATATCAGACTGCTACACTGTTATCTGTGATAAAAAACTAGGCTTTATAAGTTCAAAATGGTATTCTAAATATCTAGGAGTTTTGAAATTAGTATAAGGGATTCACACTACCAGGATCTAAATTTTTAAACTAGCATCTATTTCTTGTGATACTATTGATGATTTTTCAATGTTCATTGGCTCACTGCATAGTAAGAAAGTGAGACTTTATATTAAGTCACTGGTTTTAAGCAGTGCCATCATTACTTTGTTTTTCAATGTTTCTGTGAGGCTTCATGTACAATTAAATAAAATAAGGCTTACATATTTTTGAGATAGTTCAAACAGTGGTATAGTTGAGTTTGAAAAGCACACTTTTGGTTTCAGATCACAAGCTTAACAGCTGTAAAAATTAATTAGATCTTCATACAAATGTTTAGTAAATATCTACAGTTGGTAGCTGTGCTTCACGGCTGCTTGTAAATTTAGGGGTGATGAGCAGTCATTTTTATTATATGACCAATTGCCAAGAAATGACTCTTTGTTATTGCAAAATATTAAATACTATTAAAAATTATAACAGTAAGTACAATCTAATTCAGCAGTATCTTGAAATCACTTTATGGCAAATGGAAACTCACAACATATCATACAGTTACTGCCCAAGTATGGCCTTCTTGGAATATCAGCATTCAGTAATACTCAGTTACTGCTTTCATCAGAAAAGAGTGTTTCACCAGTATACCATCTGAGCATTGATTCAGCATATTCAAACCTTGAAGTACACAGTAACATACACTGCAATTAGAAAAGGAAAGAACGCTTCATTCTTCTTTAGTTTCTATAATGAAGATTTTATCAAGGTACTCCAAAAAGACAAATAGATGATTGATATTATTTAAAAAGCCAAGATTTTTCAAAATCACATAGCTTTCAAGTAGTTTCCATTATTTTTAGGAGATATTCTTTCTTTGAAAATTTGGGACAGTCGGTTCAGAGATAGATTTTCTGAAGTACCTGTGTTTTTTAAGAGATGGTTTGTTTACCTTCCTTAAAATACTTGCGATTTCTCGTCAAAATGCTTCAGATTTTCTCTTATGCTTTACCACAGGAGGCTTTGTGAGAATCCAGTCTTTGAAGTAAAGTCCTGGATGGGTAATGCAGGTACTGAAAATATGCAGGTCTGCAGTAAACATAAATGTTAATTCAGCAGCTTCAAGAGAACTTTCAGGGCAGTATCTTTCAATTTCTGGGAAAATAAAATATTAAAAGGATAAAAAAGGTCATTTCTGTGTGTATTACGACTTGTTTCTGCCATCTGCTCATAAAATCGACTTTAAAATCTTGTTAGAGTGGCGTCTCTCTTATTTGTATGTAAAATGCTGGAAAACTATTGTTAAGAGTCAGGCACATGTAAAAGACATGTTGGTGTCTTCTACCAGATCAGAGCAAAATCTGTTGTGACTACTCTTAATTGCCAGTCCCGAGCTGTTTTATGCAAATAAAATGTGATTCTGTTGAGAACTGAAAGTGTCATATATTCAGGTTGCTATAATACTGTGAAAAATCAAAGAGTGAGTCTGTGCAAACAGACCCAAAACTAAACCTAGAGAGTGAATACGATAATCCTAGCAATAAGAATTCCCTTGGGTGTGGTGCTGCATGGAAGGAATTTATTCTTTTCAGTATTTATGGTAATTCATTGAAATTTGTATTATATTTGTATTTAGTGGCTCACTTTAGTACTATGATAATATTTAAAGAGAAAGATAATAAGATGTCCTAAATTAAACAGCTTGTCTGAAATTTACTTAGAAAACTAGGAATGATACCCAAGAAATTATTGTCTTAGCGCTACAAATGCAAGACCTTCATCTCTCCAAGTAAATAAATTATGATGAACATATTGTAGTAGTAGTAATAAAACAGTAATTTTTTATTTTAACTGAAAAAAATAATTTCAAAACCTGTTCAACAGTTTTCAGTCTTTTCAAGCATCGTTTTCCTTTGCATGTGGCAAGTGTGCTGTGCATGTGTTTGTGTAGAAGTGTATGTGTATATACCTAAGGATGTTCTTTAGAAAAAGAGAATGGGTGTGTACATAGTTACTGTTGTTTCTATTTAAGAACCAAGGGCAATTATGAAGCTGAAATGCAATACCTTTGTCAAGTACCACAGGTTTTACCCTTGTAGCTACTGATAAATGCACTTCAAGTGAGTTGCTGAACCTTGCAAGTAGCTGAAAGAAAGAACAACTACAAATGTCTTCCTTCTTTTTTTCCACTAGAATGTCTTAGTATATGTCTTTATTTCTTTATTCTTTCATCTTACAAGAAAACTTTTCCTTCTCTACCTCCAATGCCCACAGCTCCTGCACACGTTTCTTGTTGGTCTCTTTGACTTTGTGAAAAATGCTCTAGCAGTTTCCTGAATCTGCCCATGAGTTTGGGGTAAAGAATTCGGAAGGAATGAGAAGACTGCATTCTTATAAGGGTCTCCATCTTACTCTTTCTATTTAGGGAAACCTCTTAAAACCACAAGGAAAATAAGCATCTCATCAGCCAGGTGACTTCTATGGCTGTGTCTAATCTTTCTGATGAAATGTACCACAGTTTCTGTCCAGCTCATTCTTGGGTTTCCCTTCTGTAGAAAGAAAGATCAGATGTGGGAAGGAAGAGGGGGTTTCATGGATGCTTGAATTTTGTCCTGATACAAAGATAAGGCACAACTGAACAGTACAGCTGGATCTAGGAGCTAATATCTAATCCCAGATTCTTAGTCTAGACACACTGTATTATCCAGATAAAAGAATCTTCCTACAAGAAACAAAGATAACGTCAGACTGAAACATAAAACTCTGCCTCCCAAACCTGGCTGAGATCTTGTTAAAGGTTCTCTAATGTACTCAAGTCTCTGTGAGAACTCTCATACATTTCAGTTCCTGCCTTAATGTAGTTTCTCATTGTTGGGGATGTGCATGTGTTCTGTCTCTTGAACAAAGCAAGCTATTTTCTTGTCAAAATGTAATACAGTAATGCTATTTTCACTTGCTATTTATCGTTACACTTTCTTCCAAATAACGAAAAAAAAATTAATATTACTTTTTTTTTTTTCTCCAGTACAGGGGGAATGTTAACTCATGAGAAATAAATAACTCAAGTTTGTTTACTCTAGTTAATGAAAAGTGTTGTTGGTTGTCCTAAAAGGTATCAGATTAGAGGTACATTAGAGGTACAGGCATTATTAGTTTTTAAATGGAATATATGAGAAATTCTGGAAGCTTTTGAAAAAATAGAAAACTTTATGGAATGACATTTACAAACTGAACTTTTAAGAAGTTGAATAATATATATGTTAAACATAGTTTCATATAGTGTACTTTTCTAATATTCATAATTTTCATTTATTCAAGAAGCCTTTACTGTTAAAATAGCTGGAAGGAAAAGCAATATAGTATACTTGGAACGAATTGAACAAGAACAATTTAGAGCCATTTAAGGACTGAAAACAAAAGCCTCCATCTTAAGTAATGCTAGCGTCTTCTGTAAAATTCTGCTAAATACAATACAGGCTTCAAAGCATTTTAATGCCAACGTGATAATGGACATTAAATGAAAACAAACAGTACTTCTATCAGAATCTGCAAGTGCGATATTCCTCTGATTTGTTAAGATTTATGTGACTGAAAAGACTTGAGTACTTGAGTACTTTGTTAAACTAAAATACGCATGACTGACACAAATCAATTTTTTTTTAATTAACAAAACCATCCAAACAGCTCAACACAGACGTCTTCTGACTTTGATCAGCTTCCTTTCGAAAGTATGAAATAGAGAGGAAAATTGATAGATATACAGTATTTAGTATAGAATCCTTCACCACGTGGAGATTTCTCTACAGTTTTGTTAAGATTTTTTTAAGTGTTTGCTATAGAATTCACATAATTCAGTTCTGACTGGTGAGCATGTAGCAATAGGCAGGAGTGTGTGCTTGAGCATATGTATGAAAAATCCTAAAGTCGCCAGTATAAAAGCAGACTGTGTCTACCTGGAACAACTTCTTACCCCTATAAGATCAGTTTAGCTGAGCGTTTTAAAGAGAAGCTGGCTCAATCAACTCTTACATGTTTACAACTTTGGAACTAACCTTAAAAATAAAAGGCCCTTTGAAAAATGACTATTTGGCTGTTGCTGTTTCTCAAATGTCTTTAGTTCGTTCAAGGGAACAGAAATAAACAAAGCAATTTATGAGTCTTAATTCATGTTTACTTCAAAGCAAGCTGATCAGGAGTAGAAGTAAACCACATAGACCACACCAACACCTTTATGAGTGTCTAAATTATTTTAACTATGTCCAGAAAGTAATTTCTAGCAACTTACTCTTACTTTTAATATCTAAAGATAATTCACATTTCAAATTTATCTGCACCTTTTAAATACTATTTTTAAAATGTAGGGCTACATAGGCAGATAATCTAGTAAAGATTGAATCGAGCCATAGAAAAATTATTGCTTGGAAGGGATGTTCAGTATTATCTAGAAAACCCGATAAAAGTGCAGAAAACTCAATACAACTTTTCCCTCCACCCTGCCAAGGTGTCTGCTACCAGACCATTTCACTGAATGTCCAACTGCTGCAGCCTTCCTCGTTGTAAAAACATAAGGTCAGTCCCCAGCTAGTGTGTCAGAATGGCTCTATTTAATCAATGAAGCCTTGCTGCTGTGCATAATCAGAGAGAATTTTGCCAGTGGTTTCAATCAAAACTCTTTAAGATTTTCTTACTTGCAGTCTGTTTTTGCAACACCATAACCTTATCTCAGAACTTCCAGATTTGTTTCTCTCCCTTATCAATTCTGTTCCCTGTTCACGAGAACCATTTTAAAGGAGTCCAAATATAATTTGTCCTTGAATGCATGAAACAGTCTGTAATGATTGAATTGGAGGAAATATATTTTCTGTGAAAGTTTAGGGCAGATCCTACATTTATCAGTGTATTTTCTGCTTCCAGGGTACATTCAGGATGGTTTCATTTTAATTTTCTTGCAGTGCTCTTGCCAAGTTGGTTTCCTATGAGAATTTAAAATCTGCTCTGTTTCACTGGCAGACTTGCAGTGTGTATTTCAACACTGAAGCTTACAGAATTCACTAAAATGGCACTCCATATTCCTGTATTTTAGCTTGCAAGTAGATAGTGTATACCATAAAATTCGTACTCCCACATACTGCTAACTCCATACTGTTCATTGTGAATGACACATATAATAATTATTACTCATTTTGTACACAACCTGTTCTTTAAAACATGCCTTACATAACATCATAAAAAGGCAGAACTATCCTTCAAAGCTGTGACAGCTCATTCGTTGGATTTAATGTTTTGCAGTCTTCCTTGAAAAGCTAGTCCTTTTTATCAGAAATCAAGGGTTGAACATTAAACATATTTAATATATTATTACAGTCAATTATACTATTTTATTTCTCTCACCACAATTATGTTACACATGAGCACTGTAAAATTTAAATGGTCAAAAGGTACATACAATGCTTTCACACTGACTTAGTAAAAAATAAAAAAAATCTTAAGTGAAACAATCCAGTGCTGAACAAAAGATGGTTAAAAATCTGAATCTTTATTAAAGCAGGAGGAGTCTTTAGAGGAGTATCTCCAAACTTAAACTTCTCTCTTTTTATAGGATTATGTTTCGTATTGGAAGATCAAATTAATGAAAAGTTTCACAAGAGGTATGAGCAACTATCATTTTTGAAAATTACTCTCAAACACATTACTTTTTTTCTGGATGTTGCCATTCTAAGTGTAGTGTTAAAGTCTTATTCACTGAATTTTAATGTCATAACAAATATTCAATTTAATGTGTATTTCGTTTTCATATAGTCCTAATTAGCCAGTCCAGGTACCTGTAAGAGCATTGAATACTATGGGGTCATATGGCATTGCAGTTTGTACCAGCTACAAAAGCAGTGAAAGTGACTGTGTTCAAAAGCATTGCTTGAGGAATCCGCTGTGGTAGAAATGTGCAAGAGGGAGTGGGAGCTCAAATGCACACTCATGTTACTATGGTTTATCATTGAGTGGCTGTGACCAATTCAGTGAGCACTCACAGGACAGTCTCCCAGATACTGTAACGCTACTTCCATAATGGTGAATAGTGCTCCCTACAGAAGGGAATATGTAGAGGCCAGCAGTAGGTGCTTAGGACCTGAGAGCCGTGCAACACATTGAAGAGAGCTTATTTCCAACTCTAGTCTGGCCCTGTGGCATTAGCAGGTGGAGCTCATTAGGTGCTTCATCTAAAGCATATGCTCTGCTTTACTTTCCTCTGAAATATAGGTAGTTTATGTGCTCCAGGGCTTGTTGGTAAGGTGAAGAGGAGCATGGCTAGTGACGACAATCAGATGATTTGTTTTAAATGCATACTCGTGATCTTAACTGAGTATTAAAGTTGATTCACTCTAAGCCATAGCTATTTCTACAAGGGGCTGTCTTCCCCTCCCATTAACTCCAAAGGCTTGAATTTAACCCATGCCTCATCTTCCCCTTTGTCAATAGAATCTTTTAGGCAACTGTAAGGCAAAACAGCCTGAGTTGTTAATTGAAGTCATGAATGAAAAAAACATGTTGTTGGTATGGGTATAAGCAACTTTATAGTAGAGTGTGTAGGGTTGCCCCTTCTGCTAGCCATTAGATTTTGTTGTGTTTTTAAGATGTTTGTGCAGTTATAGAAGTTATCTGGAATAACTGGAAGATAAAACATAGGGAGTATAAACTTCAAAGAAGGAAACGTAGGACTACACATAGTTTTCCATTTCTCTACCAAAGATGAAATCAAGTATTGCTGAGCATCTGGTGGGCAATAGCAAGTTAAACTGTGGTATATTGAGAAGTCTTACACTAGACACTAATAAAATGTATATACAAGGAAGATAATGATGGACCTATAACTATCAATTTGTTTTCTTATAAGTGTTTTCCTTTTCTGGATATTCAAGCAACAATAAAAATTTGGTTACATAGATTTGGTCAAACAGTGAGGGGCTTGATTATGTAAAAAGCAAGATGCTTCTTAATTCCTTGGTCCTGTCCTGTTCTCCAGAATCTTCTGAGTTTTACTGTGTTTGAACTACACAGATTCTGACTGTAGCGACATAAGGCTTAATTTGGTCTCAGAAATCATTCATTAAGGTTGTATTTTCACTTTCTGTTCTATATTTTTCAAACTATAAATGGAAGACAGTGTGCTTGAAAAGCTAAAAGTATCAGTGAGATAGTTTTCTTCCAGGTTATGTAATTATGTAGACATAGTTTTCCTGTTTGTACCCAACAGTGAGAATATACTGCAACGACAGTACGGTAAAAGTGTTTGCAAGAGCCTGAATGTACAGAACTTCTGACAGAGTAATTTCCAGGAAGCAACCTATTTGGTTAAAGACAGTTAAACATTTCTGTGAGGAGTATCCTCTAAAGGAGTACACAGTACAACTGGATCCTGGTTTAGGACTGGTAATAGTTTGAGAATTTATATTTTGCAGAGAGGAAAGATAATTGCATGTGTTAAACTTACACTGAGGAGATATGGAAAAATGTCTTTTGATTCTCACGTAAGCTTTAATGGTATTTAGGCACTGTGGTTGATTTTGTAGTCCTATGGGTGAATTATGTGAAGACAGGCTTGCATTCATGTCACTAACACAATTTCTTTCTGTCTGGTGGGTAAAGATAAACGTAGTTTGTCATATAGCTAGTGTCTAGAAGATTTGTCTTAAAGCAGTGAAGAAGAATCTGAGGTTGGTTTAATATAGAGAAGTCACCTTTCTACTGAGGTTGTTGCTGAACATTTTATTTAGCTTGGTTTCTAACTCAGTGCTAGCTCTGTCATTGCTCATTTTTTGAAGCTATTTATGTAATGACTTTCTACTTACTTTCTTCTGCATGCATCATTAACATGACTGCTGTTAAAAGGGTTAACACAAAAATATAAAGTGTTTGTCCAACAATGACTAGAAATTCATCTTGATCATTTTTGTTGTTGTTATTGTTGGGATTTTCTTGATGACTGTCACATATTTTTCAGAAAAGGACAAAAGAAATAAGCTGAAACCAGAAGACACTTCCTTCTACAGCTTCATAACTTAGACATGTTACAGGTCAAAGAGAAACCGCTTTTCATGCTTCCTTTACTTTCTGGATGAATGCTCAAGTAAATGAGAGGAATAAAAAATGAATGTGAAACCAGTCTGCAAAAGCAGGAGAAGATCAAGCCATTTAATTTATGCAGTGTCAAGAGCCCTCACTGGATACTCTGCTGACTTGTGGCAAAGGAAACATAACAGTTTTAAAAAGTTAAAGAAGCATGGATGACTTTTTGGAACAGGTTGCCCAGAGAAGCTGTGGATGCTCCACCATTGGAAGTGTTCCAAGTCAGGTTGGATGGGAGCTTTGAGGAACCTGGTCTAGTGGAAGATGTCCCTGTCTATGGCAGGAGATAGGACTAGCTGATTTTTAAATTCCAATCCAACCTATTCTGTGATTCTATATCCACTCTAAAAGAGTTCTACGAGACAGATTTCCTATGTTAATGGTAATCTGTGACTTAGAAGCTGTTGGGATGTCGTTTATGGTCAATTCAGTGTATTTAACCATGTTATACATGCAGGGAACACAGAAATCTCAGCAGGTGGAAAACGCATCAAGTGGTGATATTTACTGGAAAACTTTGTTGTATAATTCTGATTGTCTGATGATCAGTGTTTGCCAAGTCCCTGGTGTACAAATGACACTACTTAATGCACAAGAAATCTTCCTTGTGTTTGATATAGCAGTGCTGTTGCATGACCTCACCTGATCATAGCAGCTGGAACCACAGCTACTTGTCCAAAGTATTGATTGCAAGATCAGTGCTTTCTGTTTTGTTGTATGTGCAAAATTTTCTGAGGTATGTTCTCGTGTGATTGAGGTAAGTGTATTGGGTTTCATAAGACTTTCCCCGAGCACTAATTAATATCTGCGGAGCATCTTTCTCATTCTCTGTTTCTTACTTGGAAAGAATTAGTGATAAGAATTTGCTAGAAACTGAAGTAACAATGGAATAAGAAGTGGCAGAGAAAAAAGCAACAGAAGGCAGAAGAAAGAGCAAAGAATTTTAATTTAAATGATCAGTGTTTAAATATGACCATAAGTCCAAAAATCGCTAGAGAAAGTCAGAATGGACACATCTAGAGAGATTCCAGTATAGTTTTCTCTTCATGATTTTTTTGTGCCTAAATCATTTCTGAATCACCTGATTATATTCTGCTAAAATCTATTAGAGGTGTGATTTCATCTCAAGGACTTGACTGTAACGGTACTAATGACACAACACTTTGCCTTGTTGTGATGGTGATAGAGGTACAGAGAACTGAGTTCTGACCTCTTGTCCAGGTTTAGGTCCCCACTGGCAGCTATACACAGGTAGTGCAGTCCCAGTGCCGTCTCATGCAACACCCCAGCCCCCTTGGAAAAGAGGAAAGGAATAAAATAAGGAAATATGATAATATTGATAAGAAAGTATATACAAATTCATAAAAAAACAAAATTAATCTCCCCTGGCAACGATCGTTTCATCAGTAGTGCAGGGCAGGCACTGGGAAAGTCCCACACTGAACTCGGCAGCAGACACAAACAGATTCAGGAACTCAAAGATTGGAATCAAAGGCAGAAAAACAGACAGAGTTCTTCTTCTTGGACACCAGCGATAAAAGAAGAGAGCTTGATCTTGGTGGTTCCTCAGCTTCATGCTGAGTATGACATCTATGGAATGGAATATTTCATTGGATAAGTTTGGGTCATCCATCCTGTCCACTTCTCTCCACATGTGTCAACCTTGTAGCCCTTTGACTTATGGCACTTCAACAGATCTAGCAATGGCCTCTGTTTCCACAGGAGTAAGTACAAAAAGGGGTCTCTGCATGTCATTCCTCCAATTACCTAGCAATAACTCTAAATATCTAACATTATCACTTCTAGAAGAAAACACTGTTTGAAAAACATGTTCTTCCAAAAATGCATTCAGAAAAATTTTAACCAAAACGTTTAGCTCAAACCAGGACACGTCTATAACCCATGTTCATGCTTAATCTCATTCATTGGAAAGCAGAACATCTGTCCATCAGTAGGTATTCAGCTGTGGATAGACAAGGTCTCTGCAGGCAAAGATACTGTGATAATCATTGCACTTGTGTATATATTCACAGGACAGACCAGAGAGAGAAGCCTAAACCAGGCCTGAGCCATATTACTCTTCAGGATAAATAGGTTTTGGGGCGTAATTTTAGCTTTGTCAGGTTTGATAGACGGGTATCTTTCTAGTCTACCAGAGTCAAGTCTATGCTGAGGAAAGGTACCTCAGGAACTTATTTGGCTCTGTGTTCCCATTGTCACTGTATCAAAGATATTTCTTTACATAGAAAGCCCACAAGATTAAATTGTTCCTCTATGTTGAACCTCATTTTGCTCACTCCAGATCTGTCAGAGCTTAGTGAGAAGAATGATGAAGGCACGAGGCATGATTTTATACAGATAGAGCAAGTATTTGTTTTCACAAGCAACTTGGCAATTAGTGACAGAAGGTACATAAATGATGAAAATGTTCTTATTACATGCTAGTTAAATAGGCGTTTGAGAATAGAAATGCAGACACTGGTGCTGATAAAGTGATGACAGGAATGTCCCATCCTTTAGGATAATTGTTTTAATTGAAACAGGTGTGCCACAGCACTGCAGTAATTTAGCTGTTTCGTGATCTCTCTCTAAAGTTTACAAGCAAGCTTTTGTAATTTTGATTTCCATTAGTGGAACGTCTATGAGAAGCAACATGACTTACTTGAAAATATCTTCCATTATCTGCAAGTAGTTCTACAGTGCTGTCTGCTGTCCTTACCACGATGAAACCATTTTGGCTTGCTTCAGGGGATTTGCCTTGCAGAAAATTCCAGCAACCAAGAGCTAGAGATGCATTTCAAGATACGTTTACTGGATGCGTGTCAGCTGCACTGTCTGGAAAAAACAATGACTTTTGGATGGCTGAGGGGAAGTTCATTATGCTAAGGCCTCTGATCAGTGTTGAATTAAATGCTCTTATTCTATTTCCAGATGTTAAATTGCAGGGGTTGTTTGGAGTGCTAGTGGAACTTTTTCCATAGTTCCTTTTAAATAATCAGGGCAAAAAATATGAAGAGAAGAACGACTTCGTTTTTGTGAAAAGATTGCAAAGGGGCCTAGAGACTGAAATACTTTTGTTTCTGGAGCCTTATTTGGACTAGAAGTACGGATGTATGCTCATCATTCTCTTCCCATATACAGCCCAAATGGAAATTATTCTTCTTGGAGATTAGAAGCAAGATTTTTCAAATCACTGAGCAAAGATGGGAGTCTGGGTCTCTTACACTTCCTTGTGTTTCTCATGCTCCATTTTTTGTCATTGTGTCAAAATCCTCAACTATACCCATAGTTTTATCCTACAGGGTAAAATTAATGTGGGGAAGGGAAAGCAGAGCAAATGCCTCAGAGGGAAAAAAAAAGACATTTTTAAACCCTGGCTGTTTTAAAACACGTGGACCAAAGACTCTCTAGATGAAAAAGACATATTTCTGTGGAATGGGAACTCATGGGAAAATATGTTACACATTCACCTTGGGCAACATTTGATTTGGACAGTGAAACGAGAATCTTAAGATACATGAAAGTCTAATTAGATGAGTGAAGTTGACTTCTAAAGTCTTGAATTTCCCTACTGTGTCGCTCCTTGCCTGGAAAAAAGCTACTACTTCATTTCCTGCAAGTTTTTAGCATGGGAAGATATTCATGGTAATGCTGGAGAGCATATTCTGCTATTAATGAAAGAATTAAAGGTGCAACTGGTGTGATTCCGTATTGATCATGTTACCAGCATTTTTCATCAATATATTATAAGAAAGTGAGCAAGAACTTCTATTCTACGCTTTTCCGCTTCTCCTTTGAGATACACAGCAACAGTACTTAACAGGTGGACAGTAGCTCATTACATACTGACAGAGTTCACACACTTTTCTCAAATGTCTTTCCTTTTAAGACTGCCATTAAAAATATATAAATAAATAAAACAACTTTCCCTTCCCCATGTGAGAACATTTGTGACAGGAAAAAATAGAAGGGATGAATTTTCTTCTTTCTCTAGCAGTTAATTCTCTCCTTTCTCAACAGTGTTAGAGAGCAATTTGAAAGGGAGTTTTCTTTACACAAAAGTGAATGCTGTTGAGGTAAGGATTGTAAATGGGCCTGGATTACTTTTCCATCAGAGTTGACTGTGGCAAGCTTATTGTGTGGCTATAAGAATTCCTGGGCAGCTGAATGAACAACAGGGAATGACATTGTTGTGCTCTAGTACTCTAACTGGAGAAGGCTGTGAATGACTCAGAGAAATATGGCAATCCATTTTTCTGCTAGAATTTCGGTAAATCTTGCTGTCCAACTGTCACAGTTTGGGGTTTTTTTGACAAAGCATCCTAAGGCAGTGTGACAGTAGAGCCAATTTTTAAACCTTAGCCTAACTGGTCAGCCTTATTTAAGTATCTAAGGTATGTTAATGTTGATTTGCTGGCAAAAACTGTAGTAAAATGCAGATATCTAGAAGTACATCATTTACAAATATTAAGCCTTTAAGAGTCAGGGAATAAGTTAGCATCTGTGCAGAGAACTTACACTCTGAATCTAGCTGTTATTATCAAAGATGAGTGTTACCAAGTACTTCTTAGTAACTTCTATATACACAGAAACTCTTTTGCAAGATTTCAAGATTCATAAACTAAGGTACCTGTTTAAAAGCAGCCATCAGCCACCAATCTTTGGTATTTTTTTTCTTCCTTTCCTCTCTTCCTGATGTATTTAGCGCATTATGGAGTTCTTGAGATTACCTTTCACTTTCTAATACTAATACTTTTTTTTTTCTCCTTCCTATGTTGCCATAAAAAAGGTGTTCCTTTACCTTACCTGTGCAAGTCCTTGATTCCTACTCAGTCACATTAGTCTGCAAAGGTGTTCTTGTCTCATTTGGTTCTCATAGAAGGTCTTTTAAAAGAAGGCTTCAGAAAGCATGTTTCGCAAGATATGATTTTTTGGGCAACACACCAGCAACTAAAGAATAGTTTTGCTTGTCAGAAGAACCTTTCAGGTTATGGATGACTGCATAAATTCTCTCAACGTTTCTCATTGCTGAACTAATAATACATTTTATTTCTACATTTGAGGTAGTTTCCAAGTAGGAGTAGTTGAAGCATGGCTTAATATTGTCAGGGTATGATAGTTTCTGTTACATTAACTTTCAAGGGAACAAAATTCATCTCAACTTACATTATATCCCAAGTGCAGAAATTTCAAAGAAATATTCCGCGAGAGATGAAAATAATGAAAGAGAAAAACTCTAGCTGAAAAGTTAAGAACTGTTGCTGTGTCTTCAGTATTGGGTAGCATTGTATTAAAGCTAGATTTTAATGCTGTGTCAGGTCAAGATGATACTGTTTTGAAGGCAGACTTTTGGGTTGTTTTTAATTTTCAAGTAAGATGTATTCAAGTATCTACATCTTCATAAAATTTCTGAAGGCAAAAGCTTTGTGTAACAGGAAAAAGTATAAGGCACACATGGAGGTGATTTTGGATTAGGGACTTTGCAACTGTTCATCGGGTAACTTTTACTCTGTGCTTGAAGACAAGCATTTCAAAATAGTCATATTTCACCTTTTAATACAATTTTAGGGAAATAAGTTGTAGGTCTTTGTGGGGTCAGTAAGAGAATTAGCAACTGCAGCAGATGGAGACATCCTTCTACTGATGAAGAAAAAACCATGGGAACGGTGAACTAGCTTTAAGTACACAGAGGCAGTGTTGAAACACAAAAAGAATATCGTGTTTAGCCTTGCAAACATTTGTGTAAGAGAAGGTCACAAGAGGAAGATATGCACAGAGGCTCTGTAAAGGGTATATAAGCCTTGCTTAGATTGTAACAAAGGTCTTCGGTATTCGTTATACTGGAGTCCATGCCCTTAACACACCACAAATGGCGCCGGAACCATGACATGAAAAGGGCTAAGGAGCACACCATGGTGTAGCCCTGCTGAACAAAGAAACTTGCCAAAAGGAAGCAAGAAGCTGCGCAGCGATCACAGACCTTCTCAGACTGGGAAACCATGGGAGGTAAATTATCCCAGGAACAAAAGACTGTAGTAAATTTTATGGAGAAAGTTCTCCAAAAGGAAGAAAAAACCGCAGCGGAATCTTTTACAGCAGCTACTGTTATAGGTTTCTAAAGAATGCCCTGGTATTACCTCCATGACCGCATATGATCCCGATCAGTGGGATGAAGCGGGCATTAAGTTGTGGGATGCAGATGCACACTATGATGATGTAGCAGTGTGGCTCCTGGGGCCGTGGAGAATGGTATTTGAAGCACTTAAGGCTCACATTGGGAACAAAGGGACAAGTGCTGAGACTCTAACACCATCACCCTCTTCACAACAATCATCAGAACAAATCTTACCATCAGCCCTTCCTGTGGAAGAGTCACATAATTTACCTCACCCTAACAGATTTAAGAAAGAAACTTTAATAGGGGCTGTGGGAGGAATAGAAACAGGAGATATCAAAGAGGAAGAGGATCCCTTTGACCCTGGTCCTATAAATCCTGAAAAGGAACCTGATTCGTTCAGGTTACAACCTGTACATTACAACAACCTGTACATTACAACATAGTAATCTTTGGACTAAGGTCCGTTGACGTGCTTTAAATGAGGGGGACTTGGTCCTGTGGCAAGGTTTGGGGGCATATCCTGTGATGTACGAGCCAAATAGCAATCCTTAACGGGAATTGTTGCCATTTCCCCTCATTAAAGAACTTTGGCATGTTGTTAAAGGTTATGGGATTGAGTCTCCACATTGCCAAAATTTACATAAGACTGTATTTGAGACATGTTATGTCCCCATGATTGTAAAACCATCACTCACTTATTATTAACAAATACACAATATAAACTTCGGTACTCGTTAGAGTTTCAAGAGGTGGAAAAAGCAGCACTCAATAATGTAGAACGACCCGCTGATGATGCACTAGGCAGGATATACATCCCACAAATGGTGGTGCAGGCAGTATACGTCACTGCCCCAGCACAAGCAAAGTTACATGTTAATGTGCTGAATCAAACTAAAAGCCTTGCATATCAGGCATTCCGACAAATACTGGAAGTGGGCAAGATGGAACGTGCCTTTTTAAATATAAGGCTGGGTCCTAATCAAAATTATATGGAATTTTTAGACATTTTAAAAAATGCTGTAGATAAACAAATACGTAATCCAGATGCCCGGGACGTGATTTTAAAAAAAAATGGCTATAGAGAATGCCAATGAAGATTGTCAGAAGGCTTTGTGTTGTTTGAAAAATCCCACATTAATCAAAAAGATAGAAGCATGTCATCAAATTGGAACCCTTCATTTAAGGCCGTAGCAATGGCTGAAGCTTTTGCAGCCCTGTGGATCAATTCTCAGATGTGTTTTGGCTGTGGGAAGTCTGGCCATTTGTGCAGGGAGTGCCCAGTGCAAAGACCCCAAAACAAAAAACCTGGGGTTTGACCCAAATGTAAAAAAGGCAAGAATTACATCAATCAATGTTGCTCCAAGTTTACGAAGGAAGGACAATATATTGATCACTTGAGAAACCCAAAGACAAGAGTGAGAGGGGGACACTCGATGACAACAAATGTACCTCCCATGCAACAGGCACCACAGACCAGCTTTATGGCCACTCCAGCGGCAGTGCCAGAGTGGACCTGGCCACCTCAGAATCAGTAACTTTAAATACAAGTGCGGCAACCACAGTGGCTACCAGGGATCGCTGGACCACTGGGGAACGGAATGAGTGCCATTTTAATAGGACACTCATCAACTAAATTAAAGGAGTTTTTGTCTTACTGGGTGTGATCGATGCTGACTGTGAGGGGGAAATTAGAATCATGCTTTCGACTCCAACATTTCCATGTTTTATTCTCACAGAATCTAGAATAGCTCAATTGATCTCTTTTAAGAGTTGTGTTTCACATTGTTCCAACAACCAGTCATTGGAAATCTCCCGTGTTTGTTATTTATAAAAAGGGTGATAAGTGGCAGTTGTTACATGATTTAAGAAGCATTAATGCAGTAATAGAAGACATGCGTCTTTTGCAAGCAGGTTTACTTTCCTGAGCTTTACTTCCAAGGAACCGGTGTTTAACTGTAACAGATTTGAAAGACTGTTTTTTCACCATTCCCTCACACAAACAAGATGCTTTTCTATTTGCTTTTTCTGTTCCTTCTTTAAATTTTGCAGAACCTCACAAATGTTTCCACTGGAGTGTTCTTCCTCAGGGCATGAAAAACAGTCCAACCATTTGTCAATGGTATGCGGCTCGAGCTTTGAGTCTGATAACACCAGGCATTTCCACATATTGTTATTTATCATTATATGGATGATATTTTAATTGCAGCTAAAGAGATAGACATGCATTTAGCTTTACAATCCACCATTGCAGCTGCACGAGGCTTAGTTATAGCCCCAGAAAAGATTCAACAGGAAGCACCTTGACAGTATTTAGGGTGGCGCATTACAGCTCAGAATATACAACCACAAGCTGTGAAGATAATTAGTAAAATTACTACGCTCAGTGATTTACAAAAACTGTTGAGTGCAGTGAACTGGATGCAACCCCTCTTAGGCATTTCAAATGAGGAGTTACATCCTCTTTTTCAACTGTTAGAGGGCGATTCTGCTTTACAGTCGCCAAGACAATTAGAAAACCCAGCGAGAGAAGCTCTTCAAAAAATTCAACAAGCAATCATGCACCACCAGGCACAATGTTATAATCCTAACTTGCTATTTTATTTAGTAATTTTAAATCCGTCTTTTCAACTTTATAGTTTAATCATGCAATGGGATCAGACTAAGGGGGATCCTTCGTTAATAATTGAGTGGTTATTTTTACCACATCAGTTTTCAAAAACAATTTCCACTCAACTGGAAATGTTTAGCTTGTTAATTTTAAAGGGCAGGGAGAGCCTTTTGCAATTGTGTGGTCAACAACCGATAACTATTTTTTTACCTGTAACAATATCCATGTTAGGTTGATTGATGCATGAATTACTGCCCTTTCAAATAGGTCTTGAATAGATTCTTTGAATAAATTTGTATTCATTTACCTAAACATAAACTATTATCAACCTTAAATCAGTTGTCCTTGATGGATGAACCAAAATATAGTCACACACCTTTAGATACATTAATGGTACTTACCAATGGTTTGGGTAAGACAGAACAGTCTGTAATAATGTGGTGAGATGAAACTGCCCAATGGCAAAAGGATATACAAAGAAGTGAAGGTTCATCCCAAATTGTTGAATGTGCAGCAGTGGTCTGTGTATTTCACCGATTGTATATTCCTATTGATATTGTTACTGATTCTGCTTACGTACCTGGTATAGGGATGCATTTTGAACAATCGTATCTTAAACAGGTGTGTAATGTACAATTGCTTAATATGTTAAGAGAGCTATTATTTTTGTTAAATTATAGCAAGAGTTTATCTTTTATTATGCATGCTCGTTCACATACAATCGTACTGGGTTCTATTATAGAACAAGCAAGACTTCTGCATGCCTTTTTTCATCAGAACACCCAAGCTCTCTGACAGGTTTTTGGACTACCTCTTGTTCAACCACAGCAAATAGTCACAGCCTGTCCTGATTGTCAATCATTTATCCCACCCCCTGCTGTTGGACTGAATCCTTGAGGATTTATGGCTTTGGAACTTTGGCAATCAGATATCACACATGTACCGAAATTTGGACGACTCAAATATGCACATGTCTCTGTATACAAATTTTCTGGTGCTCTTCGTGCCACTGCCCACACAGGAGAAAAATCTCTTGAAGTCTGTCACCATTTTTTATTTGTTTTTGTGATGTTGGATGTGCCCCGATAAATCAAAACTGATAATGGCCCGAGGCTTGTTTCTCAACAGACTCAATTTTTTTACAGTCGTGGAGGGTGCGAGATGTTACTGGCATCCCGCATTCTCCCACTGGCCAAGCCATAGTAGAGTGTATGCACGGAACTTTGAAAACAATGTTGTTGAATTAGAAAGGGGGAGCTTGAATGGACAGCATGAACCCTCATGAACGATTAGCAAAAGCCTTATATGTCCTCAATTTTTTAAACTGTGGTGAGTCTTTGGAATCACCTTTCTAACCTCCTTAGAAGGCAATTAAAGAATGTAGACGGAAAAGCGAAAGTCCTGATAAAGAATTTGGAAACAGGTAAATGGGATGGTCCATTTTTATTAACATCTTGGGGAAGAGGTTATGCTTGTGCTTCCACAGATTGCGGACCAAGATGGGTGCCGGCACGGAACATGTGGCCCTTTTTACAACCTATGGAGGGGTCCTCTTAAATCTGATGCATGTCATTTGGATCCCGCCACAACCAAAAACAAATATCTGGATCACATTAGCAAATATGATGGGACAAGATTTGATCTATCTAGCGACTGCAACACCAGACAACCCATTTGTAACTTGTCTAGTAGGACACCCAAGAGATTAATTTAGTCTTTTGAAATCTGTTGTAAATGTGACAAGATTAGGAAGTAGATTTACTTGGCCCTTAAATAATACTAACCTAGCACTAGTAATAGATATGTTATTAGAATTGAATTTAGAACCTCAAGAATTAGATTTATTAGGATCTGTGACTATGGATACTTGTATAACATTTGTTGATGAAGGATGAAAATTGAAAGGACAATGGCTAAAGCACAATCGTTAAACACAACCTTGGTCACATATCAGAATGAAACTACTTGGTGCAATAGTTCAAAATCTAACCTTAGGGGAGTTGTATCGATAGTTAAAATGGCTGCAATTTGTGCATATTTTTGGGTATTATTATTTGTTTGCCTTTTTTGTTACAGTGTATTCAACTTACGGTAGATAGGTCTATTAAAGCAATTATGGTTGTAAACAAAGACAGGGGAGATGTGGGGGTCAGTAAGTGAATTAACAACTAGAGCAGATGGAGACATCCTTCTGCTGATGAAGAAAAACCGTGGGAATGGTGAACAAACTTTGAGTACACAGAAGGAGTGCAGAAACACAAAAAGAATATTGTGTTTAGCCTTGCAAATATTTGTGTAAGAGAAGGTCACAACAGGAAGATATGCGCAGTGTGGAAAAGTACAGAGGCTCTGTAAAGGGTATATAGGCCTTGCTTATATTGTAATAAAGGTCTTCGGTTTTCACTATACTGGAGACCGTGCATTTATTACACTACAGGTCTTACGCTCCTGCTTAATAACAAAGTTAACTTTTAATCTAGAAATCAGGTCAATGGCAGAAAAAGAATACAGCATATAATTCAAAACAAACCTACATTTGATTTCCCATGGGTAATTTGATAACACTAGCTGCTTTCTTCAAACTAATAAATGTTACACCAAACTGCAGTATGGAATACCTTACTCGGATGAGTTTCTCCTCAACGGTATGACTTGTCCCCCTGTATATAGATAGAAAAGACAAATGAAATAGCGCAGTCATATTAGACTGCAACATATGTTGCAGACATTTTCTTCCAACAAGAATATTGTTAGATGTATTTTACTCAACTATTTCTTATACAAATGAAACTTTCCCATATATATATAAATCAATACAGTTAAAAAGAAATGCAATCGAGCCTTCAATAAACACCTTAAAACTCTTTTCTCATTCACACTTAGCTATGATCAAAGCCGCAGACTTAGCTGCAGAGGTACTGAATGGAAATAGAACTGCCTCACCTTCTTTAATCATTTCAATGCAACTTCGTTGCTTTTATCTTTAGAATTTCTTGAGTACTCAAGCTTTGTACTGTCCATTTGCACAGGGGTAAACTCTGTACCTTGTATATATTTTTATTATGATTACATAATAATGTCCATTCTTTAAGAATATATCTATTGAAGGACTTACTCCTCCATGACCTGCACACAGGGAGCTCTTCAATGGTGAGGCCCAGCAGTTCTTTTCTGCTCCAGGATATGGCAATGCCTTTTGAGTTCTTTCAATCTGCACAGGGATGAGGCGCAGTAATGCACAATTTCTCACCAGCGTTCATCTACCACATGGAGAGGAAACAAGCTCTTGGCCAAATGGGTGCTGTGGAACACACGTCTTCTGCATAATCAGGACGCTAAGATCCTGTGAAGCCATAAAAGAAATGGACTTGCCTTTCAACTTAAACTCCTTACCTCAGTCCATAATAATAGAAGGAAATGCAGTTGAACATGACCTTAAAATAAGACCTTTTAATTTAAAGACTGAATGTGAACTTTACTTACACATCTGGGGTACTCTTCAGTGAGATTATCTTATTCTTCCCATGTATACTGTGTTGAAGTACTCCTACCCTGTATATAGTTTTTGGTTCCTCAGAAACTGCTTTGGAAAGACAGGGCAGTTCAAAAAAGTGAACTTCATGGATTAAGCATCATCTTTAAATCTGTATTTTTAAAGGACCTTTACAGTGCATTTTCCGACCACATATAGGCGCTGAAAATAGAAGGTGCTTGGTGATTCCGCTTCCAGTGATGTGAAATGGTAAGGTCAGACTCAAAGAGCTTCTGACTTTACAGTTTTGTGAACATAATTTTGTCTTTTGAAACTGTGCACCAAGCTTCTTAGTGTTTTGTTTCTACTTTTGTGTGTGTGTGCAAGAGTTACGGAAAATCAAATGAGATTCTGAAAACAAATAACATTGCAGCATTGCAGCAAGTAAGTTTCTTATCCTAGTGTTATGAAATGCATAATTTTGATCTGAATTAAATTAGAAATCTACTAATATTTATTTTTACAGTTAAAATCTTGTATTTCAGCAGGAACAAGAATTTTTCTTGTAGCAGTCACCTTTCCAAATACATTTTTACAAATATTATGCTGATCTAGTGCATTGGTCAGGGTCAATCATTTTGAAACATCATCACCCACTACGATATTGAGCATCGCACTATATGATTTCCTGAGACAGAAAACTTCTTGAAAGGATGAGTATTCGCAAATATTTAAAAGATGAAGCTATCTTCCAAGCAGTTTATAGGTGTACAATGATCTTATGAGACTAACCTATAGCATTCCTATTCTACAAGTTGCAGCCAGCCTTCAGATGGGTAAACTTTGTTTGAAATATCTCTTCATTAAAGAAGGAATATACAAAATTTTAGAATTTTTTTTTTTCTAAAAGGAAGAAGCATTTTAACTCTGTGTATGCCCACCGTTTCCAGTTATAAAGAAGCAGCTTAGATATTCCCCGGCAAAGAAGCTCTGGTGCACTGCAGACAAGTGGCAGTCAGGAACACGGGAGACGCAGGGCAGTTCAATGCAGGTAAAGCACAGCAGATGTATCTGTTCCCGAGTCTCTTGTTGCTGCACAGGGATGTGATTGTGAGCTACTCTGGGGTATTAAGCTACCCTGGCATTTTAATGTGTATTGTATTTGTCAGCAAATCACATTTTTTTAAGGCTTCACAGAACCACAGGATGTTTGATGTCAGAAAGGATCTCTGGAGGCCATCTTGTGCAACCACCCTGTTCAAGCAGGACTATCCATACCTAGGACCATGTACAGGCATCTTTTGCGTAGCTCCGAGAAGGGAGATTCCACAACCTCCCTGAACAGCCTGTGTCAGTGCCCACAGTAAAATACACATTTCCTGATCTTCAGTGGGAGCCTTCTATGTTTCAGCTTGTACCTGATGCCTCTGTTTCATGTTGTCATCCTAGTAACACTGCAAAACAGTGTTAGTCATCTTCTTAGCATTATAGTTTACTTTTTAAAGAGAAGGCAGAACTGAAAAAAAAATAAATTATAAGGGTTTTAAGTAAATTTGTTAGAACAATATAATAAAGAATGATCACTAGCAACTGTCCTAATGCCATGCTGCCAAAATATCCTAAACATACTGACCCTGTTTCTAACAGAGCCAGATCATGTCCAGTGTTCAAATACATACTACCTCTGCCATTAAAAGCTGTCACATTTTAATAGTATCATCTGTTTGTCAAGAATCTAGAGGTGTGCAGAGTGCTTGCATGCACTTCACTTTCTACAGTACCATTTCAGTATCTATTCTGAAATACTAGTTGAAGCTATTCTAAACATAAATCTTCTGAACCATTTTACCAGCATTTCTGTAGATGATTTTCCTTACTTGTTTTAGAAATAAGTAAACGGTTGTCATTTCAAGGTGACTGCTTGTCTTGTTTCTTCAGCACCTCAAGTTTTTAAAAGGGGGGCAGAAACTAACCGTCTTCCAATATTTATAATGGATTCAAAATGCATTTAAAATGTATTTTTTAAAAACATTTTCTTCTCTCTAGAAAGCATGAACTATATTCTCCTGATGAATAAACAAGAAGCAGAAGAGTGGGCTCAGTATTTAAAATCCGGTTTTGGACACAGTGAATGAAGGAGGAATTTTACTCTACAGTTTAAAGACTTTGTCTTTCAAGCACCAGGAGCTTTTCCCTTTAACTCTGTGATAAATGTAAACTCCTGATACTATCGTGTGGACTTCTTAAATGTCTGAATAAAATGAAAAGTTGTTTTCTGGAGCAATTATAAAGCCTCCAAATAATGTGGTGATTCTGCTTCGTGGGGTGGAGAATTAAAAAATTCTTTATAAGGTAACTAACCTTAGACAGAGGCAGCAAAGAGATCTCTGCTGATTAGGAACCTGGAATTATTCAACCAGGTAAACTAAAAATGAAAATTCATGTGATTATTAAAAGAGCTTCTTAACTGTATTAATATCACTAGAAGAGAAAAAAGTGATAATTCAAATTTTCTGGAGAAATCATCTCTCTTCAGCTTGGTCCAACATTTAACTTTGATGACACATTTGTCATTGAAGTGTGATGAAACTGTTGTATCCTAGTCTGGCTTCGTTTTCATGGGGAAACACCTCTAGAAAGTCTAAAAGCTGCCACTGGCACCTGTGAACCTACCATCACTACTTAGTGATGAACATCAAAGACCTGCCATACACTTATTTTTCTTTTTCCTAAGTTCACAAATCTTGGAAACTGTACAAAACTACGGGCTTATCTTTCAGTCTTTTCAAAATGACTTAATGTATATATCTCTTTAGGTAAATCTGACAGAGTGAAAAATAGTTACTGAGTAAGACCCAGTTTTGTGGATGGCATTATTTCCTGTGTGACACATGAAAACTGTAAGAGAAGAAGTTCCTTTCCCCTTTTATGAACTCAAGTAATAATTTTGAACTGGTTTTATATGTTTGCACATCCATGTAAACTACGAAGAAGCATTACTGTAAAAATTAATGCTTCTGGAATGTAAGAAAAACGCCTCTACTGAGGATGAGAAGTACTGAAATGGCAAAACCTGTGCACATGGTTTATTCTAACCCAAAGTTTAACTTTGCCAGGCTGCACAAATGAAACCGAGAAATAGCTTTAGAAAGACAGATGTAAGGCCCACTTTAGACAGGTGATTTAAATTGCGTACAGGTTTCAGTTAAATGGCTGAGTGTTACCCTTTGATAGCACATTTGCTACTGCATCTAGTCTCTAGGCTTCTTATCTCCTCTCAGCTCTTGCTGTTCTGTCATGAACTTGTCTACTAAGAATAATATTGTGCTTCTGTCTTTGTTACCTGTAAGGTGTCATTTTACTGGTACAGGAGCTTGTGCTTGAGAAAAACATCCTGCAGTTCAGGAGTTTTACTCAGAAACTAACTGGCTTTAGATACAGATGAGCAACCAAGTAAATTCTTTTGAACACAGGGGTAGGGAGAGACCCCAGCTGAGTCAGAGTGACCTAGGTGGATGTCCCTCCTGCCTTGTTTTTGATCAGATAATCTTAAGCAAACTATAAGTCTTTCAAACCTGCCCAGAAAGTCTCTACACACAGTCTGGCTATATCAGACCAATGTTTTCAAAACTAAGTTTTAGACTTTTTCCCAGCTATGTCCTTTTCTAATATTTCTTGTTGTTTGATGTTTATTAACCTTTTCCTTAGAATAGTTTTTTCTGAGTGCCTCTCAGATTTTAAGTTAATTACAGTTAAGTTAATTACAGTTAATTACAGTTAATTAAGCTAATTACAGTTGCCTGATTTGGTTTCAGGAGGTAATGTTTGCAGTTTCTGACTGAGTCTGATATTGAAGTTCTTCAGCAGATTGAAGTTCTTTGGCAGCTTTTTAGTGGAATGAAAACAGTGGGTCTATACTACGTATATGTGTGTATACATAGGAAGGAACTGGGCTCAGAGACAATCAATTGACTCATGCACAGGAAATTGCAGATTCCTAGAAGACAGCCGGTGGTTCTTTGCTTAGGTCCATGCATTCACAAAAATATTTATTGCATCTGCCCTTGGGATTTTACTTATATTGTAATGTCAAGCTGCTTAAAGGTACTCAGTTTTCCTGGGGGGTCTTCAGTCTAGACGTGTCGGGGTTTTATTTAGTCCTGAAACACTGCTACTTCAAATCCAGGCTAGCTATATGTTGAAGCAGCGGATTTGTAAGTATAGATAGATAGATAGATATTTGCAGCTGGAGGTAGTTTCTTAGAGCTTTAAATGTCCTGAATTTCTGCCTCTCTACTGAGGATGTAAAAAGATGACAGGTCATATCAATTGAAAGTAATTTTCTATGTTACTGTTTCTAAAGTGAGCTGACACTTTTATGAGGATTTTTGGTGGGCCTTCTCAGTATAGCTCTCTGCTTATTCTTTTCTTAGGTTTCATTGTGTGCAGCTTAACAAAAAAACTCTCATCACTTCCAATTCCAGACTTTTCTCTAAGCAGTGACATGCTCTTCTTTTGCCAAAATATGAAGAGAATCTTCTTCTATAAAATATAGTAGCTTAGAAATCTATAAAAATGCATTCATAATCTGCTATTGTACTGAAAAGTGAGAAGACTCATGTAACTCAACTAGAAAACTCTACCCACAGTCTTTGACAGCCCTGGAAAGATTCACTTGAGAAAGAAATCCACTATTAACTTCTGATTGTTAAGTAAGAAGTATTCAGTGTACCTGCACACAATGTTAATCACCAAGAAGAGTGATACTAAGAAAACTATTTTCGCAACTACTAGTGACATATAGTTCTGGAGTAATGAGACACGAGCATTTGCTGATTGTCTATAACAACACATAAATGTAGCACGAACAGACCGGGAGAATTAAATAGGGCTTAACATATTCAAATCTTCAGCCTCACTAAAATATAGGACTAATTTTCATTGTGGAGGTCACAGAAAAAATGGGACCACTGTAACTTCACCGTAAGCTTTTATGGTATCTGCCTCCTGTTTCATTTTTGGTACAGTAGCAAAGATTTTATTGCAATTGTGTCAGGTATTTGGGTGTAATGTTGAACACTGAAGTAATACTTCATATTTTTAATCCACTGCTTTGCTTGTTCTCCTATAAAATACTCTTCATGTTAGTACTCAAATATGATTAACTAAAAATAATGAGTTTTCTTAGGGTGTCAGTAGAACTTGTGCTGATGATCGAAACCCCCACATTTAAGTGGAAACATTACCATTGTCTTTAATGAAGAAGTGTTTTACCTAGATTTTGATGCAGACTTGGAGTCTACAAAAAATGAAGTTAAAATTCTAACAAGAACCAAAGTTGAAAAATAAACAAAATCACTAGAATTTTTGGTTGTTTTGTTTGTGAATAGTGATTACAGTATGATTGTGGGTGTGTGAACTGAAGTCTTGGTTGTAAAGATTTGTCCCAGGAGTACACAAGAGTAAAGAGAGGGAAGTAGGTGGTTCTGGCCTCGTTCACTACCAGGGGAGGTTGCAGTAGATGAGACCACACAGTTGTGCCTCCCTTTCCTACTTCTGCAATGCGTTTACACCTGGACAGGGAATACTGGTGCTTTAAGGCAGTGAGGTCACCTGCTTATTCGGGAGCACCCCAGATGCCAATGAAACTATTTTATTAAAAAAAAAAAATTATCTGAATTAATATATTGTAAGCAGAAGAGCAGAAAGGGCATTTTATTACCTAAAGTGTGCTATGGTACAGTCCTCATTTCCAGATTGCCCAGTCAGTGAGCCTTTGAACTGCTCTGCAGGGACTGATGCTAAGAATGCCAGATTAATAAATCTACCTGAGATGATGTGTTTCTCCGTCTCCATACAGAATGATTGCTGGGATGCCGGTGCAGTGCTGGGGATTTCTAAGAGGGATGACAAACCACTGTGGTTAGTGTCAGTAACTTACTTCATCTGGCATATGGTGCTAGCCATTTCAAACCAGAAGAGAAAGTGAAGTGTCAGCCTGGAGGCAGCAACTACAGAGGATACTTAGACTGCTAGACGCTGCTGCTTACGCTCTTCATGATTTTTGTTCTTTCTTCTCTTCTTTCTTCAAAATCCGGAGGAGAATTTTGCCATTATATAATCAGATTTCGTAGTAGCTCAGGTTTCGATCTGTCTAGCCAGTCATGGTGACCTATATCCTTGAGTTCTGAAGTATGTGTCATGTATGTGAGGCTTTTCCCTCTTATTTTTGACACTAATTGGATAAAACTGTTTCACCTGGAAAAGTGACATCTGAAATCTTAAAGGGAATGTTTTTTAACAGCATCTAAGGCAAGTTCATAAAAAGTTTTATTAATAAAAAATCAAATTACTAGAACATGAGCATTGTTGCAACAGGATGCACTAATTTAAATTAATGTACTGTGATTTTTCTGTTGTTTATTTAGGTTTTTTTTTAATTTTTTTAAATTAATTAATGGATTTATCATCATTATTCTGCTCTTTCAAGTTTGGAAGTGGACACTGTCTAAATTAATGTCTTGTTTACAGCACAACAGCCATCAATCAGTATTTAGTTGCAGTTGTGAGGCTATTTCTAAAGCCAACCAATAATTTAAGCTAAGGTTTCAAGCAGCTATTTTGCAGCTAGAACTGTAAAGTGGCTGTGTGAATCTGTAGTCTCAAGTGTCCTTCATATAATGTATTGTTGGCTCTCGTCAGGTTCTACAATGTGGTTACCAGTAGCAATTACTGAAAAGTTGTTATTGAAAGGCATCTAGAGAAGTCGTCTGGAAAAGCGTTTTTGTATGTTTTTGTTACACAAGCATTGTTATAACAAAATAGCTATTTGTAATTTCACCATGATGTATTTCTGTTTAGTGTAAACTTCTTGGAAATAGTATAAAATAGGGGTCCTGTTGTTTTCCAAATTAAAAAAATTTTAACACCTATCTCTGAAAAATGAAATGTAGCACCTACTTAAGTTCATACTGGCAACAAAACCCCCAATATTAGGGTAGCAAGAGAATTTTTTTATATATCTATATATAGAGAGAGAGTCAGATTTTGCTCTTGATAGGGTTTTTCTGTACTCATTTAAATGGCTATGATAAGAAATTGATCCAGAAATGTTATTACTGTTACAAAGTTGTTTAGAAGTCAAAATGTTACTGGTATAAAGTAGCCTATTAAACTTTAGTTGGGAGTCTTGTCCATATACCTTGATTGCCTTTAACTACATAAATGCATTCCCCATCCCAGCCTCCTAAAACCTGTCCTCATTTGTACACAGTGAGTACTCAGTTAATTACCAGTTATTTGATACTTCGTTTTGTGTTCGAGTTTGCAGCTGCATTATTTATGTATGAATGCCATTCAAATACTGTTGAGAAAACAGAATTACTGATTACATAATGTTCTTTTCTGTAAAACTCCTTTCTTTATTGAGTGCTGTCCAAACATTATTTTATAATCATTTTATATACTAGTTTTTTAGCAAAATTATGGTGAAGCATTTCTTCCACTTCTAATGCCACTTTAAGATATCACCTAACACTTACCTGTATACAGTATTTTTTACATCCATATTCAAATTCTCTTTAATTTCCACTGCTTTTGTGACTGCTCAAATGTCTGCAGGTCAGCAGTAAGGTGCTTCACAGAAAGTGCAAAACAAAACTAATGAGCAATTCTGAAAAGCATGTTTTAAAAGCCTTCTGATTTTTGCCCCCAGTCCTCAGGATGGGAACTGGAAATTACCCACATTCTCTAGAGCAGCCATCAGCTAATATCACTGTCTTTTCTCTCACAGGCATCATCTCCTCATTCACTGGACTTGGTCTTACAAAATATAACAGATTCAGAGTACAGTAAGCAACAACTTCTTTAAGCACAAAACCACAAGTCAGTGCCAGAGTAAGTCTAATTTGTGCACTGTCCACAGCACAGACCAATTTAAAAGAAAGAGTCAATGGTATACTGTAAAGGAGAAAGACTACTTTTGAGTGTTTGCTTTTATGCAACCTTAATAGAACCATTATAAAACAATCACTTTCCCAGGCTCCTGGCCTCATCTTAGCCTTGACTTCTTCACCCAGTGACTCCTACTCTTCAGTCTTGGTCCATTGTAGTGATGCTGGTTATTCACTTCTGAAGCACCCACTAACATACATCAAACTGATCAGGATCCCACAGATGCTGTTTAACAGTACGTTGAGTTGACAGATCTCACAATGTGGAGCTCAAGCAGGCATTTTATCTCTTGTGTCAATGTTAGCTCAGATGTGGAAAACTCGGCGATAACCTTATCTAGCATGAAGAAAGAGTGGCATAGACAGATATTGCTTAATGCAGCAGAAAGTCTCCTGGTAGTTAGTAAGACATCAAAATAATTTCAAGAAATCAGAACTGACAGAGTTTTCTAATTGTTGACCGGCACTTTACATAATGTGGCCATTGCTCTTGCACATGATTCTGTTCTCTTTCCTTTTGCCTGATTCCTTTCAGTTTAGGGGAACTTCTCTATTTTCTTAAACCTACATTGCTTACCTACTATAGTAAATTGAAATGATCATTCACGGGGATGTTTACTGAAAAGGGAGAAATATAGTTCCATCTAAAGATCTCTATAGACTTGCTCTTCTCCCCTTACCCTTGGATATTTTTTCTTTTTTTTTATGTGCAAAACTAGCTTTGAAATAGCTTTATCTTATGTTATCTAAAATAGCATACAAAATTTAATCTAAAAAAAGAAAGTGGGAATTGGTGAACATTTAATGTGAGGTCTTAACTGGAGACTGGCATGCTGAAACCTGAAGTTTGTTGTGTGTATACATGTATTGTACAAAAGCAAGGATAACCTGAGAGAAGGTGGAATTTAGACTTGAATTGGAATGAAAGTTGAACAGATCAGATGTATAAAGCTAAATGAAGGAATCTAAACCAACAAAGGTGGAAAGAGGAGAGAGTGAATGACAAGACATATTAAAAAACCCAAACAAAATCAAAACAAACCATATCCAATCAAGCAAAGATAGAAGGGGAATGAGCAAGCGGCAACAATCAATAAGAAGTGATTGACCAAAGTGAATTGTGCAAGGCCTTGAGGGAAAAGGTCAGAGAGTACACTGGAAAATGGAAAAACAATACGATCACTGGGATCCTTTGGGGAAATATGAGCTACAAGCAGATGTGAAAACAATTGATTTGCTAGAGAGTGATGGAAGAGATCCAGTTGTGGAATGCTAATCACCATGACATGAATTTATGAGGACTCATTCCTTTAAGTGTTAACTCAACAAGTCAGCTCTTCAGCCACTCACAATTGTTACATATAACTTTATTTCTTGTTTCTATATAAGAAAAGTAGACTTATTTTTGTTACTAGAAAGCTGTATTTTGTAGTTCTTAAGGAAACGTCCAGCTCCCCAAAGAACTTGTACTAAGGCTGGAAAAGTGAAAAGATCTTACTTCTATCTGGGTACACAGACTTGTAATCACGCAGATAAAATTGCAGTGCCTTGTTGTGGAACTGAAGTTCATTACTTTTACCAGAAAAATAGAAGTAATGTCAAATTTAAATACCTATTAGGCAATATTCAGCTTCAAAAAAAGTCTGTCCCCCTTCTGTGGAACAGCTTTATCTTCCTTAACATCGTCATTGAGACCTGTATCCTAGCCCTAATTAACTGAACCAATTAGGGATGAGCAAGCTGAACACAAAATGATTATTTTACAGTGTAATAGCTGTCTGCCTATTAAGTTTAACAGCAGTCCTGATCAGAGATATCATCAAACGAGTACGTATGTGCGTACTGTGTTACTTGTACCCCTTAACAAACTAAACTGGAGAAAGGCCAGTATTTTGTAACAAAATAAATGGCATCCCTCTGCTCTTCTTTCCTATTATGCCACTTGAAATCCTGTTTTAGTAAAGTGTGCCTATTCTGGAGCATGGGTGTTGGATTAGAGGACAGTGTCTTAAAAGATGAAGACCTCAGATTACTTTCATATTCAGACCTCTTGCAAAGGGAAAACAATCTGAAGTTAGAAAGCAAGCATGATTTTCAGATGTGTCTAAAAATATTACTCTTTATTGTGTTCCTGAGAAAGCTGTGTACCTTTTGAGCCCACCTTAAGGGTCAATAGACTTTAGCTATTTCAAACCAAAGGTGTGAGTAAATTGCAAAGCAGCCTGTCCCCTAGTGAGTCAGTCTTGCTGACAGCTCACATTTTTTTGCCTCTTTAATATCAAATGTGTCTAGCCTGACTCTTTCTGCTGACAGCAGTTGTGGCATGAAGGCATGGGGACACGTGTTCTTTTAGACAAGTCTCATGTAATTTAGAGCCATAGAGATCAAGAAAAGCATCACAAATTTCATTCAGGCATTGAAAAGGTCTCTGTGCAAGTATTGGAGCTTTACTGTCATACTCAGACCAAGATATTTGGTAAAGGAGCCGCTGCAAACAAAGCTAGCTTCTGTTGCCAGATTGGTCTAAGGAATGCTAAAACATGAAGTATATTGTCTTGTGTCTGTAAATGTTTGGATACTACTAATGATACGTATCCTGTATTTTGCGTAGAGTGAAGGCTGAGAATGCCAGCTACCAGCATCTCTCCCTCAGCCTCTCTGAACGTAATTGTTAAAGGACTTTTCAGTTAAGTTAAACTTCATGACCTTTCTGCCATGTCATTTTTTGAACTTTGATGACTGTAAAGAATATTTTTCATCAAGGGAATAGGTTCAAATGCTGTCAAGAGGGGAATGTTTGGCTACTCAATTGTAGTTCCTTGAAGTTGATACCTGTAAAAACTTAAATCCGCACCTGGCCTGAAATCTGAGCTTTTAGCCTGCTTGCCAGGTGTGCTTCTCTGAAATAAAACCTGATTCTTGATATGTTCTTTTATGTCTATGTAATTCAAAATGAGGGCCACTTCTGTGTCTAATGTAGCGCACAACTTGTGCCAGACCAGCTTGAAGAGGCTTGAACTTTAGTTTAGAGAAAATAGGGCCACTAGGCAGCTTCAGCTAGTACCTCTGGAATAATAGGGAAGTTGCAGGACCATTTTATCAGGCAAACAAGTTTTGGAGCTCCACTCATGACCCTGGATGCTTCTGCTATCAGTCCTTTTGTCTTCAGTGGCAGTTTGAATCAGCAGCAGGAAGATAGCCTGTGTCTGCTCTTGTAACAGCATGTATCAGATTTTAGGGCAATGTTTGGTGTTGTATAATCCTGCACTTAAACAAAGGTGAGATGCAAGTGTTCCTATACGACAGAGAAATGGAAAAAAAACCTAAAATATTATTACTGTGGTAGAATTCCAGTAACTCTGAAGTGGATAGAAACTCCTTGTAACAGTCTTACTGTGTGTCTAAAGCTCAGTGGAGTTGTCATGTTACCAGTTCTGCTGCTGTAGCTGAAAATCATTGGTTTGATTGCTGTAAAAATAATAACATGAATTGATATATAGTAAAAGATAAACTTAGTCCTAAAAAAGCCTCTAATCTGAATTTATGCATCTTAATCAAAGCCCTGGGTGCTGAATTTAAGTCAAATGTTTCTTCCAAGCCACAGACCAGTTAAGAACTATTTAGTACATAGAATCATAGAATCGTAGAATGACCTGAGTTGGAACAAACCTACAAGGATCATCAAGTCCAACTCCCATCCCTGCACAGGACACATCCCAATATTCACACCGTATGCCTGAGGGCATTGTCCAAATGCTTTTTATATATTGTCAGGTTTGGCGCCGTGACTCCTTCCCTGGGGAGCTGTTTCCAGTTCTCCAGCATGTTCTGGGTGAAGAAACTCTTCCTAAATATCCAACTGAAACCTCCCCTGACACATCTTCTTGCCATTCCCTCAGATCCCATCATTAGTTACTAGTGAGAAGAGATCGGTGCCTACTCTTTCTCCTTCCCTGATGAGAAAATAGTAGACGGCTATAAGGTTTCCCCCTCGGTCTCCGCTTCTCCAGGCTGAACAGAGCAAGTGACTTCAGCCATTCCTCATATGATTTCTCCTCTGGACCCTTTACCAGCTTTGTGGCCTCATCTGGGCACTCTCCAGTAGTTTGATATCCTTTTTATACTGAAAAGGATAAAAAACGTGCCGAAAACTGAGAACAACATTCAAGGTGGGGCCTCACCAGTGCCAAGTACACCAGGGGAATCACCCCCCTTGACCAGGTGGCAGTGCTTTTAGTTGTCATAGTCTTAGATTGCCTCTGAATTTACAGTTAAAATCATTAAAGTATACATATATAAGGAAATGCCCACAGTTGCATGCAAATTATTTCTTAAAGATTATTGATTAATTCAAGGTAAATTGATTTTTTCTGTTTTGGTGTTATTTAAAGGCCGATTTTTTCATTTTACTATCAGATGCAATATGGCTGTACATAATAATAAGACCTATATTGCGTTTAGATGCTTTTATGAGGATTCCATCAGGCTACAATTACATCAGAGTGGTAAATTGCTGTGCACAAAAACATACCAGATAATTCAAGAACAGGTGGGTATGCACCTTCACAGTCAAATCAGTCTTTGCCTACATATAAATAGTAATAGAAGAGATCAGGAGTGGTGAGGTGGGGGCAGGGTGTCCAGCAATTGCTCTGTTATGGGAGATAATGAAT
This sequence comes from Tapera naevia, assembly GCA_033556795.1. Taxonomy (NCBI): domain Eukaryota; kingdom Metazoa; phylum Chordata; class Aves; order Cuculiformes; family Neomorphidae; genus Tapera; species Tapera naevia. The sequence continues at coordinate 6,609,337 of JAUMJJ010000175.1, read as the reverse complement.
ACTGAAGTGAATGAATACTGAAGCACCATCAGTTGCTAAGATGACCTAAACCCAACTCAAATATCCAGAAGAGGAAAAACTGTTCTTCATAGATTTTAAAGGAACTGTCATTTTGATGCTTATTCGCAAGAAAAAAAATTCACCATAAATAAAGTAATAGGAACATCTTGGAGATATGAGCAAAATAGGCCAACTTGCAGAAAGCTACTGTTTATGACAGAAGAGCTCAACCATGCAGAAGAAACTGGGACTGAGAATGCTTTTGAGAAAAACAAGGGTAACTGTCAAAGTATTTGCAAAAGATAGATGATTCAGCACAGAGAGAAATATTATTTCGAACTTGTTGAATAATTAATATGTTTACCTTTTCTGGAATTTATACCTGTTAGAAAACAAATGAAAGATATTAAGGTTAGTGTCAGATGTTTATATGTTTGAGTATGCATTTAATAATTTTGTATGTTTTTTAGAATCCTTTAAATTCCTAAGAATTCTCTCACCATTAGTAAAAGAAAACTCTTCAGCAGAACAGTAGAGGGGATTTCTTTGAAATCATATGTTAGAAAGGTCTTGTGGTAAAAATGAATAAGCCATGTTCATGTTGATTAAAACAGGCTCACTGGATGAAGCACAGAGTGGTTTTCTGCCTCCATTTTCCTCACAGCCTTTCTCAGTTCATTTATAGAGCAATTAATGCAGTCAGAGGCTTCATTTCAATCCCACTCTGCTGCACCCTCTGTTAGGTTCATACAGCATTTACAACACCCATATTTAAGAGGATTAACTTTAATGAATGTGTATGATAAACTTATGGTGGATTGAAGGAAGAATATGATGTGTATGTCTTTTTTCTTGATTTTTCCACATTATAGAAGGTTGCTTTGTTTTTTTACGTTTGGCTCTATTTTCTTTCATATTTCTGCAGAGCACTGACACATGCATTTGGAGTTAATCTTTTGAATTGCAAAGAAATCACTTATACATGAATAACTTTTCAATAGCATCTCTCAAAACCCAGCTGTACCACCTCTGCCTTTGCCTCACATTGTGCTGGAGAGTGGTCCTACTATTACACAGGATGACTCCTGCACTTAAATATTCTGCTGAATTTAGCCTAGGTGCTCTTCCTGTAATCCTCTTTATTTTAATCTTTGACACTGGAATACCCTGCCTTTTCTTTCTTGTGGCAAGCTGGTCATGTGCTCAGTTACCTTTCCATTCCTTGTCTAACCTGATTTGCCCTTTTTCCTTATCCTTTTATATTTAGTGTGACACGGGAATAAACAAGGACATTTTTGGTAATGCAGTTTCAGCTCTTCAGCTAGCATTGCTTTAGCAAACTCTAGGAAGAACTGAAATTTGTACAGCTATCAGGCAGGCAGGTTGCTTTTGTAAATCAGGCTACGTTTTGGTTGTGAGATTCATTCCATGGACAGCCTTAAAGAACACCTAAATCTTTCATAAGTTTATGTTTTCTGCTATTTTTAATAACCCAAATCTGTCACATATATTGTTGACTCTAAACTTGTTGCAAGTACCAAGTAATCAAAGACAGAGCCAATCTATAACTCTCATGTAAACTGCAAAAGGTAGAGCTAAAGAGCATTTGAAAATTTGAATTTGGGGGGAGAAGGTTGGAAGTGGCATGAAAGCTATTGAGAAGCCATGGTGAGGCATTAAGTGTTGAACCCAGAACAGACTAGATAGTTCACTAAATTTTATCAGTTTGTGTGAAAGAATGCACTTTCAAATTAATTAAAGCGTTAAATTGAAAGCAATAACACATTCCAAAAGTTATTGTGTAAAATATACCAAATTGACGTATTGAAGTTACATGGATTAAGCGAGAACATTGAAGTAAAATTGAAAACATCAGCAATGTTGTCAAGTGAATAACCTTTACAGTTAAATTGTGCGGAATTTTATTATTTAAAGATGAACTTAAATTCGAGATTAGTCCTTCTATCATGACCATCAGCAGTATATATTTGTGAAAGTAAGCCAACAAAAGTAACCTGATGGAAATGTAACAGTGCCCTGTATAATAGGTGGGAACTCCCAGTAGGACTGACCTCAATATTCAAAGGAATATTATCACAGATTTTCCTTTCATTTTAGTTTCTAACTCATAGTGCTGCCTGAGCATCATTAGACATAGCTAATAATTTCTTGTACTTCAGTCCTAAAACAAAAGGCCTGAGTTTGTTCATCTATCATTTTAATTGTTGTTGCTACATTTTAAGAATGTCACAGACAGGTCACCATTATTTAAAGCATCCACCAAGCAATAAATACCCTTTAATACATGCTCCCTTTTAGATACCCCAGCATTATGATGGTGTTCCTTTTATGTTTCTTTTAAGTTAATCTCCTCCTGCAGTTGTAAATCCTTGTTAAAGGATGATTTTTCTGAAAACCTTCATGATTAATGGAACTCCCTAGCCTTTGCTGAATAGGTTTAAGTCCTAGTATAGAACTACAGTTCTATGTCACTAGGCATAACAAAAACATTAAAATTCTATTAATGTAGGAGGAAAACATTATCCTAATTTAAAATAACTTGTTAGCACTAGCATTGACCTTTTCAGCAGATAAACGATTGTGGACATTAAAAGGTGGAAGCAAATACGGTCATCTTCAATAAGTAGAGTGTAGACTGTAGAAATAAAACTGTCATGAACTTCACATATATTTGGATGCATCCACGTGATTCTTGAAGAATAATCACTGGCAGAAAGCTGACATTTGAGAATCCAGTGCCTACCAGATTTGTTATTCAGTCTACTCATTTTATCAATCTGATAATGAAATGTTTCTTGTCTTTGCAACACTCCCTTACCTAGAGTGGCTGAAAAATTTCAGAAGAAACATGCATGTTATATGATTGTCCTCTGAAGTAAATTCTACTTGCTAAAGTATAAGATTTATGAGTCACTTAAAATATGAACCCATAGTATTCCAGAAGTATGTACTGCCGCCATACAGTATCCTAACTGCTTCACTCAGCAAGGGTTGAGGCCTTCCTTTTTCTGAAGGGTGGTGCTAAATAAAGTCTAGTCTTCACAGTAATAATCAGAGAAATGTAGGTATCTACTTTTTGGGCTGGGTTACTTAAACTTGATTGAAATGTGAGTGGATTCTCATTCAGAATCAAAATAACCTTTGTACAGTGTAGCCTATTTAACTTTCAAGCTAATTTAAAGCAAATAGAATTAAAAATATTTGAATTCAGTAACGTATATCTACACAGAGGTTAAGTGTAATTTTACCAATCTATACTGAATTCACAGCTTAAATTCAGAATTAATTTGCCTAAAGGGATAAGAATATAAGCAGGAGGAGGCTGGGGATATTTTACTAGCCAGTGAACAAAACATGGAGAAATTATACTTCTTTGTTTCCTTCTTTTTTTCCTTCTTTTTCTGCAATCTCTCTAATAATCAAAGCACATCTCTGAATAATTCTCCATCAGATATAACTCACTCACACTTCTGCATTACATTCCCTAACGTAACTTCTTTTAGCAGGCACATTTATTATCAAAGTTTGTTAAAATCTGTGCTTTCTTAAGCAAAACAAGGTTGGTAAGGAAAGGGAACGTATCAGACGAACTGATATATATGGGGAAAAGACAGACAAGCAAGAAGCAGAAAAACTAATTGTAAGTTGCCAATACTGATGTTGAATGGAGAGAGTTCTGTGCCTCTTACAAGCACAATGTGGGTTGTGTACCTCAGTCACTTGGGCATTTTTGAAAAAAAAGCCTCAAAATTGTTGTGGCACTTGTTTGAGCAAAGCCAAATTGCTACTGTTCTCTATTATGCCCATCACTAATTTATGTTAATATTCTACATCCATTTAAGAGGTAAGTATGTGCCTAAATAGTTACTTGTGTCCTTGGATGTAATTGACTGTGAGTGTTTCATAATTTACAGTAATATGAGATACTGTTGATGTCTTTTAGGATGTTTTCTCACCAGCCAGTAAAGATTTTTTAACTCTGAGCTGCTTGGAATAATATTATTAATCTAGCTAGGTGACTGCAATATTCTGGGTAATCCTTTGTGATGAACAGCTTCTACAGTCCTTTGAGATGGGTGACAAAAGCATTTTGTACTGGGTAAGAGTGTCTGGAAAGAAGTAGTAATGATGCAGCTTAGAAGTAACAGGAGTGAAGAATATATTTTCTAAAACACAGGCTTACTCAGAGCTCTGCAGATGCAGTTGTCATTTTTTTATACTTCCTTATTAAAATTCTGTGATTCGGTAAAGGATTCACTGTGGCTCTTTGTCCTTTACCAGTACAGCAAAACAGAAAAGAAACTGGTTGCAAGCTATCTGTATGACTGGTGTAGCACTCTCAAACTAGAATATCCTACACAAAAAGTGTTTGCTTTCAGTCCATCATTTTGTCCATGAAGGAAGGCGAAGACTATGGAGTCTGCGTCAAGGAAATCTGTGTCTACTGTCATTGTTACCTGGTCACAGGTACCACTGCTGTCACATAAATCCTTCCTGTAGACAGACGGGATAGTGTTGTAATTGTGTAGCATGGCCTTGTTTACATATAGGGAAAGCAAAGGTGGTAAAAATCCCAGTTCATTGCAGTGTATGAGAGCTTGATCTTCTGAGACTATGAAACTATCTGACCTGTGTCGCTTCGTTGCTTATGACAACTTTGGTCTAAAGGCCATGCCCCTTTTGACTTTAATAAGAAAAATCATAGAAGCAAACCTGTTCATGTAGATAAAGGCTGCAGGATCAGAACTTTAAAGGCAAGCTCTTTGTCAAAGAGGGAAATCTCAATCTCACCACAATTACAGGAAAAGGAATTTTGCCAGTGTGTGGTGTCCTTAATATGACTCAAAATGTCATGTGAGTCTTTAACGTTTTGGAAACCACATCATTGCTATATTTTGTTGGTCTGGGATTATTAACAATGTCCTCATTCCACTTTACATATTTCAGATCACGAGAGTAGCTCTGATGTTAACTTGCCAGATGTCAGGGGAGCATCGTAAAAACAGACAGTTTTCAAACAGAGGTATTTTTTGAAATGTTAGAAACTAAGGAGCAGTTGACATTGGTGCTTCTAGGAAAAATAACATGTGAGGTAAGGTTTTGGATGCTAAAATATTTGGGGAGAAGTCAATGATCTTCTCTTCCTGCTGCAGTCTCATTCATACTGTAATGGTTTTGAAAACAAAAGCAGATAAGGGTCCAGAATAAGAGTGCATCAAGACTGCAGTGGGATTTATTTTTGCTCTTGTGTCACATCCACACTGTAGCCAAAAGATTTACAAATAAAATAATTTTTATTTTATCTCTATTAGAATTATTCGGCAGCCTGGGTAGAAATAGTACTGTCATGTAGACCTTGTAGTTTAGAGGAGGCACATAGTCGAGCAAATCTTGAGAGATACAGAATGTCTCTTGGGAAGAATCCATGATGAGTGTATGGGTAAATGCATATGTGGTGATACGACATGAGTTATGCCATGAGTTATACAACAAGTGCTTGTGTGAGTATATACCTTGTCTAATTTCAAATTAAATCAGAAATATTTATATAGAGGTTGGACACAAAAAAAAAACCAAGAAGAGAAAAAAAAGAGACAGTGTCTGTAGCTCTATTTATTTAACAAATTAAGAAAATCAGTTACGATCACCTTCCTAATAGTTCCCTTCTGAGATGACACATAGCTGCATATGATGCTGCCAATGTTCAAAGCTATTCTGCAGCTCATTTTCTGAAAGGCTGCTAAGGATCACCATTGTTTTTGCTTTCACATCTTCTACTGAGTAAAAAAATGGGTTCCTTTGAGCACTGCCTTGATCTTTGGGACAGGTAGTTATTAGCTAAAAACTACTTCACCATCGAAGCATTGTGGACTGGCACATTACCTTGATCTTAACTCGCTGTTTGCTCTTGCACGCTACGTTTTCTGACAAAGGGTAAGAAAACATCTATGTTTGAACACATGTCCACTCCTACTGAGTGAAGCGACCAAGCTGAGCCTTGTCTCACTGTGACAGGTTAGAACACGGTCCATAAACATCTGTTTCTCCCCTCCTACTCTTGGTGCTTGAGCTATAGGGGGCTTTAGTGTTGAACTTCATATGCATATCTGCATGCATACATGATGGACACAAGTGATCTTATGTGTTTGGTTTTAACCATAGTTATTGTGAGAAAATAGGTGAAAATGTAGACAGAGGAAGTACAATATCCAGTACTGCATTCCACAGTCAGATACAGTGGTAACGGTGTACATTCATCACATATTTTGCTTACTATCTGTCTCTCAAAAATGACATACACACATTATTTCAATGTGGAGAACAGCTCTAAGGAAGTTACATTCCTGCTGGTTCAGAAAGCAGTAGAGGGGTTTCGTGTCACATCACCTCTTGGTTCTGTCTTACTTTATTGTTGGTTCACGGTAAGAGTTTAAGTCAGGTTTTTATTAGGTTCAATGTCATTCTTCTAGACTATAAGTGGTATTAGAAAAGATAAAAATTCACCTACATACACAGTTAAAATATTGTTTTAAATTATCGTTAGGTAAGCTGAATTTAAAATACTATAATTATTGTGCCATTTGCATCAGTAAAATACTGAAGGATAACATTGAAATGGCACTATGTTTTGTTATTATTGGTTTTTGTATGAAGCTGTTGGTAACAGAACTTTCCTTCCAACTTCTGTTTTCTTTTTACACCTTGAGTATAATTTCCTGAACAACTAATGGGAATATATTTTATTTTTCCAGAGTGCTGGTGAAATATTAATTTTATTGAAAGATAGATGATGAAACTTTAGAAAATGAATTAATAGCAGATAATCAGCCTGTTATAACACGGCCTTATGAAATAAGAAGGTCAAGTACATGAATGTCTAGGTAAGAAAAAAGTTCTTTACCTTTAAGTAAACAGAAAATTTGAATACTTTTCACTTTTTCTGATATGCATTTTCACTTCCCACTATTTTGTAGGCGTTTCCTGCACATGATTTTTGCACACAGAACATTTATTAATAATGCAGAGTAGCAAGGCTTTGTGATTTATGGAAAGCTAGGTTCTATTAGACTGGTTTTGTGTGGTTAAATGGCAGGTGGCAATCTTAAAATGTCATTGATTAGTCACAGATTAACATTCCTCAAAATTACTGCCATAAAATGCAAAGCTAATATTCCTTTCCTATTATTCTATTATTAAAACATTTTATTTTATCTTTAATGCGTTATATTTGGTTATACTACTCTCTATAATTCTTCCTGACACAGGAAATAATTTCTTTTCTTTGTTCATGTCCATGCCATTTCTCTGTCACTCAACTCTGCTGGTTTCTAATGATTTTTTTGTACTGTTACATTCATAGCTATTTGCCAACACTTTGAGCTAGTTAAAAACAGTTTATCTCAGGAGATTTGCGCAGACTTGAGGACAACCCATACCCACTCACTTGATATGAGTTAAGAATTAAAAAAAATTCACATAAGTAGCTTGCTACTCCAATGCATGCTGTGAATTCCCAAGGGAACTTATATAATATTTTATTCTAAAATCATTGCAATACAACATTATGTAGAAAGAAATATGTATCTATAGACTACACTTTTCAACAGTGGTTTCTTGGAGCTACATTTAGGTAATTCTGTGGCCTGTTTTTCATCCTGAATACTGTTCTCAGATGATGGCCACATGTGGCCTGACAGCTATTTATCACTGTGATGGTGCAGAGAGTTTGGTTTTAGAGTTCTGGTTGGGAAGTACACAACTTTCATATGTAACTGGATTTCAGAAAGCTGAAGTCCTCATTCACAGATCTTAAAATATTCTTCAAGAATTATTTTGTGAAAACATTTTTCATCACAGGAAGGTTTCTATAAAATATGAACAGTAAAAAAAATTTTATGAAAAACTTGGCAAAGAGCTGCAGCCTAATTTTAATTTATCTTATACCATTTGTAGTTAATATAATGTAATTAATATAATGTTTCTTATAAAATTTTAAATTAATATAATTTTTTTTCTGTAGTTCTTTTTCTGTTTCAATGTCTGGAAAGCTGGACATCTGGGAGTACCCTTTTTCATTAGGGTCCAGCTGATCTGAAGTTATAAGAAAAATGCTCTTTAAAAACAAGGAGAGAGAGAAAAACATTTGGGTAATTTCCATTTAAGTTATTTAAGGTGATGTTCTATTCATTGAGTTTCTTTGGCCCTATTACTCTTCTCTATTTTCAGGGTTTCCCATTTCTATCGCTCTTGTGGGCAGAATTATAAGAAAACCGTGCTAGCACTGGTATGGTACAGCAGGATGCCTGGCACAGTGATTACTAATGAATTATAAAATGTGCTCATAAAGAGGGTTTGTGCTGCGCGCACAAAGCAAATCATACTTAAGTAACAGACTGTACAAATGCCTCTTTCCTTTGCTTTTGCTAGGTAAACAACTGGAATGGAAGTAATTATACTGCAATTTCTGCAACCTAGTTCAAACCCAAATTTGAGAAGCTTGTCTGCAATTAAGAAAAATATTTCAAAAGATGAACAGCAATTCTAGTATTTGTAATACATGAACTTTTCCTTAATATGTAGGCATAAAGGAGCTGATTATAGGTCATCTGTCTATCAAGGGGAAGTTGGAAATATAAAGCATACTGTTTCCATCTCCTTTCTAACATGAAGAAATGCAATAGCTTTGTTTTGTAAAGATTTACAGATATGCATTTTCTTTTGTCAGATTTTTAATGTTAGACTGGAAGACCTGGATGAAAAATTGACTACACTGAACCTATCCATGAAAAGCAAATCCAGTTCATCAACTCTATGTATTTTCCGTGATATTTTCCTGCTCTTTTATTTATTCCCTGAGATGTCTAGTCTGGGATTGTAAAGTATTTCCAGCTAGTCTTCTAATTTTCATTCTGTAAGATTTCCCCGTTGGCCCTGTATATATAAATGTATATGTGAAGGAGTCATTAAGACCACAGCATAGATCGAGTAGTATACAGCACCAGAGGGGCCTGAGCATATTTTTAAGATCTTGGGTGACCCAATAGCTTTCATTTGTCATGTTAGTTGACTTCTGTATTTTTAATTAAAAAAAAGAGTACAATATGAGCTAAGAGATAATACACTGTACCATAAAGACTTCTTTTAGTTGCACAGTAATGTGTAATGGCTCAATAATGGGATCAGAATTATAGAGATCTGTCTTTGAGATGCCTAGTTGTAAGGAAGTCAGGCAAGGGAAAACAAATTTTCTCTTTTTTTGTTTTGTTTAGAGGTTGATATAAGCATCCTTTGTGCTGTATATGCCCAATGAATAACATCATGCATTACACAGAACAAAAAAAATGACAGTAGCAATGTCCCTCCCCATTGAAAATGTTCATTTCAATATGTTCTAAAAACAAAAGAAGCAAGTAATCTTAAATTACCTTGTATCTGGAGGATTATTATTCATTCACTAGTGAATAGGATTTTTCTGGCATAGTTTGTATGGAAGACAGTAGGTTAACATTCACATAGAGTCCATTTACAGCTGCTGACTTATCATTCACGTGGTTTGCTGGTTGCCATGCAGATTCTTTGCACGTATTTAGAAGAGTTCAGGTTTTGAGCTGGGTTTCAAATCAGCTCAGCAGGCTGCAATGCTCTGCATCATATCCTTTGCCAATGGCACACACGACATAAGAGGAAAAAGCATCTATTAAGAAAGGACAGAATCTAAAGGATCATTTGTTGAATGGTGGGTAACCCAAACAAACTTGTCATGATGTCTATATTTTAATTACAAACCAGAAGAAAAATAATAGTCTGTGTTTCCAGTGCAGACAGTCTCATTTTCCCATAACAAATCTACCTTACCTACCACCTCAGGCATTACACTTATAACAGAAGATTTAATAAAATATGATATACTGCATTATTAGTGGTCTGTTAAGGATGGAGGTAGATTCCTTCCAAGTCACTTCTGTTCTAACAAAACAGGTGGTTGCACAAGAAAAATAATGCAACTCTAAGTACAAATGTGTTCTTGAAATCTTTATAGAATCCATCATTCTTTATCCTGTATTTTGAAGGACATAGAAGTGAGCTTCTAGCAAGTTTCATTTAAAATTTCATGGGTAAGAAGACTGTCATATTTAACATGGTAGCCTAGATACCTGCAACACACCTGGTATTTCAACTGGAGGATTATTTGCATTATTCAGGAATTCAACCCTTCATTTAACCAGCATGACTAATATTTAGTAAGACAAATGCAAGTTAAATTATATTCAAATGCAAAAATAATTCTGTGCAGAGAAGTAGTGCACATCAGGAAGCACATTTAAATACCAGGTATGTTTAACCATTTCCTCACCTTTACTCATCTGGATAATAAACAAGGGTATAAATGAGGAGGCACCGTTTGCCTTTTAGTGTTATTGTTTTGGTAACTGAAAACTAATGCTAAGACAATGTGTATAATCGGGTAAGTTCTACAATCCACACAATATCACAAGAAGCCTGTGGAAAAGGATACTAATGATAATTCTTCTGTAAGTGTACATATGAATTGGAAGATTTATCGTCATGTGTAACGGTACCTGCTGGGCCAAAGAGTGAGGTACACTAGTTACCTAGGTAGAAAAAGTATTTCCACAGGCTTTTTTAAATACTTTAAGCTCTCATGTAAACCTGATTTAATGGCAATAAGATACATCATAAAGATGTAATTTCCAGAATATTATTAACTTAATCTTTAAAATATATTCACACAATGAAAAACAAAACGGACTTGGTGCTAATTAGAATTCCCATCAAGTAGCAGGAGTACTAGTAACTTTTATTTAACAAGGATAATTAAAACCTTTGAGACTACCAGCTTATTTGCAAATGTATCCTGGGGCAACGGTTTATCTATGCAAAATAACAATTAAACACAATGGAAAAGAAAATTAAAATAAAACAGATGAGCTTACAGCAATTATTGATCAAAGCAATATCATTCTGTGGTTCAGAGGAAAGTTCAAGATTTTCACAAATGCTCACAAACTGAGAAGTATTTCCTTATTAAAATTCTGTGGTGAAATCATACTGCTACAGTAATGTACACCAAAGACAAAATGCTTTGTTAAAATGTTCTTATTGTATTGTGTCGCCAAACCTTCCAGATAGTTTGAGATATTGCAACAAAGATGCTGAAGGGGCTGGAGCACAAGCCCTATGAGGAGCGACTGAAGGATTTGGGGCTGTTTAGTCTAAAGAAGAGGAGGCTCAGGGGAGACCTCATTGCTCTCTACAACTACCTAAAAGGAGGTTGTAGTCGGGCAGGGGTTGGTCTCTTCTCTCAGGTGACCAGTGACAGAAATAGAGGGCATGGACTCAAGCTTCGTCAGGGAAAGTTTAGGCTTGATGTTAGGAAAAAGTTCTTCACTGATAGGGTGATTGGTCATTGGAATGGGCTGCCCAGGGAGGTGGTGGAGTCACCGACCCTGGAGGTGTTTAAGGGGAGACTGGATGAGGCACTGAGTGCCATGGTTTAGATGATGGTGTTAGTGTTGGTGTTGGTGTTAGTGCTGGGTTATAGGTTGGACTTGATAATCTCAGAGGTCCTTTCCAACCTTATGATACTGTGATACTGTGATTGTTGAGGTTATTGTCCCCTTCTGCACTTTGTGTCCCAATAAATTCAAACAGTTAAACAAAACCCAACAAATAAGCTTATAGCTATCCATTCCTTTTAGAGGTGGTCAGTTCAGTTCAAATATCTTACTGAGAGATGAGCGAAGTATGGTACCTCTGCACTTATGAATTCCTCTTTTTAGAGAGGAATTAAAGATTAACACAAGACATATTTTAGATTAAATGTGTTCTAAGATTTTTACAAAACATGGTTTTGGATGGAATTCTTTGCCAAATCTGATAGACCATAATTTTCTATTTTCTCAAATAATCTGAATTTAAAAAGCATTTACCAACACTAACAAGACACTTTAAACAATGAAATAAATATTTAAAATTTAAGGAAAGAGATATAATTAAAAATGGAAGAAGATTATTTATATGTTTTGAAAGAAAAAAAATGAAATTTTATAGGAAAGTGGAAAGAGTTGGAATCATAATATCTGAATCATAGGATTGAATGAACTCTCTATCGGGATATATGAAGCTGGGTATTGACTAAAAGTCATGAATTCTTTTGTTCTTCACTTTCATATAATTCTACACTAAATAAACTCTTTTAGGGAGTTTAGGTTCTTACAGTAACCCAGTGTACAGACTGATTTTAAGGTTCTTATAACTCATATTTAAGCTTTTTCATATTTCATTTTTTTCATTTCATCAGCTTCTCATTTCAACATTCTGCTCGATTTACATGTTCTATTGATTTTTCCCTCAGACTTTCTACCAAATGCAACTACTGACTAAATTATTTGTGCTGGGGTTTCCTGGTATGGATTTTTTTTGGTTTTCAAAAAAAAATGACACTAAATTCATATCCTCATTACTGAAATTGTTAAGCTCATGTTAGTTTCAGTGACTTAGAACATCGAGAAATATTCAGGAAGTCTTTATGACAAACTTCGGTTAATAATACTCCTATTATTCTGAGACTATTGGTATCTTAAAGGATGTTTTATCATCATAATCAAATAAGATTCCTGTTACAGTGTGTATTAAAAATGAAGAACGAAAATAAACTGCAGCTGCTTCTATGAAAACCTGTGAGAAATAACCACATAAGTGTACGTGTCTTCACTTAATCCAGAGAGGCATTTCCTTTAAAACTGTTTTTATTATTTCAAACTTCTAAGCTATATCAGCAGCTGTTATTTTAAAAATGTTTCTTTTCCTCTAAGCATGGCTGGCATTCCTCCATCTTCTATGACTGGCTAAAAATGTGAGAAATGCCTGAGTGATTTTTAAGCCTAATCCATTGTCTTTGGCAGAAGTAATCTAGAGATTCAAGTGCATAGTGTCTGATATATAAGAACTGCTGAAGAAGTACATCTTTAGGTAAATGTAACCTTGTTAGTACTGCTAAAGCCAGTAAGAAATGTTTAATTTACTGGCTATGTATGCTGTGTTTCAGAGCTCTCTTAGCAATTATTAAAGAACATAGGTCATTTTTTTTACAAAAGCAGCAGAATATGTGCTTGGTCTTTTTCTTTTCCAAGCATGTTTTTGGAAGCCCAGTGTGATGGTCAGCACTTGGGGCTTCTCTGTTTCTCACAGCTGTATTCTATTTGGCTGAAAAGTAGGTGAAGGAATGAAGATAGTGCCTACACCTGGGAAGGTGGTACTGACCCAGGGCAAGCTGCTGGTGAGCTCCTGGTAGGTAGTAGCACTTGCAGAATGATAAAGATTGAAAGGTAAAGCAGGGAATAGCTGGCTATGCTTCCTGTAGCATGAGAAGAATTGCTTACAAACTGAGTAGCTTAATTCTGAGTGACTCCTGGAAAGAACTTGCCTGCAAGTACCTAGGGATAAAGTAGTGCATTTATTTCTTTTCTGTCATATTTTAAGTCCTTATTCAGATGAAATGTGACTTTCTCAAACTTCTGGCTTGCTCAGTGTTCCTTTGCAGCGTGGTTAACTTTAAATACAGTTCTCCTTTTGGCTTTGGTGAAACTTCAGCATGAACTTTATGTATGTGTTGTTGAGATTTCTTGGGAAGATTTTGTGGGCCTGTAAGACCTGTGCAGGTTATGTCAAAATATGTAAATGAGGTGTACTTATAGTCTGTGAGTGTTTCGGAGCAGGAATGGGGCAGTGAAGTGTAAGTCTGAATCTCTTCTTGAGGGAAGTTACCTTTGTGTTAGTATAGTGGTGGATAGTGCAGAGCAATCCTATTGTTAGTCCTGTTTCATTGTTAATTCTGCTGTTATCCTCATATAGGAACAGCCCCTCCTGTATGTGAGACAAAAGACATAAACTAAACAAGATTTTTTTACTGTGTCTTTATAGTAGAGTGGCAGAACAAATGTACTTGCTATGATTTAGTTAAGAAGATAGTTTGTTAAATCATTGCTTGAGGCTTCCTATTTTAGACCCTTACAGTAAGATGAAAAAATCTGAGGTGAGATTTTTTTAGGCAGTCTTTTTAGTGCTTATTCTTTGGCTATTCAGGACTATATTATATATTCATAATCATTAATTCAGAAAGGAATAATTAGGGAAAGAAATAGGTCAAAAGTTACTAATATAATGGGGTTTAAATATCATGATCAATATTGGAAGGACTAATATTAATTAGGGGGAAAATAAACAGTCATATTTTATTATTGATAAGTCCCTACCTGCACAAACTTATCTTCTAATGTTGGTTAGGGCTCAGATGAAAATTACATCCTGCTTGTGTATTCAATGTTTTCTGATCACATCACAATTACTTTCTTACTCACTTTTAACAGCTTCGGGAATTAAACTTCATTAAATCTCTCTGTCTTTTATTCTCAGCATGTTAGTCAGAATTTCTTTGCAGGTTTGTATGCGAAGTGTGTCTGCAAATATTGTCTGTTAGTGATCCTAGAATTGCCTTAAACAGAAACAGTTCAGCTATAAGAAAGCAAATTTTAATACAGGGTTGCTGACATCTGAGCAGAACAAACCAACTCCTCCTGAGCCCTTCTTTCCTGTGCTGTGGAGTACCTGGACTTTTGTAAAGCTTTTGACACCATTTCTCACAGTATTGTGATTGAGAAACTGGCTGCCATTGGCTTGGACAGGCACAGCCTCTGCTGGGAAAAAAATGTCTGGATTGCCGAGCCCAAAGGGTGGTCTGAAATCCAGTTGGAAACCGGTCATGAGTGGTGTTCCCCAGGGTTCAATGATGGATCCAGTCCTGTTCAATATCTTTATTAATGATCTGGACGAAGGCATTGAGTGTACCCTTAGCGGGTTTGCAGATGACACCAAGCTGGGTGGCAGTGTTGATCTACTTGAAGGAAGGGAAGCTCTGCAGAGGGATCTGGACAGGCTGGATTGATGGGCTGAGACCAATGGCATGAGGTTTAACAAGACCAGATGCTGAGTCCCGCACTTGGGACACAACAACCCCATGCAGTGTTACAGGCTTGGGGAAGAATGCCTGGAGGAGAAGGACCTGGAGGTGTTGGTTAACAACTGGTTGAATATGAGCCAGCAGTGTGACCAGGTGGCCAAGAGAACCAATGGCATCCTGGCCTGTATCAGAAACAGCTTGGCCAGCAGGACCAGAGGGATCATTGTGCTAATTTAGAGACTTTGAGCACCTGATGACAGGCCTTGTGTGTAGTTCTTTAATACATTTTTTTATCTGAATGACTGGTATGCTGTACCCCATCTATTATAGCAATATAACCAGCTTTCATAAACACGTGTGATTAAGCTGTCTCTATACAAGCATGCCTATAAATAAGATACACTTAGGGTAAAATTATCCATTGTTATTTCCCTGTGGTAGACCCAGCTAAGCTACAGTATTTTCCTTATTTCTAGTTTTTTTAAATACTAATAAAAAAAAGTAAGATGTCTTGATAAACTTACTATGTTACCATAACATGTTACAGAACAACTTCACATGCTTAGAATAAGTATATCACTGGATATAATGATTCCTGACAAGGGAAGTTTTTCAAAAGATTCTGTGGTTTACTGATATGTATCCTGGAAATTTCAATCTGCTGACATCTAAACAAGGAGAACAGTTTGAGCAGTACACCAAACCTCATGAAGTTCACTGCATTGTGAAAACCTAAGGCTGTAGCCCTGCAAGAACTTTAACATATATGTATTATTCTTCCCCTATGGGATCTCATCTGTTGGAGGACATGCAGGAAGCAAATTACATCCCTGCCTAAATGGAGGCAAGGGTGACGCTGTATCTTCACTTGTTGTTTGACCTCTTCTTAAGTTTGTCAGTATTATTCAAAATAAATTTATTTATAAAAGGTAGACTTGGAAATTTGGAAACAGATATTTGTCATGATGTCTTTACAAATCATGGTTTCCAATGATAGACATTGGAATGTATGCTGTCATGCATAAGGTTCAGTTCCTAGAATCACAGAATCTTAAGTTTCAGTTACTTGCTTTTGATGAGATATCGTACTGTAACAGTTACTGTATTAACCAAAAAGTAAATCCGGAGTCTCTACCAGAAAAATAGTGTTGGAACTGCTGTATGTGTAAATGCTTGTCAGAAATAGTGCACACTTCAGACCTGAATTCTGCTTAAACTCAAACATCGAAGCTTATGAAAAGTCCTAAATTTATCCTTTTTGTAGAAAATACTACTTTTCATGACTTAAAACTGCTAGCAACATAATAAGTCCTATCCTTATTAGTCTAATTCTTTCTTTCCAGCTGTAACCTCTATCAAAACAAGAGTCTCTGTTCTCAGCTGTTAGAGAAACAAAGCGAGAAAAATAGACTAGGGGAGAAGAAAGAAATCAATATTGACACCGTAGAGGGAATTTAAAGTGTCATTTAAACTGGTAAAAAAAAAATTATGTCCTATATCAGTAATTTGTGAAGTAGAAGAAGAATGTCTTACAAGATCTGCAAAAATATCACTGTAGGCTGTTCTGTTTGCTTACTGCAATTTTATTAAAATTCTCACAGGCTAAGACAGTGCTACAGTGCAGTAATATTAGATTTTATGCTCTGTTTTATAGCTGAGGTATTCCAGAATGCTTTGCAGAGAAGAGTAGAAAAGGTATTATGGCAGAACAAAACATACAAAAGAGCAACTGCCTCTTAACCTTGTGTAAGTCAACTAAAACTTTAATTAAAAGCAAGCACTGGCTTCAAGTTAATTGAAAGTTGAGAAAGCCACCTTAATGCGTTCAAAAATATGCCACTTGGGCACTTTCTCTTTAACCTTTCCTTCCCCCTTACGATCACCAACTAAATAGTGCTTAATGTAGCTACTAAACAGCAGCAGCTTTTCTCTGTTAACATTCTTTGTTAAAGGATTGTTACTCAGTAAAAGCTGTTCAATTCTAGTTACCCTAATAACCACAACTTTTGTTCCATTCTATATATTCAGCTGAAATGTGTCGGTTGTTCCAGTTTCACTGCTAGTAAAAGTTGCAGTAATTTTCTCCAATTCAGTGTGACAGGTTCAAGAATGGCATTTTCTGCCTGAAGCACATGTGCTTTCAAATAATTACAGCACCTTGCTACTGCGCATACCACAAAACTTCAGTTAAAGTAGTTAAACATAGTATGGTGGAAGTTTCTTTACAGTAGAACATCTGATATATCCTAAGAGCTCACTGCATTTTGTGGATTGTCAACTAAGTGAACAATTATAATGTAAAACCAAAATGAAACAACACAAATAGATCTTGCACTGGGTTATTCTTGCTTTGTTATTTTGACAAGAGTACCCTTAGTTGTTTTGACTTTTGCTGTAGAATCTGTAGGAAAGAACTTCTTCACCTTTGTCAGGTGACTTGGGTGGTGTTTAAACACTTAGAGGTACTTCTTTTCAGAATGAGGGCAAAAAGAAAGACCAATAGGCTTTAATATTCTCTTTTTTGAGGTCATTAGCCTTACTATAGTTTTCAATTAAATACGTATTTAGGCGAGGAATTTGTGAGAAGTCAAACCCAACAACGTCTTTTTCTCCTCACTGCATAGATTGCAAAGCTGTGAACTCATACGGGGCAGAGAATGACTGCTGGTACCATAGCTGCATACAGAAACAGACATTGAAGGGTTACTGAGATTGCTAAAGGACCAGCAGCTACCACAACTGTTGGAAAGAGAGAGATGGTATCTGTACTAGGGTGGCCTCGAGCAGTTCAGTAGTTCAGAGTTTTCTATTAGCAAGACATGGAAGTTTTGGCCAATGAAGATTGTATCCTACTTCATGGAAGCACAGGGATCTGTCAGTTGTGTTGCCTGAAAAGGCTTTGTAAATGAGTGTTAAAAGTTGTCTTAAACTGGTGGAGCTCAGGATGGTCATTTGATGGTCCTCGCAATAACTCTCTGCCTCATAACAACTTGATGGCATCAGGCTTCTGTTTCCTGGCAAGAAGAAATTAGATCTGTCCATTTGAACCACTTGATAAAGCCTTTGCATGTGTCTGCTCTAATAGGCAACTGATCCTGCATAACACTGAAACAAGATGTGGAGGTCCTCTCTTTCTGACAGTAAGACTGGTTGTACCATAGCGACTGAAGGTGACATGAGGTTAGTGCGTGTGGGTAGGGCCTGCTCACTTTCTATATTTTATCAGTATACCACCATATATTGATACCTGGGAAAGACGTAGTTATGAGGCATTTATAGGGTGGAGGGGCAAGCTGACAAGGCAAGGGCCTCCTAATCCTAGCTGGCAATCTACATAATTAAAGCAAAAACAGCGCGTGTCTGTTTCTCTTGAACCTGAAGACACACTTATAGTCCAAAAGTGTTGTGATAATTAAATGAAGTGAAATATTAAAGCCCAGGGCCAAAAGACAAAGCCATGTATCTGCTTTCCCCACAAGTTTCTGATGTTTGTGTGGCTCCCTCCCTCCACGCTACATAGTATGTGTGAATCATTTGTGGGTATAACTGGTATAGTCCAATGTCTGAAACTGTTCATGGCTGACTGGAATGCAGAAATTACAGTGGTCATGTCTGTAAGCTTTATCTGCTTTCATTGTTCATTCCTGAATCTTTAGCACTGCAGCAGCAACAGGGTCACCCTCGTGCCTAGCTCCAGTTCCTCAAGAGGAAGTAAAAAGAAGACTGAACAGGGCCTTCTCCACTTCTAATCCCCAATCACGTTATTACCCAGACAAGGCTGGAGAGGTTTTTTGAGTGAATGCTCTGAAAAGATAGAAAAGATGAAATTATTTATAATGTCTATCAGTAGATTTATGTCTCAAGCAAGTTTTTATCCAGGAATTAACACCTTGATACCTAGTTTTAGACTTTAGATTTAACACAGGTCAGAGAAAATAAAGTAATCCTTGTAGCTTCTTTGTTCAGAGATGTAACACTGATGGCGTTTATTTAAAATCAACCTTTTTGGAAATTGCCTTAGATTTGGAAATCTAAGACCTAATGGGATATTTTACAAGTCATAGAATGATTTAAGTTTGAAGGGACCTTAAGGATCTTCTATTTCCAATCTCTGTTATTGAACAAAACCAATCCTGCTTGTATCTGCAGATACGTATGGAATTTTGTTGCATTATTGCAAAGTTGGTGGCTGAAATGTTAATGCGTAGCAATAGTATCATGTTCAATAGCTCCTTCAGCTATAGTCACAAAGAGAACCAACATTTTGAGGCTGCATGATTTTATATACTAATCTGATGTTGTCCAAATAGTTGTAAAGGTGTACAGGTCAAATTTGTCTCAATACTCATTCTGAAAAACAAGAATCAAACGAAACTATTTCTATCTCCTGTTCATGGTGAAAGTGCTTTAACATTCCTTATGTGATGTTAACACCTATTCTACTTATGTCTTTTTAGAGCGTCATGCAAAAGGTCTCACTACCAGTGCTCCTCTACACAGCTGGACATCTAAAAATAATAGGAAATGACAGAAGAATTAGGAAAAGCCATCCGATGATTATGGATGTTTTTTAAATATTAGATTTGGCTTGGACACTTTTTTTTTTTTTTAAGAGGATGCTGTGTAATGTGTAGAAGTGCACTTAGTTTTAATTCTGTCATCCCAGTCTTAAAATTATGTACATTTTAACTGCCTATATGACAGCTCCTTAAGTTGGTGTATATTTGCCTTTGTCTGAGGGGGTATAGTTTTTCCCTACAGTTAGCAAAGTATAGACAAAAATAAGAAGTGAAGTGGCTACACTCTGGGGTAGCATTTATAGTTCTTCCAATTACAGAAATAAGTTAGTTTGTGAAACATCAGTTAAAAAGTTGAGCAATATGGAATAAAGAAGTTGTGCAGTACCTACTTCTCTCAAAAAGCTTACTTGCTATACAGTTTCAAGATTGCCTATTTTAACTAAAAGGATTTTAAGGGACACTGCAAATGTAAAGGAATATAAGCTAAAACACATACCCTTGTCAATAGAAGCTCAGCCTGACAAGACTTCTAAAACAAGTGACTTCTACACAGGTTCTGTGTATTTATGGTTCCTTGTTTGGATTTTTGGTTGCCTGGTGGAAATAAAAGTAAAGAAACACTCAATTTAAAAAATAATAATTTAGGTGTTTTAATATGACTTTTAACTGAAATGTAACTCACTTAAACACTTTGTGTCAAAAAAATATTTTAGTAGCATAGTGGTGGAATACTCTGACCACAGTACAGTCAAGAATTGTCCCCAAAATTTTTCTGGTTGATCAGTACTTAGCTATGACTATTGCAAGAACTGTTCTTTTTCCTTGAATCCTTGGGAAAAACTTATGCTAGTGATACGGCGTAGGAAGGAAGAGGGTTAGTTGGGAAAAAATATGGGAGAAAGGTCTAATGAGATTTAGTAATTATGCACTAAAATGTCATATTATATTCGTTGTAGGTAAAAAAAAGCTATGCAAGTAGAAAAAGCATTTCTATGTTGTCATACAAAATGAGAGGCTTTGAGCAGGCTATTAGCATTGAGGAATAAGATCACGCAGCTCCATGATAATATCAACTTGTTGCTAGGCAGCATATCAAAAGCAAATTAAATACTAGGAATTATTAGAACAGGCATAGAGAACAAAACAGGACATAATCATGACAATGTATAAATTATGTTACTCAACTTGTGGGTGAGCATCATGTGCAGCTCTTCTACCACCTCAAAATAGTTACATTAAAGCTGGAAAAGGTTCAGAAAAGAGCAGAGGGGATGATGGAGTAGATTCTCTGTAAGGCACAATTAAGTAGACAAAAAAGAAATTCTGAGAATGAGTAAATCACTAGAAGTGCAGCAAGGACAGACGGGGATGGACAAGAAGATGAATCAAGGAACTATCAATTGAACCCAGCAGGAGCCAGGTTCAAAACAAACTAGACAAAGCACTTCACATGGTGGGCAGTAAAGACTGCCAAAAGACCCTGAGGGCACAAGAACCTGATGGTGCCTGTGGAAGCCTAGATGTATATCTGGAAAAGAGATACACTGCATGCTGGTATATACACAAATTACTGCACAAGAAATCAGAAGTGGTTAGAAAGTAGAGTACAAAGGCAGAGGGCAGAATTTTTTATGCTTGATCTGTTTGTTTGTTTTGTTGTTGTATGTAACTTATGGCCAGTTGTAGAGTTACAATGCAGACCTGTGCTGAAATGATAACTTGACAAGTTTAGCCTTGTCCCTTAGCCTTCTCTGTTTTATCATTACAAGGATAAGCAAATTTTTGCAAGTGTCTGATAGTCATGTAAACTTTTTGACATTTCTTTTAATACGAAAACATATCACCATAAATCTGTAAACTCCCATTCATTTGTCTCAAAAAATATTCAAAAAGCATTAAATAATATACACCTAAGAGAAAGCATGGCTTTGGCTGTACAATTTTCTTCCCCTTACAAGAAAACCTATTTCTCACTAGAACTACAGTGCTTTGAAATCCCTCTGTCAGAAGAAAAAAAAAAAGAGATTTCTCAGTTATATTAATATGTTTATTGAAATATGAATATGAATTGTAGAACTGTGAGATGGAGGAATCGTTCTTTGGATACCAGTTCTGTACTGGCAGTTTGATAACTGTGATTCCATAGCACTAATATTCAAAGGATGTTTGCGAAAGAAGATGGAACACGTTCTATAAAAGGAAACCTGTTTTTTTTTATGGAAACTTTGTTTCCATATACAGATAGTAATTTGGAAGATGTTCCTGCTCTTCTTTACTGTGCAGCCAGATTTGGATTAAAGAACCTTGCAACATTTCTACTCAATCGCTCTGAAGCCATTTGGGCTTACAAAATAACCAACAAACACGGAAATGATCTGCTTTAGAAACAAGGGCACAGGGAAATAAGAAAATTAATCAAGGAATTGTCGATTAGTTCATATGCTTTTTCATATGTCATCTGCAACTGGGGAACTACGATATTGTATTGTTGAGATTCGATAGCACCTCCTCTTGTAAAGCCAAGTACGTTTTACTGCTTCTATCTCAAAATATTATGTCCCTGTCTCAGAAAGAGGGGTCAAAATGAGGTACAGCCACTTTCTTTTTGCACTGTTGCAATGGAAATAAGAGTTTTTGTGCTGCTTGAGTTTTAGGCATTAGATGGAAGGAGAACAGTGAATCACAAGTCCCTCATGTGGCCAAGTTGGATTGGTGCTTTCAGAGCCAAAAATGTTTATATTGTAAGTAGCCTATCCCAAAGAACTCCCAGAGTAGGAGACAAAGACTTCTTTAGAAGACCCTTTGAAAGTCACTCTGAACTCTCTTAGCACTACGACTCTTCAGCATTTAACAAAGTGTGGTTGCACTGCGTTGGCTGTCTGATCCAGGAGGAAGGCTAAATTTTACCATCCTTCATTAGATGCAGTAAACCTTTCTTCAGCTGGGCATGCAGGAGGGGTTTTGGGCAATAGTTGCCTTTCTATGTGAAACATAATAATAGAATATGGGGCTGTGCAAACTATTGTCAATAAAATCTAACAGAATTGGCAGTATAAAAAGAATACCTTAACCTATTTTAAACCTTTATTGAACTAATTATAATATGAGCAGAGATGATAATTCTTGGCTGTGGGAATAAAGCTAAATATGGGAAAAGAGGAAACCTGCAAGTTTTCTGAATATCGTCCTTCCCTGTAGGCTAGGTACAAGGAAAAGCAAATTCAGTGAAGTTATAACACACACAGATGCCTGTAGCAAGCTGCTCATGAGAAAGGAATGCAGTCACCATGGAGAAAGAACTGATCCTGACCAAAAACAGTATGTTATGCCTTGCTGTGATAGAGACTAGGGTGCTGGATGGTGGCACAACAAGATTCCTTTATAAGAAATGGGCATTGTGTCCAAGCATCCAAGAAGGTAACTGCGTATTTCCTACTAATTGCAGTTGTTGCTCTGGCAGTCTTGCTCTCCAGTTGACCTGAATTTATTATATCATTACAATATGATTATAATACTAAAACACACCTCCATGCCGAAGGCTGGCAGCCTCCTCCCTGCCTCTGAGGCAAATCACTCCCATGGCCACTCCTACTGGGCACGCGCAGTCAAGTTTTGGCATATGAAGCGAGGACTTTTCCTACACCAATCAGGAGAGGTTAATGTAATGACTTTAGCCACACAAGCTCCACATGAAACTCAGCCTTAAAAGTGTAAGTTGAGATCAGCTGACTGGTTGGACACTGTTTCCTCCCCTCTCCCCCCCCCCATTTGGGGAACTTTGTGTTATGTGCAATACATACATTAACCTCAAGATAATTATTAGTATCTCTCTATACTTTGGTCTTAACTACATGTTTCTTACCTGCATATTGCTCCTATCTGTGCTCCAGTGTCTGACTATATATTTTTTTAATGTATTTTTGCAAACAGAACCTTATCCCCAGCCATCACCAAACTCTTATTTAGTTATGAATTGTTATAGTAGAATTGTTGTAATAAAATTTACCTTTTTTTGCACATAAACTATTCTCAGGAATTTTACTAACTGTTAAGACAGACTTAAAGGGAGGTTTTGGTTCACACTCAGCAAGCTAGACAAGGTTAATTGTCTTTGCGAGATTCCTGGTGACAGTCCACGTAAAGCAATACCTAGTGAGCTGGGCAAGGTTACTTTGTTCTTGTGGTATTGCTAGTATGATCCAGTCACACCAGTCTGCAAATACGGCAAGATGGACAGCTCATTTTGTCCTTGCAAGATTGCTAGTAAAGGGTTAAGTAAGCTGGTAAACTCTCCCTTTGAATTCTCTCACATTCTAACTTAAATTGTGACATTGACCCAGTGGTTTTAAAGCCTAGAGAAAATCATATATTGAAAGAAAGCCAGGATGTGAACATTGACATAAGTAAGTATATGTTGTGAAGACCTGGCACAGCTTTGCTGATGAGGAGAGAGGAGAGCTGTTTGTTTTTTGTCAGGCTCCAAATTCACAAACAAATAGAAAAAAAAAACAGACATGGAGGAGAAAGTACAAGGAGTGAGAAAGCCAGAACTTTCACTTTTCTGTTAGCCAGTCATCTTGATGTAACCATGGACAGACGTAAGACCAAAGATAGCATTTGAAGGAACATACGATAATAACTGTGTAGGCTCTACAGGGCAAAATGTTTTACATGACTAAGGAGGAAACTGCAAGAAATATAAGGGGTTTAATGCAGAAAGAGATAAAAGGAACAGAAACACCGGCTGACTGAGGTTAGTTATTAAAATCTTATAGCAAAAACATAGGGATTGGTGAAGTTATTTCTTTGATAGAGTTGACATTTCATGTAACAGTGAAGGAAAGGCATTGTGGAAACTGAAAACAAGTTTACTATGATCAGTGTTGAACTATGAAGATGGCCTTAGTGGTGCTTTATGAACTTTTTTTATTTCATTGAGTTCAAGGGGAAGAAAATTGCAGACCCTAGAGGCTGAAAGTAAGGCATTCTGGCACTGGTCAGGATGCTAAATGAGAATATGCCGTTTTAACTTTGTTGTTGAGCAGCTATTGATAGAGGCTCTGAAAACCCTGAGGGTGGGAAAACATATGCAGAGCAGGTATTTCTTCTCTTCTAACACCATTAAAGAAAGTTCTATGAGCTAATTGAGGGTGTGATATTGCGTCCTTTTTGAAGTGATGGAATATTTCCTTGTATTTACTGGACAATTAATCTGATGAGATCTCAAAAAAGCTGTAGAGCCTTTTTTATTGATGGAACACAAAGGGATTTTGTACTACAGAGTTGATTCTTTTACCTCAGTTTTTTATACTGTAGTTGAGATCAGATTTAAATGAAGAAAATATACATGCTATGCATAAAGGATTGGTAAGAGCAGAATAAATAAGGTGGTATTTAATTCAGTGAGATACCTAGATTTCCAATATGGTCATATGGGTTGAAGAATTGAGCATGGAAACAGTTTCCATGGCTAGTTTGTAATTTTTAATGGAAATGGCTAATTCTGTAGGACGCATTTTTTTACCCTATTGTCATAGAAACTCGCTCTCTACATTTCAGACAATTTTTTGTTGTGTGCCCCACATGGGACTGGAGGCTTCAGAATATGTGTATTTTCTTTTTATCCGTGGATTTATAATGTTAACTCTGACTTTATACAATGCAATTTTGCATTAAAACAGTTCCTTCATGGTACATACCCACTATTGTTTGCGTGTAAACAGTTAACAATAGTTGTTCTCTGCTCATGGTGATTGCTCTCCCAAGCCTGAATACTTATACATAAAAATAACACCATGCATGGTCTGGTTAGGACACGCAGTTGTGCCACCCATTTTCAGTTGATTCAGATGGTGTGGTCTACTAATGCAACACAAGTAAAAAAGTCTGCCAAATGTGTGATATGGTATTTTAGAAATGTTATCTCCAACGGCTGGAAGAAAAATGGCTTATTTGTGTTCCCTGTAATAGGGCACTTAAGAACAAAAACACTTACTGTAACTTCTGTAATTGATGGGAATGTGGAAAATAAATGTTTGCATGGCTCTGAGCCAAGCAGAATTTAGTTTAACCATGTTCCAGGAACTTCCCGTTACAGCTGGAGTATTGAAATTGCTTATTATTACAGTAGAAGTGCTTTTACACTTGGTATACCTCTCACTGTTTTAAAATTGTTACCTGTTTTTTTTTACCATTCCTTTAAGGAAAAGCCCCAAAAATATACACAGTAGTTCATCACTTCTATCTTAAGGAGCAATAGAGTTCCAGAAAAATTATTGTATCAAAACATTTGTTCAATTTGTCCAGAATCCTGGAAAGTGCCTTTCATTCACCTGTCTGGCAGAGAACCCTTAGGGGAATAATAACTTCCTAAGATGCTTAGAGAGAGTGAGAGGGCAGCAAAAGAAGTGGCAACACCACAGCTACTATTTCTACCTCCAAGGCTGCTTGCCATGCAGCCCTCTTTGGTGGCCAATGAGCAGATCTGTGTTCAGGGTTTTTTGGTCATGTAGCTTTGCTGGTAAGGCCCGTCAGCTCCCATGCCCAGTAAGCTTATTGGAGAGGTGCTCAGGACTCTGTTGGCAAAAGTAATCTTTAGGAGCTGGTTATCTTGCACACTGGGTCAGCTGTTTGGCACAAGTTCCCTGTCCTTGTTTAAAGGAAAAACCTCTTTTCTGGAACTGGACACCAGTACTGTGCAGAGTGTTACAGTCACAGAAGGCAGATCCGGTGTGCATAGAATCATCAATCCACAAAACGGGCTGCAAGGAGGACCCAGGCAACTATAGGCCTGTCAGCTTGACCTCAGTGCCTGGCAAGGTCAAGCTTGATCTGCCTGGAACAGATCATCCTGAGTGCAATCACACAGCACCTTCAGGATGCTGACATGGGATCCGACCCAGCCAGCACAGCTTTATGAAGGGCAGATCCTGTCTGACCAACTTGATTTCTTTCTATGATCAGGTAACCCGCCCGGTGGATGAAGGGAAACCTGTGGATGTAGTCTATCTGGACTTGAGCAAAGCCTTTGACACTGTCTCCCATGGCATACTCCTGCATAAACTGGTAGCCCGTGGCTTGGACAGATGCACTCTCAGCTGGGTTAAGAACTGGCTGGATGGCCAGACCCAGAGAGTGCTGGTGAATGGGGCTGCGTCCAGCTGGAGGCCGGTCACTGGTGGTGTCCCCCAGGGATCTGTGTTGGGTCCGGCTCTGTTTAACATCTGCATTGATGATTTAGATGAGGGGATTGAGTCTATCATAAGCAAATTTGCAGATGACACCAAGTTGGGAGGAAGTGTCGACCTGCCAGAAGGCAGAAGGGCTCTGCAGAGGGACGTTGATAGGCTGGAGAGATGGGCTGAGTCCAACGGGATGAAGTTCAACAAGGCCATGTGCCAGGTCCTGCACTTTGGCCGCAACAACCCCATGCAGTGCTACAGGCTGGGGACAGAGTGGCTGGAGACCAAGTCAGGTGGAAATGTACCTGGGGATATTGATTGACAGGAGGCTAAACATGAGCCAGCAGTGTGCCCAGGTGGCCAAGAAGGCCAATGGCATCCTGGCCTGCATCAAGAATGGTGTAGCCAGCAGGGCGAGGAAAGTGATCCTTCCCTTGTACCCGGCACTGGTGAGGCCACACGTTGAGTATTGTGTTCAGTTCTGGGCCCCTCAGTTCAAGAAAGATATTGAGGTGCTGGAGCGGGTCCAGAGAAGAGCGACGAAACTGGTGAAGGGACTTGAGCACAAGTCCTATGAAGAGAGGCTGAGGGAGCTGGGGTTGTTTAGGCTGGAGAAGAGGAGGCTCATTGCTCTCTACAACTATCTGAAAAGAGATTGTAGACAGGTGGGGGTCCGTTTCTTCTCCCAGGCAACCAGCAACAGAACAAGAGGGCACGAGCTTCGACTCTGCCAGGGAAGGTTTAGGCTGGATATCAGGAAAAAGTTCTTCACAGAACGAGCAATCAGGCATTGGAATGGCCTGCCCAGAGAGGTGGTGGATCCACCATCCCTGGAGGTTTTTAAAATAAGACTGGATGGGGTACTTAGTGTCATGATCTAGTAATCATGAGGACATTGGACAAAGGGTTGGACTTGATGAACTTGGAGGTCTCTTCCAACCCAGATGATTCTATGATCTCCCTGGCATGCTGGGAGATGATCTCCTGAATTGGGCCAAAGCAAAGTGCAGCACAAGGGAAGATGACATAACATGTTGGCATGGTTCTGCTGGTACAGCTGTGTGAGCGGGAGGCAGGCAGGAGATTTCCTCCTTTTAGTACTAGTGTTATATTCAAGGTCATTAAATGCTGAACATCATGCCCTTTAAGAACCTGTATAAATATGTACTTCTACAAGTGATAGTGTCTGCCTTCTCTGCCAGAAATCCTGCATTTCAAACGTTCCTTGAAAATGTCTCGTTTGCACTGAGTGAACTCTGCAAGATGCTAAAATGCATAAAACCACCTAAATGGTGGTTTTCCAATTTCTACATGTTTCATTATTGTTTAGATGCAGTAATCCCCTCTTTTATAGCATAAAACTGGATGCAGGAGGAACAATAGCGACAAGCTTAATGCCTTCTTTGCCTCAGTAAGGCACTATATTCTCTGGGTACTCAGCTTCCTGAGCCAGAAAACAGGGAGGGGGAGCAGAAACAAAGCTCCAGTGATCCAAGAGGAAGTGGTTAGAGACCTGCTCAGCCAATTGGGCATTCACAAGTCTGTCAGGCTGGAAGGGATTCACTCAAGGGTATTAAGGGAGCTGGTGGAGGTGCTCAACAGAACCCTTTCCATCACCTACCAGCAGTCCTGGCTGACTGGAGATGTTCCACCTGGCTGGAGGCTGGCAAATGTTACATCCATTTGCAAGAAGTGTTGGAGGGAGGATCCAGGGAACTACAGGCCTTTCAGCCTGACCTCATGCCAGGGAAGGTCATGGCGCAGATCATCTCTTGAGTGTTATCACACAGCACACACAAGACCACCAGGTGTACAGGCTTGGTCAACATGGGTTTACGAAAGCAGGTCCTGCCAAACTAAGTTCATCTCCTTTTAAAACAAGCTTACCCACTTAGTGGATGAGGAAAAGGCTGTGGATGTGGTGTGTTTGGACTTCGGTAAAGCTTTTGACACTGTTTCTCATAGTATTCTGCTTGAGAAACTGCCATTAGCCTGGAGAAGCATAACCTCTGCTGGGTAAAAAATTGGCTGGATGGCCAGGCCAAAAGAGTGGTGGTAAATAGAGTTAAATCCAGTGGAGGGCTGGTCATGAGTGGTGTCCCCAGGGCTCAGTGTTGGGTCCAGTCCTGTTCAATACCTTTACCAGTGGTCTGGATGAAGGGATTGAGTGTACCCTTAGCAAGTTTGCGGGTGACACTAAACTGACCACAAGGGTAGGGAGGCTCTGCAGAGGAACCTGGACAGGCTGGATCGATGGGCTGCAACCAGTGGTACAAGTTTCAACAAGGCCAACTGCCGAGTCCTGCACTTGGGACACAACAACCCCATGCAGTGTTACAGGCTTGAGGAAGAGTATCTGGAAAGCTGCCTGGAGGAGAAGGACCCGGGGGTGTTGGTTGACAGCCGGCTAAATATGAGCCAGCAGTGTGCCCAGGTGGCCAAGAGGGCCAATGGCATCTTGGCCTGTATCAGAAACAGCATGGCCAGCAGGACCAGGGGGGTGATTGTGCCCCTGTGCTCTGCACTGGTGAGGCCACATATTGAACACTGCGTTTAGTTTTGGGCCCCTCACTACGAGGACATTGAGGTGTTGGAGCACGTTCAGAGAAGGGCAACAAAGCTGGTGAAAGAGCTGGAGCCTTATGAGAAAGAGCCTTATGAGAAATGGCTCAGGGAGGTGGGGCTGTTTAGCCTGGAGAAGAGGAGGCTGAGGGGAGACCTTATCTGGTAGTCTACAACTACCTGAGAAGAGGTTGTGCCAAGGTGGGCATTAGTCTCTTCTCCCAAGTGATACGCGATAGGATGAGATGAAATGGCCTCACATCAGATAAAGGGACATTCAGATTAGACATCAGGAAAAATTTCTTCACTGAAAGGGTGGTAAGGCTCTGGGACAGCTGTCCAAGAGGTGGTTGAGTCACCATCCCTAGAGGTATTTAAAAGACAGGTAGATGATACGGTTGATAGATAGATATGGTTGGACTCGATGATCTCAAAGATCTTTTCCAACTGGAAGATTCTACGAGTCTACAAATTGCTCAGGAATATGGTTTAGTAGTGGACAGGTACAATTGGTCTTGACGATCTCAAAGGTCTTTTCCAACCAAGCAATTCTATGATGCTATAAAAAGAGTGATATGGAATAATATTCAGCAATATTATCCAAAATTTTTACTTTGTCTTGTGATTTTTTGTGATCTAGAACCAAGTACTTGAATATTTTCCATAAATGCTTTTAGGTTGAGTTACTTGAATCAAGTGTGTCAATTTAAAACTCATAAGAAACATTCAGTATGAATGCTGCCAGAAATCCTTGTCTCAGAGTATCTGAACAGGGGAAACAATGAGCCTTTTAAGTTTAGTTGATCCAGGTGATGGCTTAAACAGGCTGAAGTACTTTTGCTTTCCATTCACCACAGACTCAAAACTTATCTTCAGTCAGTTGTTACAGTACCTGTGACAGGTAGTACCTTGTAAAGCCACGGTAGTCTACTCAGCTATCTGTTTCAGATGTTTGTATTTTGCACATGCTCTGTCCTCGAAGGCTGCTTTGGCTCTAACTTGTTCTTGTCACCAGCTGTGGTCTTCTAAGCCTATGTAAAATTTCCTCCTCCAGAAAGTAAAATCACTTAAATGAAGTTCTTATCCAGCACACAAAGCAAGACTTTAAAAAAATGGATGAAAGAAAATTTCTAAGCATTAAGTGAGTAATGAGGGGAATATGTTGACTTTGTGACCTAACCATTTCAAACTGAAGGTTGCAATGATAGCCAGTTTAGGTATTTATGCTTTGGTATGGGCGTAATTCTTTGTTCCAGCGCTTTGGGTTGCTAATTTCTCCCTTCTTTTACTGAGAACTGTGCTGCTGAATGTGTTGTAGTCACCAATATCACCGTGTACCACTTGTACTATACATCACAGATTTTTAAGGAAAATACAGTTCAGGAAGTGTTTTACTGTTTGCTGAATGCAAATAACTTTTGATTGTTAGCTTTGGCCTTTAAAGCAGGTTCCTGGGGGTGACATAAATGTTATTGAAATTTAAAAATTGAAAGAGTCCTTCCATGTTGTTGCCACACAGTTGAGACAGCACAATTTCATTTTTATTTTTAAAATGTTCCAGAATTGGTTGCCTGAAATTAAGACAGAAAAGGCAGACTGATGAAGCTTTTTTTAACCTTGCCAAGGTCTGTGGCTGGGCATGTGACAATCCATGGCAGAACAGTGGACTGATGGAAGAATCTTCTTCCTCTGTCACTAGCAAAACTCTGTCCGCATCTCTTGCTTAATATAATTTTCTGTCTGCCTGCTTCAGGCTTCCCTTAGGCAGCTATTGAAAATACAATATGTATTTAATTCTACACATATTGGTGATATTCCTTCAGAATCGGATCAATTGAGACAGTGCTCTGGATAGACCTTTCACAAGAAACCAATTTTTTTCTAGAAGGGAGAGTAACATTAATGCCTTTCTAACTTTGTTGAAGTAAATACTACAAAGCCTAGATCTGTAATTACTGAGTTCACTGTTGTTATCAGTTCCCTCA
The DNA here is from genome assembly GCA_033556795.1 of Tapera naevia. Lineage (NCBI taxonomy): Eukaryota > Metazoa > Chordata > Aves > Cuculiformes > Neomorphidae > Tapera > Tapera naevia. Next base: position 6,578,088 of record JAUMJJ010000175.1, on the reverse strand, counting down.
GCAGCAGAGAGAAATATTATCATACAGGTTGTCATAATTTTCCGAGGTCATAAACTCAAAGCCTGTTTTATGGAAGACATGTGTTTTAGATATGCTGGAGGAGTGGGGAGGTTGTGTTTCTGAAATGGCAAACTGTACTTTTATAAATCTTAGAGAACTTAAAGGATACGCAGGGCTGTATGTTGGCAATTAATTAATCTTTGTGCACCTCTCCCCTCTCATCTCTGTCTTATTTTGAAGTGAACGGTTGAACCAGAATACAGAATTCATCCAAATACCTTCAAGTTGTTGAAAAGGAAAAAAATCTACAAAAACAACATATTGTGAAAATGGAGGGTAGTTTTCTATTCATTTTTTTTTTATGCAAAGAAGACTCTTACCTAGCTTTGTAGCTACGATCACCATATGACAATAAATGTTTAGACAAAAGGAATCCCTTCAACAGGAATTCCCATGATTTGCTAGGGAATTCTAGAAGCTCATCAGGAAGCTGCTTTTTAAAAACAGAATTGTAATTCTTACATTTATGTTTAACTTTTATAGAAATATGAAGTGTATGTGAGATAGCAGAGCTCCCCAGCATAAAAAATTGTACTTATGAATTTGGATACCATACCTTCCTGAGCTGTTAAATTTCTGCTAGGGAATGACCATGTGTAGAAAGATGAAGTGGGTATGTGTTAAAGAATTTTAAATTAAATTAATCTGATTGCTAACAATATTTGTTTAAGAACTTTAAGGGCTACCATATATTGAACTGGACAATGGCTCATTATTTTCAAATAGCCGGAAGACTATTGGAAACAGAAGAGGATTAGTCTGGTTTCTGAAATTAATGCTAACCCACTAGCGATTTTACAGTGAAGTCTGCTGGGATTTTATTCTTGCCACAACACTTTAATGTTCAGAAATATAGGTTACATGCACCCTTTGGTACACTGGAAGCTACTTAACTAAAATGAGTAAGTGAACGTGTTTTTTATACATTTTAGTGACAAATCAAATTCTTAAATGTCTCGAGGAATTGGAGCTAAGTCCTGTGAACTTCTACCAGCTGATATGCAAATGTTTTCCTATGGTATTTCTTGACTGGGTTCTCTTTCTTTTCCAGAATTGCTTGTGGAGGGTCTTCCCATTATTAGCTTGATTTCTTACATTTCAGATTTTTAGGGTGTTTAATATTTTTATGTTTACTGGCTGACAAGTTTTCGTTCTTCTCTTTTTCACATTTTCTCAGAAGGTCATGCTGCCTCTAAAAGTAACTTGCAGGCATATACTGCCTTTTGAGGTCAGACAATTTACGCTTTAGCCAAGAGATAAGGAAAACCATGGCTTAAGGAGAAAAGGCTAGACTTCTCATTTTTTAAAAAAATCAGTCATTACACCAAACATATTTTTGAAGTTTTTTGTGTAGGCTTATTCAGGCTAGAATCTTTTACCTGTACTGTAATTGAATCTTCAGTCATAACTATGTAATTGAGTAAAACCTTCTTTCAAAGAGAACAATAAATAGAACTGCAGATTTGGAAATCTTACTTCTGTATGACATGCCATGAAATTTGTGTGTAATTTACAATTAAGTAGGATAGCTCATTCCTTGGAAAAAATCTGGTAGTTTGTCTCATCTTTTGATATTCTGTAACTGCATCAGTGATGTGGTGGAAGTCAGTTATTTGCAATTCACTGTTTCAAAAGCCTTTACAATTTTTAAGGGAAACTTGAATGCTAATGGAATTTCAGGCAAAATGCTTGTGAATTGGAAGCAGGGAATAGGAGAAAAAGGGTTCTGTAAAGACACTTCTGTTCTTAAATGTACTTAGGATTGTAAAACCAAACTATTTCCAGAGGTTCTTCTGATTTTATAGACAGGACAGAATCAGCAAAGATAATTAGCTAAGAGACTTTTGGGGAAGGTAAGGGGCGGGCAGTGTCCAGTTTTTCAGAAGGCAGAAAAGAATCATCTGCATATTTTATCTGCACTATTAGGGTCTGAATTTGTTTATGAAAAAAAAATCAGCTAAGCTGTTTATATTCATGAAAAATGCAAATACAATACGGAAGTGAGAGCAGATAAAAGTTGTCATGTTATGTTGTTATGGAAATACATGTGTTCTGGCAGGTAAATATCTGTACTAGACTGAGGAGGTATTATAAGCTATACAGTAAAGATATGTAGAATAATGCCTGGTTTCAAAGTAAATGAGCTGCTTTCTTAATCTCTCTCATGGTATGTGAACAAACAAATCTGACATGAAATACTGTTCTGTATAAGATGTAGTTAAGATATCACTGAAGCTAGAGGCATGGGAAGGATAGAGATTTTTGTTTACTATTAAGAGCATTGCTTTCCTATATTTGAGAATATAAATTCTCCACCCCAATCTACAAATCAGTTCAATGAGCTTGTTCCCAGGAAGAAGCTACCCCATACCTGTCCATTAAAACAATGGAGTTTTTAGTGCCTTTCCATCATCTATCCTACACTGACTGTCCAATAACTGTATTATTATGTGAAAAGGTTGTCTTTCTTCTTCCTCAAATACAGGCGTCTTAGAAGCCCACACAATACAAAGGAAAAGGTGAAATTATCTAAAATCATCTGCTGTGTCTAGGTTTACCTCAGAAGGAAGAATTGCTGGGGCATTCCAAAGGAAAGGCTAGAAGCAAGTTTTGGGTCTTGCCTCTGTCAATTGGAGCAATTTGAAGCTAAATGTGTAACTGTCAAAAAGCAGGTTTACCTTGATCTAGTGTATGCCCTCAGTAAGGTTATCTGAAGGATGCCCTTTGGCTGCCTCCCAGTGATCTGGAAAGAATCAAACATCTGTCAAGTTGTCGAGCACAAAGAAAGATAGCATATCAACAACACCTTCCTTCAGCCCCTCAGAAGGGAAAAATAAGAAAGGAATAAAACTCTAATAAGGGCTTTTCAGCTTCATGGAAGAAAATGAAGGAAAGTTAGGAGGGGAAAGGAACTGTTCAAGGTATTGCAATAAATAAAATCCATGATCCAAAACCACCTACCTTTTCAGTGACATTCTGAGGTCTGAAGAGTGCTTTTTGATCTCAAAACACTGAGAAAAACTAGGTAGAGGTGGAAGAATTAATGTGTAAATTTAGATAAGAAGCTTGCTATATACTTAGCAATCTGAAGGTTCAGAGCGCTGCACAGGCCTAATGATGACTAACCAGACTTTCTTACAGCTGTAATTTATTGCTTAATTAGAAAAATTGTCATTAAGCTATACATCAATACAATGACCATTAGAGAAAGGCATTTCTCAAAGCTACCAAATCTGTTATATGAAACTGCTAAAGAAAATCCATTTTGGCCCTGCATGGTATTAGTTCTGTTTAACACAGCTATGCAGAGTCTCAATTTATAATTCTGTCTGAGGACCCTACACAGAAGGCACATTCTGTTTTGCCTTCTATTCTTCTTGCCCCCATATACTGTTCTACACTAAATGATGCACTTCTTCATTGCCAGGACTCTAGGGTGTCTAGTAATAATCATTTCCATTTCTTATGTTTGGTAGAAAATTAAAAATTATTTCTGAGTTCCCACAATCTACCAAACTCAGAATACTGTGAAGCGATCGACATATATATGTTCTCTTTCATGAAAAAAAACAATATGCTAATAGATTACTTTATGATACATGTTTAATAACCATCACAGTAACTATAACTGAAATTCTGTGTTGTGTCTGTAATAGACATCGGCAGTCTTCCTCAGCTTCATAAGCTACATGCAAAAATCTTCACGCGGCTGGCAGCAGTAGTATATGTATGTCAAAGGTTTGGGAGTTGTTCTCAGCCAGAAGATGTTAATGTTTCTCTACAGCTCTTACTGTGAGCATGAGGCATATAGCTGGATCTTAGCACTCTTGGATGATGCCAGTCTTATGAGCTACATCAGGGTGATTTCATTTGCTCCTGAGATTTCGGATTATTTTTCTTCCTTGAAATATTAGAGAACTGCTTAAGACCTGTAGTTGGTCACTTGTGACCTTCTGAATTCCAGCTGTATTCATCTGCTGTTAATAAATACCGCTTTCTGAGAGCCACAAGAATGAAAGTAGGCAAGAAGTTTTCCTGCCATATGGAAAATGCTAGCAAGTTCTTTTTAGGCTACCTGGGAAAAAGCAAAAATAAGTATCTGTATCAGGCACGGAATACAATAGATGTGATTCCTAATTGTATCACATAATCAAACCTTCTAAGATATTTTTTTAATGAGATTATATATTTTTAAAAATACTTCCAGTTGATAGCTTGTATTGTTTGACATGAATGGGTCAAAGGACTGAACAAAAGTTTTCATGGAGGTTTTGTATGAATCCAAGGTGCTTTCCAAATTAATTGAAGTCATGTGTTGCAAGGAAAAGATGTTAAGCATGACAAAATCTGGCACTGTTATATAAATCTACAGTCATTTCTGGCCAGCTTGTCTTGGGGACGCCTGTCATCACTGACAACATTTTCAGAGAAGTTATAACTGCAAGAACTAGTGATTTTTATAGATTTCTTTTTTCCTATCTCCAGAAAAGCTAAATACGACAGATCCAGGTGTAGATAATGCAAAGAGAAGGATGATATTTCTTACTAGGTTTTCAGTAAAGTTACAAAGAAACCAGTGTGAATACATAATACATTGGGACTGCATTGTGTGTGTTGTAGCTCATGTAGTATGATATGTTCAGTCAGAGCTCGGTGAAACAAGCTGCTCTCCAACCCTTAACTGTGAATCATTACTGACGAACAAATAATGCACAATGCCAGGAGCAAAATGTAGTACATTGTTGAGGCAGGATTAAACTAGGAGGAGTTGATATAAGACTTACTGGAGTTGAAATCATCTCTAGAAAGGTGGTAAGAAACTCAGTGGGCTACTCTTGAACAAAGCCATCCATTCCATAGAGTATAAATAACATACTCTAGGCATAAATGAACTAATCCGTACCTGCAGTTTCAACTACCTCATAAAGCAGAGGTGAAAGAGGTAAAGAGATTTGAACAGAAGATATAGGGATCTGCACTTACTTGGACCTGAAAATTTGTTCTGGGAGTTACTTCTAATCTGGCTTTTCCCACCAGCAACTGAAGATCATTTGGGCTGAAAACATACATTGGACAAGATATGCTGATCTAAGTAGAGATGGAGAAGCTAAAAATTATCACTAAGTGTCTGCTGGAGTTCCAAGGTACTGCGTCTGTGAGCATCCAGCTAAGTTACGCTGTGTGGTACCATGTTCTCATAAGCATATGGTTAAAGTTTGGTGCTTGTTGCTTGTGTAACATGGACACTAGCAAAAATAAATACCATTATACCAAGTAAATGAGAACGATTTAGCAGGATCCCAAGAATTCAAAAATATTATCATCCTTTTGAAAAGCTTGTGTTAAATGAAGTGGATCATAAACGGCTTAATTGCTGTTGCCCAAGAAGTCTGTGAGGAGTTGGGGGAAGGCTACCTTTGGGTTCACAGTCTGAACACTGTATGTGGCAGCCTGGTTATAAAGAAAAAATTTAAAAATACGTATTGGTTTTGGAGAAAGTGAACTTTGTGATCTGCTGCAAAAAAGGGCCACGCACAGTTTGTGGGTCGTAATGACAATAGCACAAAACTATGCAAAGGTTGCATAATCCCAATTATTAAATATATTAATTTTTTCTGCTATATAGGTGGGATTTATTATCTTTTTTTCAATTAGTTTAGACTTGAAACTTTTATACTGGTTTGTGTCAATGTATTATAAAGAATTCTGTATAATACAAATGCCCTTAACAGAAAAATCTATTGCAAGGGAGGCAGAGATATTTGATACTTGTGTTGAATGAACATCATAGGATTGGAGACACAGCTAGAACTTTCCATATATGTCAAAAATATAGGCCAGGCCAAGTGAAAGAACTCATTGTTGGTAGTTTATGAAGAACTGGCTCCCTAGAGAAAAGTATACACAGTTTTATTTATACTGGCAGGGGGAGTCGCATACTCTATATTTTTACTCTTATTTCCTTAAGAGAGTTTCAGTAGATTTTTCAATATCTCTCACAGCAAATTCAAATAAACTAGTGATTGAATGTATCAAATACTGATTTTGCTGCATAACAATAACTTCACCTAATAACATGTGAAAATTGACTGTATTTAATGGGCAAGAGTGAAAGACTTTGCAATAAGATACAGGTTTAAAAATTATTCATTACTTTTAATGGACTGATAGTAGCCCTGAAGAGAAGAATTTGGGGAAGCCTGTGGACCAGAAGCTCAACATAGAACAGGCAATGTGTGCTTGCATCCCAGAAAGCCAGCCGTATCCTGGGCTGCATCAGAATAACTGTGACCAGCAGGTCAAGGGAGGTGATTCTGCCCCTCTACTCAGCTGTCATGAGACTTCATGTGGAGTACAGTGTTGAGTGCTGGAGACCTCAGCACAGGAAGGGCATGGATCTCTTAGAGTCCATATAGCAACCTTCTGGTACCTAAAGGTAGCCTACAGGGAAGTTAGGAACGGACTCTTCATCAACAAGTGTAGTGATAGGATGAGTAGTACTGGGTTTAAGCTGAAAGAGGGGAGATTTAGATAAGGTATTATGAAGAATTTTCGTTCTTTTGGGGGTGATGAAGCACTGGCACAGGTTGCCCAGAGAAGTTATGGATGCTCTATCCCTGGCAGTGTACGAAGCCACATTGGATAATATTTTGAGCGACCTGATATAGTGGAAGGTGTCCCTTCCCATGGCAAGGGGGTTGGAACTGGATATTTAAAGTCCCTTCCAACATAAATCATTCTGTGATTCTATGATTATTTTCATTCTAAAAAGGCCAGTGAAAAATGGTATTAAGAAGTGGTTATATGCTAACAGGTTCTAGAATACAGATATGTATTAAATCATCTAAGGTCACAGATTAATGCAAATGAACCATGAATTGTCATCTTTTGCAACTAAAAATGTTGTGTTCTTTGTAGCAGAGGACAGTTGTTGTAAATGTGAAGGACTAGAGCCATAGAGAACAGTCAGAATTCAAAATAGAGTTGTGATCTAGCAACTACCCATACAAGACTATGTAGTCTCAGTGTTTGCAGATTTCAATGTTTTCACAAAAAAATAGTGGACTATTTTGCAGACTAATAGGACACTACCATAAAAGCTTAGACATTAGAACTACAGGATCTAACCCACCCAGAAGAAAGAAAGGGGTTATTACTAACTAACAGCAGTGACATTGACGTATTTTAGAAGACCTGGAAATCTACTCACTTTTACATGGAATCACATGAAGTATTTGAATGTTATTAATTTGTTTAGTTAACAAATTGATTGCCAAGAAACTTAGTGTCATGACACTCGTTTCAAACATTTTCCCTGATATTTTGTGAGATTTGAGTTCATCATAGCCTCAATAAGTTTGTGAGTCATTTTTGATATTCAGAATTATAACATGACATTTCTTTTAGATTTCTCTAGTTGTAGATATTTCCTTTTCTAATATTTAATAGTTGGGAAATTTATTGTGTTCATTATAATTCAGTTAGCAGGGAAATGTTAATTGAATAGTGCTATTTTGTTAAGACAATAGCTCTAGATTAATTTACAGATTTTTCTGATTAGAAGAAGTTTTGTGTTAGATTGGTACACAGATTATTATAAAGGTCTTATAACTATTATTGATTCTATTGGTGCACCACCAAGATCATAAAATGCTAATATATAGTATAGGTATGTGGTTAGGAATTGTTCCTAAGTGATCTGGGGAGTAAATTCTTCCATGGTTACTGAATTCTTCAATTTGTAGTTTTAGCATGGAGAAGAAAAGTATATGAACACCCCTCTCTCTGAACTGTTGTCAATAGAGCAATTTAAAGAAATTATTCTAGTCTTTGGCTCACAACGTTTGCATTTTTTTTAGCAAAATATTTTGTAATTTTAAAGATAATCTTGATTATATCCTTCAAGTGTTGCTTTAGATGTAATACTTGCATATCGGTGTAGCTTGTATGTAAAAAGCACATGGTGACCTTTCATAGAGCTCAGACACATGAAACATCATGCATTAAAATGTGATATTATGAATACCAACTATGATCATCTCACAGTACAAATATCTGCCAGTATGTGTCATCCTGTATACCAATGGTTAACTAGCAATCTGTATACTAAGTTTTTGTCCCAGCTCCCAGTTTTAAGCATTGCATGCTCAGAGTATTCTAATTGTTTTCAAGTGAAATGTGAAATTTTGTTATATTTTTTCCCATTACCACTGGGACTGTGGATATTTTAACATCATAAATAAAGACCTTATTCTACTCAAACCTCAATACCAACAATAGTAATAGTGATGTCCAGCTCTTCGTATTAATTATGCATGATGTGGATGTATTAACAAGCCCAGTGTTAATTTTCTCTGATCTAGTAGAGTACTGAATGATGGACTTGGAACATGATGGAGCTATTCTTTGGCCTTACATGTTCTTATTCTTCATAGAGAAATGTTTCATACCTTTGCAATAGAAGTCTCTTTTTTCACTTATTTTGAGCCATGTGTCTCTGTCCTCTCTCTCTCTTCCACATTGTTGCTCCATTTATTGTCCTCAGTGGTGTTCACAGTACACATGAATGTTTATATCCTTAAAGAATATCCCTGAAATAGCTTCTAGGCATGGAAAAAAGGGAGCAAGTCTGCTCCTTTGAAATTACAGGTTACCCTATCTGATATTGCTTGTGTTGGTTATCAGCATACAAAAAGAAGAAAAGAAGAAATAGCTGGAGAAGAAGTCTGGGTATAGCCTTGCCTGGCATTTTCAGTGGTAGCAAGGCACAGTGAACCGCTACATAAAGAACAGCTATATTTTTGTCTGTTTTCGACACTTTGAGGAATATTAAGGTAGCCAGTCTTTCAATACTAAGATTATGAACAAGAACTTGATAGTTATTTGAACACAGGAATTTTGACGTAGACAGTTATCAAATTGGAGGGTAATGCAGGTTGAGGCATCATTCTGACGAGGAGGGATTTGTCTGTATGACATCTGTCCTTCTATGGAGAGAAAAGCAGATAATACTCTCAGACAATAATGCAGCAAGCCTGGAGAAGAAGGAAGAGTAGGAATCATGAGCTTAGTAGCAGTAGACAGAGAAGTATAAGAGCATTTTGTTGTAGTTCTATATGCCCGTGTGGGACTTGTTAAAGTTTTTTGCAACTGTATATATACATTCTCCAAGTAAATGAATATGTTCCACAAAAAAATTACTGGAAAGATTTGCTAGCTTTATAAAAAACGGAGACATTGCAGCTGACTTTGAAACATAACTTGAAGTATAGCTTGTTTTCTGTGAAGTCATGCAAAAAGTAGCCTTTTTTCCAACTGGAAGCTATACTTGATATTGGGGGAAACAGCATGACAAGGCTCCTGCTTGGGTTTTGTTCTGCAATGGCCAAAGAAATGTAGTCAATAAAGAAGGCGGTGAAAGGTTTGCACTTTTTTTGGCTTCTGAGTCATGTCCAATATTGGTTTGTGTATATTATCTTGTCTGTTGGTTTCATAAGAAACTGTAGGATGCTCTTCAAAGGATAAGTGGCTAATGTGTTATGCCATGCACGCAGCAAGATGACAATTTTTTTTGAAAAACTAGATTGCATACGAGGCTCTTGAGGAGAGGCTTCATATCTGCTCACTCTCCAATTTCCATGTTACAGAGAGTTGTACAAGAGGGGGAAATGATGGCAAAGGAAAGGAGTTGTTTTCCCTGTCACTTTATCTGTCTTGCCTCTCCTTCCTTTCCTGGATGATTTTGAAGGATGGTGAGAGAAGCAGATTGTACAAGTCTAGGGATAGCCTAGTTCTCCGTTTGCAGTTCCCAAAACTTGCAGTATTACCAAGATGTTTTGATTTGGGCTTTCTAAGTGGTGTTTACTGTAGCTGATGATTCATTCACAGCTGTTTCAGTAACTGTTACTGGATCATTTATACATTTCATACAAAACAGACAAATTAAGTTTGGCAAGGACTTATGCAGCAGGAGCTCAAGATCTGTAACTGATGCAGGATCCCTGTCTGTTTGAAAACCTCAGACAAGAAAAGCGTTTTGAATTTAAGGAATGTTTTTTAAAAAAAATTTTGATATTGTGGATTTGCCATATTTTCTACAAATGGAGTAATGCAAGGAGGAGTCTCCCTGTCCTTTTCCTGCTTGAGAATGAGGGGAGAAATAATTTGCTCCTGATCTATGCACAGTTGTCTTAGGCAATTTCTCTTATGTTGTAGTGCATGTTCAGAACTTCCTTCTTGTTTGGGGATCTCAGGAAAGGCTAGCATATAAACATTGAGAGAAATGTAAGTGTGCCTGCAAGCAGGCCAGTGCAATTTTTGCCACTTTCTTGATAACAATAAACTGCAAACTCAAGTTGTGATTTTATATTGTAGCAATTTGAAAAACCTGACAGGTTGATATACAGATATTTACTGAGGATTTCAGAATAATAATAGTAGAATTTTAATATTGGAATTGGTGGGCCTTGTGCAGAAGGCTCTTTCTGACTTCACTTTTGCTCCCTATATGTGGGGGCTTAATCCAATTTAGAGACAAGTGTCTATGTGAATTTGCTAATCTGGTATCTGCTAATACATATTTGGGAGTTGGAATTTCCCATTCTGTTCCAGGTTACCCCTTCCACAAACAGAGATGAGTCATACTCTTTTTATGAGAATATTAAGACTCTTTCAGAACTGAAAGTGAAACTAAATCACTCGAGGTTCTATAGAATTGCATCATAAGAAGATTGCATAGTAGTTGTCTCTAATTCAGTTGCTTGAAGGAAAAGCTGCAGCACTTAACGGTTCAGAATTGAAGAGACTGAAAGAAAGCCTTGACTAACATGATTTTTAAATGCAGGTTATTATGGTTATTATTTTTAGCCTAATGGTAAGAATTACGAGGCTTTAGTTCTTAATCCACAATAATTTTAACTACTGTAACACCATATTATGCTCAATCATTGGTAATACACTCTAACATAGCAATGGTTATAATTTATTATCCTTCTGATTTATTGTTCTTCAAATTAATCCCTTGGACTTTTATTTCATTTGCCTTGAGTTAGCCCATTGTATGCAAGAGTTCTGCATATCTTTAAACAATTTCTACATATTCCTCTGTAAGAATTATTTTTTGCTTTTCTAGTAAGGCCTATGTATTAGTAAAAAAATTCCTTTTTAGAAAATACTTTTTAAGGGAGCTCAAATGTTAGACATAAAAACCTGCTACAGATATATTTTTGAAAACATAAAAAAAACCCAAAATCAGTATTCACAAAACATTTAACTGTGGTTCCTTATAGATTGTTTTGTATTTTCTCCTTTTTATTTTTTTTTTCTTTTCTGAGAGATTTCTAGAAAATGCTTAAGCTTAAGGAATAGCTAGGACTTGATGCAAGAACAGTAAGATCATCACAGAGGGAAATATCCCATTATGGAATCATCAGCATTATTTGTTATGGCTCCTTTGTGAGAAATTTTAGTAGTGACTCATTTATACCCATATAAGAGATTACAGCCAAGGGAAATATGGCTAGCCAGTAGTGTCTTCTCTGTAAAGCCCTCTTCTATCTCTCTCTACTGTGTAACTATATTTAACAAAATAATCTTTCTCTGGATATTTTAATAATTGCTGTTGTTAGTTGAGAAACATCACTGCTAGGCCTTGCATATTTTTTAACCTTTACATGTTTATGTCTTCATCTTAAACTTTGAGTAAAACAGTGCAGGACTTCAATAAAACAAAAGCAAAGATGAAGGTAAACTTGTAAGGACTAGACAAGCTGTCAAAACTTGAGGATGTTGAAATTGTAAAGTTATTTGGCATTTTTTAAATACTTATAATGATTAGAGCATGGTTTCCTATTTATAATTCTGTGTGTGCTTATAGTTGCCTAAAATTCTGTATGAGCTGTGGTTTTGAAGATGGCTTCAGCTAAAAATACTCGATGCTGACTGTCAAAATCCTGCTGAGGAGCAGAGCCTGGTTTTACAGGACTTGATAATGTTTTCTAAACAGATGTTTCCAGTTTTTATAATACAATTGATCTTAGTTCTAGCAACACAGTCTGAACCGGTGCAAATACGTTCAGATGGCATATGTATGTGGGAAGTAGTTTTGTCAGAATGTCTCAAGCTTGATTGTTCAAGAGATGTGTATGACAGCAGGTCACTATTTAGCCATCAGTATTCGTGGCTGAAGTATATTTTAGAGCATAGATTTAATTTCACTTGACACATGGCAGAAGACATCTGTCATCTGTTGTTTTTATCACTTACCCCTACTTGTACATTTTTAAAATAATAGAAAAATATTATTTTTTTCTGACAAGACAATGTTGTCATTTTACCTATTAGCCTTTCGTGCTGATTTCATAGAACTTTAAGTTTTAGCTCTTTTAATTTCTTATTTTATTTTTATATCTTATTGAAAATAATTGTCTCCTTTTGCAGCTCAGGTGTTGACTAATTTGATCCTAATTTGTGGAGCTAATACTGATAATGTAGTTCTTGTCATTCCATCAGGCAGTCTAAAAGTTTAGTTTTCTGCCCTTTTCTTTTTATTATTTTAGTAAATTGTTACATTTCTCCTATTTGCAGAAGTAAAAATATTGCATAGAAACTTTCAACAAACTTTCCTGGCTTGGGTCAGAAGTTACCTGAATAATAAGATTTGAACCTCTGCAGAATTTGCAGTATGAAAAAAAATCTTCTGTAATTCCAAAGCATATATAAAATAGTACTGAAGTGCAGGTAGAAACTTATCCTCTTTATTCACATCTCATCTCATTAAACTAGGTTCTGTTGGAAAAAATGTATCTATGGATTTGCCATGCGTATGCTGTATGCATAGCTGAGGCACTCTTATGTCATGTTTGCTCTGTATGAGTTACAGTGCTTCTGTACCTAGCAATGTGTATGGTTGGAGAAAGCCAAGTTGTACGTCACTTTGCATATCCTTTCTGCTCAAAGAAAGCTGAAAGATAAGACTAAAGGGGCTGTTTCCTGAAAAAAAAAAGTTTGTGTTGGTGGCATTAGACGCAGGTGTAGGAGCTCTTTAGGGACCATTGGGAAGAGAGTTTGGATATCCCCCGATGGCTGGAACTGGATGCAATTTAGGTTCAAAGCCATACATCCATTGTGCTGCCACGCAGTTCTCTTGAACCCCCAGGGAAACAGTAAGGCCAGAGGTTTACATGTACCCTCTGGCCTAGGACTTGTGGGCTGCTCTGTCTAGATCATGCACTGAAGCCCTTTCTTCAGGAGTGTGCAGATCATCTGTTCTACAGATGCTGATACTTGCTGGGAAATATTGATGCAGACTTCAGGGAACCATATGCGATATGCTTATAGGAATGGAGATTTCACACAGGCACACCAGCCCCCCTCCAGTGTCTGTGAGGCCAAGACAACATCCATTTAAGGCAATAACTTCATGTTTAAGTTGTAGAGGGTTTTATTGGTATGACTGTAGAGACTGAGATCACATTTGAAGGTCAGAAGAGATAGAGTTCATTATATAAGTAACCTGCATTGTTTATATATCTTGCATTAGTGCTGCTGTCCTGACCTTTAAGCTCTGGAACTGATCTGGCCCCTAGGGTTTAACGCAATATACTTTCTTCAAATTCAATTGTGTCTTACAAAAATATTTGCACTAAGACAGTGCTTCCCACAGAGCCTGTGGGTAGAAAGGGAAGGTCAATGTTTTATGAAACTACGTATTTATTCCCCTTGTCGTCTTGCTGCAGAGGACTGAATAGTTCCCAGCTGTGGCAGAAAGGAAACCCTCTAAAATTAGAAGATGCAGAAGACCAAGAGTGGGGCAGAAAGAAGCATCATAGCTGCTTTGGGTATTTTCATATTTCATTCCTCTGAAGTCTGAAAATGGGTGCTGGCAGGAAGTTTCTCTTTCTGCTTCACTTTTGAGTTTTTGGAGAAGGAACAGATGTTGGACAGCAGCAGCTCAAATCACCGCACTAGCTAAGCTATAAAGCACGGTGCTGGGCACTCATCATCGGTGCTGATAGCAGCAGAGATGGGAGTGGACAAATAATTACTAGAATAGCATGTATATCACCAGGAGGATGCAGTCCACAAATGTGGGAGCTATTCCTGCTGTTTGAGAAGCTAACTCCTTCCTTTTCATAGAAATTGGCTGTGTGTTACCCAAGGGGTTAAGCTGTTCTGTGTTCAACCCATCCTTTGTATGCTTTGCAGAAGAGTAATATCTGTAATGCAAGGTATTTTATTTCCTTGTATAATTAAACTAGAAGGAAAATGAGTACTGTTGTAAATTCCTCCATGATTTACTTCCTGTTAGGTAGATTTGTGAAGAAATTCTTCTTCCTTGTGTACAAACTAGATGATTCCTATCTGCAGTACCATCTGTCTAGATTAGCCGTTCAGATCTAGCCCATGCCAGCAGAGACTAAAAGGTGGCAGCTAAAACTTAATTTAGCTCTTGTCCTTTGGCTTAGTTTTTCAGAATACTGTCACCACTGCAGTTACTTGACGTCTTTGTTGAACAATTTGGTGGAAAAGGCAAAGCATGTTCTCTTGGGTGATGAACTGAGTCACAGTTTATAGGCAGAGCAGGGTGGGAAATCTGTGCAGTTTCTCTTTCCTAGCTGAACAATAAACAAATAAATCAACCTTCAACTGAAAGTTTACCATCTCTGAGAAACACACTGGATGTTTTTAAATATAAAAAGAATAAAGTCTACAGCACTTTGATCTGAAAACTATCGGAATACTTGAATAGATTGCAAGAAACGCTACATTAGGATGCTGTAATTAGCTCTTATTAATATGAGAATGCATAGAAGAGTTTTTCAGAATACTAATTGCCCAGTAACTTGACTGAAAGAATAAATGCGGTCATATTGCAGAATTATAGGGAAAGATGAGAGGCAGCATTGAACTAAAGAAATAACCCTGTGTGGATTCATGGATATTTTTTAGTTAATGATGGTATGCAAGGCACTAGAGTTCTTGTCCGTGATGAATGCTTTGCAGTAATACCCGTTAACATTTTGGTTTAAGTTTTTGCTAAATCTGTTGAGATTTTTCCTGTTCAGTCCCTGATATGCAGCAGAAAATGGCTTTTCTTCTGTTTTCATTTTCTTGACTGGAATTTTTTTTATTGGTTTGGGACCTCTGTTTTTATAAACGTGGTTCACATTCACACACTCACTTCTGCTTATAAATGTGTTTGGGGTATATTAAAGAGATAGTAACAAAAACAAATGTACATAACCTCAAATGTGTTTAAGTTTTCTAAACAAAAACAGAAAGCAAAAGTTTAATGCAGTTCATGGGCGGGGGGAAGCAACATGAAAGGAGTTTTGATACCTACACTGTTTTAAACATACCAGAAAAGAGTGCATTTGTGATGTGATGCATCCAGCCACAGCTTTATTAGTAATCCTGTAGAAGGAGGACTCAATGACGTCAAAATGCAGACTGACCACTGTGCTCAGAGGAGTGTGTTGCTCTTAGAAGGTCATAATTAGATGACCTCAATGCAAACTATGATTAGTATTTGGGCAGATGATCCCTGTGAATTGTTCCATAAAGACTCGGTACAAAATTTCAACAGAAGCATCCCTCCCTGAAGAACCCCATAGGTGCCAAGTGAAGCAACTGCACCTAAAAGGCACTTTATGTCCTTGTCTGTTCCTGTTCATTTCTAGATGGAGGTGACTTGACTAACTAAATTACAGTTGGCATTAATGTAGTTGTTCAGAGTCTTCCTGGTGTTGTAAAGCAATCAAATTAAGAGATTCACAATGCCTCCATCTACTAGGTCAAGAAAAAAAAAAATTGAACTACAGTCTGTCAAAGACTAGATATTTAGAAGAATTTAAAGTGTCAACTGACAAATGGGATAAGGAAACAAAATGTCAGAACACAGTTTGTTTAAAAACTGTGGCTTTTTCCATGAGGGTGAATGTAGCTTGCCAGAGTTTACTTTTCTCTTACAGAATCCCCCAAAACTACTGCTGCTTGGCAAAATGACAGTGATATGAGGATTACAGTATTTTATTGTCTGGCAAACTTTGTATTAGTTATATCAGTGTGCTTTAACACACTGAAAGTAATGTTCTTCAAACGTGAAGGATATGAGTCAGATTTCAGCATGATACATTTCACTTAGATACCACTGGGATTTAAATGTCAGACTTGTCTTTAATTTTCTCTTCCATGTATTTGGAAGGCTTTTGGACATTGATTTTTCTGCACAAGCACTGAACGATAAGCTGGCTGCTAGAAAGTGACTAATATTATTGTTCTTGTTCACTGACCACCAAACTCTCAATAAGTCATATCTCTGTGTATAGGTTAGGGTTTGGTTACATTGATTTAATATTTTCAGTTTTGTGTTCTGTCTTTGATCTGTGTTGACGTCAACTGAACTGACAAACTGCCAATGGTAAAAATACAAAGTTGACTGTGTAAACAAAACTCTCCAGTAGTCTCAATGGATCCCAATATTGTTGTCTCAAAGGTAATGAGAGAAAAGAAGAAAAAGTAAAAAGAATGGAAAGTTTTGATCATTGGTTAATAAAAATGATACATGCATAAGCTAGGACTGAAGTGTGCGGAAGAGTATAGATTTGGCTTTTGAGATTGAAAAAAAAAGGAAAAATGAATGAATACGCATAATGAGTTCACCGCTTTTTTTAAGGTTTCTTCTGTGAGCTGTATTCTAAAATATAAATTGAAGTGCTTCCAGTTATAAAACAAATCAACTGTAAATTTACAATTTAATCATTTACAGAACACCTATATTTTTTTTCTTGTAATCTGTATCAAGGGCTGATTCAAGAACATCGTAGAGACCACAGGTCCATCTGGCTGGACTGCCGAATGTTTATAGATAATTCTTTTGACATGCATGTATTAGGTACCAAAAAGGGAACTGTGAATGGAAGGAGAACACTTACTCCTAGATTTGTATTTTGAATACTATGTTGTGATTTTTATTTTTGTTTCTTACCTTTTGAAAGCCGTGTTTGCTGTGTGTTGATGTGGCAGGTGAGCATATTTGACAAAAAATCTGACTGACCTATACATCTCTAGAGGGAAAGAAGTGATAACTGTGAGATATTTGTCCACTGATTAAAAGTATTCTTTAGGTTTTTACCTTTGAATGTTGTTCAAGAGCGATAGATCTTCTAAATTTAATGTCTGAAGAATTTAGCTGTGTGGAAAACAACCTGATGTGAAATTCACGTGTATATAATTTTATACAATCCTTTTCTTGCTCTTCTTAGTGTGAACTAATAGTATTTCTGCTAATGTTAGCTTAATTTCATTGTTAGAAGCTCTTGAGGTACTCAAACATTTTAAATGAGACTTACCTGAACGATGTAAACAATGTTTAGGCATTCAACACCTTTCTTTCCCATAAGCACCAAATACTTGCTTAGTTTTCAGAGGACTTCGTTTCCTCTCTCAGATGCTCACAGATTGTAACTGCATGGCTTACCTGAAATCTGAAAGACATAAGAATAAATTCATGGGACCTTCAAAGAAGTGTTTTAAAAAACATGTACCAAAGAGTAGGTATTGCACAAAAATAGAGGGCTTGCAGATCACAAGGCAAACAGTATCTACAATGGATTTTCTCAGAGGTTTCTTGTGATTATTAAGTAGAAAGAGAAATGATCCTCTGGTGTTATATTATCTAAAAACCAGACTTTTTAACAAAATTGTCTTACATGTTTTACACTTATTTGGCAAGCAGTTCCTTTGTACAATACCTAGAAGAAAAGCAAGCACATCTTGGATTGACAGCATGAAACAAGTTAAAAATGATAAGCCATCATTAGGACTTGTGTAATGAAACTATACCTCAGAGAAACAATTCTGATCAAGCAAAAAAGTTAGAATTGCATATTTATTTTTAATATATCTGAACTGTCAGCATTGTGAATTAATTTCTTCTGCAGTGCATAGAGCGGTAGTTTTCCATGTCAAAGTAAATCCTAAAAAAACGACCTGAAGGAGGAGTTGCTGTTTTGATGTGTCTCTTTGTGCCTAGCTGCTTGGAAGAGTGCTGCAGCACACCTAACCAGTTGTGACAGAGGAAAGCTAATGTGGCAGGCATTATTAGCCTTGATAGTGTGATGTGTTTTCTACTTATATAAAACACAAAGCTGAAAATACATGGAAAATGACCTGCCACTAAAACCATTTTCACATGCAGAGAAAACTTGTATCTCACATTGTTATTTCCTAATACCACCGCATTTAAGACATCAATTTTAAAAAATGCAATTCAGACAGCTGAGCTATACAATCCCTAAACTAGTTGAGAAGGTAGCATAGCAAGAACATAATGTAAGATGTTGAGCTTAGTCATGATATTGTAATATAGTACAGAGGAATATGCATTTCAGGAATCCTTCTGCATTCAGCTGGAAATTGGATGGAAGCCAATTTTATTGTTGCAATACGTATATCTCTTAAGGGCTTTTAGGATGTTCAGTACAAAATCTTTTTTCTGACCATTTGCACCACTTTATACAGAAATTTTTGTAGTCCCTAGTAAATGCATAACCTTTTCCACAGGATTTTTACTATAACTGTAAAAGCAAACCTGGGCATAGGTTTGTTGATAAATTTCCAATTTACTATGATGAAAGTTGTAGTGTTCAGTGGAAAAGAATTTAATTACTGTTACATCTTAAAGCTGTTTGCTTTCTGCAGATTTCATAAGAAAAGATGACAAGTGTGGAGAAGAGACCCTTAGGCTTGTGCTCTGGGGAGGAAAACAACTCGTGAGCTCATGCTGTTACTGAGCACTCTCGCAAGCTGTTACATGGAAAAGATGACAAAACTTTGCTTGAAGTTTGAATGTACAAGACAACACAAAGTTCAGTCCTTATTCTGGCTTTTTCTTTTTCCTGTGATATGTGGCCAGTTTGGAGGGACCATATGTTGCAGCCATAGTATTAGTATGCAAAACAATACCTTTAGGAGCAGAGACCACAACTAAATTTATTTCCACTACCACGGTACAGGTAACTATACAATAAACTGATCATATTCCTGAGCTGAGACCAAGGCATATAAAAAACCCCCACCAAAACAAATCGAAAAAAGCATTGCTTCCTATTTCTCTCACTCTCTAGAAAATAAAATGAATAGTTGAAGTCAGCTAAAAGCAAATATATTTACTGTACGATGTAAAAGAGAAAAAAAGAATATAAAATATGTTAAAAACAAACTCTACCAAACATGATATTTTGTGAAGATTACATTTTTTTAATTTATTACCTGTGTGGGATATTCTAGTTTACACTCATTTATTACTATATTACAGTAGTAATTTCCTTAGGAATATTAAGGTACTCTTTGGAGGGGTTTGTTTATATTTGCTTCATTAGCTAATCTTATTTCAAACAGAGTTCTCTGCTCTTTTAACATTTCGTAGAACGTGAAATGTTTCTACACTGATTCAATAAGATAGTTCCAGTGGTATGTACCTTAAAAGATTTCACTGGAGCAAAATTTAGGTTTAAGAATAAGAGAAAACAAGTATTGAGCCTGTTCAGGGGTGTTTCAAATAGTAATTTGAGCTGTTGATTAGGTCTGAGTTGTTCAAAACAGAATGCAATAGAAGGGTGATGTGACTAGAACCGATTTTGCATTTAGTACATGTATGCAAAATAAGTATTTTAGGTGAGGAATCAGACTCAGACTCTGGACTGAGCAGTGTTCCCTGTGAATGGGTGATGCAAACATGGAACTTGGTTACAAACACAGAGGGTCCAAAAATGCACAGGTGCAGTTCATCTCCTCTACTACCTACTTGCCCTCTGACTGTTAAATCATCTCAAGACTGTTGATCTCGTACCTGTTTTCCACTCAGACGCTATGCTTATCTATAGCATTACTGAAATTAATCCAGTGACTTTCACAAAAGTTTATTTCACTGGACTCTATGCTTTCAGCAAAGTGGCTCTAATTAGGTGCAGCCTCAAAAGCAAATAGTCAAATTACCATGATTAAAAGTTAAGCTGATGTCAGAACAAGTTTGAAATTGTAATGCTTCTGAAGTGATCTCTCATGTGACCCGGATGATTAAAACAAAAAGTAAAGACGAGTCAAATATTGACATTTCCCGGCCAAAGACTAATTCAGATGGCCAAATCTGTCAGGTGCAGTGATCACAGTGACTGCATCAGCCTGAAATGATATTTCTACACTTAGACTCTTCAGTCTAACAGAAAATTGTGAAACAGCTGAAAATCATTGAGTAGTCCACTCCCAATTCTCACACAGATAATTTATGGATTTGATATTGTGGGAAACAGTGCAATGGGAAATGTTAATAGACCATAATGGATAATAATTTGGAATTAACATTCAGAATCATCACTACTTTAATGCCAAACAGTTAAGAGATTATTTTCACTACACACCTTTCCTGAAAATGCACTTCAGTCTAACTAGTGAAAAGCCATATGGCTCATTCATGTAGTTATAAGAACCAAGGTAACTGTCCAAAATTAAAACTAACATTGACATTTCCATTTTAAATAGGGACTGGCTCTGAAAGCCCATTTACTCTTTCTGCTCCCCACAATACTTTTCTTTGTTTTCCTTTTTGTGTTGATTTCTGAGCTCTTTGTGTATTACATTGTTCTGCATTCCTGGGCCAAAATGTAGTAAATGTATTCTAGTGGGTTGTGATTTTTGCAACAAAACATTAAATTCATGCAGTGCTTTATTCTAGTGGAACGATACTTTGTATTGTTTTGTGTAGTTCAGGAGAACACTGAATGGGGAACATGGTAGCTCCAAAACACAGCTGCATTGCCCACAGTTTTTCAATAACAGAGCTCACTGTCATTGTCTAAGGGTCACAGCAGACCCCGCTGTGGCAGGTATTTGATGAGGACAAGGCTATGCAAAAATGAAAACGTGATTGCCAAATTTCACTCAGTTCATTTGTGATCTTTTGACTGTCAGACATGTTTTAATGTCTTGCTCTCAAAGCGTTTTTTTGATGCAGGAAGCAGCTGGGCATAGGCTTTCATAGCTTTCTATGAAATTTGGAGCAAGATAAACAGTGTCTGTTTAAATGAAGTTATGGTACTTTGTTTACTGGTATGTCTAAAAGTATTTGTTCTTCCAAAAATGATGAGTCCTGATTCAGCAAAAGATCTCTGTGCTGAGTTCAGCACTGACTGCTGAATTTGAACACAAAGCATGCAAAATTCATAAATTCATGTCTAGCTGAATACAGTGGATTTGCAAAATCGCAGCTCAGAAAATGATGAACCCTTTTAATGGGACTTGGATATCCAAGTTCTTTGTAAGATAGTGGTTTTTCAAAAGCTTTCCCTGGTTTCATCACTATTGGTGATCTGTAGCCTTTGTATTCTTTTTAACTGGTAGACTGCTGATAAAAGTTAATCAGAATTAATTGTGTGCTTTGACTTAAAAATAACTCCTAAATTTTCGGAGTGGAGACTAGAGAAGTCGTCTACTGATTCATACACACACTGATGGTAGCTGTGGTGGTGATATTCCTCATTTATTTAATTCTAATTTATGGGCAAAATCAGGTCTAGAGAGTTTGCTTCATTTTCTGGACTTTTGAAGATGGAGAAGCAGAAACTGACACAGCATGACAGCTCAATAACATTGAATCATTAAGCATGGGTGTTGATTTCATTACAGCTCCTTGGTCTGCAGTGGAATTGCTCCTGACTTATAGTGTGTATTATTCAGTTGACAAATAGGGTGAAAGAACATAGACAAGGTAAAGCCACAAGTTTTGTTTGATAATATAATTGCAGTCTAACACAGTATTTGTAGAAAAACATTGAAATTATTATTTGAGCCCTATGAATAGTATCAGGGGCTTTACAAAGGCTTTTTATGTTTGAAATCCCAATTTCACTACTGCCATGATGTCCTAGGTTCAGCTTGGATAGCGTTTATTTTCTTCAGCTTCTTGTACTGACCTGCCAACAGGAAGGCAGGGAGTGCACAAGAAGCTGGGAGGAGACACAGCCAGGACAACAGGCCCAAAGTGTTTGAAGGGGTATTCGGTGCCATGTGATGTCATGCTCAGTGTATAAACTGGAGGATCGCTGCTCAGGAACAGGCTGGGCATCACTTTCTGGGCAGTGAGTAATTGCACTGCCTATTATTTGCTTTGTACATTCTATTATTATTATTGTTATAATTTTTCCCTCTTCCTTTGCTGTTCTATAAAGCTATCTTCATCCCATCCCATGAGTTTTTTGTTTTTGTTTTTTTTTTCCTTCTGATTATCCTTCCCATCCCACCAGGAGTAAAGAGTGAGCGAGGGGCTGCATGATACTTAGTTGCTGGCTGGGGCTAAGCCACGACACATGGAAATACGAAGATTCCAATTCAGGCATCAGAGGGCAAAGGAAAAGTTGCTCTATAATCACAGTCCCAGGAAAAATATTTCACTGAATCTTTTGAGCAGGAATTTTTAATGTAGATATAACTGAAGAACGTTGTTTGCATTTTTATATTTTATAATTCAGAAACAGCCAGGAGGATTTTTATTGCACTTTTTTTGAAGTTCAGAAGAATAAAATACAGTTCTGTCAAGAACATGACAATTTTGTCAAGAAGATATTTTGACAGTAGTAGTATTTTTACAGATCTTTGAGTTGCTTGGTGCAATTTATTTAGGAAAGGAACAGCTCTTGGGGCAGAATATTTGTGTCAGCTAAAGAGCTGACAGTTCAGTTTGACAAAGGAGATACTATTACATAAGCTCTGAGCCAGATCTTTTACATAATTTTTAATCATAATAAAAGCTGAGAATATAGATAAAATTGTAATAAGATTCCTTTATCCGTCTTGGGCCAAGACTGATGCAATTTTATCAGAATATGTGTTTATTGAAGAACTTGCTTTACATAAATAGTGCTTTTCAGCATTACTTTAGTAGGTAGGGAATATGAGAGCAGGGATGGAGACATCCTGAGAGACAGAGAGTGAGGGAGGTACACATCTGGGGTGGCAGGGAGTGGGCAGGTATGCATCCCTCAATCAGCATTTCTTCCAGTGCAAGAGCTAGGGATTACTGGATGAAAGGTAAAAGTTGAGATCAAGACAGATTATTTTCCACAGACCAAACAATATAGTCTTGGAAATCATTGCCACAGGGTACTGTGAATTCTCAGAGCTTAAAGGTGTGACACTTAGGTCAAGGAGAGATTGGGATAGTACTTGGAAGCAAAAATCATGGTGGCTCAACAAATAGAGGGAAATCATAATTGACTTGGGAAATATCTTGTGCTGAAAATAGTGGATATGGAGAGCGTTAGAGGTGTTTTGGCCTATAGCTACAGCTGAGACTGGGCTGACCCAGTACACTGATTTTTATTTTCTAGTGCATGAAATGTTATAAACCAGTTTGTTTTCCCTGGGTTTCCAGATAAGTAGGTAAGTAATAATGGTGGTTAATGTGGCAACAATTTGCAATAGCACAGTGCATGGGAGACACATCAGGCTGTTACAAAAAGAATGTATAACTGGAGCTGATATCAAACACTTTTTCAGACGGAGCTTTGAGTGACTTGTTGGACGGAAAAGGAAAGTGGGTTCAGGCTCACTCATATTATTTGTCTCACAGACTTTAAGAGCAGAATTTGCCTGTCTGGTTTTACCTTCATGAACATGATCACATGATCCCTTGTTAAAAGAAGAAAAGACACTTAACACCGTTTAAATCTCAAAAAGAAGAGCAGAATTATGCCTCTTTTTGTAACATATCATTTCCGTATTTACAGCAGTGTTCTTTTCCAGTCATCTAGATGTGATTTCTTGCTGTGGGTTTTCATAAATGATTATGTTTATGGTCTCCCATGGTTAAAGTTTCTTCCTGTTTTACTCAGGTGGCTATGTAAATTCTGTAACAGGGCCAGTTTGTTGTGTATCTGTGGCTTTTCTCATTTGCATACATACGAGAACAAGATAAATTTATAGAGAAACATTTTTTTGCAGGAGAAATTTGGATGCAAATTTCCACACACAGCATTGTCTTTCAGAAGACATGATTTATTATATATTGCTATTATTGTGATTATACTTTCACCATTATTTCTCCTTGTCTGCTGATTTTAATGGAATTGTCAGACCCTTGGATCAGAAAACCTGTTTTAGCTAGAATCGTCCTGTTTATCTTCTTTTGCTACTTCTTGTATTTTTCTGTTGATGTATCATGGAATTCATTGTTCGATGACAGAAAATTGAATTTAAGCTCTCATCTTTTAGTACACATCTTTCTTCTTAAGTTTATCTTAAAAATTATTCCCTTCTTAAGGAAAAGTCTGTATAAAATTATATTGAAAGCAATTAAAATAATTGTAGAAGTCATCATTGTCAGTAGATCACAAAAGCTCTTTTGCATTACTGGTACCGACTTCCATTTTGGGTCTCATTGTGTCAAGGCAGAGATTTGCTTTTTAATGGGGAAAGCATGAAACATAGATCCTGTAATTGTTGGATTGTTATTTAACAAAAGGGCATTTTGGGGAGTAGAGTGTTTAGCTTTAAAGAGCTGGTGGTAATATAGTACAGGGCAGATCTACACTTTTTTTCACCACAAAATAAGATATTTGGGTGGTTGTGTGCTTGACACATACCTGCACCTCTTAAGCTTTACTGTTTTCTTCAACTTTAAAGTTTGCTTTAGCAAAACTGTATTGGACTTTGGTGTGTTAAATAGAAATTGCTTTAGTACATGAGAGAAGTAGAAAGCACAGCTTCCATTGCACATCAAAGTGGGCATAGGGGCAGCAAGAGTATTCTGCAGAAAGGCACCCCAGGAGCTACAATTTCATCTCTCAGTCTCAGAATGGGAGAATGTCTTTTAAGTCCCACTTCTTTTAAAAGCTCCAAATTCTTCCCTGTAGGTTTCAGTCCTTGATATCTGTCTACTTTTACCCGGATTTTACACTTCTTTAGACTGTAATGTTTTTAGGGAAATGAGGGAGATCCATTTTAGGGAAATGAGGCAAACCTCAAACTACATTTGCATGGCTTTGGGAATGTTGCTTGGTCTTTTAGTTCTGGTCACCAGCTGGACTGGGAAAGGGAAGTATGGTGTCTTTGTGTATTGGACTGTGTTGCATATAAGCCTCCAGTGAGATGATTTAGGTGTTTCTGTGCAGGAGTGTTACTCTTGTACATATCTATGGCCTTAATTATGGGTAAAGCAAGAGCATAGTACTGTCTGCTTTATATCATGTGAGAGATAAATTGCAGTTTCTTCGAATGTTGAGAAAACAAGAAATTATTTCTGCTCTAATTGCTTTAACTAGGATACTTCTTTTCTTCCCAGTACACTGAATTAATATCATAGTAAGATGGTATTCTGAGTGTGTGACATAGCACAACTTGTAGACTAAAAGCAAAGAAAATCTGAGATGAGAAAAGAATATGTACGGAGCTTTGAAGTTACTTTTTGGTTAAAATACATGAAAAACAAACACAAGATGTATGCTTGACTGCAGCTCTAAGACTGGCTACGCCCATGAAGATACAGATACCAGTATCTCATGGAGACATTGAATTTATTTGTCCTTGTTTTCCCTAATATAAAAAGTAATGTGGCATAAAAGTGTGGTTTTCATAGGGAATGGAAAATCTTAATGCCAATGTGAACATTGCTGCACTGTGTCAGAATTAGCAGTGAGAATGTGTGTATGGGGAGGAATTAACTAGCTGAGAAAATAATGAGGCATTGGGACAGTGGGTTATGAAGTTGCTTGTAGAAGTTGCATTGTGCATCTCAGTATGAAAACAGTTAAAACACCACAGTGAACAGTATCAGTAGTCATGAATACATCCCATTAAATTTCTTGAATCATAATTGAACCTCTGGTCAAGAGGCACAGAAGTAAATAAGTGAATCGATATTCCCAGTTTAATATAAGCTTGAGACTCTCATAAGGCAGGTCCTCAGCTGACATAAATTGATTTTGTGATTTCAAATCACTGTCTGAGGATCTGCCCCACAGAATATGATATAGTCAAGGGTTGTGTGCTCAGCCACAAATATTCAACATGTTTAAGCTGTAATTACTCCTTACAGAGAGCTTTCTATTTTATTTTTATATATTATCACTCCTTACTATGCTATTTTTCAGCTTTCAGTGTGAGAATTGATAGCAATAGCAAAGTCCCTTGTGAAACATGCATCTTTTTTTTTATTTTTTTTTTCAATATTTTCTTTCAATTTCATAATTGCTTCACAATGCTAAGTGAAGTTGGATTTTAAGGTGTGGAACCACAGGCACAACAAAAACATAATGCAAATATGTCAAATTATAGAATGGGTTGGAAGGCACCTTAAAGCCCATCCAATTCCAACCCCCCTGCCATGGGCAGGGACACACACCTCCCACCAGACCAGGCTGATCAAGGCCCCATCCAACCTGGCCTTGAACTCTTCCAGGAAGGGGGCATCCACAGCTTCCCTGGGCAGCCTGTGCCAGTGCCTCACCACCCTCAGCATGAAGAATTTCTTCCTAAATATCGCAACATAAATCCAAAAGGAATTTGTCTGATTGATTGGGTTTGGAAGGAGAGTAAATTTTGTACTCGCATACGCTGAGCTTCGTACTTTGCTTGTACCCTACTACCTATTTTATTGTCACACCTTGTTGATAATCTCTGAGAATCTTAACAATACTTCTAGGGAAGCACATCCCAGCCTTGACCTGAATTCCCATCCGGCACGCAATTCCTGTTAAGGGTAGTGATGATATGTTTGGATGCACAGAGCACAACACCTCATGGCCCTTCGCTTTTCGTCAATAAATCAACCTGCAAGCCTCATTCTCTTCCATAACTGTAAAGACATGACTGGCAAATGCATGGCCTCTAGAATAAAAATCTCTCATGTGGTCGTTGACATCAGTCTAGACAGATGGCAAAAACTGCTGTCCATAGCTGTTCTAGAGGACACTTTTGTTATCTTGAAACAATTTCCTTTGTAAGCCTACTACGTGTACTTCAAGCATTTTAGCTATTACAAGTTAAAGTTGTGTATCTTTATTAGCTAGATATTCTTAACACTCTTGAGACCAGAATTTTCATGCCTTTATTCACTGGCAGTAGTCCTTTGTCTTGCAAGCACTTGCACTGTAAAATGCAGAAATATAATGCTATCTAATGAAAGTAAGACTGTTGGAGATGGTTCCTACAGAAATCATGCTCATTTTTGAATCTTGCACTAGTATTATGGGACATCTGATTGTTGCATTCATTTTCTCTTCCAGATGTTTAAATTGTCATTTTAATTTAAGATCCTGATGTTATTTTTTACAAAATTCTGCTCCTGATGCCATGGCAGTGACATTGAATTCTTGCTGAAGGCAGTGGAAGTATTAGAATCATAGAATCATAGAATAGTTTGGGTTAGAAGGAACCTTTAAAGGTCATCTAGTCCAGACTCCCCGACAATGAGCAGAGACATCTTCAACTGGATCAGGTGGCTCGGAGCCTTGTGCAAACCTGACCTTGAATGTTTTCAGGAATGAAGCATCATTGTAAAAATTGTCTTCGTTATACCTAGTCCAAACTGCTCTCTTTTAATTTAAAACCATTAACCTTTGTCCTGTTGCAACAAGCCATGCCAAAAGGTTTGTCCCCATTTTTCTTATTGCCCCCCTTAAGTACTGAAGGGCCACAATAAGGTCTCAATGGAGACTTCTTTTCTCCAGGCTGAACCTTAACTTTCTCAGCCTCTCTTCATAGGAAAGGTGTTCCATCCTTCTCATCCTTTTTGTGGACCTCTTCTGGACCTGCTCCAATAGGTCCATGTCTTTCCTGTGCTGAGGGCTCCAGAGCTGGATGCAGTACTGCATTTAACTAATTTGGTAGATGCAGGCAGAAGAAACCACAGACCTTTATCGGTGTGTTTCACACAAGGAGCCGCCTATCTTTGTTGTTTAAATTATTCCATCTGCTTAATTGGAGAAAAGAAGGTAGTGTTTTGTCAGGAATGTGTGTTGGGTGAGTGTATCTGCAAAGTAAACTGGCCACATGTTAGTGACCAACACTATTCTTACTACCCTGAGCTGGAAAAAAAGCATTGAGGAATCTAAAACAAAGAAAATGAGCATTTTGCATTGCAGTTGTGAAATTCATGGCTGGACATGCAAAGAGTTTTAGAAATGTTATATCAAAATCTGGAACAGCTAACAACCTCTCCAAGAACACAAACTGAGCGAGGAGTCTAGTACTAATCAGATCTTATGTTATAGACCGTTGTTAGGCTGCAGGAATCAAGAAAGAGAAAAGTTTTTTTCTCATTTTCTCTCAGTTTCTTTACTCTCCACTGATGGATGCTTATGGAATCTAGAATAATTAGTGTGACTTACAACCAGCAACTGGGAAATAAGAATCAGGCCTTTAACTGCAGATTTTGAGGGAAAAAAGAGTATGATCTGGGGAAATTTAAAAAAATGCTATGTAAGAAGATCAAATTGTAATAGATTTGAATTCTGGTGGAAACAGCAGAATATGTTCATACATCACCCAGCAGCACCCAGTGTCAACATGTTTTAGGTGGATTTGTGCACTTCCATACAGCAAAACGAAGCTGGTACGATTAACTCCAGGTAAAACAAACCCACATATTTTGAGCATGTACTCCAGGTTTGTCACTTGCTGTTAAAATGTGGGGATTTTTTTCTGTTTTTATGCAGCACGAGACTTCTCTGCAGTGCTGGGAACAGAGTCAGTACCAAGCTGCAAAATCCATCTTGAACAGGGAATTTGGGTTTTTCTTGGCATCTTCTGTTCCACTATTGCTACAAAATCTACAAGAGAGAAGATTGAGAGTATCTGCAGCGCCAGAAGGCAAAAATAACAGGTGATTTTAACTACAATGAACATATATTTAAATAGAGCAATATTTTCCAAAAAGTTGGCTATTGCCCCAGGCAGATCATTTTTGAGTCTGAAACACAGAGGAGTAGTAACTAAGCAACAGATGAGCTCTTAGGACTTGGATCACCTAAGGAGGCTGGTCCTTAAGAGTCCCCAGGTGAAAAGGATGAGGATTATAAAATAAAAGTGCTTGCAATAGGGAGATCTGGAGATACAAAAAGGAAACAGGTTCCTTTTAAAAGAGGGAACTTGTTCCCTTTTCTGAGAAAAAGCCATGTGTTGAACCTAGCCACGAGGAATGCTGAAATATGGCAAGGTTTGAAGTGTAGTAGGGCATGTGAGCATCTTTTGTTTCACAGAAATCTCTATTTTTTTTTATATTACCACTTTAGGTAAAGAGTCTGGACTCCTCAAAACATGTAGAGACTTTATCAGATTTAGCTCGTTTCTTTATGCACAATGTTGGAGCTTCTGACAAATTAATGCCTAAGGGATTATGAGGTCTTGGGAGACAACACTGCTCCTGTAACCCTTGAACTACACTCCAGGGAAGGTCATAGTAAGCAGTCTCTACCCAGAAAGAGCACTAGAGAAAGGAACTAGAGTTTTTGCAGAGGCCTAAGAAAAATTAAACCAAATACCTAAGCATTATAGGACACCAAAGCAGAGATGTGGTTATCCTGCAGGCAGGATGTAATCAAGGCCATACAGCACCTTGTGTAGAAGCTAAGATTTCTAGCTTTCAGATAAGGAACATTAGATTATTATTATTGTTATTATTATTATTGTTGTTGTTATTTAAGTAATACGGATCTCAGCTTCAGCTTTTATTTCCTGTCATTTCAAAATACTTGAAGAGTAGAAAAAGTCTTTTTATGTCTATATTTGCCAGAAAATTATTCCACAAGTCTGCTGATAAGAATGCAGCAGTGTTCTATGTATTGTGAGTGTGACTAGAAGATAACCTACTTTTCTTCACCACTGTAGGAACTGTCCAGTGCCAGTTGCTGGATTTTGAAAAGGACATTTAAATGGTGATGTTTGTGGTCAACAGGAGGTAAAGATGGCATCAGCTATGACATGAGGGTCTTTTTTTGTTTGGTTGTTTTTTTTCTTTTGGAAAATGCTTTTCAAGTATTGAATTCTGAATTCTGTACCAGTTGATAAAGTAGAAGAGAATTAGGGTGCTTAATTCATTTCTACCTTGTAATTCAGTAAAAGTTTGCATATACACCCTACAAAGACTTGAGTGTGACTCAGGTCTTCTACAAGATTTAGGGATGTAGATGAACTTCTGCAATTATATTGCATTGATACATTCTGTGTGTTATTTTGTCTGAAGATGCATGGTATTTTAGGCTGTGATGTCTATATTCACTGGGGTTAATTTGACAGAAAACTACAATGAGAATAATTATGTATTTCTGAGATTTGCAGAGATGCTTTGTGAAGTAAAATATTTACATAAACATAAAATGGTAAATGAAAACTGTCCCTAAAGCTTGTAAATAGCCTCTCTCACTAAATTCGGATGAAAAGCCGTTATCACCATTTCAGTATGTGGAGACTGGTTGCAATGTACAACACCATAACAAGACCTTGAAATACTTTCTTCAGATAACATTTTTTTTCCTCCTTAATGTAAGTCTTTTGTGTTAACTTTGGGGAATACCTTTGGTCTACTACAATGTAAAAGTAGTGTTACTTTAAATACTAAAAATTCCTCTCTCTAGACACGTCAATGCCTTGTCATAGAAACAAGGTTGTCATTTATCTATTAAGATTTTAATTGAGTCAATAAATAACTATTCTGAGTTTCTACGCTGGAGGACTGCTGAATTGTAAAACCACAGTTCAGTCTCTTGTGTTTAATCAATTTTCATTAGACAGTGAGTTGTTAGTGTGTGTTCTTCTGTTCTCTCATCCTTTTCTTAAACATTTTATTGCCTCTTCTCTGATCACTCATTTAAAACACAAATCTAGGGGACAGATGACCCTATCGTTTCCGAAACTGTGCAGTTTGAAATGCGCAGGAGAATGGTATGATTTTTTTTTCCCCCAATTTTATCTTCTCTTACAGGAAAGGAAAATGATGCGAGGTGTGTGTCCCTTGGGCTATGGAGTCTAGTTCCCTGATTTGCTTTTTAGCAGCATGTTGGTGGCGGGTCATGAGTCTTGTACAGATCTTGAGAAGAAGATACAAAGAAAGAGAATCTGCTTGAGTTTCAGAACTTTTTCCCTTCCTTCCAGATGTACTAAAGCAGTGAAATGGGTTTTAATGAAGTGTGAAAATTTAACTTTTCTTATCTTTTTGATGGAAAACATTGGTAGTTTTATATTCTTTTGGTATTTCCATTGCATCAGTCATATGAAGCCCTTGCATGACTGGAGAATTCCTTTGCTGAAGGGGGGACATCCCATTTGAATTGATGATAAGGAAATAATGAAAATAACCTATGTCTGCTCAGTACTTGAGCTGCTTTTAGTTTATTAAACTTGAGCTCATCTGAAGTATAATAAAGTGGGGTGTGATAGTCTGCAGCCACCCTAAACATGAAGCATTAACGAGTCACCCATGGAAGACTGAACTGCAGACACGACCAAGTGTCAAAGCCTGTCCTCTGTATTGATGAGATCTGTTCCTGTGTGGTCTTTTCTGCTTGTTATTTCAGCATAAGTTTGCTAGACCCTGATGCTCCAGAGCGCAATAAGTCAATGAATTGACTAAGGCCCCGTGGTCCTGGTTCCTCTCTCAATCTCTGTGTCTCTTTTCTGTCAGTTTATCCTCTCTACCCTGCTGCTGAAGTAGAAACAGGCTGGAAACTGAGCAAAATTACAAGTTTCATATTAATCTATCATGTGATTGCTTATTTTTCAGGAATGCTTGGGTATTTTTAACCAGTTTGTTAAAGCTAGATATTTGGTCTTGTATATCCCTCCTGACCCTTAGGTAAATTGTTAATTTTGGGGGTTATTTTTGAGTTCCTCAACGCTCAACAACACTACAGTTCATCCAGCACTCATGGGGGGAAAAAATCCTTTCAGGCATTTTAGGCAGGAATGGAAATACCAATATGAAGTACACTTGGGGCATGCTGATTTTCATGTCCTTTACACTGTAATTCACCTCCAATAGCAGTCATTTCTCTCTGGTGTCTGCTAAAGCTTTCAAATTTAAAAAAAATATTGATTTTTAAGGTTTCCCATGCATCCATTCCTCCTCAATCACAAAGCTCCATCTCTCAATGCTGCAAAATTGCCTGCTGTGACAATAAATAACCTCTCTTTGGTATTGGAGATTATTTAAAAATAGTTTCTACCCTCCACAATACATCCAATTTCTAAACTTCCTCAACATCATACACTGTGAATTTGTTCAGTAAATATGTGAATATCAAAAATTTTGCCCATTACAGAAATTGTGTGTCAGTTTATACATATTATTAGATTTCCATGAGAGGGAATTCACACTGTAACAGTCAGAGAAACAAAAAGACACAACAGAACACTCTGTAGTCCATTGAAAAACAATTACCAGAGTGCTAAGGGCAATCGTTTATACAGTACCATCTCTATCTTGTTTTTTTTTATTCCTGCCTACTAGAGTAAACACACATAATAGAAGGTCAGCTGTGACAAGTGACCTTGAAGTGATAGCTGATAGCAGCAGTCCATTTGTCTGGAACCCTTTTTATCTCCACAGACCTGTTTTTATAGGTGCAGTTTATAGACCTTTAGACTAAGACGTTCTTCCTACACTGCTACAAGTATTTAGACAAAAAATAGGTTTTATAGTTTCATGTAATGTATTATAGTCCCTTTGAGGATGACATACATCTTGCTAGACATAAAGATCTGCCCCAGGAGTGTTATGCTGCGTACACATGTTGCAGAAAAGTGTGTGCAGCATGGCTAGCAGAGGCCTGAAGGGAAAGAATAAAATGAGTCTCATTTTGCAACTGGCTGCTGCTGTTCTTCCCATCTGCTGCTGGTGTCCTTCCAGCTCCTGAGTTCTTATAAAGTTATGCTGCCTTTACACTCAATATCTACTTTCTGTGTGGTGCTGGCAAGAGAGCAGAAGAAAAGGGAACAAGTTAGTTAAAAATTGCTGTATGTCCTGTTAGGGAAAACCAAAATCTCTCTTAAAAAAATGTAAAGTGCAAAGGGAGAGTGTAATTGCTTACTAACTCAAATATCTCTGTTTGCTTATAGAGCTTTTCTCTTATGTGGTATTGTATTATTGACAGTAGTGGTTATAAGGTCTGTGAGAAAGAAGTTGGAGCAGGAAAAAACTAATCCACTAATGTATTACATTCCAGGTTCATTAGCATCTCGTTCTCTTCTAGTGCAGGAGGCATGTCTGCCAAATGCAAATCTTGGCCCAATATGCTAAATTATAAAGCTGAGTAACTAAGCATCTGGATTCTGACTGTGAAGTAAAGAAATGTAAGCAACAGCAAAGGTAATTGCAGTAGACTAACACTACTGGTATTAAATAAGAACACGATGCTGTAGGAAGTCAGATGCTGAGTGTCAGACATAAATTGCTTCCCACTTTTCCTCTCTTGTTTTATAGTTTCTTTCTGCCTTGGCCTTTATTTTGTTCTTTGCTCCTTCCTTCTGGTCTTGAGAACTGAAAGTGCTCACCGAAAAGGTATTATTTGAGATCTGTATTTATACAGAACTCTAATGTAGTATCAGCTGCCTTGAAAATGGCTGTCATACATTTTTTGTGATCTGTGCTTGCTAAGGATTTTGTAATACTGATGTCATTAGCAGAAAAGAAGGCTGATTACCTAAGTTTGATTGGTTGCCAGCCTTAAAATGAGAAGAAAAATATTACAGACTTTGTGTAACAGAAGTTACATAGATCAGTGTCTTGAAGTTATAATTCATTTTGACCTCTCTCACCCTCCTGAAGCAGAAATAGGCCTCAACATGTCACATGATCTAAAGTAATTTTTATGACTTTTAGCAGGCACCTGGTTGTTTCCTGCAACCAGCAACTAATTGTATTTCAGTCAGCAGTCAGGGAATATATTTCTTTCAGATTTATGCAAAACATTCATATTTGTTTAACCTTTCCTCAGCTGTGACAGATTTTATGGTTTTATAGCATACAATTCAGTGCATTATGCTGTTCAACCTTTATTTGTTCATGCAAAATTCTGAGGAAATACAATACCTCTGGTAACATAAATTTAGATGCTTATTGAGTTTATATGGAAAGCAGTTACAGTTGATGGTAGGCTCTGATAAAGATAGAACAAAACACCTTAGATCAAGAAGGATACTCTCGTCTGGAGGCAGAGAGAAACATAACACAGCAGGTTTCACAATAAGTCACTGAGTCAAAGTGCATGTGCCCCTTAGTATAAATCATATAGATCTACCCAAAGAGTTGATTTGTTTCTGTTCATAAAATTAACAAAGCTGAGGACTGGATATTTTCCTTAAGGTATGAGAGCATGTCAGGGAGAAATACCTTACAAAATTAGGACAACTAACCCTTTATTTCTTCAGTAGCAACTTCTGTGAACTCACATTATTCAATGTTGTGTAAGTTTTTGTTCAGATACTCCACAGAAATATCAAGTGAAACACGATGTTACCTTACCTTGTGTAAGACCGTTGAAAAGAATTATTCTTTGTTGAGTTGTGAGTCCCTTGGTTTCACTCTTTAAAAAGGTTGGTATTCATTTTCTCTATTACCATCTTCTCTCTTCCGTTTAGGGATCTGGATTATAAGAGGACTTGGTAGAAGCCATGAAGATGAACTTCATATTATTCACATGCTTTATGCAAAATGGACCCAAATGAGATTGGAGATTTTTTGCCTCTTTAGGCTGTTTTCTGTACATGCAGGATGTATTTCTGAGACAATATATCACAGTTTGAAAGTAGTAAACGCATAGCCATCAGCAAAAAAAAAAAAAAAAAAAAAAAAGCCAGCTGTTCCCAAAATGTGTGAAAGCAACAAAGCACCTTAAATGGAAATTATTGCTCTGAAGACTATACTGTAGAGGTCACTGTTCAAATGTATAGTTTGTCTTTTCAGGAGAGAAAGAAGTGCTTTCTCCTAAATTGATATTCAAAGGTCTCAAAGTAGTTTGCAGCCTCTTACCAAGTCCTGAAACTCGCTTATAAAACAAAAAAAACTATCATTTCCCTCTTACAAAAAGGGCAGAAGATGCAGAGCCTGTCTTCTGACTTGCTCCTTATTGTTTTAACTGCAGTATCATCATCCTTCAGATTACACATAAATATGTACCTGAACTAAAACAATTATGCAGAATGGCCAGGGTACTGGAATTTGAAAGCCAATGCATGCATCAAATATGGGTCTGTTCAGAGCTGAGGACCTTGATTGGCCTTTGAAAACTAAATCCTACAAAGGCTAATTATTTGAGTGACTAGGGGTGTGAGTTACCTGATACATGTTTCAAAGGGAAAATTGTGTTTTATCTTCTTTTCCTGCCTTTACTTCCTCATAAAGTGCCTAATTTTACCACATGCTGTACTAGTATTTTCTCTAGAGAAGAAATGTTTCACCTGATAATTTTTGCTGGTGTGTATACGCACAGCCTGAGAACAAAAGCTTTTTAATTGACACAGTTGAGTGCAGCACAGTTAATAACTGCTATTTCAGTGGCTGTTCTCATTTTTTATCTTAGCTATTGTTTAGAAATATAAAGATGATTTTAAGAACATGAATTTTAAAACCTGTATCTGAAAACTCTAACTGTTGACAGCATATGTACATGGAACATACTCTAGAAATACTATTGCATTTCACAGCTTTAGGCACTTTATCCTACTCCCCTTTAATTCAATATAAAAAAAGTGCTGGCTATTCAGAGCAAAACCGCTGCTGGTTTCTGTGAAAGAAGAAAAATTTCTGGGTGTGCAGCAAGGTCAAGGGGAAGAGCTGAATCTCAGACGTCACCAGTGAACCTAGAAATTTCTGTTACTTGAGTGGAAATGACAAACAATACTGTGATTATTGGTATCTAAAATGTAGTTCTTCTGGTGCGAAACACAGCATATGCTTAATAAGTTACAGTAGCACTGTGCAGTGGATACATAAATACAGGGCAGAAAATGAGAAATAATTTATTGATGCTGGAGAGCTACAGCCCACTGATAAATTATAAATGATCTGCAAGTAGCATACATTCAACTGTCTTTGACTCCAGCATGTGACATGCTTTTAAGAAATCTGGAGCACAGGGCTTAGAAACACACCGTACTGAAAGACTGCGTGTTTTCCTCCTCAGCCAGACCAGGTTTTGTCCTCATTACACTGGAAAGGGGTTAAAAGGCTCTTGGGCTATAGGCGCGTTTGATGCCTTTACTGAATGTCTTCTCCATCTTCTTCCTTTCCTTCCAGGCAGAGATTATTTCAGTGACCTAAAGCCTTGCTGAATGCCAGATATTTACTCTTCTTTGTACAATTGTGCTGATCTTAAGTTTTGCAGAAGTGTTGACCTTTCACTACTGATTACCCTTTTAGTTAACCCTTTAGATCTTTAGTATGCAATATTTAACTGCGTCCCTGCAGTATTTGAAACTCTTCACAACCCTACCTGATGATATCTTCGTCTAAAATATAATTATACTTTACAAAGGCAAAATTCTTATCTGTTCAAATTATTAATACCTGAAAGAATCAAAGAGCTCTTCAGAGCTAATGAGCTTTTACTTGCTCTGAAAAAAACCAACGTTTTAATATGTGCCATCTAAGAGGGAAAAAAGCAGAAATAAATAGGTGTGGGATCTAAAATTATGTCAGTCAGGCACTGCAAGTGCTCAATTTCTCTTAAGGTGAGAAACCTCTATAGTAGGTATAGCTTTTGTTCCATTACATGGTGAGTTTTGTGTGTGTGTTTAGATGTGAGAGGTCTAGATGAAGAGCACTTTTGAGCTGCACAGCAGCTTCTTCACAACTGACAGTTCTGAACTGATGAGAGGAAGCATTCTCTGCATGGTGACTGATGCTGGTGTTGACATAGCCTGAAAAGCTTTAGAAATTGATGTTATGACACACGTCCCTTTTTCCAGAGGTATACTTATCTAACGTGGTGAGTTGACCATAGCCAGCAGCTAAGCATGCAAACAGCTGCTCATTCTCCTCCTCTGCTCCACTCCACGTGGGATGAGAGAATAGGTACAGCAAAAGCAAGAAAACTTGTGGGTTGAGATAAATACAGTTTAGTACAAGAAGGAAAGAGAGGGAAAAAAACAAGTGAAGCAAAAGAAATCTTTCACCACCTCCCACGGGCAGACTGATGCTCAACCTGTCTCCAAACAACAGCTACCTTTGAAGCCAAAAATCCCACTGTCTTCTTCCTCCACCCATTTCTATTGCTGAGTATAACTTTACATGGAATGGAATATCCATCATGTGTCCCCTCCCAACTTCTTGCTTACCTCAGCCTATTCACAGGGAGGTGGACAGAGGAGGAAAAACAGAAGGCCTTTAGGCTGTACAAGCACTCTTCAATAATCACAAAAACATGGGTGCTTTAACAATACTGTTTAGTGACAAAACCACAACACAGCACCCTCAGGGCTGCTATGAAGGAAGTTAACTCCATCCCAGCCAGACCTGATACATCTATGTTTATTATATAAATACATTTATATTATATAAAATAATATATTGTATAAATATTATATTTAGTATATATTTTTAATATTATATAAATATAAACATACTCCCACAAGGAATCCTTATGGAAAAAGGTTCTTTATCTCACAGCATATGCAAGTGCTAGATATTACTCGATGAGTCTTCCACCTCCTCTCTCTGCTACCAGTTGTGCTGGTAAGGGAGCAGTGATTTAATAACTACTCTGAAAGCACAGACAATGTAATTGTCATCAAATGAAAGAGAAGCTTTCTGAAGAATGGTTGGTATTTTGCCCAGAAAAAAAAGTTAAGACAAGCAGAAAAAATTCTTATCCTGCTAAATTGAAAAATTAACCTATTGGCAAGACAGGAGTACGTTACTGGAGTTTGCAGTGATTACACTGCCTGTCAAACAGCAGTGGATATTTTGTTCAGCAGAATCAGTAGTCTAGAAAATATGCAATTCTTTCAAAATGTTATGTGGGTGCATGAAGAATTGTCATTAAAGGAGAAATGAGTTAAAATGAGTCCAAGGAGGAATTTTATTTTTGAACTCTTAGAAGAAGAAACCCTTGATACTCCATATTTAGATTAGATAACAGCACAAATGCTTACAAGAGAAAGGGAGCACAAGTTCATTAAATGGAGAGTGCAGTGATTCAATTTAAAAAAAGGATCGTTTTTGTATATACCAGTAAATTAAGTTCTGTGATTAGGACCTCATTTTTCTTTCTCCAGCAATAATGTTTTTCTCTTATATCTGTAGTCGTGTAGGGTGCATAACAATAAACGGACATTTAAAATGTAAAGACATAGATGGTTACAGATCGACACACTAAGCTTTTATTTAGTTTGGGTTTTCTTATTGTTTGTTTCTCAGTGGTGTTGAACTTGTACATAGGGAGGGCTTTTTTCACAGAAATTTAATTAAAAGCAGGACTTAGTAAACTTTCTGTAATTTTTTTTATGATTTGATAGGCATGCAAAGTAAGTGTAAAATCACACAGAGTAATGATGCTAATAGGGATCAATTCAGGGATCCTAACCAGTTGATACACAATGCACTAAATCTGCTTGTAATGAAGTTAAAGGCAGTTGTGCAAATGAAGCCATTTAGTAGGAGAGAGCCTAGCAGGATATTACTTAAGATTACAATAAATTATTTTAAACTAAGCAATTCTTTTTGCTCTTATTAAAATACCTGAGCCCAAAATTAGCTATTCATTGATATTTTAATTTTTTTAGTTTCTTATTATACTGCAAATCATTTGTTTCAGTCATACAGTTACTGCAAACAGATTGCAAAATCATTAGATTATGGCAGTGGAGTGTTTCATGTTTTATTTCTTTTATTCTATGTAATTATCTATCTTTGGTAGCTGTGTGCGTTTATATATTTTCAGCACATTGACATGAGATTTCCAACACTGTTATCTTTTAGTATTGTAAAAAATATGGTAGCTGTTGGGACTACTGGCATATTGCATGCAAAAGGATTTTTACAAATTATTGTGTATGTCACAATATTACTTTTACTGTCATTCTGTTTCCTTACTCAGTTTTCTACCTAATTTAGTATGTGTTCTGTTCTGATTTCTTAGGATTAGTTTAATCAGAACATAAGTAGGCTCATCCATTAGATCATTAGATACTTCTGAGTTGAACTAACATAAACAAAGCAGAAACTGAAATCCATGCAGGTAAATAGGAGAATTATATACACTTATGACCCAAAAAGAGAAATCTGGGAAAGATGATGCTACAGTTTTATACAACAGGAATATGCTTTTGAAAGAAAATACTGTGTGCCACTGAGGTAGAATCAGAGAATGATTTGAGCCAGAATGGAATATTACGAATCATCTAATCCAACCTCCCTGCCATAGGCAGAGACATCTTCCACTAGATCAGGTTGCTTAAAGCCCTGTCCAACCTGACCTTGAGTACTTCCAAAGATTAGGAGTTAAACGCATAACAGATGTATGTTAAAGGCATAATGGTGGCAGGGGTTATATATTTGAGAAGCGACAACACTGCTGCATTTATTATGTCCAGTCACCTGATAAAAAGCTGCATAGTGCAAGCAGCTGCGTGGTACACCAGAAAAGTGTCAGGAGGTTGTACTAAAGTATGACTGTTTGCTACTCTGAGAAGTCATTTTGAGTAGCAGAGCAATCGTTACATTTTGTTCATAGAATGTGCGGCTTTATTCAAAAATACGGTTACTGATTTTAACCACTTGGGTTTTTTGCTGTCTGACTTCTCTGACACACCCAGGTTTGGGTTACTTCTCACTCAGATGGCTAATAGATGTGAATGGCAC
Organism: Tapera naevia; assembly: GCA_033556795.1. Classification (NCBI taxonomy): domain Eukaryota; kingdom Metazoa; phylum Chordata; class Aves; order Cuculiformes; family Neomorphidae; genus Tapera; species Tapera naevia. The sequence goes on along the minus strand of JAUMJJ010000175.1, from coordinate 6,538,181 downwards.
TGTGGATGCTGTCATCTTGTATTGATATCACCAGGCTTCAATGAGGCATGGAGAACTGACAGGAAATCATAGAAAACAAAGCACTGAACAGGATCACTGAGAAAAACGCCAGGAACTTTTTATGCCCTTGCATTTTTCTTGTAAACAAGCTAGGATCTTCTAGTTCATTTCTGGGCTTTGGATGTGCTGACCTCTCCAGCTCAGCAATGCTGAGCACAGCCTGAGATGTGCGTGAGTCAAAGTACGGCGTAGGGCTGAGGCACTGGTGCACACACGCTCCCTCATCCATGGTGAAGCAGCGAAGAAGGAAGTATGGAGTACAGCAGGGATGGCTCAGCCATCTCCTCCTCTTTGAGGAGACAGAATGCATTGCACATCACACAGCTTGCTCTGACAGATAGGGAGCAAGCAGCAGAAGGCAGTAGTTCTGGTTGGGAGGAAAATATATGATGTTCTTGGCTTTCTTTAGACAAATCTTGTTTAGGACAGGAGGCCAAGTTCAAGTGTTTCAAGGTCTAGATACAACCCCCAGGCTACTCAGCCCACACTGCTGTAAAACTGCTCTCTGTTTCAGCATTTCATGGCAGAACATGTGCAGCAAAACTTCTCTTCCCACCTGCCCAGCTTTAAAACCAGGTGAGATTCCCAAGTGGCTTTTGTCTTTGATTATAACGCTGTATTGAATGTTTCTCTGTGCTCATGCTTTAGAGGAATCTGTGTTTCCTCATATGGGTTTTTTTGCAAGCATGAGCTATCAAGCAAGGTAATAGGGAGCAAAAGTGCTTGACGTTAAGAAAGCTAATGAACAGCAATGTTGAATCTGTCCTTATTCATGCAATTAATTTTATGAAGCTGGCTTCTTAAGTCATTTCTCCAGGTGATCATGCAGAGCCCTGAGAAAAATGAGTAATAAATACTTAAACACTTCCAATACTTTGATGAATATTTTACATTGTAGAATATGTGAGTAACATTAATGCAGACTTGAGAGTTAAAAAAATTTTTTTAGCCAGAATGACTGGTCACTATGCTGTAGCTCAGGGATGCTGGTGGAACTGAATGAAAGAAACCTTTTGCCAAATTGTCTGCTTACATTTCAAGAAGTACTAAGGTTGCAAACGGAAAATATCTTTTAGAGTCTATCTAGTTCTCATCTTTGCCCTCTGGAAAGGTCTGGCAGGCCCTATGACAAAGGGTGTAGTATAGGCCAGACCATAGTAAGGCTGAGAAAAAGGGAGAATAACTGTGAAGATGGATGTTAAATGACAGTATATTTCAGGTCTGTTGCACCTTGTTTGCTTCATCTAGGATCTAAGCAGATGGTGCTGACAGATCTGAGGGGTGGTACGAGCAAATCACCTGGGGCTGGAAAAAAAGTCATCCAACTACTGTGTTTCAATCCAGTTTATCTGAACGCTAGAACAAATACATTAGGTAGCAAGTCTGATACACCTATGACAGAGAAATGGAGGAAACATCTAGCTAAGGAAAACAATTCCTTAATTCCTTACATGACTTACAGTATTTCCATCCCTTTTTTCTCTGTGATAAGTTCCCTCCCTGTGAGATGATGCTATAGCTATGATTGTGATTTGTTAAGCGATGCAAGCTTCTCACCTCTGTAATCCCTGCCTGGTGAGGTCTGTTATCCATCTCAGCCAGAAATGCACTCCAACTCTCGTTAACAAAACTTTCAGAGCTCAGGAGAGGACTCTTTCCCCTGGAAGGCATTCAACACCCTGCTTGGGCTAGAGGACAGAGCTTTTGGGTTTGCGAGCACAGTTCACCTCCCATGGAAATAAATAACCTGCCAAATATGTCACTTGATAGCTAGTAACAGAGGAAAAATGTGGTTTACTGTTGCTACTGCCTTCTGGGAGCAGCTGGCATAGAGCAGGCCAGATCATATATTTAGGCCAGAAGGACAGCGTTTCTTTTGGGAAGGACTCTCCACAATCATTCCAACACCAGTTCTTACTGGAAGGCAAGGTTATTGTCATAGTCACCAAGTGGAAGTGCCTGTCCGTCAGCAACTACCCTGAAGTAGTCCATAAAATTAGCTTTAAAATCATTGTTCTGGTAGGACTTAGAGAGGTGGAATTTAGTCTCACTTCTGCAGAATTTGATTCCTTTCTAAATGAAATGTCACTCATCCAAACCTAGCTAACATTAAAGTGCAGAAAATGTTGGCTGTGTAGAAGGCACTTGAAAGCAGTGTAGTAGTGAGAAATGCATTATGATGATGATTTAATGCTAGACATGGAAGAGAGATGAGTTTCTAAATGAACGTTAAGGTCAAAACCAACAAATGATTTAGCAATGAAACACAAACTCATGGAATTCTTTGAGAAAATATTTTTATGCTCCCAAGATCAGAAACAGCACATCGAATCTGAAGTGTGGCAGTACTTTGAATGATATTTAATCTATTTCTACACCTTTACAGCATACAAGATAGCAGATTCTACAGACCAATTGAGGTTTTTTTTCTATGAGTTTGTGTTTTGTTCTGGTTTTTTATCAGAGGCGGTCCTGGTTTTAAGTTATGCAGTTTGGGAAGAGATAAGATTTCCATCAGGTCAGGAAGTCACATGGAAAAAGATCACATAGAAGTCACATGGAAAGATATGTCACTTAATTAAAAGAAGGGTTAGAGTTTCTTTTAAAATGATCTGGAAGACAGTTTCCACTTTGCACTAGAAAGGGTGTAGAAATTGATGGGTGAGGTGGGTTGTTTATTTGTTTGGAGTTTGGGTTGGGTTTTTCATTTTGTTGGCCTGGGTTGTTTGTTTGGGTTTTTTTTGACAAATTGAACTTTTTTTAGGAGAATCCAGCACACTTTTTTTAGAAGAAACCAGCATACATTTTTTAGAAGAAGACTTCAGGTAGTTTCTTTGAATTGAATAGATAAAAAAAATTATCCTGACCATATTGAAGCTTGTTGTTCTCAAAGATAAATTGAGGCATAGGTTATTCGTGCTATCTTCTTTTTCTAGACTCTTAAATGTTGGTCAGTAGTGAATCGTATTACAGTCTGCAACGTGGTAAGGTATGGATTGGGGTTGGGAAGGATCTCTGGAGATCATACAGCCCAACACCTTGCTAAAGCAGATTGCACAGGATCACATCCAGGCAGGTTTTGAGTATGTCCAGAGAACAAGATTCCACAGCTTCTCTGTCCAGCCTATTCAGTACTCTGTTACCCTCAAAGTAAAGAATTTTTTCCTCACGTTCAGGTGGAACTTCCTGTGTTCTCGTTTATGCCTGTTGACCCTCATCCTGTCACTGGGCACCACCTCTTGACACCCACCCTTTAGATATTTATAAACATTGGCAGGATTCCCTCTTAGTGTTCTCTTCTCCTGGCTAATCAGACCCAAGTCTCTCAGCCTTTCATCATAACAGAGTTGCTCCAGTTTCCTGATCATCTTTGTGACCTTCCACTGGACTCTCTCCAGTAGTTCCTTGTCTTTCTTGAGCTGGGAATCTCAGAACTGGACACAGTACTCCAGATGGGGCCTCACTAGGGCAGAGTAGATGGGGAGGATAACCTCCCTTGACCTGCTAGCCACACTATTCTTAATGCACCCCAGGACACCATTGGCCTTCTTGGCCATGAAGGTACATTGCTGGCTCATGGTCAGCTTGTTGTCCAGTTGGACTCTGAGGCCATTCTCTTCAAGTTCCTTTACAGTTTCATTTGGAGGGAATTTTTAGACTTAAGAAATAATAAGGAACAGCAAAGCAGGCCAGTGCTCAAAAATCTTAGGTAGTTGTATAAAAATTTTAAAAATACATAAATCAAAGCAAGGATATAGTTCTTTAATGTAACCAATTAATTCATGTAACAGATAGCTGAGGGAATAATTTACATGATTTCTATGAAAGAATATAGGTTGTTCGGGAAACACAGTCAAGGAGAAACAGGAAAATGTGCTGTGTTTGTGTACCAGTGATGTGTAGCCTTGTGCAAGGTCACCAGCATCTGCCTGGAAAGGAATACATTGGTAAGGTTTTGATGTTTAAGAAGAAGGAAATAGCTAGAGGAGGACTCTTTTCTTTATAAACAAAGAAGAGAAAGTCATTGAGGATGTCCAGACAGGGTAACATGGACAAGGGCGATCTAAGATATGTTATTATGTACAGTTCCTATGATGGCAATAAGAAATAACAAAATACTAATGGTAGATATATATATATATATATATATAAACCATATCTAGGTGCAAACTTACCTTGTTGTGAAGGAACAATTGAAAGTGTGGTAAGAGAGCAATCCTAAACAGGAGAACGAAGTCTATAGGAAGTGGAAACTGTATCAGGTTACTAAGGTCAAAGACATAAGAGTACCACAGGCACTTAAGAACATTAGGAGAAAGAGCAAGGCACAAAATGAAATGCAGATAATGAGAAATCAGAAGTAATAAGAAATGTTTTTATAAGGCTGTTGTCAGCGATTCATTGTCAAAATGGAAAGGCTTATTGATCAGAGTAATCCTGGTTCCTGTACTATTCAGTACCCTATTAGCAATTTAGATAATAGATTTTTCACATTCCTTCCAACTCCACAATACAGTGTAGTGATTTATGTGTGGGTATATTCTTATCCAGTTACATGAGGTTTTGAAATGTTCCCAGTTCACATCTACTCCCAGGTTTTCAGAGCTGTTGTTTTTACTTTTAAGAAAGGACTGTGTGCAGTATTGGGCTCTGCACTGAGTAGAATAAAGAAAGAAAAGACGTTGAAAATGAGTCCATGCCTGCTTGGTTTGATTTTATAATGATTTTTAGATAAAATGTTTGTTTCTTTAGGATGCACTGACCCTAAAGACATGGGCATCCATGTACTTGTGTAGCTGGTATCAGGTACTTTTACAAGCATATCTGTACTTGTGTCTGGTCTCTTGCAGCCTGGCTAGCAAGCCCATGTAGACTGTGATAGATTTAACCAGCATTTTGCAACTGTTTCTGAGAGTCCAAGTAGAACTAGGGTTCCAAATCAGCAGAAGGAGAGGGCAGCTGTGGCGTATTTCAGACTGGTGCATCTCAAGGAAGCCACAGAGTAGAAATGTTTTCTCTTCTCGTGTTCGACACAGGTTCAACTCCAGCAATGTTGTCTTGTTGTCTGATAATCAGAAGAAGATCCTCAAAGCTGTACCTCTAGGGCAGCCATACCAAGGTTGTCCTCTGATCTGAAACACTGAGCTACAGAGTGGTGGGAGACATGAATGAGCAATGCTTCTTCTGGCATAGCTGAACACTTTGAATGTCATGAGTGGAATAAGAAAGAATGTTGTGGTGACGTGTTATAAACAAATCAAGCAACCAGATGTGCCTCATTTCCAAAAGAACAGGCTTTAATGTATCTAAATAGTTTTGAGATGTCTGATAGCAAGTCTGAATGTTATCCAACAGGCAGCTGGAAACGCCCTAGAGTCCAAAAGGTTAGATAGTCTTTGTTCTAAACAAATTTAAGGCAGCATCTTCCATTTAATCTAGTGTTGGAAGCCTTGTTTCTCCCAGAAAAAGACTTAATAAAGAAAACTGATAGGCAGATGGACTGACTGAGGTATGAAAATTGAATTAGAGTAAAGATCAGAATTAAAATTTAGTTGTGGCCAGAAGTGATCCTATAAATTATGGGCTTTGCAAGACTGGCTGCAGAGAGCAGCTGCTTTTTGTGCCCTCCTACTTGATATACATGCTAGAAGAAACATAATTTGTACTGAAAAGGGGAAGAGGAGCACCTGGCTCATCCAGTAATACACTGTCTTTCAGGAAAGAAAACCTTGTTGCAAGAAAGGAACGCATAATGTTCTTCAGACATCTTTTCTACAAGATGCAAAAACGTAATTTCATCCTGAACAGAGGATATCTAGGAGAAAAAGCTGTGAAGTATAACCTGACAGGCCAGGGAGAGTCTGGCTTACAAATAGGGAAGAAAATAGTCTGAGTTTCAGCACATAACAGAGTCACACAGAATATACGTTTCATTTAGTCTTGTAAGTGATTCTGCAATAATGCGGCTTGTTCAGATTTAAGGAGTTTGCCGAGGTGGTGTGTGAGCTATCAGGTACAATGGCACTGAACAACACAGAGCTGTGACTTGAGAAGACAAAGTCTGCAAGGCATGGGATTATGATCAACAGAAGGGATGACAGATTTGTCAAGACAGAGACACAAGCATTTTAATCCTGTACCTGATATTTAAGTCTAAACGAGAGACTCTTTGTTAGTCCACGCTTCAATTTAAATCCTTTAGTACACTTCTGTGAGCTGCTTATATCATGTCAGGTAGCTAACTTTTTCAATGAGCCCTAACTGAGCCCTCACCGGGGGGGGATTCCCTCTCAGTAAATATTCACTGAAGAGAAATATTTTTGAAGGGGTAAGAAAATCCTTTGCATAAGAAGGGGGAAATCTTTAGAAAACATGTCTTAAAAAGGTTGGCTTTTCAGAATAGCATTGCAAAAAGTGCTGACAAGATGCCTATAATAATAATTTTTCTATTTGTTTTCCTGAGTAAGTAACTGAGATAAATCAATTCAGACTCTATATAAGAGGGACAACTTAAAAGCTATTCAAAATCTTGGCCTTTCTCAAAGTTTTTAGTTTGTCATGAAGTTCCATCAAGACAGTGACAATACAGAGCTGAAAGAAAATTAAATCTACCTTTTGATGTTGAAAGGTGACATTTCATCTTCGGACTTGAAATATCATCAGTCTCTCAGAGGACTTTCAATTCATTCCAACTTTCTTATTACATCTTGAGGTAAGGAAATTTTACTTGCTAACTTCCAGACTACAACTTCAAACCTTCAGAGTCCTTTTCAGGTAATTTGTCGTGAGCCATTCTGTGCTGACAACAATAACTTTTTATACTCCTTTTTTTCCACTAAGTTTCTAATAAAGCTAGTTCATCCTTTGGAAACTAGGTTAACATCCATAAGAAATCTTAGTGTAAAAGAAAGAGTCATCCAGCAGTTCTGGCTGACTGGGGAAGTGCCACTTGAATGGAGACTGGCAAATGTAACTCCCATTTACAAAAAAGGGTCAGAGGGAGGATCTGGGGAACTCCAGACCTGTCAGTCTGACCTTGGTGCCTGGGAAGGTCATGGAGCAGACCATGTTGAGTGCTATCACACAGCATGCACAGGACAATCAGGTGATCAGGCCCAGTCAACATGGGTTTATGAAAGTTAGATCCTGCCAGACCAACCTGATCTCCTTCTATGACATGGTTACCCATTTAATGGATGAGAGAAAGGCTGTGGATGTGATGTACTTGGACTTCAGCAAAGCCTTTGACACCGTTTCTCACAGCATTCTAGTTGAGAAACTGGCTGCCATTGGCCTGGACAGGCACACCCTCTGCTGGGTAATAAACTGGCTGGATGGCCGGGCCCAAAGAGTTGTGGTAAATGGAGTTAAATCCAGTTGGAAACCAGTCACGAGTGGTGTTCCCCAGGGTTCAGTGCTGGGTCCAATCCTTTTCAATATCTTTATCAACGATCTGGACAAAGGGATCAAGTGCACCATTAGCAAATTTGTGGATGACATCGAGGTTTGTGGCAGTGTTGATCTGCTTCAAGGAAGGGAGGTTCTCCAGAGGGATCTGGGCAGGCTGGATCAAGGGGCTGAGACCAATGGGATGAGGTTCAACAAGACCAAGTGCCAAGTCCTGTACATGTGACACAACAGCCCCGTGCAGCGTTACAGGCTTGGGGAAGACTGGCTGGAGAACTGCCTGGCAGAGAAGGACCTGGGGATGTTGGTTGACAACAGCTGAATATGAGCCAGCAGTGTGCCCAGGTGGCCAAGAAGGCCAATGGCATCTTGGCCTATATCAGAAACAATGTGGCCAGCAGGACCAGGGGAGTGATTGTTCACATGTACTCAGCACTGGTGAGGCCACACCTCGAGTATTGCGTGCAGTTCTGGGCCCCTCACTACAAGAAGGACATTGAGGTGCTGGAGCGCGTCCAGACAAGGGCAACAAGGCTGGGGAAGGGGCTGGAGAACAAATCCTATGAGGAGCAGCTGAGGGAACTGGGGTTGTTTAACCTGGAGAAGAGGAGGCTGAGGGGACACCTCATCGCTGTCTACAACTGCCTGAAAGGAGGCTGTGGCAAGGTGGGTGTTGGTCTCTTCTCGCAAGTGGCAAGAGGTAGGATAAGTGGCATTGGCCTTAAGTTGTACCAGGGGAGGTTCAGATTAGACATCAGGAAAAATATCTTCACCAAAAGGGCAGTCAGGCACTGACACAGCTGCCCAGGGAGGTGGCTGAGTCACCATCCGTGAAGTGTTCAAACGATGGGTAGATGAGTTTCTGAGGGACATGGCTTAGTAAGTAGATGGGTATGGCTGGACTCGATGACCTCGGAGGTCTTTTCCAACCAGATGATTCTATGATTCGATGACTCTTAGCCAAATAGACTCAAAAGACTTTCAATTTCATGTCCATGTGCTTATTGTAAACCAGACCCTAAATTCTACTGCAGAAATACTATGCTGGCTATGCTATTACAGTTAGATTAGTGACCCAGCCCATAAAAAGACATTCCAAACCTAAAAGTAATGGGCACTCATCTAGGATATCACAACAAGGTTTGCAAGCTGAGACATAGTATTTTTCTGATTTAGCTGTGTTGCTTCACTTTTTCAGTTAAGGACACTCTCTTCACTGTCTTTGGAGATGATGCACCATTTTCAGCTGCACGATGTCATAATGCCCTGTATCACAGGAGGCTTTTACCAGTAACTTATGCGTTATACAGAATCTTGTTTCCAGGATAAACATATTTAATTAAAGACTGTTTCCATCTATTCACATTTTCTGTGTCTCCCAGGTCCAGGAGACCTTTAGGAAGTGTAGTCAGAGGCTAAACCTCTGAATTGCATCCTGAATTCTCTACGATTCAGCATTACCAGAGAAGCCAACATAAACTAGCAGGGCAAGCTGACCTTCAATTTTCTAGAACATTCAGGTTTCAAAAATTCATAATGATCGTATCTATTCTACAGTTTTCATGTCAGTCACCAGGTTTCCTTCAGTTGAGAAATACGTATGCCAAAGAAGAAAATGAGAAAGTACCATATATTTCCTTTACTTACCATTTTGACCTCATTCTACCAAATGTAACCATGCATACTTGTTAGCAAAGATAAAAGCGAATACCTTGAAAGAATTCCTCTCTTGTGATGTTCCGCTGTAACAGTAGGAGAGCTTAATGCATCTAGATCTCTTCTTGCTTCATTTCTTCTGTACACATCCTCTGCTCACAGAAGAAATATAGAATTTTTTCCCTTACTTTACTGTTACATTTAGCGTACGCAGGCCTAAATCTTTTGAAAAGAGATATTCTGAAAAGTTCAAACTTAGGGCTATCAAGAGGTATCCTGTTTCTGTGAAGAACAGGGGAGCCAGACAAACAACAGTGAAGTTCAAACAAAACAAAGAATTCTCTTAGTAATGGGCAGGGAAGATGGAGATTAATACTTTATCGTTGGAGGCAGATATAGTTTGTGAAGATCCAAGCGTATTTTTAAAGCAGAGAAGTAAAGCAGGCACCTGATGGACAGTCTGATGGCTGCACTGTCTTAAAATTGACATTCATGGTATGGCTATGTGCAGGAAAAACAGGGAAGAAAGCATTTTAAGTTCCCCAGAGAAAAACAGTATTTCTCCATCATTTTTTCCCCTTTCACATAGTGATATTAAGGTCTGAGGAACCTGTTCCTGAGATGGTAGCTGTAGATTCCAGGAGACAGCAGGATGTTAGGAACAAACTTCTTGGAAGTCTGGAACAAGCTCATGGGAGTCAGCTTCTGTACAATGCAGAAGGCCGTAATGGTTCATCAGTTTTTCCTCTTGACTTCATTGTCCACTAACCTGCTTACAATTGACCCTGCAGAATGGATGATATATGGACCATGTTGTTTCCATATGTGCTTTGGGGTGGGTGTATTCCACCCCCCAGGTATAACATTTTGTGAATCTAAATTCCTTAATAATAATATTGAGAGTTCTGTTTGTGGCTGTGCAGGATGGTTTCGTAATATATTTACATGGGAATCAAGGCCCTGCTGGGTTTCTTGAAAAATTTTCACCTTTTCAAATTCCAGGTGTTTCTGAAAAATCAACAATTGACAAGTGTTTGTAGTATATTTTAAGAAAACAGAAATGCCTGCAGTTGTGCTAAAAGTTTATTCTTAGCAGCTACAGGTGAGCAGAAGTTTGTATCTCTTCAACTTGAAGAAATACATTGGTAATATTTAGGAGAACCAATTGTTCTCACCCTCCTGAGGCTAATTTTGAATAATACTATGAGAATGTAGCAGTTTTCTAGAGGAATGGGAAAAAAAACACTTGACACTTTTGGGCACTGAGTTAGAACTGCTAACGTGCTTTGCAGCCCCGTTTCTGTTTTATCAATGCACATGCAGCACTGGGATGCGCTGCCGAGGAAGGTGGTGGAGTCATCATCCCTAGAGGTGTTTAAAAGCAGATCGTATGAGGTGCTTAGTGCTATGGTTTAGTCGACAAGTGGGTGTTGGTGTTGGGTCATAGGTTGGACTCGATGATCTCAAAGGTCTTTTCCAACCTTGTGATACTGTGTGAAATCTGCCTGCTTGGACAATCCACACAATTTATCTCAAGGTATGATCTTGGGAGGAAAATAACCCCAGCTACAAGCAAGTGCAAGTGCAGCCAAGGTGCTGTGTTGCATATGATCACTTTCCCTGACAGCGGTAGCTGGGCAAAGTGGGCCTAGTTCTGCAAAGCAAACACATGCAAATGAGTTTGCTTCATTAAGATATCCATTGCTAAGCATGTCCGCTAATACTGTGGCATGGGCTGCTGGGTTCAGTTTTCAGGTTTTTCTCACTCTGTTCATCTGAGATTTCTGCCAACTAAGACATGAGGCACTGGATTTACAAGAAAGGCTTGAAATACAAGATTATCATATTTTTGTCAAGTTGACTTAAGCATTTACCAATTAAAAACATTATACTCTCTTGATTTAATGCAGCTTGGAATTTCACAGGTAGAATTAATAGAAAGTGACTATGTGGAGAGAAGTAACATAGTATTTTATTACATTTTAGCCAATGATGTTGTTAGAAATAAAAAGTTATATTTTGTTGCAGATTGAAAAGAGAGGGAAAAACTGTGACCTGAAATGAAATGCTTTGCCTTTTTTGTTTCCTTTTTTTTTAATAGTTCTGCCCCAGAGTAAAAATCTAAAATTTAATGTTACAGTTTAAGTGAAGTTATGAGAAACTCAAAATACTATTTGCATCTATATCAGAAGAGGTGATTATTATTTTTTTCTCATTGGGAAAAATAAGTATGCAAAGGAATTGAAGTTTAAATACCATTCTTAAATAGTCACATAGAAAAAAAGGCTTCCTATTTGCGATGGACACTACTGATAATTGCTTCTGAGCTTCTCCATTGCTTATTATTCTTTTTAAAGGTGGCATAACCTATTAGAGTCTTAAATTACCATCACTGAGCGCTTTGATGTTCTTGTAAGTAGATAGAAATAGTTTTCTAGCCTTGTAGCCTGCTATCGGTGCATATTCATCTGTTTTTTACTGTGAAAGAAAAAGTTGGCTTTATGCAGAAAGCCACAGGTGGATTCTAAGAGGGGCAGAATAAAACTGATGTTGAAGATATGTCTTGCTTCCCATGAAGTACTAAGCTGCAGCTATATGCGTGCATAAATGAGGATCAGTTTTGGCATACAGGATTTGTTAGTGTAGGTTTAACATAAATGCCTGTCTTGGAATAGCTCTCGTGGCTGTACCACTGAGAAATATTGTGACCCTCTCTGCCAAATACCAGTTGCCTGTACGTGGGCACTAGCAGAAAAAGTTTCTCCGCTATGTGGTGCCCTGTGCTGATAGGGCACAGTTCATCTAAAAGTGCTTCGGTGTATGGTTAATTTAAAATATGCTGTGAATTTTCCTGAAGTGTTAGCCTTGGTTTCATCATTAGGGAATGGGGTGTGGGGAATCAGAATTCCTCTAAGTGAGGATGATGGTTGCTTTCAAAGAAGAACTCTAATAAGTCATTGCTACATATTTTTGGTCAGCCAGTAGCTTTAGGTAACGGTGTGGAATGCATAAAAGGTCCTGCGTTCTTTAAGCCTTTGCTTTGGCAGTGGCATGAGAGTGCCCCCTGTGGGAGTTAGAATATGCTACAGAGAAAGAACTTTTACAGTAACATGGAAACAAAACATTTTTCATATTAAATATGGCAGGTGTAAGAATCCCACTTGTTGTTTTAAAACATTTTTGTGTCTTAGCCAGAATGCATGTTGATAGTACTTAATATATCCCATTTATAAATGTATCACACTTGCAAAGATTGTTTAGGTTCTCTCAACCCATAAACAGATAAAACATTTCTTTAAATAGAAGCCAGGGATTGAAAACACCAGTAGTGACCACAGCCTAGTTTAGCAGGTACACATGTACAGGTAGTAGATTACAACACAAGGAAAACACAACTCAATGTAAGAATTTCAGGCAGTCTACAGTTTCTGCAGGAAAGATGGGTAATCCACACAAGAGTTATAAACCTGTATGGAAACACCAGGTTCGGTAACATCTTCTAACTCTTAGCAGTTTGTGAGGTTTTTAAAGACAAATCCAAACAAACCCAAGTATTGGGAAAATCATCGATTCCTTTTTACTAATGTAAAAGACAAAAGCTAAAGGAAGGTAAGTTCTGAGTAGTTGTACTAGGAAATACAGAAAATATGGGGAGACAGAGAGTCAGGGAAGTTACTGGAGTGTAGAGGTTTGGATAGCCTTAGCACAAATTGTAAGAGGTCATAGATTTCATCTATATTCTAAAGAGCTTTTAACTTTTTTTCATGTTCCAAGGATTTTAGGGACTGTTCTAATAGTGCCATGTAGAGATACAAGAGCAATATTTTTTCTTGCCCATTATGTACCCAAAGAGGTGATGGAAAATTATGGGATCATTTATTGGCAAAAATAAAGTTTAAGCACTGCATAGCAGAATGCCTTTTCCCTCTTGGATTGCAAGCTGGTGCTTCCTTTGTAATTTGTTTTTTGTGTTCATCAGGACAAATCAAGTGGTTGAATTCCCATGAGGACTTTCACCACACATTGAAGTCCACGAAGTTATAAGAGTATCTTCTCCTTTAGGCGAAAGTGGTGGTGTTTCCATGAGAATAGCAACAAAACAAGCAAGTAAATAACCCTCTTAGTAAGAAGTAGCTTTTAAATATGTGGAAGCTCAGGTTTAAAATAGGTAGAAAGCCTACTCTGTGTAGCTTACCACTGGTGCTCCACATACCAGAAGAGTGGAACTGTTGATCTGTAGATTCACAAGCCTGCTTTTAGAGTCTCTTTCAGAGCACAATCTACACTTCGAAACCTAGGCAATAGACAGTGATGCAGGTTGTTATAACTGAACTACCATGAACATGAGGAAACTGAACTGTGTTCCAATTGGTTTTGCTCAGTTTCAGTTATTCTATTTTCAAATGTTAATGAACATGCAAACTACTGTATTGAACATTACTAAATGTATTGAACTTTTAACAGGAAGTATATTTGTACTTCAATTTAGGCCACTGCAAGAATTCTGCCTTGTATATGAAAGATTCATCAGTCAAAGAAGCTGCAAACCGGTGCCAAATAGCTTGTTGTCCAGATGTTGTGCACTCTTTGTGTACTTCCTTTCCAATGCTCCAGTGTTTAGTATTCCTTTGTAGGTTGTTTTGGTGTTTTTTCAATTGCATGCTGCCAAAACAACTGTTAAATAAATGTATGAAGGTGGTGTATTTTCAGATTACAGTGCAATTGGAATGTTCCCTATTGCTACCAGATTTGATGGATCTGGAAACTGAAGTCCCTGGTGTAGTCTCAGGACAGGTGCATGAATTTCTGCAATGCTTCCCTACTGTTTCTGAAGTCTGACCTACCAGGACTGCCTCAGGGTTTAAGGATTACATTACTGTCCTGGTTTGGTCATTTGTCTCTTGTCAGAGACCACCAGTATGAGAGAGGTTCTCTGCAGCAAGGACACTTGGTCTACAACAGCATAAATAAAACTTCATACACTACAGCCTTTGCTCCTTTGCAGTCCTCTTATAAATGCCTGACATAATGCATTTCCCTTCTGTGAACTGCAAATATTTACTATCTTAAGAGAACTGTCTGTGGGACTTCACATTAGTTAGAAGTGGAAAAATATGTTTCCCAGTTACTATCCCAGAAGAGAATAGCATTCTCATTGCTTGTCAGAAGCACAGGGTATGAAGAAAACGTAGCAGCCAGTAGCTATTTTTAGGAAAGCAGAATATATAAGGTACAGAATAGACAACATAAACACAAATCAAGTGAAAAAAAAACCAAAATCCAGAACAGGATTCTTAATGTCTTGGAAACTTATGACGCTGATTACCAAGAATTATAATGTTTGCATCCTTATTATGCCCATTGTTTAAATGCTCTCAAGCAGGAGTTTCCAAAGTCCATTGAAACTGTGAAACATTTATATCCCATAGAGGGATTTTTTAGTACTTTCCTACAGTAAGTAAAAAGTACTGCACTGCAGCTGAATTTCACTCTGTATCCTCAAGTTAAGGGCATTTTTCCATGAATAAAATACTAGGAACAACTGTTCAGCTGTCTTAAAGCACTTAGACAGTTTTTACAGACCTGGTTGGAAAGTGGTATACTGCCTTCATCTGCTGTGTTCAATCAATCAGATTTTTTGCTACCTTAACTTCAGTAGAATGAAACATGTACTGAATAAGGCGTACAGACAGAAAATATTTATAGGATGCTGTCTACTTGAAAAGAAAACTCTTCTAAATAACATATTTTTGGTAAAATCAGATATACAGACTTCCCCTTTTTGCTTTTCTTTATTGAAGAAAAATGAGACTGCAGAAGAATATTCAGGTTTTACATGCTGGAGCAAATATTCTTGAGTACATCACTACAGCCCTTTATAACCTCCATAATTCACTAATTTAAATTTCTGACAAAAGCAAGAGTGTGAGAGTTCTCTTATTTGTGTATGGTACATTAAATAAATGAACACTGCCTTCTGAACAACATCTTAAACTAATTACCAGTATCCATTCTTCTCTCTCACTCCTTACCCCTTCTGCAAGAAGAGGTTCTGGTATTTTGTTATCTTGCCTCAGTGTAGGGGTGTCAGCTCTATGTATTCTCCTGAGGTCCCTCCACGACCGGGGCTGCTGGGATTCTAACAGATTTGAGCTCATATTTGACAGCCTTAGAATTTCACTGCAAATTGGGAACAGAATTACTGGTGAACCATATCTTTATTTTTTGATTAATATTTTCACGTTGTCATTACACTGTGATTCTTTTTAAAGTTCTTTTACTTTTGATCTGAGAAAACTGGGTTTTTCAATCTCAACTGACTAATTATGTGACTCTGGAAGGTAGAGGCTGACAACAGCCTGTATAAGTTGTGATGGGTGGATATGATGCTGTAGCTGAAAAACTCTGGCACCATGTATAGGGGCACTGCAAATAATGGAGTGGCATGGCATTTTGATATTTCCACAAGTGCATTTGGTATCATATAGTCTTTAATCTAACAACAAGGCTGCTCAGGGAGGTTGTTGAATCGTTATCCCTGGAAGCATTTAAAAGACAGGAAACACTCAGGGATCTGGTTTAGCAGTGAACAGGTTTTGTTGGACTCAATGATCTCAAAGGTCTTTTCCGACAAAGCGATTCTATGATTCCAATGAAATGAGTGTTGTGTATTCTCATAAACGTCTTCAGTGTCAGGCAGCACATTTAGAACAGATCGAAACTCTTGTACCAGTTTAGGTGTGGCCACAGATTTTCCTACATCACTGAAGTTCAAACTGACCAGACTTCTTCCCCGATGACACCTCTGCTACCATAACAGGACAGCTTCTGAGACTTGAGCCTTTGTTACCTTTCACAGCACAGCTATCCTTTCTCCACAATGCTTAGACCTAACTAGACCAGAGTCTTGAGGAATGCTGATATGCTTTTGTTCTGTGCCCAGCTTTGTTGCCTCAGAAAATTTAAAAATTCTGTACTGTTTACAATGTCCACTTCTTTAGTTGATTTCATGTTATGAATCACTGAAATTATTTGGTTTAATCTTAAATATGTGAAATATTTTGTATAAACTTTAGGAGTGGTCCTTAATCTTCTCTTACAAAACGTGTTGGTTAGCATTGCATTGATGATCTCTGTCTAGACCTCATGCTGGGTGTTGCTCAGTGTGTTAGCAAACAAAACAGACAAAAGGAAAATGAGATCTAAAAAGATATGAACAAACCTCTGCAGAGTTCTCATCTCTTGAATA
Organism: Tapera naevia; assembly: GCA_033556795.1. Lineage (NCBI taxonomy): Eukaryota > Metazoa > Chordata > Aves > Cuculiformes > Neomorphidae > Tapera > Tapera naevia. The sequence continues at coordinate 6,521,809 of JAUMJJ010000175.1, read as the reverse complement.
ATAAGCATCATTCTACTATATGCCTTCTTTAGTATTCTCTGTGTATTTGTCACTCCTTGCTGTGCTACATCTAATTTACAATATAATCCCTACCAGAAAAAGAACTTGCAAATTTTATTTGCCTAGGTACTATGCACACACAGTTTAAATGTTAAAGTGTTTAAATAATGGGGAAAGAATAGAGTGGGCAAAGCTAGGAGTCTCCCTGCAACATATCTCAAACAGTAATTCACCACTCCTTCCCTATGCTTCCATTAAGCCTGAATTAACTGCATGACAATTTTAAAATGAATGAAGCATAAACCTACAAAGAGCAAGGATGAAGCTTACAAACTCACTGTAATTTGCAACTGAATGGAGATGTGTTAATAAGTGAAACCCTACTGTATTAATTAATTTGCCTTACCACTTACTCTTGTGATTCTATACAGAATTTTTCCCCTGGATTTTAATTTTGAATGTTTCCTAAGTAAAACAGTCATGACAATAGATAATCTTGTTTAGAACATCAGCTCAATGAAGCTGATGAATAAATGTGTCTTGAATTGCCCTAAACAAACTGAATTCAAACTAGCGATATTATTGATTCTTTTCCCTGTATCTTTTCCCCTTTGTGTTTGTTTTGCTGTATTGAGTAAATAGTATTGGGTATGATTAGCTCACATTTTCTTTCAGAGGGCAAGTTCATCAGTCTAGCTTTATTGGAATTGTTACAGTATAGTGCCAAACTCTTGCTTGATTTTTAGAGGTAATGTTGCTGATACAAAGGCAACATCCCTCATAGTTTAGGTGGTAAAGCAAAACATAAATTAGACATCATATCTTGGTTGATCATTGCATCTTAACTGATATGAGTTGTCCTTTCTCATAATATAACTCTTTCCACATTTTGATTCTCTGTGTTTCTAATTATATCACTTCTTATTGGCCTATTACTAAGCAATGTTTGAAATGTCATAGTGCATCTGATTCCTTACCATTACAGCTATGTGTTAGAGCCTCTATTCATGCTGAAAATAAAATTCCTCTTCTTTTTGTCAACCTGCAGCTATTGTAATATTTTTTTTCTTCTTTCTGGACCTTTTATATTCATCACAATTTCTTGCACTGTGTGTGACTATAAAATGCTCTTCTTGGTACAGAATTATATACAAGAGACTTAGATGTCAAATGTTTCTAGCCCTTCTATTTGTGGTAATAACCGTGAAAATATTAACCACATTTCAAGCTTCGTAACATTATTTACCTGCATGTGCAGACAGCCTGAAACAACTTCTGTAGCTTGTCTGATTGAGATTAAAAAAGGTAACTCAAGAGTTCTTTGGATTCTAACAACTCTTCAAGCCTTCTTTTAGGTATTTTCCCAGAGATTTGCATATTTGCCATAAAATTTTTGTTTTGTCACACTTTTTAAATGTTGCTTTCTGGTTTCATGTCCTACTGGAAAATATTGCAGTAATTTATCACTCTATGAGTTTGCTTTTTTGGAGAAATATTATAGTTACATTACATTCCTAAAAAGTGATCTTATTACCCGAGACATAAAAATGTACTCAGGGCATGCAAAGAACGCCATCTGTGTCCTGTAGCAACTGAAGAGAGGAAACGGAATAAAATGGAATTACTTATTAGTTCTCTCAGCCTCCTTTAATTCTGAGAAAACAAGAAAGGAGATACATCTTGGACAAAAATTATATAGTATGTTTTGGGTCAGGATGTTTAATTTGTAGATTTTGACCTGCAAGCAGCTGTGGGTACTTTAGTCAGTCACAATACGATTAAAAATTCCAGAGACTCTCTTTCTTATCATACAGAAATTATTGAAGGGTGCACATTAAGTTAAAAAAATTAATAGAAGTAATGCAACTTTTAAATGAAATGACTATGGCACAGAGGCTCTGAAAATACAAAAATATAAATCCACAGTTAAAGGACTGAGGCATTGTGACACTTCAAAATTGCTGTATTATTATTGCTTTACTGAAGGAATATTCACTTTATCTTCTACAAGAAATAATGGAATATATCCTTGTGCAAAATTGTCTGTTTCTTTCATTCTACTGCTGTATTCAAGTTGTTCATAAGTAAGGAGAATGTAGCAATGAAAGAGTAAATTTCTAGAGTCTTCCCTAAACCTGTGGCCATCATAGAGTGCTGTGTGCACAAGTCTTTCCAGTCATTTCAGAAACAGGAATTTCTTTTCGTTTACTTCACCCACACTGAATACTTGCTGCCAACTAAAATCATTTAAGCAAGATACAGTGTGTAAAGTGGTTTTGACAATTTTACTTTGAACTGAAAGAGTAATTCCATTTCTAATTACTTCAACACTGCAAAACTCAGCAGAAATTTCAAAACCTATCAATTAAAGTGCTTTCCAATCAGGAATATTGTTGAGTATATCCCTTCTCCTCCTTATGCAGTAAAATTCGTGCTGCCTGCACTACCTTTGTGTTCCAGTTACTATAATATTTCTTTAACAAGAGAATACTGTTCCAAGTATAGAAGAAAATACTGCAACCCCATTTAGCAGGATTCTTTGAGAGTTACAGAGAATTACAAAAGTTAAAATCTCTCAGTTTTAGCCTGAAGCTGGGACATAACATTGTCAGATTGTGCTGCTTGTATAGTTCTTTAACTCTCTCCTCTTAGCATGAGAACATTTTAAGGAATATCAAGTCCTCACCTATTTCACTTATAATCATCTTCCCTACAAGCCTACTCAGGAGCTAGCCTGAAGACTTCTTTCTGCAGTATAGAAAACATATCCTAAGGAATTGCTTCTTCCTCACCTCTGCATGTAGCATGTGCACAGTTTATATATTATAGTGGTCTTGATACTCATTTCATAGGTTCCTCTGAGAGAAGTGGATGTGTTGTACCAGGCAGCCTGAGCAGGTAGGAAAAGAGAAAAGGTCCACCAGGTTTCCCTTGTTGGCAGGAGCAAGAAGCCAGGAGCCCAGGGCAGCGTGCAGAGCTTGCTGATTCTTCCAACTGAGCAGAACTCCACTGTACCAGGCCTTGATCCCCAAGCAAATATTTGCTCCATTGAACTGGCACATTCACTGTTGCAGTGATGTCAGAAAGATTATTTAAGGGGAAGGAATTATTCTAGATTAGTAATTTGTTTAGTTAAAATCAAAACTGAGACTTGAGAGGGAGATATATTTCAGTAGCTACGTCAAAAAACAAGCCATTTCCAGGTTCTGCATTTTACATGTGCTGCCAGCAAGTCTGTCTGAGTATTTCAAAGCAATATCCAGGCTGGCTGTATGTTGGGCCCCTCACAGGAATGGAAAGGATGGGCTACACTACTGGAATAAGTTACCAAGCTTAAATAAATTTGACAAAAATAAACACATACTCTTTCTTAAGCAGTGTCATTATTCTCACCTAGTACTATTGTTTTCTGCCTTAGCTTTCCTCATAAAATAAGAAACAGGCTACAGTAGGTGTCTGTATTATGTGAAGAAAACCAAGATCTAGCCATTTTTTTTCTAAAGTAATAATACGTTATTGTGATAAGTCTATTTTGTTTTCTTCAAAGCTTCTTGTCATGATATATGTAATATCAGTAATCTTGCCATTCTATGCAACAGAAAAATTTTTCAAGTAATTAACATTAGACTGACAAGTGGGTTGAGAATTACTCCTAGACCAGAACAATAAATTTATTCCAGCCTGCTTTTATGAGCTTCTTTCATTCATTCAGACTGTATCATGTTTTTTATTGTTGTTTTTCACCAACTTTTCGATATTATTCTTTTTTTTTGGAGTGTTTCACTACTCGACCACTCGAATATCCGCTAACAATGACAGGATGTACTGTGGTACCAGGAACAGAATTAAATTTAACTCTTTAACTACCTCAACATTTTTCAGTAGGACTAGTAGAGATTTGTTGTGACATGATTTTGACGGACTTAGCATCTATTTTCCCACGTGATTTATAACTTTAATGGTACTGCAGTGTTAAGAGATCAGATTAAAGAAAGAAAAATAAAAGTTACAGTCCTGTTGGAAAGATTCATAGAGTTAGTTTATGCTTTTCTGTTTCCCTTCTACATTGTGATTAAAACCAAGAACAGGAAGGGTGGGAGGGCTCAGCTGTGCACTATTTCCAGCCATGGAAAGGCAGCAGTATGGGGACCAACAATTCCATTTGGGTACCCGAAGACCCACGTAGGGTGTATTACTCATGGCAGTCCAGTCGCTAGTTAAGTTGTAGCACATCGAAATGTTGCTACCATAAATTCCATTAATGGTACCCTAAAATAATTAATGATGTTATATATGAAATGTATGAACACTGAGTGAAAATTTTTTTCCTCCCTCTTCTGTTAACAAGTAGGAGGCCATAATTAAAGCATATAAAGCAGCATGTAATCGCCTGTTTATTTCTGCAGCAGGGAGCTGCAGTGCAGAGCTACTAATTCTCCAGTGCTACTGATATTATTTTTCATGAATGCTAAACCACTTACATAAAGAGTTCAGGACGTTCTGGATCTTACTATGTTGGAATATTGGTAGCATACCTCTGCAAAAATTATATATACATATATAAAACAGGGTAGTTTTTATGGGTCTGAGGAAATACACACACATCTCTTTTTCTGATAAGAAAACCACAGTTTTATCTTAACTGTTCTGAGCTCCAAACAATCTTATCGGATGCAAGGTATCCAACAAAATATAAACAATTAGCTAAGATGTAAGAGAGTATAGATTCATGCCTAATACATGCTAGTATTATGCATGACGAAAAAGAAAGAGTGGGAGAAACCACAGCAGATTTTCATTTCCTTGTTGTATTTCCCTGGATATTGGTGCAGAACATGGCAGATAAAACTGACTCAAATCATAATTACGGGTTAAACTTTTAACCTGGCTGCATTCCCTGTGAAACAGGTGCTTTACAGCACCTTTGCAACAGCTTCATACAGAGCTAGGGGAGCCCTGCTTCGTGGCTGCTCAGGTGTTCTGAATCAGGCATTTCAGTATCTGGAGACACAGTGTTCCACCTCCCTGGACCTAACCGTGAATCTGATAGCACACATCTCCATTTCATTTCCCTTCAGTTGTGCACCTGCATTATAAACTCCAAGAGGACTAGGTTATTATGTTTCCTGTCACTGTAATGTATTTAATAATTGGGGGGGAAATCATGTGAAACTTCAAAATGCTTTCTGACCAAATTTCAGCCCCATCTTTTGAGAAATTTGAGAAAGTTAGAGAAGGAAGGGGGGGAAAAGGCACAGTGGATATTTTTTGTCTTAACATAGCGAAAATTTCCTTTAAAATATGATCTTTAGAGCTAGAAGGAAATTCTTGTATGAACTGACATTAATGGAGAATCCATAGATCAAGTCAATAGTAATGAATAAAATGTTTAAGATGCTACTCTGCTGCCAAAGAGTAATGGTGGAATCCTCATTGATTTGTTGTATTTCTCTCATTGGAAAAAAAAACGAAACCAAAAACAATAACAACAAAAAAACATACACACGCACAAAAAACAACAGCAACAAAAAAAAGGGAGGGACAGAGCCACCGTAAAAATGGTATGTTTTTATTGATATCAGATAAAAACAGTGCATACATGCCTTTTTTTGCAAAAAGTGCTTGCATCATAAAGAGAAGAGAAGGAAATAGGGTAATAATGATTTCTACCTTTACCTTTCTACATTTTGTAGCAGTACACAGAGGCCACATTGACACAGCAACTGATAGTGTGAAATGCAACATCCCTGCTGAACAGGAAGAACTCATCCACATGCAGGAACAGGTGAAATAAATAGGGGAGCAGTTTCTGTGGATGAAGCCTTTGACAGATTTAAACAGTGGCAGAATGAAAAATGGAGACTACAGTTCACTCAACCAGTATGAGTCTGAAATTTATGTTTCTTGATCAGAAATTCCAAAACGAAACACTTGTATTTTGGCTCCTATATGTGAAGTCAAAAATGAGAGTCATAATCTATATGCCCATCAGCTTCCAAGGAACTTGCTGCTTGTGGTTCTGAATCTTCTAGATACCTTTTTCCACTGTTGTTTGATTACTTGAGAGACTTCCTGAATTTATTTTGCCTGACTTCATGCACTGTTGCATTTGGTTAAAATCTTGAGTTAAATATTTTAGTATTCTAAACCAGTTTTAAACTACTAGGTGATGCTTAGGTCTATGCATCTTTTAAGAAACCACAAACCTTCTGTAGCTGAGCAAACCGAATGCACTATTGAACAGTGTCAGGTAACAGAAACATAACTGTATCAAGAACACATTGTTAAAATATATTCAATAACTTCAGGATTTATGCCTATCTGAAAGTGTTGAATCTACTTCACAAAATTCTAAATTGTTAGTAGTGCTCTTCAGCTCCTTTTGTATTCAATATATGGAGTAAATCGAGTGCACAAAAACAGGATTTACAAAAGCCCACACACTGAGTCACTGAAAGAACTGCATCAAAGCTAGAAGCTAAGGAGAAAGGCACAGTGAGGAGGATTGTTAATTACTTCTAACAAGACAGCCAGAGGAAGAGGTTATGGCTTCATTTTATATGAGACCCTGCATTAACAATAATATTTTCTTCCTGTCCTTTAAATGCATTTAGCAGAGGAAAACCAAAGCTAGTCTACTGCTCTACTGAGTGGGAGAGTTATCAGATGCTATCAACAAGGGGAAATTAGATGTTCCTTGTGTTTGCATTTAATGAAGAAATATTGTGGGCTCTATCATCACAGTTGACCGCTTTTAACAAAAGTGAAAGGCTTAGAACTGACCAAGAGCCCAGTTGGCAGTCTGGGCACCAGCAGCACAGCACTAGCTGTTCGGCAACAACGTGGCAGTGTGGTGGATGCCCCCTTCCAAATCACTGCAGCCAGACACAGGTGGGAATTGCTGGTATTGCTCTGTCAGTCAGGGGAGTTACTTGTGGAGGAAGACGATGATATCTGATATGTGCAAAGACAGCAGTACTAAGTTGTAAGTCTTTTTTTTTTTTCTTGCTTGACCAGAAGATGCCTGCATTGGAAGGACGGTCTACTTGGCCTGTTTTTACTGCTGCATTAAAAAGGCTGTTTTCTGGTGGTGGTTTATACCCTGCAGTGAATGTGTGACTTTTCTTTGGTTTTGTACCATAGGAAAGTCTTTCACTGTTACCCCAATATGAGTGATGAGTTTTACTTCATGCTGTCGCTGTAGTTGTCTGGTCTTCACTGGGATTTGAGAAAAATCACTGTCCAAAGGAGAAAGTAGACCTCCAAGCCTCTGTAATCTAACACCAGAATCAATGTAACTTAGTGATAGGAAAAAGAACTCCAGAAGACTCTTAGGTATAAATTCTAAAATTACTATCTACTTATAGCACATTAGACACTTTTCTGTCTTTTAAAACTCTTGGAGACAGAAGCATGATGTTCAGAATGCTGAAGAATCCAGCTCTTTTGTTATTTGTTATTTCTACAGTAAACGTCTACCACTGATTTTTGCTGCTGGTTTTATGCTTGTTTTTAACTTTAAGGAGAAAGTGCACCACCTTGGAGGCACAGCTGTTTGAAACAGACTAGAAAGGAAAATTCTGAATGGCAAGTAAAGTTGCACTTTCTCTGCTTTTTGAACACTGAAGTCTTGATTGAACTATAAGTATATTGCAAAGGTTTGATCCAAAGTATAAGCAGACTTTTGGATCAGAGATTGAATTTCAATGAGCATTTTCTGTATCTTACCACTTTTAAGTTACTTCAGTTTAATCAGCCCTTCAACAGGGTCAGCGATTACATCCCAAAGATGAGCTCACTGAGAGTTAATGGGGCAGAAAATTTACCAAGTGCTTGTGGCTCAGCTTTTCTGTAGCCCATTTCCTACTGCTTCATCACATTTAGTGTAGATGATTTCTTTAGAACAATTTACTTGATGACTTCAGTATTTTATTTGTAAATCAGCTATCAATTTGCACTTGCAATGCTTTATGAATTTTCCAATGCTACAGAAGTTTACTATTGTAAATCATTAATAAAATCTGTACCCTTGCTAATTCGAGATGCTTTTTTTCCCTTTGTGATTGAATATCATCTGCAGCAGTATAAATCACCTGCTTTTCCTGCAAATTACTTTGTCTTGTTGCTATGAAAACATTGTATTAGATGATATTGACTTTAGGCCTATGATTCCTGTAAACTTCAGTACATATGCGTTCTTGGAAGGGACTTTTTTTTTTCACATTGGTCTTGGTACCATTTCTGTGTTACTATTTATCACCTGAACTTTTTATTTCCTTTCTGCAAGAGAGAAAAATAATCCACAGTCCTGATTTCATGATTCTGACAGACAGTACTGTACTTTGGTAGGCATGATTGTTCAGATACTGTAATTAAGGGAAATTCTTGCTTTCTCAGTGGCAGAGTTGCAGTCCAGACTGCTTAGATTTCAGCTTTGGCATCCTCTGAGGTTGGTAGGGGTGCAGCCTCTTGAACACATGAACAATGTGTAAATTTTGTGAAAAGGTGACTTAGATAATGATCACTATGTTCCCTTCTGATCCTAACCTCACTGCCCTCTGTAACACTACCTGATATCCTGTGATCCATACAAATCAGTGGCTTTACAATGCAGAAATACAATGGAAAGAATCATTATGGAGGCCCCATCTTGTGCAACAGTGCATTTTATTATTAAAGACTTCATTTCTTGAAAATAAGAGCTTCTGAAAGATTGAACTCCCTCTACAGCAGGAGGCATATTAATGGCAAGAGTAAAGAAGGATCTCAGAAAACAAATACCTAAGTCCAGACATAAATAAATTATAATAAACAACAATCACATTATTTTCTCTTACATAGTTCCTAAGGAAAACAGACCAGAGAGCATTCATTTTAGAGAATTTTTGTTTCCAGTGCCATTTAATAAAGCAGTGTCTATGAAACCTAGCAGTTCTCAGACTTGTTTAATAAATTCTAGTTTTTATATCTGTCATGGTTTAGCCTTGACCTGGCAAAATTTTTGGCTAAACTTGTCCAGTTGGACTCCCAAATTCCACCCCATCCCCACCCCCAGGCCATGGGAAAGGAAAAATGAGAGGAAAGATGTTTGCGGTTTGGAAACTAAAGATACATCTTTAATTAAATGATGATAATAGCAATAATGATTAAGACAATCAGAAAGCAATGAAAATACGTACAAATATCTGAGATTGCACTCCACCCCTCGATGACTGTATGTCCCCATGCATACTGTAGAGCAGACACAGGCAAATGGGTCCACAGCTAGGAGAGTGTTGAACTCAGGAGCTGGATTCATGGATGCACAGATCCAGGGTCAGGAACAATCAGACAAACGAGGTCCTCACTGGATGTCATCCGTCGCAGAAGGGAGTGAGACCCTCGTGATCTTTCAATTTTATATTGAATATGACGTATATGGGATGGAATACTCTGTTGGTCAGTTTGGGGTCACCTGTCCTGTCCACTCTTCCCTGCAGGTGCGGCTGTTTTTCGCTAGCTTGAGGATGGTCTTGGTTACTAGAGGAATAAACATAAGCATTGGCCTCTCTGCATACCAGTGTCTTGCGTTATCACAGTTAGAGAGAAACCATCAGAAAAACAAGCAGTTTTTCAGAAAATGCAGTTACTTTAGACTAAGGCCGAGTCAGAGTCAGAAGCACCCTAATCATCTCAAATTGTAACAATATCATGGTCATACACAGACTCTCTAGATTTACCTTTAAAAACATGGGCCTCTCTCTCCTGATTTCTCATTTGAAACTAGGATTTGGATATTCTTCTTCATAGACCATTTTTGAAGACTTGATTGAGGATTTAGAGATCATATCAGAAGCCTGCTGTAGAAGGAGCTAGATTTTATTTTAATAAGTAAAGAAAATATCTGCTATAAATTAGTATGGAACATAATGTTTAGTTTCTTGGTAAGTTTGATGTCGCTTCCACTGTAATGCAAGTTATTAATGAAAGTAGCACTTGGATCAGTCTTCTGTTATGCTATTTGATCCTATCTTGTAGTTCATGCCTCATTTTGCAACAGTTTAATACAGGGTTGAATAACACCTCCAGAAAAAAATCAACTGCAAAGCAAAAGATGCAGTCACTCGTGGAGTGAAATGTCTACAAAAACCTACTTTAAGAACAACTAAGCAAAGACTAGGAATGTAGAATGTTCATTTGCAGAAAACACAAGCAAAGACAATAGTTTATCTATCTTATTACTGCATAATTTACACATGGTTTTGTTGTAGGCATTGATGATCTTTTATTCCCAAGAGAGGAAAATGTTAGCTGACAGAACAACAACAACAAAGCTGTAATAAAATAATAGTATAAACAATAATATAAATTAAAAAATAATATAAATAAAAGTTCCCCCAGAATAAGTTTGTGGATAAAAGTTTGATTTTCAAAGGTAGTGGCTCAGATTGTTTAATATATTTAGGATTTTCTTTGGTGTCTTTCCTGAAATCAAAGTACTGCACTGGAAGTAGCCCATTCCCTATGAGAAACTTTACTTATAAGTAAGGCTCATACACTTTTTAGAAAGCCACCTTGTCAACCATGAAATACTACAGAGTAGGAGAAATGAGGAAGACTAGAGAGAACAACAGAATTGAAACAGTTCAATAGATGAGGTATGCATTGGCATTTGAAGTCCTCAGCCAAAGGTCTCCTCTGGGAGATTGTGCCCACAGACACTGTAGTCTCAAGTTAATATAGGTGGGTGTTGTTGCTGTGGGGTCCCACAAGGCATAAGCATAGAAATACACTTAGGCCTCAGATTACTCCCTGGTAACTGGTTCCTTGCCTGTACGCTAAGACGGGCTTGATAATCTTGGGGTTGTATGTGTCTGTTGATAGAAGGAATGGCAGCAGCTTAAATAACATCTATGGGATGATGACTAGACAAGTTTCTTTTAAAGTCTTGAAAGACAATACAGCTTTCCTATACATTCCATGTCTATACTTTCTAGCACATAAGGTATTTTACAGAAAGCCTAGATGATGCCTATCTGCATTTTCAGACATTTGAATTACCTGTGTGAATCTCATTTAGCTGTTTCTGAAAATCAGATTTCGAAATCTTCCTTCTATTGCAGTTACATTGTGGCACCTTATGTGTCACATCCCACAGGCTTAGTCAGCCAGTATCTAAAAATAAATGCAAGATTGCAGAAACTACATAAGATAGTTTGAATTGCTTGTGGTTAGCTATGCCCTCATAGCCAATCTCTGTAGAACGTTGAACTTGGACTTTAGGCATACAGCTTGTATAGTGTAAGATTACTTCTCAAACTCAGGAATGATTGATACTCTGGCCTCCACTCTTGATGTAGCAGCAAGAACTGAGTAGTAGAGGTCACTGCTTCATTGCTACGTAATGCGCAAGACAGTAGGCACAGAAAACAAACTGTAACTCAGATAAACTTCAGAAGACCAATACAGCATTAAGCAAAGATTAAGCTTGACTTTTTTTTTCTTTGTTTCAATGCCAGCAACTTACGTATTAGTTTTAAACGAAGATAGGTCTCAGGACACATGTCAGATTCTTAGTAGTCCTCCAGTGGCAAATACACGTGGGGCAAATGAGCAATTCAGTCTTTGCACCTGCTCCAGTCTTGGGATTCTTGATAAGACTGGCAAGGTAGGTGGCCTCCTATAGATAGGCAAGAGATTTTCCATGGAGAATTCAACTGAAAACATTTCTTACGTGTTAACTGTGAAAATCAGTAGGTACTGATACTGAAAGTGGCCTTCATGTCCAAGAAGGATAACTTTATTATCTGTTGCTATAGACAGTCTAAAAGGGACCCACTCCTGTAAGACACTGTTAACAGCCAGGTCACCCACTGCAGCAAAGGCAGCCTCCACAGATTTTCTTCTTCCAGATTTTGATTTCCAGATTTGTAGATGCCTATGACAGTAAAGCAGGTCTGGTTTAATTAAGTTTGCTCAACCAATTGCCAAAGACCAAACCTCTTCCTCAGCTTCATCCAAAAAAACGCTCAAAAGAGCACTATGCACCTTTCACAAACTGGCAAGTTATTGATTATGTTTGCTATCCTAAATGTCTGGCTTGTTTTCTCAACCTTAATCAGCACCTTGTTTTTAGTCCAAGTTGCTAACAGATTGCTTATTCATCAATTGATGCATCTTCAGCTTGCAAATATTGTCTAAGTAGAGTTCTCTGAAAACTAAAACAACAGCACTTATTTTTGAGTACATTAAATAATTTCCATTGTCTCTGATAGTTCAGTAGGAAGATGAACAAAACCAGACCCTAATTTTGATGTTTGGATCCATGGGAACTCAAACTTCTTCACTCAACTCTGTCAGCAAAATTGAAATAACTTGAGATCCTGAAGTGCACATAAGGCTTTGTGTGCACTGAGAGTGAGGAAGTCATAGAAAAACTTCTTCTTCATAACTTCAACACTATGCATTTCAATCAGGACCTCTAGTCTTGAAAATATTTATTTGTTGGTAGTTTACAATAGTATTCATTGGACTTGTGAAGCTACATCTTTAGCTTGGTTTATTTCCAGTTTCTTAAGTATTTTGTAGCTTCCCATGATGCCCAAATTTAAAATCAAGAAAAGTAAAAAAAAAAGTTTCCTCTCCATTTGTCACCAAACTGTCTTGTTCACCAAGACAACTGAATATCCATGTATGCCTCAGCCTCTCCTGACTGCCACCAATAAAGATCAACCATGCTGCTGGAAGTGAAGTTTGTACAAAATTCACCTCATGTCATTCTCCCACACAACACCTGCTTATTTTTGTGGACGTCTTTTGCTCCCTTGCTCCCAGGAACATGTGTTGTACTCACATTTGAAGTAAAACACATCAAAAGTGACTCATCCTAGGTACATATTCTGTTTATTATTCAATTTTGGAAGACACGCTGCACTGGCCTCATTTATCATTGATATACATGACTATTAATTGCACCTATTTCCTTTCAGTCTCCCACTGGGTACACAACAGACAAGGAACAGATGCCTAATTAACAGAGGTAAGAGCACGTATATGAACACTCACATAGACATTGTTTTTCATGGAAAACTAATGCTTGTGGAAGTACTTTCCATCAGAGTGCATTCACGTAACAATAGAATGAAAGTGCATCTCAGACGTCTGATAATCATCATACATTCTGGTCACACTAGAACATTTTTTGTCAAGTATCAACCAATTCTTGCTACTGTAGAGCAAATTTGTAAGGAGCTAGGCACTTACTTGTACATACAGATGAAGAGAGTTCCCATTAGCTACTGCAACTGAGCTTATGCAACAAAAAGTTGTATTAAAATGTAGTCCTACATACTGACCACAAATGCAGTAAGCAAACACATTGAATGTCAAAATAAAGTTGAAAAGTACAGATGCAAGAAAGTGTCCAGAAACGCTGATTAACCGAGAGACCAATGGTTATTTAAGTGCTGGAATTTTTATAGGTGATGATACTATCTCCACAAACAGGAGAATTTTCTGATGTTCTGTTAAGTGACTGGGAGTTTATTAGTTTGAGTATAGAATGATATCTCTAATAATTATTTTCTGTGTTCTTCCGTGTGTATCTCACAGCATTTTTTAAACTGTATGTCTACCTTTCAGTTAAACTTAATCATTACACTTGCTGCAAAGGGATAAAGGTAAATAAATCTATTTTACACCATTCATTTTGGGTTTTAGCAGGGCTGGTGATTGGGGTTTTTGCAATTTTTTTTTAATAAGTTCAGTTTTCAACATCTATGCTGTGAACAAACCTACCAGAAACTGGACTTAGATCACCAGCTGAGGTTGAAGAATTCATGAATTATCTTACAGTCCTTCCCAAGAACAGAGTACAGTGAAATCACCTGGAGAATGTCTTATTTTGTTAATCCTTCTGAAGGAGTCATGCAACTTTTCTTCCGTGTGGAAAACTGATTACCATTAAAAGTTTAAGGCCAAGAACATCTGCATTCTGTTAATGTGCAAATCTTTTCCTTAAGATCTTCAAAAAATTTCCGAACCCTTGGTTTTCTCAGGCATTGAATTTCTTCAGTTCATTGATCTCTGCAAAGTGTCTGCTTAACAGCTCCAAAAGTCAGAGTTACATTTGTCACTTTCCCTTCCTTCAGATGAGTTTAGGACCTGCAAGTTTCAAAATTAGTTTACCAGTTTAGGTAGGAGTAGTATTTGTATTTTTTTCATTATTAGAGTTATAAAAGGAATTAAATAATGTTTGTACACAGTAACAAAATTATTGTTTATTCCTAAAGACAAATGTAATTAATTTGCCTCTCCACCTTTTCCAAGTGGGAGGAAATAACAGGTTATACTCTTTTAATGTTGGTTTTGTGGCATTGAAAATAAATAATCTTCAGTGAGGTCTTTTGTATCACTATTCTCTTGTAAAGCAGAAAAGGAGAGGGCAGTTGTCCTTGTGAGAGTTGTATTTCCATGTCTTATTTCTGCAGCCACTTGCCTCCTGCTCACTGGAGTACAGTGCTCACACCTACATGGACTTTCCTAGCCTTGAGTGGAGTTGAAGTCACCTACACTAAACAGGTAAAAAAGCTTTGAATGTCAAAAGCTCCGAAGCTTGAGAAAATCATTACAAAAAACCTTGGTAATAGCAGAGGGGCTTAGGAATTGCAGATTGGAAAAGAGAGATGAATCATTCAAGGAGGGAGAGGGAATTACCCCTGGGATCAGAATAGATCTCTGTCACTCTTAGAAAATTGTTATGTGGGAGAGAGAAGGCGAATTAGATGTGGGAGAACTTGCAAAATGCAGTTTATGCAGCACATTCAATCAATTCTGTTTGCGAACTATCCACACCAAAATCTGATGTTGTCTTCTGCCAGGTATGGTCTCTCCATAGCTTTCTTGCTGTTTTCTGTGTTCACGTTGGTTCAGAGGCCTTGTAATACCATAGCACTGAACATACCAGTATTTGAAAAGCAAAGAGTTCACGTAGAAGGATATGTGCTACAGCTGTAAAGCAGCAGAATGGTTCTGGCAAGGTTTAAAAATGGAAATCATGTAGGTAAGGCAAAATTCTAAAGTCTTCCAAGAAAAATAACTACGTGTCGGAAATCTGTGCTTTCAGTACAAACCCAATAAAGTCTTTTTTTGTTTAAGACTCCAGTATTCTTTCTGAAAGTTATGAAAAATATTCTGTGGTGTACACAACAATCCTGTGGGTACCACTTAGGAGGACTGGAACTTTCTTGAAAGAAAAAAATTAACATGCCTGAAGACAGACCAGTGTGTTTGATCTGAATGAGTAGACTGTGTTTTTGTTTCTATCAGACTCATTTCAACAAATACAGTGTTTTATCTTACGATAAAAAATCATGACCAGCCTATTGAATAACAGATATTTTTCATTATTTCTTACAGTGCAATTCTTCAGCTGCCTGTGCATCAGCTTCCTCTGCAGGGCACCGTGCCCACACATCTCCAAGCTGTGTCCTCAGACTCCAGCGCTTACTGCAGTGACAAGGCTGTATGATCATCTTTACACTTTTAGTATCTTGGAATCTCTCTGCTGGGCCAACTCTGGAAGAAGCCCAGTATCACTAAAGCAAATTAATGAGACTTTTTGTAAAGTCAGCACTGAATTTTACATTTCTTCTTTGCCATTTTTTTTCAAGATGGCAGCTGAGGATTATATAAAGGTATTTAGCATGTTTTGGTTAACTATTTTTCAACTTATTTCAATGTTTTCAAAATGCTTGAGAGTTGTTTCAAAGTAGATTTCATGCTCAAAAGAAGAGGATCATGAAGAGCTATGAAGATTATGAAGTTATAATATATAATATATAAAATTTAGGTTTTATATTTTGTTAAACCATTTCCATATAAAGATTTCATAAATTTGTCTTTACTAGGAATAATAATTGTACTCCATCGGTACTTTAAATAATTGTACTCAAAGTAAAGCTAATTTCTCAAGTCAAACTATGTAAATCAGTACTAATTATCTACTAATGCATTGAAGCAATTTAAAAAAATGGAATTTACAAGGAAATTGTAATTTTATTTTAAAAGTTGCTTAACACGATATCCAGAACAAAACCAAAATAATCTCCTCTACTGAATTTACACAGCAAAAGCAAAGGAATAAATACATTTAACAGGTATAATGGTTTGCATTCCCACAATTACATGCTCCAAAATTTAAGTGAGCATGTAACAATACAGGAGTATGCAAGAAGATTTGCCCTATCTCATAAGCAAAATAAGGAAAAAGAGATCCCATATGCAATCTGCAGAGGGTATAAGAGAATATTTTAACTTTCAGGTAAGCAGGAGCTTAAATAGACTTTCCCTACCAAAGTTATTTGGGCTCTGCTCAAGCCTTCTTAAAAAGCATGTAAAGGTCCTGTTAGCCAAAACTGCCTCTTCAAAGATTTTAATCTTCACTAACCTCTTAGTTGCACATTATTCACATGCATCTTTAGGAACATGACTTCTTAATAGCAAGCCTCCCCTCAAGTTCCAGTAGTTTTGAATATCTATTTTGCATTTACTAAGAGGTGCTTGCACCTAAACCGTAGTTAGGAAAAACTGAAAACTACTTATAAACAGAAGCTCTTAAGTATAAATGGGTTGATTACGTATTTTCAGGAAAATCCTTTCTCTGGGGAAACCCTCCATTCCTGGTAGAAGTACTCCTACAGATACTGCAGATGTATTGCTATGGAGTCAGAAATATTCAGTAACTGCTGTATTAGCTTGACAATATAGCTTTGCATTCCATACAAGGGCTTCTCTTCAGTTATTTGAGCCACGGCAAACACCTTGAAATACATCTGTCTCCCAGACTGAGAAATACAGCCAGTGTCTATGAATTGAGGGACAGGCTTTTTAGGAGAAAAGCTGTGACGTTTTAGACTTACCTGGCTATATGGAAATGGAGTGGGGAGAATTGCTTGAAAATCTGAGTACAAGCTGTTATTTTTCCCTCCCTCCCCCCAAAAGACATTTATACTCTCATAAACCCAGCTAGTCAACGTATCCCCTGGCAAACATTCCTGAGGAGATGACATATAAACTGAAAAGAGAATATAGATCATGAAAAGTGGAGGTACTTGTATTTTCTCGGGTTTGTTGCTTGTTTCTGTAGCAGAGGAGATAAGGGGACCTTTCTCGAAATGGATGGTAGTCCTCACAGACCTCCAGGTAGGATCCACGTGCTCTCTCTGCTGCCAAGTAAGAGGCAGTAGCCCAGGGGCTCCTTTGCACCAGTGAGAGGGCACCTGGAAAACGCAGAGGTCTGAGGTCAAGGGGAAGAATTTAACAGAACATGAAATTTTAAACAAAAGTAAAGCACAGAAAGTTACATCAAGGAAACACTATGTGTTTCCTAGGGAAGAGAAACTGTAACAAAACAGCAACAGTGCCAAACACACTGCGGGGAACCACTGTAGTTCTCCTCAGGAAATAAATAAAGAAAAAAAAAAATGTGTGCTCTGTCTATGTCTGAACATATGTTTGCATCTGTAGTTCATGGTATAATACTCCACATCTTCCGGCCCCGGGTAGTTTAGGATCACTCACAACACAGCAGATCTTGTTCTCTGCTTTTGCTGCCTCACTGACGCACAGCTCTCTGCACACCAAGTAGAGTAGCGCCAGTGTGAGAGGTTTCAGCAGTGACCAAGCATAGCACCAGCTCCAGCTGGGAACACAACCAGGGAATTCTCATTTACTAAGTGAAGAATGGAATAAACTATCACCTTGCTACAGGGTAACTGCAGCAAAAAAGGACTTCAGAATTTTAAAGGCCAAATTCAAGCCCCAGTAACGCTACTGAGATTTAAAAGGCAAAAACTTCAGTAATCCTTGAACAGGAAGGGCAGGAGAGGACAGGCAGAGGTTCTTCTTGTTTTTTTTCACCAGTGAAGCACTTCCTTAGTAAGGAATTTTCATAAGCAAGCTTTAGCCACTGAAGACACTGACAAATTTCAGGCTAACCCTCCCAGGCAAGACACTCTCTTTTTCTTTTTTCCTTTTTTTTAAATTTCCCCACTATTTTCTAAGGCTGTGTCATTCTTTCAGGCAACAAGTGCCTGAAAAAACAAGTTTTTGATAGACACAATGTCTCCCTGTTGCACGATAGCAGTACAATAAGAGTAAATATTTAAACCAGTTAAAGCTGTCAACTGAAACAACTTCCATCTTGAGCCTTGATGCACAAAAGCAATAGTATTTTCAGTCTGTGCAGCCAGGACAGCCATTTTTGCCACTGTCACAGAACCAGAACCATCCAAAGTTCAGAGTAGTCTCAAAAGGATGCAAGAAATCAATGGGGAAGACATGTAGTGTCACTTCAATGAAGAAATACTTTCGCTACACTATAGATTTGCTTGGTCTGTCACTCTGATCTTCAGCTGAGGGTGGATTTGACACAAATATTTTAATATCTCCTCTGACTCCTGGTATTTTAATGTAGACCAAAAAAAAAAAACAAATCCACACAACACCCCACCAAACCCCTTCTGGTGTCTAAACAGTTTATCTGAGATATGGGACATTTATTGTATACAAAATTTGTCACAAATATTTTATGTTATCCATGACAATGTAATTTCTATGGTATGAAATTGTACAAAGACTAAGCAACAAGTTGAGAACAAGTTTTTTGTTAATTTGTTGTTGTTGTTGCTGCTGATACACATACGGAAAATTTCCACCCACCCACCTATATTCTGAGGCAGCCAGCCAAGGTCCCAGAGAAAAAAATGAAATGCTTTTTTTGCTCCTCCCTCTCTAGAAGGCATTTCTGAATATCTGTGTAGTTAATTATGTGCAAGATACAAATAAAATCATTATACTTCTACAAAAATAAAAACATCTGTTTCCTACCCCTCTCCTGTTCAGTATTCGTGCTCTGTTTTCTGCTGCAGGATTTCTATATATTTCCCCAAGGTGTGCCAGCATAAGCAGTATTCTGACACAAATGAAGCCCTGAAGTTTTGCTAACCAGACACATTACTAATATGAAACATCAACAAATGCTTATTTAGCAGTGCATGTATGACTAAGTAAAGCATAAGAGCCTGAAAGCCTAGGTGACGTGAGATCTTTGTTGTAGGTGTTCTGAAATATTATCTTCATTGTAAGCTAGGAGAATCACTAATTGATTGATCAAGCAAAATAACACCTCTCTACGTTTCCAGCTCCCAGTGGAACTCCATTAAACTTCAACTGATAATCTGCTCAAAAATAAATCCTTTAAACATGGTGACATCCAAGAGAAAATACAAAGACATTTACAGTGACTGTAGTTATCCACAAACCAAAACTCATGTCAGAGTTCTGACCTTGAAGGGGGTGTGGGTGGACTGGATGACTGGCCAAAAGGAGCCTCATTACAGTAGAGGTTTCACTGAGTCACCGGGGCTCAAAGACTCTCCACTTTTTGCCAGGGTAACTGTCATCCATGAAGGTGCATCTATGGCCTTGCTGGATGTTCACCCCATAAAAAAATACCTGCAGCATTTCAACAACAGTTTAATATATAACAGAAAGAATAGAACTAAAGTTCTGCCTTCATTTTAATAAAGAAAATATAATCCTTGCAGGAAAGTGAAGTGATGCTGAAGATATTTTTCAGTCTTGGCAGGAAATTTCTACTGTGATAAGAGCAGGAGTAAAATGACAAATGTTGTCCTGACAGTTCTTGAGGGAGTGTTAATAAAGAAGGGGAGGCAGGACCACGTAGACTGACTGCTCATCCTCTTCACTTGCTGGAACTAACACCCCTCCTGACAAATTTCAGCATTACTGAAATGTAGCTGTGAAGTGAACCGTTCCAGAAACGGGCCCCAAGACAAGTCACCAACAAGCAAGATCGGGGGGACGTACAGGTCTCATCCCATTCTAGACACACTGGGCTGCAGTGACTGAAATTAAGAACTGTATCAAGAGAGCAGGGAAGAGTTTACTTGAGACAGAAAATGGTCCCAAGGAAAGAACAGTAAGCTTATGCCAGACTCCTGCTACAAGAATTCAGAAGACCTGTAACATCATCATTGCCAGTTCTCAACAGTTATTCCACGTGGTTGGGTGAGCCACTTCTTACACATGAGAAAACCTGGCAATAAATAAGCCATTCCTCAGCTCTTCTCTGTAAAGACCCTGTACATGCAGACAGAATGGGTTCAACATAGTGAAGAATCCATTGAGACTGCCCAACATAGATGCTCCCTGGTTAGTATGGCACACAATGCAAAGTAGAATTAGAAAGTAAAAAAACACATCTACAAACAATTGTGGCTAAGTGATTCACGATACTTGCTCATATGGGATATCTAAGCCACTTTAGTTTTCTGAAAAATAAAACAATATTTAGAAAACCTTCACCAGCATAAAAATGTTTCCTATTGCCATCTAAAGAGAATGCACTTACCCTGGTGAAGGGAGGAAAAAAAACAAACAAACAAACAAGCATGCAAAAGGCAGTGTTCTTAATTTGCAAGTGTTCAAGATCATTAATTGTAATGTTAAGGTGACTCATTATGAACCTGTGGTTTCAATCCTAGTGGAAGACAGGATAGACATTTCACCACAGGGCACTAACCTATGAAGGTTGGTAGGGTTACAGCAGCGCTTCAGAAAGTAACCTTAGACTCAGTGTGCTTCAAGGCAAGACACACAGGTGTAAAATCCAGGCTGGCATTGCTGTTTACTTACACTACAGGGAAAGCCACGTTCCTCAGTCTGGAGAGGAGGATCCGTGTACATGAGACACAGAATCTCACTCACAGCTTAGGTTGCAGTCATACTCAGAAGACAAGAACTGGGGATCATGAAGTAGCAATGTAACCAAACAGCATTACTGCAATCAAACAAACTTCTGTGTCAGATTTTTTATACCCTTTTCCACCCAAATGCCGTGGCTGTTCAACTCCAATCCTAGACATCCAAGGAATGCAGGTACCTAAAAGAGCTTGTGAATACCACAGCTGGAACTGGATACCTAGAAGTTTTGTACAGAGCATGCAGAATTTTTACCTAAACGTCTTTTTGGACATATAGGGATGCTTCAAGGAATCCTTTGTATTCCCTTGCGCCACAGAACTGTTGAGAACAAAACTGCAATACAGATTTCAGGGCACTCAAGTACTCAGGTTCAAAAAAAACAAGAGCCATGTTAGTATCAGTAGCTACACCATAAATGCAAGGTGTGGCTTAGCCTAATAATTGCCCACTTGCTGTTAACCAGATAAGCAGATATCAGCTGCTGCCTCACTGCAAAATAGATCCTGCGTTGGCTATCTTTCTCCCAAGGCATAGTTTTGGGCTCACAGCACACAAAAGCAGTATGGAGAGACACACACTGCTCTGGTGAAGGAGATGGAGAATGGCAAAGGATTAGGAAACGGGTAAATCACATCATTAGTTCAAAAGGGAAGTCTTCATTTAAGTGTATCTTCAAAAACTCCATCACAGCCAATATAGTCAACAATTTACTTTAGTCTTCTATTGTAAGGTTGATTCAGTCAATCTATAAACACTGGATGCAATAAACAAAGTTCCTGGTGCTGTCTATATGCAGCACATACTTATAGCCCCTCTGGAGCAAAAGAAGCTTCTTCATTAATATTATCATTAAAAACAAACATTTTTCAGTCCTAACACACTAAAAACTTTTGGAGTGACATTAAATACACAGATGGCAGGCATATACTACATGGAAATCCACAAACTGCTGTGCATGCTTTATCTTGCACAACTTCCACAGCTTCCTCTTTGACAGTTTCAATCTTGTTTAATGTATCATGCCCAACAGCGGGGCAAGTGCCCTGGTAAGCAAGACTGACCAGAAAGTGATGAGACCAGAAGTAGGTGAGAAACTTCTGCCTCAGCTCTAAAGAGGATCCTTCTGATGATCCTTTCTTGATCCATCTAATGAGTTTTAAGGTGCCTTTATGCCATACCTGACTTGCCTTAGTTTATTAAGAGGAGACTAAAATCACACTAAGATCAATCCACCTCCTGTGTGAAAAGTGACTGAAGTATTTTTATTTTCCAGCATTAAACACCTGGATTAGAATGAAAGAAAAGAAAGGCAGCAACATTCTCTGGCCATATAATTTCATTGCCATTTAAGTACTGTCACGTCATTTTTTTATTTTATTTTGCCCACCTAAAGTACAATTCACAATGTGTCAACACACTTTAAAAGGAGTTTCAGAGGAAAGACACGTTATAAAACTTCTCAGGCAGGACGATTTCTTTTCTAGATACTTCTTGTTAGTAATTCCTGCTAAGTGAACTCAAACACTGAATTCATTTTCCATCACACAGTATGCGTTATCTCCATTTTTTTTGTCTGTTTGTTTTGCACAAATGTCATTAACATCATCTTGTATTTGATTTCTGACTGTTGATTTGAATATAGTTCCTATTTCTTTTGCCAGTTTTACATACCAGATGTCAGATTTGTGCCTAATTGTATGCCTTGCAAACACGCACAAGATAAACAAAACTGCACACTGGAAAAATTTCAAAGCAAAAACACATTGTTTGCAAAATTAAGCTGAGATCAGGATTTTAACAAAATGAGCTCTCTAGAACATGGGTTGGCTTCCCACAATAGTCTTTGGGAAAGCCACAGTTGTTCTCCCACAATCTGTACCCACCGAGCATCAGCTATTTTGAAACAGTGAATTACACTTTCTTTAGCCCAGTGCTGTGAAACGCTGACTGTTTTGTATTGTAAGGACAGCGAGTGTAGTACTATTTTATAAAACAAGGTAAGTAAATAATTTTCCGGATCCTCCTTCTAAATTAGACAAGATGGCCTAAACCCCAGCAATGAAGCTGGCATCTATATATCCCTGGTGTTGGAATATTCCCTCACAGTCTTCCCTTTCCCATCAATCCAGAGCTGTGGCTGAGACATCATCACAGGTCCCCACTTAGAAGCAGGGTTAAAGGAATGAAGGCTGAAATACAGTAATAGATTTCTGATGTTTAAATGCTAAGAAAAACATACCTTTCCATTTGCAGCACCAATCACCTAACATTTCAAAAATGAGATTTAACTATTCTAAGTGTTATGTCCACAACCACAGTGCTGTCAGTCAGTTATCCAGGCCTGATGGTCATTATCATGTCAAGATTCTTAATTTCACAGGGTGATTAGTCTCTAATTCACCTTTGAATGTAAGATGTCTTCCACCAAATAACCAAGATTAATGCTTAAGATGGTAAAAAAATTTCATAATTTAAAAGTGTTTATGGCACTACTGAAGAAAAGGCAGAAATTTGACCTGTATAGCCAAACTGAAGTCAAAGCCAAGCCCAACCAAGTTTTATATGGTTATGGCAAGCTCCAGTTTTCCCAGCTAATTTAAGCAGCTCTCCTAACCTTCAGCAAAATATTGGAAGAAAATGGTGGTCCTGATGAGACAACTGAATTGAATCACGTGTGTAAGCACGTGTGCATATTCCCGTGGCACCAAAAACAGGGTGAAAAGAAACTGCTTTGCCATTGGAAGGAGACTATTGTAAGTTCACCAACCAGGTTAATAACTCTAAGGCTACAAAGCAAGCCATAATCAAGAGTGCAAGGTATCTTTTTTTTTTTTAACAGACAGTTGACAGAAGGCGTTTGAAATACTGTACCATTTCCTGCTGGATACTAAATTAGCATAAACAAAAATCAAGCCTAATGAGATTTGATAGGGCTAGATCAAGTTACACACTATGGGAAAGCAGGTAAGTCCCCTAGCTTAAAGGGAGCCACACAGTAATGTTTGTTTCTCTCCTGCTCTATCTTGCTCAAATGCTTACTATATCTGTATGAACAGCTCAGCTTAGCACTCCCTACTCCCTTCAGTTCCCTCCCACCTTATCTTGGTACATGCCTTGAGGAAGAAAAGGCAATATCCCACCCACATACTTCTTCCTTCTGCTTGGTTGCCTACCCAGGAGGCCGCAAAGGACATGTTTCTCCCCATCACATGCCAGCTAACCCTTCTGCAGCCACACAGAGGTTGAGTCTTTTTTTGTTCTCCCCTTAATTTCTGGAAGCCAGCTACAGCCAAACCGCATCATCCAGAGAGAAATCAGTTCAACACTGGGAAACATTCTTTTTTCTTTTTTTTCCCCCCCCATCAACGGTTCACAATTATCATCAAATTGAATATAGTAAGAAACCTCCGTGCATCTGTTTTGCTTCACTGACCTAATCATTTTGCTAAACATTTTGGTTTTCAGGATATCAGAAAAGCCCATAGTCAGTTTCTTGCTCAGTCACACATAGCCAAGCTCCAAGCCCTCTTTATCTAGCAGCTTTCCATGGAGCATTAAGTTAAACAAGATTCCCTGTGCTCACCACAGGAGATGTAGTTTATTTAGTCAGGATATTCAGGCACACTTTTAAGAACACTGGCAGCCAGGGCATTTTCCCCATTCATAAAGAAAGCATAGAAACGAAAATATGCCTAAGAAAAAAGCACATTGAATTCAAATGGCTGGGGGAGTAAAGACCCTTCCATCGTCTACTCACTTGTATACATCATTGTAAGGAACATATTAAACTGGTGGGTGAGCCAATTTCAAGCCTTCTCTTTCCACCCACAGCTTTTGTTGCATTTTCCTCTGTTCAATCATTCATTCATGCTCCCTCAGCCACTCACCCACACATACTCCTTGCTGACAGCCCAGCTGCACACACACATTCAGCAATGGCTTTTGTGCTTCTAGTATTAAGAGAATAAGAGAAGCAGTGGTGAGAGCAGACTCTGAAAGGCTGTACAAGCCACAGGTTCACATCACACACACGTAATGTGCCAGCGTTCAAGCTAACTGATGCAAAGCCACTGGAACAGCCCCCACGAGCTATTTGGAAGAGCAACCAGTTGTTAATTTAGGATCTGGAGGCAGCATCAGTAGCCATCTAACATGAAAAGTTGGGTTTTGAAAGAAGCTGAAGGCAGCTGAAATTCAAGGGCTTGAACGTGAAGAGTTCAGCCTTGAAAAAGGCAGCTCCCCATTACAGTCTCTAGGCTGGAGGTACCCCTGCTCACCCAGAAGACTTATCATACAGGAGTACTTGAAGAAACCACACCATCCTGTCAAGAGGCAAAGGCAGTTGCCAAGTTCTGTGTGCTCAGTTGCAGGCCAACACAGCCCATGGCCTCACCAGCATTGCACAGAAGACAAGCCTTCCACTGCTGAGCCCAAAGCCCACACTGAACACCTTGCTCTTCCTAGGACAGACATGTGCTGACAGTACCTTCACTCCTGCTCCAAGGATCATGTTATACAATATCCCAGCTACAGCCTGAATGTACAACCAAGTACAGACAAAGGGAGAAGTTACCCCTTCTCCTTTCGAGCACATTTTCTCTGCCACAGCCCAAATCCAACCGCCTGAGTGAAAAGCATTCCTAATCCATGTGACAGACTAAGACTGGATATACTTTTGCTTGCCACTGCATCCTCAGGCAAGACAGCTGACAACTAATGCACTGGAATCAGATGGGATGAGAGATGAAGGCAAGATAACCATTGCCTCTTGTGTTATGTTGTCCTGCTCTTGTCTCATCCAGGCGAGATGTATCCGGCTTTGTGGTAGGGTTGTCCCTGGCTGAACACTAAGCGCCCACCAAAGCCATTCTGTCACTCCCCTCCTCAGCTGAACAGAGGAGAGAAGATACAACAAAAGCCTTCCCAGGCTCAACTTCACTCCCAATTTCTCTACTTCCTCCCCGGAGTGGCTCAGGTGGATGGGGAATGAGGGTTGTGGTCAGTTCATCACACCTTGTCTCTGGAGCTCCTCCCTCCTTCAGGGGGAGGACTCCTCACAGTCTTCCCCAGTCCTTCACAAGTTTCTCCAACACAAGTCCTTTCCATGAGGGGCAGTACCTCAAACTGTTCCAGTGAAGGTTCCTTCCACAGGGTGCAGCCCTTCAGGAACAGACTACTCCAGCGTGGGTCCCCCATGGGGTCACAAGTTCTTCCAGCAAACGTCCCCCGACATGGGCTTCCCACAGGTTCACAGCCTCCTTTGGGCTCATCTGTGTGTTCCAGCATGGGGTCCTCCCTGACCAGCAGGGTGAATATCTGCTCTACTGTGGACCTCCTGCAGGGCATAAGCCTGCCTCATCATGGGCTGCAGAGAAATCTCTGCTCCAGTACCTGCAGCACCTCCTCCCCTCCTTCTTTGCTGACCTCAGCATCTGCAGGGTTATTTCTCTCACATATAGAGGAGTGATTCTCTCTTCTTAAGCTGCAAAAGCTGGTGTGCAGGGCTTTTTCCCTTCTTAAACACGTTACCCCAGAGGTGCTACCACCATCACTGAGTGATGAAGAAGGAGGCCTGGGCCCAGGCCCATCTCCATGCATTCCACTTCACATAATAAAAGTTCATTGCTGAAGAAATTCAATATAACAAAGTTTTAGGAGCCTAAGCAATCATCTTCTTCATACACCATTAGAATTACGACACCTGGGCACATTCAGGCCCACTCTTCTCCCGTTTTTCTGGCAGTACTTTTTCTTCTTTCCTTTGGGTTCAAGATAGACTTCAAGACTGTATAGTTCTGCCTCATGTAGCAAAGAATCTATCCTTGCCCAGCTGTGAGCTGCACAAAGATCCCTGCAAGCACTATTTCAAGCTCTCAAAAACCCACTGCATGAACTTGAGCATTACCAGCACACCATGATATACACAATAGCAAAGGGAAGACATAATGCGACACAGATATGGAACATAATAGTAGGAATAGAGGTGTTCCCTTACTTCCTGTTCATTATTTGACAGTTCACTACCTCTTCAGGATGAAATCCACCATCTCCTATCAGTTGATATGCTCAGTTGATTGCAGTGACACAGACTATAGTAAATTCTCCAGCAACCAGACTATATCAATCCCTGTTGCCGCTACAGATTGAAACTGCCATTTAAAATCTATTTGGTTTTCTCAGTAGATATGGGTTTCTTATGAATCATTGTATCACAGTGTAGCAGAGGTGCTGGATTACAACTCAGCTAGATAACCAACAGAGAATATGAAGACTGTAGAGCAACATGATATGGAAAGCATGAAAAAAAACAATCAAGCTAAGGCTTTCAACACGAGATGCCTAAAATCAAGCTTCTAAATTATACAGACCATTAAATCATGAGGAGGAAAGAGAAGCAGGATCTTGCTGTTAAAGCACCAGACAAGACTTGGGCAGTAGAGCTCATTATCCTAGCTTATCAGTTATTGCATGTGGCTTCACTCTATATTGTGGTTGTAAGCTGCCAACTGTATTTTTCCAGTGAGGGCACAGTCAGTGTAGCTGCCATCACCCTGACAAAGGTGCACACATATAACACCCTGGAAGACCTTTTCCTTGTGACTAGTGCTATCACAGGCAATGGGAAGGTTAAGCTCAAAGATTCACTCCAAATCTAAGCAATGCACTTGGAGCCTAAAGGATGTGGCTGTCCTCTAACTTGAGCACTTTGGCCACATAGCAGAAATTCAGGCCCACTCCAAGGCATTAAACTCTGGGTGCCCTGTAGGAAGGACAAAATACACATTTGCAAGGGACTATAGATGCAACATCTACAAGTTCTAAACTGAGAAGCTGACTGCTGTAAAGCCTATGATCGTTGCAAAAGCCAGTCTTCTCAGGCCTGATTCAGCAATTAGCAGTTTTCACCTAACTTCTAAAAAGAATAAAGTTGCTGAAACAAAAAGCAAGTATTTGCAAGGCTAAGACTTAAGAGCATTACAGCATATGCCAGATGTCTTGTTCAGGACAGAAAATACCAGAGAGCTTTAGCTAAGCAGGTTAAAAGCTCCTTTTTTGGCTATTATACCTTAAATTATTTACTTGTTGCTGAAGTGTGTGGCACATTTTCATCTCCACAGCTGACTGCATTGCAAGGATGGATGGATTCTTCTTACCCATATCTACCGCAAGGTTCCTGGAGTCTGACTACCAGAGTCCAGCTTTTCACTGTGAACTGCATCTAGCAAATATAAGGTATTTCTTAGCAGTAGCAAGGGACCAGCTGCCTTAAGATATTTAAATAAATGAAGCTTAAAAGCCATTTATTTTGAAACCACTGTTGCCAGTGATTAACATGTTCTAACAACTCAGCCTTGCGTTAATCTCTTTGGGCAGATAAAGAACATTAACGTACAATGTTTGCTGATGAAATTTCAGTTTAAAAATTATAAGTTACTCTAGGACATAGCAGTCACTAGAGATCCAATGTAAATGGATTTGTTGTTGTTTTTATATATCCGCAGCCTGAGGAGCGCAGGTTTGCATTAGATGAAATCGCTTCTTGTTGTGCTCACTGCAAAATATGGATTAACAGAGCAACATCAGTAGCTGTACTAGCAAATTATTTTATTCACCACTGCATGGGAGTAAAGCTGACAGAGGCTTACCATGTCATGGAAGACTTCCACTGAAGGCCATTTTTATGACTATATTAGGAGAACTCAGATGTATGGAATGTTCAGGCAGAGTTTTTGGGAGTGTCAACACATTTGAGGGATTTTTTTTTAAAGCACTAACATGTTAGCAAGTGTAATGCTCCAGCAGCAGGAGGAAAAACAGCATGTATGATGCAAGAAGGTCTCCCAGTCTTAAGGTCTGTAAACCAATGCCTAGAAAATACTTAAATCATAAAGAAATGGAGAAGGCTCCACTCAGAAGACATAACTGCACTTGTCAGTCCTGACACTGGTTTTGAAAGCATAATTTATTAGCATTTTAGTGCATACATTATCTGGATGAATACTGACACCAGCAAAGAATGTATCTGCTCAACATTCTTTTTTAAATTTGACAATTTGGTTTTGATCAATATTGTTCTTTCTAATAGCTAACTTCTTACTTGGCATCACAGCATAGCTTCAGCTTCTTGTCAGATTTGTGTTGGAATGGAGAGCTGAAATGCCTGCCTAGAATGCAAAATACAGGCACTTCCCTGGCTGTCCAGGTCCCAACTGCAGAAAAGTGTGGCTAACATACACATACTAAATGTATTAATTCATATACATTAAACATGGGTAGAGCTAATTAGGCTGCTTGAGGCAGGCTGGCAATACTGATTCTGGAGTCCTAGCCAACTCAAGTAACTTCTGATGAGCTCTGAGGTGTGATGTGTTGATAAACCAAGTCTCCCAATAAGCCTAGAGGAAAAAGCCTGACAAGTTTCAGGACTGAAGTCACAAGGTAACAAGACGCCAGGTTGAGTTCATGTTCTGAAATCAGGCACATTTTTCTTTCCAGTTAGAATAAACCATAAGTTCTCCAGAAGCCTCGACGAGTAACTTGGGAGAAACACTTGGCAATCACTTTGATTAGGTCAATGAGAGATTCGACTGAATCTGTAATTCTCACTAAAGCATTAAAAAAAACTTACACTGAAGTCAGAAACTGATGGAGGATAAAGCTGAGAACACATGTATATCAATTAAAAACAAACAAACAAACAAACCAACCCTTTCTTTCCTCTTTGGGCAACATGCTTTAAACCATCTCCACATACCCAGTCTTCAAATCTGTTGTTCTTTTCCATGTCTTTCATATGCAAAAGATTTGTACTATGCATAACTGTGAAAGACTGTGGGCAGTTTTCCACTCCTAAGATCAGAAAGTCATGTTCAAAAAGATAACACTGCAAAGATACAGAAAGCATGAACTTGACACATCTATTTACTGTACCTTCAAAAATACAGAAGAATGAACCCAAAAAGGCAAGCTTAATGGAAAGAAAATAAGTATAGATAAGTCATACTAAGTGTTGCTAAAAATATAGCTAATGCCAGGAACTCACCAGTTTAAAAGAATATTTGACATGCATAGGAAGTAAGACTTACATATTAATAAAATATCACTCAGGACATAACTCAGCCACTGGATTTGGGGGAAAAACAATATTCCAAAATCAGTGTTTTGTATATATTTACATCACAAATCTTGTGTTCCTGCCTATTCTTTAGGGCAACCAGGAGATTAACCTGCGGTTATCAGCCTACTTCACAGTATGCTAACCTACAGCTAGTGATAGGAAAAAGCCATTTAGTTCTTTAACAGAGACTACTGTGCTCTGCTCTTGTTTTATTCTGGAACCAGATGTATACAAGAAAAAAAATAAATATGAGGAATGCCAAATCCTTTTTTTTAAATTCAGCCACAGGATTATTTATAACATGCATAGTATCTCAGCCCAATTTCTTAAAGATAAGGGAAACTGCATTTGTAGATTAAAGTAAAATTGTGAGGGGAAAAAAAAAAAAGGAGAGAAAACACTACAAACCCTGGTAATAAATGCAAGTATTCAGATGCTGTTCTTGAATTCAGTGGAATGTAAGAAGTATCCCCTGGCTTTGTTACCAAGTATTACCAGAGGTCGGAGAGACATTTCAGAAACAGCAGAAGTGCAAGGCCATAGATCTCCTCCTGCCCCTGCTGAACCTGCAAGAGCAAACAAACACTGTGATGGCATTGCACCACAGAGGGCTCCAGAAAGCCCACCTCTGCACTTTGGAAATAATGCATTGGCTACTAAACCTCTCAACAAGAATCAAAGCACTTTATTGGAAGCCAAAGAAAGACCTTAGCAGAACAAGCATAAGCAGTTCCCACTCAAAGCAAGTATAGATTTGCAAGGCTACTTGGCTCATGGTCAGAACTTGTCTACATTGGAAATTCTTTGCCATCTAATTTTCTGGGTTGTGTCCCAGAAGCAAACAAAATTGACAAATTAATGCAGTGAAGCAAATTAAAAGTTACAATGAGTACCTGTTGAGTGTTAGGACTTCTGTTTCTTCTGACTTTATGCATTTAAGTGATGCACTTTTATTCATGCCTTGCTATCTGTTCTCTGTGACTATACAACCTCAGGAAGCTGTACTCATGTTGCATTTCCCACAGAGTTAAACAAGTTTGGAAAAGGAATATTTACTGTGGGTAAAAATGTAATTGTTGTCGACAGATGTTCTATTTGCTTTAACATACTTCACCTCCATCCCACTCCCTCCACTAAAACGAAAGGAAATATTATACTGTTTTCACTTCAGGACTGGAAGACAGCCCCAGATGTCTGTTCTTTAAGACAAAACTGTCATTGTCTTCCCCTTTAATTCCTACTAGTTTTATTAATATTTTGCGTATTTAATGATCACAGTTCAAAAAATACACATACACAAGAAGTTTAGAGATCTTCCAAATAATCCATTACACATAGGATGGCCACCAGACTAATACAATTTGTTGTAGTAGGGAGGCATTGAAGACATTCACTGTTTTACTCTACATCCCCCAAATCATGCCTGTTGTGCCAAAATGCCAACAAAATCCTCAAAAGGAAGTTAGGCTAGATTAGTAAATCTTATCTTCCTTATAACAAAGAATCTGGTTGGCTGTGTACAAAAAAATGTTATACTGCTTGTGTAAAAGTGCTTTCAGCAAAAGCTGGCATAATTCATACTCATTTTAGCAGCCTTTGACAAAGGGCTTTTTTTAAAATCATGCAATATACATAACTGCAGTTGTTTGTATGATTTTTATCACATAAAATATTTAACTAGCCTATCCCCAAATTTTTCCTTTTTTTTGTTCCTCCCAGGGAGATTTTGCAACTAGATTAACCTTAACATATCTGCAATCTCTGCTTTTTGATACATGTTGTTACATTTATTATTTGTATCTTGTGGCAACAGACTATTAAAAGACATTGCAAGCATGTTTTCTTTATAAAAGGGTCCGTCAAGCACTAGCTAGTACTTCCATAAGAATGTCTAACCGGAGATTTTACTTCGATTCTCCTTATCTTGCACTTTGTATATTCATTTGTAGTTGTTCAGTCTGGCATAAAAACACTGCTGCTTTCCTTTAATTTTAGTATTGCATATGAACAGTGAGGCAGTGGTCTTTCTTCTTTCTTAATGAAGATGACAACTTGCCCAATTTTAGTTGCAATTATTGATTTTAACACTGGGACAAGGTTTGTGAGGAGATGGTCCTACATCGTTTTATAACTTGAAAACTCTGAATATCTTCAAGGACTACCAGGAGATATTTTACTAGAGGCTGCTTGCTGGAAATGCAACTCACAGCAGGTGACTCCTGTGCTTCTTCTAAGTACATTCACGATTCCTAACTACTGCTTCGACTGGTGGCAAATTAGGTCTCCACATGCAGAAAGCCTACGAGATCCTTTCCTTGTTTATTTGCTTCCCCCTTCCATACTGAAATACCGGAAACACTTTTTTCCCCACTCATGTTCCCAATCCAAGAAGCGGAGCATTTCTGCATGCACATCTTTCAACACTTTTGGTAGAGAAAAAGGGGCAGTGGGCAGGAACACCCTGCTAACTCAACACTACTAGAGTGAAAGCCTATTTGGAGAAAAGCCATCCACTCAAAGTACAAGCAGATTCTACTACTTTACCTCAGGGTGGCTTTGGAAATAGGATATAACTAGTTTCACGGAAAGTAATTGTGTTGCTGCTCTCATAAGTTATTACCTACAGATTAGTAATTTTACTTACCCTGAGAAATTAAAATAACATGAAAGTTGATGGACTATAAGAAATATTTACTATAATCCTGAGCCGTATGAATACAGGAAAAAGATTAAGCTTAGTTATACACATTATGCTGGTGGTACAGGGGGGCGGTTGCTTCATTGTCATGGGTATTCCTGTCCTTTCTACCCCCTGCAGCCATTTATTAGGTGAGAAAGATAAAGGACTCAAGTTTCCTTACTCCTCTCTTTCTTCCTTCTCCTTCCATGCCTCAAAAACGAACTCAGTGATTTGCCTTTTCTTGTCAAGAGATTTAATTTCGAGAGGTTACGGAAAAGTAATTATCCCAGTTACAAGAAAAGCTACTGCCTTATGCCTGCATTCATTCCATAGATTTATCAAAGAAATGAACATATTTTTCAGTACATTCCACCGTGTAAATCCCTGAACAAACTTTTCCTGGGAGACTCTCTGATCACTCTAAGGAGACAAAAATAAATTATGGCATTTCTCTTTAAATAAGGAGATACCCACCAAGGGCAAACCCAACACTTTTGGAATGGTCCAGACCTCAAGTCTGTCTTTTCAGCTCAAAAACTATTCTGCTACTTGTCAGTATTAACTGTGTTAGTAAAAGACTCGGAGGATTCTTCTGGAATAGCCTGGCAAAGAGACAGATTTTTTTTCCAAAACCCTTTTAGAGACTGTTTTTTTACCTAAACAAGTGACTAAAGCCTCAGCACCGTTCTGTAAGCAATGTATTTGATACAAAAATAGTTCGTACTACAGAAGTGTTAATACTTTGATCAAACTCCACTGAATAGAGTTGCGCTTCCAAAGCACAACTGTCTCTGCCTAAAGTAGTTTACAAAAGAGAAAGGAGGTGCTATCACATTATACATATAAGCTACCTTCAGGAAAAAGGTGAGCAACACAAGACCAATAACACAGCATTTATTTGTATAATGTAGTTTGTGTTTTGATTATTGTCTATTTCTGCAGATACAGATATATAAGCTCTCGCAAGATGTTCCGTGTTTGATGTGTCAGAGGCTTAAGTCCATTTTCAATATGTATTTAATTTTGCAACTAGTTGTCTTATTTTCTTTCACAATTTATATTTCCTCACAGTAAGAAGTAAAATCACAGTACATTTAAAAATCAAGCACACTTGAAGGAAAAATGTGAAACTCTACACATTGGAAACATAACAGCAAGTTTTATTTTATATAAAATGCCTGTCCAGAAAAATCAGGAAAATGCCTGCATTGTACAAATATGCCGTGCTTGTTTGAGTTTATAATATGCAGCCTTGAGTGCAAGGCATCTCGTTTAGATTCCCAGCCCTTCAGCCAAAGCCAAGGTACTTGCTGTGTGCCAGCTCTTCCCCAGCAGTAACTGAGGAACAAGTGATCTTTCATTTGCCAAGCAGTAAAACCCACACAGAATAATTACCAAGCAACAGCCAATGTACTGTAAATCTAAAGTCTTTGCACAATCATCCTCCCGGAGGCAGTAGATTTGCTAGCTGTGTTTCAGAGCTCTGGACTAGCCTGGATCCAGAGGAGGGCATGTCACAGTACAAAGGTCTAAAAGAATGGGTCTTCTCCCTGCTTGCTAGGCACCCCTGGGTGAAAGGGAAGTTGGAATGAATGGTCTTAAATCATATTAAATCCCACTGCTCCCTGTAGCTCTCAGGCATTTAAGAGCAATTTTGAGTTCTTTAGCAAACAAATTTTCCCTTCTCTCTTTATGGTTTTCCAAGCCTGTCTGCACTAGTGATAATAAAAGCCACTGGAAAAGTTAGGAAAGGGCAGGGAGAAACAATGGTAAGCATAATGGGAAGAGGATGCCACGAGAAAAGGCAATTCCCAGACAAGTCCTTTTTCCCGGGATCTTCACTATCATGCACTGAGGCCACTGAAAAGAGAACTGTCTTCCAGACTGCAGACTAGGACTCAGTTATTCCCACAACTCCGCTCAAAGATGAAGACATCCAAGTCCTGTAAGATTATCAAGGAATAAACCTTAATTCACAGTCTAAGCAACCTAAGCCACAGCGTTTAGTATCCTCTCAAAAAGTAAGGTCATACTGCAGAAGGTACTGCTTTGAAAAATTCGTGTGGATGAAGAACAGTGGCCTAAATACTGTGAGAAAATAGCTGACTGCCCTGCACATCACCCGAGACATGTTCAGCAGCTTTGCTCATTGCTGTCCACATCTGTCCCAGGAAAGAGTATGGGACCTATCTGGGGTGACACTCACCCTGGCCCTCCTCACACAGCCAAGTAAGAGCACGGGATGCACCAGGCTACAACCGGCTTTTAACAAGGACTTCACTGAAGACAGATTTCTATGCAAAATTTTCTTATCAAGAAAGTTGCTATACTCAATAAACGATTACTTTCAGAAGACTCAGAAATTGGAGAAGTGGGTTTTATGTATTTCATAGTTATGATTTGAAATAATCCACATCATCACAGGGTCCAAGTCACGCCAGGCAGGAATAGGAAGGTGGCTGTTGACTCTATTGCTACAATGGTCAAAAGGTCTAAATATCTCTGACGCAAACGACAACACAGGCTGCAGCTGCCATAAAAAGCCAAATCAGTTTGTTCAATAGAACGTTTTTGCCTTATGTAAATCTATACAGGATGGAAAACTATTGCCTGCCAAGAAGCCCGTCATCACCTCTTCTGAGACTGAGCTTCTCAGTCTCAATAGCAGGAAATAAAGTAAATCCATAACTGATATTAAACAGAATTCTTCAACAGCTTCACTGTATTTTTACCACAAATGGCTTCACTTTGCTTTTAAAAATTACCCATGACTTAAACCGCCACCCTTTCCAAAGACATTATTCATTTTCAGAGTCAAATTAACCTTTAGTCTAACAAAACTGAATCCAGCAACACTGCTCTTTGGTGAGTCAAATTGTTCCAAAACTTCACCTGTCTGTAACAAGAACTGACTAATGTCCTGTGACTACAA
The DNA here is from genome assembly GCA_033556795.1 of Tapera naevia. Taxonomy (NCBI): domain Eukaryota; kingdom Metazoa; phylum Chordata; class Aves; order Cuculiformes; family Neomorphidae; genus Tapera; species Tapera naevia. The sequence continues at coordinate 6,486,313 of JAUMJJ010000175.1, read as the reverse complement.
CACACAAGCTACAAACACATGGCATGTCCAGGCTCGGGCTGCTGGTACGCTCGGCCCTTTCTACGGTTTCTTGGTATAGCGCACACACGCACTCACTCTAGAGGTTTTGTCCATTGAGATTGTAAAGCACATTACTCCATGCACTTATTACCTGATTGGCCGAATTTCCATAAGCATACAAAAAAAGTTTTTAAAATGCTTCAGATTTAAATAAAATGAATAAAAGTATCTTTAGTCTTTTTAACCTGGACATACAATTATTCGTAGTTAGTATTGCTCCCATAATTCTTTTAGAGTAATAATTTACAAGGTTCTTTCCTTGCCTCTGCAATTCAATTTCTTATTTTTATCTCTTGACTTTTATTCTCTCTCCCACATATTCCTCCCTTAATTACAACTTCAGACATTAGACGGAAAAAATTGTCACAATGAATCAGATTGTTAGTCCGTGAGGTGCAATATTCTATTTAACACTGATGTCAGACTGGCAGTTCACTTGGAAACAACACTGTGTAGCAAGTCAGCTGAAAATAAATTCACATAAGCTTTTGAATAGTCAGTTCCTTTAGTTGATTTTGTAGTGGATTTAACCAATGTAAGCCAAAGGAAAGACTAAGACCATCTGCAAGAGTTGCCACACGTGGGTTTAGAATAAGTGGCTTTTCCCTCTGATGGCAGCACAAGGTAACTACAAAATAAGGCACAGCAACTGGGTCTGCAGAACATTTCTATGCACAGCAGTAAGCTTTGTACCAAAGCAAAATACTTCCCCCATAGCCTACTATATATGCTCAGGAAGAGAATAGAAAAATATATTAAGGTTATGCACTGTCCTGACAGAAAGCATCAGTCCCTTGAGAATACTATTTGCACTGCCTTTTCAGCTATTTACTTTTCAAGTAACAAATTCTCCTAACATTTCAGGGCAGTGAGAAGGTAAGCAATAGAGTTAGGTTAACCCTAAAGGTCTCCCTGAAGTCAGAGGTAGTACCAGCTTCAGATTAATCTTGGGCTGAAAGTTTCCCAATACCATTTGCAAGTTTTGAGCCTTCAGTAGCTCTGGCCAGAAACTTCAGTTAAGAAGTTTTTCAGTGTTTCAGTGTCAACAGCTTTCCCAAAAGAATGATGCAGCTAGAGTGTGTGTTTCAGATTGGTCCAAGATGTGTTTCAAAATGAGTGAGCATAAGGGCACTGTGGAACTAGAGCCTGCAAAATTAGCTCCACAGTAACTCTCCCTTTGGTTTGCATGAAATCAGAAACGGGGTATTCCATAGGTTTTTTGAAAGCCAAATGCACATGCAAGTAAGTGAAAGTGATTAAGGCATAAAAGAACAAAGACATGGATAAGAATTTCTTCAGACATGCAGTTAAGACAAATATGGAGTCTTGGAGTTCAGGCTTTAGCAACATTTTCTAACTACCCTGTTGTATATTCTGTGTCATCTCTCCAAAAAGGTTTCAGGTAAAGCAGGCCTTAGTGTAGCAGCAGGGTGGACACCTTCAATCAGTAAGAAGCTTTCACTCACCTCCACAAGAGCAAAATAAGCAAGAAAGCTTATTCAAAATTTATCATACAGATACATGCTGTTTACTTATTTAGAAGTCTGTTCTCTCCTTACAGCCTAGGCAGGTACTGAGCAATTGCTGCACTCTAATACAATTGGAATACCTGAAGCATGAACTAGAAGATAATATTGCACATAACTGTTTTGTTAGGTATTTTTATGATAGATTATACTCATTAAACCTGTGATTACTGTTTGCATTTATTGTGTTCCACTGAAGGATTACAGAACAATTACTATTCCTACAGACCTGCTAGGAGGCTCAATTGCAGATTTGCTGTATCTGCAGCACAAATTAAAAAATCAGCCAGTTACATTCCTCAGGCAAAATTAAAATTTGCCCATACATACATATAGAAGTTTTTTTCCAGTTGCTGGATTTTACCATACTTAACTATTATATAAAAGGCTCTATTTCTATACTTTACATGATGCTTCAGGGATTAGAAAAGGATCCAGGTCTGCATGGAATTATTTGGCTATATGGTGTCCAATTAAACAAAGAAATAAAAATATTTGTTATCCTTTGAAAAAGTTAAGTTCATGGCAGGACGGACTTTGAAGAAAAGGATGAGAGCAGAATTGTATTATAAAAAGAAAAAAGAATATCCCCCTTTCTATAGTAGCTAACAACGTGTCTTCTGCATTTCAGTAAGAGTCAGGCATTGTCAGTTTTCATCCTTCTGATGGCTGGTGCTGTTTATTCAGCACTTCATAAAGGATTTGACATCATTTCAGCCTCAAACTGTGATTTCCTCTAATATAATTGGAAGAAAACTGCTTCATATTTTCAAGAGATTTCAAGATTTTTCTCTCTAGCATAGAGATCTGTCTGAAACACCTATGTTATATGAAAATATGGAAATGACCAAGGTAGACAGATGGGAAACCTATACGACTTGTTTGAAGAGTGCTCTTCAGCAAAGCCATTATAACACTCTCATTTGTCCTGCATCAACCAATCCAGCTCTAAAGTCACACTCCAGGAGAACGACACAGAATCATATCCACTGAACATACATGAACACCACTGAAACCAGTTCTTCACAACAAGCTGTGTACAGAGTCGATTATGTGCCAGAAGGGAAGTCTGATAGTTTAGTGTTGTACACATACGTTGTAAGAGCAAGTGGCACATGCAGAAAGTCTATGGGGAATCAGGCTTGCAAGGAGTACTGGGCAGAGACCATCCTGCAACATAGGTGTAACTGATCCTGTCAGTGGAGACCAGCCTACACCTCTCTTCATCTGCAAGAGCTTACAGTTAAGTTTGATGGGACTGTTGAAATAATCAAGTGCTTGCATGTGTAAGGAATGGATATACGTCTATGAGCGTCCAGTGCAATCTAGCACTAAGGAATTAAAAATAAATTTTATATCCAAACAGGGTACAGACATCATGATTGATTTTGGGGAATATTTTGACGTATCAAGTGCCTTCACAAGTCAGAGGTGACCGTAGCAATATGGACTCTTCACACCCTAAAACTTCCTCAGAATTGTTCTACCATGGTCCAACACAATTAGCTTATCTCAGTGTCTCAAAAATCTGCCCTGCCTGATCTCTGGAATAGTATTTTTCCATTTAAAAAAGGATCTGGCCACTAGCAATTGGCTTGCCACCTCACACTTTAAAGCCAAATTTGTAATTGTACAAGGTATAATCAAGCACAGTTTATGCGCAGCAAAAATCTTATTACAGCAGCATAGCTATGCTGAGACAGGAAGTGATGTCATTAACAACTGAGAAGTATCCGACAACTCAATAATCTGTTTTTAACTTAGAATAACGTACAGCACCTTCCAAGTTCTGTAGTTACTGCCTATCTATTGTGGTTAATTCTCTCCCAAGAGAGAGGAAAATTGTTTCCAAACATAAGGAACAGATACTGTGTATGCAACAAACATCTGCAGTCTACCGAATAAAAAACTATTTTCCCTGACAAGTCTAGATACTGTTCTAGTTGCTGGCAAACTGCCTCCTCAAAATTCTGTAAGGTGGTACAAATTATGACAACAAATCCATTGAAATAACTAGAAAGTTATTTCAAAAGGATATTTTTCAACAGAGTATTAACGGGAAGTCATTATACATGCAAAGATAATGAATTTCCTTTTCTGTATGTGATGGCCTTTTGAAGGGAGGGAGATAGCCACAATAGATGGAATCTGACAGAGGAAGAAGGAAAGTTGCCTATGTGTTACAGTCCCATGGAAAGAGCAAACCAACAAGAAGGATAGAGATCACTGGTCTAATCTCACAAAACTCATCAGCCTCAATTTATGGAACACACACTTACAATTAAGAATTGGGACAATACAGTTGAGAGGAAAGTGCTATTCTTCTCCAGGCTGTATTTATAGGACGGACACTGCACAGAACCTCAGAGCAGCTTTGAGATCAAGGCAGATTTAAGCCAAGTGAGGAACTGTCTCCCCTTAGTCCACATATTCTTCACAGTTGCACAATCAGTGTTACTTTTCTGTAAAATATTTCATATGAAAATCCAAGATGAGCAGACATTACAGACTTGAACCATGTATTTCAGTGGTAATTCTGTCACAGAATCAGCTGAGTTGCCAGCAGCACTAAAGGTAATGAAAAGACTACAGAAATTACCAAAGAAGCAGCTGATCTGTAACACAGGTATTACTCTTTGTTAGTAGCAAAGAGGAGAAAATTACAAAGAAAAGGGAGTTCAAGGCTAGGAAACTAATTTCTCCAGCTGCAGTATCAGCCAGCAAGATCTGAAAGACCTTTCCTCTTGAACTTCCTTGGAAACCACAACTAAATGGCCAACTGTGGGAGCATTTATTTCCTGCATTATTGAGCTAGAGATTGACTCAAGAGCAAGGAATTTTTACCTTAATAGAATCAGTCCAAGTTTATCAAGAGAATACTCAGAGTCGTATTTCTTAGTCTGCCATCATAAACAAAATTTGTTTCCTTTCCTTCCTTCTTGTTACTCAGCTAAAGGGAACAGCAACATAGGATCTGTCTGGAACAGCAACATAGGATCTGTCTTTCAGACACGCACCTTGATTTTTGAGAAGAGTGTGTGGATGATCCTATCAAGGCATGGCTTTGAGAAAGACATCTTGAACAGAAGTAATTCCTAAGACGCTCCAGTAGTTTCTCACAATTATGTTCAGATCTTAGACTTCTATAAATTCCATTTTTTTATTACCCAGACTACAAAAAAGAACTTCAAGAGCTTCACCTCACACCAAGATGTTACAGCGCATGGTACCATTTCCTGACATAAATAGTCCTGTGGTGGATGAAGATTTTTTTTTACCTTAATCTCAAGCAAATCGTACGTGACTCAATTTTAAGAACAAACGGGTCAAGTATGGTACTACTAACTTCACAAAAGTGAATTCTCAGCAAAATATCTTGCAACAACCTAAAGATAAACTTCCCACAAAGGGAACAAACCAGTAAATAGTCAATAAAAAAGTGATTGAATTTACCAAAGGGGTAAGTGACATCAGCAGCTCTAAGATACCTAAAGATAAAGTTACAATGCCTACATCTTCAGTGAGAGACTGCCCAATCCAGCTTTCTCTCTTCTCATATTTTTTGCAAGGGTTCAATACAGCTTTGGGAGTTTTTTTTTATTAGGGAAAAGAAAGAGAGATTGAAATGCACTTTTTTTTCAGGCTTAAGTACAAAACTGACAGAATGCAGCTCAGCTTGAACACATCCTCAGTTCTTCCTGTAGGAAAGCACAGTTGCACCCCATTGCTAAGACAAGACGAGACATCATTTCTTACCCAGAAAGCAGCCTAAGCAACCAATAGCAAACTAGTAGTCATATCTATCTCTGCTTTACACCCCTAGTGTTTGCCAGACAAACTTGTTTTCCAACTTGCTGTCTCTAAAAGCACTTGCTACAGACATTAAATAAGTTTGAGCTCTCACCTGTCTCACTACTGTCTAATGTTGTCTGCTCCGTTTCAGTCCAGGCTGCCTTCTTAGGTTCTTCATGGCAAATATCTCAGTATACAGATCTTTGCTGGTATCTGAGCTTCCTGTTTTGTTCCATAGATTAAAATTCATGTTCACCCCTTCCTATCCTATTCACTGCTGTGTGACTCAGCAAACATTTCCCCCACACCTACATTTCCTCTAGCATTTAGTATCTTGGCTCAGTACCTAGAAGCTGCTCTGACCTGCAGCCCACACATGCAGATTCTGTTGCCAAGGGCCTGGCTAGCTCCATTATCCCAGTCTGCAGGCATCAACTACCGCTCATGAAGACCAGACCTCTAACTGTCTTTTACAAAAATGGGTATGAACAAGGTCTCATCTACTTTATAAAGGAGGTGTTCAAGGAAACCAACATAAACTGCTCTAGAAGATAGATCTTATAAGTCCTACAGGAATTACATTTATCCCAGCCCTCAATTTAAGTCTCTGTATTTTTGATGAAAAGAGATTTTTAACTTTACTAGATTCAGCTATGAAATACATGGCCTTCCTAAAAAGGAACACCAGCTCATTCACTGTGACCATGCTACAGATCAAATCATCAATCTGGACATGGGTGCAGATAGACAGGACACCCAGTTACGGCTCCTGCATTTGTCTATTCATGTTGAGAGAGTCTCTATGTTTGAAAGAATATCATTAAATCCAGCGTAAGCTAAGCAGTCTACTTACATGAGTAGATAGTTGCTACCTTGTCATCTTGGATCTTAGTATTTGGAACTAGAGAAGTCGCTTCAAGTTAGTTTGCCATGAAAATTAATGCTACTAGCAGCAGTCAGTCACACTAAATCCTGCTCCTGTGGAAAGACCCAGGATTCAGCTGAGACCGCTCACTGAAGTAGCAAACATTAGGTTCTGACTTGCAGAACTGTGCCACGTCTGTGGAGGGGAATTTCCTCTCTGGGGTAACTAGAGAGAGCTGTAAGAAGTCAGATTTGTAAATTTCAACAAACAGTTTCTGATAGTCACTAGTAGGAATACAAAAGGACAGGACTATGACAGTACTCAGTATCCTTTACAGGAACTTCTTTTCTTACTGCTGCCCACACACCTCTCCCTGTTGGCTTCCAGCACACTGCATATTGTTCTGCCATTCCCAAGCCTATTCACAAAGTGCTCAACCTTTGCGACATTTTACAGCTTGCCTGGCAAGAAGTAATACAGAAGCAAAGCAAGACTTTACCTCCAAGGTCTGAAACACTTTTCCTTGATTTGTGTATTTTTTGAAGAATAGACAGCAAGTAGCTCTGCTGCCACTCTATGAGTCACAAATTGCCTCCCTAGGCACAGGCCTCAGTGTTGTGAGGCCTCGGGTCAAAAGTGGATCTGAGGCAAATTGACACTGACTTGCATTTATTTCTGTGGTAGGAACAGAGTGGCAATTAGATCTCACCCAAGATGGCTATTCAATTTTCTGAGTGTTTTATAAACATTAACAGCTTGCAATTAGCAATGTTCTAAGATGACAGACAAGATGAACCATTATTGCATTTAGGGAGGCAGTGGAAATAACGGAAAAAAGTAGATTTAAATGATCTATGCAAAATCACAGCAGCAGCTAAACTCAAACCTAGCTTGAAAAAGTCATTTTGCCTTTGTCTAAAAGTCAGCAAATATGCAAGTGGAATGACGTGCCATCATATGGACTCACCAGTGTGATTTAGGGAGAAGCACAGCCCAGTTATTACAAACTTATAGCCCATTTAACCAGACTTACTGCGTTACCACCTGAATACAGTCAGCCTTGCTACAGATACACAGGAAACTTGAGCATCTCTGTACTGTGTTCCCTATGTTTCTATTCAGGAATTACTACAAGTTAAGCTAAGTGTTTCTTTATCCACAGCGTTAGCAAGTCACAAGATCTTACTCCGCCACAAGATCTTACTCCTCCTTGACCTCTTATCTTCCAGAGGAGAAAACAGAAAGCATTTGAAGTCATCAAATGTAAATGCTACATATTATTTTCTGCATAGCAGTCACTATGACATTTACATATTTATTAATTTTGCTTATAACACTCTCAGTGGGTAGGAAGTTTTCAGCTTACAGATCAAAATCACAAGCAGAGAGCTCTCAACAGTCCTTGCTTCTCCCATCTTAAACACAGTATCTTCGCTACTACTCATTTTCTTTGTTAGCTTTCAGTGATTTGCTGGTCCCTCCACCCAACAGGGAGCAGAGAGGAAACAATAAAAGCTGTTCCCTTAACCTTTCTCTCTAAGTACATTCACATCTATTAAAATTAAACAAAACACACTAAAAGGACCCAGTTGTTTCAGCTGGCAGGCACCCTTGAATACCCATAGCTTTCAGTGGCTTAATCTCCCATAGAAAACACTCAGCAACTCTCTCTGGCACCCAGCACAGCTGTAGCAAGCAGGGCAACAGACTTAGACTCACCTTGTGTTCAGCTGTGCACTGATACAAAGCAGAACACACGGATCTGGACAAATACAAGTAACTTGCAGTTACTTTCCCCTCCACCATCTTTACGGTGCCCACAAATTATACCCCACAGTAATTATATAACTTCCAGCTCTTTTTGCAATAATTCAGAACACTATCCTGTAAAGACGCTATTACAAGATTCCCTTAGAAGCCCTCGATGCTGCAGCTACCACTACAGTGTACCTGCTCTCAGAGAACCTTGCCACTGTAGTCCCTTTGCCTCACGTTTCTCTTGGGTTTTCCACATGCTGTGCTGGAGAACAGCTCTCTAGCCAGCACCCTCAGCACTTCACTTGAGAAACAGAAGCAGCACCCAGTGCAGGTTCAGAAAAAGCAAAGAGCACAACGGAGCTCCATCCTGCTCACCACCAATAGATGCTCTTCAGCTTCCCTAGTTCATCTTTCACAGCAGTACCACCCCTCTTACCTCCTCTGCAGCTCAAACCTACATAGAAGTCCAAATCAGCCTAATCTCCTCTCCAAGTTTTCCTATTGTAATGCAAGCTCCAGTGACTCCCTTTTCAAAGCCAGGATTTCATTTCTTCAACTCATGTTTAACCCCAGCAGAAGCATGAGCAGCAGTAACATGTCAGTAAGGCCCAGAAAGATCCATTTGTTCTGTTACAAACACCCATAAGAGTGCCTCTTTAACTCATTCATGGCACACCTTCATCAGTTTTATATATTTAAGATTTTTAAGGCAAGTTGCTTGCTAGCCCTGAAAAAGCCTCACTCAGCCCTATTAGCCTCCTGAACCCAGCTGACAGGAGTAGTGAAGGTAATTATTACAGCTAATGGCTTCATGCACACCACCTGGGCTGGGGCACTGCCACAGTACCTGTTTGCAGTCCACACCAACGGGAGCCTCTGTTAATGTATGGTTCACAATTGCAAGACATACTGCAGCAAATACATATTTAATTGCCTCACCTCACTGATGTATTCTAACTTAGTAAGACTCCCATGTGCCCCAGCCCTTTCCTACACAATAGGGGATCTTTTATGCTATTTCCTTTCAATTCTTTGTATCATGTATTCCAAATCCATGCAGGGTTAACACAGATTAGAGGGTAGGCATGACAGACTGGTCACCCACCTTACCATTTTCTACTTGCCATTTTCCAGTCTAGATAAAACATCAGCAGTTTCCCCATTTGTTTTCTCCCAAGACGCCATCCATCCCTCATAATGCCTAACCCTGCTTTCTCAGTATACCTGCCCTCAAACCCTCCAGATGACTCTGACCGAAGCAACACTTCCAGCAGCAACGCTACCAGACCCAAGCCTTTCCATCTCTTCGTTACTCAGTTTCTCACCAGTTGTGCTACATTATGTGGAGATACTTCTTTACACAGTGATCAGTTGGACTTCAGATGGTTAGCTGAGCAGACCTCTCTCTCCTTCGCTCTTAGCGAATACTGAACAGTGCCCAGAGAAGCTAATGCCTTCCATATGCTCCCATCCTTGTCTGAGTTTTTTAAAGAAGTTGATTGTCATTAGTTAAAGTATAAAACTACAACATTTCTTAGCGTCAAAAAGAAAGCCACTGTTCACCATGCAAGTGGAAATCTCTATTTACTTCACAAGCCACAAATCACAATGTGTCCATAACATTAATTACAACATTTAGTACAGCAGTAAATGCAAAAAAAAGTAATTATAATAATTATTTTTACTGTGGTGTAACTATAATACTAATTGTGCTCTTTCAAATTATGATTGCCCTGGTTTGCACTTTTGATATCAGCTATGTCTTTATATAGTTCCCCCCCAACCCTCAGAGAGAAAAATGAGAAGAAAATTCTTCCCTCATGTGCAGCACTTCATGACCTACCAGCAACCTGACCAAACCATTCTGTTCTGACCTGCTACTATAGATTTATTGATCTTGGTAGGGTTAGCTGTTCAGGAGACAAACAGAGAAGATACAGCCATGGGAAAGTAGGATTTGTCAGGGGGTGTCCTCTTCTATGTAGTTATGTATTAAAATAATTTCCTAATACCAGTATTTTCAAGTTTCTCATAAACCGCAAACTGGGATGCAGTTTTACTTTGAAGACAGAAAAGGATAATGATTCTGAAACAGAGCACATTCCCTGAACCCTTTAGGCTAGGAACTTCGCAGGGATTTCACATCCACACAGGACAAGTAATTATTAGTCACATGTGGCTACAGCTCCATTTGTTGCTCTATAGCTTTATTGTTACCTATGTTTGGGTCTGAATCACAAGACAAGTACGCTTTGGAGAGTAAACCACCATTCCAGGTACACCAGTTGCCTAAAGCAAAGAGTTACAGATCTATCCTTGTTGTCAAGCTACTTTCCTTCCAGTAGAAATTATAGAGTGGATACAGAAGAAGGTGGAGGAAGGATGTTACCTGGGTCTCATACCAATGTGGCACTAAGATGTATCTGGACATCAACCAGTTATCACCTAATGAGTATTCGTAAATTGTAGTAGGGAGATCTGCCTTGTAAGCAGATTGACACCTCTGTTGTGTTTTGCTCTACAAGCTTTCTGCTCATTATGGCTGAGTAGAGTAAGGAAGAGGACTTTAGCTAGGAAGTGAGGCTACAATCCAACCAGTGATTAAAGTCTTCAAGAACTGATGACTTATAAGGAATTGTAGAGAGTATGTTGAACCAGTATTACATCATGGTGCTGGAAGTACCAAAGGTTATAATTTTTCAGGGAAGATGCAAAATGCAGGTTCTGCTTGCTGTGGCCATTGTCAGCCTTTCAAAAATTAGGAGCTTTTCTCTCAGTGAACACTGAAGAACTACTCATATAATTCTTTTTTGCAGTTTTGTATTTCACAACATAGTACACCTTTCTGATTAGGGCTGCCTGTCTTATCAATACGGCCATCTTTCTTCCTGCACAGACTACTTAGGAAAACAGACTGTTCTGTTTATCTGAGCTATTACAGATCTCTCAACACAACTCTTCGCTGTGCAGCACATGCATATCTGTTCAATGTGCCAAGTAAGAAGTTACAGACAGTGCAAGTCCAACAGTACCACATTGTTTTTTAAGTTCACAAAACAATCTTGCAGAAGACATCTTCAAAGACATGGATCTTCGAGTATGAAATACTGTATGGTCATATCTAGAAATCAGCTTTGTGCCCCTTGCATGCCTAAAGCTCTCCTCGAACAACAGAAGAAAGTTGTTACAGTACTTCAGTGAACAAGGCCCTTTGTTGTTATCTATGAAAGTCATTCATTTGAGCTCCTAAGTGTTTTTTCATTATGGTAAGACAAGCAAGAATAGATTTAGCTGTGACTGGAAGAGCAATAAAAATGCAAAAAAGGGAGAAGTAATTTTTATGGCCTGACTTTTTTTTTTTAAAAAAAAAGGCTTAGGGAACATTATAAACCCCATCTAATTACTTACCAATTCAGCAGAAACTGCAGCTTTGATTTCACTAATACACCAATGAGGTGAAAAATCACAAAATCTCTACTGAATGGAGGACAATTTCTCTGTTGGCACAGAGAACCACACTTTTTAATACAAGAACATTAATTATGATAGAATAATTTTTTGCACTTAGGTCTGCTGTTTGTAAAAGGAAACCACAAACAAATCACACCAAAACTTACTTCTAATGAACACTTACTTGTTGCAAATCACTAACGACATTTTTACAACAAAAAGGGGATCTGTATTATCTTACTAATAGCTTCTTAAAATAGTGAAGAGCTTCCTGTGGACTACAGAGTACATAGAAAACTAGACAGGAAGAGAGACACTAGAACTTCCATGACAAACTTTAAAAGAAGTAATTAACTTCAACATATGAAAACCTGAGAAATAATTTCAAAATCTTCTCAGCATCACATACAAGTAAGATTCCCTCAAAGCTAAAAGAAACATTCTAAAAGAAGTTTTCATTACAGTTAAGTCAGTTTAGTGCAATTCATTGCAAGGACAAAAAATACACAAATCAGTGATGTAACAATGAGGGGGTTTTGTCTTAAAGAAATAATTTGCGAATTATTTACCTTTCCCTAGGCCATATTTTGTTGTTTTATTCACTTTTAAAAAAAAAAAAATCCATTAGCTTTCAACCAAAAGGCTTGGAAAAGTGGATTTTAGTGACGTTTCTGTATCCTTTAGGCCAATGACATGAAAGCCATTTGGTTCTCTCTAACTAAATATGCTTGTCTCATATAATTTCGCTTCATGTTTTTTCTACATAGATTGTTTTTCCCACTCTTTAGCAACAGGGGAACACCACTGTGCATGTTCTCTTCTCAAGTACCAGGCTATCCAGAGATGACTGCAGCTGCCTCTCCAACTGACTAAGGATAGCTGGATATAAATAAACATTCTTGTCTTTGATTGTCTATACTATTACTGTTCTACATAATAAAATAACTAAATAGGATTACTGGTTATTTTCTTTTTAATAACTGAGACATTGGCAAGGCCAACTCCACAAAACACCACGTGGCTAATTTCAGCAACTTCGTAGGTCCAACTATATTTACTTAGCAAACAAAGTTATGATGGGCTTCTCAGCACTTGCTAAGATAGTAAAACAGTAAATCAGAAGGAGTTATACGTAGCTGACATCAGGAGATACTGGTTATGAATAATGAGGTAAAGCCCTGATAAAACAGAGATAGATAGAAGAATTGAGTTGATTAAATGTTGGTGTGTCTGAGACACAGTCTGCTTCTGATCTCAAGCAAGAGCCATTCATAAATGTTATATTTTTCCATGTATGCAAGGGTTTTATTGCTAGAGAAGAGCTGCTTTTTCTCCTTTAAACTAAATGACATTTATGCACGTATTGCTTCCAGTGTCATTAACAACTGTACATACACATTAGCTATAGAAAATGAAAAAGAGATTGTAATTAATATTTTTTAAAAGAAAGCAATAAAGTATCAAAGAGTTTCTGATGATATTAGCTTTTGGGATGTCAACAGTCTTTTCAAATGGTTTAAAGGAGAGCTAACAAATATAGACAGAGGGTTCACATTCTACTCCTTACTGTGTTTCTTGCTTTTTTCTGGACAGCTATTTCATGTTATTGACTTACTTTCCTTATCTGTAAGCTATGCTATTTACACAGACCCCCATTTTGGGGCAATTTGAGATCTAGATCTGAAAAGAGCACATGAGAACTAAACAGTTCGATCTGAAGCCAACACAATACCTTAGTATGCATTGGATTTCATAGTCACAATCAAAATAGAAATACTTTGTACTGAAAACCCACAGAAGAATCTAGTTAAGCACAGACACAAGGGCAGTGCATCATAGTGAGGGTGGGTTGTTTCTTTGACATTAAATAAAAATGACTTTTTTTTTCCTCTAACACAAGCTAAGATTGCTAGTTAAAAGACCAACCAAGACAGCTAGCAATTAGTAGGAAATTATCAACTATACCTGGAGGTAGTCAAGATAAGGAAAAACAGTACTGGACTGGAATTAAACAGGGTGAAATAACAGAAAGGCTTTGCATATCTGTGTAAGCCTTTCAGAAACAAACTAGTTTTTTGTGGTTCAGAGAAGCAAAAAAGGAATAAAAGTTCAGAAGAATTTTTTTCATATGCTTTGATCTGGAGTTTGGTCTAAAGAAGCCGTTCTCCAAGAGTTTTACTAAGCAGCTTTGGTAAGAAAACAAGCAACTTTCTTACAAATCAATTCTACTTTATATTCTTTCTTTGTACGTGTCCTGTATAAAGAATTACTTCTTGGAGCATCTTCATGAGCACAATGCTCCTGATGTGTTTTTAGGTACATCTTTATTTTCCTGTACAAAATACAGACACCAAAAAAGCCCCCTCCCAAAATATGCTGACGCACTATTCTTCTTAATTTCTAGAGAAAGGGGAAAGAACAGGTGGAATATAAAAGACCATGGACCTCACCATGTTACTTTTACAGATGCTATTACTCATTTGTATCAATGATTCTTCCAATTTTTTTTCATATACAAAGAAAGACTGCAAATTACACAGAAGACAGAATAGCTTTTTGAGTGTGGTATAGACATGCCCGTCCCTCTTTGGATACTGCAGTTGCCTATACTCTGCTTTTTTGATTCAGCCTTCTAGCTTGAAGAATGTACCAATCCTTACTAGAAGTTGTTTGTTCCTAAGAGTCAGGAACTGTTCTCTCTCTAAAGGAAATAAAATTTGGGTCCTGTGAATCTTACACATAATGCATTCACCCAGAGCAGCAGTTAACAGCTACATTATGGAGAATCACATTATCTCCAAAATTCACATGCTATGCATAAATTCAAACTACATCTTCCCTGCAGTTCACTTCCTATGCCATTCAGTATCTATTTTTACCCCTAGTCTTAAATACTGTAGCACTTAACTTTAAAATGGAAGATGTAGAATTTGTGGAGGGTTTATAAAACTACAATAAAGTGTTATGATGATAATAGAGACTACAAAATATGTAAATACATTATCTTTTTCAAAAATACTGTACAAAGTAAAAAAAGTATACATCAGGTAAAAAATAAATGTTTTGGTGATTAATCCCTAACACTACAATGCAACCTTAGCTTTGACAGGTGCATTATATCTACTGCTGGCAGACTTGTGGCCTTCTGTCTAGTTTTCATTTTAGCAACCTTTGTTAGCTTATCACACCTGTACATTTTTAATTGAACTGCAAGATGAGAGGAGTTTCTTCTCAAATCTGAGAAAGATAACTTGTGCATCAAGTATTTTAAGAGCTGATACAGCAGCTACAGCATACCTGTAAACTTTAAGTTATTATAGTAAAATCAAATCCAAGAGCTATAATATGCACGTGGTGTTTATGCACACTTACAAGGGTTTGTTGGCACCCACCATTCTATATAGAATAATGACTTGTTAAAGAATAATCCAAGTTAGTGCCTGTATTCATACGTATTTCTGATTTTTAAAATAAAACATGCATTTCTAGAGTCAAGCTTCCATTGAGCAATTCTGAACAATTTTGCTCCTTTTCAAAGTGGCCTCACAACATCTGTGCTTTCTTGCACCTATCACATAAGCTTGAAGCTCAAACATCTGAAGCTGTTGCAACATACTCAAGTGATCAACTAGAGCTGAGTAACTCAGAGCCCTAACTGTGGAGAGAAGAGTGGGACTCTTGTCTGTTGTTATATGTTCCTCTTCTTACAATCAGATTTCTATATAAACAATTTTCTCGTGACTAAAACTGTAGGATTTAAGTTTCAAGTGGTCTGAAAGATTTCTTGAATTCTACCACTTAGCATTATTGTCTGGAGTTAAAGGCAATGCATGTGCAATCGATGTTCTAAATTTAGCAACGCTACATGTGCTGAGAAGCTAAAACTTGGCTCAACACTGTTTGCCTCTGTAAATGGCTTCGTTAGAATTGCATGGAGTAGCCATCTAAGACTGTTTTCTCTCCAGATTGTGGCTGCTTTCAAACGTGCACAGGTGAGATGCTACAGTAAGACAAAACAACATGCAAATATGTAAATCTTCTCACCCACGTACAGGTCAAACCAGTGGTTTCTTTGAAAAAGATTGATACAGAAGTTAGCACACATAATCGATCCTCTCTGTGTATCAAATAGCAGATATTTTCACTGCTATCATCAGCATAACTGAAGGTAATTTTTGCATGTTGAAGTCATGTTTACACTATGCACATCAGGTTTCGTGGCTCTTTTAACTAAGGCAATGTAAAGCTTCAGGGAGGCTGCAAAACTTTTTGGAGCAGCAGGGCCAATACTTCAATGTAGAGAAGACGACAATAAGTTCTGGACTTGATATTTAATTTAGCTGATTATAGCTGAGATGGAATTTTTATTTTAATGCTTTAAATCCTTATTCAGTAAAGAATTTATCAAAATTTTAAAAGTAATAACTCTAAGTACCATTTTAAATTAATTTTTCCTGAAATCACAGACAGTAATTACGTATCACATTTTTGACAGGCTCCTCTCATAAAACATTTCATTTTTCTGCATATTACTTCTTCAAGGGATCAGAGGAACTCAAGGGTTCATCTTTTATCCACATTGCTCTTTCTATGCTTTTGGTCCCAAAATGAATTGTTCTTTCCTTTTTGGTGTCTTTTATAGGTGTGGAAGTTTTGAGGTGTTAGTTTTTTTCACCCACTTCAGGTGAAATTTAGTAAAGTGAGTCTTGGCTCATGAACCACATCATGGAAAAAACAGGAAACTTTATGACAGTAATCTGATTACAACAATATACTATCTAACACAGAATATCTTCCCAAGTGTATGTTGGATAATGTCTAACATCAGAGGTTAGATAATTTACCCTAGGGGAATAAAAAATTCAAAAGCATATCAGAGCCCTCTGAAATTACATTATATACAGAATTTGCAAAACTGTTGAAAAGGCTGAAGTGTTGGCAGAACATAAGATGAACATTTTTACAGATGACATTAACATGAATAAGAATATGGAAATCTTTCCCTCAGCTAATTTCCAAACTTTTAGGAAGTAACTTACTGCAGTCTTATTTGTCACTAAACAAATTTTTTTGAGTCTTTGCTCACACCTCTTCCTCCCTGAATGTATCAGCAAAATCTAGGAAACCACTCGCAGTCCTAGAATTGGAATAGATTTATTTTATATGTACCGGACAAACCTAACAGCTAAGATTATACAGATGAACCAGCTCATACAGAAATCAAAAAAGCTTTCTTACCTACTAAATATTCCACTAACACAAAAGACAATCTGGTTTGTGACTGAAGCACTACCCTGAAAATCAGACTCTGTTCCACTTCTAGTCTGTTCTGTGATCTAAAAGGTTATTTCAATGATCAATTTGTCTCAGTTCTTCCTCCTTATGGAGATAACAAACATCAATGCTCCCTTGCAAATGTTTGGATTTAAAGCCGAAAAGTACCATGCAGGCATATTATTATAATAATCTGATGAACTAGGAGCGGTCAAATGACTTTAAAAAGTCAATTACTATAATACATTCTTGTCATACACAAGAACAGCATTTACAAACAGCTTATACCCAAGGAATCAACAAAGGAAAGAACACAGAGTAGGTGGGCTCTTCCTCATAGAAACGGAGGGGGCATAAAGCAACTAATAAATGCTATTTCTATACAGCAAACATCAAACATGACTATAATTACATTTTAGCATTTCTAACATATTTAATAAGTATAATTTACTTCTGTGCAGTAAAGTTTTTATCAACCAGACACCTAGAAGTTATTTTTTCTAATGTAATTACAGCTGAGATTCAAAGAAAATATTAAAATAAATCCTTACCCTGACAGAAAATATGTTTCAATAGTGAATCAAAAATAGAAGATTTGTCCCTTCCTAGCCAGGAAATATGTCAGGAAACAGTATATATTTTGAAGGTATAAAAACTGCCTAAAAATCAATGAAAAAAGTAACTTACTAGAGAATAATAACGCTTCCTTCAAAGCTTAGTCGTGGCTGAAATAGAATATATTTTTTAATTAATTTCTTTGCACACATCTTACAACACCAGAGTAGTTAAATTGTTTATTTCAGAAGAACCCATACATATAAACATGATTTTAGAAAGTTCACATGCAACAGATTGTGATAGTAGTTTATATATCTTCGTATCACTTACTTTCAACCAACTGCACGCAAGAAAATTATTCAAATCACAAAAACACTTATTGGAATGTTGATTTTAGCAAGATTTTTCTAAATTCCACTTTGTAAAACTAACACTAGATCTTTCAAAATTTTGCTCAAAATACTGATTTTTAAAAGGGATATCTGTGGAACTTAAATAATAAAACATTATTATTTTCATAAAATACAAAATATTTGAACATTTTTTAAATACTCAATGTTTCTATTATGGAGCTGATAAATTGTCATAAATTGAACACAGGTTCCCTCTAATTAAAAAAAAAAAAAAGTGGTTCTCAAAATAAATCATCAATTGCCTAGTGCACTTATAAAAAGAAAAGATCAAAAGCAGTAACTGGTCTCCTTCCTCCCAGCGTTAAATAGTAATTAAAAATCTTAGCTTCATTAGTACCTACTCTGGAATAGTCTGATTTTTTTTTTTTGGGGGGGGGGGAAGGGGAGGAGGAGGGGATGTTACACAGACAAATCCTGCAACAAAAGTAATGAAAATTAACGAGCTTTGAAATTGTTTCCCTTCATCACAGTTAAAAAAGGATATAAGACTCCATTATTGTCTTCTAAATAAGCACCTTCCTTGAAGACCTCAGCTTTCATTTGGTCTTGAGTTGCATGTACTGCATAATTCTACTGGCCAAGTAACATCCTTTCTCTATGACAGTTTAGACATGTCATAATTTTAAGTAAAAACAGAAACATTAGAATTGGTTCTTTGGCATAGCATACAAATTGACAGCTCCTACGATCTGGAATGACTCCTAAAGAAGAATTTCCTGTATTTGGAGCAAGGGGGACAGGATGACTTGTCATTTCGAAACCAAGTAGATTAAATGAATGTCCCTTTATGGATTTCAAGTGTCTTCTATTTGCAATTTACTTGATGTCTTCAGTACTGATTCCTTTTTCACTTGCATTATCACAGCTGAATATCTTCTGCATACAGGGTAATCATCAGTATAGCAGTAAACCCTGTTAGCAAACCAGCATTCTGAATAAGGAAGAATGTGAGATCCACCTTTCTTCCTGTCACTTTCTCTCGCAGCATATCATTCATCTCTGGGAACTGAAAAAAAGGGATATTTTTAGGTAAGTATTGCCATCTCGTGGTAGCGTGCATCACTTAAGGCATTAAGAACTAAACTACACTGCTACTTTGGACTAAATATTAGAACTAATAGAGACTGAAGGCAATCACAGGAACAGGTCACCCTAGTTACCCTGAAAAAACACTTCTCCAAGGACTGTAAAATGAAATTGTGTTTTGTTCCTCACTACTGTGATTTCAGCTGGTTGTCTCTCCTCATGCAAATTTCTTCTTTTTGATTCCAGCAGTCTCCTAGAGTCCAACTGTTGGTTCATATGTTGCTAGGAGCAGCTGCCCTTGTATTGCTAAACATTGTGTTCCTCCCTTCACAAGTATAGACAGAGAAATCCTTGTTCAGGAAATGGAAGATTAGGATTCTTCTCCTTTATGTATAACCAAATGAACTGCAGCTGAAAGCACAAGAGCCCCTCAGAAATAAGAAACCTGTTACAAATAGAAGGTCTGGTAGGCTGGTGAGGTAGTGGCAAAGCAAGGAAGAAAGAAGAATGTTGTGAAACTGGTGGCAACACATTCAACACAAGATTACAGTGTGATTGCACAACACACATCTTAAGGGAAACATAACAGCAAAGGATGATTGATCTGCTGTTAACTCAGGAACAAAGACACCTTCCTCTGAGAGCCGATGGAGGTGACAACAGAAGAACACTGGTGATACAGTCCCCCTTATGGGGTGATTCAGGGTACAAACATATATATATATAAGCAGATTCAAATAAGCTTTAAACTCTTCTGTTGTGCCAAGAGCAGCACAGCCAGAACCCAATGAAGATTGTAAATGTCAGCATAGGTTTAAGAAACCTTCAGGCTGGGCGAGTCAGAAGTTGTATCTTTCTTTGATCTCACAAGGCACTAACAACCATTGAAGGTAATGCAATTCTTGAAGAACTGACTAAGGTTATTGAGAAGTGGCCAAACCTTCCCAGAAATCATTCCAGAGCTTCGTCATCCTCTTGCACAAGAGGCAAAGACAACAAACCAGATAATCTTCATGCCATACAGCAAGGCTGATCTGTGCACACACCTCAGTGTACACATTCTCACATGCCCACAGCCTCACCACACAATGATCTTACTGGCACAGGCTGGGCTACGCCAACAGTGGAGAAAAAAAGAAAAGAACAGCAAAAAGAAAGAAGGAATGAATAACATTCTAGTTAATCCTACCTGCCTGTGGGCAAGCAAACCAGAAGTGTGTGAAAATCGTAACAGAAAGCGGAGAGTCAGATCTCTGTGCAGAGCACTTGAATACCCTACATTTCAGACTTTTCAGAGGGAAGGAAAATTCAGATAGGTAACTGATACAATTCAAAAACCTATAAAAAGAGAGAGAGATATTGGGAGGTGAGGGAGGAAGGTGAAAGAGATAGAGATAAACAGAGAGAACAGAACAGATACGAAGAATGTTACCTACTTTGATGGATTTAGTAACAAATTCAAGTTGAGCCACTCTCAATTTATGTCATGAGTTTTACACATCATAGTTGCCTATACTACTATTCATTATATGAATGAAACTAAATGGAAAGCATTAGCAATTACAGCACTACAGACTTGCAAAACATACTGTTTATATGGTTCATTTAACACTAACATTATTACTTATTACCTAAACTAGAACAGTATTGAATGGAATAGTCACTATAACTGTACGACAGCTCTTAAAAACATATAGAACAAAACTGGACTCGCAAATCTTTTCAAATTCAGGCCTCACTCTTCCAGTTCTATACACAAATAGATTCTCATGTGGTAGGTTTAAACACATTTGCAGATACAAGTGTTCTTACAACACTGAATTAAACATAGGAAAACTTAAAATTCTTGAAAGATGTCTCTCATTGTGAGATAAAACATCAGCACAAGAGTAACATGGAATATTGCTGACTGTTTGTGAACCTGGATTTTATTTCCCATCAGCTACATCTAATCTGGATCTTAGCACAATTTCTTTGGTTTATATCTTCTAGCACACTTTAAAAAATAGATAACAGACAGATTGCCTATCTGTTCTGAGTGCCAATTTTTTGTCTGAACCAAGAAACTGGGGCTGGCACTCTTTAATTAAAACCAAAATTGAATTTAACTCAGCTTTTTCACCTAACTCCAAAATTATCTCCCTGGTTACAGAACACCTTTCATTCAACACAAAACCAAATATTTGGTTTCATTTTGTTCACCATTTTTTTCTGCTTTTCCTTTAGGTGAAACAACTTGAAACAAAGTATTTATACACTTTTTGCACTTTGATGAAACCAGCACAAATTCACAAAAAGCTCGTGTCTCTCTAAAATTCCTTTTCAGTAATAATTTGATCAGCCCTATCTGTGAAGTGAAAGTATTTTTTTCATGAATAAGCACTATTTGTGCACCTTCATTAAGAGTATAATTGATGATTTAACATCTTGTAATAATGATAAGTAGATGACACTGGCATAATTCTACTGGAGACAGTGCAGTCTTTGTTTTCTTGCAGAAAAATAAATAACTGAAAAGGAAATGATATCTTACCATATCTGCCAGAGAGATGTACAGGAACATTCCACCAGCTACAGCAAAGATGATGTTAGGAGCAAAATTGTTGCCTACTAATATACCAAAAGCCAACCCAACATAACAGGAACATGCAGACAGGAAGTTGAAAAACAGAGCCTGTCGAGTACTCATTCCTGCATTAAGCAAGATGACAAAATCGCCTAAAGGGGAAAAAAATAAAATAAACCATCTTCAGAAAACAATATTATGACTATTTTCTGATGTCAAAGGAACTCTGAACAAAAGACATGATTTGTACACAAATTATAACTTCCTACTGTTCCTTTTTCATTCAAGTAAATAATGAGGATTTTCAATACAAAGGTAACCAAAAGATTCTAAAGCAAAAAGGTGATGCACAATAGAGCTAAGAGCATAAGAGCACAGAACTACCTATAATGACTTTAAAAATTAATAATAATAATACAACAGCATATGCAGCATATATGAACAGGACAATTAATATCTCTCTAACATACAACCCTAGCTTCCACTCACCTGCACTTGAGAACTTCTTGGGCTGAGTATTTTGGTTCTTGGGAAGTTTTTGATGAATTTGTCTAACCTTTCTTTCAATCTATGCCAACTTTTGGCCAGCATAACCTCCTACAACAGTGATTTCCACAGTAAACAACATGTTGAAAGAAGTTCCTTACCCAGTTCATGAGGAAATTCTTCACACAAGATAGCTATGGAGGTACTAAGCCCTTGAAGCAGAGACAAAGTGAAAGAAGCCCCAATGGCCAAGCCATCTATGAAATTATGTACAGCATCACTTAGTGTTACCATCCAAGCAATGGTCCCAATCTTTGACAGTGGACGCTCGTTAAGACACGTGCATAACCTGCTATGGGTGGCTTCTTCCTGGAAAAAATAACATGATCAATTACACAAAACACTGAATCAATAAGCCAATGAACCATATGTCTGCCTTTGAATGAATGCTAAGTATAAAATAAAGCACCATTGCATATGAAGACCAAAATACTTGGTCCAAGAAGCAAGAAGCGCAGGTAGCAGCCAGCAAATATTTTCTGTTTCAACAAGTTAACATGCAGAGCCCAATCACCCTTCTGACTACAAGGCTTTATCTGAATGCCCTTCAGTTGAGACAGAATGCAATGCAGATGACAGTGGTCTGAAGGTCTTTCTGGAGTCTCTGTCAGATTAAGAGCCAAAGTTCCTCACAGCCTCCTCAGCCATCTCAATTAAGCATGTGCAGTGAGAAGAATTTCATTACAGTGACTGACAGCATCTGTATGTCCTACCTAAAACACATCTGGACCAGCTACATACTGCCAGTATAGCATGCTCTCAGAGACACAGTTAGCAGCACAGCAACAGCCAGGCATGTGTGAATATAGATACACATCCAGATACTCCATAAACTCTATTTCTAATTTCAGACAATGACAGTCAAGATCCAGCTATTCAAATCAGTTTCTACAAAGTGCATATTTAATAAAACTAGCAGTGGGTAATTCTGACTGTGTGAGTTGAAGGTTCAGAGCATGAAAACAACCGGCTAACACAAAACTGCAGTGCACACACAGCAGGGATCTCAATAATTCCTCCTAGAAGTCGAAGTAATTTATATATGCAGTGCCATGAAATAATGACAAACCTGAAGCAGATATAAGGAACTGCTATTTTAACTGGGAGCATAAACTGATCTCCCCTAAAAAATTCTTGAGGACCCATTCTGATAAATTTCTGTAGACACATATATTGTAGTTAAATAATATTTGCAAGCATTATAGTATTTCTCTCCTAAAAAAGGATTTGCATACAAGGCATTAACTTGTGCTTACTTACTAGAATATATAAGCAGTAATATGTACAGCTGTGTACCCACAGACATATTTATACACCTCTACTGTTCTTGTAGAAGGACGTAGAGGAACACCTCTTCCTCCTTATGAGAAAGTCAGAGATTGTTCCAAGAAATTTTCCTTAGTTATTAAAAAGAACATGGCAAAATGTTTTAGTTTTGGTATATCAAATGCACACAATATGGGGCAACTGAATTTTGAACTTCATGGAAATATAATGATTAATAAATGCTTACAAATTTTTTAATGACAGACCAGTAACATCTGTCTCATGATTTGCTCACCAGAGTATTATCTGACATCCTATATCCTTGTATGTAGAAACTGCCTTGGGACAGGACAAAAGTACAGGTCAGGGATTTCCAAATCAAATGCATATTGCATCTTCTTGGAACTCGTAGGTAAGACAGCCTTGGTTCAGTAGTACCACAATTGCCCTAAGTACACTTACAGCTCCTATTCAGTGAATAGGAAGTCCTGAAATTAAACTTTTATGATTTGAAAATGAGTAATGGTATCCAAAAATTGGGAGCTTCCCTGATGACTCAAACACATAGATCTTAGACTCATACTACACGGTTGCCTTCAGTTTTCAGATATTTTCCACTCAACTTCTCATCTAACATACAAGCAACGAAAATCGTATTTTTGGGATGATTAATTTGTACCTGTATTGATTCTGTTTGAGACAGGATCACTTACAAGTAATGAACCTCTCTCTTAATGCACAAAGACAACTTGAACTTCACTTTAAGAACAAAATATTGCAAAGCAAGCCACATGAAATACACATATTAGGTAACTGGAAGTAAAAAGAAATATGAGAAAATCCATATATAATTATCTGAGTTCTCCCACCTATTCACCCAGCTCCCTGAACTGAAGTTCTTTTACCCTATGTTTTTTTCTGCCTTAGAACTTACGGACACATTACTTGAAAGATTGTCTTGATTTCTGCCAAAAGCGCATCTTCTTAGGCATATTTCTAGCTTCACTAGGGAAAGGGAGTTTGAGACAATGCAAAGACTTTCATTTTGAATAATTCATACATTTTTCTGCTAATAAAAGAACATCTTTTGGAAACAACACAGACACACAAAAACCCTAACAGCAGCAGCAAGTACTTTCTAATATGGCAACAACATTAACTTCAGGGGACTATTTTGAAAAGGTATATTAGTAACTTCTATTATACATACAAATGGGGGGTGGCAACTAAAACAGTGAGCAAATAACATAAATGGGCAAAAACATCACTTGTACATAGTTATTTCTGCTTGGTCCCATCAAAGGATATTTGTTTTCACGCCAGAACTATGTAGAGACCTACAGTTTTTTGAGGGCTGCAGGGACATAACTAGCTTACCCATAGAACTAAATAAAGGACCCATTCTATGGTACCAGTTGCACAACTGAGAATTCCAATGATAGTCCAAAGCATTGCATACATATGACAAACATAAAAATCTGATCTCAAGGAGGTTTTGGTTGAAATAAAATAAATTACAAATATACACACTGAACTTTATAGGCATGTATGAAGAAAATGAACATTCAGTAAGAAAATGCTATTAAGAATTCACTGCTGAACTCATTAAGAATGGAGCTGACTAGAAATTTGCTGAAGTTTGGTTTTGTTTTTTAATGGACTTGTTCTTTATATAATTACAGTAATTTAGGAGAACAGTGTTGCTTTACTACTAAAAATTACTTTCTTGATCCAATCTTTCACAATGTAGAAACAATTGTCATTTAAAAACTAGTAATCATGTTCTGAGAGGCTTCTGTAATATATATACAGCTATCTGCCATTTACTGTGCAGCTCTGAAGTATAATAATTCTTGCCTGTAATCTATTTTCTATACTGTTTTCACTTCTTTCATAAATTATACAAAGCACAATGACATTGCTTGTCTGGGTTTACATTCTGAACTTTACTAGATCATGTGTCCAATAGACATAGACTAATGACTAATACATATTTTTAATGCCTAAGATAAGGCACACTAGTGACAAATTTACACTACTAATATATAGGATTCCAAGGCAAAAATGAACAATGAGTGTCTCTGCTGGACTGTTCCCATTTTGTCACAGGAGTTTAGCAGATGTCACAGAAGAGGTGTGAGCTCAGGAGCTCTGTAATATCCACGTGGACTATCAGGTCTGACTTTATTAATTATTACCACAGCTCTGTTTTACTTGTATCTCCACAGTTTATGGTAAAACAAAAATATCCTTGGTATTTTTGCTCTTCTGAACACAATTTTTCTTTAAAAGCAATATCCTCTCCTTTGTTCCCAAACTTCAGAAATTATTATTTTATCCTACGATATCTCATCAGATTACTATTGCTGTTTCTAATGCATCTCTGACTCCCTCAGACACAAGCCGGTCCTTTTGGGTCCTCTGGAAGTGCCCATAAGACCAAGAAGAAATCCTGACACTGCCTCCACAGCAAAAGTAAAGGTACCCATAAAGTTTTGTTATACCACTCTAATGTTGTGCACTCGAGCATACAGATATTTCAGCAATTTGTCTCTTAAACAACTTTTCTTCAAAGTTACTGTTGCCAAGCCATATAATTTTAATGCATAGTAGATAACAAATTTGGGATCTATACAAAAGAGGTTTCCAAGGCTGCAGTTGCTGCTGCAAGTGAGATCTGAAAGTATTCGACTAATCAAACATTTAGATTTACTCTGGCAGTCAGTCTGTTCTGGCATTAAAAAAACAAATAAGTCTGGATCCTCATGGATGAAAACAGTTGTCACACTTCGGCACATTCGGACTTCAGACTCACTCCTTAAAGCCCAGATGATGATTTCTGTCTAGATTGTGTTTGCCCTTTCTAATAAGCTTTGGATTACTAGGACACATTAAAATCCTACAAGGTATCTGTTGGCTTATCCCAAATGGTTCTCCCATAAATACCAAATGTCTGTAAATTTGAATGCATACCTACCCCAGCTGCCCTAAAACTGCTTAGCTAATTGTCCCTTCCCTGACCCTAAGAACTGTGAAAGCTACTTAGTCCCTTTGAACCTGCCTGGAGGAGAACAGTCATGATGGCTTTTTCGTTGCCACCAGCAGTGGAATCTCTGCCACTGGAAATTCCTTGCAGCCAGCCTTAGCTCTAGAGTGAATTTTACCCAGTTACTTTCAGGAGGTTACAAAACAAGATATTCTCTTCCTGGTTTTGGAGAAATGGACAGGAAGAAAGAAAGGAAAGCATGAATTTTCATAAGAAGAATAAGTTGAGAAGAACCTCCATGAAATTTTAAGCTCTTAAAGTTAAGACTGCATGTAAAAGGAGATTTATGAATATTCCACAGAGTATCCTGGGGTGACCTACAATATTTTATGTTCACAAGCTCTGCATCTAAACTAGCTGCTAGAAACAAATGCTATGTAGTTACCTTTTATTACCATAATACACAGATTTTGTTATGTTTATGTTCTATGTAAGCAGATGACTACCCAAAATAAGTCCAGATTAAACTTCTGATAAACAGGGCAGTAAAACAACACCCATTTCACTGAACATGACTCCACAGAGAGTGGAGGGTTCTTTTGTTTCTTTTATAAACCCACAATAGTTTAGGGACATTAATAATACCCTTGGTGCCCATGTAATTTTAATTATTAGGTATGTTTCTCATAATTTTTAAAATGCCCAGTATCCACCACACTTCACGATGCTTCTACAATAAGGGAAAGTACAATACTGGTACTTTAAACTGCCATCCTGCAGGGACAATGCAGAACTCAGATTCTCTCCTTGCTGTTAGGGCCTACCTCTGGTTTCCTCTCCTGTTCTTCACTGCTCCACACAACCCAACTTACTGGCTAAAGAATATCAGTGGTAAACCAGAAATCCCTACTATGAAAAAAAAATCTGCCATAGGCAGATAGAATTGTTTCTGTGTGGTTTTCTGTTTTTTAAAGTAAGAGACAGTACTGCTTCTCCCTGTACAGGGGAAAGAGTATAGAAGCACAACTTTCTCCTCCTGCTTCCTTCTTCTTCTCAGACAGAAGGAAGTCATACTTGTAGTACGAAAACAGAGAAATACAGAGAACAAATATGAAAGAGAATAGTACTTCAACCAGATGAAATGGCTTCTGTCTCAACATATTACCTCCACAGTTCCCACACATCCAAACATACTGGACTAGCAAAAGCAGTGCTCACAGTATATTGCACAAAAGTTACTGTATTAGTTTTTCTCATCAGTCATTGATTCAAAGGAACCAAGTTCTCACACACGTTGGTCATTCTCACACAGCCTTCTGTAGTCAGGAACACAATACAGATCATGCAACACTAGCACGCACTACAACCCTTTAAGCAAAAAAATAACAACAAAACCATCAAAATTAACTGATTAAATCATATTGACTAAAATAAAAACATCTGATAAAATGTGTATCTCTGTCCTACCCATCCCGACACTGATATCAATTAGCTCTTCTTGTAGGCTACAAATTCAATGAATCATTCAGCTTGCCCAAGCTTGCCCCTAAAACGCACATTTTTCTTCATAAGGCTCAAGCAAGTTATCAGCTGCAGGTTTGCAAAAACTTCACAAAAGTGATAAGAATTCATATTAATTTTCCCCTCAGAAACGATTATGTAATTGGCAGGCATAAAATTAAAAAATAGACATAATTTTCATACCGGTGCTGAGACCACACTGATGCTATCAAAACCAAGATTTCCATTGCTTTCTATGACGGCTGAATTTGCATAACACGCTCCCCCATTGCTGGATGGTAGTGGTTTGGGTGGGTTACTCTTATCCTGAGAACGATTCTGTTCACCATTTTCAGACTCATTATGGCCAGTCTAGGTGAAAAATAAATAAGCAGGTAGCTAATTAAAACAAAAGCAAAATAACAAACATAAGGCTATAGAAATAAACAAACAAAAAAAAGGTAGGGGCATCATATTCATGCTGCCTTGCTTCCAACACCAACTAGATGTTTAAATGGTCAGTAGTAAACATTGAAATGTTTACAGGAACTCCAAACATATCTAAGTTCCTAAATTATCTCTCACTTTCAGCTAATCAGAAAATATGTGGGGACTTTTCATTTTTATACCCTTACAAACACAAACTCCCAAGCTAAACATGTGACCATATATAATCAATATTTCCTAGTTATTCATGGCTGCTTATCAAATAGAGCTTATTACCCTTTTTCAACTGTTCCCATAATAAAAGACAACAAATTCTTTTTTTTTCTTTTTTGTTTTGGTGCAGTTGTTACAAACGAGGGACCATTGATCTTCATAACCTCAAATATCAGCAACAGTTTGGGAGAAGAGACCTTAACTGAGGTAAGAGTAGAAAAGCAGGAACTTTTTTGGTAAGACACGAACAGAATAGAGAGGATCAAAAGGTTTGAGAAGCACTCATCTGAGATAAACTCAGGCTCTTTTATGCAGTTATACAGAAAACAAGTACTCTGAGATACAGGTAGAAAGCACAGAACTATGTAATACAGACAACTGAAGTATAACTAAAGCAGGTCCGTGTACCAGAGCATGGGGAAACACAGAGCTGAATTTACAGACAGTAGATTCAGACATTGTGAGCAGTTAAAACTTTACAAGCTGTATGTGTCATATCAATTTATCTTGCCCAAAGTGGTGCCCAAAATGGCAGGCTCCATTCTCACCATTTCTTACATATTTCCACTTTTTACTAACGTGCTTAACTAGCACAGCAACAACTTGGCTTCTGAGAGCAACTAGAGCATTTGGCAGCGACAACAGATCATGCTCACATCTGGATTCGACTCCCAGCTCTGCTTGTAACTCCTCAAAAAAGTCAGACTGCTTCCCCTATCCATATAGATTTTAAACAGATATATCAGAACACACAGTAAGGCTGAATTCCTCAAATAAAATGGAAAACTCACATTTTATTAAACTATCAACTATCTCATAAAATATAACAGGTATTTAAAGGCAAGCCTCATTCAGTTAGCGATATGCTTCATTACCTGGTTATAGATCTTCAATATCACTTTAAGAATCCTTTCCACAAAGAAGAGAATATAGAATCCACCAAACACAGCAACTGCTTTCTCAATATAGTTATCTACTTTGGGGTCAAACCCAAATGCCTAACAGTGAAGAAAAAAGCAATACAAATTAGTCTGTAATCATAGCACATTACCAGAAAAACAAACAACTGCCACACACACAGAGATAGTCCTCTAAAATACAGACTGTCTCTCCACCAATCATGAGCTTCTGTGAGGCCGAAATTATAAAAGATCAGCATCTTTTATTTTTTTTTAACTTGGATTAAATGTTAACAGTGTTTCATTTCAGTACAACTTTACATACAGAATGTAGAAGTGCAAGACGAGGGTCAAATCCTGTAACCCATTAAAGTTCACTACAATTTTATCCAAGGCATTTCTCTTTCTGTCTACAAGCAGAATAGCCTTTATTCTTCCCCATGGCATAACCAGACATAGAGCTTGATAGTCGATCACCCAGACAGAAAGAGACGGTAGCTAATGGCACTGGAGCCCACCCACAACTCTTTGGAGACTGCAGGTCACACACAGAACCCCACTGAAGCATGCCTCTAAAATTAATATGCTTTAGAAACTAGTATGCAAAAGAAAAAATGATTCCCCCTGCTTACCTCTGGAATGAGCTGGAAAATTGCATTAGAAAAGAGAGTACCAATGGCCAAGCCCACAAAGTAGGTTAAAACCTTGGGGAAATATGACTTCTTTAAGAGGGGAGTTAAAATCAATCCCAGAAGCGATGCCAAGTTAATGATAGTCACAGCCAGGAATCCAAATCCCCAAACTGTGGACAAACAAACAGAAATATAAAGTACTTCAGTATAACACCAACTTCACGTTGTTTGTGATTTTTCTAACAGCTAAATTGGCATGGAATTGGGAAAAAGAGTGGTTTAGTGGTTGAAATTATACTTCACAAATATAAAAATCTTTAAGTGTATAGATACTCAAGATGCATACCTGCAAAAAGAAAGTATCTGGAAGCACTGCCTGGGACTATGGAAACTGTTAGTACAAGGTCTGGGATAGCCTACCTGTTGCTAATATAAATCAGGTCTCGCTACAGTTAGTGACGAATAAAAATTAAAACAGAGTCCAACAGTGAAAGCAGCTATAGCACAGATATAAGACAAAAATTTCTACTAGTCCCAGGGTTAGACCCAATTGTCATTTACTCCCAAAGAACTACAAAATAGAAAGTCTGCTGTCTTGGCTGTACTAGATCTCAACAATCCTTCCTGACAAAGGATGACTCCTTCAAATTATCCTGAGGGGGTAATTTTCTTTTTCCAACACTTCTTCTCTTCTTCTAATTCAAAGTTCATCTGCTGGCTGAAAATACTGCTTATCAAACAGGTAAGGTGACATATAGCTGATAGTTAAGACAACCTGATGTACAGAAAAAAAAGCATATTAAAAAGGAGGTTCTAGGTTCAAAAAGATGGACAGATGATTTAGGTACCCAATGGGGAAAATCTTTCCTAAGAAATGGCAAATGCATCATGGTTGACCGTAACTTAGCTTCCTTCATCATAAGCATAGGTTCAGATATTCAGAGTT
The DNA here is from genome assembly GCA_033556795.1 of Tapera naevia. Taxonomy (NCBI): domain Eukaryota; kingdom Metazoa; phylum Chordata; class Aves; order Cuculiformes; family Neomorphidae; genus Tapera; species Tapera naevia. Next base: position 6,455,590 of record JAUMJJ010000175.1, on the reverse strand, counting down.
CACAGACCATGCTTGTACAAAGCCATACCATAATCCTCAGTCTGAATTGGGGGCTAGGAGAAGGAAGGGGCAGGGCAAGGCTTGGTTGTTGTTGCTGTTCACAAGCATCACAAAGTTGTACCTCTATGCATGACTGCTGCTTTTTCCATTGACATCTCAAGTTCCCTGTGTGTACAGAGAAAAGCTTTACAGGTTGCACTGAAAAGGTCAACAACGTTACCTCAAGTGGTGCCACAGAACCACAAAGTAATCCACAGAGGCAGTGGGTTTGTCTATAAAAATTAACCACAGATAATAATCAAAGAAAACACAATGTTTGCTATATAAGAACAGTTTGGTATAATCTAGAAAGTTGCATCATTATAGGCTTTACAATATGTATGTTGAGAAATTACCATAAGTTTCTTAGCAGAAACTAACAGATCAGATTGTGATCTGCAGCCCAGGTTTCCTGCAATACAATCAGCAAACACACTAAACTAGACTCCTCATCTGCAACAGGGATGGCTCTACTTTGTTTGCACAGTGTGACAATTTTTACATGTAATGAATTTTACGTTATGTCAAGAACAGAAAGCGCTAGAAATCTGAAGCATTTGCAAAAGGTAAATCAATGACAATCACAACATTCATTTGCCATTTGTGAGAGAGAGAGACAGAGAGGGAAAAAAAAACTGACATGGGTAGATCACAGAATCATGGAACTGTTTGGTTGCAAAAGACCTTTGAGATCACCGAGTCCAGCTGCACCCGTTCACTACTGAACCATATCCCTGAGCATCTCATCTACCCATCTTCTAAATAAATTCAAGGATGCCACATCCCTGGACAGCTGTGTCACTGCCTGATAACCCTTTTGGTGAAGAAATTTTTCCTGACGTCTAATCTGAACCTCCCCTGGTCCAACTTGAAGCAGTTTCCTCTTGTCCTATCACTTGCTATTGGGAGAAGAGACCAACACTCACCTTGTTACACCCTCCTTTCAGGTAGCTGTAGACAGTGATAAGGTCTCCCTTCAGACTAAACAATCCCAGTTCCCTCAGCCGCTCCTCATAAGACTTGTTCTCCAGCCCCTCCACCAGCTTCATTGCACTTCTCTGGACACACTCCAACGCCTCAATGTCCTTCTTGTACTGAGGGGCCCAAAACTGAACACAGTACTTAAGATGCAGCTTCACCAGTGCCAAGTACAGAGGGACGATCACTCCCCCAGTCCTGCTGGCCACACTGTCTCTGATACAGGCCAAGATGCCATTGGCCCTCTTAGCCACCTGGGCACACTGCTGGCTCACATGCAGCCAGGTGTTAACCAAGACTCCCAGGTCCTTCTCTGCCAGGAAGCGTTCTAGCCACTCTTCCCCAAGACTGTAACGCTGTATGGAGAACCCATCTGGGGTTGTGGTGCCCCAGGTGCAGGACTCAGCACCTGACTTTGTTAAACCCCATCCTGTTGGTCTCAGCCCACCGATCCAACCTGTTCAGATCCCTCTGCAGAACCTCCCCTCCCTTCCTTCAAGCAGGTCGACACTTCACCCAGATTAGTGTCAACTGCAAACTTACTGAGAGTGCACTCAAGCCCTTCACCCATATCACTGATAAAGATATTGAACAGGACTGGACCCAGCCCTGAGCCCTGGGGAACACCACTCGTGACTGGCCTCCAGCTGGATTTAACTCCATTTACCACCACTCTTTGGGCCCAGCCATCCAGCCAGTTTTTTCCCAGCAGAGGGTGTGCCCGTCCAGGCCATTGGTAGCCAGTTTCTCAAGCAGAACACTGTGAGAAACTGTACTAAGTTGTACTAAATTACACAGTAGATTAATTTCCATTACAATAAACTACACCTAAGCTTGTAAATATCTTTTTTAAATCAAGTCTATAGTAAATAAACAGGCTTCCAACGCCATCATGAGTCACAAACTACATTTACACATTGGGATTACTATAAAAGCACAAATCTCTTCTGGATTACTCCTACACAAAATATACATTTTAAACTGATATAACAAAATAAAAACCCCATTTATCAGTTCTGAAGCATTTAGTGGACTTGCCTAAATTACTTTATCAGATACAGGAATTAGAATAAGTTTAAAAAATTACAATAAAAACAGTCAGTACTAATTACTTTTTACAACAAAAGGCAAAAAGGATAAATTTACAAATTGTGTGTGTAAATCAGCAGATGACAAAAATAACAGGAAAACGACGCTTAAAAAAAGAAAAATCAGTTATTACCAAATTGCAAGAGAAGTTCTAACAATACTATAAGCTTCAATAACAAATGGCCAAACTTTCATGTCAGTCCTCTTTGTTCAGAACAGCAAAACATACTGGGGCATTTAACTCAAATTACATGTTATAAATGATAACAACTGTCACCAGTTTGTATGCTTAATGCAATGGCAGATGTCTCATAATGTACTAAAGGACCTGTGCTCACAAGTAAGGATATAATCTAATCCACTGGTATGTAGTATCCCCTTTTGTCATCAAAAAAAAAAATGTAAAAGGAAAAGCTTTTCTTCTTCCAGATTTAGCAAAAATCAGAAGTGACAGAAAATAGGGCTGGTTTTACTTTTAAAATTCTGTCCTAGATCTGCATGCCCTAGAGAACTTGGGATTTGACAAAGAAATATTTTATTTCTGATTTACTCACCCAAAGTGGAAGAATAAGGAAGCATTAAAATAAGCGATTAGAAAACATCAGACTATGAAAGAATGAATTAAGTATTATTCATTCTGGGCACTCCACAGATCCTGCAATGAGCCTCAGTAGTATGGGGACAAGTTTAAACTAATGAAATCTGTAAAGTAGTAAAATAAATCTAAGATTTTTCTTATATATTCTCCGGGAAGGTGCTCCTGAGCATTGGCAAGCTTTTCTTTGAGTTCAGAAAGAAAGACCTGAAGTGTAATTGGAAAAAAAAAAAAAAAAGATTACCCCATAATTACACAATTACAGGAACAGGTACTTCAAGAAAAACTGTGGATGGAAAAAAAAGGTGATAAAATTCCAAGATAACCAGTGTTGCCAAAGTCACAGCTGCATTATGGGCTGGATTTCACAATAGCAAGTATGCACTGCTGTCTTAATATTGGTTTTGTTCACCAGGACTCTGTCCACACTAAGCTTTTAATGAGACCATGCATCCAAGAAAGCTGGCTAGTCTGACTTCACGTGTCAGAGCAGAGCATTCTGCTTAGGACACACACTTCCTACCCCTGAAATTGGTGGCATTATCAGCCTTTGCCAACTACCATTATTCTTTCTGTCTCTAGAACTGTGGCCCCAACAAAGAGACAGAGAAGATACTCAAAAGCCACCAGAAAAATCAAATGTTAGGAGTGCAAGTAAGATGCTCTCCTTAGAACACCATCACTTAATATTATTCCTTACAAGAAGCTGAGATCATAGAATCATTGAGAGAGAGAGATGACTGCTCCGGGCCTTCCTCAGGCAGGTTCAGGCTCTCCTTGAGCCCGGTTCTGGGAGGAAGAGGAAATAAGGATATGAATACCTTTCTGAGAAAAGCAGAGAACCTGTTCACCTTACACAGAACGAATGCCACTGGGCATTTCCAGCTATTTCATCCAACTTTATACACCTCCCTATTACCTTCCAGAGAAGTAAGAAAGGGAAGGACATAAATGTGCCCCTATGGTCAGTTAGGTTAGAGATGAGTTATGCAAACCCCAAGGAAAAAGGTATGTTATACTCCTGCCTTTTAACTTCTACTTGGCTTTGGCAGCACTTTGTTTTCGGGGTTTTTTTTGCAAGTAGTGGTCCCATAAAGCTTATTATACCGATTTTTTTCTATATGTCTTGTCTGTTTGCATTTTGGAAGACAGAATACTGTTCAGTGCGTGGGAGCCCCTGGGTAGAAAATACACACAAGCACAGCTGGAGACATGCACAGAGGATTGAGCTTCATGGGCAGTAACTGAAACCAGCTGGCTTCAATGCTGCCACAATACAGACTCATTTTGTGATGGGGCTGGGGTGGGTATAAATCAAAATCTGCACTGGGCCTTTCTGTGAATCTCGCTTCAAAACAGGTACCATTACGCATCACAGTCTCATACACTTGTCATTTTAAAATACCCTAACCATAGGCCTTGCAGATCTCTTGTGCTGCGGCCACAGGAAGGGCAGGGAGAAAGCTGCCTTGCTTATCTGGCTACTGGACATGGCTTCTGAGCTGGTCAGATAAAAGGAAAACAAGAGGAGTGGTCTCAATAGCTTTCTCAGTGATGTAAATAGGCCAAGTTTTCCACATACAGTCTTCCTAAAAAAACTGAAAGAGATAGATCCTGCCCTCCAGTACAGATGTTACAAACTTCTTGACAGTATGTGCCCTCATATGGTATAACAATCTATAACAACCATGGCAAATTGCTGCCACGGTTTCAGTGATTAATCAAGTATAAATATAATTATTCACTGACACAGCTAAGTTTTAGAAATTATCTATAATTCTTAATAAATATCACTTATATTAATCAGAAAGTTATTAATACTAATATTTCAAAAGTTGTAAGAAACACTGCTGTATCTCTACTGCCATTAAGCACCTGCTCATTCCACTTTTTAGTTTAATGCAGCTGATTCCCTTGGAAAAATTAATTTACCTGGAATACTGAATCAAATAAGTAGGCCATTACATATTTGACTCTTATCAGTGCAACAACTGTCTTCATCAACCAGCTGAATCTTCCCTGCCCTACATTTTTTACTGCATTGTACAGTTCTGTGTGCAATAAATAATGAAATAATAGTGAGAAAAATAGAAGGAAGGAAGATTAAAGGCTACTCAGCCACATGATGATCATCCACATGGACATGGCAACACAGAAGATAATATAAAAGCAGGAGCTAAAGTTTGGAAAGAATAGTATTTTTCCTCAGTAAAATAGTCACTGGCTCCCCTGATGCCATGACTCCTACTTGCAAATAATTTCACTCAAATGCAGTTCCTGAAAAATTTTACCTTGAGTTGCCCTAATACATGCATGTGCCACGAAATCTGATTTCCCACTGCAAATCACCTGCACATGCTTCCCTTCTGTATTCCCATCTTCTCTCCTATTAGTCAGCTACTAGCAAGAGTTCTTATTTTTCAAGGCACAAAGCATTATCCAAATACAACAAGTCTGAATAGCTCTTCCTTTAATGGGCAAATTATTCCATAACTACCTACATGGTTCTTTCACCCTTTTCTAAAACAGATAAGAGATAGAATGTTTGTTTGATAATCTCCTGACCTGAAACAGCATTTTAATTTTGTTCCCACTTCACAACTATATCCTCCTAAACAAGACACTCCTGTTATGTATAGATAAATGCCTACTATTCTGCTAAGAAAACCCCATTCCAAACCCCATTAATGCAATTAATATTAACTAACCTTGCAAAGAATGCGGTTTAGACGTATCCACAGAGTTTTCCTGATGATCACACGGGTGAAAAATCAGCTGTTGTAAAATAGCCGGACATATTGTAGAGAAGTTTGAATTTGATATGTGACTGCTGTTCGGTATCCCATGCAAAGAAAAAATCTCATCACCAGTCAAGCACTGGAACAAAAAGGGATTTTGCCAACTTAACACATTAATGCAAAACTAAAAAAGACTAAATACACTGAGAAAACCAAGAATTACAACATGAAAATACTGTAACACATTTTCAAAGACATGTACACAGTATTTGTACACAGGAAACACTGTGGTTGCGTAATGTGAAGCAGCAATGATTCAAAGTATTTCAAATAAGATATATCATAAATGACATGATACATTTTTAAATAGACATTTGCAAATCTTGCGTCCTATGAAGCAGGACAGTTAAACCTTACAATATATTAATAAACTTGGAAAAATAGCTTCAATGTAATTAAAATCTCATGTAACCACAAAATAATTAAATTTAAGAGCAGACCAGATACAGTCAAAACAGTGACAAGGCATGTCAGAAAATTATTGGCAATTCAGCGACTCCTTGTTCATGTAAGTGACCATTTCTATTTTACAACAATATGTTTTAATTATCTATCTCCCCAAATTAGCTGTTTAAAAATGGTGCAAATATTGTTTTGTGAAACCATCGTGTGCTACAATGAGACAAACTCTTACTCTAGATCATTACTTTGCCTCCAGCTCAGGACATAACAGTACTTAACAGGTCAAGCATAAATGTATAATACTTAGCAGTGCTAAACCAGGCCAGGAGCAGGGTTGGTTGCTCTGTTCATTACTTTCAACAAAAAGATAAAAGACAAATAATGAAATACCTTAAAATATACAGCTATCAAAAAATGAATACGAAATCATCTATGGCCACTGAAGTGTTTCATCTAACATTTTCCATTTAATCACATTCATTATTTCCTACAATGAGCAATAAGGAAAGTGTGTAAACAAACATGGTTTGGCTTATTGCTGTACAAGAAACACATAAGAAGGTTGAGTCTCAAGACAAAAAAAAGCCAAACATTTTTGTTGTATATGAGACATCAAGTTAGAACGTAACTCTCCGTGAGCAAATCTCAATGTGGTTCCAAAAGCAGAGTGCTGGAAGCCTTAGCAAAATAAAAACAGTCACTCCCTGCTCTTTTCAGTTTTGCTAGTCTTTGGATTCCACAGCACTTCTCCAATAATTCAATGTTATTTCTTACAAAGCAAACTCCTTCTAGAGATAAGTCAAAGCAACTGCAAGTCATATACTTTAACAGAGGCTTTCACTTCCATTAATAAATACTTTTTCTAATACTGTCCCAAAAGTGAAAGGCACATGCACATCATTTGAATGCGACTACTAGTCATCTAGCTTGTAGGACAAGAACATGCAGACCAATTCCAGCAGCTTCAGCTAAATTACATCCAGGCTGTTTCTGCCCTTCCTGTACACAGAAATCATCACTGATGATACAGCCCAATGAATGAAGCTCTGGAGCTTCCTAAACTGGTCCTGCACCTAATTGTTTTACTGTTAACTCTGCATTATGGAATAATGCAAAATACATGGCTAATGCATCCAGAGAGAAGGAAAGAGAGGATAGTTGTGGTCTGTAAGAGCAGTTCCTACATGGTACTTCTTGTACCAGCGGATCATAGAGCAGTTTCGGGCAGTTAACAATGAAAAGCCTTTAGAAAAAGAAGTCAGTAGGAGTTGAAAATCTGTAACACAACTATCTCTAAGAAAAATCACCCTTAACTATCTTCTTCCTAGAAACACAGAATGGATTACTAGTGTTATGAAATACTAATATATTTGTATTAATATTAGTTCACAAAAATCCAAACAAAGCTTTTGGTAGAAAAACAGATTATCGAGAGAAAATAAATCAGACACAACATCAATTAGGAAACTTGAGACTTGTAACATTGGTTACACATAAACAAGTAAGCCCAGAAATACCACTGGACAAGAGCCCTTTTATATGAGGATGAGGAACAGCATTTTATTTAATTACTAGTATTATTTTGATCAGGGACAAACCCAAGGGATAATCATTGCTATAAATTATTCATTGTTATTAGTTACTTCATCTTCTCAGTAAACTCCTACATACATCCAAGAGCTAAAAAGCAAGCTTGCATCACTTCATTGGAACAAGTAAACAATTTATTAAAAGATAAAATCTATTAGAAGCCTTGGTTTGGAGCAACTCACATTTGCACACTGCAAAACTCTGGATATATCTTTGGAGGACAAAAACATTAGGACAGCCACACTACTGTAAAAACATAAGTCATTTATTTTGTCAGACCAACAGATGATCTCATCAGAAAGGAAAAGTAGCCTCATGGAACAGTGGACCAAGGATGGCATCCTGGCTCAGCAAGTCTACACTCATATCTGTTCCCTGCCATTCAATAACCCTCATGACAGCACTTAGGTGAGGGGACTGGCTGTAAGGTGACTGTCACACCATGTTTTAGCAAAAACTTTAAAAGATATGACATCACTGATCATGTCCCTGAATTGTTAAAAAAATAATTTTTAAAACTGTTTTCATCAAAATTAGGAAGGACTTAAAGCTCTACAATTTACACAATTACAAAGTATTTAGACTTCAAAAAAAAATTAAATCATCAACTGGTTTATTCAAAAAGATATTTACTTTTCTCCTGGTAAGCCTCTCCCAAAAAAAAAGACTGACCAATATGGGATTATTTTTTTTATATGGTAAATAAAATAAAGTGATGACCAACTATCTACAGTCTCTTTACACCAGAACCTTTATAAAAGAAAAGCGGATGCCAGTTCACCACATCCTTTGAAGGAAAGGATGGGGTAATTGCTCAGACAAAAATAATGCAGAGACACCACTAACTTGTAGATGCTTCAGTCTCTCTTCTGATCTTCTGATCTTCTGCCATGTTCTTATCTTTGCTATACCTTTGTTTTATCTGTAGCTTTCCACATGTGAAGTACTAAGATACCCAACAACAACCTACGTGTTGCCAGATTAAATACTAGCCTAGCCCAGCTGAGCAGTGGGTCACACAGCAGCAACAGCAAAGAAAGAATGCAGTCAATACCTACCTGACCAGCACTTTTCTTACTTAACCTGAGCCTGAATCGGGCAAAATAGAGACAACTTACTTGCAACAAATTAAAGCATCTAATGCTGATGTGGTGACACCGTTTCGTCACTTAGCACAAGTAAGATCTGGATGCTAGGAGATGACCATGCTTTCAATACGCAGCACTCTCTCATGGAGTCAAACCAGATGAAGCTGCTTGAACGCACTCGTGTGCTTTAGGGATTTCACACACACCAACATGCTCAAGGCAGACATCCATGCTGGGACCTAAAAACTGTCTATGAATGCTGGAATTCACTGAAGAAATTGAAGAAATAAAACACTTATAGTGTAGAACAAATAAGCCTATTTATCTTCTCACTGGCCAAGCAACATCAGTTCATGCTGTTAGATCAAGACCACAAACCACATTCTGTCATGCCATTATTTCAAAAAGCACAAGTTGCAACTAGTGAAACACTACCAAAAAAAAAAGTCAAAGCAGATATTAGCCTGGTTCTAGTCTATCTGAAGCACTGAAGTTTCACTTTTTTTTGACTTATCTTCAGGTGAAAAATATTTGATCATGAATATAAATAAATATTTCAACTTACTTCTGTCCAAATGTTTTGTTTAAAAATATAAATGCATTACATCAAGACATAGTATTCAGGCATAACATACAGACTGGCATAAATACAGATTTAGAAACGTCGAAGAAGAAAACTGGAGCATGATTTTAGCATAAATGTATTCAAACACCATCATCAACAAATTAAATCATTTTTTCTCCTCCCTTATCTTTTCAAGTCATCTTGGTATCAAAAGAAAACAGAAATCAAGCATCTGTCTTCTTCTGGCTTATACATCCAAACTCTTTCAGTCTTTAAGAAAATGGAACAGCTTCTGGTGGATCTACCCTTGTAAGATTAAGCAGCTTATCAAAACTGTTATGAATTAAACATTAAAACTAAACACTAATACTGGGATAAAACTAAGAGACTGTTTCTTCCTGCTAGTTTTTTAAGTGCTGTATCACCTGTCTCTTACAGATAACCTCTCCACTAAAAATTACTTCAGGCTTGGATAGAGCAGGAGTGTGTTATCTTAACTGGAAGAATGGCCTGGGAGTCATTCCACTAGCTCTGGACACTGCAGTTAAGAACTGAAAGTCTAAGATAAACCTTGTTGCCTCCTACAGTCACACATTTATGCAGTCTCAATGGATTCATCCTATCTGAGAAAGACCTGAATCATTCTCCAGAGGTATTTACTTTCTTCCATAGAGAACCAGTAGAGCTTAGCCCTCTGGTACCTTGCAACACACAGTTAGATTAGGCCACTTTATGTCATTTGTCATAACCAGTAGACACTCTCAACTTGTAAGCACAAAGAGTCACAGTATTTGAAAATGATCACATATGATTTACTTGGCATGAGTATGCATTTGCATACATCACCTGCCCAAAGTCATTGATCTACCCAACATCTATGAGGGATCAAAAGCCAGTAGGTAAAAGCCACTTGCTTAAACAGTACTAGCTGCTGGAGCAGCTGTAAGGTCAATTTTAAGAAAGAACAAAAGTAACCCAACAAAAAAAGTATACACATTTCAGTATGGTACCCTGTATATTATTCAAAACGGACAACAGGCCTACAAAAAAAAATTGTTTCAGTTAAACTTTAAATGACTCACGAGGAACATGCATTTACAGTAACAAGAAAAAGCATTACATTTTTTTCCCTTCTGTAGCCACTGCCAAAGTCTGCGTACGAGGGCGACGTGCTTTTGCAGAAGGAAAACCTGAAGGACTGAAGAATCCACCCGTTTGTACACTTCCTTAATGAAAGCTCCTTTTCATAGCAATATTCAACACTGCAAACTTGTGTCTGTGGCTGGGAATGTTTATGTTTTTAACATGTTGTGTTGGAACAGTATTCAGTTTGAGATTTGAAAGCTGTAACTACAGCAAATATTGCCATGCTTACACTGAATACTATACACTGATTTTAGTGGCATTAACCCCCAATTAAACCTCTGCTAAGGGTAAAGACATCAGAATTGCACTCTTTCTAAAATAAAGGAAGCTTATTCAAGGTTTGTCTCCTTCACAGAACAAGCAAAAGAGGTTCTACTCCCAATGTAGAATAAAGTCTCTCAACGGTCCCTAGACCCATGCCTCTTGTCTTCCTTTAGAGAGCTGAACCAAACCCGGGCAGTCATCTCTGCTTTCCTTTCATTTTCCTGACTGACTTTGTGTTGCCGATTCCTGAGCTTAAGGAAATCTCCGCTAGCCTCCAGATTACCCTTCAAGGCAAAAAACTTAGTCTAGGACATTACAGAGATTTGAAATTACATAGACTTTAAAAGCAGCAATGATGTCTCGGTTTTTCATGGAAACACTAAACACAGTAAAATATTTTCATGAAAAGTAGTGTTCTATTTAGCAAATTAAATATCATTTTAAACAGCTGTTACTAGATTAATTGATCGGTGTATGCTTTGCACTCAACATTGGTGAAAGATGTGAACATTTCTAAAGAAGTTTACACACGCAGACCTGTCTCTGATCAAGTTTGTGCTATCCCAGGACAGTTATATTCTAACAAGCATTGAACATACGCTTACACAGCTCTTGGAGGGAAACAAGCTGACTCTCATATACTTCTTGCTGTTGTCCAGACACTATTTACCCAGGAAAAGTGCCAGTTTAAGAGCTGAGCAACTAAGAGGCAGAGCTAATCCAACGGGCAGCCCCGCACTGATGGATGGCAGCTTCTCCCCTGTACCGGTACCTTTGCCCGAAACCCGGGCAAACGCGTCCCAGGAGACCTTTGCTCCGTCCCTCCCCGCTTCACCGTGAGGAAGCAGGAGAGCGGCGAGGCAGGGAGCTGCGGAGCTGCCCTCCCGCCCGCCGCGGTGCGCGGCCGCGCGCTCCCAGCCCAGCCCTGGCCGCGGTACCTGGTTGTGGTGCAGAGGGGCGGGCGGCAGCCCCGCGCCCGGCGCCGAGCCCAGCCGCTGCAGCAGTGCGGAGAGCTGCCCGGCAGACAGGCTGCGGTTGGCGCCGAAGACGTGCAGGATGTCATCGGCGAAGGTCGCCGCGGGCGGGCCGTCCCGCAGCATCTCCAGCGCGGCCGGACAGGCAGCAGCCCCACCGCACCGCCTCTGCCCGCGGCTCGGCGGGGCGGGAGCAGCTCCCGCGAGGCTCGGCCCCTCCCCGGGGGGCGTAGTGGGCAGACGGGGCGGGCGGCGGGGCCCCCGCGGCTCCGGGCGGGGCGGGCGCCGCTCCCCGCGGCAACTCCCCCACCCACCGCCGCCAGCGCTGCGGGAGCCCCGGTGGGGCACGTCCCGCTCCTCGGGGTGCTTACTCAGCCTCAGCCCAGTCCCACCGGGGCACGGGGCTGCTCTCCTCTCTGCTGGCCGGTGATAGCACCCGAGGGAATGGCAGGAACGTGTGCCAGGGGAGGCTGAGGTTGGATATCAGGACAAGCTTCTTCACCCAGGGGGTAGTGAAGCACTGGCACAGCTCCCCAGGGAAGCAGTCACATCGCCAAACCTGGCAGTATTTAAGAAGAATTTGGTCAATGCCCTCAGACATACGGGGTGAATGTTGGGGGTGTCCTGTGCAGGGACAGGAGTTGGACTCGGTGATCCTTGTGGGTCCCTTCCAGTTCGGGTCATCCTGTGATTCTATGGAAACTCCCGGTTGCTGCCAGCGCTGGTGCGGGAGCAAAGGGTCACAAAGCCACCAGACAGGACCACGGAGGCACAGGGTCTGTCCTGCACTGCCCCAAGCGCACGTGTGCCCTGGCTGCCTGTTCCCAGAGGTGCTCAGCCTGCCCGCCTTTCCTCATCCGCCAGGCAGCACCCGGCCCCGTTCCCGGGGCCCCCCAAGCGGGGCCACCGGCCGTGACCCGGGACAGCCGAGACCAAGGTCCAGATCCAGGCTGGGCACGCAGGCAGGTACAGCCCTGCCGCACACACCTCACCGGCAGCACCTCCGCAGCCCACGCACCTGGACCTTGGAATGTGCCTTTCTGTTGGCAGGAAACGCGCTTCTCTCAGGCCCCCACAGGCTGAGACACCCGTTTGTGCCTCGTCTACCTTTTTTAGAAGGTTTAATGCACCAAAAAAAAGCATATTATTTAATGTATACTTTTTAACAAACATAAGAAATTGTTGACCAGTCACAGGTTTACTCCTGGAGGCCATCACTGAAGCTGTTTAGATAAAAATCCTCACGCTTCAGGACAGCAGCTATTCAGTAGAAACTCTGGCTCGGGAGAGCTTTGTACTATTAGCAAGTTAGACTGTAACTGCTTATTACAACATTTCTTTTACATTCCTGTAGCAGGCAGAGAGAGCATATTTTTAAAGAGGTGTATTTTTTAAAAAACTGATTTGCATTTAGACCTCTGTGATAACTGTACTGAATAGCATGAGCTGAGACCCTGTCCCTGATTCCAAGTTTTCTGAAACCAGACTTTTGCACTGTGTGTGCCAGGCAGTTTGGGTAACTGCACTATGAAGGAGGCACAGTTAAAGATACCTAACAAGCAGTGCAACTTGTTTGGATAAATTCTTCAGAAACAACTTCCATACCACAACACACAAAGCATCGAGCAGAAAAAAAATGCCAGCAGCATAACCCACTAATAGGAGAAAAAAACATTTTAGAGAGCTACAATCGCATAAATTCTACTATTGGAAAATGTAAATGCTACATTTTCTGAGTTAGAGCCTGAATAGCTAACATCCATACTTCCCTCATACTTGGTTGGTGGCAGCTAAAACAGCTCCTTGGCACATCTTAGTTGCAGGTTGTTTCAAATGACAGTCCCCATCTGTATTGGTTACACCACCATCTGAGGCTGAAGATACTCCACCACATCCACCTTTCCATTTACGCATGCATTTTGAGTCTCTGAGAGGTTGCCCTTGCTGCTAAGGGAACCAAAACATTCTTCTCTAGACAGCAGCTATTTCAGTAGCAGAACTGGCACCTCTTACATTTTCTTCTTCAGTTCTAGTAACAGTTGATTACTAAAGTTATACTGAAATTTAAAGACGTCTATATTCGAAAAATGCCCTATGACCACTAGATAAACTGTAAATAACTGTGAGCTGGTTAAAACAGGTAAATCAAAACAGGTTGTTGGTTGCACTAAAAAGATTTGTCACTGCTCTGTTGTGCAGGGCCAAAGAGTTAGTCTCAAACTTAGTTATTTTAAGACTTTCTTTTTATCAGAAGTGGAAAGACAAAGGATTATGTAAATTAGTGTAATTAAACAAACTCATCTTTGCATTAATTCTTAGCCCATATTTGCATAATGCTGAAAAGTTCAAGGAATTCCTGGATAATTTCATTAAGAATTATTCTCTGTTGCCACTCCTCTGCAGAATGAAAATCCTGCTCTACTTATGATAGACCGACAAAATCTTTCCTTCATAAGTGATATATTCACACTGCTCTAGTTTAAAAGAAAAAAAAAACAGTTTCTAACCTGAGCATTATCAAAAAAGACCACAGGAGCTGGAAAGGCATACTAAGACCAGAGGTCATGTACTTTTCAAACAAAATGTACAATACTTAAAGGACTACTCCAGATTTTGTGTCTATTCTTGTGATGGACAGACACAATCAGAAAGTGTGAATTTTGTTCACGTCAAGTCTGATAAAGCTTCGCCAGATCCTAACAGAGCCAAGTTCTCTTTCTCAAACTGAAAGAACAATCTGTTTGTACACTGTAAATCAAGTATTTCTCAACAGTACTTCATGGTCCTGATTCACTATTGTTTTCTTTCCTGCTTTTTTACACCTGTGTAATGTTACTGACATTTAAATATCACCACAAGGTGCCAATGTAACAGATGGTGACTGGCAATGGGCAAGACACATAACCAGCTTTTCCAATCTTCTAAAGGGCCAAACCCTTTCCTAAGTGGGTTTCTCTAAGGAAATGCAGTGAAGCTGTAGCTAATTACATCAAAGCTAGCATGATTTGTAATTGTATGTGTTATTCACTTATCTCAAAGTCAGAAGATCCCTCTCTGTTGTCATTCAAACCAATTTAAATAAACCTAGTTGAAAGTAGCCATCATATTATAATTCTGTCATTTGGCAGTTAACTATACAAACCCATCCCTTGTATTAAACTTTCCATCCTGTTTTCTCTCAACTCTTAGTTGGATTAACTATTTAAATAGGATTAAAAAATGATATCCTGTAACTAAACACCCTTGAATGAAACAACATATTGCAATGGATATTGGGAACTATTGAGATAGGTATGAAAAAATATCAGACTGACATTTTTTTCATGTATTTTCCCTAAGTAGTTCTCTTCACTGGGGTAAGTGAATGCCCAGCAGTTCTATTTGTTCAGTTTTAACTCAGCCAGTCAAACTCAGAATACTCACAGCCACTGTATTTTAACTTCCAGAGCCTAACAGTCAAATAAATTACAGATTAATGGCTTGCTAAGATAGGTACTCAGTTGTCACTATTGCCAGCTCAGGAATCTTGCAGTTCTCCTCAATTCTTGCAAATAATGAAAGGGAATGCAGGGATTAGGCTCTAGGAACACAGGCAAAGGGTACTGGAGATACTCAAAACCACAGAAGCTAAATAAAAAACATACTGTTTGACTTAAAATTCTTAAGATAAAAAAGCCTGAATCTCATCAATTTGCAGATCTTGACTCATTTTTGGAAGCTTAGGTTCATAGAATGGCACGAGAAATAGTAGAAAAGTTTCTGAAATTAGAGAATTAAAAGGAATCTTTCCTTTAAGGTACATTGGCCAAAATACCTTGTACTGGTACAGTAAAACATTCAAAGGGGAAAGTGGGATCTCGAGTTTTACTAGAGAGTTTGTCTCTTTGATTGTAATAGTGAATTACAAGTGCTAGGGGCATGATATGGATCTCAGAGTATGAGAGGTATAATGGCATTGCTACAGGAAATCAATCATAGATTACTTCTCTTCTGAGGCTGTATTATTGGTACCATTTTTGTATTGTTTACTATTCTGAGAAGCCTTGCTCACGCAAAGGATTAATATTATGCAATGCATTTCACCCAGCAAGAGGTATTACTTGTTCCACAACCCTCCACTAGCCAGCTCATTAGTGCTCTCTGTCAAACTGTAAAATACTCTGTTTCTGGTAAGAAATGTGATCCATTTGCTCCTTAGGACTAAGTATTGTTTAAGCAAGAATTTTTAAAAACAAAATAATCAGATTAAAATTTTCACTGCTTATGTTTTCAAGTACTAATATGTAGAGGCATTTAGGGATCTTCAATCACAACAAGAATAAGAGCTCTTATTAACGGGGATATACAGATGAAATTGTTTCATTCATAGCTGCTCATTAGAAAACTAAGTGTCCACTGACACTTTAGAAATATTATCTGTCACCACCTTGTTAACATAGGGTCAAGACTATTTAGATCATATTGCTATTGTCAAAGCTTAAAGTTGTTTTTTATCTAAAGTTTTGGCCTAGGGCCATCTCTTCAATTGGTAAACAGGCTTCTAACTGACAAATCCAGTAATTGTTGGACTACAGCTTAGGTTGGTATGAGACGAGCTAGTGCCCCGGGAGCCGAGCTGGCCTGTAGCAGCTGTGGGTCAGGACTCTAGGTACCCAGGATAGGTTTGCAGAGAGATAGAAAGTAATAAAGTTCCTTAGAAGTGAGCAGCACTCATCCTGAAGACAAGTACTGCTCACATTAGCTCACATTGCTCAAGTGATCTTTACCAGAAGAGTCATCTTCTGGAAAAAATATTAGTCTTCTGCAATTTTGAAAAAAATGGTGTGGCTTTTTAAAAAAAAAGCAAAGAGACATTACAGATTTTTATCAGTTAAACTTCATTTCGTAGAAAAAGGAAAGTTCAGAAGTTTGGAGTTCTTTTTCAAGGTAGCCTTATCGAAAAAAAGAATTTTTACATTTAAATATTCAAAGTTAAACATTTCAACTATTCTCCCCAAGCCTTCCAAACACGCTTTGAAATTTAAATTTTCTATTGTTCTAAAATTAGGTCAAACCCGACCTTAAATTCTCAAAATCACTGATGAAACAAGTCATGTTTTGTAGGAACGTGCCTAGTAGTGACCTCTTACCTGGTGATGACCTTTAAATCCACCAGAGGATCCCAGGGGAGGGCCAGTACATTACTGAAAGCTA
This sequence comes from Tapera naevia, assembly GCA_033556795.1. Classification (NCBI taxonomy): domain Eukaryota; kingdom Metazoa; phylum Chordata; class Aves; order Cuculiformes; family Neomorphidae; genus Tapera; species Tapera naevia. The sequence goes on along the minus strand of JAUMJJ010000175.1, from coordinate 6,438,869 downwards.
CAAGTCCAAACTATTTTGACATATCTGCACTGAATTGTATGTATCTAAAGAACAAGGGTTACCACAGAATAAAAGAGAAGCAGTCATATGTCAATATTAGTACGATTAGATAAGCAGAGTAGTGTCAGCAGGATGTCTGAGACACAACATGCTGTGTTGTATTTAACAGGCTGGATTCTGCAGGGATCAAGATTAACCCTGTGAGAGAGGAACGTTAAACCAGCTACAGGAGTCATTTATGCTTCTTTCTCACAATCCAGTAGGGTGAAAAAGTAAGTAGAGCTTCTGAGGAGGGACAGAACAGTCTTACCAGCTCTCATTAGAAGACCCAGGAAGAAAAAAATTGTTCTGGACGCTTTTCCAGGTCAGTGGCCTTCAATACATCAGTCTCTTCCTTTGTTTCTTGGAAATGCAGCTGATAGAAATGCTTAAATAAACAAATTCTTCCTGAAAATATTAAAACTCAGCTCTGAGTTTGCAAATCACATCAGTATGCTTAGCACATCTCCAAAATAGGTGCTCTACAGACCTATGGGACTGGCAAAGGTGTATTAAACCTGGCTTAATATTTCAACAACTCCTAATATGAGAGAGAGAAGAAAAGTTGTTGTAAGGTAAAAGACATCTTACTTCAGAGGAGAACCACAGCTGCAACTAACACTTTCTTATTTTGGGTTGTAGTGGGTTATCATACAAAATCAGGTCCTTCAGTCATTTCTCCTCTACACACTTAAGACTGAAATTTTAAAAGTTTCAATTAACAGAGAGTACTCCAAGACTGCATGAATTCTTAAGTACTGTCACCATGCCAGGTTGAAATTCAGAATATACTTAAAACTATAGTGCTTTAATCTATTAAAAGAACAACCCCCAAATAATGGAGTTTTTAAATTTGAGATAACGGCTCTCAGTCAAATATTAGTTCAATTATTTGGGAAATATTACTTTAACACAGAAAGCATCCAAGTTTCAACTCCCTCCTGAGTGTATTTTTGCATATAACTGCAGTTATCTGCAGGTAATAAAGCGTGTTAACAAGATTTCAAAGATATTTCATATCATTCTATTTCATATCATTCTGGTCTTGCAAAGACCAGCAATATTATCAGAAAGGAGCACCAAAGTTGTATGCAGTTCATGACAGCTTTTGAAAATATACACAATTCAGTGAAGAGAGCTCTTCCTGATTTTGATGTTCTGTACATTTTCACAAAGGGCACAGATGCACCCAGCTTCAGAGATTTAATTGAATTGATGCTTGTGTGCTAAAAGTCAATGGAATGGAATAAGCCCTGCCAAAGGGTAATGCTGGTGCTAGGTCTTCTTTCAGCAATTAGAGCAGAAGCACCAAATCTGTTTTGGTTACATGTGTAAATCAATAAATAGATTCAACTCATGTAACAGTGTGTTCTAGAGATCATTAGAATTTATGGGAAGAAAAGCCCCTCTGCAGTGCTTCCTCAGGTGCAGAAGGAGACCATACTTCCAGTAGCAAGCAGCTGTTCAGCAACATTCATTCACTGGTTTCCCCCTTCTCTCTCCAGCAAACTGTCTTGTCAAGTAGAATATTTCAGCAGCCACCCTTCCCACAGTGCCCTGTTTTCCAAGATAGGTCACTCTGTTGAGCAAAGTACAAGAGGATATACAAAATTCATATAGACCCTTGGAATTCACACTTATTGCTAGAGGAAAGTTGTGTTTATGCACAGTGGCATTTCAGTGTTATCTAACTTGTCTGTAACAGCCTTTGGCATTGTGTAAGGTTGAACCTTCTCTCACTGGTACTTGAAGTGCCAAGATGATATTTGGACAGTTATTTCTGACAAGCAAGTATTTAATGTATATCAATCTAGATAGTGGTGGTGGTTTTCAGATTTGAATGCTTACTATTTATGTAAGAATTTCTAATGCCATTTCTAATGTCACCATGACACACCTGTTTTAAGAGTTTTATTTAGTGCTGGAGTTGGATACTACAGCGTGTTTGTTTTTTTTTCCTTTGGTGGATGGATGAGGAAAACCATTTGTAAATGACAGATTACTTTCTTATTCAACTATTTTTGCTTTAAAATCTTGTACTCTCACTTAGGCCTAAAGCTGTTAAGCCTAGTTGACGAGGAAGGAGTAGTGCCAGCTCTCCTGAGTAGTCTTTAGACACAATGTGTACAGAACACCAAGGCTGAAGTTGTGTGTACTAGAACATCGATTTTAAAAGAGACAGGAATTTACAGAACCAGAAAAAATGTATGATTAAAAAAAATACGCTTTAAAAAAAAAGGTTTTGAAGCTGTATGTTAACCTATCAGATCAGAATACTAAAAAAACTCCACAGAACCACTGACTTAGTTTACCACAAATCAAATATGGATATGAGCTACTCAATTCTTAAAAAGTACAAAAAAAAAAAAAAAAGTGAGGGAAAAAATCACAAGCAAACAAAACCCACTACAACTTGCTGTAGTATTTACTATCAGTTCTGGAATAGAAAGTGTTAAAATGGCTAAAGGTTAACACAGGACAAGTATCTGGCAGCAGATACTTCCTGAACAAGTTACAGATTAAAAAAAAAGGCTCAGGGATTTTCAACTGTGGGCCACATAAAAAAAAATCACAGGAGAAATCAGACAACTAGTTCAATATCACTAACTTAAAGAAGCTGGCTTCAGAAGCATTCAAAGATTTTACAGCTCAATTCACACATTGGTTTCTTTTCATCCTAACCCTAAAATGCTGTAGAGGATTTATATTCCAATAACACTTTAAAAGGCCTTTGAAGGCTAAATACATTATATTAAGTCCTTTGAGTCAATGTATGCTCTTCTGGGATAAGTCAGAGTAGAATCTCTCTGGCAAAGTAAAACAGAGGATGAATTAGAATACAATTTACAAGTCAAAAATTAAGAGAGACCCACAAAAATTGAGTCTCTATTTGCTTGGCTTGGCTGAGTTCAGGTCAGCTTGTGAGGCTAATGTGTGGACACAGCATGTTTCCAAACTCTAAGCTGTAGAAGGCAACAATAAATTGCTATAGATGAGAAAATGGCCCCTCTATATCCACCTGTATAGCTTTCAAAGTACACCAACACGAAGAGATTACAAAATGATTCAAGAATAATTAAAAAATCATTTTTATTTTTAGCACACAACTATGGGAAGAACAGAAAAACTTTGTGAGCAAATGCAAACTGTAAGAGAACCGATTAAGTAAACAAATGGCCTTAAGCAACTGCTCTTAGAAATGGTTAATTTTCTAGGTGGGTATTATAGACCAGGACACAACAGAAATGCACAGCAGAACCACTTAGAAAGCTTCATAAGTAAACATTTATCAGTCTACTGCTTGACACCACAGAGTTGTAGAGATTCCTAACATAGTTGCTAGCAGTTAATTATGATTCTTTGGGAAAGAAAGATTGACCACCTAATGCCTGTAAGCAAGCACAGTTTCAGGCCTCACTAAGGGGCAGCCAAAGCTATAGTTTAGTAGCAATGGGCACCTGATGCATGACCTTCATCTGAGAATCTTAACGAGCTCATCTTCTCAAAAAAAGTGGAAGATATACTACATTAGGTTTTACAGATGAGGAAACTTAGAAATAGCGAAGTGCAATGGTTTAAATGCAAACAAGTGCATGAAATCCACTTTTTTCACTCACTTCTGCTCTATAGACTGGGTCTTCTACAAACACTATTCAACAAGGGCAAGGCTGTGTATAGGATTAAATTCCTAAACATGAGAAGCAGAAGGGGCGAGCTAAAAACTTGAGAGGCATGTTAAGCACTTTACTGAGACTGTTTTATTTATTTAAGAAATTCGCCTCAGGACATAGAAAACCGTGGGTTTTAAGTACATGCTGTAATTTTGTTGCTTGGGAGCAACAAAGCAAGGTTAAACATTGGTTCACAATAACATGGGAAAAGTACTAATATCTCCTATTTTTAGCAACATATTACTTAACTGTGGTAAGAGACGACCCTCTCTAATCATTCCAAATTTTTGCTGATCTCTTTTGTAGGGAAAGCATTCATCACTAACACCTGTGAGATAAATAACAGGCAAAGGATATCATGTGTGGCGAAGCTGCCAGGCCACTGAAATATTTGTCATCAGGTTGAGTGGCAGGTGCCCAGAGGCTAGATGAGTTTTTTTCCAAAGACCAGCTGAAGCAGAGCATTAAAACAGGATCTTTGGATTTCACAGCATAGAAGGAACAGGAAGAGAAGGATTGGGAAAGCATCAGATGACTATCTGGGGGGCACAGAAGGGGTTGTTGAATCTGTAACTACATTGCAAAAGGAATCCAAAATTAAATAATGAATCTCAAAGGTGGTCCTGTGTTTTCATTTTTTCCATGCTTTTGTCACTTCCAACATTCTTACCACAGTAAGAAACATAATGAGATCAAATCCTGACTTAACGACACAGATGGAGTTTGAGAAATCTGAAATGATCTCACACAGACTGGTAACATCAGAATCTGTCAGAACAGAAATGTTTAAGAGAGTAAACCAGCCAACCTATTCATATAGAGCCCATTACAGGCATCAGCTCAGGGCTAGTAAGCTCAGCATTATGTACTACTGCATTCTGCTCAGATGTACAGAAAACATTATTAAGAACAGATTCATGTATTTGTGTTAGTATATCTCCTAGTACTTTCACATTCTAAATTTTTAGAGAATTGGAACAGTATTGCTAAAGTAGTCCATATTACATCACTAAAGACCCAACAAGACAAACAATTTGTGCATTGCAGAACTACCAATTCTGTGACATTTAAGGAATTTCCAAGGCCTGGACCCTTAAAGTATCATGCAATGTCATCTATGCTTCACTCTGTAAGAGTATTGTATTGGCATTTTAGCATCCATTTTTTTTTCATTAAGAGGTATTTAAAAATTTTGTTGTGATGAGAAAAAATGCTCGAAACATAAATCAGTTATTAAATACACAACACAAATTCATAATGGATTTGCTTATACCTGTCCAGGTGACTGAAAGAAACATAAATAAAATTCAAATGATTTACTGATGAGTATACATACCTTTGTTTACGGAGAAGAGATTCTGTCACAGTGTCAGCTAATAATAAATATTATAACTATGTACTTAAATACTTGCATCTCAATACTTCCATCTTATCAGACACACTATTTTCCTTACTGTTTATAAAGCAAACCTTTCCCCTCTCTGTCCTTCACTTGACTTGGTAGTAATATGAGAGTGTTTGAAATGTGAACAAAACCTCCTTGTCCTGAGAATACAAGGGGCGGAGGAAGATGCAGCCAGAGCAATAGGTTGTTCTTAGTGCCTTATGCCACCACCTTTGACAAAAGCCAAAGGACAGGACACTGAAGAGGCCATTCAAGGGCAGCTATTCCTGGGTCGCTTGTCTCCACCTCCTTCTCCATACTTCGTTATGGAGTTTTCTGGCAAGTGGACTGAAAGTGGAAAGTTATTTCACTGTTTATATTTAAGAAAAATTAGACTTCTCTGAGACATTTTGATGGCTATTGCAAATACAGAAAAGAGGGGTTAGCCTCATGATGGAAAAATGCAATGACTAATACCTGCCCTAATACTACTCTCATGCAGTGGTGACTGTAATGTTACCAGGCAAAGGCTGTACATATACACAACTGCCCCTTTGATCATTTTAATGACATAATAGGATTTGACTCCTTGATTATGAAATATCTGGCAAGGATATGGTCCTCATATACAAACTGGAAGCAGATAGGTGTTCATCATGATGCCAGATTGACGGAGGAGAAAATCTTCATCTCATGCAACAAGATTCAAAGAATAAATAACTTAATATTAAAAGTGAAGTTATCCTCATATTCCAATATGTGAAAACACTCAAGAAAGGCTGTGTTAAATAATTGAAACACTTTCAAATTATTTATCCAAAATAAATTTCCATCCGAAAATTACCATGAACTCTTACTCAACTTAGCTCCTAAAATGAGCAACTGCTGTCATTTTTGCAGTTATTTCACATTCTTGAATTGAAATTTCAGATTTTACATTATTTTAATTTAGTATCTCTAACTGCTACTGTGTTAAACACTGAAGAAACTAAGGCTTTGCCTCACTAAAACCAAAGAAAAACTCCTCCCATCTTAAGAAAAGACAAGATTTTGTAGTTTATTTTATAGGGACAGGACTGGACAAGGACAGGGTTCTTCCTCTTTCTTACCTTTTTAATTTGTAAGAAGGAATAAAATTGTTTAGAAAAAAAACAACAGACCTGCAGTGTAAGGCCTAAATCAGTTTCATCATTTCTAGGATATACAGAAACAGCAGGCAGACATGCATGGATATGGACAACAGAGCAATTATAGATGTTAGAAGACAAAGGGACAGAGAGGCAAGTCAGGGACATACATCAACAAAAGATCTGATAAACGAATGTACTGGTCAACAGGGAACTGGAATCACCCTGAGAAAGCCAATGTGGTGTTAACTTAAATAGTGTTCTCACTTGTTCCCCTGCAAGTTGTATGAAATCAAGCATTTTATGCAGTAATGTCTCGGGATTATATTGAATTTCTTTTAATCTATATGGCACTTATTTGCTTTTTTTAGGGCATTACTTTTAGTCCTATTACAGCAAACTCATGGTATCAGAGAATACATGGCATAGCTCCTGCCAAGAGGAGATTCACAGCTGTCCCCTTGGCCTGCTCCTACCTTTGAATCCCAGCACCCTGCTGATCAACAGCAAGGGCTGTGCCACTACCATTTGTTCTGCTCTGACAGGTGCTGGCATTTGGCAGCATTCCCAGCAAGCAGACAGTTGCACAGATATGAAGATTTGGCTGCAAGTCAGAAAGCCAAGCTCACGGAAAGCACGGAAGGATTGGAGGATGCAAAGGTGTTAAATCCTTTCTGTGTTTTCAAAATCCTGGAGCAGCCAAGGGCTGCTCTCAACTGGCTGGCTGACAACAGTTGCAGGCACTTTTATGGAAACTAAAACACCAAAAAGATCATTTGAAATTAAGCATAGCCAAATATTTACAAAAAACCCTAGATGATGCATGCCCCTTAGCTCTTCATCATCTTCCAGCTCATGACACAATAAATTATTTGGGCTGCCTAAATCATGCTGTCTGGATCAGCTGCAGCTCCAGATCTGGCTTGAAGCAATACACCTATAGTCTTTCCTTTAAATGAAGTCTAGCCTTTCTATTCTCCATTAGACACCAGCCTTCCGCTTTCTTCTGGAATTGCAAGGGTTGTTTTGCTTCCATTGTTTAACAACCAGGACCCTACAGCTTTAGTGCTACACCAAGAGGTAGGGCTCCCTTGAACCTGTTAGTAACATTAAAGACAATCCACTTGCAAGATTGAGCTTTCTTTCAGTTCATCATGTTTAAATGCTGACGATCTCACATGTAAACAGCACATGGAGCAGCAGGGCAAGTTATTTCTCCTCCCTCCCTCTCCCGGCTCACACAATTCCAGAACATCAGCATAAGAGCAGTTCTCAATAAATGAGTTTGGGATAAACTTAAACACGAAAGGATAGTTATCAATTTAAATCCCTTTGTACCTCAGCTTACTAAACTAATGCTCTTGATTACATATAGGCAGAAGTGGTCAAAGCATGGTTACCAGGGAGAGAGGCTGTGAGAAGTTACTTCATGTCTTCTCATCCAACTTTATCTACTTTTAGTACATCATCTTCCCCTGGGCTAATGCTCTTCCTACTTATTTATCTCACACTAAACAAAGAGTTATATTATCAAGAGACCTACACATTGAAGCATAGAATGTTAGAACCATTGAATCATAGAATTGCTTGGTTGGAAAAGACCTTTGAGATCATTGAGTCCAACCGTACCTGTCTACTACTAAACCAGATTCCCTAAGTGCTTCAGCTACCCGTCATTTGAATGCCTCCAGCTAACAACCCCAGTTCCCTCAGTGGCTCCTTGTAAGACTTGAACTCCAGCCCCTTCACCAGCTTCATTGCCCTTCTCTGGACACACTCCAGCACCTCGATGTCCTTCTTGTAGTCAGGGGCCCAAAACTAAACACAGGATTTGAGGTGTGGCCTCACCAACGCTGAGTCCAGGGGCACAATCACTTTCCTGATCCTGCTGGCCACGCAGTTTCTCATACAGGCCAAGATGCCATTGGCCTTTGTGGCCACTCCACTGAGTGCAGCCTCTGAGGAGGAACAGCTCTCGGCACCAGGACACGCTGGGGGTGTGTGGCTGGAGAGCAGCTCTGCAGAGAAGGTGCTGGTGGCCACCACACTGAAGCTGAGCCAGCAAAGGTGGCCAGCAGTGTGTTGGGCTGCACGAGGAGGAGCGTTGCCAGCATGTCAGGGAAGAGATCCTGCCCTCATCAGGGGTGAGGCCATTCCCTGGTGAGTGCTGTGCCCAGTGCTGAGCTCCCCAGGACAAGAGGGACTGGGCCAGGTGGGAGAGTCCATCCAAGGGCCACGATGTAAGGGGTGTGAAAAGTCTCTGCAATGAGGAGTGACAGAGAGATGGGACTGTTCAGCGTGGGGAGGAGAAGGCTGGAGGCATCTTCTCCATCTGTATCAATATCTGAAGGGAGGGTGTGAAGAAGATGGAGCCCAGCTCTTTGACATGGTGCCCAGGGTCCATGCAGCTCGGGGTGGTCCTCCTTGTGATGTCTCTCCCTCTTGGATGTCACTTCCAGTGGGCACCCAGACTGTCCAGCACCATGTCCTGCCAGTGCAGATGAGACGTCAGGTCCTGAGGGCAGCACACGACCCATCGAGTCCTGCCAGCAGTGAGGAGCCCAGAAGCGCAACGCCCCGAGCCCTCGAGTCCTGCCTGTGCCCCCATTCGCTCCTGCGCGCAGCAGAGGAACCAGCCAGTGCCACCAGAGCGAAGGGGACCGCACCTCCCGGCAGCCAAACTGGAGGCGTCTGGCCGTGAGGCGCCCCGCCAGGGGGATCCCCGCCCCATCTGCCTGGACCCCCTGCAAGAGCCCGCTGCCGTGGAGCCGTGCTGGCACGCGTTCTGCCAGCGCTGCAGCCAGCACCAGGCTGCCGCCGCCGCCCGTGCCACCTGCCCGCTCCGCCGGCCGCGCATCCAGGCCATCCGCCGCCTGGCTCTGGGCGACGAACGGCAGCAGCACCAGCAGAAGCCTCAGCCAGAGGCGCAGCAGGAGCAGCCGCAGCAGCAGCAGGCAGAGGCGCAGCAGGAGCAGCGGGAGGAGCGGGAGCAGCTGCAGCTGCCGCAGGGAGAACAGCAGCAGCCGCAGCAGCAGCCGCCTCAGCCAGAGGCACAGGAGGAGCAGCCGCAGCCACGGCCGCTGCACGTGGAGGAGCAGCCGCGGCTCCAGGTTCGCCCGCCGCTCGCGGGACGTCGCCCGGCAGCTCTGCGCCTGGCTGCGCGGGCAGGTCCGCGGGGACGCCCCGGGCTCAGGGCACAACGCGCGCCGCAGCCCTCTGCGCCGCCTCTGAGCGGGGCGGCCGGGCCCCCTTTGCACAGGTAGCCTACCAAACTACAGAGAGATTGATTCTCCATAAAAAGCTGTTTACAAATCAGTTTTAGAAAACCATCCTACCATCCTACCTTAAGTTTCAGTTTTGTCTGTTTGGGCAGGGCTTTGCCATCCAAAACGGGCATCCCAGAGAAGCAGCACACTCTTGTCAGGAAAAGCACTGTATATTCAGACAGAAACACACTAGATTATTTGAAGCTACTGGAAAATTCTAAGAGGATTCATGAAAGCAGAAAGATGTCCTTCCAACTAAGACATACATCAATACTTTTCTTCCAAAATTGTGCATGCAGTTTGCACAAATATAAAAACTATATGAGCTTTAGGAAAGCATAAATGCAAGACTTGTTAACTCAGACAACCTGAGACACCATATGGTAAAGTTACTTCAGAGCCATAGAACTGCATAAGAGGCAGAACTGTAAAAGAAATCAGGGTAAATATAGACAGATTGGTAGCATTTTTAATATTTGTTCTTAGCTATGTTAAAGTCAGAACTTATAACAAACACGTAGGCTTGTTACCAATAGAGATAATATTTGATATATCTTCAAGTTTGTCAATCAGAATCGCAGAATGGTAGGGGTTGGAAGGGACCTCTGGAGATCACAGTATCACAGTATCACAGTATCACAAAGTTGGAAAGGACCTCTGAGATCATCAAGTCCAACCTATAACCTAACACTAACACCAACACTAACACCAACCATCATCTAAACCATAGCACTCAGTGCCTCATCCAGTCTCCCTTTAAACACCTCCAGGGTCGGTGACTCCACCACCTCCCTGGGCAGCCCATTCCAATGGCCAATCACCCTTTCAGTGAAGAATTTTTTCCTCATATCAAGTCTAAACTTTCCCTGACGAAGCTTAAGTCCATGCCCTCTGGTTCTGCCACTGGTCACCTGAGAGAAGAGACCAACCCCTGCCCGACTACAACCTCCTTTTAGGTAGTTGTAGAGAGCAATGAGGTCTCCCCTGAGCCTCCTCTTCTCCAGACTAAACAGCCCCAACTCCCTCAGTCGCTCCTCATAGGGCTTGTGCTCCAGCCCCTTCACCATCTTCGTTGCCCTCCTCTGAACACATTCCAGTATCCTAACATCCTTCCCAAATTGGGGGGCCCAGAACTGGACACAGTATTCAAGGTGAGGCCCGACCAGTGCCGAGTACAGGGGGATGATAACTTCTCTGGTCCTGCTTACTACACTATTCCTGATGCAGGCCAGAATGCCATTGGCCTTCTTGGCCACCTGGGCACACTGCTGGCTCATGTTGAGCTTCCTGTCCACCAGCACTCCCAGGTCCTTTTCTGCCTGACTACTCTCCAGCCACTCTGTCCCCAGTCTATAGCTCTGCATGGGATTGTTGTGTCCAAAATGAAGTACCCGACATTTGGACTTATTAAACATCATCCCATTAGAATCAGCCCATCTCTCCAGTCTGTCCAGGTCCCTCTGTAGGGCCATCCTACCCTCTAGCAGATCAACCCTTCCTCCCAGCTTGGTATCATCTGCAAATTTGCTGATGATGGACTCAATCCCCTCATCCAGATCGTCAATAAAGATATTAAACAGGACGGGACCCAATACCAATCCCTGGGGGACACTACTGGTGACCGGCCGCCAACTGGATGAGACACCATTCACCACCACTCTCTGGGCTCGGCCATCCAGCCAATTCCTAACCCAGCACAGAGTGCTCCCATCTAGGCCACGGGCTGCCAGCTTCCCTAGGAGTCTACTGTGGGAGACAGTGTCAAAGGCCTTGCTGAAGTCCAGGTATACCACATCCACAGCCTTCCTCTCATCCACCAGGCGAGTCACATGGTCGTAAAAGGAGATCAGGTTGGTCAGGCAGGACCTACCCCTCCTAAATCCATGCTGGCTGGGCCTGATTTCTTGACCGTTCTGCAGGTGGTGCATGATTTCACCCAGGATTATCTTCTCCATGATTTTACCTGGGACCGAGGTCAGGCTGACAGGTCTGTAATTACCTGGATCATCCTTACGGCCCTTCTTATGGATGGGCGTCACATTGGCCAACTTCCAGTCTTCCGGGACCTCTCCAGTGAGCCAGGACTGCTGAAAGATGATGGAGAGCGGCTTAGCAAGCTCATCCGCCAGCTCTCTCAGCACCCTAGGATGGATCCCATCCGGCCCCATAGACTTATGAGGGTCCAAGCGGCTCAGCAGGTCTCTAACCTCCTCCTCATGGATTGCAGGAGGGCCATATTTCACCCTGCCCCCATCAACCACTTCAGAGGGCCAACTGTCAAGCAAGCTGACATCCTTGCTGTTAAAAACTGAGGCAAAGAAGGCATTAAGTACCTCAGCCTTCTCTGCATCTCTGGTTACTATATTTCCCTCCACATCCAACAAGGAGTGGAGGTCGCTGCCGCCCTTCTTTCTGCCATTGATGTATTTATAAAAACTCTTCTTATTGTCCTTAACAGAAGTGGCCAATTTGACCATTCAGTCCAAGCCCACTGCAAAGCAGGTTTACCTACAGAAAGCTCCACAGGATCATAACCAGGTGGATTTTTAATATTTCCAGAGAAGGAGACTGCACAGCCTCCCTGTGTAGCCTGTTCCAGTGCTCTGTCACCCTCATTGTAAAGAAGTTTTTCCTCATTTTCAGTTGGAACTTCCTGTGTACAAGTTTGTGCCCGCTGCCCCTTGTCCTGTCACTTGGCACCATTGAAAAGAGTCTGCCCCCATCCTCTTGACACCTATCCCTTAGATATTTATAAGCATTGATAAGATCCTCCCTCAGCCTTCTCTTCTCCAGGCTAAACAGACCCAGGTCTCAGCCTTTTCTCATAAGAGAGACGCTACAATCTCATCATCATCTTTGTGGCCCTCCGCTGGACTCTCTCCAGTAGTTCTTCATCTTTCTTGAGCCCAGAACTGGACACAGTGCTCCAGATGGTGCCTCACTAGGGCAGAGTAGAGAGGGAGGATAACTTCCCTTGACTTGCTAGCCACAGTCTTCTTGATGCACCCCAGGATACCATTGGCCTTCTTGGCCGCAAGGACACATTGCTGGCTTGTGTTAACTTGTTGCCCCGTAGAACTCCCACGTCCTTCTCTGCAGAGCTGCTTTCCAGCAGGTTAGCCCTTAACCTGTACTCGTGCATGGGGTTGTTCCTCCTGAGGTGCAGTACACTTGCCTTGGTTCAACTTCATTAGCTTCTTCTCTGTTTGACTCTCCAGCCTGTCTAGGTCTCGCTGAATGGCAGCACAGCCTTCCAGTTTATTAGCCACTCCTCCCAGTTTTGTCTCATCAGCAAATTTGCTAAGGGTACACTCTGTCCCCTCATCCAGGTCATTGATGAATAGGTTGAACAAGATTGGGCCCAGTACTGACCACTAGGGAACACCACTAGCTACAGGCTTCCAACTAGACTCTGCACTGCTGGTCACACTGCTCTGAGCTCTGCCATCCAGCCAGTTCTCAATCCACCTCTCTGTCCACTCATCTAACCCACGCTTCCTAAGCTTACCTCTGAGGATTCTGTGGGAGACACTGTCAAAAGCCTTGCTAAAATCGAGGTAGACAACATCCACTGCTCTCCCCTCATTTGCTCAGGCGGTTATGCCATCATAGAAGGTTATCAGATTGGTTAAGCATGATTTCCCCTTGGTGAATCCAAGTTGCCCACTCCCGATAACCTTCTTTTCCTCCAGATGCTTGGAGATGACATCCAGAATGAGCTGTTCCATCACTTCTGAGGGTTGGAGGTGAGGCTGACTGGCCTGTAGTTTCCTGGGTCCTACTTCTTGCCCTTTTCAAAGATTGGAATGGCATTGACTTTTCTTCAGTCCTCAAGCATCTCTTCTGTTTTCCATAATCTTTCAAAGATAATGGACAGTGGCTTAGTGATAATATCTGCCAGCCTTCTCAGCACTCGTGGGTGCATCCCATCAGGGCCCGTGGATTTGTGGGTGTCCAGTTTGCCTAAATGATCTCCAACCAGATCCTCCTCAACCAATAGACATTCTTCCTTTCTCCAGACTTTCTCTCATTCCTCCAGGGTCTGGGATTCCTGAGAGGTGGCTTTAGCAGTAAAGACCGAAGCAAAGAAGACATTTAGTAACTTCGCCTTCTCTCCATTACCAGGGCATTCACCTCATTCATCATTCCCTAGTCTTCCATTTATTACTGATGTATTTGAAGAACCCCTTCTTGATGTCTTTGATGTCCCAAGAAAGATTCAAATCCAAGTAGGCCTTAGCCTTCCTTATTGCATCTCTGACAGCGTACCTATATTCCTCAAGTAGTGAGTCCCTTTTTCCACATTCTGTAAACTTCCTTCTTCCATTTGAGTTTTTCTAGAAGCTCCTTGCTCATCCTTGCAGGTCTTCTGGCTCCTTTGTTTGATTTTTTACTCCTAGGGATTCATCAATCTTGAGCTTGAAGGAAGGAAGTGCTTGAATATTGACCAGCTCTCCCACATCCCCCTACTTTCTAGAGTCCTAGCACACAGGATTCTTCCAAAAACGTCTTTGAAGAGTCTAAAATTAGCTCACCTCAAATCCAGGGTTGTAATCCTTCTTACTGCCCTGCTTCTTCCACACAGGATCCTGAACTCCACCATCTTGTGGTCGCTGCACCCAAGGCTTCCCTCAGCTTTCACATCCCCAACCAGACCTGCTTTGTTTCTTAGTACAAGGTCCAGCAGCACACCTTTTCTCGTTGGCTTCGCTACTACCTATGTCATACCTATCTCAGAAAGTAATCATCCATGCTCTGCAGGAACCTGTTGGACTGTGTGTGCCCAGCTGTGTTGCCTTTCCATCAAATATTAGGATGGTTGAAGTCCCTTGTGTGGCAAAGAGCTAATATAGGTCATTTACATTGGGGTTAGACATGGCATAGTTCCTAATCCACAGAAGGTTATCCTTAATTAGAGAGTAACTGTGCTGTAAAGTTAGATTAGAATCCAGGATTAGAAAGCCTCCAAATATTAGCGGAGCATTGATTGATTTTTAGTGCAGTCTATTGGGCTGATTTTAAGAAGTTAATCCCAACCCAGACTCTAAAATCAGATGTACAGCACACAACTAGTTCCTCACACCACCGTGATAGTGAGAAAATCTGCACTTCTAAAACCCCTTGGGTAGGGATAGGTAGGGCAGACAAGGCCTTTACATTACCATTTTATCCCTGTATTAGACACAGTTAAGAATGCACATGAGTACTAGCATTAGAGCAGAGACACAGAGGCAACTACATTTGCTAAGGCAGTAAGGATCTGAGGAAAGCATTCAGCCATAAACCCAGATCTGAGTTTCTGCCACACCAACAATGTGTCTTTCAGTCACTTACTGGGAACACCCAGTACGTCAGCCTTTCACCAAGTACTTATTAAGGAGCCATTAATTACCATGCATCCAAGTGCTAGAGTATTTCAGTTCTCTCTGCTCAGATGCAAGTATTGTTGTTCTTGATAAACCAGAACTGTAGCTAATCCTTTGGCTTTATGCCTCACTGTATATTTATTTTGGGTGATATAATCCTACTGCACTGGATGTTTTATAAGAAACATGCTGTTAAAAGGACAATTGGAAACTTTTTGATTTGTTTGGACAACTGAAACTTGGCTGTCCCCCGTTGTGGCTTTTGCTGTACAAACACAGCAATTCCAAAGGAGAACAAAATTATTTCAACACAGGCACTTTTGTTTGCTGTCAAGATTTGCTTGAGAAATTAGGTCCAGTTCCAGTTCTGGTCCAGTTCCGCAGCACCCTTCAACCCACCTCTTTTCCCTTTCTGACTCTTCTACCACACCCTTTTCCAACCCAGAAAGGGTTTCTTTCACACGATCACAATTTCCTCTCTTCTGCTGCTGTTTCAGTTCTCCAGCTCCAACTGTGGGCACTGAGGCCAAACTGACTACCCAAGCTGACACAGTCTACAGCTTCTCAGGTGTCCTTAAACCATGCTCCTAGTTCCAGTAAAAATATGCCATGATTTATGCACATGGGCTCCAAGGCATGACTGCATCACCTGTGACAATTATGTCTCCATCATTGGAAGATATTTTCCAGCTTACATAAACATAAAAACTTTCAGACACATCTTATGAATGCCTAAGTTTAGAAAGCATTTCTCCCAGGCTAAGGTGAATGAACCTGACATTTTGTTTCTGGATTTCCAAGCAGAGATGCCTACTGTGGTGAACAGCTTTGCTATCTTAAGTAAGAATTCAGCAATTCAGACTCTAAATAACCATTCTGTCACTACAACTGCACTCAAACTAAACCTGGTAAAAGTTTAGCTTCAGAGCAGTACTGTTCTGAGGTGGTGGTGTTTTCAGTTGCTTTGTAAATAATAATGCTAGATTTACATGTTATATACACTATCTCCAGGAAACAGTACTTTTCTTTATATTATATGGCTGGCAAAGCAGGAATATACCTACAAAACACATGGGAAAGTAGGCATCAGGGACAAAACAAGCAAGTTAGATTTCAGATTTTTCTTCCCAACATTGACAAGAGAGAGAAACTCATACACTTCATTTCTCAGTGCTGTCTTCCTACATTGAAGGGTCAGGCTGTGCTCCTGATTTTATATAGTTCACAATGGATTTGTTTGCAAACACAATAAAACCTTATTGTTTCCCTCAAACAATATTGTCCTGAACTACAGAATGGCTCCTTCAAAAATAACCAAATCGACTGCTAGACACAGGTAAAGACTTAAGGAGATGGACAAAATGAACCAGTTCCTTTGTGCGGTCAACAGAACAGCTGCAATTACTGGTAAGAGGCCTTCCAAACAATTTCAATGCTTTATTTAAAAGAGACTCCATTACCAGACAGCTTAGAGACCTGGCTTCTCTTTCTTACCTGTCTCTGTGGGTTTAAGGATTGAGCCTTAAATCATCCTGCTAAAGCCACTGGCCTAGTTTTGGAATACTAGATCCCAGTTTATGACCTTTCTGCAGTCCTGCTATAAATAACCAGATGTATTCTAGGTGCATATTGCCTTTACCCTGGGGAAGAAAAGAGATGCAGGTACTTAAACCTAGAAAGCAGCATCACAGAAGTAGCAGCAGAAGGGACGAGGTCTTGACCTGTTTATCTCTTGTTCTGCTAGTACCAATACTCTCCCTCAAGCGTTTTACTTCTTCACATTTCAGACACATCTAACCTGATCTAGTTTTGGAAAAGAACAGAAAATTCAGTGATGAAACAACTTAATGTCCTGTGAGGCACACAGCTGGCTCCTCTACAGCCTGGACAGTTAAAGCAAAGTCTTTCCTTGAGGAAATGGACTAAGCTTTTATACATCTCCAGGTGGGATATACAGTCAAATACTGTAGTAATTAGATAGGGAAGGTCAGATGGAGAATCCATAAATATTTGGAGGTTTTTTGATTGATAAAATACATAAAAAATGCTTTTAGGACATGGCCCTCAAGAACAATGAATCCTCACAACCCAATCTACTGGCAGAGACCGTAACACTTGAAGTCATGGGGAAAGATCTTCTGTTACTCTATTATACTCTTTCTACCTAGAGGTATATAACCATGGTTCTCTTTATTCTCTTTTTCTTCCTAAACACCCCAAAAGGTAAAAGTAGCACTGATTTATGCATACTTATAAGACTAATGATTTATCAAGGAAGACATCAGAAAAAAAGCTTCCTCCAGTAGAACTCTTTGATCAGTTCCAGTAAGAATCTGTTCGATGATTGAAGTAGTTGCTTTCTCCACTAGTGACCTTCAACAGGACATATGATCAAAGGTTTTCTGACGTGTGAACTGGGGAAATACTTCTTGGCAAGAAAAGTTCTCTACTGCTCACTTAGTTCTGTGACTACCTTGATTATCTTAAACTTCAAATAAAGATCATAAATAGATGCAAGACGTAATAAAAAATGCAATCATTTAATTTGTAGGACTATTTTGATGTGCTTGTCATTTCAGCATAGCAAAACATTCATTTTATAAGAACCACTGGAAACTTGACTATAAGAGCTTTGCTCAATAACAGGGACAAGCAAATTTCTTTAGAACAATTTGTGAAGGTTCATCAATGTTTACACATGGAATTTGGAGCTAATCCAAGTCTCTATGATATACTTTGAAAATATCTTTGTGATCAGCAATGCTATTTCTGTTATTGCTTATTCATCACACTTTTTTCACCCCTCTGCTAATTTTTAATGGAATTCCAAGAGACAACACATCTTTACTCCATTTTTTTTATACTGCCAGTGTTACTTTCTGCTTCTAAGGAAACACAGTATAACTGAATCTAACCAACTATGGATATTTAATCTCATCTTCTTTCTGTAATTGAAATAGGTCAGTTTATGTTCACAAAATAGTTTTCAATAAACTGTAATATCTAAAATCATGGAAGGTCTTCACTTCAACTAAGTCTCCATTTTAGCAAATTGTCAAGTTCTTCAAGCTTCCTGTCTTTATAAACCAATTAAGCACAGATACATAGAACATATGCTCCATTTAGGTACACATCTTGGTTCTTTAATTCAGTCATGTTACAAAAAAACAAGCAAACTTTGCTGGTCATTGCTGCAGTAAGAATTTGTTTGTTTGCGATTCTTGAACACATATTGCAGAGAAAGTATTATCCAAGTAAATGAGTCATGCTGAAAACTCAGCATCAAAAATGTTGACTGTCCTTAAAATTAGATCTAGTATTTTAAAAATAATGTTAAAGGTTAATGTTTTAATTTTGGTAACATGGTGCGTTCCAAGATGCGTTAGGTGTTAGACCATTCAAAAGCATCCTTACCACCACCTCACGTCAGCCCTGTTCTTCAGACCACTTAGCGTATCCTCAAATGCTTCTACTGACTTGGGGTTCTTAGCAAACTTCAGGAGAAATACTTCCTGGAAGCAAGGAATTTAGGAGACTGTAAATACTTTACATAATTATCCTTTCTGCTGAGAGAGCTCTTAGCTTGTCTTGGTTTTACCACTGTTTGACTGACTTGAAGTGCTTTACCTTCATGCATCACATTGTTTCCTTTTACCAACTGTAAGAAATGAAGTAAACCTGAAAGATACCATGCAGCTGGAAAGGATGGTACACACATAGCACATACATTTTATCACCGCCAATTGTGCTTGCTCTTTCTGATCAGATTTTCATAGGCAATAACCAATACAGTTATTAATATGCATCTTGTATTGCTGTATGTGGCCAAATAACTATAATTGGCACAAATAATCTGCAGCACATGAAACAGTATTTGGACATGCATAATGCTCAGAAAATAGTTTTTGTAGGGTTAGGAGGAGGTAGCATTGGTACCCGTTACCTCTTCTAACTGCCTCTGCTGGCATCATCTCTGACTGCATTTGACACTTACCAGACTCTAGGCATCTTTACACTCTCCATGGGGGCCAACAGTTTTATGACTTGTTGTGACCAATTTTTGTTCAAATCATGGCTCAATTATAGTGCCTGAATGGCAGTTTTGCATCGGGAAGCCTTATAACTCAAGCAGCAGTAACAGTTTCTCTGAATTACTTCCAAAAGTCAGAGCTGCTAAAGAGCTAAGGAAATCACCCTTGGACAAGAACTTGCTAAGCATGAGAAATGTCCCATGGAGTAATTAGGTTAGCAATAGCATGAATTTCCCTGACACAGACTTCCTAGAAAATTTTCATGTCAGCATGGAAAAAATTTGGTAAAAATAATTAGATTATCTAAACATAGTAAGGTGGTGTTTATTACAGTTCTGTTGCTATTAACATGTTGGGCTTTTTCCATAGTTATATTGCTAACACAAGTATGCACTAGGCTTGAAATGCAATAATAAAGGTCACACTAAGTGCAGGGATATTAAGTGTACAGTATATAGAGAGCGCTGACCAGCACGTAACTGCATCACAACAGTTCGATGAGTCACCTCACTCCTAAAAATGCCCTGTTTTCAACATCACTAATGATATATACTCTATTTTTTACTTTGTGACTGGATTTGTCTTACTTAGAATATTGCTTTACCAAGTTGTCCTCTTATAGTAATATGTAAACCCCAGACTAGGATTCCATTGTACTGGAAGCTGGACAGAGCAAGGCCAATTACTGCCCCCAAGAAATCACATTTGGGTCATGGATGGCAGCTGCACTTGCAATATAAATATGGGACAAGCACAGAGAAACCCACTGATATCAGCACACACATGCCTAAGTCATCCCATACAGACTCCAGTTTCTGGTCTTCTCAGTGTCTAGATAGATCCGCAGCAGTAGCGAGCAGGCACAAAGGACTCTGACTGATATGAAGGCATGATGAGATAATGGCCTCAGCTCTTTATCTTCCCAAGTCACTCCATACAGACTCCAGTTTCTGGCCTTCTCAGCATTTAGAAGGATCAGCAGCATTCATGAGCAGGTACAGAGGGCTTTGACTGATATGAAAGCACGATGAGGTAAGTGCTCCAGCTCTTTATCTTGGCCCTAAACAGCCTACCACTATGCAGAGAGCCAGGCTTGCTCATAAAGTAGCAATGTAAGCCACTGCAGTTTACAGACAGCCTATGAAAATAAATCAGCACCAGTTTCAGTTTACTTGATTTGTGTCAAACTAACTTCCAACAAGTCCTGTATCAGTCTACGGTACCACAGGAACTCTGTGGTATGTCTTTTTTTATACATCAGAGACACAGTTCTAAGAAACACGAACACCTGCAGCCACTCACTTAGGATTTATCCAGATGATTGAAGTTCAGAGAGAACCCCTATTCCCAAGCCTTGTGCTTTTGCCAGGAGATAATACCAACAACAGCTTACTGCCTCTGCTTCTTCACTTTCCAGTACTCAGCTTGGAATTGTCACATTACTGCAGAGTTTTCAGAAAAGGCATACTACTGCAAAAACTTACAGGCAGAGAGTGAATGCTTCAAGTGTTTGACTTTACCCTTACCCATAAAATAAATCAGATATAAGCTGATGCCCTGGTGTGATTTGGTTTGTTTTTTTGTCATACGTTTGACCTATTTTTTTTTTTTTAAATCACCCTCCACAGATGGAGAATTTTCTGTCACATGTTTTATGAACATACGAGAAAATTTCTCAAAGAAAAGCTGTGGACTATTATGAATCTCCTACATGAAAGTAAGGTCCCTTTTGGAAGATTCCTTTGATCCAATATCTCTAGAGTTTCTTAAAAAGTACGAAGTTCCCATTCCATCAAACTTACAAGTAATTTTATTCTGCCATTTACCTCCTAAAACAGGACATGAAGAAAATCCCGGAACCCCTCAAGGTCAGCCTGCAGCCCTGCACTGCTTTAAGTATTCTAGCCATTTTTTGCATTAATTATTCAGCAAGGATGGTGCATTTAGCCCAGCTGTCACCATAAAATTTTGCCATAGAGAGAAGATTCTTGACTACTTCCCCAGCTGATCTAAGTCAGTATTATTAATCACAGTGAAGCTGTAAGAATTTATACTGCTGTAGATCAAATGTAGCTAGGGAGGCCACTGGAAGAGGGGAAGCATCTCATACTTTCTTCTCTAAGTAGCTCACCTGGACTGAAGGAATAAAACTGAATCCTCTTTATGATGCAGATCTGGGAAGGGGATTAATGTTTTGCAAAAGGTTACTAGCGTGTAATGTATTACAGTACATTAAAATTAGATACAATGGAGTCTGAGCGTGAGATGTTTGCTCTGTTGGTAACAGGCAAGCTGTGGTAGCTACCATTTATAGTACTACCTGAAGCCCATACCCCTTCCTTCTTAAGGTGTTCAGAGGAAGAGCAGCACATCACATTCATAGACTCATGTAATTGGTTAGAAAAGACTTTTGAGATCATCAAGTCCAAATGTACCTGTCCACTACTAAACTATGTCTCTGAGCACCTTGTCTACCTGTCTTTTAAATACCTCCAGGGATGGTGACTCACCATGGTGAATACATTTTTCCTGATGTCTAAACTGAACCTCTCCTGGTGAAACTTGAGGCTATTTCCTTTCATTCTATTGGGAAGAGACCAGCACCCACCTCGCTACAATCTCCTTTCAGGCAGTTGTAGACAGTGATAAGGTATTTTCTCAGCCTCCTTTTCTCTAGGCTAAACAACTCAGTTCCCTCAGCTGCCTCTCATAAGTCTTGCTCTCCAGCCCCTTCAGCAGCTTCATTGCCCTTCTCTGGACACACTCCAGTGCCTCAATGTCCTTCTTAGAGTAAGAGGCCCAAAACTGAGCACAGTATTTGAGGAGCAAGGGACAGCTCCAGTAGATCAGGTTCAGAACTTCACTCGGTAAAACTTAGTATGCACTCACTCTCATGAACAACTTTACACAAGGCTAAGTTCCAAATCCAAAGAAAAACAGGCAGTTAATTTTCTTAGTTTGCTTCCAATAGCCTTTAAAGAAACGAGCTAAGATCTCAGTGCCTTTAAGATGATGAGTATATAGCAAGACGCTTGTCTTTTTAAACCATATAATCTCTGTAGACCAGGCAAACAGTGGAATGATTCAATGGTTTCTACTCAGTTACTGCAAAACTAGAAGGCTCAGAGTATGCTTTTATCTTAAATGTCTGAGGAAAAATAATCCTCATGAGACTGCTACTGCCTTGCTAATGGAAATTGCTGGTCATTGAATAAAGGTTCCATTTCCAGCTGAGTCTCTGAAGTCTTTATTTTTAAAAATAAAATACTTTCTGGAGAGTGTAACTGCTACAGAGTAATTACATGAGAAGCCACAGGAAGATCCCTCTTATGATGAATTTCTCCAATCAGATTTTTTTAACAATGTACTTAAAAATAAAAATTTTAATACTAATCAAACTGTGAGTCGGCTACCTAACTAGCAAAACTACATGCTGAAGAATTCTATGGTTGATGTAAGCAGTTTCACATTAAAATAATCATGCATTTCCCTAAGTCTTCAGTACATGCTTACTAAAATATATTAGAAATTTCAGGAAGTGAATGTAAGTGAAGTAAGTACTTGTCTTCATTCACTGTCTAATTAAGTAGACACTATATTTGAAAAATTTGCTAACATTTTGGATGTGTTTTTCCTAGCTTTTTTTTTTCTTCCTGGATACTACATTTGACTGTTCAGCCTTTTTTCCTTTAGTGCATCTTTCTGGTACTATACAAAGGACAGAAAGAACACACCTTAAGCTCACAAATGCACCTCATATAAAAGTAGAGCTCAACCAGCAGAATAAATGTGGTGTTTAGTTTGCATCCTTTTACAGTTACAGTGCATGCCTAGTGACAAACATAGAACATACTGATCTTAAAAGTCTGACTCTATTTGCTTCTTCTTCTGGAATGTTAAAATATGAGATCACTAAATTACATTGTATTTGTCAATTTTTAAAGGAACTACTGCAACTCGAAGGACACCCTAACAATCTAAAGAGGAATGTAAGCAATGCAGCATTGTCAGATAGAGGTCTTTGTGATGCAGGGTCTATGAAATTGCTGCGGGAACCAGTCACACTCTCTGCCTTGCTACCAATCTCAGAAAATTTCCATCACTGAAGACACCATTAAAAACAAGCAGTGTTTAAATCAGTGTTTTTCCAATAAAATGATACTTAACTGAGATTTAAGCTTTCTGCAAGACCTTCCTCGTCAACTTTTCACTCAGGAAAAAATAAAGTGTTACAATAAAGGCAAGACATTCCATCATGACTTGTTAGACAGAACAGATGCGTTAAAATGTCCTGACTTATTTACAAAACACAAAATCCAAACTCCTGAATTTATTTTCCTTTTTTCCTTTCATTTGGAGTCATAAGAATTCAAAAAGCATTCCCAGTTTCATTGTCTTCCACAAATCATTTACCATTTGATAGAGACACAAGAGAACTCAGATGCTTTAGACAGTACCAAAAGCCACAACAAGTTTGTGAAAGGAACCTGTTGCCTTCTGGGAACACAAGTTCATCTAATTTCCCCTCCACTCCTTGCCAGTGAAATAAATATATTTCAAGCACAGAACAGAAAGCTCTTAACTCTCTTCTGTGGCTGGGCATGGTTATTATCACTACTGCAACAGACTGTTGTGAATAATCTTACTGTCCATTTAGACTAGGATACTACTGGTCTCTCCACATATTTGGGAAAAACAGTCCTTAATGAAGAGCTTTCATAAATAAAACAGGCAAAATTGCAGCATGGAAGAGAAATAGAATAGACTAGAATATTCCAGTTGGAATGGACCTACAACGATCATCTAGTCCACCTGTCTGACCAATTCAGGGCTGACTAAGTTAAGGGAAATGTCCAATTACCTCTTAAACACTGACAGGCTTGGAGCATCAACCACCTCTCCGGTATACCTATTCCAGTGTTTGACCACCCTCTCAGCAAATATCATCCTTGTTTCAGATCAAATAATTGGACACAAACAGATTAAGGGACAAATATGCAATGAAATTCAAGTGCCTGGTACTCATTAAACTCCAGTATGAGCTATGGCCTTGGCTTGCATACTTCAGGTCACACAGAATGTCAGAGTTAGGAGCTAAAGTCATGCTGTCCAAATCCTTCTGCAGAACATTAACCACACAGATTCATCCTTGTGTTTGTGTATATAACCTCAACAATTATTTCATTGCCACAAAAGGAGGATATAGGATGTGGGCTGAATCAATTCCATCCCTGAAGCATCCCAAATTCTCAACTAATATTATGTTTCTTAAGTGTGTAACTTCCTACCAGATCTAGAGCCATGACACTTCAGTGCCATAGATGCCTCACCTATCAGTGACAGGATTGCTCACCGCTTTAATTTCTTCCATCTATAGTCAGTCACAATCGTGCAGGATGTGCTCCTAAATGATGGCAATAGCAGTTACTGCCAGGAGAGTGTACGCATTGTCTTGTTGGCTTACCTTTGATTTCCAATTTGTATTCTCTGGTTATGTTTTAGGGCTTAATTTTGCAAAGAACACGGGTATAGAAGCAATCATTGTCCAAACCTACTAACAAATTCAAGCCTAAATGACTAATTAGGACCATGTGAGTTGGATTTGATCGATTACTATTTTTAAATCACTGAAAAGAAGGCTACAGCATGACAGTAAACTTTTAAAACACCTGAAGCTAGAGCTGAAATAATTGACAGAAACCTAGCCCATACTTTCTATATATCGCCATCAAGTGGATTTAAACATACTAATCCTGTAGCCTAAAACCTGAAAAAAAAGGCTGTTAAATACACATTTAATAAAAAGGGCTTTACAAAAAAGTTAAGTTTGGCGTCAGATTACCAAAGAAAAATAGGTCCAAGTGCCTGTGTTACTTGCAGAACAGAATGATACAAATGCTACCACTATCCTTTACCGGTAATAACAAGGCACTTCACAAAGAGTGCAGCTTAATTCTCACTCTTTGCAGATCTTATTTGCATGATCTGTTAGAACCCTGTTTCTGTTCATCTCTTCTTGCTTCAAATTTTTACTACTGTAGAGCTTACCATGACCCCTTTGCAAACATTTTGGGACTCTCCCCCTTCTCCAGATACACCTCACCCCTGCTCAGCTGGTGCAACAGTGTTCACCCCTATGGTATCAGCAGCAACTCATTTCTCTTTACACCTGGTATCTATTAAATGGTTCACTGCATAATGTGGGGAAAGAAAGTGAGGATTTTTTAGGGTGTCAATTGTTCGTATTTCCAGGAAAAATCAAATAGCACATAATGAAGGCTAGGCAAATAGGACATGATGGAGCTCCACTTTGGAAAGGCGTTTCGGGATCCTTAGCTGACTCCTAAATGGACATTAAATTATTTGCGTTATATAGTATTGTTCTCTGGATGGATATCTAAGACCCGGTTAAAAGTACTACTCCTATATTTTTCTCGAAGCTGGCATTTTTGCAGCAAGACTGTAGGTGGCAGTAGCTCTATAGTTATTTATTTTTCCTGGTTCCCTCTTGGAATTACTTTCAGCTGTTGGGGAAAAAAAAACCCACAACAACAAGAGGGAGGAAAAAATCTTTTTCTTTCTTGTGAAATAGGTGGTGGGAGGACAGTCAAAATAAAGAGAAGAAAGAAGATTCCCTCTCTGGTTGTCAAAATTCTAGGATGCAAAGATTTTATTTCCCCCTTTCCAGGACCTAGATCAGGCTACAGGTCTAAGAGAGTACAGTTAACACTCTTTGGGGCATGCTGCTATATTCCTCTTTCTCAGGGGAGGGAGATATGTTGTAATTTCTTCAGAACATAATTCATGGTTGGATTTTTAATAGCTACATGGGCTTATTTTGACGTCTAGAAGCAATACTGGACAGTTTTCCTTTAAGAGCATATCATTCTACTCCTTTTTTTATTAATACTGGATGAGTGGCAAGACCTAAAAAAGGCACATAAAAAAAAATCACTTAAAACCGTAATATTTAGTTTTCTGGCTTAAGATTCAATATTCAGGATGAAGACAGTGAGAAACCCAGATTAATGGTAAAACCTGGATAGTGCATGTTGCTGTGCAACTAGAAATAGCAAGGTTGATTCTCTGCTGAGTTGCCCAGATTTGGCCTGGTGCCAGAGGCTTGAAGCTAGTAAGACCAAACTAAACTAAATGAAATCCTTGCTAAATTACTTAATTAGCTCAAGACAGGTAAAGTGCAACCCAGCTATCACAGGCAATTAATAATTAATATATTTTTGTACATCTACTAATATGAAGAACATTATGGTTGGGATGTTGTGATATCACAGACAAGAATGTCACATTCAGGTAGGCTGTAAATCCTTATTTCATGTACCTCATCCAAATATGCCATGACTGCCTTTATCTACATGATAACATCTTTTATTCCTCCCCCTCCAAGTTACAGTTCACCAGATGAGCAGTGATATCTTGTTCTATTTTCCTTGCTTTACATGCATTCCCATACCTTGTTCAGTGAAACCTATTAGAATTTGGGCTGGAGGCAGTGCTGATTTGTCCGCGGCTCTTTTTGTTTTTTCTTCCTCCTTTCTGTTATTCATCCCTACAACAAATCAAAAACCAAATACTAACATTATATAGATAAAACCTCACAATCACCTTTTGAGTTGGTCCTCCCGTGCCAAGCAAAGGACACAGTCAAAGCAGACCAAGATTGAAAACTGGAGTCTAGATATATGTAGCTCTAATATTACAGCAGCAACTGCTTCCCTCCGTCCCCATCCCCCTCACTATAGTCTTGACTAAATATTTGTTGTTGCTGTTAAAGTTAGGCTTAGTATCAATGTCTTTTATGAAGACAACATTGATTTATTCTGCTAAGAATTGGAACTAAACTTTAGAGCAGGGTTTTAGGGACAGTCTTGCTGTTAAAACTAGTTTTATATTAAGACACAACAAAGAACAGGGCAGCAGACAAAATAACTTACCATAAAGAAAATAACAGCTTCCAATGCTGGATACTTATATCTGTACTGGAAAAGTGAAATGATGTGCATCACTATGAACCCACTCCTGCATTCAGCACCCTCATACCCAAAACCAAGACTACAGCATGTGAAGGGTAAAAATCCCTGGTTCTCTTCACCATTAGCACCAAGTTTTTCTATATGGATTATTGCTTACTGCACACGTTATGCAATTAATTATATAATTAATCCATTTGGCAGATTGCAGATCTCTCAAACGTACTGCATTTCATGTTTTGTAAGTAGCTAACTGTTACAGAGTAATTTTAGGTCTTTTAACAGCATTATGTTGGTTTGATAATAAATATCCATTTCAGATCAATGAAATTAGGTGAACTTACTTGGAAGAGCTATAAAGCAACAACTCTGCGGCCTCTATCATCTTCAAGTAAGAATTAAGAAGTCCCTCTGTATACAAAGGAAACACAGTGGTAGAACTCTGGATACAGCCCAGTTTGTGGCTGATGGATCACCTCCCATGGTGTCCAGCAAAGGAAATACCAAAATCTGATGGCTTCTGGCATATTGGTTTCGGTGGTGTGGAAGACTTTGGGCAGGTCCTCAGCTGAAGCAATTGGAGGACTAGGATCCTCAGGCACGGTGTGACATGCACTTGCTATAACCTCTCACATTTTACACAGCCACTTCTTGACAAACTTCAAACTTTCATTCTGATGTCATTTTCTCAGCTGGATATTGAAGCAAGTTCTGCAAATCTGACTGGCACTGCATGTAGCAATAAGCACATTTCAGAAAATGATGTATGGAGGTTCTGCTTTCTGATTTTCTACATCACAGCCTAAATTTGAATGCAGAACCTCCCTGTGTCACTGTTACCCATTTTACCACAAGAGTCAGTTCCTCTCTAGCATTTCTCAAAGCCTATCCGTAAAGCTGGAAACAAGACCCCCTGTCTTTGCCCCCAACAGACAACTCACATAATACAGTCTTTTCCAAACTCTCAAAGTCAGTTCTCTGTCTCAACAAGCAGACGATCACATCAGTCCGCATCACATTGGTCCCATTACCACCAAATATCCTGTAGGCTCTCTTAATTCAATTGCTCTACATGTTTTCCTGGCTGAGACTTTCCCTGGGCACAAGCTTACTGTGTTTGTCATCAGTGCTTTGCTTCTGGTGAATGCTGTTGATACACAGCCTAAAACCACTCACAAGGTACAGACAATCTCTTCTAGAAGCCAGGCTCACAATTTAACATTCTCTCCACAAAGTCTAGCCCTAAATGCCTTGGGAGCCTAAATACATCACTTCTCACAGAATCACAAAGTACACGACTTCTTGAAAAACAGAAAGGCTTTGAAAAAAATTTCTCATCACACTATGTTTTCTCCGAAAAAAAAAGAAGACATTTACAGCTCTTGAGGAAAAAAAAAAAAATGGAAAAAAAAGAGCACAGCCCCTAAAACTAAGCACCTTCACTCAGACTCGCCCTGTTAAGTGACACAGACAATCCACATGGAATGAAAATAAAAGATATTTTCTGTTACTACTGTCTTCCTGATAAACCATACACTGTAGCAGCTACAGAAAACTAGATTTTCAACTACTGTTAGTGCTATTCAAGGGCTCTGCCATAAGCCTTCTACAGGTGATAAGATCTTCATCAAGTGACTTGAGTTCCAATATGC
The DNA here is from genome assembly GCA_033556795.1 of Tapera naevia. Taxonomy (NCBI): domain Eukaryota; kingdom Metazoa; phylum Chordata; class Aves; order Cuculiformes; family Neomorphidae; genus Tapera; species Tapera naevia. Next base: position 6,410,345 of record JAUMJJ010000175.1, on the reverse strand, counting down.
CTTCACTTGTACCCTCCAGCAGATTGTTTCTTCTCTGTGTTAATCTATTTAATGCTTAGAAAGCTGCTATTTTAAGAGTAATTTCCTTAGCTCTGTGACTTTCTGTTTGTACTACAACTCTTTGGCATTTAGTTCCGCTGTGGAAAACCTTCACGCAGTGGCAAGCAGAGTACTGTACCCAGTTGTCTGCATGGGTTAGTGCTTAATGCGATGGATTAGATGGAAATCCAGTGGGGCTTTTTTGGTTTGTTCTGTGTCAAGTTTGCCTCCTTTCTTCTGCAGCCAAGACAGTCTACTGATAAGTATTGACTGCATTTACTCAGAACTTCCTCTCTAATTTTTCCCTCCAGTCTTCATTAAACAAGTGTATATTGATGTAGGAAGTCTGTCATGCTGCCTAGTTTTTTTTTAAATCCATTTCAATAAGTCTGGAGATTCCAGAGCTGCTGTTCACAACTCAGGAGAAGTCCTTCCCTAACAAATGTCTGACATGTGAATATTACACAATCTGGAGATTTTGGAGATTGTTCAAATTGTCAAATGCCTTTTCAGCTAGATGTTAAAAAACAGTATACACCTATTTCTTCTACAGATTTTGGGGAAGGACTCCATTTTGAGTGGTCTCCATTAACTAGATGTGAATTGTCGGTATGCACCACTCATTTTCTCCCACTGTGTCTGTTGTTTAATGTGCCTTTCAAGGATTTCCGTGCAAGCGTAAGGGGAGAAGATTTAAACTCAAAATCAACAGGAGCTTTCCTTTCTAGAAATAGCCAGTGAGAATCTGGCAAACTATTCTGTCAATTGCACATATTCTAAATAGAGTCTAGCTCAGGTCCTTATAGCAGTCTTGGCACAGAAGCACATGCAGAAGATAAAAGGAGTCAGAACTGAATTTTAATTTTTTTTCATGATGATATGGCTTTGATATATGCATTGAAAAGAGGCACTTTGCATCGCTATTAAGAGAACTTAATAACAAACATAATAAATCTAAATAGCTGTTTCTTCTGTTAAGGTGACGAAAAGAACCACTTGTGGTTGGTTTTGGCCCCTGGATAAAGAACGGTAACAGGTTTGGGCACGCACTGCATGTGATCAGGCTTCTCTACAGAAATCTCTGACCTGCTCTGCTAAAGATATGAATCACAGTCTGAGAAACACTGCTAGAATCCTCAGAAAAACATGAGGCTCATGAGAGTTTGAGGTGATGGTGTCCTCATTTGCAGTGCTACTTGATTATTTCATGACTTTACAGTATTTTATGACGAGTAAGGAGCCATGCAGATATTTCACATGGCGGGGTGGAAACAATGACTTCAGGAATATTTTTCTTCTAAAAAGGGTGAGGATGAGGAGAATTCTTCAGTTTCAGTAACATCAAAGGACTAATAAATGCCTGAGATGCAATAGTGCCTGACAGTTTCAGGTCATATTGGATGAAAGTTGGCAGGGGTGGACTTTTTATGAAGGTCATTGTGATAAAAGGCATCAAGAGTTTCATAGCTCAGTAGTCCAGTTTCCAGGTTTATCTCCTTGCTCTGCATTTCTCTTTCAACTTGTACTGTTCATGTGCACAGCATCTTCTAGACAGAGAATCATTAGCTCCATTCAGGAAGCCAATATTTTTCAGCTAGAGATGTGACTTTGTCACATAAAATATTGATAAAGTGTGGAAGATGAGTCATAAATATTTTGATTAAATCTGGCCCTGTCTGTTCCAGTTTCAAGTTTATTCAAGACTGTTTCAAGGTTCTAAAAGGTACAAGGTAATTAAACTCTTTGCAGATCAGGAGACTGACTTGTAAGAACTTTTCAGTTTTAATGCTTCACACTACAGGTTTTTTCATACAAGCAGGAGAAAAAAATATATATACATATATCACACTATTACATGCCAGTGGAGGACCAAAAAAAGAAAAACTGTTTTGATATCTGAGTCAGCAAAACCAGGATTTGGAGATTTGCTTGCAAAATGGAAAATAATTTAAGAGTTACAGGCAATACAGCCACTACCTTTAATTTAACTCTTCCCATTCTTTCTCCAGCCTCTAACATAAACATTCATGATTCCTCTTCTCTGAAGTTACACAGGAGGTCTACACAGAGAACCCATATTCTGAGACTTTTGTTGTAATCAGAAGTTCGTGTTTATGTTATGAATGGGGCTGATTATATGACTAGTATTAATAACCTATTGATGAGAATTTCTTAGAAAGAAATTTTTTTCAGTTTATAACTTTACGAAAAATTCTTTCTTTTGTATCTGTATCAAGCTGAGTTGCTAGGATGGAACTGCTCTAGAGAACTTCATGTTAAAGAGACTGCTTTCCATAGCAATTCCATGAATTTCCTAGCAAAAGCCATGAGGATTATGATAAACAAGCAGGTAACTGCTGGAAGAGACAGGATTATATCCTTAATCCTGACCAGGTAGGCTGTAATGTCTCCTCTTCTGTGCCAGAATTCGTGCGTGATGCCAGTCACATCACTTAAACCAAACTTTTCACAGGTAGTCAGTGTTCCTCATTTTCTAGGTATTTGACTTCGATGGTGAAGCCTGATTGCAGAAGTACTAAAAACACATCTGCAGCTGAAGTCAATGGGGGCGTGCAAATGTTTTGAAAATAGCAAGTACTATACCAGTGTGTCCAACTTTTCTGGTCAGGCAGGTCCTGTAGTATCATCAAATGACAGATAAGTTTCTTCTAATGGCACAACCACCTCCTCCAGATATTGTCATGAGATGGAGCAAGACACGTTGGGCTCTGAGATTGGCACACATAGATTATACGTATGGGCATATTCATCTATCTAGTGATAAGAAATATAGGGAAAATAAGACTCAGTGTTTCAGATTCATCATAACATTAATATTTTCTATCTTAATTTCTGTGGGCTTTTGTTCTGTATCCTTAGAAAAAGAACAGCATTTTTGTCAGAACTACACCATTCTACCCTCTCTAGACCATTGTCAAAACTCCAACAGACTCAGCTGGACGTATCCAGAGGCATGCATAAAGTCATATGACACCCACCTTACCTTCTTGCAGACCAATAAACAGCTTGCAAAAGTAAGTCTTGCTTCAAGAAAATACTTGAACGATTTTGCAGATGCTGCCCAGTCTTACTATTTACAGCCACGTGAACCCACTGTCAGAACACTTTCCAAGTCTGCAGAGAAGGCAGAGATCCTCCCTCAGCTGCCAGCCCTACACCCAGGTAGGTCAACAAGAGTTTGCTGTTGATCTGAATACAAGCAGCACTGAGTTCTCACCATGCTATCTAAGGGAGTGTCTTTGGGTGCAGCCAACTGTTGGCAGCACAATGTTTAAAGCTGGGAAGAGCTGTTGTAAATACACCTAAGGGCTTAAACAGTAGTCTCATATTCCTATTTGGATGTCTAGGTAAACAGCAACATTTGAAGAATTTGCAATTCCTTTTCCCTGCCCTCAAGAGAGAAAAAGTCACATGCACTTTCAAGTCAGGTCTCAGAGACCCCGAGCCTGTACAAATACTCATACCTAATGTGTTACACCACTGTGTGGGGATTCTTAGCCTTGAAGGCAAAGCAAGCCATGTAAGCACAATAGCACGCAAGACAATGTGCTTTGGAACAGCAACACAATTGCATGGTCATACCAGTTCTGCCCTTGGTGCTAGGATGTTTATTTATAGCATAAAAGCCTCTGCATTATGCTCTTACGCAGCGCAGAGAAAGAATAAAAGACTGTCCCATTACCACTCAGGCTTCAGCTTTGAATCAGTAAATCAAGAGGGGAACTGAGAAAGAAACTAGAATAAGGAGAACACTCTGCTTCCTCCACTACTATCACTCATTGCTTTTCTTGTGTAGATTAAAAAATAGACTGAGGTCCCCCCTCTACTGAAACCATGTTTTGTCACAGGGCTTTTTCTTGTTATAGCATACTCTCTTGCTTTTCATCAGCCCGTTGCATCTTACTACAACCTTAGATGGCACCTGTACTGTTTCCAATGTTGCAGCTTTAACTACAGAATACTTTCCCCAAAAAAAATTTATAGCCCTCACAGCTCTGGAGCAAAGAGAGAACATAAGTTTTTATGAAACCATGAGACAACTTTCCTTTCCTACTGCCCTCCAATATTCTTTTATTATCTTGTATTTTTAAAAGACCTGATCCATTCAGTAGTGATTTGTCTTAGCTCACCATTCACTGTTGTTAACCCCCCATCATTACAAAATTACAAATTCCCCTAAATCCACAGGATTTGCCTAAAGAGGATCACATCAATTTAAAAGATACCTTTAGAACGTTGATGCTTTTGGGTTCTTAAATGTAAGTTTTACACTTTCATCAAAACTTGAGAGAAAACTAGCCGTATATCCAGAAATTCCAGGACTGAAATTTTAAGAAGATCACAAATTATGGTAAAAGCATAAAACTTACAACAGAAACAGTTCAGGAAATAAGTCCTTCTACCAACAGCTGACCAGAAGACTTAAATGAATCACTGTGTGAGCTCAGACAGCAATGAGAGTGCCACTTTGTGCTTCCTTAATCTGTTCTGCATTATATATTTAGAAGTTGAAAACTCTGTGACAGAGGAAATATCTTCCCTATGTATTTGTACAATGCTTAGCTGTCTGGAACTTCTTTCTTTTCCTGGGAGCTTAAAGTTTGCTACAGCATAAAATGGCAGCAATACAAAGTCAATTTAGCTAAATTCTGTTTCTCTAGAGAGTTAACATTTGTTCTTTTCAGTGACACAAAATAACCTCATAAATTGAACTGATAATATATTTAATGCAAGTGACTATTAACAAAACAAAGTGCCAATGTCAACAAGAATCAAACAGCTGTTCCAGTTTGCATTAGCTAACTGGGTGAAACATTGCTGAGGCTCTGAAGCTGCAGTTGTGTAATGGGAAGAACTCCTGTCTTGTCGGAAAAAAAGGGCCCCTGAACTGGGTTCTGATAGGTATAATCAGATAAAAGTTAGAAGTACATATCTTTCAGATATGAAAACTATGAAGAGAAAGCGACCCACACATGTAGGAAATACTGAACATAGTGCAGTCTTAGCCATAACACAGGCAGGGTAGGTGGAAGAGAAGGGAGCGAATGCGGTGTACTGGTAAGAGCCTGCTGTCACTGAACTCAAACGGCAGAATCCCACACCTCTGCCTTTCAGCATCTGGCCCTGGTGTTAAGTAGCTGAGCAACCGAAGAGTGAATGACTCACGATCTGTACTGGGTCCAGATTCCAAAGAACTGACTGGCAGATAATTAGATTTATTACCAGAAAGCACATCTCTGAACTGTGACTCTACTTGCTGTGGCAATTTGCTTTTGGCTCTAAGGTATATGTCCTTCACATTGTTACACCGCTACGCATCACTAATGGTCCCATAAATAGTTTCTGTAAGCATAACAGAAACATTTATATCTGAGAATACACATACATACTGTTGTACAGTATTACATGGCTCAGCCTCTTAAACCTGGACTGGTAAGTAGGACTATCCCAGGCAACTCTTCGAGAGCAGCCTGTATCTTTTGCACAAAGAAGCTAATCAACTTATGGCTTCTCACCCTGCTCTGGATAACTCTTCACTGGGAGCATCCTCCTTGCAGCAAGCTCACATGGAATATGTAAGCCAACATTTTCAATGTAACTGAGAGGCTTGCTGTGAAGTGTTCCTTGCTATCTGCCAGCATAAAAGAAATGAAGGAGGCCTGGCATTACCCAGTCAAATTGAGGAGAGGTTAGGCTAACATTCAAAAAACGTTATACGTTAAATTGCTTTCTCTGCTTGGTTCTTTCCATCACTTTAGGTAAGTGATACCCTATACTGTATCATAGGTGTAAGATTAAATGTTAAGCTGTCATAGATGAAAACAAAGCAGATAATGTCAGAGCTAAAGTTGTTATTGTAATACCTAATGTGAGTGTTTCTGCCTAGATTTATTTTCTAAATTAATTTGTAGGCTTATGGAAGAAGAGATAAAAGTAGACTCATAGCTGTGTCTATCAGCAAGAAAACTATAGGAACTCTGGAAGAGAAAATTTATAAAAGGCAATCTGATAAACTCCCTCCCACTCATTCAGATATCCCTATTTGCAGTGTAGGACTGAGTTAGCCCGTTAAATTATTTACTTCCATCTGTATCCTATGCACAATAGCCAGCTATCACACAGAAATACAGATTCACTCACACTCCTGTTCAGATTAGCTTTTATCTTTAGTAATGCCCTATTCAAGGTTTCATGATCACTTCTCTACTTTTTTATAATTCTTTAATCTTACTTTTCTTGTTTACTTCTATCTCTCTCCAAAGGTTACCCTTTCTTTATTAATGATACACATCAGCTGTGTCTACTACCTCATGGTGCTCTTATTTACATCTACTGAATCTATTTTCCCCCTCCAACAGTTATTAACTATCAAAATCTTCTCCGGCTTCAGCTCTGGCACTTTTACCCAAACCACTAGAAATGTAGCCTTTTAGCATAGTTACAGGTCTGAACCACTTCAAAGGTAACATGAGATCCCAGATCTGATTTGCTGTTCTGAAGTAAGCAACCTGTGTAACTACAGGAGACACCACATTGTTCGGAGTTCTGCAGGGTGTTACTGTGTCCATTTAAGAGCTGGTGAAATACATAATGAATCGAGCCCAGGTCATCATGCACCAGAAAAGAGTGATGACAGAAAGTACTTCTCATGGATGCTGTAATGTGGGGATTCAACAACATGGTTGACCTTTAGACCCTGCTCTAGCTACAGGTCAAACTGCTTAGCTTTACACACTTTCGCTATTTAAAGGTTATTTTATACAGTTTCTGTTGTTTACTTCATTAGAACTCAAGATATATTCTGTCTCAGAATTATGGCACTGTCTTAAAAATACAATTTTTTTTATTGTCTTCTTATGTTCCTGGTGGATTCAAGTTATAGGAGACAACAACAACACCAACAGCAAGTGTTGTCTAAACATTGACAACATCTAAGACGTGTGTGTACGTGTGTGTAACATGTATGTAAGACAATCACTGGCTGCCGTTCAATGCAAATTAGGTTTTAAGTTAGAACTTCTGGATCATAAAGAAATAACATATTAGCCAGAAAGAGACTGGGACAGCGTGGCCTAGCAGGCCAATGAAGATAGGTAACTGAAAGTTTCAGGAGGAAGTATCTCTCAGGAGCTATTTTAGACTTTCCCTTGTCTCTTCCTGTTCTAGTATCAAAGCTACTAGGTCAAAGGGAATGAAACGATCCTCTCCCAATTCCAAAAAATACTTCAAAAAACAGGCAAAAAATAAAGTAGAAAGCTTCAATTATTTTTTTTTCCTAATTGGGGCATACCAATTTAAGTGAAGAATGATTATTTCAAAAATCTCTGCCAGTCTTACATGTTTATCAGTTTTCAGATACCCCTGGAGAAATAAAGTTTAATTCTCAGAAATAACACTTTGTTCCTGATGAGAAACTGTATTGGTTCCAGGATTAAAAAGTACTGAGGCCAAAGATCTCTGAGCTTTGAAAGGGATCAGTACACCCAAAGCAAGCCTACCAGAGAACAGATGCAGCTCCTAAATTGCATTTACATATCAAGTAACTTAAACATACACAACCTTACTAAGGTGAGGCAGCCTTACCTCAAATACAACTCCCCAGCTACCAGAGACTGTAAGATGGCTAGAGATGTTTCATAATGTCTCACTCAGCTCAGCAATATAAGCATTTGCTCTTTTAGTTTCAGCTTTAACCACCTGCTCTACATTTGCAAGCTGATATTATCCAGGTATTGGAATATTCTGATGGTAATAGTGCAAACCTGTATTGTCCAGGAAAGAGGTACCACCTTGCCACTGCAAACAACTCACACCTCAGTCTGTATTAACTGCCTAATTTCCCTAGTGGTTGGAAACAGGATTATAGAAATAATTGCTTATTTGGCTCTCCAGGTGAGAATCCTGTGTTTTAAAGCAGTTCATTTATTGAGTGTCCTCTGAAGATAACTTCACCAAACTGTGGGCCAACAGCCTGGTACCATTGTGGGTTTCAGTAGAAATAACATTTCTGTTATGATGTTAAGTTAAAAGAAAGACAAATTTATGTTTTAAATATAATTGAGAAGAGAAGAGGATTTTCTTTTAAAATCTACATGTTTGTGGAAGCTGATTAGGATTTCACAGGGAAAGCCAAGTCTGAATACTTGATAATATATCCTTTTAAAATAAATCCATCAGGTGAGTCTGCTTAAGTTTTGGAACTTTTCTACCTTGTCTGATTTCCTGGTACATGTTCATACAGGTTTTGCCCTGGGAGCGTGCCTTTGACTAGCTGTGACATGGCACCTTTCCTTTCAAATGAATCTTATTTTGAAGCACTTCTCTTATTTTAAATTCACCAAGACTTCCTTCTTAAAGGGCTTTTGGGCCCAATTCACTCCTTGATTGCTCTGCTTACTTCAATGCACTTGATTTCACAGAAAAGTTTAATATTGGGTCCTGGGTGCACAGAAACTATCCCCATTTAATAAGGAAAACCATGTTTTACTCTGAAATGCTGAGTCATTCTCAACTCCTAATTTAGATTGGGAAGAGAATGAGGAAATGCATTTTTAGAACCACATTGCAGAGCATAAGTAGCAATTTAAATAAAGGAAATTACTCTCTTCGTACGTATGAATGTGTAACCTGTATAAGATTTCAGTTCTCTTATCAAGAGACAGAAAATACTTTGCATTTCCAAACTATCTTTCAAAGTCTCAGCACTAATTGTAAATGAGTTTGTCCGAACCCAGATATGGGGCACGAAGTGTAACATCTGAATTTGCTTCCTTAGCAGGAATGAAATCCATCACCATCTGGATAGACTGAAAGAGTTCAGCAGCATAGTCTCCCTCTGACATGACTCTCTATCTTAAAGGCTGCAGTAGCTCTCTGGTAAAAATACCATTTTCCTCTTGTCCCAGTCAACAGGTGCCTTATAATTTGACCCTGTTTCTTTTTACTCCATTTTTGCTCCCTGCTTCAATACAAGAAACAATAGTTGCATCATTCGGTTACAAGGGTTTTTCTAATCCTTTTTATAAATTATGTTTTTTGTTACTCTCCTTCAACCCAGAGATAAATACTTAGTGAAGTTCCACCTCATGCAGCCTTAGCATAACAAAATCCCCCACAGGTGCTTTTCAGGTGGGCTGCTGAATCTCTGGGCTAACACACAGGATACGAGCCACGCTGGCTGCTGACTTGAGATGCTCCTCATCCTTAACAAACCAGACATTTGAGACTCAACATAAAGATGTTTGAACTTAAATGTTTCACATAATATTTGCAGCAATTAAATATGACACTAGCTGACTTTCTTCAGCCTTGGTAGATGTGCCTGGGAGACTTGATCACTGTACTAACTTGGGTGTCAGCATTAAGAAGACAAGCATATTGTTGATAGCCATCACTACTCAACCTGGGAGTCGGCTTTGCCAGACGCTGCATAGATCCATAGAAAAATGGTGCTGTGTAGCCTGTACTTTCTGCTCAGTGCTGTGTTCAGACATCAGGTGGCAGTCAACTAGTAAACCTCACTTTACAGTAAAGTGCCCATGAAAGGCAGCCAACAGCCAGGTGCTGTGTCAGTGGGTTTGAATCCACTATTCACGCAGCCTCTCTTCCCTTCAAAACTTCTTGGAGGTCAACTACAAGAAAATGTCAAAAGCCCCGAGGTTGGGCCTGGCTCCACAGCAGCAGCAAGGACGTGGGCCAAGCAATGTGAGCAACGGCAGGATTATTCCTGCATCGGTAGCAATTCCATCAGGATGAAAAGGCTCACGTATTCATGCGGCTTCCTCCAGCCTGTGATTTCACAGAATCACTTCGTTGGAAAAGGCCTTTGAGATCATCGAGTCCAACTGTACCCGTCCACTACTAAACCATATACTAAACCATATCCCTGAGCACTTAATCAACCTGCCTTTTAAACACCTCCAAGGGATGGTGACTCAGCCACCTCCCTGGGCAGCTGTGCCAGTGCCTGACAGGCCTTTCAGTGAAGAAAATTTTCCTAATACCTAACCTGAACCTCCCCTGGTGAAACTTGAGGCCATTTCCTCTCCTCTGGGAGAGTCCCTTACCTGTCACTTAGGAGGAGACAAACACCCACCTCGCTACAGCCTCCTTGCAGGCAGTTGTAGACAGTGATGAGGTCTCCCCTCAGCCTCCTCTCTCTAACCTAAACAACCCCAGTCCCTCAGCTGCTCCTCACAGGACTTGTTCTCCAGCCCCTTCACCAGCCTTGTTGCCCTTCTCTGGACACGCTCCAGCGTCTCAATGTCCCTCTTGCAGTGAGGGGCCCAGAACTGAACACAGGATTCCAGGGGTGGCCTTAGCAGCAGAGCACGGGGGCACAATCGCTGCGCTGCCCCTGGTGGCCGCGCCGTTTCTGAACCGCTGCGCGTTTCGCCGCCGGCTGCCCGGCGCTCCCCTCGCTTCCCGGGGCCTCGGCTTCCCCGAGCCGGGGGGCGGTGCTGACCGGGGGCTCCCAGCTCGGAGCCGAGTCCGCTCCCCTCCTCCCGCGCGCTCGCGTCCCGCCCCTCCCCTCCATTTGCTCCGCCGGAGCGTCAGCGGGAATTTCCAGCCAGGAAGCGCGGCGGCCGCGGGGCAGGGGTGGGCGGGGGCCGCGCGGGCCGGTGCCGCTCGGCTGCCCTCGCCAGCGGCGGGAAGGTCCGCGCGGGAGTCGCGCCGGGAGCGTGGCGGGACGCTGAGCCACCCGCCCGCGGCAGGCGACGGCGAAGAGGCACCGCCAGCCCTGCCCCGCACCAGGTGAGCCCTCGGCAGCCTCTGACCCGCCCTTCGCTGCCTTCTTTCCCTCTGCCTTTCCCTCCGCGCCCGCTTTGGCTGCCCTTCCTGCATCCCGCGGGGAGCGAGGGCGGCCGTGCCCGGCTCGGGCTGGGCCGGGCCGGACAGGCGAGAGGGAACGGCGAAGGTTTCCCGGGCCAGCCCCACGCGTGGCAACAGCCGGTCCGGGAGCGGTCGCCGCGGGACTTGCCTGCGCTCGCCCAGCGAGGGGGGGGCTTGCGGGGGGGGGCGCCCCCTTCCTCCTGGTGCGGGGGCGCTGGAAAGGCCGACGGCCGCATCGCTTTCCTTTCGTTTGCGGGGTTGGGACGCGGCGCTCCGATAGCGCGCGAACCGCTTCTGTGATTTGAGATTTTAAAGCACCGCAGTAGTGTTTTTGCTGCTGTATTATGGGGGTCTTCATTATAGGGGTGTCTGGGAGGGGCTGGCAAATGATGCGACAACGTTTGCCCGCCCGTCTCCTGCTGCCCGCGTAGTGGGTGCGGGTAGGCAGAGGGGGTGCTGGTTTTTAAGCTTTCGGTTTCGAAGGTGCCAGGCCGGCGTTGCGGGCGCCGAAGCAGCAGCCGCTTCCCCTGCAGGCGCCGGTGTGGCACGGGCAGCCCCGCGCCCCGGCCTCGCCTGGTGCGTGCGGCGCTGCCCGGGGTCACAGTGGGGACAGGAGCGCCGCACAAAGGTAGCGGGCGGAGAGGTTTTTAAAGGCAGTTTAGTGGTAAGTGATCAAACTGGAATGTTCTTACCGTGACAAGGCGAGACTGATGTTCTGTTACACTTGACTTTAAAAATAGGAATACTCAACTCTTTATCATGACAGTTGTTTTTGTTTACCTGTTGATGCTTTCTACTTTGATGATAACTTTGATAAAGAAGCATTATTGACTTATTTTATGTGAACATAATATAGAGTATTATTTCTGAACTGTAGTACAGATGAGGTATGTGTTATTTGGCCATTATCATAATGCAGCCCTCTACTGTGTAACTTCATTCAAATAAGTAAATATCAGTGTCTGTAAGCATTTGCAGGATAAGGCTTTACAGGCAAGGGATCATCTGCTGCATTTCATCTTCCTATTTTAAAATGCTCAAAATCTTTGCTAAAGATTAACATTTTAAAGGAAATAGGAGGGTTTTTTTTAAATGGCTTTAAAGTACCGATGATATTTGACGTTTTGATCTTCAGAACTCCAATTTTCATTTATAATATTCACAGAGAAAAGTAATACTAAGTGGATGAATTCTCTACTGTATCACCTTGAACCTGACGTTACTGTAAGGTGTAAGACCACCCATCCAGAGTCTCTGTACTATAAGTATTAGCTTCTGAAATAGTATTTCAGTTAAAGTATTTTATTTCTTTCAAAAGAGCTGCCAGTCTAGGAAAGCATTAACCTAGGCGTCATGCTAAGGCGTCATGCTTCCTCTGCAGTGTTTTGTAACCTACAGAAATGACTACGGCTTAATTGAGAAAATGAAAGAGGAAGAAGCAGCCTGTAACTATCCAGAGGCAGATCCTCTGTTCTGTAAACTTCTCTGGCTCAATAATTTAACTGACAGTTATGCTGAGATGTTACTGCCAGGATCTGCCAGAGTGTGGAGATTTCATGGAAATTCAGTGCTGAAATAAAGTGTAACATCTAATCTGGAGTCTTAAACAGAAGGGAAAAAGGCCTTTCTCTTTCCACCCTTTTTTAAAGTTGTTGGTGGAGTCATCAAAAATTAAATTATCTTCTCATTCAACTCATTCAAGTAATGAATACACTTTGAGTAGAGTTAAAGTTGTAAGACTAAGAATAGCTTTGTTTCACTTTGTGTCATGTTGTGTGTTTTTAAAAAATATTTATTAGCAGATAAACTTCATACCTGTAGTTGCTTGATTTAGTCAGCGCCTCGGTTATGTTTTTGTAGTACATATTTGGAAATCAGAATGGTTTGCTGGAAAAAAGTATGCTGGGAGAGGGTAGAGGCTTGAAAGCAGACAGCAATACCTCATTTATATGCCCATTCTAAAATTTCCTGCTTCATTTATTGAAAAAAAGTAATTTGTTTCTCAGTTACTTTGTGTTTGACTTCTAAATAAATTTCAAACATCAATTTAAATTTACTTTTCTCATTGAGGTGGCATTTTGTGAATCCAGCAGTGGATACTTACAAATAAATATCACTGACGCAAATTGACTAGTTAATAGATTTTTGAGGTTTTGTGAAAATAATACTCCTCCTTTTCATCTTTGCCTATTCCAAAATCTTCCCATGCCACTGTCTTAAGGATACATGCAAACTCCAGAAAGAAGTGCCATTAGGAATTCATGTTATCATGCTGATCATTTCTGAATCTGGAAGGATGGGAACAAAGTTTGAAGGCCTGTAACTCTTTATTATCAAGGATGCTCTATGCTGACTTGAAAGTTCAAGTCTGCCTCAATAGTTACATGCAGCAAAGCAAATGTTGTTTTGAAGCTTCAGTGAATGACGCTATTTTTTTTTTACAAATTTACAGCTGGCTTTTTGATGTAGCTACTGCTGAGAAAATGCTGCAGTCTTTGGAGATTCTCTTTCATAGATCGCTTAAAAATCTGCTTGCTCAAATCCTCTCACCATTTGGTGCTGTAATGTTTGCCAGCTCTAAATTCAGAAGTATTAATCTCCCAACATGTTCATAGCTTTTCTGTCGTTCTCAGATACAGAAGAACACAGAGAATGTTTCGAGCAAATAATGAAAAAGAAACTCCTGGTCTTCGTCACTTGTAGCTCTGACATACGTTATTTTAAAAGTGGAAGTTGGAATTTGTCCTTTAGATAAGCTGTGAGCCTTTTATGAAGTTTTATATCGATAAAATCATAATTACAGTTGTCTTTAACTGTGCCCTTAGGTCAGTCAGGCACTAAGTTTGCATCTAATTTTAAGCATAGAAATAATTCAGTGAGTCCTTTCCTTTAAACGCATATATTTTTGCTGAAGCACTATTGACAGTTTTGAAGTAGGGCTTTAAAGATGTCTGAAATTATTCTAGTAACAAGGTAAAAAACCCTTTGGCTCGGGCTTAGGTGGAGCTGACAGACCACGTGTGGGGAGGAAGCTACATGGCTAGTACTAGCGCTTCCCCTCCTCCCCCCTTCAAGTTTTATGTCCTTTTGAATAACAGTACCAGATCTGTTTTTTGTCTTCATTTTAAATGCAGAATTAGCTAAACTAAAATATTCTGCATTTCACTGCATCCACCAAAGCAAACTGTACCAGTATCAACAGCTCAAGAGCAAAGTAGGTCTGCGTTGTGTGGTGTTGCTTTTTAAATTTGGGGCTTTTTTTTTGTTTCTTTTACAGATCATAATTCCATCTGTTTAAACATTTACGGTTAGATTTTAACACATAAATGAAGTGAGAACAAAGTAAGCAGATGTGTTGATTAGTCTCATTAGTTTAGTCTAAGTGTTTTTTGTTGTATTTGTAGAAAATTGAGCCTGCAGGAGTTTTACTATTCATTTAAAAACAAAGCACCTTAGTAACCACTTTGCACCTGTAGATTTGAAATCTAGGTTGTAACTGTAATAGTGCTGGACTCAGTTCTACTTGTTTGGGTCTACATACTGGTGTTATTTCTGTCGTGTTACATTTTCAGTTGCTATTGGAAACCAAAGGACACTGAGAATCCCTTAGCTCACTTCTGTGATTGCAGTGGGAACAGCCTTTACCTTTTACTGAGTCCTCTTCTGCCACCTGTGTTTGTCAAATGAGGGACTGTCTTCAGTAAGAGTACAGAACCTATGTGAAATTACCTGGTTATACAGCAAACCTTATGTGAACTGTGACTTCTGAAATCCTAAGTTTGCTAGTTATTTGGCTTCTTGGAAATGCTGTTCTTTTCCGCCCCCTTCCCCCCACAGAGGAAAAGATTAGCTGTTTAATAGTGATGATTCATTACATGTCAGGGTTACAAAATGGGTATGTGTGGCTTTTTAAGTTAAAAATTTGACTTTCGTGACCAACTTTATACGAACTAGAACTATTTCTGAAGAACGTTCAGTGATTCTTCTGAATCTGTAGGAAAAAGTAACAGCATTTAGAAATTATATTCAGGTTAGTCCAAGTAGTATTACCACCCCATGTGGCTAACTAGGGTTATTTGCTGTGTTGCTCAGTATTTTTAAATATACTTAGCATTAAACATATACCAGAGCATGTTTGCTATATCTTT
Source organism: Tapera naevia (assembly GCA_033556795.1). Lineage (NCBI taxonomy): Eukaryota > Metazoa > Chordata > Aves > Cuculiformes > Neomorphidae > Tapera > Tapera naevia. Next base: position 6,395,304 of record JAUMJJ010000175.1, on the reverse strand, counting down.
TAATATTGTGTATTCCTTTGGTTTAAGTTGCTTTGAATGTATTTTAACAAAACTGTTCTAAGTTTATTCTAACAGTATCCTGGAAAAGCAGTCTATATGTTTATGTCAGCTTAGGATTTCCTCTTGTCATATTAGTTCACTTTTTTGACATTTGAGAGGGGAATAAAACACACAAAATTCTGTTTGTAAAGACACTTAATAAAGCAACCATTTGGGTAGTCCAGTTACTTTTTGCCAAGTGAATTTAGTCATGCTATGAATTTTTCTTCAAATTTAGTAGTTGTGTGGTGTAATGAATTTGAGTCTAGATTTCCTAGAGTAATTCTGCACACAACAATTGCGATTCAGAACATCACACTTTGGAAGTCTCTTTAATAGTGTGATTGATTTAATTTCCTAAATTTTGTAGTTTTTATAAATTGTTGTCCAATAATGCGTCTGCTCATGACTGAAAAACATTTGAAAATTTTAACTTAAACAGTTGTTTAATTTTAAAAGTACACAGCCAGATCTCCTAGGTCCCACCCAACAGGAAATAATAAGCAGACTTAATTAAGAACAAGAGGAGGAAATTTGTGTTGTTACATTAGAAAAACAAACAATGTCATGCCAGGTTATGCAGTGTTACTGCAGCTGCAGCAGTCTACAGATGAGAAAAAGTCTGCAGAGAAAAGTAGTATCTTTGATAAAAATGCCTCCCTGAACAAACCTTTTCTCACTTGTATACTGAAAAATTATACTCAAATCTTTATTCGGAGATTACACGTCTTTGTAGCAGCTGAAGGAAAGGGGAAAAAAATGTAACTTCTGTATACTGCTTTTGCGGAAATGGGGCATTGTTGGGTTTTATACTGAGCATATTGTTCTCTTGGAACAGTCCCCTTCACCCCCAGGTATCGAACCTAGGAATTAACCTGAATGGGAGAAGTAAACGTTTAAAGGCAAACTTCAACTTTCAAGTCTGTTTTGTTGCTGAGTAAAATCCTGTAAAAAACGTAGTTGATGAGATCCTTTGTCAGTTTGCGCAAGTTAGCAATCACTTCTCGTGTTTTTTGAAATGTTTTCCCTGTCATGTTTGTGCCTAAGTGTTTGTGACAATATAGTGAACATATGCATGGTGTTCCCTTAATATTTTGATTCTGTTTACTCTGTATATTTCAGAATACTATAGCTGTTTATAGACCATTATTTTGAACAATCAGGGGATTTGCTGCCTGGAGCATGTCTTTTCCTTTTATTTTAAAAAGAAAAACATGCATGGATGTGTGTGTACAGCGTTCATTTTCCCAGTTTTTCAAGACTCTGAGTCATGATAGCATTCATCTAAATCATAAATATTTGGTCCAGTCTTAACCTTTGCCTGGGGACTTCAGAAACAGTGTTATTTATTAAAATGGATGCAATCAAAATGTGTAGTTGAGAACAATGGGAAAAAAAATCAGTAAAACCTTTTCTGTGTTAAGATTTTGCTTGATTAATGTTTGGGAGTGGGATGTCCGTCTTTCCCTCTTCGTACTCCCCCTGACTCCAGGAAGTTTTCTTCTGTAGCAGCTTTGTGAATGGCAACGCTAATGGAAGTACAAGGTGCTGGTGGCTAACAGCTGCTAAGAGTGTAGTTGTGTAAACCCGCTTTAAGAACATTTGAACAACGTGTTCAAAATGCCAGCAACTATTTGGAATCCTGCCTGTACAATATTCCCACTGTTGTTAAATTGCTTTTAATGAAAGTGAGGTTTATTTTTCTTAGGAACAGCATCTTTTATTCGGTATTAAAAAATTAAACTAATTAGAAGGGCACTTACAGCTTAAAGTAAGGCTTGTCCAAGTGCCTCTTGTAGGTTTGTGACTCAGTTCATGTGTCCTCTGAAGCTTGAGAACACCTAAGCTTGTACGTACATATGGTCTGCTATTTTGTTCAGAGATTGAAAATAGCAGTTCTCAAGCTTGCTTTTTTCCCCTCCCTGTGCTGCTCTACAAATGTATTCTACACCACAGGTTTTCTTTGTTCCGGGGGTGTGCTCCCAGTATTTTGGGAAAAATGCTGTTTTACAAGGGAAGTGGACTGCTGGATGAAGTTGAGAGGAGATGGCCAGAGCTGAGGTGAAAAGGCCAGGCATTGAAGGGGATGTGGAACACCCTGACTTCAGAGGCACTGCAGTGATGAACGCTTGAGACTGAAGGTCTTGGATCAGTATCTCTGTCAAAAGCAGCCTGCTCTATCCTCAAGCCAAAGTCATCTCAGCATCTCTTGTCCTGCTTCCAGCCCTGACCCAGCAACTTACAGCATTCATTGCACAATACATTTCCCAACATCTCCATGTGGGAAATGCGCATCTCTAAAACAATTGTCTCTATGCAGATTATGTTTTGCAAAGGAAAAAGAGTGTAGGGACTGTACAGTACAACAGTTACTGTTCATAGCTGCTACATTTCATAGCTGCTACAAGATTTCAGAGAACTTGATGTTTCTAAAACCATAGTTCTCTACAGTCAGTCTACCATGTTTTGTAGCCCTAGTGTAGCAAAAATGCACTTTAAAATATAATGCATGAACCTCAAGGGTCTATTGCTTTTATTTCACCCTTACGCCTCTTGATATTTAATAAGCAAAATAAACAGGCTAAGAGCATAATCACAGTGAATTTCGTTACTTTCCTTCAGTGTCTGTTTAATGACGTTTATTTTTAATAGGGAAATTCCAATGAAAGCCAATCTGCTAGAAGACTTGCAGGAACAGCTTTAGTAGTTGATTTTCTTGTCTTGAGTTTTGCTTTCTGAATCCCAGCCTTGGAAGGTGAGAAGAGGTTAATGTAAAGCATCTCATAAAGTAAGGAATGGACATTCTGCAACACAGAAATTTATTTAAACCATCAGACTGATTCTAATTCACAAGTGTAATGAACTCTGGGTAACAAAGATCATTATTCAGCAACATGCATATCTTCAGTGTACCTTTTACTGGATATACCTTGATTTCCATCCTGTTAAGCTGATCTGTGCTCTATCTAAACCTTCTTCCATAAAATATTCATCTGTCCTAAACTCAGTCTTTGTACTGGACTAATTAAAAAATAAGGGACTAGTTTTAGAAAGGATGAGTTGATTCTTTGTATTTTAAAATACAGTGGCAGGCAGATACTTTGATGCTAGTCTTTTGCATTCATTCTCTGAGGCTATAATGGGCATCCTGTCACATCAGTTTTTATGCTTTTGTGTCATTGGCTTAAAGCACAGAGAGTTTGAGTGATCAATAGCTGATAAATTTTCCACCAGACCTCACCCTCTCTTATGATGAGGCAGGTCATTGTGGAGTAAAACAGTTGGTGATACTGTTCATCCTTCATCTTTCCAAACTTATTTAAAAAATACATTTACATTCAAAGAAGGTGGTTTAAATGTAGAGACCTGCTTCCCATGTCTCTCCTAGGAGGTCTGGGAAAGGAAGCATATGTCATGTTTTGGTTTTTTGCCTCTGGTCCTATGAGCAATGTTAGATGAATCAGTAAGCACACTGGGGCACCTTTAAATATGAATAGATAGATTTGGGATACCAAAGGTCAAATTTCTATTTTTTTTTTGGAGGGGTTGACTGTTTAGGGTAATAGTCAAATGATTTTATTTATCACTTGGAGGAGTAAGAAGTCTTCCTAATTTGTTAGCTTATATAAACTTCAGGGTTTTAGCCAGGCCAGTGCAAGAACGAAGCTAGAAAGAAAATAGTGAAATTTAAAGTCTTAGTTTATTTAAAAGGCATGCAGCTGCTGGTGAGATATCAGTAAATGTTTTCAGAAATAACTGGACTATTAGTATCTGAATCAAACGTTAAAGCTTGATTCCTTATAGATGTAATTTACATTGGATTATGCTTGTCTGTAGAAAGGTAATAGGAAGAAATCCCATTCCCTGTTTGTAGGTATTGGATTATTGCTGGTAACAAAGAGGAAAGTGGTTTAACTCATTTATAAAATTCAGGCTGAAAAGTTGAAGAGGAGCAGTAGAGGGAAGGATATGGACTCCAAATAATCAGGAGGCTAAAAAAAGTTGGTTAGAGAAACCCGTCTTTGTTTCTAAAATGTAGTTAGGTACACAGCAGGAGAGAGAGATCTGAAATCAAATGATTGAGATAAACAGAAATAAGAATTTGTTCCTGGACGACAGCTTTCCTACATTAATTGTGTTGTTTCCATTTTAAATGCCTTATCTTTTTGAAGCTTTAAAATAATTATTCAGAATACAAGAAATGAAATTGTGTTCCAGCTGTGCCTACTCATACCTGCTATTTTTTGGATGTTAAGGAGGAATAATGATGCAAAGTAATTGCCGTTATGTTTTCTTGGTTGGTTGGTGCAACCCCACCATCTTCCATACATATGCGTGTACGTGGATCTTCCTATTTTTTTTTCTTTTTGTCCTTTGTTTTTTAACCTTTTTTTCCACAATGGCAACTGACTTGCTGTGGGGAGAAAAGAATACTGCACACATATGCACATGCGTACACACTCAGTAGACACAGCTGTGTGGTTTTGGACAAGTTCAGCTGGATTTCAATTTTTCCCATAGCACGAGGAGCTAAGTGAGATTTCTTCAGCCAGCTTTGAATTTTCACGCAAAAAAATACTGTCAGTTGAAATGTTTAGTTTCCTGTGCCTCATTATCACAGTATCACAAGGTTGGAAAGGACCTCTGAGATCATCAAGTCCAACCTATAACCCAACACTAACACCAACCATCATCTAAACCATGGCACTCAGTGCCTCATCCAGTCTACCCTTAAACACCTCCAGGGTCTGCGACTCCACCACCTCCCTGGGCAGTGCATTCCAATGGCCAATCACCCTTTCAGTGAAGAACTTCTTCCTCACATCAAGCCTAAACCTTCCCTGACGAAGCTTGAGTCCGTGCCCTCTAGTTCTGCCACTGGTCACCTGAGAGAAGAGACCAACCCCTGCCCGACTACAACCTCCTTTTAGGTAGTTGTAGAGAGCAATGAGGTCTCCCCTGAGCCTCCTCTTCTCCAGACTAAACAGCCCCAACTCCCTCAGTCGCTCCTCATAGGGCTTGTGCTCCAGCCCCTTCACCATCTTCGTTGCCCTCCTCTGAGCACACTCCAGTATCCTAACATCTTTCCCAAACTGGGGGGCCCAACTGCACACAATATTCAAGATGAGGCCTGACCAGTGCCAAGTACAGGGGGACAGTAACTTCTCTGGTCCTGCTTACTACACTATTCCTGATGCAGGCCAGAATGCCATTGGCCTTCTTGACCACCTGGGCACATTGCTGGCTCATGTTGAGCTTCCTGTCCACCAGCACTCCCAGGTCCTTTTCTGCCTGACTACTCTCCAGCCACTCTGTCCCCAGTCTGTAGCTCTGCATGGGATTGTTGTGTCCAAAATGAAGTACCCGACATTTGGACTTATTAAACTTAATCCCATTAGAATGAGCCCATCTCTCCAATCTGTCCAGGTCCCTCTGTAGGGCCATCCTACCCTCTAACAGATCAACCCTTCCTCCCAGCTTGGTATCATCTACAAACTTGCTGATGATGGACTCAATCCCCTCATCCAGATCATCAATAAAGATATTAAACAGGACGGGACCCAATACCGATCCCTGGGGGACACCACTGGTGACCGGCTGCCAACTGGATGAGACACCATTCACCACCACTCTCTGGGCTCGGCCATTCAGCCAATTCCTAACCCAGCACAGAGTACTCCCATTTAAGCCACGGGCTGCCAGCTTCCCTAGGAGTCTACTGTGGGAGGCAGTGTCAAAGGCCTTGCTGAAGTCCAGGTATACCACATCCACAGCCTTTGTTATCTGAAAGGCTTCAGGTGATCTCCAGGGTTTTCCTGGACTGTAGGGCTAAATTTTTATTGTAGATACAAATTTGCAATACAGTTTGTGGGAAGCAGGCATATATGGTCAAATGCCACAAAGTAATTTTATTCCCAGTTGTGCTTGAATGAGAGAGAGCATATAGCATATGATGCATATAGCAGCAAATACAGCTTGGATAGATACAGTCTCTGCCCCTGAAATACAGCTCATGTGAGGAGAGAATGAACAAAACTGCTCGGGGTAGGTGCTAATCTTACCGCTTAATGCATGTAGGAAAGGTGCTTAGAAACTCAAAAAAATAAGAGAAGAGGTTAATTCAAAGTCATACAATTAATGCTAGAGTCTGTTTTGCTATAAATGTCTTTTCATTTTTTAATCATATTATTGACTTCCTGGATTTGCTCCATTTTTTTTGTAAGGAGAGGAAGCTTAGGGATTTTTTTAACTAAATAAATCCTAGGCAAACAAGTTCTGGTTTGGAGGTAGGGCTCCTGGAACATTTTTGTCAGCTGTTTGGCTTTGAAAGGCCAAAACATAGGGTGAAACTGAGAGTGGTTTTAGTCATTTAGAGGGATTCTCTAGGCCCTGAAACGGCAGTCAGGTGTCAGTTTATGTACACAAAGGCATATATTTGCACGTCTAAGTCATTGTGTGTTTATAATTAACTACCTTAGTACCCAAGCCAGAGAGAATATCTTTAACCTCTCTCCCAAACACTGCAGCTGACTTTGAATAGAAAAGAAGTCAAGTAAGAGACACTTGTGCTTTTAGTGCAAGAGAGATTGTGTTTAATACCTTATTAGAAACCCCATTAGTACATACCTACAGCAACTGGATAGTATGTGGGTAGTTACCTTGCTGCTGAAGTGTCATATTCATCTTTAATGACTGCTTTTGTACTTTCATGACATTGTTCATTGCATCAGCCAACAAGCCAGAAAAGACCATTTAGATGAGATGAAATTGAAGGACTAGTTCAGATAGACATTAGTCTTATTTCTGTATGGATTATAATATTTATATCAAAGTACGTCAGATGAAAATGTGTCAGAAATGCTGCCCTTCGGCTTATTTTCCGCTTTGTTGAAGTCATGTATTGTTGAGTTGTAAATGTGACCAGGAAGCACAGCAGGTGTGCGAACTGCCCTTCTCCCACTGAGTTCTGCTGGAGTGAGAATGGTACAGGCTGAGAAACGAGAATAAGGCAAATATGATAGAACACACTGTTAAATTTATCCTATTTGGCTTACAGAAAAACCTGTCAGATGCTTTGTTTGAAAGTTTTGCATAGTATACATTCAGCAAACAGGCAAGTGGGAAGATGGTATTCATATTAGCTCCTCAGAATCTTTTTTTTCTGAACAAGCATATTTGCTGTGTTTTCTGGGTACTTAAGGTGTATTGGAACACTGTTTTGCAATATGTGACTCATGAAACAGTAAGCGGTTAAGTACCAGAGATCACAAAACAAGACCTTTAAGACAGTTTTTTGTTCTGTTTATGCAGAAGAAATCTGGCATTTGCACTCGCAGTTACCTAATCGGTGTGCATCAACAGCGTGGGTATTTTCTAATGCTTCATGAAAAATGTTGGCTGTTGAAGTTGTCAGGTTGTTTTCTGTAATTGCTGCACCTTTAACTGGAAAGTGTTTGCCAAAAGCTAAATTACAGTTATTTCAGTAACTTGTCAATTGGTGATGAGGGTTATATTGTTGCTATGGAACAGAATGTCAAATAGAAACATCTTGGTAAAGGATGTTGTATGCTGAAGGTTTTGTTATGCCTTGTAGGTTTACTTTTTTCCATAAAAATTGATAATAACAATAGTAAATTATTGACTAAAATAATACTTTGCAGAATACACCTGTGAGATAATGACTGGTATTTTTTAAATTGCTGAAATCTTGATGTGTTAGTGATGAAGTACAGCATGGGTGACTGTGGCTGCTTATAACATCTGCTATAAATTTTTGGCTGTAATCTTATGACAGGTTATATGATATTTGCTCAAATACTACAAATTGATATTACGCAGTAAATATTTTGCTTTAAAATGGAATTGCAAACAGGTGAGTACTTCTGTTTTCTAGGTTAAAAATAATTTTTTATCCTCATGGGCTCCTTTTTCCTGGAAGTCATCCGGGTATTGCCTCCTATTTCTCCATTTGAATTTGTCTTTCATTTTCTGCTTTCGTGGGATGGGTGGCTATGTGATGTCTTTGGAGCTTGTTAGCGAGCTGAGTTGAGCCTCTGGCAAAATGAAGTACTGGAGCATTCCAGTTTTTGTAGAAGGTATACAGTGACTCAGTTTTTCTGTAGTGGTTTACTGATGCCTACCCCACTCTCTTTCATAAGGCAGTACTTTTTACACAGTGCATTTTACTTTGCTAGAGAACATGGCTCGTTTATTGTGGTGAAATATGATGGCCAGTGATATGTTTCTATTTTACATTAGTTTTAATCTTACTTAGAGTGTCTGCTTGTATGCAGATATGAGTCTTTTGGAGTAGCCACTACAGTTATTTTCAGATGTTCCCCTGGTGGGCTTTTTTTAGTAAGATCAACATAAGTTAAATTGTAATTCTTTCAATAACATCTACATGAAAGCAAGTAACACTAGCCTTTTATAACAGACCTAACAAATTCCTAAGAAAGTTTCCAGGCTCTGCTACTGGCTTGCTGCTGGCCTCAGGAAAATAAGGTTAGGCTAGACTTTCCCAGTGTACTGCATTTATATTTAGACCTGAATGGAAGGACTAAGTATGTTGTACATCTCTAATTATTGTCAGCACTGAGTTGTCATGGGTGCCAAGCGCTTGTGGACATCTGGAAATAAAGGTGTTCAAAATTAGTCTATGCTTACTCCTGGTTTTATTTTAAAAATATTGCATGTTCTTTTTCGGGAATCTTTGTCTTGCATTTAGTAATACTTCACAAGAAAACATGCATTCATGAATACTCAGAAGTCTTGTATAAAAATGCAGAGTCCTGTTTTTGCTGAACTATGATAGTGATTGTGCCTAAACTCTAATGGCAGAATAGTCAGAGCAAAGACAGGCAGAAACGAATTAATTCCTGATCTTAATAAATTTTTACTTAAGGACTTTGACTGTAATTTTTAGTTACTTGGCAGGAGGCAATGGAAAATCCTAGCTGTAGCCTATCCTGGCCTCAGCCTGCCCTTCCAAATACTGAAGACTTTTAAAAGTATTTTAGAAGTCATTAGCATTATGAGTAAAATAAAAGGAATCACAGATGGGCCTTATAACTCTTAAAATTTTTCAGGTTTCTCTATTGCTGTACCTTGGGGGGGGAAAGAATTCTGATCGTGTTTTTGTGTTTCAGGACTTAAAATGGCAGAAGATTCCTATATCATGTCTGATCCCCAAGTAAGTGGATTTGTATATTTTCAATATCCCTGTATTCTCTCCTAGTTCTGTTTAGGCTTCCTCTCATATTGTACTGTCATTTCCTAGGCTTGACAATGTAGAGATGTAAAAGCGTTCCAGCTATTGGCAGAAATCAAGTTTGGGAAAATCTAGGTTTTTTTCTTCAAGAAGTTTTTTGTGTGACCTCTAAAGGGCCCTGCCATGATTTAATGGCTGAAATGAAAAGGAACTCTAGGACTGCTGAAAGAAGCAGTTGAAAAAATATTTGTTCCTATGCCCTGTCTGCCTGTGACGCTTGATCTGAAATTTTTTCTGTGGTGGGCATTGGGCACCATCTGCAAATAAAACCCATCCCCAAAAAGGCCCCTTTGTATCATTTGTATCAATGCAAATTTCACCATTGTTGACCAAAATATTCCTTCACTCACACAGATCTTCAGAAAGCGAGTTTTTGAGTTCTTCTTGAGCTCAATAGGTCATTTTGATTCGTTTGAATTGTTAGAATGGTGCCTGAAGTGAAAAGTTTGAGTGAAGAACAGATCATTTTTAATCACCTTAATTTCCAAAAATAAACTATTTAATCCTTTGTGCTTGTTCAGCTTTGGAAGAAGAGAGATTTATACCTGACAAGACAACAATTACTTAAACCAGTGTTTACTGTTTTCTTGCGTTAGAGCTTGTAAGTGTATTTGCAGAAGGAATGAAAGAATGTAGTCTGGTGGGTTTAATCACAGGAGTGGAAATAAAAACTCACAGGTTCTTAGCAAGGCCTTGGGCGAGACATCTAGGGTCAGATTTTCAGAAGCTGTGCTGAACTCAGTGTGCACTCATGATACTGGTGATACTTGGTCAGTACTGTCAGCTTCACTTGCACTGCTGTTGCCAGCAAAAATAAAAGATACACAATGTTTGCATACTGCTCTCCAGGGGTGTTTGCAGAGAACTTTGAAATTCCTTGCGGATAGATGCTTTAGGAAATTATGTGTATATGTGGTAATGAAGTGTATATTTTCTTTCAATATAGATGTTTACAATGGATCAGTTCATGGGAATGAATGCATTATTTAATAATACAAATTACATCACTTCAGACTTACCACTACGAACAGGTAAGAACTGTTGCTATGATTGTCCTATTGTTCTGCTGTTTCTTCCAGTTTGTTTTTTTGTGACGTTCTTTTCAGAGGCTTTTTTGTTTACAGTCTTATATTTCAAATTACTAGATCTCATAGTTGTCAACGAGACTTTTTGTTACACCCTTATTCATCTTTCTTACCCTCGTGAAACTTTCAATGGTGAGGCAAATCTGATTTTCTCTTGACTTGTACGGAAACTGAAAGTTTCAATTAGTTAAATGGTTTGAGTGACCAAAGAGTTTTGAGTGTTTTACAAATTATTTTGTATTTTTTTCTAATTTTGCATCTTTGATGACCTACATGTTTGTATTGCGAGTTTGCAGAGTGTAACGTGCTCTTTTTTTCTTTTTAATAGTTTCTCATTCGTTTAAATAATTCTTTAGATGCTTGTTTTTCACTAACAAAATGTAGAGTATGTTCAACTTCCGGTATCGGTTGAATCTGGTTGTCCCTGTTGGTATATCTTTGTTTCCTGTGAAGTGGCGGTCTGGTATTAAAGGTACCTGGCAATTTCCTGAGTGATAATACTAATTTGAAAGTTCAGAGTCAAATTTTGCAACCAACCACTGAGAAAAAGGAAATAGTATTCTGCGAAGGTCTGATTTGCAGTCCTTCCAATATAGTTCCAGAACAGGAATATAAAATAGAGGTGTGTGATATCTCAGTCAGTCTGAATTGATTGATTAGCCTTAGTCTGGTTTTGCTTATTCAGTTTCTTTACAAGTATTACTACTTGCTTGAATTTAGAAAACTAGTTTATAAGAATAGCTGTCATGAAAGGAGGAAGAAAATAAATTTATTGAAGTGTATGAACTTTTTCTTAATGTTTATCTCTAATAATGTATTTCCAAAACACTATTAATATCATTTTACATGGCAGCTTTCTGTTGTTGATCTGTTTGACTTTGTTGTATCAGAATGTATCTGCTAACTTCTGTATTGCAGATTGCTTTCTTTTGTTGAAAATGCAAATCACTTTTGTTTGAAATATTAGATACACTTAACACAGTGAAGGTGTGAAGGGTAAAATTATATAAGCGATTAGCTTTTTACTTCATACGTAAAATTCCACCATAAAGTAATAAGAAATGCTATTTTAAAATAAAAATTAAAGCATACTTACTCTTTTAGTGTTTCCTGGTTTAAAGCGTATTTCAGTTTTCTTGAATTAATGGTACTGAGGAAGGGTCAAGAAACACATATGGTACAATTTTGTTTCAGGTTAAAATGTTCTGATGAGCAAAGCTCTTGACAAGCATCCAACAAATTAATGTTGCAATCATTTGTTTACAATGTATTTTTATTAAGGCAGATAAAATTGTTCACTGTTCTCACAGAGTTTCTGTGGAACAAATAAGGTTATTGGAATTTTGATTTTCCCATGATGATGTCTCTTAAATGTACCTTTTAAGCTTACTTGGTATTCCTCATGCCAGATTCATTCCATGCAAATTACTCAAGATATATAAAACTGGTTTTCAGATATCTGTGTCCTGTCTAAACTAGAAAACATCTGTTTTTAAAACCATTTGGAGGAGTCAAGAATTCACTGAGTTCTGGAGTCACAGAAAACTCTTACAGGGCTAAATCTAGTTCTATCTTTAGTTTGCAAAATTGCTTAGAAAAGGCCTGATTCTTTAACAGCACTGCCCTCATCTAGCGCTGCACTATAGGTGTGGCAAGTTCCCTGTGTCCAAAATGGGATTTAATAAAGGTTCATATATTTCAGATTATCATAAACAAAAAGTTAATTGTAAGTTTTAGAATAAATTGATTTCAATGCCACCTGGTGAAGCCATGGTGATTTTGTTTCTTGAATGCTGTACTATAATGGTTACTTCCTCCCCTGCTTGAAACTGTGGTGAGTCGTTACTGTGGGCTAGCTCTTTAATTATAAGGTAATATAATAATATATATGTCATGTTTTAGTTGTTCCCAAGCAGGGACTAATGATTTCTTTCTACACAGCAAGGCCAGTATAAAAAAATTCATGTGGGATTTTCCAGTTCTTCAAGCTGAGATATGGAGAGGGTGAAATAAGTGTTCTAAATGGATTTTTCTCTAGAACAGTTGGGTGGTTTAAACAGGAAGAACCAAAGACATTAGTTGTTGCTCATGGTTTGGTATGGTGCCTGCATCTTCCAGTCTGTGCATTCACAAATGCGCGATGTCAGACTTATTACATTGGTAGGCAGGTTTAATATATAACTGTGGATTGCCGTGTCATGCCAGCATAGCTGAATCAACAAATAACTAGGGAATTTGGGGACTTTCTGATGATAGGTGTTCTGCCATTATGTTAATAGTTACAGTAATAGTAGAAAACCTTTGTGATGTCGGGACAATGGTTTTCTTGATGGGGTTGTTGGTGCTCAAAAGTCTTTGTTCACTTCTTTTGTCACGCATATGTCTGGTTTAAGTAAAAATCAGACTTGATTGTTTTGTCTCTAAAGCTGTAGTAGATAGTTACATGGTTCAAGTTCTACATTTAAATCTAAATCTAGAAAGAGAAGTAGTCTCTTTGTGCCTGCATGAACTGCAGAGCTGATCTTCGTGTTGAAAACACCACCAGTAGCATGGGCAGTATGCCACAAGGTCAACCTGTTCTTTGGATTGTTAGGAAGTATCCTGCCTTTGAGAGTTAAGTGCTAATCCTTAGTGTCAGAGATGGAGGGATCGTTATTTGTGGTATGTATTTAGGTGTGAAAGCAGATACACATCATTGTGATGTTCTCTGTGTAGTGGAGGGACAAACTGATACCTTAAATTGGAGAGGAAATGGGCAAAGTTCTGAGCAAAGCATTTTACAATTTTGGGTGTTTCTTACTTCCTCCTGATTATATAAGGCCACCTACAACCATGTAATGTAGCAGTCTGTTGTGCCACTTAGAGATGGTTTTGGGAACTGGTTAATTGTTTTGGGTTTTAGGGGTTCTGGTCTAACTAGCTGTTGGCATTGAGGTGTTGTGGGTTTTTTATTGCAGTTAGACTAAGTCTGTCAAGTTGAAGCAGGGCCATCAGCAGCTGAACAGTGTTGTCTGGCGGCTGCTAAAATTACAATTTTCTGATATTTCTTTAACCTCCTCTGCCCCAACCCTCTGTGATGCTTGCTGTTGAGAGATGAGAAGGGTGTAGTGGGAAAAAGAAGGCATTTACAAAACACTTTTCCATACTTTTTCAGAGAGAGATAATATTAGGAAGAGATTCAAGAAAGCCTGACCATCACTAGAAATGAGTGTTCATTTTCCCTGCCCCATGGCAGTGGCCCTAATCCTCAGAAGCATGAGCAGACTTGTGTGCTGCTTCTGGTGTTTTTTTCCTAGGTCTTCTGTGCTTGCATTTTGAAGAGTGAAATGAGGGAAGAGAGAGGTTAATCAAAGCCTGTGTGCTGCTTGCTATAAACATCACGCTTTGAACACTGCAGAGTGGAGTTGCGGGAGTGTGTTCCTGTGCAGGTAAATCCCAGAGGGGAGAGGATGTATAAATGCTACAATAGGCCTGAAGGAAGAGTAAGACTCTAGATCTAGAGCTTAAGCTTTCAGCAGCAGGGTACCAGTGCCAGGATGGATGCAGGAGGGCTAGTGTTTGGTTTCATAATCAAAACCTAGAGGCTGTGAGCATTTTTGTCCATGTGCACAGAGCAAACCAACCCGCAATTACAAGGGTGAGATTCCTGTTCTGGGGACACAGTAACTGAGAGGAGGTGAGGGGGTGGCTTGATCACAGCTGATTGCAGGTTAAGTTGAATAGTTTCAGGTAGTGGATGACCTTTAGATAAAGGACCCTAATTGTCCTGTGGTGCTGCCCGGCTTGCAGGGATATCCCACCAACCTCAAAGACCTTTTTCTTTCCTCGACTTTGATGTGATGGGAAGAAGGAACCAAGAGGGAGCTCAAGATGGGTGCTCCTTTGGGAAGTGTGTAGGCAGGGTGAGGCCTGTCAAGAGGAAGAAAGAATGTAAAAATGATGGGAGCGTCAAGGTGCAGGAGGGCCTCTGACTCAGGCAGGAAGGAAAATGAAGAAATGTAGCCGTCGAAGAAGACGTAGGGAAGTGGGACTGTGACTCAGGCTGCAGGGGAGGCAGTGGGGTGCGGGTGGTCTGTGGCAACTGGGGTGGGAAGACAGAAAAGGAAGCACTTGAAGCATACCCAGAATATGGCAGTCTGCACCAAATCCCCTCCAGGCTGGAGGAGTGCATGTTTTATTTGCAGTTCTTGGCCCTCCTGACTACAGCAGTGCCAGGTAAATCATGAGTAGTCCTCATGTCAAAACTTGGCTGTTGGCAACTGTGAGAGTCATCTCTTTGTAGAGGCCGAGCTCCATGACTGTACCGCTTCAGCATCTCAAGTGGAACTTGAGCTGTGCATTAAGTCTCCTTCAGTCTTGTGGTTATTTAGCATTTGAAAAGGGGTTGTTTGTTAAACAAGAACTTGAAGCAAGCAACTTTCCTGCCTGTAACAGAGGTACAAAAGATCATCACAAGTCTCGTCATTATTAGTTCCCCTTTCAAAGTGTACATCTTCAAGTTCCTGCTTTCTGCTTAGACCAGACATGCCTACTAATAGAAACAAAATATTAAAAACTTCCCTGTGTAAAACACTAAACATCTTTTCTTTTCCCCACGGGAAAGGATGAGAGAGAGAGAGAGAAAGAAGGAACCACATACAGCCAATATTAGGGTGCGTGTCTAATGTACTTCTGGAAAGTATTCAGAACTTAGGGAAGACGGTTGTATGAGACCTCTGACTAAGTAAAATTCTCTTTTCAGTCAAAATAACATGCCATTTATGCTTGGAAATTACCTTGAAGATTGCTGCTTTATTTTTAAATAGCACCACGGATGTAATTAAGTACCTTGCATTACAGTGCCTTCTCTATACTTTTACTCAAATCTGGTTCAGATTCTCCACTAGAGAAGTGTTTAGTCATTGTAAAAAAGAAAACATTTAGTCACAAAACCCAAAGGTTAAAATCAAACCTTACAAAACTTTGTTTTGAATACATTGGTATATGATATATGTAATCTGGATTAATGTTAACTGGTATCTAATTTACACTTTTACTTACACAGCACCTTTTTTGCACTTTATGAGTATTATAGAATCATCAAATGTGTTGGGTTGGAAGGGGCTTTAGAGGTTATCTAGGTCCAACCCCTCTGCCATGTACAGGGACACCTTCCACTAGACCAGGCTGCTCATCCAACCTGGCCTTGAACACCTCCAGGGGTGGGGCATCCACGACTTCTCTGGGCAACCTGTGCCAGGACCTCACCACACTCATAGTAAAAGATTTCTTCCTAATGTCTAATACAAATCTCCCTGCTTTCAACTTAAAACTATTACTCCTTGTCCTATCACTTCACTCCCTGATAAAGAACCCCTGCCCAGCTTTTCTGTAGGCCTCCTTTAAGTACTGGAAGGCTACTGTGAGGTATCCCCAGAGTTTTCTTTTCTCTAAGCTGAACAACCCCAACTCTCACAGCTTGTCCTTGTATGGCAGGTGCTTCAGCCCTTTGATGATCTTCATGGTCTCCTCTGTACTCGCTCTAACAGATCCATGTCCTTCCTATGCTTAGAACTCTAGAACTGAATTCAGTTCTCCAGGTGAGGTCTCACGGGAGCCAAGTACAGGGGGAGAATTGCCTGTGTCAGCCTGTTGGTCATACTTCTTTTGATGCAGCCCAGGATACAGTTGGCTTTCTGGGCTGCAAGCACACATTGCTGGGTCGTGTTGAGTTTCTCCACTGGCATCCCCAAGTCCTTCTCCTCAGGGCTGCTCTCAATCCATTCTCCGCCCAGCCTGTATTTGTGCTTGGGATTGTCCTCACTGAGGTGCAGGACCTTGTGCTTCGCCTTGCTGAACTTCGTGAGGTTCACACAAGTCTATTTCTCAAGGTCCCTCAGGATGGCATCCCTTCCCGCCAGCATGTTGACTGCCACACACAGCTTGAGGTCCTCAGCAGACTTTCAGAGGGTGCCCTCAGTCCCACTGTCCATGTCTTTGACAAAGATGTTAGACAACACTGGTCCCAATACCATTGCCTATGGAACGCCACTCATCACTGGTCTCCGCTTGGACTTTGAGCCGTTGACCACAACTCTTTGAGTGCAACCATCCAGCCAATTTCTTACTCATTGAGTGGTCCATCTGTCAAATCCATGTCTCTCGAATTTAGAGACAAGGATGTCATGTGGGACAGTGTTGAATGCTTTCCACATGTGTGCATTAGTAGGTGAGATATTTTGATTTCTTTCTTTTTTGGTGTATTTGTGTGCTTTTTATAAGCTTTTTTTCCCAAGAGGGTGTAAGAACCACAATCATAAGTTTTCCGTTTTCCTGAGTTTTCACAAGTGCCATTCAAAGTGATAGCATTTCAGTGGTTCAAAGAATTCTCCTTGAGCTTTCCAGTATGCCAATACAGTTTATACCCCTTTCAGAGTCTGAATTTTGTGAAGCTGAGGAGAAGTTCTGGAGCCCCTCTACTATGAGCACAGGCTGAGAGAGTTGGGGTGTTCAGCCTGGAGAAGAGAAGGCTCTGGAGCGACCTCATAGCATGTCCTTCCAGTACCTGAAGGGGCTATAAGAAAGGGCCTGTAGTGATAGGACAAGAGGGAACGGCTTTAAACTGGAAAGGGGAAGATTAGATTAGACATTAGGAAGAAATTCTTCACACCGAGGGTGGTGAGAAACTGGCGCAGGTTGCCCAGGGAAGCTGTGGATGCCCCCTCCCTGGTGGTGTTCAAGGCCAGGTTGGATGGGCCCTTGATCAGCCTGATCTGGTGGAAGGTGTCCCTGCCCATGGCAGGGGGTTTGGAACTGGATGGGCTTTAAGGTGCCTTCCAACACAAGCCATTCTATGATTCAGTGAAGTTGGAACCTGTATCCATAGCATCCTGGGGGACTACTGCAGTCGTTTAGCTGTTGGATGAAAGAGTGCTTCCTTTTCTGGCTAGTGTTTAGGAGAAAGCACTAGTATTTTGTGCTAATGCTAACCCAATATATGTGCCTTTAAAATTAATTCCTATGGGGGGTACAACCGAAGAACAGTTACTTGGCAGATCCTGCCCTGGAGGCTTAGTTGGAAGTTGAGCTACGCAATTGTAATTTAGGTGCATTATTTCTGCCAGTGCCCAGAAGATACAAGGTCTCTGGATTGTTCAAGTACAAATTTTTAGATGCCTAAAGCACGAGGAGAGTTAGAGGTTTGTGAACAGAGGTCTTAAATTTAAGTGCTGACCTAATGCTTAAACCCAACTCAACTCATCTTGACTCCACGTTATAGACAAAAACTGAAACATAAAACCACACCAAAGCTAAATATTACTCCGCATCATTTACAGTTTCTAAAGTCCAAACTGGTTTTTATGCTTTCTAATGTAAGATGATGTGTATGTATCTGCTCTTGAGGAAACTGCTTTGCATGACTTCAAGATTTTAATTGTAGCACTGTTTACTTTTCATAGGAGGAGTGTTGGAAATAAATGATCTTTACATGTCAAACTGTTGTGACTAACATTTGCAATATAACTTTAACGTGAAGCTAACTCAGTTGCTAAGTCAGGTAGCTTCAAGAGTAAAGCACTAATTTCATCTTTTATCATATTTATCAAAACTTTAATTTTGAGAGCAACCTGTTCAGTTAAGACCTGTGCTTACTAAAGACATGAAGGTCTGTTTTGTTAAAGTGAAGCTGTATTGAGGATGCATGTAGTCATGAGGAAAAGGCTGAGGTACTTAATGCCTCCTTTGCCTCAGTCTTTAATAGTAAGACCAGTTGTTCTCTGGATACTCAGCCTACTGAGCTGTAAGTCAGCGATGGGAAGCAGAATGGAACCCTCATAATCCAAGAGGAAATGGTTTGTGACCTGCTACACCACATAGACATGAGCAAGTCTATGGGGCCAAATGAGATCCACCCAAGAGTACTGAAGGAACTGGCAAAAGTTCTAAGCCAATTTCCATCATTTGTTAGCAGTCCTGGCTAACTGGGGTGATGCCACTTGACTGTAGGTCAGTCATTATTATGCCCGTCTACAGGTAGGGCCAGAAAGAGTATCTGGTGAACTACAGGCCTGACAGCCTGAGCTCTGTGCTAGAGAAGGTTATAAAGCTGATCATCTTGAGTGCCATCATGTGGCACGTACAGGTCATCCAGGTGATCAGACCCAGTCAGCATGAGTTTAGGAAAAGCAGATCCTGCCTAAGTAACCTGATCTCCTTCAGTGACAAAGTGACCTGCTTAGTTGATGAGGAAGAGGCTGTGGATGTTTTCTGCCTAGACCTTAGTAAAGCCTTTGACACCGAAAATCTGGCTGCTCGTGGCTGGGACAGATGTGCTCTTCACTGGGTAAAAAACTGTCTGGATGACCGAGCCCAGAGAGTTGTGGTGAATGCAGTTAAATGTGGTTGGCAGATGGTCACAAGTTGTGTTCCCCAGGACTCAGTGTTGGGGCCAGTTCTTATTAACCTCTATCAATGATCTGGATGAGGGAGACCTTGTCACTCTCGACAGCTGGCTGAAAGGAGATTGTAGTGAGGTGGATGCTGGTCTCTTCTCCCAAGTAACCTATTGGCAAATTAAATTTGATGCAAGTATGTAGTTCTGTGCTGAACCCAAGTACCACCTAGTTAAGGTATCTGGATGGCGTGGTACTTGCAGATCGTGCAGTTTTTCAGAGGCAGATCACACCTGGATGCATGGCATGGTATGCTTTATATGCTTGTAGGCTTTGCCATGTAGCTGTGGTTTGTACAGTTTGGCGGTTTCATGTGTCTCAGTGAGCATCCTTGATTCCGCAGCATTAATACTTTTAATAGTGTGTAGGTGATGATACATAATTCAGACAAGAATATAGCTGGCAAAATATTGTGTTGTTATTCATAATGAAGTGGTCATTTGGGATCTACTTTGATAAAAATTGAATTTTTAGCATTGATATCTGGATTGTCTGACAGGGAATAAATCATTCCTCTTGGAACTGTTGTTTTCAGACTTGGGAGTGGCTTGCATTTTAAGAGGTGTTTCACAGGCATCCCCCGAGAGGCCTTTTCTTCTCCATGTAGAGAATCTACACGATCAGAGATGGAGATAAGCTTTGATCAGATGATGAGTTCTAAAGTCTGGTAGGACAAATTTTGCATTGGATTTAGGGCCAGCTCAAAGATTATATAAACTGGTGAATTTTTAATGAGTTTTATTGTATGAAGCTGGCCACCATTCAGGGAGTGGTGCAAGACTGGAAGTTGCTTCAGGAAAGACACAGATAGAATTTTAGTAGAACATAGTCCTATGTCCTATGGCATCATATTCAAAGATGGATCTCATTATAGTCTGCATCTGCCGTCAAACAGAGTGAGTTCAGTTTTGTTAGAGGCACAGCAGAACAGTGTGTTTTAAAGTGTATCTGAAACTATTAAAAGAATGTAAATTGTGTAGTCTCCTCAATTCCAGGTTTTTTTTAAAAGCAATTCTGACTCTTAGGGCATGTTGAGACAGCTTAAATTCCTGCTATATTCCCACATCTCGGAGCTTCCCATTGGCTGCCTCTAGAGGTTCAAAAGCGCCTATTCAGTAGGAAGCCTTAGGGCCAAAAGCTTGTGAGTATAGTCTTTAGAGCCCAAGGGGTTTAAATACAAAAGTTAACCTTATCTCAGGAAGGCCAGGCTATGTGTCAGTGGCAAGGGGAGGATCTTGTTCTTATTCACCTTTGCAAATCTTTACCGAGTGATCAGAGTTGCCCATTTAGGCCCTCTGAGCCAAAATTTACTTTTATGATATAATCCTTCCCCCCTTACTCCACTGCTTTCACAGAATGTAGGAAATTACAGGCTGCCAAGTGATTAAATTATTTATTAAAATTTAAGTTCTGAAGATGCTTAGGTGCTGTCAAAAATTTTATCTCAAGATATTTAAGGGCACCAAGTTTTTACCCCTGCAACTTATAGTAATAGAAATATAATTTCTGTTGTGGCTTTTCTTTCTTTTATATTAGCAGATGGACCGTATCTTCAAATCATAGAACAGCCTAAACAGGTAAGAAGAACACTATGTTTTGAAAATCTTTAAGGTAGCTATGTAGCTATATACAGCTTTGAATAAAGATATGACTTAGGATGAGAAAAAGACAGTATTGAAGAGATTGAACTCTTACAACAAATGTGATGCTTAACCATGAGCACTTTTTCCTCTCACTTTTATAGTTGCTTCCTGTTTTGTTCTGGTTTCATCTTTGTGTTTCTCTGGAAGTGTCATAAGACAGAAAAAAAGCCAGCCCTGAAGGTTTCAAAAATATGTCTTGCTCTAAGTAAAGACTCTTCATTTTAGAAGTGACTCTTAAAGTATCCCCAGAATTTTGAAATACAAATTATTAGACCAAGAATGGAAGATTTTTAGAATTTGTTTCTTGAAACACATGAAAGAAAAAATGAAAACATTGAATTCTGTTGCCAAGTCACAGGAACTTTTGACTTGTGCTTTGTCATCGCAAAGAAATTCTGTTGTCCTTTGAGATTCTTTTCATCACAGTTGCCTGTTTTGAATAACCCAAGCACAATGAAGGTATATGCTTGAATGAAACTTTTGCAAGTGTATAGCAAGCCCTCACTTGTGCTGCTTTGCCAGTATGAAAGTCATCCCAATGCACTGCTTAATTTTCAGGCAACTGATGTACAAAGTGATTGCTGGGTAAAGATTGCCCTAAAATATGCCAGGATATTGTTCCCCTTTAACTAGTGGCATCAACATTTACAGGTAGTCCTCCTTAAGATGTTACAGTATGCAGAACCCTTTCCTGCCTCACCCAGTCAGTTACATAAAATCCTACCTTGTGGAGCTGTAAAGTAGACAGGGGAAGAGCGTGACTAAAAGCTGCATCATCCTCTGCTTGGTCTGCTACAATCCAGTCTTCCTTATAGGAGGCAGCAGAAAACGTTAATTTCAGCCACATACCAAAGACATTTTTGTGCACAAGCATCCCTCCAGGAACAGGGGCACTTCATGGTCATAGGTGAAACAGCAGTATGCTGTGAACTCTTGGAAGAATACACTGCCTCTTCCTTGGTTTAGTTCATCCCAAATCAGGACAGGTCTTTGCACGATGAAGCCTATACAGTGTGCAGTGCCCAAGGAAAACCATCACTTCCATGCATGACTTCTCAGCAAGCAGCTTCTGTAGTAGAGTACCTGTGAGGCAAGCTTCATAACAGAGTGATCAGGGGGATCATCCAGGAGAGTCCTGTGCCTGTGTAAAAGAGTAGCTTGGATAGCAAGGGCAATAAATGGGACAAGGCCACACGGGTGGCTGCTGGTTCTGTTGGACCAAATGCATAGATGTAGAGAGAGACTGGGTTATCTCATACATCATGACTACAGAGGCTGCTTTGCCTTTTGGACAACTTGAGTTCAAGCTTACAATAGCTGGGCATTTCATCTTGCAATCCACTTGGTCGCTCAGTTCACACTAGGAAGGCAAATACATGCCTTAGGATGAATTACATTGTCTGGTCAGTATCTGAATAAAAGTTAGATCTTGCCATTTGCCTGGGAAGTAAATTTTTTAACTGAAAAGGCTTTAGTGAGATAGGTATTGAAGCTAATGATTACACTGTATTTTTTTAACCATGTGGTTTACTGTCAGCTAATGCAGGTTTTAAATTAAGAGTTGTCGACTTTTAGAAGTTGAATGATTGTTGACAAAGGATACGACACTGACTGATGCTGTTAGGATATGTGCTGGTAGCTCTATGTAAGATGGGGATTTTGCCAGAAATTGCGGGACTGGGGAGAAGATCTGAAAGTGTTCAAAGTTGGGGGCCATGTGAAATAATATAGTTAAGTAGATTTAGAGTTACCAAATACATTTGCTTGAGAGTTGCATCTTTTGTGCCTTATAGAGCACAAGTAAAGTAAAGGGGCTCTTATTTCTTATGAGTAAAAAATGGAATAAATGGGCAATTGGATAATTATACTCCAGAGTGGTTGCTAATATCCTGCAGTTCCCTAAAGTATATTCAGCCATCTATATATGTAGCTGAGATGAAAACCCAGCCATTCAAAGCCCCCTGAAACTTTTGTGCTGTTTCTGGACTCCACTCAGAGATAGAGCTTTCACATGCTTTTTTTCCAGAAGGAAGAAACATCTCTGATTCATCCTTGTTCTTTTCTTTATAATGCTTTGTACTTTCTTGATTTTATTGGCTTCAATTCTCTCTAACTAGCAGCAATCATGGGAGACAATCTGCTCTTGCATTCTCTGCCATTTAGTTTACATCTTGTTTTGAGAGTCTAAATAGATCTCTGCTTCAAAATATCTTCACTTACTGAAAAAAACCCCAAAAACATTTGGATTGCTGCTGTGTATAAGGGTGAGAATAGAGCACTTTTTCCAGGGCTGCAGTTCAGTAGTGCTTTTTCAACCAGCATTTCAGGGATAAACAATTGTAGCGTTTCTGTTTGGGGACTGTCTGGGCAAGTCTTGCTTGTATGCACGCACACTTGCATGTCATATGCTTTTTGTTTTAAAAAGTTTTGTTTCCAAACAACTTTCAAGCGTCTTTTCCTTTATTTCCACAGAGGGGATTTCGTTTCCGATATGTATGTGAAGGGCCATCACATGGTGGACTTCCTGGTGCTTCTAGTGAAAAGAACAAAAAATCATACCCTCAGGTCAAAGTAAGTCATAAACCATTGATTTTGCAAACTGAATGCAAATGCTGTATGTATGTGTGCAGGGCGTTACTGCATATCAACATAAATTTGTACAAAATTACTCAAGACTGACAACGTTTCAATCCCAACTTTCAAAATGTAATTGGTTTTGAAAAGGGAGTTATCTTCAGGTTTGTGGAGCTATTTTGGCACCATACTTACCCTGCCAGCAGTTGAGCAGTAGGCTTTCCTGTACCTGCCACCCCACTGCCCTTGTGGAGACTAATGGAGCTCTTCCTTGAGGTGCAGTTTTAGCATAGAGTGAGACTTGAGCTGCTCAATTACTCCACTTCTAGCATACTGCAAAGCATGAGTCTGTTCAGTTATTCCACTTCACTCTAAGATGCTGTTTACCAAGCTTTCCTTCTTTTTCTGTCCATACTACTTATTCAGTATCTTTAGGATACTCTATTACTAAAGACTTAATTCTTTTAAAGTCAGTGGAAAACTTCTCATTTTAATAGTTGCAGCATTCTGTTCAGGTGTTCACATAACATTTTCGGGGGCTTTTTTTCCTCCTGGAAAAAAATTGAAGGTGTTAATCGAATAAACGT
Organism: Tapera naevia; assembly: GCA_033556795.1. Taxonomy (NCBI): domain Eukaryota; kingdom Metazoa; phylum Chordata; class Aves; order Cuculiformes; family Neomorphidae; genus Tapera; species Tapera naevia. The sequence goes on along the minus strand of JAUMJJ010000175.1, from coordinate 6,371,673 downwards.
TCTGCCCTAGCACAATATGAAAATTATAATAGTGGTGATTAATCATTCCAGGATTAGACAAGAACTGTCTTTGCCTATGGTTCTTGCAGCGAGTTCTTTTCCCGTGGAAGTGGGGAAAAGCTGTATTGTGTCTTCTCAGTATTTTTCTTAACTTTGAACTATTGCACTAGAGATGGTCTCATGAGGAGAGAAGGGTTGATGTATTTTAGTTCTGGTGTTACCACTTCTCTCCTTTACAGGGGGAGAAAGGGAGGGAAGAGTAGCAAGCAGTCAGCCTCTGCCTTGGTGTGTGCCACTCCTCAGCTTTGTCTGTGGTATGGATGTAGTTTTTTATGCAGTTCTTGAGAAGGGCTGGAGTTTGAACAGTTGCATCTCTCTAATGAGTCAATATGAGCATGACTCAATGGAAAATAATCTGCATTAGATGAGGTAGCCTAGGGTGTTAATCTTGTGAATTGAAAGAGGCTGGGAAAGCTGGTTTCATGTAGCGTTGCAAAACTCCTATGAAAATTCTAGCCCAGGCGAAGGATCTACTTGCTTTTCCCTTTCCTATTGTGACTGTAATGATGAACCAGTGAATGCAATTTCACTGGTATGTTCGCTTATGAAATAATTCACTTCAATTGAGCCAGACCTTTGGATTCCAATCCAGTCTGTATTGATAACAGTAAAAATGATTCTTCGTAGAGGTGTGATGGGTCACACAATAGGACAAGGAGATATATAATGAGGAGTTGTACAGAAAATGAAATTACTCCATGAGTAAATTAGAAAGTGTGTTCTTTGGCTTTCCATCAAATCTTCTGGTTTCATTGATCATCAGATTTTAATTTATTCTAAAGCTTCCCCACACACACGTGTGTCCCTTTCCCTCCCTCTTGTTCTACTGTGTGCATCTGGGTTTTTTCTAGTACAAATCCCCACATGGCAACACCTGCTGGGAGAGGCTGGCAAGGGAACACAAGTAAATTCCTCAGGGCCATTGCTTGTTAGTGCCTGTTCTTGATTCAAGTGGTGCCAGTAAAGAGAGAAGTGTTTCACACCTTTTCCTGTAAGTCTTTTCTGTGTTTTGTCAAAGGGTGCTCACCTGGTCATGACTGAGGTGAGCATAATTGAAGATTGCTGGGGCTTATTGTGATGAGGGGGGGTTGGTTTTGGTTTGAGTTTTTTATTTGGTGAGGTTTGTTTTGCTCTAGTGCAAAGACTTTCACTATAAAAACTCCATTACTTGATCACAGTGCTGTGAAGGAACAGTAGCTTTGGCTGTACTGTAAAAAGGAGGTTTTGTGACAGACCTTTAAACCTTGGCCATGGTGTGGTCAGTGCAGCTCACATTGGTATCTCTCTTCTTCTTGGCCAATTGCACAGAAAGCTGATGTAATTTACCAGTAGTTACCACAGGATGTAGTAATTCAGTACACAAAAAAAATTGTAGGATTATGGATTGAAGGCCAAAAGAAAACTCATTGATCTGTTATGATCTCTTGCATAATGTGGACTGTTCGACTTCACCTTTTTTTTTTCCTTAACTTGTAGCTGAGCTGGGACACACTGCGATCTATCTTTCGTTTAAAGGCTGGAGTGCTGAATGGTGTGCTGTGTCTCTAATTAAGATGTTTTAGTGTTTAATTATATATTTAACCACCTCCTGTACAATGTAGTAGAAGACGGTGTAAGTTAGGAGTTAGTGTAGCAGATTTACAGTGTCAGTAAGACAAATCTACACTGGCCAGGTGGAATGGATTTAAAATCTCTTGTTTTAACAGCACAGTCGTGACGAATGGAATCTAGATTAGTATTTCTCTATAATATTAAAAACGGGATTCATTCATCTTTATGGTTTATGGAATTATGTTTTTTTATTTAATCCTGTCTTTGTTAACAGTAGTCCTAATATTATGAACAAAACATCTTATTTTCAGAGGATTTTATATAACTTTGCATGTAGTTATGGAGAGCGGAGAAGCTGTAGATACTGAACACCTTACAATAAGGTTTCATTTCGTAACAAGTATCATGATTACAGTATAAACCTACCTAAAATTTTTCATTTAAATTTCATTTTTGCTTAATGTAAGTAACACAATACTGGAAAATGTTACTGTCTCGAACAGTTGAAATCAAAGCTTCTGAGCTGTTTATTCTTTGTTAGCTTTTTGTCTTGAGAAAAAACAATAAATAGTATAAGCAGAAAGAATAAAACTCAGTTGTCTAATATTAACACCACCGTACTTAACTATCTGCATTTTTTATTCATTATTTGTTTGGTTTTATGTATTTGAAAAATGTGAAACAACTTGCACAGAAAATTCCACTAGCCTTCTTATGCGTGTACCATGTATATTCTGATCTTGCATACTGATGATGGCATAGGCATATTGATGTTTTACACTGAAATATGTGATCCAGTTTTGGGTGTAAAAAGACTTTGCTGGAGATAATGGTGTGAAGGAAATGTCCTGAATTTTCATCTCCTTGGGCGTAAATCTATGTGGGTGGCTGCAAGCTCAAGTTACCTGTTCTCTTTGGGCTGGATGTACATCAGCTCCAGCCCAGAGTCTGAATAACCCATTGCTCAGAGATGTGCCCGAGCTAGCGAGCACCATTTCTCTGCCAATAAGTTTGGATATTGTTTAGTTTGGCTTGTGAATCCAAGCTGCAAGTCAGGCAGCCTTGAACCCAGGCACTCAAACTGCCCATCCAGTCATGTCCTGGGGCTATCCTAAATTACATCTCTATTTGGAGATAAGCATTCTTAGTGAAATTGGGAGTTTTGGCACATACATGTTCAGGAGGGGAATTTATCGAAAATAAGTCAAGTCCCTTCATTGATAAGCATTCTTGGTGAAGAAAGGAGTGGCATATTTGCTTTTTTCCAACCATAGCAATTAATTTGTAGAGTGATAGATCACTGATTACAAGTGAAAAATTCATTGAACAGCTGAATTAAGGAATAAACATGAGATACAATAAAAAGTCCACTCATTTTAAAGTTTTTTACACCCTCTTAAAAACCTGTACTGAATGAAATTCAGCCAAAGCTAAATTCAGTGAGATTTGTGCTTTTTACTGTTACATTTAATTTGGCTAAATATGAGACATACAGTTTGTTTAGTTGGGCTCCTAAAGCAGAGCACCTAACTCTATTTTTGGCATGGGAGTAATCTCACATTCAGAGGATCAGAAGATCTTCAGCTTTCATTGATTTAAAATAGTTTACATTGCTTATTCTTAGACCTCTAAGTAAGTATTCAGTTGCCTAGATGATTTGTACCTGAATATTTTGTCTTAATTTTTTTTTCATTTGCTAGTTTATGCTCCTCTGAGTAAACATACTGTTTATGAGGGAGCGATGCCTCACCTGTGGAGCACTTTTTGAATGCTCATACTGAGGGCACACTAGTTGCACTCTGATGCTTAGGCAGGATTTGGGCTATTGTTGCTTTAACCAAATTATTTTGAAGAGAAGTAGGTTTTTTTGTAGTTGCTGGCTTTGTAGGTTTGACATAGTCTTTTCCATCATTTGCTTTCTGTCATTGACCAGTTGGTTTCACTTCTTGCTTGTAAGAGTAACTGGAAAAAACATCTTTGAAGTAGGAAAATGTTCTTATGAAGTTTCTGTAAAGTTCCAGAAACTATAGAAAATTGGCTAGGGTCTGGATTGCAGGAGGATGTGAAATAACTGAAAAAAACTTTCAGCTCTTGTTTTGAAATTGACTCAAGTCACAGGTCCTTTTAATCTGGCAGGCAAATCTCTCTCAAACAGAAAGCAGATAAATGTGAGCCTGCAGCATTTTAACTTTATCAGATTAGATCAGTTGAGTGCTGCTTCGGTACAGGATGTAATCAAGTATTACAGCTATGCTCTTCTTCCCAAGAAGTCCTTATTTTCTTTTTTTGTCTTATGTTTAATTTGAAGTTCAGTAACTTTTTTTCAGATCACAGCTCTGATTTTGAACAGTAGAGCACCCACGTGCTGTCTCCGTCTTATGTTAAGTGTATGTTTTTGTGTCAACACCATAATCCTTAGACATACAGCACTGTAGCATTCTGTCTAACTTATAATGCCCTTGACAGTGTTTTTAAAGTTGTTATGTAAAAGGTGATAGCTATTTGTATATCTTAGTGCCCCAATAAATTTTGGATTTTTCTGAAATTATGGCATCAATGTTTCCAGGACACCAGAAATTATGTCAGACTTGATTTCTGGTGCCTAAGGATACTTAACCACTGGGTGTATTTTACTGGGCACTTGAGTTAACATGCACGTCTCAAAATCAAGTAGGAAAGTGTGTCTATAAGAAATAGAGGTAGGAAACAGTTCGGGGACATTCTGTAGCCTTTACAGCATAGGGCATCAGACTGGATGACAAAAGTAGTCCTTTCTTGCCTTATGACCTACATAAGGTATTACGTTTTAAGAACTCTTGTTTTTCCCCTAAGAGAGACTACAAAGTTCATGCTGAGCTGAGTAACAGGGGGAGATTGCAATCTGGTTACTGCTGCAGTTATGTGTTCTGCTTTCAGGGGCTGGAAAGTCCTTGACGTGCACCAGTCCTACCTACTGTTTCGTTGTGGTTTCTACAGCTGATGAAGGATTGTCTTGAACTTTTCTGATGTGATACTAGAATATGCGTATTACTCATGATGAGTATAATGCTGTAAATGTGCTGGGAACTCTGTAGCAGGGAAGGGCTTGTTTAGTGAGGGATAAAATAATTTTTAAAAATCCCCGCCGCCCCCCCCCCCCCCTTGAAAAGTTAATTGTGGTAGTGGTGGTGACATGTAGCACTAAACACAATTGGTTTTATTTTCAAATTACTCTGAAAGTTGCATAGGGATCCCTGCGTTTTCTCACTGCTGGTAAGTGGTGGAAGTGGTGAAGCAGAGCTTATTTTACATCTCTGTATTGTTTCAGTCCAGGAGGGATTACAGTTTTGAAGTTAGAAGCATGAGTACCTCATGTTTTCTATTTCATAAACTGCTGCTTGTATAATGTGTATTATACTACACTATTATACAGTCAACTAGCAGGCAGTGAGTAATGCGAGGAATCTTGCACACCTGTTTCTCCTGGAACACCTTTTTCATAGTTTGGAGGGTTTTTTTGCTTTTAGCAGTGAGTAGTGAGATGGGGAGGGCACCTTTTGTACATAAACAGTGGTTCAGCTGTTATGGTACGAGTTCAAGAGAGGGGTTACCTGAAGTGAAGGAAGCTACCAGGACTTATTAATGTGGTGAAATGATGGCAATCCTTGGTTATCAGCATTTTATCATATATAACCTTAAGTATTCGGTTCATCACTGATTCATCACTTTAATGTTTATCTGATCCTTCAACACCTTGGTTGATTAGATCTATAAGCTGCTGTAATACAAAGAACTTTGCTCAAGGCAAATTAGAGGAGGAGGGAAAAAAACCAACATTGATAAAAGGGTTAATTAAGTGAATTGGAAGTGAAGGTAGTGTTTGTTTTTTAAAAGTGGGTAATTTTATATTTAGCGTAATTTGAAAGTGGTGCTTAACTGATAACTGACTTGAAGACTTGTGAGGAAGGAAAATAAAGTTCTAAATAATATATGTGAAACAAATAACTTGCCAGTACAGTTTGTTAATAGTAATTTTAGGTTTGTTTTTGAGGCATTACTTGATGTCACAATTTTAAAAGCTATTAAAAAAAATGTATTGTGATTAGAAAATGTGACAGGGCAAAAAGTTTTGTAGTCCTCCAGAGCTGGTTAGACTTATGTACCCTGTTTATGACAGTTCCAGTCTTGCAAAATCTTAGGTGGGGATTTAGCACGTATCCTCACGTGCGCTGAAGGGAGATATTTACTGGACTGGGTAATATGTGTTGATGTAGCGTACTGAACTAACAAAATACGTATGGATCTAGAATTAATTCACTTTAAAATCTCTACCTGAAGAGTAATTGTAATGAGGCCAAAACATTTTAAAACAGACATAATGTTTAAAAATATTTTTAAAGTGTTTTCAAATTGGGTGAAGTAATGCAGAGGGTTTTTGCTAAATAGGTACATTTTTTGAATGCTTCTTAAAATTTACCAATATTTATGGTTAATTCATTGTATGGAATTTAAGGAGAGCAATGTGGAGTATCTGGCCAGAATGTGAAAAGGATATTCATGATTTGGAAGACAGAAGGTTGCTTTCTTTTAGCTCTGTTTCTTCTTTTAACTTTTTTGGTCACTACTCCTGCTATTTGTGTGTCAAGTTTATTAAAAAAATAATGTTGGCTGTTCTTTGTGATGATCTGGTAGAGTTAGTTTGTCATTTGTGTTTTATGAGGACATGCATACACATTTCTCCTATGTAAGTTTGATTGTACTTAGTGGACAGAAAATACTCAATAATTACTTCTTCCATTAAAAAAAACCTAAACAAAACAGTCCCACTTTTTTTTGTTTACTTACAGATCTGCAATTACGTTGGTCCTGCAAAAGTAATCGTCCAGTTAGTTACTAATGGGAAATATGTCCACTTACATGCTCACAGCTTGGTGGGTAAATATTGTGAAGATGGAGTGTGCACAGTTAATGCAGGACCTAAAGATATGGTTGTAGGGTAAGTCTGTCAATTTATTTGTAAAGCTGGGCTAAGGGAGAGAGAATAAAGTATGAACACTGTAAGAAGCAATACAAAAATCTAATACTACTAAGAGGCAGCTAAGTGGACCACTTGTTTTCATGCTCTGAGCTGTGTTTTGTATGCGTCTTAAACAGAAAATTGAATGGGATTTCTGTTTACCTTTGTAGAATTTGCCCTAAGCAGGCAAAATAGATTTAAGCAAATAATTTTCACTTAGAATTTGTAAAGTTTCAGTCACTTGGAGTGCAGTCCTAATTTGTATTGTATTACATTCTCTAAAATGTAAGCAATTTCAGGCAAAGAGAAGAGACTGCAAAATTGCTTTAGTTACCATATTGATCAATGTTTTACTTCCGATGAAATCTGGCAATAGGAATATAGTGAAAAGTGTTAAGAAGATAGGGTTAGAAACTATGAAATTAATGTAAGACATGTATAAACATGAAAATGCTAAATGAGTCAAACTTTTAAGTTTAAAGCAGTTAAGATGCTGAAATTGTAGTTGCTCTGTTCTTGTTTAATTTAAAAGAATAATTGTTTATATCAGTAAATGGAGCTGAGGCTCCTGCCTACCTTTTCAGGCTTAGATCAGGTTTCACGCTGGCAGTGAGTTTTACCTCTGTGATCTCAAGAATGTCTTTGTTGGTGAAGAAGATGAAGTTTAAAAAGCTGAAGAGGTTGGAGGAGAGAGATTCTTTTAAACTGTAACTTTTGATGTCCAAGCCCAGTGCACTAACTTTACCAAGCACATCAATTTAAATAGCTTTATTTGAAATATTTCTTTTCATCTTGAAAAGTTTGGCTCATTTCCTAACCTGTCTTGTTTTTCATCAGATGTTTAGAAACAGCTTTGCTGTCCTCAGTTGACCTGCGTGAAAATTGAGTTATTGTCTTGTTTTATACTTCCACATTTAATTGATTTTTAAATGTGCCAGGAGCTTTTTACAAAAGCAGATCTTGTATTATGGAAGTTTTCATTCTAATAGATACCTAAAGTGTCTTGCTGAATGTCCAGAGCCTTGCTTAAAACATTTCCTTTGGAAAATGTTGCACTGATTTAGCTTCTTAGCTTGCTCTCCAAATAATTTTGAGCAGATAGGGCTTACTCTGAGCAGTTGCTTTGTGTAACAGCCATATAGAATTACATATTAATGTCATTGCCAAGACAGAGCAAGCAAAGTGTAACAAACAGATTTTAAAATCTTTTGTAAGTTGCTTAGAAATTGTGAGTTGGAAACCTGATAGATGACTACTTGTGTGGTGGGGAAATCCTGTGTACCCGTATGATTGTTGCCATATAATGGTGCACATTTTGCGTGTTTTGTAAGCCTGGCTGAATTTTTCTTGCTGGAATATTTGCCCTCAAGAATTGACAGTGCCTGCATAAGCCTACAGAGTCTTGTTGATTGACTTCAGTTGCTTAGCTGCCTCTGATAAGAGAGACACTACCTGCAGCTGGTTTGGCATAAAGGATTAAGAAAATCATTCCCCCCTTCAAAATTTGGCAGGTTTGCAAATCTTGGAATACTTCATGTCACAAAGAAGAAAGTGTTTGAAACTCTGGAAGCACGCATGATAGATGCTTGCAAAAAAGGTTACAACCCAGGACTCCTGGTGCATCCTGAACTTGGGTATCTGCAAGCAGATGGGTGTGGAGACAGACAGCTAACTGGTATGTAAGAAATGATGTCCTGGTTTTAATAGGTCTTTTACTAAAACCAAGTTTAACTTCTTTAGTTTAGATGGTCTTGAAGGTCCTTTCCAACACAAACCATTCTAAGATTCTGAAAACACAGACTCTTACCCAGAAAAATGGCTTAGGTAGGAAAGCGGCATATGGCTGTGTGCATTAAGAGGTGGTGTATTGTTGCCGTGTTTTAGGGAATCTGAGAGAAAAAGTGTCTTTAGAGTCAACGCACACGTGAGAATGGAGCAACTGCCTTCCATAGCTGCCTGTATCCACCTCTACACCTATATTTCATTCCTCTTGTTTAATAAGCTATAAATAGAGTAATTTTGCATTATTGCTGCAAGACACGATGTCCTTAAGTAACTTGGGGATCTTATCATTCAGCTGCATTTCACCCATATCCCTGTAAAACCTGTGGTCTACTTTGCTTTTAGGCACTGTGTAGAGGGACCAACCTTCTCTTTATCACTCTTACACCAGGTGTTCAGATGCCCTTAGTGGTGGCCTTTGTACTTTTCACAACATTTGAAAACTGAGTGTAGAAAACAGTCATTTTCTATATGTCTCTTAATTATATACTTTATCTTAAATAACATCTGATGCACACACTGAAGATGAACGCAGTATATTGTGAATAATGGCTTCTCTCTGCTTAAAAAGAGAAGCTGATGTGTACTAAATGAAAAGGAGAGCATGTCCTCACAATCAAGTGCCTTTTGATAGTAAAGTTTGGAAAACGCTCTTGCTGTTTTGTTATGGGTCCCCAACCCCTTGTGTTAATTCATCTGTCTACTTACTGGTTCCAGAACGAGAAAGAGAGATTATTCGTCAGGCAGCAGTTCAGCAGACTAAAGAAATGGATCTCAGTGTGGTGCGTCTTATGTTTACAGCCTTTCTCCCTGACAGTAATGGTAGTTTCACACGGAAACTTGATCCTGTTATATCAGATGCAATATATGACAGCAGTAAGTATATTTGGCTTTAATTACCTTTTTAATAAGAGGCAAGCTTTTGTACATACAAAAATGATCTGTAGATATTGCTATACATAGACTCATCTAGCCCTGCTTTTTGCCTGTTTTTTGGTCAATAACAACTAAGTAGCCTGCGGGTAGTTGGCCCTGTGTCTGTCCAAGTACATGTCGTATTGTTCTGTTTTTTAATAGATGGTGATATAAACCATAAAGGAAGATTTTATTTTACTGTTAGCATGTTTAATCCTGCCACTCTTACTAGGAAGGTTTTGTTATGTGCCTGAATTTTGCAGAGTTTCCAGTTGCTTTCTATGACAAAGTCTTGTCATGCAAGATGTGAGGAAAAAGTTACTTTTGTTCAGTCTTTGTTGAGAATTTGACACATTTCACTTTTGCTGGCTATATTCTTCCCCTTGTTCTGTGAGATTAACGCAGTCAGAGTTTTCAATCCATTTCCTTTAAACCTGTCAGTACTTTTTATGCTTCTGTTACATCCCTCTATTTGCGTTTTTTCTAAGTGAATCTTTTCACTTCATGTTTTCCCATGTACTTTTTGATTAGACTTATTCATCTTACCTGAACCCTTTCTGCTGCCTGATTTTTCCTCCCTGTTACTGTGTATTACCATGTTCCTTATAGTCATTCTGTAATGACTCACAAAAAGTACCATTTTTTCCCTTGCACAACAGTCATGTCTATATCATCACTTTTTAAGGACAAAGTCTGGATGGAAAGGTATTAAATGCAACTTTTCTAATGTGATGTGTTCCTTGCTATTAATTGGGGAACATAGTGATGTAGCACAAGCATTTTGCATATAGACACTGAGTGAAAAGATGTCTGCTGTTCTTATGGCACACATGACCTGCATTTTCTGGATGAGAAAATACAATCTTTTCATCTGGAAGCTGAATTGATTTACCAAGCAGGATCTTTAACGACTCTTGATTTTCATTAGAAATTATTACAGATTTCATTCATTTTCATTACTCTATTTTACACCTGCATAATGACGGAGAGTATTTGTAAAGCAAAGAGTAGTAGGAGAAAAGAACATTAACAGAGGTAGAGCATGTATCAAGCCATACATATGAAAACAACTGAAGGTATCCTTCTGAATCTGACCGTCAAAATTTTGGCTCCACTAAGGACATGAATAGAAGGAAAATTTTATATGCATGTTTCTGCTGGTTTGCGTTGCTACGTAGATGTCAGTTTCTAGTTTCTGAGCTCCCAAGGTAAATTTGCATTTGTTAAACCTGAGAAAAATTTTTTAGACTTTTTTTTTTTCTAATACTCCTCATTGGCACCATTGAAACCTCTTCCACACAGCAGATCCAGCTTGTGGCAGCCTAAATGTCTGTCGCCGCTGCTGGTAATTATTAGGTGTTCTGTCTTGAGGACCAATAAGTATTCGTTGATGCCTCTATTACGATCTGTGGAGGTGGGCTTTTTGATGGCAATCCAGAATGTTGGCCGAGGACTGACAGTGCTTTCAAGTGAGCCACAGTATAAAGCGAAGTGTTTCATATTTCATTCTAATAGTGATGTGCTGTGTGAGGGGTAACAGCTCTCAAAAGTGTCACCCTGTCAAGAAAGTGGGAAAATAAAAAAATACACTCTCTTATAACGCACTCTTGTCGTGGAGGTAAAGTTAGTACTAGTGCAGGGGGCTGGATGCAGTTCGCTGCTGTGTGACTTTACTAACACAGTAATTGTGCTGGAATGGCCAGGGCCTTGTTGTATAGTTCACAATTCAGTCAAGGCCTAGAGGATGCAAGATTTTGCCTTTCAGGTGAAAAACTGTTGATTTATTTATGTTTAGAAAACATAGACAAACTTAGGTAGGTTGTGTTGGGGGTATATCTTTCTATAGCATTTCTCTGTGTTGTGCTTGGGATTTCTTTGGAATCTAAAACTATTATGAAGGTGTTTTTTTAATCTTTCCTTTCAATAGAAGCTCCCAATGCCTCCAACTTAAAAATCGTAAGAATGGACAGAACAGCAGGGTGCGTAACAGGAGGGGAAGAGATTTACCTTCTCTGTGACAAGGTTCAAAAAGGTAGGAGTCCTAAGTATTGAAAGACGCTTCAGGGTCTTCATGTGGAGTGCACGTGGAGCTTGCTATGCTGCTGTAGTAATCTCCTGCTCTGTTAGTGTGGCAGGATTTGTAAGCACTCAGGCTTTCTGGAAGTCAAGGCCAGCAGTCCAGAAATAGATAAATCAAAACACTCTGTTGCAAAGCAAGTTCAGCTTGTGATGCCTCCACAGAGGCCATATGATTGTCTTTATTTTCAAATTTCTGCCCTTGCTTATGTTCTGGGTTTTTTGTGGATGGTGGATTCTGGATAACATTTGGCTTTGTTAACCAACACCTGCTCTGAATTATTCCGAAGTTTCTGATTTATTGTTAAATTCTTTGTTATAAAGAGTAAGTATGAACATTAATAACCAGCGATGGGAGCTTAATGTGTTCAACACTGCTGCTAGTAACTTCATGTATATACTTGAAATAACTTTTACGTGTATGCTAATGGCTATGGCTATGATTGTGTCAGGATTGGGCAGTGTGAGTTTGGATGCTTTGGTTTTGGATAGGAAGATAATGGTTAAATGTGGTTGGTTGTAGTATTTGGGCTGAATAGAAAAACCAAAAATAGGAGGAGCGGCTGAGGGAACTGGGATTGTTTAGCTTGGAGAAGAGGAGGCTGAAGGGAGACCTCATCACTGTCTATAGCTGCCTGAAAGGAGGCTGTGGCAGAGCGAGTGTTGGTCTCTTCTCTCAAATGACAGGTGATGGGACAAGAGGAAATGGCCATAAGTTGTGCCAGGGGAGGTTCAGACTAGATATTGGGTAGAATTTCTTTTTAAAAAACTGGTAGATGAGTTTTTGAGGGACATGGTTTAGCAGATGATGGGTTCAGTTGGACTCGATGATCTAAAAGGTCTTTTCCAGCCAGAAGATTTTATGATTCTAGGAGTGAGTGACCTTTTGCATTTTTCAACTATAGGTAATACCTGGGACTCCCTGGTGTAGACCGCGTGGTGTCCTGTTCTCACCTGCTTGGAATCAGTCCCCGCACATGTTGTCAAAATCCCATTGATGTTTCTGTTAATACAGCCTGTCCCTTTTGACCTCTTGTTCTTGCAAGCGTTATTCTACCACTGAGGAAAGAGAGAGGACTTTAGGGAGTTTTAAGGGGCTTCAAAAAAACTGTTTTCCTTCAGTGGTGTATATACCCTGTGCTATCAGAAGCACTGAGATTAAACAATTCTTACACACAAAATAAATAAATAAATGTCTGACTCAGTGGAGGCCTGGAGTGGGGTTTCCCCTCAGTCAGACTGGGGTTTCCCCTGACCTCATTGCTCTCAGAAGCCTCCTGCCTGAAGGAACTGGAGCATGCAGGACAGTAGGACTGGAAGTGGTGGTTCACAGTGATGAGACTAGCAGGTGGTGGATCAGAGGAAGCAATCTGTCTGCTCCAAAAGTCTGTCCTGCATCAGTAACCATAAGAGAGAATATGCTTTTTCTACCTTTTTTCTCAGCAGGAGTGCTTTGAAAGGAACATGCTAATGTGATATTTCCTAGCTTCTGCAAAAAATATAAATAAATAAATGCAAAGAAAACAAAAGGAAATTTGTTTAGAGGAGCAGAAGCCAAATCTCATGGACCTGGCCCGTGCTGTGTTTGCGGGCTGTGGGATCACTGCTGACATGCAGCTCACTCACTCCCTTGCAGTCTCTCTGAGCCACAGCTCCAAATGGCACTCTGCCAGCAGCAAGCGGAACTTGAAGTGTGGTACTTCAGGTTTTGCCTCAGTTTTTTTTGAACTGAAACTGTTGGAGGAGAGAGGGTGGTTTCTACTTTTCACGCTTCAAGTTCTCCCCTCCCTACGTTTTTGTTCCAAATAAAGCTCCTCTGGAATGTTTTATAGCTCTAAAATAGGAAGACGTACTTCTCTTTTTACGGCTCAGTAAATAGGAGCAACTTCAGAGAATTAGAATTAGGCTGACCTGAAATTGATGTAAAAAATAGTTTATTTATGATGTTTTCACAAAATGGATAAACATAATTCATGTATTAGTCATGCCAAGTTATCATCCTGCCAAAACATAACTGTTGATTTTTATCTGAGCTAACTTAGCCAAAGGTTAATCAAATGCACAGACATCCCAAAGAGTGTTCTTTCACTCTTCACAGATGATATTCAAATACGTTTCTACGAAGAGGATGAGAATGGAGGTATGTGGGAAGGTTTTGGAGACTTTTCTCCTACAGATGTACATAGACAGGTAAGTAACAGCATTTGTCATTTCTTAATGATTTTCTCATCTCCGTAAGCTAGGATTATATTATAGTTGGTAAATGAGGTGAAATCATCTGTATCCTGTGCTAACCTCAAGATGTGCATTAGATAACTTGGGAGGTTAGGAATACAGAGTGAGGAAATTGGGAGGTGGACCCATTGCTTTAACATGGACCAGTGTGAATTGGGATAGGATATATAAAAAGTTCGACTCCTGTGAACATGTTGAGAAAGCTGCAGAATAGATGTTGAATGATGAAGGGACAAACAGTTGCAGTGCTAATGTATGTGGTGTGGTGATACTTACGTGGCAGTTCTGTCTTTCCCAAAACACTTTCGGACTCAAACTGAAAAGTGCAACTGAAAACTGAAATGGAACTTTATTGTTATAGCAGCCCTTTGCTAAGAATTTTTGCCTCCCAAGCCATGAACGAACTTGTACAAAATAACACAAATGTAAAAGCAAAGCTGTCAAAACCCATGCTCCATGACAGATGTGCTTATTTTTGTTTCCTTCACAGTTTGCTATTGTGTTCAAAACACCCAAGTATCGAGATGTCAATATCACAAAGCCAGCATCTGTATTTGTACAACTGCGTAGGAAATCTGACCTAGAAACAAGCGAACCAAAGCCTTTTCTCTACTATCCAGAAATCAAAGGTAATTTTTTAAACCTGGTTTATATACTGGAAACTGCAAGACCCCTAGGAATCCTTTATATAAGATAGAACTTGTTGGATTAAAGATTTTTTTGGTAGTTGTTACTTTTGGAAAACAGGCTATTTTCCTCCTTGTTTTGTGTAGAGCTAATGCGAAAAGTGGTAGCTCTGTAATGGGTTTGGAGGTTTGGGTTTTTTTTTGTTGGATAGGTAGGCCATAAATCTGTGTTTTCCTAGTGAGGCTTGCTCCCTGCAGGTTTCCTGTATGCATGGAGGCCTGTCTGTCCATACAGCAGATGGCACTCTTTTCCTCTGAATTTCCACAGAATAATATCTGAGGACATTTTATTGTCAGTATTTTCAGATGAAACCTTAAACCAAAGACTGGCTGGTGTCTGGTGGGAAAAGTACATATTTTGTAGCTCTCTCCTTTTACCATCATGCGTCTCGATTTCACTGGTATTGCATTTTCCAGGTGCCTGTGGTAGTTCAGTAAGCCCAGGAAACTTATTGTGAGAGCAGGGAAAGTGCTGTTTCAGTCTCTTGTGTTAAAATGTTAGTTGGTTAGCAGAAGTAGGATAGTTGGCATCAGACCTGCTTCCTAAGTTGTTAGTGAAAAGAAGTTTGACTGGCAGATCTGTAAATATCAGTAATGTTAATGACATGGAAATGCCTTAAGGCCCGAGTGAAACATCAGAATTGATGTTTCATTGTACTAAGGCAATAATCTTTCTGCTTAACAGTTTACCTGCCTGCAGGTTACACTATTAAGTCCTAATCTTGCACATTTTCAGTGCCTAGCTTGGAGCCAGGTTTAAATCAATACCCTATCAAACTCTCAGAAATATGGATGCATCAGAGGTAGTGGGCTAAGGACAGCTGAGGAGAGAGGGGTGGTGGTTGGTGTCAAGTGAATCTACTTTATTGTCTGTTCTAATAAAATAGCAGAAAGCATGCATTCGCAAAAACTTCCAGAGCTGCTGGAGGACTTTCTTTTGGTAGTGATTTCAGGAATTACTTGCACCAGTTTTATGGAAAGTGAAGTGTACAACTGCAGAGAAAAGTTGCCAGACTTGAAACAAACCTCTCTTATGTGCCTCTTAATGGAGTAAAATTCATTTGACATTGTTATGTGGATTTTCAGATCCTCTATACAATCTAATAATGAAAATACCATTTTGGGGCTGTTGCTTTTCCCTTCATGCAAATGCTCACACAAACTTAGACACGTACATGTGGGGTTTTTGTTTGTTTCTCTGACTAGATTGGTCTCTAGAGTTTTCTCCTCTTGTTAGTGTGAGTATGCCTGGTGCATGCATGCATACATATAGATCATGTATGCCTGGAAATAATGCATTTGTACTTTTCAGTATGCTGTTTCATGTATTTGGCCATCTCATTTGGTGCACTGACTGATGTGCCTCTGCATGAAACTTCTTTTTGTCATATGGCTGTTGGAAGTTACTGGGTTGTTTAATGAAGGAAGGATATTTTGTTTTTTCCTCAACAGTTCTACTGTTTTAAAAAACTTCTGTAATGTTTGTATCCTTATTTTTGTAGCAATTATCATGGCATTTTCACTTTCCCTGGTCATTGGGATACTTCTTTTAAATCTTTGTGTTTTGCTTTCCAGAAGGGCTAAGCATTATTTTGTACTTATACTGTAAAATATTTAGGCTTTTTTTCCTACTGCTGCTCAGGATTTTTTGACAGTATTATTTCCTGCCTGAAAGTAAGTTGTCTTTATTCTGGGTGCTGTTCTGATAGTTTAAGTAAATCAAGTCAAGCAAACGTTGTTTTCACTATTTCTTGCCATCACTATCCTTAAAGTTCAAAGGACACTGCAGGTACTCTGCACTGTTGGAAATCCAAGTGCCTTGTGGGTTGGTGACCCTTTAATAAGGGTCCATTTCTGAAGTGGGTTTGCTTTGAAGAAGAGCCTGTGCTTATATTTCCCAAAGGCAAATTTTCTTGAACGAGTTTGTGGTTTGTAGCACTTGTCTGCTTTATGACTTGCCTTAGGTATAGAAGAATTGAAGAATTTTGGGACCACTGATTTCCAGGGCTCTAAGTACACGAGACACTCATGTAACTCGGAGCTCCCTAAGACATTTCTGCACTTTTCCCTCCCAGTTTGAGCCCAAGGCACCTGACATAACTGAAGAGACCACAAGGGCTTAGGCAATGCTGTCGGTGTGACTGGGGACGTGGCACTGGCTTGTTTCTCACCGGAATTCTCACTGCTCCATTATATACCAAGTTGTTGTGTTATTTGGAGCTAGGAGAGTTGACACCTCTACAGCGCTCTGAATTTTCCTTTGTGAACTAGTAAACTCTAGGAATGCTTTCTGTATGCACAGCCTGTTCCATGCGTGGCCATCATTAAGAGTGACTCCTATCCCTTCTAACCCAGATAAAGAAGAAGTGCAAAGGAAACGACAGAAGCTCATGCCAAACTTCTCTGATGGCTACGGTGGAGGCAGTGGCGCAGGAGGCGGTGGCATGTATGGAGGGGGAGGTGGCAGTGCTGGCACTGGTAAGGCAACAGTTTTGGGTGAAGAGGGGAAGGAGTCATACTTTGAGAGCAGGACAGATGCTTATTCTGATTTTTAAAACGTGATGAGGATTTCCTGTCCTTCTAGGTAGACAAGATCTGACTCTTCTGTCTTTGTAACAGCGTTACTAATTTCAGTAAAGCATCTCCTTGTTTCCTAAATATTTCTTCAGCTCTTCTACCTTCTTACTTGAATATAAGACTCACGGTGACAGTTTTTCTCTTCCTTCAAGCTTTGAATTACAGATAACACCTTTCTCATTGAGGGAGTGTGAGTCAGGAGTATATCCTACCTTAGCTTTATTATTTCTTAGGGCCTTAAAGGCACTGAAATTCATGAGACAGTTCAATTAAGTACCAGCTTGGATGCTGAAAATTAAGTAGGTTCTTAATTATTTCTGAGATCAGGAGTGGAATTTGGCAAATTAACCTTGTTAGTGCAAAGAACTATTAAAAACTGAACTGCAATGCCTTTGCAACCCTGTTTTTAGAGCAGGAGGCAGAGCAACAGTTTTCAAATGTGCTGCTAACATTGCACATGACAATCTGTATTATAACACCAGGATACTCGGCTGTTGTAATTGCAAGGATTTGAAAGCATAGAGGTAGTGTGTGAAGTCTCAGTTGGTTTTAGATGAAGCATACTAGTAAATACATTTGTGTGGGCTTAGATGTTGGGAACAAGAGTCTCACTAGAATTGCTTTGGGTTTTCAAAAGGGTGAGGGAGAGTTCACCTTCAGTCTGGAAAGTTTGTTTTAATCAGATGGAAAAAAGCTGAAGATGAGTAGAAAACAAAATTTCTGTTCTTTAGGTTCAGCATTCTTCCAGATGATGTTTTCATTCCTTTAAGGTAAGATTCTCAATTCTTTATTGTTTTCTTTTCTTTAGGGTTCAGTTATCCTTCATATGGATACTCTGCTTTTGGAGGGATGCATTTCCACCCTGGCACAACAAAGTCCAATGCTGGAATGAAACATGGTAACAGTGGAAACGTTGTTCTTGCAACAGTTGAATTGAGTTTGACTATCTTTATTTTCTTCCACAGCATGAGCTGAAGTGTTGTGCAGGTCTAGCTAGAGCGTGCTGAGGAGGGATACTGGAATAGTGATACTGGAATCAGTCTTTTCTAGAACCTCTGGCAGCAGAGGTGTTTGTGTAGATTATATTACCCTGTTTCTCTTTAATTGTCTCCAAGTCTACTTTAACAGCTGTGTGCACATTTCTTTTTACTGCTGACTCTTGAGAAGCAGTCACTAAAACCCTCCATGCGTTTCTATATTCAGTGTATGTTTTGAGCAACAGCTGTTTTGCCTGCCTTGAATGTGCTGATTACAGGTGACCCAAGGACTATACCAGAGAAAATGTGTCTTCCTTTATTGCCACAGGCTGGTACTACACAGTAGCCCAGAGAAATAACATAAAAGTCAATGGAAAAGTTTAGTTTAATAATAAGGGCATTCTTGGCTTCCTAAAATAGGGCAGTCATTGTAAATCTGTGTAATTATTTAATCTCTGTAATTATTTAAAAAGTGTCAGGGATGAATTTGCTGTCAGAAAAAAATGAAGTAAATCTGAATAGTTCTGCTAGATTTCCTTCAGACTTGCATTCTTGTACTGTAAAAAGAGAGTTGTATCTGTTGTATGTAAAAGTTTATCTTTAAAGCAGAGGTTGTCAGAAACATAACATCACTTTAGAGTAAGTTACATTACTGTGTCTGCCCGTGTGTTGCCATATGCAGTATTATGATCTATGAGTGTTTAATGATAACACCCATGTCAAAGTAAATTTTATTTGCTTCTTTAGAGTTTGGTTATAGATAGTTGAGCCTTATCACTTGTGTAAAAAAGCAACAGTATTGGACACTAATGATACTAATTTTTGTTTAAAGGACTATCAAATAGCACAGGTGAGCAACGTGGGAAGAGATCTGATAAACAAAGTGACAAATGGGACATGAAACATGATGTGAAAGTAGAAACCATGGAGAGAAATGAGTGCAGAACCTCTGGTGGTGATGAGGAGAAGGAGGATGCTTCTTCCTGTAAAACTGAAGTAAATGAAGCAGTTTGCAGGTGGCAGGGTAAGTGAACAAGTTAAGTGTATTTAGCGTAGATCAGTCTCCAGTATGGGCAAAGCTGATGTTAAAGGCCTGGAAACTCCATAAAAGCCTGCTTGCTGTTTTCAAAATGGGGTAATGCCTCCTAGAGGAAGCAGAAGGGATTCCATACCCCCAAATCTAAGGTCCCACCCCATATGTAGTTCTGTAGGTAATCTTCTACCTTTGTACTGCCACTGGGCACTGAACTTCTGCTTGTCATGCAGGGAGAAGGGATGGCCTAGCTTGCTGGGCACGTTTAATGCTGCTTTATAGTAAACCCTTATTATGAACACTGAAAGCAGTGAAGCTACATGGCATACAATTCAGCAGTTGACTCGGGTTTTGATTTTTGCTAGGCTTTAGTGGATTAGTAAATGTATAATTGTTGCAATTGTTCTTCCCTGCAATTCTGTTGTGAAATTGCATGCGAAGTAGTGCAATGTTGGAATGAAAAATGTAAGTGTATCTGTTCCCATGTGGCAAATCCACAGTAAAAGAGCACTGGTGGATAGCAAAGTCTTGTATGTCAAACTGGTGAACAAAAGAGGAAGGCAAACATACTCAGTAGAAGTGGTTTAGCAGTAGAGTTGTAAAATATACAAAGTCTACAGATCATCCTTTACCAGACAATAAGATTTCCTTTTCCTGGATTGTTTTAAAGTTGATCGTCCCTTTTTTAAAAGATTTGAGTAAGTATGATTCTGATAAAATAAAAAGCCTACAGTTGGAGTAGAAAGACATTGTACTGGTAGAATCTGAGCAGGAAGAAATTTATTGTTCTTGGCTTTTACCAAATGCAATGGCATTTAGGCCACTGTGATTGTTCCATTCTTGGTCAAGGAGAGAGCACATTACCTTGTATATGAGCCCTTTGTGGCACTGCAGGGTAGAACATTTGGCTATTACACTAAAAGATGCTATCTTGTAGTATTTTGAATGATATCTTTTGTTTTGTGCTTGATATGGGAAACCAAGAGGGTTCAGGATCTCGTTTTTTAGTCTTTGAAAATACCTATAATGAGGAAAGATTGAACTGCTTAACGCTAAATAATAACGCTAAATAATAGCATTAAATGGATGTTAGCTTCAGAAGGTAAAATGTGTCAAGAGATAAATAGTAAATATAAATGTATCAGTCTGGGCATGGAGTATAGGAACCACAGTGATGTATTGACTAAAACAATAAGCTTCCTGGATAGCTCAGTAAGACCCTGGTTTACAGAAATGATATTTTCATGTTCATCAAGATATGCTTCTAACCCAGGCTAAATGCCTGATTTTGTGCAGCTGGAAATCACAGATATTCTCACCCAATATGTGCTTTTAATAACAAAGCCTGTTTTACTTGTTTACTGTTAGTAATTTCTAACCTTACAAGGTTTTGTAGAAACATTCAACTGTCCAAAATACAGGCTGGTTTCAGATGATACTGCTCCCAGAATGACGACTGTGGTTTGAAAGTTCATCTGTTTCATTTTTGCTAGTTTCTTGCTGATAGAGAAACACAGAAGGTATTGACAGAGCAGCTAGAGTGATATTTTTCCACAAATTAGTTTTTCTCCACCCTTTTCTCCCTTTTGCTCCCCACCGTGACAAATCCTGCTTTTTGAAATCTTAGTAGTATACATTTCCTAAATGTAAAACCAGGATGCTACAAATAATAAGCATTGTGAACATTTGAATGTTTTAAACTGATGAACAGAGTCTCTTGTGCTGCTAAAGCAGGAGAGACTGCATGGTTCAGGTTGGAGAGGGGGCACAAAGTCCTTCATTCCTTACCTTTCTGTGAATTTCTCTGCAGTAATGGCAGGTCATTTAGCCTTCTTGTGCCTCATTTTCCTCAAGTCTAAACTTCTCAGAACTGCACAGGAGGTTCTTTTAAGTGTTCTGTGGACAAGAGGCCTTATATGTTCCTTGTATGTAAGCAAATCCAAATTCCTACTCCATTTGTCTCATTACACACAAATGCACATGAATGCAATTAATTTGGTGCCATTCAAACTAAAGGTGGCTTCCAGAGTTTGACTGTTCTCAGGATTCAGGATGCCTGCTGCCTGAATGCTCAGCATACATCTAGTTTTTCTTCTTCTAACCTTACCTCCCAGGAGTAATTAGCAGCATCTCTCAGTGATTTAGTAAAAAATGCTTGGTGGTCTGTTCTGTATTTCTTTGGGGCACAAATGCCTGTCAAAAGAAGGTGGTGTTGCAATGAAGACCATCAAACTTAATGAGGACAAAACTGTGTTGCAGATGACCTGTTCCTGGAGAAGGCCATGCAGCTTGCCAAGCGTCACTGCAATGCTCTCTTTGATTATGCTGTAACAGGAGATGTGAAGATGCTGTTGGCTGTTCAGCGCCATCTCACTGTTGTCCAGGATGATAATGGAGACAAGTAAGTTGGCCTGTATTTACTGGGTTGAAAGTCATGGTTTTGGTGGCAGAACAGTGTAGTCAGTTTGTGCTCTCCCCTGCAGGTGCCGGTCATGGACTGCAGGCACTGCTCTGTTCAAATCAATACAGTTCACCTTTGTGCTGTTAGGGAGAGGTACAGCTGTGATTTAGACGTTTTTGTTGCATTTGCAGAAAGGTCACTCACAAGACAAAGTTCATTGATCTGGTACCTGTCAGAAAGTGATCTGATTGTTGAGGGTATGTTGAGCTTATTATGAGTTTCCTTGTCTTTTTTTTTTTCTTTTACTTACCCACCATGAAGTGCTGTGCTTGCATCGTGATACATAGTTGATGGAGATCCTTAGCTTTGTGCTGGAGGAGTGTCCCCTGCTTTTTATTCAATACAAGTCCTTAAGTCTTCATAGGAAGCTTTAAGTCACAGATATACTGGGAGAAATAATAGCTGGAGTGTCCATGCTGCTTTTCTCCCACTTGACACAAAGGTTCTTCCCAGAGGACAGTATTTTGCTCTTGCTTAAGTCTGAACTGTGCTATTGTCTTCCAGGAGATTGCAGAGATGTGTGTGGCAGACTTGACTGCTAGTGTTTGCTCATCAGTCCTTCAGTAATGTGAGCTGGAGTAGAAATCCATTTTGTTCCTCTGCAGCACAGCAGATTCTGTGGGACTCAGAGTGAAATACAGTGAGGAACTAATGAGGAGTAGTTAGTTCAAAGCAAATTCAGCAGCAGTGGCTCTGAACACATACAAAGATAATCTCTTGAATAAGCAAGTGACGTTATCACATCCTCAAATTGCAACATTTTGTACAGTAGGAGACATAGAAGCCTTAAGGTGTTTAGGTAGATGGAAAATTACAAGTGACTGAGAGGTGCAGTCCCACTGTTGGATGAATCTGGGAGAGGCTTTAGGTGACAATAGGTCTCAGATTACTGATAAAGAGCATACACTAAGGGACTGCAGAATCAGAGAGAGCGCCTTTACTTGCTTTGATTTCCAATTGGCAACCTGATGTCTGCTTTGAGGAAAGCAGGAATGTGAGTGAGGCAGGAGCTAGCTACAGAAGCAGTTAGCTTTGGACAATAGAGCTGCTGTGGTTAAAAAATGAAAGGTGGGGGATGGGTCGGTAGTGGAGTATTGAGCAAGTAGGACCCGCATTTAAATATCAATAAGGTGGCTCTCAGATCTGGACTTGCAGGGTATTTCAACAAAGCCAGAATACTTTTCAGAAATAAATAAATTGGTAAATAGTTGTTTTCTTCCTGGATCAAGAAGTACCTGCAAGTATGTGAGGCTCAGGCTCCTGTTGCCTTTCTCCTGGGATGGATTTTAGTTTGTGAGCATGTAATACATCTAAATTACTGCAGCTTGTTAACAAAATGAAGTTTTGGTGACTGCCTACAGCTCTCTTTCAGGAGCTGTTTAAAAAAAACACACAAGAAAAACCCCAACCAAAACCAACTCATTTTCACTTTAATTGTTAAAAATATGACAAAAATTACACAGTTTTTTCTTAAGCCTTTAAAGAAATGTTGCTAACAACAATTTTACTCATCTTGCATCAAAGTAGCATGGTAGGGATTGAAAATACCTTTCATAGAACTCTGTATTGTGTTTTATGGCTTTGAGACAAATATGTTTGTGGTGGGTTGGTCCTGGCTGGATGCCAGGTGCCCACCAAAGCTGCTCTGTCACTCCCCTACTCAGCTGGGCTGTGGAGAGAAAATGTAATGAAGGCTTCATGGGTCAAGATCAGGACAGGCTGCAGGTGGATATCTGCTCTACTGTGCACCTCCGTGGGCTGCAGGGGACAGCTGCCCTCACCGTGGTCTTCACCACGGGCTGCAGGGGGGGGTCTCTGCTTTTGCGCCGGGACACCTCCTCCCTTCCTTCTTCACTGACCCCAGTGTGAGGGTTGTTCCTCTCACACTGTCTCATTTCTCTCTCCAGCTGAAGTTGCACAGGTTTTTCTGTTCCCTGTTCTTAAATACAACTATCCCAGAGGCGCTGCCGCTGTCGCTGACTGGCTGGGCCTCGGCTGGTGGTGGGTCCATCTGGGAGCCAGCTGACACTGACTCTGGGACACAGGGGAAGCTTCCAGCAGCTTCTCACAGAAGCTCCCCCAGTAGCTGCCCCACTACCAAAGCCTTGCCACACAAACCCAGTGCAGCATTACTCTATGATATTTACGGTGGTCACTGTAACAGCAGCTGTTACCAGTGCTACTGCTCTCCAAAAGCCTTGATGGTATTATGGCACTCTGCCTCCACAGCAGTGCTCAAATGCATTTTTTGATGTAGAACTGTTTTAAGAAATGGAATTGACTATGCCTTCATGGTCTGGTCAGCATGTCTTTACATCACCACATGCAGCAGCAGGGTAAAATTAAAATATTTGCTACAGGAAAGAGAACTAAAAGCAGTATAAGAGCAAATTCGTTTCTGAAATGAGATTTGGAAATAAAATGTCAGCATGATAGAGCATCTACCAGAGAGTAGAGGAAAGGGACTTTTGTGGTAGCGGTGGGACTCTGAACAGCATAGAAGATCTGAATTGCTATGGTACTGCCCATGGCAGTATCCAGAGCTGATAAAACAGGACCCTTGAGGATGAGTTTGTTTAGAAATCATTTTTTTTCCTTTTTCAAAATATCTCCTGGTTTTGAATGCTCTCAGTCTCAATTTCAAGATGACTCTACACCCGAATGGCAAGGAACTTCTTTTTTACTTTTCTGATGGAAGTGTAGATGTGCGTACACTCATGTATTTCTGGAGCAGCAAAACAAACACACTACATGTCCTGTATTGACATTGTGTGTCAACAGCAATATCCTAAAAGGATGAGTCTCAAAGTTGGTCAGCGCCTGTTAAGGGAGAGCTTGACAAGAAACATTTCAAAACAAAGAGTGTGGCTTTGAAATGAAGTTTCCAGGGAACAAGACAAATTGATCTCTATTGGAAAGGAGTGATGGGATTTGCAGCCTGCTTTTTTTCTGGTGTCGTTTTGCAAGTACGACTGCTTTAGTTGGTGGTGGAGGACCTGAATCTGGAGAAGAGCATGGGAAAGGCCATTCCATGAACACAGTAGAAGTGGTGAAGTGTCTTGCTATGCAGAGTCACTCCTGTCCCAAACCAGGTTTTCCCTTCGGCATGATGTCTCTGGCCACTGCTGCAAATCCTTTGGCTGTTGGTAACCAGGCCCAAGTCTTTAGTCATTTTTCTGTTTGAAAACGAAGAAAAGAAAACCCCACAGATCTGGGGAAACCCCCAAGGGAAAATCTGCTCTAGTGGCAGAGGGGCCTGTGGAAATTCTGAAGGGGAAGGTTTTGACAGAGAGAGCTGTTCTTGTGCCGCATAATTCAAAACATGAAAAAAACCCAAAACAGTGAAGAATCTGGGGATTTCAAATAAATTGTGAAACAATTGTTTTGTGATACAAAGTTTGTATTTATTGGACTGTTAGTTAAGTTATGCTCAGGACCAGGAAAAGCCATCCTGAGTCTGCTTTTATGATTGAAGGTTTAAACAGTTATCTTCTGACTAGCTTTTTTAATGTTGGGATTCACTTTAGGTGCTGATATTTAGTGCTAAAATCATGACCTCTAACAGTCAGGTGTTTATATTGGTGAGAATTCAATCAGATCTACAGCAAAACCTTTATTTTTTATAGTAAGTTTGAAAATAGTGTGAATTTGCTAATCTGTTTTTTTGCTTGTTTCAGTGTCCTTCATTTAGCAATTATCCATCTTCACACTGAGCTGGTGAAAAACCTCTTGGAAGTGATGCCTGACTTGAATTATAATGACATCATTAACATGAGAAATGACCTTTACCAGGTGCGCAGTTGTGGTGGTATAAGAATTGTTGGTTGTTCAGCCAGCAAAAAAGAAACTGCACAACTTACCATCTGTCTTATTTTCCTTCTGTTCTTTGGAATGAACCCAGATCAGACTGTAATGCAAACAAATTTAGAAACACAAATGACCTGTTGTAAGGTGGTGAAGGAGCAAGTTCATGTTTTCAGTGTTTTAGTTCATAAATCCCCTTGATGTTAACAGAAATGTCTCCAAGGGTTAATCGAATAACAGGACAAAAAAAATGAAATTCTTCAGTTCATATCTTCATTATTTGGCTTCTCCCTTATCAAACCAGTGGTATGGACTGCAGTGTGACAACTCTGGGCTCTTCTGACCTTTGTAACGCGGGATAACTCAGGATCATGAGTCAGTTGATGCGTCATCAGTTATCTCGCAGGCGTGTTGAAGCTGTAACAAACTGTGCCCTTCCTATAGACCAGATGGTATTTGTGTCCATCACATGAGCACAAAATTTCTCTTTCATTTCTAGATTCAAATTATTGCAAAACAAGAAAAAAAACTATCCCCATGTCCTTCACCTAGTAAGGAAAAGAACTCTTAACTGCCAGATGTAATTCTCTTTCCTCAACTTCATCTGTGTCAGAGTCTGAGGCTTTTGTATTGCAACTCAGACAGGCTTTAAAAAGAGCTGTGGAAATCTGCCTGGAAAAGAATCACTTTTCAGCTGTGCCCACCATTCAGTTGTCCCAAAGGTAGCCAGCTGCACGTTACACGGCAGCACTCTGACATTTGTGTTGCTTCTTTTGCTGTGATCAGTAAAGGCAGGATTTTATTCTACACAGATAGTCCCAGAGGGTTTGTTTTGAGTTTTGTTCTCTTTCAAATTTCACTTTATGCTCCTGTAAAGCAAGTTTAAAATGTGGAGGCTGATGAAAACAAGCAGAAGATTCTTAATTGAATTCTGTGCCCTCTGTTTAACAGAAACAGGAAGCAAAGCTGTGCTCTTTACAAGAAATAAATCTCTAACTATCACGACCTCTACAGCTGTTCCTACCTTCTAGATAAACCTTGAGCCAGTGGTGGGAGGGAATGTAGACTGTGGCTAGAATTTTCCTTTTGTACAGATATTCTGAAAGCTGAATTGTACATGCCCCTTACAGAGTCAGTAATTAATTGCACATATGTTGATAAATCTATTGACAAACACAAGCTTATTGTACAGAGCTGGAATTAAACCTTTATATAAACAGAGGGCAATGAAAAAAAAAAAGATGATATGGAATCTTGTGCGATTTTTAGGTTATTTTAGTGTTGGAAATAGGATTTCCCAAACCTTATGGAAATGATTACTGTTTAAATACATAGGTTTCTGAGTATGTTCTGCGTGATGCTGTTCACTGGCAAGACCATCAAGAACGCAGTATACAATCAACCTTTGAAAATGCTTGAAACCTCTTGGCCTCGGAGCCTCTTAGTGCTGTAGGTCGTCTGAGATAGGCTCGGATAGCTACATGTGCACTGCGTGAGCACATGGTTTTTTGCACTTTGACAAATAAACAGAGCACCAGGATTTTCTTCTTTTCTGTGCAGTCATCTCGAGGAATAAGGAAGTCCTAAGCCCATGGCTGCAAACCTGTTCAGGAGCAAAATTAGAGCAGAGTTCAGCGCCAAAGGCAGATTTGAGCAGGCCCGGGGAAGTGCATGTGCTCCTTCTGTGGCGTGAACTTGGCTATGGGGCAGCTGGAAGCAGGGTTTACAGAGTCTGAGAGGCACAAGGATTATCTTATTTCCCAAGTCCCTTGCACCACAACCCTCATCTAGCCAGGTCAGTGCCCTGGCTTATAGAGTGGCTGAGTAGCGAACACCTCTGTTCCTCCTGAACTCTGACTGCTGACTCCAGCAAGGCAGCTTTTATTTCCAGTAAGTAGAAAACGTATTTCTAGTATGCATTAAAAAAAAATGTACATATATGCAAGCTTTTCATTTCTGTTAGCTTTGAAGTGGAGTAACATCTTCTCACGCTAGGAGCTTTTATGGGTTCAAGAGATTTCTGTAGAAGTGATGCAGCTGCTGCTTATCTTCTCATGGCTTGCTTCTGTGGCTTCCAGACGCCCTTGCACCTGGCAGTAATCACAAAGCAGGCAGAGGTGGTAGAAGACTTGCTGAAGGCTGGAGCGGATGTCAGCCTTCTGGATCGCCACGGCAATTCTGTCTTACACTTAGCTGCTGCTGAAGGAGACGACAAGACTTTGAGTCTACTCCTCAAGCATAAGAAGATATCTTCAATGATCGACCTTTCCAATGGTGAAGGTATGGAAAGATAATGGCTGTATTTTACAAGTGCACTATAATTTCTGCTGACACAGTGGTTTTTATTAGATACATACAGACTTTGGAAACAGCATCTTTCCCTGTTTGTCACATGCCATCCTTGGCTTTTATATGTCTGCAGTCACAGATGACAGAACACAGATGTGTAGGTTTTCTGGTTATACAGAACATAAAGATTGGTAATGGCCACGTGACACGGTATGAAATTGAATTTTTGTTACTGTAACTTATGCTACCATTTTTTTTAAAAAATCCTCCTAGATGAAAGTGTTCCCTTAAAAATAATTCCTGGACCACTGTTGACTTTCCTATCTGGTACTTTGTAACCATGCAGAACTACAGCATATAAAAAACCCACAAAGACATAATTTTCCCATTTTTCAGTGGCACATGTCATTTGAACTTAGTATTCCTGCTCTTACTGGATTGTAAAATGTCTGACCTAAAATGTCATTATGGGATTCAAAAACCTGTGTTCGGTTCCTAAAATAGAGAGGGTTTTATTGGTTGGCTGCTTTGGGGTGGTTGTTTGGTCTTTAAATACAAGGCTTTATTATTCTCTTACTGAGCTGGTGCAGGTAATCTTGAAGTGATAGGGCAGCCTGACCTCATAGGAGGGTGATAGTAAAATGGTACCAGTCATTGCCCAGACTGTTTGTAGAAGAGCTGTTCAGTAGCAGAGGGGGCCGGTAAAGGGCACCTCTTTGTTTAGTACCAAGATGCAGATTTTCTATTTTAGGCTGCTCTCCTTTGAGGCAAAAAGATGCTCTAGGTGAGCTCTTTAGTTCCTGCCTTCTTTTCCTTGTAATTTTCTTTGACTCACTATCAGTAACACAACTAGTTCCAATTTATGCACAAAGAACATTTTTATTATTGCCATCATTTAGAGTACAAGCAGGAAAAATGAGTCACTTCTGCTCAGGTAACTACCGTAACTCTCAGTCATTTCGCAGTTCTCGTAGATGCAGCAGCTCCAAAAGTCGTTACTCTGACATTTCCATATTTTTCAAATATTTATGCACATGATGGATGGGGTTTGTTTTGTGTAGGTCTCAGTGCAATTCACATGGTGGTGATGGCAAATAGCATGTCCTGCCTCAAACAGCTCATTGCTGCTGGAGCTAATGTCAATGCTCAGGAACAAAAATCGGGACGAACTGCGTTGCATTTATCTGTTGAACATGAGAACATCCCTTTGGCGGGGTGCCTTTTGCTTGAGGTAAGGACAGAATTTCGTTCTCCCAGGTCTTTTCAATCAGAGATTTTTCAGAAGGACAGAAGTAAGGGTTCTTTTCGTGTTTGACTTGCTTACTTAATATAATGGCAAAATTATTGCTACTGTTATTTGTCATTACTTATTCGACTCTGCTGGTGAACCTTGTGCCCAGGTTGAGGTATTTGCAGTTTGTGACCCTGACCTGACCACATATGCCCTGTTTTAATTTGTAGTGCGTCCTGGCAGCCAGTCAAACTAGTCACAAGCAAGTTAATAGCTTCATCTTTGTGCAGTGGAATGTGTACACAGGTGTGCATAGGTAGCTGTGTGTAGCGAGATACCTGTCTCATCCAAGTGTGCTCCATTCTACACAGCCACAGCTGGGTGTGACAGCCTTCCTCCCTGTGGGAGTGTGCCACCAGCCTCCCTGCTCACCTGAGGAGCAGCAGGCAGGCAGATTTCTGTGCACACCAGTTCAGACTCCAGACACTGAGGGCAATCAGGTGGCAGAACTATTACCTGGGATGCAAAGGAGCTTCTGTCTGCCTGACCTACGTGTTTTTTTTCCACTGTGCCTCCTGCTGTAACACTGGAGCACACAACCACCATCTGTCCCTGCATGTGGACAGTTGTAGTTACTTCCTAATTCCTTCTTTTGAGACAGTGATGACAGTTTTTATGCAGATGAGCATGGAATGGTGCTTATTTGCACCACCAGCATTTATGCACATGAGTCTCTGCAGCTGAACTGTACGGACAAATAGCTCTTTTCTTTTTGTCATTCAATGAAAACTTAGGGTGATGCAGATGTGGACAGCACTACATATGATGGGTCAACTCCTCTTCACTTAGCAGCTGGAAGGGGCTTGACAAAATTGGCAGCAGTTCTCAAAGCTGCAGGTAAGAAAATGGATGTTTCCTGGGAGAGTTTTCTTTCATAGAGACAATTCAGGTTTGAATGCTGCAAGCAATAAACAATGTGCCAGTGAACTTGTTTAATGAGCAGAAGAAACCAAATGTTAAAAGCATGGAGGTTTGTTTTCCCCCAGGAAAGTCCCACTTCCAGGTGCTCTGCTGATCTTTAGCACCATCTAATGGCTAAAAAAGCAAATTATGTTGGTCAAGGAAGAAATCTCTACAGCGCTCTTGGAAGGTTTTTGAATATTTCTTTTGTAGTTTTTTATAGCTGAAGAAGCAGAGAAGAGACCTTGTTACATAGTTGGGATAAGTGTTGGACTGCTTTAAAAACAAAAAAAATAGGTCACAAACATGAGCTTTTTAGCGCCTCCTATTACTGTGGGAAAGTTGGGTTTTAATATTTATTGGAGCATCTTTTAAATTGTATTTAGACCTGATTTTTCTCATTTGAAACAGAAATCCAAGCCTCCCGTTGCTCTGGCTGTGTGCTTGTCTTTTAATAATACCCGTACTTTCTCTGGCACTATAAAAAGAATCAGCACACCATTGCTTCATCACCTCCACACCACGTTCTGTAGGAGCCAAGAATGGCACTCAGAGTCAGTTTGTATAATCATAGCTCACTTCCTGGGCTCTAACACTCTGCTTGTCATTTTTCCCCTCTTTATAACGGAGAGTAGCATTATGCAGGGATGTGACAGATTTAACTTTAGTTGATAAAAAAAGTTATTTGCTGACTTAATATAAAATGTCATTTAGCTTGAGTGGCTGATGTGGCAGGTTTGCCATGCAGAATATAGAATGCATATTTTAAATATTGTTGAAAAGCAACTTGAAGCCTTTTCTTAGGAATGTTTTTTACACACTCATTTTCTAGGTGCAGATCCCCACATTGAGAACTTCGAGCCGTTGTTCGACCTAGATGATGTGAAAGATGATGATGACGATGAAGGGATTGTGCCTGGAACAACACCACTGGATATGGCAGCCAACTGTGAGGTACGTGGTCTGGGGCTTTTCCTTTTGTTTTTTTTATAATAAACGATAGTTCAGCACTCTCAGACAACCCCTTTCACTGCATCCACAGTTATTTCAGTGGTGACAAGTTACTAATTTGCCATCAATAATTAAACTAATTCAGCTACAAAAAACACCCATGGAATAGCATTGGAAGAAATCTCCACTTAGCAGACCACTTCTGCTGAACAGGAATGACCAGGCACTTTTTGAAATAGTTGCACTACAGTCTTAAAAGTGTCATAGTATTTAGCTGTTTGGGCAGCTTGTGTCTGAAGGCTCATATTCAGAGTGAGACACTCTCGGGGGTTTCCTTGCTTCATGTTCTTCTGAACTGCAGACTGTGTGTGCCGCGAGTGTGCTGCTCTGTGTCCCAGCCAAACAGTGACTGGGCTGCACAGCCCATGCCTTAGCAGCTGAGTGTGTGCAGTTGTTTTGGTGTGAGTGGAAGGTACAAGGAGTCAGCGTTTCTCCTCACACGGGGCTGGGGAGCAGTAATAGCCTTAGGTACAAATCTAGCCCAGGCTTTGTTTTCAGTTACTAGTTGCTCCCTTAGCCACTGCTGCTGCTGCTCATTTACTGCAAAGACTTCTGTACCTTGAGAACAGCTGCCGGATGGCAGAGCTGAAGAGCAAGGGAGACAAACTTCTCAAGAGTTCTCCCTCAGACTTTGCACAGGTCTCCTGCAGTAGCTTTAGCCATACTGATCCTGGGACAGAAAGAGCAGCCCATTTACAGAGGGAATTAGGGCTTTAAACATTACTGAGACTTGTCAAGATAATAGACACTAACCAGGTTTCTGCCAAATATTGACTAAAATGTATTCTCGTAGGTGTACGACATATTAAATGGCAAACCCTATGAGTCAGCAGTGGTTTCGGAGGACTTACTGACACCAGGTAACAAAGAAAACTCAACAATATCTTTCCTAGTAATTGAGCACTGAAAGTGCACTTGCAGAAAACATTGTCCTGCAATAGCTTGTAACTGAAATGGAGAGGGAGAAGAGATACCCTCCTCCTTAGAGGATTCTGTTAACAGGTGGGTCACAAGATCACAAAGGAGCACATTTTCAACATTACAGCAATACATTAGTAAAGTCTGGGATTGGTGGACATAAATAACTTTTTAATTTATCTTTGTTTCTGCTTAGAAATGAACTGGTGCATGATTTGTATAAGTAATAAACTAACATATTCCTCTGCTTTCCAGGACATTTGAGAGACCTGAACAAAAGTTCCAAGATGCAACTTTACAAACTACTGGAAGGACCTGACCCAAACAAAAACTGGTCCACTTTGGCACAAAAACTGGGTCTTGGCATACTTAACAATGCCTTCAGGTTGAGCCCTTCCCCATCAAAAACTCTGCTAGACAACTATGAGGTAATGTGACTGTAATGAGTTCTAATGCAGAACACACAGGAGAGAACTGCATAGTTAACTGCATAGTGAGACAGTTGCAGCCCTTCAGTTTTAGCTTGCCTGGATGATAATGAGCATCTGTTGTCTTCTGTCTTAGGTTTCTGGTGGTACAGTTCAAGAGTTGATGGCTGCTTTGAGAGAGATGGATCACAAAGAAGCTATTGAAATCATTCAGAAAGCACTGTCCCTCTCACAAAGCCCATCTCACCAGGAGGACAATACAGCAAAAGCTCTTCTGTCATCATCACCACCCACCTTTACAAATGGAGAGACAGGTAAAATTGACAGCCTTGCATCAAGAGCTGTATTTAAAACATTTGTTCAGTTCTTCCCCCCACCCCTGCCTTGTGCTGCTGATAGATTGCATAGTTTCTTACACACAACACCTGAGATGCGTCTAATGTAGCAGGACTTTGTCGTAGGCCTAGATAAGAGGGGAAAAATGGATCGTTTCAACTAGTAGCCCTGCATTACAGTACTGATTATACTGGCTCCCTTTTCTAAAACCAGATATCTGCTATTTACTGGTAGTAATTCCTTGGATGTACAGGGGATATGTTTCAAAAGAATGAACTCCTAGGCTTGTACAAGTACCATTACCTTTTTAATTCACTCTCACCCCTTACATATGGATAGATAAGAATGTTTTAGGCTCATATATATGTTTCAGTAAGACTTTGGTAATAAATTTCTCCTTCCACAGAGCATGGAGACTCTGAAATGGCCCAGTGTTCTGTAGGCAGAGAAACTGGAAATGGTTTAAGTAACAGGAGACCTCCAGCAGTCGTGCTCTCCAGTTGTCTCCTCAGAGCAGGGCCAGTATAACACTACCCAAGGCTGCCTGTGTCATGTCCAGTTGAGTTTTGAGCATCTTCATCCATGGAGGTCCTACAGTGTTTTTGGGCAGGGGACACTACTAAATAGAGGTTATGAGAAGGCAGTAATTAAGTCATCAGGGATGTTCAGTCACTGCCTGGCCTCATAAAGTAACAAAAACATTTTGTTTTTTTCCTGATGCTCATTTCAAATACCAGTAGTGCTGCCAGTGCCCTAATGTGGAAACCTATACCTGTGTGAAAATACTAGAGATTTCTGGAAAGAAAATAAACAAGCAGCACAGTAATTCTGTCCTTATCCTGGTTTAACGTTGCTAGTTTTCTCTCTGTAGAAAATTATTTGTTCAGTCATGGAATGAACCTTCACACTTACCCAAAAATGTGCTTAGATTAATCTTGAAGGGTAAGAGGGGTTCTGCTGCTTTGCAACATGAAGGGACTGCATCACATCATTTATTTTAAGGTGGCTGTTCTGAAAAATAATACTGAACTCTAATTTGCTGACCACTGTTCCAGTCACACTGCACCCACGTGGTACCTTCAACTACAGTTCTTCTGCAGTCAGGCACTCCGTTTGTGCATCTTGCACAGACAACAGCTGCTGCCAACTTCTTTGTATTTCAGGCTCTTTCTAGGTGAAAATTTTTCAAGTATTCATTTCAAAAAGAAATCTGTAAGTGAAATAACATGAGAAAGGTTTAGGAGCCTCATCCTGGAGCTGTACACTTGCACAGATTATATGAATCTAAGAGCCAGAGAAGCTTTTGCCCTGCTGCTGTCACACTGGGTCCTGACTAGTGTGATGACAGCATTAGTGCCAGCAGAGCACCAGGCTTCATGTCCCATCCAGGCTCCAGCTGCAGTGCATCTCTGCTAGCAGGGCATCAGATCAAGTGCTTTAGTCAACTGAGAACCTTCAGCACTGCTTTCCCTAGTACAATATTTCAATTATTGGTTTGCATTCCTTGGGCTTTTCTGAAAGCAATGTTACTGAAGCAATGTAAATGATGCATTTACTACTTCTCTTTCCTTCAGGTGAGCTTTACAATAGCAAATTTCAAGACACCGACAGTGTGTGTGACAGTGGTGTGGAGACCTCCTTCCGTAAACTGAGCTTTACCTGTGCAGACTCTCTGAACAGCAAGTCATCAGTAACACTTGGCAAAATGGCCCTGGGCTATGGACATGAAAGTTCAGTGCAAAGCAATTATATTGCCAATTAGTAATAT
Source organism: Tapera naevia (assembly GCA_033556795.1). Taxonomy (NCBI): domain Eukaryota; kingdom Metazoa; phylum Chordata; class Aves; order Cuculiformes; family Neomorphidae; genus Tapera; species Tapera naevia. The sequence continues at coordinate 6,337,579 of JAUMJJ010000175.1, read as the reverse complement.
TCCATTAGCAATATAGAGTTACAGGAACAAATGTGACATTTAAAATGACGTCGGTGTCATCCTGGCCAGAGGGAAGCGAATTCACAATAAAAAGTGTGCTGGAGGAACCACCCACGAACGTGAACCAGCGGCGCCTTCAGCATGCACCTCCTAAACCTGCTTCCTTCCTCAAGTACATTTAATTTTATTCATTTATGAGCCATATACAATAACCAGGGCTTTACAGCCGCATTAATACACAGGACTGGACCCTGCGAATGAATGACCGACCTTCTCTGGTTTGCAAGGGTTTTCTTTTATAGCTGAAAGTCACTCCTTGTTAATGGATAACACCAGCTCACTTAACAACAAGAGGTAAGGCAATCAGAGGATACAGTTCCTACCTGCTCTCCATAATTTTTGCAGCACAATTACATGAAAATAGCTCATAAAATATCTCGCAAAGAAAAATTATGACTTTAATCACAATGACAACTCAGAGAAAAGAGAATCCTAGAAAAAAAGAATCTTGTATATTTGAAATAATGTATTTAAACTACTTAACTTTGGTGCCTCTTATTAAAAAAATCAACTTTGGCATTTTCTAATTTGTAAATAGTTTTTTATATCTGTTCCTATAATAAAGTGTGCTTTTTAAATGCTTATTTTTATTTTACTTTTATAATAAAAATCCAAAATGAAATCTTGTTTACTCTTGCTGTAATTTTTACATATCTTTCAAGTAGAGTTATTGAAGATTTATCGTTTCAGTTTTATGCATTGATACAAGATTATTTACTTTAGTTCTTGGAAACATGCATAAAGGGTTGCAAACCACCTCTCCTAAAGCTAAAATATCTTTTATGATGGGAGACCAGGAGCATCAGCCACTACTTGAGCAGCTGTGCTTTGTCTGCACTTTGTAATTAAAGCCACTGACTTACGGTCTCTTAGTTCTCATAATTATGGCAGCAGAGAATCATTTACACTGAAACCAACCATTTAGCTTCTCAGCAAAACTCCACTGAGACCGTTCTTTGAGCTATCTAGAAACTTCTCTAATGACTGTGTTCCTAAGCAGTGTTTTTTCTTGTTTCATTTTAATTCCGAGGTGGGGAGCGTAACTGTTAACAGATGTTGGCCCTACTAAGAATATACAACAGGCATCAGATCTCGTTCTTAAAATGGAATGAGCAACACTCTACCACTGTCACTCACTTTTAGCCAGTTTTCTTGGCACATGGATGGAGAGTGACAGTGGTGTTCTTGGCTCAGCTCAGTCCTCAGTAACTGGGTGTCACCCCTGACAAAAATGAATTAAGATAAACCTTGAGAGTTGTTATGTATTTGCAGTAATGAATTAAACCATGAGTAATGAAGAAAAATTTGTGAAATAATTTTTTATCCAGCTGAATTTTACTGAGTCTGTTCATTACTTCCAAAGAAACAAGCTGCAGAATAGGAAAAATGCCATTCTGTCAGTTATTGGCTGGATAACCTACATATGCAGTGTCAAAAGTGTATGTATTTTTGTTCAGTTAGTGCAGCTGTCCAGTGTTCTCTTTGTTTCTGTTACAGCTGGAATGCAAAGGGTCTCACGTTCTGGGGGTGGTGGAGCTTTTTGAGCCCCAGCAGAGCTGTGGACTGAGTCAAACGCATCTTCTGCTGCCACAATTTCCAGCACATGTCAGGGGACTGGCAGAGATTTCATTTGAAGTTTCTACAATCCTCCAGGTCACCAGGGCATCCTGGCTGCTGATTTACATCTTTTAGCCTTTTTTTTTGACTAGCTCTGCTTTTTAAACCACCAGAAGCCACCTGGGTCTGTATTTCCTTAAGCACTTTGTGATCAGATGCTGCATAGCAGGTGTTCATCAACTTCGTGATAGTGCACTGAACAGCAGGGCATCCCCCCTAGGCCCTGGGTATTCATGTGCTTCTGCTGGCAGGCTGGTGGCTTCTTTCCTCACAGCATCTCTGTTTCAGTCTATTTAACAAGAGAGACTTGGTCCTTCCCCCCCAGCTTTGTTTAGAAATAGGAAGACACTAATTTAGAAGTATTCTCACTCATTCAAATAGGAACACCTAAGTTTTTACAGTTGAGTCACATAATAGGACAACTTTTCCCATCTACATTAACCCTTAGCATCTTAAGTATGTGTTGCAGGCACACCACGCGCTTTGCCAGAACTAGGCAAGAGTGGGAGGCAGAACACACCAGGTACTGTAAGACACTACAGAAATTGGCACGACATGTTTACCTCAAGCAGCTCAATTAAAAGAAAACTCTAAACCACAGAGCTTTAGTCTTTCTTCTTTACCTTTTTTCTTATGAGTAGGTGGTCTTCCTGTACAGGGCACACGGTCTTGTATCTGGGAGAAGGTCAGGCTCCTTGCAGCTATGACGAAGGCAGCATGCAGAGAAACCAGGCTTAGCAAGAAAAAGTGATGCAGACAAATCTTAACAGAAACATTTAAAGCAGACATATTCTTCCTAACAAGATATATTTATGTGCCTCATCGTTGTATCTGCTCACCTCAGGCACCAGTTTAGCCTTACACCTCCTTGCCCAGAAAGAAAGTGCTACTCCTATTTCACAAATGGAATGGAATTAATAAAAAAGATAGTCCTGCAGGAACCCAGGAACTTGCTGCCCGAGAGCAAAAGAGCTTAGAGAGAAACCTCTCTCACTGCACTGCTGAAAAAAGGGTAGTAGTGGTGCAACTCTCAGGTGTTCATTCAGCACAGTGAGTTAGCACGTGGACCTCACCGCACCTTGTAGCACAGGGTATTGTCCCCATTCTATTCCATATTACCTCAGAGAAAACAAAACTGAGGATGTCATTACTCACAAAGTTCTCAAAAGTGAGGAATAAGGTGGAGATCTACGGTTGTGCACAAGCAGCCAGAATGGAGTTTCTGGAGTTAAGTTTTTTCCATTAACTTCCCCAAGCATCTGTCAAGCTCCTATTTTGGCATCTCTGCATGTTGGCTCAATGAACAGAAGCAGTGACCTAGGCCCACGCCACAGTGGGCTCTTCTAATGCATTGCATCATGCTGCACGAAGCCTGCTGAGCATTGCCATTAGCAATTAAAGCACTGAGGCTGGAGATACAGTAAAAAAAAAGCATCAAACCAACAGCCTCAAACTGATCCTTAAAAGCTGATTTCAGTTTTTTTTTCCTGAGTGCTAGTCATGCTTCCTGTTGCTTTGACAGCAACTGCACAGATTTATCTGTAACCATTTCAAATGGATCAGTATTATTTAGATGACCTTTCTTATTTTAACCTTTTTTTCCCATGGAATGTAGAGAGGTGTAACTTTAAGCACCCTCAAGTTTAGTATTACATTCTGAATTAATTACAGTGACAATCAAAATATGAAATAATTCTAAACTTAATCTGCACTTGCAATAATTGGAACTTGCTTTGGGGTTTTTTTTTGGTACTGTAGTAACAATCACCAGAAACTTTTGAATGCAGCAAAAGTTGTGGCAGCAGAACACTACAGAGTTTCTTTACATTTGACGTGAAAAGGTTTATTCAGAAAGTTAAACAGCCCTTGATTTTAGATTTTCTGCCACAGCTGTAACTTTCTGATGTCATCTTGGGATGTATTTACAAACTTGGAAATTAATATGATAGCAGGAAGTTCTAGGCAGCATTCAGAGATTCTGTGAACTGCAAGGAGGATAAAAATGTTGCCTGCATGTGGTGGTGTACGAAGTATCTTTTCTCCCTTTCCTCCTCCCTCCCTCCCTCCCTCCCTCCCACTAAGTGACAGGAATGAGGTGCCCATTCGTTAGCTCAGGGTGCAATGGTCAACACTCACCCACCGTCCACAGCTTTCAGCTCTTCCGGAGCACATGATCTTCTCTTACAGTAGAGCAGTTCTGGAGAAACTGCCAAAGGGAGGGTCTGAACTTCTGGCTTCAAAAGATGGCTACAGCTGCAAGCAGAAGTCAGCACAAGTAGCCGAGGAGCTGCTTTTCTGTATTCAGGGTTATGAAGCAGTCAGGTGTCCCAGCCAGAGCTGAGCTGTAGTACACACACTATTCAAAGCCTGTAGAGGTTTCCCCATAAACTCATTCAAAAGCAACTGCTATAGAAATTTTTCAGCCCTCCATTTACACTTGCTATTTTCATCATGCAGAAGCACCAGCAGATCAGTGAACTTCATTACACACTGCAAGGGTAAACACTTGTGACTGACCTAACATCAGTCAACCTGTGACCTCCAGCAGCACTTGCCAACATTCCGAGCCAGGCCATGCAGGTGGTCACGGGGAGAGCAGCATCGTGCCCTCTGGGCTAGCTAGTACAAGGATATTTGCCAGAAAGACAGGAGCACGACTAACTCCTCACTTCTCTTCCAGATGTGAAATCACTTCAGTATCTGCTTGTTTTCAGCATCCCAGGTAAGAAACACTACATTGGGCCGCAGTACAAACAAAAAGGCTGTAGGCAGAATGCTTCCAGATGGGTAGAGACACAAACCATGTCACTGTCCTAAGCACTGAGCCTGCTTCTTCATGGGAGCTCCTCTGCTTTCCTTGGCTCCTCACATGTGATCAGGCTGGGCAGTCCAACCACAGCTTCCCACCATCCTCCCAGTAACACAGAACAACTCTTAACAAGAGATAAAGCTTCCCACTCTCTTTCACAGGAAAGCTCCTGAGGGCTGGTTCACATCATCTCTTCCTGTCAGTTGTTGGGGAAGTGAGCTGAAAGCTGCAGTACTGAATGCTAAATCAGGGCTTTCATTTCACTGTGTTGTAACATCTGACTGGAAAGCAGAGTTCTGTAAATGCAATTCCTTAACTGGAACATGTCCTTAAACTTTCAAACCACAAGTTCCTGGATGACTCAACTTTCCCCTCAGAGGGTAAGAAAGAAAAATGCCTTTCTGATAATGTGAAGGGTGCCTTGTAAGCTTACAAATTTGAACTGTTCTTCATCAAGAACAAGAAACTTAACTGTCCTGTTCATCTGCACCTCACACTGCTATAGATCACTGAAATGACCTCTGCGACACATCTCCAAAACCAGAAGGGGGACTAATAGAAGTAAAAGTACTGAAGAAAGACAAGCCTCTGAGGCAGAAAAATTGTTCATTTGCAAAGGTATGCAAACAGCAGGTAACAGCAAAGACAGACAAAGTGCTTTGAACACTTAGAGAGGAACTTTGGATCCATTCACATGTTTTTCCCTTGAAATTATGTAGAACAACTTCAAAAAGCTTCCACAGAAGTGCTCAAGTAAACTAGAGCAAAATAAATCTTTCTCATGCAGCAGAAAGTACCTTCTAAATTCAAAATAATCTCTGAAGGTCCTGAATGGGTTCAGAGCCAAATCTCTGCCAAAGACCAGTCTTAGGACAAGAAATTAGCCAAAGCCATACAGCTTTCTTCCAAAACCTGCTCTCAAGTTCTGTTCTTGAAGGGCAATGTTCTGACTTGAAGGTTCCCTGTTGAGAGGAACCTGGACTGCTCCTTTTGCCATCTGTGAAGAACAGTCCAGAAGGAGCCTGGGAGCAAACAAAAGCCATCAGCACAAGCAAACCCAGTGATCCCTTGAACAGCACATGGCAAGGCTGCAGCCTGAAAGAACACTGATGAGGCATTCCCAGCTACTGTTGCCAACAATTTAACGACATGGAGGACAAGCACCACGACACTGCTGCTGCTGATCCCCAAGCCCATCAGATACAACTGGCAACACAGGTGCTGCCAAGTAGCTGCAACAACACTCAGATGGCTACAGCTGGATGCGGTGGTAGGAGTGTGGGTACCCTGAAGAGCTCTTCACTGTTGCATTCCAGAACAACGTAACCAAGTACAGCACATCACTGTATGACAGAAGTACCAAGGGGAAATGGTTAACCAAGGTACACGTTTCAGCCACTGCTGCATGGGGAGAGAAGAAAGTAGCAGCTATAAAAACAGATCTGCTACAACACCAAGAAACTAGAAGAACATTTTAAGGATATTAAGATCATAACAGAAGAGACCCTCCCCCATTAAATTCTCTTTTAAGCATTTCGCTTAAGCAATTGCTAATCTTTCATAACAGCACCTAGTGCTGAATTAAAGCTTTCCAGTGAGATGGAATGGACCCACTCTTTGGGGAGCTTCTGACCTTCAAAAAATAAGAATAATTAAAAAAAATTTCTGAAGCTTTTCATGCCGATCTGGTAACTGTAGAAAGCAATAGCAAAGACGGTATTTTATAGCAGAATGCACTTCTGCATAACAGAAATGATAGGCATTAGTTGCATAGCCACTTCATCAATTATTGATCATGCACCACATAATTATTTATTTCATGATTTTGCCTAAAACTCATGACAGGCTGAACAAGATCAGTTATCCAAATTCAAGGTTTATGGCTTCTAGCAATCCAAGAGATCTCTTCTGCATCTCTGAAACTCTATTCATATTCTGAGATGCACCATGAACAATTATCATTGGCCTTCAGAGAGTCCTCTTGATTTTTCTTTGAAACAAGTAATTCAGTCAGTTTTATTTATTTAACATTAACTACCACTTTGAAATTCGATCTTGATGTTGCTGAAGAGACATTTCTACATCTATGTAAGATAAAAGGCATCAACCAAACTGCCTTTTTCCTAATACACAGCACCAATATTTATTAATCATATTTATTCCATATTTCCTCCACATTTTTCCATCCTTACCTCATATTGACTCCACCTCTGCTTTGATTCCGCTTTGATCCCAGGACACTGAAAAAAAACGGAGGATTTTTCTTGTATTGTTGTCCCAGGATAGCTGTCAGATAACTTTTTAAAATCCTTTATCAGTGTCTGTATTTCCTGACTATCATTTTCTATTTATTTTATATAGCCTATAAACATTGGCATATACATATCCTGATTACTGTTGTGTTTTCTTTCAACTAGGACAAGTTTTGAATCGGAAAAGTCCTCCTGTGCAACTGCAGTTAGTTGTTTTGATGACCTAACATAGCATGTGTAAGAAGCTTCCATTTATCATTTTCATTTAATTTTCAAGCTTCTTGTCTTGCTCAGGAATATGTCAAAATATGCACAAATCAAAAAGCACTGGACATGACCGAGCATCAGCCAATATGCTCATCTCTCTGCCCATTAAAATCATGATCACTGCAAGAAAACAACACCCCATTCCAAGTTCTGACCACTGGAACATGCAGCCACTCTCCCTTACACATGCTTCAGACCTCCCCCACACCACCAGCAAGCACGACCCACGTGGTGCTTTTGCTACGAAGATGGACATCAGCAGTAGATCTTGTTCAAACACCTTCTACTGTAAAGTGCTGACTCTGCTAGGCGCTTTGCAAGAAAAATAATACTTGCTTGGACTGTGAGAAGAACCTCATGGAACCCCAGCAGGATTCCAGCTGCATTTCAAACCACACTTGTCAGACAAGCCTGATGTTTAGCAAGTTGCTCATGGCACAGCTCAGAGACCTGGATTTCCTGACAGCCAGACCCTCAGGCTTTCAGCTCCACAAGCCCCCTCCATGCTGAAGTGAACTTATTGTCTTTGTATCAAATGCCACATGCAATGACATTTCTATGGGAAACAGAAAACAACTTGGACATAGAAGGTTGAAGCACCATTACATTGTATGGACCAAGGAGTTCAGTGTGCTATCGGATCTAACCATGAGCCAACAGTGTCTTCTATAGGGAGCTTGCACACAAAGAAGCAAAATTAAGATGTTGAGGTTCTCCTTTGTTGGAAAGGGCAAAGGATCAGTGTGGAACACATTCATGAGGAATGCCAGGCAGCAACAGAATAGCTGCATAGCAATGTCCGAGCGACAGCAGCAGCCCCTGCACTAGGCATTTACTAGAGAAAAAGTAGTCACTCGTAAGTGTGATCCTTTCTTCTGCACCACCTCCTTTGATTAACTCTTCTCCCCATTTGTTTTCCCACAGCCAGACACATCTCATACTGTGACACAGTTTGCTGGATCCCATGCAGCAGTAAAAGGTTTGTGACTGCACCTGCAGCACTCTGGGAAGAGACAAAGCTAGATGCAGAGCTCTCAAGGCTGTCACCCAATGTTGCATGAGAAAAGAGAAGAAAACAATTCTCATATTCAATTCCCCTTTCAGTAGGGAACAGATCTGCCTCATGTAGACACATCAGATGTAGATCTGCCTCATGTAGACACATCAGATGTAGATCTGCCTCATGTAGACAGACCATATGTAGGCAGCCCAGGTTTCACACCTATTTGGAAGCCTACTTTGAAGAAGGCAAGCAGGACACCTGATGGAGTGATGGCCATAGATCTGAAAGGGGAGGACTAGTGCTCCCATGATTTAGGTGTTCATAGATCAAACCACTTCAGGTGGGGGCACATACTCATGGACATGGTACCAGCTTCACTCCCTGCTCTTCCCCTTGGCCCCCAGCATATCTTGCTGTTATCCTAAGCTGAATTTCCACTTATGGTATAGCGAAACTGAAAAAAATAGGGATTTTTAGAAGCATAGTCTGGAAGGTGTATACTTGTATTGCCCCTTAAGATGATTCATAACCCAGTAACTCATCTCATGTGAACTGGAGAACTCAGGCTAGCTCACTTGCACTGATTAACCCCTCCCACTTTATATATGGGATATGTTTTTCACCATTACTTGAGAAAGCTTTATTTTCAATGCACAACATATAATATATGCAAGTTTTGCTGTTAGTATGTTTACTTCGAACTCGCAGTTAAAATTTACATGACAGGAACAGACAGTGTGTTCACCAGTCAGCCCAAATTGTACATCACTTCAACTTCAGTTAAAACCTTCAGCCTTTTTTTCCTCTTCCCATTTCGCTCCTTATCTAGAAGGAAATGAAGTATCCTCAGACAACATCCACCAGAGAGGTCAAGGTTAGCGACTCTTCTAGTTCTTCAACACTGGTAGGTTCCCAAGGATAAAACACAACTGCCTTCTTCTTTTCAGTCATGAGGAAACCATTATCGCTAAATCTGCCTTTTACACTCCCTACATCCAGGGAAACAAAAGGGGCAATTGCAGTGGTCTGAAGAACAAATACATAAATGTCATCTTGTTGCGACACAGACGCCTGGAAGAGAAGCAAATAAATAAATAAACACAAATGTACATGTTATATAAGAACCCAGTTACACCCAAACTGGAAAAGACCAGCATATTAGTAAAACAGACTGAACTGTGACATTTGATCAAAATTACTATTCTTCCAGAAATTTCTTCTGGAACAAAAGGCCTAACCACAGGATCCATATGTAAGAATCATGCAAAAAACTCAAGTGCTACAGCCTTCGTACAGAACACTACGGACTGTGGAAAACTGCCATGAAGCGGTATCACTCTTACCACCTTCTAATGAAAACAACCAAATAAATGGTATCGTGACTCGTACCTCGTACTGGTAACCTGTACTACTGCAGGGAGAGATTTGTACTTTCACCAACATCCTTCCCTTAACCTATAAAGTCACAGCTACTAAAGTAACTGGCCTTTCCAATTACATTTGGTAACAGAAATGCACAAAAGCAAAAGATGGTAAAAATCACAGTAGGAGGTCACTTCGTACTAATGGAACACAGCAGTGAAGTCCTTACACTGCACTTAGAAGGCAGTCATGTTGTGAAATATCAAGACAAGGTATAACATTTTATATTAAGTGGTGTCAGTAGTTAACCTCAGAGAGGTTTAAATGCACAGCTATGATGCATTTTCATGCAGCAGTCCCCATCCACCATGATGAAATATACTACATAATTTTCAAATACCAGACAAATCACGTTATGTGCAGAAAACACGTCCAACTTTCAAGATGGGCAACGCATCTCATTTTTAAGAAAACATACATATCCTTTATATTTTGTGTATTTGGAAGAAATATTAAAGTCTTCACGTTTTTAAAAAGCAATGCCATGAAGAGTAGCACTTGGATTAGCAATGCATTTGAAAGTCTAGTTAGTTCATTAGTAACTATGTATAGATGCACCAGCTGCTCACAAAACAGAATTATTTTATAAATCACAGCTGCATACTTTCTTAGAATAACCACTTTGCATTTGTCCTGGCTAGCTATCCTAACTACTTAGTACTGCACAGACAATACAGCCATGGGAAAAAGGAGTGAAATTTCCCAATGATGCTTCAGTTACAAAGCTTTTATTATTGATATTGCCATCTAGAAAAAAAACCCAGCATGACTCAGACTCCAGATTGTGCCACCAGCTGAAAAGACAAAAAACAACCAAGCAAAAACAATCACCACAGGCTGATTCTTTCCTTTGTAAACTCAGGAGGCAAGGCCATGCTGCCCTGAAAGAGATAAGAGGGGAAAATCTGGCCGATTTTCTTTTTGTAAAGCAATTATGCCAGTCCAGATTCAATGAGATTAAGGACCTCTATTCCCTCCTTGTTTAGGTTAGCTATAAAGAGTAAAGCTGCAGTTTAGAAGCCAAATGTGAGAACACAGAGGCCCCCATCCTGCCAATCTGCTGATTAAGGATTTTGCAGTAAGATTTACATGCTAAGAAGTGAGGCTTAATAAAACATGTGCACACACAGACAGAATGCTCATGCTTGTTCTCTCTGTACAGAGAATGCCTGCTAGGAGCAGAAAAAATCTAGGGAAAAGCAACAAATGGACTAAATGACAGTGTTATGTAACACTGATGCTTTCTGTGCCTGTTCCGAGGACTGACACATTTGCCAGATATCAAGAAATAGTCACTATAATGCAAATCAGAATCCTCAGCTGGAGGGCAGGGATCTGCAGAAGGAGGGAAGGAGCATGCAATACTGCACGTTAGCAATGGTCCACTGATCGGAGGGTCGGAGCACTTCAAGAGGAAATACTGCTGACAACAATGCAGCCCACACTCAACTGACCTGGCATCACCCAATACTGACACAGTCCTGCCTGCAAGCCAAAACACTTGCCATGATGCTATTTGCTATCTAGGGACAAAAAGAATGAAAGGAGCAATGATGCAGCAGTCAAGCGAAAGACAGTGAAAACAGACACTTTGTCATTTAAAACAAAACAAAAACCCAAACAAAACAAAGAACACCAAAGGATCAGCTGTTATTTAGACATGTCTATAGTGACAAAGAAAAAAAAAAAACAAAACATAATTTGATTCTGAACTCAACAAGAAAGCTAGAACTGCAATCGTTTTGGAGAAAGAAGATTCAGTGGAATCAGACACTGCATAGCTGGTAAACTACTCAAACCAGTAAGATTAGCAAAATGAAATACAATAATTGAGTATGACTGATGCTTACACTAAGCTGGGTCTTCTCTAATCCTACAGCATCCTTCAGTGATGAAAGGAAGTGATGGTTCATAGGACTCTGGAGCCCAGCTTCTCCCACAAGACAGAAAGTAATAACACAGCTTTTCCGGGTACAATTTCTGCACCTTTCCAGCAAGTCATTTATGGATTCTTTGTAGATTGGGACAGCACTTTGTGCTTTAACCATCACATTGTCTTTGGCAAGGACGCATACCGGCTCCAAAGAACTCCAGGTGTGCACAATGACCTACCAACCACATCAAGAGAGCACAAAGGTTAGAAGAAAAGTTATATCTGTGAAAACAACCCAGCATCCTATGCTTTGGATTGCTCATTGCAAGAGGTGTTCTCCTGATAGTACCAGCTGATTTCCACCTAGCAAGGAACTCCACAAAGATTTAAACAATTGATATGGCATAATCATTATATCATTATATAAACCTAACAAGAAATCAGTTTCAAACACTCTGAATCCATTGCTGTTCTTGACCTGCAAGGCTTTTTGATTCCTCCAGGCAACTTGAGAGGAGGGGTTGCCAGTTCCTGGCAAGGGAGTCCTGCGAAAAGGAATTAGTAAATTACTAATTTGTTGACTCTTTTTCCTCCCCACCCCAATTAAAAAAAAAGTCAAACAATGGATTTTCTTGAGACTGCTCAGTGTTATCTGATGTAGCCCAACTGGTTAATCTACAGCTTCTGCAGTCATTGTTAAACAGAAGCAAGATGTATCATCTTAAAAGGGATTATGGAAGTTATATTAATACTGTAAAATATACATTCCCAGAGGTCACATATGCATTATGAATACACCCCGATGTCACAAAAAAAACCCTCAAACCCATAATTTGGAAGACAGACATTTAATGAGAATACAGCATTCTATTTCTTCATGTATTTTAGGTTGGTTTTGACCTTAACAGGGGTCTGCAGTCAGGAACAGATCTTAACTCCTTTCAAAAGTTTCAAATGTCAGATTTTCTTGAAGTGTGAAATACAGAATTTGTCAGAACTACCCTATTGCCAGTGCTTCTCTGATGTTACCAGAAAATCTCAATTTAAGCCTGTTACAATAACTCAGACCAGAAATAAACAATTTCATTCAGTGCAGTCCTACTCTAAGAACTAACTATCCAGAAATTGCAACCATTTTTTACAGTGGAGGTCATCCACTGCCAAAATTCTCTCTAGAGCAGAAATAAGAGCAGATTCTTTACCCAACTACTAACTTTATAAATCTGAAAATTCATTGCAGCCCACTAGAAAGAGCAGTGAACTAGGATTTGACATACTCTTAACTACTGGTTCCAAAACGACTGCTGAGTAACTTCAGGTTCACTATTTTTCTGTCCTTCCCAGCCTTTTCACATGGGATGCACCTTGCATCAGGAATTGCATCTTTCAGTGCAAAATGGCCCCTCAGTTGCCTTGGGATCTGGTTGCCATATGACTAATGGCAACAAGACATAACAAACTAAAAAGCAAGTCTGTGTTCTGCAGAACAATTCGGCAGCCCAAATGCTGTCTAAGAAATCCTATCAGTTTCTATAGCACTGTAAGAAAACACTTAAGGCACCAATTATAAAATGCTGACATTGCACAGGTGACCTTGCAATGAAAGTACACCTAGATATTCCGTTGATATTTCAGAAAATAATCTAGTTCTTTTTCCCAAAGCGGTGCAGTTTGAGTACCGGCAAGCAATGGGTACAAACCTTTCATCATCGTCAGTTAATCCAGTTCTAACAGTTTTGTTAAGTAGTAAGGCACCGTTTTTCACACTTTGTTCTATTTAATCATCATAAGATTTCAGCAGAATAGTTAAATTCACGGCTACACCAACAGGCTACAAGTAATAAAATTAATCCCTTGTTCTGTGAAGCAGTATACACTACTTTAACCTTCTTAGGGGCAACACTATCCTTACTATTAAAGACAAAAATTGTACCCCATTGTGTTTGAATACAGACTTACTGAAGCTTGTCTATACAAAGATGCATTCAGCTTCCCATATTTTTGTGGTACGGACACAAGGGTGGTGAAAGAGGTGTCACATACCCTCAAAGTGAGCTTGTGGTCCACATGAAGATCTGAGACACCGTAAACGTACAACACGCCTTTATCTTCATATGCAACAGGCAGCAGTGGTGCAAAGAAATTCTGGGCAAAATAATGGAGCAGTTTCCACTTGCCACCATACTCTGAAAGGTGTGGGAGAAAAATTCAGATTGAATCCAAGATTGCTTTGGCATATAATCCCTTCCTGTGCTCTCTGATCCTGCTATGAGAATCTAACACCTGTCTTCACCTCTAGTCACCTCTATTAGGTGCAGAAAATGACTGAAGCTACTCTTGTTCTCTTCCAGTCAAGGCTCTGCTCTGTAAGGGATATGATGCTCTTTCAAGATTTTTTTGAGCTTCACCAAAAGGTCACACTTCTTAAATGTTGGTTCCATCATTGCTATGCTGTTATTCAATTTTAAAAAGCCTTAAACAGAAGTTATATTAACAAAATTGACACAGCATACTACACACTAAGCAAGCAGCTGGAGCATTTACGATTTTGAGAATCCAGACAAACGAGGACATTGGTGGCATTGCCACAAACTGTAAAGAGACAACAATACAAAGCGCCCTCCTCCCCTTTCAGTTCTTCTCTTTCACTTCTTCCTCAGGAGAACATCAACAGCAATTAAGACGAAAAAACAAGTTCTCAAACCAAAGATATCTCTGAGTTAGGTGAAACAAATTTGCCAACACCTGGAGACAATGTTTACTGTATTGGATATAGCAGACACGTGGAGTAGGCATATGCCAAACAGCTCACATTGCCTATTTGATGGAAAGCACTATGACATTATTTTTAATACTCTGACAGCCTATCATTAAAAAACTGGAAAAGCCACCATTGTGTCCTCTTCAAAAAAAAATGCAGTTTTGCCAAATGCAACACTGCCATTGGAAAAAGAAGCTGCTTCCATTTCTTTCTCTATTAAATTTCCATCTAGCAGTGACTATCAGCATTTTAACTCTCGCTCAATCATCATCTAGTCATTGGAATGTAGCAAGTCAGCTGCATCATCTCATAAGGAAAGAAAAACTGGATACCAGTTTCATTCTTGTTTCTGGCTCTTTGTTTTATACAACAGGTTTAAAGTCCAGGGGTACTGAAGAATATTTAGTTACATGTTTTTGTTGTAACTAATCTGTGTTTTGGTGTTTGCACGTAGCACTTTCAAACATTTCATAATTACAGACTACATCCAGAGTGATGTACTCTTTAAAGGGTGTGTTTGTGGCTTTCATAGGCAGACCTGAACATGCTCTGCCTGCACTCCACATCGGCATGAATGAACTTCAATGGAGAGCAAAGTGCATTGCTTCCAGCTTAGCACTGCGCACATCACCTCATTTTCAGCAAGCTCACAACAAGCTAGCTTGGAGTACAGACAGAAAAACCTCATGTCTGCATGGAAAACCCCTAACAAGATTCAGCTCTGCTAAGATCGGACTGTTACCAACACAAACTACCAGCATTCAACTTAATACCACTGAAGAGCTGAAGACTGAAAGAAAACTTCATGAGAAGCCACTGAGTTTCTTCAAAACAGACTGTTTGATGAACTGATGAATATACTCAGATATTGTTGCTTTTCCATATATAAATGAAGACATGTTCTTGCATTCCAAGGACAATTCCAGGCAGAAAACGTTGGTGGTCTAAAGGACAATTTTGCCAAAACCAGAGAGTGCTAACAAATTACATTTCAGAACCATGAAACTTGAGAAGATGAGAGATTTGGACTGGATGTGAATTATTTGAAACATAGCAAACTCTGGGGCAAAAATAGTAGTAATGGGCCTTGTATGAATAATGAGCACTCGCCTACCCTCAGGCTTTGGAAGGGGCTGATTTCTCTCTGAAGGCCTCAGGACTGCCATAAGACTCTCGGGAATTTCAATTGTCAGTGCAATAGATGCTGCACACTGCAGGCTTCAGGCAGAGCCCACCATGTGCTCAGATAAGTTACCCAGCATGGGCTGAGCTTTCAGTGAGTAACTTTTTCCTTATCTTGATTTACATGATGAAAATCTAGGCCTCAACTGTCTTAAACATGAAAATGAACAATGCAATTGAAATAGAGCAGTTTCTATTACTTAGCGTACCATAAAATGCCATTGTTCTTCGAATGGGCCCTACCCTCAATTTCTGCTGTGCCTTGATTTCCAGCTGGATTACATAACATTACAGTGGTTACTGGAGGGAAAGAGAAAAGGTTTGCTACCTAGGCAGCAGATACAGAGATCCTCAAGAAACCCATGCAGTGAAGAAAATAAATCAGACTAAAATTGGCATTACAATTCTGCAGGGAAAAAGAAACAAACAAAAATCTAGACCAACAAACAAAAGTAAACAAGCCACACACTTAAAGGTTTGTAACTTTTCAAAATTTATTCTAGAGTTCAACTACTACAGCTATTGTTTGGGATGTTTGCAAACATCACTACTCTGCTTACCTCAGTTCAGCTTTTTAAGGTTTATATTTCCCTTCTCAAAAAGCCTAGAGCCATTTTGAAGAACAAAGCTCAGCTGCTGGAGCAGTTTCACATAGGAAGAGCCTTCCAAAGATAACTTTTCCAGCAACAGGGTCTTGGTAATACAACTGCCAGAGTAACTTCAGACAGCACAGAAAATGGAAGCTCATTGATAGAAGAAAGCCACATTCTTTAGCTTCTCTGTTGTCTTGATTTCCTTTAAGACCACAGTCACATTTCTTGAATAGGCAAGTTGCACATAAAATACTGCTCCTGCCCCAAAAATGGATGTAAGAAATCTCCAGATCAGGGTGAGAAATCTCTAGGCTTAAACTTTCCTGTTACAGACATGCAGGCCCAAAGATAACAGTCAAAAGTTATTTAAAACAGCCCTGGGGTGTTTTTCTCCTTCTCCTCCCACATTTAAATGAATTGCTAAAGAAAGCCAAGTTCCTCAGTTTTTCTCCTGATAATAACACAGGGTCTGCACTCTGTGATATCAAAGTTTAGAATGTGAAACTAAAATTAGGTTTGTAATGAGACCCCAGTAGCCTATTTTCTGACTGTTCCCTGAAGCCTTTTACACCGACAGCAGAAGCAAGAACAAACAGTTCTCCCTGGAACAGATTTTAAATTAATCTCTTCACACCATTAAATGCAACCTTAGAAGCATGCTGCTAGTTCTTTCCTCACCTCAGTCTCATGAATTTAGATCTATTATTCCCTGTAATAGCCTGTGGTTTAAGTTCACCAGAGGCCCTAAATATTGAACCTGCAATAAAAGCCAGTTATCTGTTCAAGGGAATCTCATGGCAACCAAGTAGGATACCTTAAGCTGACGCTTGTGTGGAAGTGAGGCAAATTGCCATGTGTATCACAACTCTTCACAGAAACACACTGCACAAATGCTGAAGAATTCAACATAGCACAAATGGCTCCACAACTAGGTGCTGACAAACAAACCAGTTGTGTTAAAAGCTGTTGAGAACTGAAAGCAGAAGTACTATGACAGGAGCACTGCGCTGTGTTTTCATTCATTCCCAAGCAAACATCTTAAAGGTAGGTTAAAAGGAGAAACATTTGAGACCTTCCTCCCCCCTCACTTCCACTTTGTACAGATTATGTAAGCCCCTCAACAGCTTTCTGTGAGATAATAGAGAAGCACTCATTTGTGATACTACTGTGCCATCTAACACGATGTAGACACACATTTTTGAAGTGCAAATAAAACTAATTTCTCTGAAGTTCTGCATAATTTCCGCCTTTAGCATTTCAAAAATCCCTCTACCACACTGCCTAATTAACTGAATATTAAACCTTTCCTCATTCCACTGAGGGAGCAGAACAAAACAAAGGGACAGCTGTATCTCTGCTGAGCTGCTTTTCTGTAAACTGAATTGAACAACGCATGAATAATTCAAGTATTTGATATATTTTCTACGATGACATCAGCTCTGTTCTTAAAAAGACATTCATGGTCTCCACAATCACTTCATCTATCAATACACCTGCCTTTAAAAAAGAAATTTTTCCAGGGATCTTTTTCTCTTGAGGGACCTTAAAGCCTAAGAGCATCAGCCATAGCTAGAATCTTAAAAATGAACATTGGGATATGCCATTTCCTAATAAAAGCCTAGAAAGTCCAGAAAGATGAGCATTACAGTTGGCCCACTGCCTTAACCTTTAAAATTAAATAGCCTGTTTCTTCTAGTGGTTTGCTTTCCTTTGGTTGGTTGCAGTTACTTTGCTTGGATGACTAAATAAAAAAAAGAATAAAAAGGGAGAGGGACAAACATCTCAGAGAAGAGAAGAAGAATGCGGGAGGCTAATTATTTTTAAAGCAAAGCCAAATAGCAATTTGCTCAAGGGATAGATAGAGAACTTCATGCTAACTCCTAGCTTTTTATAGTTCACTTGTACTTCTTCACACGTGAAATTCTTAAGATTTTCAAAACCAGGATGTGTGAGCAATAACTGAAAGAGAACCTACCCAAGTTCTACACAGCTGTCATAGAACAGCTTCTCCATTTCAAAATAACTTCTAGATAAAATGTTCAAAACAAGAAACACAGCCACTTCCCTCATAACACACATTCCTCCTCTGTTTCTTACTGCCCAAGTGCCTTATCTCTCTCTATATATGATTACTCTATTTTTGTGTTCTAAAAGGAGAAAAAAAGTAATATATTAAGGATACATGACGTGCATAAATAGCATATCAGCAGAATAATTTAGTCACAAAGAGTGATTCACCTCACCTGACACTGTTAGACACCATATCTCTGCAAGTCACCATCTCCTATAAACAGCTTCTCAGAAACCATGCTGAGTGAGAGCTGTCATATGAAGTTCTATGAAAATCAAATTCAGCCTGGAGAAGACAAGTCATCCCACTTACCAGACAGCTAGGGACACAATGAATCACACTCTGGAGATAACCATCTCTCCCCCAACTGACTACAGTAGATACCTGGCCTTTACATAATGGATCCCATCCTGCTCAGAAGAGGATCACAGTTCTATAGGTTTTCTGACAGTGCACTACTGCCTACTGGGAGAGGTTTTCATCTTTTTACCATGGTGAGCAGAGAGGGAAAAGAAAGCAAAAACACCAAGTACATTTGTTAGGATTACGGAAAGCGTGACTATATATGGGTGCTCCTTCTTGCCCTCCTTATCCCACTAAGCTCCCTCTCTGTCCATTCTCCCCTAGGGTGGTTAGGTACATACACGCAATCTGTTCAGCGGAGCCAATACACATAATCATCCATTTCTAGGACAGACACTTTTGGAAACAGAATTTCTTAGAAGTCACCAATTATAAAAGAACCCATTTTTCTAATTTTAAAAGAATTAAACTTGAAAAAAATGCAGAATTTTTCTGGGGAAAAAAAAGATGATATGTCATAGACACTTTTGGGAAGATCCAGCTCTACATAAGAAAAGCAAGGGTAGATGAATGTTTACCTCACAAGGGGGTTGTGCCCTCAATCTTAACCATCACTGCAAATTTGTCTGGCTTAAATAATATTAATTCCTTGGGACAAATAAGAATACTACTTAAACAAAGTATTTTTAAGAAATTAGGAGTTATATATGATTTTGATTTTTCTAAACTAAACCTTGCTAAAACAAGAATAAGAGTTGGTGGCTGCTAAATCTGAACTTAACCAGCAAAACTTCCATAGGGAAAGCATCATTTTGTTCCTTGCCCACTTCCATAGACTATTAGGATCATCCTAAAAAATACTTTCCTGGAACGTATTTCTAAAGGATGGACAGAAACATGTTCAAACTTGCAGAGTTACCCATGAGAGAGCAGAGCCATATTTATTATTCCGATACTTCCAGATGAGGAAAACAAAACAAGAGTGATAGTGCTTTTTACCAGACTGTGACAAAACTTACCCAAGGAAGCCCATGAAGGTGCCTGCCAAATGTCATTGAGTTGCCAGTATAAAGCTCCCATTGTGTGTCCTTCTCCCTTGATTATTTCACTCTGACTAGAACGATAGAACTCAGTTTCTGTCTTTATACACTGAGCCTGCATTACCTTGTTCAACAAACACATAAAAAAATTATTTTTGGTGTGTTGTATTTTGCTTTACTTTCAAAGCATGTGCGTACTCTCACCTTCTCTCCTCACCCAGCTTGTCTTTAAAGAACACTTTTTTCATTGACCAAGTTCTCAGTAGAAGCCAAACAGCCAGTATTGCTCTTCACAAAGTATATCACTAGGCTGGGTAGGTATTAAAAGAAACTCTCAAAATACAGGAAAAAGTTAGTCTTTAGGACAGCTCAAAAGGTAAGGATAACACCTCTAGTTAACCACTAGAGCCAAGTTTACTCTCCTTATCCTTTTTCCTATCCTTATTTTGGTATCCTTAAATTGTTTAACCCATTAATAAGGCCCAGACAGACTTAATTAACGCTGCAGAAATACTCATAGCTTTCGAGCCAGGACCCCACTGCAAGATATTTTACCCCTGTTTTCAATTTCCAGCATCATCTATCCTTGTTCTCCTGTCATCAGCACCTGAAGTTCTCCAGCTGTTTTGTTTTATATCAAGCTTGTTGACAGCAGCTCTTAAACATTAAAAATTTAGTGAATGTGCAGTTATTCCCATCAAGAATGTTTCTGAAATTCTTGGAACAGAACAAAAAGTAACAGCACTTTAAACTTGTGTAGTAACATTAAAAAGTTACTTAATATCATTTAAAAGTCACATAGAAATGATGAAGAAACAAACATGAGGTAAATTACTACAAATGAAAAGCAAAATACAGCATACTGATTTAAAAAAAAAGAGAAAATTGATTCTCTAAAATATCAAAATCCAAGTCAATAATAAAATCAAAGCTGCTAATAACCTCATTCATAGAGAACTGTATTCTCTAGAAACAACCTTGTTTCAAAAGTTCATGTATTCCTTGTGGCAAAAAAAATCAAATCAGTATGTCTACAGAGGCCCCATGAAGAGCAAAACATTCGCACTCGGGAACACAGAGTAACAGCGTAGCACTGGGTACAAGAAAGGCCAGCACATCCCTGCATCCCCAGCCAGCTTCATGAGTGGGCCCAGCTGGAGACAGGGACCAAAGTAGCACACGTAGCCAGACTTTCTCCCAGTTAAGCCAGTTTCTGGGAAATTCCCAAGGAAGTATTCCAGCCCTTCTATGACAAAAATTGAAGTCTCTCTCCAATAAACAAGAGACAAGTTAGTCCCAAATTAAACTGGGGTCATCAATGCTTCAATGCAGAAACTTTTCGTACAACTGAACATTACCTAACATAACAGGCCCATCTTTAACTGCTGACAGTACCAAATGGAACAGGCATTGACAGCTACTCATGTTGAAGATATCATTGTTACCTGAGTGAGGTAAATCATATCTTTGAACTTCTTTATGGGATCTGTGCTCTTGGGAAGCTTGAAATGATAGCCAATCTGCTGAAGCATCTGATCATTGCCATTTTCATGGTGTTGTCGATGGAGAGAAAAATTGCTTGTGTAGGACCAGTCCTCAGTGGAGGAAACCTTTTAAAAACCACAAAAGTACGAGATCAGACAATACGTGTGTTTAATGACTGACAGGATATTGAGGAAAGGATAGCCATTACAGCCTCCTAACATGATCCAAAACCTTCAAAATTTCTATTCATGCAAGGATTTTGAATCAACAACATCCTTTGGTTATGCTCTAATATGAAAAAATGAAACCAGACATTGCTTTTGAACCCAGAAGAGCAACTTTTGGCTCAGTGGCAAAACGTTTAGGTTCAGTTTGCCCAAGGGACCTCATAGGTTTGTCTACATTCATAGTAAGTCAGAAACACCCTAGCTTAAGATGAAAAATATTGCTGTAGTCAAACACATTTACACATAAGGTACAGAAGTTAGTCGGGCTATAAACTCTAATAATGTGCATATTTTCAAAACCTGTATCTGAAAACAAATTACCATTAAACAATTTTTTTCAACTAAGGACAATGATGCAGAGTAGCTCATACCATTGTTATTGCCAAGCTTTCATTGTAATTAAAATCTCTATTAAAATGTTTTTATTTAAATTTGTTCCTTTTTAGGCTGGATTGAATAATTTTCACTGTTATTAATATGGATTAATGTACCGGATGTTTCAGATAATATACTTTGCCCAGCAAATTGAAAAGAACATTCTGAACTTTTTAGTTGCATGCGTGAGTATCAACATGATACTCATCTTTCTGAACAAATGGACAAGCAGCATGGTAAGTCTCTTCTCCAACTGGACAAATAAGATATACAATATCTAAATTTAACAGGAGATAAAACCAAATCCTCTTCTATGCAATACGTAAATAAACAAATTATTTAAGTAAAAGAAATTATAAAAATGAAATACATACAAATTAGAATCAGCATTTGTCATGCTTCTGTTTCTAAACGAACACATATCCTTAGACATAGCAACAGTTGACAGATGTTAGGTAATCATTACTAAGCTATATATTAGAATTTCTATTACAATTAGGTGTCACAACAGTCTCTCATCTAAATTTGGTTCTTCGTGCAACATCAAGATAAAGACTTGTTAGTGTTGGGTTATAGGTTGGACTTGATGATCTCAGAGGTCCTTTCCAACCTTGTGATACTGTGATACTTTGAACACCGAGGAGGGAACCAGTCCACCCCTGCACACACCTCTATTCCGGCTGTGCCAGACCACACCTAGCACAATATTACCCAACTATAGTTCGGATGGCTGTAGTTTGTTGGGAAGGCACTCACTGCCCTCACTAAACGAGAGCAAGAGGGGACAATAAGGTGTGGAAGCCCAGCATTACCTTTTCGATTGTACTGAAGGAAGGCCAGGATTGAAATCCGTATTCTGAAGCAAAACGAGTTTTAGGATACACTGTCCAGTTCCAGCAGTCACTACTGTAGTCGTAAAAGTGAGTGTCACCGTAATGGGTATCATAAGGATTCTGGGAGAGCCAACCCTCTTTAACTGACTCCAAGCCATTGGTGGGACTGGATGTAACAAAAGGACGACTTTTATCTTCCTGGGATTAAAAAAGCACCACAAAACAAAAACACAACACCCTTACAAAGTGACTGACATTTATCATCTGCACACGTAGCCCACATTCTGAAGGGGTTGGGGGGAGAGTGGAGAACATATCTCTTCCAAATTTCTGAGTCACCATCGTAGGAAATATTGCTCCAACATCCATCTGTGTCCCAACGTTCATCATCTTTACTTGTTTAATTAGCTTCTTATTAGTGTTCTTGGAGGACAGTTGGGCATGATATTGCTTGCTCTGCTGTCCTGACTCTTTCCTGATACCAAGAGATTTCTTAATGTGCTTGTAAATTCTTAATGTGTTTAATTCTATTTAAAGTGTGCCTTGTGAAAAATAAACTCAAGGAACATTAATATTTGAGTACTGAGACTTCTTTATGGAAAATCATTACTTTTGCAGTGTTTTTTACAGAGACCAGGCCATGATTTTCCTCTTTCTTATTAAGTAGTCACCTAAATTTAGTCCTAACAAGACCAAGGTACTGTGCTACTAACGCTTGCTTGGTAGCGTTGCAGGTTATTGTCATTTTGGCTGGCTCTGCATGTTAAGATAGATGAGACCATAAGAAGGGCTGCATTTCAAATGGTTCAGAGCTGCCTTTATTTATAGCCTCAGCAGATTTAGTATACTAAATCTTTTCGCAGTACCATATAAAGGAATCCTTTTGCAGGTATAATTCATTTAGCACCCTACTTGTAGTTAGATACCAGGCACAAGCTAAAGCAATTGGTTCCAACAGAACAAAGCACTTTGAAATGTGCTCCATTTTAAGAGACAGTCCTATGCCCCATCCTTTCTTTATTTTTTTTAACATGAGTAATTATTAATTAACTGAAACAATCTACTACAGGATATCCTGAATTCTCTGAAGTCTTTTGCTCAAACTTGTAAGTCTTTTTAAGCTAAACAGTCCAGTACGGCTAGCAGTTACAGGTTTCCTCAGCTGGCTTGTATTACATAGGACCTGAAATTATTTCCCAAAAGGATTTTTTAAAAAGTATCAAAAAAAAGAGAAGAAAATCCCAAGTTTCTCAAATTGCAAACATTGAAACCTTTTGCCAAGCCATATCCCTTTACAGTTCCTTGAGATCACTTACAGCAAGAACTATTTCTCGGATGTTCTTCACATAAAGCATCACATAATCTTTGATATAGACTTCTCTGTCAGAGGAAGGTATGGAGAACCAATTGCTTGCAATTGCTGCTTCATTTTCGTTGTTACCACTCCACAGAATAATCGATGGATGGGATTTTAAACGCCTTACCTAAAATACAACTTACAGTTCCAGAGGTCAAGCAAAATTACTTCTCTTAAAAAATAATATAAAAAATAACTTTATTACTATTTGAATTCCAAGTCCACATGCATATAACATATGCTGAGCCTACAATTTCTGGTTTTACCTGCACTGTTCACTATTCCCTCAGCTCTCCACCAGGCTCAAAATTTTGTAATTCACACTTGTAATATACTGGCAACCACATGCACACGTGTATCTCCATCCCCATCTACTCAGCCACATGTGAAGAATAAATGCTGTGCTAAGGCATGTTGCTCGCTCTCAGTGAATGTTACTAAACATCCTTGAGAAGAGAGCAATTTGGACATGAGGAAAGCCTGTACCTCTGCTTGACCTGACTACTCCTGCAAGTAAGTTAGAGAGGATTTAACAAGGCTACATTTTGTGTTTGCTACATAAAGGTACACTAAAAAGACTTCCAAATAAGCATTTCTGAAAAGTTAACAGTCAGCCAATCAAAGCTGGGAAATAGAGCTTCAACACACAGACAAAATACCTGATGAGAAACTTCTGCTCTTACGGATTCTAAATAATTCTGGTCAGCCGGGTATAGTGCACACGCAAACATAAAATCCTGCCAAATCTACAGGGAAAAGGAAAGAAAAAAAATCTGTTAGCAAATCACTTCATGCTTGAAAAATACAAGGTTATTGGGATTCACAATCCTTTGTTCAGACAGAAGTTATCTCAAAAAGAGTTAAACTATAAAGCATTCTATTTGTTATTCTTGCAAAATACCACTTGAACAATCACATCCTCCATGGAGTTCAGTATGTGCATACTCCACTGCATTCTTCCTCAATATCAGAGCTACAAAATAATTGCTCTTAGGAATGAGAACCTGATAGCCTTGACTGATCAGTGAAATAATGCTCAGTAGATGGAGTTCAACACATTTCAATTAAATAATTAGAACCCATGCACTGCTCAAAAGTGAACACTGGGTCATCTCCAGCTGAACAGAACAATTTTATATTTACTGCTTTGCAGGTGTAACAGCAAATCCACATTACTTCTTAAAAAGAGACAGTAATTCTTTCGAAGTGGTACTGAGCACACTTAACAAGTACACTTGAACATCTGTTAACAGAACATTTCCGTACCTCATATGCAAATCGATCTTAAAAAAGAGCAATTTCTACTCAGTAAGACAGGAAAAACACAGGAAATAACTTTAAAAACAGTGATGTTCCTTTCTGAAGAAAGATCAACTTAGATGCAACTAGAGAACCGTAAGCCCTTTAACTCAACAATGAACTCCATTTGTACCTTCAAGAACAATTATAAAAAAGGGGGAAAGGAAGAACCCCAGTGAGATGGGTTTCTTGTTTTACCTGTTCTGTTTCTTAAATTGCTGTAACTTAAAGAGCCCTGATAGTCTATCTCAAATGTCCACAGAAAAATCTCTTGAAGGTGCACATTAACTCAAAGCAGTTCGTAGGACATGACACCGTAGTACATAAACAACAGAGAGTGCCAGACAAGCTCCACATACAATTACATTTTCCTTGCTATGAAACCATGCTTTTCCATGACTCATTTCACCATACATTCCCCAAGAAAATTGAAGATAGGGAACAGGACAGTGGAAGGTAATAGATCCAGTAATAATTGTTACACTCCTAGCACTGCACATAAAAAGCAAAGCTATTGCTGAAGAATCACTTTGAATCCTTCAGTGACTTGTCTAGAGTCAAAACTCTATTGAAAGAAACTTTCTCTCGCTATTTTCCTCAGAGAGCTATCACTGTTTTTTCCTTAAGCATAGTTTGACTCTCATGCACTTTTAAGCTTTTGCAAGACCTCCACAAAAAATAAACCCAAAAGCCTCCAGCATCACACCCTCCAGAATATGGGTCTGATTTTCTGCATCTACTTGCTATTTCGGCTGCTAAATAAGGTCTATATCTCGCACTGAGCACTGTTACAGACACAGATCTAAGTGGCCTACTTAGCTGCCTTGTGTCAAAAATGAAAGAACTGTAAGTGCTCAGAAGCTCCAAAAATCAGGGCACTCATTCAGGTGACTAAAATAGATGTAACTTTTTTTTTTTCATGCACATACAGAGCAGAAGGCAGCAAGGTATCAATTCTGTTTCCCTGCTTTTTACACTGTAGAGTAAATCCAAGCATACTTCTTGGGATTTTAATACCAGATGCAATTTGGCCTTCATTCATTTAGTCACTATTTCATCAAAACTTATTAACGTGTGCCTCCAAGCTCAGATAATCAAAGGTACTCATCTCAGATTATCAGTGTTTGCAGCAGGTGTTCCCCTTACGGCTACATTCATACTTGATTACAGCTTGTTCAAAATGGTCTTTTGGGTAAGGCCTTCCACACTTGGCTTCAGGCCAAGTGAAATATTTTTGTTTAAAAAGTCTGAACCAGAAGAACCCCAAACCTTTTCAGCTATTGCTATAAAGGAGAAAATACTCTTAAGAAAAAAAAAAAAAAAACAGAGGAAAGCATGACTATCTTCTTTGGTGTTTTGATAACTCAGAGGTGGCTGAAAGCACAGAATTCAAATATAGCAGGCCTTAAATCCTCATTGAGGTCAGATTTCAAGGCTTTTGCTCTCAATCAGGGCATATACGTAATCAGCCAGCTTCTTCAGCGGGGCTGTTCTCACATAAACAAGCCCTAAACACAGCTACAGGGCCCCAACGTCTGGCTCCTAGGGAAAAAAAATGATTTGGTCTTGCAAATAACTCCCCTCCCATGCACTACGTATTTCACAACTAAATGACTGAGTGGTGCAAGATGCCTATAGTCCACTGAAGTTCTTCTATTGTGCTCATCGTTACAGTATAAACATCATCCTTCTGCATTAAGTGACACCACTACTACCAGTCCCTCAGCCGTTTCTGTCTTCTCTCATTCTTTCCCAAGAGAGTAAGAAATGTAGAACTGAGAGAAAGGTACTGTATATAAAGATGAGAGTTTTGGTCTGAAAAGAGAGAGAAGATAGGAAATTAAAGCCACGGTCCTGTTGTTCCAATCTAGGAAAATATAAGTGAGAGAGGAGGAAAGAGACAGTGGGGAGAAGAGGAAGGGAAGATTCTGGACAGAGAAGGGAGGTGAGCATGAGTCAGGAACAGAATTGTAGCCTTATATGCAAGAGAAAATACAACTTGAATTCTAATATAAAGTCTCCAAAATATCATTTCTATTTTCAGACAGCCTCAGTAGTCAAGAACCATTCAAATCAGAAAGAAGGAAAAAAAAAATCAGGTTGATCTGATTTCTCAGGTGGTACTTTACCATATCCTTTGGAAAGATGGCTAGAACTTATGTATTAATTCTATTATTTTTTCATTTAGAGGGG
Source organism: Tapera naevia (assembly GCA_033556795.1). Classification (NCBI taxonomy): domain Eukaryota; kingdom Metazoa; phylum Chordata; class Aves; order Cuculiformes; family Neomorphidae; genus Tapera; species Tapera naevia. Next base: position 6,310,557 of record JAUMJJ010000175.1, on the reverse strand, counting down.
ACTTTTATTTACAAATTCTTCTTGTTTTTTTAAATAAGTGATCTCTGTTTATTGCTTTTACCATTATTCCTATTTCATCACAAATATCGTAAAATTCGTCTTGTTCATATACTCCTCCTCCCCAAACCCGAAGTGCATTCATGTTAGCATCTGCTGCAGACTTCAAGAGCAGCCATAATCTGTCAAATACACAAAGAAGATTAATCCAAGTTTTGTGAACCCACATCAAGGTTATACACCACACCACCATCCCCCCAAAAACCACTCATCATTAGCAGACAATCTCAGACTGATAGAAACCAGGCTATTTTGATACTTTCCAAGCCTGCATGTCTGGACAGGGCTCTCAAAAAGCAGGTTTTTGTGCAGAAAAAGTTACTTGGACCTGTTAAAGCTTATGAAATAGATGGTGTAACACATGCAAGTAAGTGCTTTTACAGAAGTATTGGCAGAACCAGATTTAGAAATACCATATTTTATTAATCATGTTGCTCTTTTCTCCTTATAGAATCATAGGACACCAGGCGGGAAGGGATGACAAGATCATCTGGTCCAATCTTTCTTGGCAAAAGAACAGTCTAGACAAGATGGTCTAGTACCCCGTCCAGCTGTATCTTAAAAGTGTCCAAGGTTGAGGAATCCACTACTTCTCTGAGGAGATTATTCCAATGACTGATTGTTCTCATCATGAAAAATTTTCCTCATGTCCAATCAGAATGTCCCGAAGACTAACTTCTACCCATTATCCCTTGTCTTTTCATCTTTGTAGTCCTTCTGTGTACCTTCTCCAACCTGTCCCCATGTTTTTCGTATAGTGGGAATCAAAACTGAACACAGAATTCCAGGTGTGGGTTGCTAAGTCTTAGTTACCACTTGCTTTAAATATCCATCATTTTAATGCAAATCCTCATTTAAACATGTTCAGGAATCTATATTCTCTTCCCGAATTCCATAATGCACAGCAAAAGGTGGTGGGGGGAGGGGGAGTGAGAGGGGGAGACTCAATTTTATTTTAAGGGATTCAGGCTCCATTATTTTTTCCTTAATCATTCTGTCAGCCTCTACATTGCATGGGAATGCACATTGCAGCATGCCCTGTTGTCCTGATTCCTTAACTGCCCAGTGCAAAGCTTAGTCAAAGTACAGTACAGTATGGTCCTCATTCCATCTGTGTCTCCAGGATGCCGTGTCACTGAAACCCAAAAAGCCTGGACCAGAGGAGGAAAAAGGAGAGAGGCTACTACACACTTCTGTCTTTCTGCATGAGATGGGTTAGAATAGGAGTGTCAAACTCATGGCCTGTGGGCCGAATCTGGCCCTGCACCTTGTTTTATCCAGCCCAGCACCTTGTTTCTCCCCATTGGCAGCGCCGAGCTCCTGGCCCCTGCGCTCTGCCAGCGCTGGTCACGTGTGCAGCGAGTGACGCATGTTACGTCAGGAGCAGAAGAACAGTGGGAGCTGTGAGTTTGACACCCCTGGGTTAGAACGTGGCTGAAGTGAACTTCCTCTAAGTACCAATGTCCATGTCCCAGACAACAGGATCAGATAGCCTGAGGATCATCCCTAAAAAAACCTAAAAGGCCAGTAACCTGCGGACAGAAAAACACCGCCTCTTCCCATCAATTATTGCACTTACATATCTTGAATGTCACTCAAATCAATTAATATTAATTAAGCCTTAATTCTGAGGTCTCTAACCCACAACAATTAGCGTTGTATCTTGAAAAGAATTCCACCTCTAAACACCATCCTTTGATAGAGGGTGGATACAGAATCAGGAGGAGGCAAACATGACCCTTTCTCCTTAGAGAACATAATTTGTGGCTTACCTGTCATAGGTCACTCTGTCCTGAAAAGAATCTGCTGGAACCCAATTCGAGCCCTTGATGAAAATGGGTTGGCCATTGATTCTGAAGTAGAAACTCAGACCTGGTGAGCCAGGAATAGGCTCCTGAACAAGTTCTACTGTCCGAAAATAGGCCTGTGAAAACAAGAAACTTAGGTTTACAGCAGACAATTACTTAAAACAAAATAAATCAAGAAAATCATTACAAAGGGGATTCAACTGAACACTAACGGCTTAGAATTTGTCAAGGAGTAAAAAGACATGGTCTCATCTTTAAATTTCTGCTTGATTAAAACACACTCTAGCAGGGCTAAAATAATCCTTCTGATAAAGAGAAAAAGATGACACTCATGCATACACAAATGCCAGTTTGGAAGTGAAGGGCCCTCTAGCTATCACAGCTATGTTTGAACAGCATGATCAGCAATGAAGTTTCAGAGAGACCAATTCAGCTAAGAAACCACTAACTCTGTGTAAGGTGTTACAGGTCATTCCAGATAAATGCATATCTCAAGCAGAAGCCAAACTTGCAGCGCTGCTCTTTCAGCCTAATGGCTGGTATTGTGTACTGCAGATGCTAAAAAAAAAAAATCAAAACCATTCCTCCTTTCTGCTGTAGGTGGAAGAAGAGTTCTCAAGAAATCATTCTGGACATTTTGGGGGACTTTACTTCAGTCAAAGCAACAACTCTCCTATGAGGAGCATCCTGATTGTACTGACATAAGTGCAGTCAATTCCACAGTCATGTTGACTGCAATAATACTTCACACTGACCCCTTATTTGTAGGGGTGCCTTCCCCACGTGCCACGGGGCAGATGCAGATGCCATGTTAGGCTCTTGTGCAGCTGCAAAGTGTTAAAGAAAACATCTCTTTCAAGGAAGTTTTAGACTTCTTTTTCTCCTTCATCCTTGTTTCAGTTCAGCTCATCAAGATCAGACAGAAAACTGTTGTTCTTTGTCACAGGGAAATAAAATAAAGTGAAGAAAAGCTAATAGCAAATTTCAGCCAACTAAGCAACAAGCTTCAGTCAGGAGAGCAGGAAGCTCCTTTTTTATTAGACTATCCCAAAGATAGCAACCAGTCCTCCCTCAAATGACTATTTGCTCTAACTTTTCAAAAGGTCAGCCTGTAGAGTACAGTCTGTTCTCTCTCTGCCACAAGCAACAGTTGAGACAAGTATCTGTCAGTAAATCAGGCTAAAATTAACCTTGTGAAGCCCAAGTGATATATCTGTCTTTAAGATAAAATGTAGTCCTTTATTTCACAGATCAGATAAGGCTGAAGTTCAAAGGGGAAATTAATAATCCCACTGTAGGATTGTGTTTTTTAAACTTTCAGCTTATCAAAAATCATACAAACAGACAGAAAATTTCAAGTGGTAGAGAAAACAAACAAAAAAAGTCATGGCTTTTTTTGCTTCCTCTTTGGTGCTTCTTAGTCAACTGGACAATTATTACTTAAACAAACCAGATGCATGAGCCAAGACTGCAGACCACTGACCTCAAACTAAACTTCTCTGCATTATGTCAATGACCAAAACACAGAAACTGAATCAATAAACAATTGTGGTTTTCCCCAACTCCTGCAGTGTTTTACAGTGTTTCCCCAGGGACAATGGTGGATTAGTGGCATTTTGTGGGGCTCAGCACCCGTATGACTAAAGAAATTCTTGGGTAGAGAAAAACTACAAAGGCCAGACCACTGAGAGGACATTTCAGACTCCTTGTCCAGTATTTCTGTGCACAAACACGTGCTGAGGACGGTGCACCCTGCCTTTTTTCTATTGTGATCCCACTGCACACCGGGTCAGTTGAGTATAGACTAGCATGATTAACTTAGATTTAGGACAAGCTTTACACCCATTCCTAGAATTTTGCAGATTTATTTTTAACATGAGAATCTGAAACAAAGAAATAGTCAATATTTCATGCAGCTTTCATGGTTACCGTAACTACTGAAGGCTACAAAAGAAAAACTACATTATGAGAACTATATTAGCGAAAAAGTTCTGCCCTTCTTCCAGTGAATTCAACTACTTGGAGAAAATCTCCTCAGTCTCCAGTGCAGCTCTTTCTTTCAGAAAAAAATGGAGTGGAATTTATAATTGGGGCTCCCAAAGTATTTGGGAGGTCCTCCTAACAGATGCCACCAGGCAGGTTAGGACTGTCTCAGAATGCATTTGTAATGGAATATTTATATTAGTAACAGAAGTAATGTTATATTGTTTTATTCATGCTCAAGTGGAACTCATGCAACTGGCCAAATCTGAGGCAGACTGAGAGGCTGAAACACCCTGCCAGAACCACACACACAGCACAAGCAAGAGGAAAAGCTCCTCAGCCCCATCACACATTCCCAGGCCTCCAGGGTCCAGTGCCTCTGTGTTCCCACTCCGCTGCTCCCCAGGGGCCCACCTGGTAACACAGCACCTCCTCCTGTTCCGACAGCAGCTTCCTTCTGTCTTGAAGGGGTAAAAGAAGTGCAAGGAGAGACAATCAACATCTGGCACACCTGCTTATGTGCCTTTTTGGCTACTGAGAGCTTAGCCACCTTGATATCTGTCTGATAGACCTTGCTGCCTGAGGAATGAACATTTCTCCCGGTCTTGGAGCACATAGACAAGGCTCTCTAGACAGCACAGACTAATCAGCTGGTTCCATGCACAATTAAGAAACAGATACCTGTCTTTTTGAGTCACATACAAAGGCTTTGTACCCAGTTAAGTGACCTGCGGTTCACATTTGGCATTTCCAGATTTAGCAGTAGGAGAATTAGGGATAAAGATGCCCACAGTTGAAATAAGATCACAGAACAGCCCAGTGTCCCAACAATTTAGCACGCAGCATGAAAATGGTGTGAAAACCACAAAGCCAAAAGGAAAGACTTCTGGAAGTCATGTGAGAAAGCCTGTGGGGAAAAGAGTGTGCAGAGGGAAGGAGGGAAAACCAGCTAGAGGTTAAGATCTTCCAAGTATTAAAATAGCCTCATGAAACAAAAAACTCTCATTACAGCGCTGAAGAAATATGCATACATAAAGATGGGGAAACAGAACTGAAAAGCAAACAATTGCCTCATAAGGTAATGAAAGAGGTAATAAATTCCTTGATGTAGGCATGGCAAGAAGAAAAGCAACTTATCAATGGCAAACAGGACTGAACAGACCCTCCCTCAAGAAAAACGGTTTCATTCTGAGATAATTTCTGGCTACAACTTTGTTTCACATTCACCCAAGAAACAAAGTCTAAACCAAACCATTCAAACTGAAAAACAAACCAAAATCAAAACCAACCCTGTACTGGATGTTGGCTTTATTCTGTTTTGGGGTTTTTTTTGCTACTCTCTACAGGAATGCGTAGGTACTTCCCTCAGCCACAGAGGTTCCCAGCACAGCTGACTAGAGCCCTGTAGAGCTCCCACAAGTGCACACAGGGAGGTTACCCAGAAATTTTTCCAAATGATTAGTTAATGTTGTGGACACTATTCTGACATATCAGAAACCAGAGAGCAGTTCAAGCTAAAGGCAGCAGAATGTGATGTAAGACCAAGCTGTCTTTTTTCACATATACAGTCCCTCTCCTTTAGTTTTGTCCTGTCAAAAGTTATGTAGATACTCATATGGAGACAAACCACTTGTGAAATATTCAACTCCTATGTTTTTATCTTTTTTTAAAAAAAAAGTGCAGGAAACATATTCCACCTGAATACAGTACTAGGTGGACAACAGAAAAACTTTCAGGAACATTGAACCATGACTGTTTCTCCTGAACTACTCTAAGTTTTTATTAAGCCATTTTAATATTGCTATTCAATCCTGCTGACATGAGAGCAAATTCTGCTGCAATATGAAAAAAACACACATGTAGCCTTTTTCCACTCATACAGATCAGGGCAGAGGGTGGGGGGAAATGTCTGATCTATAAAGGTTTAATATGCTGGCTAATTTATAACACCCACTATGCGGTGCATTTGCTTTTTCCCATCTCTTTCTCCTTAAGGGGACAAAAAGAAGAGGTTTCTGAATGCCTTCTATAGACCATGAAGTCCCTATGATAATGTTCCACAGGGCTCTAAGAAATATCCTGATGCAACTACCCAAGTGGAATCAATTAGTTTTCCTATCATTGTGCAGTTCTCACATAGTCTTCCTATAACTAGCTTTTCCAAACATAATATGCTTTGTTTCTTTGGTGTGGCTTTTTAGTTGTTTCAAAATTAAATCACTAATAATTGCAGTAATTATTATTATGACTTCATAATCAAACTAAGGGCTAGCCCTACAAAGAGTAGGACTCCAGAAGCTACTGCTTTTCACAGGATTTTTCCCATGAACAAATGTTACAGCAAATAGCAGTTTTAGGTGCCTGGTGACCAGAGTAGTTTTTACTGAAGCAATACATATAAGAACCACCCAATAAATGTGTAAATTTACTTGGTTGTTTCCACATATTGACGGCAAAAGGAGCCCAGTCTAATTTACACAATTGCTTTTTCCATAGCCAATTGAAAATTACCTCTTCTAGACTTCTCAGTAAAAACAAACATATACAGCCAGTGTGTTGCAGGAACCCTTATGCAAGTATCCCTGTAAGTAATATTGTTACTTTCATGGCCATATTTAAGATGTTATTTCTTCTTAAACTTAAAGTACATCTGTCACATTCGCACAAATAAACATTCATTGGCTTTTTAGGAATCCATCTATCCCAGATTTTTTTAAAAAATTGAATTAAGAAAAAATGTCAGTAATAAATCTCCTCATAACCTATAGAAATCTGTAAGGGTTTTTCATGTATGATAGAAAAACATCAGCATCATATACCGAGATTAAAACTGCTTTTATTGATAAAACAGAAAATGTGAAAAGTAAACATGTTTTCCTTTCTGAAGTTCCCAAGTAACTGTAAGCCATCTTCCAGTCAGAATGCAAGTAAAGATGCCCACACAAGTTAAGGCTACCGGAAAACAAGTAAACACACTGCAACATTTAAGAACTTTAGATACCCACTATGCAGAGCATATATCCTAACAGCAGAAGTACAACGTCAGCTGTAATCAAACTGAAGGGCTCACCTTTGAAAATTTCTCAATCTGGTGTCCTGCCTCCATGATGAAAGTTGTTGTCATGTTGTATCCAGTTTGCTTTCCATGTCCATTTGGCCACCAAGCCTCCACTGTTGAGCTCTTGAACATACAAAGAAAAAGTCAGAGCAATACACATAAAAAGAAATGTAACATGCACCTAGGGGCTCAAATATTTTTGAGGGAATTACACAAAGTCTAATGAGTTATGTGCCTCAGCTTAGCCATGGTAAATGGAACCTCTTCAGCTTCAGCTCCGAGGTGAAAATTATTGAAAGAGAGAAGCTTCTTCCACTGAAGTACAGACTATCTCTTCATCTTGTGCCCACAATGGGCTGTGAACATACACACATACATACATTCATATATACACGCCCACACATATGTGTTGCCCCTCAGCTGAGGTACTTTGACAGAATATTCCTCCAAAACTTGAATCTGTGAGTGTCAGAAGCAGACACTGTTCACTAGCCTCTGCATCACACCCTTCTTCTCATCGATCCTTTTACCTATCACATACAACAGGGGTGTCAAACTCACGGCTCCCACTGTTCTCCTGCTCCTGCAGCGTAACGTGCGTCACACGCTGCACAGCGCTGGCAGATCGCAGGGGCCAGGAGCTCGGTGCTGCTGCCAGGTGTAAATAAGGTGGAGGGTCGGATAAAACAAGGTGGACGGCTGGATTCGGCCCACAGGCTGTGAGTTTGACATTCCTGACATACAACGTTCAATAGAGGTGACACTTTTCAATCGTGACCTTGGTAATATGTGACCATACTTCACTTACATTAAGCTTGTAAGTCAAATTATAAGTTTAGTTCTCTCTTTTCAGCATTTTCTGATTTTCTCTTCCTAATCATTTCACTAGTACTCCATAATTTTTACAAACATAAAAAAATACTTCTACTTAGTTTAGATCTTCTTTCCAGCAGTCTACTTCTGCTGCTCAACACTGTTGCCAACATTTGCCAGTTGAGTGCACAACACAAAAATCATGGAAAGCAAGCGACAATTCATGCAACCAAACAAGGGAGGTATCAGCACTAAAATGAGTTGCGTAACGAGCGCCTCAATCTTTTTAAATAAAATGAGGCCAGAAAGCAACTCAACAACACGCATTGCTGTAGCCATACTTTGACACAATCATGAATGTATCTACTTTCAGCTTCCTCGATACAGAATTATCATAACTGCTTGTGCAGAAGTACTAATCTCTGTGTTGCACGGATACAAATGGAAGCACAGAATCCCTCAACAACAAGGGAGTGTTCTGTTTGCAGCTGCCTGGCAAGGCTGGAGTGTCTCATTGGCCACTAATGATGTCATCCCCATGCTCACCATTAGCTGACAAGCAAAATGCTGTCATGTGAGCAACGCAGCACTTGCAGGAAGACTGCTACGCATCCCGGGTGATATGCACCACTCAAACATTTACTGACTTCACAACATAATCTGAAATCAGCTTTCAACAACAAATACATTTCTGGTGAGACCTGGCTATTTACCATGCACCACACAAGCCTGTCATACATAGTAAGGGCTCTGTTAAGTTCATACATACATGAGAACACATTGCAGGGCTTCTCGCAAAATCAGCTGATGTGAATTCATGCAGCAAAACCTTTTGTGTAATAAAGTGCTGTTGCCTCTGTTCTGAAGGAAGTGTTTCCTCTCAAACTTGCAGTCATGCTCCACTAACAGATTTCTTCTGAGGTTGGGCAATTATTAAAAAGAAACTAAAATAAATCTTTGACATTTCACAGTGTCTGCTTAATGTAATCTCTGAAAAGGCCACAGACGGTTTTAAGTGAAACTGGGTATTTGTAATTACTCACACAACTTGCATGTCAGATGACACCAGTAACAAAAGTCATGTTTGTATGCTTATATGCTTTTGTGTCCAAGTAAACCAAAGCACATAAGTACGCAAGTCAGTAAGCATGTACACTAGAACATAAATTCCCTGCTTGCCTTTAACACATGCTTTTTCTCCACTGAAACAACTGAGAAGAATTTGAGAATAAATGCATAATGCATTCAAACTGGGCAAACAAGTGCAGAGTTACACAGTAAGAGAAAATCAGTAGAGCGAGTAAAATATACAGAAGTTGTGGGAGACCCTCAAAAGTTTTTAACTGCCAGAATTGTCAAAGTCCCCAAATTCCTGTGCACAGTACATTGCTCACCTACAAATCTAACTGTGCCCTGTGGCAGCAAGGCAGACAGCAGCTCCCGTCACCCTCCAGTGGGGAACACCCTCAGCTGTGGCTGCTGCTGCGCCGGCCAGGGCTCCAGCCCTGCCTGGGCCTGCTGCTGTCAGGGTCAGCACTGCACAGTCAGCTCTACCAGGGCCCTGCTTTCTGAGCAAGAAGCCAAGGCAAAGTTCATGCTTCTTTTTGCCACACTGGGCTTACTGCCTAATTCAAGACACTTACAGACACATTGATTTGCTTCATCTTTCAAGCCTGTATATATTTTTTTAATTACACCTGCATGATAAAACTCCACAGTTTCTAAAAAAAAAAAAAAACACAAACACAACAAATTCTATGTAAGTTAAATAATGTTGGTGAATTAAGTCTGCCACCAGAGAGTTTCCCAACACCACCCGAAGGTAAACAGACCAATTCTCTCCTCTTTCATCACTAAGACGTATATCAAATTCATCATTTTTCAGTTGAGTTCTCTCTTTATCAGAGCAATCTTTACCTCTCTAAAATTCCTCCAGAGTTTTTTCTACGCAAGGGACTACCAGCCAAAATAAGGAAGTACTATTCCACAGAATTTCCTCCAACCTTACTGTCAATGGAGTTCTTTATAGGGCTCTTTTGCTACTATTTACCTGAGAGTTTTGAGGCATATTTCCTCTTTTTCCTAGGAGAGCCATACATACTGTAGTACACTGTAGTCCAAATCAAACCAATAAACAACAGTATGGGAGACAGGGTATCTCCTGTCAGTTAAGCGAAGTGACACAAGGTACCCAAAGGTTTTCTACTCAAGTAGCTCACTTAACAGTGGCTGGTGATGATACGATCTTTTGGTTTTGCAGTAAATGAAAGAATTCATCACCCTTTCGACACTGAGCTACATAGCCCTACAGAGATCAATTTTTAGAGAGGAAAAGAACTGGTCTCCTATCCTGTAAGGGGTACAGAACAGTTGTTAAAGTCAAGAATACAGTAAGGAAGGAGAGGGAGGCCTAAAACTGGCATGAAGGCAGAAAGACACATTGGAAACCAGGGGAAATATTTTGCAGTTGGCTAGGGTTCCACACACATCTTCTTACCTTGTTGATGTTTACAAGCAGAACAATGCTGCCTTCTCCAGGTTGAAGCTTCACACTGAATGTTTGCTGCGTTTGCAATTTGGGAATGTTCACAGTCACAAGACCTGCAATTGGCTTGGAGCTGACTACATCAAAAATAGACTCGATTTCAAGACTCCACTGCTGAGCACTCTTTACTAAAGGAAAGGGGAGAAAAATGGGAGTTGTGTTTATATACCCATCAGTGGACATGTTCTCTCATCAAAGAAACAATTCAAACATCTCAGATTAAATTTAACAATTTTTGGGCTGTGTCTGAACTAGACCTACAAGTTCTTGTTAAGTGCATTTGATATCTGTGCTTATATTTGTCAACTCAAAAAAAGAACAAGGCAGTATGATACATGTTTAACAACTCTTTTCCAATCGAAAGCCATCCAGGAGTTCTGTACAAAAGTCAGAGACCACAACACCAGTCACTTCATTAGGAAGGATTTTTTTCCCACCAGCTCCCATAGACATTATATTTGCTTTTAGTCAGCATTCGTATGAACATGGTACTCTTTGGGAAAGATCGTAATCACAAGGCAGTACAATCACTTTGTCAACGAGACAAAACCAGTATTAACAGAAAATAAGCTGAATTCATCCCAGAGTCACTAGACAAAACAGATGGAGTTATGCTGACGATGAATTGGGCCCATTGTGTCTAGACTTCATGGGCTCTATCTTTATGTCCCTTCTGCCACTGAAGTGTGCTGGAAGACACAATTTAATGGCTTCCCTGAGATGTCTCTACAGTTACCCCAAACGGTCCTCTCCTTTACAAACTTGCTGAATAAGGCAAGTCAGGGTCAAGGCTTCTCAAGATTAATGTATACGTTTCCCACTAACTTCAGCAATTAAATCACCTATCTACAAACATAGCCTGGCTAATCCTATGCTTCAAATATTAGAAATCAACATCTAAGCAAAAGTTAATAAAACAGAAAGCAAAGAAAAGGAGAACTAAGACACATTTTGTATACACAAGCTACTAATCACTTACTTTCTCTTTTCACTTATATATTATAGCTATCCTTCCTCCAAGAAAGAAAGTGAGCTCCCTCCAAAAGCAAAGACTTACAATCAGTCCTAGTGTGATTTTCCCTGTCTTTTGTATAATGAAGAGCAATGAATACGTTCCCAAGATTACACTACTCCTACCACTACCCAGGCAAGACCAATTTTCAGAAATGTTGAAGGGGTTAAAAAACAACCCATCCCACCTCACAAGGGTCAGCTATTACAGTTCATTTTCCCTCCCCTCCAAGGGCAAACAGAAATCCCAATCCACTCTTCACTGCATGAATTTTGGGGTTTAGGCATGGAACTGAAAAACAAGAAATCTTGTACAGACTCAGTGGCCAAAAGGCTGCGACACCAGATCTGATGAGCAATATAATTGCATAGGCAGCTTAAATTCAAGTTGTTACTTACTCTTTATTCTTCAAATGTTATTATGTTTCAATACAAATAAGCTCAGGCTCTGTTTCCAAACCACTCTCTGCTAAATGAAAGAGGTTTGCTCTCTCGGCTTATCCAAAGAACAAAATTTTGCCTACCAGAAGGTGGAGCAGTGGGAATGTGGGAGGGACCAGAAAAGATTATTACTGTCACTAAATTTCAGAGAGCACACAGAGCCTGTGCTGGGGCTTTCCATGGAAATTCCAGTCACGTTAATTCTAGCTAAGACCTGCAGCTATTTCAGGAAGCTTTAAAAGTGCCAGGGAGTGACGTCTTAGTCTTTTATTCACTCACAACAAGTCTGTTCCCAAGGGCTGAAATTCAACCCAGTGCTGAGCACTCACTTGCAAACCTTTACTCCACTGAAGACTGGGTTCAACAGGCAGTGAAAGAAAGCATGCGGGTGTTCTACAATGGGGCATATTACCATTTACAGAAAGTTTCAACAGAAATCTAAATTATTTTGCTCAGCTGCAATGATCTTCAGGACAAAGGAGAGGGAAACCAAAGTCCATGTCAAAGGAGGAACCGGTTAGGTAAATTAGGTAGCAGGATTGCAGGAGGCTTTCCTCTCAAATTGCAGCCTTAACAAATTATCCTTGCATAGCAAGACTGCTCATCTCTCTCAGACTTCATGTGTTGTCCTGCTCATCTCTCTCAGACTTCGTGTGTTGTCCTGAAAATTCAGTGGTCTTGAAACTCTGCTCTCTGTGCATTTGTCTTCCCAAAACAAAACTGAATTCCCATAACAGCTTTGCCTTTGTTTTGAATCCAGGTGAGACAAAAGTGAGATGTGTTTATTGGGAGTCTTGGTGAAAACACACACCAATAAAAAAAAAAATTGTTCAAAACAAGAGAACAGGGGCAAACCTCAGCTACACTCCATATATTCAGGGACCTTGAAGTAAAAAAAGATTCTGAATTCAAACATTTTTCATTACTACTTTTTGTACTGAAGCACTGTTTCCAGATCTAAAAGAGTGTGCTGTGGTAAGAACTACACACAAAGTCATGATAAAACTCAGAACCTTTCCTAAACTGACAGTTAATTGAGCTTAACAATAAAACGGCTTATATTCCAAAGGTGAAACAAAAATAAAAAGTAGTGACACAACTTACCAAAGAAAGAAGTTGAAGAAAAGTAAATCAAGTGATAATGGTTGTAGGCCTCAATCCTAACATCTTTCCAGATCCCTTGAGTGGGAAAAGAAGGGCCCCAGTCCCAACTAAACGAACACTGCTCCTGGAATTCAGAATGATTCTGTTACAATTGCCTATTGTGCACACAGACATCAATGCTGTGATAAAAATAAAGACTATTCGCTACGTATTATAGAAATAAAACATAGCCATGCACAGAAAATAATTCCATAAACCCAGAAGAGCTTACAACATTTTTTCTCTGATTTCCTGACCAGAACTCTGCTGTTACTACCTATGTTGTATAAAACCTAAAATTTTCTACGAAATGTCGATCTATAACAAAATTTTATGTTCATGAGAGAACAAAACACCACCTAGACCACCACTTTAAAAAGAAAGTAGTAAAGGCCAAAATAAAACAAGCCAGCAGGTTACTCTCAATTCAGCTCTGAACTATCTTAGTTTGTAATGTATTTAATTGTATACCTAAAAGACAAAATAAGCAGAAAACTGATGGTTACACATGTTAACGTATTCTAAAAGAACAATATCCAACTAAATATCATGGATATATCAGAAATACTTCATCTCTACAGATTAGTAGAAGGAAAGAGATGTGCATGTCTGATGCACTTACGTAGTTTAGTCATGTTCACTGTTTCTCCCTTTTTTATGACTCTGTTATACGAAAACAAAGGGAACAAAAACACGGTTGAGAAATAGCTTTGTTCTGGTTCTAACATCAGAGTAACTGTCAGAATTATAAAATGCTGCCCAGGCACAGAAGTAACTACATTGCTTTTCATTTAGCTGTTTTCAAACCTGGTCAGACCTCTTGTTAACAAAGCCCTTGAAGACGTCTATTCAGCTGCCCTCCAAGCTTCACGCAACCCCAAACCCCAAAGCAAATACAATAGATCTCCTTAAAGTCTTGTACAGTGACCTATAGTTCTAAATTTAGAGACTAGTACCTTACAGCTGAGGCATACTAATTTTGGCAAACCACATTGCACAAGTGCGGCCTGTCCCTTGCATCGCTGGAGTCGGCATGCCTGCCTATCAACTTGCAAAAGAGCCTTCCAGGAAGCAAGCACTGTACCTATTTCCAGGGTAAAAACAGGGACAACACATTCTTAGAAAACAAGTCAGGTTGAGAGTAATCTTCCCTTTAGAAAAAATAAACAAATTAATCACTGACAGATTGTCAGGTTTCACTAACAATATTGCAGAGACTGCTCTCAGAAATAGTATGTCGTAAGAACAAAAGGCTTGTATCACTGAAGTACATTACCAGTGAAAGGCTTGCCTTTTGCCACAAAATCATATTAAGATTTGAATATTTTACTGCATTTAGTACTGAGCCTCAAACACGTAAACAACTCTCCATTACTTTAAAATGGTAAGCAGCCAGCTTACTTCAGCAATGCTCTAGCATGTGTTTACTTTCAAAGGTGACATCACTGCTGTTGTTGCCATATACTTGGAACTAAAAATGTTTCTGCAAATAACTGGAGGCAGCTTCCAAGTACAGTCAAACAACTCCTTTGAGGAAAAGCACTAGGCCACTTTCTTACAAGGTATAAGGGATAAAATCATTCCTGGTCATTTTTTCTCTATAAATAAGACTACAGCTGTTTAATTGCCTACTTCCTTCCAATGTCTTCCCTGTACTGATTTCTAAGAAACACAGTGGACTCAGAAGAATTAATCAACTTTCTAAAATGTAGTGAAAATAAAAGTAGCAGCAACTAGTTATAAAGACACCATCTTAATCCTGAAGGATCTTCCCAGGACAACACAGAGTCCACATTCCCACTAAATTTTAAAGGAAATTACATACAGGTTTAGAATAACCAGATTCCAGTAATTTTTTGGAGTAGGCCCTTAAAAGAATATTGTTAAAATAATCAACAAGAAAGGCATTTAAGTCAAGACAAACATGCAAGAATACCCAAAAAGAGAAATTTCAAAATAAGATCACCATTGTCTCCAGCTGCTGCAAAGCTATCAGAAATACATGAGATGCTACTCAAATGATAGTTTGCCTTGAGTAAGTTTTAACAGCAATGAAGCTATGTCTTAAAAGATAATTTCTGAGCTTCATTCATTGTACATTACACTCTTGTTTTCCCTGAATATGTACTAATAACTCACACTTCACAACACTGTAATAAGATGAGAACAGGTCCTCTGTTAGATAACACTTCTCAGGACGTGTCAGAGCTGCCCTGTATAAATAGCACTGCACATGAGCAACAGCAAACACTCGCAAAGCTGCTTGGCAGAGATTTTTACAGCCTTGGCAATATACACTTGTATTTGCAACAGTGAACTCTACGGACAGCATACACTGCTAAACCCACTCAGTGGATCAAAAGGGAATGATTACACATTTCCCAATGTTATCCTGCTCTCTTAAGCAGCAAGTCTCCTTGCTTACTCCTTGATGAAAACAGCCTTTTAAACTTTTTTATCACATAGATATGAAGCCTAGCCTTCTTATGGCTCTTATATTATCAACATGCTGGATTACAGGTTTCTACAGGGAACAGGAGAAGGAAGCCGCAATGAAAAATATGCCCTACTTATAATATGACACTGCAGGTTTCAGAATATATCTGTAAGGAGAGCATATGGTGCATTCCTCTTTCCGAGCCTGAAGCCAGAGAAAAACAATTCTGTCCCTACCTTTCTGATGAAATTAGCATGGCACTCTCCCTTCTGCACAGGTGGAGGACACGCTGGGGGAATGCTGTATGCTTTGTGACATCTGCTCTGCTCAGCTGCATATGAAACTGCTGACAAGAAACGGACTTCAACAAAATTGACCTCCTTGATCATGCTAGTAATATCAAAGCTCTAGGTCAAGAAAACAAAATAAAATCATTACAGTGTTGACATTTACTTATGAGATCACTGTTACACTGGGATTTTAATCAATACATATATGATTTAAAGGAATTTGAAGTACAGTCTCAACAGGCTCTGCATTTGAATGAATAAAAAAGCTACTTCTTAAAGCTGAAAAAAAGAAAACACATAGTAACATTCTAGATGCAAGGTGATGTTTCTGGACAAACCACTTTCCCGGTATTTAGCCCTTATTTCAGGCTGCAGCACTCTGCTTGCACACAGAGCGCTTGAAGGATAAGGACAACAAGAGAATACTTACCCTTCTTCCTCATTCAGAACTCATCTGTGTCTTTAGAAAGACACCTTGTTCCAACTCAGAAAGCTGGTCTATACAGGAGCGCTTCCAACTCACACTGTGCTGTCAGCTATCTACTGCAAAGCACTGAGCCGCCTTTTGCGTGAATGATGCAAAGCTGTATTTCATGCCACCTGCACACTCATCCCCAAAACACACAGATATATATTCTATGCCAGCATCAACTAAGGCATTTGAGGGTTTCCTCACTGGGTCACCAAATCCTCTTCAGTATGGCTGGATAGAAGGATAAATGTTAAGCTTCAGAATTACCCTGTTTCAGCAAGATAATATGGTTCCTAAGGCCAATATCCATTTCCTCTTCACAGTGTTTATTAGTGACAAGCCAAGCCCTGGCAATTGGATTCCAACCTGTGAGCAGCCCAGCTAGCACCACTTACTAAGTCTGTAGCATATAGCAAAAAAATGCAAAGCAAACAGCATCCCCATACAGAGCCTTCACAGAGTCCTTCCTGCAGACACTGTTGCCATGTGGAACAGGTGAACAAAGCAGAAGTCTGCGTCACAGTAATCCTAGACTCAACCTGATACAGTACACTCTGGTTTTACAGTGAAAGCCATTTCATGAACTGTTAAAATCTGAAATAGAATGAAGTTGCAGAAATAAGGGCAAAATAATATCACCTCCCAATTCCACTGAGCCTGCTACTGGCCATCCTTCAGATAACTCTCTAAACAGTAAGTACTACAATTTCATAAAAGCTCTATGAAAATGCTTACTTCACTGATGGTAAAACTAAGTCACAGAGAAACAAAGTGATTTGTCACAGGTCAAACAGACACAGGCTGCAGAATCTACCTCTCATGTCATGGGCCAGCACCTTTACAATAAAACCTTCCAGAATGGTAAATGGTGACATATCAAGATGCCAGATTTCCTTTGTAATTCAGTTATTTCACTAACATTCTTCATTTAATTTTTCCTTTGACTATTTTATGACAAAAGCAAGGATTTCCCCTTATGCTAGTACCTAGAATAATTTTATTATTAAAGCTATAAAAGCTATAATTTTATTATTACAGCTATAAAATCAGTTTGAATGTTTTTGCCACTCTCAAGATATTCCATGATCATTACTTTCATTCAAACACAAGCTAACCTCAAAAATGCAAGACAATCTTATCAAAAGCCCAATATTAAAAACCAAAAACCCTATTTAAAAAAACCCGCATGTAAACACTTACCCAAAGGCTTTCTAACACGTGCTTTTTCATTTCAGTATTCACATGTAAACCATTCTAATGCCAATTAGTAAGCAGATTTACAGCTAATATAACAGATTTAAGCTTACGTTTTCTTGGAGCTGAGACAGTTCCCAAGAAGCAAGATTTATATTATTAGCTGAACTGATCCTCTTGCATGGGTCCACTCATTTAGAACAAAGCACATCCACCTCTAGATCTGACCCTGTTGCTACTGAAAAGGTAAGTACACTTCTCTTTCTAATAGTTATCTGATTACACATGCAGGCCTCAGATCAACACTTTCTGTGTTCAAGCACCTATTTTTAAGTGTACTTGAACGCACTGAAAGTGCTCAGTACAAAAGGGCTTTGAAGAAAAAAAACTAAGTACGTTCAGAAATTAGCACATTACTTACATATCTGTTGAACATGTTGTCTGTTCTCCCAAGAGTGATATTGTTGATCAGGATCTCTGCTACTGTATCTACTCCCTCAAAAACCAAATTCACTTTCTGCCACTTCCTGCAGAAGATAACATATGCATAAAAAACTGTCAGAATATATAGAGTTAAAAACACACAGGGACACACAATATAAAAATGATTCCCATCCATTATCTTTAGCAGTAGCTGCCTCAACTACCTCCACAAAAGCTTTACTTAGTGTGGCTATGTTATATCTTTAAATAGACAAATTAAGATGACAGCTGAAGTGGCTCAAGTCTGCAACACATGTTCACATACCCACTAGGTATCAGATGGGCTAGCTTCCAATTAGCCTCAGTATCATCCTTCCTCATAAGCAATTTTTAACAATTAAAAACAATAGGAAAAAGCAAATATGGAAGTGTTCTTTGGCAACAGCTTTGCAGCTGCACATTATTGCCTGATTTGTTTTATATGATACAAAAGTATTAAGCAGATTCTGAGCTGATAAATTAACTCACAGTTCTGCAAGAAACATGGTACAGAATTATTTTTTACATATCTTTACCACATACCTGATGTCAAAAGGAGTTTTGAATGTCCTGCTGTAAGTCCAGTTATCCAGTGAAATCCATCTGTACATCACGTCATTAAATCTATAGTACGGATCCTAATAACCAACAAAAATATTAGAAGACTTATTAAGCAGTAGTGTTACTACATGAAATGCACCATAATATACATTAGATGAGCGCGTCTTATTTCAGACAGTCTGCAAATGCAAAATCCACCTTATTAAGTTAGTCCTGATATTCCTTTTCACCTTTGAAATAATACGTGAAAAGAAAACTTTCGTAATATTTCACTTGTGTAGGTTAAAACCTGTTTGCTATCATCATTCATACTCAAAGTAGAGGGTGCAGGATTTGGTTTTACATAAGAAATGACTGAGCTGGAAACTGAAAAAATATCAAGACAGCTTGTGACATAATGAGAGGAACAGAAACATGATCACCCTCATAATGATAAAGAAAGTTTTAATAGGCAGAGTTTAGAGGCAAAGAAAGAGCATTTTAGGCCTCTAGGAAGAGCAGTGAACAAATCTTTACAGTTTAAAATGACTGCAAATACAGTTGTTTCTTGTCAACCATCCTTGATGTTGTAAGGCTGAATTAAATTGTTATATTTGGAGGGAGGGAGAAAGAGAAGAAGCAGAAGCAACACAATTTGGTTTATTGTATAAAATAAACTGACTACTTTTGAAAATAAAGCTGTATTTATACTGAATGTGTTCTTTTCCCTTTAGTCACACTACCCAGGAAGAATAAAAAGTACAGTTGGTCCTAGCTATGTCCTCAACCTTTTGTTGGCTTCACCCTGTATTTATTACCTCATGGTGGGTCACAGTGTTCCTCATCTAGGCTGCAGGAATCAGTTATGTGAACCTGACAACCAACTGCCTTGCACCTCATCCAAAAGCAGCAGAAAAGTACATTGTTAGAGCCCCTTGTCAGACAGTTCAGAGTGCCAGTATCCAGGTCAGTGACTGACGTACCAGTTCAATCCTTTTCAACAGCTGCACAGCTGAACTGACTTCCCAAAACAAAGACCAGGATTTTTTTGGACCACATGACTCAAACCCAGCTAAGGGAAAGCATAGCTGTGTTGAGGTTCCCTTTGATGTGAGTATTCTATAGCACCAGCACAGCTAACTCGCTGCCCTGAATATCCAGATTCACACTGAAGAATATCTGCCTGGCTTTTCTTTTTCCTTCTTGCTGAAGCTCAAATTTTCTCCCCATTTTAGGAGTTGGTATAGACAATAATGACACTTCTGGATTTGTAATCTTCTGAAAAACAGTTTCATATCTCATATTTGTTTTACAATTAATAGGATCAGGCTATGTAATATAAACACAAACCTACTCACATAGCAACGCAAAATCGTAAAATCTAAAAGACTCTCCTCTGCAGCACAAACCCTTCTGGAGTCCCACAGCAATATAAACATCATTCCTGGAGCCCATACAGAGGGAAAGTTGTCATCTTGCCTCTACATGCTATCAATCAAATTTCTTACTACAAGCGAATAACGATCAAGGAGGAAAGGTCTTGTCACCTCAGTAAAACTACGACCTCTATATTTGTAATAGAGCATATTCTCTAAAAGTTAAATCATCATGAGCTCACCAGAACAATTACTGAATTTTGAGATATCCATACCACTACTTTCATATGCAAAATGTTTTCGGTAATATTTCTCAGACTTTTATTAAGATGCAAAATTTAAGGCAAATAAATGCGTATTAAAATGAAAAATTTAGGCTTATCCATTAAGATTACTGTATTGCGACAAAAATGGCAAGTATCAAGTGTCAGAGACAGTGAAAAAACACAATATGCCCCTAAAAAGCGTATTTTTAACAACTGTCTTGCTTTAACATTATATACTATTTTATTTTAGGTTACGCTTTGGAAAATGTGCATATTAAATTTCAATCATTGCCACATATGAAATATTTAACAAAAGGCATAAGATGCAAGTTGTAATCGCACTATCAACAGCAGACTGTAACGCCAAAACCAGTTTGGTCAGCGGTCAAACAACTGACATCAGCACCTCATCGAAGATCAAGACCCCGCATAGAAGAAACCTGCACTGTTTCTCCCACTAAAGATGTTAATGAAGAAAGACCTGATGTCTGGAGAACACAAAACTGGTTGTCTAGCAGCAGAGAGAAATGTAGGAATGTTTCATCAAAGGTGGAGATCACATCATCAGATGGGCTCTTACAGCAGTTTACACAGCTGCCTGTTACTGCAGATCCTTCTTCTTGAAGACTCTTTGCCTCCAAACTTCAAGAACAAGCTAAAAATACGTGTCATAGAAGGTGCCGATTAGCTCCTCCTGACTCCTATGAAAACTGTTCCTTCCTCACAGGCATTCACCTTTTCAGACAGGAAGCTCTTAGCTCTGTGTACCTTTATATAAAACCTAACAGCTTACTGACATCAGTGCTACATAACCAGTAAACAGCTTATAAGTCACACAGAAAAGCTGTTAAACGCTAGTACCGGTTAGTCATTTTAAACATGACAACTGCTCCTGTTGTAAAATCAGTCATTTGATAACATTCAAATAATGTTTTTAAGGGTATTCTCAAGGTTCAGGAAAAATGCATGGCCACAACAAAGCCCTGTAAGAAAGGAAAAGACTTCTCCAATACACTGGTGAGATTTTTGACTTTTTCATTACTAAATACAACTTGTTTGAGTGCTGGAAGACGCATCTATAGAAGTCAAATTGTTTAGATTTATCTGAAACAGAATTTCATCCCACATTAAATCAGCTCACATTAAAATTAAAGGTTTATTACAGAAAACTGTGTTAAAAAAGGACAAATTTAAAACTCTTAAGGGCACTGGGAGAATCTAAAAGATGGCAGGAAATAGAGTGCACGTGTTAAGTATACTTGACATTCATTACCTCAACATGTTCCTGGAAACAAGTCACAGAGGAGTGGAGTCAACTACAGCTATTTTTAGATGCCACCAAACACGACAGCCTTGCATTTTCCTGCTCCCTGCAATTTGGGGAAAAAAATCTGAATGCTCAAGCTCCCTGCCTGTTTATTCTCTGTTCCCAACTGCAATGCTGTAAGTAAGCAGCAAGTCACTTGCTAAGATGAGGTAAAAAGCCCTGCTACAGAGCATCAAAAGGAAGTAATTTCTAGTTCGGATAACAGGACAGCAGCAGGACTTCAAAAGTGCTGGCAAGACTAAACCAAAACAGCTCAATAGAAGCTCCTCCCTGCAATGATTTTAAGATATTGAAAAACTACAGTCATATAAACTTCTCCCATCAAGCAGGAAATGGATGAGATGTGAACAGCTCAGAAGTGATGCTCAAAGCCCCGGGGGGAGAGCTGTGCCAGGCAGGCCCTGGTCACAGGAAGGACCAGCTTCAGCCCCGTACAGCCAGGAGCCCAGGGGAGCAGGGCACAAACACCTCAGTGACACCAGAGTCACCTGGATCCATAAGAAAATCCTGCTAATGGAACAGACTGCCAAATAAAACTTGCAAGTGATGTCTCATGATTTATGAAACATTATTTTTGCTGTTGCCAACTTCAGACTGGAAGCAAAATATATAAGAAGCTTATCTATACCCATGTACTCCTTCACATCTCAAGCAACAGCAGCCAGGACATTTATTCAAATTTCAGCAAGCCCAGTTTCACGTATTTACAGCTTGCTGTCTAGCTGGATTCACAGTAGTGATGAATAGATCATACTCTTGGAATATGAGTTTCGAAAGTTCATCCTGAAGTGATTAATTTTCAGTAGTTACTTTTAACAGAGTAGCAAACTGAATGTCACCTTATGCTCAATACATGTTACAGCTGAACACCGAGCAAATACTACTAAAGAATTAATTAACAAGATATAAATGCCCATTGCTTAATATTCTTTGAATACTCTACCGTATTTAAAAGGCTACTACAACTTCTATTTTAATTTCACAAGCTTTCGAAAGATAAACTTGAATGCTTTTAAATATTCACCTGAAGTTTCACTAAGGCTTTTGAACGGTTCCACATATATCCACACAACTCCACAGAGCATATAAGTTTTAATGTAAAATAATATACTCATATCAATCAACTATTTCATCAATGAATGCCATTTAACCTGGTAGAACCATAAGACACCCAATGCAACTGTTACTTGGCTTGCTCTGAAAAATATGTTACAATAGGGTGTCTGAAATACACAACAGTGTATTTTATACAAATGCAGAACAATCTACAAAAAATACAAACTACTTTACATAACTGCAGAAATATCACTTTGAGATACATAAGCTTCTGTCCAAGACCACTGTAACTTTCTGGGTCAAGTACATGTCCTTGTTGTATAACAGAGTAGAAACTACACTGTTATCCAGCCCCTCTATCAGCATCACAGTTGCAGGGCATCAATAATAGATCTTTACAAATCAAAGTGATAGCTAATAAGACAAAACAGTTTTTCTGTATGAAAGCAAACAGCTGGACGATGAGAAAATCCAGCTACAATAGTGACATTCATCAGAACTTAAATTTGATGAGTCACCTGCCAGCAGAAATAGCATCATGTAGTACTTTAACAGTACATGCTAGAGGATGACTACTTCTATCATGAAATTTAATGTGAAAGTTACCTGCTGATACATCTTGCTTATCAGAACTGTACCTGAAAGTACTATGCTGAGAGTAGTTAAAAATTAAATATTTAGACAAAATGGTTGCTGCAGATCTTTTTTTTTTCCAGAGAAGCAGGGTTAGTAACAGATTTGTTGCAAGTTTGTAAAATGTCTGCAATTATGCCTGAGCTTTGCACTAATCATTCCAGTGACTACTATCCTTGCTTATGTGCATTTCTCACTTTTTTTTTAAATTTTACATGTAAATAGTAGTAAGAGCTAGAGAGTCCTAATGAAATGTTATTAAAACAACACAGTTGGACACATCCTCTGATGCTATCTCCTGCACTTAGTGCTTTTATCATAGTTAATCCAGCATTTAAAACTACATTAATTGAACATGGAAGAAAATAATACTCTGAATAATACTTCAGTAGGAAACTCCAAAGTATCTTCCCCAAGAGCATTTTCTAAGATATATGCACTTGGTGCGTTCAGAAGGATGTGTTCATCCCATGTATATTTTATAAGCCAAAGAGTAGGGACATATCTAGAACGAATGCCAATGACCCACACATTGATAAATAAATTGCTTGCACCCTACTACTGCAGTCTAAGCAGCTTATTCTTGTTGCCCTCCTTCCCTTCATCTGTGAGAAACTCACTAAGACACATTGTTGGAGCAGGCCCTCCCAAATTTTCTTCTAAATTTCTGGTTTGGTTGCTAACCCATGAAAAATCCCCAAGTATACAGAAGCAACAGATGCAGTGTTATTTGCCTTTTGCAAATCACACAAAAACAGCACACAGATTTCACTTTCTCATTGAACATATGGGTCTTGCTACCCAGAATAATTCAGTTCCCATCAGCTTTTCAGACCAATCTTCACTTTTGATTACAAGCAGTATGCTTTGGGATTGCTGATCTAGTGACATTTTCAGTGGGATGAATAAAAATCCTACAATTCACAGCAATGAGCAAAAGAAGCAAATGGGAAAAAATACTCCACACTAAAGCTTTTGTATTTAGGCAACTATAATAAGACTCGTAATTCTACACTTGAAACTACCCCAAAAAGCTCTGATTTCCAGAGATAACAAGCACCAAAGAAATGGAGTAACCAGTGCTCTATGCCTCTAAAATTCAGGCTGTGTGCATGCCTTTGCATAGACACGAATATAGGAATATGACTTCAGGCATTTGAAAACATTTGGTCATAATCATTTTCACCACAATGAAGAGATCTCAGGACAAACAGCTGAGCTACACTTTGCAGCATGAAGGAACATATTGCAGTAAAGAACGATGCCACTGACTCCCCCCGAAGAACCTAGATTTGCTGTTTTGCAGAATGCTACAACTATGATGACAGGGATTGACTACATTTAACACTATCTGCAAGAGATTCGAAATCTGCCAAGGCTGCTCCCGTATTTTGGTATGCTCTCCATTCTATCTCTTAAACAAAAATGTACTTTTAAAAAATTTCAGTTATCTTGATGCAAATACTTATGTGAAAGCTTCTTTCTGTAAACTGGGCTTTGCTAAACCGAGCAAGAACAGGTTTAAATTGATCTTAAGTTACCTGTACACACCTATACCCTATACACAGAAACAAGTTAGCTCACTCTGAGCTTAGACCTTGCCAGACTCCAGCTGCAGCTGGCACGAGCAACCACACTAGTGAAGTATTTTGGTTAACTCAGCTCCTCAGAAGAGCATACTAATTCTAACACCACCATGTTGCTATCTACTAGCAACACCCACGCTGCCAGCCAGCCCGCTGACTAAGCTTTCACACTCCTGTGCAGGCTTGGGATTCTGCCCAGGTATATGAGAGTTCACAATCACCACCTCATTTCCAAACATCATACTGCTGCTTAAAATGGCTAAAATTACAAGTCAGTGTACAGTAATGCAGCTAAATTAGCAATAGCATTTTCTCACTTCATAAGCGTTCTTAACGTGAGTAGTTCAATGTGAGTCTTTCATTACATCATTGTCTTGCATGAGTGCATTGGTCAGTTTCTCCTAAATGATTATTCACACTTCTTATAGCAACACCTCCAAGGACAGCTGAACATGAGACATCCACTTTATCTTATGGACTTTTGCATGAAATAAACTGGCACAATTCTCTTCACTGATCCACCGTACATAGTCTACTTGCCCACTGCACATTTTAAAACTCCAGAAAAGCAGTTTTAAAACTTTAATTGCATATGTTCAAAAAGCCACATCACCAATACACAGCTGTTGAAACAACAGAGCATTATGGCTCAACTTAGTGTATTTCGTCTTCCAATGTTTACTATTTCTTTTATCGGGCAATTATACTCTTGGAATCAGTTAGTACTGCGATTCCCAACCCACACCAAGACAAAGTAACGCTAAAATTATCCTGCCTGAAGTGGAGTCACGTTCTCTGTATACTTCCGTAACTTTCGTCAGAGCAGAGCAGGATAATAATCTGAAGAATAAAAATCAAACAGTAGAAAATACAAAATACATGTATCCAGAATGTATTTAAATAAATGCTGTACAAGAAATGCAATATTGGGTTGATAAGAAATACATAGATATGTCTGACACACAACATATGAGAGTACTTCACATTTTCTAGTACAGCAGTGCATTCATCAGTTTTATAGATGATTTTGTTCACTATATTCTATTTCTTTTCCTTGTGCCAAACACACATTTCACTTTCCACACATTTCTTTTTAAAGGGCATCTTATTTTAACAATTGACCCACTTAGTGCGACTTTTCTTGTCAGACCTTATGGTGCTATCAGGTCAAACTTTACTACCAATCTGCACCTGCGGTTTTTATCATCTGTGCCAGAAAGTGGTTGCTACGTTTTCATAGACCTAAAAATTAAAAGAGGCACTAGTAAACAGAAGCAGCAAATCTTCCTGAAAGTGAAAAGGCAGGAACTAGTCTTTTAAATGTACGAGTTTTACTAATGTTTCAGGCATCATGGGAGTACACAGCCTCAACTGTTCTGATGTGCTCTTGCAAGTGTCAAAAAGGAATTTTAATGGACCAAAATGCCAGCAATCCCTAGATTTCTTGCATTAACAAGTCAAGCTTTCCATTCTTATGAGTTAATATTGCAGGTAAACATGACGCATTCTGTGATGATACTGTAGATATCTGGTGTCAGCCCCTTGGTTCCATGCCAAAAACCACAGAACCTCACACACTGTAGAGCACGAGCTTGCATTTGTGTCACAGTGACTGCTCTGCTGTGGGTAAACCCACCTGAGATGCTGCAGCCATCAAACCCTTGACCACTCAAGGGGTGAAGAAAACCAGGCCTGGCTGCTGCACCAGCAATGCAAGCAAAGTGTGGGGTGGTCAAGGCAGCTCCCAGGACAGAGCAGCATTTTGGGCGGTGTGTGGGCCTTTCACCACGCTTCTGGCCAGCAGGTGGAGGGAGGTGAATCTCTCCCTCTGCTCTGCTCTCATGAGACACCACCTGGAGTATTGTGTTCAGTTTTGGAATCCCCAACAAAAGAACCATATTCAGCTGTTGGAGCAGGTCCAGAGGAGGCTACTAAGATGATCAGAGGGTTGGAGCACCTCTGCTATGAGGACAAGCTGAGAGAGTTGGGGTTGTTCAGCCTGGAGAAGGGAAGGCTCCAGGAGGACCTTACAGTGGCCTTCCAGTACCTGAAGGGGCTGCAGGAAAGCTGGGAAGGGACTTTTTGCAAGGGCAAGTAGTGACAGGAGAAGGGGGAATGGCTTTATATTGGAAGGGGGAGATATAGATGAGACATTATGAAGAAATTCTTCACGCTGAGGGTGGTGAGGCACTGGCACAGGTTGCCCAGGGAAGCTGTGGATGCCCCCTCTCTGGAAGTGTTCAAGGCCAGGCTGGATGGGCCCTTGATCAGCCTGGTCTGGTGGGAGGTGTCCCTGCCCAGGGCAGGGGGGGTGGAACTGGATGGGCTTTAAGGTCCCTTCCAAAGCATTCCACGATTGTCACCCGGGGCTGTGTTCCCCGCTCGGGCAGGAGCTGCACGGCTCCCCGGGCTCCCCCGCCCTCCCGGCTCAGCCCCGGGGCGCGGCGGCGCTACCGTACCTGGATGAGGCGGCGGCGGAGCAGCGCGGTGTGCACGCAGCCCGGCACCTCCCCTCGCAGCGCCACCGAGCCGTTCGCGTTGTGCAGCCGCCAGCTGCCCCGCAGGCTGTGCAGCTCCGCGCCGCCCGCAGCCGCCGCCAGCAGCAGCAGCAGCGCCGCGCAGCCCGTGGCGGCGCCCGCCCGCCCCCGGCGCAGCCCGCGCGGCCGCCGGCAGCGGCGGAAGGGGGGAGCGGCGGGAGCCGCCACGGCCCGCGGACAGACAGACAGACGGGACAGACACACAGATGGGAAGGGGGTGCCGCGTCCTCGGCGGGCTGGGGCGGCGCTGCGGGCCGGCAGCGACCGGGGCGGGGCGGCGGGGGCTGCCGAGGGCGAGCCAGGGTGAGCGCGGCCCCCGCGAGGAATTCCGGGCATCTGGAGAGCAGCTTCCCCGCCGAGTGCGCCCGGCCCGGGACACGCCGACAGCGAGCGAGGGGCCTGCGGCTCCAGCCCCTCCCCGGGGAAGGCGGGCGCTTGCACAAGCCCTGCCCGAGCGGGTCGGCACCCGTGAGAGTCATGGACCGCTTTGGGTTGGAAGGGACCTTAAAGCCATCCAGTCCCAACCGCCCTGCCCTGGGCTGGGACCCCTCCCACCAGACCAGGCGGATCGAGGCCCCATCCAGCCTGGCCTTGAACTCTTCCAGGGAGGGGGCATCCACAGCTTCCCTGGACAACCTGTGCCTGTGCCTCACCACCCTCAGCGTGAAGAGTTTCTTCATAACGTCTCATCTATATGTCCCCCTTCCAATTTAAAACCATCCCCCCTCATCCTATCCCTGCTTGCTTGTGTAAAAAGTCCCTCCCCAGCTTTCCTGTAGCCCCTAGAGGTACTGAAAGGCCACTATGAGGTCTCCCTGGAGCCTCCTCCAGGCTGAACAAGCCCAACTCTCTCAGCCTGTCCTCATGGCAAAGGACAATGAGGACAGAAAAGGCCCTGGAGCAGGACACACACAACAATATAAGAAAAGGCGAAAAGCGTAGAAGAGGCACAGTGGACACTGATAGCAGGAGCACTATGAAGTTACAAATCTTTCAGATGTAGCAGAGTTACTCAGAGCTGTAGAAAACTGCAGTGAAGGGGGAGGAATGAGGAAGAGCTGTGACAAGGCTGACAACCTTCAGTACCATCTCCCTCAGGTCATGAGATTTTATATGGCCTCAGACTTCCACCTGCTTTTTCCCATAAATTTGCAGAGGTGTGTCAAAATGGAAACAAACATCAAGAACACCTTGTAAAAAAAGTACTCTGGTTTCTCATAAAGCAGTGCTATCACTGTTACTGGGGGGTTTGTTTATAAAAATTGAGTATGTTAATCTGCAAAGGAGCAGAAGGATCAGCTCCAAAGAAACAACCTGAAGACCACCTGACTGCAGCTTTCCTGCATGCCCTTCCTAGCTTAATCCCTTCATTCACAGCCTGAAAGCAGGATTCTTGAACGGCTCAGTGGAAAAAGTGAAAGGCTATCAAGTGGCCCAAGTTACACTTTCAGGGGTAGCCAGCCACCCTACTTCATGTGGCTTCCACAGAGAGGTCTAGATAACCCTCAGCAAGTCTGCTGATTACACTAAACTGTGTGGTGCAGTTGGCACATGGGAGGGAAGGGATGCGATCCAGAGGGACCTTGGTAGGCTTCAGAAGTGGACCTATGCAAACCTCATTACACTCAACAAGGCCACATGCAAGGTCCTGCACCCGGGTCAGGGCAATCCCACGCACAAATACAGGCTGGGTGGAGAATGGATTGAGAGCAGCCCTCAAGAGAAGTACTGGGGGGTGCTGGTGGATGAGAAGCTCAACATGAGCCAGCAAAGTGAGCTTGCAGTCCAGAAAGCCAACTGTATCCTGGGCTGCATTTGAAGATGTGTAACCAGCAGTGGAGGGAGGGTTTGCTTTTCTTTGGATACAAACCACTTCATTCCCTCACACAGCTCAACATGAAATTGCTCATTTCAGCAGCCACTCTATGACCTTAGCTTATGGTTTGTAGCATTTGGGGGTGGGGTTTGGGGTGATTTTGGTGGTGGGATTTTTTGCTGTTTATTCTTAAAGTGTAGTCAATTAAATGAATGTTCCATTTGGATTTGTGTAATTTTTACTTCATTTGTGAACCAGGTCGGAATCTTGGTCAGGCAGGTACTTTGCTGTCTCAGAACACACTTAAAATCAGAAAACCTTTCAAATTCCTTTAAAGAAGTAATGCTACCAGCAATGACACTTATATTCCCATTACTATATTTTTTCTTCTTTTAACACAAGTCAGCTTACTGTGCATACAAAGAATGCAAACTACTAACTGCATGTAGGTGCATACACGTGATTCTGCATAGAAATGCAACCAAGCAACAGGATTCAAAGAAACCCCAATTAACTGCAGGAATTTATTCAGTTTTTGCATTTCTGTCCTTATGTTTTCTTATTGTCTGTAATTATAGACTGTAAAATTAGAGGAGTAAAGAATACATAAAGCACCTTGGGATGCAAAAAAGTTACTTTAACAACATTATACAATTCATACACCAAATCACATAAGAATAAAGTGTGACTGACACAAAACCATGCTGCTGCTCCTGGTATGCAGTAGAGAGTGCAAGAGTGAACTGCAGATATGAATAAGGATATCGGAATTTTGTTTTAGCTCCTGGCTTTCACACACCTAATTCAGTACATCTTAAGGATCTACCCTAGATATGTCTTTAGAACATTACTGAATGTCATTAATATGCCTTTATATTTTTGATCCAAATACTTCTGAGCTGACAATCCTTCGTTTCAATACAAGTTAAAAATGCCAGTCCTTCCATTCATCTAACACATAAAGTACACAATATAAACACAGGTGATTTTTTTCCCCCCTGCAAGAACACAGGACAAGCACAGTTCCAAGAAATACTGGTCTAAGGAGAGACACAGTAGCTGATCCCCTTTTTGTCACTGAAAAAATCTCTGCTACTAACTTCAAAAAAGGGATGGCTGGGACCCATACTGTTTGGGAGCAGAACTCTTGCAGCAATTTAGGTGTTGGAACAGTTAAATATTGTGTGTATTTTTCAGACTAACTCACATTCAACATATTGACTAACTGAAATTTAGGTCCCATTTCAGTTCAACTGCCAGCTGTCTTTCAGTGAGACTGGCAAAAAAGACTTATCCATACTTGAAGACTTGAGTTACACCAACTGGCTTTGCATTGTGTAGAATTCAGCCAAAATGAGTATCTCCTCACCTGTAAAAGCTGAGACTATAAAATCATTAATCATTATACATTAATAGTAGAAAGCCTTGTTCCGTTTCTTCCCTCATCTGTCAATAAGCAGAGCTTTCAGGACAATCAATTCAGTGCATCTTCCTTAATTTACTCATTCAACACTATAAACATTTAAACATTGTAGTGCTGCTTGAGAGATCTTGTAGGATATTATTTCTGAAGAAGCAGATTTACAGAGAATTAAGTTTTAACGCTACCAAAGAATAACTGCAAGATGGCTTTTTTTAATAAAGCTTTTTCAGAAAGTCATGTGGTAGCTTCCCAGTAAGAAGGAAAGATGTTTACTGCACTTCCATGTTTTCTTTGCCTTTTATTCTTTCTGCTGTAGACTGACTGAAGCAACACACACACACACCCAAACCTAAAAACAATTCTGTAATTAAGTATTCTGAGAACACACTGTTTCCTCATTCAAGGCTTCTAATTAAGTTAAATCATGTTTCATTTTCACGTCTCAGTTTTCGGGTTTGATTTTGTTTGAGGGTATTTTTAAACAAATGACATTTTTATTGTTGACAGAACTGGAGTTCTAAAGGTTGTGGTTTTATCTTTTAAAATCTTAAGACACAAAGTGAGTTCTTGTGTGGCTTTCTTTTACTGTGCACTATATTACATTTCTTTCTAAAATGCCGCAAGTTTAGGAGATTACTACATTTTTTACTCTACAATACTGGATATTGTGTAGCAAACTAAGACAAAAAGCTGAAGGCAAAACCATGCCATTGGCTCTATTAGAATAAATTGAGTAGTTCCATTGAAGCTGCCCAAATTCGGCCACGTTAATCCAGAAGTCTTTTGTTTCCAATTGCTATGCAATCTCCATCATCAGGACAGGCTGCTGTTATTTTCTCTTTCAAATTCATGCTCAGTGAGTTCATGCTAAGTTTCTAAACAAACAGGTTCTCACAGGTTTGGCTGCAATACTTTAAGATATTACTGCCCCCACCTGTCCACCCGGCACGATTCTTCTGCTGAAGGTTACACCTCTGAAGCAAAATATAACTTGAGTTACAGGACTTGTGTTCACACCAGTCCATATCAGGCCTTGCTATCTCTTTTGGTAACTCTGTATCATTGCAGAGACCACCACCACACAGCATTTGTGAAAGATGCAAAACAACTAAAGATTCATCTGCCTTGAGGAGTTCCGCGTAGATGCGGCAATATCAGTGCAGACATGTTGGATAAATACTAGTGTAAAACCAGGCTGGTGTTTGCATGACTGGAAATACCTTCAGACAGTACAGCACATCTGTATGAAAGCCTTACAGCTCCTCAACATAATGCCTGTCCTCTCTTTCATGACTGCCTCTGAAAACATAGAACTGCTATGCAAAATAGCTGCTTCTCTGAGGTGGTGTGAAGGCAATACAGTGCAGAAAGCAAATCCAGCAATGGATTTGTAAAGGACAGTGAGACAGAACACATTTCAGGCATTATTCTGTATTTATCTGAATTCCATCCAAAAAGTATGCTTAAAAAAAATGAGGAAATAAATTAACATTGCTTTTAGATGTGGATGCTATTAATATATCACTAAAAAAGAACGTGGCACTGGGTTATCATAAGCAAAATACAAAACAAAAATCTAACTGGTAGGCCTAAACTTTCTTTCATAGCTATTGTAAAGTCTGTAGGTCATTGCAAGAGGATTTCCTTTAGCAAAGTTACTCAGCACTAACAATCACGAATAAAAAAAAATTAAGTATGTGGAAGGGAAGCTACTGCTCCACAAACGCTATATAGAAGGAAAAAAGAAAAAAAAAATAAAATTGCATACCTTAAGTACACACTAAAACTTCATCAGGTACGCTGGGGCAAGAGCCTGTATTTATACCTGTATGTAACATTTTGTTTTGAGATGGGCTTAAGCCACAGGATTTAGGTTTCAGGTTAGCTCCTTCCGTACTATAGACAGAAAAAGCATAAGGATCTTAAAAGCCAGCATGACCAGATTTTTAAAGGCAAGTTATTTAGAAGGTGGAATTCCCATAGCTTTTATTCTCTTCAATTTATAAACAATTTTAAAACAATCCTAATTATTTGTAAGATCATGTAATGCTGTCCATTGTCTTTTACCCGTTAGTCTCACAAACTACAGACTCACTGTCTCAAGACTGGGTGTGGTGCTGTCCTAGCTGCCCACGAACTCTCATTAAAACTTACTTAAAATATAACTAGAATCAAAACGGATTCTCTGGCACTTACAGGAAATCAGTAGTACATATGGGGGAAGCAGCTTGCTTAGCCTTTCTTTAAGGTCTAAAACTACAGATCATCTGTGAGCACAAAATAATATAGGACTCATCCCTAAACACCTACATTGAAATCCTTCAAAAAGTGGCTATCACAGGTAACAAACTCTTTCTCCCACGATGGAAGTTTGAGAAGCTTCACCGACTCTCACTAATGCTGTGTACGGCTCTTGGCAATCTGCCAACTGAATACAGGCCATACCAAACAGATTATGCTATATATGAAGCATATATCCAGCCTACTGTTCTAATTAATGCTTTCCATGCAGGTATTAGGAGAATGTTAGCAAAAATGTATAGCTAATACATTGGAAGAGAAAACTTAAATGGAGTTGGAGTTGCCAAAACACCTGGGAGCTGCACTTCCTTTTCTAGCTCAGTCAAACCAATGGGGCAGGTTTAGACATTTGTTTCTCAAACCTTCAGTGGGGGTAATATATCTGGCTTCAGCACTAGGACAAACTCTGTCCATTCATTTCTGCAAAAGCAAACCTATTGCAAGCACCAGGGAATATTCAAAGTAACTTTACTGAAAACTGTAGGTACTTGACACACTTTTTCCCCTCTTGAAAGGTTAAGCTGTCATGACTCCAGAAGGTTACTAAGCACTTCCAGGATTTAAGACGCAAAAACATCTTGAAAACATATCTGTCAATAAAGGTTCTATTATGTTGCTTCTCTTAGCATATTTTGGATACAGTTTATTATCAGTGGTTTTATTGACAAATACAGTTCTAAAGGTCTGGAACTATGCCCTGAGGAATTTTAACCACACCAAAATGATACTTAGAACTATTTTTAAAAATATATAATTTAGGAAATTTAGTCTAATAAAGTAGTTCAATATGCCTAGCAAGTTGTCAACAATTTCTCAATACCCACTTCAGAGTCCTCCATACCTGGTCACAGCCAATGAAGTTTTCCTTGGAGGACAGAAAGGTATAACTAAGCTTCCTTCTGCCACCTTCTGCTTAATGCTGACATGAGAAAGCCACTGTGTAACTAGAGTCACCCATTGTTTAGTGAAAATCTTGGTGGCAACTGGAACTTGGGACATTTTTCAAGACCTCTTCTGTTTTGCTGTGTTCTCTTAATACCAAGGATGCTGATCCACTGTTTATCCTTCCAGCTTCCTGGCAATGACCCATAATCTTGTAACCAAAAACTACTATTACTGCTACTTCCTCCTACCACAATTCTTCTAGAAGAGCTTATCAGTTAGCTACAGCTAGCTCAGAAGGTACAGCTGGCTGCCCTCTGCACTGTCCACACCCTAAATTATTCATGAAGTGTGTGTTAGCATACGCTACACAATAACTTCTCTTTGAAAATTCAGTAAGACTGACAACATCGAGCTCTTCCCCTTCGCTTTGTCCCCACACACGCACTCTAGATTCCTAACCCTAATACATGGCAGTTTCACCTATACTCATCTAACCTAAAACCTAGGTTTAACAGGTTTCCTAACCTATTTTTTTCAGTGTATTTAAAAGCTCTCCTTCCAACTAGAAGCACTGCAGCAATTAACAGAGTGAAGAGTCTCTTCTAAGTTACCCCTCCCCCTTTCTTCATGCTTTGCACCTTAAGAGGCATTACTTACCCTAACAATTGCATAAACTGCTGGTTCATAATTTAGAAGCAGAGTACCCAGACACTGCCTAGATTAGTTGCATGAAAGAGATTCCCCATTGGATAAGGGAAGGCAGCAAAAAGAATCCCTATCTAGCGGGGCAGGTGTACGTGCAAGAAACAAGACAACAAGAAGTTCAGTTCTCTAAAGGGTGGAAACGAACATTGCAGGGTGGCTGTGGGAAGACAAACAAGGTCAGGAGGTCAACTAAAAGTTATGCCTGTATTAGGTCTCCTGCCCCACAAACCAGAGATGTTCTAGCTCGGTTGAGCAGCAAATGGCAACTTCTCTTTTCATCTTCCTCTTTTTTTCCCCCCCTAAAGCACAGCACAATGCACGTGTATCCAGTGAGGTGCTGTATCAGTCATACTGAAGGAAAGCTGTTACTTTCAAGGCAACTAGTCAATGGCTTTCATAAGCCCACCTTTCCATGTTTTTGTTCTAAGAAGTTGGAATATTTTTCTACATCAGTTACATGTTTTAGTATTACCAGCATTCTCTTAAAGTTCGAGTTTTCTCACGTTATTTATGATTCATCTAAACAGAATGTGTTTTTCACTCCTTTCCCAATTTATAAACAAAAAGTTAAGGCTATGAAAATTCATATCCTTTGCACTGAAACAGTAATTGAGTGAAAAGCGCAGCACATGTGAAGCAGGAGCAGAAAAAACCTAGATAAATTAATAGCCATCTGCCTACCTCTGCTCTAATTCAATTGCTTGAGATTGTGTGATACCTTAAAGTGCAGCTTTCAGTGACTTTGGAATGGATTCTCAGGAAACATAAATCCTTACATAAACAAGACAGAGACACCCTCATGAAGTACAACTCACTCTATAAAAATGTTAAGATCAGTACAGTCAACAGAAATTGAGTCACTACTCATTTACACAAGAAAGTTCAACCTCTTATGCTGGTTAGACTCATCCTCTGTACTTGTCCCACGGTAGCTTATTACTGAGCTTAGAATTCATTCCTAATCAAACCATAAACCCCCAAACCAAAGGACTTTTACACTACAAAAACTGGAGTCAAAGGAGGCATACACTAGTATACGTTGTATGTGCTCAAATGCATACCTGGGCTTACACATTTCAGTTAACTTCTATTTGTACAGAAACCATGAAAAATTTCATCCTGCTTTTTACAGCACTACTACTTCCCAATGTAAAACTTCCAACTTGTGTGTTAGAAACCCTTCATCGTTTCTGCACAGCTAACCATATTAAACATCCCAATTGCAGCGAAACAATTGCATCCCAAAGATTTTAGCGTTCCTAATACATTAAAAAATACCATAGTAGTTCGTAAAATAAGCTTATGCAAAGCCACATTCATTCTGGCTTGGGGGCTTGTTATTTATTTCTACTATATACAAGAGGAAACTTGCAGAATAACACAGTGGCTACACACTAATGGCAGGCTACCTTCGTAAACTTACGTGGTTAAGATTTTCTACTCATTACTGAAGCAAGAAAGCCTTCTCCAAACATAATGTATCTCACTTGCACCTATTTTAAATGAACTGGCTAACGTATTTCTATATGGTGTGTCCTCTGCCCTTTCAAAAACCAAAGACCCAAACCTCTCGGAGGTCAGCACTTTGGGTTCTAGTAGAAGTCTCCTGAAACTTGAGATGAAATCCTCACTGGTCTTCACAGTAAGGAGAAAAATAATGAAGAAATGGTGGAGTGGAAGAACACAGGTATACAAAAGCTGAACAAAACACACAAACAAATACGGTAAAACTTGTACTTCAAAGTTTGTCAAGGTACACATGTAATTAGACCAGACAGACATGCTGAAGAGGTGCAAGACTTTAAGGGACTTCTCACAGACATAAAGATTAAAAAACACTCAGTTCCAAATACTAAATTCAATTCTCCAGCCAGCACTAATCCACTTTATACTAGTGCCATGTTCCAGAAGTTGTCTTGTTCTCTGCCAGGTTTATTACCTGAGAAATCCTTGTCGCCAACAGCAGTACTTTCCTGAGTACAGATGCTTAGTACATTATAAAGAGATCTGGACCTCTTACAACAATAAAAGCATCCCAAACCTCACAACAGGGAAAATAATCAAGTAATGGCTATATTGAGTAGAATCTTCAGTTTCTAAGATATTAATGAATTAACTTTCCCGCATTCACTGTCAGGGCAGGATTAATACAACGGCAAGGATCTGGATACCTTGTTTTAGCAGGAGTATCCTTCTCTAAAGAATTGCTTCATACTGAACAGCGGTCTTCACTATGACACATCTTTGCTATTTACCTTCACCAATTTGTCAAGAGGAAGGGGTTACAGACTCACACTAAGACCTGTACATAAGGTTGCAAGCTGCAGTTGTTCACTTAGATACCAAGAAGATCTGAGTTGTATGTTCAGTTAAAAGTTCTGTCCCAGAAAATTCCCTTCAAGGGAAATTAAAAAAAAAAAAACAGGACTCATAACTACATGAACATGTCTTCTTTTTAGACTTGGCATCAAATGCAGTGAGATAAGAAGTGCAGAGGCGTACCTGGCCAGAGGGTAAAACCCAGGCTTGATTCAGAAACAAGCATAGGCTTCTCTTTTACTCAGCATAGATGACACTACTATATTGTGTCTAAGGTAAGAACACCACTAGTTAGGCAGCTGTTCGGGAACACAGGAAA
The DNA here is from genome assembly GCA_033556795.1 of Tapera naevia. Classification (NCBI taxonomy): domain Eukaryota; kingdom Metazoa; phylum Chordata; class Aves; order Cuculiformes; family Neomorphidae; genus Tapera; species Tapera naevia. The sequence continues at coordinate 6,273,754 of JAUMJJ010000175.1, read as the reverse complement.
CAGCTTAAAGAATCCCTCTAAAGAACCCTCTAAAGAATCATGACATCATATCAGAGACTAAATTTGAATTAAAATTCTACTCCCAGATTAAAGGTAAAGCCATTTCCAGATTCTGTCCACAAAACACTAATGCGCCAAAGTAGCTGGAGCAAAACCATCGTCTAAGCAACTGATCACACTCTGGACATGTTAAGTCTGCGATGGGACAATGTAAAGTTAATAAAAAGAGGAATGAAGTTGAGGCGAAAGCCAGTATTACCTGGATGATCTGCAAAGCCTAGGATTCTTAAGTACAGATCTAAAGCACTTCTGCTGAAAAGGAAGCAATCCCAACAGCAGTCATTTAAAGAGAGCAGACTGCTCTCCTAAAGTCAATCAGGTAGAACCTCAGAGCAAAGATCAGATAAAAGCTGTTGAAAAACAACATGCTTTGATCAACATGGTATGTCTCCTGTTGAAGCTTCCTCCCCACACAAACTAAACACCTTCACTACCTTCACTGTTTGAAGAAGATACTGAATTCTCACCAGCATTTCCAATGGACAGACAAAAAAAAGCAGTTTTGGGCAAACAGAGATGTTGTCCAGACATCCTTAAAAAAATTCTCAAGTATTACTTTACACAGAGCTGTCCTATCAAATTCATCATTTCATTCCTGGCTCCTACCTCTGTAGAGATTTTGCTTGTCACTTCTTCTGCCCTAACAGAGACAGACAGCTGCTCTAGAAATAGCTACAGCAATTACTGCTACTCACCTGGAAGCTACTAAATTTTCACCCTCAACTGATTCACATTAAGCAAAACACGCCACCTCACTGCAGCACAAAAAAAAAAAAGCTGTCAACTTCAAACTACCCCTGCAGAAGATCAAGTGCTTTGTGTCCAAATGCCACAGGAGGCCAAAGTTACTGCAGGACTAACATCAACTTGTAAACTGTTCTACATACACCTGCAAAACTCATCTGTCCACACTCTGAAATGCTCTTCCTAAGGCTATGTCTGAACCACTGTTTCAACAGGCTAACCTGGAGACTTAAAATTACAACTTACCAGTTATCTTACTCCAGACTATTTTTGAAGCCAGCTCGTTTTACACTAGACTGCATGAACTGACAGTAATGCATTTTCGCTTCACAATATGGGCAGCCAGTCTCTACCTTCTGCACCTTTTCTTTACACCATACATTTATCCAGTTTTGTTTGCTGCGTTACTGTGCTTTCTCTGCATTGATCCTTCACTCTTGCCAATATACAAGCTCTCAGTCTTATACTGTAAATATTTTAGCCATAATTAATTCCAACTACCTTTAAATATGCAATAATTGCCTACAGAGATCAGAATCCAACAGTTATCCAATTTATGCCTATTTTCTATTTGTTTTGAAGGCATTTAACTCTCTAAAGGAGACTGTTGTCTTAGCCTAGTTTTCATGTATAAAACTACACACTAATCAGGGAAAGAAAGTGATTTTTTTTTTTGATATCTAGAAACATAGCAAGAAATCTTCAGCCAAATTCCAACCTCTATGCTTTAAGCTGTATTTAGGACTTGCCTACCAAATATTTCTTCCGAACCACTAGCCATATCTGATGAACATACAGTGTCTGCTTCACATGAAGATGTGTAAAATACTACTTTTTATAACAGTGAAAGATTTTAAGTAAAATGGCTAGAGAGGACATCTGAGGGGAAGCTGCAAAAAAGAATGTAATTTAAAAAGTTATTTAGAATACTTCTCACTGTAAATGCTTACACCATTAATTTATCTGTTAATTAACGCTAGTTCCTTTTTGTGTAAGAATTACCAACTCTAACAAATTATCTAATCTAAAACGGACTGGCATAGTACATTTGCACACCTATATACTAACCAATTATCTTTTTATAATTTGTCAGACTGTAGTTCCATCCCTCCAAAACAACCAGACTTTGCTGTTGTGGTCTGCTTGATGCCAGGCTTCTCTTTTGGAGTTAGAACCTACAATCTTTATATATGAAAACTATGTAACAGTGCAACTGAGTATAATTCACACACATGTGAAAATGTGTTTATACGCATCTTCTCAGCCAATACGGAAGATGCTATATGCATCAAAATACAACTCGAACCAATGCTACAGATCAAATTTTTCCTACATCCTGAAAAGATTCAAAAATGTGTTTAAAACCACTGAAAGTTTTTCAAGTGAAATTTGACTAAGCTGACTGGAATCGTGTTGTCAGATTCAAACCCCATTTAAAAATAGCAGCAAATCTTTAAAAATGTTGTTTCAGAAACTACAGTGAAGTGTTTCTTTTCCTGTTCTGTTAAATCTAACTGCCTTGCCTTGACTCTTTGTTGTCTATAAATGCCCTCTAATAAAAGCCATTTGAAAAAAGAAGAAGATATTTTGTTCAATCTGAGACTTTTAGGATGGAGCTGGCTCCTGTGTTCTCAAGCTATTACGGTATTTACCATCCTGAAATAAGTCTTTTGACACAACTGGACAGGACAACTCACTTCAATGTTTCCAAAATCTTCCATTTTCACAGGAAGTTAAAATTGAAAGCCTTTTTACCCCTTCATATGTTTCATTGTAATAAAGATCTACTACATATTCTTTAGACTACCTGTGGTTTTGGTGGGTAGATTACTCAGAGGTAATCACTAATCAAGTTTTTTACTTTGGTAAAGTTCTTGAATTCTTTCATCTCCGTATAAGCTCATGTGAAGCAGCTCCTTCCCTTGACCCCTCCTTGAACACGAACACCCAATATAACTTCCGCAGGAAGCCTGCGTGAGATACTACTGAGACTGCTTCAAGGACAAAACACCTGCCGTTTCCCACTTCATAAATACAAGATTTTCAGTCTCAGCCTAACCTCCAGCATGCATATATAGCATTGACAATTCACCCATCCTTTTGTCATCAAAATACATACTTCTAATTACAAAAAATATCACAGAACAACCATTACAGATATACAAGAGAAGTATTATGGTCTAAACAAGATTTCCATCTTCTATGTAATATTTTACCACCCCCTCCTTCATCCACACCTCCTTAAGTGTTACAAAGCCTGGTGTCTTACATTAGCCTTTACAAGACCTCTTTTTTAGTTGATCATGTCAATGACTTCAGTTGCTAAGACTCCAAGACAAAGTAATAAGCAGCTAATTAACACAATTACAAAAAGGCAAGAGCAACATGTTTGCAAGCTTAGAAATGTAAACTTTTACCTCAGTTGCAATGCTACAGGCAGCTACGTTTTAAGTAGATCAAATTTTCCAACAAATGGTGTAAGCAAATGTCTCTGGTTAGCAAGGCAGTAATACTGCATGAACTACAATGTAACAAATTTCAGAACATCAGTTCATTGAGGTATGCGCTGTTAAAGAGAGCCCAGCTTTCTAAATTTGAAGCCAACTAGAGCTTAAAGTAAGTTCACTTTCATAGTGTAGAATCAGAACAAACCATGTCCAAACTACATATTCAAATTTTTATAAAAATTAAGGTTTAACATTTATTTTACATCTAGCTTTCCATATCCATGTGGGGACAAGGAATCAGAATGTACATAACTATAAGCAGTGCAAAAGTGGTGCCAGTGCAAAGTCACAGATGCACAACAAATTGAGAGTACACAACTACAGAAAATGACACTATGGATGCTAAGAATGGAGACCAAAAAAAAACTCAAAATGAGGAAAAACATGACAGAAGAAAGCAGGCAAGAAGAGAGCCAGATGTTTAATAATGCCCTTGTTGCTGCAAAGATAAACTAATGGCACAAGACAATGTTTCTTGTAGAACAAAAATCCAAAAGCAATGAGTCTTTATTCACGTTTAGTCACCTGACATGAGGGAAGTGTCTGTTGCATTAAAATAGTCATCAATGTAAATGGCAGCATGGCTGATAAAGTTCTTTTCAATGGTAACGAACATCCCACAGAGTAAAGTCACTTCAACACAGCCTCATGACAATTCCCACATCAAAACAGTACTTTATTTTATATTTTGTTTGCCTCATCATTACTCCCACATTAAGATCTTTCAGCTGTCAAGTGTACAACGTGAAGAAAAAGGTTCTCAGTCAGCAAACACTGGTGCATCAGGAAGCATCTCCACAATACACCACTTCAGATCTGCTGGGTCCCAAATCCATCCTTGAACGCTGGGTTCCCAGCACCACGTGTAGCACACTACTAAGGCTACACTACTATGTTAGCTTATTAATTCTGTATACATCAGGCCGAACAATGTGTCAACCTGCAACAGACTGAGCATTATAACTGAAAATGGCAAAGATTCACTCTATTGAACTTTACATCATTATTTGATGTTAAACAATGAGGCAAATCCCAACAGTATATACAAAAACCAGCTTTGCTTTTACAAAAGATTTTGTTTCCCATATTGATTAATCCAGGCAGCTAACTCATTGGTTTATGCAACTTTATTGAAGAAAATAAATCAATTACTAGTAGAGCTATTAGTTGATCACTCATCCATTGACAACTTGCATCATTTATTCAGTGCTATATTAAACAGTGTTTTGGAAGACAGATTAACTAATAGCTCCAAGCCTCCTAACAAAATTTAAATGAATTACAAAAATGTTCTTAGACCCTATTTTGGAATACAAGGGATGTTTGACTTCCAATTTCCATTCTCTGTAAAACAAGAACTGGTCATTCCTTTATTGACATGCATAAGATACATCACATTTTCTGTTCTGCTGATGCTATAGATTCAGTACCAATTCTCCAGACACATCAGTTATGAGCAAAAGTATATAACCTCAGTTCTCTAACACTGGAAGGTTTGGAACAAGATGGATGTTGCTACACCAATGTTACTTCTTTGATGGGAGAAAACTGAACATCCACCTCCCCCTCCCCCCTTCAGGTGGTATCTTCAGTATCTGTTAGAGCAGTGAGGAATGTTTTTTTGTTTTTAATCTCATAACCAAGTTAGAATGAAGACATTGGCCACATAATACACATGCTCCATTAAAAAATATTCTGAATCTTGGGCAATTGTTCTTGTGTAACTACTTTACAGATTCTAAAAGCAGTTATTGTCCAAAGCTGGAAGAACTAAAGTCTTCTCAGATGAGCATGTGCATGAATGGAAGGAGGTAAACAAAAAAAAATAAAAAAGATGAGGTCTGATAGGGGAGCAGCCGGATAAGAAAATCAAAAAAGGAACAGTAATTTAAAGTTTATTCCAGCTATAATGCAGGTTATTCTGACTTTAAGGTAGCATCACATGGCATACTTCTGAGTCCATTCCCGAGATATTCTGTTGTACCTGCAATCAAAACCAGGAATCAAATCAGTGTTGGCACAAAAATGACAATTTCCTAAACAGTTAGTGATTATCACTTTATCCCCATCTCCTTATTCTCTTTACACTATGAGAAGTCTCATTCTATACTAAGATATGCCTTAACTGAAACAACTAGAACAAATCCCTCCCCTAGATTGACTAGAATGTTCTTTAATTTATATGGAAGACTTCAAATTCAAGACAAGCAGATTTGCTAGAAGTCTGTTGCGAAGAACTACTGAAGGGGAAGGAACAAAGACCACCTGGGGCGGGAGAGGCAAGGGGAGCTTTTGTTTAAATACAGTCCTTAGGTAAAGATTACAGAGTATCACATGCCATAAAGTAAAGATCACTTGGTTAATAAAATGGTTGGATACAGAACGTCAGATTTCCCATTTTTAATTAAAACAACTGTAAGCATCTCTTCACACTTAATATTTTCTTTCCACATGAACACATCGCTCAAACAATTCGTAAAAAGGACATTAAAGTGTACTTCATTCGTACACTACTTCCACAGAAACTAAGCTGACAATTAGTTTAGACTTAACTCCATGCTTGTCAGTAAGAAGTTAATTTTCAACTATACAAGCAGAACATAATTCCCATACATTTTCCTAGTTTATATGCAGAAGATGGACACTGCTAAATAATAAAAAGCTGACATTTGGATTGTCTAAATTCAGCCATATCTATTCCTGAGGTCTTGCTACAGGGCATCACTTCTAATCAAATTCTGACAAAACCTGGGTAAATACTTACCAAAACAATTTGAAAAGCTGGCTCAAAACTCAGTAATTATTTCATACTATGTTTTTTCTGGCCATGCAAGAGCAGTATCTGTGAGAAATAGTGACTAGCCAATACATTTCACACTAACCACAGATCAAGCTGTTAAATATCCATGTTCAGTAACTGGTACATCCATTATCTGTTAGTTAATCCAGTGCCTTAGAGCATGCAGCACCCAAGTGCTGACAAGTTTCCATTTTGTTAAATGCACCATAATGTGCAGATATTCTTACCCTACAGCATAGCGTATTTCTCTGTCCACTCTCTTGCTAACCTATTGTACCTAATTGGACAAGTATATTTAGCATTAGTATATACATGAAACAAAGTCTACTTCATATAATTCTATCTGTGCAAAATATTAAAAAAAACACATAAGGAAAAAAGTTGTTTCAACACAGATAGGGAAAAAAGTTACAAAGACACTTTTTCAAGGGGAGCACCAAAATTAAAGGTTAAGCAGCTATCAAAAGAAAGCACCAAAATAACAAAGCTACCTTTTCCTCAATATGAACATCTAACTATATTTTACTTATGTGTGGTAAGCAAAATCTGGGCAGTATATACTTTAAAATACTGCCATGCATGTGAGAAAAAGTCTTCTTCGGCCACAACCTTAAAAGATACTAAGCCCCTTTGTTTTTAAATTACATGCTACCAAGAACTGGTACTTTGATACATAAGCTTTCTCTATCATGGATTTTTACAAAAGGCTCACTTAACACACCTGTTGTCTAACAATGTACTCTTCGAAGCTTGTTAAAATATTAAGTCTTACACAGCTCTGTACTTACTTGTCTCTGTCTGTTTTATAGATACGTGCAATCTCTGGCACTAGTGGGTCATCTGGATTTGGATCACATAACAGTGAACAAATGGATAAGAGAACTGTAAAAAAACAAGAATTCTGAATAGCTGAACAGGAGCAACCATCTCAAAAAATGGAGCACAGATCTTTCCTTTAGCACAATGTCATCACAGGAGATGACCTAAAAACCGTTTCCTGGTATATTGCAAAGATAAATTTGTAACCCACTCTAAATAAAACCCTCTGACAGTCTTAGAAGTTTGTAAGAACTATTTGTTTCCCATTTCCCAATACTTATAAGCCATCAGTAAGCACAGACAAAAAGAGCGATGTTGTTCCTTGCACTATGACACAACATAGCAGCCAACAAAAGCACGCTATTATGTAGTCTGATGACCACCATATTCCATGGTTTTAATCACTAAACTAAGACTTTTTTTTTTTTTAAATCAGACTGAATTCTCTGTTGTATGTAAGGTAGCAATACCTTGGGTGGTCTGCACCAATAAAACTACATGTATGTTGTAAAGTAAGAGAGTAACATTGTGGGCATCTATAAGGATTTCATGCTCTACTCTCACAGCAGCTTTTAAAGAAAAAACAAGAGTGACAGCATTAAAATGTGAGGAATCCACATTCAAATCACAAACCCACTCCTTGGACAGACAGGAATTGTAATTTCTATAGACAAAGGAGTACTTTGATGGATCTTTTGAGGCCACAGTGACCAGTGGCTTTTAGGCAACCAAAAATTTGTTCACCGTGAAAATATTTGAGAATTAAATGTTATTTACTACAGTAAAAAGTGGGAAAGATACAAAGCTTCTATTGCAGCACAACATCAATTTATCCTGAAGTGGAATCAGTAAGTAAAATAATCCTAGTACACAGTGGCAGAAAACAATGTGTCAGTTTTCTTCTGCTCATCTACAACAAAGATATGTCAATATAACTGCATGTAGTTCTAGACAGACTCAATTAAAAATCTATGCAGATTTCACTATTAAAAAATTACTTTAAATTAATATGCAAGTGTGTATCTACATGGACAGCTGCAAATAAGCAGTTTCTCAGCCTTAGCTCAAATACACCACCGCCAAACGCTGGCAGGTTCTTCTGGGACCAAGCTAGTAAGCTCTGTTAAGAATACTGAAACAAATAGGTGGGCAGACTAGGCCTTAAACAGCCACGTAGCTGATGGTGTTAGAAAAAAATGAATATCCATTAAAAACACAGGAAGGTATCATTATCAAATTGGCAAAACACAGGCTAGAAAGAGTAAGGGACATCAAGAGATGGGTAAGAACAAGACAATCAAAGCTAAAAGGCACAGTATTCAACACAGGATGGAAACATTTCTCCTTCACACAAGTTACCTTTAGAAATAGTTAAAGCAGGAGACCACTGTGATCTTAGAATATCAAGACAAATGCTGCCATTACTGTTAATATTTGGATGATAGATTCTTGTTGTAAATGCAACCTGCAATAAAAAAAAACAAAGAGAAGACTGTGTTTTGGTCTATTACAACAACCATGCCACCCTTTCTTCTCAGTGAAGCTATTAGTCAATTCACTCTAAAAGAATAGAATTAAGCAGTTAAACTGCAACACATTCACAGAAATGCAACTCAAGCCACAACCTCTCAGTTTCCAATTACCAAGCACTCCATTTCAAGCAGAGAGAGGGCAAGTATGAGGTTGCATTTTAGTAACAGGTGCTTGCTCCAGAGAAGTGCCTGAACCATGGTAAGAGTGCTATCACAGAGCTAAAAAACTTCAAACATTATGGTGACTCCAAGTGTGCACTTTCATATTGACTGAAAAATTTGAAGAAAATGCTAGTGGTTGATAAAGCTACAAAAAAGCGTATTTTGCAATTATTGCCAAATTCTAACAGACACCATCTTACTGATTTTAGGTACTTGGCAAGTTAGTTCCTATCCAGTAATACACTCCTATAAACCAACCCAAGTAGATACACTGTAAGACCTGACAGTCCCCACAGCAGAATATCTATTACAGTAAAGCCAATGAGTTTCTACATGAATTCAGAAAAGCAGAAATAAACTCAAGACATTCAGAATACACATATCCGAACTGGGTCCCAAAATATATGCTAACACACTCATTCTTGTGGTAGCCATAGAAGAACCTCACTATCTATGATACTGTAAGAACAGGTAAAAGAAGAGAGAACTTGACAATATTACAGAGATGCTGACAGTTTCTGTCCTGTTCTTGGCTCCTTAAAGAACACTAATTTCACAATCAAGAAAGCAATACTTACCTTCGGTGGTTTGAAAGGGTAGTCTGTAGGAAAGTGAATTGTCAAAAAGAACACACCACCCTGATATGGACTGTCATTCTGTTAAAGTAAACAAATTCTCCTATTAGCATCTTTAGGACTCAATATCACCAAAGACGTTAGTTTTCAACAAATAAAAGGAAAGGAAATTTATTTAAAGAACTGAAATGTTTAATCCACCAATACAAAAGAGATGCAATTAAAATTCAACTACTACTTTCTAAGGTAAGCAATACAAACAGACATAGGTCACTTTCTGGATGAACCTCTGAGCTAACGCTTCAGTGAAAACAGCTGCTCTGACAACCCACTCAGGACAACTTTGCAAAAGCATCCAAATGCCTCAGAAAGCTCCAAGAAATAAAGAGTAAGAGTCTTGTCAGTTTCAAACACGTGAGGTTATGTTTAGAGCTTATTTTTTACAACCACCCAAGCTTACAGTAACCATGGGTGGATCTAAGGGCCTCCCACCCCATCCTAAGTTCTGTCCTTCACTCAGGCACTGCTCAGCCCTGCAGAAAGCCTACAAATACACAACTAATTTTTGTTCCTTGGGAAAAAATAAACAAAACCCTCGAAAACTGTCCAAAAACACCAGCCAAAACCAACAAAAAAGGGCAACAAAAAAACTCACCCCACCAGCAACTAAAAAACCCCTCCTATCAAGACTAAAGTGAAATACTCTACCTTTACAGTGAATTTCTAGTACAGAAATCTAGTATAAAAGAGTATTTCACATTTCCCTGCTCCACAGAAACAATTATGGAGATAATTCATTCAGGCCTTAAATATTAGCAGTAAAGCAACATTTAGAAGTAAAAAAATTGATAGTAAATAGAGAAAGAAATGGAGCGACTAAACAGGGATTGCCTAAGTCAGTAGTTATGAGAAGGAAGATGTAATAAGATTTTACTTGAAACTACAACTAAATTTCTGAAGTTAATTTCATTGTTTAACCTGAAGACTACAATGCTTTTAATTCCAGACTAAGGGTTAAGGAAAATGAATTTTCAGCATATACTCCTAAAACATTTGTAAATTTAATTTGTGTATCAACTGCAAGAACATTTCACCAATATAAGGGAATAGTTAAATAGCAGAAAATTAAATTCTGCAACACAAGACAAGGGACCTGAACTTGAAAAATATAGGTTAGATCCTACCCAATCTCTAGCAGTCAAGATATGACCTCTTATATTTGGTTAATAGATACTATTCAAGGCCTTGAGGAGCCAGAAGGTAACCCCTTTACTGCACGTATTCTGGACATACATTTTTGTGATTACAGAAATCCTTCTTAGAACGTGTTAAACCAATATAAGTTCTCCCACATCTATCTAAGAAAATCACAGCCTTTATAACATCATACTGCAGAACTGGAAGGCCAGATGACGGCTCCTGCAATCCTTGTCTGTTAATTACAGGCACCAAGGAACACCACACTGCTGTCAGGATATTGCCCAATCTTGAAACAGGAATGAAGACCTTTTGACACCCCAAAAACCACATGGGGGGAAAAAGGAGCTGTACATTATTAAACCAGAAGGGGAAGTTAAAAAAACCCCAATTTAAATTCAAGTGATGTTTAATACCTTATGAGCATGTAGATACCAGCCATGTAAAATCACACTCAGTGTAGCACAGAATATTCTGTGCCCTTCAGACACGAATACAGCTATTAAATAGTTTTATCTTTTTGAGGCACCTAGTTACAATCAATAAGCACCAGGTAGTTTGGAATGGAGATCTATTTTTCCAGTCAGGTGAACCTGTAATAAGCCCATCTTCCATAGCCATTTCCTAAACCCACACATAGCTATATATAAAATCAGGGCAATTCAGCATCACTGATCTTTAGTTACTACTCTGGTAGCCTCACCAAAGGCACCACATTGTGGCTGCAGGTCTACCAGCATCCACTGTTTGCCTTCTCAAGTTACCAAAGGTAACCTGTTTTCTCAAACACAGATAACAAGCCATGAGAACTCCACGTGCCAAGTGTTTGGAGGCTGCATCTTCAGTAATGGCAAACTTGTGCCTTTTTAACAAGGAAAAAGTCACATTCAGGTTTCAGATGCTTATCATACACACAACACATTTTTCTACAGTTATAACTCAGAATTTCAGTGACTTTTCCCCTTGTATTCCTAAAAGGATTCAAGATCTCAGTACATGACATTAGACTATACAAGGATTCCTTGTCGTTTTAAAATCCAAACAAGAGCATCGCAAAAAATTCCTGACACTGGGACCAGCTCCTCCTACAAAGTTCATGCTAGATTCAAATTTGAGAAAAAGTTAAAAGTGATAATGCCTAACATTGCTCTAAAGATAATTTCAGCTGAAATATATGTTCTCATAAAGCATTCCAGCAATGACTTTTTTTCCCCACCTTTTTTTTTTTTAGTGTAATGAGTACCTCTAGAACTAAAGCCTGACAAGGGCAGTTAATAAAATTTAAAACACCCTCTCCCAGTTTCCTCCTGAATAAGAGCTACTAGCTTAATATTATGTCACAAGAATTAGAATACTTACAGGTCCCATAATTGTGGCTTGCCAATGAAACACTACAAAAGAAAAATTCCGCATTATTATATATGCATGATACGCTTTGAGTTAGGCAAAACAAAATATAAAATTTAAGGATTACTTACTGTCATCTCCAACGGGACCTGCCGAACACTGTGCTGGAGGATCACGGGCTAAGTCACTAAGTTCCTTTAGGGAAAAAAACAACAACAAAAAAGCCTGTTCAGAGGAGAAACGCTGATGAGCTCAACGGTCATTTTCACTTCCTGTCCAGCAAAAACCTTTAACAGCTTTTCCATATATAAACACAGAAGAATGTGCAATAAAAACTATTAGAACTGCTAGATCAGTATAAAAAGTGTTTTTATAAAGGCCAAGACCCAAAACTGGCTACAAAGGCAAACAGCTACAATGACTATGCTTTTCCAAGTAAAAATTACTACTGTAAAGGCAACTCTGCTGAAGGAGGACAGAAAGAGAGCAGGATGCAGAGTGTGAATTGCACAAAGTCTTATTACTTTCTAATCAAGATTCTCAAGGCTTTGGTCTGAGCTACAGAAGAATGAAGGGTGAAGAGAGAAACCCACTGATGAGTCTTCGTGAAACAAAAAGCACTACCTATGTAATATCTGATATTAAAACTTGGAATAGAAAGAAAACACCACAGAAATTCAGTTTCACCTCCCCTCACTACCTCCAGCAGGGATATATCTTTCATAGATTAAAGCAGACAGGAAAATTAAAAAGGTTGGCAAGTGCTGGAATTAGGGAAAACAGCTGTATTTTTTTATTTTAAGGTTGACATTTAAGACAATTATGCCTTTAAAATTCTGAATAACTGAGCTGCAGAAACAGTTCCTCCCCTTCCCCATTACAGAGGCAATGAAAACAGAAGATCTGGATGTACTATGAAGATTAGCGTGATGAATCAAAGCAGCTCAGCATTAGTTTGTTTAAATGCTCTGCAAGTTACTTATTTGGACACCACCTTTTAAAATTACATTTATACTTTCAGTTGAAGTATGTAATATACCTTCCCTCTTCCCTGCTCGCTTTTGAATCTAAAAACAGCTTCAGGAACTTCTATAAATCTGTACTTATCAGTGTATCTAGAAGCAATGAGAAAATGGAAAACCTTCAGTCCCTCTCCCACATATTAACAGTTGTATTCAAGTTATTTTGCTACAAGTCTCTACAAGCCATTAAAACAAGAACTTTCCATTACTTTGTCAGACATCTAAGAAACACAAACATACCCATCATGTTGGAAACACAGGTTTATGTGGACCAGACAGCTAACTGTTTCATCTGGAACATCCTAATGTATAGCCTTAAAGAGTCACAAACTCTGCACTTGATAAGTATAAGCCAATAAAAGACGAGGAAAAAAAAATTACATTCCCTGTAACTTAAAACACCTTGTTCTTTGGTAAAACGATAGCTCCCGCAAACATTGAGAGAATAACAGTACTTCAACATGTAGAAGTTCATACATTCTAAAAATCCCCAAAACCCCCACCAAAAAAATTGCCAAAAACACACCAAAGTAAATTCAGTCCCACATTCTCCCCACCCTGTTAATTTTGATGAACCTTCCAATTAGCCAGACTTTTTTTGCACTGGAATCGGATTGGTTTGTAAAACAGAATTATACCAATTTTCCTAAGGAATGGCACAATGAAGTTAAACTATGGTTTATCTCACTGCTGCTGTTACTTAGAAGCGTGGACAACAGCTTTCTGGATCATCACAGTAAATCCATTTCAAGCACATTTCTTTACATTCCCCAGTTATTATCAGGGGGTCCCTGTGCTTATTTCTTCCATGAAATATCACTTATTAGGTCCATATGTTGTTCAGCACCCTCCAAAAAGAATTCTAAGTTGGATTTCTATTATCCATGTAAAGCCAAACAAAAAATGTAAAAGAAGCTTCAGATATAAAGCTTCTCCGATTTTCAGGCTGGTTCTTTTTTTTTTTCTTTTCATTTAACAAACACAGTGGGTTTTGTTAATAGGCTTACTTCACATAAATTTATCTTCCAGTTCCAAGAATGATCAATCGTTTCCAAAGTCTTGAGAGAAAAAAGTTCCACTGGATTTTTTGTCCCTTAAATAAGTTGTAGCAATAGAATAATAAGAAAGACAGAAATGTTACTATTTTAATATAGTTATGTAGTTATTACTGGATTATTTTACTTAATCAGGGAAGAATATCAGATTCTATTTTTTAACTACCATGGGGACTAAGAACTATGAAAAGGCTTTTTTTCATGCAGTTTGTGACAATTATAAAAATGAGAAGCATTAAGACAAGGGACAAGAAAAGATCTGCATAAAGTGGACTGTCAGAAGTACATGCATTAGACTAGAGAGCTCTTCAAAAGGTACAATCATATTCAGAGTAAAAAGAAATCAGTACTAGATAAAAATAATGTATTTTAACACAGCAGGAAAATTAAGACTACATAAAAAAATCAACTAGGAAAAGCAAATAAGTACAATTCCAGATATAAGACAAGTACTAAATTTACTAAGTTCTGGTTAAAAGTTTGTGAAAGAACAAACCCTTCCAGTAATAACAAGCAGCAATTTTCGTAAGGTAAAAGACTGAAGTTGTCTGGTCCAAATCACTTCAGTAAAAAGCTACCTGTGCTAAACAAAGAAGTTCAAAATACAGATAAGGTTAGGAACATACACTACACCACTCAGCATTTCAACCACAGACAGTAATTTTCTCACTACATTAAGAAAAAAGCTGAAGTGGCACACATTCTTCTGTTCGCTTCTCATAAGTACTATGGTGAGATGAGTGAAGTTTGTAGCAAAGCTGCTTCAGCAAAGCATGAAGTGTTGTGGAACTCAAAACATGAAACAAGCTTGGCCTACTCACGGTAACACCACACTCATTTTACCCCCACGTTATCTACATAAAAGGAGGGAGGCTTGTTGCAATGAGGGAGGGAAGAGTTCTCTCCAGGTAACTTCTGAAAGCTACAACTCTGCTGAACCCAACAGGCAAACTGTAGTAACTGGAAACTAAACAACCAGAGACATGCGCTGTGGTATTTGAAGCACTGTTGAAGCATTTCAGTGAAGGAAAGGGAGGAGCTTTATTTTTTTTTTTCAAGCTTCCCACTCACCAGCAACAAACTGCCCTTCCTTCTCAGCTGAGCAATCACAACTGTTCTAAAACAGGAAAATATTTAATATAAAAATTATTTCTGATATCAAAACTAAGCTTTATAATTTCCATGAGCTGCTTAAAAAAAATTTTAAAAAACCAGCTCATAATTCCTCCCCTGCTTTAACACACTTCACACAATGAAGACCACATTAAGTTTCATTTTATAAAGCAGAATTTACCTAGCACTTTAGAAGTTCACAGTATTTTAGAATTCAGATGTGTTCCCAAGCACTGCTCTGTAAAATTTCTATGTATAAGTGCTTTATCTTCTAATATTCCTTCCGCTGCACTACTTGCTATCTCCAACTTTGCTTCTTTTTGTGTATATTCAGTAGTGCTTTCCTTTGTCAAGATACCAAGCTACATCCCAAACTTTCTTAAAAATCCCCCAAGGTAGAATCCACATTTTCCTGGAATTAGCTGCTAGTTTTTCACTTTACAGGTGGCTTAAAGACACAAATAAACTCCCAAGAAGCAAATTCCAAGGATTTTACAGAGAAACAATAAGACAGATCTGGTTCAGAGTGATGTGTTACATGCCTATCAGAAAAGATTAGACTTGGAATTACAACCGTGACTAGTTGTCTCTGGCACTGCCAGAGGTTTCCGGTACAGCACCAATATATCACCACTTCTGTGTCCCAGTTTCCAAATATAAAGTTGTGATAGCTCCTACCTCTCCACAGGGATGATTAGTCATTTTGCATTTTACAGGTTTAACCACTGCTTAAGGAGTAAGTGCCACTTCTACTGTTAGACAACAATGGCGAAGTAGCATATACAAGAAGCAACGCATGTACAATTTTGCAATAGTTTTGGAAAAACTAAGGAATAACTAAAGTAACAGTACCTGTCACTGCAACAGACTTTAACAAATTCAGCACTGTGGTCTTCCACCAGTTTCACATTAAGTCTGCATTTACATGTAGTTTTACTGGCAAAACAGTCACATTCTTCCTGTTCTCTTTCTCTACAAATTCATCAAAAAGCTAACCAAAAATTACAGTAGTATCTTCAAGAAAAGAAATGCTCGTAAAAGCTAATCAATCTGCTGGGTTTGCATAAATATAATCATAACATAGAAACCAAAGCTTACGCTTCAAGCGATGACCCAAAACACCAGTATGTGCATGCCAATGCGCAACTACCACCCCTTTATAAACCACCCTTAAACAACTCTCTACACCAGCCATTTAAAAAATTACAGAAGTCACTGAAAGAGTGAAGAAAATTTAATGAATGACAAAGGATACCTCATCAAAATATTCATGAACAAAACAGGGAAGGAAAATGTTTAAGGGACTCTTTGCTTTTCTCATAGAATCTTTCAGGTCTCAGCAAATTCAGTAAGAAATGACAGCCTGATGCCTATCAAATTGTCTTCTTGCAAGATACCATGCAAAACATCATCAGTGCCAGCTCCTTTTCTTCCCATTTGTCAGAATTCATACTTCCCATGGCAAAACTGCCACATTTTTCTAGTTTAAGTCGGAAATAGCCAGGGCTTATTTTTAATGATAGTAATAGCTGACTTCAGAGTGGCAGAAAATCACTCCCACTAGAGCGGCAGAAAATGAATCAACTTTCCTTCACAGGCATAAACTCACAGTTAGATTTAATAATGGCTTGTAAAGATTTAAATATTAGTTTGCAACACCTTATTTGTTAAAATCATATATTGCAGCTTTATGCTTGACTACAAACCAGAATGGAAAAAATATGAGTTAATTTGCTTTAAGTTTTCAGACAATAACTTGTTATAAAAGGTGACATGTAGTAAAATCAGAAGTTTAAGTTAAAAAAGAGAAGAAAAAAAAACTTAAGCCAAACAAAAATCAACATTGATTAAATGCTTGTCTAATGCTGTCTGTGTCAAACAGGATATTTCAAACTAAGCAACCAAAAATTCATCATTACATTAGTCTTACTCATTAGCTCACAGCTGAAAACAGCTTTAAAAAAGGATTGGAAGCAGCTATAATGGGAGGGGAAGAACATCTAAGCCTGTCTGAAGATAAAGAAGTGTCAACCAGTAAAGTACTGCCTCATCCCACACACCTGTATGTGCAATATTTCTTTCAGCATAAAAATTAATTACCCCTGGAAGCAGAAAATAACAGTTTGAAAGAACACTGAATGTGGATTCCTAAGGTGCATGAGAAAGCAATGACACAATACACATCACAAGACAAGCATAACCAGTAGAAAATTATCATTTTCAAACAAGCTAACCTTTTGGCTAACACTTACAAATGGATAAAACCAACATATAATAAAGATATGGGTTCCTGTCATTTACAAAAGGAAACCCAAAACATGACCAGGCATGCAACAGTTGTGATTGTCCCCATCATGATTATTCTCCTTGTTCTATTTTTAATGTCCCCCTCCCTGACTAAGATTTTCAGGCTACACACTGTATATTATTTGTACAAGGTCCACCAACAATATTACAATGGTGTATTAAAAGACATAGAAATATTCATGGTTTAAGTTCCACATTCAAGGAAGGAAATGCCAGACTGCTGTGCAACTGCAATTAAGTCACATTGTGTACTCGGACTGTGATACAAACTACTCAGATGACTACAAGCTATCTTTTCAAATAACCTACCTTTCAGTCCACAAGCCCTTTGTGAATGAGCCTATTGTCTACAGCTCATCTGTTCTGAAATTTGGAAGGTGTTCAATGTAGGTAATGGTTTTCAGCAAATTTCAGAGTTACCACAGCTGAAATGGCTCTCTATTGTAACGCAACCTTTTGCAGAGTTCACCTCAGTATCTGGACAGGTCCAACTATCAGGAGCTCAGTTACCAACAGTGCTTTCCCGGTAACTCACTAAAGCAATTCAGAGAAAACTTAGAAAAAAATGTGTCAACTACACACCTGTAGTTGTGCTTTGAACTCAAAAGTGTGGCTTGTTTTCCCCAAAGTAATCAAAACCCACACCAGTTGTCTTACTGAAGATGAAGAAAATCTGCTTCACACGCATCAGTTCTGGGGTATTATAAGCAATACCACTCCCTGAAAAATAACAGAGCTATTAAAACACATGCTGAATGTAGAACGAGGCTGTGCACATTGACTGAAGCACGCTGAAGGAAAAATTACTAAGTGATGCACTGGTTAACTATCTAACCATTTAACGACTTTAAGTCCAGCATTTCCAATGTTTTGAACACTGGACCCTTAAACTTAACATACTTTTCACTTAGAGGTTTTCCCCGAAAGAAACACACTGATCTTTTGTTCTATAACCCAGGACCCACAACGCAGCCCTCAGAGAAGGTAACTAGTGTAAATGGGCCACAATAGACACAGCAAGATGCACCTGGATAAATGGAACAAGATGACTGGGAAATGAAGGGACCGATCAATTTCAATATAGACAAGTGTGAAGTGATGGACCCAGAAAGAAGTTTATACTCAAAGTAAGACACTGTCCTCATGGCTACCACTCACTTGGCATCATGACAGGCGATTTCATACAAATGCTAGCTTAACACTCATTAGATGCTGGAGTTGGCAACGTTGAGATACTTCCAATGTGCTGCTCTGCAGCTGGTCAAGGACACAGTACTGCCCAGCATTTGACACATCAACCATAAGCAGTATCTATATTCACACTGCCCTGGACTCCACGCAACAGAAGCCTCCTGGAGTTTGCCAAGCCTACATGAACAACTTTTGGGACTGACAGTGTACAGGAAAAGTTTTCTAAAAATCACCAGTGGCCTTAATTGGGCACTTAACCACAAAGTCTTCACTTCTTGAACACATACAAGAGTTCTCCATGCTCTCAAGGAAACGTATGGGAAATAGGACCATGGAACAGAAAGTTACCAAATTAATATTCTAGCAAATAACACCACATCTGTAATCACAGTGTCGTGAAGCCACCATTCAGATGTAGTCTGACATGTTATTCTGAAATGTAATTACTTAACCTAATGAACTCTGAAAATCAGCTATACTTTTTAAAAAGCTGCCTTGACTTTGACCAGTCCCAGTTTTGTGCATCTATAGATGCATGTGAAAGCTATTGCAACATACCGTATCAGTATATTCTATGAAAACATCTATGTGGCAACAATTACACTACCTTATCTACAGCTGTACAATTACCCTATCATAATATCATATTGTGCATAACTACCCTTCATAATGGTTCTGTGTTTTGAACAGCAAGTGGCAGAGATGCAAAATTAAGGGCCTGTCCATAAGATTAGTTACACCTACACACAAAATCAGCTCACACTGAGCCAACAGTGTTAATAAAAAAAAAAAAAAGCAGCTGTTTCTGGAGTGTAGCTGTTCTTACAATGGAGTTCCACTTCAGCTACCCAGAGAACAGTGATGTTCATACGAGGGTCTTTAAAAAGTGAATGGCAAAAAAACCACCAAAACGCAATGATGAAGGAGAGTGTGTTTAAAGCATATGTATGAACAGACTGCAACCTGAAGCAGGGAAATGGAAGGGGGGACATTGCTTATCTGGCAAACTGTCATTTAGGAGATTCTCCTATATTACTCAAGGCAAGAGGAAATTAAAACTGAGGCTAAAAGAAAAAAAACAAACTTTGCAGTTATGTGATTTACAGAATTATCTGGCATTATTACTCAAACAGGCCAGCAAAGGTTGGGAAATACTGCCTTAGAGCAGAACACTCAGAAAACTAAAAGAGCTTCCGCAAGTGCTCTTAGAAGAGATCACAAAACTGATGACCACCTGACCAACCTAACTCTTAAGTTACAGACAAATCTCACTATAAAATTAACTGAGTGTTTAAAACAATCCTCATGCCTCCATCAGGAAGACCTAAAACGCTTTAGCATCTGCATGCAGTTCAGCTTGCAACTCTGGTGTCCAGATGCTTATGTAAAGGACTAAAAATTTGTTTCCTTTTTGACTGGGTCCTAACATTTGCAAAGAGCCTGCAGTCCTCCCAACTTGCTTTCTTAAAGCCATAACAAAAACCCATCACAATTACACTGGAAAAAAACTCCAGGAGATCTTGAAGATTGTCTAGTGTATCAGGCATCTCGAAGGGATGAGGTTGAGAACAAAAGCTTCCCTTGCACGAAATTCTAATACTGAAGTTTACAGTTGGCAAGACGGCTTAACGACATTTAAACAAAATAAAATAAACCCACCTCTTATCTATTTAGCTTTCAGTCCTGAATACTGCAATGCTTAACTTGGCTTATTTTCCAGTATTAAACTCTGTCTACATCCAAGTGTTTTACAAAGAGTTGCCAAAGGCATAAATGGCAATTTAAACTTGTGAATGTAATGTCAACTAATTTTTTTCTTTGCAAGGCTTCCCCAACAAAACCTAGGGCATTTAATGTATCAGATGAGTGCTCCATAAAAAGCCCACTGAACAGAAAGTTTTAAAAAGCTCCAGTACTTTCCATTTACAGTTTGAGGAGTTAAATTTAGATTAAAGAAGTTTACAAAATCATCCAGCATATGAAAAAAGAGTTTAAGCCTCTTTTCTGATAAAGCCAACTGACAAAAGCAACTGCATATAAAAATGTACTATTGACTGCAATCATACGTACTTTCTCACCGCCACTTTCTTTCTTACCCTAATTTCTTTCTTTCTGCATATTATACCAGCAGGTTACTACATCACATCAGCCACAGGGGAAAATGCATGCCTGTAACTCAGCCTTTTCAATGTAACCTATTGCATCCCGGCCTGAACTATCAACAAAAGCCAGCTTATACAGAGATATCAGACCTAATGCTGAAGTGCAGGCCACATGTTCCCATCTGCCACTCTGACGCACAGGGGAGGGACCTATACTAGAACACAAGGCAGACAGTTAAAGTGGCAAAACCTTAATGTCTGCAACAAAGATTTATCGGCAATGGCATATCAATGCCCTAATCACACTTACACAAAAGCTCTACCCTTTTCCACTCCTCCTTACCAGCTGTCACTTGATATCTCAGACAAGGTTAAGAACCTCCATCCTCTCTCTCCTGCAACAGTTCAACCCAGTGAACACAGAAAACATATGCAGGTAGAGGATGATGCCAGGCTAGATAGAGGTGGCTTCCACAAGGAACAGACATGCCTTTGCCAAGAGGCAGTTTACCACTCTGTAATTCAACAGCTGCTACTTGCAGCTGTTTACATCCTTTCCCCACCTTTGCCCATTAACATGTGAGCACAAAGCATTAGTGCTTCAGAGCTGGTTATAGACTGGGGAGACAGTTGAAGGGAGGTTATTCTGCAGAGTTCTACATCAGCTCTTCTGTAGGATAAATTCACATGGGGAATAAAAGCAAAAGCCCTGGCTTACTTTCAAAACCAGATCTTTAAAAGCTAGAATGATCATAAAGAAAATGTTGGCTGTACAATCTTACTACCTTGTACATTATCCCATCCAAATCCTTCACATACTGGAGAACCAAGTTTTTACGGTATGCAAGAACTGCCCATCTAATGGAATATTGATCTCTGAAGTTCTGTAAATTACTTAAGTGAGATTACGATTCCCTTCTCCTCCCCATTCCAATGCACACATTTAAAGATCCATGCTGACTGGGAACTTGTTCCACAAGCATGCTGCCCAATTAACACGAGAAATCTTTAAGTTACTGTAGTCCAACCCTTCTCGTGAAGGAAACATTAAATTTCCTCTCTCATAAAAAATGACCCATTCTTAATTGTAAATGCTGGACTTTAATATAGGTATCAAATCTACCCAATTAAGAAACACGATTTCAATCTTAATGATATGAATTTCATAGTATGTCATCTCTGACTATTCAGAGAAGCTAAATATTAAACAGAATTTAAGCGATGACAGCTTTCATCAGATACTGAATCATTTTATCTCAACTTTAAAAAAACATTGAAGTTCCTCGATACTAACACCTTTCAAACTCCATGATTGAAATCTCATGATTTAAAATCAACCACTGCCTTCTGGCTCAACATGACTGTTCTGACCACTGAGTGTCACAGCTGCACTCCATTACCTACTTGAGACAGGACTCAAGTCCTCCCCAGTTACTCAAAATAGTTAGGGTGAATTAGCTAAGTAAAAATTGTTATTCAATACATATAGAGAGCATTCACAAATGTTTAAAGCATTTTAACTAAGCTTGCATCAGCTACATTTCATTAGCTAATTAATCTTAACTTTCTGAGTCCCTAAACAATTCCAGACTTACTTCTAGAAACTCAATCAAAGCCTAAAATCAAGCACAAAACTTCATGATATTCTAACTATTCTGAATAAGCCCAGCAAACTAAATCCAAGACTACCTGCAAAAATGAAGTATTGTAGATTTCATATAGAAAACTTAATTCCAAACAGCTTTTTCTCGTTCAGCTAATTTTTAAAAAATTTCATACTAAGTTCAAAAGAAGACAGTAGCAGTTTAAAACAAAGGTAATTAGGAGGTTCTACAACACTAACTTAACCAACTCTACAAAAGCTATGACTTTGATTAAACTCATGTAGATTTCCATGTTGCCTTCATTGCTGCGTACATCCAATCTTTGAAAAACATTATCATGCACATCTGGAGGAGTGAGGTTAAAGTTGCCATTAATTACACATCCAGGAACTGCAGCGAAGGCTATATAGCTTTGAGGAAAACAGTCTCCACTCCACCACTGTCAAGGGAAGCCTCTTATCTGTACTTCAGTAGCAATAAATGTTTTTGCCACATTCCAGGTGCCTTTACCTTTTAGGATGCCAACTCCACTTAAGATTTTCTGATAAAATACCCCCAACATAATGATGCTGGCGTATGCTATCTTAACCAAATGGACATAAAAAACAGCAGGCACAAGTTTTCTTAAGGATTTCACACGCAAGACATTTCAAGCATCCATCTCCTCTATTAAATCTATTTTTAGCCTATCAAGATCACCACTTAGGCCTTTTACACTACCTTGCTTTGATGGATGCACATAGCAGTGATAAAATGCATGTATACCAATGATGTAACATTACCAAGTTTTCTCAGTTTCAATTCCCTACTCCTACATAAATGTTTCCCTACTACCGGATCATCATCATTTGAACCGGAAGCGCCAACATGCCGCAGCAATTATAGGACGTGCCTTTAGCAGGTACGATTCAACACTTCAGACCAAGAAAATGTGTCACAAGCACATAACAAGCATTTAATACAAGCTCATAAATCAATGTAATTTTTTCCCATTGCCTTTCTGATAACTCATGAAAAATGCTATCCTCAGGAAAGGAAACAGTCAAAATTAAGATGTAGTTTCACATTATTCCATGGCCCACCACTTTTGTGCAAAGCAAGCTGTATCAATAAAAGCAGAGTTTTGCCAATCAAATGCAGGTTACCCTCAGAGCAGGTCGCACAGATGGATGATGAGTTCCAGCATAACATAGTCTTTCTCGGACTGCCTCTGTACCTCACAACTACTTCACTTTAAAGACAGCTTTATAAAGGGCGTTCCAGAAGTAGATAACCCAACATAACACACGAATACTCACATGCTCTCATTCCAAAGTCAAAAGTCGAATTTGTCAGTTATGTTTTACGTAGGGGTGGTTGTATTCAGAATGTGTAACATACTTCGGATTAAATTTACACACACTAATCCAGTTTGAGAGCCTGATTTACCCAATATAATAAAGAATTTTATTTTGCTTGACACATCAAGTCCACAAAGAGGCAGTCGACCAAACAGGTTCAAAATACCTTCACTGCTGCATCTGGGTTGTCATTTGCTGCATGAGACAATGAATTCTAACCCTGACAGGTAATACCACAAGTCAGACTGAATCAGCTACATGTGATTACAATGTTCTGAGGTCCTGGTCTCTCTTTAGCCTGTTCTAATCTAGTGCCAACAACACACTACAAGGAAGCAGAGAGTTTCAAGGTCTGATCTGTGACCTTACAATTGGAAGACAGGGGATCCCAGCTCACTGGTGATACCACGCCATTCACTGACTTTACTAGCTGGCAAGATTAAAATCTAAATTCACTACCACCTTGGTACAAAATTGGCCCTGCTATTTTTGGATTTTAGCCTCAAGCCCAGTAAACATTCATACTGAAAACCATGCTTGGGAAGAAAGCAACTTGCAAGCAATGGTTTCAGTCTAGAAAAACGTTACCTTCCAGGCCAGCAAGCGCAAAACAAAAACTGTAAACCCTGTACAAATTTGGAAGTTGTATCTCACAGCATGGTGTGATTAAACAGATTCAAAATAGTAGCTTAAAAAAAATTAACAAAGAAGAACCCTAATCGAACCCTCTCACCAATTCTAACCTCTAGCAGTGGGCGAAGGGAAGAAGGTTGCCACTACACAGTACTTTAGAGTGCAACAACCAATATAGGGCAAGAAACTTGCACACCACAGGCCAAAACCTTGAAGTCAAGGAGACGACACTGATTCAAGAATCGGGCTGACTCATTTGAAGGTTCTGACCACCAGATCACTGTGTAAGCAGGTGTCTGATTTGCTTTACATTTGACAATTTTTACCTGCAGCACCTGAATGTGTTTCATAAGCATGAGTTGATGACAAAGCATACAGGGAGTATCCTAGCTGTTTCAACTCAAGTGATATCATCCACTAATAGAGGCGAACAAGTTCCGATGGCAGATTTGAAAGGAATTGTTTTGAAACTCTTGTGAGAAGGTAGCCGTAATTCAAAGACCATTTGTAGCTATCACTAATGCAGAACAGACTTAACATTTTCATGGAAAAACAGAGCTATTCTTTCACTGATAAATTATAAATAACTTCGACTGAAATATGACCACAAGCACTGCCAAAGAGACGAGAAATTACAGGAAGGGCTAATAGGTGGCAAACTTTACACCCCATCTGTAAGGGGTGTTTTTGTGCACCGAAGTTTAGGTTGCGATGTCAAGACACACTGACTTTTCTGCCATCTTGGCAGGCTGCGAGATGACCAAGAAACTCCTCTCAGCTCTCGAAATACGTAAACGTTCCACGTAGCTCGCGTAGGAGCACAGATGAGCAGCGACTTCCCGGTAACGCCACTGCGCTCCTTTGCGACTACATCCCAGCAATGCCCAAACCCGAAGCTGCCTAAGCGCAGCCTCACATCGTGAGTCTTCTGCCCTGAGAGAGGTTAAAAGAAAAAAACCCTAAACCAGAAAACAAAACAACAACCCCCCTCCCTTTCATCACTCCGGCATTTTTTCCGAGTTAGCCGCGAAGTTGCTCCACCCGGCCCCGATTGTGCAAGGGGGGGTGGCGGCGGCGCGGTGCGCGCTCCCGCCGGCGAGGCGAGGCGGGCGATCCCCGGGCGGCCGAGCCGGCCCCGGGGCGGCGGGGGGGGTGCGGGGAGCGCGGATGGCGTCGCGGCAGCTGCGGCGGGAGCGCGGCCTTGCGCGCGCGTGCGGTGTTATTGCAGCGGGCGAGGGATCCCGGAAAGAGCCCGGCGGGGCGAACCCGCCGCCATCTTACAATGCGGGAAAGAAGTTGCACGCCAGAGGGGAGAAGCCCGGCCCGGGGGGAACACAGCGGGCCCGCGAACGCGCCCAAAGCCGCTTCGCCACTCGCGTTACCGGCACCGCCCGGGGACACGGGGCGGCGGCACCACCACGACCGGGGCGGCTCCGGCTGCGCTGACATCTGAGCGTCCCCGAGCGCTCACTCAGCCCGGCGCCCCTCCTCCGCCCTCGCCGAGCTCCGAGGTGCGGAGCCAGGCCCGGGGCGCGCAGCTTCAGCGCCCCAGCCCCGAAAGGAGTTGGATCCTCTGCCCGGCCCCGCTCCCCAGGCCCCATTTCCCGCCTCCCTCCTCCGCCGAGCGCAGCTGCCGCAGTCCCGAAGCCGGAATCCTCCGCTCCCGGAACGAAGGAGGAAACCTCTGCCCGGCGCCCGCTGCCCCGGCCCCACTCCCCACCCCCTTCAAAGCTGGGCTCCTCCGCTCCCGGATCGAGGGGGGATCCTCTGTCCCCATCGCGCCCGCCAAGGCCGGGCTCCTCCGCTCCCGCGGAGACGGAGAATTCTCTGCCCAGCCTCGCTGACCGCCTTCCTCCCTCCCCCGCCCCCAAGCCGGGCTCTGCCGCTCCCAGGGCGGGGTGGGGGAAAAGGAAGGAGGAAGGAAAAAATAAAACAGAAAAAAACCCCAAACAAGAAATAGAAATAATAATAGACCGAACCGGGGCGCGGGGGCAGCGCAGGAGGAGCCGCGGCGCTCACCTTGTTGATGCGTTTCAGCGCCATTGTATGTGAACGCCGCCGCCGGGCCCGTGTGTGCGCCGCGGTGACTCCGCGCTCCGCTCGTGCGAGGGGGGGCCGGCAGAGGGGAGGAGGAGGAAGGCGGAGAGGGGGAGGGGGCAGCCGCGCGTCTCCTTCCTGCGGAAGCAGCCGAGGGGGCGCCCGAGCGAAGCCCTGCCTGCGCCGGGCAGCTACCGCCGAGCGCTCCGCACGCCGCCTCCCGTCACCGCCGGGCCCAGACGCGGCGGGAGGCGGGGCCACTGCGAGCGCACACACCCCCCCCGGCCGTGAGGGGGAAGGGGCGGGCCGCGCGCATGCGCATTGGCCCGGCCCTGCCGCGGGCGGTGGCCTTGGAAGGGCTGCGCCGGCGCCTGGGGAGAGAGGGGCGGTGCCTGCGCGCAGCCAGCATGGCGAGGGCTGCACCCGGGCTGGGACAGCTGTTCTGCTTCTCGCCTCTCCTGCCCCGGCAGCGCCACCCGAGGGCCCGCGGACAGCTCTCTGGCCGCGGCGGCGCGCGCCGCCGATCACAACTCCCGCCCCGACACCGCCCTCCTACGAAATGGCGGCGGCCGGATCTACATCCGTGCGCTGACGCGCCGGATCTCTCCGCGCGCTAATGGCCGCCGGGGGTGTTCTGGGTCAGATTCGCCCGCGGTCGGCCCTAGCCTGCCCCGGACGCGGCGCTCCCTACTGCTCGCGGGCCCAACCCCTCGCCCGTCCGGGTGCCGGTGGCGGCGCGGCAAGGAGCGAGGCCACAACGTTCTATTGCAACGGTCCAAGGAAGGCTACGAAGATGATCTGAGGGCTGGAGCACCTCTGCCGTGAGGACAGGCTGAGAGAGTTGGGCTTGCTCAGCCTGGAGAAGAGAAGGCTCCGGGGAGACCTCATAGCAGCCTCCCAGTACCTGAAGGGGCTACAGGAAAGCTGGGGAGGGACTTCTTATAAGCCAAGTAATGACAGGATGAGGGGGGAATGGCTTTAAATTGGGAGGTGGAAGATTTAGATTAGACATGAGGAAGAAATTCTTCTCGCTGAGGGTGGTGAGGCACTGGCACAGGTTGCCCAGGGAAGCTGTGGATGCCCCCTCCTTGGAAGTGTCCAAGGCCAGGCTGGATGGGGCCTTGAGTAGCCTGGTCTGGTGGGAGGTGTCCCTGCCCGTGGCAGGGGGGTTGGGACTGGATGATCTTAAAGGTCCCTTCCAACCCAAACTATTCTGTGATTCTACAAAATAATACCACGGCCTGATCTGCCACAGGGCTTGGTGGAGCAAGGAGGATGCCTGGGCAGGAGAGCGGAGGCCCTACAGCAGAGGGGGTTGCACCCATCGCTGTGGTCCCCGGGATAGAGCTAAAGGTCTCTTCTAGCCCGGGAGAGAAGCAACATCAGGCAGGAGCACAGGCCTGGGTGCAAGAGCCACAGTGTGGACCTTCGCTGTAGTGGCACACGGACACGTCCAGTATAGGGAAAAACAGCAGCAAAGGAAAAACACAGTAACAGACCGTCAGCGCAGGGGCAGCAAATAATATTTTAACCTGTAGTGATACCTTCTGCAACACTTCCAGCTCCTTGGAGGGTTTTTGTTTTATGCAGCCCAGGTCAACACCTTGCTCTCAGCCAGCCTCATTTTCCTCGTAGTAATAAATTGTGTAGATTTATGCATTGTTTGTACATGGGGAAGGACTCCTACTCCGCATCCATGAACTAACAAGTAGAGAAGGGTTGACACACTGGCTTTCTGCTTTAATGAGGGCATATATTGTATTAATAACATGGCATTTACCATCCAGGGGGTATGGATCATAATTAGCTAAATCCTTTTGCACTGAAGCAAGTTTGCATTCATTACAGTGCCTTCACTGCAGTACTGTTGAGCTTTCTTGCTATCTAGAATGATAATGATTACTAGTCTGGAGAAGGCAAGGTATTCAGAAAACCAGATTGTTTAACAAAGTTTTCAGTTTGAACCTTGAGAATAGCCATCAGTGAATTAGGGGAGCAATGCTCTTTTTTATTTTAAAAACAGTACTGTAGTAGGACTGCCATAGTTTTTTAGCATCCATACCTTCTATAGGCTACAGAGCCTTGTAGTTGTAAAGTTCAACTATCTTTCTGTGATCACCTAAAACCATTCCTAGCAGCCTCCTTATGTAGCTTTGATTTTCTGCTTGTTATTTCAGTTGTACCAAACAGCATATTCAGGAAGTGTAGCCCCAAGAAATTTCATTAATGTTCTTACCATCTTAATCAAGAATATTGTTGAAGAACACCTTACTGTTCCTTGCCTGCTCTAGAGTACAGATGCTATTAAAACTGCTGCAAATCACCAGTGTCTGTCTTCCTGACACAGGTACCTTCCTCTGCCTTGTAGATCGCTTACAAACTGCCTGAAATTCTACATTATTTGTCAGCACAAACAGTGTACAAAACTGCAACAAACAAACAGTGTGTAATTTTCCCTGCTAATTTAAGACAACAGGAACTGTTAATCTGGTAAATCAAGTTTTGTATGTGTGCCTTTCAAAAGATACCTGTTAAAGTCAATATCTCTGTTAGCATTTGACCCCAAGTAGGATTTAAAATATGTTGTATAGCTCTTGTTTACAGCCATTGCTCAGAAACAGGTTTGTATGTTTTCTTATCTATTTAGACAAACATTTTATTACACTCACTGGTCATTTTTTTTAAAAAACAAATGCAGCAGTTTAAATACCTTTAAATACACGTAGGAAAAAAAATAATTACCTGTGTAGGATTGAAAAACAAGACACATTCACAGTTCTGTGGCCATTTCTGCAAGTCACAAAACACACTCCTGCTTGGAAAACATTAGATTTCTTACCCTCATCTCTTTTTCCTCAAATTGTGAGGTAAAAATCATACACTTTCTCCTCAGTGTTTGGAAATGAACTCAAATAGATTTTTTTTTTTATTTCAGTAGGAATACTCAGGCAAGTAATGCCACGTAACCTTAATATATCGATGTGCCATACACAAAGAGTATCTCACCTTCCCCATACGCAGCAGGTGTACTATAATGCCAGTTACAGAGATACCTCATACGTAACAAAATATAAGAGGCACAGATGAAGGTTACTTAATATGGATGTTGAAACTCGTGGAAATACGCAGTTTATTTGAGTTTGCTTCATTTTAATTTTATTTTTGAAGCTCATCCTCAGAAGTGGTTACAGAGAGGTCTAATCCTCATAGGATAGTGGAGCAGGATTAGAGTTTTAGAGGTTTATTACACAAAATAGCTCAGTAACGTGGCACGGCAATGAAGAGTTTGCGCAAATATACTGAGAACAGACCAGCTCACTTGAACTCCATCTTTGAATTTTATTTGATTTTTCAAGTGGCATTCCAGATCTCTGTTCAGCCGTCTCTGAAGGCTGAATTTCCCAGTCCATTTCAGTTGCTTTGCAATGGTGCAGCCAAGCAAACATGAATGGATACTGCCTTGATATATTGTTACAGCACTTCCACTCAGCATTGAGGGGACTTGAGAGAAAAGCAGCCCAGCCCTACCCTAAAGGTTAGCGTAGCTGGCTTGCACATCAGTATCAGTGTTTCATTTCTGCTTGCCTGAGACCAGCTATTTCACCTTTTGAGCATGCTGTTCTACCTGGCTTCAAAAAGGGGGGGGAGCAACCTGGACACCAAGCAGCATTTTGTACAGGACCCTTCATATATCTGAGAGGAAAGGAGGAAACCAGATGCCACATATTTCCAAGAACTTCCTTTTGAGGAAAGAAAAAAAAATACTTCAACAAAAGCAAGACATTCTTCTCACTAGTCCATCTGGTAGAACATTAATAGTTCCTGTTTGGAGGAGACAAAACACAACAGCTTCTGCTGCTGAAAAACAAAGCGCTAAGAAGATCAACAACAAGAACAGCTTCTCCCTGTTCGCATGTATTACCAGGCCTCAATTTTCTCTTTAGCATCCTGTTCAACTTGTTTTTCCTTTAATTATCATAAATCAAGTTTACAGTCAAATCCCTCTTTAATCTGAGCAAAACTCGCCTTATTGGGGGACTCTTCTGATTGAGTGGAGACCACAAAGAAAAAGATCACAAAAGAAAGCTAATAAAATAAGACTTCCTTTTTTTTTAACACAACAAATAAAAAGGCTGAATTTGCCAGCCCAAGTGCCGTGAAAGAAAAATAGGCTTGGAGATGTCATTGGAGATGCCGGGGTTCCTCCTGATCCCTGTTTTAAATAGCAAACACTCAGCCCTTCCTGTGCGTCTGGGGCTTCTCCCCTTCAAGAAGGGACAGCAGGGTCATAGTACAGCCTTTGTGCTGTGCACTCAGTTCCTTGGGTGTTACATCTGGGACCATCGTGTCTCCTTCTGTTAAAGAAAAAGAGGTAGCAAAACACTTTCACATCTGGAGTCCAGCCCAAGCTCAATGTGTTAGGCAGCAGTTAGGTTTCTAAGGAATATGGGACAAAAGGTAAGCTATTCCACAAATATTCCACCTTTCCAAGCTATCTCACAAACTTCCTTTGTATAGGACTGCTTTTTTGTCTCCCTGCTAGGTCATAGGGCCAAAGACTTGAGTCCCTACATTAATAGAGTTTAAGTTGTTGCTGCTCTGCGTAGGGAGTTATGAGATCTAACACTTAAGTCCACACACAAATCCCACTGAAAAGCTTCAGTGGTCTGCTGAATAACAGCATGGTAAATTTCCATGGCTTGCATAAAATAATATGAGATTTACAGGAATATAAAATACTTCAGTAACTTACACTACGATCAACAGATCAAATCTCCCCACAAAATCTTCCAGTCTTCAGGATTTTGATTAGTGCTTCATTGTTTAGTGCTTTTTTAGTCTCTTACTGACAATATAGTTTTCTTTCACTTAAAGAAGATTTTTCACTTCTCTTGAAGTCTTTACAGAAAATAAGAGCTATTTTACAAAATAAAGTTTTGACAACACAAAATTCATTGTTATTTTCAGACGTAACCAAATTTGAAAATTGCTACAGTGTATTTAATAGTATTCATACAGAATATTATTTTTTCCCCCAGCAAAACTACAATTTCATATAAATACAAAATATTCCTTTCAAGTCAGCAGCAGTTTATGTCAACAAGAACATTTTGTGCTGATTCAGACCTATGGATATTGAAGCACGAAACTCAAATGAGTGCGTGCACGGTGTAATTATGATGCCAGTTTCGGAAAACAACAGTTTTTTTTTTGTCATGCAGTTACTACCTAAACTTTGTTTTCTTCTTTCACACAAATTCTTTACATTCCTGAATAAACATAGATAATATGTACATACAGGTCTAAATAGCATCTTAAAATAGATGGTTGGAGGGGCTGAGCAATTTGCTAAAATAAAGTAACACTGGCTGAATTCAGCAAGTGAAACCCCTCTCTGGAGCAAATCAGAGTTCTAACCATTTCAGTAGGCCAGGGTACATCCATTGGAGATGTCTTCATAAAGATGTTTAATGGTGACCTACTTTACCCCAGTCCTTTGGAGGTGGTTGCTTTTCCTTGTTATACCTGTTTTTTGACCCCTCAGGCTGCCATCAGACTGCATGCTAAGTCTGTAGGAGGTACACTGTTACTGACAATGACCAACCTTTTACAGTGGTTTTCAGCAGTACTGCACTGGGCCTACTGTGTTTACTAAAGGAGACATCAAAGGACTCTGAAGTGCTTTCAAGATAGGTCTTTTTTTTATTACTTTGATGTAATTGATTACTAGTCAGATTTAGACCATCCTAATTCGGTTGCTCCTTCAATGCTTTTTCCAGGATGCAAATGTACTAAGCAAACCATAACCTTTGAAGGAGCTGACATGTTTCATAGGCTCCCTGGTATAGACAAGGCTGTTCAGACTTCACAACATGCTGTGTTGATTGATTTGAAGTGTAGGCTTCCATTCACCTCGCTTGCTACATGTTAAGTACAATTTTCGTTGTTTCATCAGAGTTACAGGAAATTAGTTAGCCTGAGCTAATCAGGACATGGATGGTGTACTTTACACTGAAGTATAAACCACTTTTTATCTTAGGAGGTTTCCTCACGGAGATCAGCCAGCCAGTGTTTCCAGAAGACCTGGGGCATGGATCCTCTCCAAGTTAGGAGCCCTAGTACCATTGACTTCCCAAAAGGCCCGCAGCAAACTACCTTTCTTGTCCTTTCCCCCTCCTTCTGAAGCAGTCCTGCTGGTGAATCATTCACATATTTGTAGCTGAATAAAAATTACAGTTCAGCAGACGCAGCAGGTGGATTTTCTGTCACTCTTCATTTAGAGGCTTTCTTTTGCTTGTAGGACAGTCTCTTTTTTTTTCCCCTCATTCTATTTTTATACAAAATAATACTATGTTTCCATGGGGAAATTATTACATAGCCTTGTAGATTGCAGTGTTTAATTGTTTGATGCTGTATTCACTTACTTTAAAATAATGACTTAAGAAAATAAGAAAGTCCGCAGAAATAGTTCAGGGTTTTTTTTCTTTGTTTTGTCTTTGAAGTGACAGGCAGCCACATATTTAGACAATGGATTTAACTAGCCAACTAGGAGTTATTTCACTTTTCGTCCTTTTGAGCAACATCTGAGCAACCTCATCTTTAAAGTTTTGGCTGATCTGTTCAGGTTTTGTTATGCCCTAACCATAACAGGTCCAATAGCTTGCTTAGACCTCAAATATGCAGGTAATTACAGCCAAATGTATCTTGTAGAAGGAAAGAATATTTTTTTTGTTTGCTGTCATATTATAACTCAGGAAATATTGTTGACGCTAAATCACCACTACTGCAATTAGCCACTTATTACATTGTTCACCATTATGGTTAGGAGGGTGGATCACGGCAGTATTTCTGAAAGGGTTGTGACACACACGGTAGTCATGAAACATGGTCAGATGTTGGCAAGTTGTTGAAAATTTTGCAAATTATAAAGCAAAGGCCACCTACCTTCTGCATCCCTGGCAATTTATTCTCCAAGGTCAGGCATGCTTTTCAGCTTTTCAAGACATATTACACAGATTTGTCACTTTTACAAGCAATAGATGTTCATTTTTATAAGGACGAGAGATGCAATTGTTTTTTTTGCTTCGGATAATGGGATGGCATCTTAAAAAAACCAACCATTGAAAAATACTGATTTAAGGAGTTGGTAGTGGGATTCAAGATACTAATTTTCTCTGTCATAGTAATTTAAATTCAAGTTAACAGGGAAAAAACGTAATTTCTTAGTCCTTCCTGACTATTTGGTGGCCTATGTGAAATGATTTTATGATCTCTGTTTAGCTCCTATATTAGAAAAGCAAACACTACTGCAAATTAGGTGTGGAGGACTCGTACGTGGAGACTAAATGCTACGTTTACCCTCACATCATTCAGGATATTTGAGAGAATCAGGTCATATTTGATAACCAATTTGAGGGACTATGCGTCACATCCATTTCTACCATACCATTTTCCAAATAATTATAATGTATCTGTCTATGAAGCAGTCAAAATAACTTATGTAAAAGTGTAAAAAAAAAAAGGAATAAAAATAATTTAATTCTCCTTGGGGAAGCAGTTTAAAATGTTCTCAAGTATCTTACTAAATTAACTACAGAGACCTATAACAAGACTGATTTTCTGCGGGCACTAGGATCTTTTCGAGTTTCCAAAAGCACTCTCCTAGCATATTGTTCAAGATGAATGCCTCTTAATTACCATGTATTTATTTTTCATTTCATTTTTACCCCTTACCAGCCATTAGGCTTACATGTCCTGTAAAGTAAGTTTGTAAACTTTGAGGTGATATGTTTATATCCCACTGTTTGTGTTGGTTGCTTTCTCTGCTGATTCAAAGGGAAAAAAACCACGATTTTTTTAAAAAATGTATTTACAGACCCTACAGCTCCCTGATTTGTGATGAAGTACATAATTTATGTAAAATTCTGCAATATCTTGAAAACTAAGTGAGGAAGTAACTTACAAGTCTTCTAGGGAACTGCCAGCTACCTAGACCTGGAAGTGCACTGTGCTATAGCTGATCTGCATTCCTGAGGACAGGGAGAGCCTGGAAAAAAAAAAAAAAACAGAAAAGAAAAAGCATTAGTGAGATAGGCATAAAAGAGGCTATAGGAATCTTAATTACATGCTGTTGTACTGCTCCGTGTGCTTGCCTTGGAATCAAGATAGCTACTTTCCCCCTGCTTTCACTTCTATCTGTTATACACATATTCATTGCCTGAAACTGAAGAGGCGCAGTGGTTTGGGTTTTGGTTTATTTGTTCCTCTTTATTCTTCTGAGATGACTGAGAAGGAGTATGGGTTACTGTCAGTGCCTCCTTGGAAAAGGCAGGCAGGCTCAGAAATCTCCACAGCGCTGTTGTTACACAGCAGCCTGAGAAGAAATGATAAACTGCTGTTTTACTGCAGTGTCAGTGGGCATCATGACACAGGAAGAAGTTAAGAGCAGAGTGCAGTCATATTGCAGAGATCACATCCTCAGCAGGGGAAGCTGGTTGTTTTTCCGTGCTATAATTAGCCACTGCCGACGAATGCACATTACGTCACAGGAATTAGTCTTGTGGCATTCTATGAACGAAATATCTTTCAGTGGCAGCTACAATGCCAAAGGAATAAAGTACTAAAGGAAGAAATATACCCTTAGTTGCCTGGTCAAGGATATACAGCCTTCACTGACAGAAAAGACCAATGCTGTTTAAAAGGGAATGTTCAGTGGTCCCACGCTAAGAATATATTGACATATATATACTTCTTTTCCCTGGAGTTCCCATCATAAGAGAGCAGCTTCTAGTGTTTTGATAGTGGGTTTACTTCATGTCTGTTCATTTAGCAGTGTGTACTTCTCAGATTATATTGGCTTTATCCTCTTATAGGTCCTTTTGCGTAGGGGAAGATGTATCTGTTTTCCATCACTGCAGCTTCCTCCCAGGGGACAATCTGGGGATTTTGCAGCCCTGTTTATGGTAACAAACCAGACAGAACCTGCCACAAATCAGTAATGTATTTGGTCTTCTATGAGCATATTAGTGAATCCTAAGGATGCCTCTTCTGATTTGAGGAAAACGGTTGTGGATTAGTTACTCCCTAGAAGCCAAGGAAATTCCAAATCGGTGTAACTCTGTATGCACACAGCAATCACATCAGTCTGGATCCTTATAAGCATTACTGATCAGGTCAGCTGCCTAATGTGGAAAGAAAGATGGGATGATTCATGTAATTCATCAAAATTTAAAACTCATTGCAATATTATATTTATCTTCTACTCTCTTGTGCATCATTAGTGTTACTTATGTTAATTACAGTAGTTTCATGTCACACAACTTGTTACTTTCTATGCTTTAAATAAAGGCAGCTGAAATCAGTAACTTAGTGTAACCAAGTAGATATTCAGATATCTTGTGCTGTTTTTGCAAGTGTTATAGTAGCTGTAGAAACCACTATTGTGGCCCAGTGCTAACCATTGCATAAAAAGACCATTCCAGCCTGGGAAAAAACATACAATGCAAGTAGAAGATAACTGAACTTTATCTGGGGATATCTTGGAAATGAGCACTGAATACATCTATTCTTTCTTGAGTAGAGGTTCAAATTTGTTTCATACCCTGAACCCATAACTCATTGGTTACATTTCCCACTCCCCAGCAGTTGCAGTCAAAAGAAGAAATTAAAATGTTAAACCTGTGGCTGAGATATCAGAGCGTGTTAATTTCCTTGAATAAATAAAACCGGTGTCTCCTTCTCTGTTCTCTCACACACAAAGTTGCCATGTTGGACCTTGATCCAAATCTTAGAAATCTTACCATTTTTCTTTACATTCCTATTTTCATTCTCTTCACAAATTAATTTGCTACAATCTCCAACTATAAATAGCATTCTAAACCACAGGGATTTTTAAAATTCAACAGTAACATATGCCAGTAGTAAGACACTGCAGATATTTTACCTAAGCAATTACAAGAGCACCTGCTCTCAAAACATAATAGTTACATTGTAAAATTCTTGGACATTAGTTAGATTAGAAAGTAGTATGCTCTATTAGAAGTAATATTACAATATGAAGATTACGCTGTAACAAATTTGCCATATTGATTCTATTATAAATGTAATTTGTTTCCTTAACTCATTTTTCTCTCCAACACTTTGCCCACCACCGAATAGTAGATATTTCCAACAAAAAAACAGCAGAAGCTACTTAAGGTGCCAATTCTCAGAGTCAAGTGAAAGCATGACAATCTCAGCTTTCTTCTAAAGGCAATTAAATTAAGCCTCTGGATGTAAAAGTAAATTAAAACCTAACCTGCATGCAGCAGCAATTGCAACTTGCTTGCTATGTTCATAAACATAAAATACAAGAAAGTAACTTCATATATATGGCCCTATGGTTTATGTTTTAAGCCAGTCCCCTTATTTTTGGGAATTCAATTATTTAATAGTTGGGTATTGACAGTGCTGCATAACTGATGGAGACATTGCATGAAATGAATCACAGTTCCTATAGCCCTTCTAGGGTGTAATGATTTTGCTCGCTTTTGGGGAAGTGGAAGAGAGAGATCCTTTCCACAGCAGAAACATCAGCTAATCAAGCGTCATAGCGAAATAATTTGAATACAAAAGGAGACATCTAGCTTCCTCCTAGACAGAAGCTGGTGTTTGTTGATTACAGAAGCCAGCTCTTGGGTGACAGGATAGCTTTTAGTTGACAACAGTACTTTTGCCTGCTGCAGAGATTATTCCAGGTACTCAGTATGGAAAATGACAATGCCAGTTCCAAGAAAATATTTTTAACACTACGAGACATCCTGTTGATAGCAAAGCTCATTATCATGAAAGAGTGCTGAACAAATTACTGTGCTACTTAGGCCTAGTTTAGAGATGGAATGACTGTGTGTCTGCTGCCTCAGAACCTTTCATCTTTTACCCTTTCTGGTGTGTACTTAGTAAAATAAAATAAATAAACATAATTTATAAATGTTCTTCTCCTTTGCAAATCTTAAGCGTTCTAGACACACTGGTAAGTACTATCTCATTTTACAGCTTAATTAAAGGCACAGGGAAATTAAGCAATTTTGGAACGGTAACAAGAGGAGAAATAAAACCAGCTTCTTTTCTCCTATGCTCAGTCTGTTGGACCAGGACCAACCAGATTGTGGATACTGAAGGCAACTCTTATTTTTGCTGTGAGCTGGTCCAGCACAGCTGTGTGTTAAGTGATCTGTATCTGATCTATGAACTTTTCTAACATTCTCATCAAAGCATGCATAGTAGTAAGTTAATGGACTGGTTCTCTTTTGGGCTGCGTCTTTGGAATTCCATCTAAAAGACCTGAGCTAGCACTAACTATGTAGATCTCTTCATGGGGGTTCCATGCTCCATCTTATCTGTAATATTCTAGCTAGATGATAGAGTATACCTACTGCTGAAAGCAATAACCATATTGCAGTATCAGGTTCTGTTAAGTATCTATGCTTGGGCTTTTTGTGTTGTTATTTTTACTACAGTGACTCCTATATACCCTAACCAAAACCAAGACTTTCCATGGCCAAATTTGCCATGAAACACAGAAGCAGAGTCAATCTTTACTTTTTAACAGTTCACAAACTGAAGTTAAATATGCATACTACTCTCCCCCCAAAAGCTAGAAAATTTCCCAGATATCCCACAATATTGAGATTCGAGGCAAAGTTGAAAAGGATGCTGATAAAATCCTGAAGAAGCAAGCTGCCTGTGGAATAAGAATGTCCACGTAGGGTGTTAAATGTGTGCAACAGAAGGAAGATGTCACAGATGCCTCATGTTGACTGATTTTGAACCTCCTGATGTTGACTGATCTTAAGTTCTGACCCCATTATGCAGTCCCTGAAGATGGACTACTGCATAAAACCCTGTTCTCTTCTGTAGGACTGAGCAAACATGCACTTACATTTTTCCCTTTAAGTCAAACTGGAGCCTGTGGCCAGGTTGGAGACTGAACACACACCTCCACGAGCCCCAGATCAAACTGGATTTCCAAAGACCATTTTTGCCTCCCCTTCAGTTAAGATCTCACTCATTCTTCATTTTCTTTATAGTTTTTCCCTAATCTACAACTTCAGCCTATCATATACCAAAACTGTCCACGACTCATGTCAACTGGTACCTATGCATACAGGTGAAGCGCAGTGAGAACAGTTCCTCTCTGCAACATGTGCAGATTGTCTAGCATTGTGCTGAGTGGACCTCTGATCAAAGGCAGCATAGCGACACTCAGTGAAATGTTAGTGGTGCTCCCAGTATCACAGAGAAGGCTGGAAGAACAGAAGAAAAGGAGGAGGAGGGAAGGAGAGAGGCTCTCAACTTCAGTGCAAAGCTGTTTCATTCAGAGCTGGAGGATTTACTTTATGTATCTTCAGCCTTATGTATTCTTCCCTCTGAAAGTTTTGCAAACAAGGTTACATCATGACATGTGATTTCCAGTCTTTGCAGAATAATCAAGCATTTTGCTCTTTCATTTATCTTGTCTTACAGCAGGCATTTGCCTACACAAGGAGGAATCATCTTAGCACGTCAGACATAGTCATTACAAGGATAAACTTAGGTGAGGCAGGGAACGAAGATACTCCGAGATCACCGGAATATTCCCACTAGCTAAAGAAGATGATTCATCAGTAAATGTTAATGAAGGGTCACAGGCTGAAAAGTAATATTCAGACTAGAAGAACAAACAAGCTGTATTTGTTTGTCTTAAATCTACCTTCTAGTATTTGGGGTTTTTTTTTGCCTTAGTTCTTTATGGTGATTTTAACTTTTGGTTAAGATTGTAGTGAAATAGATCTGGCTTTGGGTTTGTATATCCTAGTCAATACAAGGCAAACATTACTATTCAGCCAAAGTCTGACCAGTGGGTCCACATGACTTAAGAAATACCTACAATTACTCTTTCGTGGCTTTGCTGAGCTTACCCTGAAACTTCTTCATTACCAGTTCAGGGCTGGCAGTAAAAGTGCACAGTTGATATGGGCAGATTTGGTGTGGTTTCCACACATTGAGGGAGGAGAGAAAACTATGCTCCCATCAAGAACAGGGAAGGAGATATATCTTCTAGAGATTGTGATGCTTCAGCTTTCCTGAAGATGCTCTGTGCTATAGCTTTTAGCACTTCGATTCGCTCACAGTAGCCAAACATCTTGAACCAAATGTCATTTGACTCACAGCCAAAGGACTATTGCAAGAATTTTCAGGTCTGGCTGGATTGTCTAAATTGATCCGGAATGGCTGCATACTTCTCATTTTTCACTTGGCTATTCAGTGGAAATTTTGTATGCCAAAATGACCACTTCCCTTGACATAAAACAAAATTAAATAACATGCTCAGATATACAGCTGCTTCTGTACAAACTATTGCCCAACATAGAATCATAGAATGGTGGAATGCTTTGGAAGGGACCTTAAAGCCCATCCAGTCCCAACCCCCTGTCACGGCCAGGGACCCCTCCCACCAGCCCAGGCTGCTCAAGCCCCCATCCAGCCTGGCCTTGAACACTTCCAGGGAGGGGGCATCCACAGCCTCCCTGGGCAACCTGTGCCAGTGCCTCACCACCCTCAGCGTGAAGAATTTCTTCCTCGTGTCTAATCTAAATCTTTCCCCTTCCAATACAAAGCCATTCCCACTCACCCTATCACTACTTGATCGTGTAAAAAGCCCCTCCCCAGCTTTCCTGCAGTCCTTCCAGGTACGGGGAGGCCGCTATAAGATCCCTCGGGAGCGTTCTCTTCTCCGAGAGGATCCCCGCTCCGGCTGCCGCTCCTGCCGCCCCCGCCCCACCGCGCCCCGCGCCGCTCGCGCCGCCGCTCCCTTCCGGGCTGTAACACCCGGCACCGCCCGCGCGCCGCCTGGCGGCCCGCGCCACCCCCGGCCCAGCGCAGCCCCGCCCCGCTCCCGCGGGCCCGTTCCACCGCGGCGCGGGCGCGGGAGGCGCGGGCGCGAGCTCAGGGGCGGTCGGCTCCCTCCCCCGGCCGCAGGCGCACGCGCCGCCGGCGAAGGGGCGGCACCGCCTCTCGGCGCGTGCGCGCGGCGGGAGGCGGCTGGGGGAGCGCGCGCGGCGGGGGCGGTGGGTGGTCGCGGAGCGGTGCCCTGGCTCCCTGAGCGTTGCCGCCATGGTGCTCGAGAGCCTGGCCCGCATTGTCAAGGTCCAGCTGCCCGCTTACCTCAAGCGCCTGCCCCTGCCCGAGAGCGTCGGCGGCTTCATCCGCCTCACAGGTAGACGGGGAATGGGGCGGGGGGGTGGCCCGGCGGCCGCGACCCCATTCCCGCCCCTGCGCCGGCCGCGGGGCCGGGCCGGGTCGGGTTAGGCCAAGCCGAGCCGCGCGCTTCTCCCTGGAGGCTGGCGCCGGCCTGGGCCCCGGCACATGGTAGAATTATAGACCGCTTTGTGTTGGAAGGGACCTTAAAGCCCATCCAGTCCCAACCGCCCTGCCCTAGGCAGGGACCCCTCCCACCAGACCAGGCGGATCAAGGCCCCGTCCAACCTTCCAGGAACGCTTCCAGGGAGGGGGCATCCACAGCCTCCCTGGGCAACCTGTGCCAGTGCCTCACCACCCTCAGCGTGAAGAATTTCTTCATAACGTCTCATCTAAATCTTCCCCCTTCCAATTTAAAGCCATTCCCGCTTGCCCTGTCACTACTTGCCTTTGTAAGAAGTCCCTCCCCAGCTCTCCTGAAGCCCCTTCAGGGACTGGAAGGCCGCTACAGGGTCTCCCTGGAGCTTTCCCTTCTCCAGGCTGAACAGTCCCAACACTCTCAGCCTGTCCTCATAGCAGAGATGCTCCAGCCCTCTGATCATCTTTGTAGCCTCTTCTGGACCTATCCCTATCGGTCTTTTGTTGAGGATTCCAGAACTGGACACAGTATTCCAGGTGGTGTCTCATGACAGGTGGAACAGAGGGGGAGAATCACCTCCCTCGCTCTGCTGGCTGCACTGCTTTTGGTGCAGCTCGGACACAGTTAGCCTTTGAGCTGTGAGCGCACATTGCCGGCTCTTGTTGAGCTTCTCATCAATCAGCAACCCCATGTCCTCCACAAGGCTCCAGAGGCACTGAAACAGCTGACCAGGGAGGCGGTTGAGTCACCATCCCTGGAGATATTTAAAAGAAAGGGTAGATGAGTTTTTGAGGGACATGGTTTAGTGGATGAGGGGTGTGGTTGGACTCTGTGATCTCAAGAGGTCTTTTCCAACTGGAAGATTCTATGATTCAATCACATTGCCCCCCATTCTGTATTGAAACCATGGATTGCCCTGATCCAGTTGTGAGACCTTGCACTTTTTCCTTGTTGAATCTCAATAGGTTCACACAGGCCCACTTCTCCAGCTTATCCGGGTCCCTCTGGATGACATCCCATCCTTCTGCTGTGACAGCTGTCCCACTCAGCTTAATGTCATCTACAAACTTGCTGAGGGTGTGCTGCAGCTCACACAGAGACAGACACTGCCCCCCTCACTCCAGACACTGCTTGTCTTCTCCTGGCCATGCTAAGCAAGTTGTTTGTTACAGTGGGGGGGGGGGGGGGGGGGGGGTGGGAGGGGGGCAAATTTTAAATTCCCTGTTTCAGCAGGAAAATTGTGCAAGGAGTCATTTAAGGTGCCCTGATAAATGTTACAGTCAGAGTAAAATGTACCAGGTTCCTTGGCCACAGTTTGCTTGCACTGTAGGTAAAATTCTTCTCTGTGCAAGTACCAGCAAGTCAGAGGCCACGCACATTAAGGCAATGGGATTTTAGCTGAAGGCCTAAACACTGCCTCTTCATTTGCTTAAAAGTTTAAAGTGAGCTTCTTTAATGATTAAAAATAGTAGATCTGTTTCTGGGAGCCTGCTACATACACCAAGGTGGGGGGGGGTATTTATAATTTTTATAACTGTTTTGTGGGTGAAGGAGTGAAAGTACCTATTCGTTAATCATAGCCCTGTCACAAAGCAAACAAGAAAGAAATGAAGTACTAGCAA
Organism: Tapera naevia; assembly: GCA_033556795.1. Classification (NCBI taxonomy): domain Eukaryota; kingdom Metazoa; phylum Chordata; class Aves; order Cuculiformes; family Neomorphidae; genus Tapera; species Tapera naevia. The sequence continues at coordinate 6,231,629 of JAUMJJ010000175.1, read as the reverse complement.
ATTCTTTAGGTATTTAGTGTACTTCAGTGCTTTGCAAACTGGAACTATCTGTGTCCAGGCTCAGCAGTGATAATACAGGCAGAACTTTAAGTAGTGTCAAATGACATTATCACTGAACTAATCTTAAGAGGAATGCTCTAACAGAAACTCTGGAAATAGAAAAAAATCTCCGAAGTGTGGAATCAACCTTATATGTTTATCTTGTAGCGCTAAGGTTTATGACGTCAATGGTGCTGGAAAAGAGTTTAATATAGAACAGACACAATTTATTTAAAGCCAGGTTTGAGTATTTTTTGCCCCAGCATATTTATGCTGCTTGTAAACTTAAAGCCCCATTATATTTTCCAGGACAAAGAAACCAATTTTAAATGAATCATTATTCTTTGCCCAACAACTACTCTATAATCTGAAAATGCTGTTAATTATATTTACCAAATAGAGAAATTCAGCTCCTACAAAGTTGGGAGTAAGGAGATAAAGTAAACTACAGAACAGTGCAGCTTCTCATATTCCTAGCATTTGGTAGTTTCCTACTTAAGTCACTCCTTTTTACCGAGAAGTTTTACTTAAAATTTGTAACTTAGTAGTGTTTGAGATTAATCTCTTCTTGCTTTACTTGTCCAAACACACATTTCTGTAACAGGATTATTTGTGCGATCTCTATTTATACACTCTACATAGTAATGATATAATTTATTCTGAAAACGTCTGGTCAGAACAATTTTTTTGTAGTAGAATGATCAATGGGGGAGAACTGGTTTTCTGTCATTTTATTTACCCTGTGACAGGTACTTCCTTGACTTTGGAGGGAGGGCAAGAAACAAACAACTGAAATTTTAAGTGGAGGCCAAACGTGAAATGCCAGTCCCAATAATACTAAACAAAGGTAGAAGGAACTGAGTCAGAAATTGCTTTGAGACCTGGTAGGATTTAATGAGTGTAACTGAAAAACAATCCACTGCCTCTAGTTCTTGGTTATGTCTTTGTCTGGTCTCGTGCTAAGCAAGAAAATGGAGGAAAAAACAGCAAAACTGTACAAGGCTTAAGCTGTGGCAGTGGGGAAATGAACCGTGATGAGGCTTTTTAAAAAGAAATCATAGGGTGCCACATCTTAGGCACCAAAATTAAAAAATGATCCTCTCTTGGTGCTTAGAGTTATTGAAAGTCATTCAAACCTCATTGCTTGTTGAAGAGCCTTTTACTTATCTGCTGTCAGAGCGGTTGTCAGTAAAGCTTCATCTCAGAAAACCGGATTGCTTCAGCGAGAGCCACCTCTTCTACATTGTTGTAGTCTTAATTTGTCATGTCCTAAAGTCTCTAAGGGCAGGATGGTCCAGTTCTGGGAATTACCTTGCAGCAGCATCTTACAGGATCTTATCTATGGAATTACCATTAGTGAAAGACTATTAGACAATAGAGAAGATTGTATTATGTATTGGGTTTGTGTGGCAAGGGTTTGGTAGCAGTGGGCTACAGGGGTGGCTTCTGTGAGAAGCTGCTGGAAGCTTCCCCTGTGTTGGACAGAGCCAATGGACCTGCCAGCGGCCAGGGCTGAGCCAGTTGATGATGGTGGTAGCACCTCTGGGATAGTGGATTTAAGAAGGTGGGGGGTGGGCAAAATACCTGTGCAATTTCAGTTAGAGAGAGGAATGAGAATTTGTGAGAGAAACAACCCTGCAGACACTGAGGTCAGTGAAGAAAGAGGGGGAGAAGGGTTCCCCCCTGAAGAGGAAGGAGTGGCAGAAAGGTATGATGAGCTGACTGCAGCCCCTATTCCCTGTGCCCCTCTGCCACTGGGAGTGAGGAGGTAGAGAAAATTGGGAGTAAAGTTAAGCCCAGGAAGAAGGGAGGGATGGGGCCAGTTTTTTTTTTAAGATTTAGTTTTTATTTTCTCATTATCCTACCCTAATTTAATTTGTGATAAATTAAACTAATTGTCCCAAGTTGAGTCTGTTTTGCCCATGACAGTAATTGGTGACTAATCTCTCCCTGTCCTTATCTCGACCCACAGGCTTTTGTTGTGTTTTCTCTCCCCTGTTCAGCTGAGGAGGAGAGCGACAGAGCTGCTTTGATGGGCATCTGTTTAGTACTACAGAGGAACATGTTCTTTGGCAAATGGCATATCAAGCGTGTCAAGCATTATTCTTTGATTCTTTTTGGAAAATGGGAAATAATATGGATCTTAAAACATTTAAAGTGCATTTGTATTTGTCCTTTGGTGGCACCTACTGAACTTAGTCAGGGACCAGCACTATAAAATACTCACTAACATAGACCTTGTTTACAGAGGTTGGAAACTAAACCAGAAACAGTGCTGTCCTCTACTTGTTAGCTCTTCTATTGCTTCTGTAAACCTTCATTAGCTTCCAGGCATATGCAACTTCAGTTCCTGTAGAAAGAAAAGACCAAAAGTATAGGGAGGATCCTTTTGTATAGGATATTGTATAGTGCACTGATTAAAAATCTTGAGAAACCTGTTGTTTGCTGTTACCTCACCAGATCAGCACAGAAAACTGCTTGCTTGGAGAGAAGATGACTGTTAACCCCCAGTGCAAAACTCCTGAAAGTAAAAGCAATGATGGAGGAAGGAAAAATGTTTGACCTTGGGTTTGAAAGGGGATATCTAAATAGTCACACTGCTGCTGCTCAGAAGCCTCTCAGTTTTTTTGTCATAGCTGCTTTACCTCTCACCTCTCAAGTTCATTGAATGGAGAACAGTATTGTTTCATGCTGATGTTGTTTTTTTTCCTGGTACTGATCATTAAAATGGCATAGACATTCACCTCAAAATAGCATGTGGTCAGAGCAAGAAAAGAGAATTTCAAGGTTTATGTAAGGATTTGGGTGCCAGTCTCCTTTCAGTAAACATGATACAGTCCTCTGTGGACTGCCTTACACTTGGCCTACCTGTTAAGAGGGACTTTTAACAGGCTGCCTGGCAAGAAGACGACAGTTTTGTGGACCGTCTTTTACAGTAGTGAGGGAAAGAAGGTTGGAACCGTGGTAAGTCTTCAAAACCCATTTGAACAATGAATTTGTATTGTAACTGTGGCCTGGGATCTGTGGCCTCACTTTCTTGGAATTCTCTGTGCACTCCTGTTTCAGTGATGTTCCTGATACTTTCTGGGACTTATCTTTGGGATTAGTCTTTGTCTAACCCAAGTCAAGTTTGAAGACTAACCTCTTCAATGTGCTTCTCTCCATTTCTGGCTATGAAGACTGACCCTTCCCATGCAGCAGAACTGATAAAGAATCTTCAGAATCAATGTAATTGCTGAATTTTGAGTTGTCAGCTGTGAAAATAGTCTTGTGAATTGCCTTACATCTGCTTCAGAAGGGTATGCATGTCTTTGAAAACACAGAGCAGCTTACAGTTGTAGGAAAACATCATTGCGTTCATTAGTTCAAGTGAAGCTTTTCCCCCCAGCCGTGCCCAACCAATCTAAAGATATGTGACTTCTTAGTTTGTCACTGTATCCTGTCTCTCATGCCCTAGAATTGTGGTCATGTTGATTTTTTCAATCTAAAAGTCTGAGCTTTTGGCAGTCTTTTGACAATAACATGTCAGTTTAGGATTAGTCTACACATTGGTGTAACTGGGGGCTTTGCAAAGACTCCCAGATTGGAAGTATCTAAAGAAGTCTGTGGCTAGTGGGCTCAGAACTCTTTGTCAGCAATTAGCATGATATTAAATAATAACCATGATAAATAATATCCCTTGTACTTGCTATTCCTATTTAATTTCTAATTTCCTTTCTCAGAGGTTACAGCTATCATGTTCCTGTTTCATTTGGATGAATCCAGCTGGTTACTATTCTCCCATACACATGATTACTGTTCTGATTTTGATGTCATATCAGGGAGTTTCAGGCTGTATTGAGATGCCACTTGCTGTTTACTTGTTGGTCTCTTTGAATGATGTTTAATTCTGATGCAAGACTGTTCATTTTTGTTTGTCAGTCTAAGCCCAATTGTATTCATCACGTATTTGATAGGTGCCCTGCTGCTGTTTATGGTGTACCTGTTGGAAGGTCTGTTCTGCCTTGCAGTTCAGAGTAGCTTTGTAGAGATCCACCTCTTTCCCAACAGTCAGGTTAGATACACAATGTAGAAATTTTTTTTCAGTGACCAAATATTTTTCCTCTATTCTAAAGTACATTCCAAGTTAGTCCTTCATGTAAAGTCAGAAAGTGCATTTGGATTCCTGTTGACTGGGTGTTCTGACAGTGTATGTCAATTGACATTCCTCACATAATACCATTTTTACCATATGAGTGACAAGGCTGGAACGTGGATTAGTTGTAATGCATGTTTGTAGTTGATTTAATTTACTTTTTATCTTCAAGGTCCTAACACCAGAGTTACCACCATCTCATGAAAGTTTCTGACATGTTCTTCCTGATACTGCTGAATCAAAGAATCAGTGAAGCTATGCCAGCTGATTCTAAAATGGTGATTGCATTGGTTTGGTCATGTGTGGTGTGAGGTCAGAGGAGTGCCTGTTTAACTATTGCTTTCTTTGAGACACTCTGAGATGTGTTTATCTTAGGGGTCCCTGTCAGATTATTCTCTTTGTCCTTTCAGATGGTGGTTGAGGTAAAGGTATTTGTAAGAACTGAATGTTTAGCATCTAGTGGGACTAAGCTGTCTGCTCTAGTCCAGAACTGAATGTTTCGTTGTACTGGAATGTTCAGGCAATTTTGATTTTTTATGAGTATTTTCACCAGGCTTGTCTAGGAGAATAAAATTGCTTATTTTTTTTCTTGCTGCTACTTAACAGTAATGATAGTAATTACTTCTGTTTGAGGAAACTCAGTATTTGGTCTAACCCTGATATACTTAAAAGTTTTCAGTTAAATGTTGTTTAGGGCTTACAGGGTTTTTTGAGAACTGAGAAAAAGAGCAACAGAGATTAGTCTATTGCAGTGACTCAGCAAATGTTGTCAGTTGTGTTTACAGACTGCTGCAAATGCAGATGTGGAAAGACTACTGGAAGTTCTTGCAGTGCCTTTAGCATTTATACAGTTGTGGTGCGTTCCCAGATAAACACAATAAGTGTTTTTAATTTCAAAGGCTATTGGAAGCTCTAAAAGCCATAGAACTGCTCCAAACAAGTATTTTCTTTACATATTGTACCTCTAGAAAATTAAAATTATTAAGAAAAAGCCACTGTGTTTGAGTGAACAAGTGTTAGCATGAACATGTGCTCTGTTATTACAAATAAAATCAAGCTATACAGAGTAATGTAATTTGAGAGCTACAGCCTACCTGGCATCCTTCGCCTACTCTATTGCATTTCTTTTCTTGTACATCTTAATCTCAAAAAACAAACTGTAGAACAAAATTTTGCTACGTTCTGACTCTAAATAATTCAAAAGAGGAAATTCATTACAGTGTTGTATTGCAAAGTGCTTGTGCAGCTATTTGTTCTCCAGCCCATTACACTGCTACAAAGTTATTTTAAAATATTTTAAACTTGTCTGTCATTTCTGTGTGAGTGTTTAGATTTACTGTATTCTCCAGAAATTTAGAAAAATGCTCTCTTTTTTTGCACCATGGTACTTAAAATTACACTGGACTATAGTCACAGTGTGTTTTGCTGGAAAAGTGGATCCACCTTTAATACATATAGATCTTATTCCAGGTCCTGATGAATTTCTTAAGTCCAGTAAGTCTGTCTCTCACCAGTATGTCTAGAACATTTATATTGATATATCAAGGCAGGTAGATCTGTAGAGGTTACTTGAACGTCTTACCTGTACTTAAAAGTTTAGGTTCCTCAGCTTGGTAAAAAGCAATTTTCTGACTTGCTTGATCTCGGTACCTCTCTTCATTCTCTTTGTATTCTCCCTGTGTATTGTAGAAACTAGTTCCAGATCCCTGAGCAAAGAGAAGTCTGAAAAGTAAAACCAAAAAGGCTGAAGGTTTTGCTAGTGCTTATCTAATAATCTGTATAATTTCTAACAAAAGTTTCTGAGCCAACTTGGAACAAAATCAAATGAGGAAAATTTCAAGAAGCTAAAAATATGAAATAAGTAGTTAAACAATTGAATTATGAACAATTTATAAAATATTTTATAATATTTATAAAACTACTATAAAATTACAAATTAATTATAAAATGTACTAAATATTTTTTCTATACAGGTTGTTAATATACTGGCACTGAATACGCTTACTGATGTAATCAGGCCCCCTCTTCTAGTACACAGTGCTGGTTTATCTCAGGGGAGCAGAGCCCCTGTAATTTTAGGATTCCTCATTTCTGTATGTCTGATATTTGTTTTGGATTTATTTTATTCCATCCAGTCATCTTCTAGAGTGTTAAATTTCAGATGAACTTCTAGGAGATTTTTACTTTGGTCACAGTAGAACCCAGGTTTTAATATGTGTTGTCTGTCTTCTTAGGAGTTACCCATAGAGTCTCATTTGCCCTCAGAGGGGGCTGCTGACGGAGCAGCCCTGTTCCCTACCATAAGCCTAAGTCATGTGAGAGTAGCTGATGCTGCACCATACTGAAGTGTGTCAGGAGCCAATCTAAATTCCAATCTAAATGTCTTTAGTTTCAGAATGGCTGCGGTTGCTGCCTTTCCTGGGTGTGCTGGCCTTGCTCGGTTACCTGGCTGTTCGTCCGTTCCTCCCCAAGAAGAAACAGCAAAAGGATAGCTTGATTAACCTCAAGATCCAGAAGGAAAATCCAAAAGTAGTGAATGAAATAAACATTGAAGATCTGTGCCTCACTAAAGCTTATTGCAGGTGTTGGCGTTCTAAGACGGTAAGACACTTTGTGCTACTGTAGGATCAGCAATTGAAACTTGCATATTTTTATCAGTTCTTCAGTGGTTAATTGCTACGTGTTGACCTGTTGGTTTTCTCTGGAGGTCAACCATGATCTTTGTCTTTGAGAATGGCACAGTTCTTTCTCTCCACTGTAAACCTATCTATGTGCAGAGAGCATCTGTAGAAACTTTTAAGAAACACAGTAGGCTTTTCCTAGAAACACGGAGTGACCACCTGTGAGTATATAAAAAACAAGCAAGCCTTTTTTAATATTTGGAAATACATTGCAGCTAATTAGAAGATAACTGCTCCGTTTTGTAAAAACAATGCTTACAAAGTTGATCATATTAGAATGAAAGTAAGGCTGAACCTGTGTTGGTGAGGGAGAGCAAATCCCCATCTGGTCCAGAGCAGCCAGTAGATGACTGGTTTGGGTGGTCCATATTCCCCAAATCAACTAGATGTACACAAGTCTTTTTCATCTACCCTCAGTTTCTTTTGAATGTCCTGTCTGCACTCTGGTTTTGTCTTCTCTGGACCAAAAGCTTTTCTGTTTTAACAAAAAAAATCTGCCTGGACCTAAGAAACCTCTCAGCTATTCTACCTTCAGAATAATCAATTCAGCAAGGTATTTCAGCTTTCCTTGAAACAGTACTTTCTGGTTGCAAATGATTAAATGTATTAAGACCACTTTTACCAGTTCCACAATAAACCTTAAACCATTTGTGGCTGCGATGGCTGCTTTGCTTGCTGTTCTTTAATGAAAAAGGGCTTTGTCTCTAGCTTTGTGTCTCAGAACAGCTATTTTAGGACCTCACAAACTTTAGTTACCTGGTAGCAGTGGTATTTTCCTTAGTAACAAGTGTCTGATAGGAGACAGGGAATTTGGTGTCAAAATGGAACATAGTAGGAGAAATTAGCAACATTATCAAAGTGCTCTTGGCATAGGAAGAAGTATAAAAATCACCACGCAGTTATGTACGGAGTTGCACTAATTCCTCATGTATGTTTTCTTCCAGTTCCCTGTCTGTGATGGCTCCCACAACAAGCACAATGAATTAACAGGAGATAATGTAGGTCCACTAATACTCAAGAAGAAAGAAGTATAGCAGATGCTTAATCCACTAAGTCATGACTGAGAAGTCTTTTTATACCATTGTAAGTTGAAAGGGACAGCATTTTATTATGTGATTGGTATGATTTAGTCTAATGATTGCTGTAGATTTCTTTTTGGAATAAACTGCATTTAGACAGTGCTAAATCCGTCACTGTTTTGATACTTTATTCTGATAAGAATTATGTCTGCTTTGTAAAACTGTGAAGTAACTATCTCTGTAAATAAGTCGTTTATTTTGACAATAAAATGACTTCCTACAATTAAGCCTTTTTTGTATGAACATGCAATTATGAAACTCACTATTTCCAAGTGTGCCTTTCTGTTAATTTTTATTCTGCTTTTCAGGAACAAATTTAGGTGCACTTCGGTGGGAGAAAAAGGATACTAAATCCCTCCTAATTTCAACCTATTCCTAGGCATACCATTGAGGGCTGGCAGCATAGCAATGGGACGCTTTGCAAGGTGAAGGTCTGGCCTGTGCAGTGCCTCCGTGGGCAGTATGTTAGTCCTGTGGACAGCAGTCCAGCTCAGACAAACCCCACACAGCTGGAAGGTCTCCGACAGCGTCCTAGGTGGAGTGCTGCAGTTCCAATCTGTATCAACTAAACTGTTGAGGAGGTCAGCCACTAACATTATCCCTTTATTTCAGGCCCCTGTGTTGATTATTCGTGAGCTCTTGTAAGGGAACACAAATTTGCTTCTTGAAAGTTCACTTGCGCTGTGGCTACTACTTTTTGTAGCAGGGACTTTCATGGCAGGGACTGGTTAAATGACAGACCCAAGAAAGCAGATCTGTGCTGTATTCTTGGCTTCTTACCCATTCAGAATGACTATTTGGGCAAGTCGGAACTTTGCTGTGGATATGGCTTGATTTCAGATGCAGGTAAATCATTGCTACTTCTCTAACTGCTAGACTTCTATTTAATTCTTCTGTAGTCCTCTTTTCTCCAGTGAAAGACTGTACCTGTCAGTTTAAAAATAAAAAATTGATGCATGCTACAATTTTAGACAATGGTACTAAGGCAGATTTCAACTGTTCCTTAACAGCATTTCATTTGACCCATTGTTAGGCAGGTGGGAAGCTCCAGAGCAGTGTGCCTGTTACCAAAGCTGATCACCACAGTGCTAAAACAGAAAGCAAGTCAGACAGCAGTTCTTGCATAATGGCTCTGGCAGCAGCAATAGAACTAAGGTAGATTGTTCCTTCTGCATTTGTAATGGTTGTAGTTCTGGATACCTAAACCTCTTGTCTTACAGCGAAAGATGGCAGATTAGTACGTGATTGTATGTGAAATGCCTGCTTTTACAAAGCGTGTAATAGAACCATGGTACAATGTTTAAATGCTTCATGGTGGTCTTACCTGAATGGATGAGCAAACCATAAACATTATATTAGGACATAACATTTATAATAGTAATATTATGGATTTTTCCTCTCAATGTCTCATATTCAGTCTTCAATGTGGTAGATTGAATGACAAGTCTGAATTCTCAGGTCTGGTGAAGAATTTGCTGTATGAAATGCAAAAGTTTTCAGGCTTTAAAATCCACAGCCTGTTAGAGCAGGCTTTCATTATATACAAGTCCAGCTTTTATCAGGATACTTTTTCATTCAAATAGTTTGATTTCCTCAAAAATCTGAGAAGTAAACTACATGTATCAGTCCTGTTCTCACTTCCATTGCTCTACTCAGACAATCCCTATTAATTAGCAAAATTGGTTTTGTTTCTCCAACAAAGCTAAAAAGGAGAACAACAATGTAAGGTTTAATCTCTTGTCTCCATTTCTAGCACAGCTTGGTTATGCAATTAATGTTTTTCTTAGATGAGAGCACTGCTAAACTATCTACAAATGTGGCTATGGAACAAACAGGTGTGGTTTTGTTTGGTTTTGCTTATGTCTGTAGGGGAATGGAACACATTTGTACTACGGGCCTGCAATAGCAGCACTCAGTTGCTCTTCCTACGTAGAAAGGACATTTTAATAATTTCCACAGTATAATAAAATAAAGATCACAAGCAAGATAAATGACCTTTTCCTTGCGTTTCAAAATCTGCTAAGGTAAAACTATCTCCTGGCCACAGAATTTTTTATAGAAAATAATAGAGTTTCAGATATATTCCTTTTAAAATTATTTCTGTATATTTTTGTGTTGCATTCTAAAAGTGTAAAAGCTAAAATTTCATTTGACTTTTTCTTACTAATGCTAAAAATATCTAGGCACATCAAATATATTCTATACAGTGTCTTGTAAAAGGAGTTCAGTGAACTGTAGTGTAGAAATCTGCAGGGAGACATTGCCCATGGCAATTACAGGCACAATCTGACAACCTTATTAAAAAATAACAAAACCTTCAGTTTCTGAGGGATGCTGTACTGACTCCATTACTCAGAATGGAGCTGGGAATGACCTACTTGGAGCTAATTACTTGTAAAAAATGTAGCAGAATAAGAAACATTTGGTGGTATCTGTCAATACTAAACCCTAACTGATACCAAAGGTAAAAGCACGAGCAGGATTTTCATCAACAGAGGTTTACTACTGGCTTTAGAAGAGTCAAGCAGAAGAGAAAGGAAACTGTTCTGGGAACAGGAAAATCAAATGTGAACTGTATTGCAACTGACTGTGCAGGAGGCATCTATATTAAATAAAAGGAAAAATCACATTTGAGCTTTTCGCTCCCCCGATGAAAAGTTTTGGCAAGATATTTGTCATGAGCATTGCCAGTCATTACCGTGATGCACAGCTGCACACAACTTATGTGTCAGGAAGGACTCCCAGGATCTGAGGGCATGTACTGAGGGTGCTAGTGCTGTCTCCTGAACACCGCTTCCTCGTGACTCCTGCCTTCACATAGCAGCCTTTCTGACGGGAGGCTCCTTCTGCCTTGTACCATCCCTCTCAGCACTGCATTTCCAAGGTTGTTCATTTAAAGCATATTAGTTATCTGCATCAGTCAGAGGTAAAAAATGCCCTGGCAAATCTGAGAGGCCTCCACTCTCCACAGAAAATTCAGCCTGTCACCCCTTGGGAAAATGAGCACTAACTGGCTGTAGTTTTAGCAAATACTTGGTTTTCTTTGCTGCAGTTACCCAAATGCAGATGTTTGGAGGACCTGATCATGGCATTTTCTCAGCCAGATAAGTATTAACTTAGGACAAAGCAACAGGAGATCCTGGCTAACCTATGAATCTTTATTTGAGAAGAGGTCCGCTGTTATTGCCGAGTTCCCTGAAAGGAGCTGAGGAAGAAAAGGACAACTCATTGCCACCTTGGCCATGACCTGTCAGCAAATCTCACCTGAGAACTCCCTGCTCTGTCCTACAGTGGCCAGCACCAGGACATAGCCACTCTCAGTGGCCAGAGCTGGATTTCCTTCCCTTTACATCATGTTGTGTGAAGACTGAAGTACACAAGTGAAGGAGCAGCCATCCCAATACCATATAATGCTCTCCCAGTCCTTACAGCCCCCATACAACCCTTATCCCATTTCAAGTTCAGTCCTTTTTTTCTACCAGCACCAGCCACACCTGAATTACTGCAGTCTGTGGTGGACCAACTGTCTCTTTCAGCACATAAGTACCACTTGCTGTTTCTGCTATAACTAGAGCTGACAATCTCTTGAAGGCATAAAGGAGTGCATGAGCTATGAGGAAGAGCAGCAATATGAAAGGCAAGTATTGGAAGCTGAATGAGGAAGGAGAGTCCACCAACCTGTGGCAGGACTCATTCACTATGTGTCACCAGTCTCTTACTCAGATGCTGCGTTCTTTGAGCTGTTGAACTTATCATCTTGTGGACCAGTTTCAACCATCAAGAAGTTATTCACATTATATTCCACCTCATGACTCCACTCCATGCCTGAACAATTCTGATCCTCTCCCTGGCCTCACACCCACACTTTTCAAGTAACTGTTGACTGCTGACTTCTCAGTGACTCACTGCCTGGCCAGCCTCTTCACTGTACATTTAGCTGTTTCATCTCTTAGCACACCATCAACACATAAAAGTATTTTATAAAATGCCAGCAGGGCTACTTTTAAAATAGCAAACATAAGTGATACTTCTTTTCATTTCCTCCAGAGAGATTACAGACATGCTGTGTTTACTCAACAGAAGTGTAAGGGATGAAGGACGATATTCCTGTGGATGTCCATCTTACGAAGGTTCACAGGCCTCTGCCTCTTCGCCAACCTCAGCACCTTCCTCATCCTCCTTTCTGTTTGTCTGAGCCTTCTGCAAAAGTCTGGGCCCTGCCAAGCCAATAACCAGGGCTCCAATTGGAGCAGTGATCAAGATAGCCAAGAAAGCTACTGTCAATACATCCATTCCATACTTTTCCAGTTGTTCATCTTGATGACTTCTTGCTGTGTCCAGGGCAAGGGAACCTATTGCAGCCTGTAGGAAAGGAAATATTGCTGAGATGGAACAAGTAACCTTTACCACTCAAAGAGGAAAAGAAGGGACTAAACATCAGTAAACATTTAACATAAATTTGACATTTTTAGTATATTCAGCTCATTTGTTTCTAGGCAGCATGTAGAAAAAAATATATTACACCTATAAGAACAATTTTCACTTGGCTAAACTTTAAATTTCCTAAGGTAATTAATCTGGGTGGTTCTGTCCTGTGAAGAACATTGCCATCTTCCCCATGTTTCTGGAGAATGTGTGATTAATGAAATGGGCCATTATACTGCATATTGCAGCTGTTAAAATGCCCCACCTTAACAATGTGTCCTGACAGCAGATGACCAGTAGCAGCTTCCAAAAAAATTAGTTCACAAATCTTGCAATAATCCTTGCCTATACTGATCACTAACTTCTGTTTACAAGTATTCAAGCTATTGAGGCGAAGTCTGGGTGATTCAAGGATCATTGAAAACAAAGCAGAAATGCAGCCAGCCTGAGGCTTCTGCAGCGATATGACTGTCAGACTACCCCTTACCAAAATGACTACAAACTGAACACCCATTTTAAGCCTCTGCTGTGACTGTCCCTGCAGACACTTCATGTGGTGTAAGAGGGAAACACTTCTACTTTTGTTTTGAGAGTTCTCTGAATCTGTGTGTAAAGGCACAATAACCTGCAATAGCTGAGAAATTGTTAAACTTCCTATGATGTATGTACAGTTCTCTGACATTACCAGGAGTACAACCCAGCATGCAAGCAAAACACCTTCACACAGAAGGGTCTTTATGCACTTTTCAAGCAGACTTAGGGCAGTTTAGAGTCTGAAGTGTCCCTGTACTGCACTCTGGTGTTACTGAGCCTGAGTCTCTCCCTGTTTGCTGCTGCACTAGTTATGAGAAGCTGTGCTAAGGACAACAGATTGAGCCTGGAGTGAAAGTGATGTTGGACTATTTACCTGGACAGTGGCTTTAGGAATCCATGCCAATGAGATAAATACTTTCTCCTTGAAATTAAACCCTGCAAAACACACCATCAGGAACGTTGCTATGATTCGCACAACTAGGGCAATCCCTAATGTAGCAACACAGAGCCCTGCAACAAAGACAAATACATCTCAGTATTTCTATGCATAGACAGCTGCAGGGAGTAAGCCTCCCAAAACTGTAGCTTTACAGTGGGGTTGGGTTTTGTTTTGGGATTTTCTGGGGTCAGCCATAGTCTGCTTTGCTTTAGATTTCTCTATAGAGATTGGAAGCCACTAATGAAAGCCAGATAATCATCTTACCAACAGTTTCAGGCCTAAGAGATGTAACAGATACTTCTGCTCCAATTAAACCAAAAAGAAAAGGTTGAAAGATATCCCATGCAACTGCAACAATTTTTTCTACTTCTCTCTGCAATGAGAAAAAAAAAAATCATTCACAAAAAAAAAGTCACAGAAAAAAAAAGTCACAAAAATATGTCCAAGTAGACACAACATTTAATTAATGAAAGGACAAAGTGAAAATGTATCATAAAGATTGTCCAGAATTGCTCCGCCTTCTTTGGTCTAATACTAAAAGATTCAAAACCAGTTTCAAAGGTCAGAGTGTGTCTAGCTCTGCTTGTAAACAAATGCTTGCTATCTCAAGAAGAGAAATAAAAATCACTGATGTTTGAACAGTATCGGAGCAGTCTGCAGACCAGAGGAGGAAAACAAACCATAGTTGATTTTCAGTAGTAGGATGTAATTTGAACAGCTTTGCCATGAAGTTTCTGAGCCTTTAGAAACTGCATCCTTAAATGTCTTCTTCTGTTTGTGTCTGATCAGAGTCAGACCCTCGAAAGTTTCCATAATGACCTAACTGTACTCACACTGCACTTGTCAGAGGCCGGTCTCCATGTGAACAGAGTAAAGTTACACTGAACAGGTCTGAAATCCCATACTAATAAAACGTTTTGAACTATCCAGTACGATGAACCATATAAGGGCAAACCCATCTTTTATTCTTGTGTTTGAACTTTACACCTAATAGTTTTCCTAAAACAACTGTTGCCAGGATAAACAGGTTATCTTCCACTTACATGAAAAGGTACACATAGCACATCTAATAGAATTTCTTTTTTAATTAAATGGGTTCTGCAAGAGCAAATGAACCTTCAGATTGCAGTGTTTGGAAAATATAAGTGCAGTGCTCTGTAACTTAATATTCAATCCAGGGTCTAGACATGTCCTGTCCTTGGTATTCTCTCTGGGACTGATCTTGCAACATCTTTTGCTCTTCAGTCAATGGAAAGGTAGGTGACTGCAATACAAAAACTTCTGTAATCTTAGAGAGAATGAGGTGAAAATATACAGACTTCTAAACATATTTATTTACCTAATTTCTCCTTGTTATCTGCCCCTTTTTTGACAAAAAAAAAATAATCCTCTTTACAGATGTGTTACTTCAGTCTGTTTACTGCCTATTTAACTGTTCAAGGAGCCAAGTGACTCATACCAGGAACAGCACGAGGCAATGGCCTTTGAGAAAGTCAGCAGGAAAACCTTGGTAATATATTGAGTATATAGTATGCTGACATCTTTGACTGTATCTGATAAAAAAGAGCTAAAGCACTTAAAATCAACATCCCTAAGGCCAAGAAGGTTCTTTCACTGGTCAAAAGAATTTAAACTAAGCAGTTATAGACTGCATTTACTCTTTTAAGGTCCTTTCTTCTGAAAAGACTTTAAAGGTTTTTCAAATAGAGAGCTTTTTCAGTTGTAATGCCCTTAAGTAGCTAAGTCAAGATGAGTTTTTCTTCTTTTAAAATTGGAAAATGTAATACTTTTAAATAAAAACCATGGATTCTTTCTCCTTGTTTTAACAAATCTTGAAATCCTACTGAAGTCAAGATCCAGATGGGGATAATAATGTGGACTCTGGTATATCTGATCCTGCTTCCTTTATCTTGTTCTCCCTATCTCTTACTGCACGTTGCAAGGCTACAGCTCTGGAGAGAAAGATGCCTTCAAAATGTTAAGTGTCGATAATACCAAGCAAAAAAGGCAGTGAGACATGCCAAGGTACAGAAATGCAGCAGGGAAGTAACAGTAAGAGGGAGCAGGCTTAGTAGCTAAGAGAAAGTGACTTAAAACTAGTATTTTGTATGTTTTCTGTATGGCTTTATATCACCCTTTATTGTGGACATCCTGGTCTCCAGGATACACTGGGTGTGGAATTTGGGAAAATTGAGAGAAGATGGCTAATTACTGGGTGGAATTTGGGAAAGTTGAGAGAAGATGGTTAATTACTGTTTTCCATTTCACCCCCCAAAAACACAGAGGGAAAAAAAGGCCATGTCTAAACTGTATTTGGACACCAGCGTGTAATTCTTACCATAAAGTGACTGTATAAGGTTACAAATGCTCACAGAGCTGGGATATAAAGCTTTGGATTCCTAGTCAAGTGCCTTGAGAACTAATCTCCTTTACATGGCTTAAGATGTCTTAAGAAAACCTTGCAAGCATTTCTCTGTCAGTATGCTCAACTCTCTATCAGTATTTATTAACATAGTAACATCCTGTCATGCTAAATGATTTCCAAAATAAATGGAGAATGTTTTTTTATCTCTACAACCCCTGAAGTTTCATAAATGCACCGTTACCACTCCTGACAAGCTGTCTGTTCAAATGAGTTTTGGTATGGAATGCTTCTTATGTAAACATTCACCTTTTCGTCAGACCATCCCACACCTGCAACAAAAGCTAGGACTAGTGTGCAGAGCCCTCCTGATCCAGGGAAGCCAAAGTAGATGCTGCCAAACACACCAAACATGGACAGCCCAAGTAAAAAATAAGACCTCTTCCATGCCAGAGACGCCTGCAGCCAGGAAAAGAGAGAAACAAAAAAATAAATTTCTTTTACAAATGGAGAAAAAAGTTTACTTCCATTAATTTTGAAAATAGCAATTTGAAAATAACAATGATCATTAACCATTGTGAAAGAATCAAAGCTTTCAAGTGAGACTTGAACTATTATGTTGAGTTGAGAGGTTTTTTTGGACACGAATACCTAAGAAATCAAAACTTTGGAAATATAATATTTTCTTTCGTCTGCTCAGCCAAAATCTTATTGTTGTCAAAAGGCTTTTTGTACCACTAGGAACATGATGTTCTATTCAACAGCCCTACTTTAGCTCTGTGATAACAGGATTTTCTACCTGTACAGTCAAGTGCTGAAACAGTTTATCCAAGAAGAGGTGAAATCCTTGCCACTAAATGTTTTTAAGGACAAGTCAAACAAATGTTTGACAGTCCTCCAAAAGCAGCTTCACATGAAGCTACAAAATGAATAACTTAAGAATATCATCCCTTAGCTAAGAATCTCCATTTTATAAAAACGGGTTTTTTTCTGGGTTTTCACCTGGTCATGGCTTGGGAAATATCGAACAAATATTCCCAGAATTCCCCCAGCTGCTATGCCAACAGCAACCTCCAGCACTCCACGGAGCACATTGTACAGAGTAGAACCTATTTGGCAAAAGAAAGACAGGTTCAGTAAGCCATACAGAGACCCTTCACACACAAACCATACTGCAGAACTATAGAGGTGATTCCAGGACAGTGTCTGCTTTAAGTTATTTGCGTTAAAGGGGTTCAGGAGGGAAACCGTGACCCTGAAACATCTGGATAGTGCAAGCTCATGCCAAGGAAGTGTGTCAGAGAAGCCAGAAAAAGAGCCACTGTGAAACCCATGGAAATTTGAAAGCATTTATGTTGGGCATGCAGGGACCAGACATGGCAGCTGACGAAGCAGACAGGGAAGAGTGTTCTCTGAAAGCTGATGTGACCCACAGAGCAGACAATGTTACACCAGGGCTTTTGATCATGAGTAATTTCCCTCTCGATATTCAAGTTCATGCATAAACTTTGTAAGGAGATACTGTTAAGTTACAAATCAATCAATCATAACAGAGCACACATTCCTCAAAATATTCCTGTTGGTTCTGGATTTCACCACGTACAGATTCACCAGCATACCGGAGGAGAAAGCCATCCCAAGGCAAGTGTTGAAGCCTGTAATAGCCAGAATGTCATCAATGCTGCCGGCTGCCATGAGCAAAGTCGGGACGCCTTTCTCTACCCCATAACCCCCAGCTTGTAGAATCAGCATAGATGGAACCACGACAGCAGGGGAGACTGCACCTAGAACAAAACTGAAAACACATTCCTTCAGCCTCTCTTCAAAAGCATTGAACTAAAAAAATTCAACATGTTCTGATCCCAATTATTTTAAAGTATAAATAAACAGACCTTTAGGTCTTTTCCATACCTTTCCATGCTAAGGACAAGCAGGGAAAACTGCCCAACTCAACAGTATGAAAAGTAAAGTGCTCCACAAACTAGTCTTGACTCTACACTGCAGGCCAGTTACGCTCCCTGACACATGCCTTGATTGTCCAATTCAGGAACCTGGTCTAGACATGCTTATGACTCAGTAGCCTAGTTCTTCCTCATAAAACTCAGTGTGTGGCATAGAAGGAGTTCATCTGTCTTGCTCCAGTATATGGGTCTGGATCAAGTGCCCCAGTTTAGATAGAACTAGATGGAAAAGGTTTCTTCTTCAATGATATTGCAGAATATAACATGCCATATCCTTATTCTTGACTGTCCTACATGCATTTCTCTATGGGGAAATTCTGAATTCTGGCATGAGGAGTGTCCAAATGGTGGTATCATTTTCTGTCCCTAAAAGCCCCCTGTGTTGTGGTTAAGACTCAGGGATTGCACCATCCTTGTTCCTTCTTCAAGTGCCCAGATCACAAACACAGAAGAGCAATAATGCAAGTAACTCCTCCACAGCCTGGAAACATGACCTTTGAATTAGCCACAGAGACAGACATGAATGGCAAGCAGACAACCACAGGGGCTAAGCACAGCTTCCTGACTGGCATTAAACTGAGCTCTCTGCTTGGTGCAGAGAACTAACTGCACTTGGATGATTTAACTGTTGCATGAAAACAGAAAAAAAGAGTATGTTACCCTAATATAAATCCCCACTGCCATGGCAAATGCATGAATGCGTAGGCAAGAACAGCAGCTGTGCATGTTTCTGAAGTGCATGGTCCAAAAGAAAGCCGTAAACAGACTGCTTTGAGCTTCTTAAGAGCCTGCAATATAAAAGCACATTCAGATATCATTATCATTGGCTTTATAGAGAGGAAATACATTTATGATCTGATATGGTTTATTAAAAGAATCTCCTCGGAGCTCCAGTGCAGGATGACAGCTTCATATGGCATAAGCCAGAGACAGACTCAAGCACAATTGGATTTGCACATAAAATGTCATGCATGGCAATGAAACTCACTCAATTCATGTTCCACAAAGTTCCTGCGTGTCACAGGAAGGAGTGGCAGGGAACTCTATTTGACTTCTCACGCAAAGCAAACTAAATGTGAGAGGTTGGACTAGCTGGGATCCATTTGAAAAGGGCGCACTTCAACACAGTCGACTTACCTACAGTTACTCAGGGTCATTTGTTCCATCCATAAAAGATTTTGCTATAGTCCCACAAGTTTCATGAGCAATCCCCACAAACAATCCCCAAATCCACAAACAAATCATGAAAAGTTGTAGAACTACATAAACGAGTGAGGAGCCAAGCATCTCTCATGTGATATCCAGAGCAGTTTAAGTTCCATTTGTCTTGACAACTTCATTCAAAAATTTCTCTAAACCAGAATATTTATTTGTAACAGCTGCTTTTAACACTTAGTCAAAACATGACGCTGCTAGGACCAGTCCCCAGTTATGATATTGAAAAAAATTCAATGAGGTTCCCTTCTTACTAGCGCAGTTTATCTCAGCAAAATTAGGACTGAGAAACACCAGAGCCTTCACAGCTTCAATTATATGAGGATCAACAGTAATTGCATCAAAGCATTGCTACCAATGACAGATTTGATTGCCACATGGAGAAAAAAAAACAGTCAAAAATTAAGTTCCCTTGGCAAAAAAAGTTGTTATGGAATAGAAAGAAAAGCAATCTCCCAGAACTGAGCATCCAAGCTATGTAAAACAACACACAGTTCATGTTTATACAAGCCTCCATGTCCTGGAAAAAGGGATGATAATAATCTAGGAAACCAGGAAATTTTTTAAGAATATCAAAATCCTGTTTTTTTAAATATCTGAGGCATTGGCAACTCCCTAGTTTTCATTTGGATTAAGACAAATCAATTCAGTTGTTCTGAACTAGCTATCCTTGACCCCAGTTTTGTATAAACTTCAAGCAGCCCCTTAAACTTAAATAGGCATGGGCCAATATATTATAGCTTTATTTCAGCCAGCTGATTTTGATCAAGCAAAACCTTGCCTTCATTAATTTATCAAACATCATGTTTCATAGCGTGAGGAGGAAGACTATTTTCTGTTCACAGGAGTGTTATGGGCTTTATTGTCATGACACATTGTCTCTGCACTGCAGCAGAACTCACCTTTGCAATAAATGGCAATGATTGAAAAAAAAAGGAAGAGAGTGAAAAAGAAACACAGATTTGGATATTATGGTTGGTTGGTTTTTTTGATTGGTGTCAACACAAGCAACATTCTCTTTCAAGGACTGAGGATTCCTTCCGTTACTTGTTTTAGTTTGTCAATGCAATCTAAGCATAAATTCTTTTTGACAGACCATGATGGACCACATATCCTCCAGATGTTCTGCTCACAAAACTCAGGAAATTTCTTTAAAGCAAGGGAGAAAATAGGCATAAAATCGGTTTTCTTCAGGTATTTTTTGGATGTCTGGCCTCCTCTACAATCCAAAAGACACTTAACACATGACTATACAATAGAAACTGTGCTTTCTGATTTGCAGATCCTCAAAGACTGAACTGTTCAATATTTTTAACAGTTGCAAATAGTCCTTTTTTTTTTTTTTGAAAGCTGTTGTATACTTTGCCTCAAACTAATGGCTGGTGCCATACCTTTGGATCCAAGCCAAGTCCTGCTCGGGTCAAGATAATGGAAAGAGCAATATTCCTCAGTGCTGCAGACCAGCGTAGGTTAATCTGGACGATGTCACTAATGACTGGGGTATTCCGGATTAGGAAACCAGCAAGTAGCATCCCTTAAATGAAAGCAAATAAGCTTCTGTCACACGATTTGCTTTTATTGCACTAAAAGCTTGCATAGAATTCTTAAAAATAGACAACATAATAATGAAAGATAAAGAAAACGATTAATGTTATGAATTATTAGCCGTGTTTTAACAATGGGAACTGAGGCACAGAAAGAGAGAAGCATGTTTAAAGCTATGAAACAGCCTAAGAACACACCAGGTCACCAATGAATAAATCTGCAGATTGCTGACATGTGGCTTTTGTGTGAGTCAATGGAACTCAACTTTGTTCACCCGGTGCAGGTCGTATTTACCAAAAGCAAGGACACCTCTGCATCCTTAAAGATATATTTCTTGTTAGCTTGTCTTAACATGAAAAGAGGCAGATTGTCTAATATCGCGTATTTATCTCAGAAGTTGGAAATTGTTAAAAATTCTCAGGTGTAAGAAATGCAGGTATCACAGGAAACCTGCTGAGTTCATTGGGAAATACAATCTAAATCTAAGCTAATCACGGACTAACTTAGACATTAAAATTGCTCTGGCAATATTACTTTTATGCAAAGAGGGAAGAAAAAGGGGGGAAACTCAAGAACTTGCTCTTATCTTTGATTTGAGCTACTTGCAAGATCCAACCTTTTGCAAATATTAGCAAAACTGTCTAATCAGAGGCTTCCTGCAGAGCTATCAGTACTGTAGTTCTGGAACGATATAGAAAAGTACAGGAAAAGGTGACTTTAAATATAAATTTGCACAGATTTATTGTAGGTCCTGATAATTCAAAGATATCTTTTTGTGGCATAATTTATATTAGTCATGTTAAGAAACTGGACACCAAAGAAGACAAAACGTAAACAAACTTTGTGCTTAGCTCGGTCCCAACTTAGTGTCAGCCTTGGCTGTTCATTTGATTTGTCCTGGAACATGCTACACTTTCAGACAATGTGTTTCCCATGCCCTTCCAGAAAAAAAACAGTGGCACAATTAATCTATGATATCTTAAGACAATTATATCAGGCTCGGATAATGATCACATGCTCTTTGCAATATTTTCTTGAAGTCCAAGTCATTAGAGCCACTCTGATCTAGAGATCTACTTGAAGCAAAAAAACTCCACCTCAAAAGATGTCTTCACTGTTCTGCTAGATGCTGCCTGCTGCAGAAACCTCTCTGCAATTTATAACTAAAACATATGATGTTTCTGTTTCAAGTAGCAATTCCACTCCTTTTTTCCCAGGCACAGGCTTACCATAAGGCGCATGAAGTGCTGAGCCAGCCACATCACACTCAGCTGCACCAAGCACAAGTGGTTTTCCTCAAATACTCGTGATCTGAACAATGAACTCTGTCCTAAGCAACTCTACAGACCCTGCTGGCATAATTATGTTTCTATGGTTCAGTATTGCCTGTCTGACAAGCATTTTCATGCTCAGCTCATAACTTCTAGATATGGATGTGTCCTGGTTTAACCCCAGTTGGCAACTAAACACCACACAGCCACTTCCTCACATCCTTCCCCAGTGGGATGGAAGAGAAAATTGGAAGGATAAAAGTGAGAAGATTCATGGGTTGAGGTAAGAAACTCTTCTTACAACTTCTTCAAACTCTTCCAATTTTTAATGATTGAAATAAAATTAAATAAAAATAATAGACATTTTTAAAAATGTAATGCAAAGAAAAATAATGTAAGAGAGAGAAATAAAAATCAAGAAAAATAAGCGATGCAAATGAAAACCAACAGCTCAGCACCCTCCAACCGATGCCCAGCCTGTCCGCGAGCAGCGGTTGCCGCCCCCTGGCCAGCTCTCCCTATTTTATATATGCTAAGCATGGTGTCATATGATATGGAATATCCCTTTGGCCAGTTTGGGTCAGCTGTCTCGGCTGTGCCCCCTCCCAGCTTCTCATGCACTTCCCTTCTTGCTGGCAGGGCATGAAAAGCCTAGAAGTCCTTGACTTAGTGTAAGCATTAGTTAGCAACAACTACAACATCAGTGTTTTATCAACATTGTTCTTATATTAAATCTAAATCACATCACTATGCCAGCTACTAAGAAGAATTTTAACCCTACCCCAGCCAAAATAAGGACAATATGTAATTAAGAAAACCAGAATCTAAACAGTCAGGAAAGTTTTTTAAGGGGGATGTTTACTTAGAAAGGGCAGACTCCCTCTGTGTTACACTCTGTGTTCATATTATTGCATTATTCATTAATTAATTATTCTAATGTAACAGAATATTCAGATTAAGACTCCTGTTTAGTCACATTAAAATAAAATTTTAAGTAACTGTGACTGAGGCGACTGAAGGACAATAACCTTTGAATCTGTAGTCAGACAGTTTTCTGGCCCTCAGGTAACTGAGAGTCTCAGTAACGCACAAGCTATTTCATTTGAGTTGGTTTGGGAAATTTTGCACCTTATCAGAGAGGATGAAATAAAAGTCACTTGGAAAAGCTACTGATTTTGAGTGTGACACGCTTTTATTTTTTTCGTAATCAAAACATATCTAACATGCAGATATTACTTGGCAGTTTAAACAACAC
This sequence comes from Tapera naevia, assembly GCA_033556795.1. NCBI lineage: Eukaryota > Metazoa > Chordata > Aves > Cuculiformes > Neomorphidae > Tapera > Tapera naevia. The sequence continues at coordinate 6,208,688 of JAUMJJ010000175.1, read as the reverse complement.
AAATATGCAGTAAGGAAAGAAGGAAGAATAACTTACCCAGAAGAGCAGGAAGAGGAGGTAGTGTTCGTATTCTAATAAATCCAAAAATTTTACCTCCAATGACAGCAGAAAAATAAAGAAACAGAATTCCAAAGAGGTTTCCACCTGGGAGACACTCACTCCCAGTGATGGACCAAACCACAGCCCAAACCAGGACCACAACCGCAACTGGAAGAAAACAAGAAATATTCATATTTAATTATCTCTCAGGGGTAACTTTGTTTGCTATTAGGTCACATTTGATCTTCTACTAAGGAAAAAAGAACCATGACTTTCAGAAATAAAATTACCATAAAAATTAGTTTAATCATAGCAATGTTTAATCTTTGATGCTCCCTAAACTGATGATCTGATTTTATAGATACTAAGATACTTCAAAAATGGTAACAGAAACATCATTAGGGACCAAAAAGTACTGAGTGAGCCTTGAGCCACTGTGGAACGTACTTAACAGGCCCCAAACTTAGAGCAAAGACTCTTGCTACCTTATCTTGCATTTGCTTATCTTCCTTCAGTTAATTCAGAATTGCAGTAAGAACCTGCTGCTCTACAGCCTGGTATGTCTATGAGATAATGACTTCAGTTCCAGTCTAAATTTTACAAGAATTTAAGTATCATTTTTGGCTTGATGCACATCTTGTGCAATAGATTGCTATCCCTGGGAAAAAAATGTGAAGAAGGTGATGACTCTGGACAGCCTGAAGTAGGACAGATACTTTCCTTGATAAAGCAATCAAAGAGGGTTAGTACACAGAAAAAAAAATCCCTCAAAATACTATGAGAACATTAAATGAAAATATTATAAAATATATGAAACTGTTGTAAGATACGTAAACGTATCATGCTCTTTTCAGGTTCACAAATCTGTCCCTACAGTTATCCAACAAGAACAGGCATGCATAGATATAAAAGCAGAAAACAGAAGGAGAGATAAGAATGTGTTGAATAAATCCCCTCTCCCATAATCATAAGAAAATAAATTGCATTTTCAGATTGCTTTTTTCTTAATCTTACTTGAGGATAACAGGTGGCAAAGGGAAGATCAGCAGATTTCCAAACATAAAAGCCTAAGAATCCCAAGTGACAGAGAACTGAGGCTGTGAAAGCAGTCAAATCCACAGGAAGTGTCTTTTGCTGGGAAAAGCGAGGCATTCTCTCGTATGAGCCCTCAGTGCAGGGCAGATCTTGAACAGAATGGGTCAGTTTGTTTTGCAGTTAGGATTCTTGGCTTTGCACGCCTGGGATATTAAGAAATAAAGAAAGCACCACTACAAAGTCTCATATTTGTTGCCTTAATTCAACAAAAAAAAATCTAGTGTGCCAAAAATGCCACTATGTTTACAATAATCTTAACGCTCTCACACCAAAATGGACTATGAAGACCAGAATTAGGAGGTCTTTCTTTAGGTGAAAACAGTTTCCATAGCAAAAACATACCCACCATCTTAAACAGAAGAGAGGATGAAGGAACAAAAAGTACACATTCAATTCTTTGTTTTGCCTCATTTTTTCTTCTTCTGCTAAAACACTGAAACAAAAGTGTGATGTGTAAAACATAGCTGCTTCCTTTCATTATTTTCAAGGATAGTGGACAGATATAGTCATATCCAAAGAAATGAGTATTTCACTTGCCATTGCTCAGTTTAGTTAAACTTTGCCTTTCTTACATACCATCTGTCACTGTTCGGGCCAGTAAACCCTGAGGAGGACAAGTAAATATGTGCCTCCATGTTCTTGGAGGTATTGAAGACCCTGCTGTCGGTTCTGGAGGCTGCTGGACACAGTGATTCAAGAGAGCAGTTTCTTCTGTTTGTACATTCCCATCACTACCTTTGGCATCTGCTGTTGGTCTCTCCTGAATGAAAACAATGAGATCTTTCAGAAGTAGCACTGTATACATCTGAAGTAGAGTACAAGACCTGAAATCAGCTGTGAGGCACTGGATCCACACTATCGACACATAACTATGTAAACCATGCAGTCGCTGTGGGAATGGTCCAGCTTTGTAGTACATCTGGGATTTCTGGTTGTGTGTTTGGTTTTGCACGGCACAGGAGGCTGCATATGGGAGATTGTGGGACAACTGCCTTTTTATCTGCTGCTGACAGGACTCCTGCCAGATACAAATAGCAACAGTATCAGCATATTTGATAAAGAAACAATATTAACAGTCCAGATTCATCCTGTCTTGTATATAAGCTAAATATTTATCAATATTTTCTACAGTTTGATAGGGTTCTGTTTCCAGACTGGATTCCACAATACAGTTAAAGATTAGCAGCATTCCAGCAAGACAGTGTCTTTAATATAACTCCTAAATAACTTCTGTTGTAAAGCCTTAAACAAAAATAACAAAACCTACTTATGATTAGAGAAAGATGAACGAAACAAAACAGCTGGCCAGTGCAAGCATTACTCACATGATCCATTGCTGGAAGGCTCAAGCTTGTAACTCAAGGTAGGCAGGAATACTGCCCTGGGAGTTATTTCTTTGAAGAACGGTCCCTTGAAGCTGTTCTCTTATACTGAATCATCTACTTATCCATATTCATACCCAAAGCCCTTTTTTGACCATTTTTGGATATATGTTTCACTTAATTTTAGGGTCTTTATTTTTGACAAGTTAATCATCTACCTTCCCTTATGATTATTCACCTTCATGTCAGCTCATTGTCATAAAATGGACACGGAATTCTTGCCTGTACTGTGGTTTGGCCTTCCTCCAGTAATAGTTCCATATTTCCCATTATTTTTCTGCCTTGTCCCTCTCTCCCTCTAGATACATATTACTCAGAGTCACAGCTGGAACACAAATCTTGTGAGCTTTCAGCATGGAGTCACGTGGTTATCTACCTTGTGATTCTGTAATCACCAGCTATCCATGTGTATAAAGACACGCCATGTGGTACTTATCTTTACAGTCAATATTATATGTTTACCCTAAAGTGCTTTTTACATTAAGAATTTTACTTGCACTTACTGCAAGTCTTTTTTAAAGCCATGGAAGTCAACACTAGAAACACACACGTGTAAGTTTAAAATAGTGGCTTTTAAAATTTTTGTTCAATAAAAAAAGGAAGAGATACATGAACAACTTTGAGAAAGCAGATGGATAGGCACAATTTGAAAGCAAAGGAGAAATCTCAAGTCCATTTAGTTCTCTTCCATAGCTAACTTTAATACTTACACTGATGTATTTTCCACTTCAAGCTCAAATTGCATCCATTGTTGGAATTCCAGCAATCCAACATACCACAGACTTTTAAAAACTGAACATTTGTTTATTGTAAGAAATTCCCGCTGTCGAGATTTCTCTTTGTATTCCCTTCAGATGTAGGGATTTTAACAGGTGTAGGAAGAAGAAGGCAAGGAAAAGGAGAGTTTCTCTGACTAAAACTGTACTTTGAGATCCTCATTAATTACCTCACTTTTCTCATGCATGGGAATCATACCATTTCTTTCACATACTGGTGACTCAGAATCTTGATTGTCATTTGCAATATCCTCCCTTACCATTGTTGCAAACCTAAAGAAAGCAATAAAAGTAGAAAAGTTAAGAGAGAAACAAATTCTATTATTTTCATGATGCAAGACTTCAGTCATGTTGTTTCCTTCCCCACAGATCTGGTGAAAAAATTCTCACAGCCCAGTTTTGGAAGTAAATGTTTTTTGCCTGCCTGTGCATGCTGTACAAAAGACAGAAACTAACAGAAAAACAGTATTAGGCTTACAAAGTAAAGCACTGAAAATAAATCAAAATTTAAAACAAAATGTAAGTTTTAGAATCACAGCAATCTGTGCTAACCTGTTATTTCCTTCTGAGAAGTATGGCTGTAATATGTGTATATCACATGCATACATCTGTAGACAAGGCTTGCTAGAGTTCTCTCTCACAGCAAAGGTGTGTGTATATTCTCCACCAACTACATTTTAGTGCTAACAGCACTTTCTTGAGGTCTTTTACATTGCTCTGGCCATATAAAACACCACTCAAGCTGAGCCAAAACTCTTGAGCCAAGAAATTCATTCCTTGCTAAACTGCTGGAAGCAAGTCAAAGAGCTGATTCTCACAGTTACTAAGTCCTTAGTTTGTAATGCTGTGTTTGATATCTGGGAATGATTGATGTCATGAGAAATGACGGTGGCTATTGAAACATTTGGCTGGTTTTGTTTGATCTATTCTGATATGAAACTGGCTTGAGACATGGCCAAGGCATAGAGGGAGAATACAGAGCCACAGGCAAACACTTTCAGTGTGTTCAAAGGTAATAGCTTTGCTTTCTTTCCTTTTTAAATGCCAAAAGTGTTAATTTAGTCAAATTCCATTATTTTTCTGTATTTTTAATTACTACTTGTGGGACAAAATATTTTTAATGAAATAAGCGGTATTTCTGGGGTTTTTTTGGTAGAATTGTTCATCCTTTCATTGAGCCAGGGAAACAACAAATTTCAGTCTACCTTCTGGAATAGAAAGTATGAGCAACCTACCAGAGCTTCCCTCCTCCCCTTCACCCACCACTTCCCCAGGGTATTTTCTAATTCTGAAAGGGGTGTGTGAGGATAAGGGACAGAAAGATATTGCTCTTCATCCAGCTTTGCGTGGGCAAGAAACCCAAGTGCACCTCACAACAGTTTCAGCTTCCGAGTGCATTGCTCACGGGAGTGTATAGGAAAGAAATACTGACTAAGCTAAGGAATTGGAAGTTCCACTCAGAAGGAATGGTTTCAAGATGTAAACGAGGAGTCTCATAGCGGATGTGCTGTGCTTATCTGTTTTGTGACAGGTCTTCACCTTGTCATGTTCTTGATACTGCTGCTTTCAAGGACAGGTCAGTTGGATTTATGAGACCAAAATGAGTAATTGGTTTACTCACACTGAGGTGAGTTTTTTGGGGGTTAGTGGTATTCGTTGATTTGTTTGGGGTTTTGTGGTATGACTGTTTGGGGGGGGTTTGGTGGGTTTACTTTCTTTTTTAAACATCACCCCCGATACCAACAAAATCAGCAATTGAGAAATCACGGAGCAGAATTCATACCACAGGACTAAGGCCTGTACCATGGAAACCAGCCAGTAACAAGCTTACTTCAGTAAAATAATACCTTCCTTATTTTGAAACAAGAAAAATTTTTGTTAGATCCTCTCCTTTTACTTGTTTTTAATTGGTAGGGGGAGGAAAGAGAGGGAGAGTTGAGCTGCAGCTGTGACTGACGTGCAGCATGTGTGTGCCTGTGTTACGAGCTCCGTCGCCCCAGTGACTGTCAGCGTTCTGCCTTGTGAACACACAGTACAGAAAGGAACACAAATAAGAGACCACGACCATCGCCAGAGCAACTAACATGCAGAGTAAATAAATAAAAAGAAGAAGCGAGAACCCACAGCACGCATCATCATCCACAAACAGACCTAAGTCCTGATGCAACCTCCTTCCTCGCCTTCCCCAGCAGCTTCTCCCCTGCAAGCCCCAACGTTACTCCCAGCCGCAGGGCAGGGAGATGCAACAAGGCAGTGGGGCAGAAAACTCACCTGGGCAACGGCAGGGCTGGGAGAGAAGCCTCCCTGGCACGGCTGCTCCCTCAGCAAGGAGCAGATGAAGCGATGTCCCGCTGCCTGCGGGCAGCAACAGCCCGGCGCCGGCTCTGGCTCCTCCTCCCCGGCCGCGCCGCTGGTGCCACGGTCCCTCCTCCACAGGCACAGCTTCACCAGACCAGCAGCAAAATAACCCAGCCTGGAGCTTGGGAAGACCGGCAGGACGAGGGGCTGCGGGGTGTGTGCGTGGGTGCTGCGAGCTGAGCTGTCAGAGAAATGTCAGGGTGGTCTGAGCAATGGACCAGCCCCGAGCCCACCGCGCCCGGGAACGAGGACCGAGGAGGTGCTTCCTAATAGGTTCTCTTGTCCCGCTGCCTCCCCCGGGGCTGTGGGGGGAGTGGGGGAAGCTACACACGATCCTCTTACTCCGACGGCAGCGGTGCGGTTGGAGGTTGGGTGCGATAAAGGATAAGCATCTCTAAATGATTCTGCTCTGCGCGCATGCAGAAAAGATGCATTGGGGCAAGGAGGAGTATTTTCAAAAATAATAAAAATGCATATTTGTGGTGTTCCCATGGATGCAATTTCTACTTCTTAAAGAAGAATCAAGTGTGTCCATTTCATCAGTAAGTGTACATGAGGAAATGAGACAGACCTTCACTCTCAACCTCATTTTCAAGCTACACTGGGCACATACGAAAGCAGAATTCAAATGCAGCATGCTGCTGCTTTGCTCCTAGTAGCACTACACAGAATTAAGCTGACTAAAAATCTGATGGGAAAAAAGCACTGTTTTTTGATCAGATTAAATTTTCCAGGACACCGAACCGGAGAAGTCCTTTTCTCCTTCCCCTACAAGAGAAAAGTTTGACCTAGAATCTGAAGAGTCCAGAAACCCTCTCTATATATCATCACTGGAGTGGAGGGAAAAGAAAGAGAATTACCCAGTTCCATGAAAACCAACCAGGGAATTAAGAGGTCACAAGAGCATTAAGAAGCATTCTCCTTTAATAATCCAGCTGGAAAATCTCTAGACATTAGAACACATTTCAAAGTTGTATTTAATACATCCATGAAGAGCATTGCTAATAAGGCAAAAGACAGCAAGCTTCACAATTTTTTTTTTTGTTTCTGTTTTTTGGCCCACCAGCTTCTTGTATTACCACTGAAAAATCCCTGTCTCTGTGCCTTCAGTGCAAAAAGCTCACCGTATTTCCTTTGTTTGCAGGAGTGCTTTGACAAAAAAAACCATATGAGTAGTGTCTACATATTACAATCACCAATGAGCTTAGAAATGCTAACTAATAAAGTTCAAGATGCAGTGTGAGTAATTAATTTTTTCTCAGACTCTTAATTAGATTTTCAGGATACACAATGCAAGTTTCCCATGTTACTGTAGTGGGGAGATTCTCTTTTCAAGGTAAGCCTTCTGCACCTACCACTAACGAAGGCCTTCAATTTAAACTCTGAAATCATTGAAATATTAATTCTGCCAGCTTGAACTTCTAACATTTCAGTTCACCTCAGTGAACATTGGTGGAACAGTTTTGGATAACTTTGGATTTCTGTCTCAACCTGATCCTGCTTGGCTGCCAGTGTCACTTTATTGAAACACTAAATTCTCAAATCCCCATAAACCAACTACACAAGATCAGAATGCTCCAACCATGATTAAAGGTAAGAAAACAAAACCCATAGCGAACTTGAGGAAGCCAAAACCCACAATACTTTCTCATTTTAAAATTGTAAGTAAATGTAACTCTTACAAATAAAAAGCCTGATTTTAACGAGACATTATCTTTGAAATAAAATGATTTATGTCAATGTTTCAGCTAATATTGAAAAGCTTAAACCATAATTTAAAAACATGGCAGTGGCTGCAGAAACACACACAAAATATTGTACATTTTCCCTTGTGCTTTCTGATTACTGATCAATTTATGCATAGTAGTGTTTATTCTTTAATTCCTTCCCCCACATATATATGCATTTAAAATATATGACTATATATGAAATTGCTTACAGCTTCATTCACAAACTACTTCTATGGAGCTGTGTGCAGGTTTTTTATGGTGACCGTATTTATGGGCAGTCAGGCCATGTCAATTTTAGCAGTAAGTTAGCAAAACAAATAGTTTTGGAATTCAGGTTATTCATTGCCTTGTATCTCTGGATCATGATCTATGTCTTTTCAGAGTACGAGATCTTACAATAACAGATTTTTGATTTATAAATCAAAACTACCATGTGTTATCACAATAAAAACATCAACACTAACTCTTGTAGAGACAGCCCTTTTCAATGTAACGTAGCCTTCTGTTTTAGCATGAACTGTATTCGTATTTGAGAATTAAGCAATAGAATACCAAAACCTGGCACCTGGCATACAGATTTGACAATTTTTGTCCAATATGATCCCATCTTTTTGAAGAAGAATATATCGGCTCTGTTTAGAGTGGTAAAATCCACTCCATTTTGTGTATCAGATATCAAGTGTATTCTAGAGGATCTACCTGTGTATTTAAGAAAAATTCTGTCACATATACTCCCATCCATGCCTACCAGAGTGATGCCCTGGCATAATACTTTCTGTACATGGAAGGAAAAAAAAAGATTTGGCAATGATACTTCCAAGACTGTTTTAGGAGCAATCCATACCATTAATGAAACAATTCTGGCCTCCGTTTCTCCCAGTAGGACCATTTTCTACTAGTTAATGTACTGCTTTCCTAACTGATTAATTGTAGAAGTGTATGTGATGTCTACGTTCTGTACATGCTATAAAATTGTCTTAACCATTAGAGCAAGCTCCTCTACATCATTTCTACTTCATGAAGACAGTGTCTGTAATCGTCATGTGCTTAAATTAAAGAACCTCCAAAACTCCAAAAAGTGGCCACTCCAACTGATTCCAGCAGTAATTTGTTGCCCTACCTTTCGCTTTATGATCTACTGCTTCTCCAGATTCTGACAGCCTAACTTGCCCAGGATGTAGAAAGTGGACACTGCAGTTGCACAAACCCTCTGTGCTCATACACTGACTTTTTACTATATGTGCAGGAAGTTTCATATGCCCATACACTCTGTAACTACAGCGTGTTTGACTGTTGTGCACTGACTGCCCCTTTGGATCTTTTAAGTGTTGTCAGGATTGGGACACATTATTTTCATTAATTCAGACTGGTTTTTGACAGCTATTACAGTTCTAAAAATTTTGCTAATGACAGTAGAGAGCAAAAAGAACTTAAAGTAATTTGCAAAGCAGAATGTGCTTTCACATATAATTTACAAACAGGGTGTTCTCTAATACAGGAACACTATTACCAGTAACAAAATTATTCAAAAGTTCAAATCTTCATATTTGCTATTATTTCTCCTTTGTTGTGTTTAAACTGCACTTAGCTCAGGATCCATTTGTCTGATTTAAAAGCAGTCACTCTGTTTTCTCGGAATAGGCTATCCAGACTAGTAGGAAATGTAATTGTGAAAATGTAATTGTGAATGTTTAACTTCCAAATACTTTGCAGGATGAGAATAAAGGTAGTATTTAATTCCTTTCACTAAGATTTTGTACCTTAGATAATACTCTTTACCCTCAGAATCTTAAGTGTTAAATTGCTATTTTTTAATGTGTTTTGATTTATCATAAAATAGAGCCACATGAAGTACATTTTACTCCAGTCTTTCACTATTTGGGGAAAAGTGAATCAGAAAGAACAATCTAGATAGAGAGTGTATAGCAGTAAAAATACACCAAATTTGTTCTGAGACACATCCCGTAAGCGATCAAAGTCTTTGCAAGCTATCTTAACCGAGAAACATGATTCTCACTTTTTGCCTTTCATAGCATGAATTTCCATTTGCAGGTAGAGTCAATCACAAGCTCCATCCTCCATCGATGATTAGTTCATTACCAGTCACGTAGGCAGACTGCAAGTACATTCAAAGTAATAATTTAAAGTCATTTTTCATGGCTATCAAATACAGGGAAATGTTTTTTCAAGTCAAAAAATTGCTTTCTTTTTATCCAAACACTTTTTTGTTGTTTACAAAAACATCTGAATAAATGGAATATTAGCAAAATTAGAAATGGAAGCCTTTCATCTAACTCAGGAGAGTGTAGCAGAACTATTATTAGAAGCATTAAGATAAGAATGCATCCTAAGTGCACAAATTTACATAAGCTAGACTTCAGATATCTCACCTGCAGGAATAATACCTCACACTATGATTTTATTATCTCTGTTAGCTGAGCAGAATCTGCTCAATAATTATAAGGGGCCCTAACTGAGAATTTATATGGTGCAGAAAAGTGAGGTAAGCAACTGAGCTGTTGACATCTTCTGTATGCCAGTATTGAAGCATACTGGAATATATTGAAACACTGGAATTCTTTCTACATATGGTTAAAAACTGTAATAGCCAGACTGGAAAAAAGTCAGTAGCTTTACAGAAACACTAAAACTAAGATGAAAGTGAAAAACAGATTACTGATAGATAACAATATGTAAGACTGGATTAATTCAATTAAAGTATTCTGTTATGCTCAGTAGGGCTGATGGACAAGGCCAGAGGAATCCAATCCAATTCTAGAGTCATAGTAAGTTTATGGCTTCTGAAATAACCTTGATGTGTGCTCATTAGAGCTGGTGATATTCACAGTGGTGATTAAGAGTTTGGTCTGTGACAGCCTCAGTGAGTCTATTGCTTTCCTTAGGCCGAAAGGGTAGATTAATTCAGAGCATTAGCCCTTTCACCTAAAACCGGCAGCAGTTCCACGCAAATATTTGCTCTTGAGTAGTGAAGCAGGTGATGACTGCTAATTCTACCTCCTTAAAACATGATTTAGCCATGGTGCAAACTTGGAAAAGCAGACAAAGCCACTTCACTTGTCATTCGCTGTGATCTGGGGTCAGTCACTTTGCTCAGATGGCATTAAACCACCAGGCTACAGAGCCAAACACCTAATGCCTTCATAATCACTGGCACCACTGAGTACTTTTGTATCATACGTTGAACTCAGTAAAAGATCGACAGTGTAATTTCTGTAATAATCCCATCTCAAAGACAATAAAAGTGCTCCTAAAACAAATACTCTCTATTGCAATGCAGCAAAATAGCATGTGATTCTGTGACAGGAAATTTATCATTCCATACTTACTTCATCAGAGGCCAAGTACACAAAGAGATGGGCCACTTCTTCAGCAGTAGCCATCCTACCAGTCTTCTGTCTGGCTAGGAAGTCTTTCAATGCCTGGGCATAGAAGAGCATTTGGTATATTAAAACAACCCGTCACTGAGTATTTTAATCCAATTAGTCTGGCATATATAAAGTAATACTGGAATGAGGCCCTAAGTCCTCACTCTCTTTAGTGTATTGAGTAAGGAATTTATGCTAGAAAAAGTAACTGGAAGATTAACTGTGATATGAATTTCAGGTTGAAAAAATAGCAGGAGACTGGATGTAAATTTCTGGTTGCAGAATAAAGCTTAACTAAGTTCTCCTTCCTTTGGTGGTAGATATTCCCAGGCCCTTCAAGTGATGGCTCAGAGTTATCTGGTCAATATGGTTAAGGATCCCAAATAATTTTGAAATGCATAGGCCACAATGCCTTCTATCATGGTTTTCCATTAGTTTGTGGCTGCCACATGCCAAAGTAGAAAATATCTTTTACTTTTGCACCAGATACTGTAACCAATGGTTATAAATACTTTCATAGACTACAGACCTTCTATATTCACTAAGCAACAGCATCCTTCTGAGGCATTTTAAGATTTCTGTCTTGAATACAAACTGAGCTAACTGGAGGAAACACTATTGTTATGTTATCATTGGTACTCTGAAATAGGGAACATTCCTGAACCTGGGCAGAAATGCTGTTTTTTTTGTTTTGCTTTAAAGGGAGTTAAATATAAGTACACACACGATCAAACTAAAAACCTACTTTCTCACCTGTTCCGGGTTAGGCCGGGCCTGGATTCTTTCCTGTAAAGATGGTGTGTCAACAGTTCCTAAGCAAAATTTTAAAATCGATATTAAAAATCAACTACATCAACAATCATGACAAAAAAATGCAGTTCATTGGTTCTGTTTGCATGTCTTAACATTTATGTGTAAATTCATAATATGAGTCAGGAAAAAGACTGCAAAACTATAGACCTAGCATAGAACTCTAAATTTCAATAAAAGGCAAGACTCTTGAGAGGGTAATAGCCAGACTGAAAAAAATCAGTAGCTTTACAGAAACCTTAAAACTAAGATGAAAGTGAAAAATAGATTACTGAGAGATAACAATATTTAAGACTGAATTAATACCATTAAAGTATACTTTTCAGATGGTCAAACAATGACAAGCCCGTCAGCCAGCCCTTGCCTGCTTCTACCTTCCAGACTGTGTCTTTGAAAATAAACATCAAAATACTGTGTATTGCATGTATTAAGTGCATACGCTGGGTTAACAGACTGAACATCCAGCTTTACTACAAAAGTAATAACTTTTCTATTTTAAATCTCAGAAGTGCTTCAAGCATGCCCTTTTTTTTTTTGATTGCTGGTAACTTTGCCACTTGCAAATCTGTTCTTTGTTCATAATGTCAAACTAAATCAGGCCTTCTAGCATCTAATCCTAATTAACAAAATGATGTAAGAATACTTACCAGGACATATGCAGTTGCATCTGATGCCTTGTTCAATGAAATCAGCAGCCACAGACTTTGTTAGACCAATAACTGCTGCCTTTGAAGTACTATACACGCATCTGTTCACAACTCCTAACAGAAGGCCAATGTGAAAGCAGTGTAGAAACATCAAAAAAAGAAGAAGGCAAATTTGTTCAATCTGCACCTGCTTCTGGATTCCAGAATTTTCTGTAGCACCTGTAATATCTCCATAAGTGTGAGCAGAGTAGAGTGCTGACTGTCAGAATATTACTCAGGCATACACCTGAGCAAAGCACACAACATTTCAATAGTGTAAGTTTGGGGAGTAGTCTAGAAAAGTTCACAAAGCCAAGTTTTAGGAACAGCAGAGATCCATCTGTTAGTCATCATCAGGCATTGCATAGCTGCAGTGCTTACGCAATTGCCATTTCTCATTTCTGCATTGTTCCTCTGAAGAAAGCATGTAGCAAGATATCACTGTAAGTAATTCCTTTTTAGTTAATACAAACTAATAAAAAGGATGCTACAAAACATTCAGGATGGATTCATAAGTTCAAAGGCAAGAATCCTAGTGCTTCTGCAATTTTGCATTTGTGTCCTTGGGCTTATGTATGAGTTGATGTGTTCACTTTTTTTTAACTGCATCCTTCCACAGGATTAGCAGTGTCCTCTACATTCAAAGTTGCACAATACTTATTTTTCATTCTCAACATTTTACAGATTTACATAAGGAAATTTCTAGCAAGCTACTGACCTTTAATACTGGATGCCACAGAAGACATGTTTATAATATTTCCAGATTTCTGTTTAAGCATCTGAAAAAGAATACTTAGATGCCTAAAGTTGTTAATAAATAACTTTTGAAAAATGAAGATCATTTAAGAAAAAAAGAAAAAAGTAAACCAAAAAGGACTGCAGAAGCACTGAAAAAAAGTAGTTGTCATCCAGACAAGGTCACAGCTTTCACTTCTGGCCTTTGCATTTACAGGAATACAAACACCTTATTCACTCCACACATTTTGGAATCCTGAACCTAGTTATTACGCCAGACACAACAAACGTCCTCAAGCTGCTAGGCTGTCTAATTGGATTGTTGCTCTGCTATAACTAGCATGTTGGTATCAGTGGCACTGAATTGCTTCAGATAGTTTCCAGATTTGCATAAAATTCATATGAACATACATATTTTATAAATATTTTGCAGCAACAGCATTGTGCAACTGTGTGCTGTAGTGTAATACAGTAGCACTGTATTACAACAGCTCTCTCGCTGCTCTGCATTTGAAGGATTTTAGTTACAAATTATATAGGGCAAACCCCCTGAATTAATCTTCTCTGCCATATCCTTTATATAAATTTTCTACCTGAAGCATCACACAGTGCAGAAAATGTGTTAAGAGTAGGATGGCTGTAACCTTAACGGCCTTCCCTACACAAAGCAGCACACTTGCCTTTCTATCTCAAACCCCATGCTGCATCAACTTAGACCTCTCACACTTTGAATACAATGCAGCAGAGACTAAAAATCATGGGCAACAAACAGTTACCTTAGGAAGGAATGTTTTGATCATTAGATATATGCTGCGAACATTGAGGTTCATAGTGAAGTTCCAGTCTTGCTCTTCACATTCCAGAATGGTTCCATGATGAACAAACCTAGAATAAGTGTACTAAGTGAATTCCTGTCTGTGATTTATATTTCAATCACTTTTTATGACTATTTTTTCCATTGCTGTGTTGGAATCACTAACCCTTCCAACCTTGAAAAGGAGGGACAAAAGCTCTTTTGAAAAAAAGCAAGCAACAGTACTTCTGATGAGTATCAGGGACACAATAGAGATCCAATACGCGGAAAGAAATGTTTGGTAACAGGGAAATCAAAAGAGACAGACCACTGGCAGACCCTCAGCTTCACTCACTGTTGTGCTAGGATTGCCAAAGCCATCTGTATAGGGCACCCACAGGGTCAGGAAATGGTAACAAATTCCAGAGCCATTCTTTCTTGGCCTGGGTAACACAGCTATGCCCAAACACTTTGGTGTTGACGAAAACACATGAAAATTTTTCTTAAAGATTCAAAATACACTAAAAAAAGAAATAAAATGCTTTAAAGCAAAAAGACTTACTGCTGAAGAACAGGGAAAACTAGAAAATGGAGAAGGATCAAAGAGAAGAGTGTTACCCTGCAATGTTACAGAGGACATCAATCTTTTCAATCTCCTTGGCCAGATTTTCTATCTGCTCCTTTTTGGTGACATCCAGAACACGTATTTCAATGCCTAGAAAAACACAGTATTCATTTCAGTGTATTTGGCTAAGGATCAGCAGAATATTTTTCCTAAGGTGAGAACTGCAGGTACGATTCAGGTTAGTGGCTTGCCAGAACAGTCCCTCCCAGTTGTTCACCACAAGACGGAGACTCGCTGGGCAAGAATTACACTTAAATTAAAGCAATAGTTAAATCAGGACAAATGCCAGCATGGCATGCTGTTTAAAATTTCAGAAGGGATTTAATAAAAGATCAACTGATTTGAGTGTCATGGAGCATCACACAGGCAGAGGAGCTACTGTTTATTTACCATAAAAACATTTCCAATAAAATTGAATTCCACTGTGCTCTTAAACTAAAGAATTACAGAGCCTGTAAAATCATAACAAGCTTTCGTGCCTGCTATTGTCTCATATTATCAGCAAGTTTGCAGATGATACCAAGCTGGGAGGAAGGGTTGATCTGTTAGAGGGTAGGATGGCCCTACAGAGGGACCTGGACAGATTGGAGAGATGGGCTGATTCTAATGGGGTGATGTTTAATAAGTCCAAATGTCGGGTACTTCATTTTGGACACAACAATCCCATGCAGAGCTACAGACTGGGGACAGAGTGGCTGGAGAGTAGTCAGGCAGAAAAGGACCTGGGAGTGCTGGTTGACAAGAAGCTCAACATGAGCCAGCAGTGTGCCCAGGTGGCCAACAAGGCCAATGCCATTCTGGCCTGCATCAGGAATAGTGTACTGAGCAGGACCAGAGACGTTATTGTCCCCCTGTACTCGGCACTGGTCAGGCCTCATCTTGAGTATTGTGTCCAGTTCTGGGCCCCCCAGTTTGGGAAAGATGTTAGGATACTGGAGTGTGTTCAGAGGAAGGCAATGAAGATGGTGAAGGGGCTGGAGCACAAGCCCTGTGAGGAGTGACTGAGGGAGTTGGGGCTGTTTAGTCTGGAGAAGAGGAGGCTCAGGGGAGACCTCATTGCTCTCTACAACTACCTAAAAGGCGGTTGTAGTCAGGTAGGGGTTGGTCTCTTCTCTCAGGTGACCAGTGGCAGAACCAGAGGGCATGGACTCAAGCTTCGTCAGGGAAAGTTTAGGCTTGATGTGAGGAAAAAGTTCTTCACTGAAAGGGTGATTGGTCATTGGAATGGGCTGCCCAGGGAGGTGGTGGAGTCGCCGACCCTGGAGGTGTTTAAGGGGAGACTGGATGAGGCACTGAGTGCCATGGCTTAGATGATGGGTTGGTGTTAGTTTTGGTGTTAGTGTAGGGTAACAGGTTGGACTTGATGATCTCAGAGGTCCTTTCCAACATTGTAACACTGTGATACTGTGATATACTCACTATCACATTACATGCCAAGCGTAACTGAGGATATGATGAATTAGCTTTATACCATATAATAAATTTATATAACCTGGAATAACGTCATAGCCATGATAACAGAAATGAAGAGGAATTGTAACAAATCAGTGACTTTTATCACATTGCTAGTTTGAAAATATAATGGCAAAACCATAAGCATCATTTGTCTATAATCAAGCAAAAGAGGACTGTTATGTGTTGCTCTTCACTATAAGCTCTACGCATTTCAGCCTCTGACAGCTGCCACTGTCACCAGTTAACAGCCCTGGCTCTGCCTGTGCCATACTTTGAAGAAAGCCACTGATAACAAAAGATACCCAAACCCCACAAAATACCAAAAAACCCACAAAACTCCTTCTGTTTTCTGTAGAGAAGTTATCTCTGAAAGACTGAGAAACACAATTACTGCCAAATAAAAACAAGTGTAACTTTTCCAAACACTTTTCAATAGAATCAGTCCCTCTGACAGAAGTGCTTTAGGGCCAACTACAGCTGTGCCTTCCCCTAGCCAGAAGTGAAAAGAGCAGTAAAATAACCACTCTTCCAGATGAGCTGTAATATACGATATGAAATATTCAACATATTATTTTATCTCATGTTACTTTAGTAGCTTCCAGATCTAACACAACTAGCTTCTCTCACCCACGTCAAGGCTTGAATCATGAAGGTACACTTTGTGATACATTTTGCCTGCACCCTCACTCCATACTGTGTGTAAAGATGGAGCTGTGCCCCCTTCTCAAATACATTAACTTTTCATCCAAAGGAAACCTGGATGAGCGGAAAAGAAGGAGTCAGGTTGTACTCCAGTAGTGCCCTTAGTGGGTACAATTAGGCTCCCAGGTTACAAAGACTTGCTGCTGATCACCTTTTTGCCATAGCCTGGTCACGGCACATCCTGCATCTAAGAGGAAGTGACATCTGGTGCAGAACACAGCTGTGCCTCTAGACAGCTTTTTACAATTTAGTCTTGTGCAACTAGTGACACACAGTGTAAGAAATGTCTACAACCACCTATTGAGAGACTGTAGGGAAGATGGAGCCAGACTTCTCAGAGGCCCGTAGTGAAAAGATGAAAAGCAACACCAAGAAGCTGGACATGGGAAAGTCTCACTGAATATAAGGTGTGTTTGGGGTTTGTAGTTTTTGGTGGGAGGTTTATGTTGCTTATTTGTAGGGGGGTTTAGTTTGTTTGGTTTTGTTTGTTGGTTTGTATTTTTCCCACCGATATCATTATTTTAAAACCACAATGACAGTCACATTGGAACAGGGGCCTACAGAGGATGTTGGGAGAATTCCATCCTTGGAGATGCTCAGAACTTGGCTAAACACAGCTTGAGCAATGTGCTCTGGCCAGAGCCACTTTGAGCAGTAGGCAGGACTAAACAGCCTCTCGTTCAACATCTATGATCCAATGTAATACTGTAAAGCTGTCTGTAAAGCATCTGAGTGATGTATAAATTATGGGAGAATTGGACTTGAAATGGATAAAAACTTGTTTATTTTAAAGTCAAACTGACAGATCCATGAATAGGCTTTATATGCCTTAGTTAAACAAGACAAACACTTTTGAAGATACGTGTGAGATGTAATTAGACTACAGGCCAGTGATTAATGCCAGCACTGGAATTATGCCTCCTGGATAAAATTCAAAGACCACAATATGGCATCTGTGATGAATTACAGCTCAACTAATCATATGTCAAAAGGATGGTAACAGCTCTGAGTATGATATGTGAGCTCGTTCCTTGTGAACACACTAGCAGAGAAAAAAACACACCCAGTTCAAAACATATTAGTTTTGTAAACACACTAAGAATGAAGCTAGGAAAGTCCTAAAGTTCCTAAAAAATTATAAAGGGATTGCTTGCGGTGAACTCCAGCCAGTAAAGATGGAAGTTCACTTTAAAAGCTGTGCCAAAAAAAAATGGGTTTGCATATTTGACTGCCACCCTGTAATAGGAATTCAGTAAATCTACTTCCTTCCAACAAATAAAGTCGGAAGCATTTTCAGAAGTGAAATATATTCAAGTCTTATTTTTCTCTTTCAAGACTGAAAAAAGATTTTTTTAACATAATGTCCTGCTCTTGTGTCATTTACAACAGAGCAAAACCTGCTCCTTGAATCCTGTGATATTGGTAAGAAAGCAATCTTCAGGCCTGAGCATTTGTACAACCAGAATAGGCATATCTAGTGTTGGTGGAATTAGTTTCTGAAGACACAGCAATTCTCCTAGACAGCTGTCCTTCTTACACATTCCTTAGCAAGACACCAATGCAAGACAATAAAACTGCTGTGTGCACAGCTGGATGTTAGTTTTGTGATCAAACATTCCATACCTTTTAGAGTGATATGTTTGACAATTAGCCTAGTGATCTCAAAAGGTAATTGAAATGAGTGCCGTTCTGGGAAGTAGAAAACTATTGCTTCTGTGACACAAGAAAGTCAAAATTATTCCACATTGCCTGGAATAATAATCTGTTTGATATGCTGATATTGCAGTATTTTACATGCTAAATCTCTGCCATTCCATATAGAACAAAGCAATGCCAACCTCTAAAGAATTAGCTTGGATAGTTTCCATTTTTTTCTGGCCTTTTGAAGCTTGCCCTATCATCAAATTATCTTGCAGCCATTCTCCAACAAAACTTGCAGGAGCTGAACTAATGCCCCCTGTAGGTCATTCACCTGGGTATCTCTCCAGTTCTTGCAGCTTAGACTCATTGATGTCTGTAGCAATGACTTTGGCTCCTTCTTTAGCAAAAGCCTAAAGAATACAAGTAAGAGAAGCAGTTTATGTTTAGATGCTCCAGATCTTACCAGAAATAAAATATGTTTTCTTCTCATTTCCTTTTTAGCTTGAATTAAAAGTTGGCTGAAGGAACCTGATTTCTCACTTTTTATTCTGGGCATGTCAGGACATCATTTATCACACAACCTTGGGTTAACTAAGTAACCATGCATGATGCAAGAAAGATTTAAGATATTTTCTTTAAAGTAAGGAACCCACAAATAAAGTATGAGAACAGTAAACACACTAAGATGGATGGTATTATTATTGCACTTATTAGTTGCATGTGCACTACCAAGCAAGTTACAAACATGTAGACCTAGAATTGTCTGTGTTGTTGGATTTAAATGAAGTTACGGCATTTGACATGTAAAGACCCGAATCAGAAAAAAAGGAATGATGTTGTATAACCTTTCAGAAAAACTTTTGCATCCAAATCATTGGCATAGAGCAATACTAAAAGAAGCAAGAGATTTTTTTCCTACTTAACCAGAGATACTCCTTCATTCTTGAGGCTTCTCTCAAAACCTACTTTCTCTGCATTGTAGTAAATCAGCAACTATGATAATAAAGTGTCATATCTGTGTCAAAAGTATTCTGACAGCTCAGACTGTAGGCCCTAATCTGTGCCAGGGGAGGCTGAGACCGGATATTAGGAAAATGTTCTTCACCCAGCGGGTGGTGGAGCACTGGCACAGCTCCCCAGGGAAGCAGTCATGGCACCAAGTCTGCCAGCATTCCGGAAGCGTTTGGACAGTGCCCTCAGTCACATGGTGTGAATGTTGGGAGTGTCCTGAGTAGGGACAGGAGTTGGACTCGATGACCCTTTTCAGTCCCTTCCAACTCAGGTGATTCTATGATTCTATTATCTTCAAAACAAGTGTTTCAAGTGCAGTTTAAGAGGACAGTGGGATTAAACATGCCAGCCTTCTGTGGCTTGTTGGGTATTTGCGAAGCTAAGTCATCAGGAAAATTACCTATTTATTTGACTGAATGTTTTAATGTAAGTGCCAAGATCATCAGTTTTCTGTATTCTCAACTGCACACATGAGAAACTAACTAGTCTGGCAAAAATCTTACTTACAGGAGCTTTTCCTGGATTGCTGCTTACATTACAGAGATATGGAGATAACTCTACTAGTTTCTCTATCTGCTATGGAAGAAAGAATTAGCAGGGGAAAAGTAAAGTTAACCAGAAAGTTGCTACACGTGTTGAATTCTGTTTAACAGTGATTAAATAAAACTTGTAAAGGATTCCTCACAGTTTCTCATCGTGAAAACCATTGTTGTAGCTGTGCTGTTAGTGTCACATAGATTTGGCTATGTCAACTATTAATGCAGATAAAACATGGCTCTGCTGTAGGGGATCTTTGCAGTACCCAGCCTTATAAGGAGGATAGAGGGAATATTTCCTGTTACCTTCTTCCAGAACAAAGCATCAGAGATCCTGGAGTAAAAGTACAGGCACTACAACCATATATTGTTAAAAATCTTGCACTTATCTTTGCCTAACATCACCTTTCAGAGCTGAAGACTTTCAGAAATCCAAACAGCACAAAGTCTGCATGATACAGTATAGCGACTATCTTGTTCCCTGAATTTTTCAGTGGGTAGTTCTGGCTTCATCTACGGTTTATTAATTCAAAAACTTGTTTGCTGCAGGTGTCATTCAACAAGCTAGCATTAGAGTCCTAGCTTAGGTACAGGAGATCAAGCATTTTCCAACTCACTATAGCAGCCGCTCGTCCAATCCCCTGTGCTGCTGCAGACAACAGGATGATCTTCCCATCAAGCCGACCCATGCTGCTGGCCTGTGCAGACAGAAGGTGTCACAGAATAAAATAAAAAGACAAGACAACAACACTGCCTGCGAATCTGATGCACGTGCATTTCAAAAAACAGACACGATTCAGAGTACCTCTGCCATCAAATCATATCAGAGATTGTCCTGTTTGGCTGCAGAGTGACTCTGGGCCATCCAGAGTTTTGAGGGAATGGGGCTGCCTCAACCTTTTTTTTTCCTCTAAGTAAGGATCTCAAAAAGATCATTTGAGCTTGAAAGCCAAGCTTTACTCTAACAGAAACTGGACTTCATTCTTCTTTAAAATGGGGAAAAAAAAAGTCAAGATGAAACAGAATAGAAGTACAAAAGTTTGTAATCTAGTGTTTCTAAGAACACTGTCCATTGCGTTCTTAGAAAGCGGATCTGTCTTCTATTCCTCTCAAAGTATGAACTCATCAACCTCCTAGACTGCAATAAATTACACACAATAGCCCGGCTTTGGTGTCTGCTCTGAATTCTCTTAGGAATCTCCTTGGCATAGCAGATCACCAGCTCTGACAATGCAGGAGTGCGGTGGGGAATGAAGCTTTGCCCTGTCTCACGTCTCTTCTGTTGCTTGCTCTCAAGGCACTATTGGGGCAAGCTGCAGAGAACCTCTAGGAGATTCCTCTTTGTAGCAGCCAAAAGGCAAAACGTAACCCTCCTCTTTCTAATGCTGAGTTATGTTTAATGAAAAACAGCATGTAATGTCACAGGCAAACAAGAAAAAGCAAAAGCCATCCGCTCGCTACTTTGAATTCAAAAGCACTATTCTTGGTCATTTAAGAAGTAAACTACTTAATAGCATGTTTCAGACAACTACCCAAGAAGTGTTGCAGCCAGAGTGTGATATCTGGTGTTTGTTAACTGAGTTCCCAATAAGCAAAAATTTCCGCATTTTATAACCTACAAAGCTAAGTTTGTTTACGTAGCTATGAGTGTAGAAAGGTGTTTCATGAACCTGAATTCTTTAAATATAAACAAGAATCCAAAACACAGAGTACTTGACTGAGAAGTTAAAATAAAGATGCCATGATTTCCCATATGTTAGTAATCAATACTATCATCTAGAGATGCTCAAATCCGTGCTGTGACTCAGATTACTGAGTCAAATTTAGTGTCCCAGTTATTAATTTCTCTGATTTTGAACAGAAATTGTTTTCACAGCAGCTTTTCCCAACAAAAGTTGAAACAAAAATAAATTTTGCTGAAGGTTAGAGATTCAAATCAGACTTCTTATGAATCAGCTTAACAGAAAAGTTCTTTCCATTCATATATGAAGAACATTATCCCTCTCGTTTTAATGTCAGACTGAGCTACAGATCGTGTTCCAAGACACCAAAAGACTTCACTGTAGGTGTCCCCCCGCCCCGAGCTGGGACACACATGCACACACAAAGAAAGAAAGAAAGAAAGCACAAAACAAAAGAACACTCTCCTAAGCAAACAGTAACTGAGATGCACCTTCTAACTAGGGGAAAGCACAATACCTTAAAATCGCTTTTTGGGTTGGGTGGTAAAAAGACATCTCTTTGGCTGCACTCTTGCCGGGAGGCCATATAATGTACCAAGTTTTCCAAACCGCAACTTTCAAACACAAAATTCTAGGAAAAAAAATCTACTTATTGTAGCAAGTCCCAAGTATCTAAAAAATTAGCTGAAAGTATTCAGTCAAGGCACAGGAAGTTCTTTCCTATTCTTTGTTGCCGCCTACATCTTTTCAGTGGAAAAAAAAACCCTGATCCGTCCAAGTACTTCCCCAAATCACCTTAACACTTCGGAAGCAAAATGAACTATAAACCCATTTTTCAACTTAACAATCAATTTTTATGAATGTTTGCCACATCAATTCTATGAAGCATTTAAAAGTAAATAGTAATATATTCCCCCAACAAGAGAGCACAAACAGCTTGTTAAGTTTACTGACCTTTGAACAAAAGGAAGTTTTAGCCTTTTTTTTTTTTGCTGTGCTTGTCGGGATTTGTAGTCTACTGGTAAATTTCTTTCTGGGAACGTAATTTCCTGTTGAAACATTGAGATGCTGCCATCTAGTGAAACTCAGGATTTTGGAAGTGTCATTTCTCCGGGACAGGAAAGGGCAAAAAAAAGATCATCAATGTTAGCTGTCCGTTCTCCCTAAGGAATTCAAAAAAAACAACAGGGTTCTCACGAAAAAAAAAAAAAAAGCCACAAGCATGTTTTTCCCAAGCAGAATCATAGAATGGTTGGGGTTGCGAAGCACCTCTGGAGATCATCTAGTCCAACCCCACTGCTAAAGCAGGTTCACCAACAGCAGATTGTACAGAATTGTATCCAGACAGGTTTAAAATATCTCCAGAGAAGGAGATTCCATAGCCTCTCTGGGCAGCCTGTTCTTTATTCTCACAGTAAATAATTCTTTCCTTATACTGAGGGAGAACTTCCTGTGCTGCAGTTTGTGCCCATTGCCCCTTGTCCTGGGGACTGAAAAGAGCCTGGCCCCATCCACTTGACACCCATCCTTTACATATTTGTAAGCATTGATAAGATCCCATCTCAGTCTTCTCTTCTCCAGGCTAAACAGACTCAGATCTCTCAGCCCTTCCTCATACATGAGATATTCCAGCCCCCTGATCATCTTTGTGGCCCTGTGCTGGATAGTTCCTTGTCTTTCTTGAGCTGGGGAGCCCAGAACTGGACACAGTGCTCTGGATGGTGCCTCACTAGGGCAGAGTAGAGGGGGAGGATAACCTCCCTTGGCCCACTATCCACACTCTCCTTGATGCACCCCAGGACACCATTGCCTTCCTGGCCCTGAGAAAGCATTGCTGGCTCTCAGTTAATTTGCTGTCCACCAGGACTCCCAGGTCCTTCCCTGCAGAGCTGTTTTTCAGGAGGTCAGCCTCCCTAGGTGTAGTAATCTACAATTGCCTTTGTTGAACTTCAGTAAGTTCCTGTCTTTCCAGGTCCCAACTTTCCAGCCTTTCTAGGTCTTGCTGAACAGCAGCACAGCCTTCTGCTGGATCAGCCACTTCTCCCAGTTTTGTGTCAATCAGTAACATCTCTTTAGAAAGATGAGGTGTCAAATTCCAAACTAGGACAATACCTGCACGATAAATTTTGTTTCCTTCCTCCGCTGCAACTGGTGGTTTACCAACTATATTCTTTTTGTATCTAGTAGTTTAAAGTTAGAGTTAACATCAGATTAGAAAATTCTAGGACTAACAGTTAGAAGCTCATGCCAACTTACAGCTACTCATAGCACTCAAAGAATTTGTAATCCTGCCTGAACTACAGTTGGGCACATTTTTGTCAGAAAAGCCATTTCTGTGGGTTTATCCTTCTGTCCTCAACACCTTTTGCCTACTGAATACAGACAGACCTGTTGCAATAGATTCTTGATTTCCAGCTCAGTCACCAGAAATCTCCAAGTCTAGAAATGTTCCAAGCAAGAAATAATGAACAAAACCTCCTGAAAATCTTCTACAGAAAAGAAGATCTATATACACCTTGTTTCCTCTGCCTGGAAGGAAAAATCAGTTTAATTAATTTATTAGAACACTAAAATGTAGGGAATGGAAAAAGCTGGCAGCCAAAGACACAGTGGGAAATCACAAAAAGGAAAACAAACCATCAACCCCAAAATAGAAAAACCCATCACAGAAACACCAACTCTTAGGACTTATCAACGGTGGGAAATAAATTGCTCCCCTATACTTAGAAAATGTAGTGGTGGGAAAGGAGACAGGGCAGTGCTGAACTCAGCAATAGTATTTAGAATCTGTGTGGTTTTGGCTAACAATACCTTTAAAAGCTTCCCAAAATACATGCCAGGTCAGACATTTAGAGGTACTTGCAATTTCTTAGTAGTTACAGTAGTTGGCAGTTTTCAGCTCCTCAAGGTAAATAGGCAGTTGTTTTTTTCATAAAGACATCCAAACTACCTAGATCAGGTAAATAATCCTTGTGAAACTCTACCAGCTGCAGTAACTGCTGAATGCCCAGGAACATGTTGATTTAACCATTTCCTTATCAGTCTGGGTAACCCAAAACAGAGTACCTAAGAGACACTTAGCATCATTTAGAGTTTTATTCTTACAAAATAAGGATGATGCTTTTGATGCAGGTATCTTTGTGAGGTACGATTTTCTCATCTCATGATGATGATTTAATTCTTAACAGAGTTGATCTCGGGTTTTGAGTGCCAAACTCCTATCTAAGTTGGCAGTGGAAGGCAGGTGAGGAGGAAAGGGAGGAGGATCCTTCTTTAAGACTTCAAATGTATCCTGATGGAGATTCAGGTAGAAAGAATTAAACAAAACACCAGTGACAGACTGGTGCAAGTGAACTCCTGCACAAAGTAATTATTACGGAAAGCTATAGAGGACACAGAAAAGAAGCATAATAATAGTGAAAGTGGTGAGATTACTGTAAAATATAGTCTTTAGACACTGAATATTGTAATCAGCATCCTTAGGTCATAGCACAAGTGACAAGCAAAAATATTTTTAAACACTTGAACTTTATTCTTTATTTTCAAAACAAAACACCTTCTAACAAAACATACAAAAAAGGTAGATGTCACAGTGCAGGCAGAACAGGATAGTAAAATAGTTCACCTTGCAGCCCAGATCATTCAGTTCATTTTCCATTCAGTAAAGTAGCAGGAAAGTTTCTTTTAATAACAATGGACATGACCCAGCTCCAAATAGGAACCAGAAGTATATTTAAAGGTAAGACAAAATATAAAGTTACTCTTGGCATCAAAATGAGCTGAGCTGCAGAAACACTGTAAGGAGTTTAAGAGGAGCCCTTGACTGTGTGCCCTACAAATGGCAAATTAGTCACAATTTCTGGAAGAGGCTGATGGCTTTTGACCTGAAGCACTTCTCTTTCGTATAGGCAGATTCTGCCCACAGCCACTGCACAGGCAGCTTGCAGCAGAGCACCTTTACTGGGTGGCACAATCAAAGGCGTTCTCCTTCTTTGGAGTTCTGAACCAACGCTCAACATGTTCTTCTGGGGCCTCTGTTCCCACACGTTGCGGATCTACATAGAAGACAAACATTAGCAGTTAAACTTTTGCAATAAGGCAAGCAGCAGGAATAAAGCAATTTAATCTTGATTAGTGTTTTAAATGTCAACTATCAAAGTTTGCCTCTGAGGAGCTTTGTGTTCTGAGGAAGTCTGTAATATTACTAAACTGGCCATCACAAGAAACAGCGATGAGACACGTTCTTTATGGAAATCTGACATTAACACCTTAAAAACTGGTTAATCCTTCAACATGTCTGCTGGGGCCTTCTGCAGGTTTTTAGAAGCAAGTGTAACAATGAGAGCAGCAGCATTAATATGCTAGCATAGATCACTAGGAAACTTTTGCGGAAGTCAGCAGGCCCAGTACAAGAAATCCTGAGTAGGGCTGAGGAACAGAAGTTATCAAAAGAGATATCAATGCAACTAGAGCCAGGCAGGCTGGCAGATTGGAATAGTTTTGCCAGAGGTCTGTGCTTAACACATGTAAAGTTAAAAAGCAAACATTTCAGAGCATCAGCTATGTAGTAAAGATATTCTTCTAATTCACTTTTTAAAGTCAGTCATCAACACTTCCACTGGGGCAAAAGGGAAAAAAGGTTGTATAATCTTCAGGGGATGAAGGACTCCTTTAAGTATTTAGAGTCTGTAAAGCACATACAAAGCTTCACAGCTCCAGCTGGGCAGCTCTTCAGTCAGCTGACTAAACATTCAAAAAGATTGTGCTGTGATGCAAGTTTCCAGTCTGAATACGAAAAGCAGAGGGCATTTACCCTCAACTCAGACCACCCAATAGATCTTCTCTCCAGGTCTTTACGGGACAACACTACTGTGTTACGTACCCATTAGTTCAGTTAAGCTGGAATTATCAAAGAAATTTGTTGGATAAGGCAGTGGCAGAGATGTAGAGGTGTCCTGAGTCACGGTTTCCTGAGAAACAGGTTCCTTGGAGAGTGGAGGAATTTGCTCTTTAAGGGAAGACGACACTGTTGTTTTTGGAGACCTGGGCACTTTCTCTCGAGTGGTTTCACTTAAGGATTTTTCTCTCCATTTTAGTGCTCTTTCTTTCCATTTTCTAAGTTCCTCTTTCAGTTGAAGCTCATTGCTGAAAAGAAAAAAATACAATCCAGCATTTAATTGGGAAAACAAAAATCAAAACAGTTTCTTTAAATAAGGAAAAATTCCCCACAGACAGTTCCTGTACCTTCAGATGACAAATCACATACACAGATCCGGTCTTGCATTGACATGGATCTTCCTTTGCTTTCAGAGGCACTTTTTTTTATTTTTTAAGCTAAAATTCCTTCCCACACACAATTTAAGTATATCTTCTAGTATTTTAAGAGATTTTTAGGGAAGAATTTAAAATTCAAAAGTCAGAAATATATAAACAATAGATACAAGCTTTAAATAAGAGTTTATGATGTGAAAGAATCTAGAAAAATCTGTTACTACTAGTAATAATTACTCACTCCGATAGATTTCTTAGAAACACTGAAGACATGCACAGGTTAATAGCAACGAATGATTTGTTGTGTTGCTGATCAGCTCTGTACTTACCTTAGTAGAAGATCATTTTGTTTCTTCAGGTGAGAGTTCTCTTTCTGTAGCTTAGCTTGTTCAGATTTTAGAACTAGTATTTGTGTGCTCTGCACAATACCACTGCCACCACCACAAGTAATGGGTCTTTGGGATTGCCAAGGAGCTTCTGTTTCCAGCAGCACTAAAAAACAGTTTTACACATAGTTTTAAGCACTATCCTAATAACACACAGCCTGTTCCTTCCTATGGTCTTGTATGTAAAACCTCACTAAGTTACAAGTGCCATTACAACAGCTATTTTTTCTTTTTATAAACACACCTCCCAGTATTCACGCTGCCAGGGAGTTATTACAAACTTAAGAGATTCTTCACTAGGTCATTCAGAGTTAAAACAGTTAGTTTTGGGTATGCCAATTATCATTAGAACTAGCTGTTCATATGTAAAGTCAGTCAAGGTAAAAATGGACATGAGCTACTGCAGCTGCAGCCAATCCCACCACAACTGCAACACAGCTAGAGAAAAACACAGGAACTGCTGTGATTCTAATGCAGCTGAAAGTTTACTTTCCATCTCATTTTCCAAAGCACCCAATCCTCCTCACACTCTTCCAGGTAAAAGGCCTGCATCCCAATATGGACTTTAACCATATAACCTTAAAACTGAATGTTTAACGTGAAAAAGTCCCTTATATTTATTTTGATTTACCAGTAACATCTTGTTCTTGGCATGCTCTTCTAAGTTGTTCTTTGAGGTCTCTTACTTGCTGTTCTTTGTGTTCTACAAGAGCTTTGTAATTAGCAAGTCTGTAGGGGGCAGGAAGAGGGAAGGAAAAAACCAAATTGTCAATTTAATAATTACAATTGCAAGGCAGCTAAGATTGATTTCCAAATGAGCTGTCATGTACAAAAGCTACTCAAGTTCTATAGGCAAAACTACATCAACCTGGTTGTCAGTTAGATTTTAGGTAAAGTGCAGAAACCCAGAAGTTGGACTAGAATTATTCTCTGTTGTATCCCTTCTCTCCATGAATCTAGAGTTATTTCAGTTACTGATTCCCCCTAACTGCTCTGACAAAAGAAGGTTATTACATTTATGGCTGAACATGGTTTGGTTGAAAAAATTTGGTGGGTGTCTAAGGAAAGAGCTTTGTAATCAACCCAAGATGGATATGGTTTTTACTTTCTCTGGAATCTAGCTACAATAAAAACCTAGGACACAAAGCTGAATGCTCACTTCTTATTCTGCGGAAAAACTAAACAGAAAAGTAGAAACTGAAGACAAGTAGTTGAGAAAGGTAATGAGGTAAAATTTGAACTCACTTGATTTCAAAACATTTGGATTGTTTCATTCTCTCCATATCATATTTTACCAATTCTGTTTTGAGACGATCAATTTCTTCTTTGTACAACATAGCATCTTTAGCTAATTTTGCCTGAAAAGAAATGATTTAGTATGAAGAGAAGCTTGTTGATTAGCATTTACTTTAACAGTTGCTTACTTTATATCCTTACTATGACCTGCTTGATTTTGCAGGACAAGACTTGAAGCAGAAGTTACTTTAAGGTAAGAATGCCCCCATTACCAGCAAGCACTGTAGTATTAGTTGGTATCCTAACTCTGGTGTATTACGTGCAACCATATTTTAGCAAGCTTGGCTGACTTGTTTGCTGGTATAAGCCTGGGAATTTTGAACTACTATGCAAATATATTATGCAGAAAAAACAGCCCATGCTCCAGTTTCAAAATTTAGTTTTTGTTAGAATGTTTCACAAATGTATCACGTACAAGTGATAAATTCAGCTTATAACATCATAACATGGCTTCTAAATCTTGTCACCAAAATCTACATTAGTAGATTTTTAAACTGCTTGCTAAATAGTTGAGTAGAGTTTCACTCTATGAACATGATAGGGAATAATAAATTGACTTGAGAGCTATGAGTAATCTATAGCTGTTCTCAAGCCTGTGCGCTCTGTCTCAGATCAGAAAAGAATGAGAAAAGTAAAGTATTTCACACGTACCTGGAGACTCCGATTCTCTGTTAAGGCAGTTTTGAGGTGCTTCTCTGTCTCACCTAGTTTAACTTGCAGTTGAGTGAGCTCACTTGTTGATGATTTTTTTCTTATCTCTGCTTCTAACTTGCTTATCCTGTCATCTTTCTCTTTGACTTCTTTTTCTGCTTCATTTATTGCATTTTCCAAGTTCTGAATTTTTACTTCCATATCCTATTGAGATACAATCAATCAGTTACAGTTAAAAATCCAACACTGAAGACTTTATGGCAACCCTTGGTGTCTACCTCACTGCTTTGCATCACCTTTTTTTTTTAGACTTCAGTGTTCCGGAATACTTAAAAGTGCTTTGAACAAGAGGAATTATGACGTAAAAAAGTAGGACAGAGAGAAAAAAAAAAAAAAAAAAAGAGTCCTCAATTCCTAGGATTAGAGATAGAATTCTTCTCCAGCTTCTAGATTGACATAGTAAACACTATATACATAAAAGAAGCATCAAGAGCACTATTAAAATCAATACTTCAAAATCAAATGGGCACACTTCATACGGATTTCTACACTGACCTCCATTTATTTATAGAAAATGGGCAATTAAAATAATCACATTACAGACAAGAGCTCATACATCCGCTCTGGGAATAAAAAAGCTACAAAAATGAAGTGCACTCTGCACCAGTGTGTTAGATGGTACAGAATTACAGCTGCTATCAATGTTTATTTTCTTTTCAGTTTGAAGCACTCTCACTTCGAACCCGAGCATCAAAGTTTTCCTCAGAAACAAACATTGGTACCTTTGTATCTTGTTCTGCAGCCTTTAATTTGTTACGAAGCTTATAGTTTTCTTCTTCTAATGCATGACTGGCAGAAGCCCCAGGGGCCAGCTGTTCTTTAAGAGTGTTTAGTTCTTGAAACAACTCTTCGCTTGTTTCTTTTCTCTGCTTCAATTCAACATCAGCATTTTTACAATAACTGGCGGTCCTGGCATCCAGCTCTGAAGAAAGTTCAAGAAGTATCTGAAAATAAGTAACGTCACACAGATAAGTTTTAAATAATTCTTGATTCAGCTAGAAATAAAGTAAGTGAAGAAAGGAAATATCCTGGCCCCTATTAATTGCACATTCTTGTTTCAGCGTATCATTTGAAGATGTCTGCTACCAGAAATGGAACCAATAACACTCAGAAGCTTGGTTTCATTTCTAAAAGAGTGGGAGGCAGGAAACTGTACAAGAGAAGGATAATGCTCTGCAAATTTACCAGTATTTCTGCCTGAACTCAAACACTAACAAAGGAGGTATTATTGCAGAGACTTCTTGAATGTCAATAACAGAAACAAACACAACTATTCGCAGAAGTTTTTTTCTATAAAGTATTCATTGACTAAAGTAACTGAAACCATTTGAGAGAAAACATCCACATTGGACTACTCTAGGAACTCATATGCTTAACATGCCAGATAAAGAAAAACTTTACACTTACCAGGAAATCACAAAGTTATACTAGATTGGTTTGTTTGTTAAAAGCTTTGATCTACATGTATCTGTCAGGAAATTCTTCCAAAAAGCCTGCCAACATGTGAAAATCCTGAAGAAGTCAAGACTGGCTATTGACTCTAACAAAGAAACTTTTAAAAATAGGCTAAACTGAGTCTCAGCACTTGTGGAAGAAGGGTGATGAGCTCTTCACACTTTAGATCAATGCCAGTAGAAGGAATAAATAGAATCAACACTCCAAGAACTTTTCAGGATATACTTGTTAGGAAGGCTGTCCCTAGCTACTAATCCAAAGGTCGATATAACCTCCCATAACCTGTTTTCTCTGAGCAAGATTCAATATATTTAGTCAAAGAGATGAGATCTCATGAAACACTGTTCATAATGCACGTAACTCTGTAAAACACTTCATCTTTTTTGTCAAAGGGGCAAGAGGTAAGAAGAAGAAAGGCCGAACCACCTCTAGAATAACTTGACTTTCTGAAGTTTTTTATTTTTTTGATAAAGTTGGCTTGAAGAGAGCAGACAATCTTGAGGGCATAAAGCCTGGAGAAGTTCAGCAAGTAAAGATATAATAATGATTTTGAAACTGCAGTTTCTAGAATCCAGTCTAATAAAAATGCAACTCCTCCCCATCCCCCATCCATATAAAGCCTATTACAAAGCAAGTTTCCAAGTTTGGATCCATGAGGTAAGATGTCTTTAAAAACCTTCTGAGCATTCCTACATTTAGATTCAAGAAGGCTAAGTGTTGGGTCCTGCACTTTGGTCACAACAACTCCATGCAACACTAGAGGCTTGGGTAAGAGTGGCTGGAAAGCTGTCCAGTGGAAAAGGACCTGGGAGTGTTGGTTGACAGCCGGCTGAATATGAGCCAGCAGTGTGCCCAGGTGGCCAAGAAGGCCAATGTCATCTTGGCCTGTATCAGAAACAGTGTGGGCAGCAGGACCAGGGAGGTGACCA
The DNA here is from genome assembly GCA_033556795.1 of Tapera naevia. Lineage (NCBI taxonomy): Eukaryota > Metazoa > Chordata > Aves > Cuculiformes > Neomorphidae > Tapera > Tapera naevia. The sequence goes on along the minus strand of JAUMJJ010000175.1, from coordinate 6,177,198 downwards.
TCCCTCTGTACTTGGCACTGTTGAGGCTGCATCTCCAATATTGTGTTCAGTTTTGGGTCCCTCAGTACAAGGAGGACATCAAGTTGCTGGAGCGCATCCAGAGAAGGGCAAAGAAGTTGCTGAAGGGGCTGGAGAACAAGTCCTATGGGGAGTGACTGAGGGAACTGGGGTTGTTTAGTCTAGAGAAAAGAAGGCTGAGTGGAAACCTTAGCACTCTCTACAACTACTTGAAAGGAAGTGATAGGACAAGAGCAAATGCCCTCAAGTTGCACCAGAGGAGGTTTCGACTGGATAATTGGAAAAACACCTTAACTGCAAAGGTTGTCACAGAATGGAACAGGCTGCCCAGGGAAGTGGTTGAGTTACCATCCCTGGAGCTGGTTAAAATACATGTAGATGTGGTGCCTAGGGATATGGTTTAGTGGTGAACTTGGCCATGTCAGGTTTAGGGACAGACTCAATGATTTTAAAGGCCTTTCCAACCCAAATGATTCTGTGATTCTTAGTTAAGTACGATAACATTAAGTGTGACAGTAATAATCTTTAGCGAGCCGTTTTGGGTTTCATTTTCAATCAGATAAGAGGCATTTACAGAGTTGTTACACAAAACACATTTCTGATTAAAGATTTAACTGTACCTTTACTTTAGGACTCCAGAATTTAGTGACTTCCAAAAGCCTTTTGTTATCATTCTTTAACTCTTCTTTAAGTTTCTCCACATCAAAGTGAATTTCAGAGCAAGCTTCCCAGAACTGCGTTGTTTCTTTTCTAGCATTCTCTTCCTGCTGTAGCTCTGCCTCTATCCAGAGAAGTTCACTTTCCATTTCTGATAGATCTTTGAGAACACTCTTTAAAAGAGAAGGGACTAAAGTTTAAATAGACACATAGCTATCAAAGCAATCAATCCACGTTTTGCTCTCTTAGCTACCAACACTTGCAGGAAGTCCATTTTAGCATCTAAATATCATACATATCAAAGGAATTTTACTATACTTAAATTACACCCCACTGGGAAAACGAGAAGACAATCTACATTCCCGGGGGCAGGTAGAAAGAGAAACGGGGAAAAAAAATACACATGTGAGTAGAAGTTTCTTTCATTATTTAAAAAGCCATCTTGGTATCAGGCAGTAGCTATGTATTTTACAGGGCAAACGAGTAAATAATGTTCCCAATGTTTTACAATGTAATAATTTCACCTTGAGACACTTTATAAACCAGAATCTTCATATTATAGATTTAGTAGCACAGAAAAATAAGAATTCTACCTCCCTCTTAAGTGAAGTTGTAAGAGGTAAAAGCAGTGCCATTATGTTAGCATTGCCACATGGCCCTGGACTTTGAAATATGCACATCTTTCTAACTGAAAATTGTTTCAAATCCCACCTCTGCATCCAACTGCAAACTCTGAAGCACTTCACTGGTGTTGAATTCTTGAGAAGATATTTCATTCTGGTTCAAATAAATCTTCTTGAGACACTGAATCTGAGCTTGTAGCTGATCTTGTTTTCTCTTTTCCTCAAGCAGTTCCATTTCACACTTGTTAACAGTAGTGTAATAGCCACACTTCTTTGAGCAAACACGACTGAACAAAAACTGTTGTAGAAACACAGGACATATCAGTGAATATGCTTTAAATTGGTACCCTGCATCCAGGTAAAATTCCATATTTTATAATGCAATCTATTCACTCTCCTGGTCTGTAGAATTCCAGGATGACTAAAACATGACTAAGAAAATTAAGTTCACACACACTGTGTAGCAATGGCATAGAAGACTTTTGGCAGAGTCAGCATTTCTAAACTATCTTAACTTTGTAGACTCCTAAAAAGGGCAAAAAATCTAATTCTTCCATGAATCCATAGACTTTGAAAAGCAAAGTGAAGTATTTTTTGTTGTATTTATTTACTCTTAGAGCTGTGAAAGGTGCAGATGATAGACAAAAATAGATATTACCATGCTACCATGATGATTTAAAGCTTTATTCCAGTCAAGGTCACTACTTGTATTTTAAACATCTTTAATGTGTAAAAGTTGAAAGGCATTTATGGAAAAAAAAAAATAACCCCCAAACCCTAAAAACCTAGGTGGAGTTATGGAATAAGGCTCTTTGGAATATTTCCTAAACTTTTTAGCTAATGGATATTTATAGAGACGACTGACTCAAGACCATGTCCAGTGTTTTCATACACTGAACACGAACCTCGCCCTCTGCTCCTGCCCACCCTGTTCCCAACAAAACCACCTCAACATTTCATGGTAAATAGAAAAACAGAAAAAACTTTATGGAGAACGGCAGTAAATGATGCGATAACAGACGTTCTTTCCAAATTCCCCTTCACGTTTTTTCTTGATAATGGGAATCACTGAACCACAAATTATGGAAGGTTTGCAAGGTTATACAAGTTGAACTACTTGGGCAGTTTTGCAGAGTAATCATGCGCCTCCAAGGCATCTTGCATGACTCATTCCCTCACATTAAAATACTCAGGGGCCCATAATTTTCTGTGTGGAATACAGAAAGAAAATTTATTTTCCCAATTAAAATGGATTATTGTTAATGAAATAATACTGTGCAAAGCAGCTGAACTACAGTGAAAAACTGAAGTTGATTAACTTGAACTATTTAGTCCCAGCTTTCCAGGATTATGAAGTGTTTACTATTAACTTATTTTCCACAAGATATACATTCACAAAAACGAAGCTAGAGTCTATAGAATCCTAGCTTTCAATATGGACAGCTTATTACAAAACCCACACCAAAGCAATAGGAAACATCCCCGTATTCAGCATTTTAAGTTAGTACCTTCAGTTTGTTCAATAAACTCTGGAGAAGACCGTTTACTTTCTCATTTTCAAACTGAAGTCTTCTGACTTGTTTATTCTGTTCCGATGAAAGCTGAGTCATAATGACAGCTACCAGTGCTTTCTGACTACCCAGCTCATTCCTTAGCTTAAGAGACACTGTAGAGAGACATTCATACCTCTTCGCTATACTTGGGAATTTCTCAAGGAGTTCCTACATGCAAGTGAAATAAAGTCATTCAGGCACAATAAAGAGTAATTAGCTATAAACAGAAGCTTAAAATAAGCCATCAGACTCCAGGAATAACTCCTTCAGTAGGTATTTGATTTACAACAGAAAAGATAACAGGATTAAGACTTCAGTCTTGACTTGCCATAAGAACATGACAAAAACAAAGCCATGCACAAAAGGGGAGAATTTCTTAGTTTTCCAGAAAATCAATCATATTTCGCAAGCTCAATTTTTTTGTGATTTAGGTTGCCCAGCCATGTCAAGACCTGTAAATCAGGGCTGAAATGAAATTCTTGCCTGTTCACAAGTTTGCCAGCTATGCTGACCTCAGGGATTAATCAGTGAGGAGGCTGAGAAATGTATTAGGCATCAGAGCACTCCCAGTAAACTGCAACTCAAGTACCACATACTAACCTACGTCATACATTTAAAGCAAGTACAAAACGTCCTAGGCATACTGCCTCCATGCTTGGTTCTTAGTTAGAAGAAGCAGGATTCACGAGTTTAACACTTTGCTCCACACTAAAACATCGCAGCTAACTTATACCCCATGTCCAGAGGCAGACAGGATCCCACGTACAAAAGTCAGAAGGGGAGAGTGGCATTAGAAGGCATCGATTGATGTTTAGGTCCTTCAGTATTAGCTCCCTGCTGCTGATGTAGGTAGAGAGACAGTGTGAATGGAGAATGCTACGCACAACCAATTCTTGCAATTTGGTCCTTTACCACTTTTGGTATTAACCAAAAAAGCACTCAGGGCTTTTCTAGCACATATAGAATGATGTCCAAGTCTGCTGCACAGAAGTAAAAAATGCAGTACAATGAACTTCAAGTTTCACACACATTCATAAATCTCCATTTATTTAGGCTTTCAGTAGATTAGTAGTACCACTCATATCTGTGGGAAAGTATACTTGGGGAGCTTCCTATATTCAGGAGAGAAGCTATTTAATGAAACTAATTTCCTGGAAACCAATTTACTTTTGATAGGGAGTGATGGAAGGGGGTATTTGGAAAGGGCTGAAAAACAAAATGGCAAAGCACTTCTGCATGACTAGTTATTTTCATTGGGGTGGCTGGACAGCAATGAAATCAGGAGTACTCCTCGGTTCAGGCACCTCAATCCAATACTCCTGGAACAGGATTCACAGCCACTGAACAGCTATTGCTGATCCTATGGTTTGCAGCATCTTGGCAAGATATGCAAACAATTTTATTAATTATACACAGAAGCAAGGTTTATGCTCCAGAACAAAACAGTATTAAGGTTTTACATGGATCCTTAAAATAAAGAGACATAAGTTTACCTTAATTTTCAAGTTTTTCTTCAGGCTGTCAAACATCTGCTCTGCATTATCCAGGGTATTCACCTGAATGGACATATCGTTCAAGCTTCTCTGTTTCAGTTGCTCTAGAGCACTTTCCAGTTTTGCATTTGTTTCAACATACTAGAATAAAAGCATAAATATTTAAGTACAATTCAAGACGAGAAGTGATGAATAACTTAGGTGTGCTACTCACAACACCAACCATCTCAGTTTGTTTTTGCAATTCTGTCTTGAGCCGGTCCCGCTCAGATATGACATCCTGGAGAAGTTTTTGTAGTTCATCTTTTGCTCGATTAATTGACGAGATTTGTTCTTTATATTGTGAAGACTGACTAATGCTTTCAGCCAATAACTGGTCTTTTTCACGTGATATGCTATTTAGCGTCTCACTTAACTGTTGAATCTATAATAAATAGTGGAGACAAATCAAGAATTATGATTTGGTCCTGGTATACTGCCCTGTGAAGTACTCAAATCAGTTTTGTCAAACACAAGAACGCAATTTACAATAACTCAACAATTTGCACTAACGGTAAGAGAAGTTTAAAAATAATTTCTATGTTCTGATCACTCATAAACAGAAATTATAAAGAAGAAAAAATAGCATTACACCAAGAGAACTCTACTGTAGTCACTCTGTTACCTATTGCTTAACTGAAAACCAAACAAAATGGCAGTCAACATAAGTCCATATTGCAAGAAAATGAAAAGAAATAGAAGACTAGCATAAGAGATGGACAATTGGATTGTCATTATGTCTGGCCTAATGAATATAAATTGTACTCTTTGATCTACAGATAAAGGAAGAGTCTGACAGGTGAAAAGTAAAGAAGTAAAAACTATAAAAAGACTGAACTGGCAAGTGCTAAGTGCAAGACTTTCTGAAAGACACATATAGTTTGAGTGTGCAAAGCACAAAGGATTCCAAACCCACTCAGGTTCATACTGTCTATGGGGTGCCTTTTAAAGTCTGAATAAAGACAAGTAGAGTTACGGCTGTTATATTAAGCCTAGCCACACTGGATGAGTCAGTGTCGATTCTAACAGGGCAACCAACCCAGCTGGTTATGAGACTGAGACAAGTCGAGGATGCTACTTCTAAATAGCACTAAAACTCGCACACAATCCCTTGCCCGTGTTCATGCTTGGTCAGTGCCCATAAAAAGATGTGCTGAGACTTAAAAATTAAACACGATTCGTTCTGAGCAAAACTTTAGCACATCAGTGATAAAATATCAGAAGATACAATTGCCAAACAGCTACTAAATGCAGAACTCCTCACCTTGCTTTTTAGGCTGTCCTCCAAAACATCTGACTGCCTCTGAACTTGTAACAAATGCTCTTTGCTTTCTTCAGCTTTGATCTTCTCACTGTTGAGGAGATCTTGTTGCCACTTCAATTGCTTTTCAGTTTCAAGAACCTGGAGTAAAAGTAGAGCAACAAATATAAGAGGTCTAAGACAGCATGTGAATCTACCTCGCACACACCAGGCCATTCAATCTTTTCACAGAAGCCAGAGTACTCGGCACAAAAACTCCCTGTTTAACTTTGAGTACAAGAAAGTTCAGATTTTGTCTTTGAAAGTTTCTACTTTCTCTAAGCAAAGCTTGCCAAGTAGCACATTGATAAATCCTTAGTAATGTAAAGAATTAGACAAGGTTTGCTACAAATATGTTTGGACATATTTTCTGCAATCCCATCTACAGATTAACCACACAAAGCAGAGATGTAATTTGAGTAGGGTTCACATCAAGAACTATCTAGAAATTACTTAACATAATTTTATCGGTTTGACTGTTGTTAAGAGTGCTGTTAAGTTATCTTTAATAATTTATTATTGAACTAGCATTCCTTTCACTAAACCTCCAAGTTTCCAGTGAAGTTATAGTTGCACAGCAAGACAACTGATACTCAAAACCAGGTGAACTGGAAGATACTGGTAGCAGGAGTAAGGCGAGTCTCCTTCCACCACAGATTTGAATCAACTATGGATATTTTAAATGATTGCTCAATATCTAAACAAGGACTGCTGCTCAATGGATACCACCCAATCACTTGTCTTCACTGTTGTGAAGATATGCCTCATCCAGAAGAGAAATAAAATGTCAGAATTTGTCAGCTTTAGTTTCAAAACTTTGAAGCTCAACTATAAAACATACCCTTTAATGCAATTCATTAAAAAAATGCCTGTTAAGGTTTTTGGTAATGAAACCCATGTGTTTTCTGGTTCCTCATTTATTTCTCAATAAAGCACACTTAGATAGCATTTTTGAAAGAATTTACATACATCTTTAAATGCCATTACACAAGACAGAACTTCAAGCATGCCAATATTCTTCAGTCTGGGTATGTAACATCAATACTTGCAAGGTACTATCCAAAACAGTTTCAAGAATTAACCAACTTCCTCTACCAAGCGTTTACAGTTATTACACTTTAAACAAAGATAAAGTACCTTATCAACACTCTCTTGTAGTTTAATCTCCAGTTTGCTGTTCTCTGCTTGAAGTCTTTCCAGCATTTCCTGCAGTTGATACCTCTCCTGTGCTAACAAGTCAGACTGTTTCTCCAGCTGTTGAAGTTTATTTCTCTCATTCTCAGTCTTTTCTTTCAGTTCTCCTAGCAGCTGGTGTCTTTCCTGAGTTACCAAATTTAAGTCCTCATTCAACTTCATTACCTATTAAAAAGTATTTTTAAAAATTATAAAATCAACACATAGCTATTAGCAAAAACTCCTCTTTTGTAGCTAAATTGCACTACCATAACATCTATTGGACCAAGAAACCAGCACAAAAGTACACTGTTACATATCTGCTATTCTAATAAGTCCTTGAGGGTACATCCACTAAACTATTTCTAAGAGTTTCTTATTACTATTCTTGCCTTTTCCTTCAGTTTGTTTATTTCCTCATCTAATTTTTCTTCAGTGTTTTGCAACTTCTCTTCTCCATTTGCTATCACATTCTTCTGGATATCAGCTTGCTCTTTCTGATGCTTTAGTTCTTCCTGTAGATTTTCCATTTCTGTCAGAACTTTTAATGACTGCAGAACAAGGTATTACAGCAATGTTCACTCACTATGATTAAGTTTTGCTTATTAGGAGTTAAGCATTTGAATTTCTATGACAATTCTATCAGAATAATCAGTGCTTTACTTTAGTTATTCCCCCATGGCTATTTTAAGAACTCCAAAAAAAGACTATTTCTAAAGACTGTCTTCATCGGTTAAAAAGGGGGAAAAGAAGAAAAAAGGAAGTAGGCAGAAGTAAAGAGGAAAAGTAAAGTTGTAGGGGGAACAGATTATGTAGATTACTTTTTTTTTTTTTTTTAAAAAAAGACACCCTCCCTAGGAAAGACACTTTATTCTTATGGTAACTGCCACCAGTTACAATAACTATTTGTTCAGTTTTTCAGCAGCAAGAGGTAAACTATAAGATTGGATAATCCTAGCATGCTGATTTTAGTTTTTAAATTAGTTGGTCTATGCATACTTGAGATCTGTGGTTCTACCTAAGGTTTGCTAAAATTCATGTGAAAACTTTTTTCTTCCTAAAATAATTTGCAGAGCTTCTCTTACGAAAAAAAAAGTACTTACTAGACTTCCTTTTAACGTTAGAAATTTTCAGTTTGTTTTTTATTAACCACCTATCAGAATAAATTTGTCTGAAATATGTCAACATAAGCACACTTTTCATGCACTTCGATTCAGAATGAGCTGAAGTGGTAGAAGAATCAAGCCCTTGGATATCAGTAAGCCTGGATTACCTCTACTGATCAGCGCTAAATGCAAAGACGCTATAGATGAAAGACATAACAGAAACTTGCAGAGTGTTTGTCCAACAGGTGGCAGACAACTGTGTCTAAACCCAGAGCAGCACAGTGACCGAAGGACAGGAAGGGCAAAAAGAGAAAGAGACTCCAAAATCCAGATTGGATTCGTAAACTAGTGCACTAAATTTTCAGTTTACTGCCGCTATGAATGGAGAGAAAGAAATCCTGAATAGCAGAAGGATTCATGACTGAAACAACTCAGTGGCACAACACGCCTGTAAAACAATTAAAGAGATTTTATACATACTTTCTCTTTGCTTTTCCGACAGTCAGCCTCTAACTCATCTCTTTCTGCTTTACAAGCCTCTACTAGTTTCTGTAGCTCATTTTTTTCTTGATTAAGTGAAGTGATTTTCTCAAGCTGCCGAGAGACATCCTCATTCATTGTTCTTTCAATTTGTTCTTTCTCTGCCAGTAGCTTGCTATATTCAGACGAGATGTGAGTAAGGTTTTCAGTTACTTCAGTGAGCTGAAAGAACAAATAAACAACCAGCATAAGTATTTTTAATAATCTCTAGCACAGGTAGAAGTAATTTGACAGTTAGTTTGGAAAAAAATTCCAGCAACATCCTAATTTATTACATTTTGTCCTCCTGGTAATCAGGTTCTGATTTAAGAGTGTTTTTGGCTCATATTTCACAAGAACTATCTGCATATATACACTATTACAACTGAATTATTTTACAGAAGATGCTTCCATTAGTTCACTGTTAGAAGCAAGCAAAGAAAGTTGTAACAATTTTGCTTAAAAATCAATCAAATTTCACTGCTTCTGTCTCATTGGTAGACAACAGTGAATGCGTAAAAATCCATAGGCCGTTATAATTCTATAAAAACGAGTCAGCTACTGTATAGACAGTACTGTATAGACAGTACATAGGCTTGATTCTAACAAATGTTAATGTCTTCTAAAAGCCACAATAGCTTCAGATATGAAAATAACAAGTAGATAAGAAATTTATAATACCGCACCAACTTAAAGAATGAGCTAAACTGCCTTTTATTGCTCAGGTATCTTCAGTTACATAGGTAAAATTCTTAGAATTTATTGTTATTAGAAACTCCACTGACAAAGAGTGGTATTGATTCCAAGTAATATCCCATTGTTCAGCACTATGGCAGGTTTAGTTACAAGTAAGGGTTGTAGCTTGCAGGTCAAATTGCATTTGCTCATCTTCTCTATGGAATTCTTTCAAGCAGCAGTACAAGGGAAAAAAAGAAGGGAAAACTTTTTAATTAAGTTTCATTATAACTGAACTCTTATAGCTCAAGTGTGCAGAGTATATGGGTTGCCAATCCTGTCAGAATTTTTAGTTTGCTTGACAAAACTGCATCTGACCTTCCGCTGCAGTCCATCAGTTGTTTCTTTCAATGCCTCTTGCACTTTCAGGAGTTGATTGCCTTCCTCTGAACTACTTATTTTCAGCTCCACAGTAGTCTCCCGATGCTGTCCGAGAAGGTTATGAGCATATCTCAACTCTTCCTGCAGTTCTAAATTCTTTGGACACAAACACACATTAAAGCCCAAACAACGCTTTCCAAGAATTAAGACAGAAGGATAAGTTTTTCTTACCTTGCTAATTGTCTCTTGTAGAGTTTCTTTCAGGTGGTCTCTCTCATTTTGGAGATTTTCCAGTTGCATTTTAAGATTATCATCTCCTTTTTCTGTCACTTCCTGACAGTCGGGCAGTTTTGGAATAAAATCCATTCTCCCCATTTTTTCACATTCTCCTTGACATTCATTGCCCTTCACTTCCTCCATTTCACGCAGTTTCTTTTGTGCCTGGCTCAGTTCTTCTCTCAACAGTAGTAATTCTTGCTCAACAGATTTTTCCTGAGTCTGTGGTATCTATTTTATAGAGAAGTAGAAGTAGCTTTAAAAGAAACGCATCCTTGACAGTTTGATTAAACCTTGCCTCTGTTTTAGACACAGTTGTATTTTTTTCAGAATAGTAAGATTTGACTGAACTCAACATGCAATTCAAGTGTCTTGAAATAAAAAGACACCTAAAAGTAAATTTTGAAGCAAGGACTTCTGAAACAAGTTGCCAGAAATGAAACTTCATGGCCATAGTCTGAGTGGGTTAAAAACAACCCCACCAACAAAAACCCCAACAATTCTCCACCCTCAAAAAACAAGCTACAAAGATCTGATAGACATTTCTAGTTTCAACAGTAGATAATAATGGTGTCAAGGAAATTATTTCCATGAATTTTGTCCACTCCCTATAAATATATGCACACACTTCACATTTTTTTTCAATGCTTGTCTACACTTTGTATATACACACACGCAACCCATATCCGCAATCAGCGTGCCCAGTTATGGAAAACGTTGACTCCAACAACCCTCAACGCACACTGCCAGGAACAGAATGTCAGTTCTATCCATGCTTTGAGAAAGAACCACCCTTTCCAGACGAGCAATTTTTGCCTTCAACAAAATTATGGAAGCACATCTCTGTGCAGATCAACTCAGAACATCACCATCTTGTATCAAGTTAAAATTCTATTTACAGGAAAAACTGTTTCTTACATCCTACTACTACTAGTTGTACATTTACAATGATATGGCTGGAATATATTTCAAGTAAATAATCATCCTGGTGTTTAATGGTCTGCATCAAGCAGCAGGACCCTTTTGTCCAAATTATTTTCCCTTGAGTGAAAATTTAAATAAGTATGCTTTCCATTACAGGCTTAGCATAATTACCAAAATTCCTTCCCCATAGTCGTCTTTTTTCAAACGTAAACTGTCCAGCTTATCCTGCAATGAATTGTTCTCCTGTGTAAGTAGAGAGATTTGTTCCTTTAGTGCCTGAAGCTGATCAGCTTCTCTATAGTTATTTTCTGATTTTTCTTCAGCAAGTTGGTCTCTCTCTGATGTGATGGTTTTTATTTCTTCCATCATTTTTGATATCTGTAAAAATGCAAACCCAGTATTTCCATCAGTTCAAAACAAAAACTCAAAAGTCATCCGATTCACTTTGCTACAGTATTTAACATCAAACCACTGTAACCAAACTAGAAAAACTCCAGAACAGAATCCTTGTCACCTGTTTTAAATGCTAACTTTTTAGCAGCCTGTTCTGCAATACTGGCCAGATTTTTATTTAGAAAAAGCCTGATAGGACGAAGGGCAAACAAGAAAGACCTGTGGGATTATTTCTACATGTCTGTTCCAAAACACTCAACTGTTGATATGACAGTCACTGAGCTGCTGGGTCTGGCACCCGATATAGTTCAAGAAAAATGCAGTCTCACATAGTACAGATTCTCCTTCCAGAGAAACAACACCTCTGAAGCAACTGTGTAACATTCAATATTCTCAGCACCCTTCTTTGGCAGTTGTTGAACAAATAGGCACAAAACCCAGTGGATCAGCCTTCTGCTGTATGTTGGGAACCGAGCTGCCATTTACAACGGCGTGCTACACTTCTCACTGGGACTGTGTGTAATAAACCATTAGCCTCATTCCTACCTCTAGATAACTGTTCTCTCTTCTTCCATTGGCCACCTAATGCCACCACTGAAAGTGATGACCATGGGGCACACTAGTTAAGCAAAGATCTAGAAGCGTACATTACAGGTTGAACGCTACAGTAATAGATCTGCAACTGATCAAGACTCTGATCAGGCAGTACTACATTCTTGCATGCTTTCTACCAAAGGTCTAGAAGTTTCCTAAGGACAAGCAGAGTCTGCTTATTAGTCTCCTAACTGGGCTTGTCTGTAGTGTTGGAAAACATATTAAAAGCATTTTTATTTTTAGATATTACATAACATGTTACCTGTATTTCAAGTTCTTTAATGGTTTTCCCTAGCGTCTTTTCAACAGTCAGAATCTGAGATTCCTTTTCAGATATATTTTTTTCCAACTTCTTGACAGTGTCCTGGGATTGCTTGAGAGAATTCTGTGCATTTCTCAGTTCTTCATGTGCTAAGATGTTCTATATAATAAAAGGAAGAAAATGCACAAAAGAAGATCTAAGTATATTGCAACATTAGTAGGCACTCCTTGATTAACACACCCCAACAAAAACCAATCCCCCATATTTATTTCAATAGAGTTTATAAGTGTTCTTACACCCTTCCCCTTTAAAGGTGTGGTCCATTTCAATAAAGGCAGAATTCTTACCATTGAAACAGTGTCCTTTATATCCTCTTTGAGTTGGGCTGTTTCTGCTTGGAGAGACTCCTGTTTTTGCTTCAGGCAATCTCTTTCCTGGGTTAGAGTTTTTATTTCTTCCCGACATCCAACAAGCTGCTGAAGAACTTCCTGGATCTCTGAATCCTTGGCCTCCAGTCTCAACTCCATAACATTTGCTCGCTCTTTTAATTGCTCCATTTCATTTAACCTCTGCTGAGTCTGAATAAAATCTTCTCTTACGTCAAGAAGTTCTTTGTACTCTGCTGTCTTTTCTTCTATTTCTTTCATTTTGCTAGAGAGCTTTAGTTTGTAAAGGGAAAAGGCCAGACACTTTGATTATAACGCAAAACTGCATAACATGTACATGTTCTCACAGAATCTTATAGGAGCTTAGAAAGGGTCAGAGATGGTAGCTTTCAACAAGAGAATAAAGTGAAACGATGAGCTTAAGTCTCCAATTATATTCTTGCTCACATTAAATAAGCATTTGTTTATGAAACTTTCCTGTGATTTCTTCTTTGCAGCCAAAGTCCTACTAAAACACAACACCACACATTAAACAGCAACACACCTTAGGAATTACCAAATTAGGAGTTATCAAATCCATAGCTGAAATATGACAGCCATATCAATGCCAAAGCTTTGTCAAAAACATGCATTCTTAGTTCCAACCTTAAATTGTTTTTCTTCCTTTCTAATTGTCAACTTATGTATTGATTCCCTTTGGTTTGAAAAGATCTTCTGTGCTAGACATCCAGTTCCCAATGAGGAAAATGTTTCTATGGCTTTAGATAGAGTAAGTCATAGCAACAAATTTAAACAAAAAAAAACCAAAACCCTGCATAATAGAGATACAGCTAAGAATGGGAAAAGAATTAAAAGGCCAAGTATTGAAAGAGAACATCCAGGCTGGAGGAATGTATACGTTTCTTTGCCTATGAAAAAAAGAGATCACTGAGCTGCATAATCCTACAAGTTTATACACCTGGCACAGAATAAGTAATATCATTGAAATTCCTCTAGCGTGAGCAGATAATGTTATGTGTATCTTTAAGACTACTTCTCAAAGAAACAAAACAGTATGAAATCCAAAACAAAAATGCCACAAGTGTGTTATCTGTAAAAAAGGCGCAAGCTAACACTGACCTCTAATTTCACTTCATCCAAAGCTGTTTTAGTCTCTCGTGCTTCTTTAGATAGAATATCTATTTGGAGCTTCATTTGTTCATTGTTTTCTGATGCAGCTACATATTTTTGCTCTAGATCTTCATGGAGCTGTTTAAGTGCTACATATTCCTGATCAGACTTTACATATTTAAGTTGTGCATCTGCTAGATCATCTTTTGATTTTCCAATTTCTTCAGCCATACGTTTAAGTCTAGCTTCATTATCAGCTACTGCAGAAAGCAGCTTTTCTCTTTCCAATTTTAATGAGTGTAGCTCCTCACATTTTTCAAGAATCTGCCAACAGACAAACAATATTAATAGCATTTTCTAAATCAATTTAAATAGGTGCATAATAAAAACCGTGTTCATACGTAGATATAGGAAATTAATATAGGCAAACAGGCACCACTCTACATTGGGTTTTGCTTTGTTAGGAAGAAGTAGTCTAGCAAACAATCCCAAAGACAAGCAAGAAAGACAAGCCCCTGCCAAAACCTTGAAGCCTCTAACTTTTTAGATGTTCTTTAAATATTTTCTGTTTCCTATGTTTTGAGCTAGAACTGTACTGATGCTCCTAGCTCCTAACTAGTATTTAGAGGTATCAATACTTTCTTCATGATACAGAGTTTATAAAGTTGTTAACATCTAAATTTTGTTCATTAGTGGAAGAAGACTTCTGGAACGATTTGGAACTTTCCACAAAGCATTCATGAGTTTGAGATTACTTGCCCTGAATAGTTTTCACTGCACATACTTAATAGCAGGTATTTAAGGATAAGGAAACCTAGAAAGTGTTTGCAAACAAACCCTTCAAAGACATTCAAGCAAACTTAGTCTACCAGGCCCTGACCTGCTAGGAAACTGAGAAGTTTCCTTACAAGTTTTCCAGAATTTACAAGTTAAATGTCTCGCTTCAATACCTCTTAGCAGAAATGCTGCTTGAAGTTTTATGTCTGTCTAATTAGACAAAAAATCATTTTTAGAACAGTAAACCAGGATCAAACACAGTTATACAAACATGACAGTTATCAATGGTGGTTGTGGCAAAAAGGCAGGCAAATGTTGCAGTAGAAATAACTGGGATCATTTGATTCGAGGTAACTTTTGGCTTTAAAATTATAAATCCAATAGGGCTCCATTAATAAATTACCAGTCAAGTACAACGTAAAACCGCAGGAAAAGTTAGATTATTTTTTTTGTTTACCTCTCTCTGCTGTATCTCAACAGTATTCGGTAAAGACTGAAATTCTGCTAGCTCATTTACTTGTTTTTGTAGAAGTGCATTCTCTTTCAATGTTTTTTCAAGTTCTTCTTTTAGGTCAGCTGTCTCTTTTTCCAGCTTCGCAAGAGAGAGCAGATCTAGACAATGAACAATTTCAGATAAATAAGAGTGTGAGAAAAAAGCATGTTTTAAATTAAACAGATTTACAACGCATTCTGCATGTTATATTAGCATAATTCTAGACAAGTGTATTTTATAATGGCCAACAATTAAATGATGGAACTACTGGTCTCAATTTTGTCCTATTTGAGGTTGACATCCTGTTTATTCTAGATTTTACCCCCGTCAGCCTTCATTCATCCCTCTATGCAAAATACAAAACATTCCATAAGCTGAAATTTTCCAAATAGTTCAAGAAAGCGCTAAAGCAGTTCCTACAGGCCAACAATACCAAATGCTCCAATATTTCTATTGGCAGAAGCTCCAAGCATTTGAGAAAACAATTTCAGGAAAAAGGGAGGAGAGGGGGAGGGGAAAAAACCCTCCACCTGGAACAGTACCTTTTGGAACTTTACCATCCATCATGGACGTTAGCCTCATGTTTTCTTGAAATACAGACTGCAACTCTTTCTGCAAGTCAGTTTGCATTTTTTTGTAACTGGCTTTTCCTGCTTGTATTTGACTTCGGTAGACTTCTACATCCTTTTGCATTTGCTTGTAGTTATTCAAGAGTTCATTCTTCAGGAAAAGAAACCAACACGCATTTCACACAAAAGTCTACTTGCTTAACATTTAAATATCGCATCTGTCACATTTCCTGTTGTCACTTTGAACAACATTGGCCACAATTTAACAACTGCATTCCTTTCAGAGTCCTATAAAAAACCACACCTTACCTTAGAAGTCAAAAACAATGCTTGTAGTATTTTGACTCTAATCCTGCAAAACTCAAAGTAAGATCCATTCCACTTCCGAGTTCACATCTCATTCTCTTTTGTTCTCTGGTAAAATTAGGTTTGGATCGTTACGCCCTAGTAATTCCTTAAATAGTGTTCATTGGCACTCCCTCTCTATTAGCAAACTTAAACCACCCCACACCCCACTCCTGTGAGAGAAGCCTCTATTTTCTTTTTATGTCTTTCTCCTGAAGATCCATTTTCCATTAATTCCATAATAAAAACATTACTTGGAGCACAAGTCATTAGCTTTCTCCAAATACTCTGCCACATCTTATCAATTGCCTTCTTCACTAGCCTGCGAGCAGACAGGCCCTTTAGCAGAATTCCGTACAGCTATAAATGCAATTTAACAAGTACTTGCCATCTTCTCCTTCAGCTCCAAGTTTTCAGTTCTAAGAAAAGCAGATTCTTTTTTGGCATCCAAGGCTATGTTTTCACTATCTAAGAGAGATTTATTCAGCTGCTGAATTTCCTTAATTAGCTTATCAGAATCTCCCTGAAAGACAGATAAATACTCAAAGAAATCAAAAAATGCATAGCCATAATAAAGCAAATGTGTTTCTTGTAATTATAATGTGGTTAGAGTGTAAATATAGGTTCAGAAAAATTGGTAAGTTTGCCTTAAAGGGAACAGTAACTAGCAGGTTCATTTGAGAGAAGGGATAAAGAGCAGCATTAACCATAGCTTTACTTCAGAGTACTGCTGAATGATAATGTAGTAATCAGCTTCTTAAACTTTGTAAAAAAATGTTCCTAACAACCACAAAGTCTTCAATTTTGCCAAGGTTACACCTAAATTTAACCCACCTCCAACAAAACCAACCCATCTCTCAACTCATTAGAAAACTCAAATTTACCGCTGAAATATATGCAGCCTTTTTTTCTGCTTCTGCTTTCTGTAATTCTTCCACACGATTCTGTAATATCTTTATTTTGTTCTCTTTCTCTTTCAGCTGCTCCAATTTGGAGTTTATTTCTTCCTAAAAATTAGAGAAAAAATATTTTAGTGCTTAGTTTGGTTTTTCAGGGAAAACTTAACAAAAACCTGCTTTGTACCAAGTAAGGGTTCATGGCTTCTTGGCATATCCTCCTTATAGCTGTGAAGACTAACCAGAGCCCAATGACACGCAGGCTGTCCTCAGCAGATACAGGAATTTAAGATAGGTAAAATAAGCACATTTCATGCAAACCTTATGGCATGTAAATTCATGGATAGGCTCACCTCAAGTTCTTCATTGTACACTTCAGCATTTGAAACCAGACTCTTTAAGCTGGTAATTTCATGCATTAGTTGTATCTGTGGAGCAAATTGAAGCAAAATTGCAGAGGATGTTAGAAGGCACCCACACCAATAGTTTTAGTTGCCAATAGCATGAAAATAAGCAAGGTCTATCTCGTGTTTTCTTTTCTATTAAGTGGGCAAAATATATGTATACATGCATATGTACCTAAACTCTACAAAGCAAGCTGCTACATATTCTTTCAAATGGATAGATAAGATGCAAAGCTCTGTTTTAGCTTTCCATTGATTAGAAAGGATTCAAGCACAATTTAATTTGCAACAGCTGAAGAGGCAAGAGTGACTTTATCAAAGTAATTAATGCCGAAATCTTACAGATATGACACTTCAAAAACTAATCATGTTAAAGACCTTTTTACAATGCAGTGCAGATATTTGTGATTTAATTTGGTCACTAACAAGAACGAGAAGGTGCTAAAATAGAGGTAAAGAAAGCCATGAACAACACACTCAGGGGCACCTTCTGAAAGGAGGTGCAAGAAGAAGACTAGATAGAAAAGTACTTCAAAAACTGAATAACGCTTTTCTTTTGGTCTTCCTTAGAAAACCTTTACAATAAGCACTCATCTGCAAGCACTCCTGTATAGTCACAAGCACAGGTAAGGAGAAAGTCCAATCTGTAATTTTATCAGTGAAAAGCTTTAAAACAAGCACTTTCCTCTGAGTCTTCCTATATAGTTAAGATTACAGCGAGAATAAAACCCAATCTGTAACCCTAAAATCAGAAGATGGCTGCAGAAGATATGGTACAATGCTAGTGTCAGAAGTCATATAACATCATTATTCTGAATAAGAGTAAATCACTGCAGATATACAAGTGAAAAAAAAATAATAAAAAAATCGATGGATTTCAACCAGTGTATTTACTGAATTACATGACCTTTTGGTATTGCTGTAATTAATCTGCGATAGGAGTATCAACAAAGGCTTACATTTTATGGACTGTTTTCAGATACGTATCTAAAAAATGAATAATTCGAAAAGCAATTCTTTTAATAGAAGCTACTTTAGAACATTGCATCTGTTATTAGGTACACAAAAGCTTCGCAGGCAAAACTGAGGATTTGTTAAATGCTGGCTGATAATGAAGACAGCACAATTAGACTATCAGGATGCAACTTCAGCTTCGACCCCATTTTCGTGATCAGAGGATATTAAACAGACTATCGCATGCAAGAAACCTACAGAGAAGGTAAGAAGTGGAATATACATCCATGTCACAATATCTCACGTTTAAGTTTTAGGTTTTGTGAGACTTTCTTGTTTCGTTGGTTTGTTTTTTGCATTGTGATTTATGTCACAGCCTACCCCTTGGGCAGCGAGAAACTAATTCAAGTAATATATATTTTAGGGTACAGAATGAGAAAATAAAACGTTTGGACAAACAAGGCACATCTCCGCTAACACACAAGGAGTTAAGAAAACTGAGAGTCAGCATTTCCTAAGTTATCCAGGATGTAGGTTTACTTTTTTTGACTTCCTGATACAAAATACAACGTTTCAAGTTGCCACAGACACAACCATTCACACTGTTATTTTAAAATATTTTATTGCTAAGTTCAATGGAGTACCAAAGGCCAAAGCTATCCTGCATTGTAAACCAAGATGTTTTGCACAAGAAACATGTGAAATACAGTTTAGCATCCATACTTGAACTTCAAAAGATCTAAAAGAAGTTGTAAAATGTATTTATGCAGCAAAACAAATCTCTTGCATAAATCTAGAGTGACATTCAGATGATGCATATATAAAAGTAATATATTGATACATCACACACACAAATATGTGTTTAACCAGACTTCAGCAGAAAACTCTCCAAAACTTTAAGCCTGAAGTTTACAATGAGCCAATCCAGTTTAAATCCTGGGTTCATTCATTCTGTTGCTCAACGTAGCTTATAACACCATCTGTTTGTGAATGAACATTCAAGTATATGTACACTGAATAAACTCCAGAAACACATTTAGGCATAGAGAATTCTCATCTCTCTGTATTTATTTCAATGTACCTTACCTCATGTTCTTTTTGTATTTGTTTTTCCAGTGCTTCAAATTCATCTATTTCTACTTTTTCTTTCAGTTTCTCCTTCAGTTCATTTATTTCTAATTTCAACTGCTCGTTTTCCAATACTAGGTTATCAAAGTTAGCTTGCAGGGTGTTGATCTCATTTACAGCCATATCCTGAAGAGGTACAAGAAACATTAGAAGCTGTTTTTGGAACGTCAGTCTTATTTCTAGAAAACACAGAACATACCTTTTCTACTGCTTCACAGAGTTGCACAGATTCTTCAAAGTCTTTCTGAGTCTAGAAAAAGAATCATTCTCAGTTAACTCATCTACAATATCAAGCAAGATTAGTATTATAATCCTTGTTGCTTGGCTTTCCACAACTAATCCTACTTAAATACCAAAGCTTACTGGATCATTTGCGACAAAACCACAGAATCATAGAACTATCCCACAACTTCAAGGATGACCAAGAAATTTACTTTCTAACCAGTTAAAATAATTATTCAGACTTGCAGAAGGACAACGGCATTCTACAGAAGAGTAAAGATGACCTTACTGAGAAGCATGTAACATGTATGCTCTTTATTAGACAACTGAAATAGATTATGAAGTTACCCAATTCATGTTAGGTCCAGCAGTCCATTCTACATCTGGCATTAGATCAGGAAACGTCAGACACTGGTGGTTGTCATGTGCAGAATTCTCTAACACAGCTGAAAAGAAAGATGTATTAAGAAATACAGAGTAGCAGAAGTCTTCAAACTGGACACAAAGAATTATTTTCTTATTAAAGAATTTTATCCCATTGGAAAGTATAATTCAATGGCAAAGATGCAGCACACCAAGTAGGACTTCTGAATCTCATTATTTTCCTCTTACAAAAGGGAACAATGCCAGAGTCCAAGTCCTCACACTTATGCTGCCCACCTTATCACAAGTAATTAATACTGAACTAAATCTAGAATGTACACTTAAAGACTTTCCCTAGTCTGCAATTGTCAAGGAAAGAACCACTCAACAATACTCTGCAAAAATACCCTGACAATCAACATGCAAAAAAATAAACCTTGACAGAAGGATAGGTTATAAGACTGTAAGAAGATGCAGCCCAACAACATTACTGGACAATTTTTCTGTCTTCAGTTTGACTTTTTGTCCCTTGCTCCTCTAACGAGTCCTTGAATCTGTCTGTATCTCAATATGATCCAAGTCCAGTGACTTCTCTATTCCTGCTGAAACTTTGGACTCTCACCCCCACCCACCCACCCCCCTTCCTGCTATTTTGGAGAAGAACACTATTTGAATGGACAGTCTGGGTTAAAGAATAATTTTGGCTACTTCTACAAAAAAATGGGAGGTTGAGGTAAGCTGCATGGCAGAAGTATTTTTATACCCCTCACAGCTCTGACCTTTGGTTTTAATAATTTAAAAGCTCAATATCCTGGGGTGGGGGAAATTTTCCAGCAATTTGCTACACATTATTTCACTTGGGATAGTAAGAATCATGCTCCAACTTTTATTTAAAATGTGCCTTATTTCCAGCACAAGAACTACCAGTATCAGTGTGCTAAAGCCACTTCCATGTAGTCTTCTTTGTTGACAGACAAATATAACTTCCTTGTGGGCTACAGGTAACTCTCAAAACTGGGTTCATGGAACACAATTTAAATAGTACAGTGCCAACTAAATGTAGCTTTTGTACTGGTAGCAAATTAATTTGCTTTTTAATTTAGATTTATTCAAAAGGGATTATTTCTCATTTCAAAGCTGCTTTGCAAAGTTTCCTTATTTTTTCCTGAAGATACTTACAATCCTCCACTTCTGGTAGTGCCAGAGACATTTTCATTTTTTTTGTTTCAGACAGCCTTGGTTTTTCAAAATCTTCAAAATAGCTCACATTTGCCTGGTTTATTTTACCAGGAGCCCAAGTAACTCTTCTTCTTCTCTTGGCCTTTAAAAAGGTATTTACAGAAGCGATACAATAAGTTCATCAAGCAGAGTAGATGGTGCATCACGCTAGTTCTCTAACAGTACCAGTAGCTAACTAGAAAGTGTTTTGCAGTTTCTTCAAAATTAAACTACAGCATAATAGTTTGAAAGCCTAAATCTCTGCAGTGTGTTCACTGCAAGGCCACATTGAATTGATACTCACTCAGAAGGTATTTTACAAGTTACCCGTTTAAAAATAGGTTAAATTGTGTGAAAATTGCTTATCAAACTTATTCTTAATTTTCAACATAAACCCAGGTATTTAATATCACCTTTTGGAAAGTATTTCAGAGTTAACAAGTAAGATCTAGAACAGGTGCTTACTTTACCATCCTGTTTCGAGGAAAAGGAGGCAGAAGTCACCAGCATCTCAGTTAAGTTTCGTATTCTATCTTCCTGTACTTTTTGAAGGGAATTTTTTTCTTCCAACAGCTGGGCCAACTGGTCTTTTTCCATTGCGTGAATTTGAGTCTTTGAAGACACCTTCCATAAGCAAATGTCAGTTTGATTAATGTTCTTAAGAGTGCAAAACTACTCCTACAGAAAACATACAATTACTAATATTTAAAAACAACTACACACATATTCTTTTACATCTGGAAGAGCTGTCTTCAATCTTTAACAAAACTGACAATTTAGCTTACGATTTACCTGTAGCCTAAGTATTTAAAGGGGTCAAAACTCTTAACTCAGATTTTTCTAGGGACAAAAGAGCATTCTTTCAAGTATAACATACTTGAAGACGACCTTCCCATGGTGTCAGAAGCCTGAATCTCCGAGAACTGTGATTCAATTGTCAAATAACAGCAAGCTACTCTAATGCATGTAGTCCTTAAAATATGAAGTTCTGTTGTAAAGAAACTGCATTACAGTAGCTAGGTTTTTTGACAAGTTTCATAAGCTTACAATACTTTATAGTAATTTGAAATTTACATGGAATTTTCCAGCAAACTCTTATTACTTAATTAAGTAGTGAGAAAAGTACTATTTCAGAAGATAAACCCACTTCTAGATGTCAGTTTATACAGTAAATTAATTGTCTTCAAAAAAAGAGGTCAGTTATTTTTCCTTAAACTTTTCCTATGGCATTTTTTTCATTTGTAAGAAAAAAATTGCATCTTCTGATGATTCAGTTCACCAAAACTCTATATGTTCAGAATTGTGATTTTCTTGTGCTTCAGCTTTTTTGCAAGGTTACTCCTCAACTTCATAGATTTTTGGAGAAAGATGAACACATGACAGACTACACTGTTTGGTGTTGCTTTTCTGAATGTATCTTCTGCCCAGATGTGACATAGGTTTTGAGACTCAAACTGAAGATAAAACATTGGTTTGGGAAGAAAAACATATTACAAGTAAAGATTACCTCTTAATTCATAAGAAGTCATTTAATGTCAGTTAATTATACATTATTATCTGTGGCAATATTAAAGTGCACTATAAGACAAATTTTTATTTCTTAAATGTTAACCTTCAGAAAGAAAGCAATTCAGTCAGTTGATCTCATTCAGTGTTCGCTTTCACACAGGTATGAATCATCAGTTGTTCTAAACTTCACATCATCATTTTTATTTTCTCGATAGAAATTAAAGATAACACTTCAAACAATTTACCTACCCTTCTAGATTTAACTGGTTTTAGTTTAAAAGAGAATGTTTCCAAATATCTATCAGTTCTAAGGATAGATTAATTGTGATGTGTTTTACATACCTCTTCCAGTTGCTTTTTCAAATCCAGAATTTCTTTGCGATATCTCTTCAGGAGGGCATCATCATTCAGTACTTCGTTGACTTTTGGAGTATTCTTCATTCTTTTGGCTGCATTGGCAAACTGGGAGAATATTTTCTCATGAGCAATAGATACAGAACAAATGTACCAAAAGACACATTCTGTCTCATATTTCCCAACAGAGTTAAAGGGACAGATTATTAGATAAAGAGCAACATATAATAAAGGACAAAAATATTTGTTTGCTTACTTAGCATGTATTCTAAGCTGTGAAAAGCTAGGTTTACTTTGCTTGAAAATTAATTTCAAAATTAATACAAAATGAAACTTAACATTTCAGCAAAAATATGCCCTATTATTTTTTGTTTAATCAAAAACTCAAGAAACCACCAAAATAAAGACAATCCTACCCAATTAATATAGTTTAAGAATAGTTCAGTTGCCCCCCCTTTCCTGTGGGACCTGTCTAACATCTTGTGTTAGCAACAACTTGCAGATCTGAGTTTGGAAAAGGCAAATAAGAAAACAGAGATTATCTACTGCCTGCAAGATGAGAGAAGGACTTAGGTTCCAACTGCCAGAAAGCTCCAGTTAGACAACATAGTTCAAGACGAAAACATGCCGTGTACAAAAGAAATAAGATTACACTTTTCACCCCTCCAACCTGTCTACAATGAAGCCTTGAGTCATAATAATCCTTGAAAACTAGTGAGAAGTTTTACCTGAAGAGTACCAAGCGTTACATCAAAAGAAACAGGAGTAATTGTACAAATAATAAGTGTCTTAGCATTTCCTCCAAGGGAGTTCTGTAGAATTCGAGTCAGCTTGCTGTCTCTGTAATTTATGAAGCTGATGAAAGAGAGATGAAAAAGAAATATTTCATATTTTTGTAGAGAAAAAAAATCACGGTAAATAGCTTTTCTGGAGATAACAGATTATTTGAAGTAGTTACCTACATAAGGTAGGATTATGTATAAAAGATTTTGATTTCTTAGTTTATTAGTGACTTCTCTTAAAACAGATATACAAACACAAGTGCTTACCCAGAAGGGTCATCACAAAGTTTTTTGATAACTTGACCCAGAATGAACAAGCTCCGGTTTATATTGCAGCCTTCTTTCAGTCGGACACCTAGGTATCATATAGTAATTATCACTTTTTTTAATTTAGCTAACCATTAAGATATATTTTCTGTCTATCAAGCTTGTGCTACTTTATGCTCAGTCATTATGCCAAGTGTTACAATGCACTATGACACATCAGAAGCCAGCTGAAATCCTTTGTAATAGCCCAAATGTATTAAAGTAAGATAGTAATCTATGACAAACATCAATAATCTTTACACAGTAAGTTGCTGGGGCCATAAGAACTTTAGTTTCCTGTTTAAATTTTGCAAACACTCATATGTAGACCAAGCCAGCCTCAGATACAGCTTCTGGTAAGAGACAATATTAACTTGTGTTCCTCTCACATCACTTTTTTACAATAAAGGCATTTTTGTGTAGCTTCATACAGTCATTGTTACCAATGACTGAGCAATCTATTCACTCCTTACCTTTACATGCAAGTCCCTACAAACTTCTAATGATTTCTTTACTACAAGTGAATCTTTACTGATTCATCTCCACTCTATTAGTTCAGAGCATGACAGTTGCTTGGCTGTTCTAGAAAAGCCATATTACTACGTAATTGTTTGCACTTTACAGCATTTTCAGCGTTTTCCCAAATAGATCCTGCTCTACCAAGGCGAAGAGAGATTATATATAAACAATAAGTAACACAATAGTAGATAGATCAAATAATTTTAAGAGAAGTGGTCACCAGGAGAGCCTCATTTAACACTCACCTTCAGATCCTGTTTGACTAGCTCTTTCACTGCCTGCCAGATCTACCAAGTTCTGCAAATTCATTAAATATTTCAGGTTAGTTCTGAGGCACTTTAGTTTTAGCAGACATTTAGAATTAGAAGGATCTAAGAATTTAATAAACTAAAGTTACACTTAGAAAAGAGGTCTGTCATTATTGGAAGTAACCCCTAGCTTCTACATGCATACCAACCAATACTTTCAACATACCTAAGGACATGGAGTAACTTTGTGTGAACTTGATTAATAGCACCCTGAACAGCATTTCAAACTTGCAGTGCAATCCCCCCTGCCCTCCATATCAAAATAGTAAACATAGTTTCTCAATACAGAAGTGTAAAATACAGATTCAAGCTGTAGGAAACATCATGGAATCACAGATCATCTGGTACAGTCTTTCACGTGAAAGAGCCTGGATGAGAGTATCTTGCACCCTGTGTCAGGTGTAATCAATTGTATGTCTCCCCTTGCCTGCTATTGTGGATAAGGAAAGGAAGAAATTAAGTATTAGCAGAAAAACCTCACTCAATCTCATTCAAAGTCAACTGGAATTTTATATCATCCCATAATGATTTGCCTGAGCAAGTGTCCCTTGCTTTAATTGGTTTCTTTCTGCAGGGTAGAACTCTGTACTAACTCCACCAAGCAGCAACAAACCAGAACGGCCAGAACTACCTCTCCCCATCTTAGAAGAGGTTACTATAAAGTCAGTTAGAACGGACGCAGGGTAGGGGATGGGAGGTGATGCAAGAGTAGATTCCATAAGCTATGGGGAGAAAAAAAAGTGGGTATTGGCGTGCTCAGATACTGCATGAGGAGTATTTACATTCAGATCCAAGAGCTTTTTCACAGGAAGTCAGAACAGAAAGCTCTTTCCACAATGCCTGTGATTGACTTGATGTTATTCACAATTCTGAGTAAAAGCACTCATGCAAATTCTAGCAAGCTCGAATGCCTTCGTATTAATATCATTCCTCCAGCTGACTTGGATTCTTTTCTGAGAATGAAGGAAAGGCTGCACAGAGAAGGCTTCAGAAACCAACATTCACTCCCCTAGAGACCAGCAGTGTATTCCCCCCAGTTTAGGATGATCCATACATACACTTATCAGAAATACAAAAGGTGCTAATAGGGGTTACTTTTGAAAAAATGAGTCTTCTGGCCATTAAGACTGTAAGCCACATGCTCTTTTAACAACTAAATTTGAGGACAGGAGAAACCTAAAGGCTTAAGGTATTTTGCTGAGTTTGTCGATGGTCAGGAACTGTGTGTACAGGTCAGGAACTTGTCAGCAGGGGAAGCTGTGCTTAGCAAAACACAAGAGCAGTCTAAAAATGGTCCCCTATATTCCTGGAAAGAGCATAACACTTCCTAATCCAGCATGAATTGTCTAGAAATTATTCCCATGTCAGAATTCCCTTTGATGGGAAGATATCCTCCAGATAACTCCCCAGCAGTCCCTCTATACAGAAACATTTCTGCTTAAGAGATGTCTGATAGAAGGTAACAACAAAGCATCTTTTAAAATTCTCAAGTATTATAAAGTAATACAAAGTAATATTTTTCTCTCAAACAGGTGGTAACAGTAAATTCTCTACTTAAATGCCTGTTTAATGACTTCTTGGAGTACAGCTTACCAAATGAGATACCATCACCGCTCCATCACAGTTTGCATTTACAGGGTCACTTCGTTCTCTGCTTTCAATGATCTAGAAGAAGGTACAATGATGTTTTTTGTCACTTTGAAAGCCAAAAGACCCCTCCTAACAGTGAAACAGTTTTTACCATTCTGAAGATAGTGTGAGAACGGGAGCTGTGTTCATTCATTTTTGTTTCTCCATACTGGCGATTTTCTGTCAAAAAAGCAATATCAGAATACTTCTGCTTATATTCTGATAAACAGGAGATAACAGATAAGAAGGACAACTTTAAAACTATCTGAAAAACATGAATTTCCCAATATAACCTCAAAGATGTACTCTGTGATTCTAGACATATCTGATTCAATGTTTTTCTAAGATAGCAGCTGACATTGGCTAAACAACTTACTTTCTCCTTTTCTGATCCATTGCATGACTTGTTCTGGGGCAACAACCACCTCTTCAATCAGATCTTCTACATATATATTCCTCTTAAGAACAAAAACAACAACAAACTTTACTGAACTCTGAAACTGATTTTAATACATTAACATTACAAGCAATTATGGTATTTATTCCAGTTTACTTTCTCCTTAAAATGAAGTAACAGTGGAAGAGTGTCTTTTTACTCTGAACACAAGGAATGGGGAAAGTTCAGACCTTTATGAGAACTGTAGCCTAAAGGCACAAGAATCAGAAAGAGCTCTAGAAAGTTTCCTTAAAATAAAACTGGTAACGGAAATATCCTTCTGAACATTTTCTGAGGAAATCTGGATGCATATTGCTCTGTAAATGTTATAAGACCATAGTCACACAATCTATAAATCTCCCTTCTTCCCAAGTTACAAACGCACTGATCATTTGGGCATCAAAAGAAAAAAAACCTCAAACCCAAACAACTGATTTTTATTATTTGCTATAAAACTTAAAGAAACTGAAGAGGGCATTAATACAGATTTATTGTATTAATATATTGTACTGATAATTTTACTGAATAGTTCTAGCCTGATGTTTTTTCTATGATTACAGAAGAAGAAAAGTGTATCTACTTAGTAGGCAATATTAAGATGGTATTCAAACTAACTCTGTATATCTGTGGAAGACTTCTAATACGTTGAGCTGGAGGCTTAATAGCACATTTGTAGAAGTTTTATTAGCTAGACAACTCCCAATTATTCACTGTCAAAGTTAAATAAAATCTTCTATCTTGGAAAATGTAATGGATTAAGTCTACGCTTACAAACATTTATAAAGGTAAACCAGTAATAGCAATCCCTGCTTCACTGTTGTTATTTTACTACATTCATTCTGAAAGTAACGATTACATCATTTGACACAAGTTTTCAACTAGATGCCTATGAAGACTGCTTTTTTTTTTAACTACTTATTTTACTTCAAGTAGATACAATGCTTACACTGCATAACATCCACTTACATTAACATCCTCACGAATTGCCAGAGGCTTCTTTTTCCTGGTATCACAAAGCAAATCTGTGAGAGTTTCATTGTAGATTTCCATGTAAGAAACCCTCAGCAAGAATTCTCTATCTGGAATCTAAGGGTCAAAGAGGAAAAAAAACCCCACCAACAACTAGATTAGAGAGACTAATCAATGAACATCTTTGAGTTCAGAATACTTGTATTAAAAAGGTACATTTGGGTATTGCTCTTCACATTTCTTCCCCCCATTCTCTTCGCACATTATTATCAACCGATACCACATCATTTTTCTTCTGATACCAAATAATTTTTCTTCTGTCCCTACTCTTTGCCCCTGCATTTATGGTGTAGCGCTTTAAGTTATAAAAACAAGATCACTGCCCTGCAGAAGTGACACTGATCATGCCACCTAAACGCCCTTTCTGTATACCATTTCTTCCTGCTTAGGCTCTTTCCTCTGTGTGTACTTAGTCTTCTCCACTAGCTTAGATTTACTTTGCTGCTGCCTTCCTGGTAGGGAACACTGAGGTGAGGAAAGGCTGCACAAGGGACTCAGCGATTACAGCACTATGGAAAATATTCTTGGCTTTAGTTACCTCTACAGACCCTCTAAGGTAGTCTGCACCTCTTCAAAAAGAGCAGCGACCATTTCATGTCACTGATAACAATCACCTGAAATCTTTAAGGTAAAAGCAAGTGCTCTGCAGATGATGTTTTGGAAATCACTGTTTTAACTTATACCTTCTCCGTACTTTCTATTACCACTGAGCAATTAGCCTACGATTCTTTTGAAAGCCTGAAATAAGTAAGTATATTGTCACATCCTTCCTACTAAAATTCTTTAATAATGTGAATTTTTTTAAGTTTTAAAATAACAGAACAAAGAACACAAAGCTTCATTCTACCTTAATCTATCACTATTAGTGACTGAGCATCTATTTATACTTGTAATCAAGGTTTGTATATTTGCAAGTTTAACGACTCCCCTTACTTTTGTTCTGATTTTGTTCTGAGTGGGTGCTAGTGTTGGGTCATATCTTGGACTAGATGATCTCAGAGGTCTTTTCCAACCTTGTGATATTGTGATTTGATTCCAACCAATATTGTCCCGTTATCTTTTTTTTTAACCACTCATCTTTACAAGGCTAGCAAAGCAAATGCAACATATGGTCCAATATAAACTCATTTCCTTCATAAGTTCCTTGATACTAGAATTATTTTTGCTGTGGCAATCCAATATTACTAGTCCTTTCAGTCACTTCAATTTAATGGAATTGCTCACCTCACAAATAATTTTGAAAACATGCTGAACTGCCCGAGGTATAATGCCCACAGAATCTTCATTTCCCATCATTGTGTAGGTCTTCCCTGAAGCGGTCTGTCCATAAGCAAAAATTGTGCCTAGAAAAACGATTAAGTTTTATTAATTACTTATGAAATACATTGCAAACGGGATTTAAACACAGTTTTAAAACTTACCATTATAACCTTGCACAACTGACTGTATAATAGGAACAGCTACACCTTCATACAACTGCTGAGTGTTGTCACTGGAGTGAAAAACACGATCTTAAAACAAATAAAAAAAACCACGTAAATCCATTGTATTGCAAGTCAAAAACAAGCTGTCATTTTACTTGGTACTGTTGACTTCAAATCAAATAAACAGGCATCAGACTGTTTATACAATAATTTAAACACAAAATGTAACTAAGGCAGTCTGTCTTTTTTTTTTTACATAAACTGAAATCCAGAACCAAGAAAGATACAATGAGCAGGCAATAGACAAGTCAAAAAACTAAGTATGAGTGACACAGTTAAACAGCCATGCCATTTAATCCTAAAAAAACATTTATGGATGGTTTTATCTATGAGGATTGTAAGCCTGACAAAACAGGCTACTTGCTAAACTCTTGGCTTAAAGCATGCTTCTACTGAATCTATAATTTAGGATAAAATCGTTCTAGTGGTTACATGCCTGCTAATAAGTACTGTGGATCAGTAGAAAGTAAGGCAATTAATTATGAGGATCTAACATCCACACTGAGGTGCTTCTCAGCTGTGGGTCTCCCCACCACCTTCTACCTAAACGCTCCAGACTAGCCCTAGTCTAGCCCCTTTGTAACTGGAATTCATAGAGAAGAATCCTGCCTAGGTGTTCCAAAACCTCTCCACAGCATACACATAAGCAGAGAACACAATATCCATCCAGGAGCTGAGTTCAAAGCACATTCATGTTTTGTCTTGGTTTCAGTTAAGACAGAGATAATTGTCTCCCCAGTAGCTGCTGTGTTTTGGATTTAGTATGAGAACACTATTGATTACACATATTGTTTTAGTTGTTGGTATGCAATGTTTATATTTGTCTAGGATAACGTTAGGTTTCTTTCCAGTAGCTGCTGTTTTTCAGGTGCAGAGCCAGTACAGCTAACCCAAACTGGCCAATGGAATATATCACACCATAGCATCATGCTCAGTGAGAAAATGGGAATTTGGAGAGGGTTTTGTGTGTGTAGGCAACTGAGATTTCGCATTTGCTGTTCTGCTTGCTGCTATCACTGGTTTTGCTGTGATCTCTGCTCAGGACGGGCTAATCATCAGGCAATGAGCAGTTGTATTTAAATATATTATTTTATACATATTATTATTGTTATTATTGCTTTCTTTTATTGTTCTATGAAAACATTTTTTTTCCCAACCCACAAATTCTCCTTTCCTTTTTCTGATTCTCCTCCTCCATCCTGCCTCCTGGGAGGACAGAGCAGCTGTGTACTCTTTGGCTGCCAGCTAAGGACTAACAGTAACACTTGACACTGACTAAACGGGAAACATTGTGTGCCACAATGGCACTCTTTCAAAATTATGAGATTGAAAAAAAGGTTCAAGATTTGGAGGTGCTGATTGATGAGAAAGTCTACATCACCCAGCAATGTGCACTTGCAGCCAAGTGTGTCTGGGGCTGCATCAAAAGAACCACGGCCCCTCTACTCCACTCTCCTGACCCCACCTGGACTACTGTGTTCAGTTCTGGAATACCCAACATAAGAAGGATATGGAACTGTTGAAACAGGTCCAGAGGAGGGCTATGAAGATTATCAGAGGGCTGGAGCACCTCTGCTACGAGGACAGCCTGAGACAGTTGGGGTTGTCCAGCCTGGAGAAGAGAAGGCTCTGGGGAGACCTCATAGCAGCCTTCCAGTACCTGAAGTGGCTACAGGAAAGCTGGGGAGGGATTTTTACGAGGGCAAATAGTGATAAGATGATGGAGAATGGCCTTTAAACGGAAGGGGGAAAATTTAGGATATGAGGAAGAAATTCTTCTCGCTGAGGGTGGTGAGGCACTGACACAGGTTGCCCAGGGAAGCTGTGGATGCCCCCTCCCTGGAAGGGTTCAAGGCCAGGTTGGATGGGGCCTTGAGTAGCCTGGTCTGGTGGGAAGGGTCCCTGCCCAGGGCAGGGGGTTTGGAACTAGATGGGCTTTAAGGTGCCTTTCAACCCAACCCATTCTATGATTCTATAGCATTGCAAAAAGTCAGCACACACTCAATCAGCTCAGAAGCAAAGGTCCACGTAGGCATCAGCATAAAGTAATCACTTCCATATTCTTACCATAACTGAACACTTTTGTACCATTGACTTCAGAAATAGTATTATCCTCACTTTTCCAGTAGAGGAACTCTTTCTCTTCCAGAGATTTTTCTCTGAAAGAAGAGATATTCAATTAAATTTATGAGGTCCGAACTCGCTCCTAGAAGCCTGATGCACCCCCCACCGCCAACACCTCTCTCCCTGCCCCTTCCCAGGCCCCTTCATGCCGGCTCCCTCCTTCCCGCACCGGGTCAGACACCGAATTTACGCCTGCCCCCCCCCTCGGCCGGCCGGCAGCGGCGTTCCGGGGACCCCGCTGGAGGTGAGGGGGGCGCAGCCGCACCCAGGGAAGCCGAGGGACCCCTCCCGCTCGCCCGGAGCCCCACCTGGCGATCAGCGGCCGCACACGCACGCAGACCGTCACGGCCCCCTCGTCCGCCATCCCCGCAGCCGCGATCCCGGGCAGGCGCCGCGCTCGGCACCGCAGCCGCTCGCCCCTTCCTCGCCCGCAACGGAACCGCCCGCGACGGAACCGCCCGTGATTCGAACTGCTCCCTGCGCCGCTTCCTATTGGCCCGCCCGGCGGAGCGTACCACTCGCCAGCAGTTGGCGGGGGAGCCAGGAAAGGCGTTGCAAGCGGGGCTGGTGGCTGAACGGGCGGTGAGGGGCGCAACGACACCGCGACACCCCCTGTCTGTGCGGAGTGCCGCGAGGGTGGCGGCCAGGGCTGTCAGCGTGCGCTCGGCAGGCGGCTGGGGGAGCGGTCGGCTGAGTGTAAAGAGCGCTCTTGGACACGTGGAAATGACGTTGGTGTGTGATTGAGAGGGCCACCAAAACCTAGAGTCCTGGAATAGTTTGGGTTGGGAAGGACCTTAAAGCCCATCCAGTTCCAACCCCCCCGCCCTGGGCAGAGACCCCTCCCAGCAGCCCAGGATGCTCAAGGCCTCATCC
This sequence comes from Tapera naevia, assembly GCA_033556795.1. NCBI lineage: Eukaryota > Metazoa > Chordata > Aves > Cuculiformes > Neomorphidae > Tapera > Tapera naevia. Next base: position 6,144,994 of record JAUMJJ010000175.1, on the reverse strand, counting down.
AGCCCGGCCTTGAACATTTCCAGCGAGGGGGCATCCACAGCTTCCCTGGGCAACCTGTGTCAGGGCCTCACTGCTCTCAGCGTGAAGAACTCCTTCCTAATATCTGTTCTAAATCTTCCCCCTTCCATTTTAAAGCCATTCCCCCTTCTCCTGTCACTACTTGCCCTTGTAAAAAGTCCCTCCCCAGCTCTCCTGTAGCTCCTTCAGGTACTGGAAGGCAGCTGTGAGGTCACGGAGCCTTCTCTTCTCCAGGCTGAACACCCCAACTCTCTCAGCCTGTCCTCATAGCAGAGGTCCTCCAACCCTCTGATCATCTTCATAGCCCTCCTCTGGACCTGTTTCACCAGTTCCATGTCCTTCTTACGTTAAGGATTACAGAACTGGACACAATAATCCAGGTGGTGTCTCACAAGAGCGGAGTAGAGGGGCAGAATCCCCTCCCTCGCCCTGCTGGCCACACTTCTGTTGATGCAGCCCCAGATACGACTGGCCTTCTGGGCTGCAAGCACACATTGCTGCGTCATATCTAGTCTCTCATCAATCAGCAACCACAAGTCCTCTGCAGAGATGCTCTCAATCACATCATACCCCAGCCAGTATTGAAACATGTAGAAGTTTGGGCTGGAAAAGCAAGGTGGATGTTTGGTGAGTGGTAGTTAGTTGGTTCCAAGCAGTTTTGTTTTAGGAATCAGGAGCAAACTGTGTTTGTCTGCTCTCCTAAAAAAAGAATACTTCATAGTGTTGTCTTCCAGTGAAAGCAACGCAGTCCTCACGCTGGCGGAGACGAGCTTGGGAGGCGTGGAAGGTAGCTACATAGAAGAGCCTATAGCAATCAAACAGAAGGCATGCTCCAACTGCTTTTATTTCAAGCTCAGCTAATTAATGACCAGTTTCTGAAAATACTATCCGTATTTAAACTTTTAAAATAAAAGTATTTTTTCCCCATGTTTTAATCATCATCCTCTTCTTCATCATCCTCAGTGTCCTCTTCCTCTTCTTCCTCAGCTGTAGCTAACGCTTCTTCCTGAGCAGCCTTGAAAGCCAGTTCCTCTTCCAAAGTGGGGTCGCTTGTCTCAGAGATTTCTGGCCCGCTGGGGTATTCAGCTTGCACTGGCGGAGGCAGTGCAGGACTGTGGTTCTCTGGACTGTATTTGTGGCCCCAGCCAAAGTAGATGTTCTCAAATTTCCTGAGAAAGAAAAGTGAAAGATCACACATTCTCTAACACCCCTGACAAAACATCAGTGGAGATACTGTCAGGCTTCCTTACTCTGCTGTGCAAAAAGTCAGTCACTCTGGTGCAGATCTCCTATAAGAAGTATTTTAAAGACAGCAGCTCTTTTCAACTGCTGTAACTGCTGATTTTATAACTTCCATTTAAAAAACTCCAAACGCTAAAATGGTAACAGCTTTACTCTGTTGCTGCACTAGAATTGCAATATGACTAGCTATTTTTGTAAAAGTTACCATAGTCTCAAGACTCAAGGTTTTAAATCAAGGATTGTGCCCAAATACTAAACTGGACATTTACATCCAGTAACATTATACTAGCCTTTCCAGGGATTATTCATTTTCGGTCTTAAATACATATTTACTGTTGCTGTGCACATTTAAGTGTCCTTCTCCATCAGCCTCCGGAATAGTTAAGAGTTTGATCAATGAATTAATAGTAAGGCAATTGTCTGTGTTCAGCATATGCAGTTTGTGTATTGACCATGTCAACTAGCTACTCACTTGCCAGATGCAAAAGCATATGCTCCTGGCCATCGGTTAGACTGGAGGATTGCAACAGCGTGTTCTGGGATCAGGTCTGTAGAAAGCTGAGCTGTCCAAGCAGGGTTGTTTTCAATTTCTGGAAGCAGACAAATACACAGAGTCTATGAATAAATTGACTTATGAGCCTCTACAAAATATTTAAGTCTGAGCTACAAGACTTTCACAGTACTCAACCAATGGTTAAAATAAGCCGCGCATTAGAAGATTCAGAAGCTAAAACCAGAAAATGTAGGCACTGTATTCAAACGCCTGGTTTGGATGTATGGATATGTAGCACAGGAATGCTAAGAGCCACATACATAAAAGATAATGCTTCTGAAATTCAGTAGTACCTACTGTTGTTTCTTTTGTCGAGGGCTTTTTATTACTTATGCATATCTATATTTTACCTTGATCAAAGGTAGGACAATAATTTACTGTAGATGTAGTCTAATATTCAGGTTTCCTTATTTCCATGATTTGCTGCAGTAATATGCTCCAGGATCTGAATTCTTATTTGTATATCTATGTATGTACATATATATTTATTTATTTACATGTGCATACACTTAAAAATATGATGAAAAATAGCTGAATGTATTTCATGCAGTGAGCTATCTTGAACTTGCAGTAGCTTAACAAGTCTCAGGTATTTTTCCCCTATTTCTAACAAGATCGTTAACTAGTAAACCGAATTATTTCAAAGTTTTAATGTCAATACTGTTAATCATACTGCTTTTGATCATTGTTTTGTAAAAGAATGTGCTATACTGCTCCTTGAAGCTTCAGAGCCCTATAACATCAAATATTTATTACTGAAATGCCAACATTTCTAGTGACTATCATAAACTTCATATTCCATGAAGAATACCTTCATCTTCAGTGAGTGGAGTGAGAAGAGGAGGTCCTGTTTCTGGCTGTAGTTCATCTGGCTCTTCCTCTTCTTTCTCCTCCTCTTCATCTTCTTCTTCTTCCTCTGATTTTTGAAAAGGATTAAACCAAACACAGCGACCCTGTCATTGATATGGAGAAATAATAAATACATGTAGCAATCACTGAAAGAATTTGAGCCAGTTAAAACAATTGGCTCAGGCACACACACACAGAATTAAGGGAGAGGGGGAAGAAAAGAAAAATATATAATCCGTACTTGGTATATTGTTGGCAGAACATTATATCTTCTTAGTAGAGTGTTCATTATATCCCTCATTTCTCCCTCATCCCCTCTTACTACTTCAGAATAACTTTATACCACTGTCAGCAGCTTTTTGTTACTTTGTAGTCTTCAGTTCCTTGTCAGTTTTTTTATATCCTTGCTAGATTACCGGTTACTGCAATCTAAGAGGCTCAGTTTGTGACTTCACCCCTTCCTTTTAAAGCTTGCCTTGTTATTTAGCTACCAGCCAGAGGAACACAACAAAATATTCTTAAAGATGCATATAGATTTTATTTTTACAACTATTGTTGTGCTGGCAATAATTTTAAACCTTATTTCCTACCATTTGCTTTTATTTTACACGAATTCTTGAATTCATAGACTGGCCAGCAAGTCATCCAGCAATGACCATCAGATTAGTAATAGCTCTTTCCAGCACTACCCTGCTATCACAAACTTTTAAGCTTTTTTATTTACTTTCCCAAATGCTATGACTGCTACAGTGAGAATGGTATCTGAGATCCATGTCAGCTATGCCAGAATATACCTGCTGTAGAATACTCTGTGCATGGTGTACCCATGTGGACAGAGAATCCACCATTTCAACCACAGAAAGAGGCTGAAAATCGGGATTTTCTTCACATGTTCTTCCTCCTCCCCCTTCCTCCTCTTCGTCTTCGTCTTCCTCTTCCTCTGCAATCTGGTAAAACCCAATGGGAGAGACCTGGGTTCCTGCTGAGATCCGAGCTATCTGTGCGCGCAGGTAATTGGCCTCATTTCCAGGGAAAGGAGGAAAGGTCACAACAGGAGCATCCAGTCTACCAGTGAAGAACTTCTTGATTTTCCTGGCACAGACAATCTGGGCTGGTGTTACTGGAGGCAACTTCTCCCACGGTTTGCCTGGCTCATTACAGACAAAGTAGACATATTTATTAGCCCCAGTCCCATTTTCTTCTTTTGGGATGACAGGTGGGGGTTTATAGGTGGACTTTGGTGGTTCATCTTTTTCTTTCTCCTCATCTTTGTCTTCATCCTCCTCCATTTCTTTCTCTCCTCCCTCAGTAACTTCCTCTTCTGTTTCCTCCTCCTCTTCCCCCTCTTGGTACTGTACTTCAGCTATAATATAGTTCATCTCCAGGCCCAAAATTTTGCCCCAGAAGCGACAGGTCTGGATTGGCTGATCACTAATTAGTTTTTTAAGGGCAAGGAATATGAGATAGGATTCATCTTTACTCAAGCCAATTCCAGCCTGTTCAAAATAAAAGGCTGTTTCCATCACATTAGGTAGAGGGGTCTCTCCCTAGGAAAGAAGAGCAGGAGTTAGAGCTGAATACTTATCTGTTTGAAAAAATCAAACATGTTATCCACTGGAGGTTATGCTTCACTTCCCTGTAGTGCCATTCATTCTCTCAAAGTGCTTTGCAGACATTCATTCACTACATCTCCCACTATAATTCAGAAAAAATTGAAAAGGCTATTTTATAAGTAAAGAAGAGCACACAGATGAACTGCAACTTTTAGAATACAGGATTTAAAAATTCAAACTCACTTTGCAAAATAAGGAAAGTCAGAATTCTTACACAGGATCTGCAAAGGACTGCAGTGCTAGGACATGTCAGCTGTGTAAGAGGCCTTGATACCCACAAATGGTGTTGGGGTGTTTTCTTACGTTTGTGGTAGACGCATTTGGGGAAAATATAATATAATATTTAGTGTCTAGGCCATCAATATTTCTTTGGAGTAAATATTGTACTTTTGAACTTAGGTGGCATAAAGGTCCCTGCATTTTTAGAACACTGGCCCCTGTTCTTACTGAAGACCATAATAAGACTTCAGTTGTTTTTAGTGGAAGCAGATCTAGGCCAATAATGAAGATTTCATTAAGTATTTCCATTAGCTTTTTCACCCTTATCTTTCATGGGTTAGGGGATTATATCACAGAGAAAAATACATTAGAAGTTATACATGGCAGGGTAGGGAATTTGGAAGAAGTAGTGCTATTTTTTTATTGAGTTTCTTTGGCCCTTCCAGGTTTATTATATCAAGGTAAGACAGACAGGAGCATGAACAATTCAAAATTCCTTTCTGAAATACCCTACTTTATTTTTGTACTTTTCCAAATGCTTCTGCATATAAGCATTTGAATACTGAAAATCCCCATTTTTAATAACTAGCTTTTCAAGTCTAGTAATTCTTCATTATAAATGTTTTGGGGTTTTTTTGTTTTGTTTTGTTTTTTTTTTAATTGAAGAAGGACAGACTGGAACCACAGCTGTAGCTGGAAGGTTCACACAATTCTCCATTCTTGATTTTATAGTAGTGGATGTGCACAAACTGTTGTCCAGTAAAGAGACGTCACTTTTAGATAAAGACATTTGGATACAGTAGTTCATGTTGAACCGGCATATAGAAGATTTTGTAAAGTTTACTTTCTGTTCATCATCTCTAGAACATCTATGATTTTAAAGGCTTAGGATATTAGATTGACTACAGGAAAAAAATCCCAACTAAGTAATCAGATGGGTTTTTTTCTTCACAGCTAGACATGGGACCAACTCAGCTATGAAGAGGGTACATGACACTGTGGCTGCAACTGTTTATGTAACCGTGAGAAGCAATACTACAAGGGCGATCACAAATTCCTCCCTTCCTCCTTTCCTTTCTTGCCATTCTCCCACGCATTCCCTGGTATATAGGATATCTATTTTCCTCTGATAATAACTCACTATCTCTCCTTCCAGTTCTTCATCTACTTCTGTATTTGCCTTGAGGAACAAAGCTTTATACTTTTCTGCGGCTTCAGTTGTTGGGAGAATCTCATGTTCATCTCGAAGAGTGTCCATTTTTTTCTGAAACTGAGCACTCTTCACGTCCTTGCTGATGTTCTCAATTATGTCTACTGCATTTATGGGCTGTTCATCCAGGATCTTTGTTAGGATATTAGCGAGATGATTGTATCTGTCATATAAATGTAAGTATTATTGACATACTATACAAAAGTCTTAGAATATTTTTTAATATCAAAAGTAGAAGCTATTCACCTCCTGCTTTGGAGAAATTGTTGGAATAGTTAGATGAAAGGGTATCATGGAGCATTATGGGAAATCAGACTTGAAACTAGCCTGATTATAGCATACTTAGTAGTAGTCCCATCTTCCATTGTTAGCATAAATCGTACCTGCCTCAGGAGCTGAAGCTGCATTTAAACTTTCTCTTATTCAAACTAATTTCCCTTTGAACTCTATAAATTCCTGTAGGAATTTTGATTCTGAAAGTTGTTGGACACAAGGGGGTTGCAGCGAGGTGGTTGTTGGTCTGTTCTTCCAGGTGCCAGGTGATAGGATGAGAGGTAATGGCCTCAAGTTGTGCCAGGGGAGGTTCAAATTGGACACTAGGAAAAATTTCTTCACTGAAAGGGTGGTCAGGCACTGGCACAGTTGCCCAGGAAGGTGGTTGAGTCACCATCGCTGGAGGTATTCAAAAGATGGGTACACATGAGGTGCTCAGGGATATGGTTTAGTAGTGGACAGGTATGGTTGGACTCCATTATCTCAAAGGAATTTTCCAACCAAGTGACTATGATTCTATGAGCACATAGCAATGAATTATTGGATTTACAACATATTCTCCCATTCTATATATACCCCCTGTTAGTCCTTTTCTTAACATAACCCTTTGCCCTTATACCAATACAACTCCACTCATACATCCCACTGCTTTCAGTTGTGTTCCTTTTTCAAACTTACAAGTTCAGGCCAGATGCTGTGCTGCTCTTCAGTAAATAGGCTTTTGCATTCTGGATTGCCAGCATTCGGGCTTCGGGATCTGGTATCTGATCGTCATACGGACTGTATCCTGGCTGATAGAGACCATAACCCGGTTCACGTGGCTGATAGGGTCCTTGCCCACGTTCACACGATTCATAGGGATCTTCTCCAGCTCCATAGGTCTGATAGGCACTTTTTGGTTCTTGTGTTCGGTAGCGGTCTCGTTCAGGCTCAAAGCCCTCAGACGGCGGCTGTTCCCCGAGCCTTGGTTCTTCCCTTTCCTGCGGGACAGCTTCGCCCAGGGGCTCCCCGGGAGGCTCGTCCATGGCTTGGCCCGGACACCGAGCCGCCCCTCAGCGTCTCCGCCGGTCGCGCAGCAACGGCAGCGCTGCCGCGGGGCGGGGCGCGCCGGGCTGACCTGGCAGCCGCCCCGTTGCTGGGGATGCCCGGCGGTGCTTGCCGTCGCGAAACTTGCCGACGCCACTCCGCGCTGTCGTCCCCTGGCTGGGACAACGACCCGATGTCTGAGGGGGCTGCCCGAGCTCTTGCTTCTTCCCCCGAAATTTGCCGGCAAATAAACTCTCCAAGACTCGTTTTGGAGTTTTAGAAAGCAGCATCCTTTATTTCAGTGCAGGACGCGTGAGGGAATGGTTTCCATCAATCAGGCGTAACGTGATGCATGTTAAAGATACGGCGTAAACGCATTGTAATAATTGAATTGTTTAAGTGCAACTTATTAATTTAGCAGACATAACCTTTTCTTTCCCCCCCCCCCCCCCCCCCAGCACTTGCATATCGCATAGCAGGGCTTACGCTTGCACAAGAACCGGTTTGCCAAAAGTTATGAATGCTTATTTGTAGATAGTAGATAGCAGAAACCTTCAAAATAAGATTCAAGAAAAACTAGAACAGAATGACAACACTAAAACTCAGCCAAAAGTGATGGAGAGGAGAGAGGAGAGCCTTCCTCCTTGAGCGGTGATTGACCTGAGGAAAACAATGAAGTCATGACCACCGGAGACTACCAGGAGGAGCGACTATGCAAGCGCTGAGCACATGTGCGCGCTTTCCGAGAAGCAATATGAATATGTAAATAGGTTCAAGGAAATATGTTGAATAAACATAAATTTAGTTCTAGAAATATGTATCTTTCTCCAGCTAGGGCATGAACGTTCGGCAGGAGAAATTCCCTTGCTCGTCTGGGGCCATTAAAGAAATACTTCTTTCAGAAACCTTAACTCTGGTTTCTGAGAGTGTTTGTTTGGCTGGCTTTTACAGCAACAAACAAGACAAGATCTGAGGACAGAATGTATTTTCCACTAATATGCTTATGTATAGATTTTCCAAGAAATCTTATGCATATTCTGTTACTTTCTAAGGACTAATTTTAGTATTCTTATGAACTTCACAACAGCCAAATCTCTGCTAATTGGATCTTTGGAGTCAGCTCTCTGTCTGACCTTACATTTTAGATAGGGAAATTCTGCAAACAGAGGGAGACACTTCTATCCAGCACATACCATACTTAACACAAGATGTTATCACTTTTGTTTGAGCAGTGTCTAGGAAAACACTATCTGAAACAAATATCCTATCAGGAAAACACACTACAGAAAGTTTAACTTTCAAAAAATACAGTTACTTAGATGAAACTTAACAGGTAAAATAGTTCTGTCTTGTGGTATCCATGTGAAGTTAGTGCTCTGCAAATCTCAGAAAAATGCCCTATTAAGTTTATAAGCTGTGTTAAATAAAGTGGTGCGACACCTGAACTCTAAAATATACTTCTCTGTCATTGAAAGATCAGTTAATGCAACTTCTTTAAAAATGTGAATTATTCTGGGAATTTATTAGAAGTAATCAGAAAAAAAATCTCAGATAGGGCATTGCAAATTTCTGTCAAGTTCCAAGAGAGTAAATGAAAGATGTATCACTGAGGAATCTGACCCATTCTGAAAAAGCAGCAAAACACACATTTCCACAATATTTAATAGACAGTGGTTTTGTATGAAGAATTAAAAAGTTTCTGTATTGTGTTCCTATTTACAACAAGTGAGAAAAATATCATTAAAATGTTAATCCTGCTGCTTTTCAGCTTGTAGAGGTTTTGTTACTGTCCTTTTAAAGAAATGTGCATAAGTTCATTTTGAAGATGCATTTGCAGAAATTAAACATTGACTGCAGACGGTGGTACAGTACTTGCAAATTGTGAATTCCTTTGATAACTGTATTTCCTGTTTGGAGGAAAAAATTGATTTCTTTAGTAATTCACTTCTGTAAAAATTTTATGAAATTAAGTTGTCTTTCTACCTGTGATATTTCATGAAACAGCTGCTCAAGAAAGGGCAGCTGCTTTGTCTTGTCCATCTTGTTCAGCAAAGAAAGAGAAAATTTAGGGGCACTTGTGCTTTGTAATAATTCTTTTCTCTGCCTTTGCAATTATATAAGTTAGGGCATTTGTAAAATTTATAATGGCTCAGGACAAAGAGAACCTCAGTGCAGACAGATGTTTAAGCAAGGTGCTATGTGATTTTCTTCCGTTGATACAGAGAAGTAGGAAATGGATACACACAATATTGCTGCAGAACCTTAATGAACAGTGTACGTAATACGGGTTAATTAGATGAACAGTAAATAAAGTATTAATGTTTTATCTGTCCAAAGGAGATATATTAGCTGTTTGCATTGTCTCTGCTGTGGCCATATCACAATGGGCTCTTGTCCTATGGATGCAAATCTGTTTTTCAGTAGCCCTTTTTTTTTGCTGGTCTCTTGCCTGTTGCTGATTTCCAAGTGGAGATTCAAAGATGGTATAAAATCTTGCACATGGAAGTGGACATCTGTTGCATTTCTATACAGTTTGATTGGTGAATTTTGAACATGCTTGCACTGGGAAGGAAATGACAGACAATCTGAATAGAGCTTGCCATTTCAAGTGGTGATCCTTGTGTGCTCTGCTGATTCCCGTGCAAATAACTATGGAATTGAAAAGCCCAGATTCAGGTCTCATGTGCATCTTCCGGGAAGAATGCCTTAATCACCAGAACAAAAGTTGCACCTGTAACTACTGAGGAGAAGCTGCTTTTTACTGTGTAGCAGGCAAGTGAACTTTAACTGAATTCCAACCTGTGCTCTAGGAATCCTGTTATTGCTGTCTGTGCAAGCTTGTCCCTGCAAGTGGCTGCCCAATGTGCTGTTGGTTCACTTAAGTGGAAGGCATAAATAGGAGATTCTTGTTGGGTTTGGTATGGCATAGGTTTCAAACTGCATATCATAGTCAAGACTGGAGTGCCTGAGCATTTGAAGGTGATTTTTAGCTTTTCTTTTATACTATATCTATGAATTAAATACTTAAGCTTGCTCTAACTGCTTCTAAAAGTCAAGAGGAAAGTTACTTGTAAAGTGCAGTTTCTGTCTTGTTACCTTTGTTAGTTCTCATGAAAATACTATTATCTACATAACTACTTTTACTCTACTGTTAACCCAGAGAGGATCAAAATGTATTTCTGCATCACTTTCAGGATATAATTTTCTATTTTATTGAAATTCTTCTTTTCATGTCACTTCTGATAACAATTTCCTGCTAAATATCTAAGTTAGTGGTTGTATATATAAAAGAAAATGCCCTTCTGTGAATCCTAGATGTTATTATACAGCAAGAAATAGATGCTCATGCAAAGTCTCCTTAAAATATGGCAGTGACTTTTTATTTGTTAGTTACAAGTTTATTATCTAGTTAGTACTGCTGATATGGCTCTTCCTTCTTCCATAGGGCTTAGTTCCTGTCTCTTTTCTGGGTTTTTATGCTGAACTCAAACTGTATTTATCAGGTGGACATAGATGTTAGATTAATGCAGGCAGTTTGAGATGCTTTTCTGTGAGGCACTTTTATTGGAAAGCTGAGAGACTGTCCTTCTGCAGGGGGCTTGTAGAAATGCATGTGGTGCTCTGAAGAGAACAATAATCGTTTTTGGAGATTTAGTGCTGGCTTCTGCTCTTACTGAAATCAGTGGGAGTTTTGCTACTGACTTGAGTGAAAGGAAGATTAAGAATTTTGTCATTTCATTATCATTTTTCGATATAGACTATATTACGTGCTGGGAGACAAACTGATTTTAGTCCTGACTTGTTGTGCAGAGTTGCTGTGGTTAAGACTGAGTGTGAGTTTGCATCTTGAGGCGTGAATTCTGTATTTTACATCCTCTGAGTTCAGAAAATCACTGTGAGTTATAGGATATTGTTCAGTAGACATTTAACTATAACTGCGGTGGCAGCAACCTTGGTGTGGACCAGCAAAATTTCAAATATGTAAAAAAATTGTATATCATGTGGTAATTTGAGTGCTAAGCCTATGTTTCTAAAAAAAATTTTGTTCAAACTGTTATTGCAGTGATGCGGTGGAGGGTTTTTGTTAGGAGAAGTGCAGGCAATTGAAGTTGATGATTTTTCAGATACTGGAATATAATGTGATTATGATTTCTGTTACTGAAGGTGGTGGCATTGCGCTGATTTGGGGTACTGTGTGACCGACTAAAAGGTGTAATGAACACCATGATTGGTGCTTTCTGGGTGCTGTGTCTTTAGTTTATTTTACTTTTTATTGAGGTTGATGTACTATTTCCTACCTGTCCGTGCCATCAGAGTGTGGTGGTTTTCAGTTGCTATTTATGAGGAGAAAACTTCATTTCTGGCAGAGAGGGCATGGCAGTTGTGTATCTTTTCAATATGTGCAGGTTTAAGCTAGTGTCAGCCCACTTTGTGCTGGTGCTTGGAGCTGCCCATTTCCTACAAGCCTGGTAGATCACAGCTGTGGCTTTTGGGGCCTGTGTGGCATGACCCTTGCTACGGTGAGATGGAAAGCAGTGATAATTCCCACTAGCAAGATACAGCTGTAACACAGAGTTCAAATAGGCCTATTTTGTACCTAGGCAGAGCCAGCTGCTGTCTATTCCTTTATGTGTTTTTGTGGACTGTCAGGGCAGAGAAATTTGAGTACCTGTGTGGGATAGTGTCATCTCTTTGAACGGTCTATCTCAGCTAATTGTGAGTTTCTGCACTGTTCTCATCAGCTGAACCTGTTCCAGTGTTTCACGTTGACTATACGCAATTTACTCCTCAGAGCTCCTGATGGCTCTGGTATTGTGAGGTGGCAAAATGGGCTGTTGGAATTTAGTATTTTCGATTGCTACAATAATGTTACCAGGTGGGAGTCCAAGGAGCTTCGAATACTCTCCTATGCTCTGCCTGTTGCAAGCTTGTAAATTATTAACAGGCTTTATTCTCTTTGCTGTGCACCTAAAATTCTGTTTTCTCGCGGGAGAGGAAGGTGAAAGGGAGGGAAGGTTTATTTCAATGCAGAAATTCTTGGGGATTTTATTTTTTTTAATATTTGACTAAGTGACAGTCAAAATGGAGTAACGATTTATTGTCATTAATAAAAAGGAGGCTCACTTTCCACTTTGCAGATCTGTAATGATTACTGTGATCCTGAGAGTGATAAAACAAACCTATATTTATTAGATCCTGCATTCAATTTAAAATTATTATGTGTAACAGTTTTATTCTAACGTGAAGCTGAGCAAGCGCAATCACCTCAAGAGGATTATAAATTTCAGTCAATTCCTATTTTGCTTTTCTCTAGCTGTATGTGTTATAGCACTTCTCATTGTAGAGAGAATAGATCTGATAATTTTTTCCCCTACTGCGGTAAACCCTCTCGTCTGCAGCAGCAGTGTAGAACAATGTAAAATGATTCAGCAGTATTTTACAAAATATGAGGAAACAGAGAACCAGGCCTGACATTTTGCCCTTCAAACGATTAGAAGGGCTATCCAAGCATATTCTTTACTATTTATGAAATACTTAGAAAATAAACATTCTAAAATCAAAATAATTTAAGAAGTGTAGCTGGCATTGTTTGCATTAAGGATGCTGGAAATGGCCAGGAGGTTTTATAGAACTTGAAGGTATACAAAGTTTCAGAGTAGAGAACTTTGTATTGATCTCAGAAAGAAGAGGAAAGTTTATGAGCTTTGGAAGAGGGAACAGGTATTGCAGGAGGACTACAAGGGTGAGGTGAGATCACGTAGAGAGCAAATTAGAAGAGCTAAAGCCCAACTAGAACTGCAACTGGCCAGTTCAGTGAAAGATAATAAGAAATGTTTTTTTCACACTAGTGACGAGGGATGAGGACAAAGCAGAGGTACTTAATGCTTTCTCTACCTCAGTTTTTAATAGCAAAGTGAAATGCCATTGGGATACTCAGCCTCCTGAGCCAGAAGACTGGCAACGAAGCTCCAATGATCCAGGAGGATTTGGTTAGAGACCTGCTTGGCCAACTGGATACACACGAGTCTCTGTTGCTGGATGGGATCCACCCAAGGGTATTGAGAGAGCTGGCAGAGGTCCTCTCTAAACCCCTTTTCCTCATCTACCAGCAGTCCTGGCTGACTGGGGAAGTGCCCCTTGACTGGGGGCTGGTAAATGTTGCACCCATTTACAAGAAGGGTTGGAGGGAGGAGGTGGGGAACTACAGAACTGTCAGTCTGACCTCAGTACCAGGGAAGGTCATGGAGCAGATCATCTTGAGTGCTATCATACAGCATGCACAGGACAATCAGGTGATCAGGCCCAGTCAACATGGGTTTATGAAAGGCAGGTCCTGCCAGACCAATCTAATCTCCTTCTATGACAAGGTTACCTATTTAATGGATGAGGGAAAAGCTGTGGATGTGGTGTACCTGGACTTTTATAAAGCCTTTGACACTGTTTCTCACAGTGTCCTGCTTAAGAAACTGGCTGCCATTGGCCTGGATGGGCACACCCTCTGCTGGGTGAAAAACTGGCTGGATGGCCGGGGCCAGAGGGTGGTGGTAAATGGAGTCAAATCCAGTTGGAAACCAGTCACAAGTGCTGCTCCTCAGAGCTCAGTGCTGGGTCCAGTCCTGTTCAATATATTTATCGATGATCTGGAGAAAGGGATTGAGTGCACCCTTAGCAAGTTTGCAGATGACACCAAGCTGGGTGGCTGTGTTGATCTCCTTGAAGAAAGGGAAGCTCTGCAGAGGGATCTGGACAGGCTGGATCGATTGGCTGAGACCAATGGGATGAGGTTCAACAAGGCCAAGTGCCGAGTCCTGCACTTGGGACACAACAACCCCATGCAGCGTTACAGGCTTGGGGAAGACTGGCTGGAGAGCTGCCTGGAGGAGAAGGACCTGGGGTTGCTGGTTGACAACCGGCTGAATATGAGCCAGCAGTGTGCCCAGGTGGCCAAGAGGGCCAATGGCATCTTGGCCTGTATCAGAAACAGTGTGGCAAGCAGGACCAGGGAGGTGATTGTGCCCCTGTACTCAGCACTGGTGAGGCTGCACCTTGAGTACTGTGTGCAGTTCTGGGCCCCTCACTACAAGAAGGACCTTGAGGTGTTTGAGCATGTCCAGAGAAGGGCAACGAGGCTGGTAAAGGGGCTGGAGAACAAGTCCTATGAGGAGCGGCTGAGGGAACTGGGGTTGTTTAGCTTGGAGAAGAAGAAGCTGAGGGGAGACCTCATCACTGTCTACGGCTGCCTGAAAGGAGGTTGTGGCGAGGTGGATGTTGGTCTCTTCTCTCAAGTGGTAGGTAAGTAGCGCCAGGGGAGGTTCAGACTGGATTTTAGGAAGAATTTCTTGACTGAAAGGGTGGTCAGGCACTGGCACATCTGCCCAGGGAGGTGGTTGAGTCACCATCCCTGGAGGCGTTTAAAAGGTGGGTAGATGAGTTTCAGGTATATGTTTTCGGAAGGGGAGGTACGATTGAGCTTGATGATCTCAGGGGTCTTTTTTTTTTTTCTATGATTTCATTAGCATTTGTTATACACATAGATTCACACTAAATTCTTTACAGGAGGAGCTTTCCATGTTAGACTCAATAAATATGAAATTCTGTTAAAAAATCCATCTTTATATTGCAGTCTGTGAGAAAGTTCATGCTATTAGCATATGTAAAAAATACATATTTTTAGACTATGTTTTTTTGAACAGTGTCCAAACAAGTTATACTATTTTGACTGTGTGATATGTAATGAATGTCTGATTTGAGGACATCAGCATGCTCAGAAACAGTATGTTTTATTTGTATCTACTGAGTTCATAATGCAATTGAATTCTTCATTTGAAAAATACTCAAATTGTAATAGGAAAGCAAGCCTATGAAGTGTGCTGTGTGATGATTTACAATAAAAGGAAATCCATCTCTAACATTGTTACTTCATGAAATACCATGAGATCAACCACGTTTTCTGGAAGGAATTTCTATAACTGCAAATACTTTTAAATTGTAAATTGGATGCCTAGGTTCAGTCTCCTTTGTTGCAGATACTTTTGTCCTATTTTCTTTTTCCAGAGATGTAGAACTTCCTGTAATCAATCTTATTCTAGGATCAAACATGTTCAATTGAAAATATTTTTTTCTTCTTTTGTTTTTCTCTTTATTATTTTAGGTAGAGTTTCTGTTTTCACTTAGTCCCCATGTATTTTTTTCTCCCCATGTATTTTTTTCTGTCTGTGGAAAGCATGAGAAAATCAAGGC
Organism: Tapera naevia; assembly: GCA_033556795.1. Classification (NCBI taxonomy): domain Eukaryota; kingdom Metazoa; phylum Chordata; class Aves; order Cuculiformes; family Neomorphidae; genus Tapera; species Tapera naevia. The sequence goes on along the minus strand of JAUMJJ010000175.1, from coordinate 6,129,750 downwards.
AAAAATTTGCATCAGGAATCAAAAGACTGTATTTAGGCGAAGTAAACAGGACTATGAAGTGTCTCTGAGATATGTTTCCCTATATTTTGTATAAGTAACAGTGAAATATCACTAGATTTTTGGTGCAAGTTTCCATCCTTTTTTGCATATAAATGTGTTTCCCATAGAAAATATATTATGGATTTAGATGAAATAAATTTTATGAGGCTGTGTTTTTCTTGCAGAATATTTATATAAGCATTTTAAACAATGTCTTGCTCACCTACATTTAAAATTTACTTAACTCTTCTAGATTTTGTTGATGAAAACAACTTCTTTAGCTGTCAATGCTAATTAGTGTTCAAAGCATCCAAATTAAATTATAAATTTATTTGTATTCCTTTGTGAAAATACGAAAAAAATTGTGTCCTTGTAAGAAACTGTAAGAGCATCTTAAAAGGTGTCCTTAATTATGTAAAACTGAGGGGCTATATAACATTTTACTTTCAGCTGTCTGAAGACTGAGAAGTCTTTGATGCTCAGAGTTAATATACTTAGGGTAAAATATCCGGAAGTTAAAAAGATATGACAATTCATGCATTGAGCAAGGATTGCTTAACTGGGTGATGCGGAAATTCTGTCATGATATGCTATAAACTATACATCACTTCAGGCTTTACTCATCCTTCTCAGAAATTAAAGGGATCACAAATTACATATTTCAGACTCCCAATTTTTAGATCTTCTGCTGAAGGAGAAAGCAACTTACCCCTTTTTTCTTCACTATTCAAAGAAATAGGTAGGACTTGTTCTCTAGAGAACAGCTGCTGGGAGCATACACCCCTCATACCTCAGGAGAAGAGAGACCCGAATTCACCTCCCTTGGGGCTAAGACTTGAATAGTGTTCCTGCATCTTGAATAAGAGAACTAGGTCTGTATGAGGGGATTGGGGTGCTCTACAAAATTCTAACATCATTTTCCTAGCTTAATATTCAAAGTTGATTTTTTAATCTTTTATAAAGCAAAAGCATTATCTTGGAGCACAGTAATGAGTGATTTCTTAAGAGGTTCCAGTACGGTCAATAAAAAGATGAAAACAATGAGAGCTAATACTTAATAGCCAATAGTAGTTTTCCAGGATACTGTAATAAAGTTAAGAAGAAAATACAGGGAGCAAAAGGTCAAGGTATTAAAATAATTCACAGCAGAGCTTCAGACTTCTCTTTAAAGAATCTATATCCAAACACCATCTATTGATCAGGTAATGGTTTGCTTCCTGAAGTGAGCAGAATTTTATTCAGAGGGACAAAATCCATTGTGGATTTAATTAGTGAAATTCCCTGTACCTCAGTGAAACAGTTATGGTTCAAACTCCTGTTTGTTAGGAATCTGCATCATGGGTTTTAATAATGAAGGTCCACAGAAGGACATTGTAAGTTTATGCATTAAAAAAAAAATACTTTTTGTGCAGATATAAATAAATGTGAAGCAATAAGAGTAGTGTTTCAAGTTTTAAAGAACAATAAAGCACACCCAAGCTCCCTACTTACAAGGTTGAGTATTTACAGATTGAAAATAAGTTGTAACAGGAGAACTTTCTGCAGGCTTAATATGCCTACCTGTGTTGCAATTCCACCCTACTTGAGAACTCATGGTAATTGGTATTTTAGGTTGAGTTGTGCAAATTACTACTTGGTGTTGTGAGGTATTGCTTTGAAACATTAAAAACTTCAGTGACTAGGTTTAGTCAGTTTCTTATTGGTATTCAAAAAATTGCCATGGCTGTGAAATTTTGAGCTAATTAACAGGTTTAATTATCTACCATTTGACTTTGGATTTGCTTTCCCTGAGCCTGAAGACACATCTTGTCAACATTCTTCTTCGGATGGAGATTAAAATAGCATTCAGTTTGTTTCATCACCAGGTCTGTGAATGCTCTATCTGATAGAAAAGAGAGATCTTAGAGCAGCTCTAACTCAAAATTTTAGTACGTAAACCAGAGTTTGAACTTTATTTAAATGACATATAGACCTTGTATTGATCTCAGTATGATGTTTAATTCAATAATTTTTTGCCATGTATTCTTAATCAACCTTTCACTCTGCTTATTTATTCAATAATCAGAAAGTTAACTTTGAATAATTAAAACTGGTGATAAAACTACTGGATTATTGCAATATTGCTCTCGAAAGAAATCAGTCCAGTTTCAAACCATATAGTTTATGTTGCCTTTCTCTTAAGTAATTTAAAATACAAGAAAAATGAGTGAAAAAAAGGCTTTTAAGTAGAATTATTAATTCTTTGAGTTTTAAATCTCTTAATTTTTCTGTTCCCTTTTTACGTTGTGGTAGTAGGGTTTTTTTATTTACTGTAGACATAAGTGAATCTTGTATATGCTGGGCTGCATCAAAAGAAGTGTGGCCAGCAGGTCAAGGGAGGTGATTCTGCTCCTCTACTCAGCTGTGGTGAGACCTCACCTGGAATACTGTGTCCAGTTCTGGAGCTGTCAGCACAGGAGGGACATGGACCTGTTGGAGCGGGTCCAGAGGAGGGCCACAAAAATAATCAAAAGCCTGAAAAACCTACACCTCCCCTATGAAGAGAGGTTGAGAGAGTTGGAGTTGTTCAGCCTGGAAAAGAGAAGACTCAGAGGAGACCTTATTGTGGCATTTCAGTTCTTAAAGGGGGCTTGTAAGAAAGATGGGGAAAAACTTTTTAGCAGGGCCTGTTCTAATAGGACAAAGAATGATATTTTTAAACTTGAAAGAGGAGCAATTTAGACTAGATATTAGAAAGAAACTTTTCACACTGAGGGTTGTGAAACGCTGGCACAGGTTGCCCAGGGAGGCAAAGGATGCCCCATCCCTGGAAACATTCAAGGTCCGGCTGGATGGGGCTCTGAGCAACCTGATCCACTTGAAGATGTCCCTGCTCACAGCAGGGGGGGTGGGCTAAATGACCTTGATGATCCCTTCCAATCCAAACCATTCTATAATTCTGTGATTCATTTCCTCTAACCACCTGCTATAAATTCATTTACCTACCATCTGTCTTCCACTGTTTGAAGGTATTGTGTTTAAGTGAATCCTGTTTGTAACTGTAAAGGATTTTTATTTTTTTGTTTTGGACAAAGATGGTGAGAGAAAGAGAAACAGTCACAATACTGACTTTCTAAATGGATACAATTATAGTTGTAAGACTGTCAGAACAGTTCTACTGTAATCCATGAAACTGCATGCTTTTGCTAGCTGAAAATCTCTCTTGTGGTGTCTGTTCCTTGATATTTCCTTATGCTGTCTTGCTACGTTCTTCCCTTTCAACTTCTACCTGTTTTAATTCCAAAGTGAGGGTAAAAGAGTGTTTTGAGACGAGCAAATAAGACTGAACTGTCAAGCTGATGGACATTTTACTAATCAGCAAATTGTTTAACTCTCAAGAAAGGCAAACTGATTTAGCTAATAATACGCGAGATGACAGGAAAACACCTTGCCTAAAATTCAGCATTTAAAGGTAACATTCATTTCACTTGAGTAGGTGTCACTGATGAAGGAAGTTGGCGTGGCAGAAACAATAGCTGTGTTCCTAAAACGGACTTTCTGAATCCCAGGTTAAACATGAATAAACAACAATTTTAAGATGTGAAGCTGAAATTTTGCTGGTAGGCTTCTGAGATCTAACCCAGAAAGGTGTTCAGCCATTTAACAGGCAAAATCATGGTAAGTTTAAAATAATTGAAAGAAAAGGTCTGATCTGATTCTATCATTTTAGGTTTACGTTCTTTCAATTTTAGTTGGCTAGATTCGTTTTGACTCTGAGGTTCCAAAGGAAGGGCAATGTATACAGGAGGCAAAATTTGTAGAAAACATATGTCATACTTTCAGGAGTGCAAGTTTCATCAAATAATGCTTTTTTTTTTTATACAGGCAGTAAGGTGAAGTTAATAGGATTTAGAAGCCTTTATTGCTCATTGATGAATATAATTTAACTGTTGTCAGAAATTATTAAGAAAGAATTCACCGTGCCTCATTTATATTATTCAGGCACTGAAATCTGCTATATCAGTATGCCCACAAGGGTGAAAAATGAAAGGGAAACATTAGTTTTCTTACAAATATTTCCTGTATTTCATCCGAAATGCTGTTCAAACAGAAGCTCTTTAACTGCTTTTCCTCCATTATTTTATATATCCTAATGTAAACAGCATTTAACAACTTCCCTCCTGACTCATTTAATTATGTTTAGCAAGTAATCAGTCTGAATTAATAGCAGGAGACTTGATGCCATTCATATATTTTTAACAGATGTGTTCATATAATTCTGTGAATATATTTGGCAATGAAGGGAATCTGCTGTGATTTACCAGCTTCCTGAGAGAAGACTCGGGGCACACATCATCTCAATTAAGCATTGTTGATTTAGGCCTCTGACACTTATGATGAAGTTAAGTAACAGTTTATTAGCTTCTGTTTATCAAATAGTTGTGCTGATGGAGTTTTTCATTTAATCTATAAGAAGTTCCTTTTAAATTCTTTCTTGAAAGAATTTTCTATTAATTCCTTGGGAGGACAGAATGAAAAATACTTTAACAAATGTATAATAAATAAATAAATCATATCACTCCCAAAATTCGAATACCGTACATCAGCTTGTCTGAAGTATTCAATTTTCAGTTAATATACTCCACAATAAATATAATGTGAATTAGTTACATCAGAGAATGTCTTGATATGGGTTGTATAGCAGCCTTTATTTTGGTTTTTATATACTGTTTCAATTAAGTCTGAATATTTAACCACTTAGAATGTTTGCCTGTACATATCTATCCATGACTTCATTGTAGTCACTGTTTTGTGTTTCTGTAATATTGGGCACTGTCTGTGAAAGGGTTGTATCTGGGATATCAAATCTCTTGCTTAATTTACGCAGAAGATTTGAATCCCTAAACAAGATGGAGCCTTGCAGAATATTAACTCTAGTTCTAGATTTAAGAATGTGGGCTGATTCTAGTATGGTTGAACGAGTTTTGTAACTTGAAAACTGATAAAAAACTAAAGGAATTTTCTAAGCTCTATTCTCTGCTCACTTCTAAATAATGTATATCAGTGGCAGTGTTTGCTCACTGGCTTATTTGATGTCACAAATGTTGATGCTATATAAGCCTCACCAGTGGACAGTTCGATCAACCTCCTAGAAAGCATAGCTAAAATTTCCTCAAATGACTTGACAGTTATATATTTATGGCCTATAATCTGTATACGATCTGATAAGACACAGGTGAGGAAAAAAAAATGAGAGGAAGATCAATCTGTGTGTGTGTGCAAGTAAAGAATTCACTATTTAACTATATATTTTTTTGTTTTCCAACAAGCTGAATTGCACAGGTTAGTGACATTTCTTTAATGATGTGTTATACTTCTGAACTTCATATAGAGAGAAGTTAGGAAAACTCTAGCTCTTGGGGAGCTACAAGAATAGACATTATTTCTCAGATGTCTCTGTGTACAAAATCAAGAAGCTCTCTCCTTTCTGTCATTAGGTAATGGTGCCTTGTGTTTACAGGTACACCAGCCCATGTCCGTCTTGTAAAAGGCAGTAATTCATCCTTGCAACAGTTGCTGTTGTGACTGGCAGCTATGTAAGTGTGAAATTTTCGTGCATCACACTTGTGTAATTATGGCAGGAACTGTTTTAGTATGCCTTAGAACACAAATACTCAAAAAAACTCAACTTCTGTTATAGAAGAGTTCTTATATTTGAAATATAAAATCTCTGTCTTGTGTTTGAGTATTTAAAATGATATGATTTTAATCTTGGGAGTGGAACATTGTCACAATGGCAGCAGGAATTGACTCATAGCTTAGATGGTCAATGTTTCAAGTGTCTTCAAGTCTAATTGTTGAGAGGTACTGCAGGCTAGTGTGAAGAATAGATTGGTACCCACATGTTAAGAGGAAATTTCCATTCACTGACATGCTAAACTTCTGAAATGAGAAGCATTTAAATTTTATTTTATTTTGTGAAAAATGTATTATAATTCCTACTGGACTGGATCAAAAATTAAAAAAGCTAATATGGCACTGAATGCAGTTCCACTGGCTCCAGTGTTTGGTGTTTAGGAAGGGCTCAGGCAAGGAAGGAGGAGTAGTACAATTCTCACTCCTCACTTCTTATGTGGTAACAAAGAGTGTAGATCTCATGCTGAGCTTTTGCTTCAAATGAAGTGCCTTTTGCTTGTCAAATCCTGGATTTTCAGTCTTCCTGCTGAGGATGTAATTGCAACATTCCATAACAATGTCCAGGTTTCTTCCCTGACTCTTCTTTTATTAAGAGAAAGAATCAAGACTTTGCTTTCCAATTTGAAAACTTTTTTGTGTTTTAAAACTCACAAAGTAGGGATGAAATCTTACCCATGGTAATCATCCAAGAAATCATAAAACTGAATCACTGATTTTTAACAAAGGGAACTATTTTGGATCAGTGGCACTATTTTGATAAACAATTAGGCAATTACCTGTGCAGTTATACTAACGCAAAGCTGCTTAGATGTATTAAAACAGTGATACGACAATGCCATTTAGGGTCATAGTAGTATACATGGTTTAACTTAAGGGAGATATTAATGGGGAAAACCAAAGTACTACAATATTTGAAGTCCTCCTAGATCTTTGTATACATATGCCAATATTAACATTGACCATCTGAAAGGGACATCTAAACTGTACACTGATCTACCATTTTTCTCCCATAGCATATGAATATACTTAAATGAACAATAAAAAGACAAACTATGGTACTTCTTTAGGAAGATGGATCAAGAAATAAAACAGTTTTACTAGTGAAAACTATTTTTTGAGAATTATTTCATATATATACAAAAGCTTGCATAAATATCAGTCAAGAGCTGCCCTGCTTCCCTGTAGCAGCGAAATCTTGCATGTTAAGAACAGCTGTTGCCTGAAACTTTCCTTGGGATAGTGAGATATTTTGTTTTCTGCTGCAATCCATGAATCACTGTGGCTGTTAGCCGTGTAAAGGCTGATGATCATTGTTACAGTTTTGGATGTGATCTTTAGGCAAAACCATCCCAAACTCGATGTTAGACACTTGGCACAGGAAACACGTAGATTCCCTGCCATTAAGCGTTCAGGGCATATGGGATGGCAGCAATAGGTGGTAGGTTTCACCATTTCATAGAATCATAGAATCTTCCAGTTGGAAAAGACCTTTATGATCATCGAGTCCAACCGCACCCATTATCTGCTAAACCATGTTCCTCAAACTCATCTACCCATTTTTAAACGCCTCCAGGGATGGTGACTCAACCACCTCCCTGGGCAGATGTGCCAGTGCCTGACCACCCTTTCAGTCAAGAAATTCTTCCTAAAATCCAGTCTGAACCTCCCCTGGCGCTACTTACCTACCACTTGAGAGAAGAGACCGACATCCACCTCGCCACAACCTCCTTTCAGGCAGCCGTAGACAGTGATGAGGTCTCCCCTCAGCTTCTTCTTCTCCAAGCTAAACAACCCTAGTTTCCTCAGCTGCTCCTCATAGGACTTGTTCTCCAGCCCCTTCACCAGCCTCGTTGCCCTTCTCTGGACGCACTCCAACATCTCAATGTCCTTCTTCTAGTGAGGGGCCCAGAACTGCACACAGTACTCGAGGTGCGGCCTCCCCAGTGCCGAGTACAGGGGCACAATCACTGCCCTGCCCCTGCTGGCCACGCTGTTTCTGATACAGGCCAAGATGCCATTGGCCTTCTTAGCCACCTGGGCATTTACAGCTTCTGAAAAGGCATATGGACTACTTGGGAGTATGGAGTTTCCCAAAGGCCCTGCTAAAGCCAAAGTACCTATACATTAGCTCCAAGGTTTCTAGGTGCTCAGAGTTAATGGTAAATTAATAGTGTACCCAATCATTCTTAAAGCAGACCTTGAGCTACACAGAAATCATGGGTAATTTATCGAACTGAGCGATGAATAGGGCTTTTTGTTGATATTAATATGCATGGATATGATAGAGTTATGAGTAATCCACCTTAATTAGATCTTTTTTTTTTCCTAATTCAAAATGCAATTGCTTTCAAAATCATCATTTAATGAAAGTGGGATAAGATAATTTTGGGCCTTGTTTATTCCTTAATTTTTACTCAAGTTAGCAGATCTCATTTCTAGAGGATTTGCTTGTTTTCTCTAAAAAAATAATTAAAAGAAAGCTAAAAACCCCAAACGCCCGAAACACCCTTGGGTTTTCTTCTTGAGGAGAAGCAATTTTTTTTAAAAAAACCCTTCTTATCATATATTTTTCTCTGTCTTAGAAAGCACATTCCAGTTCTTCATTTAAAGAGGAGGAATTACACTATGCCTTTGAGATGACACCATGATCTTTCTAAAGGGAAAAATGTGGAAAATTCTGGAATGTGGTTGTATAGGGTGAATACATTTCTTACCAGTCTCTTGAAAAGGCAGGGCTGTAGGTTTAACCTAATTATGTTACAGAAAAAAAAAATAATTGGATTAATGTATAACTCCAAATTAAGGTATTCAGTCTGCTGTATGAGTAGTTGTCCTTCACATGTGATGGTTAATTTTAAAGTGTTCACTGATCTCCTTGAGTGAAGAGATGACTGCTGTTTCAGTTTGTGGGAAAGGTTATTCTAGCTTGCCACAAGCAAATTTTCAAATAGATCTCCCTAACAGAGGCAGCTATTTGATGTCATATTTTCAGGAATAAGTAAATGCCTCAAACTTTGAGTCAACTCCGAAATTCAGTGAAACTCAAATTTCAGATTTCTTTTCAGTTCTGTTAAAGGATGCATGTTAGTCACAAAATCCAAGTCTTAAATTATATTCCAAACTCTCTCAAAATTAAGGATTATTTTCATGAAACTGGAATTGTACTATTAGAATGCTCTTTGGTATTGAAATATACAATTAAACGTGCTTTAGTCTTGGGCTTAGAGGTTTGGTTTTTTTTCAGAAACAGATTAAATTCACATTTCCTTCTCACTTTTTCTTTTTCTACAGCTATGCATTTTTTTTTTGCAAGTGTTTTGATACCTCTGCTTTTTTTGTGGTAATAATCCTTTGTCACAGACTTGGCAGTGAATTCTTGCTATGTTCATCACACTGAATTTCTTTTTCTCAGCATCAGCTAAATTTAATCACTCCCCTGAGCAGAGATGGAAACTGAACTTGCCTCCAGCATGCTTCAATTCAGTAAATACTGATGTGGTATAAGCAAGAAAATGAAAAATGCTACAAAACCCACTGCACGTAATCCCTTAATCCAATATTAAGAATCCTTGGTTTGTCTGTACAAATATTGAATACTGTCTAAGAACATAAAAAAAGCAGTTCAGCATTAAGAGAGATATGAGCACTGTTCTTTCAGGGGAGAGTATTAGGAAAGATAACATTTTTCTTCCACAAAAAAATTGAAGGTGTGGGTGGCCAGATGGGATGTGTTTGTATCACTATGATACAAAAATTTATTTGATTTTTTTTCCTTCCTAGTCTTCCTTTCTTTGGCCCACAGCTGTCCTTTGGTTAGATAACATCTGGCTTCTAATATTTACAGTTTATTTGAGTTTTGAATTTGTATGAGCTGATTATTTTCTGTTCTTATCCAAGTTAATTACAGTTTCTCAGAATAATTTTTCTGCACAGGAATAGAGACTGAATGAAGGAGAGAAATTTTGTTGTTGTTGAAAGATCAGCTTGTAGGTAGATATTTCTTATTTTTATCCTAATGTAAACTCAGCTTCTCTGTCTGTTTATGTCAGGGGAAATGGGAAGACTTGAAGGTTAGTTAGGTAAAATTATGCAATGAGAACAAAACCCCCTGAATGGACTCAGTAAGCAAACCAAGTAATTCTGAAATTACTGAGACCTCCACCTAGTTTTATAACTGAACATTCATGTACCTGAGGATGAGTTGGAAGTAACTTTTGTCATGCATATGATGTTCCTAAAATATTGAAGTCCAATTCCATGCTTATCTGCCCGGACTTCAGTCTGGAGAAATCCTGCTCAATCAAGTCTTGTCACTGGAGTGGTACAAGTTTGCGAGTAGAGTAACAAAGACAGGAAGTGGCTATGTGTTAGAGATCCTACTGTGTATGGCTGGAAATGTATCTTGTAATTCTTTCTCTGGGGATGTCATCTGTCAATATTTTTCCAGGTACTTCAAGGGAGCTTTTCCTCCAATTTCTCTCAATACTGGAGAAGATTTGTCCACGTTTCTTTGTTTTGTTTTTCTGTGATGAGGGATTTGAAGTTCTCTTAGGGGTCTAAGCAATGGGCTCATTTCAGTCAGGAATAAGGATTCAGGACATGCATCAAGTTAATTCATGACAAAGAAAAATCCATATTCTAACCTGCAGGTCATGTGAATTTAGGATTAAAAGTACTTACCCAGAATTTTTCTGTATCTTATGTGTGTGTTTAGGGCATAGTCTGAAGTGTAAGCCTTTGTACTTGAAGAGGCTTACCTTTTGTTTTGCTTTTAAATGTTAGACTCCATCTGTGCCTACAAATTTCAGCAGTGAGTTTAAACTCCATTATAGTCAACTCTGGAACAGGTAAGAATAGATTCTGATTCTAAATCAGTGTAGAATACAAGAACACTTATACAACATCAATATAGAATAAAACACCCTATTCCTGTAATTTAAAAAAAAAATGTCTTTTTTATATGTGTTCTTTTTTTTCTTTCACTCTTTTCCTAGTGAGACATCATAGAGGTCTTACGTGGAAGGAAAAAGTGCAGTTGTTGGTTGCACTTGGTGTAAGATACGTTTTCAACTGCTTTTTTAATTCTCTGCATATAAAAGACAGTAACCTGAAAGTCACACCAAGGAATGGCACCAGCAGGATAAGGTGTCTTTTTTGATTTTTTTTCACCTATAACTTAAATTTTTGTATGCATACTTTAGTTCTGAGCCCTTTTTTTAAGATTTGGTTTTTTTTGGTATTAGGGTCCTGATACCCTTCACAAACACAATGAATTTGTTAGAATGCTGACTGAAATAAACTAATTCTTGAATTTTCCTGAGATTCACTAATGCAGTCTTTCAGATTCCTAGTTATTTTGATTATTTGTTATATGATTTCAAAGATTTTGATAATTTGAACTTCTTTATTTTTTTTTAAGGCTGAAATCTTACTTTCTGTCCATTATCTTGTCTCCTTAGTTTAGGCAAATTGTTGTAGCAATGGATTTTTCCACAGCTCAAATTTGCCCTAAGCTACACCAGCAGGTTTTTAGTGGAGGTAGATCATAGTGACTCTTTACTCCAGTGGTGTCACGCTCCCGGCTCCCACCGTTCTCCTGCTCCTGCAGCGTGGCGTGCGTCCCTCGCTGCACACGTGACCAGCGCTGGCAGAGCGCAGGGGCCAGGAGCTCGGCGCTGCCAACGGGGAGAAACAAGGTGCCGGGCTGGATTCGGGCCATGAGCCGTGAGTTTGACACCTTTGCTCTGGTCAAACAGCACATAAGCCTCTCATCCTTCTGACCGCTTTCGTTGAATAAGAGCGACACAATGTTTTAATGCTCCTCACAGGGCAGTGGACCATGTAATCTCTAATAGCACAGAAGAGCACTGAACATTATTTGATAGGTAGCAATTTTGAAAAGGTAGCTTGCAGCAAAATGAATGATTCCTTGTTCCAGCAAGAAATCTAAGAGCATTACAAACTGTCTCAGGAGTGGTAGATAGATAACTCTTCAAGATAAAGACTTTTAAAGAAGGCCTTGCATCTATAAAATTCTAGATGTATGTACAGTTTTGGATGTGGAGCAAGAGCTATGAAAGCTAGAGTTCCTATCTACAAGATGCTAAATGCTCTTGATCTAATACAGTGCTCTGTCCGTAACATTATTTACCTTGAGATATAATCTTACCCTACCTGTACTTCAAGGTCTCCAAGACAATATTCTTCAATGAGTGTGGCTCTGAACCTGAGGCAATAACCCTTGTTCAGGAGTATACCACCTGTGTTTAAAAGCCACACATACACAGCTGTATATATTACAACCGGCTGCACCTAAGCAGAGCCAGAGAGCAGGCAGAATGTCAGCCTGGGAGAAATCAGTTAGACACCCCCTCACTCACATAAATTTAAGCATAACAATAATTCCACTGAAGCAGCATACTGCAACGTGCACATAACGAATACAGGGTTTTGAGTGTTTCACTAGAGTGGTCATAAAAAACACTGGACCCAACAGGGTTATTCTCCAGTGACTACCTCATTTTGTTTGTATGGGCTTTACTCTCTCCTTCCTTCCTCTTGTGAATAAATCAGTCAGTCTTTTTGCAGAAAGTGGTTATTTGTCAAAAGGATAGGTGAGGTAAAAAATTTATCAATACTTGATTGTCAGTCTACCTATCCGAATAAAGCCCCGTATTTCCTATGTTGCTAGCAATCTTGCTCAGACCTTGCACAATGCTTTTGTTATTTCTTATGAAGAGATAGAAATGTGGTAGGGAAATTGTACTTGTTATCCATCATAGACTCTACAGTATAGTTCATCTTTTCCTACAGTGCAAGGAAGAAAGGTCACCTTACTGCTCTTGAGTTGCACACAATATGTGTGTGCACTTAGCATAGAATAGCCACTTAGTTGGAGAAATGGAAGCATGAAGAAAATTAGCCACGTAGAGTCCTGCTGGAACAGTTTATCCAAGAAGAGGTGAAATCCTTGCCACTAAATGTTTTTAAGGACAAGTCAAACAAATGTTTGACAGTCCTCCAAAAGCAGCTTCACATGAAGCTACAAAATGAATAACTTAAGAATATCATCCCTTAGCTAAGAATCTCCATTTTATAAAAACGGGTTTTTTTCTGGGTTTTCACCTGGTCATGGCTTGGGAAATATCGAACAAATATTCCCAGAATTCCCCCAGCTGCTATGCCAACAGCAACCTCCAGCACTCCACGGAGCACATTGTACAGAGTAGAACCTATTTGGCAAAAGAAAGACAGGTTCAGTAAGCCATACAGAGACCCTTCACACACAAACCATACTGCAGAACTATAGAGGTGATTCCAGGACAGTGTCTGCTTTAAGTTATTTGCGTTAAAGGGGTTCAGGAGGGAAACCGTGACCCTGAAACATCTGGATAGTGCAAGCTCATGCCAAGGAAGTGTGTCAGAGAAGCCAGAAAAAGAGCCACTGTGAAACCCATGGAAATTTGAAAGCATTTATGTTGGGCATGCAGGGACCAGACATGGCAGCTGACGAAGCAGACAGGGAAGGGTGTTCTCTGAAAGCTGATGTGACCCACAGAGCAGACAATGTTACACCAGGGCTTTTGATCATGAGTAATTTCCCTCTCGATATTCAAGTTCACGCATAAACTTTGTAAGGAGATACTGTTAAGTTACAAATCAATCAATCATAACAGAGCACACATTCCTCAAAATATTCCTGTTGGTTCTGGATTTCACCACGTACAGATTCAGCAGCATACCGGAGGAGAAAGCCATCCCAAGGCAAGTGTTGAAGCCTGTAATAGCCAGAATGTCATCAATGCTGCCGGCTGCCATGAGCAAAGTCGGGACGCCTTTCTCTACCCCATAACCCCCAGCTTGTAGAATCAGCATAGATGGAACCACGACAGCAGGGGAGACTGCACCTAGAACAAAACTGAAAACACATTCCTTCAGCCTCTCTTCAAAAGCATTGAACTAAAAAACTTCAACATGTTCTGATCCCAATTATTTTAAAGTATAAATAAACAGACCTTTAGGTCTTTTCCATACCTTTCCATGCTAAGGACAAGCAGGGAAAACTGCCCAACTCAACAGTATGAAAAGTAAAGTGCTCCACAAACTAGTCTTGACTCTACACTGCAGGCCAGTTACGCTCCCTGACACATGCCTTGATTGTCCAATTCAGGAACCTGGTCTAGACATGCTTATGACTCAGTAGCCTAGTTCTTCCTCATAAAACTCAGTGTGCGGCATAGAAGGAGTTCATCTGTCTTGCTCCAGTATATGGGTCTGGATCAAGTGCCCCAGTTTAGATAGAACTAGATGGAAAAGGTTTCTTCTTCAATGATATTGCAGAATATAACATGCCATATCCTTATTCTTGACTGTCCTACATGCATTTCTCTATGTGGAAATTCTGAATTCTGGCATGAGGAGTGTCCAAATGGTGGTATCATTTTCTGTCCCTAAAAGCCCCCTGTGTTGTGGTTAAGACTCAGGGATTGCACAATCCTTGTTCCTTCTTCAAGTGCCCAGATCACAAACACAGAAGAGCAATAATGCAAGTAACTCCTCCACAGCCTGGAAACATGACCTTTGAATTAGCCACAGAGACAGACATGAATGGCAAGCAGACAACCACAGGGGCTAAGCACAGCTTCCTGACTGGCATTAAACTGAGCTCTCTGCTTGGTGCAGAGAACTAACTGCACTTGGATGATTTAACTGTTGCATGAAAACAGAAAAAAAGAGTATGTTACCCTAATATAAATCCCCACTGCCATGGCAAATGCATGAATGCGTAGGCAAGAACAGCAGCTGTGCATGTTTCTGAAGTGCATGGTCCAAAAGAAAGCCGTAAACAGACTGCTTTGAGCTTCTTAAGAGCCTGCAATATAAAAGCACATTCAGATATCATTATCATTGGCTTTATAGAGAGGAAATACATTTATGATCTGATATGGTTTATTAAAAGAATCTCCTCGGAGCTCCAGTGCAGGATGACAGCTTCATATGGCATAAGCCAGAGACAGACTCAAGCACAATTGGATTTGCACATAAAATGTCATGCATGGCAATGAAACTCACTCAATTCATGTTCCACAAAGTTCCTGCGTGTCACAGGAAGGAGTGGCAGGGAACTCTATTTGACTTCTCACGCAAAGCAAACTAAATGTGAGAGGTTGGACTAGCTGGGATCCATTTGAAAAGGGCGCACTCAGCACAGCCGACTTACCTACAGTTACTCAGGGTCATTTGTTCCATCCATAAAAGATTTTGCTATAGTCCCACAAGTTTCATGAGCAATCCCCACAAACTATCCCCAAATCCGCAAACAAATCATGAAAAGTTGTAGAACTTTGGGCCAATATATTATAGCTTTATTTCAGCCAGCTGATTTTGATCAAGCCAAACCTTGCCTTCATTAATTTATCGAACATCATGTTTCATAGCGTGAGGAGGAAGACTATTTTCTGTGCACAGGAGTGTTATGGGCTTTATTGTCATGACACATTGTCTCTGCACTGCAGCAGAACTCACCTTTGCAATTAATATATTTGTATTAAAATGGCAATGATTGAAAAAAAAAGGAAGAGAGTGAAAAAGAAACACAGATTTGGATATTATGGTTGGTTGGTTTTTTTGATTGGTGTCAACACAAGCAACATTCTCTTTCAAGGACTGAGGATTCCTTCCGTTACTTGTTTTAGTTTGTCAATGCAATCTAAGCATAAACTCTTTTTGACAGACCATGATGGACCACATATCCTCCAGATGTTCTGCTCACAAAACTCAGGAAATTTCTTTAAAGCAAGGGAGAAAATAGGCATAAAATCGGGTTTCTTCAGGTATTTTTTGGATGTCTGGCCTCCTCTACAATCCAAAAGACACTATTAACACATGACTATACAATAGAAACTGTGCTTTCTGATTTGCAGATCCTCAAAGACTGAACTGTTCAATATTTTTAACAGTTGCAAATAGTCCTTTTTTTTTTTTTTTGAAAGCTGTTGTATACTTTGCCTCAGACTAATGGCTGGTGCCATACCTTTGGATCCAAGCCAAGTCCTGCTCGGGTCAAGATAATGGAAAGAGCAATATTCCTCAGTGCTGCAGACCAGCGTAGGTTAATCTGGACGATGTCACTAATGACTGGGGTATTCCGGATTAGGAAACCAGCAAGTAGCATCCCTTAAATGAAAGCAAATAAGCTTCTGTCACACGATTTGCTTTTATTGCACTAAAAGCTTGCATAGAATTCTTAAAAATAGACAACATAATAATGAAAGATAAAGAAAACGATTAATGTTCTCAATTATTAGCCGTGTTTTAACAATGGGAACTGAGGCACGGAAAGGGAGAAGCATGTTTAAAGCTATGAAACAGCCTAAGAACACACCAGGTCACCAATGAATAAATCTGCAGATTGCTGACATGTGGCTTTTGTGTGAGTCAATGGAACTCAACTTTGTTCACCCGGTGCAGGTCGTATTTACCAAAAGCAAGGACACCTCTGCATCCTTAAAGATATATTTCTTGTTAGCTTGTCTTAACATGAAAAGAGGCAGATTGTCTAATATCGCGTATTTATCTCAGAAGTTGGAAATTGTTAAAAATTCTCAGGTGTAAGAAATGCAGGTATCACAGGAAACCTGCTGAGTTCATTGGGAAATACAATCTAAATCTAAGCTAATCACGGACTAACTTAGACATTAAAATTGCTCTGGCAATATTACTTTTATGCAAAGAGGGAAGAAAAAGGGGGGAAACTCAAGAACTTGCTCTTATCTTTGATTTGAGCTACTTGCAAGATCCAACCTTTTGCAAATATTAGCAAAACTGTCTAATCAGAGGCTTCCTGCAGAGCTATCAGTACTGTAGTTCTGGAACGATATAGAAAAGTACAGGAAAAGGTGACTTTAAATATAAATTTGCACAGATTTATTGTAGGTCCTGATAATTCAAAGATATCTTTTTGTGGCATAATTTATATTAGTCATGTTAAGAAACTGGACACCAAAGAAGACAAAACGTAAACAAACTTTGTGCTTAGCTCGGTCCCAGCTTAGTGTCAGCCTTGGCTGTTCATTTGATTTGTCCTGGAACGTGCTACACTTTCAGACAGTGTGCTTCCCATGCCCTTCCAGAAAAAAAACAGTGGCACCATTAATCTATGATATCTTATGATAATTATATCAGGCTCGGATAATGATCACATGCTCTTTGCAATATTTTCTTGAAGTCCAAGTCATTAGAGCCACTCTGATCTAGAGATCTACTTGAAGCAAAAAAAGTCCACCTCAAAAGATGTCTTCACTGTTCTGCTAGATGCTGCCTGCTGCAGAAACCTCTCTGCAATTTATAACTAAAACATATAACAACCTCCTCTCTATAACTACCTAAAAGGAGGCTGTAGTCGGGCAGGGGTTGGTCTCTTCTCTCAGGTGACCAGTGGCAGAACCAGAGGGCATGGACTTAAGCTTCGTCAGGGAAAGTTTAGACTTGATATGAGGAAAAAATTCTTCACTGAAAGGGTGATTGGCCATTGGAATGGGCTGCCCAGGGAGGGGGTGGAGTCACCGACCCTGGAGGTGTTTAAAGGGAGACTGGATGAGGCACTGAGTGCCATGGTTTAGATGATGGGTTGGTGTTAGTTTTGGTGTTAGTGTTAAGTTATAGGTTGGACTTGATGATCTCAGAGGTCCTTTCCAACCTTGTGATACTGTGATACTGTAATATGATGTTTCTGTTTCAAGTAGCAATTCCACTCCTTTTTTCCCAGGCACAGGCTTACCATAAGGCGCATGAAGTGCTGAGCCAGCCACATCACACTCAGCTGCACCAAGCACAAGTGGTTTTCCTCAAATACTCGTGATCTGAACAATGAACTCTGTCCTAAGCAACTCTACAGACCCTGCTGGCATAATTATGTTTCTATGGTTCAGTATTGCCTGTCTGACAAGCATTTTCATGCTCAGCTCATAACTTCTAGATATGGATGTGTCCTGGTTTAACCCCAGTTGGCAACTAAACACCACACAGCCACTTCCTCACATCCTTCCCCAGTGGGATGGAAGAGAAAATTGGAAGGATAAAAGTGAGAAGATTCATGGGTTGAGGTACGAAGAGTTTAATGATTAAAATAAAATTAAATAAAAATAATAGACATTTTTAAAAATGTAATGCAAAGAAAAATAATGTAAGAGAGAGAAATAAAAATCAAGAAAAATAAGTGATGCAAATGACAACCAACAGCTCAGCACCCTCCAACCGACGGCCAGCCTGTCCGCGAGCAGCGGTTGCCGCCCCCTGGCCAGCTCTCCCTATTTTATATATGCTAAGCATGGTGTCATATGATATGGAATATCCCTTTGGCCAGTTTGGGTCAGCTGTCTCGGCTGTGCCCCCTCCCAGCTTCTCATGCACTTCCCTTCTTGCTGGCAGGGCATGAAAAGCCTAGAAGTCCTTGACTTAGTGTAAGCATTAGTTAGCAACAACTACAACATCAGTGTTTTATCAACATTGTTCTTATATTAAATCTAAATCACATCACTATGCCAGTTACTAAGAAGACTTTTAACCCTACCCGAGCCAAAATAAGGACAATATGCAATTAAGAAAACCAGAATCTAAACAGTCAGGAACTTTTTTTAAGGGGGATGTTTATCTAGAAAGGGCAGACTCCCTCTGTGTTACACTCTGTGTTCATATTATTGCATTATTCATTAATTAATTATTAATTCATTAATTAATTATTCTAATGTAACAGAATATCCAGATTAAGACTCCTGTTTAGTCACATTAAAATAAAATTTTAAGTAAGTGTGACTGAGGTGACTGAAGGACAATAACCTTTGAATCTGTAGTCAGACAGTTTTCTGGCCCTCAGGTAACTGAGAGTCTCAGTAACGCACAAGCTACTTCATTTGAGTTGGTTTGGGAAATTTTGCACCTTATCAGAGAGGATGAAATAAAAGTCACTTGGAAAAGCTACTGATTTTTGAGTGTGACACGCTTTTTTTTTATTCCTAATCAAAACATATCTAACATGCAGATATTACTTGGCAGTTTAAACAACACAAATATGTAGGAAGGAAAGAAGGAAGAATAACTTACCCAGAAGAGCAGGAAGAGGGGGTAGTGTTCGTATTCTAATAAATACAAAAATTTTAGATCCAATGACAGCAGAAAAATAAAGAAACAGAATTCCAAAGAGGTTTCCACCTGGGAGACACTCACTCCCAGTGATGGACCAAACCACAGCCCAAACCAGGACCACAACTGCAACTGGAAGAAAACAAGAAATATTCATATTTAATTATCTCTCAGGGGTAACTTTGTTTGCTATTAGGTCACATTTGATCTTCTACTAAGGAAAAAAGAACCATGACTTTCAGAAATAAAATTACTTACCATAAAAATTAGTTTAATCATAGCATTGTTTAATCTTTGATGCTCCCTAAACTGATGATCTGATTTTATAGATACTAAGATACTTCAAAAATGGTAACAGAAACATCATTAGGGACCAAAAAGTACTGAGTGAGCCTTGAGCCACTGTGGAACGTACTTAACAAGCCCCAAACTTAGAGCAAAGACTCTTGCTACCTTATCTTGCATTTGCTTATCTTCCTTCAGTTAATTCAGAATTGCAGTAAGAACCTGCTGCTCTACAGCCTGGTATGTTTATGAGATAATGACTTCAGTTCCAGTCTAAATTTTACAAGAATTTAAGTATCATTTTTGGCTTGATGCACATCTTGTGCAATAGATTGCTATCCCTGGGAAAAAAAATGTGAAGAAGGTGATGACTCTGGACAGCCTGAAGTAGGACAGATACTTTCCTTGATAAAGCAATCAAAGAGGGTTAGTACACAGAAAAAAAAATCCCTCAAAATACTATGAGAACATTAAATGAAAATATTATAAAATATATGAAACTGTTGTAAGATACGTAAACGTATCATGCTCTTTTCAGGTTCACAAATCTGTCCCTACAGTTATCCAACAAGAACAGGCATGCATAGATATAAAAGCAGAAAACAGAAGGAGAGATAAGAATGTGTTGAATAAATCCCCTCTCCCATAATCATAAGAAAATAGATTGCATTTTCAGATTGCTTTTTACTTAATCTTACTTGAGGATAACAGGTGGCAAAGGGAAGATCAGCAGATTTCCAAACATAAAAGCCTAAGAATCCCAAGTGACAGAGAACTGAGGCTGTGAAAGCAGTCAAATCCACAGGAAGTATCTTTTGCTGGGAAAAGCGAGGCATTCTCTCGTATGAGCCCTCAGTGCAGGGCAGATCTTGAACAGAATGGGTCAGTTTGTTTTGCAGTTAGGATTCTTGGCTTTGCACACCTGGGATATTAAGAAATAAAAAAAGCACCACTACAAAGTCTCATATTTGTTGCCTTAATTCAACAAAAAAAAATCTAGTGTGCCAAAAATGCCACTATGTTTACAATAATCTTAACGCTCTCACACCAAAATGGACTATGAAGACTAGAATTAGGAGGTCTTTCTTTAGGTGAAAACAGTTTCCATAGCAAAAACATACCCACCATCTTAAACAGAAGAGAGGATGAAGGAACAAAAAGTACACATTCAATTCTTTGTTTTGCCTCATTTTTTCTTCTTCTGCTAAAACACTGAAACAAAAGTGTGATGTGTAAAACATAGCTGCTTCCTTTCATTATTTTCAAGGATAGTGGACAGATATAGTCATATCCAAAGAAATGAGTATTTCACTTGCCATTGCTCAGTTTAGTTAAACTTTGCCTTTCTTACATACCATCTGTCACTGTTCGGGCCAGTAAACCCTGAGGAGGACAAGTAAATATGTGCCTCCATGTTCTTGGAGGTATTGAAGACCCTGCTGTCGGTTCTGGAGGCTGCTGGACACAGTGATTCAAGAGAGCAGTTTCTTCTGTTTGTACATTCCCATCACTACCTTTGGCATCTGCTGTTGGTCTCTCCTGAATGAAAACAATGAGATCTTTCAGAAGTAGCACTGTATACATCTGAAGTAGAGTACAAGACCTGAAATCAGCTGTGAGGCACTGGATCCACACTATCGACACATAACTATGTAAACCATGCAGTCGCTGTGGGAATGGTCCAGCTTTGTAGTACATCTGGGATTTCTGGTTGTGTGTTTGGTTTTGCACGGCACAGGAAGCTGCATATGGGAGATTGTGGGACAACTGCCTTTTTATCTGCTGCTGACAGGACTCCTGCCAGATACAAATAGCAACAGTATCAGCATATTTGATAAAGAAACAATATTAACAGTCCAGATTCATCCTGTCTTGTATATAAGCTAAATATTTATCAATATTTTCTACAGTTTGATAGGGTTCTGTTTCCAGACTGGATTCCACAATACAGTTAAAGATTAGCAGCATTCCAGCAAGACAGTGTCTTTAATATAACTCCTAAATAACTTCTGTTGTAAAGCCTTAAACAAAAATAACAAAACCTACTTATGATTAGAGAAAGATGAACGAAACAAAACAGCTGGCCAGTGCAAGCATTACTCACATGATCCATTGCTGGAAGGCTCAAGCTTGTAACTCAAGGTAGGCAGGAATACTGCCCTGGGAGTTATTTCTTTGAAGAACGGTCCCTTGAAGCTGTTCTCTTATACTGAATCATCTACTTATCCATATTCATACCCAAAGCCCTTTTTTGACCATTTTTGGATATATGTTTCACTTAATTTTAGGGTCTTTATTTTTGACAAGTTAATCATCTACCTTCCCTTATGATTATTCACCTTCATGTCAGCTCATTGTCATAAAATGGACACGGAATTCTTGCCTGTACTGTGGTTTGGCCTTCCTCCAGTAATAGTTCCATATTTCCCATTATTTTTCTGCCTTGTCCCTCTCTCCCTCTAGATACATATTACTCAGAGTCACAGCTGGAACACAAATCTTGTGAGCTTTCAGCATGGAGTCACGTGGTTATCTACCTTGTGATTCTGTAATCACCAGCTATCCATGTGTATAAAGACACGCCATGTGGTACTTATCTTTACAGTCAATATTATATGTTTACCCTAAAGTGCTTTTTACATTAAGAATTTTACTTGCACTTACTGCAAGTCTTTTTTAAAGCCATGGAAGTCAACACTAGAAACACACACGTGTAAGTTTAAAATAGTGGCTTTTAAAATTTTTGTTCAATAAAAAAAGGAAGAGATACATGAACAACTTTGAGAAAGCAGATGGATAGGCACAATTTGAAAGCAAAGGAGAAATCTCAAGTCCATTTAGTTCTCTTCCATAGCTAACTTCAATACTTACACTGATGTATTTTCCACTTCAAGCTCAAATTGCATCCATTGTTGGAATTCCAGCAATCCAACATACCACAGACTTTTAAAAACTGAACATTTGTTTATTGTAAGAAATTCCCGCTGTCGAGATTTCTCTTTGTATTCCCTTCAGATGTAGGGATTTTAACAGGTGTAGGAAGAAGAAGGCAAGGAAAAGGAGAGTTTCTCTGACTAAAACTGTACTTTGAGATCCTCATTAATTACCTCACTTTTCTCATGCATGGGAATCATACCATTTCTTTCACATACTGGTGACTCAGAATCTTGATTGTCATTTGCAATATCCTCCCTTACCATTGTTGCAAACCTAAAGAAAGCAATAAAAGTAGAAAAGTTAAGAGAGAAACAAATTCTATTATTTTCATGATGCAAGACTTCAGTCATGTTGTTTCCTTCCCCACAGATCTGGTGAAAAAATTCTCACAGCCCAGTTTTGGAAGTAAATGTTTTTTGCCTGCCTGTGCATGCTGTACAAAAGACAGAAACTAACAGAAAAACAGTATTAGGCTTACAAAGTAAAGCACTGAAAATAAATCAAAATTTAAAACAAAATGTAAGTTTTAGAATCACAGCAATCTGTGCTAACCTGTTATTTCCTTCTGAGAAGTATGGCTGTAATATGTGTATATCACATGCATACATCTGTAGACAAGGCTTGCTAGAGTTCTCTCTCACAGCAAAGGTGTGTGTATATTCTCCACCAACTACATTTTAGTGCTAACAGCACTTTCTTGAGGTCTTTTACATTGCTCTGGCCATATAAAACACCACTCAAGCTGAGCCAAAACTCTTGAGCCAAGAAATTCATTCCTTGCTAAACTGCTGGAAGCAAGTCAAAGAGCTGATTCTCACAGTTACTAAGTCCTTAGTTTGTAATGCTGTGTTTGATATCTGGGAATGATTGATGTCATGAGAAATGACGGTGGCTATTGAAACATTTGGCTGGTTTTGTTTGATCTATTCTGATATGAAACTGGCTTGAGACATGGCCAAGGCATAGAGGGAGAATACAGAGCCACAGGCAAACACTTTCAGTGTGTTCAAAGGTAACAGCTTTGCTTTCTTTCCTTTTTAAATGCCAAAAGTGTTAATTTAGTCAAATTCCATTACTTTTCTGTATTTTTAATTACTACTTGTGGGACAAAATATTTTTAATGAAATAAGCGGTATTTCTGGGTTTTTTTTTGGTAGAATTGTTCATCCTTTCATTGAGCCAGGGAAACAACAAATTTCAGTCTACCTTCTGGAATAGAAAGTATGAGCAACCTACCAGCGCTTCCCTCCTCCCCTTCACCCACCACTTCCCCAGGGTATTTTCTAATTCTGAAAGGGGTGTGTGAGGATAAGGGACAGAAAGATATTGCTCTTCATCCAGCTTTGCGTGGGCAAGAAACCCAAGTGCACCTCACAACAGTTTCAGCTTCCGAGTGCATTGCTCACGGGAGTGTATAGGAAAGAAATACTGACTAAGCTAAGGAATTGGAAGTTCCACTCAGAAGGAATGGTTTCAAGATGTAAACGAGGAGTCTCATAGCGGATGTGCTGTGCTTATCTGTTTTGTGACAGGTCTTCACCTTGTCATGTTCTTGATACTGCTGCTTTCAAGGACAGGTCAGTTGGATTTATGAGACCAAAATGAGTAATTGGTTTACTCACACTGAGGTGAGTTTTTTGGGGGTTAGTGGTATTCGTTGATTTGTTTGGGGTTTTGTGGTATGACTGTTTGGGGGGGGTTTGGTGGGTTTATTTCTTTTTTAAACATCACCCCCGATACCAACAAAATCAGCAATTGAGAAATCACGGAGCAGAATTCATACCACAGGACTAAGGCCTGTACCATGGAAACCAGCCAGTAACAAGCTTACTTCAGTAAAATAATACCTTCCTTATTTTGAAACAAGAAAAATTTTTGTTAGATCCTCTCCTTTTACTTGTTTTTAATTGGTAGGGGGAGGAAAGAGAGGGAGAGTTGAGCTGCAGCTGTGACTGACGTGCAGCATGTGTGTGCCTGTGTTACGAGCTCCGTCGCCCCAGTGACTGTCAGCGTTCTGCCTTGTGAACACACAGTACAGAAAGGAACACAAATAAGAGACCACGACCATCGCCAGAGCAACTAACATGCAGAGTAAATAAATAAAAAGAAGAAGCGAGAACCCACAGCACGCATCATCATCCACAAACAGACCTAAGTCCTGATGCAACCTCCTTCCTCGCCTTCCCCAGCAGCTTCTCCCCTGCAAGCCCCAACGTTACTCCCAGCCGCAGGGCAGGGAGATGCAACAAGGCAGTGGGGCAGAAAACTCACCTGGGCAACGGCAGGGCTGGGAGAGAAGCCTCCCTGGCACGGCTGCTCCCTCAGCAAGGAGCAGATGAAGCGATGTCCCGCTGCCTGCGGGCAGCAACAGCCCGGCGCCGGCTCTGGCTCCTCCTCCCCGGCCGCGCCGCTGGTGCCACGGTCCCTCCTCCACAGGCACAGCTTCACCAGACCAGCAGCAAAATAACCCAGCCTGGAGCTTGGGAAGACCGGCAGGACGAGGGGCTGCGGGGTGTGTGCGTGGGTGCTGCGAGCTGAGCTGTCAGAGAAATGTCAGGGTGGTCTGAGCAATGGACCAGCCCCGAGCCCACCGCGCCCGGGAACGAGGACCGAGGAGGTGCTTCCTAATAGGTTCTCTTGTCCCGCTGCCTCCCCCGGGGCTGTGGGGGGAGTGGGGGAAGCTACACACGATCCTCTTACTCCGACGGCAGCGGTGCGGTTGGAGGTTGGGTGCGATAAAGGATAAGCATCTCTAAATGATTCTGCTCTGCGCGCATGCAGAAAAGATGCATTGGGGCAAGGAGGAGTATTTTCAAAAATAATAAAAATGCATATTTGTGGTGTTCCCATGGATGCAATTTCTACTTCTTAAAGAAGAATCAAGTGTGTCCATTTCATCAGTAAGTGTACATGAGGAAATGAGACAGACCTTCACTCTCAACCTCATTTTCAAGCTACACTGGGCACATACGAAAGCAGAATTCAAATGCAGCATGCTGCTGCTTTGCTCCTAGTAGCACTACACAGAATTAAGCTGACTAAAAATCTGATGGGAAAAAAGCACTGTTTTTTGATCAGATTAAATTTTCCAGGACACCGAACCGGAGAAGTCCTTTTCTCCTTCCCCTACAAGAGAAAAGTTTGACCTAGAATCTGAAGAGTCCAGAAACCCTCTCTATATATCATCACTGGAGTGGAGGGAAAAGAAAGAGAATTACCCAGTTCCATGAAAACCAACCAGGGAATTAAGAGGTCACAAGAGCATTAAGAAGCATTCTCCTTTAATAATCCAGCTGGAAAATCTCTAGACATTAGAACACATTTCAAAGTTGTATTTAATACATCCATGAAGAGCATTGCTAATAAAGCAAAAGACAGCAAGCTTCACAATTTTTTTTTTGTTTCTGTTTTTTGGCCCACCAGCTTCTTGTATTACCACTGAAAAATCCCTGTCTCTGTGCTTTCAGTGCAAAAAGCTCACCGTATTTCCTTTGTTTGCAGGAGTGCTTTGACAAAAAAACCCATATGAGTAGTGTCTACATATTACAATCACCAATGAGCTTAGAAATGCTAACTAATAAAGTTCAAGATGCAGTGTGAGTAATTAATTTTTTCTCAGACTCTTAATTAGATTTTCAGGATACACAATGCAAGTTTCCCATGTTACTGTAGTGGGGAGATTCTCTTTTCAAGGTAAGCCTTCTGCACCTACCACTAACAAAGGCCTTCAATTTAAACTCTGAAATCATTGAAATATTAATTCTGCCAGCTTGAACTTCTAACATTTCAGTTCACCTCAGTGAACATTGGTGGAACAGTTTTGGATAACTTTGGATTTCTGTCTCAACCTGATCCTGCTTGGCTGCCAGTGTCACTTTATTGAAACACTAAATTCTCAAATCCCCATAAACTAACTACACAAGATCAGAATGCTCCAACCATGATTAAAGGTAAGAAAACAAAACCCATAGCGAACTTGAGGAAGCCAAAACCCACAATACTTTCTCATTTTAAAATTGTAAGTAAATATAACTCTTACAAATAAAAAGCCTGATTTTAACGAGACATTATCTTTGAAATAAAATGATTTATGTCAATGTTTCAGCTAATATTGAAAAGCTTAAACCATAATTTAAAAACATGGCAGTGGCTGCAGAAACACACACAAAATATTGTACATTTTCCCTTGTGCTTTCTGATTACTGATCAATTTATGCATAGTAGTGTTTATTCTTTAATTCCT
The DNA here is from genome assembly GCA_033556795.1 of Tapera naevia. NCBI lineage: Eukaryota > Metazoa > Chordata > Aves > Cuculiformes > Neomorphidae > Tapera > Tapera naevia. The sequence goes on along the minus strand of JAUMJJ010000175.1, from coordinate 6,103,430 downwards.
TCCCCCACATATATATACATTTAAAATATATGACTATATATGAAATTGCTTACAGCTTCATTCACAAACTACTTCTATGGAGCTGTGTGCAGGTTTTTTACGGTGACCGTATTTATGGGCAGTCAGGCCATGTCAATTTTAGCAGTAAGTTAGCAAAACAAATAGTTTTGGAATTCAGGTTATTCATTGCCTTGTATCTCTGGATCATGATCTATGTCTTTTCAGAGTACGAGATCTTACAATAACAGATTTTTCATTTATAAATCAAAACTACCATGTGTTATCACAATAAAAACATCAACACTAACTCTTGTAGAGACAGCCCTTTTCAATGTAACGTAGCCTTCTGTTTTAGCATGAACTGTATTCGTATTTGAGAATTAAGCAATAGAATACCAAAACCTGGCACCTGGCATACAGATTTGACAATTTTTGTCCAATATGATCCCATCTTTTTGAAGAAGAATATATCGGCTCTGTCTAGAGTGGTAAAATCCACTCCATTTTGTGTATCAGATATCAAGTGTATTCTAGAGGATCTACCTGTGTATTTAAGAAAAATTCTGTCACATATACTCCCATCCATGCCTACCAGAGTGATACCCTGGCATAATACTTTCTGTACATGGAAGGAAAAAAAAAAGATTTGGCAATGATACTTCCAAGACTGTTTTAGGAGCAATCCATACCATTAATGAAACAGTTCTGGCCTCCGTTTCTCCCAGTAGGACCATTTTCTACTAGTTAATGTACTGCTTTCCTAACTGATTAATTGTAGAAGTGTATGTGATGTCTACGTTCTGTACATGCTATAAAATTGTCTTAACCATTAGAGCAAGCTCCTCTACATCATTTCTACTTCATGAAGACAGTGTCTGTAATCGTCATGTGCTTAAATTAAAGAACCTCCAAAACTCCAAAAAGTGGCCACTCCAACTGATTCCAGCAGTAATTTGTTGCCCTACCTTTCGCTTTATGATCTACTGCTTCTCCAGATTCTGACAGCCTAACTTGCCCAGGATGTAGAAAGTGGACACTGCAGTTGCACAAACCCTCTGTGCTCATACACTGACTTTTTACTATATGTGCAGGAAGTTTCATATGCCCATACACTCTGTAACTACAGCGTGTTTGACTGTTGTGCACTGACTGCCCCTTTGGATCTTTTAAGTGTTGTCAGGATTGGGATACATTATTTTCATTAATTCAGACTGGTTTTTGACAGCTATTACAGTTCTAAAAATTTTGCTAATGACAGTAGAGAGCAAAAAGAACTTAAAGTAATTTGCAAAGCAGAATGTGCTTTCACATATAATTTACAAACAGGGTGTTCTCTAATACAGGAACACTATTACCAGTAACAAAATTATTCAAAAGTTCAAATCTTCAGATTTGCTATTATTTCTCCTTTGTTGTGTTTAAACTGCACTTAGCTCAGGATCCATTTGTCTGATTTAAAAGCAGTCACTCTGTTTTCTCGGAATAGGCTATCCAGACTAGTAGGAAATGTAATTGTGAAAATGTAATTGTGAATGTTTAACTTCCAAATACTTTGCAGGATGAGAATAAAGGTAGTATTTAATTCCTTTCACTAAGATTTTGTACCTTAGATAATACTCTTTACCCTCAGAATCTTAAGTGTTAAATTGCTATTTTTTAATGTTTTTTGATTTATCATAAAATAGAGCCACATGAAGTACATTTTACTCCAGTCTTTCACTATTTGGGGAAAAGTGAATCAGAAAGAACAATCTAGATAGAGAGTGTATAGCAGTAAAAATACACCAAATTTGTTCTGAGACACATCCCGTAAGCGATCAAAGTCTTTGCAAGCTATCTTAACCGAGAAACATGATTCTCACTTTTTGCCTTTCATAGCATGAATTTCCATTTGCAGGTAGAGTCAATCACAAGCTCCATCCTCCATCGATGATTAGTTCATTACCAGTCACGTAGGCAGACTGCAAGTACATTCAAAGTAATAATTTAAAGTCATTTTTCATGGCTATCAAATACAGGGAAATGTTTTTTCAAGTCAAAAAATTGCTTTCTTTTTATCCAAACACTTTTTTGTTGTTTACAAAAACATCTGAATAAATGGAATATTAGCAAAATTAGAAATGGAAGCCTTTCATCTAACTCAGGAGAGTGTAGCAGAACTATTATTAGAAGCATTAAGATAAGAATGCATCCTAAGTGCACAAATTTACATAAGCTAGACTTCAGATATCTCACCTGCAGGAATAATACCTCACACTATGATTTTATTATCTCTGTTAGCTGAGCAGAATCTGCTCAATAATTATAAGGGGCCCTAACTGAGAATTTATATGGTGCAGAAAAGTGAGGTAAGCAACTGAGCTGTTGACATCTTCTGTATGCCAGTATTGAAGCATACTGGAATATACTGAAACACTGGAATTCTTTCTACATATGGTTAAAAACTGTAATAGCCAGACTGGAAAAAAGTCAGTAGCTTTACAGAAACACTAAAACTAAGATGAAAGTGAAAAACAGATTACTGATAGATAACAATATGTAAGACTGGATTAATTCAATTAAAGTATTCTGTTATGCTCAGTAGGGCTGATGGACAAGGCCAGAGGAATCCAATCCAATTCTAGAGTCATAGTAAGTTTATGGCTTCTGAAATAACCTTGATGTGTGCTCATTAGAGCTGGTGATATTCACAGTGGTGATTAAGAGTTTGGTCTGTGACAGCCTCAGTGAGTCTATTGCTTTCCTTAGGCCGAAAGGGTAGATTAATTCAGAGCATTAGCCCTTTCACCTAAAACCGGCAGCAGTTCCACACAAATATTTGCTCTTGAGTAGTGAAGCAGGTGATGACTGCTAATTCTACCTCCTTAAAACATGATTTAGCCATGGTGCAAACTTGGAAAAGCAGACAAAGCCACTTCACTTGTCATTCGCTGTGATCTGGGGTCAGTCACTTTGCTCAGATGGCATTAAACCACCAGGCTACAGAGCCAAACACCTAATGCCTTCATAATCACTGGCACCACTGAGTACTTTTGTATCATACGTTGAACTCAGTAAAAGATCGACAGTGTAATTTCTGTAATAATCCCATCTCAAAGACAATAAAAGTGCTCCTAAAACAAATACTCTCTATTGCAATGCAGCAAAATAGCATGTGATTCTGTGACAGGAAATTTATCATTCCATACTTACTTCATCAGAGGCCAAGTACACAAAGAGATGGGCCACTTCTTCAGCAGTAGCCATCCTACCAGTCTTCTGTCTGGCTAGGAAGTCTTTCAATGCCTGGGCATAGAAGAGCATTTGGTATATTAAAACAACCCGTCACTGAGTATTTTAATCCAATTAGTCTGGCATATATAAAGTAATACTGGAATGAGGCCCTAAGTCCTCACTTTCTTTAGTGTATTGAGTAGGGAATTTATGCTAGAAAAAGTAACTGGAAGATTAACTGTGATATGAATTTCAGGTTGAAAAAATAGCAGGAGACTGGATGTAAATTTCTGGTTGCAGAATAAAGCTTAACTAAGTTCTCCTTCCTTTGGTGGTAGATATTCCCAGGCCCTTCAAGTGATGGCTCAGAGTTATCTGGTCAGTATGGTTAAGGATCCCAAATAATTTTGAAATGCATAGGCCACAATGCCTTCTATCATGGTTTTCCATTAGTTTGTGGCTGCCACATGCCAAAGTAGAAAATATCTTTTACTTTTGCACCAGATACCGTAACCAATGGTTATAAATACTTTCATAGATGACAGACCTTCTATATTCACTAAGCAACAGCATCCTTCTGAGGCATTTTAAGATTCCTGTCTTGAATACAAACTGAGCTAACTGGAGGAAACACTATTGTTATGTTATCATTGGTACTCTGAAATAGGGAACATTCCTGAACCTGGGCAGAAATGCTGTTTTTTTTGTTTTGCTTTAAAGGGAGTTAAATATAAGTACACACACGATCAAACTAAAAACCTACTTTCTCACCTGTTCCGGGTTAGGCCGGGCCTGGATTCTTTCCTGTAAAGATGGTGTGTCAACAGTTCCTAAGCAAAATTTTAAAATCGATATTAAAAATCAACCACATCAACAATCATGACAAAAAAATGCAGTTCATTGGTTCTGTTTGCATGTCTTAACATTTATGTGTAAATTCATAATATGAGTCAGGAAAAAGACTGCAAAACTATAGACCTAGCATAGAACTCTAAATTTCAATAAAAGGCAAGACTCTTGAGAGGGTAATAGCCAGACTGAAAAAAATCAGTAGCTTTACAGAAACCTTAAAACTAAGATGAAAGTGAAAAATAGATTACTGAGAGATAACAATATTTAAGACTGAATTAATACCATTAAAGTATACTTTTCAGATGGTCAAACAATGACAAGCCCGTCAGCCAGCCCTTGCCTGCTTCTACCTTCCAGACTGTGTCTTTGAAAATAAACATCAAAATACTGTGTATTGCATGTATTAAGTGCATACGCTGGGTTAACAGACTGAACATCCAGCTTTACTACAAAAGTAATAACTTTTCTATTTTAAATCTCAGAAGTGCTTCAAGCATGCCCTGTGTTTTTTTTGATTGCTGGTAACTTTGCCACTTGCAAATCTGTTCTTTGTTCATAATGTCAAACTAAATCAGGCCTTCTAGCATCTACTCCTAATTAACAAAATGATGTAAGAACACTTACCAGGACATATGCAGTTGCATCTGATGCCTTGTTCAATGAAATCAGCAGCCACAGACTTTGTTAGACCAATAACTGCTGCCTTTGAAGTACTATACACGCATCTGTTCACAACTCCTAACAGAAGGCCAATGTGAAAGCAGTGTAGAAACATCAAAAAAAGAAGAAGGCAAATTTGTTCAATCTGCACCTGCTTCTGGATTCCAGAATTTTCTGTAGCACCTGTAATATCTCCATAAGTGTGAGCAGAGTAGAGTGCTGACTGTCAGAATATTACTCAGGCATACACCTGAGCAAAGCACACATTTCAATAGTGTAAGTTTGGGGAGTAGTCTAGAAAAGTTCACAAAGCCAAGTTTTAGGAATAGCAGAGATCCATCTGTTAGTCATCATCAGGCATTGCATAGCTGCAGTGCTTACGCAATTGCCATTTCTCATTTCTGCATTGTTCCTCTGAAGAAAGCATGTAGCAAGATATCACTGTAAGTAATTCCTTTTTAGTTAATACAAACTAATAAAAAGGATGCTACAAAACATTCAGGATGGATTCATAAGTTCAAAGGCAAGAATCCTAGTGCTTCTGCAATTTTGCATTTGTGTCCTTGGGCTTATGTATGAGTTGATGTGTTCACTTTTTTTTAACTGCATCCTTCCACAGGATTAGCAGTGTCCTCTACATTCAAAGTTGCACAATACTTATTTTTCATTCTCAACATTTTACAGATTTACATAAGGAACTTTCTAGCAAGCTACTGACCTTTAATACTGGATGCCACAGAAGACATGTTTATAATATTTCCAGATTTCTGTTTAAGCATCTGAAAAAGAATACTTAGATGCCTAAAGTTGTTAATAAATAACTTTTGAAAAATGAAGATCATTTAAGAAAAAAAGAAAAAAGTAAACCAAAAAGGACTGCAGAAGCACTGAAAAAAAGTAGTTGTCATCCAGACAAGGTTACAGCTTTCACTTCTGGCCTTTGCATTTACAGGAATACAAACACCTTATTCACTCCACACATTTTGGAATCCTGAACCTAGTTATTACGCCAGACACAACAAACGTCCTCAAGCTGCTAGGCTGTCTAATTGGATTGTTGCTCTGCTATAACTAGCATGTTGGTATCAGTGGCACTGAATTGCTTCAGAGATAGTTTCCAGATTTGCATAAAATTCATATGAACATACATATTTTATAAATATTTTGCAGCAACAGCATTGTGCAACTGTGTGCTGTAGTGTAATACAGTAGCACTGTATTACAACAGCTCTCTCGCTGCTCTGCATTTGAAGGATTTTAGTTACAAATTATATAGGGCAAACCCCCTGAATTAATCTTCTCTGCCATATCCTTTATATAAATTTTCTACCTGAAGCATCACACAGTGCAGAAAATGTGTTAAGAGTAGGATGGCTGTAACCTTAACGGCCTTCCCTACACAAAGCAGCACACTTGCCTTTCTATCTCAAGCCCCATGCTGCATCAACTTAGACCTCTCACACTTTGAATACAATGCAGCAGAGACTAAAAATCATGGGCAACAAACAGTTACCTTAGGAAGGAATGTTTTGATCATTAGATATATGCTGCGAACATTGAGGTTCATAGTGAAGTTCCAGTCTTGCTCTTCACATTCCAGAATGGTTCCATGATGAACAAACCTAGAATAAGTGTACTAAGTGAATTCCTGTCTGTGATTTATATTTCAATCACTTTTTATGACTATTTTTTCCATTGCTGTGTTGGAATCACTAACCCTTCCAACCTTGAAAAGGAGGGACAAAAGCTCTTTTGAAAAAAAGCAAGCAACAGTACTTCTGATGAGTATCAGGGACACAATAGAGATCCAATACGCGGAAAGAAATGTTTGGTAACAGGGAAATCAAAAGAGACAGACCACTGGCAGACCCTCAGCTTCACTCACTGTTGTGCTAGGATTGCCAAAGCCATCTGTATAGGGCACCCACAGGGTCAGGAAATGGTAACAAATTCCAGAGCCATTCTTTCTTGGCCTGGGTAACACAGCTACGCCCAAACACTTTGGTGTTGACGAAAACACATGAAAATTTTTCTTAAAGATTCAAAATACACTAAAAAAAGAAATAAAATGCTTTAAAGCAAAAAGACTTACTGCTGAAGAACAGGGAAAACTAGAAAATGGAGAAGGATCAAAGAGAAGAGTGTTACCCTGCAATGTTACAGAGGACATCAATCTTTTCAATCTCCTTGGCCAGATTTTCTATCTGCTCCTTTTTGGTGACATCCAGAACACGTATTTCAATGCCTAGAAAAACAGAGTATTCATTTCAGTGTATTTGGCTAAGGATCAGCAGAATATTTTTCCTAAGGTGAGAACTGCAGGTACAATTCAGGTTAGTGGCTTGCCAGAACAGTCCCTCCCAGTTGTTCACCACAAGACGGAGACTCGCTGGGCAAGAATTACACTTAAATTAAAGCAATAGTTAAATCAGGACAAATGCCAGCATGGCATGCTGTTTAAAATTTCAGAAGGGATTTAATAAAAGATCAACTGATTTGAGTGTCATGGAGCATCACACAGGCAGAGGAGCTACTGTTTATTTACCATAAAAACATTTCCAATAAAATTGAATTCCACTGTGCTCTTAAACTAAAGAATTACAGAGCCTGTAAAATCATAACAAGCTTTCGTGCCTGCTATTATGTCTCATATTATCAGCAAGTTTGCAGATGATAACAAGCTGGGAGGAAGGGTTGATCTGTTAGAGGGTAGGATGGCCCTACAGAGGGACCTGGAGAGATTGGAGAGATGGGCTGATTCTAATGGGGTGATGTTTAATAAGTCCAAATGTCGGGTACTTCATTTTGGACACGACAATCCCATGCACAGCTACAGACTGGGGACAGAGTGGCTGGAAGGTAGTCAGGCAGAAAAGGACCTGGGAGTGCTGGTTGACAGGAAGCTCAATATGAGCCAGCAGTGTGCCCAGGTGGCCAACAAGGCCAATGGCATTCTGACCTGCATCAGGAATAGTGTAGTGAGCAGGACCAGAGACGTTATTGTCCCCCTGTACTCGGCACTGGTCAGGCCTCATCTTGAGTATTGTGTCCAGTTCTGGGCCCCCCAGTTTGGGAAAGATGTTAGGATACTGGAGTGTGTTCAGAGGAAGGCAACGAAGATGGTGAAGGGGCTGGAGCACAAGCCCTGTGAGGAGTGACTGAGGGAGTTGGGGCTGTTTAGTCTGGAGAAGAGGAGGCTCAGGGGAGACCTCATTGCTCTCTACAACTACCTAAAAGGCGGTTGTAGTCGGGCAGGGGTTGGTCTCTTCTCTCAGGTGACCAGTGACAGAACCAGAGGGCATGGACTCAAGCTTCGTCAGGGAAAGTTTAGGCTTGATGTGAGGAAAAAGTTCTTCACTGAAAGGGTGATTGGTCATTGGAATGGGCTGCCCAGGGAGGTGGTGGAGTCGCCGACCCTGGAGGTGTTTAAGGGGAGACTGGATGAGGCACTGAGTGCCATGGCTTAGATGATGGGTTGGTGTTAGTTTTGGTGTTAGTGTAGGGTAACAGGTTGGACTTGATGATCTCAGAGGTCCTTTCCAACATTGTAACACTGTGATACTGTGATATACTCACTATCACATTACATGCCAAGCGTAACTGAGGATATGATGAATTAGCTTTATACCATATAATAAATAAGAAAAAGCAATTTGGCATAAGACAATGATTTATATAACCTGGAATAACGTCATAGCCATGATAACAGAAATGAAGAGGAATTGTAACAAATCAGTGACTTTTATCACATTGCTAGTTTGAAAATATAATGGCAAAACCATAAGCATCATTTGTCTATAATCAAGCAAAAGAGGACTGTAATGTGTTGCTCTTCACTATAAGCTCTACGCATTTCAGCCTCTGACAGCTGCCACTGTCACCAGTTAACAGCCCTGGCTCTGCCTGTGCCATACTTTGAAGAAAGCCACTGATAACAAAAGAAACCCAAACCCCACAAAATACCAAAAAACCCACAAAACCCCTTCTGTTTTCTGTAGAGAAGATATCTCTGAAAGACTGAGAAACACAATTACTGCCAAATAAAAACAAGTGTAACTTTTCCAAACACTTTTCAATAGAATCAGTCCCTCTGACAGAAGTGCTTTACGGCCAACTACAGCTGTGCCTTCCCCTAGCCAGAAGTGAAAAGAGCAGTAAAATAACCACTCTTCCAGATGAGCTGTAATATACGATATGAAATATTCAACATATTATTTTATCTCATGTTACTTTAGTAGCTTCCAGATCTAACACAACTAGCTTCTCTCACCCACGTCAAGGCTTGAATCATGAAGGTACACTTCGTGATACATTTTGCCTGCACCCTCACTCCATACTGTGTGTAAAGATGGAGCTGTGCCCCCTTCTCAAATACATTAACTTTTCATCCAAAGGAAACCTGGATGAGCGGAAAAGAAGGAGTCAGGTTGTACTCCAGTAGTGCCCTTAGTGGGTACAATTAGGCTCCCAGGTTACAAAGACTTGCTGCTGATCACCCTTTTGCCATAGCCTGGTCACGGCACATCCTGCATCTAAGAGGAAGTGACATCTGGTGCAGAACACAGCTGTGCCTCTAGACAGCTTTTTACAATTTAGTCTTGTGCAACTAGTGACACACAGTGTAAGAAATGTCTACAACCACCTATTGAGAGACTGTAGGGAAGATGGAGCCAGACTTCTCAGAGGCCCGTAGTGAAAAGATGAAAAGCAACACCAAGAAGCTGGACATGGGAAAGTCTCACTGAATATAAGGTGTGTTTGGGGTTTGTAGTTTTTGGTGGGAGGTTTATGTTGCTTATTTGTAGGGGGGTTTAGTTTGTTTGGTTTTGTTTGTTGGTTTGTATTTTTCCCACCGATATCATTATTTTAAAACCACAATGACAGTCACATTGGAACAGGGGCCTACAGAGGATGTTGAGAGAATTCCATCCTTGGAGATGCTCAGAACTTGGCTAAACACAGCTTGAGCAATGTGCTCTGGCCAGAGCCACTTTGAGCAGTAGGCAGGACTAAACAGCCTCTCGTTCAACATCTATGATCCAATGTAATACTGTAAAGCTGTCTGTAAAGCATCTGAGTGATGTATAAATTATGGGAGAATTGGACTTGAAATGGATAAAAACTTGTTTATTTTAAAGTCAAACTGACAGATCCATGAATAGGCTTTATATGCCTTAGTTAAACAAGACAAACACTTTTGAAGATACGTGTGAGATGTAATTAGACTACGGGCCAGTGATTAACGCCAGCACTGGAATTATGCCTCCTGGATAAAATTCAAAGACCACAATATGGCATCTGTGATGAATTACAGCTCAACTAATCATATGTCAAAAGGATGGTAACAGCTCTGAGTATGATATGTGAGCTCGTTCCTTGTGAACACACTAGCAGAGAAAAAAACACACCCAGTTCAAAACATATTAGTTTTGTAAACACACTAAGAATGAAGCTAGGAAAGTCCTAAAGTTCCTAAAGAATTATAAAGGGATTGCTTGCGGTGAACTCCAGCCAGTAAAGATGGAAGTTCACTTTAAAAGCTGTGCCAAAAAAAAATGGGTTTGCATATTTGACTGCCACCCTGTAATAGGAATTCAGTAAATCTACTTCCTTCCAACAAATAAAGTCGGAAGCATTTTCAGAAGTGAAATATATTCAAGTCTTATTTTTCTCTTTCAAGACTGAAAAAAGATTTTTTTAACATAATGTCCTGCTCTTGTGTCATTTACAACAGAGCAAAACCTGCTCCTTGAATCCTGTGATATTGATAAGAAAGCAATCTTCAGGCCTGAGCATTTGTACAACCAGAATAGGCATATCTAGTGTTGGTGGAATTAGTTTCTGAAGACACAGCAATTCTCCTAGACAGCTGTCCTTCTTACACATTCCTTAGCAAGACACCAATGCAAGACAATAAAACTGCTGTGTGCACAGCTGGATGTTAGTTTTGTGATCAAACATTCCATACCTTTTAGAGTGATATGTTTGACAATTAGCCTAGTGATCTCAAAAGGTAATTGAAATGAGTGCCGTTCTGGGAAGTAGAAAACTATTGCTTCTGTGACACAAGAAAGTCAAAATTATTCCACATTGCCTGGAATAATAATCTGTTTGATATGCTGATATTGCAGTATTTTACATGCTAATTCTCTGCCATTCCATATAGAACAAAGCAATGCCAACCTCTAAAGAATTAGCTTGGATAGTTTCCATTTTTTTCTGGCCTTTTGAAGCTTGCCCTATCATCAAATTATCTTGCAGCCATTCTCCAACAAAACTTGCAGGAGCTGAACTAATGCCCCCTGTAGGTCATTCACCTGGGTATCTCTCCAGTTCTTGCAGCTTAGACTCATTGATGTCTGTAGCAATGACTTTGGCTCCTTCTTTAGCAAAAGCCTAAAGAATACAAGTAAGAGAAGCAGTTTATGTTTAGATGCTCCAGATCTTACCAGAAATAAAATATGTTTTCTTCTCATTTCCTTTTTAGCTTGAATTAAAAGTTGGCTGAAGGAACCTGATTTCTCACTTTTTATTCTGGGCATGTCAGGACATCATTTATCACACAACCTTGGGATAACTAAGTAACCATGCATGATGCAAGAAAGATTTAAGATATTTTCTTTAAAGTAAGGAACCCACAAATTAAGTATGAGAACAGTAAACACACTAAGATGGATGGTATTATTATTGCACTTATTAGTTGCATGTGCACTACCAAGCAAGTTACAAACATGTAGACCTAGAATTGTCTGTGTTGTTGGATTTAAATGAAGTTACGGCATTTGACATGTAAAGACCCAAATCAGAAAAAAAGGAATGATGTTGTATAACCTTTCAGAAAAACTTTTGCATCCAAATCATTGGCATAGAGCAATACTAAAAGAAGCAAGAGATTTTTTTCCTACTTAACCAGAGATACTCCTTCATTCTTGAGGCTTCTCTCAAAACCTACTTTCTCTGCATTGTAGTAAATCAGCAACTATGATAATAAAGTGTCATATCTGTGTCAAAAGTATTCTGACAGCTCAGACTGTAGGCCCTAATCTGTGCCAGGGGAGGCTGAGACCGGATATTAGGAAAATGTTCTTCACCCAGCGGGTGGTGGAGCACTGGCACAGCTCCCCAGGGAAGCAGTCACGGCACCAAGTCTGCCAGCATTCCGGAAGCGTTTGGACAGTGCCCTCAGTCACATGGTGTGAATGTTGGGAGTGTCCTGAGTAGAGACAGGAGTTGGACTCGATGACCCTTTTCAGTCCCTTCCAACTCAGGTGATTCTATGATTCTATTATCTTCAAAACAAGTGTTTCAAGTGCAGTTTAAGAGGACAGTGGGATTAAACATGCCAGCCTTCTGTGGCTTGTTGGGTATTTGCGAAGCTAAGTCATCAGGAAAATTACTTATTTATTTGACTGAATGTTTTAATGTAAGTGCCAAGATCATCAGTTTTCTGTATTCTCAACTGCACGCATGAGAAACTAACTAGTCTGGCAAAAATCTTACTTACAGGAGCTTTTCCTGGATTACTGCTTACATTACAGAGATATGGAGATAACTCTACTAGTTTCTCTATCTGCTATGGAAGAAAGAATTAGCAGGGGAAAAGTAAAGTTAACCAGAAAGTTGCTACACGTGTTGAATTCTGTTTAACAGTGATTAAATAAAACTTGTAAAGGATTCCTCACAGTTTCTCATCGTGAAAGCCATTGTTGTAGCTGTGCTGTTAGTGTCACATAGATTTGGCTATGTCAACTATTAATGCAGATAAAACATGGCTCTGCTGTAGGGGATCTTTGCAGTACCCAGCCTTATAAGGAGGATAGAGGGAATATTTCCTGTTACCTTCTTCCAGAACAAAGCATCAGAGATCCTGGAGTAAAAGTACAGGCACTACAACCATATATTGTTAAAAATCTTGCACTTATCTTTGCCTAACATCACCTTTCAGAGCTGAAGACTTTCAGAAATCCAAACAGCACAAAGTCTGCATGATACAGTATAGCGACTATCTTGTTCCCTGAATTTTTCAGTGGGTAGTTCTGGCTTCATCTACGGTTTATTAATTCAAAAACTTGTTTGCTGCAGGTGTCATTCAACAAGCTAGCATTAGAGTCCTAGCTTAGGTACAGGAGATCAAGCATTTTCCAACTCACTATAGCAGCCGCTCGTCCAATCCCCTGTGCTGCTGCAGACAACAGGATGATCTTCCCATCAAGCCGACCCATGCTGCTGGCCTGTGCAGACAGAAGGTGTCACAGAATAAAATAAAAAGACAAGACAACAACACTGCCTGCGAATCTGATGCACGTGCATTTCAAAAAATAGACACGATTCAGAGTACCTCTGCCATCAAATCATATCAGAGATTTTCCTGTTTGGCTGCAGAGTGACTCTGGGCCATCCAGAGTTTTGAGGGAATGGGGCTGCCTCAACCTTTTTTTTTCCTCTAAGTAAGGATCTCAAAAAGATCATTTGAGCTTGAAAGCCAAGCTTTACTCTAACAGAAACTGGACTTCATTCTTCTTTAAAATGGGGAAAAAAAAAGTCAAGATGAAACAGAATAGAAGTACAAAAGTTTGTAATCTAGTGTTTCTAAGAACACTGTCCATTGCGTTCTTAGAAAGCGGATCTGTCTTCTATTCCTCTCAAAGTATGAACTCATCAACCTCCTAGACTGCAATAAATTACACACAATAGCCCGGCTTTGGTGTCTGCTCTGAATTCTCTTAGGAATCTCCTTGGCATAGCAGATCACCAGCTCTGACAATGCAGGAGTGCGGTGGGGAATGAAGCTTTGCCCTGTCTCACGTCTCTTCTGTTGCTTGCTCTCAAGGCACTATTGGGGCAAGCTGCAGAGAACCTCTAGGAGATTCCTCTTTGTAGCAGCCAAAAGGCAAAACGTAACCCTCCTCTTTCTAATGCTGAGTTATGTTTAATGAAAAACAGCATGTAATGTCACAGGCAAACAAGAAAAAGCAAAAGCCATCCGCTCGCTACTTTGAATTCAAAAGCACTATTCTTGGTTATTTAAGAAGTAAACTACTTAATAGCATGTTTCAGACAACTACCCAAGAAGTGTTGCAGCCAGAGTGTGATATCTGGTGTTTGTTAACTGAGTTCCCAATAAGCAAAAATTTCCGCATTTTATAACCTACAAAGCTAAGTTTGTTTACGTAGCTATGAGTGTAGAAAGGTGTTTCATGAACCTGAATTCTTTAAATATAAACAAGAATCCAAAACACAGAGTACTTGACTGAGAAGTTAAAATAAAGATGCCATAATTTCCCATATGTTAGTAATCAATACTATCATCTAGAGATGCTCAAATCCGTGCTGTGACTCAGATTACTGAGTCAAATTTAGTGTCCCAGTTATTAATTTCTCTGATTTTGAACAGAAATGGTTTTCTCAGCAGCTTTTCCCAACAAAAGTTGAAACAAAAATAAATTTTGCTGAAGGTTAGAGATTCAAATCAGACCTCTTATGAATCAGCTTAACAGAAAAGTTCTTTCCATTCATATATGAAGAACATTATCCCTCTCGTTTTAATGTCAGGCTGAGCTACAGATCGTGTTCCAAGACACCAAAAGACTTCACTGTAGGTGTCCCCCCGTCCCGAGCTGGGACACACATGCACACACAAAGAAAGAAAGAAAGCAAGCACAAAACAAAAGAACACTCTCCTAAGCAAACAGTAACTGAGATGCACCTTCTAACTAGGGGAAAGCACAATACCTTAAAATCGCTTTTTGGGTTGGGTGGTAAAAAGACATCTCTTTGGGTGCACTCTTGCCGGGAGGCCATATAATGTACCAAGTTTTCCAAACCGCAACTTTCAAACACAAAATTCTAGGAAAAAAAATCTACTTATTGTAGCAAGTCCCAAGTATCTAAAAAATTAGCTGAAAGTATTCAGTCAAGGCACAGGAAGTTCTTTCCTATTCTTTGTTGCCGCCTACATCTTTTCAGTGGAAAAAAAACCCTGATCCGTCCAAGTACTTCCCCAAATCACCTTAACACTTCGGAAGCAAAATGAACTATAAACCCATTTTTCAACTTAACAATCAATTTTTATGAATGTTTGCCACATCAATTCTATGAAGCATTTAAAAGTAAATAGTAATATATTCCCCCAACAAGAGAGCACAAACAGCTTGTTAAGTTTACTGACCTTTGAACAAAAGGAAGTTTTAGCCTTTTTTTTTTTTTGCTGTGCTTGTCGGGATTTGTAGTCTACTGGTAAATTTCTTTCTGGGAACGTAATTTCCTGTTGAAACATTGAGATGCTGCCATCTAGTGAAACTCAGGATTTTGGAAGTGTCATTTCTCCGGGACAGGAAAGGGCAAAAAAAAGATCATCAATGTTAGCTGTCCGTTCTCCCTAAGGAATTCAAAAAAACAACAGGGTTCTCACGAAAAAGAAAAAAAAGCCACAAGCATGTTTTTCCCAAGCAGAATCATAGAATGGTTGGGGTTGCGAAGCACCTCTGGAGATCATCTAGTCCAACCCCACTGCTAAAGCAGGTTCACCAACAGCAGATTGTACAGAATTGTATCCAGACAGGTTTAAAATATCTCCAGAGAAGGAGATTCCATAGCCTCTCTGGGCAGCCTGTTCTTTATTCTCACAGTAAATAATTCTTTCCTTATACTGAGGGAGAACTTCCTGTGCTGCAGTTTGTGCCCATTGCCCCTTGTCCTGGGGACTGAAAAGAGCCTGGCCCCATCCACTTGACACCCATCCTTTACATATTTGTAAGCATTGATAAGATCCCCTCTCAGTCTTCTCTTCTCCAGGCTAAACAGACTCAGATCTCTCAGCCCTTCCTCATACATGAGATATTCCAGCCCCCTGATCATCTTTGTGGCCCTGTGCTGGATAGTTCCTTGTCTTTCTTGAGCTGGGGAGCCCAGAACTGGACACAGTGCTCTGGATGGTGCCTCACTAGGGCAGAGTAGAGGGGGAGGATAACCTCCCTTGGCCCACTATCCACACTCTCCTTGATGCACCCCAGGACACCATTGCCTTCCTGGCCCTGAGAAAGCATTGCTGGCTCTCAGTTAATTTGCTGTCCACCAGGACTCCCAGGTCCTTCCCTGCAGAGCTGTTTTTCAGGAGGTCAGCCTCCCTAGGTGTAGTAATCTACAATTGCCTTTGTTGAACTTCAGTAAGTTCCTGTCTTTCCAGGTCCCAACTTTCCAGCCTTTCTAGGTCTTGCTGAACAGCAGCACAGCCTTCTGGTGGATCAGCCACTTCTCCCAGTTTTGCGTCAATCAGTAACATCTCTTTAGAAAGATGAGGTGTCAAATTCCAAACTAGGACAATACCTGCACAATAAATTTTGTTTCCTTCCTCCTCTGCAACTGGTGGTTTACCAACTATATTCTTTTTGTATCTAGTAGTTTAGAGTTAACATCAGATTAGAAAATTCTAGGACTAACAGCTCATGCCAAACTTACAGCTACTCATAGCACTCAAAGAATTTGTAATCCTGCCTGAACTACAGTTGAGCACATTTTTGTCAGAAAAGCCATTTCTGTGGGTTTATCCTTCTGTCCTCAACACCTTTTGCCTACTGAATACAGACAGACCTGTTGCAATAGATTCTTGATTTCCAGCTCAGTCACCAGAAATCTCCAAGTCTAGAAATGTTCCAAGCAAGAAATAATGAACAAAACCTCCTGAAAATCTTCTACAGAAAAGAAGATCTATATACACCTTGTTTCCTCTGCCTGGAAGGAAAAATCAGTTTAATTAATTTATTAGAACACTAAAATGTAGGGAATGGAAAAAGCTGGCAGCCAAAGACACAGTGGGAAATCACAAAAAGGAAAACAAACCATCAACCCCAAAATAGAAAAACCCATCACAGAAACACCAACTCTTAGGACTTATCAACGTTGGGAAATAAATTGCTCCCCTATACTTAGAAAATGTAGTGGTGGGAAAGGAGACAGGGCAGTGCTGAACTCAGCAATAGTATTTAGAACCTGTGTGGTTTTGGCTAACAATACCTTTAAAAGCTTCCCAAAATACATGCCAGGTCAGACATTTAGAGGTACTTGCAATTTCTTAGTACTTACAGTAGTTGGCAGTTTTCAGCTCCTCAAGGTAAATAGGCAGTTGTTTTTTTCATAAAGACATCCAAACTACCTAGATCAGGTAAATAATCCTTGCGAAACTCTACCAGCTGCAGTAACTGCTGAATGCCCAGGAACATGTTGATTTAAAAATTTCCTTATCAGTCTGGGTAACCCAAAACAGAGTACCTAAGAGACACTTAGCATCATTTAGAGTTTTATTCTTACAAAATAAGGATGATGCTTTTGATGCAGGTATCTTTGTGAGGTACGATTTTCTCATCTCATGATGATGATTTAATTCTTAACAGAGTTGATCTCGGGTTTTGAGTGCCAAACTCCTATCTAAGTTGGCAGTGGAAGGCAGATGAGGAGGAAAGGGAGGAGGATCCTTCTTTAAGACTTCAAATGTATCCTGATGGAGATTCAGGTAGAAAGAATTAAACAAAACACCAGTGACAGACTGGTGCAAGTGAACTCCTGCACAAAGTAATTATTACGGAAAGCTATAGAGGACACAGAAAAGAAGCATAATAATAGTGAAAGTGGTGAGATTACTGTAAAAGATTGTGGAGAGACTTACTGAAACCTGGCTCACTGAAAGCAGATATGAGCCTGACAAAAGCAAGCTGCTTAGGCCTTGAGTGGGAAAATACTGAGCTAAGTGAAAAAATACTGACCAGCAAGGTCAGTGGGACCTTGTTGTGCAGTGAAGCTTAGGCAAGGGAGATAACAGGATGTCTCCCACGGGACCAGATGGATTTCTAAAACTACAGGAATGTATGTGACGCTTATGCAGTGATAAAGTCTGTAACCAATAAGGAGCTAAAGTTTTGCATATGTATAACCTAATTATCGTACGACCAATAATGAGCCTGAGCTTTGCAATATGTATAACCTAATTATCGTGGCTATAAAAGTGATTGTAACACGACCAATAAACTAGTTCCACTGATGAACCATCTGGTGTCGGTGACTCCCTCCGTCTTCAACAAAATGGTGACCCCGACGTGCCCCGTTGCTAAAGAAAACGGGGGAGAACACCATCGGTGGACGGAGTTGGGTTGGGCTCTGAAGTGGCCAGAGCGGTGCTCAACGCCATTGGAAAAGGCAGGAGCAGCACCCCCAGGGATCATAGAGGTGGTACTGGGCCATACGTGCTACCAGAGCCGGAGGACCGCAACAGCGCTGATATGGATCGGCAAGTAGCATACAATTTATTTTTAGTTAACATAGAAAAACGAAGATCAAAGAGCTGGACTCCGGATCTGTCCTGACAAAGGAGGGGACGCTGCAACGTGAGCTGACTTTGGAAGGGTGCAATGGCCATAAACAGGTACCTGGTGCAGGATAGAAAAATGGGAAAAGAAGCAGCTCTTAGTCTCCTAAAGTGCTTTTTATAAAAGCGTGGTATAAAGGATTCCATTGAATCACGGAATAAAGAGGAGTTTTTTTTTTTTTTTTTTTTTTTTTTTCACAAACTCCGCTAGTGCTTTTGAAGCAGAAGAGGGATGAACTTTTGGGACTTTGTATATCACTAATGTGGGAGAAGAGCTATTTACTGCTTGTAACACAACTTGGAGAACTGTGATTAATGCCTTGCAAAAGTTAAAAATAGAATCGAAAGTGGCCGCTGCAGCTGTGCAGGGAGTAACAGCCCCTTTATCTACAACCACAGCTGCTCCACCGTCTCGCAGCCACAGTCGCATTGAAGTACTTTTGTTGCTATTAAGGGTCAATCGAGCGATAAGATGTGTGACTCTGTTAATGATTTATTAAGAGTTAATGAGATGTCTAATGAAGCAGAAAAAACAAGCGACGTGCCATCAGCCACGAGCGATGTTCACGCTTCGGCGGCCGGAAGTGAACTGACAGACAATACGGAAGGAACTGCAGTGACACCAGTGATGATGTAAGAGTGGGAGGAGCCAGATGTTGCAAGAAGTTATACCCACCCTGGCCTCCTCCCCCCGAAGCGGTTTGTTTAACAGGAGACAACTCATCTGAAGATGAAGCACAGCCACAGCATGAAACAATAATTCCACGAAGTAGCAAAATTACAAGATCTCAAGAGGCAAATGGAGGAAGCTACGAATGCTCTACATCACAGAATGGAACAATCGTTGTCGACATTTGCATCACATGCGAGGACTGAAAGATCTGTCCAGGAACTGGCTGAAAGTACTACAAAGCTTTCAGCATCACCTTTTGGTGGTATAGGTAAAGGGTTATGTCCATCACCCGTATGCAGACAGTTCTGTGATTCTGCAAAATCTGGTAGGTAGTCAGATGTAATCCGAGATGCCATATTAGAGGGAGATTGGCATCCAGCAGGTAACCTAACTTTTCCTGTATTATTTAATCAACATGGTAATAGTTATGAGCAGCATGATTTGGAAAATTTTACAACAAGTTAAAAAGACTGTGCAGGAGAATGGGATAAAGTCTGAAGCCATTAGGGCTAAGTTAGATTGGATTTTTACAGCAGATGTTAATTTGCCATATGATTGTCAAAATTTAGCTAAATTGTTATCTCCTTAAAAGGGGCCACAACAGGAGAAATTGTTCAGCTAAAAATAAGAGACATAAGGGCTTTAAGGTTAAGGGACATGCTGTGTTTCAGAATAACCTTAAACTCACCTCTAGGGTATAAGAGAAGGTAGTATAGTAGTAGAGTTATATAACTGTAAGGAATGAACATTAAGACAACCAATCAATAAGACCTATGTGAACAGAGTAGCAGTATCATGTTATAGAGGTAAAGTAGAGAAAATTTTTGCAAACATGGGAATTAAGCATGTAACAGGTATTCCGCATTTTTCCACAGTTCAAGTGATTGTGGAATGAGCATATAGAACTATTAAAGAATACCTTGCAAAGCAGAAAGATGTAACAGAATTAGATCCGCAGATAAGGTTAAGTAAAGTGCTTTTTACACTTAATTGCTTAATTATCTTAGTTTGGTAGCAGGTTTAGAGCAAGCATCTGTAGTAATTCATAAGAGTGGTGTGAAAATGTAAGCTACACCTGAAATACAATTGTGTTATAAGAACCCTAAGACAGAATTATGGGAGGGACCAAGCCTGTTGCTATTTACTGGTTGTGGTTATAGTTGTGTTTCCACAGATCAAGGTCCCTTATGGATTCCCAGTAAATGGACACGCCCAGCAGTCGGGTCAGTCAACCGAACATGAGAGCCACAGCAAAGAGTAATAAGCATTCTACTTTAACAACTTCAAACAGAAATTAACACATCAAGCAAGAGGTTTCGCCCACGATATGTAATTGTGAACATACTTGACTGACAAGGACTGAGAAGGGCTTGAGAATTGAATTCTGTTATTGCTGTTAATTGTGATTGCAATTGTGTATACTGTAATTGTGCTTTGAATCTTTTATTAGAGTATGGAGTTTGTGCCAATAGGTTGATAAGAAATAGTCACGTAGCAGCAACTGAAGGTAGTCTTTGTACTGCACATTTTCACCAGAATTTTGAGGATTTTTATATAGCAGCATGTATCACATATAATCAGCTACATTTTTATCATTTTGCATCAGGAAGTGGTTTTCACCAAGCTCAAGCAATTTCGTACTTAAAACTTGCCATCCAGCAAGTTAAACAACCCAAGAAGTCAAGATTGATTGCTTTACAATGTGGACCCAATTGACTCAAATTAAAGGAAACAGATGATGTTCTTGGAAATTGATTCTCAATTTGGTATTACAGGCTGGCTAAGAACACTCCTGATCAAAGGTATGTGTTGTTTAAATCTGTCTGATCACTCAACATCAATACACAAACAAATAACAGAAATGCAAACACACTTAAAAGACTTTAGCTTACAGACCCATTATGAGAATGATTGGCCAATATTGGATTTGGACCCTGGGTATCAGAATTGTTGAAACAAGGACTAGTCATATTAATTATAAATTTTGTCACCTTACTGATTCTCCCGTGTATGTTTAAATGTTTGCAGAATGAACTTGAAAAACCTAGTGCAAAATATGTTACAAAGCCA
Organism: Tapera naevia; assembly: GCA_033556795.1. Taxonomy (NCBI): domain Eukaryota; kingdom Metazoa; phylum Chordata; class Aves; order Cuculiformes; family Neomorphidae; genus Tapera; species Tapera naevia. The sequence continues at coordinate 6,082,605 of JAUMJJ010000175.1, read as the reverse complement.
CATTGCCTTAAATAAAGAAAACGGGGGAATTGTGGAGAGACTTACTGAAACCTGGCTCACTGAAAGCAGATATGAGCCTGACAAAAGCAAGCTGCTTAGGCCTTGAGTGGGAAAATACTGAGCTAAGTGAAAAAATACTGACCAGCAAGGTCAGTGGGCCCTTGTGCAGTGAAGCTTAGGCAAGGGAGATAACAGGATGTCTCCCACGGGACCAGATGGATTTCTAAAACTACAGGAATGTATGTGACGCTTATGCAGTGATAAAGTCTGTAACCAATAAGGAGCTAAAGTTTTGCAATATGTATAACCTGATTATCGTACGACCAATAATGAGCCTGAGCTTTGCAATATGTATAACCTAATTATCGTGGCTATAAAAGTGATTGTAACACGACCAATAAACTAGTTCCACTGATGAACCATCTGGTGTTGGTGACTCCCTCCGTCTTCAACAAAAGATAGTCTTTAGACACTGAATATTGTAATCAGCATCCTTAGGTCATAGCACAAGTGACAAGCAAAAATATTTTTAAACACTTAAACTTTATTCTTTATTTTCAAAACAAAACACCTTCTAACAAAACATACAAAAAAGGTAGATGTCACAGTGCAGGCAGAACAGGATAGTAAAATAGTTCACCTTGCAGCCCAGATCATTCAGTTCATTTTCCATTCAGTAAAGTAGCAGGAAAGTTTCTTTTAATAACAATGGACATGACCCAGCTCCAAATAGGAACCAGAAGTATATTTAAAGGTAAGACAAAATATAAAGTTACTCTTGGCATCAAAATGAGCTGAGCTGCAGAAACACTGTAAGGAGTTTAAGAGGAGCCCTTGACTGTGTGCCCTACAAATGGCAAATTAGTCACAATTTCTGGAAGAGGCTGATGGCTTTTGACCTGAAGCACTTCTCTTTCGTATAGGCAGATTCTGCCCACAGCCACTGCACAGGCAGCTTGCAGCAGAGCACCTTTACTGGGTGGCACAATCAAAGGCGTTCTCCTTCTTTGGAGTTCTGAACCAACGCTCAACATGTTCTTCTGGGGCCTCTGTTCCCACACGTTGCGGATCTACATAGAAGACAAACATTAGCAGTTAAACTTTTGCAATAAGGCAAGCAGCAGGAATAAAGCAATTTAATCTTGATTAGTGTTTTAAATGTCAACTATCAAAGTTTGCCTCTGAGGAGCTTTGTGTTCTGAGGAAGTCTGTAATATTACTAAACTGGCCATCACAAGAAACAGCGATGAGACACGTTCTTTATGGAAATCTGACATTAACACCTTAAAAACTGGTTAATCCTTCAACATGGCTGCTGGGGCCTTCTGCAGGTTTTTAGAAGCAAGTGTAACGATGAGAGCAGCAGCATTAATATGCTAGCATAGATCACTAGGAAACTTCTGCAGAAGTCAGCAGGCCCAGTACAAGAAATCCTGAGTAGGGCTGAGGAACAGAAGTTATCAAAAGAGATATCAATGCAACTAGAGCCAGGCAGGCTGGCAGATTGGAATAGTTTTGCCAGAGGTCTGTGCTTAACACATGTAAAGTTAAAAAGCAAACATTTCAGAGCATCAGCTATGTAGTAAAGATATTCTTCTAATTCACTTTTTAAAGTCAGTCATCAACACTTCCACTGGGGCAAAAGGGAAAAAAAGGTTGTATAATCTTCAGGGGATGAAGGACTCCTTTAAGTATTTAGAGTCTGTAAAGCACATACAAAGCTTCACAGCTCCAGCTGGGCAGCTCTTCAGTCAGCTGACTAAACATTCAAAAAGATTGTGCTGTGATGCAAGTTTCCAGTCTGAATACGAAAAGCAGAGGGCATTTACCCTCAACTCAGACCACCCAATAGATCTTCTCTCCAGGTCTTTACGGGACAACACTACTGTGTTACGTACCCATTAGTTCAGTTAAGCTGGAATTATCAAAGAAATTTGTTGGATAAGGCAGTGGCAGAGATGTAGAGGTGTCCTGAGTCACGGTTTCCTGAGAAACAGGTTCCTTGGAGAGTGGAGGAATTTGCTCTTTAAGGGAAGACGACACTGTTGTTTTTGGAGACCTGGGCACTTTCTCTCGAGTGGTTTCACTTAAGGATTTTTCTCTCCATTTTAGTGCTCTTTCTTTCCATTTTCTAAGTTCCTCTTTCAGTTGAAGCTCATTGCTGAAAAGAAAAAAATACAATCCAGCATTTAATTGGGAAAACAAAAATCAAAACAGTTTCTTTAAATAAGGAAAAATTCCCCACAGACAGTTCCTGTACCTTCAGATGACAAGCCACATACACAGATCCGGTCTTGCATTGACATGGATCTTCCTTTGCTTTCAGAGGCACTTTTTTTTATTTTTTAAGCTAAAATTCCTTCCCACACACAATTTAAGTATATCTTCTAGTATTTTAAGAGATTTTTAGGGAAGAATTTAAAATTCAAAAGTCAGAAATATATAAACAATAGATACAAGCTTTAAATAAGAGTTTATGATGTGAAAGAATCTAGAAAAATCTGTTACTACTAGTAATAATTACTCACTCCGATAGATTTCTTAGAAACACTGAAGACATGCACAGGTTAATAGCAACGAATGATTTGTTGTGTTGCTGATCAGCTCTGTACTTACCTTAGTAGAAGATCATTTTGTTTCTTCAGGTGAGAGTTCTCTTTCTGTAGCTTAGCTTGTTCAGATTTTAGAACTAGTATTTGTGTGCTCTGCACAATACCACTGCCACCACCACAAGTAATGGGTCTTTGGGATTGCCAAGGAGCTTCTGTTTCCAGCAGCACTAAAAAACAGTTTTACACATAGTTTTAAGCACTATCCTAATAACACACAGCCTGTTCCTTCCTATGGTCTTGTATGTAAAACCTCACTAAGTTACAAGTGCCATTACAACAGCTATTTTTTCTTTTTATAAACACACCTCCCAGTATTCACGCTGCCAGGGAGTTATTACAAACTTAAGAGATTCTTCACTAGGTCATTCAGAGTTAAAACAGTTACAGTTTTGGGTATGCCAATTATCATTAGAACTAGCTGTTCCTATGTAAAGTCAGTCAAGGTAAAAATGGACATGAGCTACTGCAGCTGCAGCCAATCCCACCACAACTGCAACACAGCTAGAGAAAAACACAGGAACTGCTGTGATTCTAATGCAGCTGAAAGTTTACTTTCCATCTCATTTTCCAAAGCACCCAATCCTCCTCACACTCTTCCAGGTAAAAGGCCTGCATCCCAATATGGACTTTAACCATATAACCTTAAAACTGAATGTTTAACGTGAAAAAGTCCCTTATATTTATTTTGATTTACCAGTAACATCTTGTTCTTGGCATGCTCTTCTAAGTTGTTCTTTGAGGTCTCTTACTTGCTGTTCTTTGTGTTCTACAAGAGCTTTGTAATTAGCAAGTCTGTAGGGGGCAGGAAGAGGGAAGGAAAAAACCAAATTGTCAATTTAATAATTACAATTGCAAGGCAGCTAAGATTGATTTCCAAATGAGCTGTCATGTACAAAAGCTACTCAAGTTCTATAGGCAAAACTACATCAACCTGGTTGTCAGTTAGATTTTAGGTAAAGTGCAGAAACCCAGAAGTTGGACTAGAATTATTCTCTGTTGTATCCCTTCTCTCCATGAATCTAGAGTTATTTCAGTTACTGATTCCCCCTAACTGCTCTGACAAAAGAAGGTTATTACATTTATGGCTGAACATGGTTTGGTTGAAAAAATTTGGTGGGTGTCTAAGGAAAGAGCTTTGTAATCAACCCAAGATGGATATGGTTTTTACTTTCTCTGGAATCTAGCTACAATAAAAACCTAGGACACAAAGCTGAATGCTCACTTCTTATTCTGCGGAAAAACTAAACAGAAAAGTAGAAACTGAAGACAAGTAGTTGAGAAAGGTAATGAGGTAAAATTTGAACTCACTTGATTTCAAAACATTTGGATTGTTTCATTCTCTCCATATCATATTTTACCAATTCTGTTTTGAGACGATCAATTTCTTCTTTGTACAACATAGCATCTTTAGCTAATTTTGCCTGAAAAGAAATGATTTAGTATGAAGAGAAGCTTGTTGATTAGCATTTACTTTAACAGTTGCTTACTTTATATCCTTACTATGACCTGCTTGATTTTGCAGGACAAGACTTGAAGCAGAAGTTACTTTAAGGTAAGAATGCCCCCATTACCAGCAAGCACTGTAGTATTAGTTGGTATCCTAACTCTGGTGTATTACGTGCAACCATATTTTAGCAAGCTTGGCTGACTTGTTTGCTGGTATAAGCCTGGGAATTTTGAACTACTATGCAAATATATTATGCAGAAAAAAACAGCCCATGCTCCAGTTTCAAAATTTAGTTTTTGTTAGAATGTTTCACAAATGTATCACGTACAAGCGATAAATTCAGCTTATAACATCATAACATGGCTTCTAAATCTTGTCACCAAAATCTACATTAGTAGATTTTTAAACTGCTTGCTAAATAGTTGAGTAGAGTTTCACTCTATGAACATGATAGGGAATAATAAATTGACTTGAGAGCTATGAGTAATCTATAGCTGTTCTCAAGCCTGCGTGCTCTGTCTCAGATCAGAAAAGAATGAGAAAAGTAAAGTATTTCACACGTACCTGGAGACTCCGATTCTCTGTTAAGGCAGTTTTGAGGTGCTTCTCTGTCTCACCTAGTTTAACTTGCAGTTGAGTGAGCTCACTTGTTGATGATTTTTTTCTTATCTCTGCTTCTAACTTGCTTATCCTGTCATCTTTCTCTTTGACTTCTTTTTCTGCTTCATTTATTGCATTTTCCAAGTTCTGAATTTTTACTTCCATATCCTATTGAGATACAATCAATCAGTTACAGTTAAAAATCCAACACTGAAGACTTTATGGCAACCCTTGGTGTCTACCTCACTGCTTTGCATCACCTTTTTTTTTTAGACTTCAGTGTTCCGGAATACTTAAAAGTGCTTTGAACAAGAGGAATTATGACGTAAAAAAGTAGGACAGAGAGAAAAAAAAAAAAAAAAAAAAGAGTCCTCAATTCCTAGGATTAGAGATAGAATTCTTCTCCAGCTTCTAGATTGACATAGTAAACACTATATACATAAAAGAAGCATCAAGAGCACTATTAAAATCAATACTTCAAAACCAAATGGGCACACTTCATACGGATTTCTACACTGACCTCCATTTATTTATAGAAAATGGGCAATTAAAATAATCACATTACAGACAAGAGCTCATACATCCGCTCTGGGAATAAAAAAGCTACAAAAATGAAGTGCACTCTGCACCAGTGTGTTAGATGGTACAGAATTACAGCTGCTATCAATGTTTATTTTCTTTTCAGTTTGAAGCACTCTCACTTCGAACCCGAGCATCAAAGTTTTCCTCAGAAACAAACATTGGTACCTTTGTATCTTGTTCTGCAGCCTTTAATTTGTTACGAAGCTTATAGTTTTCTTCTTCTAATGCATGACTGGCAGAAGCCCCAGGGGCCAGCTGTTCTTTAAGAGTGTTTAGTTCTTGAAACAACTCTTCGCTTGTTTCTTTTCTCTGTTTCAATTCAACATCAGCATTTTTACTATAACTGGCGGTCCTGGCATCCAGCTCTGAAGAAAGTTCAAGAAGTATCTGAAAATAAGTAACGTCACACAGATAAGTTTTAAATAATTCTTGATTCAGCTAGAAATAAAGTAAGTGAAGAAAGGAAATATCCTGGCCCCTATTAATTGCACATTCTTGTTTCAGCGTATCATTTGAAGATGTCTGCTACCAGAAATGGAACCAATAACACTCAGAAGCTTGGTTTCATTTCTAAAAGAGTGGGAGGCAGGAAACTGTACAAGAGAAGGATAATGCTCTGCAAATTTACCAGTATTTCTGCCTGAACTCAAACACTAACAAAGGAGGTATTATTGCAGAGACTTCTTGAATGTCAATAACAGAAACAAACACAACTATTCGCAGAAGTTTTTTTCTATAAAGTATTCATTGACTAAAGTAACTGAAACCATTTGAGAGAAAACATCCACATTGGACTACTCTAGAAACTCATATGCTTAACATGCCAGATAAAGAAAAACTTTACACTTACCAGGAAATCACAAAGTTATACTAGATTGGTTTGTTTGTTAAAAGCTTTGATCTACATGTATCTGTCAGGAAATTCTTCCAAAAAGCCTGCCAACATGTGAAAATCCTGAAGAAGTCAAGACTGGCTATTGACTCTAACAAAGAAACTTTTAAAAATAGGTTAAACTGAGTCTCAGCACTTGTGGAAGAAGGGTGATGAGCTCTTCACACTTTAGATCAATGCCAGTAGAAGGAATAAATAGAATCAACACTCCAAGAACTTTTCAGGATATACTTGTTAGGAAGGCTGTCCCTAGCTACTAATCCAAAGGTCGATATAACCTCCCATAACCTGTTTTCTCTGAGCAAGATTCAATATATTTAGTCAAAGAGATGAGATCTCATGAAACACTGTTCATAATGCACGTAACTCTGTAAAACACTTCATCTTTTTTGTCAAAGGGGCAAGAGGTAAGAAGAAGAAAGGCCGAACCACCTCTAGAATAACTTGACTTTCTGAAGTTTTTTATTTTTTTGATAAAGTTGGCTTGAAGAGAGCAGACAATCTTGAGGGCATAAAGCCTGGAGAAGTTCAGCAAGTAAAGATATAATAATGATTTTGAAACTGCAGTTTCTAGAATCCAGTCTAATAAAAATGCAACTCCTCCCCATCCCCCATCCATATAAAGCCTATTACAAAGCAAGTTTCCAAGTTTGGATCCATGAGGTAAGATGTCTTTAAAAACCTTCTGAGCATTCCTACATTTAGATTCAAGAAGGCTAAGTGTTGGGTCCTGCACTTTGGTCACAACAACTCCATGCAACACTAGAGGCTTGGGTAAGAGTGGCTGGAAAGCTGTCCAGTGGAAAAGGACCTGGGAGTGTTGGTTGACAGCCGGCTGAATATGAGCCAGCAGTGTGCCCAGGTGGCCAAGAAGGCCAATGTCATCTTGGCCTGTATCAGAAACAGTGTGGGCAGCAGGACCAGGGAGGTGACCATCCCTCTGTACTTGGCACTGTTGAGGCTGCATCTCCAATATTGTGTTCAGTTTTGGGTCCCTCAGTACAAGGAGGACATCAAGTTGCTGGAGCACGTCCAGAGAAGGGCAAAGAAGTTGCTGAAGGGGCTGGAGAACAAGTCCTATGGGGAGTGACTGAGGGAACTGGGGTTGTTTAGTCTAGAGAAAAGAAGGCTGAGGGGAAACCTTAGCACTCTCTACAACTACTTGAAAGGAAGTGATAGGACAAGAGCAAATGCCCTCAAGTTGCACCAGAGGAGGTTTCGACTGGATAATTGGAAAAACACCTTAACTGCAAAGGTTGTCACAGAATGGAACAGGCTGCCCAGGGAAGTGGTTGAGTTACCATCCCTGGAGCTGGTTAAAATACATGTAGATGTGGTGCCTAGGGATATGGTTTAGTGGTGAACTTGGCCATGTCAGGTTTAGGGACAGACTCAATGATTTTAAAGGCCTTTCCAACCCAAATGATTCTGTGATTCTTAGTTAAGTACGATAACGTTAAGTGTGACAGTAATAATCTTTAGCGAGCCGTTTTGGGTTTCATTTTCAATCAGATAAGAGGCATTTACAGAGTTGTTACACAAAACACATTTCTGATTAAAGATTTAACTGTACCTTTACTTTAGGACTCCAGAATTTAGTGACTTCCAAAAGCCTTTTGTTATCATTCTTTAACTCTTCTTTAAGTTTCTCCACATCAAAGTGAATTTCAGAGCAAGCTTCCCAGAACTGCGTTGTTTCTTTTCTAGCATTCTCTTCCTGCTGTAGCTCTGCCTCTATCCAGAGAAGTTCACTTTCCATTTCTGACAGATCTTTGAGAACACTCTTTAAAAGAGAAGGGACTAAAGTTTAAATAGACACATACCTATCAAAGCAATCAATCCACGTTTTGCTCTCTTAGCTACCAACACTTGCAGGAAGTCCATTTTAGCATCTAAATATCATACATATCAAAGGAATTTTACTATACTTAAATTACACCCCACTGGGAAAACGAGAAGACAATCTACATTCCCGGGGGCAGGTAGAAAGAGAAACGGGGAAAAAAAATACACATGTGAGTAGAAGTTTCTTTCATTATTTAAAAAGCCATCTTGGTATCAGGCAGTAGCTATGTATTTTACAGGGCAAACGAGTAATGTTCCCAATGTTTTACAATGTAATAATTTCACCTTGAGACACTTTATAAACCAGAGTCTTCATATTATAGATTTAGTAGCACAGAAAAATAAGAATTCTACCTCCCTCTTAAGTGAAGTTGTAAGAGGTAAAAGCAGTGCCATTATGTTAGCATTGCCACATGGCCCTGGACTTTGAAATATGCACGTCTTTCTAACTGAAAATTGTTTCAAATCCCACCTCTGCATCCAACTGCAAACTCTGAAGCACTTCACTGGTGTTGAATTCTTGAGAAGATATTTCATTCTGGTTCAAATAAATCTTCTTGAGACACTGAATCTGAGCTTGTAGCTGATCTTGTTTTCTCTTTTCCTCAAGCAGTTCCATTTCACACTTGTTAACAGTAGTGTAATAGCCACACTTCTTTGAGCAAACACGACTGAACAAAAACTGTTGTAGAAACACAGGACATATCAGTGAATATGCTTTAAATTGGTACCCTGCATCCAGGTAAAATTCCATATTTTATAATGCAATCTATTCACTCTCCTGGTCTGTAGAATTCCAGGATGACTAAAACATGACTAAGAAAATTAAGTTCACACACACTGTGTAGCAATGGCATAGAAGACTTTTGGCAGAGTCAGCATTTCTAAACTATCTTAACTTTGTAGACTCCTAAAAAGGGCAAAAAATCTAATTCTTCCATGAATCCATAGACTTTGAAAAGCAAAGTGAAGTATTTTTTGTTGTATTTATTTACTCTTAGAGCTGTGAAAGGTGCAGATGATAGACAAAAATAGATATTACCATGCTACCATGATGATTTAAAGCTTTATTCCAGTCAAGGTCACTACTTGTATTTTAAACATCTTTAATGTGTAAAAGTTGAAAGGCATTTATGGAAAAAAAAAAAAAATAACCCCCAAACCCTAAAAACCTAGGTGGAGTTATGGAATAAGGCTCTTTGGAATATTTCCTAAACTTTTTAGCTAATGGATATTTATAGAGACGACTGACTCAAGACCATGTCCAGTGTTTTCATACACTGAACACGAACCTCGCCCTCTGCTCCTGCCCACCCTGTTCCCAACAAAACCACCTCAACATTTCATGGTAAATAGAAAAACAGAAAAAACTTTATGGAGAACGGCAGTAAATGATGCGATAACAGACGTTCCTTCCAAATTCCCCTTCACGTTTTTTCTTGATAATGGGAATCACTGAACCACAAATTATGGAAGGTTTGCAAGGTTATACAAGTTGAACTACTTGGGCAGTTTTGCAGAGTAAACATGCGCCTCCAAGGCATCTTGCATGACTCATTCCCTCACATTAAAATACTCAGGGGCCCATAATTTTCTGTGTGGAATACAGAAAGAAAATTTATTTTCCCAATTAAAATGGATTATTGTTAATGAAATAATACTGTGCAAAGCAGCTGAACTACAGTGAAAAACTGAAGTTGATTAATTTGAACTATTTAGTCCCAGCTTTCCAGGATTATGAAGTGTTTACTATTAACTTATTTTCCACAAGATATACATTCACAAAAACGAAGCTAGAGTCTATAGAATCCTAGCTTTCAATATGGACAGCTTATTACAAAACCCACACCAAAGCAATAGGAAACATCCCCGTATTCAGCATTTTAAGTTAGTACCTTCAGTTTGTTCAATAAACTCTGGAGAAGACCGTTTACTTTCTCATTTTCAAACTGAAGTCTTCTGACTTGTTTATTCTGTTCCGATGAAAGCTGAGTCATAATGACAGCTACCAGTGCTTTCTGACTACCCAGCTCATTCCTTAGCTTAAGAGACACTGTAGAGAGACATTCATACCTCTTCGCTATACTTGGGAATTTCTCAAGGAGTTCCTACATGCAAGTGAAATAAAGTCATTCAGGCACAATAAAGAGTAATTAGCTATAAACAGAAGCTTAAAATAAGCCATCAGACTCCAGGAATAACTCCTTCAGTAGGTATTTGATTTACAACAGAAAAGATAACAGGATTAAGACTTCAGTCTTGACTTGCCATAAGAACATGACAAAAACAAAGCCATGCACAAAAGGGGAGAATTTCTTAGTTTTCCAGAAAATCAATCATATTTCGCAAGCTCAATTTTTTTGTGATTTAGGTTGCCCAGCCATGTCAAGACCTGTAAATCAGGGCTGAAATGAAATTCTTGCCTGTTCACAAGTTTGCCAGCTATGCTGACCTCAGGGATTAATCAGTGAGGAGGCTGAGAAATGTATTAGGCATCAGAGCACTCCCAGTAAACTGCAACTCAAGTACCACATACTAACCTACGTCATACATTTAAAGCAAGTACAAAACGTCCTAGGCATACTGCCTCCATGCTTGGTTCTTAGTTAGAAGAAGCAGGATTCACGAGTTTAACACTTTGCTCCACACTAAAACATCGCAGCTAACTTATACCCCATGTCCAGAGGCAGACAGGATCCCACGTACAAAAGTCAGAAGGGGAGAGTGGCATTAGAAGGCATCGATTGATGTTTAGTTCCTTCAGTATTAGCTCCCTGCTGCTGATGTAGGTAGAGAGACAGTGTGAATGGAGAATGCTACGCACAACCAATTCTTGCAATTTGGTCCTTTACCACTTTTGGTATTAACCAAAAAAGCACTCAGGGCTTTTCTAGCACATATAGAATGATGTCCAAGTCTGCTGCACAGAAGTAAAAAATGCAGTACAATGAACTTCAAGTTTCACACACATTCATAAATCTCCATTTATTTAGGCTTTCAGTAGATTAGTAGTACCACTCATATCTGTGGGAAAGTATACTTGGGGAGCTTCCTATATTCAGGAGAGAAGCTATTTAATGAAACTAATTTCCTGGAAACCAATTTACTTTTGATAGGGAGTGATGGAAGGGGGTATTTGGAAAGGGCTGAAAAACAAAATGGCAAAGCACTTCTGCATGACTAGTTATTTTCATTGGGGTGGCTGGACAGCAATGAAATCAGGAGTACTCCTCGGTTCAGGCACCTCAATCCAATACTCCTGGAACAGGATTCACAGCCACTGAACAGCTATTGCTGATCCTATGGTTTGCAGCATCTTGGCAAGATATGCAAACAATTTTATGAATTATACACAGAAGCAAGGTTTATGCTCCAGAACAAAACAGTATTAAGGTTTTACATGGATCCTTAAAATAAAGAGACATAAGTTTACCTTAATTTTCAAGTTTTTCTTCAGGCTGTCAAACATCTGCTCTGCATTATCCAGGGTATTCACCTGAATGGACATATCGTTCAAGCTTCTCTGTTTCAGTTGCTCTAGAGCACTTTCCAGTTTTGCATTTGTTTCAACATACTAGAATAAAAGCATAAATATTTAAGTACAATTCAAGACGAGAAGTGATGAATAACTTAGGTGTGCTACTCACAACACCAACCATCTCAGTTTGTTTTTGCAATTCTGTCTTGAGCCGGTCCCGCTCAGATATGACATCCTGGAGAAGTTTTTGTAGTTCATCTTTTTCTCGATTAATTGACGAGATTTGTTCTTTATATTGTGAAGACTGACTAATGCTTTCAGCCAATAACTGGTCTTTTTCACGTGATATGCTATTTAGCGTCTCACTTAACTGTTGAATCTATAATAAATAGTGGAGACAAATCAAGAATTATGATTTGGTCCTGGTATACTGCCCTGTGAAGTACTCAAATCAGTTTTGTCAAACACAAGAACGCAATTTACAATAACTCAACAATTTGCACTAACGGTAAGAGAAGTTTAAAAATAATTTCTATGTTCTGATCACTCATAAACAGAAATTATAAAGAAGAAAAAATAGCATTACACCAAGAGAACTCTACTGTAGTCACTCTGTTACCTATTGCTTAACTGAAAACCAAACAAAATGGCAGTCAACATAAGTCCATATTGCAAGAAAATGAAAAGAAATAGAAGACTAGCATAAGAGATGGACAATTGGATTGTCATTATGTCTGGCCTAATGAATATAAATTGTACTCTTTGATCTACAGATAAAGGAAGAGTCTGACAGGTGAAAAGTAAAGAAGTAAAAACTATAAAAAGACTGAACTGGCAAGTGCTAAGTGCAAGACTTTCTGAAAGACACATATAGTTTGAGTGTGCAAAGCACAAAGGATTCCAAACCCACTCAGGTTCATACTGTCTATGGGGTGCCTTTTAAAGTCTGAATAAAGACAAGTAGAGTTACGGCTGTTATATTAAGCCTAGCCACACTGGATGAGTCAGTGTCGATTCTAACAGGGCAACCAACCCAGCTGGTTATGAGACTGAGACAAGTCGAGGATGCTACTTCTAAATAGCACTAAAACTCGCACACAATCCCTTGCCCGTGTTCATGCTTGGTCAGTGCCCATAAAAAGATGTGCTGAGACTTAAAAATTAAACACGATTCGTTCTGAGCAAAACTTTAGCACATCAGTGATAAAATATCAGAAGATACAATTGCCAAACAGCTACTAAATGCAGAACTCCTCACCTTGCTTTTTAGGCTGTCCTCCAAAACATCTGACTGCCTCTGAACTTGTAACAAATGCTCTTTGCTTTCTTCAGCTTTGATCTTCTCACTGTTGAGGAGATCTTGTTGCCACTTCAATTGCTTTTCAGTTTCAAGAACCTGGAGTAAAAGTAGAGCAACAAATATAAGAGGTCTAAGACAGCATGTGAATCTACCTCGCACACACCAGGCCATTCAATCTTTTCACAGAAGCCAGAGTACTCGGCACAAAAACTCCCTGTTTAACTTTGAGTACAAGAAAGTTCAGATTTTGTCTTTGAAAGTTTCTACTTTCTCTAAGCAAAGCTTGCCAAGTAGCACATTGATAAATCCTTAGTAATGTAAAGAATTAGACAAGGTTTGCTACAAATATGTTTGGACATATTTTCTGCAATCCCATCTACAGATTAACCACACAAAGCAGAGATGTAATTTGAGTAGGGTTCACATCAAGAACTATCTAGAAATTACTTAACATAATTTTATCGGTTTGACTGTTGTTAAGAGTGCTGTTAAGTTATCTTTAATAATTTATTATTGAACTAGCATTCCTTTCACTAAACCTCCAAGTTTCCAGTGAAGTTATAGTTGCACAGCAAGACAACTGATACTCAAAACCAGGTGAACTGGAAGATACTGGTAGCAGGAGTAAGGCGAGTCTCCTTCCACCACAGATTTGAATCAACTATGGATATTTTAAATGATTGCTCAATATCTAAACAAGGACTGCTGCTCAATGGATACCACCCAATCACTTGTCTTCACTGTTGTGAAGATATGCCTCATCCAGAAGAGAAATAAAATGTCAGAATTTGTCAGCTTTAGTTTCAAAACTTTGAAGCTCAACTATAAAACATACCCTTTAATGCAATTCATTAAAAAAATGCCTGTTAAGGTTTTTGGTAATGAAACCCATGTGTTTTCTGGTTCCTCATTTATTTCTCAATAAAGCACACTTAGATAGCATTTTTGAAAGAATTTACATACATCTTTAAATGCCATTACACAAGACAGAACTTCAAGCATGCCAATATTCTTCAGTCTGGGTATGTAACATCAATACTTGCAAGGTACTATCCAAAACAGTTTCAAGAATTAACCAACTTCCTCTACCAAGCGTTTACAGTTATTACACTTTAAACAAAGATAAAGTACCTTATCAACACTCTCTTGTAGTTTAATCTCCAGTTTGCTGTTCTCTGCTTGAAGTCTTTCCAGCATTTCCTGCAGTTGATACCTCTCCTGTGCTAACAAGTCAGACTGTTTCTCCAGCTGTTGAAGTTTATTTCTCTCATTCTCAGTCTTTTCTTTCAGTTCTCCTAGCAGCTGGTGTCTTTCCTGAGTTACCAAATTTAAGTCCTCATTCAACTTCATTACCTATTAAAAAGTATTTTTAAAAATTATAAAATCAACACATAGCTATTAGCAAAAACTCCTCTTTTGTAGCTAAATTGCACTACCATAACATCTATTGGACCAAGAAACCAGCACAAAAGTACACTGTTACATATCTGCTATTCTAATAAGTCCTTGAGGGTACATCCACTAAACTATTTCTAAGAGTTTCTTATTACTATTCTTGCCTTTTCCTTCAGTTTGTTTATTTCCTCATCTAATTTTTCTTCAGTGTTTTGCAACTTCTCTTCTCCATTTGCTATCACATTCTTCTGGATATCAGCTTGCTCTTTCTGATGCTTTAGTTCTTCCTGTAGATTTTCCATTTCTGTCAGAACTTTTAATGACTGCAGAACAAGGTATTACAGCAATGTTCACTCACTATGATTAAGTTTTGCTTATTAGGAGTTAAGCATTTGAATTTCTATGACAATTCTATCAGAATAATCAGTGCTTTACTTTAGTTATTCCCCCATGGCTATTTTAAGAACTCCAAAAAAAGACTATTTCTAAAGACTGTCTTCATCGGTTAAAAAGGGGGAAAAGAAGAAAAAAGGAAGTAGGCAGAAGTAAAGAGGAAAAGTAAAGTTGTAGGGGGAACAGATTATGTAGATTACTTTTTTTTTTTTTTTTAAAAAAAGACACCCTCCCTAGGAAAGACACTTTATTCTTATGGTAACTGCCACCAGTTACAATAACTATTTGTTCAGTTTTTCAGCAGCAAGAGGTAAACTATAAGATTGGATAATCCTAGCATGCTGATTTTAGTTTTTAAATTAGTTGGTCTATGCATACTTGAGATCTGTGGTTCTACCTAAGGTTTGCTAAAATTCATGTGAAAACTTTTTTCTTCCTAAAATAATTTGCAGAGCTTCTCTTACGAAAAAAAAAGTACTTACTAGACTTCCTTTTAACGTTAGAAATTTTCAGTTTGTTTTTTATTAACCACCTATCAGAATAAATTTGTCTGAAATATGTCAACATAAGCACACTTTTCATGCACTTCGATTCAGAATGAGCTGAAGTGGTAGAAGAATCAAGCCCTTGGATATCAGTAAGCCTGGATTACCTCTACTGATCAGCGCTAAATGCAAAGACGCTATAGATGAAAGACATAACAGAAACTTGCAGAGTGTTTGTCCAACAGGTGGCAGACAACTGTGTCTAAACCCAGAGCAGCACAGTGACCGAAGGACAGGAAGGGCAAAAAGAGAAAGAGACTCCAAAATCCAGATTGGATTCGTAAACTAGTGCACTAAATTTTCAGTTTACTGCCGCTATGAATGGAGAGAAAGAAATCCTGAATAGCAGAAGGATTCATGACTGAAACAACTCAGTGGCACAACACGCCTGTAAAACAATTAAAGAGATTTTATACATACTTTCTCTTTGCTTTTCCGACAGTCAGCCTCTAACTCATCTCTTTCTGCTTTACAAGCCTCTACTAGTTTCTGTAGCTCATTTTTTTCTTGATTAAGTGAAGTGATTTTCTCAAGCTGCCGAGAGACATCCTCATTCATTGTTCTTTCAATTTGTTCTTTCTCTGCCAGTAGCTTGCTATATTCAGACGAGATGTGAGTAAGGTTTTCAGTTACTTCAGTGAGCTGAAAGAACAAATAAACAACCAGCATAAGTATTTTTAATAATCTCTAGCACAGGTAGAAGTAATTTGACAGTTAGTTTGGAAAAAAATTCCAGCAACATCCTAATTTATTACATTTTGTCCTCCTGGTAATCAGGTTCTGATTTAAGAGTGTTTTTGGCTCATATTTCACAAGAACTATCTGCATATATACACTATTACAACTGAATTATTTTACAGAAGATGCTTCCATTAGTTCACTGTTAGAAGCAAGCAAAGAAAGTTGTAACAATTTTGCTTAAAAATCAATCAAATTTCACTGCTTCTGTCTCATTGGTAGACAACAGTGAATGCGTAAAAATCCATAGGCCGTTATAATTCTATAAAAACGAGTCAGCTACTGTATAGACAGTACTGTATAGACAGTACATAGGCTTGATTCTAACAAATGTTAATGTCTTCTAAAAGCCACAATAGCTTCAGATATGAAAATAACAAGTAGATAAGAAATTTATAATACCGCACCAACTTAAAGAATGAGCTAAACTGCCTTTTATTGCTCAGGTATCTTCAGTTACATAGGTAAAATTCTTAGAATTTATTGTTATTAGAAACTCCACTGACAAAGAGTGGTATTGATTCCAAGTAATATCCCATTGTTCAGCACTATGGCAGGTTTAGTTACAAGTAAGGGTTGTAGCTTGCAGGTCAAATTGCATTTGCTCATCTTCTCTATGGAATTCTTTCAAGCAGCAGTACAAGGGAAAAAAAGAAGGGAAAACTTTTTAATTAAGTTTCATTATAACTGAACTCTTATAGCTCAAGTGTGCAGAGTATATGGGTTGCCAATCCTGTCAGAATTTTTAGTTTGCTTGACAAAACTGCATCTGACCTTCCGCTGCAGTCCATCAGTTGTTTCTTTCAATGCCTCTTGCACTTTCAGGAGTTGATTGCCTTCCTCTGAACTACTTATTTTCAGCTCCACAGTAGTCTCCCGATGCTGTCCGAGAAGGTTATGAGCATATCTCAACTCTTCCTGCAGTTCTAAATTCTTTGGACACAAACACACATTAAAGCCCAAACAACGCTTTCCAAGAATTAAGACAGAAGGATAAGTTTTTCTTACCTTGCTAATTGTCTCTTGTAGAGTTTCTTTCAGGTGGTCTCTCTCATTTTGGAGATTTTCCAGTTGCATTTTAAGATTATCATCTCCTTTTTCTGTCACTTCCTGACAGTCGGGCAGTTTTGGAATAAAATCCATTCTCCCCATTTTTTCACATTCTCCTTGACATTCATTGCCCTTCACTTCCTCCATTTCACGCAGTTTCTTTTGTGCCTGGCTCAGTTCTTCTCTCAACAGTAGTAATTCTTGCTCAACAGATTTTTCCTGAGTCTGTGGTATCTATTTTATAGAGAAGTAGAAGTAGCTTTAAAAGAAACGCATCCTTGACAGTTTGATTAAACCTTGCCTCTGTTTTAGACACAGTTGTATTTTTTTCAGAATAGTAAGATTTGACTGAACTCAACATGCAATTCAAGTGTCTTGAAATAAAAAGACACCTAAAAGTAAATTTTGAAGCAAGGACTTCTGAAACAAGTTGCCAGAAATGAAACTTCATGGCCATAGTCTGAGTGGGTTAAAAACAACCCCACCAACAAAAACCCCAACAATTCTCCACCCTCAAAAAACAAGCTACAAAGATCTGATAGACATTTCTAGTTTCAACAGTAGATAATAATGGTGTCAAGGAAATTATTTCCATGAATTTTGTCCACTCCCTATAAATATATGCACACACTTCACATTTTTTTTCAATGCTTGTCTACACTTTGTATATACACACACGCAACCCATATCCGCAATCAGCGTGCCCAGTTATGGAAAACGTTGACTCCAACAACCCTCAACGCACACTGCCAGGAACAGAATGTCAGTTCTATCCATGCTTTGAGAAAGAACCACCCTTTCCAGACGAGCAATTTTTGCCTTCAACAAAATTATGGAAGCACATCTCTGTGCAGATCAACTCAGAACATCACCATCTTGTATCAAGTTAAAATTCTATTTACAGGAAAAACTGTTTCTTACATCCTACTACTACTAGTTGTACATTTACAATGATATGGCTGGAATATATTTCAAGTAAATAATCATCCTGGTGTTTAATGGTCTGCATCAAGCAGCAGGACCCTTTTGTCCAAATTATTTTCCCTTGAGTGAAAATTTAAATAAGTATGCTTTCCATTACAGGCTTAGCATAATTACCAAAATTCCTTCCCCATAGTCGTCTTTTTTCAAATGTAAACTGTCCAGCTTATCCTGCAATGAATTGTTCTCCTGTGAAAGTAGAGAGATTTGTTCCTTTAGTGCCTGAAGCTGATCAGCTTCTCTATAGTTATTTTCTGATTTTTCTTCAGCAAGTTGGTCTCTCTCTGATGTGATGGTTTTTATTTCTTCCATCATTTTTGATATCTGTAAAAATGCAAACCCAGTATTTCCATCAGTTCAAAACAAAAACTCAAAAGTCATCCGATTCACTTTGCTACAGTATTTAACATCAAACCACTGTAACCAAACTAGAAAAACTCCAGAACAGAATCCTTGTCACCTGTTTTAAATGCTAACTTTTTAGCAGCCTGTTCTGCAATACTGGCCAGATTTTTATTTAGAAAAAGCCTGATAGGACGAAGGGCAAACAAGAAAGACCTGTGGGATTATTTCTACATGTCTGTTCCAAAACACTCAACTGTTGATATGACAGTCACTGAGCTGCTGGGTCTGGCACCCGATATAGTTCAAGAAAAATGCAGTCTCACATAGTACAGATTCTCCTTCCAGAGAAACAACACCTCTGAAGCAACTGTGTAACATTCAATATTCTCAGCACCCTTCTTTGGCAGTTGTTGAACAAATAGGCACAAAACCCAGTGGATCAGCCTTCTGCTGTATGTTGGGAACCGAGCTGCCATTTACAACGGCGTGCTACACTTCTCACTGGGACTGTGTGTAATAAACCATTAGCCTCATTCCTACCTCTAGATAACTGTTCTCTCTTCTTCCATTGGCCACCTAATGCCACCACTGAAAGTGATGACCATGGGGCACACTAGTTAAGCAAAGATCTAGAAGCGTACATTACAGGTTGAACGCTACAGTAATAGATCTGCAACTGATCAAGACTCTGATCAGGCAGTACTACATTCTTGCATGCTTTCTACCAAAGGTCTAGAAGTTTCCTAAGGACAAGCAGAGTCTGCTTATTAGTCTCCTAACTGGGCTTGTCTGTAGTGTTGGAAAACATATTAAAAGCATTTTTATTTTTAGATATTACATAACATGTTACCTGTATTTCAAGTTCTTTAATGGTTTTCCCTAGCGTCTTTTCAACAGTCAGAATCTGAGATTCCTTTTCAGATATATTTTTTTCCAACTTCTTGACAGTGTCCTGGGATTGCTTGAGAGAATTCTGTGCATTTCTCAGTTCTTCATGTGCTAAGATGTTCTATATAATAAAAGGAAGAAAATGCACAAAAGAAGATCTAAGTATATTGCAACATTAGTAGGCACTCCTTGATTAACACACCCCAACAAAAACCAATCCCCCATATTTATTTCAATAGAGTTTATAAGTGTTCTTACACCCTTCCCCTTTAAAGGTGTGGTCCATTTCAATAAAGGCAGAATTCTTACCATTGAAACAGTGTCCTTTATATCCTCTTTGAGTTGGGCTGTTTCTGCTTGGAGAGACTCCTGTTTTTGCTTCAGGCAATCTCTTTCCTGGGTTAGAGTTTTTATTTCTTCCCGACATCCAACAAGCTGCTGAAGAACTTCCTGGATCTCTGAATCCTTGGCCTCCAGTCTCAACTCCATAACATTTGCTCGCTCTTTTAATTGCTCCATTTCATTTAACCTCTGCTGAGTCTGAATAAAATCTTCTCTTACGTCAAGAAGTTCTTTGTACTCTGCTGTCTTTTCTTCTATTTCTTTCATTTTGCTAGAGAGCTTTAGTTTGTAAAGGGAAAAGGCCAGACACTTTGATTATAACGCAAAACTGCATAACATGTACATGTTCTCACAGAATCTTATAGGAGCTTAGAAAGGGTCAGAGATGGTAGCTTTCAACAAGAGAATAAAGTGAAACGATGAGCTTAAGTCTCCAATTATATTCTTGCTCACATTAAATAAGCATTTGTTTATGAAACTTTCCTGTGATTTCTTCTTTGCAGCCAAAGTCCTACTAAAACACAACACCACACATTAAACAGCAACACACCTTAGGAATTACCAAATTAGGAGTTATCAAATCCATAGCTGAAATATGACAGCCATATCAATGCCAAAGCTTTGTCAAAAACATGCATTCTTAGTTCCAACCTTAAATTGTTTTTCTTCCTTTCTAATTGTCAACTTATGTATTGATTCCCTTTGGTTTGAAAAGATCTTCTGTGCTAGACATCCAGTTCCCAATGAGGAAAATGTTTCTATGGCTTTAGATAGAGTAAGTCATAGCAACAAATTTAAACAAAAAAAAACCAAAACCCTGCATAATAGAGATACAGCTAAGAATGGGAAAAGAATTAAAAGGCCAAGTATTGAAAGAGAACATCCAGGCTGGAGGAATGTATACGTTTCTTTGCCTATGAAAAAAAGAGATCACTGAGCTGCATAATCCTACAAGTTTATACACCTGGCACAGAATAAGTAATATCATTGAAATTCCTCTAGCGTGAGCAGATAATGTTATGTGTATCTTTAAGACTACTTCTCAAAGAAACAAAACAGTATGAAATCCAAAACAAAAATGCCACAAGTGTGTTATCTGTAAAAAAGGCGCAAGCTAACACTGACCTCTAATTTCACTTCATCCAAAGCTGTTTTAGTCTCTCGTGCTTCTTTAGATAGAATATCTATTTGGAGCTTCATTTGTTCATTGTTTTCTGATGCAGCTACATATTTTTGCTCTAGATCTTCATGGAGCTGTTTAAGTGCTACATATTCCTGATCAGACTTTACATATTTAAGTTGTGCATCTGCTAGATCATCTTTTGATTTTCCAATTTCTTCAGCCATACGTTTAAGTCTAGCTTCATTATCAGCTACTGCAGAAAGCAGCTTTTCTCTTTCCAATTTTAATGAGTGTAGCTCCTCACATTTTTCAAGAATCTGCCAACAGACAAACAATATTAATAGCATTTTCTAAATCAATTTAAATAGGTGCATAATAAAAACCGTGTTCATACGTAGATATAGGAAATTAATATAGGCAAACAGGCACCACTCTACATTGGGTTTTGCTTTGTTAGGAAGAAGTAGTCTAGCAAACAATCCCAAAGACAAGCAAGAAAGACAAGCCCCTGCCAAAACCTTGAAGCCTCTAACTTTTTAGATGTTCTTTAAATATTTTCTGTTTCCTATGTTTTGAGCTAGAACTGTACTGATGCTCCTAGCTCCTAACTAGTATTTAGAGGTATCAATACTTTCTTCATGATACAGAGTTTATAAAGTTGTTAACATCTAAATTTTGTTCATTAGTGGAAGAAGACTTCTGGAACGATTTGGAACTTTCCACAAAGCATTCATGAGTTTGAGATTACTTGCCCTGAATAGTTTTCACTGCACATACTTAATAGCAGGTATTTAAGGATAAGGAAACCTAGAAAGTGTTTGCAAACAAACCCTTCAAAGACATTCAAGCAAACTTAGTCTACCAGGCCCTGACCTGCTAGGAAACTGAGAAGTTTCCTTACAAGTTTTCCAGAATTTACAAGTTAAATGTCTCGCTTCAATACCTCTTAGCAGAAATGCTGCTTGAAGTTTTATGTCTGTCTAATTAGACAAAAAATCATTTTTAGAACAGTAAACCAGGATCAAACACAGTTATACAAACATGACAGTTATCAATGGTGGTTGTGGCAAAAAGGCAGGCAAATGTTGCAGTAGAAATAACTGGGATCATTTGATTCGAGGTAACTTTTGGCTTTAAAATTATAAATCCAATAGGGCTCCATTAATAAATTACCAGTCAAGTACAACGTAAAACCGCAGGAAAAGTTAGATTATTTTTTTTGTTTACCTCTCTCTGCTGTATCTCAACAGTATTCGGTAAAGACTGAAATTCTGCTAGCTCATTTACTTGTTTTTGTAGAAGTGCATTCTCTTTCAATGTTTTTTCAAGTTCTTCTTTTAGGTCAGCTGTCTCTTTTTCCAGCTTCGCAAGAGAGAGCAGATCTAGACAATGAACAATTTCAGATAAATAAGAGTGTGAGAAAAAAGCATGTTTTAAATTAAACAGATTTACAACGCATTCTGCATGTTATATTAGCATAATTCTAGACAAGTGTATTTTATAATGGCCAACAATTAAATGATGGAACTACTGGTCTCAATTTTGTCCTATTTGAGGTTGACATCCTGTTTATTCTAGATTTTACCCCCGTCAGCCTTCATTCATCCCTCTATGCAAAATACAAAACATTCCATAAGCTGAAATTTTCCAAATAGTTCAAGAAAGCGCTAAAGCAGTTCCTACAGGCCAACAATACCAAATGCTCCAATATTTCTATTGGCAGAAGCTCCAAGCATTTGAGAAAACAATTTCAGGAAAAAGGGAGGAGAGGGGGAGGGGAAAAAACCCTCCACCTGGAACAGTACCTTTTGGAACTTTACCATCCATCATGGACGTTAGCCTCATGTTTTCTTGAAATACAGACTGCAACTCTTTCTGCAAGTCAGTTTGCATTTTTTTGTAACTGGCTTTTCCTGCTTGTATTTGACTTCGGTAGACTTCTACATCCTTTTGCATTTGCTTGTAGTTATTCAAGAGTTCATTCTTCAGGAAAAGAAACCAACACGCATTTCACACAAAAGTCTACTTGCTTAACATTTAAATATCGCATCTGTCACATTTCCTGTTGTCACTTTGAACAACATTGGCCACAATTTAACAACTGCATTCCTTTCAGAGTCCTATAAAAAACCACACCTTACCTTAGAAGTCAAAAACAATGCTTGTAGTATTTTGACTCTAATCCTGCAAAACTCAAAGTAAGATCCATTCCACTTCCGAGTTCACATCTCATTCTCTTTTGTTCTCTGGTAAAATTAGGTTTGGATCGTTACGCCCTAGTAATTCCTTAAATAGTGTTCATTGGCACTCCCTCTCTATTAGCAAACTTAAACCACCCCACACCCCACTCCTGTGAGAGAAGCCTCTATTTTCTTTTTATGTCTTTCTCCTGAAGATCCATTTTCCATTAATTCCATAATAAAAACATTACTTGGAGCACAAGTCATTAGCTTTCTCCAAATACTCTGCCACATCTTATCAATTGCCTTCTTCACTAGCCTGCGAGCAGACAGGCCCTTTAGCAGAATTCCGTACAGCTATAAATGCAATTTAACAAGTACTTGCCATCTTCTCCTTCAGCTCCAAGTTTTCAGTTCTAAGAAAAGCAGATTCTTTTTTGGCATCCAAGGCTATGTTTTCACTATCTAAGAGAGATTTATTCAGCTGCTGAATTTCCTTAATTAGCTTATCAGAATCTCCCTGAAAGACAGATAAATACTCAAAGAAATCAAAAAATGCATAGCCATAATAAAGCAAATGTGTTTCTTGTAATTATAATGTGGTTAGAGTGTAAATATAGGTTCAGAAAAATTGGTAAGTTTGCCTTAAAGGGAACAGTAACTAGCAGGTTCATTTGAGAGAAGGGATAAAGAGCAGCATTAACCATAGCTTTACTTCAGAGTACTGCTGAATGATAATGTAGTAATCAGCTTCTTAAACTTTGTAAAAAAATGTTCCTAACAACCACAAAGTCTTCAATTTTGCCAAGGTTACACCTAAATTTAACCCACCTCCAACAAAACCAACCCATCTCTCAACTCATTAGAAAACTCAAATTTACCGCTGAAATATATGCAGCCTTTTTTTCTGCTTCTGCTTTCTGTAATTCTTCCACACGATTCTGTAATATCTTTATTTTGTTCTCTTTCTCTTTCAGCTGCTCCAATTTGGAGTTTATTTCTTCCTAAAAATTAGAGAAAAAATATTTTAGTGCTTAGTTTGGTTTTTCAGGGAAAACTTAACAAAAACCTGCTTTGTACCAAGTAAGGGTTCATGGCTTCTTGGCATATCCTCCTTATAGCTGTGAAGACTAACCAGAGCCCAATGACACGCAGGCTGTCCTCAGCAGATACAGGAATTTAAGATAGGTAAAATAAGCACATTTCATGCAAACCTTATGGCATGTAAATTCATGGATAGGCTCACCTCAAGTTCTTCATTGTACACTTCAGCATTTGAAACCAGACTCTTTAAGCTGGTAATTTCATGCATTAGTTGTATCTGTGGAGCAAATTGAAGCAAAATTGCAGAGGATGTTAGAAGGCACCCACACCAATAGTTTTAGTTGCCAATAGCATGAAAATAAGCAAGGTCTATCTCGTGTTTTCTTTTCTATTAAGTGGGCAAAATATATGTATACATGCATATGTACCTAAACTCTACAAAGCAAGCTGCTACATATTCTTTCAAATGGATAGATAAGATGCAAAGCTCTGTTTTAGCTTTCCATTGATTAGAAAGGATTCAAGCACAATTTAATTTGCAACAGCTGAAGAGGCAAGAGTGACTTTATCAAAGTAATTAATGCCGAAATCTTACAGATATGACACTTCAAAAACTAATCATGTTAAAGACCTTTTTACAATGCAGTGCAGATATTTGTGATTTAATTTGGTCACTAACAAGAACGAGAAGGTGCTAAAATAGAGGTAAAGAAAGCCATGAACAACACACTCAGGGGCACCTTCTGAAAGGAGGTGCAAGAAGAAGACTAGATAGAAAAGTACTTCAAAAACTGAATAACGCTTTTCTTTTGGTCTTCCTTAGAAAACCTTTACAATAAGCACTCATCTGCAAGCACTCCTGTATAGTCACAAGCACAGGTAAGGAGAAAGTCCAATCTGTAATTTTATCAGTGAAAAGCTTTAAAACAAGCACTTTCCTCTGAGTCTTCCTATATAGTTAAGATTACAGCGAGAATAAAACCCAATCTGTAACCCTAAAATCAGAAGATGGCTGCAGAAGATATGGTACAATGCTAGTGTCAGAAGTCATATAACATCATTATTCTGAATAAGAGTAAATCACTGCAGATATACAAGTGAAAAAAAAATAATAAAAAAATCGATGGATTTCAACCAGTGTATTTACTGAATTACATGACCTTTTGGTATTGCTGTAATTAATCTGCGATAGGAGTATCAACAAAGGCTTACATTTTATGGACTGTTTTCAGATACGTATCTAAAAAATGAATAATTCGAAAAGCAATTCTTTTAATAGAAGCTACTTTAGAACATTGCATCTGTTATTAGGTACACAAAAGCTTCGCAGGCAAAACTGAGGATTTGTTAAATGCTGGCTGATAATGAAGACAGCACAATTAGACTATCAGGATGCAACTTCAGCTTCGACCCCATTTTCGTGATCAGAGGATATTAAACAGACTATCGCATGCAAGAAACCTACAGAGAAGGTAAGAAGTGGAATATACATCCATGTCACAATATCTCACGTTTAAGTTTTAGGTTTTGTGAGACTTTCTTGTTTCGTTGGTTTGTTTTTTGCATTGTGATTTATGTCACAGCCTACCCCTTGGGCAGCGAGAAACTAATTCAAGTAATATATATTTTAGGGTACAGAATGAGAAAATAAAACGTTTGGACAAACAAGGCACATCTCCGCTAACACACAAGGAGTTAAGAAAACTGAGAGTCAGCATTTCCTAAGTTATCCAGGATGTAGGTTTACTTTTTTTGACTTCCTGATACAAAATACAACGTTTCAAGTTGCCACAGACACAACCATTCACACTGTTATTTTAAAATATTTTATTGCTAAGTTCAATGGAGTACCAAAGGCCAAAGCTATCCTGCATTGTAAACCAAGATGTTTTGCACAAGAAACATGTGAAATACAGTTTAGCATCCATACTTGAACTTCAAAAGATCTAAAAGAAGTTGTAAAATGTATTTATGCAGCAAAACAAATCTCTTGCATAAATCTAGAGTGACATTCAGATGATGCATATATAAAAGTAATATATTGATACATCACACACACAAATATGTGTTTAACCAGACTTCAGCAGAAAACTCTCCAAAACTTTAAGCCTGAAGTTTACAATGAGCCAATCCAGTTTAAATCCTGGGTTCATTCATTCTGTTGCTCAACGTAGCTTATAACACCATCTGTTTGTGAATGAACATTCAAGTATATGTACACTGAATAAACTCCAGAAACACATTTAGGCATAGAGAATTCTCATCTCTCTGTATTTATTTCAATGTACCTTACCTCATGTTCTTTTTGTATTTGTTTTTCCAGTGCTTCAAATTCATCTATTTCTACTTTTTCTTTCAGTTTCTCCTTCAGTTCATTTATTTCTAATTTCAACTGCTCGTTTTCCAATACTAGGTTATCAAAGTTAGCTTGCAGGGTGTTGATCTCATTTACAGCCATATCCTGAAGAGGTACAAGAAACATTAGAAGCTGTTTTTGGAACGTCAGTCTTATTTCTAGAAAACACAGAACATACCTTTTCTACTGCTTCACAGAGTTGCACAGATTCTTCAAAGTCTTTCTGAGTCTAGAAAAAGAATCATTCTCAGTTAACTCATCTACAATATCAAGCAAGATTAGTATTATAATCCTTGTTGCTTGGCTTTCCACAACTAATCCTACTTAAATACCAAAGCTTACTGGATCATTTGCGACAAAACCACAGAATCATAGAACTATCCCACAACTTCAAGGATGACCAAGAAATTTACTTTCTAACCAGTTAAAATAATTATTCAGACTTGCAGAAGGACAACGGCATTCTACAGAAGAGTAAAGATGACCTTACTGAGAAGCATGTAACATGTATGCTCTTTATTAGACAACTGAAATAGATTATGAAGTTACCCAATTCATGTTAGGTCCAGCAGTCCATTCTACATCTGGCATTAGATCAGGAAACGTCAGACACTGGTGGTTGTCATGTGCAGAATTCTCTAACACAGCTGAAAAGAAAGATGTATTAAGAAATACAGAGTAGCAGAAGTCTTCAAACTGGACACAAAGAATTATTTTCTTATTAAAGAATTTTATCCCATTGGAAAGTATAATTCAATGGCAAAGATGCAGCACACCAAGTAGGACTTCTGAATCTCATTATTTTCCTCTTACAAAAGGGAACAATGCCAGAGTCCAAGTCCTCACACTTATGCTGCCCACCTTATCACAAGTAATTAATACTGAACTAAATCTAGAATGTACACTTAAAGACTTTCCCTAGTCTGCAATTGTCAAGGAAAGAACCACTCAACAATACTCTGCAAAAATACCCTGACAATCAACATGCAAAAAAATAAACCTTGACAGAAGGATAGGTTATAAGACTGTAAGAAGATGCAGCCCAACAACATTACTGGACAATTTTTCTGTCTTCAGTTTGACTTTTTGTCCCTTGCTCCTCTAACGAGTCCTTGAATCTGTCTGTATCTCAATATGATCCAAGTCCAGTGACTTCTCTATTCCTGCTGAAACTTTGGACTCTCACCCCCACCCACCCACCCCCCTTCCTGCTATTTTGGAGAAGAACACTATTTGAATGGACAGTCTGGGTTAAAGAATAATTTTGGCTACTTCTACAAAAAAATGGGAGGTTGAGGTAAGCTGCATGGCAGAAGTATTTTTATACCCCTCACAGCTCTGACCTTTGGTTTTAATAATTTAAAAGCTCAATATCCTGGGGTGGGGGAAATTTTCCAGCAATTTGCTACACATTATTTCACTTGGGATAGTAAGAATCATGCTCCAACTTTTATTTAAAATGTGCCTTATTTCCAGCACAAGAACTACCAGTATCAGTGTGCTAAAGCCACTTCCATGTAGTCTTCTTTGTTGACAGACAAATATAACTTCCTTGTGGGCTACAGGTAACTCTCAAAACTGGGTTCATGGAACACAATTTAAATAGTACAGTGCCAACTAAATGTAGCTTTTGTACTGGTAGCAAATTAATTTGCTTTTTAATTTAGATTTATTCAAAAGGGATTATTTCTCATTTCAAAGCTGCTTTGCAAAGTTTCCTTATTTTTTCCTGAAGATACTTACAATCCTCCACTTCTGGTAGTGCCAGAGACATTTTCATTTTTTTTGTTTCAGACAGCCTTGGTTTTTCAAAATCTTCAAAATAGCTCACATTTGCCTGGTTTATTTTACCAGGAGCCCAAGTAACTCTTCTTCTTCTCTTGGCCTTTAAAAAGGTATTTACAGAAGCGATACAATAAGTTCATCAAGCAGAGTAGATGGTGCATCACGCTAGTTCTCTAACAGTACCAGTAGCTAACTAGAAAGTGTTTTGCAGTTTCTTCAAAATTAAACTACAGCATAATAGTTTGAAAGCCTAAATCTCTGCAGTGTGTTCACTGCAAGGCCACATTGAATTGATACTCACTCAGAAGGTATTTTACAAGTTACCCGTTTAAAAATAGGTTAAATTGTGTGAAAATTGCTTATCAAACTTATTCTTAATTTTCAACATAAACCCAGGTATTTAATATCACCTTTTGGAAAGTATTTCAGAGTTAACAAGTAAGATCTAGAACAGGTGCTTACTTTACCATCCTGTTTCGAGGAAAAGGAGGCAGAAGTCACCAGCATCTCAGTTAAGTTTCGTATTCTATCTTCCTGTACTTTTTGAAGGGAATTTTTTTCTTCCAACAGCTGGGCCAACTGGTCTTTTTCCATTGCGTGAATTTGAGTCTTTGAAGACACCTTCCATAAGCAAATGTCAGTTTGATTAATGTTCTTAAGAGTGCAAAACTACTCCTACAGAAAACATACAATTACTAATATTTAAAAACAACTACACACATATTCTTTTACATCTGGAAGAGCTGTCTTCAATCTTTAACAAAACTGACAATTTAGCTTACGATTTACCTGTAGCCTAAGTATTTAAAGGGGTCAAAACTCTTAACTCAGATTTTTCTAGGGACAAAAGAGCATTCTTTCAAGTATAACATACTTGAAGACGACCTTCCCATGGTGTCAGAAGCCTGAATCTCCGAGAACTGTGATTCAATTGTCAAATAACAGCAAGCTACTCTAATGCATGTAGTCCTTAAAATATGAAGTTCTGTTGTAAAGAAACTGCATTACAGTAGCTAGGTTTTTTGACAAGTTTCATAAGCTTACAATACTTTATAGTAATTTGAAATTTACATGGAATTTTCCAGCAAACTCTTATTACTTAATTAAGTAGTGAGAAAAGTACTATTTCAGAAGATAAACCCACTTCTAGATGTCAGTTTATACAGTAAATTAATTGTCTTCAAAAAAAGAGGTCAGTTATTTTTCCTTAAACTTTTCCTATGGCATTTTTTTCATTTGTAAGAAAAAAATTGCATCTTCTGATGATTCAGTTCACCAAAACTCTATATGTTCAGAATTGTGATTTTCTTGTGCTTCAGCTTTTTTGCAAGGTTACTCCTCAACTTCATAGATTTTTGGAGAAAGATGAACACATGACAGACTACACTGTTTGGTGTTGCTTTTCTGAATGTATCTTCTGCCCAGATGTGACATAGGTTTTGAGACTCAAACTGAAGATAAAACATTGGTTTGGGAAGAAAAACATATTACAAGTAAAGATTACCTCTTAATTCATAAGAAGTCATTTAATGTCAGTTAATTATACATTATTATCTGTGGCAATATTAAAGTGCACTATAAGACAAATTTTTATTTCTTAAATGTTAACCTTCAGAAAGAAAGCAATTCAGTCAGTTGATCTCATTCAGTGTTCGCTTTCACACAGGTATGAATCATCAGTTGTTCTAAACTTCACATCATCATTTTTATTTTCTCGATAGAAATTAAAGATAACACTTCAAACAATTTACCTACCCTTCTAGATTTAACTGGTTTTAGTTTAAAAGAGAATGTTTCCAAATATCTATCAGTTCTAAGGATAGATTAATTGTGATGTGTTTTACATACCTCTTCCAGTTGCTTTTTCAAATCCAGAATTTCTTTGCGATATCTCTTCAGGAGGGCATCATCATTCAGTACTTCGTTGACTTTTGGAGTATTCTTCATTCTTTTGGCTGCATTGGCAAACTGGGAGAATATTTTCTCATGAGCAATAGATACAGAACAAATGTACCAAAAGACACATTCTGTCTCATATTTCCCAACAGAGTTAAAGGGACAGATTATTAGATAAAGAGCAACATATAATAAAGGACAAAAATATTTGTTTGCTTACTTAGCATGTATTCTAAGCTGTGAAAAGCTAGGTTTACTTTGCTTGAAAATTAATTTCAAAATTAATACAAAATGAAACTTAACATTTCAGCAAAAATATGCCCTATTATTTTTTGTTTAATCAAAAACTCAAGAAACCACCAAAATAAAGACAATCCTACCCAATTAATATAGTTTAAGAATAGTTCAGTTGCCCCCCCTTTCCTGTGGGACCTGTCTAACATCTTGTGTTAGCAACAACTTGCAGATCTGAGTTTGGAAAAGGCAAATAAGAAAACAGAGATTATCTACTGCCTGCAAGATGAGAGAAGGACTTAGGTTCCAACTGCCAGAAAGCTCCAGTTAGACAACATAGTTCAAGACGAAAACATGCCGTGTACAAAAGAAATAAGATTACACTTTTCACCCCTCCAACCTGTCTACAATGAAGCCTTGAGTCATAATAATCCTTGAAAACTAGTGAGAAGTTTTACCTGAAGAGTACCAAGCGTTACATCAAAAGAAACAGGAGTAATTGTACAAATAATAAGTGTCTTAGCATTTCCTCCAAGGGAGTTCTGTAGAATTCGAGTCAGCTTGCTGTCTCTGTAATTTATGAAGCTGATGAAAGAGAGATGAAAAAGAAATATTTCATATTTTTGTAGAGAAAAAAAATCACGGTAAATAGCTTTTCTGGAGATAACAGATTATTTGAAGTAGTTACCTACATAAGGTAGGATTATGTATAAAAGATTTTGATTTCTTAGTTTATTAGTGACTTCTCTTAAAACAGATATACAAACACAAGTGCTTACCCAGAAGGGTCATCACAAAGTTTTTTGATAACTTGACCCAGAATGAACAAGCTCCGGTTTATATTGCAGCCTTCTTTCAGTCGGACACCTAGGTATCATATAGTAATTATCACTTTTTTTAATTTAGCTAACCATTAAGATATATTTTCTGTCTATCAAGCTTGTGCTACTTTATGCTCAGTCATTATGCCAAGTGTTACAATGCACTATGACACATCAGAAGCCAGCTGAAATCCTTTGTAATAGCCCAAATGTATTAAAGTAAGATAGTAATCTATGACAAACATCAATAATCTTTACACAGTAAGTTGCTGGGGCCATAAGAACTTTAGTTTCCTGTTTAAATTTTGCAAACACTCATATGTAGACCAAGCCAGCCTCAGATACAGCTTCTGGTAAGAGACAATATTAACTTGTGTTCCTCTCACATCACTTTTTTACAATAAAGGCATTTTTGTGTAGCTTCATACAGTCATTGTTACCAATGACTGAGCAATCTATTCACTCCTTACCTTTACATGCAAGTCCCTACAAACTTCTAATGATTTCTTTACTACAAGTGAATCTTTACTGATTCATCTCCACTCTATTAGTTCAGAGCATGACAGTTGCTTGGCTGTTCTAGAAAAGCCATATTACTACGTAATTGTTTGCACTTTACAGCATTTTCAGCGTTTTCCCAAATAGATCCTGCTCTACCAAGGGGAAGAGAGATTATATATAAACAATAAGTAACACAATAGTAGATAGATCAAATAATTTTAAGAGAAGTGGTCACCAGGAGAGCCTCATTTAACACTCACCTTCAGATCCTGTTTGACTAGCTCTTTCACTGCCTGCCAGATCTACCAAGTTCTGCAAATTCATTAAATATTTCAGGTTAGTTCTGAGGCACTTTAGTTTTAGCAGACATTTAGAATTAGAAGGATCTAAGAATTTAATAAACTAAAGTTACACTTAGAAAAGAGGTCTGTCATTATTGGAAGTAACCCCTAGCTTCTACATGCATACCAACCAATACTTTCAACATACCTAAGGACATGGAGTAACTTTGTGTGAACTCAATTAATAGCACCCTGAACAGCATTTCAAACTTGCAGTGCAATCCCCCCTGCCCTCCATATCAAAATAGTAAACATAGTTTCTCAATACAGAAGTGTAAAATACAGATTCAAGCTGTAGGAAACATCATGGAATCACAGATCATCTGGTACAGTCTTTCACGTGAAAGAGCCTGGATGAGAGTATCTTGCACCCTGTGTCAGGTGTAATCAATTGTATGTCTCCCCTTGCCTGCTATTGTGGATAAGGAAAGGAAGAAATTAAGTATTAGCAGAAAAACCTCACTCAATCTCATTCAAAGTCAACTGGAATTTTATATCATCCCATAATGATTTGCCTGAGCAAGTGTCCCTTGCTTTAATTGGTTTCTTTCTGCAGGGTAGAACTCTGTACTAACTCCACCAAGCAGCAACAAACCAGAACGGCCAGAACTACCTCTCCCCATCTTAGAAGAGGTTACTATAAAGTCAGTTAGAACGGACGCAGGGTAGGGGATGGGAGGTGATATAAGAGTAGATTCCATAAGCTATGGGGAGAAAAAAAAGTGGGTATTGGCATGCTCAGATACTGCATGAGGAGTATTTACATTCAGATCCAAGAGCTTTTTCACAGGAAGTCAGAACAGAAAGCTCTTTCCACAATGCCTGTGATTGACTTGATGTTATTCACAATTCTGAGTAAAAGCACTCATGCAAATTCTAGCAAGCTCGAATGCCTTCGTATTAATATCATTCCTCCAGCTGACTTGGATTCTTTTCTGAGAATGAAGGAAAGGTTGCACAGAGAAGGCTTCAGAAACCAACATTCACTCCCCTAGAGACCAGCAGTGTATTCCCCCCAGTTTAGGATGATCCATACATACACTTATCAGAAATACAAAAGGTGCTAACAGGGGTTACTTTTGAAAAAATGAGTCTTCTGGCCATTAAGACTGTAAGCCACATGCTCTTTTAACAACTAAATTTGAGGACAGGAGAAACCTAAAGGCTTAAGGTATTTTGCTGAGTTTGTCGATGGTCAGGAACTGTGTGTACAGGTCAGGAACTTGTCAGCAGGGGAAGCTGTGCTTAGCAAAACACAAGAGCAGTCTAAAAATGGTCCCCTATATTCCTGGAAAGAGCATAACACTTCCTAATCCAGCATGAATTGTCTAGAAATTATTCCCATGTCAGAATTCCCTTTGATGGGAAGATATCCTCCAGATAACTCCCCAGCAGTCCCTCTATACAGAAACATTTCTGCTTAAGAGATGTCTGATAGAAGGTAACAACAAAGCATCTTTTAAAATTCTCAAGTATTATAAAGTAATACAAAGTAATATTTTTCTCTCAAACAGGTGGTAACAGTAAATTCTCTACTTAAACGCCTGTTTAATGACTTCTTGGAGTACAGCTTACCAAATGGGATACCATCACCGCTCCATCACAGTTTGCGTTTACAGGGTCACTTCGTTCTCTGCTTTCAATGATCTAGAAGAAGGTACAATGATGTTTTTTGTCACTTTGAAAACCAAAAGACCCCTCCTAACAGTGAAACAGTTTTTACCATTCTGAAGATAGTGTGAGAACGGGAGCTGTGTTCATTCATTTTTGTTTCTCCATACTGGCGATTTTCTGTCAAAAAAGCAATATCAGAATACTTCTGCTTATATTCTGATAAACAGGAGATAACAGATAAGAAGGACAACTTTAAAACTATCTGAAAGACATGAATTTCCCAATATAACCTCAAAGATGTACTCTGTGATTCTAGACATATCTGATTCAATGTTTTTCTAAGATAGCAGCTGACATTGGCTAAACAACTTACTTTCTCCTTTTCTGATCCATTGCATGACTTGTTCTGGGGCAACAACCACCTCTTCAATCAGATCTTCTACATATATATTCCTCTTAAGAACAAAAACAACAACAAACTTTACTGAACTCTGAAACTGATTTTAATACATTAACATTATAAGCAATTATGGTATTTATTCCAGTTTACTTTCTCCTTAAAATGAAGTAACAGTGGAAGACTGTCTTTTTACTCTGAACACAAGGAATGGGGAAAGTTCAGACCTTTATGAGAACTGTAGCCTAAAGGCACAAGAATCAGAAAGAGCTCTAGAAAGTTTCCTTAAAATAAAACTGGTAACAGAAATATCCTTCTGAACATTTTCTGAGGAAATCTGGATGCATATTGCTCTGTAAATGTTATAAGACCATAGTCACACAATCTATAAATCTCCCTTCTTCCCAAGTTACAAACGCACTGATCATTTGGGCATCAAAAGAAAAAAACCTCAAACCCAAACAACCGATTTTTATTATTTGCTATAAAACTTAAAGAAACTGAAGAGGGCATTAATACAGATTTATTTTTCCTTACTGATAATTTTACTGAATAGTTCTAGCCTGATGTTTTTTCTATGATTACAGAAGAAGAAAAGTGTATCTACTTAGTAGGCAATATAAAGATGGTATTCAAACTAACTCTGTATATCTGTGGAAGACTTCTAATACGTTGAGCTGGAGGCTTAATAGCACATTTGTAGAAGTTTTATTAGCTAGACAACTCCCAATTATTCACTGTCAAAGTTAAATAAAATCTTCTATCTTGGAAAATGTAATGGATTAAGTCTACGCTTACAAACATTTATAAAGGTAAACCAGTAATAGCAATCCCTGCTTCACTGTTGTTATTTTACTACATTCATTCTGAAAGTAACGATTACATCATTTGACACAAGTTTTCAACTAGATGCCTATGAAGACTGCTTTTTTTTTTTAACTACTTATTTTACTTCAAGTAGATACAATGCTTACACTGCATAACATCCACTTACATTAACATCCTCACGAATTGCCAGAGGCTTCTTTTTCCTGGTATCACAAAGCAAATCTGTGAGAGTTTCATTGTAGATTTCCATGTAAGAAACCCTCAGCAAGAATTCTCTATCTGGAATCTAAGGGTCAAAGAGGAAAAAAAACCCCACCAACAACTAGATTAGAGAGACTAATCAATGAACATCTTTGAGTTCAGAATACTTGTATTAAAAAGGTACATTTGGGTATTGCTCTTCAGATTTCTTCCCCCCATTCTCTTCGCACATTATTATCAACCGATACCACATCATTTTTCTTCTGATACCAAATAATTTTTCTTCTGTCCCTACTCTTTGCCCCTGCATTTATGGTGTAGCGCTTTAAGTTATAAAAACAAGATCACTGCCCTGCAGAAGTGACACTGATCATGCCACCTAAACGCCCTTTCTGTATACCATTTCTTCCTGCTTAGGCTCTTTCCTCTGTGTGTACTTAGTCTTCTCCACTAGCTTAGATTTACTTTGCTGCTGCTTCTTCCCCTGCCTTCCTGGTAGGGAACACTGAGGTGAGGAAAGGCTGCACAAGGGACTCAGCGATTACAGCACTATGGAAAATATGCTTCGCTTTAGTTACCTCTACAGACCCTCTAAGGTAGTCTGCACCTCTTCAAAAAGAGCAGCGACCATTTCATGTCACTGATAACAATCACCTGAAATCTTTAAGGTAAAAGCAAGTGCTCTGCAGATGATGTTTTGGAAATCACTGTTTTAACTTATACCTTCTCCGTACTTTCTATTACCACTGAGCAATTCCTACGATTCTTTTGAAAGCCTGAAATAAGTAAGTATATTGTCACATCCTTCCTACTAAAATTCTTTAATAATGTGAATTTTTTTAAGTTTTAAAATAACAGAACAAAGAACACAAAGCTTCATTCTACCTTAATCTATCACTATTAGTGACTGAGCATCTATTTATACTTGTAATCAAGGTTTGTATATTTGCAAGTTTAACGACTCCCCTTACTTTTGTTCTGATTTTGTTCTGAGTGGGTGCTAGTGTTGGGTCATATCTTGGACTAGATGATCTCAGAGGTCTTTTCCAACCTTGTGATATTGTGATTTGATTCCAACCAATATTGTCCCGTTATCTTTTTTTTTAACCACTCATCTTTACAAGGCTAGCAAAGCAAATGCAACATATGGTCCAATATAAACTCATTTCCTTCATAAGCTCCTTGATACTAGAATTATTTTTGCTGTGGCAATCCAATATTACTAGTCCTTTCAGTCACTTCAATTTAATGGAATTGCTCACCTCACAAATAATTTTGAAAACATGCTGAACTGCCCGAGGTATAATGCCCACAGAATCTTCATTTCCCATCATTGTGTAGGTCTTCCCTGAAGCGGTCTGTCCATAAGCAAAAATTGTGCCTAGAAAAATGATTAAGTTTTATTAATTACTTATGAAATACATTGCAAACGGGATTTAAACACAGTTTTAAAACTTACCATTATAACCTTGCACAACTGACTGTATAATAGGAACAGCTACACCTTCATACAACTGCTGAGTGTTGTCACTGGAGTGAAAAACACGATCTTAAAACAAATAAAAAAACCCACGTAAATCCATTGTATTGCAAGTCAAAAACAAGCTGTCATTTTACTTGGTACTGTTGACTTCAAATCAAATAAACAGGCATCAGACTGTTTGTACAATAATTTAAACACAAAATGTAACTAAGGCAGTCTGTCTTTTTTTTTTTACATAAACTGAAATCCAGAACCAAGAAAGATACAATGAGCAGGCAATAGACAAGTCAAAAAACTAAGTATGAGTGACACAGTTAAACAGCCATGCCATTTAATCCTAAAAAAACATTTATGGATGGTTTTATCTATGAGGATTGTAAGCCTGACAAAACAGGCTACTTGCTAAACTCTTGGCTTAAAGCATGCTTCTACTGAATCTATAATTTAGGATAAAATCGTTCTAGTGGTTACATTCCTGCTAATAAGTACTGTGGATCAGTAGAAAGTAAGGCAGTTAATTATGAGGATCTAACATCCACACTGAGGTGCTTCTCAGCTGTGGGTTTCCCCACCACCTTCTACCTAAACGCTCCAGACTAGCCCTAGTCTAGCCCCTTTGTAACTGGAATTCATAGAGAAGAATCCTGCCTAGGTGTTCCAAAACCTCTCCACAGCATACACATAAGCAGAGAACACAATGTCCATCCAGGAGCTGAGTTCAAAGCACATTCATGTTTTGTCTTGGTTTCAGTTAAGACAGAGATAATTGTCTCCCCAGTAGCTGCTGTGTTTTGGATTTAGTATGAGAACAATATTGATTACACATATTGTTTTAGTTGTTGGTATGCAATGTTTATATTTGGCTAGGATAACGTTAGGTTTCTTTCCAGTAGCTGCTGTTTTTCAGGTGCAGAGCCAGTACAGCTAACCCAAACTGGCCAATGGAATATATCACACCATAGCATCATGCTCAGTGAGAAAATGGGAATTTGGAGAGGGTTTTGTGTGTGTAGGCAACTGAGATTTCGCATTTGCTGTTCTGCTTGCTGCTATCACTGGTTTTGCTGTGATCTCTGCTCAGGACGGGCTAATCATCAGGCAATGAGCAGTTGTATTTAAATATATTATTTTATACATATTATTATTGTTATTATTGCTTTCTTTTATTGTTCTATGAAAACATTTTTTTTCCCAACCCACAAATTCTCCTTTCCTTTTTCTGATTCTCCTCCTCCATCCTGCCTCCTGGGAGGACAGAGCAGCTGTGTACTCTTTGGCTGCCAGCTAAGGACTAACAGTAACACTTGACACTGACTAAACGGGAAACATTGTGTGCCACAATGGCACTCTTTCAAAATTATGAGATTGAAAAAAAGGTTCAAGATTTAGAGGTGCTGATTGATGAGAAAGTCTACATCACCCAGCAATGTGCACTTGCAGCCAAGTGTGTCTGGGGCTGCATCAAAAGAACCACGGCCCCTCTACTCCACTCTCCTGACCCCACCTGGACTACTGTGTTCAGTTCTGGAATACCCAACATAAGAAGGATATGGAACTGTTGAAACAGGTCCAGAGGAGGGCTATGAAGATGATCAGAGGGCTGGAGCACCTCTGCTACGAGGACAGCCTGAGACAGTTGGGGTTGTCCAGCCTGGAGAAGAGAAGGCTCTGGGGAGACCTCATAGCAGCCTTCCAGTACCTGAAGTGGCTACAGGAAAGCTGGGGAGGGATTTTTACGAGGGCAAATAGTGATAAGATGATGGAGAATGGCCTTTAAACGGAAGGGGGAAAATTTAGGATATGAGGAAGAAATTATTCTCGCTGAGGGTGGTGAGGCACTGACACAGGTTGCCCAGGGAAGCTGTGGATGCCCCCTCCCTGGAAGGGTTCAAGGCCAGGTTGGATGGGGCCTTGAGTAGCCTGGTCTGGTGGGAAGGGTCCCTGCCCAGGGCAGGGGGTTTGGAACTAGATGGGCTTTAAGGTGCCTTTCAACCCAACCCATTCTATGATTCTATAGCATTGCAAAAAGTCAGCACACACTCAATCAGCTCAGAAGCAAAGGTCCACGTAGGCATCAGCATAAA
This sequence comes from Tapera naevia, assembly GCA_033556795.1. Lineage (NCBI taxonomy): Eukaryota > Metazoa > Chordata > Aves > Cuculiformes > Neomorphidae > Tapera > Tapera naevia. The sequence continues at coordinate 6,044,284 of JAUMJJ010000175.1, read as the reverse complement.
GTAATCACTTCCATATTCTTACCATAACTGAACACTTTTGTACCATTGACTTCAGAAATAGTATTATCCTCACTTTTCCAGTAGAGGAACTCTTTCTCTTCCAGAGATTTTTCTCTGAAAGAAGAGATATTCAATTAAATTTATGAGGTCCGAACTCGCTCCTAGAAGCCTGATGCACCCCCCACCGCCAACACCTCTCTCCCTGCCCCTTCCCAGGCCCCTTCATGCCGGCTCCCTCCTTCCCGCACCGGGTCAGACACCGAATTTACGCCTGCCCCCCCCCTCGGCCGGCCGGCAGCGGCGTTCCGGGGACCCCGCTGGAGGTGAGGGGGGCGCAGCCGCACCCAGGGAAGCCGAGGGACCCCTCCCGCTCGCCCGGAGCCCCACCTGGCGATCAGCGGCCGCACACGCACGCAGACCGTCACGGCCCCCTCGTCCGCCATCCCCGCAGCCGCGATCCCGGGCAGGCGCCGCGCTCGGCACCGCAGCCGCTCGCCCCTTCCTCGCCCGCAACGGAACCGCCCGCAACGGAACCGCCCGTGATTCGAACTGCTCCCTGCGCCGCTTCCTATTGGCCCGCCCGGCGGAGCGTACCACTCGCCAGCAGTTGGCGGGGGAGCCAGGAAAGGCGTTGCAAGCGGGGCTGGTGGCTGAACGGGCGGTGAGGGGCGCAACGACACCGCGACACCCCCTGTCTGTGCGGAGTGCCGCGAGGGTGGCGGCCAGGGCTGTCAGCGTGCGCTCGGCAGGCGGCTGGGGGAGCGGTCGGCTGAGTGTAAAGAGCGCTCTTGGACACGTGGAAATGACGTTGGTGTGTGATTGAGAGGGCCACCAAAACCTAGAGTCCTGGAATAGTTTGGGTTGGGAAGGACCTTAAAGCCCATCCAGTTCCAACCCCCCCGCCCTGGGCAGAGACCCCTCCCAGCAGCCCAGGATGCTCAAGGCCTCATCCAGCCCGGCCTTGAACATTTCCAGCGAGGGGGCATCCACAGCTTCCCTGGGCAACCTGTGTCAGGGCCTCACTGCTCTCAGCGTGAAGAACTCCTTCCTAATATCTGTTCTAAATCTTCCCCCTTCCATTTTAAAGCCATTCCCCCTTCTCCTGTCACTACTTGCCCTTGTAAAAAGTCACTCCCCCCAGCTCTCCTGTAGCTCCTTCAGGTACTGGAAGGCAGCTGTGAGGTCACGGAGCCTTCTCTTCTCCAGGCTGAACACCCCAACTCTCTCAGCCTGTCCTCATAGCAGAGGTCCTGCAACCCTCTGATCATCTTCATAGCCCTCCTCTGGACCTGTTTCACCAGTTCCATGCCCTTCTTACGTTAAGGATTCCAGAACTGGACACAATAATCCAGGTGGTGTCTCACAAGAGCGGAGTAGAGGGGCAGAATCCCCTCCCTCGCCCTGCTGGCCACACTTCTGTTGATGCAGCCCCAGATACGACTGGCCTTCTGGGCTGCAAGCACACATTGCTGCGTCATATCTAGTCTCTCATCAATCAGCAACCACAAGTCCTCTGCAGAGATGCTCTCAATCACATCATACCCCAGCCAGTATTGAAACATGTAGAAGTTTGGGCTGGAAAAGCAAGGTGGATGTTTGGTGAGTGGTAGTTAGTTGGTTCCAAGCAGTTTTGTTTTAGGAATCAGGAGCAAACTGTGTTTGTCTGCTCTCCTAAAAAAGAATACTTCATAGTGTTGTCTTCCAGTGAAAGCAACGCAGTCCTCACGCTGGCGGAGACGAGCTTGGGAGGCGTGGAAGGTAGCTACATAGAAGAGCCTATAGCAATCAAACAGAAGGCATGCTCCAACTGCTTTTATTTCAAGCTCAGCTAATTAATGACCAGTTTCTGAAAATACTATCCGTATTTAAACTTTTAAAATAAAAGTATTTTTTCCCCATGTTTTAATCATCATCCTCTTCTTCATCATCCTCAGTGTCCTCTTCCTCTTCTTCCTCAGCTGTAGCTAACGCTTCTTCCTGAGCAGCCTTGAAAGCCAGTTCCTCTTCCAAAGTGGGGTCGCTTGTCTCAGAGATTTCTGGCCCGCTGGGGTATTCAGCTTGCACTGGCGGAGGCAGTGCAGGACTGTGGTTCTCTGGACTGTATTTGTGGCCCCAGCCAAAGTAGATGTTCTCAAATTTCCTGAGAAAGAAAAGTGAAAGATCACACATTTTCTAATACCCCTGACAAAACATCAGTGGAGATACTGTCAGGCTTCCTTACTCTGCTGTGCAAAAAGTCAGTCACTCTGGTGCAGATCTCCTATAAGAAGTATTTTAAAGACAGCAGCTCTTTTCAACTGCTGTAACTGCTGATTTTATAACTTCCATTTAAAAAACTCCAAATGCTAAAATGGTAACAGCTTTACTCTGTTGCTGCACTAGAATTGCAATATGACTCCAGCTTCACATTGGTAACACAGTGCTGTTTCAGACACCAACTCCGGTGCCCATTTAAAAGCATGTAGAGTAATGACTGTACCACATATAGTGGAAATGAACAAACATTACAATGACAGGATGTAGCTATTTTTGTAAAAGTTACCATAGTCTCAAGACTCAAGGTTTTAAATCAAGGATTGTGCCCAAATACTAAACTGGACATTTACATCCAGTAACATTATACTAGCCTTTCCAGGGATTATTCGTTTTCGGTCTTAAATACATATTTACTGTTGCTGTGCACATTTAAGTGTCCTTCTCCATCAGCCTCCGAAATAGTTAAGAGTTTGATCAATGAATTAATAGTAAGGTAATTGTCTGTGTTCAGCATATGCAGTTTGTGTATTGACCATGTCAACTAGCTACTCACTTGCCAGATGCAAAAGCATATGCTCCTGGCCATCGGTTAGACTGGAGGATTGCAACAGCGTGTTCTGGGATCAGGTCTGTAGAAAGCTGAGCTGTCCAAGCAGGGTTGTTTTCAATTTCTGGAAGCAGACAAATACACAGAGTCTATGAATAAATTGACTTATGAGCCTCTACAAAATATTTAAGTCTGAGCTACAAGACTTTCACAGTACTCAACCAATGGTTAAAATAAGCCGCACATTAGAAGATTCAGAAGCTAAAACCAGAAAATGTAGGCACTGTATTCAAACGCCTGGTTTGGATGTATGGATATGTAGCACAGGAATGCTAAGAGCCACATACATAAAAGATAATGCTTCTGAAATTCAGTAGTACCTACTGTTGTTTCTTTTGTCGAGGGCTTTTTATTACTTATGCATATCTATATTTTACCTTGATCAAAGGTAGGACAATAATTTACTGTAGATGTAGTCTAATATTCAGGTTTCCTTATTTCCATGATTTGCTGTAGTAATATGCTCCAGGATCTGAATTCTTATTTGTATATCTATGTATGTACATATATATTTATTTATTTACATGTGCATACACTTAAAAATATGATGAAAAATAGCTGAATGTATTTCATGCAGTGAGCTATCTTGAACTTGCAGTAGCTTAACAAGTCTCAGGTATTTTTCCCCTATTTCTAACAAGATCGTTAACTAGTAAACCGAATTATTTCAAAGTTTTAATGTCAATACTGTTAATCATACTGCTTTTGATCATTGTTTTGTAAAAGAATGTGCTATACTGCTCCTTGAAGCTTCAGAGTCCTATAACATCAAATATTTATTACTGAAATGCCAACATTTCTAGTGACTATCATAAACTTCATATTCCATGAAGAATACCTTCATCTTCAGTGAGTGGAGTGAGAAGAGGAGGTCCTGTTTCTGGCTGTAGTTCATCTGGCTCTTCCTCTTCTTTCTCCTCCTCTTCATCTTCTTCTTCTTCCTCTGATTTTTGAAAAGGATTAAACCAAACACAGCGACCCTGTAATTGATATGGAGAAATAATAAATACATGTAGCAATCACTGAAAGAATTTGAGCCAGTTAAAACAATTGGCTCAGGCACACACACACAGAATTAAGGGAGAGGGGGAAGAAAATAAAAATATATAATCCATACTTGGTATATTGTTGGCAGAACATTATATCTTCTTAGTAGAGTGTTCATTATATCCCTCATTTCTCCCTCATCCCCTCTTACTACTTCAGAATAACTTTATACCATTGTCAGCAGCTTTTTGTTATTTTGTAGTCTTCAGTTCCTTGTCAGTTTTTTTATATCCTTGCTAGAATACCGGTTACTGCAATCTAAGAGGCTCAGTTTGTGACTTCACCCCTTCCTTTTAAAGCTTGCCTTGTTATTTAGCTACCAGTCAGAGGAACACTACAAAATATTCTTAAAGATGCATATAGATTTTATTTTTACAACTATTGTTGTGCTGGTAATAATTTTAAACCTTATTTCCTACCATTTGCTTTTATTTTACATGAATTCTTGAATTCATAGACTGGCCAGCAAGTCATCCAGCAATGACCATCAGATTAGTAATAGCTCTTTCCAGCACTACCCTGCTATCACAAGCTTTTAAGCTTTTTTATTTACTTTCCCAAATACTATGAGTGCTACAGTGAGAATGGTATCTGAGATCCATGTCAGCTATGCCAGAATATACCTGCTGTAGAATACTCTGTGCATGGTGTACCCATGTGGACAGAGAATCCACCATTTCAACCACAGAAAGAGGCTGAAAATCGGGATTTTCTTCACATGTTCTTCCTCCTCCCCCTTCCTCCTCTTCGTCTTCGTCTTCCTCTTCCTCTGCAATCTGGTAAAACCCAATGGGAGAGACCTGGGTTCCTGCTGAGATCCGAGCTATCTGTGCGCGCAGGTAATTGGCCTCATTTCCAGGGAAAGGAGGAAAGGTCACAACAGGAGCATCCAGCCTACCAGTGAAGAACTTCTTGATTTTCCTGGCACAGACAATCTGGGCTGGTGTTACTGGAGGCAACTTCTCCCACGGTTTGCCTGGCTCATTACAGACAAAGTAGACATATTTATTAGCCCCAGTCCCATTTTCTTCTTTTGGGATGACAGGTGGGGGTTTATAGGTGGACTTTGGTGGTTCATTTTTTTCTTTCTCCTCATCTTTGTCTTCATCCTCCTCCATTTCTTTCTCTCCTCCCTCAGTAACTTCCTCTTCTGTTTCCTCCTCCTCTTCCCCCTCTTGGTACTGTACTTCAGCTATAATATAGTTCATCTCCAGGCCCAAAATTTTGCCCCAGAAGCGACAGGTCTGGATTGGCTGATCACTAATTAGTTTTTTAAGGGCAAGGAATATGAGATAGGATTCATCTTTACTCAAGCCAATTCCAGCCTGTTCAAAATAAAAGGCTGTTTCCATCACATTAGGTAGAGGGGTCTCTCCCTAGGAAAGAAGAGCAGGAGTTAGAGCTGAATACTTATCTGTCTGAAAAAATCAAACATGTTATCCACTGAAGGTTATGCTTCACTTCCCTGTAGTGCCATTCATTCTCTCAAAGTGCTTTGCAGACATTCATTCACTACATCTCCCACTATAATTCAGAAAAAAAATGAAAAGGCTATTTTATAAGTAAAGAAGAGCACACAGATGAACTGCAACTTTTAGAATACAGGATTTAAAAATTCAAACTCACTTTGCAAAATAAGGAAAGTCAGAATTCTTACACAGGATCTGCAAAGGACTGCAGTGCTAGGACATGTCAGCTGTGTAAGAGGCCTTGATACCCACAAATGGTGTTGGGGTGTTTTCTTACGTTTGTGGTAGACGCATTTGGGGAAAATATAATATAATATTTAGTGTCTAGGCCATCAATATTTCTTTGGAGTGAATATTGTACTTTTGAACTTAGGTGGCATAAAGGTCCCTGCATTTTTAGAACACTGGCCCCTGTTCTTACTGAAGACCATAATAAGACTTCAGTTGTTTTTAGTGGAAGCAGATCTAGGCCAATAATGAAGATTTCATTAAGTATTTCCATTAACTTTTTCACCCTTATCTTTCATGGGTTAGGGGATTATATCACAGAGAAAAATACATTAGAAGTTATACATGGCAGGGTAGGGAATTTGGAAGAAGTAGTGCTATTTTTTTATTGAGTTTCTTTGGCCCTTCCAGGTTTATTATATCAAGGTAAGACAGACAGGAGCATGAACAATTCAAAATTCCCTTCTGAAATACCCTACTTTATTTTTGTACTTTTCCAAATGCTTCTGCATATAAGCATTTGAATACTGAAAATCCCCATTTTTAATAACTAGCTTTTCAAGTCTAGTAATTCTTCATTATAAATGTTTTGGGGTTTTTTTTGTTTTGGTTTGTTTTTTTTAATTGAAGAAGGACAGACTGGAACCACAGCTGTAGCTGGAAGGTTCACCAAATTCTCCATTCTTGATTTTACAGTAGTGGCTGTGCACATATTCTCAAACTGGTGTCCAGTAAAGAGACGTCACTTTTAGATAAAGACATTTGGATACAGTAGTTCATGTTGAACTGGCATATAGAAGATTTTGTAAAGTTTACTTTCTGTTCATCATCTCTAGAACATCTATGATTTTAAAGGCTTAGGATATTAGATTGGCTGCAGGAAAAAAAATCCCAACTAAGTAATCAGATGGGTTTTTTTCTTCACAGCTAGACATGGGACCAACTCAGCTATGAAGAGGGTACATGACACTGTGGCTGCAACTGTTTATGTAACCGTGAGAAGCAATACTACAAGGGAGATCACAAATTCCTCCCTTCCTCCTTTCCTTTCTTGCCATTCTCCCACGCATTCCCTGGTATATAGGATATCTATTTTTCTCTGATAATAACTCACTATCTCTCCTTCCAGTTCTTCATCTACTTCTGTATTTGCCTTGAGGAACAAAGCTTTATACTTTTCTGCGGCTTCAGTTGTTGGGAGAATCTCATGTTCATCTCGAAGAGTGTCCATTTTTTTCTGAAACTGAGCACTCTTCACGTCCTTGCTGATGTTCTCAATTATGTCTACTGCATTTATGGGCTGTTCATCCAGGATCTTTGTTAGGATATTAGCGAGATGATCGTATCTGTCATATAAATGTAAGTATTATTGACATACTATACAAAAGTCTTAGAATATTTTTTAATATCAAAAGTAGAAGCTATTCACCTCCTGCTTTGGAGAAATTGTTGGAATAGTTAGATGAAAGGGTATCATGGAGCATTGTGGGAAATCAGACTTGAAACTAGCCTGATTATAGCATACTTAGTAGTAGTCCCATCTTCCATTGTTAGCATAAATCGTACCTGCCTCAGGAGCTGAAGCTGCATTTAAACTTTCTCTTATTCAAACTAATTTCCCTTTGAACTCTATAAATTCCTGTAGGAATTTTGATTCTGAAAGTTGTTGGACACAAGGAGGTTGCAGCGAGGTGGTTGTTGGTCTGTTCTTCCAGGTGCCAGGTGATAGGATGAGAGGTAATGGCCTCAAGTTGTGCCAGGGGAGATTCAAATTGGACACTAGGAAAAATTTCTTCACTGAAAGGGTGGTCAGGCACTGGCACAGTTGCCCAGGAAGGTGGTTGAGTCACCATCGCTGGAGGTATTCAAAAGATGGGTACACATGAGGTGCTCAGGGATATGGTTTAGTAGTGGACAGGTATGGTTGGACTCCATTATCTCAAAGGAATTTTCCAACCAAGTGACTATGATTCTATGAGCACATAGCAATGAATTATTGGATTTACAACATATTCTCCCATTCTATATATACCCCCTGTTAGTCCTTTTCTTAACATAACCCTTTGCCCTTATACCAATACAACTCCACTCATACATCCCACTGCTTTCAGTTGTGTTCCTTTTTCAAACTTACAAGTTCAGGCCAGATGCTGTGCTGCTCTTCAGTAAATAGGCTTTTGCATTCTGGATTGCCAGCATTCGGGCTTCGGGATCTGGTATCTGATCGTCATACGGACTGTATCCTGGCTGATAGAGACCATAACCCGGTTCACGTGGCTGATAGGGTCCTTGCCCACGTTCACACGATTCATAGGGATCTTCTCCAGCTCCATAGGTCTGATAGGCACTTTTTGGTTCTTGTGTTCGGTAGCGGTCTCGTTCAGGCTCAAAGCCCTCAGACGGCGGCTGTTCCCCGAGCCTTGGTTCTTCCCTTTCCTGCGGGACAGCTTCGCCCAGGGGCTCCCCGGGAGGCTCGTCCATGGCTTGGCCCGGACACCGAGCCGCCCCTCAGCGTCTCCGCCGGTCGCGCAGCAACGGCAGCGCTGCCGCGGGGCGGGGCGCGCCGGGCTGACCTGGCAGCCGCCCCGTTGCTGGGGATGCCCGGCGGTGCTTGCCGTCGCGAAGCTTGCCGACGCCACTCGGCGCTGTCGTCCCCTGGCTGGGACAACGACCCGATGTCTGAGGGGGCTGCCCGAGCTCTTGCTTCTTCCCCCGAAATTTGCCGGCAAATAAACTCTCCAAGACTCGTTTTGGAGTTTTAGAAAGCAGCATCCTTTATTTCAGTACAGGACGCGTGAGGGAATGGTTTCCATCAATCAGGCGTAACGTGATGCATGTTAAAGATACGGCGTAAATGCATTGTAATAATTGAATTGTTTAAGTGCAACTTATTAATTTAGCAGACATAACCTTTTCTTCCCCCCCCCCCCCCCAGCACTTGCATATCGCATAGCAGGGCTTACGCTTGCACAAGAACCGGTTTGCCAAAAGTCATGAATGCTTATTTGTAGATAGTAGATAGCAGAAACCTTCAAAATAAGATTCAAGAAAAACTAGAACAGAATGACAACACTAAAACTCAGCCAAAAGTGATGGAGAGGAGAGAGGAGAGCCTTCCTCCTTGAGCGGTGATTGACCTGAGGAAAACAATGAAGTCATGACCACCGGAGACTACCAGGAGGAGCGACTATGCAAGCGCAGAGCACATGTGCGCGCTTTCCGAGAAGCAATATGAATATGTAAATAGGTTCAAGGAAATATGTTGAATAAACATAAATTTAGTTCTAGAAATATGTATCTTTCTCCAGCTAGGGCATGAACGTTCGGCAGGAGAAATTCCCTTGCTCGTCTGGGGCCATTAAAGAAATACTTCTTTCAGAAACCTTAACTCTGGTTTCTGAGAGTGTTTGTTTGGCTGGCTTTTACAGCAACAAACAAGACAAGATCTGAGGACAGAATGTATTTTCCACTAATATGCTTATGTATAGATTTTCCAAGAAATCTTATGCATATTCTGTTACTTTCTAAGGACTAATTTTAGTATTCTTATGAACTTCACAACAGCCAAATCTCTGCTAATTGGATCTTTGGAGTCAGCTCTCTGTCTGACCTTACATTTTAGATAGGGAAATTCTGCAAACAGAGGGAGACACTTCTATCCAGCACATACCATACTTAACACAAGATGTTATCACTTTTGTTTGAGCAGTGTCTAGGAAAACACTATCTGAAACAAATATCCTATCAGGAAAACACACTACAGAAAGTTTAACTTTCAAAAAATACAGTTACTTAGATGAAACTTAACAGGTAAAATAGTTCTGTCTTGTGGTATCCATGTGAAGTTAGTGCTCTGCAAATCTCAGAAAAATGCCCTATTAAGTTTATAAGCTGTGTTAAATAAAGTGGTGCGACACCTGAACTCTAAAATATACTTCTCTGTCATTGAAAGATCAGTTAATGCAACTTCTTTAAAAATGTGAATTATTCTGGGAATTTATTAGAAGTAATCAGAAAAAAAATCTCAGATAGGGCATTGCAAATTTCTGTCAAGTTCCAAGAGAGTAAATGAGAGATGTATCACTGAGGAATCTGACCCATTCTGAAAAAGCAGCAAAACACACATTTCCACAATATTTAATAGACAGAGTTTTTGTATGAAGAATTAAAAAGTTTCTGTATTGTGTTCCTATTTACAACAAGTGAGAAAAATATAATTAAAATGTTAATCCTGCTGCTTTTCAGCTTGTAGAGGTTTTGTTACTGTCCTTTTAAAGAAATGTGCACAAGTTCATTTTGAAGATGCATTTGCAGAAATTAAACATTGACTGCAGACGGTGGTACAGTACTTGCAAATTGTGAATTCCTTTGATAACTGTATTTCCTATTTGGAGGAAAAAAATGATTTCTTTAGTAATTCACTTCTGTAAAAATTTTATGAAATTAAGTTGTCTTTCTACCTGTGATATTCCATGAAGCAGCTGCTCAAGAAAGGGCAGCTGCTTTGTCTTGTCCATCTTGTTCAGCAAAGAAAGAGAAAATTTAGGGGCACTTGTGCTTTGTAATAATTCTTTTCTCTGCCTTTGCAATTATATAAGTTAGGGCATTTGTAAAATTTATAATGGCTCAGGACAAAGAGAACCTCAGTGCAGACAGATGTTTAAGCAAGGTGCTATGTGATTTTCTTCCGTTGATACAGAGAAGTAGGAAATGGATACACACAATATTGCTGCAGAACCTTAATGAACAGTGTACGTAATACGGGTTAATTAGATGAACAGTAAATAAAGTATTAATGTTTTATCTGTCCAAAGGAGATATATTAGCGGTTTGCATTGTCTCTGCTGTGGCCATATCACAATGGGCTCTTGTCCTATGGATGCAAATCTGTTTTTCAGTAGCCCTTTTTTTTGCTGGTCTCTTGCCTGTTGCTGATTTCCAAGTGGAGATTCAAAGATGGTATAAAATCTTGCACATGGAAGTGGACATCTGTTGCATTTCTATACAGTTTGATTGGTGAATTTTGAACATGCTTGCACTGGGAAGGAAATGACAGACAATCTGAATAGAGCTTCCCATTTCAAGTGGTGATCCTTGTGTGCTCTGCTGATTCCCGTGCAAATAACTATGGAATTGAAAAGTCCAGATTCAGGTCTCATGTGCATCTTCCGGGAAGAATGCCTTAATAACCAGAACAAAAGTTGCACCTGTAACTACTGAGGAGAAGCTGCTTTTTACTGTGTAGCAGGCAAGTGAACTTTAACTGAATTCCAACCTGTGCTCTAGGAATCCTGTTATTGCTGTCTGTGCAAGCTTGTCCCTGCAAGTGGCTGCCCAATGTGCTGTTGGTTCACTTAAGTGGAAGGCATAAATAGGAGATTCTTATTGGATTTGGTATGGCATAGGTTTCAAACTGCATATCATAGTCAAGACTGGAGTGCCTGAGCATTTGAAGGTGATTTTTAGCTTTTCTTTTATACTATATCTATGAATTAAATACTTAAGCTTGCTCTAACTGCTTCTAAAAGTCAAGAGGAAAGTTACTTGTAAAGTGCAGTTTCTGTCTTGTTACCTTTGTTAGTTCTCATGAAAATACTATTATCTACATAACTACTTTTACTCTACTGTTAACCCAGAGAGGATCAAAATGTATTTCTGCATCACTTTCAGGATATAATTTTCTATTTTATTGAAATTCTTCTTTTCATGTCACTTCTGATAACAATTTCCTGCTAAATATCTAAGTTAGTGGTTGTATATATAAAAGAAAATGCCCTTCTGTGAATCCTAGATGTTATTATACAGCAAGAAATAGATGCTCATGCAAAGTCTCCTTAAAATATGGCAGTGACTTTTTATTTGTTAGTTACAAGTTTATTATCTAGTTAGTACTGCTGATATGGCTCTTCCTTCTTCCATAGGGCTTAGTTCCTGTCTCTTTTCTGGGTTTTTATGCTGAACTCAAACTGTATTTATCAGGTGGACATAGATGTTAGATTAATGCAGGCAGTTTGAGATGCTTTTCTGTGAGGCACTTTTATTGGAAAGCTGAGAGACTGTCCTTCTGCAGGGGGCTTGTAGAAATGCATGTGGTGCTCTGAAGAGAACAATAATCGTTTTTGGAGATTTAGTGCTGGCTTCTGCTCTTACTGAAATCAGTGGGAGTTTTGCTACTGACTTCAGTGAAAGGAAGATTAAGAATTTTGTCATTTCATTATCATTTTTCGATATAGACTATATTACGTGCTGGGAGACAAACTGATTTTAGTCCTGACTTGTTGTGCAGAGTTGCTGTGGTTAAGACTGAGTGTGAGTTTGCATCTTGAGGCGTGAATTCTGTATTTTACATCCTCTGAGTTCAGAAAATCACTGTGAGTTATAGGATATTGTTCAGTAGACATTTAACTATAACTGCGGTGGCAGCAACCTTGGTGTGGACCAGCAAAATTTCAAATATGTAAAAAAATTGTATATCATGTGGTAATTTGAGTGCTAAGCCTATGTTTCTAAAAAAAATTTTGTTCAAACTGTTATTGCAGTGATGCGGTGGAGGGTTTTTGTTAGGAGAAGTGCAGGCAATTGAAGTTGATGATTTTTCAGATACTGGACTATAATGTGATTATGATTTCTGTTACTGAAGGTGGTGGCATTGCGCTGATTTGGGGTACTGTGTGACCGACTAAAAGGTGTAATGAACACCATGATTGGTGCTTTCTGGGTGCTGTGTCTTTAGTTTATTTTACTTTTTATTGAGGTTGATGTACTATTTCCTACCTGTCCGTGCCATCAGAGTGTGGTGGTTTTCAGTTGCTATTTATGAGGAGAAAACTTCATTTCTGGCAGAGAGGGCATGGCAGTTGTGTATCTTTTCAATATGTGCAGGTTTAAGCTAGTGTCAGCCCACTTTGTGCTGGTGCTTGGAGCTGCCCATTTCCTACAAGCCTGGTAGATCACAGCTGTGGCTTGACCCTTGCTACGGTGAGATGGAAAGCAGTGATAATTCCCACTAGCAAGATACAGCTGTAACACAGAGTTCAAATAGGCCTATTTTGTACCTAGGCAGGGCCAGCTGCTGTCTATTCCTTTATGTGTTTTTGTGGACTGTCAGGGCAGAGAAATCTGAGTACCTGTGTGGGATAGTGTCATCTCTTTGAACGGTCTATCTCAGCTAATTGTGAGTTTCTGCACTGTTCTCATCAGCTGAACCTGTTCCAGTGTTTCACGTTGACTATACGCAATTTACTCTTCAGAGCTCCTGATGGCTCTGGTATTGTGAGGTGGCAAAATGGGCTGTTGGAATTTCGTATTTTCGATTGCTACAATAATGTTACCAGGTGGGAGTCCAAGGAGCTTCGAATACTCTCCTATGCTCTGCCTGTTGCAAGCTTGTAAATTATTAACAGGCTTTATTCTCTTTGCTGTGCACCTAAAATTCTGTTTTCTCGCGGGAGAGGAAGGTGAAAGGGGGGGAAGGTTTATTTCAATGCAGAAATTCTTGGGGATTTAATTTTTTTTTAATATTTGACTAAGTGACAGTCAAAATGGAGTAACGATTTATTGTCATTAATAAAAAGGAGGCTCACTTTCCACTTTGCAGATCTGTAATGATTACTGTGTTCCTGAGAGTGATAAAACAAACCTATATTTATTAGATCCTGCATTCAATTTAAAATTATTATGTGTAACAGTTTTATTCTAACGTGAAGCTGAGCAAGCGCAATCACCTCAAGAGGATTATAAATTTCAGTCAATTCCTATTTTGCTTTTCTCTAGCTGTATGTGTTATAGCACTTCTCATTGTAGAGAGAATAGATCTGATAATTTTTTCCCCTACTGCGGTAAACCCTCTCGTCTGCAGCAGCAGTGTAGAACAATGTAAAATGATTCAGCAGTATTTTACAAAATATGAGGAAACAGAGAAACAGGCCTGACATTTTGCCCTTCAAACGATTAGAAGGGCTATCCAAGCATATTCTTTACTATTTATGAAGTACTTAGAAAATAAACATTCTAAAATCAAAATAATTTAAGAAGTGTAGCTGGCATTGTTTGCATTAAGGATGCTGGAAATGGCCAGGAGGTTTTATAGAACTTGAAGGTATACAAAGTTTCAGAGTAGAGAACTTTGTATTGAACTCAGAAAGAAGAGGAAAGTTTATGAGCTTTGGAAGAGGGAACAGGTATTGCAGGAGGACTACAAGGGTGAGGTGAGATCACGTAGAGAGCAAATTAGAAGAGCTAAAGCCCAACTAGAACTGCAACTGGCCAGTTCAGTGAAAGATAATAAGAAATGTTTTTTTCACACTAGTGACGAGGGATGAGGACAAAGCAGAGGTACTTAATGCTTTCTCTACCTCAGTTTTTAATAGCAAAGTGAAATGCCATTGGGATACTCAGCCTCCTGAGCCAGAAGACTGGCAACGAAGCTCCAATGATCCAGGAGGATTTGGTTAGAGACCTGCTTGGCCAACTGGATACACACGAGTCTCTGTTGCTGGATGGGATCCACCCAAGGGTATTGAGAGAGCTGGCAGAGGTCCTCTCTAAACCCCTTTTCCTCATCTACCAGCAGTCCTGGCTGACTGGGGAAGTGCCCCTTGACTGGGGGCTGGTAAATGTTGCACCCATTTACAAGAAGGGTTGGAGGGAGGAGGTGGGGAACTACAGAACTGTCAGTCTGACCTCAGTACCAGGGAAGGTCATGGAGCAGATCATCTTGAGTGCTATCATACAGCATGCACAGGACAATCAGGTGATCAGGCCCAGTCAACATGGGTTTATGAAAGGCAGGTCCTGCCAGACCAATCTAATCTCCTTCTATGACAAGGTTACCTATTTAATGGATGAGGGAAAAGCTGTGGATGTGGTGTACCTGGACTTTTATAAAGCCTTTGACACTGTTTCTCACAGTGTCCTGCTTAAGAAACTGGCTGCCATTGGCCTGGATGGGCACACCCTCTGCTGGGTGAAAAACTGGCTGGATGGCCGGGGCCAGAGGGTGGTGGTAAATGGAGTCAAATCCAGTTGGAAACCAGTCACAAGTGCTGCTCCTCAAAGCTCAGTGCTGGGTCCAGTCCTGTTCAATATATTTATCGATGATCTGGAGAAAGGGATTGAGTGCACCCTTAGCAAGTTTGCAGATGACACCAAGCTGGGTGGCTGTGTTGATCTCCTTGAAGAAAGGGAAGCTCTGCAGAGGGATCTGGACAGGCTGGATCGATTGGCTGAGACCAATGGGATGAGGTTCAACAAGGCCAAGTGCCGAGTCCTGCACTTGGGACACAACAACCCCATGCAGCGTTACAGGCTTGGGGAAGACTGGCTGGAGAGCTGCCTGGAGGAGAAGGACCTGGGGTTGCTGGTTGACAACCGGCTGAATATGAGCCAGCAGTGTGCCCAGGTGGCCAAGAGGGCCAATGGCATCTTGGCCTGTATCAGAAACAGTGTGGCAAGCAGGACCAGGGAGGTGATTGTGCCCCTGTACTCAGCACTGGTGAGGCTGCACCTTGAGTACTGTGTGCAGTTCTGGGCCCCTCACTACAAGAAGGACCTTGAGGTGTTTGAGCATGTCCAGAGAAGGGCAACGAGGCTGGTAAAGGGGCTGGAGAACAAGTCCTATGAGGAGCGGCTGAGGGAACTGGGGTTGTTTAGCTTGGAGAAGAAGAAGCTGAGGGGAGACCTCATCACTGTCTACGGCTGCCTGAAAGGAGGTTGTGGCGAGGTGGATGTTGGTCTCTTCTCTCAAGTGGTAGGTAAGTAGCGCCAGGGGAGGTTCAGACTGGATTTTAGGAAGAATTTCTTGACTGAAAGGGTGGTCAGGCACTGGCACATCTGCCCAGGGAGGTGGTTGAGTCACCATCCCTGGAGGCGTTTAAAAGGTGGGTAGATGAGTTTCAGGTATATGTTTTCGGAAGGGGAGGTACGATTGAACTTGATGATCTCAGGGGTCTTTTTTTTTTTTCTATGATTTCATTAGCATTTGTTATACACATAGATTCACACTAAATTCTTTACAGGAGGAGCTTTCCATGTTAGACTCAATAAATATGAAATTCTGTTAAAAAATCCATCTTTATATTGCAGTCTGTGAGAAAGTTCATGCTATTAGCATATGTAAAAAATACATATTTTTAGACTATGTTTTTTTGAACAGTGTCCAAACAAGTTATACTATTTTGACTGTGTGATATGTAATGAATGTCTGATTTGAGGACATCAGCATGCTCAGAAACAGTATGTTTTATTTGTATCTACTGAGTTCATAATGCAATTGAATTCTTCATTTGAAAAATACTCAAATTGTAATAGGAAAGCAAGCCTATGAAGTGTGCTGTGTGATGATTTACAATAAAAGGAAATCCATCTCTAACATTGTTACTTCATGAAATACCATGAGATCAACCACGTTTTCTGGAAGGAATTTCTATAACTGCAAATACTTTTAAATTGTAAATTGGATGCCTAGGTTCAGTCTCCTTTGTTGCAGATACTTTTGTCCTATTTTCTTTTTCCAGAGATGTAGAACTTCCTGTAATCAATCTTATTCTAGGATCAAACATGTTCAATTGAAAATATTTTTTTCTTCTTTTGTTTTTCTCTTTATTATTTTAGGTAGAGTTTCTGTTTTCACTTAGTCCCCATGTATTTTTTTCTCCCCATGTATTTTTTTCTGTCTGTGGAAAGCATGAGAAAATCAAGGCAAAAATTTGCATCAGGAATCAAAAGACTGTATTTAGGCGAAGTAAACAGGACTATGAAGTGTCTCTGAGATATGTTTCCCTATATTTTGTATAAGTAACAGTGAAATATCACTAGATTTTTGGTGCAAGTTTCCATCCTTTTTTGCATATAAATGTGTTTCCCATAGAAAATATATTATGGATTTAGATGAAATAAATTTTATGAGGCTGTGTTTTTCTTGCAGAATATTTATATAAGCATTTTAAACAATGTCTTGCTCACCTACATTTAAAATTTACTTAACTCTTCTAGATTTTGTTGATGAAAACAACTTCTTTAGCTGTCAATGCTAATTAGTGTTCAAAGCATCCAAATTAAATTATAAATTTATTTGTATTCCTTTGTGAAAATACGAAAAAAATTGTGTCCTTGTAAGAAACTGTAAGAGCATCTTAAAAGGTGTCCTTAATTATGTAAAACTGAGGGGCTATATAACATTTTACTTTCAGCTGTCTGAAGACTGAGAAGTCTTTGATGCTCAGAGTTAATATACTTAGGGTAAAATATCCGGAAGTTAAAAAGATATGACAATTCATGCATTGAGCAAGGATTGCTTAACTGGGTGATGCGGAAATTCTGTCATGATATGCTATAAACTATACATCACTTCAGGCTTTACTCATCCTTCTCAGAAATTAAAGGGATCACAAATTACATATTTCAGACTCCCAATTTTTAGATCTTCTGCTGAAGGAGAAAGCAACTTACCCCTTTTTTCTTCACTATTCAAAGAAATAGGTAGGACTTGTTCTCTAGAGAACAGCTGCTGGGAGCATACACCCCTCATACCTCAGGAGAAGAGAGACCCGAATTCACCTCCCTTGGGGCTAAGACTTGAATAGTGTTCCTGCATCTTGAATAAGAGAACTAGGTCTGTATGAGGGGATTGGGGTGCTCTACAAAATTCTAACATCATTTTCCTAGCTTAATATTCAAAGTTGATTTTTTAATCTTTTATAAAGCAAAAGCATTATCTTGGAGCACAGTAATGAGTGATTTCTTAAGAGGTTCCAGTACGGTCAATAAAAAGATGAAAACAATGAGAGCTAATACTTAATAGCCAATAGTAGTTTTCCAGGATACTGTAATAAAGTTAAGAAGAAAATACAGGGAGCAAAAGGTCAAGGTATTAAAATAATTCACAGCAGAGCTTCAGACTTCTCTTTAAAGAATCTATATCCAAACACCATCTATTGATCAGGTAATGGTTTGCTTCCTGAAGTGAGCAGAATTTTATTCAGAGGGACAAAATCCATTGTGGATTTAATTAGTGAAATTCCCTGTACCTCAGTGAAACAGTTATGGTTCAAACTCCTGTTTGTTAGGAATCTGCATCATGGGTTTTAATAATGAAGGTCCACAGAAGGACATTGTAAGTTTATGCATTAAAAAAAAAATACTTTTTGTGCAGATATAAATAAATGTGAAGCAATAAGAGTAGTGTTTCAAGTTTTAAAGAACAATAAAGCACACCCAAGCTCCCTACTTACAAGGTTGAGTATTTACAGATTGAAAATAAGTTGTAACAGGAGAACTTTCTGCAGGCTTAATATGCCTACCTGTGTTGCAATTCCACCCTACTTGAGAACTCATGGTAATTGGTATTTTAGGTTGAGTTGTGCAAATTACTACTTGGTGTTGTGAGGTATTGCTTTGAAACATTAAAAACTTAAGTGACTAGGTTTAGTCAGTTTCTTATTGGTATTCAAAAAATTGCCATGGCTGTGAAATTTTGAGCTAATTAACAGGTTTAATTATCTACCATTTGACTTTGGATTTGCTTTCCCTGAGCCTGAAGACACATCTTGTCAACATTCTTCTTCGGATGGAGATTAAAATAGCATTCAGTTTGTTTCATCACCAGGTCTGTGAATGCTCTATCTGATAGAAAAGAGAGATCTTAGAGCAGCTCTAACTCAAAATTTTAGTACGTAAACCAGAGTTTGAACTTTATTTAAATGACATATAGACCTTGTATTGATCTCAGTATGATGTTTAATTCAATAATTTTTTGCCATGTATTCTTAATCAACCTTTCACTCTGCTTATTTATTCAATAATCAGAAAGTTAACTTTGAATAATTAAAACTGGTGATAAAACTACTGGATTATTGCAATATTGCTCTCGAAAGAAATCAGTCCAGTTTCAAACCATATAGTTTATGTTGCCTTTCTCTTAAGTAATTTAAAATACAAGAAAAATGAGTGAAAAAAAGGCTTTTAAGTAGAATTATTAATTCTTTGAGTTTTAAATCTCTTAATTTTTCTGTTCCCTTTTTACGTTGTGGTAGTAGGGTTTTTTTATTTACTGTAGACATAAGTGAATCTTGTATATGCTGGGCTGCATCAAAAGAAGTGTGGCCAGCAGGTCAAGGGAGGTGATTCTGCTCCTCTACTCAGCTGTGGTGAGACCTCACCTGGAATACTGTGTCCAGTTCTGGAGTTGTCAGCACAGGAGGGACATGGACCTGTTGGAGCGGGTCCAGAGGAGGGCCACAAAAATAATCAAAAGCCTGAAAAACCTACACCTCCCCTATGAAGAGAGGTTGAGAGAGTTGGAGTTGTTCAGCCTGGAGAAGAGAAGACTCAGAGGAGACCTTATTGTGGCATTTCAGTTCTTAAAGGGGGCTTGTAAGAAAGATGGGGAAAAACTTTTTAGCAGGGCCTGTTCTAATAGGACAAAGAATGATATTTTTAAACTTGAAAGAGGAGCAATTTAGACTAGATATTAGAAAGAAACTTTTCACACTGAGGGTTGTGAAACGCTGGCACAGGTTGCCCAGGGAGGCAAAGGATGCCCCATCCCTGGAAACATTCAAGGTCCGGCTGGATGGGGCTCTGAGCAACCTGATCCACTTGCTCACAGCAGGGGGGGTGGGCTAAATGACCTTGATGATCCCTTCCAATCCAAACCATTCTATAATTCTGTGATTCATTTCCTCTAACCATCTGCTATAAATTCATTTACCTACCATCTGTCTTCCACTGTTTGAAGGTATTGTGTTTAAGTGAATCCTGTTTGTAACTGTAAAGGATTTTTATTTTTTTGTTTTGGACAAAGATGGTGAGAGAAAGAGAAACAGTCACAATACTGACTTTCTAAATGGATACAATTATAGTTGTAAGACTGTCAGAACAGTTCTACTGTAATCCATGAAACTGCATGCTTTTGCTAGCTGAAAATCTCTCTTGTGGTGTCTGTTCCTTGATATTTCCTTATGCTGTCTTGCTACGTTCTTCCCTTTCAACTTCTACCTGTTTTAATTCCAAAGTGAGGGTAAAAGAGTGTTTTGAGACGAGCAAATAAGACTGAACTGTCAAGCTGATGGACATTTTACTAATCAGCAAATTGTTTAACTCTCAAGAAAGGCAAACTGATTTAGCTAATAATACGCGAGATGACAGGAAAACACCTTGCCTAAAATTCAGCATTTAAAGGTAACATTCATTTCACTTGAGTAGGTGTCACTGATGAAGGAAGTTGGCGTGGCAGAAACAATAGCTGTGTTCCTAAAACGGACTTTCTGAATCCCAGGTTAAACATGAATAAACAACAATTTTAAGATGTGAAGCTGAAATTTTGCTGGTAGGCTTCTGAGATCTAACCCAGAAAGGTGTTCAGCCATTTAACAGGCAAAATCATGGTAAGTTTAAAATAATTGAAAGAAAAGGTCTGATCTGATTCTATCATTTTAGGTTTACGTTCTTTCAATTTTAGTTGGCTAGATTCGTTTTGACTCTGAGGTTCCAAAGGAAGGGCAATGTATACAGGAGGCAAAATTTGTAGAAAACGTGTCATACTTTCAGGAGTGCAAGTTTCATCAAATAATGCTTTTTTTTTTTATACAGGCAGTAAGGTGAAGTTAATAGGATTTAGAAGCCTTTATTGCTCATTGATGAATATAATTTAACTGTTGTCAGAAATTATTAAGAAAGAATTCACCGTGCCTCATTTATATTATTCAGGCACTGAAATCTGCTATATCAGTATGCCCACAAGGGTGAAAAATGAAAGGGAAACATTAGTTTTCTTACAAATATTTCCTGTATTTCATCCGAAATGCTGTTCAAACAGAAGCTCTTTAACTGCTTTTCCTCCATTATTTTATATATCCTAATGTAAACAGCATTTAACAACTTCCCTCCTGACTCATTTAATTATGTTTAGCAAGTAATCAGTCTGAATTAATAGCAGGAGACTTGATGCCATTCATATATTTTTAACAGATGTGTTCATATAATTCTGTGAATATATTTGGCAATGAAGGGAATCTGCTGTGATTTACCAGCTTCCTGAGAGAAGACTCGGGGCACACATCATCTCAATTAAGCATTGTTGATTTAGGCCTCTGACACTTATGATGAAGTTAAGTAACAGTTTATTAGCTTCTGTTTATCAAATAGTTGTGCTGATGGAGCTTTTCATTTAATCTATAAGAAGTTCCTTTTAAATTCTTTCTTGAAAGAATTTTCTATTAATTCCTTGGGAGGACAGAATGAAAAATACTTTAACAAATGTATAATAAATAAATAAATCATATCACTCCCAAAATTCGAATACCGTACATCAGCTTGTCTGAAGTATTCAATTTTCAGTTAATATACTCCACAATAAATATAATGTGAATTAGTTACATCAGAGAATGTCTTGATATGGGTTGTATAGCAGCCTTTATTTTGGTTTTTATATACTGTTTCAATTAAGTCTGAATATTTAACCACTTAGAATGTTTGCCTGTACATATCTATCCATGACTTCATTGTAGTCACTGTTTTGTGTTTCTGTAATATTGGGCACTGTCTGTGAAAGGGTTGTATCTGGGATATCAAATCTCTTGCTTAATTTACGCAGAAGATTTGAATCCCTAAACAAGATGGAGCCTTGCATAATATTAACTCTAGTTCTAGATTTAAAAATGTGGGCTGATTCTAGTATGGTTGAACGAGTTTTGTAACTTGAAAACTGATATAAAACTAAAGGAATTTTCTAAGCTCTATTCTCTGCTCACTTCTAAATAATGTATATCAGTGGCAGTGTTTGCTCACTGGCTTATTTGATGTCACAAATGTTGATGCTATATAAGCCTCACCAGTGGACAGTTCGATCAACCTCCTAGAAAGCATAGCTAAAATTTCCTCAAATGACTTGACAGTTATATATTTATGGCCTATAATCTGTATATGATCTGATAAGACACAGGTGAGGAAAAAAAAATGAGAGGAAGATCAATCTGTGTGTGTGTGCAAGTAAAGAATTCACTATTTAACTATATATTTTTTTGTTTTCCAACAAGCTGAATTGCACAGGTTAGTGACATTTCTTTAATGATGTGTTATACTTCTGAACTTCATATAGAGAGAAGTTAGGAAAACTCTAGCTCTTGGGGAGCTACAAGAATAGACATTATTTCTCAGATGTCTCTGTGTACAAAATCAAGAAGCTCTCTCCTTTCTGTCATTAGGTAATGGTGCCTTGTGTTTACAGGTACACCAGCCCATGTCCGTCTTGTAAAAGGCAGTAATTCATCCTTGCAACAGTTGCTGTTGTGACTGGCAGCTATGTAAGTGTGAAATTTTCGTGCATCACACTTGTGTAATTATGGCAGGAACTGTTTTAGTATGCCTTAGAACACAAATACTCAAAAAAACTCAACTTCTGTTATAGAAGAGTTCTTATATTTGAAATATAAAATCTCTGTCTTGTGTTTGAGTATTTAAAATGATATGATTTTAATCTTGGGAGTGGAACATTGTCACAATGGCAGCAGGAATTGACTCATAGCTTAGATGGTCAATGTTTCAAGTGTCTTCAAGTCTAATTGTTGAGAGGTACCGCAGGCTAGTGTGAAGAATAGATTGGTACCCACATGTTAAGAGGAAATTTCCATTCACTGACATGCTAAACTTCTGAAATGAGAAGCATTTAAATTTTATTTTATTTTGTGAAAAATGTATTATAATTCCTACTGGACTGGATCAAAAATTAAAAAAGCTAATATGGCACTGAATGCAGTTCCACTGGCTCCAGTGTTTGGTGTTTAGGAAGGGCTCAGGCAAGGAAGGAGGAGTAGTACAATTCTCACTCCTCACTTCTTATGTGGTAACAAAGAGTGTAGATCTCATGCTGAGCTTTTGCTTCAAATGAAGTGCCTTTTGCTTGTCAAATCCTGGATTTTCAGTCTTCCTGCTGAGGATGTAATTGCAACATTCCATACCAATGTCCAGGTTTCTTCCCTGACTCTTCTTTTATTAAGAGAAAGAATCAAGACTTTGCTTTCCAATTTGAAAACTTTTTTGTGTTTTAAAACTCACAAAGTAGGGATGAAATCTTACCCATGGTAATCATCCAAGAAATCATAAAACTGAATCACTGATTTTTAACAAAGGGAACTATTTTGGATCAGTGGCACTATTTTGATAAACAATTAGGCAATTACCTGTGCAGTTATACTAACGCAAAGCTGCTTAGATGTATTAAAACAGTGATACGACAATGCCATTTAGGGTCATAGTAGTATACATGGTTTAACTTAAGGGAGATATTAATGGGGAAAACCAAAGTACTACAATATTTGAAGTCCTCCTAGATCTTTGTATACATATGCCAATATTAACATTGACCATCTGAAAGGGACATCTAAACTGTACACTGATCTACCATTTTTCTCCCATAGCATATGAATATACTTAAATGAACAATAAAAAGACAAACTATGGTACTTCTTTAGGAAGATGGATCAAGAAATAAAACAGTTTTACTAGTGAAAACTATTTTTTGAGAATTATTTCATATATATACAAAAGCTTGCATAAATATCAGTCAAGAGCTGCCCTGCTTCCCTGTAGCAGCGAAATCTTGCATGTTAAGAACAGCTGTTGCCTGAAACTTTCCTTGGGATAGTGAGATATTTTGTTTTCTGCTGCAATCCATGAATCACTGTGGCTGTTAGCCGTGTAAAGGCTGATGATCATTGTTACAGTTTTGGATGTGATCTTTAGGCAAAACCATCCCAAACTCGATGTTAGACACTTGGCACAGGAAACACGTAGATTCCCTGCCATTAAGCGTTCAGGGCATATGGGATGGCAGCAATAGGTGGTAGGTTTCACCATTTCATAGAATCATAGAATCTTCCAGTTGGAAAAGACCTTTATGATCATCGAGTCCAACCGCACCCATTATCTGCTAAACCATGTTCCTCAAACTCATCTACCCATTTTTAAACGCCTCCAGGGATGGTGACTCAACCACCTCCCTGGGCAGATGTGCCAGTGCCTGACCACCCTTTCAGTCAAGAAATTCTTCCTAAAATCCAGTCTGAACCTCCCCTGGCGCTACTTACCTACCACTTGAGAGAAGAGACCGACATCCACCTCGCCACAACCTCCTTTCAGGCAGCCGTAGACAGTGATGAGGTCTCCCCTCAGCTTCTTCTTCTCCAAGCTAAACAACCCCAGTTCCCTCAGCCGCTCCTCATAGGACTTGTTCTCCAGCCCCTTCACCAGCCTCGTTGCCCTTCTCTGGACGCTCTCCAACATCTCAATGTCCTTCTTCTAGTGAGGGGCCCAGAACTGCACACAGTACTCGAGGTGCGGCCTCCCCAGTGCCGAGTACAGGGGCACAATCACTGCCCTGCCCCTGCTGGCCACGCTGTTTCTGATACAGGCCAAGATGCCATTGGCCTTCTTAGCCACCTGGGCATTTACAGCTTCTGAAAAGGCATATGGACTACTTGGGAGTATGGAGTATCCAAAAGGCCCTGCTAAAGCCAAAGTACCTATACATTAGCTCCAAGGTTTCTAGGTGCTCAGAGTTAATGGTAAATTAATAGTGTACCCAATCATTCTTAAAGCAGACCTTGAGCTACACAGAAATCATGGGTAATTTATCGAACTGAGCGATGAATAGGGCTTTTTGTTGATATTAATATGCATGGATATGATAGAGTTATGAGTAATCCACCTTAATTAGATCTTTTTTTTTTCCTAATTCAAAATGCAATTGCTTTCAAAATCATCATTTAATGAAAGTGGGATAAGATAATTTTGGGCCTTGTTTATTCCTTAATTTTTACTCAAGTTAGCAGATCTCATTTCTAGAGGATTTGCTTGTTTTCTCTAAAAAAATAATTAAAAGAAAGCTAAAAACCCCAAACGCCCGAAACACCCTTGGGTTTTCCTCTTGAGGAGAAGCAATTTTTTTAAAAAAAACCCTTCTTATCATATATTTTTCTCTGTCTTAGAAAGCACATTCCAGTTCTTCATTTAAAGAGGAGGAATTACACTATGCCTTTGAGATGACACCATGATCTTTCTAAAGGGAAAAATGTGGAAAATTCTGGAATGTGGTTGTATAGGGTGAATACATTTCTTACCAGTCTCTTGAAAAGGCAGGGCTGTAGGTTTAACCTAATTATGTTACAGAAAAAAAAAATAATTGGATTAATGTATAACTCCAAATTAAGGTATTCAGTCTGCTGTATGAGTAGTTGTCCTTCACATGTGATGGTTAATTTTAAAGTGTTCACTGATCTCCTTGAGTGAAGAGATGACTGCTGTTTCAGTTTGTGGGAAAGGTTATTCTAGCTTGCCACAAGCAAATTTTCAAATAGATCTCCCTAACAGAGGCAGCTATTTGATGTCATATTTTCAGGAATAAGTAAATGCCTCAAACTTTGAGTCAACTCCGAAATTCAGTGAAACTCAAATTTCAGATTTCTTTTCAGTTCTGTTAAAGGATGCATGTTAGTCACAAAATCCAAGTCTTAAATTATATTCCAAACTCTCTCAAAATTAAGGATTATTTTCATGAAACTGGAATTGTACTATTAGAATGCTCTTTGGTATTGAAATATACAATTAAACGTGCTTTAGTCTTGGGCTTAGAGGTTTGGTTTTTTTTCAGAAACAGATTAAATTCACATTTCCTTCTCACTTTTTCTTTTTCTACAGCTATGCATTTTTTTTTTGCAAGTGTTTTGATACCTCTGCTTTTTTTGTGGTAATAATCCTTTGTCACAGACTTGGCAGTGAATTCTTGCTATGTTCATCACACTGAATTTCTTTTTCTCAGCATCAGCTAAATTTAATCACTCCCCTGAGCAGAGATGGAAACTGAACTTGCCTCCAGCATGCTTCAATTCAGTAAATACTGATGTGGTATAAGCAAGAAAATGAAAAATGCTACAAAACCCACTGCACGTAATCCCTTAATCCAATATTAAGAATCCTTGGTTTGTCTGTACAAATATTGAATACTGTCTAAGAACATAAAAAAAGCAGTTCAGCATTAAGAGAGATATGAGCACTGTTCTTTCAGGGGAGAGTATTAGGAAAGATAACATTTTTCTTCCACAAAAAAATTGAAGGTGTGGGTGGCCAGATGGGATGTGTTTGTATCACTATGATACAAAAATTTATTTGATTTTTTTTCCTTCCTAGTCTTCCTTTCTTTGGCCCACAGCTGTCCTTTGGTTAGATAACATCTGGCTTCTAATATTTACAGTTTATTTGAGTTTTGAATTTGTATGAGCTGATTATTTTCTGTTCTTATCCAAGTTAATTACAGTTTCTCAGAATAATTTTTCTGCACAGGAATAGAGACTGAATGAAGGAGAGAAATTTTGTTGTTGTTGAAAGATCAGCTTGTAGGTAGATATTTCTTATTTTTATCCTAATGTAAACTCAGCTTCTCTGTCTGTTTATGTCAGGGGAAATGGGAAGACTTGAAGGTTAGTTAGGTAAAATTATGCAATGAGAACAAAACCCCCTGAATGGACTCAGTAAGCAAACCAAGTAATTCTGAAATTACTGAGACCTCCACCTAGTTTTATAACTGAACATTCATGTACCTGAGGATGAGTTGGAAGTAACTTTTGTCATGCATATGATGTTCCTAAAATATTGAAGTCCAATTCCATGCTTATCTGCCCGGACTTCAGTCTGGAGAAATCCTGCTCAATCAAGTCTTGTCACTGGAGTGGTACAAGTTTGCGAGTAGAGTAACAAAGACAGGAAGTGGCTATGTGTTAGAGATCCTACTGTGTATGGCTGGAAATGTATCTTGTAATTCTTTCTCTGGGGATGTCATCTGTCAATATTTTTCCAGGTACTTCAAGGGAGCTTTTCCTCCAATTTCTCTCAATACTGGAGAAGATTTGTCCACGTTTCTTTGTTTTGTTTTTCTGTGATGAGGGATTTGAAGTTCTCTTAGGGGTCTAAGCAATGGGCTCATTTCAGTCAGGAATAAGGATTCAGGACATGCATCAAGTTAATTCATGACAAAGAAAAATCCATATTCTAACCTGCAGGTCATGTGAACTTAGGATTAAAAGTACTTACCCAGAATTTTTCTGTATCTTATGTGTGTGTTTAGGGCATAGTCTGAAGTCTAAGCCTTTGTACTTGAAGAGGCTTACCTTTTGTTTTGCTTTTAAATGTTAGACTCCATCTGTGCCTACAAATTTCAGCAGTGAGTTTAAACTCCATTATAGTCAACTCTGGAACAGGTAAGAATAGATTCTGATTCTAAATCAGTGTAGAATACAAGAACACTTATACAACATCAATATAGAATAAAACACCCTATTCCTGTAATTTAAAAAAAAAATGTCTTTTTTATATGTGTTCTTTTTTTTCTTTCACTCTTTTCCTAGTGAGACATCATAGAGGTCTTACGTGGAGGGAAAAAGTGCAGTTGTTGGTTGCACTTGGTGTAAGATACGTTTTCAACTGCTTTTTTAATTCTCTGCATATACAAGACAGTAACCTGAAAGTCACACCAAGGAATGGCACCAGCAGGATAAGGTGTCTTTTTTGATTTTTTTTCACCTATAACTTAAATTTTTGTATGCATACTTTAGTTCTGAGCCCTTTTTTTAAGATTTGGTTTTTTTTGGTATTAGGGTCCTGATACCCTTCACAAACACAATGAATTTGTTAGAATGCTGACTGAAATAAACTAATTCTTGAATTTTCCTGAGATTCACTAATGCAGTCTTTCAGATTCCTAGTTATTTTGATTATTTGTTATATGATTTCAAAGATTTTGATAATTTGAACTTCTTTATTTTTTTTTAAGGCTGAAATCTTACTTTCTGTCCATTATCTTGTCTCCTTAGTTTAGGCAAATTGTTGTAGCAATGGATTTTTCCACAGCTCAAATTTGCCCTAAGCTACACCAGCAGGTTTTTAGTGGAGGTAGATCATAGTGACTCTTTACTCCAGTGGTGTCACGCTCCCGGCTCCCACCGTTCTCCTGCTCCTGCAGCGTGGCGTGCGTCCCTCGCTGCACACGTGACCAGCGCTGGCAGAGCGCAGGGGCCAGGAGCTCGGCGCTGCCAACGGGGAGAAACAAGGTGCCGGGCTGGATTCGGGCCATGAGCCGTGAGTTTGACACCTTTGCTCTGGTCAAACAGCACATAAGCCTCTCATCCTTCTGACCGCTTTCGTTGAATAAGAGCGACACAATGTTTTAATGCTCCTCACAGGGCAGTGGACCATGTAATCTCTAATAGCACAGAAGAGCACTGAACATTATTTGATAGGTAGCAATTTTGAAAAGGTAGCTTGCAGCAAAATGAATGATTCCTTGTTCCAGCAAGAAATCTAAGAGCATTACAAACTCTGTCTCAGGAGTGGTAGATAGATAACTCTTCAAGATAAAGACTTTTAAAGAAGGCCTTGCATCTATAAAATTCTAGATGTATGTACAGTTTTGGATGTGGAGCAAGAGCTATGAAAGCTAGAGTTCCTATCTACAAGATGCTAAATGCTCTTGATCTAATACAGTGCTCTGTCCGTAACATTATTTACCTTGAGATATAATCTTACCCTACCTGTACTTCAAGGTCTCCAAGACAATATTCTTCAATGAGTGTGGCTCTGAACCTGAGGCAATAACCCTTGTTCAGGAGTATACCACCTGTGTTTAAAAGCCACACATACACAGCTGTATATATTACAACTGGCTGCACCTAAGCAGAGCCAGAGAGCAGGCAGAATGTCAGCCTGGGAGAAATCAGTTAGACACCTCCTCACTCACATAAATTTAAGCATAACAATAATTCCACTGAAACAGCATACTGCAACGTGCACATAACGAATACAGGGTTTTGAGTGTTTCACTAGAGTGGTCATAAAAAACACTGGACCCAACAGGGTTATTCTCCAGTGACTACCTCATTTTGTTTGTATGGGCTTTACTCTCTCCTTCCTTCCTCTTGTGAATAAATCAGTCAGTCTTTTTGCAGAAAGTGGTTATTTGTCAAAAGGACAGGTGAGGTAAAAAATTTATCAATACTTGATTGTCAGTCTACCTATCCGAATAAAGCCCCGTATTTCCTATGTTGCTAGCAATCTTGCTCAGACCTTGCACAATGCTTTTGTTATTTCTTATGAAGAGATAGAAATGTGGTAGGGAAATTGTACTTGTTATCCGTTATAGACTCTACAATATAGTTCATCTTTTCCTACAGTGCAAGGAAGAAAGGTCACCTTACTGCTCTTGAGTTGCACACAATATGTGTGTGCACTTAGCATAGAATAGCCACTTAGTTGGAGAAATGGAAGCATGAAGAAAATTAGCCACATAGAGTCCTGGGGAGGAGGAAGGGAAGGTATTCTCAATTTCCTACTCATCACAAATCAGCAAATTGGGATCTGGTTTTAGCGAGTGTAAAAAAATTCGAAACAGTTTCTGCCTCTACCTCCCCCCCTGCAAAAAAAAAACCAAACAAACAAACTCTTAAAAGAAATGTAGTACTTTGAAAATGAATGTTTTGGGTTTTAAGATGAGTCTCTTGAAGAGACCTGGTGCGTTCTGGTAGTTTGCAGGCACAGAATAAAATGGGATGTTACTGAGGAGCAAGAAAGACGCAAAATGAGTTTCCCCAGTAGAACAGTAAACTGCCAAATATGCTCCTGTGCTTTTATCTGCTGTCAGCTTTCAGGTCATTTGTACTTGCCAAATCACCTTGTGTAAACCTGGCAGGGTGTCTGATCAAATCTGCACATTTGGATATGCAATTATCAAAAGAGCACATACAAACCCAACAAGTCTTTCTTGTCGGTAGACTATAGTCTTCTAAATCTATTAGTACTTTGTATTACTCCTACTTGTATGTATAGGAGAGGTAAAAAACTGTATTCCATTGCTTGCTACTTTCACACATGTGTGGTTTTGGACTCCACACAAGACAAAAAGACTTACTAAGTTGTGTTAGTGGTGTCAGGACACTTAAAAACATGGTAACATTGCAAGATACAGTTAGTGCTGGTGATTACACACTACCTGCTTTCTCATCCCTCCTTTTAATTAATTAATGTCCAATGATGGCGTTAAGCATATGCGTCTCAATGAGAGGTTCGATTGGAGCTTGTAGCTATGATGAGTCTTTAAAACAGCAGTAAGTAAGATGGACAGCATAATATAAAAGAGCCTGTGAAAAAGGGTCTCAAGAACCTTGGGCTAAGTCTGTAAGAAAAAAACCTACGAACACCTCATTCCAAAATCCAGTTGGCATGATGACAGCATTTGCCATCATCCCTAGCTCTGGTTCTTAAAAATGTTATTACATGCCACTGAAAGCAAAGAGTAGCATATGTCAGTAGCTCTGTTGAACTGGCTCAGGTGTTTCTCCTCACTGACAGAGCCTGATTTACTGCTTTCTCTGTTCCTCCAGCACCGCTGTGCATGGCTCTCAGGGACTCAGAGAAACTGTTTTGTTGTTGCTTCTTGGCTTTCTAGAGATAACTCTGCAGAGCAGGCTTTGATCCACACTCATGAAAAGTTATTAACCTTTTACTGCGTTTTGTCTTTGTAGAGTTCCCTGGGGTAAAGAAGAATAGGAGAGCAGAACACTGTTTTCCAGCAGCTGAAATGCCCCGTGATACTAAGCTATTATGAGCAGGTAGGTATCTAACATGTTTTGAAAACTCAATATACGGATTTATCCTTCTGTGCTCCCCTCGGCACATTAAAAGTATGCCAGATAATCACTGTATTATGCTCTGAAGCATGAACATAAAGTTAATACACAAATTTGGCTTCTGATTTTTCCTAGCTAGTTTTACTTTGTGTTAGACATGGAAATTTCATCATCTATTTATCAGTATTACCAGGCTTCGAACTAAATAAAAGCAAAATATATTCCTCAGCAAGGTGTCTCGTAAGTCAGAGCCAGCTGCTTGACTCTTGGCATGTCAAAGCAGAGTGCAGCTACTCTGCTGCTCTGGGTTTTTTTTTGCTTTTTTCATTTCCATGCTTGAGTGGCTACCTAACACATCTTGATTTAATAAATATTCAAAGAAAATAAAGTTTTTGAAATCTAGCAGTTAGGCTTTCCTCTCACATTTTCAAGCCCCAATTCAGCTTAATCAACATAGTAATCAGATTATGCCAAATATTTCATTAGTAATTTTGCATAGATTTTTTCAAAGTATACAAGGTCCAACACAAAAATCTCAAGACAGTACCTGTAATGCTTTTTGTTTAACAAATTAAGAAAATCAACTACAATCACCTTCAAAATAGTTCCCTTCTGAGTTGACACACAGCTGCATATGATGCTGCTAAAGTCCGAAGAAAATCTGCAGGTCATTTTCTGACGGGCTGTTGAGGATCTCCATCATTTTTCTTTCACATCTCTACCAGCAAAAAATGAGGTTGTTTGAGCACTGACTTGATCTTTGGGAGAAAGGTGGAAATCACAGCGGGCCAGGTCTGGTGAACAGGGTGGGTGCTCAAGCACAAATGATATTATCCAAATTTGCTTCACAGGCTAAGTGTTGTGGCCTGGCACATGCTGACATTTTCCAACCCAGGGTAAGAAAATGTCCATATTTGAACACACGTCCGCTCATACCGAATGAAGCGATCAGGTTGGGCCTTGTCTCACTGTGACAGGTTAGAACATGTTCCATAACCACGTCTTATCTCTCCCCTCCCACTCTTGGTTCCCAAGCTGTAGGGTTAACCTTATGTTTTTTTATGTCAGACCTCATATGTTGAATATTGCACACAGTGGTATATTAGTGACTATGATGCAAAACCAGGAAGCTATATGGCTATGTATTTATTCATATCTGTCTATGGAAAAAACAATGTGAATGTTTTATGTAGGTCTTTATTGGTGATTATTTAGTAATATTAGTACTGAATTATTTTTTGGTTACGGTGTTTGTGGCTTCCCATCATCTCTTACTCACTAGGTTGGTGAGAACTGCTAGGATTCTAAATGTTTCTATATGTTCACAGTAGGAGAGATCAGATAGCAGGCAAAAATTGGACCTGACCATAACGTTTGATTTTACTGGCAGGTGAGGTTTTTTACAGTGAGTTGCAAGGAGTTAATTTTAAGAGCACTAAGATCATAAAATACAACTAATTACCACAGCTCTTACTCTTTTGTCTGCTTGGGAGGAAGGGGAAGTATTTACAGAATTTAACGTTTCCAGAAAATGTACATCTTACTGAGATTCTTGGGTGGAGAAATTACCAGGAGTAGAAAGAACCAGATGTGATAGTGTTCTCTGTATCCCTACTAGAAAGCTCAGAAATGTGATAAAGGTTGTGAAATAAATGAATGAGGTTCCATTAGCTGTACTTGGTAAAACTTTGTTCCATGGCATAGATATATGACTTTTCTTTGCTAGTCTTTTATAACCTTTCTGCTCTGATTTGCTTTCTGACACTTATCAGTAAACATATTTAATTCATAAAACTTTCAAGAACATTCTTTGGAAAAACTACTGCAAATAACTTTCCTGAGGTAAACTTTCACTGTATTATTGAGACTATACTTTTGATGCTTTTGGGTGTAAATATTTTAATATAGTGTATGTTCTGTTTTTTCTTTCCTTTCTCCTCAGTGTATTTTGACATGTTTTTATACCTTAAGATGAAGAGATTGTTGCTACTTAGATGCGCAAAGACTTTTTAACTTGAGGTTGGAAAGTGTATGATAATGGTCTCTTGACTTTCTTGTCTTTATCAACAGATTCTTCATCAGCTGTAGAGTTTGCCATGCTCCAAATTTCTTTCGGATCTGTAGAGGCCAACTCCTAGGCTGAGTGCTCTAAAATTCCCTTCTCTCTACCTGGCAACGTTTTCCTCAATGTAATTGCAGCTGACATGCTGATAGTAGATCTGGGGGCTGTTACTGCAGGCACTCAGAGGTCTCAGCCCTGTGTCTCAGGTGTGTAAGAAAACAAGACTGTCAGAACCAGCAAGATTTGGATAAGCACACAACTAAGCTTAATTGGCTACCCACTAATGTGTAGACTGGATTCACTCTGCTGTAGATCATGAAGCAGGAGAAGCCGTGAGAAGAGGTGAAGTTCATCTCAGAATCATGGAGTGAAGTCATGGCTCTGGGGTCCTCTTTACTGACTTAAGCATCCACTGCAGTGACCACTGGTGTGATTCTTTAGATCAGAGTTGCTGAATGGGGAGCTGGAAAACATAGCAAGGGGTAGACCTGGTGCATTTGTGTTTTCAAGCACTTTAGTAACTCTGAAATAAGGTATTCATATGTAATTTTTCTCTCGTTTTGTACCAAAATGTGCCCTTAAAATACTATCTTTAGATATATAATGTTCCACACTTGATTCCTTATCTTTCACTTGATTTTTTTTTTCAATTGAGAAGAAGTAATTTGGAAAGTAAATACTGTAAGAGTAGCAGACTAATGATCTACTACATACGTGAAAAGCAGCAACAGTATAAAAAAGATAATGGAAGATGGGTCCTTATTAGTAGATCAAGGAAAATAAAAAGGAAATGGTAACTCGTTGTCCTGGCTTCAGCTGGGATAGAGATAATTCTCTTCTCAGCAACTGCTGTTTCTCTAGATTTTGGTGTGAAAAGAATGCAGAGAAAACTGATGTTTATAGTTGGTTCTGGGGAAACCAATGACTTTTCTCAGTTTCCCATGCTTCACCAGTGAGCTGGTGTATCAAGTTGGGAGCAGAGCCAGGAGAGCTGACCCAAACTGGCCAACACAAGTATTCCATACCATGAATGCTGCACTCTCTACATAAATGGGAGGCTTTCCAGGGATGACTCTTCTTCTCGATGGCCACCATCCCTCATAGTCTTACACATTCTCCTGCTCCTGATGCCTGGTTCCCACATGTCCAGTGATCTCCTCCTGTCTATCTGCTGTGATCCTCTGTGCTCACTGTGTGTGCATGTATTACACAAGTACTAACAGAATGAGCATCCCTTTGTATATTTTGTTAGTTTAGTATTAGTTTTATCATTTTATTAAAACTGTTCTTCTGTTTTAACCCACAAGTTTTCATTTCCTGATCCTCCTTCCCTGGGTGGCAGGAGGTGGTGGTGAGGAAAACAGGATGATAGAGGGATTGCCTACTCTTTAGCTGCTGGCCAAGGGGCTGAACTGTGATGCTGATATATGTTAGGGGTCACCATTTGTTAAGGACACCATTTGTCAAAGACGGCGGGAGACTTAACGACACGCATATGGTGTTTGATTAACAAGTCTCTATCTTTATTAGCAGTACTTCTACCTAAATAGTTTAGTTAATGAGCTTCATACATATTACAAAACTTTAGCTCCTTATTGGTTACAGACTTTATCACTGCATAAGCGTCACATACATTCCTGTAGTTTTAGAAATCCATCTGGTCCCATGGGAGACATCCTGTTATCTCCCTTGCCTAAGCTTCACTGCACAACAAGGGCCCACTGACCTTGCTGGTCAGTACTTTTTCACTTAGCTCAGTATTTTCCCACTCAAGGCCTAAGCAGCTTGCTTTTGTCAGGCTCATGTCTTCTTTCAATGAGCCAGGTTTCAGTAAGTCTCTCCACAGATATACACAAGCCAGCTTTGTATTGCAACATAAAATGAGTTAGCTTGTTTCAAAAGTATCATATTTGAAGATGGAAGTCTGGAAGTCTTATTTTTCAGGTAGTTATTTTGTTGTTGAAATAAAGCTGTTTTAAATGAGTTAGGATAAAATCATAGCAAAGTGACATGCACAGTTGAGGATCCTGATTTGGAAAAGAGAGGGAGGAGCGAGAGCAAGAAAGTGCCTGACAGTGATACATTGAGTTGGGGTCTTGTGTAAGCTATTTTTTGAAAGGGTGGAAAAGGTGTATGAAGGTGTTGATGAAAGCCTGGAGGAAGAACAGATGAATTAGTTTAAAAAGTAAACCCCTTTTGCCTTATGATATAAACCAACCTGGAGGAGAAAAGTAAGCCTGCATTTTCGGTATGTTGAGTTGCCAGAAAAATGTGTACCATAGAATTTCTTGAGTTGTCTCTGAAGCATGCATCAGGCACAGAACTGATTTACTAATTTCCCATAACAAGTGCTAAAGCATGTATGCATTAAAGTTATCAAAACTAACCATACTTTATATGATGTGAATTATGGTAGTGTTAAAGTGGTCTTACTAAACCCCTCTGTAAATTACAGATTGTATAATTTTAATTGAATATAAATAGAGCAACAAATAGCATAATGAATGAAGCTTCTTGTTGAAGTCACTAAGGTCCAACAGCTGCAGAAACTCTTTACATTATGACATAAATCTTTTAGGTCATTGCTGAGGCTGGAATTTCTTCATGGAAATCACTACAGAAAATGAGATTTTTTTTCTGTTTAGGTGGTTCATTTAATCAAGCAAGATCACACAGTGAATATTTCTATGCTCCTAACAAGAACTTATGCTAGTGAGTTAATTAGCGTGTTATCATAGATATTTGGCCAAAGAAGCTGGCAGCTCAAAGAATATATTAAAAAATGCAATACAAAATAATTACCTCTGGAAAGATGCTTTCTTCATTATGAGATCTGATAGGCTTTGACATCTAAACGTGAGCTGTGGAGCATAAAGGTTATAGTAGTGGAAAGACTAGACTGGTGCCAATAAGTGTCAGCAGACAAGTCTCCGTGAAGTATCACATCCTGAAGAGCAGAGCTTATCTCTTGATGAATAACTGGGGATGCTCTGGCTCTTCTTTCCTACTCATTAATGTAACAAGTCATCTTTGTTCCTTCATTGCCTGTGTGCAGACAGGTTCCAGTGAAATATGAATTAAGCAGAACTCCTTTTGGCTAGTGTTAGCATAAGTAAGAGTCACAACTAGCAATATTTTGGATAATTATCTTCTACCATAGTAGAGAATTCTGTGTTTACTTTTGGAAGAATTTTAACAAATAGAACCTTTTAAAATCAAACTTTGGGTGCATAAATACTTCGCAGTCCTTTGGGAAATAATAATGAAAATATTTTAAAGGGGATTTTATTAACGTGCATCTGTTCAAAAATTATTCAGAAATTATTCTTCCCTGACTGTGTGGTACAACTGCTCATTGTCTGTCATCAAATAATTTGAATTTAATTGCAGAAACCCTTGATGGAATTGTAATTCAGTCAGTGGACTCCTTATGTTTGAAGAGTTATAGCTGTGCATAAATAATCATGGGATCAGTACCTAGCATCGTGAATTCTTTAGTACAGAACCATAGTGTTACTTGTCTGTCTACAGTTTTTCACAACAAAGCTCTAATTTGTATTTGCTATATTTACATTGGACTGCATGTAAGACTCAGAATCCTAAATGTTTGCATATTATATAAAAAATTATAAAAGTTCATGTTCTCCATTTATACATTAACTAAGATAGGAACATTTTTCTCTCCCTGATATATTTATTCTCTCCCAGCACTGGTGATGCAGAAGAACGCTTATATGACAGGCAAGGATCTGAGGAAATGAGGCACCGAATCTCAGATTCGCATGGTCTTTTAAATTTCTATCTTCCATTAATTTCAGTTACCCAAATGATTTAATGAACTTGGGTACAGAAAACCTCTGACTGAAGAGGGAGTTGTACCAAGACCTCCTTAATCCAAAAGGCACACTGTAGTATTTAGATGGCTATTCCTCCAAATAGAAGTGACGATCTTATTTCTGTAATGCTTACTTTATTTAGGAAGTTCTGTTGAATGCTATCTTTTTCAAACTTGCATGTATATGAATGCAGAACTTTAGAAATATTAAAGGAAAACTACTATTTGATTTTATAGGTAGCATCTGTCACTTCTCTTCCTCCCTAAAATGTTTGCTTTATGGCATTTTCTTTGATAGAGTCACCCACCTAGTGGTTGAAAGAAAGGCAGTGGATGTAGTTTTTCTGGGTTTTAGTAAGGCTTTTGATATTGTCCCTCAGCATTCTTATGAACAAGATGTCCAACAGTGGGATGAGTGGGTTTACACTGCACTAAATGAAGAATTTTGTATATATATGCGGGGAGCTAAGTTCTCCAGGGATAACTACTGGCACTAATAAACTGTGGCTTGAAGCATGTTCTGAGGAAAAGAGGGAGAATCTTTCTCTGTTGAGTGAGGGTCATTCAGGCATTCAGGACTCCGTGTGTGACAAGGCTGAGGTGAAAGAGATGGGATTCTTAAATGTAATTCAGGCGGATGACATGAAAATTCTTTTGTAGGGAAAGCTCTTCTGCTTACCTTGCGTGGACCCCTGTGTGCATGGAGTGAATGGATTTCAATGTGACAAAGATCAGGTTCCATACTGTCACTGATTTATGAAACTTTGGTTTAGCAGCAATTTAGAATTTATTAAGGTACAATTGCAAAATTACTATTAACACATAATTATTACAAATTAATCAGCAACAGTCAGATTTGAAAATAAATAAAACAAATGCATGTCTGATAAATGGCCCCTCCACATCACTCTTACAATCATCAAAACCCAAATTCTGTTAATGGAAGTTTCCACACCAAATAGAGCTGATTCTAAGCTGTTTCTTGAAGTCCTTTTTCAGGGGTATATTTGGGTAAGAGAATGGGAACGGAGGAGCCTGTATTACTTTTTTATCTCCCTCTCTTTTTAATAAAAAATGTCTATTTATTGCAGTATTATGTATGCTACACTGGCTTTAATCCCTAGATCTGTTTTCAGGTTACTTCACTAGCATAGAAAAGAGCGTGATTTACCCCTTGAAATATACACTGATAACACAGTAACTTCTCAGCAGGCTCTTCTCATGAAAGTCAGCAAGTTCAAGTTCTGTACAAGAAAATGCTGTGATTTCACTTTTTATTTTCAGCCTTTTTCCTATTGGCTTTGCATCTGCAAATAACACTTGGTGAAATGTCAGAACCAGTCTTGCCTGTATCTTGACAAGTTCTGTTAGAAAATGCTAATTAAAAATTCAACTGAAATATAGTAACTGACCTTATGAAATCAGTTACAAATGGTTTCCACTTTTTTCCCTCTGGATCTGAGAGTAGAATTCAGTTCTAGTGCATATTAATTTGCAAGATCTAGAAGCCTATTCTGTTTTTTAGGATATAAAATTGATTTGGGAATGAAAGAGGATTTATCTTATCAAATATGTGGTATTTTCTGTCCACTAAAGCTTAAAACATGGGTAAAATAACTTCAGCCAGGCAGCCTGGCTACTGCAGAAGCAAACAGGCATATGCTCAAAATAGTCTTCAAGACTCAAGCCTTAAAATTAATACGGATAATGTATTGGTTTGTTAGTGTAAACTCCCTCACCCAAACGACACTACTAATGAATGATTGTTGATTTGAGAACTTGAATTTGACTTGCTATCCTCTATAAACTAATATTTAGGTAATTGCTAGCACTCATGACAAGTTTTTGTAGATTTGTCATGAAAAAATGAGTCAACGTAGAACATAATTTTCTAGTCATCATTCAATACTGACATACCAGTCATGCACCAGAAATAATTCTGAGAATGACTATTTAAGATTCTCATTGCCAGAACAAACAGACAGCATCTTTAGTAGTTGGAATGAGATAATTTTATTTGGAAATGGCTCACAGCGTAATGCCAAGAGTACATCTGTAAGAACTTCTAACCTTTTATATCTGTATATGATATAAACATTAGGGATGACCATTTAGGCTATTAATCGTATATGAGATATGTGTGGTTACATAAATCGATACTGGAATGGTCTCAATTGAAACTACTGAAGAAATTCTTCTGAGAACTTAAACCAGTAACAGTTTCAAATCAGTGCATAATCTAGTAAAAGACAAATGTGCCAAATATTTAATTACATATAATAAATAGCTTAAATCTCTTTTCTAATCAGGTCCCTGATACTGTTTCTAAAAAGAATCTAATTATTTTCTTTCGCAGGGTTGAAGTTACTGAAAACTGACCAATACTGGAGTGGTGACCAGGCCTCCTTCTTCAGGTGAGTTCCAGATTTTTGCATATAGATGTGCTGAAGGGTGAGAAAAGAATTAATTTGTTTTGTTAGCTGAATAAATTCCCTATCTACCACCTGACTTTCAATATGCGTAGTATTTTTTTTTAAAGACTATTTATTTTTTTTTAAAGACTAAAACCTTGTGCTTTAAAATACCATAGATTGCTTACTCAAAAGATTCTCAAAAGATTGCTTACTCAAAAACTCAAAAGATTGCTTACAATAACTGGAAGGATACTTCACTCACTGCAGGAAATGCCGCATGAAATTCCAGGGGGTTTGCTATTCAATAAACACAATTAGAAATCCATGGGAATCCTCTCTCCTTAGAAGCCCTAGAAACAGACACTGACATGGAGTGTGGAATACACAGGTAACAAATATTCCCAGAATCTTGCAAATAGATTAACCCCCTTTCCCAATAGAGACCACGTCAATAGTTTTTCACCCTGCGGTCAGGGGCTGCTCTGCAGAATTTACAATAAGATGAGGTGATAAGAGAGAAGCAAAAAAAACCTGCTGCTTTCCTTGAAGCTTCTTCAGGGAGCAAGAGCTGGAGTTTCAGGTTGAATTTCTGTAATTGAAACATACAGTGCAAAACTATGCCCTTCTTTTTTGGGGATCTGTTTTGTTATATTGTTTCAGCCTCTTTCCTGGATATAATTTTATTGTAAGCAAATTTTGGTTTTTAAATTAAAACAGCATCAACAACATAACAGGTCTGTTGCAGATAGAAATATCTCATAAAATGAAATCTGTGTTGTTATAGTAAAAATGCAGTAGAAATATTCTATATTCTTGCTTTGCGTGCTCCTCCCATGGCTCTACTCAATATTTTTAGAAAGACATTGGAAATCAAATGATTCGATTACCAGGTATACATAGGGATTTTTCTTCAGAAAAAGCAGTTAATCAGGATTTGAATCTCTGCAGAAAGAAGAGTGGAGACGTTTGAAAATATGAACAAAATAAATGTCAAAGTCATATCTGGTCCTTATATTTGCACCAGTTGTTCTCAGAATACTTTGGAAACTCAAAATTTGAATTTCTGGTGTTTTTCTTCAGAAGGGAAATAGAGATAAGACCATCTTTCCTAACAGTGGAAGGATAAAATGTGCTAGGTTTTCTGATAGCTATGAAACAAGTAGAGTATCTTGGGTAGAAGGAGCAATGGCTTTAGTGCATAAATTCTTTTCTTACTTTTATTGTGTCCACCTTCCTTTCCTATTGCCAAAGTGGTTTTATTTTGCAGAACTGAATTCAATGTGAATAGAAGAACTCCCAATATGGGAATTTAGCAGGTATGACTTTTCAAACATACTATTTATGAAAATGATTAAGCAAGTAAGAAAGTGAGAATGTAAAAGAACTGCCTAAAGATAAAAGGCAGGCTTTACACTATTTTGGATAGTGTAATAACAACAGTTTTATAGTTTTTCGATGAGGAACTTCTTCTGACAGCCTTTGAACACAGATCTGTCAACATAGCTTTTAGACACTGATTCATCAAGATAGAAATCATGTTTTTTAATTTTAAATCTCAACTTGACAGTAGGTGAATCATAAGGATTAAAGTTAACATTTTTAAATGATAAAATTTAAGTAGACTGGAGGTTACAACTGTATTGTTCATACATAACTGGCCTGAACATTTTTCAAAGACAATTTATGCAGGAAAAATTATGGATGTTCAAACAAAGGTATTCAAATCTTAACAGAATTAATCAGAGAGAATACAGATTTGTAGTATCTTAATTAAAGTAACTCAGTTACCAACTGATCTAATTCAGGGTGAATCTAAAAGAACTCTCCTTAGAAGGACAGGAACTCATATTCTGGAAGACAGGATATTTTTCTACCTTTGTTGAGCAATGACATGCTTTAGTCAAGTTTTCATTGCTATTTTTCATGCTAACATAAAACTGTAACTCACCAGTACTGGCTTCCAGTGAGAGGAGAGGCAGATGATGGAGTCTTTTTTTGAAAGCATCTGTGAATTGTAGATGATATTATATAATTTTGTGGGGAACAGTGAAGGAAAATACTTTAAATCTCTTTAATTAGAATAAACGGAGTAGAAGTAACAGTAGTCTGATCCCAGTTGGTGACTTTGTGATCCAAATGATGACTGGTACAAGGACAAGTCCAGTACAATCAAAATAACAACAGAAAACAAAAGAAGTTAGTCCTTGCCTCTTGACTGTGAGATAATATTAAGGCAAGACAGAATTCCCACAGGAGTTCACTGAGTAGATACTGACCAGCCAAAGGCAGCATGTCACTGTAGAACCAGTGTCACTTAGTGTCTGCCTCAAGCTTTTAATGGTTATAAAAGAAAAACAAGTCTAGCTCTGAAACCCCAAACCTTTTAGCTCTCTGCCAGTTAGAGACTGGCACTCTGGGCTGTTTTTGGCTGGGGTAGAGCTAATTTTCTTCACAATAACTTGCATGGGGCTACGTTTTGGGTTTGTGCTGAAAGCACTGTCAATAACACAAGGATGTTTTAGTTGCTGCTGAGCAGTTATTACACAGAGTAAAGGCCTTTGCTTCTCACATCACCTTGACAGTGACTGGGCTAGGTGTGCACAAGATGCTGAGAGGGTACATGGCTATGACAACCTCCCCCAGCCGACCAAAGGGATATTCCATACCACATGACATCATTCTCAGCAATAAAAACTGGCAGAGGAAGGAAGGGGACAGACGTTTAGAATTATGGCATTTGTCTTCCCAAGTAACTGTTGCATATGATGAGGCTTGGTTTTCTGGAAATGCTAAAAGCCCACATATGGATGGGAAGTAGTGAGGGAATTCCTTATTTTG
This sequence comes from Tapera naevia, assembly GCA_033556795.1. Classification (NCBI taxonomy): domain Eukaryota; kingdom Metazoa; phylum Chordata; class Aves; order Cuculiformes; family Neomorphidae; genus Tapera; species Tapera naevia. The sequence continues at coordinate 6,002,860 of JAUMJJ010000175.1, read as the reverse complement.
CTTTGCTTTCATGTTGCATACATTGCTTTTTATTTACCTGCTAAACTGGGTTTGTGTCAGCCCATGATATTTCATACTTTTACCCTTCCAATTCACTCCCTAGGGAGAGAGTGAGAGGCCACACCTCGAGTCCTGTGTTCAGTTCTGGGCCCCTCTCTACAAGAAGGACATTGAGGTGTTGGAGCGTGTCCAGAGAAGGGCGACGAGGCTGGTGAAGGGGCTGGAGAAAAAGCATTACGAGGAGTAGCTGAAGGGCCTGGCGTTGTTTAGCTTGGAGAAGAGGAGACTGAGGGGAGACCTCATCGCCGTCTATGGCTGCCCGAAAGGAGGCTGTGGCAGAGCGAGTGTTGATCTCTTCTCTCAAGTGACAGGTGATAGGACAAGGGGAAATGGCCATAAATTGCACCAGGGGAGGTTCAGTCTGGATATTAGGAAGAATTTCTTCACTGAAAGAGTGGTCAGGCACTGGCACATCTGCCCAGGGAGGTGGCTGAGTCACCATCCCTGGAGGTGTTTAAAAAAGGACAGATGAGTTTTTAAGGGACATGGTTTAGCGGATGATGGGTGCGGTTGGACTCGATGATCTCAGAGGTCTTTTTCAACTGGAAGATTCTATGATTCTATGATCCTAGCTTGTGCTCCATGAAATCTCACAACTGAGTACTTTTAACTTTCAAAAATATACAGTCTTAGGAAGTATTCAAAGTATAAGCATATTTACTGAGATTATCACGCATAAAATAAATAGGAGACAAAATGCTATGTGTAGGCTTCATAAAATATTATTCTATTCTGAAGGTTGCCTGGCTATGAAACTCTTTTTCTCTCTTTTCAAAAGGCTAAGTTGCATGAAGAGAAAACAATTTAAAGCAATTATTTCCTGGAAGACAACTACCATATGTTTGTTCATCAATAGCTATGGTTTACTGCTGGTAAATAGGCTGATAGTAATGCTCTCACATATACTCATGAGAATGTTAATTGCAGCCGTAATATTAGGGAATACAGGGAAGCTGTTGAAGAGATTTAGTCTTAGTGTGGACAGAGGCACTTAATAAGATTTCTAAGCACTCCTACTTTGTGGCCATAAGATAAATTTTTGATAATGCCATGCAGTGTAACAACAGGGGTTTTTGATTAAAATTGATATTTTGTGTGGAAGAAGATTATCATTATGTTGGTTTACTTATATGTCAGTGGAATTTTCCTGGAGATTTAGTGCAATACAAATATGGGTTCACACTATGCTTACTTATTGTACCAAAAGTCTTGCAAACTTCAGACAGAGACATTTGCTTTGTGGCCAGATTGCACACTCACAGAGTCCCAAAAAAGGTATGTCTACAGAGTTGCTTCCTTTTTATTTCTGATGCAACAATATTTTTATAGTAACAAGATGTAATTTTGTTAATTGAGGATGGTCTCTATTTCAATGAGGTTGAAGTACAGTTTTGTAACAATGGGAACTTACTTGAAAGGCTTTAGAGATCACCTGGTGGCAGAGGAGGACGTATTTCTAACTGAACCGAGACAAAGATGAACCTCCCACCAGGGACGGCTTTTGAGGGAAGCAAGTAGTTCTTGCAACAGGGTATTTTTAGACAGTATGCTGCTTTTCAGGTCTTATACACTGATGAATAGGAGTGACATCTCTCAAATATTTTCATAGTTGAGAAGTGTAAATTGAGTGAGGACCTGCTAGAGATCAGATGTTCACCTTGGTAACTCTGTTCTCTCACATAGCTGTTAAAAGGTTCTGAGGGTGCAAAAGCAGAAGCTGAATCCCAATCAATAATTCCCTGTGTTTTGTTAACACCTGTGTAAGTATACTTTTATGACGCTATACATTTCCAAGATTTAGGGTATGTCTATTTTAAACCTACCTTCTTTATTTTATGTTAAACTTACAGTTTTCTTGGCACTTATAGGATACTGAACACCATGACAAGTCTGAGATTCGTCTGTCACCATCTCAGTCTTTCACTGTAGACATGTGAACTCTGAGGCCGTTTCAAAGCTCATACAAGTCTGTAGCTGTGACAGCTATTAAATTCCAAATAAACATGTTGATTAATAATTTTGTTCCATCTGCAGTTTTCACTGAAATTGATCAGTGTTGAAAATGCTCTGCTCCTTATGGAGGTACTCCGAGAGCAGCAAGAACATTAGCAGGAAACTTCCTGCATGGATTACATGTATGACAAGCTTAATATCTGGTATTTTCAGATAGGTAGAAATGAATTTGTGAAATTCGAAAAGCTAGAACGAAGTGCTGAGGTTAATGAAAAAGAAGAGTAATGTTGCCCTTATGGTACTATTTTGAATTTTGTTCTAATAAAGGCTTCCTTGGAGCATAGGAGGCAGAGGAGCTGCATTCCTCTAGGTCTATTGCACTCTGCAAGGTGATATCTCTGGAAGAAGAGGATAAATGCCAGCAGGAGGTATTTAATGACAGACTCAAACTTTAGAGCTGAACATCACCTACTCTTTAACAGTAAGATAAATGTATTTATAGTTTTGCAGTTTTGAAGAGAGTGCCTTTGTCCCAGTGGAATGTTTTTTTTTGGGGGGGGGGGATAATTATTTAGTGAGTTTGTTGTCTTCTAGTTCACAGAAATAAATCAAACTTTACATGAAATTTTGGATACATTAATATATTCAATATCTTCCAGCTAGAGGTAGATTTAATTATTTTTTATGGCTTCAAAAGGAATATAAACCTCACAAAAAGATCTGTTGAAATTCTCTACCCCTGATTGTTCATCTTCTGTGTTTCTGAGGGTAACTCTTTCTTCAGACGTGGCTATTGTTACTTTTTGTTATACTCTGAATGAGATGAGAAGCTGACCAAATCTAGAGAACCTAGTTCTTGCTTTGATTAGTCAGGTGATCTCATTTTGGGTGCAATGAAATGAATAAGGATAACAAGTATGGATGTGTGAAGGCAAAGCTAGTTTCTTTTGGTATTTTCAATAATCATAAAATAAATGGAGAAAGTAGTATGAGTTCATTTCTCATTTAGCAAGAAATTGGTAGAGATGCCTTCAACTTAGTTGATGGAATGTCTGCTAGTCTTTGGAGCCTTTCTTTGAGTTAATCTCCTCTGGGAGACATAATTAAGACCATTTGGAGGTGTGAGCCAAACTGTTGGCTGGTAGGAGTGAAATGACTAAAAGATTTGTTTCAAAAATATGCTCCCAATTCAAGGGATATATATATGTAGCATGCACCTATGAATGAATACAAACACCCACGAGCAAAAACTTGCTAAGGTAGTGTAAGATGCAACTTTTTTGGGTCTTGTGGTGTTAGAGAAGAGCAAAGGAAAGCAGGGAACCTCAGAGCAGCTCCTTAGTAGCCAAAGTCTTCAGTCTCTAAATAGACATGACTACCACCCATCATAACACCGAGTGTCTTAATGTTTTTCAGTGAAGATATCAAATCTCAGTTGGGTCTAGTGCAAAATAAAGAACGTACATCAAACAGAAGGAAAGATACTTGTTTATAATTCAGACAAAAATTTATAATACAAGGGCTCACTAATAGACTCTGGTCCTTACTTTTCCTATTGGGATGAATAAAGGAGAATTCAGTAGGTTTTCTGTTCAGAAAACTGCTAAGAAGTCTTGTACAATGGAATACTTTTTATATTCACCTTTAAAATATGCTTTAGAGATCACCCACAGAGTGCTCTAGCATTTTTTATTATAGGAGAATCTACTTTAAATTATTTTATTGTGTGCTAAATGGATGCACAGAGGCAGATAAATTCTGCATGGATCATCTGACACATGACAAGCTTTTACCTCATAATACCTTGTTTAAGTGTCTTAGTACTTATATTAGTCTAGCAGGGTATAAATTATATATTTTAAAGTTGTATTACTAATTGTGATATAAATGTAAGTGCCAGATTAAAATAATCCTGTAGGTTAACTCAGTGGTTTAGAAATATTTTCATGGAATTCACTTAAGATTCAAACACTTTGAAGCAAGATAAAACCTGTCATTTAAAACAAGAAATGAAACAACAAATTTGTGAAAGTAATTCTGATCACAAAGTCCATTCAATAGTATTACTCTCAAACCTCATCTTAAATCTGCTGTGCCCAATTAAAAAAAACACACAACAAATCAAACAGATGTGTCAAGTTCAATGTTGTGAGAGAGATCGATGCTAAGATGCAAACACAGACATGAAGAGAAGTAACATTTCATGCACTATCACACTTCTTATGTTTTTGTGTCTAATGATTGTGTACCATGTGACTTTCTTCTGGTTACCAGATTTTTTGTGTTGTAGGGCAATATGTACATCAGAATTTATCAAGCCTCTTTGGAATAATATTTGTATTTATTGTACTTCTGTTTTCCTGTTCATTTTCAAGCTAATCCTAATCTCCATCTCAATATTGCCAATATTTCAGACATATATCTTTATCTGATTTCCAGTGGTTATGTGTATTTCCTCCTTTCTTCCTCAGCTACTTCACTAAGACAGACATAGGGTAATTTAGCTTTGTCCCAGCAGAGTGTGCTTACCTATTTTGTTTAAATATGTCTCAACAACTAAGTTTATGAAGCTTAAGAGGAGAGACAAAATAGATTTTGTAATACATTTGTATAATAGTTTTGCAGACTGTTTTTTATAACGTTGACTATCATGTGCTTACCTGCCAGATGATTCCAAGTACCTTAAATGTGATAGTGGAAAAAGGTAGAGGTAAAAATAGAACTATTTCAAGCCCCTTGGCAATAGTATATACATGCATGTATGACACCTGTGAACTATGATATGCTAATATATCCAAATATATCTTGCAAGCACATCCCAAACTGTCATATTTAACTGTCTGTTTAATTTCTATTTAAACAAATGCTGAATGTCTATACTGTGGAATTCTGTTCCAAACATGCCAGAGTATTTTGCAGCAACGCTGAGGCAAATGGAGAAAGCAGGCTCTTGCACTGATGGGTGGCATTAGAGAGAGCTCAGAGAAAAGGCTGTGAGTCAGTAAACAGCTAATGGAAGCTGGGTCTTAGAGTCTGAGTTCTACTGCAGCCACTGAAACAGAGAGAGAATTGAAATAGAGGGTCTTCCCATAGTTTTTCAACTGTCTCTGTTTCCAGGCTTTGAGCAGTCCTTCAATATTGTTCAAAATGAAAAGGCAAAAATCACTCTTACTCTAAAGCAGTACAGCCCCTAAAATAAGATGATGGTTTGACATATACACCAGAAAAGGCTCTGGCAAAAGCAATGTCTTTTCTAAAGTGTTCTTTATCTGAATATGGATTTAAAACGAAGTAGAGTAAGGGCTGAAGGAAGTAAATTCACAAAGAGCCCTCACCAGGGAGCTGCACAAAGTGCTGGAGTGTAGTTAACAGAGTTCCACCACTTGGCACAGTGGCTCCAGAGGAAAAATGCAACATGAAGCTTAATTTCTGTTGTGGCAGTGGTTTGATATTTACCTTCCATGGATAATGTACAAAGAGTTAAAATGCCTTATAGGTATGATGTGAAATTTTCTTCCTGTGACGGTGCCCTGTTTTTATTGTTACTGGTTTTTCATTGATCATCAGAATGATAGAAGTCCTTCCAACAAGAACTAATTAAATTGTTAATTATTGGAAGATAGTTCACTGGAAAAGTTTCAGAGTATTTTTTTTTGCCGGTTTTGATATTCCAGAAAGAAAAAATTACGTCTTAAATTAGTAATTTTGTAGTAATAGCTATAAAAGAACAGACAGAACCCTATGGATTAAAACATTTAATGATGTAAGTGGCTCAGAAAGCAGAATTAAACTAAACTAAACTAAACAGTGATTTAAGTGATATTATCTAACTATTCTTCTTGTGCCAGATGACATCTGTGTGATTTTCATTTGAGCCCTACATTTTGGGTGGAGTGCTTGTATGTGTACAATTATGAGAAGGTCAATGTCATGTTGACTAATTGAAAGCCCCGAGGAGAAGAAAAAAACCTGCTGAAACACGTGTAACATCACGGCAAGCTTGTTACATTTCTAGATCAATTATCCATATTAAAAGAATGGAAAAACTGGAGAAAACACATAGAGAAAGTACTGAGGAGACTGCTGCTGTTGTACCACTGCAGACACTGATATGTCGCATACTGTGGTCTACAGCTATCTTGAAGTAGCATTGCAACAGTAAAACAGAACAATTCCTCATTTCCTCTTAAATAGAGGAAACTAACAGTTTGGACTTGTGTATCAAATACAAGACTTAGTTCTCTGGATCTGAAGATATTATCTACTTATGATGATGAATCTGCCTAAAATTACTGGGAGAATATTCATAGGTATATAATGTAGTTGTCTTAGATATTTGTAACTAAAACAACTGCATATAATAATATTCTTGAAGAATCTTTATGAACAAAACTTTTAGTAATCATCAGGAAACCGTTTTTTTTTTCACAGGCTTTTTTTTTGCCACATATATGGCCCAAGAAGAAAGTCTTTGCTGACAACAATTCTTACATACTTTGTTAAAACATTTATGCAAACACTCAAGATTGGTTGTGTTAAAACAAAAAGTCATGTGAAGATTTTGGTCTGCTTTTGCTTCTACAAAACAACATTGTTTTATTTTGAGGCCTATTCTAATAATTGTTACTCTAATTACAAAACAAATGTCTGATAATTATTAAATATATTTTCTTAATGTTCTTGAATTGCAAGTACCTTGGAATTCACTCTCCTTTAACACATCGACAGTATGTCCCATCTTCACATTGATTGTATTTACTAATAGCACTAAGAAGGTAAGGAGGATTAGTCTTAACCTTGATTTAGGAAAATCTGAACAGTTTTTAGTACAGAAGATATCTACAGTTACGCATCTAAAATGATTTTCATGAACAAATTCCAATAAACTGTTTCTCCAAAATATTTGCATATGTAAGAAATTTGGATCATTTTAGTTTTTTTTTTAATTCTGAATTGTCCTTTCTAAGGACAAGAATAGGCTGCACTTCAGGAAGATTTTATATTTTATTGCTATCCTAGAATTGAGCCCATAGGTAACTGTGTCTGGAAATGATGTCAGAGTTTGCTCAGATTATTTAAACTGTTTTGCTTTACAAAACTTATTGCAGAAGTTGTCACTCTTTCAACTGATGATGAGAGACTTGCAAATATATTGATAATACATGCTAGATTTTTTCTATTGATATCTTTATCCTTTCTTTGTTCTACTGACAAAAAGTGGGAATGTGAATAGCGTATTAAAAGCTTTACATGCAGAAGGACTTTTTAATATTGCAACGTGCAGACAGGAACTACTCTTGCTAATCATATGTACTACTATGAGGCATCTCACTCAAGGAATATTTTTCTTTTCAATTAATTATTTTTGCTATATTCAATTATGCCATGTGAAATTTTTACAGATTCACTGCCAGTAGCTTTCCTGTAGTCTGTAGGGAAGAGGTTTGTGTGATTATTCCTTTCCATAATTACCCTTTGCCCCTTTGTCTGAAGCATTTGGTGTAGCAACTGGTGAAAACACAAAGTAATTTTGTTAGTGATGTTTCTGCATATGCAGATTTTGTGACAATCTTCCAGCCCTTGTTCTGTGCTATGAAGAGTCTAAAGGCAGGCGTCATTTTATACTTTATTTTGACTTAAATATTTCAAGCATTACTTCTTTTAACAGCCTGGTTCTTATTTCTTCTTCATTTAAATGACAAAGCTCTGAAACTAAAATTTGCCTTTTACTGCTGTACTTGGAGAAACTTTTGTCAAGTTAATATATTTATTCCGGTTTTTAGGCTGTTACTTGCCTGGGAGTTTTGGAACAAGACCAAGAATGCACTTGCTACTCTTTTAGCAAATAACAATATATTTTCCTAGAAAACAGGCCTTAAAGTTAAGGAAACAATTTATTCTCATGGAGATGCTTTATAAGATTTTCTTCTGTGCATTATGCAGGGGACATCTAAAAGAATTTCTTTGCTGTTTTCCTTTCTGAGGATCTTTTTCCAGACAAACTGCTGAACAGCTGTCCTTGATTTAAGTATCTGTATTCCTTCAGAATAGTAATGTACCAATATCGACTCCTTGAGCATGGATTAGTCTGCAATGTAATTATGTCTATCAGGTTATAGGAGATAAGGAAACTTTGTAGTTTTTTAGCGACTCTAATCCAGGTAGAAGCAAAGAAGAAGAATGTTGGTAGAATGTGCTATGATGTGGAACAGGTCAAGTACAGTAATGACTGAAATTTTGTGAAGAAGCAAAGACCAAAGACAAAGGCACAACCCAAATTTAGTGCACATATGTATCAAATGTGTTTGTTCAAAGGAAGTCAGGACTGTCTCTACCTTCCAATCTGCTTTTCATAGAACAGTAAGCAGGGTAGAATTTTAAAAGCCAAGTGGCACGTCAGTATACTGTGTATATTTTTGAAATGATGTTACTGTTTTTAATCTGTCCACCACTATTGTATGAGCGTAGTGCTGATCCGAGGCTGCAATGTCAACCTCACTTGATGCCAGAAGGGAACAGTCATATATCCATTTTATGTGGTTCATGGTGACAGAAGAGAATTACCACATTAACTCAAGGCAGCACAAAACCTCCATGCTTGTCAACACAGATTTTTTGTTGCATTAATGAGTAAAATCTCAAAGAACTTTTGCGTGTCTTAAAAGGGCTCAACTACTCTACCCATCCCTGTCAACTCCTCCATCAGTTTTGAGGATGTATTATTTCTGAGACACTACACTCATGTGGTACCATTTACCAGTGATCTCCATTTCAGTCCCATTTCCTAATCTGTTTTACCTATTTCTGCACTGCCAGCTCCTTTTAATAATTTAACTATGAAGGAAAAAAAAGGGGGACTCATTTGACTGAGTACAGCAAACACCAGACTTAAGTTTAAAAGATTACATTTTCTCTCCCTGATATCTCAAAGATGTGCTTTCTACCTGGAAAAAAAAAATTGGAGGAAGACAATCCTTGGGATTTAATGGGAGCACAGTGTGTAACTATGAGAAGATCAAGACAGCAGCTGTCTCAGGTTGACTGCTGGAAGCATTGACTTGGGGATTGTGACTTGAGCTTTGACAACAGTGCTACTTAAGATGTCTTAACCCTGTCCCTGCTGCTCCATGGCTTTTGTTCTTGTCTCTGTTCCATCACTCTCTTATCAATGCAACTAATCTTTGTGCAATGACTCAGTATTTCCTTTGGGAAAAAAATCCTACTCAAAAAATATTTTTTTTCCCAGTCCAGTCAATTCTTTAATACCACTTCCTTGGAAGATGCCTACAGAAATAACCTTGCCAGCAGAAGAGGTATCTAAAGATAGGCGCCACTTTCTCTAGCAACAGTAGTGTTAGCTCAAACACAAGATAAGCATTTAGTGTGAATGACACAAGTTATTTCTTGGTTGAGACTTGACATTTGACCTAGCGGAGCAAAAGGATGATCAGGTTCTTTCATGTTTAGACATTATAAATATAAGCCATTCTCTCTTACATTTTACTATTACCTGACTCTACACAATGAAACAGGGTACATGTAGAGTCTGTCACTATTCAGATGTCTGAGTCCAAGTTTACTATGGCCTTGGTTACTTTGTACGTAGAGTACAGTATGCAGCAAACTTGGTTAAGTTTCTCTGAGGGAAAGAATTGTAATTATTTGTAAATAATGCAAACATTTGTAGCGAATTGGTCTGTTCTTTGTATAAAATGCCCTCTCCTCTAAACCTCATACTTTGAAAACAGTGTGTCCAGAGATGTATGAAATTAAACACCTTAAAGAAAGAAATGCTGCAAGTCTACTGCTGTTTATTAACATTAAGATCGAAGTCCTCATTTATATGAATAATCCTTACAGAATTGAGAAATTGCACTGACATCAGTTTATCCTTGTTAATAGAAACTACTTGTAAGACTGACTGGGCCCTTAGATGTATACTTAAGGCTATATTAAAGGGTTTTTACTATGGATTTTTGATGTTGCTTAGGCTCAGCAATGGCACTACAATATAAAGAATACAAGAAGAGAGAAAGGATTGCTTTTACAGATTGCAAAGAAAAAGGGCTCTGTAACATAGTAGAATATATTTTTTCTGTATAATATAGTTTCATGGACTTAAATTCAGGTTTATTGAAAGAACATGCCTTTAATTTTGCAGCAATCAACACACAGTAGATAGGATTAGTTCAGCAATGCTTTAACTCAGATTGTATTTTTGACTAAGTCTAGTCTGAAGAGTGTTTGTTGGATTTAGTGTGCCAAAATGCACTAAATAAGACATTTCTAGGGAGAAGCCAACGTTTGTAGATGCTGAGATACAGAGAAATGTTAGAAATACTTTTTTTTACCTTTGAGATACAACCAAAGTAGGAAGTGATCTCAGCTTTGTGAAATGTTTCCTGACTGAAGTTTATTTACATTCTCCAGTGAAGAGAATGTACTTCTTTTCCTCAGCAAAAGGTATTCAATGACAGTTTTAATTAATGCTTTTGTATGAGTTTAGAAAACAGAGTTTGCACACCTACTGGCTGGTTGGAATATGCTATTCACTATTAAAGGAAACTTATTGAGGAAAATGCTGTTCATGCAGTTTCGGACTTGAAAAAGATACACCACACGGGAAAAGGCTATTTGTAAAGTTATTAACGTATTAGTTACAAAGATTCTTTGGGTTGTGAGAGACAATACATTGTCATCAGTGGTTTACTGGAGAATTTCTTTGGTTTTACAGAAACATGCAAATGATAATTTTTAAGATGCTGGTATCTAATTTGGCTTTTACAGGTAAGTTAATAGAACTCATGTGACCTGGATTTGTAGGGCATCCTACCCATTCTCTTGTTAGGCTATCTGCTGTATTTCCTTTTTCACACATTTCACACTCTCTTTTTTATCTCAACAAGCGTATTTTTGAATTGCAGGACTGCAGGCTAAAGTGTCTCCTGGATTCACAATTTTTTGCTTCCTGTCCTGTGACTACTGTTGTTGTGTAAGAGAAAGGGCTTGTACTATTAAATGTGATTTCTACTTCATCACTGTCAGGGTTGTCTTTTTCTCCACCCTTCTTGGATGCAAATTATCTGGGATGTCAGGTCTTGCACATCTCGTCGTTACGTGAGCACATAAGCCAAGATGCAGTTCTCCAGTGTTGCAGATGGTACAGGGCAGAGAGGGTCTCTGAAACAGCAAATGGCTTCTAAGCAGAGGTAGTAAGGGAGTGTGCAGAGTATGGGTTTGTACTTTGGAAGAGTGGACTATGGTAATGAGGTGGAAAGGAACGTTTTTTTCTTGTAAGTCTTGTCAAGTATATTATTCAGTAGTAAAACTAATTGCTAGAGAATGTGTCAGGCACTCTCGTGGCAGTATTTGCATACTTTTCTTTCCATTTCTTTGGAAAACACATTCTCTAGATCTTCTAGGATACCTTCCTCTACATCCTACTCATTGGGATCACCTTAAGCAGCATACAAGAATATTCTGTGGCAGAAGTCTGGAAATGGGGACCAGGAATCGTTATTGTCCTCTCTGTAAAGATGTTGAAACTTGATTAGTTTCAATTTTTCCCCTACTCACTTTAATGCAAGGACTTCTTTACTTTGAATTCTGATAAGCGCTCCAAACATTTATTTGTTTTATTTCTTCCAGTGTTTTTCTTATTTACTATTTACGTAATGTTGGTCCTCTGTCCAGTTTCTCCCAAATGGGGCAAGCTCAGGTTGTAACTTTTTCTTTTCTCTTGGAAATGAAATCCTGGATTCATATGAAATCTTGGCTTCATGTTGAAGAAAATGCTGTTACTTGTATTCTGTTTTATGAAAGAGAGGTTAAGCTCTCTCTAACATTTTTGGAGGAGGAGGCTTTCAAGCACTTTATATGATTGTGATCACAAAGGCTGTCGCCTGATGCTTCATAGATAACAAGTGGGCCTGCCTCTAGTGTCAACAGGAAATTAGATATGTCACTTGTGGGCAGTCACAAAGCCCTGAATGATGAAATATTTCCTGAATATACGAAGGAGAAGCATTTGCTGAATGGTCATGCTTGTGGTTGAGGAAAAAGGTCCATCAGAAGGTAGAAAGCGGTTGAATTATGAATTGCTGCTTCCTTCCAAACTGTTAATTCCTGCACTATTAAATTAACAGAATGGCTAATATGCCAAACAAGAATTACAAGTTTATTGCAAAAAATGGGGTATGCTTGCAGACTTCCAGGATTTTTTTTCTCTGGCATCAGCACTGTGTAGCTCACCGTATCCTGATAGGGACTAACATTGCTCAGAATGTGAGTAGTGTTCTCCCAGACTACTCAAATTTAGACAACAAATAGGTGACTGGCAACTAGTCTAATCAGTGGTAGCAGTGAGTAGAAGGCTGGAAAAAGAAAATATATTCTAACTTTATAATAAATGTTATAATAAATGGAAGTTGACCTTCATTTTCTTACAATACATGACTAGAGCAGAAACAAGCCTTAATGTGTTTATTATGCAAATGCTTATAGAAATAGTATCATGATAGAGAAAAGCTCTGCTTTAATACTGCAGTTTCTTGTGCCTCAAAGTAAAAGTAGAATGTAAATCAAGTCTTATGAAGTGTTCAATGCAAATAATTTTCCCTAACTAATGAAGGAATATATAGTATAGAATAATTGTGATCAGGCCACTGACAGGGGGTGATAGACAGTTAATTTACATAGGAGCAGTAGGGTAACATAACTATTAATCATCTTTACATCTGAGTTTGATTCAGTTTGATTAAATAGAAACAATATTTGACTCTAGTGCTGATTATCAAAATTAGAGCACAGAAATCTGAATTTTTAATGGGTTCTTGCAGAAGGAAATTTTAAGTTACGGGACTGGGAGACAGTATATGCAGAGTGATGAATATCTTTATATATGGAATCATAGAATCGTTTATGTTGGAAAATAACTTTAAGATCATCAATTCCAACTCTCAACCTAGTAGTGCCACATCCACCACTAAACCATGTCCCTAAGCACCACATCTTTTAAATACCTTCAGGGATGATAATTCCACCACTTGCCTGGACAGACTCTTCCAATTTTTGACTACCATTTTGGTGAAGGATTTTTTCCTGATATCCAATATAAACACCCTCTGGCACAATTTGAGGTTGTTTCTTCTTGTCCTGTCACTTGTTATTTGGGAGGAGACTCCAACATCCACCTCACTACAGCTTCATTCCAGGTAGCTGTAGAGAGTGATTGCGTTCTCCTCTCAGTCTTCAGACTAAGCAACGCCAGTTCCCTCAGCCCTGCTTCTCATAGGGCTTGTTCTCTAGACCCTTCACCAGCTTCATTCCCCTTATCTGGACACACTCCAGCAGCTCAATGCCTTTCCTGTAGTGAGGGGCCCAAAACTGAACACACTATTTGAGGTGTGATCTCAGCAGTGCCGAGTACAGAGGCATGATCACCTCCCTGGTCCTGCTGGCCACATTATTTCTGATACTAACCAGGCTGCTATTGGCTCTCTTGGCCACCTGGGCACACTGCTGACTCATATTCAGCCAGCTGTCAGCCAACGGCCACAGTTCCTTTTCTGTCCAATAGCTTTCCAGCCGCTCTTACCCAAGCCTCTAGTATTGCATGGGGTTGTTGTGGCCCAGGTGCAGGACCTGGCACTTGGCCTTGTTGAACCCTGTACGTATGTGTGTGTATATACACAAAAAATCTTTTTATGAGATACAGCACCCTTAAGATGTTCACATGAGATAAAATGTACTTTCTCTCTAGTCTTATACTGCTTCTTGGAAGCAGGCAGAGCCATGTATGGATGCTAAGAAAAATAAGTGTGTGTAGTTAGATGAAAATACATAAATTAAAAAAAAAAAAGTGGCTTCCACAGGTATTAAAGATTATAATTTTGTGTCCTGAAGAATATAGATTTTTTTTTAATTAGGTCAAGTGAGTACAGACCATGTTCTTCTACAAAACATTTTATAACATTCAAAGCTTATCTTTTACTTTATGCTTTTAATAATCATTATGGCAAACTCTACGTTGTTATCTTAGGCTTTAGCTTTGCTGGCAGCTTTGCCTTACTTGTGGTGTCCATGTTTGGTCCTAATTAAATGACTAAAAATCACCTTAAAATCTAACTTTCTGTTGTAAAAGTCACTTAAACACGGGACCTCAGGCACAGTGCCTATGTCACAAAGAGTGTAAGAAAAGAGTTATTCTGAAGCCAAAATGAGTCATCTCATGAGAACTCTTTCAAAGCATTGAAATTTAATATTTGAGAGGCTGATTGACTCCTGCCCTCACTCAGCACTTACATAGTTTTCATCTCTTCCCAGCAAATACAAAGATTGACAGAATGATGCTGACTAACATCTCCACACATGCACACATGTCCTTTGGTGAGATAGAGAAATATCTGTTCAGAATAACAAAAGGAACTTTATGAAGTTAAATTTTCAATATATGTTTTGATTGATTAACGACTTTGACAGAAAGTCAGTTGAATCATCCTATTTAGATTTAAGCAAAAAAAATCCTCAGCAAATGTGGGGGAGAAAAAACCCTCTACACAAATTAATATTTTACCTGTATTTAGGAATTCTTAATGTTCAAATTTTTGTAGACTAGCTAACGATTGTTTTTCTGTGATAGTATATTTTAATAGTGTAATATGTTGCCCTTTTTAATAAAAGATTTGACAAATATTCTTTGTTCTAGTAGCTGAAAGCTAGGTAAGCAAAGCCTGTGAGAGAGCAAACAGATTCTTGTTAAAAACCTGCTTGAAGAAAAAATAATCTCCCTTTGCTAACTGGAATTTGTATTCATTCAGGCAAAGAGAAGGCTGAAAAATCTTCATATGAATCTTAAAAAATCCTGTGTAAGCTACATTGAGTTTTTTGTAATAACTAGAAAGATCATTCTGATTTTTTCTCAGTTTTAGAATGTAGTCTCAGAATTTGAAGATAGCTGTTTTTTTTTCTAAGGCCTCTGTAGTGATTCTTATGTTCATGGATATTTGCCTATTTTCTAATGCTGATGTTCATCAATTTTCATGTGGAAAGAGATCTTAAGTGCATTTGTTGCATATATAACTAAGCACAAAGTTGTACATTGGCACGGGAAAGACTGAAGGCTGGATATATAATGAATAGTTTTATTTTGTGATACATAGCGCTTTATTTTTAGTGTCCTTATTGAATAATATTTAGGTGTGTATTAACATATGACTTTGCAGAAGTGTCTGTGCATCAGGGAGGAGATTTCCTATCTTCACCGCAGGAGCAAATACAGACACATCTTTGTAAGAATAACAGTAAGATTCCTTACCTGTACAATTTCTTTCCATTTGTAGCATGTTTGACTGAAGCCTTCTTGAAATCATTATTATCACCTATGAAGTAAGTTAGTTGTTTTGCAGGAGTAAATTGGGTTGGTAATTGGATGGTAGTTAGAACTGGCTTTTTTATCTACTGGAGGCCTGGCCTACTGTCTTCTTACAGATACATTAATTCTGTCTTTAATTGATCTTTCTATTCGGACTCAGGTTCTGCTCTCCTTCATGTATGCACAGCTCGAATTCAGTTGAAAGCAAGGAATTTCTAGTTACACTTAATCACTTTTCTTGTGTTCTTTTGTTCACATTAAATGAAGCGAAAGTGCATACTGACAAAAACATGGTACTAGTTTAATTCTTTGACAATCCTAGTGTAATTACCAAAACAGGTTAAAACAGGTACAAATTAAAATGCCAATGGAAAACACGAGACTGATGGCCCTTAGAAATCTGCCTGAGAAAAACTATTGCCTTCTGTGTACACCAACCCTTCCTGTCTCCCACAGGCTGTTCGCTTCAGCTCGTTCAGCTAGTATTCATTCTCCTGGCCATCTTTCCTTCTCATATGTCTAGCTAGGCTTGATAAATGACGCATGAACCTTCTCAAAAAAGTGTGCGGTTAACAAACTTGAAGTGTATAGTACTCTTGCTCTCTTAGGCATGAAACATTGGCAAGAAACCTTAACTATGTTTTCCCCACTTCAAACATTTAAGTTCCCACAGGAAGAAGTGGCATTCTTCTTGAGGTGGATTTAAGGGAACTTGCTGGACAGATGCCACATTATGCTGTAGCTCAACTCTCTATGGCTTTTTTAATACTCAGGTGTGAGTGTTGGGGTAGCCTTCAGTAATGCAGGTAGCAGAGGCTTCTTTAAAGTGAGCAAGTGCTCACTGTTGGTGGGAACTAGATAAATTCCGGGATCTCCTGAATAAATGTTTGGGCACCAAATGCCTTTCTTTCACTACCCAGCTTATAATGAAGGGAAGCTCAGCCCCTTTTTTGTCTATCAAGTCTCTGAAGAGAGGCACTCTACTGATTAGATGAAAAGCAGCTGCTGCTAGCAAAAATATGAATACGTACTAACGGGAAGCTACAGTTCACCTGGAGTTCTTACTCTGTGCATGTCTAATAGACTTAGAAACAGTACAGAATTTTCTTGTAGGCCGTCAATGATCTTCCACTAAGCAATGCCACACAGAGTCACCAGTCTTTTATTAGAACCCAAAAGAAAAAGAAGTAAGGAAATAGAAGCGGTGGCTCAAGTAGTACCCTCGGTTTCACCAGTAAAACTGGAAGATGATTTTAGCTTGCTATTTGTCAAAGCCATGTCATCCTGTGCATCCCATCAAAAGCATAGACCACTAGATGGTGTCCTCTTGACAAGTAAATACTTCTCTTTGATTTCAGAATGCAAATTATTTTTTCAGAGCCGCTTCTCCTAGCTACTAGAGTGCTCTGTTATCACAGGAACATCACTGTGGAAATGTCAGGTGGGCATTGTTCCCATTTTCCTTTATAATCTTTATGATTTTAGTTCACGTTTTGCCAGATACAATAGTGCCTCTGCATTGCTTGATGTGGTCCAACAGCTGATATATTTCAAGTTTCTTTATCACAACAGTCCTGGACACTGATATTTTAGTTACTGCTTTTTATGATAGTGTGTGTTTACTGTAGACTCTGCCTATGAATTAATAAGAGTAGGGACTCAAGCAAAATTTTGAGTTGCTGCAAGTTATGTTACACTGATGGTAAGTTAACTATCCAATGACAGAAGTTTTCCAGAGGTGATAATCACTGAACAGCAGGATTTACTTTGAAGTTCAGTGCCTGATGCTGATTTCTGAATGCTATTTTAGCAACCATTGATGACAGCTTGAAATCTATCACATTAACAATGAAAGACATCTCAGTGAATAAACCAATGTCAAAATAATTTGTGACATGTCTGATTATTAAAAAACCTCTTCACTGTGAACACAGTTTATGTATCAATTTGCAGAGGCATCATTCTTGACTTTTTAGAAAATAGCTAATGACATGGGTATGTAGGAATTAAAATGAAAACTAGGAATTTGTTAGAAACAGAAATAAATAATTGGTATAATAAGTTTGCAAGACATCCTGACTTATATTATATTCCACAAAAGTTCTTAAACATTTAAGGATAACAGACAGCTTCATTTTCCTAAATGAATCTTTAAAACAACAGACTTCTGTATCATGAGACTGACAAAGGCTGTGCTACCCTGTAAATATCTATATAAATATGAGTTGTAATGAAACAGACAACTGCAAAAGCCAGGGAATATCTGTGCATTCCTGGGAAGTGTTGTATGACAGGACAAGGAAATAACTGTTTTCTCTTCCCATGAAAACTTTACCTTGACTTACAACCATGTGTTTAATCCAGACGTCTCATTGCTGGAGCTAGAAAGTGATGGTTGATTTAGGCAGGAAAAAACTCAACAGTATTAAGTTTAAAAATAAATAAAATATAAAAACCTGATAGAAATTATTCAAGGAAGAGGTAAATACATGTTGGAGTGGGATTCGTCACTGAAGGATCTTGTATAAATGGACAGAATAGCTTATAACTAAGGCTACTTTTATTTAGTTCAAGAAAAGACAAATTTTTAACTAAAAGATCTTCTGACAAACAGCTTCACTGCACATGGAAAATTTCTCAAGGAAAATATAGGAAATTCTTGATTCTAAATTTCTTTAAGGGATGGTATGAAAAATATTATAAAGCAAGCTGTAAGAAATAACATTTTTTCTAGCAAAGCTATAAGTTGGGAGATTTAATGTTTCTATAACTGATATATATTCGGAAACCAATGACTTCATAATATTAATTGTGGTTCTTTTTCTTGTTTTGATATAGTGTGTCTGAGAATTCGTTATTACCTTTTGATTTTATTTGTAGCTCACATCAAAAAAAAGAAAAAAATGGTGAACAAATCCAATGAGGTTGAATAGAACTGAATCTAAAAATAGATTATCAAGGCCTTATTTACTTTCCTGACTATTTATTACCTGATTTAAATATATTTCTGTAGTAGAAAGCCAGTAGTTGTCATCTGTAATGCATTGCAGATTATACTACAGTACTTGTTATTGCTGGGGGGCCTGCCCATGTGCTCTTCCCATGGACTACATCAATATTAATTTGGCAGGGTTCTCAATGCAGTGCAAATGATGAGCAAGTAGCCGTGAAGAGTAGTATATGGCGCTCCACCTCACCTATGAGCCTTGTATTTCCTTTTGCTCTGTGAGTCAGCGTGTGTCAGATTTTTTGGTCTTTCATCTTAAACTTACAGATGACTGTGAAAACAATACACACTTCAGAAGAATTCTTTGAGTCCTGACATTCCCTCTACTACTTTAATCAAATGCTATGGGAAAGTAATTCACTTGCTACAACAAAGATTTTAACAAAACTTTCAAAGGATGCCACAGAAGTTTCTAGTTCAAAGCCTGTGAAACTTCTGCATTTGTCTGAGCTAGGCCATTTTAATTAAAAATGTTAATTTAAAGGCTAGACTTCTAAAGGGAAATGGAACAACTTCTCTAAATTGTTCTTAACTTTTGACTCCAGAAGATATTCTTCTAGTTACATATCTAGCTGCTTGGTTGTGTATCAGAGCACGTAGTTATGTGCTTAAAGACCAACTAAGGGACATGCATTTAGCTAGTAGACAAGTTGAAGTTTTATTAAAAACAGAAAAGTCTAAATCTCTGATTCCTTGGGGACATTTTGTGCTTCTCTAAGCTGGTTTTGATTTGATCCTTATGTTTTTCATGTTCTTTTACTTACATTGCAATTGTAAGGTGTTCTGCTACATCATATTCTGTTATGATGACTTCTTTGGCTTTTGTTAAGTTGTGAAATTATGCCCTGGCCTAAGTGGTGAGCATAATAAAGAAAAGGCAGTATCTGAAGCTGAATAAGTGTTTTCTCTGATGCTCATTAGATGGAGAAGTATGTCCTAGACATGCAGATGTTAACTAATAGCTCTTGGTAGATAAAGGAATTGAGTTATTACTGTACGTCTTGTTCTTGTAATGATGGTGTGTCTGCATTTTGTAAGATACCTGCCCAAGAGTAATTTTCGATGATACTTTTGTTAGAGAGCTTTTTCCTTTTGTGCCTGTGGTCCATCCATTTCAGTACCTGAGGAGCCCAGAGAATGTGCATTATACTGTTCAGCTTCCTTAAGTTTCACGTTTAGGTTAAGATAGCTTTCTGCCCTGTCTTGTGTGAAATAATGGTTTCCATTACATGTACTTACAAGTTTCTGGTTTTTAAAACTGACATTTTTTGGTGAGCTGCTCAAACACCTTTAGGTTCAGACATTGGTATGGGACATTTTGTTTTACTCTATTTTATCTGTGGTCTTGTAAGAGAAAGCTGGGATGAAATATTGATTAAAATAAAGCTAAGATGCAGATTAAGAATCTATTCTTATGCTGTCTTGGGCAGGTTTATATCTGATGTAAATATTAATCTATTAAGTTACTCATGCACATTGTGTGGTCTAAGGAATAGAACTGTTCAAACTTTGTGAAAACTAATGTTACCAGCTATATAGTTTGCCTTATGAAAATATTGTGAGAAACAGAGGGACATGGCAAATGAAATACATGCACGACATTCACAGAAATGTGAGTAGATAAAAGAGGAATGTTTTTTCTATTTGTGGTGGGTTGACATTGGCTAGAAGCCAGAGGCCAACCAAGCCATTCTATCAGCCTCTCCTCAGCAGAACAGGGGTGGAGAAAATAAGATGGAAAGGTACTTGTGAGTAAAGATAAAGGCAGTTTAATAAAGAAAATCAAAGGCTGCATAAAGAAGAAAAGGAAAACAAAAGATTTACTTTCTATGTCCCATCAGTAGGTGATGTCCAGCCACTTCCTGGGAAGCAGGGCTTCATTACATGTAGTTATTACTCCAGAAGACAGATGTTATCATAATGAATGTCCCCCCAAACACCCTCTTTTCCCTTAGCCATGCCATATTGTACAGAATACCCCTTTGGTCAGTTGGTTTCAGCTGTCCTGTCTGTTTTCCCTCCCAGGATCTTGACCACCCCCAGCCTGCTGGTGAAGGGGGAAAGATGGAGACACAGCCTTGATGCTGTGCAAGCACTGCTCCACAGTAAGTAGAACATTGGTGTGTTATCAACATTTTTCTAGCGACTAATAGCACAGCTCTGTGCAGGCTACTATGGGGACCTCAGCCAGACCCAACACAATATCCACCCCTTTTTCCATGTTGTTTGTGTCATGATCAGGTCCCACATAATTTAATTTATCTATGTTTCTAGTCAAAGGCATAAACTTTCTATTCCTGTTTCTGGTCAGAGTATTCACTGTCTGACCCTTTCAGTTCCAGACCAGAAGTCCCCTCATCAGGACCAAGGGAGGTGATATCAGTTCTGTGTCTGTGTAATTGCTGATTGCCTTGTTGTGTCTCTACAGTAGCTAAGCTGACAGCCTTCTTGGGTGGCCCCTTCTGAATGGCTCTATTCCCTCTCGGCTCACATACATGGGCTTCCAGCTTAAGCACAGGTTCCTCATCCCACTTCTTTGTGTCCTTGCCCTGGTCATGCAGGAAGAACCAGAGTACACCCCACAGCATAAGCTTGTGACTCCCTTTCCTTCTGCCTGGGCAGGAGAGCACTGATTTCTTGCGGTGCCCCTGACAGCCAAGGCACTGGCTAATAGCGATGAGGAGGTACAGAAATTTTCTTAAAAATTTTATAGCCAAGAAGACACTCTCTCCGCAGCTGGTGTATCCATATCTGGGTAATACTTATCTGCCAAGCTTTTAGAATATGAAGCTGGGGCACTTTTAATCATCTTCCTCCCTGTAGTCTATGTGCATATCCTATGGATCTTTGGAGACCTCATCATTGTCTGGAACACGGGTGGCAAACACAAAGCCTGTGGGCTGAATCCAGCCCTCCACCTTGT
This sequence comes from Tapera naevia, assembly GCA_033556795.1. Taxonomy (NCBI): domain Eukaryota; kingdom Metazoa; phylum Chordata; class Aves; order Cuculiformes; family Neomorphidae; genus Tapera; species Tapera naevia. Next base: position 5,981,545 of record JAUMJJ010000175.1, on the reverse strand, counting down.
TTTATGGGGCCCTCCGGTTTGTTTTATGGGGCCCTCCTCCTTGTTTTACCCAGCCCAGGACCTTGTTTCTCCCCGTTGGCAGCGCCGAGCTCCTTGTCCCTGCACTCTGCCAGTGCTAGTCACGCATGCAGCGAGTGACGCGCATTACGCTGCAGGAGCAGGAGAATCATGTGAGCTGTCAGTTTGACACCCCTGGTCTAGATCATTGTAGATGACTTCCAGCACTGTTAATTCTCTGAGGTATTGGATGCCTTCATCAATGGTAGTCCACTTTAGTTCACAAGATCTTCCTTGAATGCATGTCTTACCCTGGTAGAGAGGAGACATCTTCAGACACTGCACATTGCTGTCTCTTTTTCCAATTTCTCTCTTGATTCCCCTGTTTCTAACAAGGGATCCCAATTATTTGGCTTCCTTTCCTTCCAGTTGCTTACTGTCAGGCCCATTATCCCAGCACTGAAGCAGCCAGGCAGCAAGCTGTTCACCTGGCTGGTGGCTGTAATCTTTCTGAATGTCTCGAAGTTCCAATGAGGTCAGGGACTAGGTAGGTTCTGCTTCCTGTCTGAATTCTCTCATTCCTTCCTCCAATATCATTGTTGAAGGAAAGGCTTCTTGATCATATAATTCTTCTTCCTCCTCCCTTACTAATCAATGATATGGACCTCTTGTTCTCCTTGTTCACTATTTCTTTTTCACTACTGTGGCACTTTCTGTAGTTGTTGTTTGGCTCCCTGCCTCGAACACAGTCCCCTGAGAGTACTGAACTGTGGCTCAATAAGTGCAAGCCAGGTACAGTGCTAGAAGCTGTTTCTCTTCATTAGGATAGGCAAAGCACCCTTCTATCAGGTGGAGTGTCAGTTTGCCAGGGTTGGTTCCTTGTTCAGATAGAAAGTCCCAGGTTATGGAAGGTGACAACTGCCCTACAAACCTACCCAAATCCTTCCACATGCACTTCCACCCAGGGACCAGCTGCCTCAGGGCACACTTTTGTATTGCCAAAGCTGTCTTCTCTCACACCAGGATGGCAGAGATTCCACAAACTCCTTGATATGCTAACAGTGTTAATTATTAGTGTTAAACAGCTCAGGTAAGGACCTAAAGACCTTGTATAATAAAACCATCCACATTAGTTCCAGGTAGGAAGAGAGAGATATATTCCCTCATCCTCTCCACGAGATAGCTCCTGTAGCACAGCAAGGCCATCAATACCAGGGAAAGCATACAGCATTGTTTGGCATGTTCCCAAGTTCACTCACCCTCCCCACAAGATAGCTCAGATTTTATTATTATTTAATGCCTTGTTATGCAAAAATTTACGTGGGTTTATTTTTTCAGATTCATCAATCTCCTTCCATTTCTCCCCAGCTTTCTTGTATGAAGTGGTTCTTCAAAGTTTTTCCAATTCTCTCTCTACTAATGAACTTCATTGCTCTATGCTTCCATATTATATAGATAAAGTGCCTCTTGAGGAATAATATTTTTTAATGAGAGAAAGCTTCAAGGAGTTAAATATGTTAGGAAGCTTAATTGAAGTTATCAGTAGAAATTTTGGATGTCACAGTTTAGATTAAAATTTTTATTTCATATTCTGCTTAGAGAATGTAAAAAGTTTTGTGACAAAATTATTGTCAGAAAACATTGATTTCTTCTAAACATTGAAATTTTAAAATGTTGAAAAGAAGTTTTGAAACCTGTAAAGCAGGTACGTGTAAAGCATACTACTGTAATGTGTTTTTTTTTCTCAAAATGACTTCTGTTTTTGTTTTTGAAATATTCATGTTTGATATCATTCCTGTGGAACATCTTTGGCAAATGCTGAACTACTACACAAGCAACTCCCACGACTTTGTCAGGAATCAGAGCTTCTCAGCACTTCAGAGAACAAAGCTCTTCTATAATGTGAAAATACCTTCCTTGGCGTGAACTAAGTGACTGAAATACAGAAAAGAATGTGTGTGTGATAGTTCAGACCCTTTCTCTCAGCCCTTCATTTCTCAGTTGAGGAGAATTAGTGGGTTACAACTGTAAAGGTGAGGATTTCTGCTTAAGTTCAACTGTAGTAAGTCCATATCATTCAACCCACTAAATTGCCCTCCTATGTCAGCTGTGGTATCAGGGTTACTTTCCTAATAATATCAATGACATTCTTAACTCAGAACACTGTGGACCGATTGCAGAATAATGTTTATTAATAGCTTTTAGAGTACATAGAAAAACATATCTCTTGCTTCGTGATGCATTCAAGTTTTTGATTTTTTTTTGTCTCTTTAAGTGATTTTCCATTTCATCTCCTTCCTTTTATGCAGCTACAAAGCGGGGTTTGTGTGTTTGAAATAATGGAACTGTGCCTGTGTTGCCTCACAATGAAGATTTCCAGGCATGATGCCAGCATTAGAATGTACAGAAGTGTAAATATCTATAGGATGAGACCTATCCATTCCCTACCACAGTTTTCAATGCCTTTTTTACGCAGTGCCTTCTGCAAGTACACAGTAGTATATAAAAAGAAACATCTCTGTGAAGCATTTAGAGGGTTTCTATTGCTTTTACAATATTATAAAATTATAGTACTTTGATTATATAAAGCTAGATATGACCTGGAAGAGGGATTTAAAAAAATAAAGCTTTATTGGCAATTGTGGGAAAACAAGTTAAAGGAAAATAACCTTTGATCCTGACATATGTCTTTTTTCTTCTTTTTTCTTCTTTTTTCTTCTTTTTTCTTCTTTTTCATGTATATTTCCAGTAAAAGCTTTTTTTTTTGCCTTCATTGAGGAAAATGCTGAGATTTAAAAATGTAATTTTAATGGTTTCCCTTGCTTAGAGTCTGCTGTCTCTCAGGGTAAGTAAGATTAATACCCTTTTTCATTACCCTTCTCCCAATTTTTCTTCTCTCTTTTCAAGGTCTTTGAAATAAAATGAATTATATTAGAGTCTTATTTGAAAGCATTTAAATTAAGTGTTTAAGGGCACAATGCACTTTGGGCGAAACACAATACAGATAAATAACTATAATCATCAGCTGCTATTTGCTGCTTTGAATCTGTGTTACAGAATGATGTTTTTTTCTTCTTGAGTATGAAAACACCTTCTGCAATTCTCAACTTTAAGATAGTGAACAAATGGAGTTCATCTACAGAGTTTGAGACAAGCCTTCTCACAAAAGAGGAGGAAAAGCTGTAGACGAGTGTTTCTCAGCTCTACTGGCCTACCTGTAACACACTGCTCTTATGGAGGTCACAGTAATTCAGTTAAATTCAGACTTTTAGGCTGCCTTACAAATGCAGTCTACACATAATAGCCAACAAGAAGAGCAAGATTAAAGAGGTGGAATTTACATATATAGGCAGAAACATGAAACTGATGATTCTAACACTATTTCACTATGGGAGAAAGACAAGAAGCTTCAGATATTTGTAAGTGATTCAATTTAATCAGGTTCTTACACTGCAGTAGTGTGATTTTTTTGTGAAGAAATCAGCCAAGCTGCAGAAGGAAAAGAGAGCAAAGTACACCTATGATTATTCATGTCATGGTAAAGTCTGACCCTGTGCATCAGTAACTTGTGATAACAAGTTAATTACAAATGCTAATGTAATTTGTGTGCCTGGTCCTTGTTTTTTAAATCATCCAGATGATGCTCAGCTGTTACAGGTGTCAGCTGCTCTCGGGATAGTTATGCTACTTGTTTACGGGTTGGCTGGCTCATAAGAGCTGATCCATGATACCAGCATGGACAACAAAATTCTGTGCCTTCCTCTTCAGTCTCATTAAACATCCCCCACTAAGAGACAGCAGGTGAAGTTTCCTGTGAGTTTGGGGGGAATCTATATCTCATCTAAAAAAAAGAGAAAAAGCATTGTACAAACTGGGAGAATGGCTTGAGACTTGGGAGCACTGCCACAGCAGAGAGCACCAGACAGGGTAGTGTGATTGCTAGGTCTCAGCCAGGGTACACAAGTAGTTCCAGCTGGGGTTCAGCCACAGTGAGGAATCTGGCTCCTCACCTCATGATTATTTAGCGCTCTGCAGCATGTCAGTGTGCAGGCTCCTTATTCCGTGACCTGAGCAGTGTGTTAGAATTGCTACCTTTGGTGTTCACCAATGCCAGTCAGTGCACATCTCTCCAGAGGCAACGCTTTCCAAAATTTTAAACTCACAGCTGGAAAAGACATAGCTTCTTATTCGAATCTATTCCATTTTTCCATACGTACACATTCAGGCAGAAGCTGCAGGTTTTGCAGAGTTAACCACCCTGTTATGTACTGTGACTCCTCAGCAAAGTTAATTTGGTGTTTGACCTTAATTCCTAATAGCTCTGGCAGTGATTGGAGAGACAGAAGTAATGTTGACAGTACATTGTCAATTAAGACATTAGGGTCTGTCCTAATATATCCAGATACACAGTGGCCTGTGCAAAAAGAATTTAATTTTGTTTCTGTTTTCAATTACCCATAAGCCTAAGACTCCTGGGTATTTGGTACATGACATGCAAGCTCCTTTATCACCTCCTTGGAGGCCTCAAAAGAATTAAGGCTCTTCTGCAATTACCAGTCCCCAAGCCAAATCTATTCAGTAGAAAAGGAAAATGTATTTTGGGGTGAATATCATATTACATTGATTAGGAAAATTGTGACCTAGATCCCTTCAAAGCAGTACATCAAAATTATATGATTAACACACTTTCCTCTATCATATGAACCTCTGACACAACCCCACGGGTTTCTGTTGAAATACTCATCAGCCAATAGGAAAGGGTGAGACAGGGAGGAGATTATTAGGATCCATCTATTTGGTAATTCCAACATGGAATCATAGAATTGTTTGGGTTAATGTTAAAGATCATCCAGTTCCAACCCCACCTTGCCATGAGTGGGAACACCTTCCACTAGACCAGGTTGCTCAAAGCCTCATGTAACCTGGCCTTAAACACCTCCATGGATAGGGCATCCATGACTTCTTTGGGCAACCTGTGCCAGTGTCTCACCACCCTCACAGTAAAAAATTTCTTCCTAATATCTAACCTAAATCTTCTTTCAGCTTAATACCATTACCCCTCATCCTATTGCTGCACTCCCTGATAAAAAAACCCTCCCCGACTTTTCCTGCAGCCCCCCTTTAAACACTGGAAGGCTGCTCTAAGGTCTCCCTGGAACCTTCCCTTCTCTAGGCTAAGCAATTCCAACTCTCTCAGCCTGTCCTCATTTAGAAGGTACTCCAGTCCTCTGATCATCTTTGTAGCCTTCCCCTGGACTCACTCAACCTGCTGGTCATATTCCTTTTGATGCAGCCCAGGATGTGGTTGGCTTTCTCAACTTCAAAAACACATTGCTGGAACACGTCTTTTCTGAACTCCTGTTGTGTATTTGGCATTTTCAAATATGTTATTTTTTTCCCACAGAAAACTAAATTCTTTTCAACTGCTTTGTTTTCCACAGATTTTTCCAAGGGTGAGACATAGTAGAACTGAAAAATCACTTCACTTGATGGTCTGTGGTTAGTTTTTTATACAGTTTACTTAATGCTATTGAAAAAGCTTTACAGTCAACCTTTCCTACTGAAAAAAAAGCCTACTATTAATCCCAGATTATTGCATTTGAGCTCCTCTTTAGCTACTCTGAGTGACGGAGACATTGTTTTCCAAAGATAAAATGCATTACAGTGATTTTCTACTCAATCATTTTTCAGCCTTTCGGGGCCAAAGAGTCAAACTTCACTTACATGTACCTTAGCTGTTTGACAATATTTTTAAATTTCTGTACAAATTATCGAGGTTGCTAGCACAATTAGTCCAAGATATTGCAGAATAGTTTAGTAAGCTGCAAAACTAAACTTACAAATTATGTCTGTTAAAACCTTTTATGTGAATTGTTGGTTTTGAACTTCTATATGCAGTCCCAGTGGAGAATACTCCTTCTTTGGGATGTAAACAGTCTTAGACAATGCTATGCAGCTGTAAATCCTACTGTAACCTATAGCCAAATTGATCACGGATATTGCCACCAGTTATCCATTTTAGATGCAGTTTTATAAGCTGCCGTGATGACTGGTAAGTCAAAAACACAACATCCTCTATCTTTGATGGTCTGTAGTTTCTTTGGTGAAAGTTTAATCCGTCTTTTTGGGATGCCTGATGCTTGTGAGGAAATGCTAGGAAGATGTTTGAGCAGCGGCACCAGAGTGTTTAGAGGGGTGATCGCTTTTGTGATGAGGGAACTTCTACAGTGTCCTGAATCCACCCAACATTGCCAGAAGGGTGAGTGCTCTGATCACACTAGGTGAGACACTGACATACAGCAAGCTGCGATACATTTTGTGATAAATGGAGGCTCAAGATGCCTCAAAGAAGAGTCTCTTCAGTGCCTTTTGTGTTTTGCCTTAGGACCAGGCCAGAAGGAAGGAATTAGAAACCAGAATGTGGTCACTATGGAAAACCATTGAGGAACCACCGGATCTGATGGGGGAAAAAGGAGGTTTATAAATATCTGCTGTGAGGAGAAATACGTATGTTATGTGATGTAAGTTCAAAATCATTAGATATGACTAAACCCAAGGCTTACTCTGATTGTTCAAGTTGTTCAGACATGGAGAAGATATTCAGCTGTGCTTGAAAAGAAGGATTTGAGGGTTTCACTTTTTTGCTTGACTTGGCATGTTCGGTTGGAGGCCAGACTGCTGTGGTTCTCTGTATATGAACATTCCTGGGCTCAGATGACCTGAGCAGAGTGAGAGAGGATTTCACTTGAGAAGAGAGGAGAAGGCATTGTGTGAGAGAGATGTTTGCTAAGACAGTACTAGGGAGAAATATTGGAATTTTTTGCAAGCATGGCAGATGGCTACACTGATTGTTTTTCTTACTATACACTAAGAAAATAACTGCTTTTTAATGTGGAGGTAGATACATGTACTGTGAGGGGAGTGTCTGTGATTCGGGATACTAGCAATGATCCAGCCTTTCCACTATGGACAAGTTTACCCATGGTAATCTAGTAGTTGGGTAATTTCAAGGTAAATTTTAACACTACGTTAACATGTCTACACCATTTTTTGTACCAAAGCTCATTTGCTGCTAGATCCGAAGTCTCTTTCCATCCTGTTAGTTTTAGGGGGATTTTAATAAGCTATGAAAAGTAGTTTTGGACCCAGGGAGAGACCATTTGGCTTGCTATCTCTTTGCCAGTACTGGTCCTGCTGCCCCATACATAGTAGCCGATTAGGTGGCAGCAATGGCTTTGGGTGCTGGGGGTGCTGGGGGTGCTGGGGTGCAGGGCATAGGAATAGGAGTGAAGATCACTTCCTATCTGCCTTCTTGAAGTACCAAGCCCCAGGAGAACTGCTCCAAGTAGGTAGCCTCACTTGGTCCATCACTTCTTGGTGATATATTTGCCCAAATATTTTTAAAGTTCCAGATGCAAACAAAACAAATGAACACGGTGAGTGTATTAAAACACATTTCTGAATACAAAGCTTTTTTTTCTTTAGTATAAGGCCCCAATGAGTAGAGTTTTAGGTGAGGGAAGAGAAGGACATTTGATTTTTGAGGTGCTGCTGGCTGCCTTGAGTTTTTCCGTTAACATCCCAGAGGTAGGTTTCAGTGCTGTAGACAGGAAAAAGCTGCCCACTGGGCTGCTCTGTGAAGCCCTTTGATGCTGGAACCTTTCCCTGTCCTCAGTTTGTCAGACCTCATCTGGCAGAACCTCTGCAGGAAGTTTTCCCTTGCTTGACTATAGGGTTGGTGTGTTTAGTATCTACAGACTTGACCTGTTGTTACTCTCATTTGCATATGAATTTGTGGACAATATTATAGAAGAGCTACTGAGTATTTCTAATGTTCACAGATCTGTAGTGTCCAGTTGAACACCTATTGATTAAATGATTATTTTTTTTAACAATCTAAGGTACGTAATTTAAAGCATTCTGGGCAACGTTGGTTTTCAAACTAAGCATGCTTTGGAAATACAGTTGATGTGGGTAATGCTGGTGTCTTTTTTCTATCACAAATGTTGCAGTGAAAAAGATACTGCTAGAAAACTTGGAAATAGTCATTCCAGAGGCTGTATTACAGAGTACCCATAACAGGCAAATTTGGTATTTGCTAAATGTCATGATTTACTTTGGGAAATCCAATTCCGGTTTTAATACAATATGCATGTTCGAGTATTATAAATAGGAGAGGAAACACAAATAACCAATAAGAGTATACCATGTGATATATGAATCCATCTGAAACAATTTGAATTTAAAAACCCACAGCAACTGCTCCTGGACTGGTAAAGTACTATCTGTGACTGCACTCAATAAATAACTTTGATTTATGAACATAGAACTGCTTGAACCTGCTTATGAACAGGAAGACTTGAACTGAATGCATTATTTAGTACAACAAACTCACAACACTTGTAAACAGAGGTTATCCTAAGTAATATCTCCTGCATGTTTCGTAGCAATATGTGGAGGTATTCATTAACAAACAGCACATAGTAATCAAGACTCTAAATTTAAAACTCATCTTGTACTACAGGAAGTAGTACAGCAGATTTAAATTTCAACCTGACCTGGGGCAACTTCAAAAGTCTTGAAATAAAGGAACAAGTGTTTCTATAAACTCTAGTTCCTGGCGAGAACAGCCTGAAAGATTTTGAAATTGTATCAGTGAAATAAGAGCTTCTTGTTTATTGCTGCAGAAGAAATTCACTAGTATTAAAGGAGAAACACCCACATCCAAAACATGCATGAGTGTTTTCACCTGGGTAAAAAAAGAGCAATTTCTAAAAGTTGTGGTTTGTTTTCCTTTTGTATGTTATTTTTGAAAATATATGTTAGTATTTGTCGATGAGCTTCCTCAATGGGCATGATTAGTTACCAGATGTAAATAAACGCACCACAAATAACTGGAGCCACACAGTTCTGCCAGTGCCTCCTAACCTTGACAATAAGGCTTAAGCACAGGCTTCAGACTTTTTCCTCTCAACAGCATGATTTTATATGGAAGACTTAAGAAAAAGGTGTTATAAATCTCTATTCATGAAATAAGCTTTGAAGGTATGTGTTCAAATATAGTCATATCTGGGTTTTTGTCACTTCGGCTTTTTTTTAAAAAAATTTTTTTTCAAACTCAGCTGGTGTCAAGAGAACAACAGAGAAAACTGGTGCTGAACATACTGTCTCCAGAGATGTGAAAGTTAAACCTGTCCTAGACCAAGAGAACCTCACTGCAAAATGGCTGTTCGGGGAGCAATGAAGTCTTCACATCAGATAAACATTTTGGAGGGCGACTCCAGTAGGTACTTGAGCTGAAGGAACAGGAACTCTTACACATGAGAAGGAGTCGTGTTACAGAAGATCTTCAAGATCAGTTGATCATTCCTGACGCTGTTGAATTTTTGCTATTTTAGAGTATTATGTCTCTTTTAGTAGGAAGCTATCTCTCTGTCTGTTTTCCTTAACTGGTCTCTCAGCAAAAGTAAAGGATGTGGCTTGAAGGTTGCAGTGTGGAGATGAGACTGCTACAGGGCTATAGCAGCTATCACACAGAAGCATGTGCACTGCACACAGGCTACTGCTTTGAGCAACCTTACTGGCAAAAGCTGAGGATGGCCTGATTTCTACTACCTTCAATGAGAAGTGTCAGGAGGCCTATAATGAATTTTATAGTGACCAGGACAATTACTGAAAATTTTTGTTCAGAAATAGTCATTCAAATGCAATCTACTGTCAGTCACAGCTTTTGCTGTGCTGAGGATTTGACTGTGTATCCCTTCAAATTTTTGAGGCTGAGAAATGGATTTAGACCATGTATCGTTGTATTGTTTTGCTAGAGTTGTGATTAAGAGAAGAGATTTCCTCATTTCTTGTATAGGAACATCCTATAACTTCAGAGGAGAACTACAGGAATGGTGAGGGTGCTTTTGACACCCCTACCAGATTACTTGTCTAGGAGGTCATAGCCTAAAACACTTGGTAAAGTGAGATTGTTTCACTGATTAAAGACACAGGTGTGAGGAAGCCACCATTGCTTCCTCAATATTTGCCAACTTAGGACCATAAAAGTTACACAAGGATGATGTTTTGTGCATTTGTGATTCTGTATTTTATATACAGCTTTTTAAGTTATATACTCTACATTTAAAAACTAGAAAACTAATCTCACTACAACTATATTTTTCAAACTTATATTTGTGTATTGATGTTTACCAATACTGATTTTGTATTAGGCATAGTTAGAAATGACAGTTTATTTAACAACTGTGCATGTTCTGTATGTATGTTCCTTGAAAGTTGTACATGAGCAGAAGACTTTACAGCATGTGTTTGTAGTGTGTCACGCCATATGCTTAGGTTAATTTCTTTTGTGTGTGAAGCTATCCTGAATCTTCTCAGCAGAGCTGTTGAATGCCTAGGAAGATTTTAAGTTCTTTAAACAGAGTGATACAGAGGAAAAAAAGTAATATATTTTTATAGGGATTGCATGACACATGTCTAGATACCGTACACTTTTTTTTTAAAGGAAAAGTGAGAGTACAACTATGGCATGATGGAAAACAGAGCTGTTTTTTCAGAAATGAAGACTGTTGAAAAGCATGAACTGACAATCAAAAGGAACGCCATTAATGAACAGAGATCTTTGCTTCAGTGGATTTAAGATCAAGACTTGAGCAGGATAAGTGTGAGTCTGGAATTGTAATACATTTTTATGAGAGTGCAATACTCTATGACCAGGCTCTTCAGTTGTTCCACACATTGAGGGTTTAAGGTTAAATAGCAGATTTACTAATTTGAGCATATTTCACCATACACAGGTTTTTGATTTGGCAGAATGGCACAGCAATGCACTGAAATCACAACACAAATACAAATTACACTTAGCAGAATATAGCAATTGACTATACAGATGAATCACAATGCAAACATGGTTCTCATTACTAATCTCTTAAGATATGCTCACTGTTACAGTGCTGGACATCCCAACTGTAGGCTAAAGCCAGCTCCAGTCTTTCTCTTTTCAGGTTTCTCTTGTTAATTGCTCAGCTCAGTGTTGGGTTGAGCCACTCTGCACCCTTCTGTGCTGGCCTGGCTAACTCAGCAAGACATTCACACTCTTTTGCTTGAGTTTTGATGAACTGTTCACAGTTAAACATTCACACAAAAGTTCAGCCTTCTTTGCAGCAGTGATGGCCAGTGGATTTTGACTGAATTGTGTGGGGAAGTGTCTGTGTAGTAATGCCCAGCGTTTTCAGATGCGGACAGAGGAGTTTTTATGTGCATTTAGCTATGGAAAACTTGAGAGAACTGCCAACATATTTGTTCTCCTGGTGAAGGTGTTTCATAGAGAAGTGTTACTGTATGTTCTGCAGAGAAGGGTTCATCGCCACAGTGGTGTTATTCTTATATGTGAATCTCCAGTTTAAAATGTTTTGACCTTTCTAAAGTTAATTACAAAGCTCCTATTAAGGTCCATGGAGGAAGATCTTACCCTTAGCACTAAGACACAAAGCTATAGGACATTCATGTGGACAATACATCCTCCTGGAAGTATGCATTCCATTGGAGTCTAATGTTCACTAACACAAAAACCTTGGCAGATTTTAACTTATTCGCTCTGAGATTTTCTCCTTTGGAAAAAAAAAATCATATATATTTGAAAAATTAGTATTGCAGACAGAGCTGAACTTCATTCACGTGAATGTCATTTTGTCTGTTTGCCTGGGAACAGGGCTAAATTCTAAAACAACTGAATAGGCTTGTGTCTCATGAGGTCTTTGTAAGAAATTTTGTGTCAGACCTTATGGAATTTTGTTACTGTAGTTTTAATACACTCATAATAGAAAACATCACGAATTTGAGATTCAGTAAGTAAAGGAACCTGTTACATTTCAGTTAGTGAAACATAAATGCCACAGGCCAGGTACAACAATTTTTTTTTGCTGTTGGCTTATTTTAGGTAATCCCTACAAATTTTACTGTGTATAAGTGTGCTTTCAGACTGATGCACACGTCTGTCTTCAAATTCTTCTTTCTCACCAAAGCAGAAAAGTAAGTGATACCCAAAAGGCTTGTGACATTTATAGCTAGGGTTCATCAGTGGAATTATGTTTGCTTTCCTGTGGTATGAATGAGTCCCAAAGTAGAAGAGCGTTGTCCAGTGCTGCCCTTCTAGCAACTGGTACCATGAAATGCTTAGGAATAATCGTCTATGGGTGTGTGCTGTGAAGTGATGAGACTTGAGGCTGTGAGCACGGTCTTGGAATTCCTCTGTGAACAGCCATTGAAACTCATGTCCCTTGGAGTTGCTCTTTTCTTATGGCTGGCATGAGTGTTGTCTCCATCATTAGCTTCAAACACCACCGTCATGCTGGAATCCATTCTGGACACAGCGTACAGGCTGCTTTGCCGGGTGGGATGAAACCTGGCTGCCTTGAGCTCTAGCTCATCATAGCTGGACACCTCAATGAAAGGACACCAGCGGAAAGCTCGCTTGAAGCCCGCTCGGAACCTGGGAGGAAAGATGCTTGGTGATAGTCCACAGACTTTCATCTGCAAACACATACCATACTGACAGGACACTCTCCTGGCTAATTATCTCGCCCCGGATCCTATTTGTAGTGAAGTCAGTGGGAGTTTGCTTGACTGAAGTCTGAATAGGGTAAAAAAGATGGTAGCAACAGCTCATTTCTGTTTCTGATTTTTGTACACTTTCCCTACATTTTAACGTTGTTATGTTCCTCATACTAAATTTCCCTTCCTTTTCCCATGCCTAAACAAACAAACACCAGCTTTCATATCACTGTCTTCACAGAAATGTTTTGATTTGATATATGATGAAATCTGCACCTGTTTTCATCTTTTCTCAGCAAGAAAATTTGTAGCAATCTTTTCTCTAAAACACCATCCCAGCTTTCAGATTCCAGTATGTCTTCTGTGTTTCCCTCTCAAACAGAGATGCTTAAGTTGGAATGATGTCATGACTAATAATTGTTCATTTAAAATATTTGGAAAATTATTTGCAATGATAAAGACGGTTCTGGAATGTTGAAAACGGAATGTCGGCAATGTAAAAATGGGAATTAAGAGGCTTTACTGCATTAGTGCTTGCAATATTCATAGAGTGGTATTTTATTTCAGTTCAGAGGCAGAGATTTACTATAAAAATTATTTTTACTTTTTGTATATGCATTTCTGGAATAGAAGTTAAATATGTTAGAAAAACAATTCACTGTATATTTATGTGTAACCTGAAAAAGAATACCTTTTTCACCTGGACCTTATCAGACTTACTCACTTGTCTTTCTCCTCTTGTTTTGTCTCAACAGCCAGCTGTGCTAATTATTGTGTTTGTAAGCTTTTTAGAGCAATGTTTCAGCTACTACAGTGATGGCTACAGATAAAAATTTGGTGAAGTTTCCAGTGAGTTGACTGATCTCACAGAAGTAACTTTCTTCCATCGTTAAGTTTTTTACATTCCACACAGACCTGTCACATGATAACAAATGAGCAGGTACCTTGCTAGTCAGCATTCCTATGCCAAGATACTGTCCACATTATGAAAAGGTATTGAAAGAAACTTTGATGGAAAGGGATTTAGTGAAGGAAGCTGTAAAACCTAAACATCCTTAGGCTGTGTTATTTTTCATCTCACCTTCTATCCTATTTCTCATTCAGGGCATGTTTTTTCTTCGTCTTGTAATAATACTGTCTTTATCTAGATACATAAGTAATATCCTAATTAGCCTGGAACATGAGGCTGGAGACAGGTTTTATAGCTCTGTCTGATATTAGATCCTGCAGAGGTAATACTGTATGAATTGATCTGACTCCCAGCAACGGGCTGTGTTTTCCTACTGCCTGAAAAGGAAGCAGACATTCTGGTTTCTTGATTTCAATATGGAACTTAATTATAAGAAAACTTGCACCAGTATTTCATTCATGCATTAAAATCTGAACAAGGTGACCTTTATCATGTCTCAAAATTATGAATTTTTTATTGATTCGTATCTTTAATCCAGACATCTGATTTTGCAATGTTCGTGTCCACATAAGCCACATCAAGTTTATTAAATTTTTATGAATAATATCTTTCATAATTCTTCCATAAAAAGTTTTTAAAGAAATGCCAATGTCTTAGAGGTTTTAGTAATTGAGAAAATATGTGTCCTAGTTCTTCCTTGCCTTTGATTTCTCACTGGGCACCCAGTGAAATCTGGTTTCTGTTGAAATTAATGGGAAATTGCCCATTTGAGTTAGGATTTCCTTCTGGCATCCTGAAATTTTACCTCTTCTTTAAGCAGCTGTAGATGATCAAAAGGGGCAGAAGATTGTATGAAATCAGACATTACCTTGACATTTTAGAAGTCTATGAATGTTAAGTATCATAAGCTACTCTCATCAAGGTAGCAGGTTGGAGTGTTTTCACACCAATAAAAATTCAGCATGATTTGGTCCCTCCATTTTTATTAGACTCCTTTTGACAGGTATTGCATGATCTTTAGTGGGGTTTTGAAAATGTTTGACAGAATTGATATAAAGCTTGTCAGCAATTAAACTTGATACTGGCTGCTCATTCAAAAGAGATTTCAAATAATATTTAAGATTACTTGCTCAATACTAATTCATACCGACTGAGTCTGTGAACTAATTCATTATTCTCAGTGGGTTTTATCCAGTAATACTAGAAGAAATACTGAAAAGCAGGATGACCACAGTGATGTTTGTTTAGATCCTGAACCTATAAGATGAAATGAAAAACAAAAGTTTATTCTGCAGTCACATTACTATGTCAAACTGCCCGAACTGTCAAACTGTAAAATCTCCCCAAATTCAACAAATGCAATGCCTTTGAAGTTTGGAATATAATGGGTTGCTACCAAAGAATACTGTAATGAGAATAAGAATATTTGTTTTATTAGCCTGTTGCAGACCTCAGGGCTCAGTAGAAATCTATTGATAAGGTATAAAATACACGGTAAACCACATTTTATATTATATCCTTCCAGCACTGCAAACCAAATCTGTGGCTACAAATAGTGAGCATAGTTTGAACTCTGTATCACTAATGATTATGTTTACTTCTTTATTTTAATGTTTTGCAAGCCAAAAGATGTTGAAATACTATAGATTTTACATTTTGTAGAGAGAAATGAGAAGAGCTGGTGTCTGAATACGGAATTTTACTCTGAAATTCTAAGTAGACCAAAGTATTCACTGGAAGTACACACTTGCTTTTTGGGATTCATTTCAAGTACAAAAGTAAAGGAAGGTATTTTGTGTTTTGTTTTCTTTCCCACTAACTGAAAACTATTCAAGTGAAAATTCTTTGCTGATTTTCCCATTTAAACCATACGTATTCTCATTGAAGTTATGCATTCCAACTCCTTCATAACTGACTCTTACCTTTTATTAAGGCAGCAGTAGATAATGGGATTGTACATCGTAGAGCTCATGGCAAGCCAGAAGCTGGCCAAATAGATTTGCTGAATGTATTTCCAGCGATTTAATTGTTGATAAATCCCAGTAACTATGAAGTAAATGTGGTAGGGCAGCCAGCAGATAGCAAATGTCAGCACAACTACAATCATCATTTTTACCACCTGAAAGAAGAAGGAACAACACTATTCAATAACATACATCAGCCTTTTCTATTTGGACTGGCATTTCAACATCCATTAATGATTTTCTCGCATTTGTCTATTAAAGTTAGTCAAAGTAAAGATGAATATGCTTTTATATAATATTCCTTTTAATCTGACTTTTTTTTTCACCCTTTGGCTGGAGATACTCTTTTTCTTAAGAAAAATAACAGGACAATCTCCTCTAACTTTTGGGTTTGATTCTTTCAGGCAATATATTTTCTTTCTTATATTTTCTGTCTAAAATATTACTTTTTTTCTGTAAACCTAACAATGGAATAAGGTTATAGGATGTTTTATTTGGACCCTTCATTTTTGCCTTTATTGTCCCTAGTGTCTTTTTCCATTGTGGTCTGCAAGTATATTCCTTGTCCTCATTTATTAGATGTGATTTGAGTAAACATGAGGTTGTAGGAAATGAGCAGCTACAATATCTTGTTCAATTCCAGAGGCTAACTGTTTCCTTGGCTGGTGATCATTGTTTGTTGTTTTCTGCAGACATCATAACATCTCTTTGCTACCTTAGTTTCCAATAAGCACAAATGAAGAGGAGCTTTGTTTTGTGCTTGAAACACAAGGAGCAAAGTTGTGAGTCATGAAAATTTTTCACTCCTGTCTTTCTCTCTTCAGCTAAGCAAAATATTAACCCAGCTTTCATTTTCACACATTTACGCAACAGATTTTCTTTTTTCTAGGTAAAATGAAACTAGGCGTAATAGAGCTGTGTTGGGAGGTCTCTTGTTCATTCATACCGCGAATACTGAGAAATAATAGGGATTGCTATCAAGAGTTCCTTTCATTTCTCTATATGAGGTGCCATTTCCCACTGTCTGTAGTTTTGCTGGGGCAGGGGGAACAGCTGAAATTTTCCATACCTAAATGTCTTAAGCTGATATTTTTATAAAATTTTAGCTAATGTAATTAAATAAATTTATGTATAAATATGGTGCCATTCTTAACTCATATTATTTTCCTGTGGGAAACAAAGCAATTTTTCATTTAATATCTGGCACCAGTTTACAAGCTTTCCCTCTGACTGGGACTATATTGTACAAGACTTTGCTTATGAGAATTCTTATTAGTACTGATGCATGTACTGATCACCACTTAGAGATACAAAAGGGGCATCTGTCCACACATGAAATAACACTATTAATAAGTAATTCTTCTAAAGCACTTCTGTTCAGTTAACTGCAAATAATTGGAGAAGGAAATCAGTATTATTGTAAGGGAAGGCAACACACCAAAACTTAGTATCACTTTCACCTTTGGTGAGTGTACATCTGTATCCCTATATCTAGGCATGTATAGATGTATATAGGACCGTATGTGAGATGTTTTTGGAGAGAGGGGCGAGGTTGTGACTGCATATGAATAGACATTTCTGGACTAAATTATGTATCTGAGACTATGCATGAAAATATGTTGTCAAATCACAGTCTGTCATAAAATATCATGCCTTTTCTACTCCTTCGTGCATATCTTCTAGCGTTCTTCTGCTGGGGTTTTATACCTATGGCTTGCACACGTTGTACAGGTAGAAGACTAAACTCCATTGGTTTGCCACAATACCTAACCTCTGCCCACTGATTTACAGGTGCACTTTACCTGTTGCTGTGTTTTTATACGTGTTAGAAATGATAAGTACTACTTCAACACTGTTCAGAATTTATGTAATTTCATAACACTTGAGAGTCTAATTACTTGCCTTGATATTTAATTAGCAAGTTTTGCAGTACCAGCTGTGCATATGAAAGTATTCCTAGAATTATTTATCATTGGAACATCATAGGTACTAAATGAAACGATTTTTTTTGTCCCCAAATTTTTAAAGTGTAATCAGGCACTCCACTTTCAGTATACTGAACATTTCATCTATGCAGTGCTTAAGAACTTAAACAGTGGAGGTCTCCAGCAATAAACGTAGCTTAATCTGCTTGAACACTGTCACTCATGACGCAGAGCTGCTAGGAATCACAGTTAGAGTGTGGGTTGCCAGTCTGGCATACTAAATCTTGTTAACAACATTTTCAAAAGAAAGTTGTTTGTCTTTTTATCTAACATCCAAATTTTTATTGGCTAGTTTTCAGTGTTAGGGTAAGGGAAGCAATGCTTCAATAGTTTATTAAAGGTCTCCTAAAGCTAATAAACTTTCATAGATTGTACAAATAATAGCTTTTTCATTTCAACTGCTGCACTCAAAAATTGACACAAAATAGTTTAACCCAAATATAGTATATCAGGTTTTCTTCAGGGTAACAGAAATCCCCAAATAAATAGAAAGGAAATCCTCAACTAAAATATTTTTTGTTGCTATTATTTCAGGCAATTCAATTAGTGTTTTAACATTTTAGGGAGACACCTGAAATGAGGTTTCCTTACTTATGTGTAAAGTGTTTTTTCCTGTAATAAAAAAGTGCTGATTTTTGCAGCAAAAAGAAATGTTTAAGAAAAATCAAGGTTAAGCTGTCATTTGTTTTAGTCTTTATGTAGTACAACGCATTCACTGATCTATTACCTAAGGAGAAGATAAGTGAGATACTGCAAGTCTCTGTGGCTTAGCATTGTTTGAAACACAGAGCAGTTACAGATGAATTTAAGTCAATGACAGATGTTAGTCACTCCTCTGTTCCTTTCATCACTCAAGTGATGAAAAAAAAAAAGCTCAAGAAATGAGTGCCACATGAGCTGAAAGAAAACAAAAAATTGTCATTAAATATTTTGCTCTATGCTTCTTTTGAGCAATTCTGTATGGCAACTGATGGTGGCTGGACTGAGGGGAAACACCTAAATTGTTCCCCAAAACCGAGGCTGCATCGAAAGAAAGTTACAGTCACTGTTTGGTGGTTGGCAAGTGAAATCATCCAATCCAACTTCTTGAACCCTGGAATCAGAGCAGAGAAGTATTACCAGGACATGAACTGAGCTACGAAACTTTGCCTCATCCAGATTACTTACCAGACCTCTCTCCCACCAGTTATTACATTTTCAAGCATCTTGACAACTTCCTTCAAAAGAAAGTTTTCTGCAAACATGCTGCAGCTCAAAATGCTTTCAAAGAATTTATCAGTTCCAGGACTCCAGAATTCAATTCTATCAGAATAAATAATCTTTTTTTTTGTTGTTGTTGGCAAAAAATGCATAGATTCTAATGGTTCTTATTTTGATTAATAAATTTAATTCTAAACTGAGATATACTGCTTTAAAGTTGATGGTTAAAAACAGCAGCTAGTTTTGGCTCATCCTAGTACTTCTGCCTATGGTTAAGAAAACTGTCTATAAGAAAAAGTTAGTTTTTGTGCTTTGTAGTCTTCCTTTAAATCCTTCCTCTCCGTGTAAGAAGCATTCTTTCATTAATGAATAGTATGTAATAAGAAAAAATGTATTTAAAAGAACAAAGTAGATATAAGTTCTTTGGAATTGGAGTTTGCAGTTTTGTCTTTGTTGTGAAGCATTTGAAGCAGTAAAAATGAAAAGGAGCTAAGAGATTCTGCTACACTCAGAAAGAGCAGCAAATATGTTTTTGTCTTCCTATTTTTTTATTTTGCATGAAAAACAGAAAATATGAATCTGATTTAGATGTAGCATTGAGAACCGCTCTTGGAAGATTAGGAGTAGAATATACTTTTCTGAGAGACTAAGTTACTTCTAAGGGGTTATAGTAATTCACATTTGCCATCAATACCTAAGATTTAGGCCATGGAATAATTTCCTTTTCAATCTCATCTGCAGCTCCTTATTGCTTTGCAAAGTCATCTTCCATAAGGTTAGGAATTTGGCTTCTGATTTCATTTGCACCGGTATCACACACTTCATTAGTTTCAGAACTTTTACTCCTTGGTGTTACGCAAATGTAAATGAGTAGCACAGAAAACACTTTAGGAACCTATAAAGTGTAAGAATGTCTTTGGTTATCGGCTCATGGACATTATTTGACCAATATAACAACTCAAATGCAGCTCACAGATGGTCTCTGGGAGTCACAATGTTTATCTTTCTGCTCAGTGTTTTTGTAATAAGTTAAATACCAAACCAGCATTGCAAAAAAGATTTCTCCCAAAACGTTAGGATGAAATCAGAAAACCCACTTCCCAATGCTGAGGACATACAAGGATCAGAGAGAAGGGAACATCGTTACGCCTTTTGCTTAATTGGAGTAAACTATCTATCTTTTGTCAGAAAATTAGAATCAAAGTTAGGATCTGCTGGTATTAGTACAGAGATAGGACTGATTTCTGAGATACCAGTTGCTGTGGCTTTTCATATAATTTTGACAAGCTCAAGAATTTTCTGTGCTCTTTCAGCCCGTAGAAAGCATAGATTCTTAATAGCTGGAGGGGATGCAATTTTAAAATGGGAAAGAGGCGGGGAGCTTTAGAAGGAGAAAGAGTGGGAGAGCTTGAAAGTCTTTCAGGCAAGTAAGATACTTATCAATTCCAGTGCTTGACAAATCGTTTGTTTTTTCTGACTTTCCATCCATTTCTTCTTAGTTGCTTGAAATAAAGAAACTACTTTTCATTTCAAGTTTGCACAATCCCATCCGGAAAGTGGAATTCACAGTCACTTACTGTGTTACTGTAAATTTGAAAAAGATACTCTGTATAGTAATAAGCAGAGTTGAATCAGGTTGCAGTCTTACAAATGGTAAAATGTGTGTTTCCCCTCCCACCATATCAAAGGAGTTCTGACATTTTTAATGAATGGTCTTAGCTACGGCTGTTTTTAGATGGTGCTTTTCTAATATTGCATGGAACACAGCTTTGACAGTGACTTTAAGTTTCTCTTAACATGTCAATAAATATGTTTCATTGAAGAAAAAGGGTAAATACTTTCTTTGAGAACATGATTTTACAGGCATCTGATTGGGGTTGGGGAAGAAAACATGCCACATATTATATATTTCAACTTCTCACAAGTGATTGTTAGATTTTAGACAATGTGTTAATGTCTGCTGCTCAGACTAAGTTTTTCCCTGTAATCTTCAGCATGGAGTAGCATGAAAGGTTTATATTCTTTAGAAAATGACTCTCAGTGTCTGTTGTGGGATCGACATTTTTGGGTAGGGTTATCCACTGGAGATGAAGTTCTGAAAAAAGTGAAACAGCCGATCTAGTCCTTTAGTACTTAAAATTCACACTGATTTTACAGTGCTTTCCTTCCTGACCAGGTATGAGTGATGACACTTCACTTCCATGCTTCCAACCAGAGATGAAATTTAGTGTAGGGAGAACAAAATAATCATATCTTCTTTTATTTTCCCAATAAGAACGGTTGATTCTTAAGTCAACTTTCTGCCACAATTCTGAAAATATTCTGGGACCTTTAATCCTCATTGAAGCCTCTTCTTAGAACCTTGCCAATGTTCAAGACTCACTTGAATTTTCCATATAAGACTTTAGAGGAGTTGGTACACATAATTTTTTTTCTCTTGGAAACCAGATCTTATATTGAACAGTGTGATAAACAAATAAGGCTATGCTGAATTATGCTGATGAATTATGCAACAATATACCTGCACATCATTTGCTTTACGTGGGCTCCTATAAGTGGGAACTGCCCTCTTCAACCTAAAATGAGACAGGTACCTTTGGTTATCTTGAAAACAGGAGCACAGGCTCTTATTTCATATGGAAAGCCTCCAGTCTTTTAGATTGTTTTATTTTCAGCTTATTCACTTAGAGGGATTAAATAAGTGATTTATAGAGTTAAAAACCATTTTAATTATTACCGTATTTCTCTGTAATTTTGACACAAGAGCATCATGGGAAAGAATGCAGATTATTTAATAGATAGTTTTAAAAAACTCTTTATTTTCTGTTCCATTGATAGGAATAAATTTTTTTTGTCTGAAGATGAGTTGAATTATTCGTGAAAGGTACTTATTTAAAATTCATAGCAAAATCCTGATCAGAAGAAAAACCCCACAGTTAAAGCTATTTTCTTGTTGCTGTCTTAATTATGCATTTGCAGTGGTAGTAACATCTTCCCTTTCAAAGGCTGAAGTAAAAGTGTTTATTGACACTAAGAAAAAAATTAATAATATCCCCCAGTTTATTTTAATTTAAATTGAGTTGGAAAGAAACTGTTAATATCAGTGATGCATGAGGTTTATGTTTTTCATTTGATGCACGTAGTTTATTTTTGTTACTCCACAAATGACTGTACAAGGCTATGAATTTATTAAGAAGCAGACTTGTAACTTGCATACAGAATGTTTTGGTAATATTTGGTCAGTAAAGAGGCAGCACCTGCTCTGGATGGTTATTCTTTCTAAAAAGTATCAGGAATGTCATTGCCCTGACAGCATCTGCTGTTTATGCTTTCATACAGACATTCTGGCATTAATTCAAGTGTTAAAGTAGCCACACTACTTAGCCATAATGTTCAACACAGTGATCATTACTGCACACTGGTTTGATACTCCTGACCCATGCCAGGGTGGCAGAAACTGTTTCCTAGGAAACCTGCTCCAAAGCCTGTAGAAATCAAAGAAACTCTTTCTATCCGCCACAGAAAATGAGTAGTGACGTAAAGGTGCTTTGAATAGGTTGTTCACAATGTTGCAGTAGAGAAACTTCTGAAGCATCTAGTACGTGGGTTAAAGGATTAAATTTGTTAGGTGAATCTATCAATACACGACACAGACACCCCTCTGTGTGTAGGTGCTAATTTTCACCTGCTTCTAAAAAGCATGTTTAGAATATTGCAGGATCTCTGAAGTTCAGCTCCTGCCACCATATGTGATGTCTCTGCACTGTTTTCTCTGTTTTTTTTCTGTGAGGTCTCACACACTACGTCTTAACTAAGTAGTCACATAGCTTTCTGCTGTAATCACAAAAAGATGTGCTGATATTATGATTTGTTTTTACATGAATAGCAACATAAAATGTATCTCACACTTCCCTTAAATTGGTGGAGTTACGGGTATCACAGTAAGAGGTGCCTTTAAGCAGAATCAGAGAAAATCTATCTTTTGTTACCGATTTTTGCAAGTAACTTTTACATGTTGCATTTCATGACTGAACACTATTTGGGAAATGCTTTCCACTGGAAAGGTAGTGGAAAGAAACATTTTTATTAGGAAGTATTTAATACTAACCTCCCTCCGTACATTGATTTATTCCATGTCAGTCTTGAGGTCGGCCTCATTTAATATATTTATTGAAGTGTACAGTAAAGAAAAATAAAAGCATATCAAATATGCTTGGTGAAATCACATTTTTTGGTGCAACTTTGCTGCTCCAAAGGCTTAGCAGAGGAAGAACTTGGATGTTTGAGAACTGCAGGAACAGAAGCACAACTTTAAAGTGCTAATCATATACTCAGTGTGGTGCCTGTAGTGATTGTGTCTCTAAGTGGGGTGGTGGCAGTGACAGATATCACAGATAAACTGTCCTTCAACAAGATATTACTTAGGGTTTTTTATCTGTACTGAACAACGTTTGCTAAATTTACGAATGACTGCACTGAATAACAGATGTGGTTGTCTACCACGATAAATCTTTGGCCAACAAGATGCTCATAATGTGCCAGCATTTTGGATAAATGAATATTTAACTGTAGCTGTGTGAAATTTCAGACAGTCTAGCAGCCCTATGAATCAAGGAAATATGGTAATATATGTTTCTTTAAAGTCTGCTGTTATGTGGCCAGTTTGGATGAGCTGTTACCCAGACGTGCTCCCCCTGTATTTGTGTGCTCCAGGATTTGGTTCTCTTTGCATATGTAATATGGAGACGTGAATATTTAGACATATGTGCAGCCTTGGTAGACCATTACTTGAATAAAGAAAGACCACAAAATTCTGTGGTTATCACTGTCTGACTTTTAAAAGACATTCATAGGTGATGATTCAATAGACTAAGGTGTCAGCTGTGAAGATTTGGGCTGTTCCTTGAACTCTGTAGTACAAAGCTGTGTAGAGTAGTTGATTGCAGCTGTTGTTTTAAATGAAATTTAGGATAGAGTTATATTTGCTTTCTGTTATATTAAACTGTTTAACTCCCTTATGCCATTTGAAAATGGAATGTTATGTGCAAGTTATTGGAGATTAGAATGCTGACCCTCATGCTCAGAAAAGTGAGGAGAAGATGTATTGCTTAAGTAACTGGGAAGATATTAAACTTACCATGCCTTTGTGCAGTCCCCTGGGGTAACAATTGTTTTCCAGCCTTGAAGAAGTTTGAACGACTGTCTAGGATGACAGTGGGGTTTCGAGATGGTATTGACAGGAAATAGAAAGTCATATGCAAGACAAATCCATGGACCCAGAGTGTCAAAACATTTTGTTTCTTACGGCTGAATACAAACTTTCACATGAGGTTTTATAGCTGGGGCAGTATCTAACTAGTCTGTCTGTTCAGGCTTAGTGGTTGCTTGTTAACAATAAGGATCTTTGATTTCAGAATTAATTATCATGTGATGTGTGAGTTCATAGTGTGTTATTCTCATCAACTATTTTTGCTGATAAAGCTTTATATTATGAGTACAGTCTTGGTTTTACAAACCTGTGTCAGCCTTTGTGAGTGCTCATAATTGATTCAGTGTTTCATGAATTTTGATGTTACACTGTAATAGTTTTGACTTGCTTGCCTATTTTTTTTTTAACTAAAGTTGCCCCTTAATAAACTACTCTATAGTGAGACAGTTCAGCTTCTTTCTTTCATCCTGATCTGGTCAGCTGCCATTTAACACTAGCAAAAGTACCATTATTTCTAGCTACTGCTTTTCTTATTTCATACAATATAGTATGAAATGTTTATTGACATGATTTCATATGATGTGTTCATATGTGATTAAAGAAAAGAAAAAAAGGAAAATCTGCCTTTTTGTTTGCACTGAAAGTCGGTGAGAAGTCACAAATAACATGATGAACTGTATTTTTGCAGCTATACTTCTAAGCAAAAAAGGAACACAAAGAAATAAGGTAATTCTTCTGGATCAGTCTCTGACAATGGCAGTATGAGGTGCTATTTAGAGAGATCCCATGAACTTGATCATTTTCCTAATACTTCCCCAGCATCCAAACTTATGTTAAAAAGGGTTCATCGCTGCTTCATCCTTTCAGTATCTATTTACGAAATTATTGCCTGTTAATTTGCCTATTCCCTTTCTGAACCTTCTGAGATCACAGTATCTGGCAGGAGAGTGTCTCAGAATCTCCTTACCAACTTTGAATTTACCCTTTCTTAAAGTACTCTTCCACCTGCTTTAAACTGTCTCCCTTCTTGTATTTAAGATTTGATGACCAACAGTTCTTCAGTCATTCATGATTATTCTGGGAGCTACTGAAAAAATACCTGAAAGACAACACAGTCATTGGTCTCAGCTAGCAAGGGTTTATTAAGGGAAGGTCCTGCCTGACAAACTCAATTTCCTTCTATGACAGGGTTACCCACCTACTATACCAAGGAAAAACAGTTGATGTAATCTTTCTGGACTTCAGCAAGGCCTTTGGTACTGTCTCTCATAGCACCCTCCTAAACAAAATGTCCAGCATCCAGCTGGATCAACACGGAACACATCGGGTGAAGAATTGGCTCATGGGTCAGGTTAAAAGGATCATAGTGAATGGGGCTACTTTAGGCTGGTGACCAGTCACTAGCAGGGTTCCACAGGGATCTATCTTGGGGCCAGTGCTCTTTAATATCTACATAAATGACCTGGAAGCAGGACTTGAGGGTTTACTGGCCAAGTTTGCTGACAACACGATACTGGGGGAAACGGTTGACACAATGGAGGGCAAAGAGGCACTGCAGAGGGATCTGGACAAATTGAAGAGCTGGGCAATCACCAACCACATGAAGCTTATAAAGGCAAGTGCTGGGTTCTGCACTTGGGACACGACAACCCTGGATACACAAACAGACTAGGGTCTGAGAGGCTGGAGAGCAGCCCTGGGGAAAGGGATCTGGGGGTTCTGGTCGACAGCAAGTTGAACACGAGCCAAAAGTGTGTCCTGGAAACCAAGAGGGCCAGCTGTGTCCTGGGTTGCATCAAGCACGGCATTGCCAGCTGGTCAAGGGAGGAGATTGTCCCACCCTACTCTGCACCAGTGAGGCCACACCTCGAATATTGTGCTCAGTTTTGTGCACCACAGTATAAGAAGAACTTCAAACTACTGGAGAGTGTCCAGAGGTGGGCCACAAAACTGGTGAGGAGTCTGGAGGAGAGGCTGAAATCACTTAGTGTGTTCAGCATGGAGAAGAGGAGACTGAGAGGGGACCTCATAGCTGTTTACTGTTTCATCAGAAGGGAAGGAGAAAGAGCAGGCGCTGGTCTCTTTTTTCTGGTGACCAATGATAGGACCCAAATGAATCTCAGGAAGATGTGCCAGTGGAGGTTTAGGTTGGATATTAGGAAAAGCTTCTTCACCCAGAGGGTGGTGGAGCACTTGGAACAGCTCCTCAGGGAAGTAGTCACAGCACCAAGCCTGACAATATTCAAGAAGCATTTGAACAATGCCCTCAGACACATGGGATGAATGTTGGGATTGTCTTATACAGGGACAGCAGCTGAACTTGATGGTCCTTGTGGGTCCCTTCCAGCTTGGGTCATTCTATGACTCTATGATTTATCAGCTTTGTGATTCTGTAAACCTCATCTCATTCCTTGGCCTCCTTCTGTGTAAACTGAGAAGTCCAAGCCAGTTTTGACTTTTTTTTTTTCATCATTGTAGTTGCCCTTCTTTGGACTTTCTCTAACTCCATAAAAGTGAAAAAGAGCAAACAACAAAACAACCAGAGAGAACAAGCCAGAGTAATACGTGTGAGTGGCTACAGGTGAAGTGATCACGCAGCAGTTCTTACAGAGAACCTTTGCCCAGAT
The DNA here is from genome assembly GCA_033556795.1 of Tapera naevia. Lineage (NCBI taxonomy): Eukaryota > Metazoa > Chordata > Aves > Cuculiformes > Neomorphidae > Tapera > Tapera naevia. Next base: position 5,955,095 of record JAUMJJ010000175.1, on the reverse strand, counting down.
TCTGTCCTATCGCTTACTTCTGTAGTCTGTGAAAGAGGGGAAATAAGCCATGTAAGTATTTCAGAAAATTATTTAAAAATTTGGAGATGTTTTATTATAATATTTACTTGTAGCTTAAAGACTTCGCCTGGATATTTCTGTTTATCTGGCAAAAACTTTTCAGACAGTAATTCTGAGTGATTCTCAAATTTATTGCAACCGTTCTGATCCTGACTTGGAAAGGTGTGTCCTGCTGTCTTACTTAATTAGGCTGCTCACACTACGAAATATTTCAAATTCATATTCAAAAGTGGTTCTCATGGCATTATTATTCCTGCAGTCCCACACTGCTCTGAATATTATTCTCTTATCACATGGATGTCTTGAGCTTTCTGGTTTTGCATTTTCTCCTCCACTGTGTTGCATGTACTGTATCAACGGGTTACACAGATTCATTTGACTGTAAATGGATATGGGATGTCTACTTTTCCTGTCAAAATACATAAGGAAAACTTTGAAAATTTCCTTATGTAGTTAGGCTGGTAAATGTGACCACGTCTCCAGTGCTTCCTGTAACATTGTGAGTAATGAGTAAACGCACAGGGTTTTTTTCTGTTTTTACATGCAAACTTGCAAAAAATTTTGCATTGGCTTTTAATCAATCTTCATGGAAGTAGGATGTTGAGATGACACCTCAGGTTGTGTTAGGAGAAGCAAAGAATACAGGCAGAGACATATATATGGAGGAATCATGAAAATTGCTGAAAAAAGATGTGCACTACCTTACTATCATACAGGTAATAGAGGTAAAGTGAGTTGTAAAGATAAGATACAAAAGCTAAGGAAAATATTTTCTGTTTTCTATATTTTTCCTATGGGGACAAGCCAATGGCATCTGCTCTTCAGAGAAACACCTTTTTTTCAGAAGAAAGTTGTATCAGAACCACATCTCTTAAGAAAGACAAAGATAACTGATTTTATGTGCAGTACATGAATATCCTTTCTCACAGTAAAGTTGTAAGAGGTTTGGAACAGAAGGTTAGATAGAAAAAAAATTGTGGAGACAACATCTGAGAGCAAGTCTCTAATTATTTGCATTGAATATAAAGAAAACTTTGGCCTAATAAAACTGATGGTAACATTATGAGTTGCCTATATAAACTTCAGTTACGAGTGGCAACACTGAAACTGTAATTCCGCCTTGTAAAAATGGGAATTGTAGAAGAATGAATGATGTTCAGTTGAATGTCAGTTTCATGCCAGGAGCTTTAAGAAGAAGAGGTAGTGGCTTCAAATTTCCCAAATGCAGTGGGTGTTCAGAAGCTCAAAAGACTGATGTCAGGCAAATTTAAATGGATCAGTCCCTGAGACATTTGATCTGTCAAGGAAAAAAAGAGAAGGTAGTAGCACTAGCCTCATGCAGTCCTGAATTTCTAAAAATGTCAAAACTTTGGCTGATAAAAATACTAAATATGACTTTATATTGCCCAGCCTGTGGTGCAAACTATGAAATTCTTTGAGTCCTTTATTCTTTGATGTTGCTTTCAGAAGGATTTAGGGTGCATCGTATGTCACTCGTATGAAGTGATGAGACTATCTATCGAATTACTAACAAATATCTCAAGCTTCAAATCTTTTCTTAGCCAACATGTTTTCTTTGAAAGGTTTTACATGAAGTGTTCACTACCTTCTTAACATTAAATACGATTTCAAACAACCCTAATAAAACATTCTTTGCACTATGTCATTGCATAGAATGTAACATGCAGGCAGCTATTTTGTGTTTCTTCTTCATTAGAAGTGCAGCCATTTCAGACTTCCCATATGTCTAGATATCTGCATGCTAAGTAGCAAGAAAAACAGATGATTTCTTTGTTTGAATGAAGGAAAAGACATAGCTCTTTTGTGAGAATCAGGCTGAGTGATAACTTCATTCGGATTCCAGTCTACTAGTTCTTCTCCATGAATGACCGATTTTGATTCATCTTTTGAAATAGCAGTTATTTCATAAATCCTGCTGGAGAGCACAGCAGGGGAACTGAAGACCTGTCATGGAGCTCTACCAATAAAGTCACTGATGCAGTTACAATATATCTGTCTGTAATTTAATCCACTTGTATGTGTTGAAAGCATCCATTCCAGTACCCTCACATTTAAAATCATTTAATCAAGGATGCTTCTCCTTGTCTGTTGCATATAGAACTCAAAAGAGCCGCTGATTTTAAAGTATTCGAGGGATTTAATTAGATCCTTCAAAACATATTGTAAGAGCTTTTTTACGATACCTTCAGTTTTTATAACAGAAGATGTTTATTTTACTTAATCATTACAAGACAAGGTGCTGAAGTTCTGCAGTCTCCTGGTTCTCCAAGTTAGCTTTTCATAATTTTCTTTCCGCACTTCTATTGGCAAACTGTGTCTGTTAGAGAAACTGATTTCTTAGGGGTTTTTTTTACAGTCAAGCCCTGGGCACACTCCACTGACTATTTTTCACTGTCTGAACAGGCAGCATTGGTAATAGCACAGTGAATTGATTAGTGAAATCTTTTTCTGTTCATCCTCTGTAGGAAAGGTAACCATGTAACTTTGAAAATACAGTTTTGTGTGAGTGACAACATACATGACAAAGACTGTAATTATACTGTTGGCCTTCTACAGATAATGTTAAAAAGTATAATGCAGATCTTTTGAAATACTTTCAGTATTTCTGGAAAACAGTCCAATAGTTTCACCTTGGGGAAAATATGCAAAGCATACAGATTATTTTTCCATAGTGATTTTTCATCCTTTTCTCTCCTTTTACACTTGAAATAGTCTTTGAACTGTTACGAGTCAATGGTACTGATAACACTAGGCAATCTCTATTTTGCTTTTTTAAGAGAGGTTAGCATTTTTCCCTCTTAAAAAAAGCTATGTAAAGTAAATAACACCTTCAGCTTCCTGTGAGGCATCGCACATCATACTGTAAAGCTGTCTAGGCATGTCTGCCATTCTGACAATGCAAACTCGACATGGAAAATTTTGCACTGTCTCTTATGAGTCTGAAGATGTATGAATGACAAAATGATCCTAATATTTCTGTTCGTACATCCTCCACCTGAACAACATTTTCTGCTTAATATGTGGGGAAAATCCACTTTCAAAATCCTGGCAATGTCCTGAAAGAAATGGAAACATCAGTGTTCTCCAATATTTGCAGACCACCTGTTGTCTTGGGACCCAATATGCTGCATTCTGCTATTGCTACAGCATGGTAACATACACCACTGTTCAAATATATTCACAGTACAGGAAGCAAACTGAGAAATTCAAAATATACTCATCATTGTAAGTTAGAACTCCATGTCTGGGTGCTATTTTTACAAATCCAAAAGGTTAAACTCATTTTAGTATGAAAAAATTGTCAGCAATAAAAAGCAAATGGGCTGTATTATCAAAGAAGAAAAGTTAGGTTATAAGAAAGAAGTCTTCATGGCACTGCAACAATAAGTATTTAAGTAGATCTCTCATTACAGTCATTTCAAGCAACTTGATGTTTCTGAAGGAATATACTGTGATACTTTGCCGCACAATTGCAGATGATGTTATGAGGATTTATTTAGCAAGGTTTAATGGAACAGTACCTTTCTCTTAGCTTTGAGCTGCTCGTGATATTTGTTGGATGTGTCGCCTGGTATTTCTCCTCCCCAGAGGGTAATTCCCACTATGAAATAAGTGATGCCCATGACAAGCAGTGGAAAGCAGTAGACAAGCACAATCACAATAACGTGATACCTGCAAAGAAAAAGCATTAAGCTGGTAAGTGCTTTGAGACGAGCTATACCAAAGGACCAGGCTGCTAGAAGTCAAGAGTGCTATGGTAGCACAAAGCATATTTTATATTGACTGAGTAGTCCTTGCTGTTTTCACTGTCTTTTTAATAGTCTTTAATTGCATTGAAAATTTGTTTATGTTTTAATCTAAGTGCTTTATTGCATTGCTAGTTCTGATTCTGAACTTGCGCCAGCATGAATTAAGAATGACTCTAGTTACTGTGATTCGTGGCTGCAGAATAAGGTTTGTTTGTCCACAACTATCTGAATCGATTTAAGTATTATACAGCCATGTATCGTAAGGGCAAGATAGGCATTTTGAGCTCTACTCTGGGCCATAAATGAAAGAGTAAAGACGTGTTTAAACAGTGTATTTATATAAAGGCCCTGATAAGTGTCCTGTGTTACCAAACGTACTTCATATGGCGGATCTATTGCCTGTGTGCAACATAGTCATCGTTGCTGATGTAAGCGCTGGAGAAAAAAAAGATAACTTATTTTGCCTCCTGTTAGTTCCTAGACAAATGCCATCTTCAGATATAATATTTGTGAACAATCAGTGAAGAATCACCAGCCATCACGGAGAGTGACCTTACTGTCCTAAAGAAAAATAACTGCATGGTTCCTAAAAAAATTTAAAAAAATATATATGATTGGGGCCTCTTTGATCTGCCTGAAAGAGATCAAATTGTTAGATTTGGTGCTGATGGTTACGTAGGCGTTCAGCCTTGAACACAGAGTTCATCTTAAATGTCAGTGAAGATACGAAAGGAATGTTGCTATGGTTAGGTAATCACATATTCCTAATTCTGCCAGGGGAGGAATTATTTGATTTAACTGCTTTCAGAAACTGGGACCCACTATAAGTTTTACAGTTTTCTTATTTGGACCGATATATGACATAAGTAATTGTGGTAGTGTAATAGAATGAAGTGGAAAATCCAATCTTCTCTAGAAGAGATTCAGAGTAAAAAACTTACTATGACAAGGAGATACTAATTTTCCTAGTTAGGATGAAAGGAAGCTCTTTTTGAATTTCATGTTCTGTTCCCATCTCTGACCATCTCTGCTGGTATAGAAGTAGCGGCCATCTTAAGTGAAGCAATGATGGTAAACATGCAGCATGGGATGGAGAATAAATGCTCTCCACTTATTTTAAATGATCAGTCTTCCTAGCTTAGAAAACTTGCTTTGCATGTCTCAATGATAAATGCTGTTAGTTATTCTGTGTGTAGAGTATCTGCAAAACACTTGACAGCTTTGGCCAAGTCCATTCCAAGTCTAGACATCACCATGCATAAGTTTAAGAGAAAAAAAATCTTACGTAAAATGCTGTTTTGGACCACCTGGCCATGCTACATAGCAAAGAGTTCTCCCAGGCATCACCTTGGTTATGGAGTATAGGCACTGGGGAAAGGCCAACAGGAAAGCCAATATCCATATGCTCCCAATGACCGCCTTGGTAGCAGTTGCAGAGAGCCTAGGTTTCAAGGGATCAATGATGGCCATGTACCTGTAAAAGAAAGTAAAAATCTGTGCATTAGAAACCTTCAGAGATCAAGATGTATCTAAAATCAACCAAAGTTTAGGGATTGGAGAATAAAAGCAGAGGTATTTGTCTTCCTGGAGTTCTGATGGTATTGTGGTCCAGCCCCCATGAAGGCAATGCTGGAAGAAAAAGCGGGTTCATGGGTATTATTTTAAAGCTATGGGACACATGGTTAACTGTTTCTATACCCATAAAGCAACTATTTCTCACAGAGTTAGTTAATTTTGTTACTGCACACCCTGACTGAAAAGCAACAACACAGCTGGATCCTATATGCTGATAACTTTAGAAGGACATAAAAGATACTATTAAAGAGTTACTCTAATTAGAATTTAAAAGCTTAGGAAAAAAGAACAATAGTAAGGTATCAAGACAGACAGCAAAAGAAAACACATTGTGTTTTCTGTCTTTTGATCTCTGTTATAGATGCAAGGAACAAGGGAGATATAGAAATTTTGTATTTTATGTACACTGTAACACATACCTTGGGTTTTTCACATTTTTCATAGCATGACTATTTCTCTGGGCTAAACCTTGAATTAACTTCTTTTCCATCAACTTTCTTAATCACTTTATTTTGTTTCATTTAACAATGATCAAATAATGACTTACAAAATCATTAAACATATTAGTTAAATAAGAACACTATTCAAAATGTATTCCACTATTAGGGGGAATGCTGCTAAGTATTCTGAAAGAAATTTTTGTACTTCTGTAAATCCAGGGAGATACTGGCTACATTTACGTCCATATTATGTTACTGATACAACATACCAAATAGCTAACTACCTGTTCTTTTATCTGGCATCTTAATGTTTTCCAAAACAATAAAAGGAAATGTGGGGGTTTTTTTTACATTAATATTTTGATTCAGATCCAGATGGTTCCCAAAGCATATTAAAAAGATCCTTTTATTCATTGTTGAAAAACAGTGTTGTTTGTGAGTTAATGTATAAGTTAATGAATCATCAATTAATGAAAAAAAATCCATGGCAGTATTCCAAGTATCTGTGTTTATTCAGAAAACAAAATATCAGCCCTTTCACAGTCATTACTAGAATTGACATTCTAGACTGTGTTTCCCAAACCGTTGCTTTTCTGAAGTCAGAATAACAATGTTGTAAGAATCTCCTCAGGAAGAACCAGGACAAGTCAAAAGGAAATGAACAAAATTAAATGTTTTCTATTGCTGTGTTTCCTTGTGGTTTTTAATTTTCATATTATATGAAAACACCTGAAGCAGATAGGAAACTGTGATGAATATGAAAACCATCTTGAATATTTTACTAGTAAGAGTTTTCCAAATTTCTAGAAGCAAATCTGGATTGGTTTCAACAGTGGGTTATCAGTCAGAAGGATCAACACTAATTCTAGAATAAGCAAAAATGCATTTACAAAGAATAATTATGGCCAATGCACTCTCTTTCATAGTAGACATGTTCATCTGATCATCTTTGACAAGATTGTTGAGGTTTATCAGTGATTTCCTAAAGATCTTTTTCTTTCTGGCTTTGATACCATTGTAGATCTCTAGTCTTCATGCCTGGTAACTGTTTTTGTCCCTGTCTGTTTCAAGTTTTAAATACAGTTATAAAGACAAACAACTCCTATACCAGCCTACAGGTGTAGAGAAAATGTTGTCATAGCTTTCCAGTATTGCTTCCCTCCTTGTGTAATTTATAACTTGTAAAGGAAATGCAATAAGTAAAAGATGTGATATGGTTCTTCATCTACTCTTTCTCTACATTTCTATCTTGTATAAAGATGGATCGGGGTAGATTCAGAGACTGTTTCCTGTATGGAAAATTACGTAGACAGTAATGGGCATTGTATGGCAGGACTGTTAAAAAAATTCACTCTGTCTCATCAGCAGCTGTAGATCCAGTGCTATTGTTGAGACTTTGGTTGTTGTTGTGGGGCTTAGAAATTATAAAATCAGAAAAAAAAAAGATTGTGCGAGCAGGCCAGGAATAAAAGGGAGAATGATAATATACAGGATCTAGAGCAGGAGTGAAAAAAATGAGACTGGGAAACTGTTTGCTGAATGCAAAACCAGGAATAGAAGTGAAACAAGAATAATGGAAAACTAATAGGAGGAGAAGAAAAAAAGGAGAAATGTGGAATAACAGCAGACAGCAATTGGATTGAGAAAACAGAGAATAATAACGAAAACTGGAGCGATGTAAAGGCAAAAGACATACAGGAAAAGTCAGCCCTAGTAGACCAGAGGTTCCAAGCTAAGTAAAACTAATAGAAAAGCACAATGCTTTGACAGTAGGGCTCTGTGGTGGTGTCCTGGCTTCAGTTCTTTTGCCTCTGCAGGTGTACAGGAGAGAACTTCCACAGAGCTGTTCTCTTTGCGATCAGGCAAGCATAAACTGTGTGCAAGAGAAACAGACAGATTTCTCTGATGCTCCAAAGTAATCTGTCTTAATGGCTGTTCTGCTTCTCCAGTGGCAGAATTTATGCAGTCTTTCTGATGTCAGTAGTGCTGAGCCTCCTGTACATCCACTGTGTTCTGGGATATTTATAGACAGACCTTGGACCTCCCCACACCTTTGTCTCTATTGGCACTAAAATATGGTAGGCATTTGAGCTGAAGCAGTATTTACAATGGCTACAAGCAACCAAAGCCTTGTTACACCACTGACAACATTCTGTAACCACACAAGCGTTATTGAGTAGAGTGCTGTGCCAATTTGCTTCAATTTGCAGTCTTTGGGCATTTACTGCTCAATCAGTCACCAGGCTGGAGCAATGGGACACCCTGCTAAACAAAGGGCTCTGAACTGTCACTGAGTTTGATTTCAGGATCAGACTTCTAGTGTTTTCTCGCTCCAGTGGGAGCTGCTGATAGTGCCTCTGTTAGCTTGTTCCACACAATAAAGCAAGGGTGCTGAATCTAAAGTATGTATCAACTGAAAAGGATTAACTCATCATGGTCATACATCACAACAAGCAGAAACCATTATTACCCCATCCAACATAAATATTAACACTTGGAAGATAATTATAAGATGGCATATGCACGTTTAGAAATTTAAGGATGTAAATATATGCAAGAATGTGGATTATTCAACATTTGCATCATGTTCCATGTATTACTCTAATGCATTTTTAGGCAACACCTTAATTTCATCAATATAATCATCAGCACATGATTTCCTCTGCTGTGATCGTGCTATATCCCGCTGTCATCACTTTTCTTCCAGCTTTGACTTGTGTTACTCTTTGTACCTAGCTAACTACTACTGAAGTCAACAAGAGTCTTTCCATCAAACCTAATAAGAAATCAGCCAGTCTGCAAGATAGAACAGCTGGTGCATCACGGTGTGCTTGCTGAAGCACTCTTTTCCTTCAAGACTGTTTTCTTATCCTGTGGGGTCAGAATGGATCCAACTTCCTTCAGAACAGCTCAGTTTAGCTGGAGTCTACAGTTACTGTTTGTTACTCGTTTCACGGATTCATCAAATCAAGCAAATCTGTTTTCTCTGAAATGATAATGGAGACAGTCTCATTTGAATAGCTTTGATAAACTCTTTAAGACAGTGGTTATAATGACAGCATAATCATGTAGCTCTGTTTGTTACAGTTTGCAAATAACATAGACAAATAGCTGGCAAGTACTACAAAGGCTTCTGAAGTTTGTGCATTATGGTCCTGACAATAGAAAAGATAAATAATTCCTAACTTATCTCTTTTGTAAAACAGCATACACTGACTAATACAAGCAGGAAAGTCTTCCCTCTTTAACACCTTACTTAGAAAATTGTAGCAAAAACACGTAAGGCATTTTTAAACCAAAATGTTTTTCAAAATTGGATCCTACAAATGCCCATCTGGAGACACAGTTGGAACCCTTTAATCATCCTAAGTGATTTCTTTAACCTGTTTACAATGTGTTTATAAACTCAAATGGGGAAAAAAGCAATCAATTCAGCCCCAGATTGTGACAGGAAATTGGGACTTGACAAAGGAAGAGATAGGGAAAATCACAATGCTTACATATGAGTGGGTTGTCAATGGCAGACAGCAGAGTGCATTTCCTTCACAAATGCACAGATGCTGTTCCTCCCTCAAACAGAAGCTGGTTTTGAAGCGTTGTCTCCTACAATTATATTTGGAATAAATTAGTAATTAAGACACTTACGTAGGGAAATTGCTACAATTCCCTGCCCTTATTTAACACATCGTTGTGGAAAATCCTACAAAAGTTCTCTGCAAGGTAGGTACAGTAGACTAAAGGGGATAGAGCGAAGTGTGAGATTTTAGAGGCATTTTTTTGTATGATGAAAACAGATCTTCAACTTTTGCATTCTTTAATCTTTATCCTCTACCTACTAGTGCAAGGCTCCATCTTTCCTTGTGAGAGCGGTCTCTGTTCACTCATTTAGACTGACTTTCTCTGCAGGGGGACTGTCTCTGATTGTTGCATGAGTGGTTTTGCTGTCCAGAAGGATCTACAGTGAACAATGTTACTGTTACACGGTGATCATGTTAAAGCTAGCAGCATAAATAGTGTATGACAACATGATAAACAAACACATTGTGCATTTGAAAGAACAGTGGGCCGTATCCCAGAGGGGAAACCTGGCCCTGATTTACCCAGAGGCACACATGCTGCTCTTGGTGAATGGCTGTCACTCTTAGAGCGGGGAGAAATGCTGCAGTTGTTCTGATGTCAGGGCTAGGGTCCAATGTCTCACTTTTGGATGCCTCTTATTAGAAACCTTAAAACAGCAATATTGAAATTGTTCAGAATAGCTGAGTTCTCACAAACAGTGCAATTCTATTTGAACATTTTTTAACTATCAATAGTCTAGATTTTTACAGGTATGTAATTGATTTTATACAATGTATGTTGTAACTAAGTATATTGATAGAAAAAGGATAGTATTTTTCTTTGATCTGTCTCAAAATGATGGACTAACTGACTTTGGCTGTCAGAAAGGAATCTGTTTCTCATTTTCTTTAAATACAAGGACCAATATGAATGCAAAATCTGCAAAAATACCTCCATCTGCACAGACTACAACCCACTGAGTTGTTGCTTAAATTTCTGTCATCTGCAATCATTCTTGTTTGAGCAGTTATTTTGAAATAATTTTATTTTACGTAAACACAAATATGTGAATAATAGAAATTTCTCTCCTTAGTAAATCAGTCAGAAATACATGCATACAGGCAATAATATTCAAGGAAAAAAACCCCCAACAAATCCCAACCCTTGACTATCTTTGAAAAAATACTGCAGGCTACACTATATAGTGAATCACTGACACATCTTTTAATAGCCTTCTTTAAACTGCAAATAAGGGCACTGAGAATATGTATTTAAGGCTAAGAATCTGTCTAAAATGCACTACTCATTGAAACTTAACACTTCAAAGTTGTCAGATGTTGTTTCCTGACTGGAACAAGAAGACCTGGGGCTAGTCACTGTAGTAAATGCTCCTTATCCTACTCAAAATATTGGCTTATCAACATCATTTTTTTTCACTGCATCTTTCAAAAGCACCTTCTTAAATAGAATATTTTCTCAATACAAAACATTTTGGACACAACAACCCCATGCATAGCTATAGACTGGGGACAGAGTGGCTGGAGAGTAGTCAAGCAGAAAGGGACCTGGGAGTGCTGGTTGACAGGAAGCTCAACAGGAGCCAGAAGTGTGCCCAGGTGGCCAAGAAGGCCAATGGCATTCTGGCCTGCATCAGGAATAGTGTGGTGAGTAGGACCAGAGAAGTTATCGTCCCCCTGTACTTGGCACTGATCAGGCCTCATCTTGAATATTGTGTGCAGTTCTGGGCTCCCCAGCTTGGGAAGGATGTCAGTGTGTCCAGAGGAGGGCAACGAAGATGGTGAAGGGGCTGGAGCACAAGCCCTATGAGGAGCGACTGAGGGAGTTGGGGCTGTTTAGTCTGGAGAAGAGGAGGCTCAGGGGAGACCTCATTGCTCTCTACAACTACCTAAAAGGAGGTTGTAGTCGGGCAGGGGTTGGTCTCTTCTCTCAGGTGACCAGTGGCAGAACCAGAGGGCATGGACTCAAGCTTCGTCAGGGAAAGTTTAGACTTGATGTGAGGAAAAAATTCTTCACTGAAAGGGTGATTGGTCATTGGAATGGGCTGCCCAGGGAGGTGGTGGAGTCACCGACCCTGGAGGTGTTTAAGGGGAGACTGGATGAGGCACTGAGTGCCATGGTTTAGATGATGGTTGGTGTTAGTGTTGGTGTTAGTGTTGGATTATAGGTTGGACTTGATGATCTCAGAGGTCCTTTCCAACGTTATGATAGTGTGATACTGTAAAGAGGAAGAGATGGCCAATTTTGCCTATATTTATTCCCAGACTGCCTCAATATGTTAGCAGTAGCATAATTCTGACATGATTTTTGATCAAAACCCAAAAAGATTCTGTCTTTTTGCCTGATCATAGATCACTTTTCCTTGTCTCTGATAGTCTGAATCTTGCAGCCATTGCAATATGATGTTCTGCAGAAACTATTTAACTTCTTTTCTCAGAAAGAAAGAGAGAGAACCGTCAAACCTCAAAAAATGATTCGGAGTCCCCAAGTCACAGGGAGTCCTTAATATTTCACCTCTTGAGTTCTAAACCCTTAATGCTCTCCTGTTCAACTTTTTCTCTCCAGTTCTGAGTACTAGTAATTTTCAGAGGGCAGCCTAGAGACTCGAATCCAGAAATATGATGTGTTTCATCTTAAAATATGAATTTGGAGAACACAGAAATGGGGGAAGGAATTTCCTATTTGAATTCTAAAGTTTTATTGGGAAAGTAATAATAACAATAGTGATAATTTTAAAAGCATATCTTTGCATTTTTCCTTCAATGATATACTGAGTCATGAAGTCATAATTACTTTGTAAAAAAAGCTGGATTGAACTTTATTTGATGGGTAGGGCAGGTAGACTTCTGTGTAGTTATGTGACACCAGGGACAGGTAAGGCTATCTAACAATAAAATGGCATTTTGTGGAAAAACAAGGATAGTACATATACAGAAACTCCCTTCATCCGTTTCTTTGGATGATAATACTCTAAGGTATGGCGAGGGGGTGTGCGTGAATCTCTCTGGGGAAAATAGCCTGTAAAGCACAAGAAACCTGAAAAGAAATCCATCTAGATTTTTGGCTTTTTCTTGTTCCTTTTTTCTTCTCTCTCTCCTTTGTCTTCAGTGCAAATTCTCTTTTCTTTTACATGGCAACCATTTACTTTGAGACAACAGCTTGAGGGAAGGGGGGCAGAGAGAGGGGCCAAAGGCTGCAGTTCTGTTGAAGCTGAGCCTGGGGCAGAGGACAGGAGCTGGCTGGCAGATGCAGGTTTCCTGCCTGCCATTGCTTCACCCTCCTCTGTTCACAGGCGAGCCAAGCACAAAACACATGGTACCAAGCACATGTATGAGAATACAAGTATCAGTATACATCTTCTTGGTGAGCATCTTTTGCTGACACCACTGCCATATAGCTACCACACAGGGTCAGGCCCAATGCACTCCCTATACTAAGCTACTAGACACAGTTGAGATAGCTTTTTCTTATATACATTACCCAATACTTCTGTGTTTCTGAGCACACAGGACAGTTAACTGATAATTAACTTCCAATACGGTTAATGTTATTTTACATCAAAGACTGTCATGTATAGCTTGGCAGGTGCATTAGTTTAAAATATTTAAGACACATGAAAGCCTGGAGCGATTTGCCCCAGGAATAGGAACTCATGAAGAGATAGATACCAAAACGTATTGTACTGGAAAGATAATACATTTTTCAGTGTGCCAACTGACTACTTCAGAGTTTTAGTAACAGATTAATTTATAAGGCTTGTGGTACTTCTTTGCGAAAATAATTACTGCTCTTACAGCATACGCTTAAAGAAAATAAGGAGCCTAAGTGATATTTTGAGGACCTGAGTGTGTACACACGATGAATTTAGATTTCGTTGGATAAATTGAATCATGTGTTTATGCCTTGTAACTGAAGACAGTTACAAGGTTGTATCATATTACTTATGCTGGACTGTAATAAGTATATAGAGGGATTATTAATGGCCATCAGTACCTGAACAATGTCACAGGAAAACAAACTTGTCCCAGTATATGTGTGCTTCTAAAGATATATTGGAAGTCTGAGGAATGAGGTAAGAAACAAGACTGACAAGTTTTGAGTAAGGATGCTGGTGTAATAAGCATACTAGAAACTAGGTAGGAGGAATGTAACATGGTAATACTAAGATTCATAAAAAGAGAGAAGATTGTGCGAGAGGAAGAATAAAGCTAAATGTTAAGTATAGCTCAAAATGAAGCCACGCAATGAAAATAGATTCATAGATAATATAGGATTTTACAATTTGAAGCTCCAAGCATGACTTTGGAAAAATAAACTTCAGGATTATACGCTCAGTTGATTCACAGTAATGATGTGATATGACAAAAGAAATTAGAAAGACTATGATAGCAAGTAATGCAATAATAATAGTAATGATAAAAGATATCAGTGACTTCTGCGCAGTCATAAAATATATTCTTGGTCAGCATTAATAACTGCTCTACGAGGCATCTGCAAGGAGAAGCCCAAAGGAAACAATAAGCTCTTGAGTTGGTCCTGAACAGTGTCTGTGAACAGACTTAAATGTTATTATTTTTTGAATAGTGTGTAGATTATGATTGGTTTTAAAGTCTCTGCAGAAACAGGAGTCCCCCAAAAGCTGCTATGGTTGTGTTTAATTTACGAAGGGGTAATTGAAAAGGAAGCTCATTGAAAAGAAATGAGAAGAGCAACCAAAAAGAAACAGAGACTACTAAAAACAAGAATCAGTCATATTCTGAAACATGGAGATTCTCTTATTATCTAATATTTTATTAGAGAAGGTTAATTTGATTTTGAGTCTTCTGTTCAACAAAGTGAGTGCAGGTGTTTTGGGAAGGAGAAAACTTGGCCCATGGCTCTTGGATTCTGGTTCTCATTTTGCTGCAAATTTTTTGATTAATTTATTTTTCAATCAAATTTTAAAAACACCCACTCTGATGTCAACATTCTCCATGTCAACATAATGATGCTGTGTGGTTATACTTAAATGAGCTGCTGGCGTACCAGAGATAAGAGTGCTAATATACTTGTCTTTTAGCTCTGATTGTAATAGCCTTATTCCTTCTAAAAATAGAGTTAAAGACACAGTTCTGTGGAATAAATACAAATAGGAAGTTTCATAACAGCTCTGTTAAACTAGACAAATATAGAATAAATTTCTGTATCTTACTGTAGGTCAAAAGAAAGGGCATATCATTCTTTCAGAAGGACCGAAAAAGATGAAGTTATTATTGAAATTGTAGTGAGAATTTGAGACACAATCAAGTTTTAAGTTTTAAAAGCAGTAATTTATTTTAATAATCTGATTTGAAGTTAATTATTGGACTTGCATTATTAATGACTCACTGAGACAGGAAATTATAAAAGCTCCAGAATTTATATCAACACAACATGTGAGAAAAGTTTTGTGATTAAAATAAAGAAGTGCTTGAAAGTGGAAATCTCTTTAACTTTGGCCTTTCTATTGTCATTCTTCTTTGGAATATATTTGACTCTGCAAATAGCTGAACTGGAAAACAAACTGTAATCTTAATTACATTTGCAGGAAGTATTGGTATATATGTGTTATTCAATTACTTTTGCATATGAAGAAATCCAATATATATGTAATACTCTTCAAAGACCAGAACTTTGCTTGCATAGTAGGAAGAAAATGAATGGTAAGATGTGAATAGGACCAACAACCACTGACTATTACTGTTAGAATATCTTACTTTTACAAAGACTTTAACTTGTTTAAATAAACAGATCATTATGGAGTTGCTGAGAGAAAAATAACTGAGAATGTCATACTGTAGATGTGCTAAGAATAGGAAAGAAGGCAGAAAAAATAAAAATAAACTGAGACATGCTCTGCTGAAAGCATGTTATTTTATGCTATATTTGCCGTATCTCCAAACTTTCACTTTAACCATCTGATATCCGCAGATAAATTCTAGGCCTATACACATAACTGGTTGTACAAGGAGGCAATCTTGGGATTGCAAATTAATTTCTAGTGTAAATGAGCCATCTCTTTTGCATGCTAAGAATCAGTAGGAAGAGACAATGGGTCTTCAATGGCCAGGGCCAGATGGCTTAAGTTTTCGTCTTCAGTCTTCAAAAGAACTGTGGCACAGTCAGTACTCACAGATGGATTTAAGACACGTGACCTTTTAGGATCATGTACTGGCCAGCGGCGAGGGCATATTGGCTCCAAAACTAACCCATATTCAGTTCATCCTAGGGTATTATAAAGGTTTATCCCCATAAGGTAGCTAAAGAACCTATTGCAATGGGAGCAATGTGACTGTGGTGCTGTGCAGCATGAGCCACAGAAGAACTGCCTGTGAAGCAGTGCTTCTGATACTTCAGCTGGCTTGGTTGAAGTCACCTGGGGCATTTCTGCAGTAGACTGCAGACAGCCTGTTGGAAAAGAAACAGAAGGCAGGGGGAAAAGCCCACCAGGAAGGGATGGTCAGAAGTGTGAATAAACCTGCATAAATTTGAGTCTAAGTTCAGTGACCAGGTTGTCAAACAGCAGTCTTGGACAGTTTCATCCTCCACTCCAGACACAACACATCTCACTACAGCAACTCCCTACTTCACAGAAGTTTGTGTCAGCCCAGTAATGTCACAGTGCCCACATCTGAGACATCATGGCCTACAGAATCAAACATGAAAGGAGACATGTACTACCCCTGACCCCTGCTCAGTGATGACCAGAATCACTGACTCATTCATAATCTGTGAAAATCTGGGTGTTCTAAAATAATCAGCAGAGGGTATCATGACACACTTTTCATAATTTTTAGTGAGTTGCAACCCACAACGTTTCAGTATTTTGAGTTGTTAACAATTTCTACTGGAAAAATCATCTGATATCAGTCCCCTCAGCAGCTTTATCCTAATTTGGTGGTTTGTTGTTTTTTTTTTTTTCCAGTGTTTGTCTTTTTTTAAATTTGTTAAGGAACATGAATATGCAAGGATGAGTTTACTGGGTCAAATTTAAAGCAGAGTGCACTGTCTGAAACACAGGTTGAACTTTTACAGAAAGTAAATAGGAACCAAAGTTTTAAAAGAACGTCCATGCAGCAGATCTGTGCCCTGGAATATGCCACTCTAGACATTCAAGGACATTCCTCCGGATTCACTTTGACCCTCAGTTTTCCTGTTGGCCCTGCAGAGGTAGCCAGGAAATTGTTAAAGGTACTGAACACATCAGGTGTGATTTGGTATAAAAGGAAAAGGAATAAATAGCAGTGTGAATAGGGAAGGAGGAATAGATTGCTCCTCTCTTTGCTTTATGTGATAGCCCTTGGTATCACAGAGAGCTCACCAAAACACAGCTGCAGCATTGTTCACTGTGCTCTTCTTAAGGGAAGGTTTTGATTTGTCTTTGGTGGCAGGTGAGCTTGGAAGATGTGTTGGAGTGGAAATGGAGATTTCTTCAGCGGATTTTCAGACACCAAATAGATCAGAGTGAATAACAATAGTAATTTACTCACTTCTGAGAACCAGTGTCTCACATTGCTAGACCAAGGAACACATTTCAAATATATTTGTATCTGACCATTGCACTGCAGTCAGTGTGGAGCAGAGCTATTCTTTACTCACTTTGGAAATGCACCCTTTTGATTCCCAAGGAATGGTATTTACCTTCATTTTCAGTTTCCCAGCATAAACTTAGGAATTTTCAAGGTGGGAAGTACTACCTCTCCGTGGAGGTTTTTGTCAGAACAATGAAAAAACCTTGCTCAGAGCATCCTGGTAACTGCTTGGTTAATGGCATGGGCAGCTGAGCAAGAACAGTTAAATCCTCAGCTACAGTCAAAAACCTCTGGTCCTTCTGAAAACTTCAAGCTAGGAGAGATTATTAAACTAAACCCAAATTGACAACACAACAAATCTTTGCCTAGTTAAAGATAATATCACTGTCTTTACACTACCTCCTCCATTATTAATGGGAAGAAACTTTTGGGAACAAGACACATCACTGGCAGGAGGAAAGTGTTCTGATTTCTTGCTTTCTCCACCCATCTCTGGAGCAGAGAGGAAGATGATTCGCTAAGAATCTAATTTCTCCTTTATTTTTGTCCTTATGGAACAGAAATGCATCTGGCTGAGAATGCCACCTAAAATTTGCAATTATTATGAGCTCGTCCACAGCACAGACAAAAGGTACAACAATATTTTTCCCAATCTTTGCACCTGGAAACAATACAACATTTCAGAAGGTGGACTGAATGTTAAGTAACTACTATCACCTGGAACTGCGGCAGTTCTGCCAAGTCAATTCAGGCAAGATGCATAATGTGATTTTAAATACATTGAAAGGAGTTTTCTAAGTAGTTCCAGTGCACTGCTAAAAAGAATAAAAGATCTGAAGTACAAAGCAATCTGTTGTTCTGGATGAAAATTCAGGAATTGATTTGATTTCAGAAGCACCTGGTAAGTTATCTCTCCAGTACAAGAAATGTGAAAGTGATCATAAAGAAAGGAACATTTCCTAGAGGAGAGTAACAGCATCTTCTGTGAAAGATGGTCCATCAAAGCATCTCTGTTGGAAATGACAACTACATCTCCCCTTTGCTCTATGGAGACTACAGCCATTATTGTCGAGTCCAAAGGTAAATTTTTTTCTCTGTCCTATTTTCTTTCACAGTCACAAAGGCTTGCTTTGCTAGAAGTAATCAGAAAAAAACCAAGCACTTTGAAACTATGTTCTTATCAGATCTCTGAGTATGCACAGATGGCAATGTAAATAGTCTCATTAGTTAAAATGAGAAGGAACTAAGCAGCTCAGAGCTGTCTGTGAGAAGAGCTATTAAAAACAGCATTTGAAGTGATTTCTGAGGAAGAGGTAAATGTCTCTGCCAGCTGCAGAAATACAAAGAGGAGGGAAATTTGAAATCTCCTCCTCTCACACACAATCTCTGCAACTCCTTATCAGTATGAATTAGATGACATTGACTGAGGGACAGATACTGTTTTCGCAGGTGGGAAGCAAAATTCTGAGTAACAGCTGCTGTTACAGCATTAGTGTTAGAAGATGGAGTACAAAGAGCAGCTGAATTCAAACAGAGAGAGGAAGTTTTGTTGAAAAAGAAAGCAAGAGATTAAAACCAATGAAAGGCTGAAGGACAAAGACTGAAGACAAGCAGAGTAACAGCATGCTAAGGAGTGATTTTAAAGTAGAGGGAAGCTGTTCAGGGCTCTGCCTCTCATCACTTAATGATTCAGCAGATAATCTGATCTCAATCTCTCATCCCTAAACTTTTCCTGTCTTTCCTCACCTGTCCACAGCTATCGCTGTCATGGAGTAGATGCTGGCGAAGACAGCTGTGATTGGGAAGAAGTTGTGGAAGCGGCAGTAAGCCTCTCCAAAATACCACTCACTGTGCAGTGCGTAGATGAAGTTGATGAGAGTATTGAAAGCAGCCATGGAGGCATCAGAGAAGGCCAGGTTCACCAGGAAGTAATTGGTCACTGTTCTCATGCGCTTGTGAGCCAAGATAATCCAGATGACAATGATATTTCCAAAAACGGCCACTGCCACCACAGCACCATAAGCTAGAGACCAGAGGGCAATGCGCCAAGAGGGTTGCACAAACTGATTGGAGAAGTTGGCTGTTGAGGATGCTACGGGGGTAGAAGCATTTCCAGCTGGCACTCCCAGCACCTGTTCCCAGGGATCGCCGGCTGCAGCAAGGCTCATATTCCACCTGGTGCTCCTGCTCATGTTCCAGTTGGCTGTGAGGATAGAAGTCATCTCAGACAGTCTTCTCCACTCTTCCAGGAATGATGTGCCACTCCTACACCGCTCTCTGAACCCTCCAAAATCCCACCAAAAGATAAGAGGAAAGAAAAAGAAAAAAGTAAGGAAGGTAGCACAGCAGGTACTGGGAAGGAGAGATCTGTCAGAAAAAAACCTTTGGCTATACTGTTCAGACTGTTAGAAATGCTGTACCAGCTGAGTCAGGAGAGCTACCCCTGGGTAGAACAACACCCCATTCCTCCTCTGAAAACAGCCTCTTGCTTTTGGTTTTGCTGAAGGAGAAGGAGACTGGGAGCCAAGGCACGTTTTATAGGCTTGTGAATTCCCGGCATCATGAAAGGCTGATAAGGTAACACCTCTTTCCCTCTCTTCTCCCTCCTCCCCTTTTATTTCATTCATTGCCAGCAGCAGGCACTTTCAGGAGCTGTCGGGAGAGTCACAAGGAAAATGAATTCTCATTTCACTTTTGTTGAGAGATTTGTTTTATATTGCCTTTCTTTAAGTTTCATCATTGTGTTTCCTTTTTAAATAGCCTTTTTCCTGTCATTGCAAGGCTAATTAGCTGGCTTACTTTAACATCCCACAACTGAGATTGCTTTTTAGTAAAGCTATTTCAAGCTGAATTTATGAATTTATTCCAGATGAATTCAGATCTGCCTTTATGTTGTTATCTTTTCATTTAGAACACACTTTCCTTTTAACAATTCTGTTAACTACAGATTTTGATTAGTGACCTCTTTCAGATAAAGAAATACATCCTGCTTCTCCCTAATTTCACTTTTCAATCTGTAATATGTAAAATATAAATGTAAATATAAAAAAAATTTATATAATTTAAATGTGGCTGTCTTTTTCTTACAGCACTGATGTTGGTGCCTGTAAAGCCATTTGCACATTTGGCAGACACTGCTTTTGATGAAACGCTATGCAGCCCTAAACATAGGTGTCTTTAAACATGGGTAAAACAGTAGGGGTTTGTTTTCCTTGTATCTTTGGAAATTTTTTTTAAATTATTTTTACTTATCTGCATTTATTCTACACTTAGTACTACTATTATTTTGAGAAAAAATATTTTGTATGCAGTGATTTCTGTACTGGTAGAAAAGAGTAAATGAGGAAATATAACACCTGATATTTTCACATCTAAGAAATCAGTGTTCTTGTTAATATATTAACAACATCTGGCATTGGGGATGCATGTTTTGTGCAAGGGTTGATTGCAAGGGACTTCAGCTAACAAATCTTTTTTATTCGATAGTCTGCAGTCTTTAGGGAGGAAATGTGTTTTAGGGCTGATTTGCTCCATGCTTCAACAATTTAGATCTACTACTCATCATCAACAGAGATGTCAAACGTGTCACAGCAGTGGGAGCTATTCAATACCCCATCAGCAAAGACACTATTTGCATTTTTTTAAACAACAGCTTCATAAAAAAATCACATATTCCTGTAGGTCATTCCTTCCTGCTGTATTTACCCAGTGGAAGTAGTGTCTGCACTTTAATTGACAGGTCTTCACTGCTATTTTAATTTGAATGACTGCAATTGTGGCCATTTCTATATGCTTCTACGATCTTACCCGCTGACAACAGTCCCAAGCAGCAGTTCTCTCCAAGCTTAGGAGCTCTGCTGAAAACCACCCTTTTCTACTGCAGGCCTAGAACCTACCCCTACGCTGCAGGTGCTTGTCACAAGAACACCACTGGAGTTAATCCCACAGTTCCATTTCGAGTCCCACATCGTCAATCCGCATTGTTTTTCATCCTCTTCCTGGAGGTGGGTCTGAATAAGGGAACAGTGCTTCACATGCTATTCCCCCAATAGCATTTGCATGGGGTTCCCAAGAGATCCCGTAGTAAGAAGCACAGACTCAGCAGAGACTCAGAGACTGTGGTAGTGCTGAGCAGGTTGGGCCACTCATTAGGTTCACTTAAACTACAGGGAACTGTAGGATGTATTTCTTTGCCTTTTAGGTGTGTATTGAGCAGACTTAGGGAAGCCAGTGAAGAATAAGCAGTTGAGTAATTCAGATGCCTCTCCTGGTAAAATCAGTGGGGTGCTGGCCAGAGGGTTAGTAGCTAGGGATCCTTCTTGTACCATATCGTCAAAAACAGGCCAGTGGGCTGAGAGAATCCCATACATGAGCAAAGAAATCTGAATTGTAATAAATTATCTAAGTCACAGGCAAAATCTAAGTAAGAAATTGAATAAGCTATGGTAAAGAAAGTCTCTGTGAGTCTGAGCATTGAAAGAATTCAAATGGTGGTTCCAATGAAAGGAATGTTGGACTGAGTAGTTATAGCAGGACATGGACGCTCAACTCTTGACTGCAGAATCTTAACTCAATGTTTTCATATGGTTATGAGTGAGAAAGCACAAATCCAGTCCTATGCTCTATGCCTTTCTACCTTTATGCCCAAACTGGGAGCTCCGGACTGTATCCTTTTACCAAGATGATATGTTTTCCACATTCTCAGGCCAGCTGCCCAAGTCCTGGTGTCCCACATTCTTCTGTTGCTTCCACTCAGCTCTCCCAGCCTCAGCTCTATTACTCCTTTTCCTCAGTTACATCAGAGACACAGGACTGCTAGGTGACAGCAGAGTGCAAACCTATAGGAACAACATACAGTGCAGCACCTGCAATAACTTCCCTCATATCGAAGCATAAAAGATCTGTGTTTAACTACTTGCTTTGCATGGTTCGCAGAGTCACATTCTGGTCTTCTGGGCAAATTCTGTCTCAGTGGTGAATTTTGCAGTAGTTCTGCACCAATAATGAAAACCAGGGGACATACTTTGACTTTGATAGCAGGAGACTAATTTCTTGTTCCTCTTTTCTCACAGGAATGAAGCTTGTTCTAACCCTCTGTCTTAAAAAAATTACTTGCCATTGCAGTGTGTTCTGGAGAGGCCATTTCTATGTGTATTTCCCTGATCCTCTACAGTGACCCCAATGGAAATTTTTCTCCTCGATGCAACCCTAGTAACAGTGTGAGAAGTAAGTAGAGTCAACTTTTCATTATACAAGCAAAGCTATCAGTAAATTGAGTCCTTGAGATTTACTTTAAATAAAAAACAGGAAGATTTTTTGGATTCTGTGTTTGTGAAACTGTCAGTCAGGCCACCAAGACACTATGTGAACAAAAGCGTCAGCTTTACAGTGTAGAAATGAAAGTACCATTGATTCCTGTCTTCCTCTTCAAGGGTATCCTGAGCAAACTGAGGAAATGTTCTACCCCTGTAGTGAACTTCCTCATCCCCTCTCTTCCTTGCATGAGGAGAAGAGAAACTGTGAGGTATAACTAGCATAGTTCCATTATAGACAACCTAGATTTATCATGAGTGGCTTGCTCAGTAAGCTGGATGCTATCTGTTCTGTTGTGGCAGGTATCCAAATTTGGCAGAAGTGCTTGAGAATATGGAGCTGGTTTGTTTTAAAAAATTGATCTCTGAACAGCACAGGAAAAAAGTTGAGCAACAGAATCAGCCTCCAAGGGGTAACATTTATGATTTGTTTTGGAGATGACTGTAAAAACTTGCTAGAATAAATGCCTCTGTGCTCTCGATTTTGTTCTTATTGAAACCCTAGAGGAGCAGTCTGATACAACCAATTGAAGTAAAGCCAGTCCTCCCACATCCAAAAGACTACAGTAAAGAAATATGTTGACCTGCCTTTTAGCACCTGTTTTGCTAGCATTTTATTCAACTAATTAAAGAAAGAGATTAGGCGTCCAGTAATCAGCTTTGGCCTAGAGAGGAAATTTACTTGGGACAGTGAAGTCAACTGTGCTTCTCCATCAAAATTTTTGTTGATTATATACATCCTATTGAAGTTTGGTCATATGAAAGTCATCAGCATCCAGTTTCTCAGCAACTTTGGAGAAAGCTTTTGTATTAATAGCTTCTGTGCAGCAAAACCTGCTTGACTGTTGTGAAAATTATGCAAAGGACCAATATGAATGCAAAAGTCTTCTACCTGGCATTGACTGAAAACTACTAGTAGGATGTCAGACAACTTCACAAACACATGAGTAAGGATGTTGCAGTGAAGGAGTAGTCCAAACCCAGAAGTACTGTATGTGGCTCTTCATCATAGCTAGAGGGGGCCAGAAGGGTAGGGACAGTCGGAGCCCAAGAACTCGTTAGAGACAAGACTTCTTCTGGAATATGATGCTGAGGTACTTCACTGAAACTACTTCTAGAAAAAAGTAAAACTCAGCAGGTCTAGGGATAAATTATGGGAAATTAATGAAAACTAAATAGAAATTAAGTCTGTTCTGAATCATAGTCACAAATTATTCCATTTGAGAAAACTTTCATTCTTCTTTGGTGAAGAAAGATCCAACACGGTTTCTTCAGCCACTGAGAGTTTGATCTTCTGATCCTCCTGAAAGGCTAAATACGCTTGTTTTCCATTGTCACCAGCATAGCTTGTTCCTCTGGTTTTTAGCTACTGCATGTAGGATGTGACTGAAGAGGCTGAATAACTCATACAGTGAGGTGCCTGTGACAAATGTAATTTGTAGGACACAGTTGTTCTGTGAAAAATAATTCCTATTCATTTGCTTTCCTGGTCAGCTAGGGCTTTAGAAGGAAAAAACACTCTACAAAGTGAGATACGAGTGATTTTTTTAAAAAAAAAATTAAGTGGATTGATTCAAGTGGCTCTTCTACTTGACAGCAATATATCTGGAGAGGATGGAAAGGCAGAGTGGAATGGGATGTGATATAGCAAATATTTTCTTTGGATATTGTGATTTGTCTTCTTTCCTGTTGTTCTTTTTTTCTCTTTACATTCTTTGCTGCAGTCTCTGACACAAATCAGTGTGAAATCTTCACTGAATTAAAATGTGTTTCTTCTAACCACTGTACATTCTTTATTTTTTCCGTTGGGGGATAAATTATTTGCAATTATAATTCCAGGCACTTCTGCCTTTTCATCTTTCTACAACTGCTCAAGCGCCTGTCTGAAGTCATAGGTGAGATGAAATAGCAACTTATATATGTGTTTGCATTTGTACATTTCCCCATATTCTTCTTTTCTTTTAAATTGCTTTAATATTTTTAGTTATATTTAACAACAGAAGTATAAGGTCACATAAATCAGAAATTAAAAGCATGTGTTTTATTAGATCTTGCAGGTTTTCAACCTGTAGTCTTGAAATAAATGGGTTGCTGCTGTTTCCACCTGGAATTCCTGCTGGCCTGTTTGTAAGCCCACTAAAGTCAATAGAAAAGGCACCTACTGGCAACACAATTTCCTCTGTATCCTACAGGGCCTTTTCCCAGCAATTTGTTTTCTTCCAAACATCCAAATTAAGGGGGATTTTATTGGTGACTTTATTGTATCCTGGAGTTATTGAATATATGCTATATGTAATAAAATGTACGTATATATTCATACAGAATAAGATGCGTATTTTAAAGTCTTGAGCAAGATCAGGAGGTGAATGGAAGCACAGTAACTCAGTGCTGAGTGAAATCAGGAAATAAGATTTTCAGGTAGGTTTATCCCCATTATTAACTGGCCACTGGTGACTCATCGGTGTTTCACTGTTAATTGAAAAGTAAAACAAGGAGGCCTCTTGGCTTTGCTTTTTAATAACAGGAGATGCTTCTGAGCTCTTATCATAGGTCCATAGAAGTATTCACACCAACAGAAAAAAAGTCTACAAATTCACTATGGCATCAGAAAGGGTAAGGATTATTTCTATACCTATAGCATGAAATCAGTCAAAGTGTCTGGCATCGAGTGTTATTTTAATTTCAATTGCCTTGAGTACACTTGTAACAGAGATGTATGTATATAGGTATCTCTAAAGCTGCCTTTTCATTCTTGAATTTTGGTAAAGCATACATAAATTACAATGTAAAATGATGTTATGGAAAAGTCAATAAGTAAATAGAAATTTCGTAAGACTTAGATACAGTTATATAATGCATCAGTTTGCCTTTAACACGTATTACTGGTATTCATTTTAAAGAATGACTGAATATTTCAGACTTGATCTGACTAGCAGTTTTCTTATCTTATATCACAGTTGTACCAAAAGAATATTCAAAGTTATTTGCTTCCTTCATTAAAAAAATATTTTTTATTGATTGTTCTTCATAAAGCATTGCAAGAAATTCACATATTTAGAATACTGTGTACAGAGTAAATTACAGTATAATCTCATAAAGTTTAGAAAAATATGCAATTGGAATGGTTGTATGAGAACATAGTCTGGCATCATAGAAATAGTTGTTACTCTTGTCTTTGTTGTACAAGGTAAAAAGTAAAAAAAACCCAAACAATAAATTTACACATGATATTACTATGTTCCTATGACTTCCCGCCCCCCAAATATTTTAAATTCTAAGTGCTAGACCAGGATCATAGTCAAGTGAATTTTGTAATTGCTTATGTGGTAAGCATCTAATAGCTTAGAAGAAAAGCTGTACCTGCAAACTCTTTAGCAAATATAGGAGGGAGACTTTTGCCAACACAGGAAATTTTGTGTATTGAAATGTAACTTTTTGCATTGGAAGGATGAGAAGAAAACATTCTCAGCTGCTCTCTTAAATGTGAGAAAGCATTTCCTTTCCCCTGTTCTGTGGGTTTTGGAATCTATGATTCATGCCCTGCCCACTTCAGAATCCAGTTTTTCATTAGAGATGCTGCAGGTGCAGGTGGAGAGAAGGGATCTGAACTTGATTTTTCTGCATCCTAAACCACTGTCGTGGCCTACTTACCGACAATGTCTTGTCATGCTTTGTGCATTCGAGTATGTGGCTGTCAGTGGAAGAGAAACAACTGTCAAAAATGATGCATAAAGGTCATGGCATTCTTATGACATTTTATCACATACATTCTTTTTGTAAACTATAGAGTTACTTAAGCCAAAAAGTTTGCTAGTTAGTTGGTTTTCAGAAGAAATCATAAATTAATTTCTTTTTCCAAATTACGATATGATCTGCTTCAGTAGAGTTCTATGGAATCCATTATCGAAGTAATTGAAGTAATGATGTCTTAAGAACTATAATTTTTCAATGACAGATAATCACTGTAGCCAAATGTATTTTTTTTTGTGTTTTCCTGCCTTGTATCCTTAATGCTCAGTTACTGTTTCTCTGTTGTGTGATATTTCTCCTTGCTTTGGAATTGGAATGTAAAGGAAAACAACTATAGCCATATCAATAAAAAAATCAGCTTGTGGCTTCAAGAAGTCAGTCAGCCTCTTGTACCTCCTTTGCAAACCACTGAACCATCTTATTTTTGCTATGATATATATTTTAAAAAGATTTATTATTATTTTGATTTCCTATATTCATGTTGAAAGATTTTTTTTTAATGTAAGAACAAGAATACTTGGCAGTTGCCATTCATCATTCAGAATTAGATTTTTTTCAGCACAAGAGGATTATTTCCTGCAGCCAGCCTAAGGAATGACAATCTAAAGTGGATGGATCGATTATTTATTGACCGCTGAAGACCACATATTTGGTTGATGTTCAGCAAATTGTATTACTGTACAAAAAAACAAGAGAAATTATCACTGATTACAAATTAACTTGAAAGTTTTTGGGTCAAAAAGCTGTGATACTAAAAGCTAAAAAGGAAGATGAACAATGAAGAGGGGAATTTTGTTAGTTTATTCTAACTGAAGTTTTTCTATAAACACAATTTCCCTCCTCCAAGCCTTCTACACAACAAATATTTTCCCCTACAAGTTTGCTGCAAATGGTTCTGTGAATTGCGACTCTGCTTCCATCTATTCAATAAACTGGGTTTTTTTAAACAAAATTTCTATCTTTATTCACGAGGCCAAAAAAGCTTTCCTGCTACACTCCTTTTTCTGTATTGCTTAGAGTTTGAGGAAAAACAGAATAACTTCATTTTGAAGCCTTTAGGAAAAGTAGACCATCATATTTAATATCAATAATCTCTGTGAAACAAACAGATTAACCAGAGCAGATTAAGGAATCAGGAATATTTGAATGTTGCAAGTCATAGTAAAAATAAAACTACGAAGTACTATAACACAGTGGATTATTACAGAAAACATATTTACTTTAAAAAGGTTTACAGTCTAAAGTCTTCATAGAAGCCAGCATAAGCAAGAATTAAAGGACATGTTTGTACTAGGTTAGGTATTCATGACAGTTCCCGATCTCATTTACACTGATGTTAATTCAGAATTACTCTGATTTCTGGGGAGTTTCTCTAAATGACTACCTTTTAACTAGAGTGAAGTCAGCATTTAGCTGTGCATCCAAAAGCAAGGTTTCAGCTTCTCTTTCTGTCTTGTCCATCATTTAAAATACTTAAAAGTTCCCCATGAAAAATCAGTTATAGTGGTACCATGGTTTAACCCCACTGCACAGCTGCTCATTCACACACAGGGGGAATAATTGGACGGGTAAAAATGAGGAAACTCATGGGTAGAGATAAGAAAGGTTTAATACTTGAAACGTAATAAAATAATAAGAAATTGAAATGGAAATAATAATTAAAATAGGAAGAGAAATGAAACCAAAGAAACACATGTACTGCAAACGAAACCAATTGCTCACCACTAACTGACCCATGCCCAGCCATTCCCTGAGCAGTGTCCTGCTCAGCCAACCTTTCCCCTAGTTTTATTGCTGATCATGGTGTCATATGGTACGGAATATCCCTTGGATCAGCTGCAGCCAGCTATTTCGACTGTGTCTCCTTCCAAATTTTTGTGTACCTCCAGCATTACTCACTGATGGAACAGTGTAAAGAGCAGAAAAGACCTTGACTCTGTCTAAGTCTGCAGTATCTAAAACATTGCTGTTTCATCACTGTCTACAAGGGCCTGAAAGGAGGTTGTAGTAAGGTGGGTGTTGTTCTCTTCTCCCAAGTGACAGGTGACAAGACAAGAGGAAATGGCCTCAAGTTGTGCCAGGGGAGGTTCAGACTAGATATTAGGAAAAATTTCTTCACTGAAAGGCACAGCTGCCCAGGGAGGTGACTGATTCACCATCCCTTGGTGGTGTTTAAAAGACAGATAGATGAGTTTCTCAGGAATACGGTTTAATGGTGGACAGGTTCAGTTGGACTTGATGATCTCAAAGGTCTTTTCCAGCCAAGCAGTTCTATGATTCAATCAACCCTGTTTGCTGCACAAATCCGAAATGTAGCCCCATTGTAGTTACTGTGAAGAAAATTCGCTCTGTCCCAGCCAAAGTCAGCACAAGTAGAGACAATCCAGGTAGAGCACATACAATTTAGATACAAATCAGGCCAAGATTTCTGTGTTCGTCATAATTCTTGGAATAATTTGTAGTGCTGAATATGTTTTCCTTGCTTTGATCAACTTATTTAATAGGATGCGCTAGCTCCCTTGCAGGATCTTCTCCATCAAACACTTATTCTCAGTGATTTCTCTTCCTTTATAGTAGAGAAATGTCTTTTCTGGGCTATGTTATTTTGTCTTTTACTAAGTATTACTAGAGAATTGACAGAGTTCAAGCAAGCATTTTCTTACTAGCTTGTGTTCTCCTAAAATGTCAACTAATGAGGAAAAGATAGACTAAAAGTTACTTCTAATGAGATATTATTTTCAAAACTCTTTCCCAATGTTTTTTCCTTTAGGCTTTTGGCAAAAATATCTAAGTTTTCATCTTTTATAAGCCTTAGTTGTGCTGTGGAGTGAAGGAGAGTGAGGGGTAAGAGTTAGAAAAGTTATTTATCACTTTTTTACTTCTTTTAGCACACAGTATTTCAGGTATGCTGGTACTGCTTGGTTTGGGGCTAATCTGCAGAGCCAAAGATTCATCAGGTGATATATCCTGTAAATTATAGAAAAGTTGTACTAGTTGTACTGGTTTTGTCTTAGCATGAGATAGTGTTCCTATTGCCTCTTCTCTTAACTGAGCTGCCCTATTAAACCAGTTGGCTGCTACACATTTTTGGGCTACACCAACTCCATTCAGTATTCTTAACACTGTTTAAACCCATCGGTTTTTCGTATTGAACAAGCAGAATGTGCTATATTTACTTGAAAAAAATGAGTAAGGAAAAGTATATTCTTAGTGAATCATGCTTTTCCTACAGCAGTGACAGGCAAAAGATTATCAATTGCTGAAGGTTAAGAGCATTGAACTGGGTTTGTGGAGACCTGAATTCTAGTTTGCCTGTAGCACAACCCATCTTGGAGAAATCAGTTCTTCTCTCAACTTTAAAATTCCCATCCCCCTAATTTCTTTTGAGAAGTTCTCTTATATTATCAGTTACATCAACAAAGCATTGCTGTTAAAGTTGGAAACCAAATGTCTGTAATTTTGTCCCAAGTTTTATTGTGTATCCCACTCCTTGCAAAAATAGAATTCCTCATTTTTATGTACTAAATCACAAAACCTTTCTCCCATTGCTAGTGTCAGACAAGCTCATTTGGCATAAAAAGAATCTTGTTGCAAATGAGCTGACCTTTCTCAATAATTCAGCATGTTCTAGAGGCATTGTGAAGACAACAGGGAGGAAGGCAATTAATTTTATGAGATGAAATGATTTAGACTAATTTATTTTTTTGTAGATACAACATATATCACCAGGTGAGTACTGAAAAAGCAGTAGCAAAGAGGGATAAGGAGGCACAAAGGCAAAAGGTAGCAACTAAATATAATTTGTAAAAGATGCATCTTATTTATCTAGACAAGTATTAGCATTGAAATTTGGTGACTAATTTTTGAACTTTGTGGAAAGTACTTATATTTTTATCATCATGTCACTTTTTATTTTCATTAATTCTCAAGTAACAATATGCCATATAACTCTTTCTGTTTTACACCTAACCATTCAGTTTGCTTTATATGAGGACAGATTTTGCATGCTTTTTAGCTGCGCTGTAGCTCAGCTGTACTATACTGTACCTCACAGTATTATGCTATAGCTGATACCGACAAGAATTGATGGCAAAATTACTTTCCTTGTGTACTCTTTCTAAAGGGACAATCACTTATTTCTGAGAGGCATAATTACCATATTGCTTAATCACTGGTTGATTTCTCCATTTACCTTGTCCTATGTACTGACTGATGTTAAGAGACTGGGCTTATAGTCATAAATTACAATGCAAAGTAGGAACTGTGCATGGCAAATGCTTTCTTGTATTATTGTCATGAGTGCAAGCATGATTTATTCTGACAAATGTTGTATCTTCTAGTAATAGGAAGTGGGTTTTTTTTCTTTTGAAAACTTGCCTTTATACAAATATTCTTTATTTTTTTAATCTTTTTTTTTCTAAAAGACCCTGAGAATTTATTTTTTTTTAGAAAAAGTTCACGTTTCCTTTGTAAACTTCCCACCTAGAAATTTCCCACTTGTCTACTTCTGTCAAAAACTGTCTCAAACTAATACTTTGACTGATCTCTGATGGTAACAAAATTACTTATTAAATCAACTAGGGTTTTGAAATATATACTTTTTGTTTATGTGGATTTTTCAATGGGCTTTTGTGGGCTTACATGTTTTATACATGGACTCTGATCTACTATCCTGTGAAAGCAGATTTCTATTGTTAAATCTTTAAGGAACTTGAATAGTTATTCTTATAGATGATGGATTAGCTCAACTAAGAAGCTGCTGTCAATTTATTAATTTACCAGGCCAGGACCTAGAGAGTCTTACTTTGAAGGTTTCACTTGCCTTAAACTGTTAACAAGAATTAAAGGAGGGGCTCTCAGATACTTAGAAGCATCCCATCAGAAAACAGGTTTTCTGTTGCTCTTGGGACAGCATAGGGTTGCAAGCAGCCTTAAAATATTTCTTTGCTCTTTTGTTTCAGTTTACAGCTCCCCAGAAGGATTAAAAATACATGGTCACCTCTACCTTGCTCCTTGTTTCTCACTTCTGTAGTGCCTGGATTTGGGGCATTATAGAAAAGCATTCTGCCATAAATCTTGTCTGTTCATGTATGTGTGTCATACACCTGAGGAGGAACTGTGGCAACTGGCTACTAATGCAGCTCCTGTGGGGTCTCACATCCCAGTCTTTAGAGCTGCCTGTGCCCTGCCACTTCTTGCCTACTACTTGAGTAGCAATGTTTTAATCCTCTCATTTGTATTTTATTTGTTGTCCATTAGCCGAGATTTCGTGCTTGCCTTTTCATTTTTTTTTTGGACATGAATTCTTGGAAAAATTCAATGGCATTTTTTCATGAGGATACTTGGCATTTATTCTTTCCTCTTGGCTCCTCGATCCTTATAAGGATTCCATTATGAGCTTGTGTGGTTTAACCCTCATAGGCAGCTAAGTACCACACAGCCGCTTGCTCTCTCACATCCGCGGCAGTATGAAGGAGAGAACTAGAAGGTAATAAGTGAGAAAACTTATGGGTCTGAAATAAAGATAGTTTATAGATAAAGCAAAAGCTGCATGTGTAAGTAATATAAAATAAGGAATTAATTCACTATTTCCCATTGGCAGGCAGGTGTTAAGCCATCTCCAGGATAATGGCTCCATCATGATAATGGTTACTTGGAAGACAAATGCCATAACTCTGCACATCTGTTCTTCTTTTTCCACCAGCTTTTATTATTGAATATGACATTGTATGGTATAAAATATAATTTTGGGGTACTGGGGTTGGGGTCAGCTGTCCGAGCTTCTCTAAAGTGTCTGCTTCCTCTTATTTCTTTCCCAGATGACTTAGAAAAAGCTGGGTGGCAAGTGATCCGAGCAAATGGGTAGAATCTGAATATCAAGATAGATGGTCAAAATATTAATTGTTGCATTTCTGTGTGTTCCCAAAATATTTTCTGAAAATGTAATTCAATGGTTTTGTTACCGGTTCTTTAAACTAAGCAAGCAGGAGATTAGGCAAGGTCTAGACAGCCAATGAAGTGGGAGACTCGGATTTGGAGAATTTCCTCATTACACTTCACGATATGAGGTTTTTATTTCTTGGTGCTGTGACAAGCCTCTCATTATTGCTTAGCTGAAAAAAAATTAAAAATAATTCAGAAGTGATCTGAGGTTTATGCACTTTGAATATATGCAGAGAAATTTAATTTTTAATAAAGATATCCAGTTTCTGGTAAGGGTATTCATGTTTCAGTAAAAGCGTCTTGGGACACTCAAAGATATTACTTTTACTGTTTCCTTTAATGTCTGGTCTTGTAGGATGAGTAGTATGCTACCTTGGTAGCCATAGCAAGTAGATATTCTAGCACTGACAATAACTGTCTGTGTTAAAAAGGCTAGAAAATTAGATGAAACATTTTAAGAAATATGGAAAGGGGATTGTCTTTCTTTTAAAATTAAAAATGTACTTGAAGACAAAATTATATGTCTTTTCTGATGACAATGGGGTAGGAACTGTAAAAACCTTGTTCTTGGAAAGAAAAGAAGTATTCTACTGCTTTCTTGACCACAAGAAACTGAGTTGCAAAAAAGTAGAATATTTGTCAGTCCAACAGATACCTGTGTGTGTACCTGGCTTCCTGTGTCTTGCTAAGATGAATAAGGCCACTCCCTCAGAAAACAGGTTGTGAAAAGTAATGTCACTGCCACTTTTTTTAATGTTTCAAATATTGCTCTGAAAGGGGGTTTTGGCTTTATAAAGAACAAGTATATGTATTTTGTTTTTTTTGAAAAGAATCCAGCAAGTAGGTTTTCAAGTAAATGGTTAAAATATTCTGTTTTTGTACAGTACAAATAAATCATAATGAAAGGTTGTACTTTTTTGAAAACGAAAAAGCCACAAAAATAATATTTTAATATAGCCTAATATTCTCTTGCCAAGACAAGGAGATTTCAGGGAAGAGATTTATTTTTTCATATGAGGGCTATTTTGCTCTAAGACTGATGTTGAGAACTGAAATTTGTCCCAAAATCCCAATCATTTTCAGGCATTTTCAGGCATTTACAGTTAATTGGGAATCAAGAAGTTTAGTAATCAATAAATTGATGCAAGATCATTTTCTTCCCCTGTCACAGGCTTAGGGATGTTTTCCCTCAGTTGCAGATATTTAATTGCAATAATTTAAGTTCCCTTAACTAACTGACTTCCACTTTTGCAATCCTAAGTTGTCTTTATGGTCAATCTATTTGTGGGGTAAGTCCGACAGGAGAGAGAGTGCTCAGAAGCGAAACCGAAACACAGTGGCAAGTTTAGTAATGAGGGGGCTACGGCAGCTCCATAGTATGCTGGTAATAAACCACTTCTGATGCTTTTTGTAGCTTTTGGAACAGGCAAGCGACTTTTATGTGGAAATGATGAGGAAGTTATTAGATAGCACTGCTACTCCTTTCCTGATCACAGAGTCAAGGGTGGATGGACACTGTAATGTGCAATTGCATCCACAATGATGATAGTTGATCATCTGGCAATTTCTCTAACCATATTAATCTGTCAACAACATTGTTCTCTTGAAAGGATACCATTGATTTAGGATTGGCATCAGGGAGCGATCTCATGCTAAAAATGCCGTCTAGATTTACTGGACTTATTCAAAACAAGGTGAAAACTACTTCCTGCCTATGTAAACAATTAAGGAAATGACTTGCAGACTTTTTTTTTTTAACAAAATACAAATAACAATTCAAGGGCATAAATAGACACAAACAAAGTAGTTAAGATAAAGTCAGCCCTAAAGACAGTTTTTGTATCTTGTAGTTGTTCCAGTAAGTGACAAATGAAAATGAAAACTAACAAACTAAGCCTTACTACAAAAAAACAGAGGCAACTACCCTTCCCCAGTTCAATGGCTTTTATAAGACAAAAGGACTATAAAAAGAGTTCAAAGATCTGTGTTTTTTTGAATGTGAGTTTTCCTGAGCTTTCCTGAGGCAGGCAGGAAAAAAAAAAATCTTTCAATTAAATTTGCCATATTCCCTTCGGACTATTGTCTGAAAACAATTTGTTCTCATGCATGTAGGAAGCACTTGGGATCGAAGCTGTTTTATAAATCTTTTGCTCTTTTAAAAGCAATGCGGATGGTGGGTGTTGATAAAGTGTTTGCTGTCTCACTAAATTGTTCAGATAATTTAATTTTGTCAAGTAGGATTTGTAGCGGTAGCAATGTGTTAGAGGTAGCATTTGGAGGCTTTAAAAAAATAATTTCTTGTGCCTGACTTCATGTGTTCAGAATGTTACCTAATTATTTGTTTCTAGATTAATCCGACAGAGAAAGGGCCCTTCTGTACACATAAGAGAATGGATGATAGAGATATGGAAATCCTGGACTGGCGTTTGTACTTCCAGTGAATTCTGGCACTGCCCTAATGAAGTGCCATTTCATCCCAGAAAGATGAACAAGCGTTTCCTACTGCTTTTTTTTTTTGTTTTTCTTCTTGTTCTTGTTTCTTACTGAGGTAGTATGTTGGATGCCCAATGAGGCAAAGCAAAGGGTAACTGGAGTCTGGGGCTGGGACAGTGGACAGCGACAGCCATTAAACCCAACCTCCATTCTGAATACAAAGACAGAAAACTGAAGAGAAGAAAACCAAAGGATGGACAAAGCAAAAAAAAGACAAATCAATAATTAGGGAGGGAGGAGGTTGGAAAGAGAGCACTGAAGGTACTTAGACCTGAACCAAGTTATTTGGTGGGGAGGAGGAAGAAGGGCTGAAAAAAACACTGTTTGTGTCTGTGGTTATATTAATGCTTGTATAATGATACATTTTGTCAGGTGATCATTGTGAGACCTAAAAATATTGCAGTTCTATCTGTCAACACAGAGCAGCCTTGTTCAGACCCCTGTCTTTCATTGGTAGGATTTCATCCATTTTCCATTACCATAGAGTCTAGATGCTACTCATGTCTCCAAACCTAAATGAAAATATTTGACTTGCTGACTGTTAAAATTATTTCTTTTGTGAAATACGGCAAAACGTTTTTTGAGGTTTTTTTTTTTTTTTAAATCCAAACTTTTGAGAATTTCCACTTCGGAAAAAAATTAATCTCAACTCTATGCTTATTTTTTTGCCCTAATTCAGGATCTGTATACATATGAAAATTTATCATGGCTGTAGACAGGAAGTTGTACTTTTGCATCCTATACAGCACTTGCCATCTCTTTACAGGAAGTCCAAAGACTTGTCAGAAAATAGCAGTTTGGTACTGTGGACAGAAAACGGTATGTTTGACTTAAAAATTTTCTTTATCCAGTTGCTTCTCTCTTACCCAACTGCAATCAACTTGCAGCAATCATTTGTGTTTTTCACAGCTGTCATTTCTTATTTCAGCAGAGCAAACTGTTCTTTTTTAAAATGAAGAGCACCCTGGCATTCCAGGTTTATTTGACTGACAAATTCATATTGATATGCTAATCAATGCACATTGTCACCTTTGTGCTGAGCTCTTTCCTGTCAGAATATTCTGCATCCCACAGTTTTGCTTTTTTACAAGAGTCTCTGTTAATGCAATTAATAAACTAACCCAGGAATCATCTCCCATCACAGAAAACTGAAATAATCTCTTTTTCTGTATATACTCTGTATTTTTTGTCTATAGTGGAATCATATACTGTTAGAAAGATTTAGAATGTATTTTATTGTTATAAATCATTACCAGCACTAGCTCCAAATCTCACAGAAAGGTAACACTATATACATACATATTTTACAGCTTATCTATTTTATATTGACTTTACTGAGCAATCAGTCCAGTGGAAATCCCTCCTTTAGTCCTATGATGTTATCTTGAAAAGTACACAGATAAAAAACTTCAAGGTCTATATAGAGAATTTCCTGGTTAGCACAGAATATGTGAAAGATAAAAATCTTAAGCTTTTAAGAGAGAGGAAGCTCAAAGATTCTCTCCTGAATTCCTGCTGCAATGAAAATGTTTTCCAACAGCCACCGAGTGATACCTTTGATATTTTTTTTCATCTAATAACAAGGATCCCAGTAGTATCAGCTAAGCACAGGATGACTTTATGATGATTCTGGAAACATGAGCTTCTGAGTGAAGACTTAGGTATCAGGTCTTGTCCAGAACAAAGATGGATAAAGCTGAACCCTCTACGTGACTATGAGCAGTTACAGCTTTCTATGACAGAAACATAAAGAACTAGAAAAGCAGAATATGGTCTTTCCCCTGGTGTGCTATATAACTTTTTTCCTACATGATGTCCACGAAAGTTACTAAGAAGACCAGATTTAGGACACCATGTTTAATAGCCAGCTGAGACCTAGCAAAAGTGACTTTATTTATACTTCTGCTGTATAAATCATCAGTTTGCGAGATCTACAAAAAAATAATATCCTGTGCCAGACACTATTTAGTCTTATCTCTTGAATTTGTAGTCGTATCATTTCTTTGGGTTTTCTCTGGTATTTTTGCTTCTAGAACTCAAGAAATAACCATTCTCTATTCATTTTTTCTGAACCAGTTATGATGTATTAGATGTGTTTCTTTTGCAAGCAGTGGATTTTTAAACCGTCCACATGTAAACTAAATCACATCTCTAATTTCTGTTAAATATTGTTGACTTTCTCTTCAAATCATCTAGTTATCTGTATCTTTTTTTGTGAATGTTAGTAGTTGCATTATAGATTCATACTGTGGTATAACTGTGTTTTGTTCTTTACACCCTTTCTAACGGTTAATAACATCCTATTTAAATGTTAACTGCTACTGAGCCAATGCTTTCTAAGAATATCTATATTTACTCTGCTATCTTTTCTCCAACTGAAGACAGCCAGTTGAAGTCTAACACAGTTGGCCCATAGACACACGGATATATAGTGAAAGATATTTATTCCATGAGAGTCCATACTGACTCATTTGGTAGTAAAAGATCTTTATACACACGCAGTATTGTTATTACAAGATTTTAAGGGTTTTTTAATTAAAAAAAAAAACTATTATCCTTAGCTGCGGAAGTGAATTTGCAAAACTGCATACCCTGACAAACCAGAAGACATATGAGAAGGCCCTGAAGACTCTCAGCTTTCCTTCCCCAGGCTGAGGATTTTCAGTGGACTACTTTGCCTCTTAAGACCAAAATCGTAGTTTTGGATCCTTGAGATGATTGTTCTTGTGTTAGAAGACTGGAAGGGATGGGTGACCAGAGAGAGAGAACAGGACAGGCTGGCTGTAGAAATCTTTGAGGTAGCTGCCTCCCAGGAGAAGGCGTAGATCAAAATAAATGAGGCATGAGAATTGCTCTGATGGAAGAAAGCTGGGGCTTCTGTCAATTAACTACTTTTACAACTACCTTTGTGTCAGCTAATGAGATATGAACGGGCAGGTTTTTGTTGCACAAGGAGTTGATTGTTTATATCTGAGGCAGTAACATGACTTTACTTTTTTTTTCTTCCAAGAGCACTAAGGGAATACAAGCACTCCCACAGGGCTTTTTAAAAATATAGATTGAAACAGCAGTAGATCATCAAAATCTGGATAAAAATACTATTCCCTGTTACATGCTACTTGTTTTTTACATGATATAAAAGTGACTTGACTTCTAAATCCTGTATGATTTTTATGGTTAGGACTGCATTCTGAATTTTTAAATGTAAGTATTTGTAGACATTTTTTGTAGATTGTAGAGTTTTTAGCAGGGCCTTTTAGAATTATAGAAACCACAAATGTAGAAAAGAATTATTGAATAAAGTTGGTAGCTTTAAAATTTCCAGAGGGAGATGATCATAATGTGTAAAATGCATAGGTTCTTTTTACAAGGAATATGCAGTATGGTAGATAAAAAAAACCAAACAACAGCATTAAATAATGTGTCCAAACAGGTAGGACTGTGGATTAGAAATGGATAAACGTATCCCTTATCTGGAAATATTAGCATAAAAAAAAGGAGACAGAACCTATATTTAATCCCTCATTAGGCATAATCAAGCTTGTTGATTAATTTGATCTCCTAATCTACCTTGTATCTGAAAAACAATGTCTGTGCCAGAAACACCTTGATTGCATAACTGAATGTCATTCTTTTGGGATGAAACATCTAGGAATTACACTGACGTAAGAGAAAACTGAAGGCAGCATAAATGATGAGGGGTAAAACTTGTATTTGCTTCAGGAAGGCAGGAAGCTGTTTACATTTATGTCTGTCATACCTAATTCTTAAAGGTCAATACAGTTTCTTTTTTAGAAACAATAAATTGAAGTTTATGACAGTAAGAAATCAAACATTGTAACAAAATATACACTGTCATTGAAGGAGAACGCTGACATTTTGTGAGAAGTGTTGTGGGAGTCAATGGCAAAAATTGAAGAAGGGAAAGTATGTGCTTGCAAACATTAATAGGAGTTACTGGTAATTTTTAGTGAAACATATACATTAAGGAGAATGAAAGTTTTTGCAGTTCAATAGTGGCTTTCATTTTAGGCATTTGAGTCTGAATTTTTATTTAGAGTGGAAAGTATGTGCTTGCAAACATTAATAAGAGTTACTGGTAATTTTTAGTGAAACATATACATTAAGGAGAATGAAAGTTTTTGCAGTTCAATAGTGGCTTTCATTTTAGGCATTCGAGTCTGAATTTTTATTTAGAGTGGCTGATGTGAGCCCTTTATCAGCCCCGCTAGTCCAGTGAAAGCTAGCAGAACTCTGTAGGTAACTGCTGAGGATCCAGTGTTCATATCTGAGCCTGAAGTAAAGCAAAATTATTAGCAGTTACTTGACAACAGTCACTCATATAATCTCAAAAACTTTTAAGTCAAGGTACAGAACTGTACTTCTTGGAAAAGAATGCTTTATTTTTTATAATTGAATGTTTTGGGTTGGTTAGTCTGTTTTTATGCCTCGAGGAAATACACCCTAGTCCTTCCTTTCAGTGCTGTTGGACTCCCTCTGGTATGAAGTCCATGAATGAATTGTGCAGTCTGAGAGAGTTCATTGCTCTTAAAATTCGTGTGTGATCTCCTAAAATGACTTCTGTGTGATGCTTCCTTGCTCAGGGAGGCATCTTCAGCTTCTTGCACAAACCTGAGAACTGTTGTAATTTAGAGAGACGGAGGAGAGCTGAGAAAATGTAAGGGACATGACTTGAGGAAGAAGCAGCTAGTGGTTATATAGAGGCACAAAGGACAGAGCTCATTGTGTAGCTACTGTCCATCAAAGCAAGCCTCTATAAAGCAGCAGAATTCATTTCAAAGAAGGACTACTTCTCCCACACCAAGCTCTTATTTATTTTAGTCAAACTAAGCTTTTATTAAATGTTAGTCAAGCTGGTTATTGCCTTTTGAAAAAACTGGCAATATCTTTTTCCCTAAATACAATGATATGAAGATACTTAGCTGGCTGAGAGCAGAGAGAAACACAAAGTTGAAACAACTCCTTTTGCTCTTAATAAGGTCTAGCATGGTGTCTAATTGGCTGTGCTTAGAAAGGTACAGGCCAGCTAGGAGAGCAACAGCATGCAAAATGAACAGCACCTTTCACAAAATCAGCTTATTCTCGTCCTTTGATGCTGTTTGAATGTAAAGACCCCAGTTTATAGGGAGATTTTTTTCAGATAGGGTAAGACCGACTGTCTTTTAAATGGCTCACTTTTGCAGCTGAAGTAGAAAAATAAACTCGCAGACAATAATTCAGTGTAATTACCCAAATGATTTTCCAGCAGAGATTTGTTATAAGTATGTGAAGTCAAAGCATGAGATGAGGTTAAAGATAATATCTCTGGGTTGTGTTCTTTAGGCATTTACCTAATAATAACTTCCTTTAAATGGTTGTTTTGTGAATTAAATAACTAACGTTTATAAAGCTTTTTGGAAAATGTAAGTAGAAACACTGTGCAAGTGCTCACTATTATTACTACACATGAATCATCGTATTAAGAACAACAATCATCTATCTCACTAAAGGAACCAATCCAACTCCCAGTGTTTTTGACAGTATGGATTTCCTCTAGGTTAATGAGTAGGTCAAAGTAATTGACTTTTCCATATCATTTAAGGAGAAAAACATTTTATTTCCCAGCATTATCATTATATACAGAGACTCTAATGGGAGTACTATACCTTCTCTCTTTATGTATAATAGCT
The DNA here is from genome assembly GCA_033556795.1 of Tapera naevia. Classification (NCBI taxonomy): domain Eukaryota; kingdom Metazoa; phylum Chordata; class Aves; order Cuculiformes; family Neomorphidae; genus Tapera; species Tapera naevia. The sequence continues at coordinate 5,914,936 of JAUMJJ010000175.1, read as the reverse complement.
GGATCTATAGGAATTATTTGCTCAAATGGTGCAAAAAATATTGTCAACTTGGAAATAAAACTGAAAGCCCAGTCCTTCTATTAGAGGTACATAGCTTAGAGATGACAACCTGTCCTCCCTGAACCCAAAGGCAAATTCTTCAACTAGTTCATATTGTTGTTTCAGAGTACTGAAACAATAGATTTGACGTTCATCTCTTCTTGGCAGAAACTGTGAATAAAAATCCCTGCAATTTATAAATTTTGGTTATAATTCCTTACCTTTCTACCTTTTCAGTTCTATTTCAAGGATAGCACATGGAGGCTGTATAAACCCATTTCTCAGGTGTTCCTGGTATGAGAAGTACTCAATGCCTTGGCAACTTACGGTAGTCTAACTTTGTTTCTTGTCTCTTCCGCCATTTGTTGTAGTAGTATAGAATCCTCTTAAGCATCACGTCTTAAGAAACCTTTAAGATGTGCTGGAATCAAACAATAATACTCCAAAACTTTTCTCAGTGCAGGAGGTGAGTGATTGAAAATGGATATGGAGGGAGAAATATTTGAGCAAACTGACTTTAGCAAAGGAAAATACAAATTCCTAAATCGTCTATTATATTTTCACTACCCACTTGGGCATTACTTGTATATTTATTTTTCTGTATGCCTGCACACCCACAGTGTTTGAGAATCTTAAATAAGTATTGTAATTCCAGTGTTGGATTACAGAAGATAATCTAGAGGGACCTTGACAGGCTTGAGGGGTGAGGCTGTGTGAACCTCATGAAATTCAAAAGGCCAAGTGCAAGGTGCTGCACCTGGGTTGCGGCAATACAGCCTGGGTAGAGAAAGGACTGAGAGCAGCCCGGAGGAGAAGCAACTGAGGGTGCTGGTGGGTGATAAGCTCAACAGGAGGCAGCAACGTGTGCTTGCAGCACAGAAACTATTTTGGGCTGCATGGAAAGAAGTGCAGTCACCAGGTTAAAGGGGGTGATTCTCTCCTTCTGTTCTATTCTGGTGAGATCACACCTGGAGTACGGCACTCAGCTCTGGGGCCATCAGCACAGGAAAAGCATGGACCTGTTGGAGCAGGTCCAGAGGAAGGCCACAACAACGATCAGAGGAACACCTCTCCTATGAAGACAGACAGGGAGTGTTGAGGTTGTTCAGTCTGGAGAAGTGAAGGCTCTGGGAAGATCTTATAGCAGCCTTTCCATTCTTAAAGGAGCTCATAGGAAAGATGGGGACTAACTTTTTAGTAAAGCCTGTAGCAATAGGACAAGCGTTAACAGTTTTAAACCAAAGGAAGGTGGTGAGGCACTGGCACAGGCTGCCCAGAGAAGCTGTGGATTCTCCTCTTTGGAAGAGTTCAAGACCAGGTTGGATGAGGTCTTGAGTAACCTGATCTGGTGGAAGATGTCCATGATCATGGCAGGGGTGTTGGAACTAGATGATCTTTAAGGTTCCTTCCAACCCAAACCATTTATGATTCTACGATTATGTATTTCAAAGAAAATTTTTTAATAGGTTTCTTTCTGATGGATGTCACCAGCAAGTGCAAAATTGCTGTTTGCATCTCCTGTATTTATTATACTAGACGCTAGCAGAGAGCTTCTCTGATTTTACCAGTCTGTTATGTACAGCAACTTCATATTGATGCTTGCTGTCTATCACTGTGCTGTGTGATTTGTTTCTCTTTCCTTTCATTTGTTTCATTTTCCTTTATGAATGTACCAGCAATCAGATGCCTCTTAGCTCCAGCATTTTTTAGCATTCATAGATGGGAACATTAGGTAGCATTAAACAAGCCCTGTGGCAAAACCATGCAAAACGTTTGTGATTTAGGCTTGCATTTCAAGAGTGCTGGCTGTATTTTCCCTTTGTGGTGTTAGCATAGAAGGGTGTTAAGAATGCTCAACTGCATGGTTCACTTAAGTACAACAACGTCAATGAGCACCCAGAGCATTGATGTCAGGCTTGCAGGACTGAACCGGACACAGGTCTGGAGCACGCGGCGCTGCGGGGAAAGGGAAGAGTCTGTGTGTGCACATGTTGACAACTCTCATGCTTCTCTGAAGTCACCTGATTTGGTTTCTCTGGCACACTTTGTCACATAGACGGATGCTGTCTGGGAGTCAGAGGTTGAATTTATACTCTACTTTCTGTTGTAAATCCAAGCCTGAGCCTAAATATCTTTGAGCTCCATTTTCTAAATATCTCTTGCTATAACCTTTGAAGCCATTTTCTGTCTTCGTACACAGCTCAAGCAGCCACAAAGGTGTTCTTTTTTTGACAGTTTGAAAGAGTTGACTTCCCCTTACTCACCTTTCCTGTGCCATTGCTGCCTGGAACAGCCTTGTGTTGGAATACAACTGGGAGACTAGACAGAAAGATCTGTATTTTCCAGGTTAATGTAAGCTAGTGACAATGTTGTTGGAAAATATACTTGAACTGATTCTTGTACAAGTCATTTATCTCCCCTCAGCCGTCTCTCCAGCTCTCCATACTCTGACATGAAAGGCATAAAATATTGAGGATGAGAACTATGCAGTATCTGAATCAATTTCTACCTTTATTGCTTTACAAAGTCTATTTTTTTACTTCACTTCACTTTAAACTAAGGCCATAAAAGGAAACTAAACCTCCTTAATACCTGGACCATAAAATCCTTGACACTGAATTTGTAGGACTTTTATATGTTCCTAATTTAAGCCACCAAAAATGGCAGGAAATTAAAATAACAACTCTATTCAGGTGTAAAATTTTTAAATATATAGTGAATTAAAAATTATTTAAGTTGATAAGAAATTATCATGATTTTTAAAGGACTTCTACTAGAATGTACAATCTTTCAAAATTTCTGGAAAATTTGCTTTGCTGATTTAGACCCTATCCATTTATATGTCCAGTCAAGATAACGGGACCTTAGAATTGTAGAGGTCATTGTTTGCTTTGGCAGTGGTTTTGGTTCAAGATACAAGATTTCAGAAGATATTATTCTTATTTAAAGAAAAGGGTTTGTGTCTTGCATTTGAAGCTGTACATTACAGGCTAAGTACAGAATAACACAGGATCACATGGAAGATGCATTCCTGGTGTCTGTTTCCACAGATACATAATTAGGGAATAATAGAGGGTAGAGAAAAAGAGCAATGAGTCAATGTACAGAGTAGGAAGATTAACATTCTGTATTTGGTAACAAATGCAAATGAAGTCACACTAAACTGCCAACGATGGCAACCACACATGGTTGTATAAATTATTGATAAAATTTCCTGGTTTGAAGATAGAAGAGGAATTGAAGAATGCTTTTATGAAGCTCTTTTCCTTCAAGGTTGATGAAATGATGGTATTTGTTCAATCTGTTTCTGCCATGCTATGGTTACGGGTTATGGAATTCATTGTTAGAACTGGCCTTTATTTCAACAGCAAATATGATCACTTGTGTTTGGTTTGTGGGGCAGAGATCTGTGCAAAAACCACTACTTGTAGAAATTTACTGTATGAGATTTATTTAGAGAAACACAACTAACAACAAATACTGAAGGCAGGATTTGGAAGCTTTGAATGAAAGTGGAAGCAACAATTAAATATATTTTTATAGTTTAAGAAATAAGCCCAATTTAATTTCATTTTCATCCCTCTGATCATCTTCATATAAAAACTGGTTTGGATCTCAAATTGACCTGAGACAGAGAGTAGTTGACAGGAGGCCCAGAGAGACTGCGAAAGAATGGAACTTCAATGTTTGTGGTTTCTTTGAACCTTCCCCCACATTTTCTATCTTTAGCATCCTATGGCTGCATGCATTGCTGTTCATAGATTTAATAACAACAAAATACAGTAATGATAATATGGCATTAATTTGTGGAAATAACAATTTAAAATTGGACAAAGATAAGGATAAATGCAATAAAATGAATTAAGATGCTGGCAACTATTAGCATCTGAAGTAAATGAAATTAAGTAAAAGCTGCTTGGATGTTTTAGCTGGGAGGAAGTAGCACTAATGGACTTTAGTTGAGTAATTATGGCAATTGAAATTTCCTGCTGTGATCAGTATTTATTAGATGCTAGTGTTTTGGTAATACTCTACATTGCTGTAAAAATCTAGCTAATTGATGGTGCTTCTATAAATACAGCCAAAAGCATGTTCAAAGGTAGCAGTAACTGATATTTCCTAATGAGTGATTTACATTCTTTGCATTCTAAGTATGCTTGAGCCTTTTAATGCTCCTTGAAATGCTCTGAATAAAACCCTAAATTCTTGCTGGTACTGATTGCTTTTTTTTTTTTTTTTAAATAACCAGGAGGCTGAGTTCTACCCAGGAATTCCTCCAGAAAGTTAGATGAGCTCCCTCCAAAACTGACAGAACCACCTTTTTTTTTGAAAATATCCTGTTTCAGTTCAAAGACTTCAAGTTCAATTACATCCTCAGGTAACATTCTACAAATATATTCCCTTGACAACTTCTATTGGTGTTACATAGGTATATTATTTCAAAATGTCTGTTCCTGTCTTCCAGTGAGAACTGCAATTACATGAAACTGTAGTATCTTCCACCAACAGTCAGCTTTGGGATTTTGGGATTGTTAAATCCACATTACCTCTCTTAATGTCTCTACTTCTGTCTTTGCTTTTGTTCCCTGACTCATCAAACCTCTTTTATTGCCATTCTCCAAGACTATGCACAATTTCTCCAATGCTTTAGTGACTTCTAGTCCTTTGAAACCAGTTTAAGCTGAAATCCTGTATTCTTCTCTGACTTGTAGCCTTATTTCCATCTATGCATTTGCCTCTTCTACTTCCTTGTATATCTCATTTCCATTGCATTTACATTAGGTTGTTTGCTATATAAAAACTGAGAGCTTTCTTCTCAGACATTGTGTTATTACTCTTAGTAACTCGATGCAGCCAGGACTATCTGAGCAGTCCTGGTACAATCTTTGGATAAATTTGCTATCAAATTCTATCAAGTATCTAAGGACTGTGTGGAAACTGTGACCCTAAAGAGCTGTAGCAAGCCACAAATTGTGCCAAATGTCAAGGCTTTGTCACCATCTATGAGATGCTAGAGATTTTCTGTAAACAGTATAGATAAAATAATGTATTTTCCCAAGGAACTTTCTGTGAAACATCTGAAGCTTCCCCTCACTGCTCTCAAAAGATGCAGAGTTGAGACTAATCACAATATACGACAGTAACCTAATTTCAATAGTGACGACATGATCCTGTGAACACATGTACATGTTATCTTTTTTATTCATGTCTCATTGAAGCTAGCAGAGACACATATAGCTGAATGTTGGTGGGATAAGGCCTACAGTTTATATATCCTTTTTTAGAATGTAAGTTATTTCTGGAAAGCAGTAAGCTTTGAATGCGGCTGAGTGTAGGAAACATGTTATTACGGCAGAAACAGTGCTGTGCTGCTGCAGTTTTCTGTTTAGGATTCTTTCCTCATTAACAGGAGGATTTGGTAACATTTCTGAGTAGGAGTGAAATGGTAACACGTGTCAAAATTGCGTGCAGAGGGTCAGAGGGGAGGGTACATTTACAAGTAATTATTTTAACTAACATATTGAAGTAATTATTTGGTGTTTTAGTCCTCTAGAGATTGTAAAGATTAGTTTTTCTTTAGCAGAACCATCCGTTTGCCTTTCAGTCCTATTTATTAATTTTACCCTTGACTCTTGCAACATGAATACGGTGTCTTGAGAATCTATCAGACTGACTGTGACATATTTATCTCTGCATTTATTGCTCCTTTAAAATAAGTGTCTTCCTAAAGTGTCTTTATGAGACTGATCTTCACAGCAAAAAAAAAATGGAATTTTATGAGACATGGCTGGGAGAAACGTGGAAATACATGACTTTTTTTTTTAATGAGATCCTCGGGTATTTCAAATCAAAGCATCTCCACTACTATCAATGACATATCTATAATTTACATCTGATCTGTATCTATGAATTGTGTCTTCTCTAGAAATCTAAGATTTCTTTCTGAAGGCACAAATTCTATCTTTTCTTCCTCTCTTTCCATCCTCTCTACCAATCCTCTCTTTATGTTTACTAACTGAATGTCAATAGAAGGTAGAATTGTCATTCATTAAACATCTTCTTTGTTAACATGCCTGGGTCTGATGTTTCTTTAGAAGACATACACTGATAATATCCACTCTAATAGAATACTTACAGTTTAAGAAAAAGTTCCTATTTTTATTCTGAACCATACGATTTCTGAAGCATACATAGGAACTATGTGGTTATTGAATATTAGCTGTCTTTTATATTGCAGAAAGACTTAGCAATATGTCAAAGCACAAATTATTTTGATTAGAAAGGCCAAGTCACCATCTAGATTATATTGTGTCTTGAGACAAATCGTATTTTCAGGTAAATTTTACATGTTTTAAAAAGTTTTACTTTCTATGAGTATGATACTATATTGCATTCTGCCTACATGACACAGTCTTAGGTATTTTTCCACTATTTTTATGAGTTATTTCTCATTTGCAAATGGTCTTCCATATATCCAATTCTTTACTGACTTATCCAAAGTCACGGAGTAAATCTACAGCTTTAGCCAGGATTTTCTACCTTGGGCTTCTAAGCATTAAATCCTCCCTAAGCCTCTTTGCAACTCAGACCTCTGTTTCCTAAATGTCTCTTCAGACTTCTATTGCCTTTTAGAGTTGTAGCCACTGAAAAAACAGATACTCAGAGTTACAAAAGGCATACCAGAAATTCTGCTTCTATTAATGATCCAAGGGTTTTTTTTAAGACAAAGTGAAGAAAAGCTTGCATATTACTTTAAGCAACAACAATATTAGTGTCCCATGAGAAGAACCCTTGAAAACCTGCTCTGTTGGTAGACCACCTGTGACTGAGCTACTTCTCCAATTAGGCAGCTCACCATGTGAAGATAGGACTGTTGACCATTACATTAGTTGTATCTTGAAATTATGCTTTGAAGTTCAAGTCCCTGTCAAGGGGAAAGGAATACTCTCAGCACTGAACTAGAGGCATGGGCGTGAAAAGAACAACTAGAGCTTTATAAATATTTTGTGTCAAAAAACGGATCATATAGACCTTTAACACAGATTTTTAAAAAATCTGTATAAATTTAATGGATAAAATTACTGTATAAACTACTTACTGTATAAACTACTGCACATCCATCTATGTTAATCTCTTACTGGAAGCTCCATATATAACAGTGGGATTAGCAGCTATTTCCCAGGTTTATCCAAATTTCTGCAGTGTAATCACTAAAGCAACACTGAACTCAGTCATGCCTTCTTTTCTATCAACACTGAATTAGTAAAGAAAATGTAATCACATGTGACAGACAGAAAGCTAAGGAAACTGGACATGTTCACTTCATATTGACAAATGAAGTGCTGGGATCTCACTCTTACTGTAACATAATTTTAGCTTGGAGAAGAGGAGGCTGAGGGGAGACCTCATCACTATCTATGGCTGCCTGAAAGGAGGCTGTGGCAGAGTGAGTGTTGGTCTTTTCTCTCAAGTGACAGGTGATAGGACAAGGGGAAATGGCCATAAGTTGTGCCAGGGGAGGTTCAGACTGGATATCAGGAAGAATTTCTTTACCGAAAGGGTGGTCAGGCACTGGCACAGCTGCCCAGGGAGGTGGTTGAGTCACCATCCCTGGAGGTGTTTAAAAAATGGGTAGATGAGTTTTTGAAGGACATGGTTTAGCAGATAATGAGTGCGGTTGGACTTGATGATCTCAAAGGTCTTTTCCAACTGGAAGATTCTGTGATTCTATAAGAAAAGTCTTGCACTGACACTGGGGAAATGTGGCCTGAACCTTACACCATCTTTTTTCATACATCCAAAGAGAATACGGAAATTTGCCTGTTTCTAGGAATTAATTTGCGCCGCAGGGATTTCTCCTTTGCTCCACGACCTCAAAATTCCTGCACTACTTCTGCCTCTCTATGGCTAAACAGGTTAGAGTTACGGGATGGGGTGGGCACTAGAAGGTTAGTGCACGGGGATAGGCTTTAGGGTTTTCAAGGTAGAGGCTTGCTTTAGGGACTAGTGAAAAGAATTAGAGTAAGGCATTAGGGTAAAGTGCAGGGTGTAGGGTTGGAGATAAGGGTTGAAGCCTAACTGAAGTGTCTGCAATCTGTTTCAACCCCACCACCATGATGAGTCAAAGTCCCATGATTTTTTTCTCACACCGTGAATCTTCACCTTGTTGCTCTGAAGGGACCTGAGGAATGCTGACCTAAAGCCAGCTGTCTCAGTTACCTAGTTACTCATACAGAATTTATTTATTATAAATTTTCATAGTAGAAAGTTCTTAATTTTACCTGTTCTTTAAGAGCAAAGAGGCAGGTGATGCTGAATGGTTAAGCCTGCATGACAGAACTCATTATAGTGAATCCTTCTCAATTGTATATTTTGATATAACTTCTAAGGTCACCTTCTTAGAGTCACAAAAATGTCAGTTGAATGGATGCCTGAATGCGATCCAGTCCTGCCTCTGGTGAAAGCAACAGGAATAAAACAACAAAGAAAGTTTGTTGTTCAACTACTGAACTATGAAAATATTTTATATTGCAGTAACCACCATCCAGGCAATTACTATAGGCTATTGATTATAGGAGACTGTAATATTGAAACAAGTGAATGGTAGCATTTTCACAAAATTCCCTGTAGATAATATTCCTCTGTGGGATAATCGACTCTGAAGGTAGCAAGAGATTTCATATAACAATGTACAAATGAAGAAAAGAGGTTTTGGAAGAGAGAGAGATATGGTAGAGGAAGGGAAGGCCTAGATATTTAATTGTGTACCATAGAGGTATGAAAGGAGAAAGAGTAGCTGATAACTATCACAACTACAACTGAATTTTAAACTATTGTAGTGAAATGGGCTCAAAGCCATATGAGACATCTACTGTGGTTCATATATATTCTGTATCAGTTTACTTGTTAGAGGATCAATGTGAAATTGTAGTTTATTTGTAATTGGTACTTAAGACTGTTTGCCATTAATGTATGCTGATTCAACTAAATCAGATATCAGGCTGATTTTGGTTAAGTTGGTCTAATCTTCAGGGTCAGGCAAGACCTTTCAAAATTTAAACAGGGGTGTTGTGCCACACTGTCAAAGAATGTTCTGTGGTACAGATTTTCACTGTATGTGAAAAATATTAATGAGTATGTCTAACAGTTCCTCTGTAAACTAGGAAATAGACATTGATATGCATCTCTTTTTTACACGTAAGATCACACCTTACCAGTCAAAGTTTGATTGTTTCTTGATAGAAATATAAAAGGGGGAGAGAAGTTAGTGACACAAAAATATAAATTGCTTGGAATTTGCTTGAATTTCCTGTAAAATTTTAGGTAAAATTGAACTAGTTTGAATAGTATTGCAGTAATATATCTTAAACTAGCAAGAACAGTGAACATAATAGGCATATAATAACAACAATCTGTCTGGAAATTGGTATTAGGAATAGTTTCATTAAATGTTTCCTTGTTTGAGTACTCGGACAGAGTACTGTTCATAATTTAATGAAATCTGAGGGTTGTACTGAAGTGAGAGAGAGATGCTCACACTACTTGAAGAAGATAACGCAGTGGTAGTTCTAAGAAAGTGCAAAGTTATAATTCGAGAAAATAACAAGGTAAACAATGGCAAAAAAAAAAAAGAGGAGGTAAATTGTATAGCTGAGGAAGATCTCAGTGATGCCTTATAAAAACTCACACATGCGAGCGGGAAGAGAGTCACATGAAATGTGTTTATAGTTAGGGAAATCTAGGGTAACAGAAATACAGTAGAAAACAATGTGCGTATGATATGTCCTCAAAGAGAACGCATTCAAAGTCAACTTGTCATGCAAAAGCATCTAAGATAGCATCTAAGCTCTTCGTATGGCACTGATTTGACAGCTCAGAGCAATTTATTATCAGAAAAGCAACAAAGCTGAGAATTTCAGAGACTCTGGGATCAGAGATGGATAGATTAATTTGAAACTTAGTTTTATCACTGTTACGGAGTCAAATGCTCTTTCAATCACCTTTCTAGATCTTCATGCATGTACAGTTTTCAGGTACTGTGTTTTTTGGGTTTATGTACTTTCAGTTAGAATGCTGTTATTCTCCTCGAATCCAACATTTAGAACTATGCAGCACACTAAATAACAATGCTTTTAACCCTGCACTTAGTCATCTGCAGATCTTTCCTTCAAGAACTAAGACCAGAGAGACTGCAGTGATATAGGTTTCCTTCAACAAAATCCATCTTTAATCTTAATCACAGCACAAAAACCTGCAAAAAGTTCTAGATTATTCATTTTTTGAGCAACCGATATTACAGACATTTATTTAACACTTACTTTTTTCCCAAAAAGACTTAGGCAGGCCAAGGTGCTTTAGACCAAACTCATCAGTCTAGTATGCACCCATCTGCCACCTGCTGGAATCAGTAGTCTCTGTAAATGTCTTGTCTGGTTCTTCAGGAAGTTTTTATTTTCCTGAATTATTCCAGTTTCCTACTGTGATTCCCCTCATTCTCCAAACCAAACTGTCAATCTCAATGTGCACAGATTGCATCTGTATTATGAGATGTATAGTAGTAACTGGGCTCTTACCAACTTAAGATTTTTGGAGAGGTTTATTCAATATTAAAAATACAGTCTTGCCTCTGGATTATCAAGGTAGCACTACTACTGTGTGAATCACCTAAACCCATTTCTTGAGATCTTGGAACATGATGACAGACTAAATAACCACCATAGCGTTGCAAACTTTAAATTAGAGGAAAACAACTCACTGGAAGTAGATGTAAATAATTCCCTCCTTTAAAGGAACAAACTATCCCAGAAAAGTTTGGAAGTTGAAAGTAGATTTAAGAGAAAAAAAACCCCAAACAACCATAACAAATAGTAACAATAAAAATAATTAGCTGACTTCCTCTGCTCTTGCAGGAAAGGATTGTCAAGTCCATATTGATAGCTATAGGGAAAGGTTTAATAGTGGTAAAGATCAAAACCAATTTTGTTGTTGGAGCAACAGCTAATTACATTTGAACTTTAATTATGGGGGTTACTGAATAGTTTCAGATAACTAAAGTTTTGCACAAATGACAGAAATTTCGAAGTAATTAATCTCTTGAGAGGATTTTCCATGTCTAAGAAACAGAATATATCAATATCTGTTATATTAGATAACTTAGGTTCAAAGAATCTAAATAATCTGCTCAGTGAATTCAAGAATGCATAAATAGTAGTGAAGTTTTAGAATTTTGGAAAAAATATATTAAGCTGTCAGGGCTCTTCACAATAACCTATGTTTCTGACCTCTTAAAAATTGACATAGAGGTATGCAAGTGAATAAGCTCTAGAAATTGTTGGACTTAGAAAAAAGCTGCTGGTCTATAAGGCCTTGATATTGCTTGAGGAACAGTGTGTTTTATTTTCAATAAAATAGTATAGCTCTGATGAATGCCTATGAATTCTCATCATGCAAAGAACATTCTGCTTTCCATATAAATTTAGATGCAGCTGATGTAGACAATTTCCTAGGAAAACTAATTTCTTTTTAGTTCTACTGCAGAGCACAACTGTTTTTTAATCTTTAGCAGAATTATATCACAGATAATCCTTACTTTGTTGAACTTCATAAGTTTATTTTTCATCACATCTGTACCACTACACTGAGAAAAGCTTGTGGCTTTATGTTCCCAAGCCTTTCAGGAAAGAAAAACTCAGTTGTTTTTTTTTTCAGGTAAATTTCTAGGTTAACTCCTATGTTCCTTCCTGAAATGTTATGACATCTTAAAATCAGATTTGTCATCTTACCAGCAACCCATACTTTTGGTTTCTTAATAGAATGCGACCTTCATTTACAAAAATGGACTAAGCTGAACTATATAGTGAGTTGAACTGAAGAATTAGTGGAGACTTGTCTAATAGAAATAAGGGTTTTGTTGGGGCAAATGGATAGGCTATAAGATCTAGACTAAATTTTCATACCAGTTTGTGTTCTAAAATTCCTTAGCCAGAACACTTTTGTGTGTTTGCAAAGTTTCTGTTTCTTTTCTGAAATGGAAAGAATGAAAAGTTTTCATTGGGCTGGTCAAACAGAACTGACTGTGATCTGCTGTATTTTCAATGATAAATAATCAGATGGAATTTCCTGAGAAGAAATGTGCTGCTAAAAGTGATTGCCTCAGTAGACCTTTGGTTTAAGAAACAAATTTTACTGTTGCCTACTATGAGCTTATGATTTATTTGAATAGATTTCTAATAGCTTAGTGGTAGGATTACTTACACAATCCCCAGAAACACCTGTATTCTCTTTTTATACAGTACTCTTCAATTAAATTTAACTGAAATCTAGAATGAATAGAGTGCATGGAAAATGAATATAGCTGTGTAGATCAAGTTGCATGCTCTCACCAACTCCTTACTGTTGTGTATTGGAGTAGAGATTGTGGTGTTGTAATTCTTTGCAACATTGCAAAAATAAGCCTCTTCAGTCTGATAATTCAAATGGAAACAAAGATTGGGTGTAGCTGAAATGAGGAGAAATATTTCTCTAATGCTGTTTAACCTCCTAGAGAGCTCTCAAGCATCCATTAAAGATCTGTGGGGAGACTGGAATAAAACCTCTAGAGACCCAATTGATTTTTCAAGGACAAGCCTCTTGTGGTCAGAATACCAAGAGATCCACCTGAACGTGGTGGGTACATCCCATCTGCAGCTCTTCAATCCAGCCTGTAGTAAAGAATATTAACTGTGAGCTGTATTTTTCGTAGAAAATTGCTAGCAATAAAAAAAAAAAACACTTAGACTGGCACAAGCTGAACTGTTAGTGGAAGTGATTATTTCCATTAGTTTTCAGATTCTTTTCTCTCTCGCTGCTGGAGTAGCTGCTTTTGAATTCTCCTTTTGAACGGTTTATGAGGTAGGCCCTGCTGAGTATGTGAGAGTAGATTCCTCAGTGTGGACTGTACTGTGTACACTCTACTCGTGTATGGAAACTTGTGCACTGTTTTGCAAAATGATGGATCAAAGGGAAGAGTTGAATATGCAAGAGGGGAAATAAGGACTACCTAGTTCCTTTGTACGTAGGAGTAAACATCATTCCAAGCAATTTACTTCACCACTGGTCTGAGAATGGTAACTGCATGAAATAAGCAATCACAAAAATTTAACAAGCAGCATTGTCACTAAACAGTCATCTGACACTCAAAAATATTAGTTCTGTCTGTGCTGAAAAGTTACAATTTACACTGTCTGGCAGGTAAAGACACTCATTGTCAAACCCTGAAGCTGCCTGCAGGCCTAGTGTTTGGTTAATTATTTGAGCAAGCCATTGATTGCTACACATGTAGATATACCTCCAAGAAAAGGAAATTGGGTGCTAGTGAAATTGTGCTTGATTCCCCTGAGCTCACCACCTACACAAAGGATGCTGTGCTAGAATACAGAGAGGAACTCCTGACTCCTTGTGTCCTGGATACAAAGACCATTCAAGTAACAAAGGAGTAAAAGGAGAGCAAAAGGCTAGGAATCTTCTGGCTGGAAAAGAGAAGGCAGAAGGGAAAAGTGATAGGAATTCAAGAAAAAGGTGAAAGAGAAATGATTATTTTAGGGTTTGTCCTTCAAGTTTTAGTTTTTATTTCATGAAATCAGGGCTATAATATGAAATTATAAAGAGGTAGATCAAAAAAAAGGTGAGATGTTTCTTTGTGTCTTTTATAGTAAAATTATGAATCTCTGCCACAATGTGTTGCATAAGCCAATGTTTACATGGATGCAGAAAAGCAACTACAAAGCAACATAGATGAAAAAGAGCTGTGAATCTATTATCAGGAGCTGTTAATCCCAGAGATTTTACCTTAAACTTCAGAATTTCTTGCAGCACAGATCACTTCTGTCCAGATGGGGTGGAATAAATATGTTTGCTTTCTTATAATCTTTCTTAGGCATTTGCTGTTGCCCACTGTCAGAATAGTTGGATGTTAGGTGAGGTTGTCTCTGTGTAAACTAAGTCCTTCCCCTGATATGGATTTCTGACGGGGTGGACTCTGTAACGAACATAATGAGAATACTCGCTGCTGTTCCGGTGATCTTTGACAGAGCTGTTGGTGTACTTATGTTGCAGCATGTCTGTGACTGCAGCCCCTTAGATCTGGGCTGTGGGGTCCTGAGGGAGCATTAAGGGAGAAGACACCAAGGAGATGTGACCTTCTGTGAGAGGAATTATGGGACTACCAGTGCATAAAGTCATCTCTGCTCTTACTAATATTTTGTAAGGCTATATTCAATAATGAATCATTCAGCTGCTCTGTCTTGGAAACACCAGTGACACAAAGCTCAGCTGCTGTGTTTTTTTCTTTGGTTTAACTTTATTGATATGTGTCAAGATTCTGAAAAGCTGCCAGTAAAATTCCTGTCTAAGGCCTCTGAGGGTTGGCATCTTCTAAAACACAGATAAATATTGTTATGTACTCTTTTCTCAGTATATTCAGTAGACATCTAACGTCCTAAGAAGAAACATAATAAACCACATACGGACACCTAGCAGCTTTCCAGCTGATTTTTAAAGAAATCTTAATTTGATTTATGCTGTATTGATTTCTACTTCCTATTGTTAGAAAAATGGCTTACCACCTACACCTTCGTAGTATTGTCGATACTCCAGGTATTCAATTTCCTCTAAACCTGATGTCTTTGCAATGTTGAGAGCATGTGCTAGCTTTCCCTTGTTTTCATTTCTTTGTATAGGAACAGGAAATTGTTTCATTTCAAATTGCCTTGCATAAGTTTATAAGAAATAAAAATGTATTTCTCAAAGGAACGTGGTAGAAGGAATTAGATATCTCTGATGAATATTTGTCACACAAATGTTAATCATGGGTATGACCTCTAAATAGCTTTTCTTGCCCTTTTCCTCTTCCCATCAACTTTAGAAAATGTATACTACAATTAATTTGTAACAGCTATACACAATCATGCCTGGAATATGACACCTGTCTGCAAGGTACTGCTACAAAACTAGATAGAACAGTGTCAAAAGGGAGAGAAACCAAGATCTCTGCATTTGATTTCCACCAGTGCTTTCCACCAGTGCCAGAAGCCATTTATGCTTTGCACATAAGGAGCCTGTCATGATAGCATTTATCATATGTAACTGTTCCCTTTTTGCCTTTGTAGTGTAGATACAAATTTTGCAACTTCCTCAGGAAATCAATGTCAAAATTGAGATAAAATTCTTTCTGTTTTGTTCTCCCCCTTTAATATACTACAACGTTGTTAATATAATTTCTGATGAAGATTTCAATAATTCATCACTATTCATTTCCATTCGAAAATGAAAGAGAGCTCAGAGAGAGGAAGCTGTCTCATTGAAGTCAGATTTATACTTTGTCCCAAGAGAATATGTCTGGCTATCTTGAACCTGCAGATGTAAACAGTTATTAAAATGCTGCATGCATTTCACTAATACAGTTAACCTAGCTATTAGTCACTCAGCAAGAAAAACTGTAATATACATTAATAATAATAAAAAAATAATTTCACAGGTTTCCTTTTTGCACACATTTTATCTTTTTCTAAAGGTTGAGGTTGCTGTTGCGGAAATATTCTCTTTACCTGCTCATGTTTATTCATGACTGTGGAATTATTGCTATTTTTAAATACTTTTTACTACTTTGCTGGCATCTCTGTATCTGAAGTCTGGGAAACAAAGTTGGCAGATGAAATGAATAAATTTTAATACAGTCTGTTCAAAATTGTCTTCTTTTATCTGGCCAAATGATAGGAGTAGTGTCCATTGATTTCTAATGATGCTTATGTTCTTTCCAATCATTTCAGATAGACAGACTTGTAATATTATTACAGTATAATGGGCTCCAGTCGGTATCCCTTAGCTTAAAATTTGCTCCGTTGCAGTTACTGATGTAGCAAATATCCTGTTTGCTTGGTTTTCTGACGTATTTTTTTAGAAATAATTATTTATATAGACGAATAACTTGGGAGTTGAAGATCTGCACGTGTTCTTATTGATTCCATTCTGCCCTTGTGCTGAAATATTACTTTCCTAGAAAAGTCACAGGAGATACAAGTGAAATTTTGAACTCTGTAGATGTCAGCTTGACATGGCAACAAATTTACAAGACTTCCTGCAGGTTCTGAGCTAATTTTAGATGTAATTACGAAGATGTGTTTAATTGATTGTATCTAATTAACATCAAAAATACAACTGGCATTTTTATAGTACTGAAATTCATGAAAGCTAGTTTATTATTTTGTTGTAAGTGTAAGCCAATTTAATGTATCTGCAGTATCTCTAAGTCAACTGGATACTAAAAAAATTCATCTCTCTCTTGTTGCATACACTATTACATTACCTGAGCCATTGTTCTAGTAAAACATAAAAAGAGGGCAATTGTGATATATTCTACACTAAGAAGTAACTTTCACGGTAATAACTTACAGAATACTATCCTGCATTCTACATCAAATGACAGGAATTAACTCAAAAAATAAATAGCATTTTTGTATCCTAAAGGACAAAATGAAAACATGAATTTAATCATAAGTTCATTAACTGTTATTGTGGAATGCCTGCTAATGATCTTCTGAAATATACAATTGAAAATACAAGTGCAAACATATAATTGAAAATACATGTGCTTAATGCCCTCATGCTAGAGAAAGGTTCAGTTGCTTATACTTTAAGAGAAAAAATTACAAGCATTGTAACATACTTTGACATTAAAGTGCTGGTACCAGTCACGCATATACATTCTGCTCAGTCCTTTCCAGCTGCTTGCAAAGTGTACGAGACAAACTATTCAGAATGTTATATTAAGATTTTTTTTGTGTTTAAATCCTCATCAGCCCCTCAGTGCAATTAACCCATGCATCAGCAAATAGAGAACTTGGAGAGGGGAAGAAGGGAGTTTAGCAGGAAAGGGAAAAAATGGAGATATTTGATATTGACTGATTTATTTTCCTCTGATGTTTTGCTTCATGCTTTTCTGCAATGTTTAGTAAGAAAAGGGAGCAGTGGGCACGATAGTGAATGACTGATAGGACTCTGCACAGTGGGAGTAAAAGAACTAATACAATCAGAGCCTTAAGCAGTATTTACCTGGTTCTTAACACGTTGATGGTGATGTCTCGGACGCTGTCAGTGGTTCAGATGCTAAATTTTGTGTTAATGCTTTCCTTATTTTTTCTCCATGAGCTACCTGGCATAAGTCATGTTGTGTCAGGTATCAATAAAAATAGCCAGTTTTCAACAAAAAATAAAGTAATCATGGGGTTAGTTGGTAGTAGAATTGCTTAATGCAACATCATGTAGCAGGTAACCACATGGAGGGAAGTACCTTACTCATGTAAGAACAATATTATATATGCATGGACAAAAACCATACTCCCAGTTTCAGAACAGGATGTGAACTGATACTCTCACTGCTCATTTAGTAGCTGTGGCAAATACAGACAATCTTACTCGATTTCACAACTCTGCAAGGTGGATTTCTACAGCTAAGTAAGTTGTTTAAGTTCTCTGTGTAGCCAAGTGAGGCATATCCATGGTGCTGTGCCTAAACAGAGCTGAATCATCACCAAAAAGATCCTAACATTCCATTCTGATTCCAGAGAGTTTCAATGAACACCTTCAGAAATAGCTACCCTTAAATGGAGATTCTTGTCCCCTTAAGGAACTGAACTCAAATACATGCTCCTGGTTGTATTCCTCTGAAAAAGAGAATCTTCTACCTCATTACTCAAGTTTGTAGTATTGCCTTGGTCTTGCAAGAATTCAGCCATGTGTATAATACTTATTCAGCTAAAACCGTACCTTTTTTTTTTATTCTGGAATATTTAATGATGAGTGGAGAGACGAACACGAGCAAGAGCTATTGGCAAGATCACACATCGCAAGCCACATAGGAAGGTCTAGAATGTAAGAACGATTCTTTTTTTCAAGAAGCATAAGACTTAAACATTTATTTGACTAATAACTCAAGTAATTTATTTATCACGTTTTGATTTAAATTTTAAAATAGTAAAAATCACATGTCATTCAGAGATCACCAGATATCAACTTGCATTGCTTTTTAAAACCAATCCCAATTATTTTAGTAGTGAAATTCATTGAGAGGATCAAAACTTCAGGTGCTGTTTTTGTTCAAATTGGTTGATTGTATTATTAATTATCCTGTTTCTTGCTTTGTCATCTTTATATATTATTTATGTAAACATTCAGAAATACTTATGGACTGTTTTCATGATGTCTATTAAGTATACTAGAAATTATTAGTTTCAGTTTTCCCTTCTTTGATTTTACATCTGTAACTGTAAACATGGAACTTGCATCTAAGACAAAGGAAAATTAACTTTCTGTATGTCATGCTTTAACTTCCAGCTACTTTGTTCTTTCCTCCTTCCCCTGTGTTTGTCCATTCTGCCTTGTATTATGCAATCCTAGTAGTAAGCCCTGTTGTTCTGACACAATTTTTTACCCCAACAGGAATTTGATCACAATCCATGCAACTTCACAACTAGATTTTGCTGCTTGTGCTGATTTTTAAGCACCTGTAACTACAAAAGCAGCAAATCTTTACTGAGGTTTACGTAAGAGACTAAAGCATGGCTGCAAACTTGGTCAAGATCTTAGAATTAGAATAGAATTATCTGAGTTGGAAGGGATCCTGGGGAGCTGTGCCAGTGCTCCAGCACCCTCTGGGTGAAGAACCTCTTCCTAATATATAGTCTAAACCTAGGCACATCTTCCTGCCATTACCTCTAGTCCTATCAAAAAGATCATCTATTGTTATTCTCTTAAAAACTTGCTTATACCTAGGTAATAGGATTTACCAATGTTTAACAAAGGGAGAAGTTTAGTTTCATTGTTTTAGATGATTTAGGAAATGATTCACTTTGGTGTAAGTATCTCTAGAAAAGAGGGCTTCTGCACATCTGCATTAACTCACAGAGAGAGTCCATGATAAAAGCTTTCTGTGGAAAGATCTAAAAGACTCTGTAACTGACATGTGGTTCATTTGTGTTTCCTCCTGGTTTGCTTTGCTTTACATTAAAATATTCAGAGCTGGTGGAAATGATTTTTCTTGCCTGTGATGGCTTCTCATGTGACTTTTGCAATCACAGCTGTGAGAGAAAAATATTGACTTTAACATATTGTTTCATGTTTCCTCAGGTCTATATTCTTGTTAATCTGCGAATAAAAATATTGGCCTTAATCCAAATACTTATGTAAAGATAGACCTAATTTACCTTAAATAGTTTTTGCCATTTTTATTTTTGCTATGCTTTTAATTTGGTATGGATATATTTCCAACTATAAAAGTAATTCTTGCATTTATAATCTAATGTAATTTGTCGGTCTCTTGGACAGGGCTGGGAAATTGCATTGTGTGCAATTCTTCAGAATGCAAAAATTAATATTTGGCATTAGAGCATACTTGGCTAGATTATGATTTTTTTAAGCCTCTAATCTAAGCCCCTGTGCAATCCAAGGCAAACTTTAAAGTACAATGGAATTGCTCAGGGCATTGTCTAGCTGAGTGTTGAACATATCCAAATGTAGAAATTCCACAGCTTCTCTGGGCCCCTAATCCAGTGCTCAACAATAATCAGTGTAAAATTTGTTTTTCCTTTCATGCATATAGAATTTCTCTTGCTTAAATTTCTTACTGTTTTCCCTCATGAAGTTATATAATGTGACAAACTTACCTATTACGGATAATGCTGTCTCAGAATATAAATATACTTGGGAAATCCTGAATTTGATTCCTCAACACATGTGGTAAAACAATTTTGAAAAAGGCTAGGTACAAAATAGCTGATGAAGTAATATCTAATGACTAATATTTTTTATTTATATGTGTTCTTCATTTGCAATGCTTTTTAACTGAAATTGATTTAAACAAGGTTAACATCAGTAGTTAACTTTTCTAACCATTACATTATATACATTCCCTCTGTATTTTTCCCCTTTAATATCTAATGTAAATCTCCTTTTAGAATATGTACTATGTTACATTCCTGATATATAATGATTAGGGTCTTTTAAACTAGTTTTTCCCAGAGATTATATTAAATTGTCATTTGCAAGCAAAAAAGGAGGGCAAACAAAAAAATTTTTTTTTGTGAGAACAGATACTGACTGCACAGTTGTTCTATACTGTTCTGAAAAAGAAATAAGGCTACATACACCTCAAAGAAGAAAATGCTTAGGGTTTTCTTGTTTGTTTTTTGGTGTAAGTTCTCTGAGGTTCAGTCCTTCCCTGCATTCTTACTGTAGAGAAGTTAATTTGAGGTAGGAAGAGCCAAGACTCCTTTGAAACTTGCCACAGCACTGTTGATCCAATAAAAATACTCTAAATGTCTTAGACAGACAAGTCTGAACTGAGATCCAAGTCTCATAACTATTCAGAAAAAGCTGTAATCATTTAAGTCGTCATCACAGTTGAGCTACACGAGTGGATTTTACCACAGGATGGCTGGTTTAGCTTAAATTGCTTTCTCTTTTTCACCTTGAGCTGAAAATTACTTATTCAACAAGTACGTTAGTGACAGCAAGATGTACCAGTCTTAAGGAAGAAAAGGCCTTTCAATACTCACAATTAATAGTACACGTAGCTTTAGATCTTCTTAAGAGACAGCTTGGTTTTACTTAAAGTAAAACTGCATGAAGATAAAAACAGAGAAATGAAAAAATATATTAGAATTCTGCTTCACATCTTTAACTTCGTAAATACTGTCAAAACCAGTGAAACCTATATGCAGTTATCAGAGGTGTGAACTCAGGGAAGGAATCTTTCACAACTGTTAAAATTCTCCCTCAACAGGTCCTCCAAGCACAAAAAGAGAACTCTAGGTAAGGAGTCAATTACTGGGGAACACTGGCCTTGTTCTAAAAAATTTGCAGAATATAGATGTGAATATCAATTAGCATAAAAAATTTTTCATCTCATAACAAATATTAAATATGAAATATTGCAAATTTGTAATTGTAACCATGATGTTCTGCTTACGGAAAAAATAAGATTGTATACTTTTTAGTTATTTTTTGACATCCACTAAAACATTTTAATTTTAAGCACTCCCTCAGGGGAAAAAGACAAAAATATAAAAAGATTTTCCACTTGATTGCAAGAGATTAAACCACTACGGTTTATGCAACTGTGAAGGAAAATAGACCACTGACTCACAACAGTTTTGAAAAGCTGTCCTCTTTGCTGACTGGTGTCCCAGTTACATATTTATTGTGTTCTTTGGTAACTCCTTAGGCTTCTTTTATGTCTTGACCTTCTATTATGGACGGCAAATATATATTCAGCCCCTTTTGCTGTGTATTTTCCAAAAGTAGCTGCAAGTCCCAGCCACAGGACACAGTAGAAAGGATCATGTGTTTGACTGAAAAACCAAACTGGATTCTGCTCCCACTAAAATTTATGAATGTTTGTAGCCAATTTTCATAGAACAGAGAACTTCAGCAGGAATGTGCATGTCTAAATAAACAGAGCAAGTGGGGAGCAGAGTTTATCTCAAAGGTCTGGAGTTTCTTGCTTGTTTTGTTGTAATCTACTGTGAAATGTTTCTATTTCTGCTTCATTTAAAGTCACCTGAAGCCTTTACATAGATTTGAATAGAAAATAAATCCCACACTTCATTTTTACTATTTCAGTTTGTATATTTTATAAAATAAGGATAATAATCAATATTGTTAGAGCCTACAGAATTTGTAAATTAAATTGTTAGAGTAATTACAATATTAACACAAAAGCTGCCAAAACTAACTCTTGAAATCACTTTTTAGTTCCTTCTAATGCTGTTACCAGTTATGCTTATTCACTCCCTCATTTTTAACCTGAATTTTAAACTAGCGGTTTTACTCTTTGCATTTCTTTATGATAGTCATAGTTATTCTATGTGAGGCATCCTGTGTATTCAAACAAAATACCTCAGATTATCTGGATTTATTTCTGTTGGACACCATAGCATTAATGAGTTTAAATAATCCATTGCTAAATTCCTAATTCTTGTAAAATTGTAGGATTTTTCCAATAAAAAGACATCAGCATCATTACTAATACTTTCGATATGTTGATCAGAGATCCCCCAGTTTCTATCTACCTGGCAGCACTTAACACATTTCTTGACATCATTTGCAGCCATTATTTCCTTTCACAGTAATATCAGCATATCTGCAGACAAATAAAATATAATACTTTCCATCCAGGTGAGGTATTGTCATTCCTTCCTGGTAATTTTCACCTGAATGGTCTTCTCTGTCATCCCTTCTCCTCAAAATTCCATTCACCAAAATAGTGCATCATAACTCATTATTGCTTGGGAATAACCTCTTGTCTGCCTGCCTTTCTGAGGAAAAGCTTTCCCCTCCTGTCAAATCAGAGTTACAAGGTGCCCCACAGCTCCTGGGCAATGGAGGGAGGAGGTGGCCAGAGGGGCAAGAACAGAGTGAAGTGAGATGTTGCGGGAGTTCTGCCGGAGAAGTAACTGCGAGTGCCCCTGCAGCCATGTCGTGCGTGGTCTGTGCCCAGAAGTGTGAGCCCACTGGCGTGACACAAATCTGATAACAAGAACAGAATGTCACACTTTCCAGCGTGGATGCTGGAAAGACGGAAGCATGCATTAAAGCTAGACACTTGTCTTCTTGACAGTCAAAACATGTTTTAAAACTAATTGTCCCTTCTACCATGGAGAGTGAACCTAGCAGAAGGCTGTAGATGATGAGCTGGTCTGTCATCCCAGGATGGAAAGCTGGCTCTAACATCAAGTGTAGAGTCCTCCATTTATGTAACAACAACCCCATGCAGCTTTCCAGTCTTGGGGAAGAGCGGCTGGAGAGTTGCCTGGTGGAGAAGGACCTGAGTGTGTTGGTTGACAGCCGGCTGAATATGAGCCAGCAGTGTGCCCAAGTGCCCAAGAGGGCCAATGCTATCTTGTCATGTATCAGAAATAGCGTGGCCAGCAGGACCAGGGAGGAGATTGTGCCCCTGTATTCAGCACTGATGAGGCCACACCTTGAGTACTGCGTGCAGTTCTAGGCCTCTCAGTAAAAGAAAGACATTGAGGTGTTGGAGCGTGTGCAAAGAAGGGTAAAGAGGTTGGTGAGGAGGCTAGAGAATAAGCCATACGAGAAGAGACTGAGGGAATTGGCGTTGTTCAGCTTAGAGAACTGGAGGTTGAGGGGAGACCTCATCACTGTTTACAACTACCTGAAAGGAGGTTGTGATGGGGTGGGTGCTGCTCTCTTACACATGATGAGCGATAGGACAAGAGGGAATGGCTGCAAGTTGCACCAGGGCCAGTTTAGACTGGACATTAGGAAGAATTTCTTCACTGAGAGAGTGGTCAGGGATTGGAACAGGTTGCCCAGGGACGTGGTAGAGTCTCCATCCCTGGAGGTGTTTAAAAGATGGGTAGATGAGTTTCTTAGGGATATGGTTTAGTACGGAGACAGGCACGGTTGGACTCGATGATCTCAGAGGCCTCTTCCAACCTTATGATTCTATGATTCACTTACAAAAGCTGAATAAATAATTCTATACCTTCTTGTGACCATAAATGAGATGTAAACTGCTTCACCAAGCAGTCAGGGCCCTTCTACTGACAATGATCATTCTCAATTTTGTGAGAATAGGACAAAGTATATGTAGATTTGACTTCCTACTGACAGAAAATAAATATATAATATTCCCATTTCTTTGTAAAAATATAGAGATTGTAGGGCATTGTCACCATTTAAAAATATCATTATTATTAAAAAACTTTGAAGAAGGTATTTCCCCTCCGTGACAGTTAGTACATGATTTGATGGAAAAGCTTCCTAAATCAACAATGAAGTGACAAAAAGAACAAAAGCATTTGGTTTTCTGCCTATTAGACTGCTACAAAGCAGCTCTAGTAAAATAGTTGAAGGATTTGTTGTCTATTTATGGAGTCATTTATATTCACTAGATTCAGTAAGAAAAGTGGTTGTCACCAATCAGTGTACAAGATAATTGCAATGGACTTCCTCCAACATCTCTTAGTGCCACAATCACCACATAATAACAAGTGAAAAACAATGAGAAGAGTAACAAACTCTTCTGGATAGTTGGAAGTTATTTCAGAAAAGGGCAAAATGAATTTTTACTATTTCCTGTTTGAGAAGTAATAATTGATCTTATGACACTTAAATTATATTTATTCAAAATCTAAATCATACCTAATCCTTAGAATGTTTTGCAATATTAACTGATCGATTAGGATTTCCATGGATGTATGAGGAAATGAGCTGGCAAGAGTTTCAATGATTTGAACACGATCATAGCTGGTGTTCAGAGGGTACACATAACTAAAGTTGATGTAGCCTTCTTGATTTTCCTGCTAACAAGGGCTTTTAAAGTAGTTTAAAAAAAATAATAGGGCTGTTAAAGCATGTTAACCAGCAGTGAAAATACAGCTTCAGGATAGAGTGATCAGAGATTTTTTTCTTCAAAGCTAGCACACTTCTGACACTTGGAACAGACTCTGCACATCCTCTAATTCATATCTGTTCAAGTTGTACCACATTGCTGGGAAATACTGGTGATGTTTTCCATGTGCAAGTAAAACTAACTCTACCCTCTGCACAACTAACTGTTTAATATCCTCTTCTTGATTAGAAGAGGAAAGAAACTTGTTAAAAAACAATGAAAAATTGCAATAAACTTCGTCTTAGGCTTTTGCATTTACATTACATTACATTACATGGACTGTTACAGTATTGTATTCTACAACTAAAACTTCTGCTGGTTTACTTCTTTGGCTAAACCACTTAGATCAGATGCAAATCAAATACCAGTGGTAATTAGAGAGCTTTAAGAAAGTTATTTGTTGAAAGGTCTTTGTAGGTCAGACCGTGGTTTACCATCAGGCCTAGAAATGCAGTTTAAACTTATGCTACTGCTGCTCCCTTTAATAGTTCCAGCACTGTGATGCTCTCCCAGCAGACTCACTTTCAAATTGTTCCTTGTTACGTTAGCTAGGGAATGCTGATTGCAGGGAGGTGTAGTGTCTAACTATGCCAAGTCTTACACATGCCAAGACTTTTAAGTTTTCTGCTATAGAGTTTCATACTACTGTGAACACCATGTAACCACCTGTCTTATCTTCTCACCGGACAACAGAACAAGTTGTTGGTTTTTACCAGTGTTTGTGATTTGGCTGTGAAGCAGCCACTGTATGATTAGAAGATGGTAGGTTTTAATACTGTTTTTTGGACAACTTTAAATTCAAAGGTAGTGCCAACAAATATTAATCAGTTTACTCTTCAATTTACTACAGACAAATTACTGCTGTAACTAGGAGCTAATACAATGATAAAGTTCACAAGTTTTCCTTATTTTATTTTTGTTCTTGTTCTTTTTATTTACCCAAGGATTGTACAGTAAGTAGTAGAAATTCATGTATATAGCTTGTCAATGATAAGTTGCTTTTGTACACGTAGATAAAATTATATTCACAGGAAGCCACGTATGGGAGGTCTTGAAGCTGTATTGAGGACTTCTTCAGGTCCAGAACATATATGATCATGCAATGGCTACTGTCAAAGGAAAGGGAGGGTGAATAATGTTTTTGAAACTTCTCTACAAATTTGTTTCACCTCTTTCTTAGCCCATGGAGTCTTCCTAAAGGTGTTTGCTTGTGATGTGCCATTTTGTTCAGTGCTTCTGCTAGTAACTTTATGAGAATAAACTTTAGGAAATGTTTTAACAAAATGCTTGTTTTCTGAGCAGAGTCAACAAAAAGATGGGGAGGTACAACCTGCTTAAGGTCTCTGTCTCAATGCAGGAGCAAGGAGGGGTGGGGGGAGGAGAATCACGTACATCGTAAGTTTGTGTTGCTGACATATTTGGCACATTGGTTCTAAATGATCCAGCCTCTAGCAGTGTCATGTTCCTGGGGCTCTTGACAGAGAATACCAGTTACTACAGCACACTGCACCTTCAGGATTTATTTACTGTATTATACTCGATGCTGGTGTATCCCAGTTCCTTGTGATGTTTAGCTTTTAGTGCATTCTCAACAGAGTAAGCTACAATTAAGAAAGGTGTGTCAAATGATTAGTTGCTGTCTGCCTCTCTGGAACTATCTACACTATAAATGAACACTGGCAAGTCCTGTGCTTGGCTGATACATACATTATTGAATCACCATGGACATCAGATTGTTTCTGATCAGGCTGCCTGATACTTAAACTGCAAAATAAATCTCTCTACAAGTTACATCTTGTTTTTCTTTGTACTTGTTTCAACTTTCTAATAATACAGGTATGATTATATTAACTGGGATTAGTGCATGTAGCTCACTGCCGGCTCTGGATTGAGATCAGACCAGATGACAATTAATTATACTGAGAGAAAGATAAGTGGAGCATCCACTTTCATCCTTGCATTTGGGGTCAGCTACAACAGTGTTGTTTTGTAATTTCTAGAGTGCCAAATAAGAATGCCAAAAGATGATGTTGCTAGTAACATTCTCTCTTCGAGATCTTGCCTTTGGACCAGAACAAACACTAATTAAAGAATCACTGATACAGGCTTTGCCCACCAATGAGCTGATGTTATTGTCTCTGCTTTTGTGGATGAGAAAATCAGTGCAGAAGGGATGTCTTCCTGCAGAGGACATCACTGTAGAACTGACATTGTTGATCAGGTCTTAGCTCCCAGGACTATACTTAGATGTCTCATTGTACAGCAAGGATCCAGTGAAAATGCAGATATAAATATGAAGACTCTAGATCAACCTTTTAAAATATAAATAAAAAAAAATGCACTTTCTATTGACAGAAATGGCTTTTCTAGGTGAGAATTCTTGTTTAGTTCCTCAACATCGTTCTTACTTCAGTCTTTGTCACTAGTGGAAAACCAATCAAACAAAAGCAAATTCTTCTTTGCAGTTAATTTCCCCCCCGCTTCCCCCATTAGACTTCTTTGCTTGATAACTACTAAAGTCTGGTCTCAGATGCCCATTTCAAAGGATTCATAGCTTTACTAAATTCAAGCCTGAAATTGCCTCTATTTCACAAACTGTTTGAATTTTATAATGTGCTTATATTGGGCTTTTGGAAGTGGTGATTTTTTGTGGTGCTTTTTTTATTATTTTCTAACAGCACAGTGGCAATTTCTAACTGCTCTTGTAATCATCGTTGCTTGTAATTTTTTTTCCTGGTGTAAGTAATGTCTATATAGCTAAACTGTCTCAACATGCCATTTTTTTTTTTGCCTACCACTGTTTCAACCAGTTATTGTCATGAGTGTCATACATTGCATCATCGACTGTGTAGTCATGTCACAAAACCCAGTTCCTTTGGCATGAACTCAGTGAATAATATGGAGGAGATTTTTTCAAAATTATGTGGCCAATTTAACAATATGTGTATGTGAACAATAAAATTTTGTTGCTTTTCAGCCTTCATGTTCAAGTGTAATTCCCAGTTCTGCTAAAATGATCTTTGTAGAGGACCTTGCTGTCATTTCAGGAGAGGATTATTTGGAGATGTTTCATTTCTGATGAAGGAATGGAAAGGGCTGAGGGGAAGATGTTAGGAAATCCTGCCAGACTTTCTTCCTTAAGAAGTGTCATTACTTCTGATTCTGTCTTTTCATCTTCCTGAAAAGAAGACGGAGAATGAGATTAGGCTAAAGGTTAGGAAAGAATAGAAACATATCCTTTCAAATGACAATAATCATATTTAACTGCAGTATAGCATATTATGGGAAGTGGACAAAGAAGTGGCTACACTTAGGAGTGGCTGTGGCAGCTGCTAAAGAAAAGAGGAAAATTAAATAATATCTAAATATGAAACTTCACTGTAAACATAGCCAGGACAGAAAATTATGGCCTAGAGATATGTGGTGAATTGCTTTGCTATCGAGATCACAACCCAAACAGAGATCAGGCTGTTTCACTTCACCGATCCTTTGGCATCTATTCAGCCTCCAGGCAGGTGCCCATGTGGCATTACTCTATGGCTGGTTGTGGCAGGATGATTCTTTCCTAACCCATGCCCACAGGCTTGTTTCTCACTGGCACCAAAGCATGCAGGAAGGGCATGACAAGAGTGTATGTGCATCATCCCCAGCACACAGACTGAGAAAGGTAAGTGACTGGACCAGGGAAACTTGAGAGTGCTCCCACCTTTTGTGCTTAAAAGGTGGCTTTGATCATGCCTGTGGTATCGCATACCCTTGCTTCTCAGTTGGCTTCTAGGTCCTACCCTCTTGGGCAACTTCAGCCGGTGTCTGTTTCTGCTGTCCTGATCTTTCTCTTGGAGTAAACCTCCAAACTAAAGACAGCTTTGATGCATTTCTGGAGCATGCATTCTGGGATAACTCTCTAGATACTATGGACAAGACTCCAACAGTTCAGCCTTCCAGCACCCTTTCAGTAGCCTTTGTACCCTAAATTAATCCATGTGACCTTAAGAACTGGCCCAGAAAATGCCACACAGGCTATCAGCTTCAGATAACGAAATACAACTGACATGCTGCCTCAGATGTGTCTGTGTGTGTGTGTGTGCATGTAACACACTGCACAAGAGTATTTATGTTTCAGGATCATTGTATGGTGTTTGCTCGTGACTTGGGCAAAGTGTAACGGGGAGAGGATAAGACCAGTCTGCCCTAGAGGGACCCAGCCTGCCCCAGTGCATACTCCAGTGCTGTCAGAGTAGTCTTCCTGAGCTATGATGAACTTCATGTTTGATAGCAAAGCATATAAGGCTGCATAGGCTCTGCCTGGAGTTTTAAAGAAAAGCCAACCATTGCTGGGATATTAGGAAAAGCTGCACACAGCTGTTCCTCATGCTTGCTTTGGCACAGGCTGAAACAGAAGATATCCTCTCTATCTGAAAGGAAGCAACTTGACGGCTTATGCAAGCAGCAGCAAACAAATGACTATTATTTAACTAGGGGAATTATTCTCTTGCAGAGAACAGTAGCTTGGTTACCATTCAGCAAACACCCAGAACATAGTTGTGGTTATTTAGGAACTTGGTTCCTTATCCCTATTTAGAACTCACCAGAACAAGGTCTCGCTGAGAGTGCTTTTGTCCTCCAAATCTCATACTTCATGGTGCAAATAGCAACCACTTCTCTAGGACAGAGAACTTTTTCTGTAATTAAGTTGCTCAACATTTAAAAATAAATAAATAAATCGCTTACCTCAGTCACAGTGCACAGCCAGCGCATATCTGGTGAGAAAGACCTTGTTCCACTTGTTTCCCTTCTCCTACCTCTGAGAGCATGTCTGGCAACATAAAAGTTCGAAGAGTTTACAGCTTGACAGTGTTTTTTCTTTCCATACAGGTGTAGTGGAAAGTTTTGAATATTGAAGTCTCCCAAGCAGAGGAGGTTGCTAGTATTGCACAATGTCTCAGAGGTGTGGACTGTTCTCCTTCACCCTGCTGAAGTAATTCAGTCTCTTCCCTTCCCATTGCTCTTCACTTCCAGGAGTACATTGGTTTATTTTTTAAAATACGGTTTAGTCTGCTGGTGTATCTTGATAGCTGCAATACCCTGTCTACCACTAGCAGCAGCAGTGCATAGCTTCCCATCACTCTTCAGCCTTCTCTGCTGAAGATGAGTCATGGCATGAATACATTCACTGCCAAGTGGTGAAAACACAGCAATGAAGCTACTCTTTGCTCTGTCACAGTTTACAGCACACAAGGAAAAAATGTAGTGCTATGTGTGAAAGGAGGAATTGGGGAACTACACCCTTTATTTGGCTCACTTGATGGTGGTGGTTCAGTAGCGGAGAGGGAGGTGAGAGGTGGATAAACAACCCTCTTCTCAGCTGCTTCCTGACTGGAGGGTCTACCTAGCTTTTCAGTGCACTCCTGCTGTTTGAGACACGTTGTGAAACAGTTAAGTGATTGTGGGAGGGAATTTGTGCCACCATTGACATACCTCATACAGCCTCCCCCATTTTTTTCTTTCAGTCTTGTATAGCTTTTCTGTAAAAGATGAAACACTGATTCACCTCAGTTTGGAGGTGTATGCACAGGTAAATTTTGCAGACCAGTTCCCATGTGGGGAATAAGATGCTGCTGCCAGTTGCTGACTGGAGCAGTCAAAATACTGCAGGATTTCATTTATTGATTCATCTGTTCATGAGTGGCATTACACGACAGTAAGGCACATAAACTGAAATGTGAGGAAAAAACAGCAGTATCTTACAGGAACACTGTCCATTTAGTAATTTGTGAAGTCACATCTTGCTTACACACAAGCGCACTTCTGCAGCTACAGCTCCAAGCTGGCATGGAGTTAGCAGCTCCTCTGACAGGTACCACTGTTCTCCTTTGGCTTCCTCTAGTCCACGTTCATGCAGTCCACTGAGCACAACAGCGTAGTGCTCAAGTGCTATATTTTATAGAAAGAGATACTGTTCACAAAAACTATCCAATCTGACTTTTGGTCTGTACTGAGGTGTGGTTTTACATTGCTATGGTGGCTGAAAAACGAATTAAGCAGCAAGTAGGTCCGTATTCCTGTTGAATATCTAGCCCCTGTGAAAAGGGATCTGTGTCACTCTAGGCTGACTTGCAGGTGTGTTTTCTGAGCATCAGCTACTTGTCAGCATTTTTATGCTTCAGTTTGGGAGGGGGAGAAGATGTTATTGCTGATCCTGTAAGAAGTAGTGCCTGTTTGTGGGCTGTCCTTTCCTTTGTACAGTGTGCGCCTTGGTAAGCTTTGAGGCCAATGAGGAGGAAGGATTCAAACCTGCTTGGAAGTGTGGTGGTAGCAGTAGTGCCCTTCTGCAAGGATCCCTTGTAAAGGAGGTTCTTGTTTCAGAAAAGCTAGAATGAGACAAATCTTTGGCCTTTTGGTTTATCCTTTGTGTGCCCATGACAAGGCCAGAGTAAGAAGTCTGCCTCTAAGGCCATGGAGCTCCTGTTCTTCTCTTGAGTTTTTCAAGCTGCCTTTTTGGTGGCAGTCCCCAAACAACATGCAACTCAAGCACCACTGTGCTGAGAGCAATGGGAGACTGCCTGCTGGCTGAAGCCCCTTGGCAAGCTACCGTTTTGATAAGACTTCACAGTGCTGACCAGCATTGCAATCTGATTTAGGGCAGCCTGGCAATGTCTAGACACTATGACGGTGACATTTCCTTCCAACCGCTGTTAGTAGGAACTTCTTTGATATTAGAGTTTATTTCCTGTGTGCAGTGACTGTCCAGCAGTTAAATATAATAGCTTTCTAATGGCCTCTGTCTGCTGCTGTGCTGTTGCTTGCTATAAATGAGGCACTAGGGAAAAGGAACTTGTCTTCTGGTTGGGAATTTATTATAAAGGGAGAGTTGGCCTTTAAAACAAAGCTGGTTTTAGCAATTGCATGAGGTGGAGAGGAAACACCTTCTGCGGGTGCCAGGGTTTTCCCCTGAAGAGCGGTCCCTTGCAACAGCCCAGGCAACTCTGCATGCTACTGGCCAGGGTCTGCCTCAGTGCAGCTTCCTCAGGCACAGGTACAATGGTCTTCTTGTCCAGGTTGGCACTAGGAGGGTCGCTTTTTTTCTCTGTGAGTTTTTCTGTGCTGCAGCTGATGGTGGGATGACACTGCTGCTGAGGCCTCAGGCAAGAGGCAAGACTTTTTTATGCTGCTGAGTGTAATTGCATCTTAGCAGTGTGGTAGGGCTGGACACAAACAGCTCAGTATCTATTCCATCCCCAGTATTCCTGTCTCTCTGTGCTGGGGAGGCCTCATATATGTGAACACTGCCATCTTGGGAAGCACTATTTAATGTGAATAAAGCCTCGCTGCAGATTAACTTGTGTTAGTGGTTAGAGCCTGCAGAAGATTGACTCTGGCAGGCTTGTGTTCACGTGCCCAGGTTGTCCTCTGACCTTGGGCAAGGCTCTCAACCTTCTGGTGCTTCACCATTCACATCCTTCTAGTAAAACGTGTTTCACATTTTAAGATCCTGCTATGCAACAGGCTGAAACATCTATGTATCTATGTGCCTTAAAGAAACTACTGTGGAGGAAAACACTAGTTGGATTGGAGAACTTGAGCTGGGCACCTCCAATCTTTGCAGAATCACCACGAACTTCTCCACAGGTTCTCCTTGGGGCGGTATCTGATTGTTCAGAAGTGCACTGGCAGCTTGATATAAACAGCCACTTAGAAATTAGCAGTAAGAAACAGTTTACTACTGAGGTCCTTCTAAATGTCAAGCTGAACTGCCAGGAACCCCCAAAGAAATACAGTGCTGAAAATTAAGAAAACTGAGTAGCAGATTTGAAGCAAAAGTTACAAAAGAATTGGGCTACACAGGGTACACACATTTTAACTTTTAAATCCACTATTTTACTTGGATTAAACTTAACCAGCGGCTACAACTTTTTTCCCCTCCCACCTACAGCAGCACTAAAAAAACCATGGTAGTTATATGTAAGAAGATAAATGATTGAACTGCTCTTGTAACTAGGAAAGCTACTAGAAATGAACATTTCTTTCATACAACACCTGTGCCTCTCTGTTGAGCATTCTGACATATCTGTCCATGTATTATCTGATTAACAAAGCCACGGTCTGAAAACAGATGCCTTTAACAGAAGTGCTATTAAGAGCCTTAAGTGCTACCTCCTGTATCGGTATGAAAGTCCTCCCTAATGCTGTCACTCGAACTTCTTGCTACTCACTGCAGAAACTAAGAACATTTCATCAGATTAAATGTTTAGGGGAGATAATGTATAGGAGTCATTCCAACCAAGTGGGTCTTGCTGTCTGGAGTTCAGTTGCCTTAGAGCAGAGCATGGATTTTTCTGGAGTTATCTCTCACAGCGCTACCAGGGCACCCCGTGTACCTCTGGAAGGGGTGGGTGTCTTTGGCAGGAAATGGGATGTCAGTAGTAAGGAAAGAAAACAAAGCAGGGAACGCCATCCTGTAGCACGCAGTCTGAAGCTGCAACCTTTTCAGCCTCTACATACAGAGCCAGATTCTACCTCATTTTGGTAAAGAAGTATGTTGGTAGCAGCTCCTGGGTATTTCCAATCTGGCTGCTCCAGATCACAGTTTAATTTGTAATTCAAAACTACTTCCCTTCCCAATTATGCTGCCCACAAGTCACTACCTCCTTCAAAGGCTGCTGCTGGTGGACCTGGTATTCTATGGCCAAAACTACAGTTCTCTTTGGTCCCATTAATTTATTTCCTTACCAGAGTCTACTTAACAGCAGATCCAGTGACTTTCAGCTCTCCTCTCTAGCCTAGGTGAGCCCTTTTACCTCCTTCCTTTACTAGGAATTTTTGCATCCCGAGGCAGAGAGACAGAGAACCACAGCAGCTGTAAAGCTCCACTGAACATCTTCCTTCTGTCGAATTCCTCTGCCGACATCTCTTTCACAGTGTGTGCAGTCCTTACCACTTCATTAAGATGCTAGAGGAGAAATAAGAGGAATGAAAAGGAAACAATGTTGTTGACCAGCTACCCTTACAGATGTTGATGAAATTCAAAGGAATAAATGCAGGAATGCAAGAATTGTTTGAACTTCAAGGCTACTTCAAGAGTACCAGGTTATAAGGATTTTTTTTTTTAATATATTAGAACAGGAGGCTCAGAGAGATACAAGTGTGAGGAGATCATTTCAAACTCTTGCTTTCTGCCCTAGAAGGAAATTTTAGTGTGTATGGGAGAAAAGGACTTGCATGTGAAATATCAGAATGCAAATCACGATCTCACTTTGAACTCTATGTTTAGCATTGTCAGCTTGACTGAGGAGAATGCAATGACAGCTCTGAAATAGAGTACAACGTACAACAAAGGCCTGATGCTGAAGTGTCCTTTTACTGGGACATCACATACCACCTTGCTCTCAAGCAATCCTGAATTATAAATGTCTTCACCTTTGCAGGGTAATTTCAATTGTTCAAAAAGAGGAATTTATGGGGTTGGGGAAGGTCAGGAAAGAGGCAATGTGATAACAGAGAACCAAACTGCAGCAGCTACAAGTTAAGACTAAAGAACTGCAATAAACTGTCAAACTTTCTCTTTTGAAATGCAAATAAAACCAGTGCTCAAAGAACTATAGAGGTGATTTTAACGATCTCTCTAGTAGTTCTGCAAGCAGACTGATCTACAAAATAATAATTCTGATTTTACTCTATGTACTTGGATTCTTTCTTTTGAGGTCTAAGTAGTATTTTCCTTCCACTGTCTGCTTTTCCTGCAGATCTCTCTGATGTAAAATCACTTATCTAATCCAACCCAGAGCTAAGGCATTGAAAAAGAAGACATGATGAACAGTCTGTATTTCAGCAGAAATTTGCAGCACTTTCTCACGGAATATGCTCACTGGGGATGGCTTTAGAGCCAAAGGAAGGGCAAAACCTGTAGCTGCCTTGGAAGGGTCAACATTAGGCAAATGTTAATATTTCCTTCACTTTATCTGAAAACACCAGACACTCAGTGCTGCTTGCCATGTGCATTACCAGGCTGTTCAGAAGCTGCCGTAACTCACAATCCCTTGTGAGACCCTACCTCAAAGGGTAAAGCACTGTACCTAACTTGAGATAAGTGACTGATGAGAAATTGTCCCAAAACACACGTTTCTACACTCTAAATGCCTAAAGGCTAAAGACTAAAAGCCACTTTCACCTTCCTAGGATTTTATAAGGCTGAGAGAATTGGGCTTTTATAGTCGACAGTAGATGCAGTTTATTCTATTGACTCCAACTGCGGTACATTGCTTCACATGAAGCAACTCAAGTGCTGCTGACTTCAGAAACCTAAATACCAGGGTTCTGATGACTGAATATTCATCCCCCAAGATGGCACATGCTTCATATTGGTAACAGAATTAAAGGGAAACCTCTCAGCTTTCAAGATTTCCTCCTTGAAATCAGGGAGAAAAGACTACCTGAGGAATAGCAATTGTTGCTATGACATTAGATATTAATATCAATACATATTTGCTTAGTGCTCTTTGCACTATCTAATTTCCTGAATGGATCAGTAACCACAAATCAACTCAGTAAACTTTCTTGCCAATGTTGCTTTCAGCTTTGGACACACATCTTTAGCAGTTTGACCATAAATCCTCAGTAGGATAGTATGGTTACATCAAAGGATTACTACAATTTGCTGGAACAAAGACTTGAGGTGGCTGTATTTATACAAGGAGATGTTCATGATGACAGGCTGAAGGTTTTGGCCACTGAGGGAGAGGGAATAAAGTAAGAGCATGAAATACTAGGAGACACGGTAAATTTGCTTAGATCTGAGAGAGATGGAGAAATCAAGGATAACGGCAAAGTTGTTAGGTTGAGGTAGGGGTATCTGGGGAATATAATCAGCAGAAAAAGTAAACAAAAATAACAGAAAAAGACATTCTGTCCCTTTTTATGCCTACTTAATTGGAACTACCATAAAGTTGATGCCCAGCGCATTGGGAAGACACGGAGTAATCTATGGTGATCCAATGAGCTAAAGGGGTCTAATGTATAATAAACAGCATCCAAAAATTCTCTAATTACATAGCAGACTGCTTACTTGGAAGAAAAACAAGCTAATATAAGTAAAAAAGGACTGGAAACACACACCACACTACAGAATAGTCCACTTAATTTGGCAGTCTGTCAGCTGCAATGTTTCTCTTTCTCTTCTTAATCCTTCTTCCCTTTGCTGGATGCCTAAGAAGCAGCTTTTCGCAGCTAGGGGTTTCATTAGTACTCTGATTTCCCCTGACCTGTACTGCTGCATGTAATAATGCCACACATTTATATGAACCTAGAAAATGGTTATCTGAAATCTCCAAATCATTAGTAAGTCTGATTTAGAACCAGCTAATTTTGGTGAATGTTTGAATCTGTGAAGAGCTGGGCACCAATTAAGAGGAGAAATTTGATGAAAGAAAAGGAAACTGAAGTAAACATTCTAGGACTCAGAGGCAAGAGAGGGTTCTTTAGACTTTGATTTCCCAGTGGCTTGAGTTTACAGCATTTCCATTCCAAGAACTTTATTAGGGAAGCAAAGGTCTCGGTCTTTTCATCTTAAGAGGTTGTGAGGAAAGGCTGCACCGCCTTGCTATGTTCCTCTGTTTGTCCCCTAAGAATTACAGCTACATGCCTTTTACATCACCTTCCAAGCTACAAGGAATCTAACTTTTGATAGCTCCTGTTTACACTTAAATGACGGTTATATTCATCTATCGTGAAGACTTTCTATAGAATTCTGTAAAAAAGGTCATATGAATTTTTCTTCCCCACCAAACCCCCTACACTTCGTGGATTTCATACTTACCCTTGAATGTATTTTTTTTCTGCACAAGGATGCCTTTCTAACCATAGTGTAATAAAGAAAAGGAAATGATTGTGTTATTTTCACTGTGGCTTTAAAAGAAAAGGGTATGTCCTTACAACATTAGGTAATGTAATTTAAATCCAACTAAAATTTTTCTGCTTTATGGTATGCAGTACTCTATAAAAAGTAATAACCAGCTAGTATGGAAACATGTATGTACACATACACACTCACCTGCATGCATTAAGAGCCTAAAAAGCATCAAAGAAGGCCTAAGCTTCTGTTGGAAATAAAGATCATAGAATCATGGAGTGGTCTGGGTTAGAAGAGACCTTAAAGGTCATCTAGATCCAACCCCCCTTGGGCAGAGACACCTTCAACTAGACCAGGTTGTTCAAAGCCTCATCCAACCTGGCCTTGAACACCTCCAAGAGATGGGTTATCCGCAAATTCTGTGAGCAACCTGTGCCAGCGCCTTACTACCCTCACAGGAAAAAAAATTCTCCTAATATCTAATCTAAATCTACTCTCTTTCAACTTAAAACCATTACCCCTCATCCTATCACTACAATCCCTCCCCAGGTTTCCTATGGGCCCACTTTAAATACTGGAAGGCTGCTCTAAGGTCTCCCTAGAGCCTTCTCTCCTCTAGGCTAAACAAGATGAACTCTCTCAGCCTGTTCTTATATGGGAGGTGCCCCAGCCCTCTGATCACCTTTCTGGTCAACTTCCAGACTCGCACTAACAGATCCATGTCCTTCCTGTGCTGACGGCTTCAGAGCTGAATGCAGGTGAGTTTTCACAAGAGCAGAGTAAAAGGGGATAATCACCTCCCTTGACCTGCTAGTCACACTTCTCTTGATGCAGCCCAGGATATGTTTGGCTTTCTGGGCTGCAAGCACACATTGCCAGCTCATGTTGAGCATCTCATCCACCAGCATCCCCAAGCCTGTCTCTTTCAGCACTGCTCTCAATCCATTCTCCACTGAGCCCATGTTAGTGTCTGGATTTGCCCTGATTCAGGTGCAGGACCTTATTGAACTTCATGAGATTAACATGGGCCCACTTCTCAAGCTTGTCAACTTCCCTCTGGATGGCATCCCTTTCCTTCAGCATTCTCAACCACGCCCAGCAGACTGGCTGAGGGTGCAGTCAGCCCCACTGTCCATGTCTCTGACTAAGATGTTAAACAACACCTGACCTTATCTTCTGTCCCTATGACTGAAAGGAAATCTGTGTGACTGCTGCTGTAATGGAAGAACAACTACTTTATATGAAAGATAATGCTGTCACAATAACAATGTACATAAATTCACCAAACTTACAGTCAGAAGCCTTCTAATGTGAAAGCAACTCAGTTTTGCAGCAGACATCCAAGGTGAATGACAGCAACAATTTGTGCCAGGTTTAGGACAGAACCAGAACTGTATTTCCTGCAGTCATTGACTGCAGTATGAAGAGCTGACCATCCTCTGGCAGCTTCCCCAGACCCTTCTGTTATTTACCTGCATGGCATTTCACAGGTATTTTTAGTATTCTTTATCGCCGGTCGCCAGTGGTGTTCCCCAGCGATAGGTGTTGGGTCCAGTCCAATATAATATCTTTATTGATGATCTGGATGAGGGGATTGAGTCCATCATCAGCAAGTTTGCAGATGATACCAAGCTGGGAGGAAGGGTTGATCTGCTAGAGGGTAGGATGGCCCTACAGAGGGACCTGGACAGACTGGAGAGATGGGCTGATTCTAATGGGATGATGTTTAATAAGTCCAAATGTCGGGTACTTCATTTTGGACACAACAATCCCATGCACAGCTACAGACTGGGGACAGAGTGGCTGGAGAGTAGTCAGGCAGAAAAGGACCTGGGAGTGCTGGTTGACAGGAAGCTCAACATGAGCCAGCAGTGTGCCCAGGTGGCCAAGAAGGCCAATGGCATCCTGGCCTGCATCAGGAATAGTGTAGTGAGCAGGATCAGAGAAGTTATCGTCCCCCTGTACTTGGCACTGGTCAGGCCTCATCTTGAATACTGTGTCCAGTTCTGGGCCCCCCAGTTTGGGAAAGATGTTAGGATACTGAAATGTGTTCAGAGGAGGACAACGAAGATGGTGAGGGGGCTGGAGCACAAGCCCTATGAGGAGCGACTGAGGGAGTTGGGGCTGTTTAGCCTGGAGAAGAGGAGGCTCAGGGGAGACCTCATTGCTCTCTACAACTACCTAAAAGGCGGTTGTAGTCGGGCAGGGGTTGGTCTCTTCTCTCAGGTGACCAGTGACAGAACCAGAGGGCATGGACTCAGGCTTGGTCAGGGAAAGTTTAGGCTTGATATGAGGAAAAAGTTCTTCACTGAAAGGGTGATCGGCCATTGGAATGGGCTGCCCAGGGAGGTGGTGGAGTCGCCGACCCTGGAGGTGTTTAAGGGGAGACTGGATGAGGCACTGAGTGCCATGGTTTAGATGATGGTTGGTGTTAGTGTTGGTGTTGGTGTTAGTGTTGGGTTATAGGTTGGACTTGATGATCTCAGAGGTCCTTTCCAACCTTATGACACTGTGATACTGTGATACTGTGATACTATGGTAAGTCACAAAATCCCAAGTGCTCCTACGTGCTGCCAATACCCATCTGGCTGACAGCTCTTGCTGTCCCTGTGGCAGCCAATAGCTGACTGTCCACCTGAAACTATGAGCTCAATAATCCGTAAAGAAGGGGGCTGTTCTGCCTTGAACATCGAGGAACACGTCAGGGATTCAACAACTCCAAATACACAAGGTAGAGAATTAACAGGAGGAAGTTATAAAGGAGACCTTGGGGAGAGCGGAGCAGGGAACTCAGCTGCTCGGAAGAGCCCGCTCCCGCGCTGCTAACGTCCCGCTTCAGTGTGGGCAACCGAGTGCCCGGCGCTCGCCACCGCCCCGCGGCGACTCGCCGCGCGCACCTGGGCTCGTCCTCGTCCTCGGCGGGGCGGGGCGGGGCGGGGCGGGGCGGGGCGGGGCGGGGCGGGGCGGGGCGGGGCGGGGCGGGGCGGGGCGGGGCGGGGCGGGGCGGGGCGGGGCCGCCCCTCTTGAGGGAGCGCGCGCCGGGGGGCTGAAGGCGCGCACCCTTCCTCAGCCACGCGCGCGCCCGCGGCCGCCCGCGCTCTGGCTCGGCCCCCGCGCTCTGAACCGCCAGTGCGCGCTCCCTGAGCCGCGCGCGCTCTCGCCGTTGGCGGCCGTTAACGGCGGCGGCCGCTCCCTCCTTCCCGGTTGGTGAGGCGCTGCTGGGTGAGGCAGCGCGTGGCGTTCGCGGTGTTTGTTCGACTTAACCTCCCCCCGGTGCCCGTGTGTGACACCGCGCTCCGGCTTGTGCCCCGGCGAGGCCGTGTCGCCGCACGCATCTTGTCCATCCCTGGCGGTGCGTAAGGGGGGTGCTGGGGATCTCATTATCTGGTTTAGTAGTGGACAGGTGCGGTTGGACTCAATGATCTCAAAGGTCTTTTCCAACCAAGGGATTCTATGATTCTGTGAAATTAAATGAGACAGAAGAGCAGGAGAGGTTACAGCGGGCCATGTCCGGGCGTAAACAAAATCACGTATCTCCAAAATCCAGTCAAGTGTTTTCCATGTCCTGAAGCACAGGTAGTCACGGATGCAGCAATGCTTCAGAAGTTACAGGTGCATGGATTCTACTAAAAAATGCTGTGCAAGACCAGAGGTGGCGTTTGTGAGGCACTTGCAAATGAGATATTATTATTTTATGTACCCAGTGCTTTTGACTGTCAGAGCACTTTTGTTTATTTGTGTAATATATATTCCATGTCAATAGGTGGAAGAGACTTTACTAAGTGGGAAAATTAGATTTGAATCATGCTGTGTATTTTGTGATGAGTAAATTGGGCCTTTCTTTTGGTAGGTCACAATGCTGAGGTTACTTTTAGGTTAGGAGACACCAGATCACATTGAACTGGGTCTCCTGTATTTTTTCACTTTCTGAAAACTTTATGTAATTTTAAAAGAGTAATTGTATTCTAATTATTGTCAATGCAGTAATGTGTGTGCCTAGTGTAACTCTGCTCTTAAAGGCTAAAATGGGACACTTAGGTTTGGTGAATGTTCTGTAATGTTTCAGCTGAGGAAATTTATTGTCGTACTTAAACCCTTCAGGTAGGTTTTCTGGCTTATCTCTGCAGTTCCTTTATACTTTCAGATGATAGAGGACAGACAATACTTGGAAGTGTGCATCAGTCATCTGCAGTCAGGGAGAAAATTTTGTAGTGCTTTTTGTCATCTCAATTGCAAGGTTTGTGAGAAATGTCCTCTCCTTCCACAAGAAAATGTGAGACTTAGAGGGGAAAATATAACATTGCAAGGCCCTAAGGAAGTCAGTGAGAGGATGTATAGCTCGATGAAAATCTCCACCTGCAGTATCACTGTCTAATCAACTGAACAGTTTTATTGTGCAAGAAAACAGACCTTTATGTTTTTAACCAGCACATGGAAGTATGAAAATACATCTACCTGTTGTTCCTCTTTTGTACAAGTGGATTGTGTGTAATTACCATTTAAGCAGAGTTTTGTCACTTTGCCTGGACTCCTTTTGGCTGAGCCTTTGCAAAATGATGTGACAGTGGAGGAGACAGAGCGGGGTATGTTGTGTACAACGTGTTACGCAGCATGCTTACGCAGCCCAAACCAATGTTTCTTTATGTGTTTTTTGATACTACATCACTAGTCTCTCTGTCTCACACCATTGTTCACACTTATTCCCCAGGCTGCACTTCAAGTTGTATGATGCCCACAAAGGATAGAAATGTGTAGCAAGATGGCAGCTCTATTCCTGACAGCAAGCAGAAGGCACAGCAGAAAGCAAGTGATTGTATACAGCCTATTACACAGAGATGAGACAGCAAAGATTTCCTTTGTACAAATTAGGTCAGAGATTTATCAAAGCAAGTGAGGAAATAAGATTTTGAATTAAGAACTACGCTGAGATTGTCTTCAGTTTCTAACTGCTACACCTGTCTGGATACCTCTGAAGAAGCTGATGAGATGGTTTCCTATCCAGGTGAAGGTGTTTGTTTTCAAATCCAGCCTGAATGTCTCTTACTATGAATTTTTCTTTTGAAAACACAGGGATGTACTTACTAAATTAAAGTCATGAAAAGGATGACTCTTGTTTTTGTGCTTTGGAAAATAGCTAGCACAACAGGGCTTCATCTCAGCTGCTGCTTCTGGATTCCTAATTATTGAAAAGTAATATCATGGGCGATGTATTACTACCTGCAGCAGAAACAAAACGCTTCTTTGCCCAGAAGAAAGACGTTTGACAGGTGACTCTTTTTGCCATTGGTCTAAGTTGTGACCCAGGACATGTTTTAGGATATTCTATTTACAGAATACACAAGACCTCTTTAAACAGAGGTGGGGTTGTCCAAATGGCACACAAGCAATTACACTTGCAGGGCTCTCAGACCACTACATCCCACTCTATTGCCAGGAAACTGCACTTACTCTTCCCTAATTTTTGGTGTCCGTCTCTGCTTCCAGCTCACTGCTAATTTCCGTTTTCTGCAGCACCCTGTGGTTTCATTTGGCAAAATCTCTGCCGCAGCTTTGGTTGCACTGAACATGTAGTTCCTATGTTTTTACTGCTGAGCACGGCATGGTTCAGGGATAGAAGTATTCATTGGCACCATTTTTTTATGTGAGCATTTTTTTATGTGAGGTTGATGATGGCTGATGGCCCCAGGAGGCAATTCCTGATACTGTCCAGTTGAAATACACCAAGAAACTATGTGCTCTTGCACTGTGTCCTACCAAACTTTCTGGTTTATTACTTGAGACAAATTATGCCAATATTTTCCAAACAATACACGGAAAAAACATGCAAAGAAAAAACTTGGCTAGAAAGCAGAGTATTTACCCTTATATCACAGGCAGAATAAACAAATCACCCTGATCTGTAAGCCTGGACATTGCAATTCAGTGATTAAGCTGCAGATACAGCAGCAAAAGAAGGCAGAGACAGATCAAAATATTTTCTCAGACCTTCCTATGCACATTGCTAAATCACCTTTGCAATGGTAAAGTTGTAATAGTTGAAAACACCTTGTGTGCTTCTCTGACGCAAGACACCCCCAGTCAAATGCAAAGCTTAAAAGTAAGGAACATCATCTCAGTGTCACTTCTGATGCTTTTTCTTAGAGTAACTTTCTTTCACTGAAATATGTACCAAACTGCTTTTGGATTAAAGCTTGACTGGACCACCCACCAGCTCCCCAACACAGAGAGTAAACTCCCAGGTCCACTGTTACATCTTTGCCCCGCAGCTCACCACCATTAGCTGGGAGAAACAGCCAAGGGGCAGGGCCGAAACAGGACGTAAGAGGCCAGTGGGGTGAGTTCCCATAAAATGAGCAAAGCAAATCAGCCTTGCACAGTCTTGGGAACCTGCCAATGGCAGGAGACTGGCATGGAGGCTTTTGGAGCCAATTTGACTCTGGGGAACTGCTCCATAAACCTTGTTTTCTGCGTCAGCCAAAGAAGCCAGCATGCTATTAGGCAGGATTCACTAACTCCTCACCAATGTGTTTATACTAGTTTTTTGCCTGTGTTCCCCTGTGAAGGATGATGGATGGGGATTGTTTTGCTTAGTCAGCTTGGTGTGCCAATGGTGATGCAGACAAGTGATGGTTTGTGATGGAGCTGAAGAGAATCTTCCAGAAATCTTGTCCTCACTTTAAAGCATACGTAGATCTTAAAAATCAAGCAGAGCCCTGGTAAAGTACTCCCATAGCTCAGGTCAATGTTCACATTAGACAGGTAATACTGGAACACTTTGTACTATTAGAAATATTAGAAGCAAGATAGCTTGTTGCATTTAAGAATTGTCCATTGTTCCAGCAGCACTCACACAAGAAAAAGCTATCTTTAGAAGTGACACTGCCAAGTATTAATCATAAGCAATGTTTTTGCAAGAAAGGACAGTCTACTGATTAACTCCCAGGCTCCAATCTTAGCAGTTCCAGTGCCATCCTGACAGGTGATGGAAGGCTGGTGCTGGGACTGCTGGGTGACCCTTGGGCTTCATCCCACGCTGGGACATCACTTCATCAGGATTTCTCCCTGTGCATTCAAAGCTGAAGAGAGCTGAAGAGACACTCATAGCTGTCACAATATCAGACTGGCCACATCAACAAAGGGCAGTTCATGCTCATGTTTATCAAGCACAGACATAGCATTATTGCCAACACATTCAGCCTGAGGTCATCTGTGTGTGCATTGAAGTGCGTCTAAACCGAGCACAGTGAAGTCTTCCACTACTAACCAGTGCACTAACTGCCATCAATTCTTAGCAAATCAATTGCACATCTTCTCAGCCACTGACCAAAATAAACAGATTTAGGAGTAGTGAGAGACCAGGTCAAGCTTGCAAGAGTTGGTATTATTCACCAGTGAAGCCACTGACAGCTCATGCTAAAAAGCATTTCATTTTTATCAATCCGTTCCAAGTGAAAGGAATCATCCACTGTTCCTCAGAATAAGTTGTTCTGAGGAGCCACTTCATTAAGTGTAAGGTGCAAACTGGCCACAAGCACTAAAAAAACATTGCCTCTTTCCTCGTCATGGGGCTGGCTTGGCAAGGCAATTGTGCTCCCACCCACA
This sequence comes from Tapera naevia, assembly GCA_033556795.1. Taxonomy (NCBI): domain Eukaryota; kingdom Metazoa; phylum Chordata; class Aves; order Cuculiformes; family Neomorphidae; genus Tapera; species Tapera naevia. The sequence continues at coordinate 5,870,999 of JAUMJJ010000175.1, read as the reverse complement.
TGTGCAGTAGGTGCTGCAGCGCTGCAGAGCTGTTCCCTTCACGCTATACTTCCTATGCCCCTGCTATAAGATTGTGCCTCGTGTCCCCTGGTGTGAGTCGTGAGTCACTCAAAGGGGCTTTGCCAGGAGCATACAGCACTCTAAATGCTGATGAAAAACATTGTTCTATCTTTAAGAAGTCATCTGTTTCACAGCTGCAGGCTCAGCTTCAAAGTACTGAAGGAAATGCCTCAAAGGGATCTATGTTTCTGGGCTTTAGCTTCAGGGGCATTTTAGTTTTAGGGACTTATTCTTTGCATGGACCACATATTACTGGCTCTGACCTGAGTCATGGATGATACAAAAAACCCTCACCTATCCAACCATCAGGCAGTCATTGTCTTCTTGTGCTCCTGCTGCTCAGGGAGAGAGGAGAGGCCTTAAAGCATGCCACTGAAGTACAGCTAAAGACAATCTCAGGAATGCTGAGAAAATGTTTTTGTGAAATGGATATCTTTCTTGATTTTTCAGGTTTTTGTTCAGTGTACTTTGCTTAAGTTTTGGCTGTTTACACTAAGCAACCATGACATCTTAAGGGAATAAATTATTATTGAGGACATAAAAATGGGAAGGTGGCAGCAATGAGTTCGCTAGAATCGTAGGCCATTAATTCCTTGGGTAAAGCAACATTAACTATGGTGCAGGATTTCAACTTTGATGACAATGCTGACAAAATTTCTGCTTCTTGCTGTTGTTGCTGCTGACTCAGAATAATGATGAATGTGCTAAATCTGCTGAAGACAGGCAGAGGCTGAGAGAAATTATTATCCTCAGAGACTGGTTTGGCAATACACCATCTCTATGAGGAACTTGGAAAAGAAATGCAGTGCAAGCCACCATAGTCATGTTAGATCTGTCAATGTCCACATGGCTGTAAGATATGGAGCTGTGAAATGACTCCAGAAAACTAATATATACCTCTTTCCTAGTAGCCCATAAATTATTTCTTCTTTTCCAGTACCATTTCTTGAGAGAACTAGTCATTGCACAGCACTGAAGGTCTCTTGAGAAGCACTACCTTGTTTCCAGTACTGTTGGCTCAAGGCCCCAGAAATTAAAAATACTTTTAGTTCAGATAATTCTTTGCAGTTTAGACCGATCTAAAGGTAATGAACTTAGCCTGGATACCTCACACCTCAACATCATTTGGCTACCAACCATTTCTTCATTTAAGTAAACAAGTGCTACTGATAAGACAGAAGGTTCATTTAGTTGATCCTTATTTATATTACATTAGCATTTTGAAACACAAAAAAGTGCCAGTCATGCTGTACTTGATACCATTTGTAAGTATAGCAAGAGGCTATCTCTGTCCCAGATTATCTTCTCATCAAAAATAGAGCCAATAGACAAAGGGTAGAAGTAGAAATGAAAGTTGAATAAGCTGACGTTGCTACCTAAGGTCATGCAGCAGACCACTGACAAAGGTGATACCTCCTGATTTCCAGCCTTGTGCTGTGCCTACAGATTTGTTTTTGTCACTGACACTTCTGAAAGGGTTAGTAAAGCAGGACTAGTGAAAAGCCTAAGGGAGTTTGATAACAATAGCATCTATTTGCCCTGCAGTTAACCACTTGCAGGTTATTTATCCCCTTCAAGACAAAGGTGGGGAGGAAAGCAAGCACCATACAAAGCAAGCTAGCCTCTGACTTCTGAGGTGTGATATAGTGGTGTGCATTTCAGAGCTCATCACAGCAGCCATGGTAGCCAAGTATTTTGGGTGATTACTGTTGCTATGCATGCAGATGATTTGTCTGGGATGGGACAGAGGGCTGGGACCAGCAGATAAGCAGCACCAGAGGTAAATTTGTAATGAGTAGTTGTAGCTGTATTATGACTTTTTTTGTCCCACAGTATTTATTATTCTGTTCAGCTGTGCTACAGGGGCTTGGCCCTAGAGGTGCATGACAGTGAACGGGTATTTAGTCTGTTAAGGAGAGAAATCTGAACTGTAAAAGAGCTGAAGCTATTTTTATATGGCTCAGGGGTGTAATGGAGGAAAAAAGATGGGGTAAAATCTACTTAATTTTAGGCTGAATTCAGAGAGATTTAGAAAGCATCCAAAACTGGATTGTGTCAGATCGAGACAAACTAATACAGGCTAGCAGACAATTACAGCAGAAGTGGCAATAACACTTCTGGCCTAAGTGACAACTAAAAACTGATTTATTTCAGTAGCTCCACTGGAAGAAATAATCCGTTGCTAATAAAAAGAGCTGGCATGGAACTGTGGGATGTTATGACAAATATCCGTAGCTGAGGCATCACAGAATCAAAATCATTAAGGTTGAAAAAGACCTCTAAGATGATAAAGTCCAACCATCAGCCCAGCCCCATCATGCCTACTAAACAATGTCCTCAAGTGCCGTGTCTATGCATTTTTTTAACACCTCCAAGGATGATGACCCCACCACTTCCCTGGGCAGCCTGTTCCAATGCTTCACCACTCTTTCAGAAAAGAAATTTTTTCTAATATCCAGTCTAAACCTCCCCTGGCACAAGAAGAATAGTTCCTCTCCTCCTATCACATGCTACTTGAGAGATGACACCAACACCAACCTTATTACAATCTCCCTTCAGGTAGTTGTGGAGAGCAATAAGGTCCTCCCCTCATACTCCTCCAGACTAAAAAAAACCCAGTTCCCTCAGCCACTCCTCAGAAGGCTTGTGTTCCAGACCCTTCAGATCATTAGGCTTAAAGCCAGCTGTGTAATACTAGAGAAACTTTCTAGCTCTAAACACTGTGAGTTAAAGAACTAGAGAATAAAATGTGCCTTTGGAGAAGTGCACGTGTAGAATATGATTCATGCAACACCAGTGTTCAGCTTTGTCATTAGCTTTTCCTAATCTGTGTGCTAAAGTGTTCAAACTTGATAACGAAATAAAGAAGTAGGAGAGAAGACAGTTTAGAGTGCATATCTTCTAAACATGGCCTCATGAACAAAACCAAAACTTGTCAATTAGGCAGCCTCAAACTATCAGGATCAATGATTCCTTCGTATTATCTTTGGTAACTGAGGATCCCAGGACATAGTCTTGGACTGCAGTCATTAAGCTAACAACTTTGGGAATTGGGGAAATTAAAAGCCTTAGTCTGTCTGATGGAATGTACATATGTTGGTGTCTCTGGCATGATAAATTTGTATTTATACTATTTAACTCATGTTTAATCACTGCTTTCATGGCTGAATACCTCTTCAACAAGCAGAGACTGCTTATGAGGTAATCCAGGCTTTTGTGATACAATACAACTAGCACATAAATCGGACTCTCAAGAATATCATAGTGTATTCCAGTTTAGTAGACTGCTTAGTATCTGATTCTGAAGTACTTCACAGTACTTGGAACGTATTTCAGACAATGATATCTCTTGCTGCTGCTCTTAGCATAGCACTCTAACAGAGATTCATTTTATTGTCGTTCACAGGTTCGGTTGGTCCAGGCAAACTGGTACAGATAAATTTACTTCAGCAGATTTTGGTCTTCAGTCAAAGAGATTAAATTTTAGAGGCTCATTCTAACACTTGCCTTTGAGTAGGACATTAATATGTACTCATTCCCTAAATCTGTCTGCAAAGGGCAGAAATGGGCTCAGTGACACAGCAGAGCTGTTTCTGCAGAAAAGTAATATTCACAGATGTTAAGAGGGACAAGAACTTACCTTAAGGAGCTATTCAGCACAAAAAATGATGAAATTCTCAGGTCTACAGTAAGCGAAGTCTCTTTATTGGAACAAGTGATGTGATACTGAGAGCTTTCCAAACATTTGCATGTGTCTCAGAGGGTTATATGGCCAAATCGAGCAGGGACTTCTTGTTTTCCCTTTTCCTCCCTATTGCTGTCCTGCAGCTGAAGTTAGTGCAGAGCTGAGTGTGGCTGTGAGGGATGAGCAATTGCATATCTCTGTGAAGTGGTTGAAGTCTTGGCTGTTCCTGGCCATCTGCCCTCCAAAAGTGACCCCACAAGGGAAGCAGGATAGAACTGTGGCCCCAGACATCACCTTCACTGTCCCAACACATTTTGCTATTAGCTATTCAGCTGCAAGTACACCAGGTTGCAGCTGCAGCAGGACCTGGAAGTGTTGCTTGACAGCTGGCAGAATATGATCAGCCAGCAGTGTGTCCAGATGGCCGAGAAGGCACCTTGGATTGTATCAGAAACAGTGTGGCCATCAGGACCAGGGAGGTTGATTGTGCCCCTGTACTCAGCACTGGTGCTGCCACACCTTGAATCTTGTGTTCAGTTTTGGGCTCCTCGCTACAAGAAGGACATTGAGGGGCTGGAGTGCATCCAGAGAAGAGCTATGAGGCTGGTGAAGGGGCTGGAGAACAAGTCCTATGAGGAGCAGCTGAGGGAACTGGGGGTGGTTAGCCTGGAGAAAAGGAGGCTGAGGGGAGACCTCATCGCTGTCTACAGCTGCCTGAAAGGAGGTTGTAGTGAGGTGGGTGTTGGTCTCTTCTTCCAAGTGGCAGGTAACAGGATGAGAGGAAATGGCCTCACATTGTACCAGGAGAGGTGCATACTAGATATCAGGAAAAATTTCTTCAGGTTATCAGGCACTGGCACAGCTGCTCTGGGAGGCGGTTGCGTCTCTATCCCTGGAGGTATTTATAAGACAGGTAGATGAAGCGCTCAGGGATATGGTTTAGTAGTGGACAAGTATGGTTGGACTCGATGATCTGAAAGGTCTTTTCCAACCAAGTAATTCTATGATTCTATGATACAGTGATAGCAGACTAAACAGCTGACTGGGAGCCAGAAAGACAACAATCACTGCAGGAATCTCCTGAATTGTCAAGTCCTGTCCCTGTTCTTAACAAACAGCCTTGACACATCATCCCTTTCACAAACCAGCCAAACACAACCTTCAGATAATTTGGATTTTTACCTTGTCTACTTGGGAGTAGGTTCCATAATTCCACATTTCTCATAGTTAGAAATCATCTAATTCCCAGTTTAAATGTATTCTTGGTCACTTTATATATATGTGCTTCTTTCTGATATTTTTTAGCCCACCAGCTCAATTTGAGGGATTTTTCTGAGGGAAAATTAAAAAATGAACAAGTTATAGTAAAGGATGCTAAGCCTGGACTTCTTCTATTCTACTTGGCAGAATTGTGTTGTGATATGCCTGGACAAATAGCATGGATCCAAAAGTGTAACATGAGTCTTAAAGCTGATTTGCAAAGAATTCTTGTTAATTGAGCCTGTTACCTTATTAGTTGCTTTACAGTGCATAAAAAGCAGCTCATAAAAAGGATTTGCTGTCCCTGGAATGTTGCATTGGACATTAAAATGTCAGTGTTGGTCATCTCGTTTCTCACTGCAAGACCATCTGGATACCTCTGAGCATGTACATTATGATCTCTTAACTGGGAAATACTTAATGAAGTTTTATTCTCTTCCTGCTGTCTATTATTTGTTGGAATTAACTAGATGTCTGAAACTATATATTTTGATAATCTGCCAAGGAATCCTTTCCCTTCCTCCTCTTCATCCAGCCTCCTGGGTGGTTCAGCACATCCTTTGGTATTTCAGCATTTAACAGATTCCCCACAATTTTCAAACTCTCAAGAACTGAATTTGTAAACAAAACCAAATGAAGGTAAATGAGGAAAAACACTGGAAAAAAGTATTCTTCAAAGAGTAAAGACAAACACATTAGTCAGGTAACATTTGATTTTCATAATGCATTAGTTATTTTAGACTGTTTTGAAACATATCACAGATCTCATACGCCATAACAATGGGTTCTCCACTCCATAACTTGCATTTAACTCTGGGCAGCTTTTTCATTCCTTCACAGTCAACAGAGCAGGAACAAATTAGATAATTTTCATCTTTAGGAGCTTCGAAAGAAGAGAAGTAGTCCAATTTGAATTAATTTCAGGAGACATTAAGATAGGAAAAGTGAATTGGCTAAATATATGTCTCATTTGCTTGCTGTGCTGATGGTATACAAAGTGTTAAAGGCTGCATTGGGTACTTCTTACTCACCTAACTACAGAGGAATGAAGCCAGTGGAAGCAGTTGTGTAATAAATAAATGGAATCAGCATGGTCTAGGGATGGGAGCAGATGCAGGGAATGGCCCTTACTGGAAATACTCTACTGGGATTTTAACCACTGAGCCTATAGAACAGGTCCCAACCTGCTGCTGTAGCTCAGCAGAGATACACCTACTCAGGCAGAGTGAGGGTCACCATACTGCAGGGATTCAGTGTAAGCTTGCTCAAACAGTTCAAGATAAATTAAGTTACTTCAGTTTCTCTAGTACAAGGTCTTTTTAGCCCAGTGCAACTCGGCATTTGCCCAGGAAATCTAACCTTATACCGGCACCTGCTGACAGAGTTATTGTCCTGCTGTGTACTATTGAGCTCTAAGCAATAATCAGCTGAGGAATACACTGGGGCCTTGACTCTCCTCTCACCCTAGCTGAAGTTCACCCAGTGAGGAGAGTAGGGAGATGTAAGTACAAGGAGAGTAATGTCCTGTAAATTTAATCTTCAGATATACTCATCAAACACAATCCAGGGACCTACCAAGAGGTATTTAATAAGATTTAGGAAAAATGTTGCTTAATGTTATGACTAAGCTAAGAAAATGGTGGAGAAGCATGTAATTTCATATCAGGTGACACAATTACATCCCTTCACACTCCTTGCAAGTGTAATGGTGTGCTTTATGGTTTGATTTTTGCCTTTCAAAGCAGATAAAGCCTCCTACCTTTGTTTTCTGCTAACTAGAAGTAGTGAAAACACTCTAAGCTGGAGATTTCTTTCCCTATAATCCTGAGTAAGGAATAAAAATAAACAGAGTTGGTTACTTACTGCCAGCTGCAGTCTTTTCTTTTTATCTGCTTGCTTGCCTGCATCAAGGTGACAAGCAAAATAAAATCCTATTTTGGTACAGCTCATGTACATGCTCCTGCATGTACAGGAACACATTGTGAACAGAGCTGTAAAAAATTATACTCAGAAATCACAACTTCTGTGGCCATGTTTATTGTCCTAAATTAATTATGGGATCTGCTGACAGACAGAAAGAACTTTGATTTAGATGCCTTCTTTGCCTTCACTGTCTCTGATTAGACAAATAACCCCACTGTTGGCAAAGAAACACAGGCACTGGTTATCTCCATCAGGCAGGGTCTCCCTGCCACCGCTGCGGGTAGGAGAAGACAGCAGCATTGGTGCATGTGCTATCCTGAGCCCACTCGCTTGGCACAGCAGCAGCTGGACAAAATACAGAAGGCTTAAGAAATGGCTATGCCGTCTGCATCTTAAGCTGCGTGGCCGTGGCTCTGAGGCAGCTGCTGCCTGGCAGCTGTTGGCAGTGTGAGTGGTGGCTCTGGCCAGGCTGCACAGGGGCTGTGCAAAGCTGGCAACCTGATGTCCATAAATAACAGCAACGACAGCTACTACAGTCAGAAATGAACACAGTGTTTCACGTTCCTTTGAATTTCAGTCATTTATTCCTTCTTATCCTCTGCAGCTCCTCAGCTCTCGGTAAAGTCTCATGGCATTGTCATTAGTTGAGGGTGTGCTGGCTCGGCTTCTGAGCAGGGACTAACAGAGTGTGATGTGGAGCAGGCCCAGTGCAAGAAAGGATGATCTTCAATTCCTGCCATGCCAAAGGCTCATGCTGAAAGAACAGGAGGGCACATTTGTGGTCATGCAGCCCTCCCCCATTCAGGGAACTCATTTTGGGTTTTGCTTTGCTTCCTGCACTCAGCTGGAAATATCAAACCAAGACTTGCATAAGAGGTGCTCACCCAGCTGTACCCTTGCTAGACCAACTCCAAGAGTCAGTGCAAAACCTTGGCCCAAACATTTGCAGGAGATATTTTTCTTTACCTTACCATTATTTCTCATATATGTCCAGCTTTCAGCAAATATTTGGAAGGGGAAGTCAAAATCCCAGTGTTGCAATTCCATCATAGAGAAGAAGTTCTGTGATCTATTTTAACCTTCAGTCTTGTGATGCCTCCTAGGTATTTTTGCACTCTGGTCATTTGACTGTGTAAGTGGGAAAAAACAGTGACAGTTTTCATTTAATATTGCTAACAGAATTCAGACAGTGACGGATTCCTTTTTTTTAAAGGTCCCAAATACTACAGTGATAGCTGAACATACTTCTGCTGCTGTTAAATCTGGTAAGGAGTCTTTCGTCTCATATGGGAGGTAGGCACAAATCTCTGAAATGCAGAATATCAGCATTCATTTCAAAATTGAGAGTGTTACTCACAGAGGGAATAGAAATAGGCCACTTCATGACAACTTCTGCCTTAGTGTCCGTCATTCCACTGAGCACCATAACGAAAGTCATTTAACATTTAAGTCTTAGGACTGGAAGATAATGGTTTAGTCATACAGACTCCCTATGCAGAAAGTTATTACTAGTGATAAATGTCACTGTATTTCTGCAGCCTATGTTCTGTTTATTTTTGCTGTATTTATTTTAACCAAAACATTTCCATAGTTAAATAATAAGAGGAAAAGAAAAATCTCTGTCTGATGAGTTTTTCTTTTAATGAGCATAGTAAGTTGGCATAGGTCAGCATGGTGGGTTTTGTTTAGTAATATGCATGAATTTTCTAAGTGTTCTTAAATTCATGAAGTCCATTTAAAAAAATACTGAATATAATCCCATAGAGAAGCTGTTGGACAATAAAGAACCAGAAGGAGCTTTGCTGAAGGTGCAGAAAGTCTTGCTGGTTACTGCTTGTTGAACTTGGTGGGTGACTTCATGCTGGTTGAATTGCAGCTCAATCAAACCTTGTTCCACTGCCAAAGCAGCAGCAATGGTGAGATGGAGTTCCCTGACAAGCAGGAAGCAGTACAGACCTGTTACTCTGTCAAATGTCTGTCATGATCCTGTCCTTGCTCCAAGAAAGCCACTGTTGAGGGGGCGGCAAAGGCCAAGGAAACTCATCTGATCTTCTCCTGCCAATTTTAGATCCCCTGTGGCATTTTATAAGGGTATGTTGTAAAGCTCAGAGGTCCCATTATTCCAGTAACTGTGCTTCAAAACATATCAGAAATCGTCTTTGTTAATTATGTGAATGCCATCACCATTTATCTCTGTTTTCCCTTTCCAAAGCTATTGGACAGCAGCTCTTCTGTATCTTGTATTTTATTATGCAGTGTAAGCTCAAGGCTGAGAAACCTTTACCCACTGAAAGTAATGGGTAAACTTTTACTGTTTACACAGCTGTTTCTTCAAAGTGGGAGAACTTGCGTCATTTGTGTCAAGGTCCTAATAACAGTGACAGTTGCCTGTGGCCCATGCTGACAGTTTTGGCTATACTGACTTTATCTCCATCAGGTAGCTGTTTTACTGAATGGATCACAGATGTCACTATGGATCTTTGTTATGAGAAAACAAGAAATTAGTGTGAATGCTTTCCAAGCCGGTTATGAGTAAGGAGAATAAATGATTTTTAACATCTTCACCATCTAGTGACTCTTGTATCACTTGCAGGGAGAAAGGGAATGGAAAACTGTTATTCTTGTGTTAAACTGCATTTCTCATGCATGACTCTCAGGAATGAAGAGGTGTGACACAAAAAATCCACATTTTACTCTACTCACTGTCAGCATCCTCCAGCACAGTCACACGTTTAACCCCTTTGGGGGAGTGGTTCCTGCTGCCATGGGGGGTGAAATTCAGCTGCACCCACAGTGGGAAGTGGAGGTGTCCAGCTCAGGCTGAACTGACCCACCTAATTCCCAAGTGCCCCCCACAAAAAACCCTTCTGCTGCAATGGGTACCTGTCGGTCCCCCCTGCTGTCCTGCCTCATGGGCCCTGGGAAAGACAGTACTCAAGTGGGGTGGAGGCTCAGGGATGTCCCCATCGAGGCTGGGGAGTGTTGTGCTTTTCAGGCTGTGCTGAAGCCAGGATGGTGGGGAGAGCATAGGGACTCAAAAGCGGCATGGGGCACAATTTAGGTGCTTTCAGGAAAGGCATCAGGCTCAGTCAGAGGCAAGCACAGGAGCCAGCTAGAAATGTTCTGTAAATCCACTACCCTACTCATTATTTCACAGAAAAACATGCTGTTAGAGGGAGCAGAAAACAGTATGCTCAAACTCTCTTCCCTGCTATGTGAGTGTAGCCTAGCACTTCTTTTTTTAAATAGAGGCTTTCACAGCAAAATGAACAGTTTCAGGAAAAAAAATCAGCTTTTATGTTTCACTGATGTAGTTGGAGGTATGTTTGAAATGCTGACTACCCTCCTATAGTTTTTGACTCTCCCATGCAAATTTGTTTCCTTTTAGTCATAAAAGAAAAAGACACACAAAAAGAACTCTACAGGGCAAGCAAAAGGGAAGCCTCGAGGACACGCAGTGTGTCCCTGCCTATACTGTGCTGCCCACAAAGCTCTCCTTCAACCTTGGGGATGAAAGGCCACTTGAACTCTGCAAAAAACACAGTGCACTTGGAAATGTAAAAAAAATTTCAGTCTATATCATATCCCCAGTTAGGTATCCCCACTAACGGGTGTCAGGCACACAGCCGCCTGTTGTGCAGAACTGACCCAAAGCCCCCTGGCTCAGCATTAGGATCACAGGCAACAGCCACAGGATGTTAGGAAAGATAAACCAGCTTTATCCTCTTGGTAGCTCTTGCCTTTAATACTTAACAACTGGTTCAAAAAAAAAAAAAAAAAAGGTTAAACACCTCACTCAAAATAATCTATGCTTAGAAATGAGGCTTACATACAAAATTTTGTTAAAGAGCCTTCCAGTGTGGGAGCTCAGTTGGCAGAAATGCTATCTAAAGTACAGTATTTGATTATCTTGAGAATAATACCAGTGTTTACACTAGTGAAAACTTTTGAGGATTAGTCAAATACCCTTGGCTTTAGCAGATCTGTGCTATGGCAATCTCTCCTTGAGGCAGGGGACACTTCAATCATTGCTGTCCCACTGTGTTATAAATTAAATTGAAAAACCTAGGTCTTATGCAAGACAGATTTGTTCTGTGTCAAATAAATACAAATAATCACATTATGTCTGTTGAAAGAACCTTATTGTTTTTCTTGTGAAAAACAAAAACAAAGAAGGTTTCCTTCTGTAAGTGACATACACCCAGTGTATCCAAAATAGGCAGAATTAAGTTCTAAATGGAATGCAAGGAACAAGACTCCTCCCAGAGCACACGTAGCATTTTTAACTTACTTTTTGCGTACGTGCAGCATAAAGCTGTACATTTCAAAGGCATGCCTGTCACTTCATGAGGCAGCTGTGCAGACCTGAAATAAGAACCAGTATTGACTGAAGCTGACTTTCTTCAGTAACAGGGGCACATGCCTCTGTCCCTTACTGGCCTTGTCATTTTTATTGTCACCAGAGCAAAGAATGAGATAACTTGCTGTTACAGCTTCTGTTTTCAACTGTTAATAAAGAAGCTGAGAATATCTTGCCCCAAACACAAACACCCCCAAACCTTCTGGATTTACACATATGCGGTTATCTTTTATGAGACATTTTGCATCTGAAGCCTGAAAAGCCATGACATGAAAGATCGTGGCAGCTGTCACTTTGGTTGCCATAGGTTATACCCTGCTTCTGGCATCACTGACTCAGTCCCTCTGAGCTCCCGTGAAGGTGTTGACTGAAACTGCCATTACAAATCTTTGCCACACCCAAGGCAACAAATGAAAAGGTTATGCTGGGAGAGAAGGTTGATGATAGAGGTAGGGAGGAAGGGCGTGGTGGAGGGAGCTTTCTCATCACCTGCTGCCTCCTCCCCAGCCAGACATGCTGGTCCTGATGCCCTCTGACCTCATCAGCCGAATGTGCATTTCCAGTTCACTTCTGGGAACACTTCACGTGCACCTGCACTCGCTGATGTGCACTGGCATTTGAGAGAAGTGAAAGAGCAGATTTCACGCTCCTGATGATACGGTTTTACTTCATCCATAAGGAAAAGAGTACATATAGGAAGAAATGGAGTGGAACTGTAATAACATGGTATTTCACAGTATCCTTCTATCAACCAAAGATGCTGGCTCAGGTTTTAATACCATTTAACACAGTATCACAGTATCACAAGGTTGGAAAGGACCTCTGAGATCATCAAGTCCAACCTATAACCTAACACTAACACCAACACTAACACCAACCATCATCTAAACCCTCTGGTTCTGTCACTGGTCACCTGAGAGAAGAGACCAATCCCTGCCTGACTACAACCTCCTTTTAGGTAGTTGTAGAGAGCAATGAGGTCTCCCCTGAGCCTCCTCTTCTCCAGACTAAACAGCCCCAACTCCCTCAGTCGCTCCTCATAGGGCTTGTGCTCCAGCCCCTTCACCATCTTCGTTGCCCTCCTCTGAACACATTCCAGTATCCTAACATCCTTCCCAAACTGGGGGGCCCAGAACTGTACACAGTATTCAAGATGAGGCCTGACCAGTGTCGAGTACAGGGGGACGATAACTTCTCTGGTCCTGCTTACTACACTATTCCTGATGCAGGCCAGGATGCCATTGGCCTTCTTGGCCACCTGGGCACACTGCTGGCTCATGTTGAGCTTCCTGTCAACCAGCACTCCCAGGTCCTTTTCTGCCTGACTACTCTCCAGCCACTCTGTCCCCAGTCTGTAGCTCTGCATGTTTTTAAACACCTGAATTTTGTGGAAGTCACCAAAGTAACTGAACTGATCCATCTTTTTATTGCTAAGGAATTGCAGTACAGTAAGCAGTCAGTATTATTGCATGTTGACAGCTATTAGTCCAGAAAATTATTATGCTTGCAAACGTGAAGAACCCAATGTATTGGCTCCAGAAGCATAATCACTGTGCATTATTCTCTCTAAGCAGTGGTGACATAATCAAACATTATGGATTTTAACAGGCTACTACACAGGCTATCTGACCCACAAATTATATTCTGAAAGTGCTTGATACCAGCCACAACAGTTCTGCAGCAAATAGTATAAATCAGCTGTGTATGTGAAACCGTTCCCACACTCATGGGAGTTACGGGCTACTGCACACTTTTAAAAAGCCTGAGAGCAAGTATTATTTTCTCAGGGTTCCTTTCAAACCACAACAACAGTGTTACTCAAACTCCTTGCTTTTAATGACGCACAATAGCAGCTGTGCTACTTCTGTGGCTGCACTGTTCACACCATCAGTGCCTGATGGCAGCGTGAGAAGCCAAATCTGTCTTTCAGGGTCAGCCTTTGTGATATTTCTGTAGAACACAAGGCTGTGGGCACCTGTAGTGAGCAGCAGCCTCCCTCCAGCGTGGTACCCTGGGAAGCACTCATTCCACCAGCAGTTTGCATTCAGATGTGGTTATTGACTGCCTGAATATCTTGCCAGCAGTCCTGAGAGCATAAGCAGGTACTTAGTATTCAAAATCCTATACAGGTTGTGAATTGCTAGCAGGCAAGAAAATGAGGACTCAACCTCTGTGTACCTAAAGAACTATTTCTTTGCCACATTTTTCCAGCAAGTTTACTTCTACTTGACATAAGAGTTCACATAGGCTTGAGCCCTGGCACCTCTCTTGGCACAACGGAGCTGACGCACTAATTCTGCATTTGCAGAATGACAAGCACAGCAGGGAAGCTGTTAGGTTCATGGACTGATCTTTTCTCATCAGTGTTAGGTTCATGGACTGATCTTTTCTCATCACCAGTCCACAGAAACAAAGATAAAATATAGAAGGCAGTATAGGTGGAGTAAGGAGTAAATATAGGACCTGGTCAGATTTTGATAAATACACTTTATTATCTCAGGGAGCTTTTCTGGTTTCTACCTGGGACAAGACATGCTTTGGCTGTGAAAAACACTTGCCAAAATCAAATTTCTCAAGTGTTTGTGAAAGGACACATGGCTAGTTAGTTTTAAGAGTGTTTTTCCCAGATTTTTAAGGGTTTGACACTTCAGATGTCAGAGACTCTTCAGTCAAAGTAAATGGGAAGGTTACTGTACCAGCTCAGCCAGTATCAACGTTTTTTTGTAGTTTCACTCTACTCCAAATATTTCCATTTCCAAGTGCCAGGTGGCATGCAGGGGCACAAGAGGTGTCTGAGGTATTTGGTGATGCAGTGTGGCAGACAGGCATGTGTATCAGGCCGTGTCGCAGGGATGCAGCAGTTAGGGAGGACTGGGAATCATAGAATCACCTGGTTGGAAAAAACCCTTGAGATCATAGAATCCAAATGTACCTGTCCACTACTAAACCATATCCCTAAGAAACTCGTCTACCTGTTTTTTAAACACTTCCAGGGATGGTGGCTCAGCCACCTCCCCAGGCAGCTGTTACAGTGCCAGCGAAGCTGCTGTCTGTTCACCCTCACACAACTGCAGCACCATCTCCAGGAAGGCTCTGAGCAGTTGCAATTTGCCTTGCAGTTTTCAGCAGGGGAGAGAAGCCGTGCAAGATGCTAGTGCAGTGAGGCAGAGACCATGTATGGATTTTCACATGGAATATGCAAGACTCAACAAACCTACTTTGTTTTTGGGCACCTGAGCAATATTTGTCACAGCTGCTGCAGCCCTGGGGCAGGATCGATGAAACTGGAGGACGTACAATTGCCACTTACCTGACCAGTCACAGCCAGCTGATTGCACCTGAACCAGAGTGTGCACAAATGCCACTCTTCCTGCATCTCTTCAGCAACTTGGACTAGCATGGAGGGGTGCTCCCCACAGAGAACTGTGTGAATCTAGCCGCTTGCTTCAAATCCAATTATAAGACTGTATTACGAACCTCTGAAAAGACAAGTTATCGTTATTAAAAGGATCTTCAAGAGCTTCTAAAACCAATTCATTTAGCAGCATGCAGCTGCTAAGTGGCCATACAGCTTGTTGTTTTCCCTGTGGGCCCCAGCAGGAGTACCTAAAATAGATAATGGGTGGGCAGCAGCACAGTTTGCAGTCACGGGAGTGCACAGCCCAGTCAGGAGAGGCTCAGCAGGCTCACAGTGCTGCCCATAGGCATGGCTCTCTGGGGACATAATTGCTTCATTATTGTGAGGCAGAAAGGGTAACAATCCTACTATGGCAGAAGTAGTAATAAAAAAAGAGCAGCTGTCTCCCTCAGCAGGGATAAAAGACAAGTACAAACTGTCAGACAAAAGAAGTAATTTCCTTCTGTGCTACTTCTGTTGCACGAGGACTCCTTACCACAGAGCTGGCTCTGATCACATCTGCTGCTTACATTTTATGAAACTTTTGCTTATCTCTTCTTGGCACCAGATTCACCAGTGTCTCTCTTTTCCATTTCTAAGTTATTTATTTGAATAATATGTTCCTATCCCAAAAGCCTACTGCTTCAAGGCTCAGCCCACATCTTTCCCTCTTAGACTCCTGAAGAACAGAAGCAGCTCATGCACAGTCTCCCTCTGATGTGAATGACTTTTTCCAGCTCAGGAAGCATTCCTGAGTCCTTAGTCTTCAGCAAAGCTTTTACATAATATATCTAAAATACTGTCTAAATAATATCTAGTCTGACTGAAGACAACAGAGCTAAAGTCCTGCTCCAGATTTAAAGCAGTTTAAATACCTCACTGAATGAGGCCCTTATTTTCTACATTTTTTCTTTCATACTCATTCTATAGTTACTGATTTCTGCTACAATCAGAGATAATTCCTTAGCATTGCAATAGACACTATGTTTTTTTCTGTCCTTAGAGAAGCATATTAGGTATTTCTTGTGTATTTCCTCTCTATCTGTGTTTGCGTCAACACCTTTTCTGCGGAACAGAACGCAAAGAAACTGATTTTCAAGCCAATGTTGCCCTCTAGTGAACAATAAAATATATGCAAGTACCTCCACTTTTTGGAAAAGAGGTGGCCTGCAAGAGATTTTTAAGGCTTCATTTTCCTTGAGTGGAGTAATGGCATTGAAGTTTTGGGGAGGAATTCAGCACAGGATAGGGGAATATGTAGGAGGACTAAGTACCGAACATACAGTTTTATATGAGTTTTTATACTTTGCAAGGCAAAGTAGAGAGCCAAGATTGTCAGGGCAGCAGGGACACACTGCGGGCGTTACTTCAGCTTCACAACTGGAACTGCCTCCAGTATAATCTGGTGTCCCACATGTCCATCCACATGGCCTCTGGGCACAGGAGAGTTGTACATCTCAGGTGTTGCTTCCAACTGCTGTTCTTCTGCACCCCATTTTCCCCTGTATCCACAAGCTATAGATTACTTATTCCTAATAGGAAGCCCCTGTAGTTCTTGTGGCCTTATAAGAGAGAAAGGTTTGCTGTCGTTGGAAAAAGGAGTCCTTCTTGCAACCTTTTTCCTTTCGAGGAAGTCACTGTTTATGAAGAGTGCCTTCTCACGAACTGATAGTGCAGAGTCAGTGCAAACCCTCTCGTTCTTGTCTCACAGAATGAATAACCCTTAACTTGTAGGTGATGGTTTCACTGCCCTCTGCATGGTTTCACTCACATATATGACTCCAGTGATCTATTAGTACCTTTCACAGCAGATGGGACTGACAACATGACTGAATCCTCCTCTTTGCACAAAGGATGGGCAGTTCATATTTAAAAACTGGACACCTGAGTACAAGAAAATACAGGAGGCTAGTACTGTCATAAAGCTCTGAACTTTAGTGCAGAGCTCTTTCAATAAATATTAAATGCCAGAAGATAGAGACAAAGCAGACAAGCCAAGGCCAGTAGGGAGGAAGCAACCAATAAAACCAGCAGTTGTCTTTATACAGTGCAGAGTGTATGGGAAATGAGCTTGAAGTGATATTACAGGAAGGAAATTATGACTTAGCTAGTAATACAGAAATATAGGATAAATCAGAGAGCTGAAATGTTAATACTGGTGGATGCAATCGTGTAGAGGGGACAAAGTAAAAATGAGAAAGGTTGCACTACATCAAAAGCTTGTATGCAAGCTGCATACCATAGGTCGATAATGAAAGAAGTGATAATGGTAATTTATTTTTTATGAGTCAAGATGAGAAAGAGACAATATAAAAAGAAACATACAAGTAGCTCCAGATATAGATCACTGACTTGGAATTAACAGGCTAATAAAGTGTCTGAAAAAGATAGAAGAGCTGATGGTGTTGCAGATAGGTGAGTCTGATGGAGTCATTGTCACTATACTGATATCTGTTATCCATACAAAGAATAATATTATCAGTGCACTATGGAAGAGATTCCCATTTTTCAAAAGGATCACTGAGAAGTAAATTCTTTCTGAATCCAACATTGCTCACTAAGGAAAACATTCTCAGAAATAGTAATTAATGAACAACTGACATTCATTGTATTGGTCTCTACAGACCAATACAGACACCAATAGTTTTCACTATCTCTGAAGTAAGACGATTTTTTCATGAGGCTTCTGTACCCACAGAACAGTCAACAGCAAAATTCATTTCTTCTTTGAACTCGGTGGCTCTTAAAATCAATGAGAAAAGTATTAACAGTAGATTTAGTAGATATATGCTGAATCCTACAGCTTGCACAGGAATATTCCTCCTATAGAGATATATAGGGATATTATATTCAGGATATATTATATAAGGATAAGGATGTATTACAGATAAGATATAGGAATGTAGGTTATTCCACATTTAGAAAGAACAATTTTTAACATACCTTTTGAGGGCATCCCACCTTGCTTGGGCTGAGTATAAATGCAGAGCAAGAGTGATGCTGTAGTTGAGAGGCTGGAGAGCTTGGCTGAAGAGGAAAGCCTTGGTTTTTAGTCCTTGCACTGCTGAACATCTGATACAAAAATACTCAATAAAGCAGAGCTGGAACCCATGTTGCCTTCTCCCTACTAAGTATTCAATCCATTAGGCGTTTACTGGCATCAATGACTCCATATAATTATCCTGAAGTCTGACTGCCCTTTGAAGAAGAGCAACCCTTGGCTTCTTTCATCCAAACAGGCTTTGCACGTTGGCTTTGTTGCATATTTCTTCTGATGGTTCATATCCCCTCAGAGCACTGAATTCACATCTCCCATATCCTAGTTAAATGCCCTGTGGGCTAGGAAACTGGTAATGAGGGCATCATTGAAAGTCATCAACTGGATGTGTGCTGTGTGGCATCCAGCGGGTCTCTGAGAACGCCTGTGTGTATGCATGCGCACACATGCACTTCACACACTCTCACCCTGGCAGTATCTAACTGACAAAAGCCTGAGACCAAGTTCTGGCACTCCTGAGATTATATATGAGCAGGGCGTTCTGAAGATCTACATTTTGGATTTAGCCAGCAATAATATAGCCTAAAAATATTAAGCAAAGATTTCTGGCATAAGTATTTCTATAGTACAAAGAGTAAAAAAGCAATTGTTCATTTGGCAAATGGAATATTTATATTGCCTTATTCTGCTTTGATTGTGATTATTGTGATAGTTTTCACCTCCATATTAGTGTTTACAAAGAGATAGAGTAAGGAAATTGTTAAATAAAGTAAGAAAATGAGTTGTGGAAAAGGACAAGAGAACTACAGAGAAGAGAATACAGTGGTAATTGGGCTGTTTGAATAATGAAGAAAATTATTAACTCAATACATTACTTGACTAACTGTAGGAATTGTTTCTAACTCCTGAATACTCTTTTGTCACTTATACATACTTTATAGAAGAATAAAGGAATGTGCTTAAGAAGAACAGAGAAAAGAACAGTAAAAAAAAGAAGGTAAACATGAAAAGAAGCATAGAAGTCAAGTTCTTTTTATGGTTTCTTAGTATTACTGTGGCAAAATAAAGCAGCCATAAACAGTGTTAACTAATTAAGATGGCTTTATAGATGCTTTGCATCAGCTCAATACCATGAAGGAGCTAAAAGCACAGGTAAATCTAGCCCTCCTTCTGGAAAGCTAAGGAATGATGTCCCAAGACCAGGGATTAACACTAGAATTTGTAAATGCACTAAAAGATGTTATGAAGGAAACTGCAAAAAGATCAACATAGAAACACTTCGAAATCATAAATGAAAAAAAAAAACCAAACAAACCACTACCAAAAAAAAAAAAGAGGTGAAATTTAATGAGATGGAAGATGAAATCATTAAGGCATTAGGCAATAAGGCAATCATTAGTGCACTGTAGTACCAAAAAACGATACCTGTCTGTTGATAGCATCAGTTATTCAGCCAACACTTTTGTGACAATGCCAATTTAAATCTACAGGTAGCAAAATTATGAGGAATACTTTTATTTAAAAAATTAATTTCAAATTAATCACCTTTAGCTACATTTCTGCCTCACCTTTGTATGTTATCAGACATCAAACAAGTTTTGGAAAAAGAAACAGAAAAGCAGTTCTTCAATTGCACCTTGAAGTATTTCAGGGCATCAGATTCTGTATGTGAAGCTCAACAAACTGACACCACAGGTGTTGGTGTCCTTGCTGGTGAAAAGAACTGAGGTGTTATCAGGAAACCTATCTGACTTTTTGCAACTAAACCATCTTGCTCAGGGCTTATTTGTTATTAACCCACAAGTGAACGTGTCTGGTGGATATCTGAGTAACGTTTTTCAGCAGCTAGAGAAAAACACAAATATACTTACAGATACTCTGAGCAATGACAAATTGGCTTCATTCACTTATTGAATAATTGCTGGCTAATTCCTACATTTGAACCTTATAGCATAATAAAGAAAACTGTTTAAGTTTTGTATAAGAAATACAGATCTGGTTTCCCTTCCTTTATTTTTCTGACATCATTATGTTGTTCCTTTCATTCAGTTAAAGGGCAGATTCTTCTATTTATTTATCCCCAAAATGCCTGACCTAGTCCACAGAGCTCCTCTTGTGCTAAGTGCCTTAAAAATGCACATCAAACAATAATGCTAGTCACAACAATTTTACAGTTTAAATAGTGAAGACCGACAACCAGTGAAAAATAGCATCACTAAGAGCTGAGATGAAGAAGCTAGAACTATCAAGTGAGACAGATAGCTAGAAATAAAACACAACCCCCGTGATTGCTAAGCTGGTGTCTCTCCCCTAGATCACACCACTACTTTCATGAGATTACTTTGGAGTTTTACACTGAATCCTAATGGCCCAAAATATAAAGCCCTTCTTATTTAATGTTTCCCCAGCTTAAAATAAGATTTATGTGTTCCCGAACAAGCATGAAATATCTGCTCTAAGAAAGTGTTTTAGCCAGAGTCAACACAACACCGTTTCTAGTGTCTATGTGTGGCACAGTAAGTTTCTGTTACTGTATCTTTTAGTGATTGTTATAACTTGTATATAACATCTTCCTATTATGCCAATAATCAAAAAATAACCTGCCCCAACAAGGTTCAGCTCCAATCATCCCACCATAATAACGCTATAAACTTTTATTCCAAGACAAAATATGATGCAGCTTTTATCTACCTTCTGCAGAATATTTCCAAAGACAAGACATAAGTAATAAATATAAAAAACCTCTTTCTATTTGGATGTGTGGGAACATAGTGAAATATCAGGGTGAATTTGCAGTGGAATAATGGATAAAACATTAACTCTGCAACAACCCCATCAGAGGCTGTACCTGAAAGGCAATTGTTCTCTTTTAGTGTTACTGATTTTAAGCATATTTACATGGAAATTACATTCACCTGTACTGTGGACTAATGACTTTCAGAAAGCTAAACTGAAGTCAGACACTCTTTGAGCTTCAAATATAAAAAAACATGTGGCTCCAAGGTCGTGCTTGGTCTCTTTGGAGTTGTACAAGAAACAGATGAAAATCATATAATAAATAATAAATAATAAATAATAATTAGGAACAGTAGGAAAATAAAAAGATCTGCAGCATTGTGCTGTGCAATATGTAGGCCAGATCATTGCATCACAGCTGTCATACTTGCAAGACTGTGACTAAAACCAAGAAGAATAAATCACAGTAAATCAGAGGCTCAGGCTCCTTTCTAGCTTAGGTTTGTTCCTTTTTTTTTTTAATAAACAACTGTTTGATTTGTTTGTTTGACAATGGAATTACATAAAGACCATCTGTCAAACAGAATATACTGGGGGGTGTCACCCTGCTGATGCTAAAAGTCTTTTTTAATATAGAGGCTGTGAAAGTGCTGGGTTCTTAAGCAAGAAAAGGCTAGTAAGAGATTACACCATGCAATGCCTTATTACTGAGAGCTGGAGTAGAGGGCAAAAACATGCCTGTTTCTGCCAATCCACTGCATTTCAAAACCTAAATGTAATAGACTTAGTACCAAAGTCAAATTTAAACTGTAACAGAAAAGCAATGTTTTCTCTGGTTCACACCCTGCAAGTTGCGTTTGTAAGGAGGTTTTAATGTAGGTTCATAGAAAAATCCAGTATTTGATTCTTCATATAATCACAAAGGCCTAATCCTGTGCTCATTAAAGTAACTGATAAAACTCTCACTGACATCAGTAGTGTGGGATCAAGCCCTAATACAGCATATTGGCTTTTAGACATATGTGTCACATGCAGAAGTTAATAAATGAAAGGCACAGAAAACATACAGAACCTACTCAGAAGAATATCTTTTCAAAGATTGAATACAGTGTCCTTATCTCACAGACACACACAGGCAGCGAAAATGGCTGATCCAATCCAAGTCTCCTTCCCTTCCAGGATAATGGTGATGCCCTTAGTCAATGATGGGAGATGTAGTGAGGGAAAGGGAAGCTTATAGATGTGCTTTTGCCCAACAAGGAGAAAATACACTTTTCTAAAATGGTGAAAAGGAAAACGAGAATGCATAATAATTTTATCAACCACACAACAGAGATGTTCTTGCAAACAAATTAATTATAGTATGGAATAAGCAATCTCTGATTGCATTTCTTGAAAAAGCAATTCTACATGCATAAAGACAAAGCTGAATAAGGGTTTAGTAATTTAGGACCAACTGACACACTGAGCATAGTCACTGTAGCTTACACAAAGTAATACTTTTTTTCCCAGAATACTTTTCTCAGGTTAGTCACCGCAGACCAGATACTTTTCTAGTATAAAGAAATGAAACAGCCTGGATTTTCACTGAATTATAGGAAACTAAAGCAGTTATAGATCTATTGGCACCAGTAAGTTGTGGTCTACACTTCAGGAACTCTTGAATTCTCTACCTTCTCTCTTCATCCTCTGCCTTCTTTTCTGAGACTCTTCCAATGCGTATGTTTTTTCTCTTTAGCCTGATAAAACATTTTAATTCCTCTACTTGATCTCAGTCCCCAAAACACCAGCTGTGTCTCTGCACTCTTTATTTCCTCCAGCAGAATTCAATCCAGTTTCTACAGAAAGGCTGAATTCCAAGCTTAGGTAAAGTAACATCGTGTAAATTAATTTATGTTGATATTTTTGTTCAGATTTAAACAGCAACAATCAAAGCATCCAACATGCAAACGCCTGTCTTCCTTTTAAAATAGTATATATTTATAATAATAACACCTAAAACCTAACCAAAAATGAACTTCCATTGTGCTGACATGGTATAGAAATGGTCTCTGTTCTGAACCTCTAGTCATCTGAATGATTTTTAGCGCTTTCCCTCTCACATCTTATATTCCCAACGATTTATAAAAACTAGTGTAATAAATGTCTTTTGTTCCTTCATATTCTGTGAACAGGAAGCTGGTCTCATCAACAGTCATGAAATGCCTCCTTTCCCTCGCTTTCAATCATCCATAAAACCCATAAAATCCCACAATCAAATACTCTTGCAGGATTACACTAGACCATGAATTCAGGCTCCTACTCACCCGGAATTAAACCATGCAAGTGGGTTCACATCTGGGAGTTTGAATCCAAACTTCTTCCCATACACATTCAAATAGAATCAGATCTGAAGTTCTGGTTTTCCACCATTTCTAATCCTAATAATTTTAATGTGCTCCAAGCCTCAGCTACAGAACTGTACAATTTTAATCAGGACACTACTGACAAATTTGAAAGTGAAAATAGGAAGCTGTGAGTGACATTTTCAGCTACTGCTATTCATTAGCAACATACGTTTTATCAAGTAGGAATTGAAAGAAACTTATTTTTTCTCTCAGTCTGCTTTTGCACTGTTGTGACTACTAATTTCAGTGAAGCTATCCCTAACTTCCCCTAGTATAAGTGGAAAAAGGTTCCATCTTCAAAATAGGAACCAACATGGTCTTATGTAGGCAGTATTAATTTGCATTTGATCTCTGTTCTTTGACAGAAAGGTAGTTTTCAATTCTTCCCAAGTTTTATCTTTAAGCAATTAATTGCCTAAGTCATCCCCAATAAGGACGGGGATTTTGGCAGCTGAGTACATTTTCTGGTTTGTATTTATTTTCCAAGGCATCCTGGTTTTGTAGAATACATTTTACCAGGTGAAGAATTCCAATTGCCATCAGACTTTTTAGACATTACCTTGATCCAGTTTGAACCTGAGCACATTTTCAAGTTCACTAAATAATGCTGGTTTCATCAGGAAACAGGTCAAACAGGACTCTGCAGCACAGCTGAAAGGGCCACATCAATTCTCAAGGCCATCTGACTCAGGTAAGTGGATCTACAGCCAAGATGCCTTGGTCTGCCTGCTGTGAGAGGGCAGACCAAGCATACAGACAGAGAGGTAGAAAAGGCCAAGCCAGATCAACATCAACAGATATAGTTCAAAATAGTAATTTAAATCCAGGCACAAATCAGTAACTTTTGGTTCAACTTGAGTTTACAGCTTAAGTCTGCTAAACATGGGAAGAAAGCAGTTCTCTGACTTTATAAATAGTTAAAACCTCCAGGTTTCCTTGATAATAAAGTAATTGGGAAGTCTTTCCCAGATAAAGCAGAAAACTCACAGTTTGTCTTGCTAAGATGCAAACTTGTTTCCTTGACAAGAATTCAGGCTGTATATGTTTAGAAGAGCACTGTTGTTACTCACTGGAAAGCAGCCCTGCCATTGTCCTCGCACAGCCTGCTGCATGTGCCCTTGCACTGCTGAGTGCCGTGCTCAAGGCATCACACGCTGATAGCCATTTGCTTTCACGGGCTTTGGAATGCAATGAGAGGGTCTGCTTGGACTTTCCGCAGCCCCCGGTTAGAGGCAAGATGCATTGCTACCTGAGGTTCATCACAGAAAATGACTTGCCCTGAACCTTTACAAGAAAGAAGCCATCTTATGCACAAGGAGGACGAGAGAACTCATTCAGGGTGTAATCATTAGGTTTGTCAGGGTTTTCCTCTTCTGAGTAGGCCTGTTAGTAGGGTAAGACCTCAGAGTCAGAGAGGCTGCAGTAGGGCTTTCATTTTCATAGAATCATAGAATCATAGACTGGTTTGGGTTAGAACAGACCTTAAAGATCATCAAGTTCCACCCCTCTGCTATGGGCAGGGACCCCTCCCACCAGACCAGGATGTTCAAGGCCACATCCA
The DNA here is from genome assembly GCA_033556795.1 of Tapera naevia. Taxonomy (NCBI): domain Eukaryota; kingdom Metazoa; phylum Chordata; class Aves; order Cuculiformes; family Neomorphidae; genus Tapera; species Tapera naevia. The sequence continues at coordinate 5,846,632 of JAUMJJ010000175.1, read as the reverse complement.
ACCTGTCCTTGAACACTTTCAGGGAGGGGAAACCCACAGCTTCCCTGGGCAAACTGTGCCAGTGTCTCACCACTCTCAGTGTGAAGAATTTCTTCCTAATGTCTAATCTAAGTCTTCTAATTTAAAGCCTCTTCCTATCACTACTTGCTCTTGTAAAAATCCCCTCCCCAGCTTTCCTTTTTCGTATCCCCTTCAGGTGGTGGAAGGCTGCTATAAGGTCTCCCTGGAGCCTTCTCCAGGCTGAACAAGTCTGACTCTCTTAGTCTGTCCTCATAGCAGATATACTCTGGCCCTCTGACCATTTTTGTGGCTTCCTCTGGATCTGCTCCAACAGTTCCATATCCTTCTTTTATATTGGGGATTCCAGAGCTGGACACAATACTCCAGCAGGGGTCTCATTTTGAGGGAAAATCATGGAATAGCTTGGTTGGAAAACACCTTTGAGATCAGCGAGTCCAACTGTACCTGACCACTACTAAACCATGTTCCTGAGCACTTCATCTACCTGTCTTTTAAACACCTCCAGGGATGGGAACTCAACCACCTCCCTGTGCCAGCGCCTGACAGCCCTTCCGGTGAAGAAATTTTTCCTTATGTCTTCCGTTCTAAGGGAACAGAAACAGCGCCATTCGCTGCTGCGGGGGGGTTCCCCCCTTCCTCATTGCGGGTTTCTCGGTCGGTCCTGGGGCAGCTCCGTGACCTCCTGCCCCCGCACGCCGAGCCCACTCACGGCCGCCAGGGGGCGCCGCCGGGCCCCGCCGCGGGTGCCGCCCCAGTCGCCGCTGATGCCGCCGAGGGCTCCCGGCGGGCGGGGCAGGCGGCGGGGCAGCCCCGCCCCCGCTCCTCCGCACGGAAACCCCGCCGGCGGGGGCGGGGCGGGCGCGGCTCCCGGGCGGCTCAGCGGCCGCCCCTTGCCCGCCCTCCGCCGAGCCCCTGGTGCCCGCATCCGCCCGGGAGCCGCAGCCTCCTCCCGGCGCGGCGGCTGCTGGCGCTCAGCAGCAGCTCGGGGCGTGGCCGAGAGGTGCCCCTGGCGCTGCGACCCGTTCGCTGACCGCCTGCAACGGGAGGCGGCGGCCGGTCGTGCGCTGCCACGGCGCCGGTGCCCGAGAGAGCTGCACCGTTCGTGTTCCGTTTCCCCCCACCTGGAGTCTTGTGTCCAGTTCTGGAATCCCCAACGTGAGGAGTATATGGAACTGTTGGAACTGATCCCGAGGAGGCTGCAGAGATGATCCGAGGGCTGGAGCACCTCTGCCATGAGCAGAGGCTGAGAGAGTTGGGGTTGTTCAGCCTGGAGAAGGGAAGGCTCCGTGACACCTTACAGTGGCCTTCCAGTACCTGAAGGGGCTACAGAAAATGAAAGCTGGGGAGGGAGTTTTTACAAGGGCAAGTAGTGATTGAACAAGGGGGAATGGCTTTAAATTGGAAGGGGGAGGATTAGATTATCCTTTAGGAAGAAATTCTTCACAGTGAGGCACTGGCACAGGTTGCCCAGGGAAGCTGTGGATGCCCCCTCCCTGGAAGTGTTGAAGGCCAGGTTGGATGTGGCCTTGAGCATCCTGGTCTGCTGGGAGGTGTCCCTGCCTATGGCAGGGGAGTGGAACTGGATGGGCTTTAAGGTCCCTTCTAATCCAATCCATTCCGTGATTCTATTCTATGATTCTGATGTCAGGGTTTAGCAACGAGGCTCTGGTTACCTTGCTCCATCCCTATCCTGCAGTCTCAGTGTATCCATTTGCCTTGCTGGCATCCCTGCAAGCAAGTATGACCCATCCTGTTGGGTAGGAAATGAAGGCACTGAAAAAAACTAATGCATCCTTATAGGAAAGGAAGTGTTTGTCTCCAAAATATCCACAATAGATGGGATTTTTCAGACAGCCTCAGGTGCTTTTGAAAATGCTGCTACTTGTGTTTCATTTGTTTAGCTTGTACAAATTCATGATGCACCAGCCAGGTACTGCAGTTACATAGAAGAGCCAGGAGTTGTTCTAAATACCAGTAACACACCTGGAATCTTATCAATGCTTATAAATATGTAAAGGGTGGGTACCAGGAGGACGGGGCCAGACTCTTTCCAGTGGTGCCTAGTGACAGAACAAGAGGCAATGGGCACAAATTGGAACATAGGAACTTCCACCTGAACATGAGGAAAAACTTCTTTACTGTGAGGATGACAGAGCACTGGAACAGGCTGCCCAGGGAGGCTACGGAGTCTCCTTCTCTGGACATACTCCAGAGGATGCGATCCTGTAGGTGAATCTGCTTTAGCAGAGTGTTGGACTAGTTGATCTCCAGAGGTCCCTTCCAACTCTGCCCATTTCATTTCTGTCATCTTACCTGTCCATACATATAATAGAAGCCCTCTGCTCACAGAAGAGTTTCATTATCACCACCAGCAGACTGGGCTTTCCCTAGGCTGTTATTGCTAACAGTATCATTGAGCCTGGCCAGCTGGACACCGGGCCCAACTCAGCACCTTCATTTGCCATGTGGTGTGGGTTAGGTCACTAGTGACAAGCCCGAACTGATTTCATGACATATTCCAAAAAGCTAAGGTCAGATATTCTTCAACAGCATGTGTTTTCCTAGGGTTTTGAAGCCTGTTCCTCTGCAGCTTGGAATAATAGTTTAAATCTTTCTCACCTTCTCCCATATGAGCAGAAGTGGCGTTTAACCACAGGAAAGCGGTGATTGGGTAATGGTTTGGATACAATTTCAGAAGAATATGAGCACAAAAGAGTTAGAGGCAGAAGAAGCAGGTATTCTGCCTAATGCCCTCAGCTACCATTAAGGAACATGAAAATCTAATTGTACTGAATGGAAATGTACATCTTCATCACTGATTATGACACGGAAGAAAATTACGATATGATTGGCATCATAATGGCCAATGTTGAAATGTGATGACACGCCAATATGATGTACATCTCCATTAGGAATGATAAATCAAAGGTTATTCATTTGTGCTTGATTTATGCCTGGGAAATGCTACCAAGGGAAATCTTGAGTTAAATCTCTGAAGTCATAAAAAAGCCACGAGTGCCCTCTTCTGGCAACAAGTGGGAACTGTAGGCCCGAAGTACTTTGCTCTGTTTATTTTTTCTGCATATAATTTAAATTTTTGGTCTTTCGTTATCCCTTTCACTATCCACGTGGTCTGTGATATTTTCAGTAATATAATTGTTCTTTCTTGGGTCTTATCCTCTGTTTCAGAAGTAGACTGGATAACATTTAATCCAGTGAAATCTCCCTTCTCACAACAAGAGGACTTAATCTTGCTGATAATCTTATTCCAGGAATATAGCAGAAAATTGTACAAGATCTGAGCTGTTTATTACTGAGAATGGGGGAAAGGATTCATATTTTCTGAATTAGATGATAGAGACAACCTCATGGACGTATTGAATAGGGTCTAGACCATATGAGAAAAGAATTATTAGTGGGAGATTGCGCTTAAATTCTTTGCTGAATTGTTGGCTTATCCTAGGCAGTTACCCCATAGCTGTCTGTATTAAACAGCTGTAGAGAGAAGAGCAGAAAAGAAGATGAAATGGAGAAAATGCCTTGACTTCTTGCTTGTTACTATTCTCTGTGCCCCCAAGGCCTCTACCCACCTTGTTTTCCTTGTGGATAGCATACCATGCTACCTGTCACTCATGACTGTATTGGAGCATCAACTCTGACCTCTGTTACACACAGGTAAGGCATTAATCTTTCAGCTGCTTGTACCACTCCACCCCCCAATTCTTGACCCCTCCAGTTTTTAAGATGCATATTTTGCCAGTATTCCTTGCAGCTGAAATTCTTGCCTAAGTTCTCATTATTTAACAGCTCAGTTGCTGCAATGTCCTCTCCTCTGGCCTTGACACATGCAGGCTTGCCTTTGCCTGTTCATACTGCATGCGGCTGCTGTTACTTCAAAGATCATTTTCCTAGCCTGTCTCTGAACATGTCACTCCTCTCTTGGCATCCCTGCAGTACCTCCCCCATCCCCTAGCTTACATCAACATAACCTGCCTATCTTCATTTTCTAGGCCCCCTGGGACCCTACCTATCATCTCTCATTGTCAGGAGGCAGGAACAGGGAACAGAGCAGCTGCAATAACTGCCTGAGCAGACTTCAGCTCTGTCGTGCTCGGTCCTATATACCTTTTTAGAACAGGATGTAGGTGAACAGGATTGGTCAGGAGCAAATAAAAGGGGTCGTTGTTAAAAGCAGTCAGAAATGCAGGCAGCTGTGACATTTAAGCACTGTTAGAACTTTAAAATGGACCATTTTCTTTTGTTCAGAGTTACCATCCCCTTGTGTTCATCTCAGAGCAAGCCCTTGCTCGTTTTCTGCACTGTGGTATCTTTCATACTCGGAGGGTACCCTGCATAAATGCCCTCAGATTGGTATTAGTAGCTCTCTAGAATCTCCTTAAAGCTCTCCTTTGCCATGACGTCTACAAAAGCTTTGACAGCCCTTGGACTGCTAGTGAGGTAATACTGCTGTCAGCCAGACTGAGCATTCTCATTTCCTTTATTCTCCCTCTGTCTGTTTGTATACGTCTGTGGTTCCTTGTCCTCTATTTAGTTTGTAATCACTTTGGGACAGGGCCATCATTTTGTTCAATGTTTACACAGTGCTTCAGACAATATTTGTTGTTAGGGTTCCTGCGTGGTCTAATAATACAGACAATAAATAAAACCAGAAACAGCCTGTGGCAGGTGCTCTCTTCTTGCATAGACCTCATTGATTTCAGGCTGTGGGCTGAGCAAATTGCATGAATGTGGCTTGGGTCTTGCGGGTAACCGAGCAAAGGGCAGAAACAGAAGAGCAGTGCTGCGTGTTCCATTCTAAATGTTGGCCAAAATGCTTTTAATCAAGATCTCCCCTCCCTTCACTCCCCCCCTGTTTTTTTTTCCTTTTCATCAAGCAGTGTAGAGCACATCCAGGGGCAACCTTTTAACTTCATGTCCTTTTCTTCCAGAAAAGGGTGTGGGGGGGAAGAAGGCAGAAATTTATGGGCTTTTGTTTCTTACTGAAAAATACAACAGAAGGGCTATAAATATCATGAGGAAGAAAAAAAACCCGGACATTTGGAGATCCTTAGACCTCAGCTCTTGCCCTTTGTACTTTGTAGAAAACTACTTTAAAAGCCTAATCCTTTACTACTTTCGTAGCCGACAATAAATGGAGTCTTTACCTTAGTTTCCTAATCTGTAAATTGAGCATCTCTTGCTTTAACTAACACAGGAGCTGTAAGTACTTTGAAGATTGACAGGAATGGTCATGAATTGTTATTATTCCATGATTACTTGAGTTCAGTTTTTTTAGCATAATGGGTTTAAAGCTTATTTGATTCTACTGCCTGCTCTGACCAACATCCAGCAATGTCTGGTGCTTGGTGGAGAGAAAAGAGGGTGTAAATGTATCACAAAATACTCAAATTCTCCATTGCTCTGAATTGCAGAGTTATCCATAGAGATCTCTTTAGGCTGATATAAAGTGAGTGATCTTTGGGATCAGATCAGAATCCGAATTATGTTAAAGTCAAAGTACCTTAGCAATACCAATACAACACAGAACCTGAGCCTGTGTGGTTTACAGTACCAGCCAAGACCAGACAGAAGGGGATTATCAGGAGCAATAAAGCAGAGTGCAGCTCTACAAATTCTGTATTGAAGTGCTGGATAAACAGGACAAGTATCAAAAATGATATAAAACAACTGTGTGAAAACCACAGATAGTTGAAGGTTTAGTCTGAGCTGTGCTTAGGGTGACAGTAGAGCCTTGCGTTTTATTTAGTGCATTTTAATCTGAAAGTTCCCAAAACACTTCCAGAATACTGATTAAGAATATTAAGACATTCTATTGTGTTACAGAGCAGTTGCTTGATAATATTAAAATATAAACAGACAATTATTGCCTCTGTAAAAGCTAGATATAGTACCACTTGTTATATTTAGTTTCCCAAAGGGATTCTTAACAAAAGATAAAAAGAGCCCCAGAAGAAACCCACAGGAAAGAACAACCAATGAGCATAAGAGAAGTCAGGATGAGTAACAGGACAGAGATGTGTGATGCAGTAGACAGCTGTAACACAAGATAGTGGATTGTAAAGACAGGCTCATCCTCAGTGAGAATGCGTTGCCCCTGCAGAGCCAGCAGTCCAAGGAAGGTTTCATCCCAAGAAAGAGCACCCAAATTACTAAAGACCTTAAAGCAATGCAGTGTCTGTCAACTACTCTGAACTAAGGCTTAGGAGGATCATCAGGTTTATGTTGATTGGCAAAATATGACCAGAATTTACATGCCTGAAAGAACACAAATGCATGAGAGGACAGAAAATACAGCATAAAAATATTTCTGTGAGAACTTAAGCATAATGTTTAGATATAGCCTTTATTTAAGTATGAGAAGGAGTCAGCTTCCCCAAAACCACTCTTTTAGATTCTTTTTCCAGTCATATGCTCTCTTTTCTCAGCTTTAAGCTGACCCTAGTATCTGTAAGCTGGCTCCTTTTCTGACCTGGATACTGTCACTAATGGACAGACTTAGGCAAATCTGACAATTAAACAGTAATATGGCATTTTTGTTGATGGCACAAGGACCGTCCCCCCATGACATTCAATTCAAGAAATACGGAATGATATTTATTATGGCCTGGAAGCTTTTCTTGCAGGGTTGTTTGGGTTTTTTTTGCAACGTTTGGTACATCAGTTCTAGAAGTAGAGGAAAACACAATAGGTGAAAAGCAAGGTGGTCAGTAAGACTGAACAGGCATAAGAACGTAGCAGTTAGATGGTATGCTGTAGGCCAAAGTGGAGGCATTTATTTATTGTTTCAATCAAATGGCAACATAAGCTTTTTCTTTTTTATGTTGTGTTGGAAAACATTTTCTTTCCCTGTGGAACTCGTCCAAGTCAGTCCACCCCCATATGGAAACCCAACCTTTAACATTTTGTAATAAATATAACATCAGGAATAAAATATACAACAACATATTAGGACAAATATTACCAAAAAAGCATGCACAGATCTGTTCAATAATGTCTCTGGAAAAATTCTCCACTGATGTATCTAGGCACTTAAGAATTTAATATCTGAGCACCTCAAAATCACTAATGGATTTTAGTCTCCCTTCACTCCAAAAGCAGAAAAGTATATTGCCTTTTTACAGATTTAGAAGTGAATAGTCAGTGACTTGCCCAGGGTCATACATAAATCTTTTGGTGGAAGTGGGGATTGGAGTCACGGTTTCTGTGTCCTGGTCCAGTACCTTAAGGTCTTATAGTTCTGACTAATCATCAGGAAGAGTCTGCTATTAGCTTAGCTCTCCCATGTGGTATATATTTGTATTGGCCTTTGGAGTTTTATACAGCCCTTCAACAATTTGTATATTTGCAGACCCCCTCCCAAAGGAAATTGTATTGGCAAGGTTCAGGACCAAGGTTTTCAATGTGTTTTAAAGCACTTTGCTGCATATGGCTTGATTGGAAAAATCTGCGCAAGCAAAGTGATAAAAAAACAATCAACTGAAAAAACCTCCCTCTGGCCAAGATCTAAAAGAGTGGATGAGGCTCAGTCGATTCTACACTCATGTTTAAGTTCTCTAACCCCTACCTAAGGGAGCACTTAAGCACTTTAGCCTTAAATGCATGAGTAATCACGTTGCCTGGGGGGGGCTGGGGAGAATATTCCTGTTCTTTGCTGGGTCAAGACCCTGACCTGGAGTCGGTGGATATTTGATTCTTTTGAAAACCAGGCCATTTCTTTAGCTCTTTACATGGATTTGGAAGTCTAATTTTAGACAGTTGTATTTTTAAAATCCAGGCCTAAATACACTCCCCATAGGAAATGCAGCGTCCCTGAAATTTGGGTCAGAATGCTCCCACCAGGGATAATTTCTTTAAACCACTGGCCAGAGAAGAAAGAAACCAACCCTAACAACCACCCCAGCAACACCCTCTCCCCCCCAAGCTTTTCCTACCCCCAAGGTTAGTTTGGGACCCTGGATACATTTTGAATGGCTTTTGATACAAAGTCATGCTCTGTTCCTTTTCATGTCACTTACTTAAAGAGGAATCTTGAAGCAGTTGTTTACTGCAGCAATGCTGAGGGAAAAAAACGAATAGCAAGTGTATTTTCAAATGCCCTTAGCAGCGTTCTTTTTATTTTGCTCTTCAAGCCCCTGCTATTCAAGTTCTCTTCTCCTCAGAGCACTAACAGCTAAATTGTTCTATCCGCACAGCTCCCATTAGCAAAAGAGGGAGTCATGCACATCATTCCCATGAACCACTTTAACAGCATAGCCCTATATGACAAGATGTGCCTCAAAGAGAGAGGATGCTAGATTAATATTAACCACATGGTGTTCTCGTTTTAACTTATGTTTAAAATATCATTTGGATTTTTAAACTACAATCTTATATTATTTGGTATCAATCCTCTTTGTCTTACCAGTTTAAGAAATTAGATATGCCAGAGCATAAAAAATCTTCTTTAGAAGTATGGGGGTTCCTGGTTGATGTTGGAGAAAAAAGAGGGGGGGTGACATTTGGATTTAGTGTCATACCTCAATAATCCACAAACCCTAATTTCTCAGGAATGAGTTCATGTCCTTTGCTTTACATTAATTGCCTTGAAATTTCTGTCAATTATTCAAACCCTTAATGGTCACCACTCTTTTAATATCTCTTGCTCTGTGTAGACAATGTGAAGTCTGGCTGTGCTTAGATTTATATATGGACAGACAGCATGATTTCTTTACATGGCAGAGAATCCCTTGAAATCCTCCCATCTCCTGAAAAAGGTTCAGTGTAATAAGAATTAAAGTATGCCTCTGACTAACTCTCATTTGGGAAGGATGTCGATTTCATTGGTTGCATCAAAATCAACTCAAAAGTCTCATTAGAAATTTGTATACTCTCATTACATAGATTCAAACATACTGCCTAGTATAAACCAAACAGAAATATTTTTTGTTGGGTAGTGTGGAAGGAGAAAAAAACGTGTTCTTCACTAAGGTCAGACAATTAGTTTCTGATTTATGTCTCAAAGTACACCACTTGGTAAACCTTACAATTTCATTTTAGTTACCATAGCTGTGGATGTCTTTTGAAAAAACTCATAAAACTATTTTCTACGTCTAGTAGGCTTTTTCTCCTCCGTTATCAACGACAGTGGATTCTGGTGTCTAGATGTATATTTTATATTTAAAAAAAAAGACCTTCTATCGATGTGTTTGGGTTTTTTTTTTGAAAATTAGTGGACCTCTCCTTCTTCATGATTAACAGCAGTGATTGATAGTCACATGGATATTTTTCTGTAGCCATCGATACCAATAAATAGAAAAATACGTAAATAGTCCCAATTTCATAATAAAAGGTAGAAATTGTGTTTCTTAAATACTCCTATCCACACTCAAAATGACCATTCTCAAGTGCATGGATGTAACTTTAAAAAATAGTAACCTTAAAGGTGAAGTGCACTCCCGATAACTGAAACTCTCCTAGCAGTACTTACCATTTAGTCACAGTTTTGGACAATGCAAAAACATAAAAGCTGCTGCTCTGAGAACTGTTGCATATTACCACCATTCATCAAAACGTTGGTTTTGTGGTCAATGTCTTTTCTTCCTCACTTTATATTATTTTCATATTCTTTTATCACCAACTTGGAGTCTGCAAGAATCTGCACAATAACAAACCCGTGAGTTTATGCAGCAAAGAACTGCAGTAAGGACAAGAGAAAGATTTCAAGTACCATGCTTCCAGGAGGCTTATTTAAACCATAACAGAATAATTAAAAATTGCTTGGCCATGCCTTTTTAATTGGCTCCCTGATACAAGGGTTAATAGGAATTCTAATACCTGTGTAAAAAAAAGACAGATAAAGAAAACAGTGTAATGTGAAATAATTCAGATTGTCTCTGTGTAAATGAGGCAATAAATGTCTGGAACACAAAGCTCAGTCTGACTTCACAGCAGGGCCTGGTGCTTAATTGAAAGTCCTAACTAGACCCATTTATCAAAGAAATCACTCAGAGGGAAATTTAATTATCACAATGAATCCTTTTTTTTTTTTTTAGAAAGTCTCAGCAAAGCACATTGAAAATTTCTTTGGGAAGAATTCTACAATGTTATCCCCCAAATAAGCCAAACACCATACTTCTCCCCCCTCAGAGGGAAAAAAAAAGGGAGGCAAGCACAGGGCACATTGTGCCAGGAGCTCCTTGTAACGCCACTTAGGCACAGTCAAGATAACGAGTACTGCCACAGCAGGAACTCCAACGGATATGTTCCTTCCCAGCTCATGAAATTGCTCCCTTTTACAATCTGGAGAGAACACCTGGCTTTTTGGGATAGATGCCCCACAATGTGCCCACAGACTCCGCATCCTTGTCACAGTTTTGTTTGGCTCTGCAGGACCCCTCGGCTGTCCCCTGTGAAGCTCTGCTCACAGTTTGTCTCAGTGCATGCAGGAAAAGCCCAGAGGCACAACCTGGCCCCCACTTAGCAGCCAGAATGGGATTCTTCGGTAAAGTAAGGAACCCGCGGCACGTTTTGTTTTAAGAACTTGAATCAGGAGGAGATGTCTTCAGTAGAGTTGCCCATGCTTGGAAACCAAGCGTAAAGTTTGATCCAGTGAGCAAAGCACCATTCTGAAACCAGGATATGTCCCCTGAGTAACTGCCAATATTCAGTTCTGAGCCAGCTTTGCCTTAGCAGTTGTATGAGTTGGGAAGAAAGGTAGCTTCAAACTGCGTTCCTAGACAGTGTCTCACATTTGTCATTTCCCAAGAGGTTTGCATTTGCTTCCTTTTTAAAGACAAGGTAATATTTCACAGTCTAATTACATTTTCTTTCTTATTTTGAAAAACAGACCCTTCTTTTTTATGCAGAGCTCTGCCTTTATTTCTATACCTCCAACGTATGTCTTGGGTGCTGTAGAAGGCTACTTTTGGAGCACTTATGGAGCAGAAAATAAGTACAGTTACATCTGTGTGCATCACATGGTACTTGATGTGCCTGGGTGAAGATGGGAAGAAAGCCCTCAAAAAGTATGCAAGTCTGTGCCATGATAAAAATCCCCTTCAGTCAATCAGTGAGCTCATAGGTTTTAGGGCTTCTGAACATTAGCTTGCAGCAAGTGATAGGCAGAAATCTGCTTCTTTCTTTTGAAACTGTGGAACTCCTGCACTTGCATTGGAGGGAGAGTGCAAGAAACTGGCACGTTTGCAGTAGCTTCAATGAAGGGCCACAATGGGTACTTGAAAGGACAGGAAAAATGGGGCTAGGTATTTTCTTTCACTTTGTGTAGCTTGCATAGCCCCACAATATTTCATGTTTAAGGCTTAAAGGGAGTCCTTAAGGCACACCAAGGTAGCAATTTTCCCTTCCATTCTCTAGAGTCAGAGAATATAGAAATTATAACCCATATTAACATTTTTGCGCATGTCCTTTTTCCCTCTTCTTTAGTGGGGAAACCTGCCGCTTGGTTTCCCGATATCACTGAAGTTGTTTACTGCCTTTTTTTTGTCTGTGCTTCCTACATTATTCAGGTTATATTAATCACCAGAGGGGAAGGAAACAACTCCAGAGCAGATTGAATTACCGTTTAATTGGGCATCCTGTGAAATAAACATTGTGACTTGGATAAGATTAAAATGTGAGTCACAAGTCTGGTGAGTTTTCAAGTGTTATGGAATGCAATGAGGGAATCGGGCAAGAACAGCAAGGAGAAAGCAGCTAGAAGCAGTGCTCAGCAGAGCAACTGCTGGACACAGTTAACTTTGTTTTCACTAGGGTCAGACTAAAGCTCCAACTGGGCAAAACAATTAACAGTTCTTTACTTTTGAAGAATTACATTTGCAAAAGCTTTCCATTTATATTAATTTGCCTGTACTGAACTCATCTGTGAATGCCCTCTGGCAATATACCACTGTCCAGCTGAGCTGAATTGGTAGATATTAAAGATGAAGTCTTTCTGAGGACAGACTTCACCAGGAGGTTTGGCATCTTCCATGCACTGTCTGCTTATGTCCGACAGTTTTCAATACTTCAGTTGAGTGGATTTGCTGAAAGAAACATGTTGCAGACACAGAAATGAACACTATATTGTAGAATACTCATTAAAATATGGATATCAAATGTTTAATTGTGACAGTTCACCTGAGTCTCACTTGCTTTACTCGCATACACCTGATGCTACATTTAGGGACAGAGTTTCTCATTCAGCCACTTAACAAACATCATGTCAATGTCCTACTTCACAAGCCCACTTAAGCTGCACCATCCCTGGACTGCTTTCTCCTTTGCCTCCCTCCTGAGGGAAAGAGGAGGCTGGCTGTGGTGGAAGATTTTGTGATGGAGCCAGCTGTCTGGCAGAAATTGGCCAGGCACCAGATGAACCTGTCTGCACTGCAATAGTGACTGAGAGAGCCATTGCTGGCTGCTATCTGGGAATGAAAGGCTCCCCAGCCTATGATAATTCCCACGGCTGTCGGATCCTCAGGGTGTTGTGGTTTGGCAGTCGCAGAGGTTGTTGGTTTGCTGTTTACCACCAGGTGGCTTAACCATTCCACCGTTTAGGAGGCACTAAGGCTCCATTAGAGAACAACAGCTGGAACTTTTTAACCTTTACGTATTTTTCTTCCCAAGCCTCCACCTCCCCTCCTTCCTCCTCATCCAGGTGATTGAAAAGCGACCAGGGCTGTTCTGATTTCTCAGCTCAATCCCTTTCTCTAAGCAATTGAGAAAGCTTGTGCTTCCAGCAGTTCAGCCCTAGCTTTAGAGGTTGAGCTCAACCACCTCTATTCACCCCTTAGTCCAAATGAATTCTTGCTATAAGAGCACAGGTAACTTGGACTTCTCCTTGTGCTTCATTATCTGCAGATGGGTTCCTTTGTTTGTGGGCTCTGATATGTCTCCAGCAGCTGGTTTTGTGACCACCCAAGAGTTCTGTGCCACCCACATAAGCTGGGTTTAGAGCTGCCTTGTGTCTGCAGAGCATCCTAGTGCAGTTTCAGTGGGCCAGAGGATCTGAATCAACAATTAGGTTTTGATTTTTAAAAGCATAGACAGCTTTGGACTTCAGCAATTCTCCCTCTTGGTAGTTTTGGGGTAGTGATTTGGGAGCTGGCTGAGCTAACTGCTCCTTGAGTTTCAAGACAAAATGCCATTGCAGCTCACTCCTTTAAAAGTCCAGTACCAATAATGCAGGTACTGGGAGTCCACTAAATGACTCCTTAAGAGAAGGAAGCATGGCTTCGAAAGAAGATGAGTTATTTCATGTACTGCAATGCTGATGGCGTAGTTTTATGTTTTTGACGGTTTACATAGTGCCTGAGAGGTTTTGGAAGGTATTTTCACAACAAACCTCAGTAACTGAGGTGATTAACTAAGATTATTTTGTTAAAATGCCCACGATTCATTTGTTTACCTGTCTTTGTAATTATGCATTTCAGTTTTGATCTGAGCAGGGGCAAGGTTTGATGATGGCAGGCAGGAACATCACATCAAAGCCCAGCAACAGAAGCATCTTCCCAAGATCAGTTCAGATTAGCTTTCAAACTGGTGCCTGACAATCCCAAATCAAAGCTATGCAGTTTCTGAACACTCCCTATCATAACACAATTGCAGCACCAGAGGTAACTCCATTGGGCAGATTTTCCTAAAGGATGTGTTGATTGAACTTTTAAAAATACCATTGATAAGGAGAAAAATTCAGGAGTCTTTATATTATTTTGGTAAATGGATTAGATATAAATAATAAATACCTGGAAATCAGTAGAGACTGTCAGTTACATCACAAAAATCGCATGAAGTAATACTGGATATTTCAGCTACTATAACTTAGCCTTGGGCACAGAAGAGTCCAATTCTGATTGTTTGCAGGATAAGCAATCAAATTCAGGGCAACGAGGCTTTAGCCAAGGTGTTACTCTGGATTTACACCTCTGCAGATAGAATCAGATGCTATCTCCTAGTCTATGCGTCCTCTGAGAATAGAATTAATTTTGAATTCTCGTATCATCTGCTTGCTTGTGCACTTATTTGCTAACTGTCTGACTGAGTGAGCTATTCTGGGTCAGTATGATTTAGGCATCCTTTATTACACAGTTTCCAATTCAGTACATTTTTTAATCAAGACTAAATTGAAGTCAGGGTCCAGGTACATATAAATATAATATATATTTAGTGAATACATTGCAAATCCCCAAGTTTAATTTTGAATGTAACTATAAAAGTACAAAAAATATGAAGGTTTCTTTATTTTATAGAGGAATGTTAAAATATTGCCACTTCTTAAAGGCAAGTTAAGACCTATTTTCATATTTTTAAAATCACATTAGCTAAAAGCTTGTTAAGGAATAAATAGTCCAGAGGATAATTGAGACTTAGCTGGCTTAAGCATTAATGAATCAAAATCAGATGCCAGATCAGTAATTAATTCTACAAATTATGATGTAACCATTGCTGGCAAATACTACAAGAACGAATACCAAGGAGCAAATTACACTACATAATTTTCCTTCTTGCTGTGTATCTTTTGCCAAAAAGTAAAAATGCAGTGGATGTTTTTGGTTGATTACATAGAACGCCTGTATTTTTAAAACTTTTGGATGATTCTTAATTTTTAAAAACATTACAATTTATTTAACATGCTTGTTACAGAAAATGACTATCACAGACTATAAGGATATTCCCGTCAGTGCTGTAGCCCATGGAAAGTAAAATGTAGTGCAATTCAACATTTTCAAAGCCTCACAAAAAATTCACACCCCTTCACATCAGCCTCTTTGGCAAAAGACAATAATAGACGGGTCTTGCAATGTGGCCCGAAGTGCAACCGTCTCAGGCTTTGTCGGAACAATGCAGGAAATGAATTAGAGGGGAAGCAGGAGAGGCAATGGGAAGGTCATGTAGGCATTGCTGGCCACCACTTCTCATCCCACAACAAGAAGGAAACTTCAATATATTCAGAAGGTAGCAAACTTTAAAAATTCTTTTACAGGGTGGAGAACCAACCTGGGGAGCTGGTTATGACAGGATACCACTGAGGTCAGAACCTAATGAGGAGTAAAACACTCAACGCTGATGAGGTGATATAATGTGAGATGGTATAATGAGATGATGCAACATCAGTCTAGTCAGAATAAAACTTCAAGGCCAAAATGACAGAGATTTTGCATCTTTCTCTGAAAACTCACAGTATTTTAACTCTGTCTGATGTGATATATCTTTTCTACTTTGCCCATCATGTGACAGATGCCAGAATTATCTAGGATCTAGAACACACAGGTTCTTCTAGAGCATACCCCAGTGCTTTGGTTAAGCCTGGACACCATTCAATAGCCACGGCACTGCAGCACTAGTATAATAGTTTGCTCACTTGCTCATCAGTAAGTAAGTGGCTAGGCTAGGTACAATCTCCTCTGATTGGTATTAAGTTGTTGTGAAAGATCCAGCAAAGATTGTCAAGTCTGATGCCCGTAAGAGCGACCCGTTCCTGGAAAAATGAATTATGGAAGAATGTCCCATTTTTTTCCTCCATACTGATTGTTATTTTCATTCCATTTTCTTCCTCTTTTTAACTGAAAAAAAAAGAAGCCTGAATGGATTTGATTTTTTTTTCTAGGAATAACAGTAAGACAGTCTGAAATAAAAAATATTTTTTTGGTTTTCCAAAACCAAACACAGCTCAGTTTCCAGTAGGAATCTGACACTCATGAATCTTGTTACCATGAGCTACATTTCAGCTGAAGAACAATAAGATGCCACCTTATTTCAGCCCTAAATATCTGTCCACCATCAATGACAGACAAATCCCCTCTGCCAAAACAAACCTGTAATGTAGATTGGAACGTGCTACCATCATGCTGACATTTTTCTTTGATGGCTTCACATATATGCTAAAAAGATTAATTTTTAGTAATTTTCCACCCTTTGGGATCTCTGAACTACCTAAAGGTGCTGGCCTTTGCCGTGCAGTAAAAACTAAACTGGCAATAGGCATCACTGTAGATAATAATGCATTGTAATATATCTACCTCTATACTGAATTCACAGCCCTTTTCCATGTCTGGAGTTGACAGATAATACTGAAGCTGTTTTATTAAAACTTTTGGCCTCCTGCCAAAATTAGAGCATCTAAAAATAGACCAGTAATTGTGATCTCCCTCCAAAGTCGCTGTCTGTCTTGAACACAAGTCCAGAAGCAGCTGACAGCAGCCAACTGTGGGTACCTAGGAAGCATGAGAACAGCACAAGCATGTAGGGATGCTCCCCCCAGGGACCTTTCCAGCCTGCAACCATTTACAACTCACCAACTTACTGAGATATTTAATAGCCCTTGAAGATTTTTTCTTGTGTGAATTTGTCCAGTCTTTTTTTTTTTCACTCCAAAATGAGTAAAAAATACAGCCAATATGGGTCACTCTTCTAGTTTTAGTCTCTAATCAGGCTACCCTTCTAGACTGGTGGAAAGATGACGAGTTTTTCGTAATCACTCAGAGGTAGAAAGGACTGTCTTTACACGGTTGAATGGCCAGGTTCATGATGGAAGAGATGCTATAATTGTGCTGGGATTTCATATTATCATTAATGATTTGCTAGGGCACTTGAAGCCTGCAATGCTATCCCTTAAAAGGATTTAAATCCTAAACACATTAAAAAAACCCTCTACATTTGCTCTGTGTGGCTTACATTCCTATTTTCTGACACTACAGCCCTAATTCTTTTGACATTCTGAATTCTGCCACTGTTGGAGATTATTAATGCCACCATCATCAAGGAAAATCACAAGCCCAAACCAGGAACTTTTACAACTATGGTGTGAATGATGTGAAAGAAGGGAGTATTCAGCTGTTGTAGAAGCATCTTCTGTATGAAACTTTTTTGCTCTTTATCTTTTGTTTTCATCTTTTTTTCTGTTCATGTAAGTTAATTAATTACAGTAATTAACAATTACTGCCATTTTAAATATCATTTCTAGGGGTTGAGAGGTGGGGCGGGGAATATCTGACCTGTTTACGGAAATGAAGCAGACTGATAGCGTGCCTACACTAGTGCAGAAGGATGTTGACCTCAGCAGCAGTTTGCTTTTTTTTCCTAAGATCACATGGAAACCTTCTGAAGTTCACCATCTAGCAGTTTGTAAGGAGAAGGGATTTTTGTAGCACCTGCCTTGGAAAAAAATTTACTGGTCCTCTGTGGGTAGGTTTGTGGTGACTAACGGATCTAAAACAGAAGAAGAGGTAGAGCAGAAAGCACTGAAAGTGAATGCTTTTTTTACTTCAGTAAGTTTACCAAATCAGTAATTTCTGCTGGGGGCTTAGAAGCTGCATGCCCAGTCAAAAGATGCAATGATTTTGCACTTTGCCAAAGTCGATTTTTCTCAAAAGCTCTTCTGCAGCAAATAGAATGTATTAATATTTCCACAAGTGGTGGAGCTGGTAGGATGAAGCCTACCCAGCTTTCTTGTTCGTTGAAGGCCAACATTTTGCCCAGTTAATACAATGAAGGTGTATCAGCATAATGCTTTTTATTTTCATTTGTTTGAAATATCCTATTAAACCAACAAAACCAACCCGATCCAACACTAACACAGGGCATACTTGTTGTGGTATAAAACATTTTCAGGGGGGTAGTGTATGCTGTTTGGAAAGAGGTTTAAATTGTACATATAAGAGCCACTGGAACTGGAGCTGTTATGTCTGGTTTAGATGTCACAGCTTAGTTTCACAGATGGACAAGTTACTAGACCGAAGAAGCGTGGGACAATCAGGGTGTGGAGCCTTCCTCTTTCCTTTTTCTTCCCTTTTGTCCCTTCCTGTTTCCTTTCAGTAACCCATGCAGATGTGCCAGGAGACCACTTCTTCATTAGGCATAGCTGATGCCAATAGCTGGGGATAGCAAAATGCACTCACGGTGGCTCTGTGTCTCTCCGTCCCTTTTCCCTCAAAATTGTTGCATCCCAACTGCAGTCTGAGTTTACCAATCCTATTACTTGCTATAGCCCTCAGCAAGTTGCAGCATTTGAAAATGTTCTGTTAGACCCAGTTTACTGAAACCCTGTGTATAAGTTGCTAGTAGAGGTCTAGATCTTCAGTGAGTACATGCAACATAGATCCACTAAAGGTAGTGAAGTCGGTCCAATTCACACCAACTGTAGGTGTAATCCATTTCTTCTAATTTGGTTCTTTAGGCATCTCCTTCTCTTGTTCCAACTTATTTTCTCATCTACATTTACCAGTCTAGTATTTTGAATTTTTGTGCAGTCTGGTTTTGTTTACTGTTAAAAATGCACCTCTGGTATCAGGCACATCATTTTCTAAGCCTCTGTTATGCCAAGAAAGTTAGTAAAACATCAGTTTTTCACTTCAGTTCCCAACCCATATGTTTTCAAATAGCACTAGGGAAACATTTTTTAAAGGACAGACTCCAGAGGTGTCTTCTAATATCATCGGCAACGATAATCAAAAGCTGCTTCTGCAGAAGTCTGCAGGTTTATCAGTCTTTTAAAATGAAATTTAGCAGCTTTTCTTGGAGTAACATTTATTCTCCACTCTCCCACCTCAAGCTATTTTTCACCTCAATGTGGTGGCACCCTGGATGACTCTATTCCATACCCCTGTTGACTCCTGAAAGAGAAAGAAAAGATCCTTTCCCACAAATATAGAGATGGTCATTGCCTGGCTTGACTTCTCAGGTAAACCCCTCAAAAATCAACTCCATTGAATTTCTGTAGGGCAGAAAATACAAGTCCTTGCTTGGCCAGAAGGGCAGCATTATAGTGAAAAATGAGAGCATCCAACCTCTGCCAACTCTCCTCCCTAGCCAGCCTTGTTCTCCTTAAGCTTTTAGAAGAGGGCTTGGCAGTTGTCTTCAGCACCTTGCTGAAGACCCCAGGAGAAGTGGGACAGCGGGCTGGGGGCAGGGGCTGCACAGCGCTGTGACAGAGGAGAGGTGTGGGGGGCGCAGAAGCAGTTAAGGCAGGCAGAGGGGATCTGACCACAGCCAGGACTGTGACAAGAGAGATTGAAATGTAAATTCTGCACCCTGGCAATAAATTTCACAGCAGCCTAATTTTCCTAGGAATGATGCCTTGGGCAGAGCCTGTGTGGCCCAGAAAGGAAGGGTTTTAAATTTTCTAGAATTCCCTAATCCGCTTTATCAGCCACTTCTCCCTAAACCGCTGCTGCTCCCTGAGAGATTTAAAGCCGCAGTGGCTTCTTCAAGGCCTCTTCCTGATTATGTTTATTCTCCTCCACTCAAGACAGAGAAACATTAGCATGTGATTTACAGTGTGGGACCAATCACAGATACCAGCACTCAATATTTGAAATTCAAGCAGTATCTGACTGCAACAACCTGGTCAGGATCAATCTAGAGATAAAAAGGAGGGCCCTACCTTTCTGGAAGGCAGTAGAGATTCATTGTTGAGGTCTGTCAGTCTCAGCCTGTCAAGGAAGATGCTGTGCTTTGCTCCTAGAACCAATGCACGCAATGGCACTCACACAGTAGTAACGTGTGTCCCTGTGCTGGGTTTAATGCCTTTCCTTCCTTCAGTTTTTTTTTTTTTTCCTCTTTGCAGCTATCCACTTTTCCTCTCATGTTTCAGGAATTTGTATCTATCTGTCAAGCAGGCAGTGGATTCAGGACAAGTTTTCATGCCAAGGCATTCCTTTACCTAATGAAAACAAGTGAATAAAACATAAGAGAAGTACCTTTAAATTAAAAATAGAGGCCAAAAAAAACTGAAGAAAACTAAAATCTGAGGGAAAACATATTTTTTTCCTAGAAAAATGCCTATTGAGTGGATGAATCTATTTATTTCTTCTAATTTAAGAGTGCACTTATGATTATTTCCTAATTAAATAAGGAAAAAAGACCATGTGTGACAGAAGAGAAATATATGCATATGTGAAGAGTCAAGAAAATCCGGATAAACTTCTGACGGCATGACATATTCATGCAGAGTAGTCACTTTTCAAAACTAAAATTCTCTCCCAAAGGCCCACAGTTTGTATTATTAATGACATTTTTCCTAGCCTGCATTACCATTTCCATCTGCGGGGAAAAAAGACAAAAACTTTACTCAACTTTGAAAGGAGAAAGCGGTCTCAGAGCCACAAACATCAAAAGCTTTTGCACAAGCCTTTGAATGGATTTCAGCTGCAGGCTTTTGTAAAAGGATAGAGCAAGTGGTGCTCCTGACCTGAGACCCTGTGCTGGGAGGCTAAGAGATGAGGTACAGCCAAGTGGTAAATGTCAGGGATGGAGAAAGGCATGGAAAAGACACAGAAAAGGCACTTCAGTACACTATGCCACAACCCCACCTGATGGGACCCCTTCTAGCCCCTGGGACACCTCTCCCATTTCACACTAACTTTTAATGAAATGAGTACATTTGGACCCTGATTTAAGTCCTGCTAGGAGCTAATTTAAACCTATGCTGAAGAGTTGCGAGGAGCCAGGCCTTTAGAGTTCCTCCAGGTTTCTGCTGGCTGCATGGAGCCTTCAATGCCATATCCTAAACCTCTGCCAACAGCTAGCTGTCCCTCTTCTGTGTTTAACATGAATATCCTGTAATTGGAGTGTCAAGCTTCTTGCTGCCTCCACTGAGGAGGAGGATCCGGAGGAGGAACCAGAAGAAATCCAGCTTTGCTGTAATGAATGCAAGCAGTTCAGACCAGATTGGGCTGTTCAGATGTTCTAGTCCTCCTTTTCATCTCCTTTGTGGAGGCTCAAGCAGTGCCAGAACACAGAGATCTCATTTTAGGGCTTCAAATCCATCAAAGATCGGCTGAGTCCACTGTGCGAGGAGACGGACAGGGAAGCTTTTGATGCATCTTTGTAATCTTTGTCTTGCTGGTGCCCTTTGCATACCCTATCATCTGTTGGTGTGGGGACACCTGCTGGAGGCTCCCTCTGGGAGGCCAGAGCTGAGGAGCCAGGCCAGGCTGGAAGGCGGCCTGGTGAGGCAGGGCACTCACCGGCTTGCTCAGAGAGGTTGACAAACAACTGGTTTACTGAAGTCTCTGGTGCCTAATTGTACAAGGCAGCACAAGCTGAAATGCAGTGTCCTCACAATGGGGCACAGAAAGCACAAGCAGGCATTTGCTGTGACACTGATAAGTTGTTTACGGAGCTGGTTTTAGGGGCCGGGGCAGTAACTGTCACCAGCTGTACTCCATATGGCCTCTGGCATTTCCTTGCTGTTTCATGGCTATAGGTGAGATCTCTGGAACTCAAAGGCCCTGGGCTTTTTTGCTCCCAAGCTACTGCTAGCAACGGTTAGGGTGCCTAAAGGAGCAATAAGGGGGCCCTTAGTGCAGAAGAAGCCCCTGGTGGCAGCTGTCTATGTTAGCTGTCTGAAGAGAGGAGTGCAAGGTCTCTCGACTGGGGCGGAGCACCACAGTAAAGAGTCCATCCCACTGCCACTACCCCAGTATCACTTTGATGCAGATATGCTGCACTGAGCTGATGCTGCACTGAGCTTATAATGTCCTGACCTGTCTTGGTGCCATTCTGCATGCCCACCTGCTCTGTTTGTTTTCTTTACTTGCTGTCCTTGATGGATGGAAATCAAAGCTTTCTTTGTCGCTTTACTCCATTCACTGTAACATGAAAAGTCACCTGTAGCTACAGCTGTCTGTGCTATCACAAGCCAGCCTTACAGCTCTTCCCCCGGCCAGTACCACCTACTCGCTGACCAGCAACAGGAGATTTTAATATCATTTTGTTGCCTTCCTTAGAAAGATCTGAAGGTGAATAAATCACATGTGTGTCCCACTGCTGAAGCTACCGATCAGATGGGTAAAGATTGTACACTCGCAGAGATGTGGAGAAGGCTGCATCTGTTTTTAGGATCACATTTTCTTTTTCTTAAACGAAAGATTTACAGTTACCCATTTTAGTGTCTAATATTGCTAAAGTCAAAATTAACCCTTGGAATGATCATCAAATTAATGTTGACCTTATTCCTACAGTTATTCTGATCAGGCCTTTAAAAATCACTTAATATCCTCTCATCACGGGTTTTACGGAATTCCATACACCTATTTAAATAAATCTGACACTCACAAGGAGTAAACTCAAGAAGAGACTGTAGTTACCTTGAAGAGGTATTCCAGACCTAGCTGAAAAAATACAAGAGTCACCTGTAGCCAGAAATACAAGTTAAGATCAGAACATTTGATTTTTTATTTAAATACATAGCTAAATAAGATGTCCCACAGGCTTGCACAAATCATCACTAAGTCTGCATTTCAACAGAGAACAGGCAAACTGGACTGGATAATGCAGTCTGTAGTATTTTACATCTCCTTCTCATCTATTCACTTTTTCACAATGTTGCCCAGAAAATGTTAGAATTCATGCACTAGGGTCCAAAAATAGCTTAGGAAAGAGTACTAGACAAAAAAGTACTTCCCCAGAAAGCAAGATTTAAGAAATATATTCCGTAAAATTATTCTGTGTAGATTCTCTAGAACATATTGAGCCAGTGGTGTCTAAATTAAAAATAAACCCTTGAAAGTGAGCTTTTATTTGCAACTTGGAGCAGGACCAGCAGCTGTCTTTGTGCATTTAGCCAGTGCAGATATGCATAAAATATTTTGTGTATCACTTAATTGTTGAAAGTTTGTAAGTAATCACACTGCAGTTCAAGCCTCTATCCTATGGTAAGGAATCCCTTAAGTAAAGGCCTAAGTGAAGACATCTTTCTATTTTCTGTAGGAATCTGAATTGAAATAGATGTCACAGGCATTCCTGACCACAGAAAATCTTAGAAAATACCCATCAATAGCCCTGGCCTTGTAGAGCTGACCCTATTTGAACTATGATTACCTCACCAAAATTCAACCAGATTATATTGGCAACCAGCATGAAATATGAGCTCAGTCTGCTTGCAAGACTAATGACTTAACCATGAAGATCAGCTTCATGTGCCATGTTACTCGAGTCTGCCTTGTAGGTAGGAATGAGCAGTAATTTCCATGGGGAGTGAGAAAATTAATACAGTCCTGAAACGCACACCAAATTGCCTTTGCACCTAGTTGCCTACCAACAGGCTAGTTATAAGATGGTAACAGCACTGGCAGTTTTTGTATTCATTTGAATTCTTCATCCACAGGAAATAATGATGCTATACAGGTAATGAAAGGCATCCAGGTCCTTTTCTAAAATCAAAAAGGACCAGGGAGCACTGTGGTATCTCCTCATGTTTACCTTGAGCTTTGGTATATTTTTCCACTTATCCTGCCTCACAAGCATCCAGAATCTTCCTGTGCCATTGAAGGAGTGGATCGGGTCAGCACTGGGTAACACTGTCTATACCAGTGATTAAATCTCTGCCAGTGAGTAAGGGTTGTACCAACAGCCTTCCCAAGAGATGGTAAAACCCACAGTAACCAAGTCAGGGCACGTGCATGATAATAATGAGAATTTATTTCAAAATCTATTTGCAAAGTTCCATTTACTGAAATCCAGCCGCAGATTAGTCCTCCTTCACATGCTCTTTCTCTCTTGCTTTCTGCCCACCCCTCTCCTTTTGGTTATTCAGACTCTTACAGACAGCCAAAGAGGAAACACAGAGCGTCTGCAGGATCTGTTGGGTGAGTGGTGAACCCCAAGCAAAAACACTGTTTATTCAGAAATATTTCAGGCTGTTTTCGGGAGCCAAGAGAATACTGATTTCTGATCACGCTTACCTATTAAAGGGGAGCACGCTATTCTCAGAGGTGACTTTCCATTTCAATGGCTACTGAAAGAAATCTGTTTTGGGAATTGCCTTTCCTTATTTATGTAAAAATCCTTTTATGCCATTAAGACACTGCTCAAAAAAGAAACAAGATCTAGGGGCTTGTCAAGGCACAGTTTTCACTACCCAAAAGAGTTAGGCTCATTAAAATGGACCTCGTCTCTTTGCTGCTCCTGCACATACTGTCAGTTTATCACAGATCATCTGACATCTCTAAAATGGAAAGCATGACGTAAAGCAGGAAAAGGAGCTCAAGATTGAAAGAACCTGAAACAAAAATTACAAAGACTTTGGAGAAATGGCTTACAGGAAAAGATGCCTGTATACAAACTTGTCAAGGTCTTCGGAGTGCCTATGCACCAGCAACAGGGAACAATGAGCATTGAGGCCCTCACCCAGCCCTTCAAGGAGCGCTGCACGCTCCTGGAGCCGTGCACACAGAAGGAACCTTCTTAGGAAGCCAGGAAGTTCTTGGAGGTGGCAATCCTCAATGTTGGTTTACCCTTGAGTTTTGGGTTGGGAGCTAGGAAACAGCAGAAGTGCCCAGATGGAAGAAGACAAAAAAGCCCTCTGAGACCTATTCCAGGTCAAAAAGGAGCGCAAATCCTTCGCTCCTCGTGACAAAAGGCAACAACTGGAAAATTATGAGGGGACACAGAGAAACCCCCCCAGGCCATGGAGCAGTGTGGCTTTGGGTAGTAAAGGGGGGTGAGGGTGGCTGGGGGAAACCACCATGCTTGTTGGGGACATAAAATCCTCCTTGCCCCTCACATGGGCTGGGGTGTGACAACTCCCAGCAGAGAGCTGCAGCTGCCTTTTCTCCCAAAGGCAAAGACTCAACAGGAGATACCGCAGTGCTCAAGTGTGCCCAGCAAGGGAAGTCCTTGGTTGATAGGTGTATGGGCCAGTGAGGAAGAATTAGGAGAATTATGAGGATACTAGGATATGGACTTTTTTCAGGCTTCCCACACTCTTGTACCAAAATATGCTGCAAAAATAATTTTATTTTTTCTCTATCCAGCAACTGGAATGTAAACAATACCATGCAGCTGGCTTCACTGTTCACCAATCATACGAATACATGAATAGTACTTAGGCCAATCCAGTGCTTGCACATGCTGATCATGCACCTAACACATAAAAGCTGAGATGTGCCAGACCCTATGCTCCTCGCTGTGGGTCAAAGCTCTGTGACGCCATGAAGATCTCCAGCTTGCTGTGAACCTCCGCTCTGTTGTCGTTGGGGAGACCCAGGCAGATTTTGATGTAATACAGTCCTATTTTCTGACCTTGTATTGCATTGTCTCTGCATATTTTTTAGCTGCTAGCCTCCAAGGTGGCCTCACTGAGGAACACTTCTTCCTTTTCTGAGGATGGCAATGTCCCCAGAGGGAGCTTGCTGTAGGAGATGTAAATTCTCCTGTTGGTTTCCATGTGACAGCAATAAATTCTTTTATTGCTTCTTAAGCTGAATTTTCCACGGTCAGTTTTCCTAGGAGGCTATTTTTGCATGCATTTCCTCCTTGCCTGGACAAGACCAAGACAAATTTGAAGCCAGACCATTGCAATAACTCAGCTCCACACAACAAGCCCAGTTCAGTATGGTAGGGAAAACAAACAGTTCAGGGATTGATAAGAAGAGAGATTTAAACAGTGAAGCAGAGCGTCTTACACTGGCTGGGGATTCAGTGGGTTTTCAACATAAACTGGCAGAGACTGGAAGGCAGATGAGAGAAATGGAGGCAATAGCAGGAAAACAGGCTGTGGAACAAAGCAGTCTCTTTGAATACGAATAAATACGTGTATATATCAACGTATGTTGAATATTTAGATAAAAATCCCTCTTATCCAATAGATAAAATGGACAAGAGTTTAACTTGAACCCAAGATTTTACCACCAACTGTCCCTCTGTTCCCCCAGATGTGGTTTTCCCTGGTAGTCTAACTGGAAAACCAAACAAACAGAAAAGAAAACTGAGCTCAAATCAGCAACAGCAGTACAGAAACAGAAAACCTTCCTTATAAAGTGCCAATCAAGCACCAGTCAAGGACCATCTGATTGAATGCACTGGGGAAGGGGGGGAGGGGGCACATGCTTCCCTAGGGAATTTGCCTCATCCACACCCCCAGCAGCCTTTGACACCTGGAAGGCTGTTTTCTGACAGGAACAGCACAGCCCTGCCCATGCTGACCTACAGTCTCCCCATCGGTGGCACCATGCACTTCATTCACCGAGGACAAAGCATCTAAACAAGGAGCTAAGGTGGCTCTTAAAGAGAGAAAAATAGCCGTGGTTGGGGGATGAACGCTGAAGGAACAAAATCCACAGGCAAACCCCCACAGAGAGGTGTCAATTTTGCTGCTTTCCTCACACTGTACAAGTGACATCAGTTAACACGTTAAAATGGCTAATGCATCATTAAAAGAAAATGGGATTGAAATGAAGGATGCTGGATGCAGGAGGCGAGCCCTTTAAATTCCCAGCTGTAAACACTGGGTTTGTGAATGAGCCGCTGCCCGCCAGGTACGTCGGAGGAAAGCATAGCTAATAAGAGAAAATGGCATGGCAGAAAACTCTCTGAGTGCTTGGCCTGGAGGCTGTGTGTCCATTAGAGGAAATCAGAAAGTCAAAACAGACACTGTGTAATTTCTCTGTACTTGCATTAACCATATCCTCAACACTTACAGTGTGGTTCACTTTACTATAATAAAGCACTTTATTCCACTGCATCACAGCTAAGTGTCCTCATCAGATGGAGTACCACAGTGGCTAGAATACACTTCACCATTGAGGAGATTGAGAATCTTTCTAAGACATCAGTCTGTAGCTTCAGCAATGGTTTGTTTATTTTTAAGAGGGCATAACTTGCTGATAAACATACCCCTCACAGCCCCAGAGGAACTATTCATTCAGTAAAAAAACCCCAAAATATCTTTAAATTTCTACTATTCTACTTACTTGGTGAAATATTTTGTCTAAATTGTAATCTGTTAATCCAGTTATTTCACTGCATGGCAAATCATTCCTTTCTAGGCATCCGAATTGTTTTCTGTGTGATGTTTTATTGCATCAGCTCTTTGGAGACACTAAAATCAACAGAGTTGGAGAAGCATGGAGCTCTGAAATTTTTGACCTGGAGCAACTACCACAAGGTGTGCAAAGAGAAGTTTGCAATGGACTCTTCCCAGAGATGCAGCAGGATAGGAGAGGGATGATGGATCCAAGTTGGCATGTGGGTAATTCGGATTAGATATTAGCAAAAAAAGCTTTTTTGAGCAGGGCAGTCAAAACACTGGAGCAGGAGCTGACAGAGGCTGTAGTTTCCATCCTCAGCAATATTAAGACAACATGCAGACAAGGCTCTGAACAACCTGATTTAATTGGTGCTGCTTTGTGCAGGGGTTGCCCTACACGACCCCTGAAGTCTTGTCCAGCCTAAATTATTCTGCAATTCTGTGACCAATGCAGAGAACAAGAAAAGAGGAAAGCAGTGTAAGCAACTCTACAAGTTCTTCATATTCACTGTGTGATAGAGACAGCCAAGACCAAGTTGGATTTCCAAACTTCCTACACTGATAGCCTCTAGCCAAGTGCATACTGATGCCTGGGAGCTGCACCATCCACTGGGAGGGCAGCTGGGTAAGAACATCCCTTCTCCGTGTTTGGGAGGGCTGAGGGGGTTTGTTGTACACATGGGCATGGCCACGTGCCCTATGGAGCATCATGTGTGGTGTGTTTCCAGGGAGGTACTGAGGGCTTTCTGGCTAAAAAGTCCTGAGGTTAATGTCCCAGAGCCAAATTGTGCTCTCAGGTCTTTTGCAACCGTTCTGAGGTTTGACTGGATTGGTATAGCCGAGACCGCAATTAATAGTGGAGATTTCTGCAGTTCATTTAACTGTTAGAAATTTCTGCCTTCCTTTTAATCTTTGATGTCATTTTAACTCCTTGCTGACATTTTTATATATTGGGGTTTTATGTATATATCTCTGTAAAAGCCTTAAAACAATATACAGATGCCTGTTAATGTTAAAATATAATTCCAATGCTAAGCAAGAGATCCTCTGAGACCACCTTAAGCCCTTCTGAAACTTAAATGCCAGATTGTTATTGTGGCACATTTACTCTCACTTCTAGCTGCATTTTACTGTTTGGCTTCCTAAATCTCAGCAGGGAAAGGACAGCTTAGCTCCCTTGAAGGCTGTGCTGCTCTGAAATGATGACTGTTGCTGTGGGGGAAAGGGTTGGGCTCTGTGCGATGTGATTTGTGGGACCTTCTATAAATCATTTACCAGCATGCCTTCACTGCAAGCCACAGGCTTACAATTTGTGGTGCTTTAAGAAATGTAAGCAATAACAACAGGCAAAGGACAAAAAAATGGATGAAGAGACGGACATCTCTAAAACCCTTGGCTGGAAAACCAAAAGCCTTTATTTAAGTCACAAGGACAAGCACTGAAAACATTTTAATGGGTGAATGCCTTACTGCGCTGCCATCACATATTATACAAATAGCTGCTTCATGGCTTCAGAGGCAGACGGAGCGGGGCTTGGCCAGCCCTGCGAGAGCAGTGCGGCTGTGACCCTTGTGTCTCCCTCCTGAAGTCCTTAATAAATCACTCTGCCATGCTCATAAAGTGGAGTTGAGCAGCAAAAAAAAGGCCTGAGCATTGAAACTCGATTGGAAAACAGAAGAATTTTAAAAGGGGAGGACAATACCTTCCATGTCTGTCACAGAGCAATACCTGTAGGCAGGGGACAACACCAAGGCAACTACTGGAGGCCTAACGTGGAGGCATTACATTTTTCTTACTGCTGAAGGAGCTTCCCGGCATCATTCTTACGCTACATGGAAGTGCTGATACAGATTTTAAGTGATAATTAATGTCAGTCTGCATTATTACAAATAGAAAACCTGTCTCAAAAAATATTTTCCTTTTTGATGATGGATCTGATGGTACAGCAGTCCTCCTTCCATTGTCAGATTCTTCGCTTAGTACTATACAGCACGGTGATTAAAAAATAAGCTCTCCAGAATCTCAGTAAAGACTACATTAAATGAATGAATAACTGAGGTATTTTTGAGTGGCATTCAGACAGAAATGTTTCCACTGCAGATCAGAAGTGACCAAGACATCAAAGACATTTTCTGCCCAACACTTTGCATGAAATCCAAAAGATGTGACAGGTAGCAAAAGGTCTGTCACAAGCATGGAGCCAAGTGCACCACATACACTGATGGAGACAAAAAGTTCTTTTTTTCCCCATTTTATTACCTAAAAAACACAGGCCTGGGGGATTCATTTTATGATCTTCCGTGGACCACAGTCTCTTCCCAGGGCAAATCTGATGCAGGGCTGGCACAAGAGGCACTAGATCAGTATCCTATGTTAGGTTTTAGTTGTGTCTCTAAAAGTCCCTCAGAGAATCTATAAATCATATGGAAGATGATTCAACACTGGGTAAGGTAGGTTCACTCAAACAAATTACATCTAAATACAGGCAGATGTAAAGTGTAGGGATGTGGAGCGGAGGCCACTCCTGGAAATGGGCAACAGGGCAATCCCACAATAATGGCAAAGGGTTTAAGGTCATAATGAAGAAGCAACTAAACACAGGTTGCAAGGTCAAAGTCTCACGAAAAAGAGGTAAAATAATCTCTGTATACAAAGAGGGGAATACAAGCAGATTCAGGTACGACTTTTTAGGTTGCATATAGTCTAGATGAGGCCTGTTCCTAAAACACTCAGCTAAGGATGTAGCAAAATGATGCACAGAAAAAAATCCACAGAAAGTACCACAAAAAAAAAGTTTAAGAGCTGAAGAAGTGCTTCAGAGTTAGAAAGAGAGAGCGCAATCTCTTTAACTTATCAAAGAGAAGATCAAGAGGTGGCTTGATTACAATCTACTATTACCTTCATGAAACAGTGGGAACCGTGAAGTTCTTTAGTGCAGGAGACAACAAGACCCAGTAGCTGGAGGCTTGATGCAGACAAATCTGAGATGGTGGGAATGCCTTTTAAAAAGAAGGATGAAAAGCTCTGAACAAGGTATCAACAGAAGTAATGAATCTTCCATCTCGTAGTGCCTTCTGATCAGAATATACATCTCCACCAAGCAGAAGTCATGTTTTTGTCAAACACATAATTTCTATCTCGCTCATTTTCAATAAAGTCATCCTTTAGCATTTCTAATAGCTGTAAAGAGTAGGAAATGTACCTAAAAGGAGGTTGTAGTTGGGCAGGGGTTGGTCTCTTCTCTCAGGTGACAGAACAAGAGGACAAGCTTCATTAGGGAAAGTTTAGACTTGATGTTAGGAAAAAGGGTCACTGAAAGGGTGATTGGCCATTGGAATGGTGGTGGAGTCGCCGACCCTGGAGGTGTTTAAGGGGAGACTGGATGGGGCACAGAGTGCCATGGTTTAGATGATGGGTTGGTGTTAGTGTTGGGTTATAGGTTGGACTTGATGATCTCAGAGATCCTTTCCAACCTTGTGATACTGTGATACTGTGATACTGTGATACTGTGAAAAAGCCAAAAATTATTCCCCAGAATATTTTTAAATACCCAGTAATTATATCAAATTTCAAATAATTGAAGAAAGTAGTTTGCAGAAAACATCTGGTCCTCATTCTTTAAAAGAAAATCTTGGCTCATGAGCTGCAGCTATTGATGACAAAGACTGAAAGATTGGAAATGCCCTAAGAAGTCTGCCAAGAGCCAGCAGGCACTGGGTAGTGACAGTAGAGTTGCAAATCAAGAGCAGCCTAGCTACGAACATGGGTGATACCTGATGGAATCATCACCTGTACAGGCCTTAGCCCAGGTAAGACTCAAGAGAACATTAATGCTACAAATTTTGTTTTCCCTAGTCCAAGATGTCCAAGATACAGAAACTGATCCTGCTTGTGGGATACACAGGATTCTCTTTTCAAGGAATAACATCCAGAGATTGATCAAAGGCATGGATTGTCAGTGCGTTAAATGGACGCTGTGGATGCTGGCTCATATTAACTGGCTTTAATTTGAGTGCCTGCTACTGATTTTGAAATGCTTAAACTAAAAGCACTAGAAACCGAAAACGTCACCTAATATCCCTCAGCTGTGCTTGATCTCCACGTCCCAGAGAAGTAAAAACACTGGTCAGGAACTTCAACATGACCCTAGTGACAAGGCACAGGAGTAGGAAGCTGTTCCCATAACCCACCATGACAATGTCCATGTGCAAGATCATGTTTTACAGCATTTTCACAGTGATCATGGAATTTATTCCAAAGGTATAGCAGAAGTCACAGAGCAGTGGGTGAGAAAAACAGGGGACAGATATAATGTAAACAGCTAGAGAAGAGACTGAAAAAAAGTACTGGAGCAGAAAACTAATGCTCAGAGAAACCCTGAATTGGGTTCTGTGATAGGGGATGAACATTTGGCACTGAGGCATCCGAACTTCTTACTCAGATTCCTGCAGCCAGCCTGAGTTTGCTGACACGATTAAGGATTGACTGTGCCCATGTGATTCTAAATTGATTTCTCATTGCAGCGTGAAACCTTCCCTCCCTCCCTGCAAGAGGAGGCACAGCAGCTGAAGCCACCTTTACAAGTCGTGCTGACATGGGAAAAAGAGGCTTATGAGATAATGAGCAAATATTTTTTAATTACATGGTGAACTGAGGATTTCTTCTGTTTTCTGATCCAGATTCTGTCTGGCAGAAGTGAAAGGAAAAGGAGAAGGAGAATGGGGACAGGCTAGGAGAGCGTCGCAAAGAACCGGATTTCTACTAAATGGCTTTGCTCCTGCTGTGAGCCCTGATCTCCCATTGCTGGGTCTCCTTCTTGCTCTGGCACACATGGTTTTTTTATCCCCTGTCTCCTGCAATGAGTGTTCACATACAAATCCCATAGGCACAACTTTGGAGGCCTCCTAGTTTCCAAAGAAGTTAGCGAGCTGAACCATGAATTCACTGTGTAGGTGCCAGGGGCTATTTTCTGACTGATTTTCTTTTACTTTTAGCCTCTTTCAACCCTCTAATATCACTGATGCTTTAGTAAAGTGCCTCGAATCTGCAAGCAACATCATTTGCTCAACTATCAGCATTCCCCATCAATAATGAAACTAAAAACATAGCTTAATAGACAACAAGGCTAGAGCAGCTGGCAGTGCCACACAAATCTGGCACTCTTGCTGCTGAGTTTATTAGACATTTTATAGTCCTGGGAGCTAAAGATAATGGATCCCGTTCCCATATGCTGCATCAAAAGGAGCTGGGAATCCGTCGTGCTATTGATCTATGAGGCAGCAGTGAATACGACCCAGACACAAATACTAAAATGAATCAATCCTAAGCTGTTAAAGACACCACGAAGCACTTTCCAGTTTTCAGTTCTTGCTTTCTAATCTCTGTTCCATGAAATACTCTCCCAAGGGCTCTTAAATACAGCAGTTTGCCATGGACTTTGTGTTCAGGTTGAGAGAAATTGCCCCTGTGGATCAGAGAACGGAGCTGAAATTTAGAACCCATTACTCTTAGTGGGCACTTGTGAGCTCCACCTGTTCCCCAGTCAGCAAAAGCCTTTTGGGGGTTACTTTCATTTTTAAAAAGTGCTGCACGATTATATCCATACAGGATTCCAAAGCAACATTCAATGTAGGGTTCATAAAGTTATTCTCCTCAGATGACTGGAGAACAAATTTTCATTTGTTTCCAAGTACAGAAAACTGTAAGTATCTGCATCCCAGAGGATAACTTATATCTATTTTTTTGAAAAATAGAAATAGGCTTTTGTCTGAACCTGACCAATAGTGAGTAATAGTCAAGTGCTAAAATTTGCTACTTCAGAAACTGAGATAACTTCCGATTTAAAGCAAATGCAGGTACCACGGTTGTGCAGTCTCAAATCAATGAGACTACATCTCTGTGCCCTATTTTAGCCATTTAAAATACATCATACTCAACATCAACAAATCATTTCAAAGCAAGCACACAAGGAAAAGAAGAAAAAATAAAATAGCAGCCTCTAGACTGGCACCTATGAACATAAAACAATGACAAGAGAAAAATGCCATGAAATAAAATCAGTTTTCAAAGTAGGGAGATACTGCCTCATTGTGTACACAAAATGAAACTTTCTCCAAGATGTTATTGGATGACATAGTTTGGAGAGCTCCTACTTAAATGCAGAGTTATGAAAAGCAAAGACAATCAGCTTGCTCCTCCTGATTACAAATGCCAAGTGGATCTGATGATGACCTCAGGTGGTTTTGTGGCTCCATATGCCCAATATCTCTGCAAAATCACATCAAGTGGCATTTGGCAGTTAACCTTATTGTGCCCTTATGGCAAGAAATAATGCTACTTGGGTGCAAGGGCTTAGCAAAATAATGAGGGATTTTCAGTAATTAATATCAAGTAAATAACTCAAAAAGCTGGACAGAGAGCTAAAAAGGAGGCTAAAGCATTCATTAGTGTAATTCACTGATGAAAAATCCCCACTGGTAAATTGATTTCTCCTGTATGTATCTGGATGGACGGGCAAATAACGAATCTCTTAGCTTTGTGGAGCATCTCTCACCTGGAAGAAGGTCTGGTTCCTTTCTGCTTGAATCATTCTGGCCATTTGTTTAACAACACACCCAAGTTTACAACCTGAAGTAGAAGCGATGCAATTATTTTGAGAGGAGTTAAACTGCTAATGTCAGTGTGTGGATTTATGAGATAAGTTACTCAATGAGTCTATGAAATCCAGACTTAGCTTGCAGAAGTAAAGCAAAAAAACATCTACCCATCTACATAGATTCACTACTTACAGGGAAGGACTCAAGCTTTGTGTCATTACTCATTACTCACATGGCAGACATTTTATCAGCACTAATCAATCAAGAAAAATGCATTTCAGTTTTCAATACTAGAGACAGCTTATTAGGAAAGCTGTCCATTAGGATGCTCCTTAGTAGGTATGCTTAACTGTTTGAACAATTGACTCAAAAAATACAAATAAAAACTAATTTAGGTACAAGAGGAAAAACACAAAGATATTTTTGGTAAAATCCTATTACCCCCAAAAGAAATAATCTGAAGGCTCCAGTATAAGATGATGATTCTATGAAAGTGTTCAAAAGAAGTTAGCAGACTTCTGATAGAAATCTTTAACAGGGTTGAGAATGTGATTAACATATACAATACCTAATGTAAAGAGCTCAAGGAGTCCCTATTAATGTTAAAAAGAGCCAAAAATTATTTGGTTACCCTTTTTCTAGACTCTTTTCATGATGTTGATTCTATTTAATACTTTCTAAATATTAAATATTTTTCTAATACCTTTGTTGAAAATATTTTTCTAAAATATTGTTGTTTAAACAATAATTTTAAACATAGCCATTAGCTGAACAGCTGACATCCAAAACACTGCTCCCATCACACAACTGTACTGCACACCCAAAGATGTAGATGCAATCATAAACATTTGCCCTAACTATAGGCTGGCCACTTCATACCAGAAAAATCTTGTGTGCTGAGGAGGGAGGCAAGCATTGCACTGCATAGCCTGGGGTCTGAGGAGAAGGGCATCAGATGAGCAGAGGTTTAGCCCTAACTCTGCAACTCACACATGGCACTCATGGCCATCCACCAGCTGCCTTGACAATTTGCCACTCGTTACTGCCACACACTGGGGTTGGAGAGATTTGGGGCTGTGTGTGAATGATATCCATGGCAGAGGGTGTGACATGCAGAGACAGGAATTGGCTGCAGCCCAGGAAGGGAAAGTTGGAGAAAAATCATGACACACGGGAACTGCAGTAACACTTGTGTTCAAATACTGCTAAAATAAAAAGCTTCATGAAGCCCAGACAAGAGATCTAGTTTGAATCCTGCAAAACAAACATTTTCCAAAAACTGAAGCGATCTGCATGGAATTGTTTTCCTGTGGGGTTCCCCTCTGCCCCTGTCCCTGCTCCATGAGGAGAGGGCAAGTTGGTGGGCCACCTGTCCACAAGATCGTGGCTCTTGCTGCTCCATTGCGCAGCTCTTCTGCCTTTGTCTTGTTTCAGTCTCTCACTCCTTCTTCACTAAATATATGATTTAATCAACAACTCACTAACCCAGTGGCTCCTAACCAATGAAACAAGATCCCAATCCCTCTCCGCTGGTACCTGCTGCCTCGAAGGCAAAGCAGTAAAACACAGCCTTGTTGACTTGGTGTTTGCCTTTTACCCAGTCAGATTTAACTTCTCTTCTCTGCTGAACAGGTTTTCGTGGACACTGAAACCTCTTACCAGCCCTGCTGAGCAGGCAGCTCAGTGCACGGCACCAAATCAGACAGCTGTCCCTTCACCTGCTCCTGCCAGATGAGCTGCACCTGGGAGCCCTGAGACAGAATTCAGCCTCTACCCGTGGGCAGAGACCTGCTGACCCCTGCGCAGCCCCAGAATGGGAAAGGGTGAGACAAGTCTCTGTTAATAAGAGACAGCACACCACAGAGGGGAGGGCTGTTGGAGCCTGGACAGCTATGGGGCACATGGATCCAAGTCACGGAGGCAATGGAGCTGCTAAGACCAGGCTGTTCCTCAGCAGCGCAGATCAGTTCACAACCAGTCCCACCATAATCCCCACGCTGAACTGTGCATGTCATGAATTAAACCCAGAAAATAATTAAACATCATCTATTTTAACAGCCGCTGGCAGAAAAATAAATAAGACATCCCAACAGAGGAAGATAGAGCAATTTCACGTTTATGCTTCCAAGAGAAAAGGGAATTTGAAACAAACAAAACATTTTTTTTTTTCCTGCAGAAAGAGAAACTCATCTGCCTGTCAAAGCAGGGCTGTAGCGACATCGAGGGCGCTGCGCAAAATTCTTCTGTTTGCTTCTGCATTTGATTAGCTGCCTGCATTATGTGTTTTAATTTCCTGCCATTGAAGCACATTGCTGTCATGGTGATAGATGCTATAGAAATGAGTAAAATAAATAAATAAAAGTTCAGAACACTTCTGACCAAGTCTGCGCTAATTAGTGCATAAGACAAACAGACAAATGTTTTCGGGGATTTGTGTCAACCACATCCAGATTCCTCCCCTGCTTCTCAGATATCAGTGAAACCCTTTCTAGAAATGGAAATAAAGAAAGACAGCAGATGGTGCTGGGAATACTCGGAGAAAGATGTCTCCATTCAGAGTCAGATATTAGTAGCAAACCATCCAGTTAACAGGCACTGTGAAGCAGTGAATATTTAATGTGATGGTGGTAGAAGAGTGAGGAAGACAATACTGCAAAATGACTGGTGAAGGACTAACCAGAAACCATTGAGAGCTGGCGTGAGTGAGCTGCTCTACCTGTGATGGGAAAAGCTGAACTAACAGGAATAGATAGAACTGTTAGGGGAAGGAGAAGGGGGCTATCTGTCACAAGGTAGAAACATGGGAGGACAGAGATTAATCTCTGTAAGATAGTTTACAACACCAAAACAAATGGCATGCTGGCATTCATCTCTACTTCTGGACTTATTAAAAGAAATCAAACCAGCAATAATCATAATTAGCACAACCAAAAGTATGCTATGAGTTTTAGAGGCATAAACCAAAGACTACCTATACTTTCAAAGTGAGGAAAGGACAAGGACTTCTCTGATTGACAGCAGAAAAGAAACAGATAAAAATAGCTCCTTTACAAAACCAAAGAGAAGTTGTTATTTCTTGCAGAGCTTCTACCACAAGCCATCATCATCCCCTCCTGACTGGCTCTTCCTGTAGAGATTCAAAGGTACAACACGTATCCTCAAGCCATGTAATATTGCCACTATTGCACTGTCAATGCAGTCCTGATCAAATTTTTTTGATCAGAAGATTAATCTTAGCTTGAAATAGGAAACTGGGGGAATATTTACTTGACACAGTCAATATTACATTATCAGATTTTTAGTATTTTTTCCCAGGGTACCTTCATTTCTCAAATAGGATCCCAATTTAGGCTGTAAGTGTAAATTCTAATCTCAGTAATAACATCTCCTGTCATATTGCACCATCACCTGCATATACTTTGCAATGCAAATTGCCCCAAATACAGCCTGCCCTTAAGCTCACACCACTAAACAGACGTCTATAGCCTTAAATAACATGGCATGAATTTCTGGCCTTGCACTATCTAACCTGTAGACTTCGACCTCAATGGCAGAACTGTCCACTATGGCAATTGAACCTCTGCTGTTAAAAACGCTTCCTGAGAAATTATGTCTTTACAGAACAAGAAAGTTTTATTGGTGCAGCTTTTGTTGCAATGTGAAAGGAGTTACTGAGCAGTCAGCATGGGCTGCGTTTTTTTATTCAGCTGTCTATAGTCTACACCTACAGGGAGGTGTGCAGCAGAAACAAGGCTAACAGAGGAGCAAGCAGACTGCTGAAGAGGACCAGCACAAATACATCACTATGCAGCAAGGGCTGTAAGTAAAGAGGCACAAAGTAAGAACCTGGGTTGGAGCAACCCTCAGTATCGATAGAGGCTGGGAGATGAAGACATTGAGAGCAGCCACATGGAGAAGGACCTGGGGGTTCTGGTGTATGAGAAACTGGACATGAGCCATCAATGTGCACTTGCAGACAGAAGGTCAACCATATACTGGGCTGCATCAAAAGAAGTTTGGCTGGCAGGTCACGGGAGGTGATTCTGCCCCTCAACTGTGCTCTAATGAGACCATGTCTGGAGCACAGCATCCAGCTCTGGAGATGTCAGCACAGGAAAGACATGGACCCATTGGAGCAGGTCAGGAAGGAAGAGGACCACAAAAATGATCAAAGGCCTGGAACACCTCCCCTATTGAAGAGAGGCTGAGAGAGTTTGAGTTGTTCAGCCTGGAGAAGAGAAGACTCTGAGGAGACCTTATTGTGGTCTTTTAATACTTAAAGGGGGCTTGTAAGAAGGATGGGGAAAAACTTTTTAACACGGCCTGTAGCAATAGGATGGGGGTAATGGGTTTAAACTAAAAGAGGGGACGTTTAGACTAGATATTAGGAAGAAACATTTTGCAATTAGGGTGCTGAAACACTGGAACGGGTTGCCCAAAGTGGTAGTAGATGCTCCATCTCTGGAAACACTCAAGGTCAGGTTGGAAGGGTGATCTAAGCAACCTGATCTAGTTGAAGGTATTCCTGCTCACTGCAGGGCATGTGGACTAGATGACCATCATGGCCTTTTCTAATCCAAACCATTCTATGATTCTATGATAATTCAAGGGAACCTGTATTACCCAGCTGGTCAATGATGGACACACCATCCGATCTGGGGACCTACTGTTCAACACAGTAACAGTGGCATTGACATACCAGATCGCAATCGTTTCTGCTGAATTCACCTCTCCTCGACAGTGTTTTGGTCTCTACTGAGGCAGAAGAATCACCCCCCAAATCCTATTTGGGTGTCACTGGCTGATTTGACAAAAGCAATTAGGAGTTATACATGGACCAACACCTCCTGCAGCCAGCACCGGCTGGTCATCTGCACCACTTCGGCCACAGTGAAAGGAGGAATGAAGCTTTAGCCACAAAAATCCCATCTGCTCCCTCAGCAACCTGCAGCTCCCAGGCCCAGCCATTGTCAGCTGCCCATCACTGCCATCACCAGCCATGGATCCTGCTTTGCCCAGTGGGAGTTCACCATTTGCTGCATCGACCTGTTTGGACATGGCACGTCTTCTCCTCTCTGCAGGCACAGGAGGACAGGGGCGGCTGACAGGGCAACGAGGAACTGCTGAGAAAGGGGAAAAGCAACAGACAGAGCCTGTGGAAAGGTGCAGGGAGGGCAGGTGACCAGGTGTACAGGCTGGCACAGCCTCCCTTCATTTTGTACAGAGACAGCCCTGCCTGCAGCAAACAGAACTGGTCATGCTTAAAAGCACCTCTGAGAACAAATTGGGTAGCTGTGGGGAAAAACACATTTCTCTGCAGATGTGTCACTATGAAAATAGCCCAACCTGCTGACTGGGCAGCCTGCAAGTACCTAACCAACGCAGCAGGCTGAGCACCGGGCTGCCAACTCGCTGTGGCACAGTACACGTACGCGGTAACTGGCAGGGAAGGTGTACATGAGTGGGAGAGGTTAAGTCCATCACCGCATCCATAGCAAAGTTCAGAAGGAGACAGTTTAACACTATATAGGAAGTTACTGAATAAACAATTCAGACTGCTGATCAGTATGCCTTTTGCAGAAGACTAAAGGGTTTGTGCTGGGGTCAGGGGGTGCCCGCTTGTGGGTAATGGAGACCCTAGAGATGCCATGGCCAAAGTGGCAAAAGAGCACCTTGCTTGAGGTGGGCTCCAACATGAGGTCCATGCCAGCCCATGGCTGGCTGAGACTGAGGGTCACGTGGCTGGGTGAGAAGCAGCCCACTGGGCAGCAGGAAGCACCTTCATAGCCAGCTGGCTACTCCAGGTGTTGTTCAGAGCAAGTTTTGAGGTTCAGCATCCAGATTCTGCCTCAGGTCCATCGTCAAATCACCAGTCTGCACTGAGCTGGCCTTGCGTCCATGACCCCTGCAATAGGGCTGGGGCAACATAGACTCTGCAGGGTGGCAAGCCTCTTCACACTGCCTGGACATCCCTCCTCCCACCATGTGCTAATGGTGCACAGTTGCACTTGCAGTCTCCAACAAAAGAAAATCACCCCCTTACAACTAGTTGGTAGTAAGGCTTTTGCTGAGCTACGAAGGAACAAGGTTGCCACAGTGCTGTCCTGTGAACACTGCCCTGCAAACTCAATTGCAGAGGGTGTTGATGAGCATATCCTCCTGGTTTTAGGTGCAGGTGCAGATGGTTTTGGGGATTTTCCTCAAGGCCACGTATATTATCAGTCCTGTAAATGATTGCAGTGGCATCAGCTGCTGTCCTTGACTGTGCTTCTTTGTCAAGCACAGTAGTGATAGCAATCACTTTGATGTTTTGCAGACCTGCAGATCACTATTGCCAATCTTCGTATAAATGAGAACTAATTAATCTTCCCCATATCTCTGTGAAGAAGGTTAAGTATTATCATTTATTATCTTTCCTGTTTTACAAACACAAACTGAGATGGCAAAACAAAAAAATTATTTGTTGAGGGCCAGACAAGGTAAACAGGTTGCAGGCAGCAAATACAGTTCTGCTCAATGGAAGAAGTCAGAGTGTGAGATTTCCAGGCTTTACTTTAATGTAGCTAATGAAGAATAGCTATCCTAACAGGTAGCTGTCCTATGAAACGTAGGTTTTACACTCTGGGAATAAGTAGAACAGTTTTCAGAATATTTTACTAATTTTATTATGAAAGAAATACAAATATGAAGGGGATGAACTTGGAAAAAGAGCAGTAGCTGCACACATTTGGTTTTGATTTTAAGAAGACTACAGTACCCATTTAAGGCTTCAAAGTCACTGCTCTGTCAAAGGGCCCACTGACATATTGAACCTCTTGACGTTTTGATTTTTAATTTACCCTGAAATATTGCAAAGGGATCAGTTAAGTGCTGAACTTCATTTTTCTTTTAGTCTGCTGCAGTTAGATGGCATAGAGCTGTATCTTTAAAATCTTGCCCCATTTAGCCTGTAGTAGGGACATGGAAAATTGGCTTTCTGTGAGTGCAAAGGCAAGAAAGGATGTAGAAAGCTTGCTGAAAAAGAACCAAAGATTTCCAGCTTTGTTGTAGCCTTGTCTCAGTAATATGCTCCTCTTCAGAAATAGTAGTTGTTTCCTGCCTTCTTAGTAATTACTCTGGCCATTTTAAGAAACTGCTTGTGAGTGTGGATTATTTTCATGTCTGGTCAAATGATGACTAACGATTTAGTATTCCTGTGCCACGTTCTTGCAAAGCACTTTAAAATTATTTGAGTACATGAATCTGATCTTTTAAAAAAATCTTCACTGAGAAAGAAGTAGCTGAAATTATCCTGAAAAAAGCACCCAGGTGGCACATAATTTCTTAACTGTATGAGGTGAAGGGAAAAAGGCAAGGCAGCAGCAAAAGCAAGGGAAGGATTTCCTGGGAATGAGCTCAAGATGCATCCAAAGGGAAATCCCATCGGGACTCGAAAGCAGGCAAATAACTAGCATTAAACTGTCTTGCAGTTCTTCATCTCATCTTTTTTTTTTTTCATTTCTCTCTTCCTCATGGAGAACCCTCACACAGTGCAGTGCCCTGAATTTATTAATTATTTGTTTGATTTGATAAATGTCTCCTCTGTAATTTTTTTTCTAATCTCTGGGCACCAGTTGCTAGCATCCTATAGTTCTCTCCTAACAACACAGTTAAAGACTGGTCTGAGAAAGTCCCCTCTCTTCTGGGTGGACAGAGCACCCAGAAAACCAGCTCAAAGACAGATTTAGGCATTAGCAAAGCAAGAATAAAAGCAGGA
Source organism: Tapera naevia (assembly GCA_033556795.1). Classification (NCBI taxonomy): domain Eukaryota; kingdom Metazoa; phylum Chordata; class Aves; order Cuculiformes; family Neomorphidae; genus Tapera; species Tapera naevia. Next base: position 5,805,513 of record JAUMJJ010000175.1, on the reverse strand, counting down.
GCAGAAACAAAGCCCTCCTCCACCTATATCTATATTGGCCACATAGAAATGGCCCAAGTAATTAAATTACTGTGGTGTCTAAAATTAGGAGATATGAACTTTGAAAGTCAGAGCACCATTTGTGATAGGCACATCTCCCCATGCTGCAATGTTTCACTGCAGCCCAATCCAAGGAGGATCAGTGCAGCCTTTGCCATTGCAGCTGCCTGGGCATACAAAGAGCGGTTTGTCTTCACTATCTAAGAGGGGAGTTTAAGCATTGAGAAATAGATTTTCTGGTGAGCAAGCCAGAAGCAAAGCAAGACAACATATGTGGCACTTTCAGGCACCTGGTCTTTTATTTTTGGGTGTGGGAGGGCAGGAGCACTGTGTGGTGACGTGTTTCTGTAGTAGAGAAGCTGGTGCCACAGTGGGGAACACTACTCTCCAAAGGAGGAAGAGAGAAGAATGCCTGAAGGTGTCGATTGTTGGGAAGAAAACTTGGGCAAATCAAAAAGTTGAAGGAGAAGATAATAGAAAGGGTAGATGGTTTTAGTGACCACCTCTTAAGTGGCATCTTTTCAGCTGCTTCTACATAAATTTGTCAGAGGTCAGCCCCCTAGGAGCAGTGACTAATGAAATGCCAGGCAATTTAGCATACAAAAATCAGAAAGGACAAAGGTCCACATACTAGCAAGATGGGGTGTAACATGTTCTTGTGGACAGGAGTCTGGAGGCAAGGAGCCTACATGTGCCATGGAACAAGATAAGAAGCAAAAGCAGGAGAGCTCAGGGCAAGGCAGTGACACGTCATCCTGCTCAGAAAGCAAAGAGGGGAGCTAGGGACTACTCACCATATGGCAAGGTCTGCCCTGTGGGGGACATGGTACAGGTTGCAGAAACAGAAAGAAAAGATAGTCAGATGACCTGGAGGCATTTCGTTACTTCTGGAAGAAGTTCTTAAGCACATCAGTTAAAAGGGACTTTGCCTTATTGACAGGTAAGTGAAAGGCAGGGGCAGGCAGTTTATAGCCAGATTGCCACTGGGGAGTGCATGAGGAAGCTGTTTGCCCAGGACAGGTGCATCACTAACCCAGAGAGGCCATCAACACTTGCCTTGGGAATTAGGTTCGGGGAGACCTTCTTGCAGAGAGAAACCCACCAGCTACCAAGACGAAGGGGATACACCAGAGCTCTGGGCTGGTAGACACCTCCTCACCATTTCATTACAGGATGGGAGCATCAAAAAGACACAATTAAAGAAGCAGAGTATTATTCCTGGTTTCTTTTCCATTCATTTCAAAGGTGCCAGGTTTGCAAGCAGATTGTCTTATTGAAGTTTAGGACAGATTTGTATTGATTTGACGTCAGGACATTGCCCAACTAAGTGAACCTAAAATAAACTAATTTTATGCCAAGTTAAGCCTGTACAAAAAAAATCCTGCAGCGGTTAAAATGAATTGGCATCAAAACAAAGTAAACTTAATTTGATAGAACTGCAGTGAGAAGATGAGTCTATCCATAATGTTGCATTTGAGAGAGTTATTCTTGTTGCATAGAAAAAAGCCTGGATTTGAATCCATACAGCAACATCAAATATAAGGGGTATTATGAACATATTTTTTAAAAACAATTTGATTACAATTTAAAGCTCTAGTCCTAATTCTTCAGCTAAAATAATTTTCTATTATAATATAATCCACTATTCAAAATGAGTAAGGTGGCAGATAGTGTCTAAAGCCAAGACGAAACTCCACGATGGCATGTAAAATAACTGTAATTAAACAATCAAATGTAGCAATTAAACATGAATGATTCTTTATTAGGCTGAATGAGGATGCCAAACAAGACTCCACAGGTGGTGAGTTTACTCCCCCATGCTCACTGGTATTTTCATTAGCAGCTCTTGGCATAGTCAGACATGCAAATCTGTCCGTGCCTTTAAGAGGAACCCCCTATTTAGGCACTATTCAAACCAGGAGAATATGCAAATATCAAGAAAGACAGGACTAAAGCAGAACAGGGTGTTTAGGAGATAAATTGAAGAAATGTACTGAGATTCAACAAAGTCAATGTTCTGCATGGAAAATAATGAAAAACACCTCTGTAGCATGGCAATACAAAATGCTGGAGAGTGTGTTGTTTTGCTCTAGGATCTAGAGGTCACTGTTAAAGCCCTAAAAGCAATGCAAGCCACCAGTGCTGCTCTTTGACAGATGCAACATCCAGCCAGCTGAGATGGGCTTTGCTGGACACCACAGCTTCAACCATGTGGCAGCACTTTGCAAAGCGTGTGAACTGCCCCTGAAGACAGTGATGTTTCAAAGCCAAGTTCTCTGCCAGCAGCCATCGTGCCTTGTAGCCCTGCTGCCCTGGAGGCACACCAGCGAGGCATCACCGCAGATGATGGGTTTGCCTGAGCTGGCATCCAATGTGACCAAAATTTCCTTGGAATGAGCAGGGCCGCCAGCATCTCCTGGAGCCACTCAAACACCCTCTTTGGAGCAGGAGCTCACCAAGGCTTTTCAGAAGTTACAAAACTTTACACATCTTGCTCTGAAGCTCTGGTCTGCCTGCCAAGTGGCATCTGCCTTTGCAGGAACTCATAAAAATTACTCCTAACTGAACAGCTGGCCAGTCAAACCCTACACCAACCTGTGCTCTGGAGAAGGCTGGCTTTGCATGCTGCCAGCCAGACAAGGTGCCCCAGCAATAAAATGGTTAATAGCAGAGCTGTGGGAAAAACAGGTAGGATGATTACAGCTGCTCTCCTTCAGCAAGGAAGGCAATGGCACACTGCTTTGGTGTGGGGCACATTGCTTTAAAGATAAATTGGGAGGAGCTCACAGGAAAGAAACAAAGGTGATAAAAGATTTGCCAAATAGGACCTGTGAGAGAAAAGCACAGTTCAGTCTGGAGAAGAGAGGGCTGAAGGGACACATAACTCTGTACAAGATGTTAAGAGACTATATAAAGACGACTGGGACTAATTCTCCTTAGTCACTGAGGAAAGAATGGGAAGTAATGGGTTTTAACTCTGGTAGGCAAAAATTACGTCAAAAAATAGGGAAAACTTCTGAAGACCAAAAAATTGATGGAACAATCTGCCAAGGGAGACTGTGGCTGCCACTGCAGAGGAAAGAGGAGGGACCAGACAGCAGGCCTCTAAAGTCAGTGGGTAAACCATCTGAGCAATACTCTAGCAGCCAGACTGGCGATCACAGCCGACCCACTGAGGATCTCTTCTCACCTAGAAGGTTCTTGAGTAAGATAAGACACTCCAGAAAGAGTAGATTGTGTTGGGGGGCTAGAAACTATTCAGGTTAGAGCATCTCAGTAATGGGGTAGATTTTGCTGCAACAGGGTCAGTAGTGATGGGGATTGACAAGCCTTGGGGGATTGTGCTTGGTTCCCAACTGTTTTTTTCACCAGAGGCGGAGGGACAGCCCTGCAGCTGGTCCTCCTCATGCCAGGCTGCAACGCACACCTGGGGACTGCTGCTAGACTTCAGCTGTTCCTGGTCTTTCTGTCCTGTCCTCAGATGGCACAGGGAAACAATGTGGCTGCTATAAATCCCGAATTGCTCTCTGAGGGTCTGAATGGATGTTTTGGACAAGGCTTGAACTACACCAGCTGTGGGCAACAGGGAAGCAGCCATGGGGCTGCAAAACAGCTGGATCAGATGAAAGCTGACCGCTCTGGAGGCAACACACAGCACAGCATGGTTCATTTTGGCCATACGCAACCTAGCAATGCAAATGTGTTTGGTGGATGCCTTCTGTTTACTGAAGTTACCACAGGATGCATTTTGCTTTGTGTGAGCAAATAAATCCTATCCTATCCTATACAATTTCTGTACTATTACTACGGTATTACTCAGCAACTTAGCAAAGGAAGGAGCTTCTGTACAGGACATACAAGGAGTTCCTCCCTACCTCTCTGCAGGACCTGGGGGTCAGGTCACCTATGCTGCTTTTTCCTTTTCAGTGCATAAGATCCTCTGCAAACAGCTGTAGCTTAATTTACACTAGCAGATATGTTTGCCAGTGCATTTTTTGTTTCATTTCCCAGTGAAAAGATGAAATTACTCCACTTTCACTAATGCAGAGACTGATTTTGAGGTCACCTTTCAAAAGCCTTTGGCCTTGACTGAAATTTGTGCCATTAAAAACAATAAGAAACCCACAAGAAAAGCTCATTGTGCTAATTCTATTAGTGTGCACAGGCAATGCTCCCAACTCTTCTGTGATGCATGAGGCTCGAGTGAGTTGAATCTTGCTGAATTCAATGTGTGTCTTCTTTCACTCATCTGTGCTTTGGACGAAGATACAGTTTCCTGTGGTTGCAAGCAGGGACAGCAGCGTGGTTGGAGCAGCCTGCAAAGAGGCAGCCCCAGAGCTGAGGCCATCCAGCACATTAAAAGCAGGCAGTATATTTCTGGTTAATGCACTTGGGAAATGGTGAGAAAGGAGTTTGAATTCTGGCTTGGCCCCACCAACTGCCAACCCTGCAGCAAAACAGAGTGCAACTGCCAGGTGAGGTTCTCAGCTCAGTATTGTTGCTACCCCATGCAACTGAGCATCATGATTCAATCCTGAATCAGTGAATAGTTTAAAACTCAGGAAATATGATAACAATAAAATGCAAGCTCTCTCCTTGACCTTTTTATTTCTGAACTTTTGTGGGTGACTGATGTCACAATTTGAAGAATTTATATTTCCTTTCAAAGAAAGTAATGTTTATTTACTTAGAAAAGATGTGATTCCACAAAATCACTTATCTGTAGGAGCTGGTTTTTTAATGAAGGCTGAAGATATGAACCTTTGGAAAGCTGCAGGTGTTGATCAAACTGCAGCTACACAGAAGACTTCTGATGTGACAATATTTACCTGTCAGGGCAAGAGATCCGAAAGTCAGACTTTCCTTTGCATTTCTGCCCAATTCTGTATTTACAAAGCTTAATTTTGTGATATCTGTACAGCATCTAAATCAATGAGCTCTCACATCAGTGATGGTATTTCCGCAGAAGGTGGATTAATCTTTTTTTTTTTTTCCCCTGTTGATCCGGGACTTGAAACAGCTTTGGGGAGGGAGGCAGATAGGAAACGAGGAGATTTAAGCCTTTCGCGTCACCTTTAAAAAAACCCATGCAGCTTTGCTGTCCCTGGAGTAGGCCCACATTATTACTACAGCCACAGCCACATCATCAGAGCTACAGCACTCCGAGTTGTAGATCATCAGTCTGCTGTCACAGCCGTGATGTATGATGGAAAAATCCATCCATCTGCGAATGCTGAGCACAAAGGGCTGTGGCTGCAAGGATGCAACGTGGCATGTGCAACGTATACAGCAGCGAGCATTTTCTGAACAAAAAGAACATAAACGTAGTAAATTGAGATTCATCAGAAGGGGGAAGGTGCTCAAAGCCTCTCTCTCCGTCATCTCCAAAATCACAATATACAAGTATGTTCTTGGATCCAGAAATGACACCTATGAATCCAGATATTACTTCTTTCACACAGACATCTCTTTCTCTTAAATTTTACATTTGATTTTCTCTTCCAGTGTAAAACCACAATCATATTTACACCTGCTTTAGGATCTTTACAGACAAAGACGTTTAAGGCTGTGAAATCTTGGAAGAAGGTAAAATGACATGGTAGATCAATCAGCTGATGCTTCTTCCCTGCACAGCAGGAGACTCTAGCAAACCTCTTGTATTTTGCGCAGAGACTCTATTCTGACTGAACTTTTCCTTTGGCATTATATTAGCAGAAATATATGAAAAAAGGAAAGGAAGTGAGAGAGACCAAGCGAGTGTAAGCGCTTATCATGACTGTGGGTTTCTTAAAGAAAATGAACTGTTGGTTTTCCAGAAGAAAAGCCATTTCTTGTGAGTTACTCTGCTGTGCAATACTCCAAATGTGGGTGCAGAGAAAGTTTACAGTTAAACAAAATTTTTACAAACAATTCAGAAAATACAGGGTGCATTGACCACAGAGCCACTCACGGGGTGCATCCTGGGATGTTGATCATCCAAAATGAGTCTCCCAAGTTTTTAACACCTGTGACTGGGTGACAAGCAAAGTCAATGTTTTATGAAAGCAGACATTTAGGAAAGTGTTTTGGTTTTTTCACTTTCTATGCAACAAGTGCTTCATCTAAGAATTAGAAGCCACAAACAAGTGGGTAACACTGGAAAGGCAAAGGGGACCAAGCAGTAATCTTTTGAGCTGTGGCAGGGAGAACAATCCATTTAATTTTAAACAGCAACAATGAAATTTTCAAAACATCTACCTACATGCAACATAATACACTTGAAATACCACATTCTTGCTCATTGATAGTAAATTACGGCACATACATCCAGCTGTTCCTCAGAACATAAGTTTAGAGGCCTTTGACAAACACATAACACATCCTCTGTTTGTGGGGAAGATGGTCTGGCACAATGATAATAAAAAGTATTTTTTATCTCATTTTTTGCATAGGTTTTTTTTTAGAATAACGATAATTTCGAATAATTTGCAATCAATGTTATGATTTTTAAAAATCATTTCATGTGGATCTGCCAAGAAAAGGTTTTAGTTTAGAACTAATATTCTTTCATTTTTTTCTCCCTTCTTTTCTCTCAATAAATGTTTGAGCTGACACAGATTTTCATTGTTAATAGTTTATTTAAGGAACTCATCTCCTTTTGCTTGCCAAATCATTTGTGATATTTATTAATTTCTTCATGACTGCGAAACACGTTTTCCACAGTCAATGCCCCTCTAAATCCACATACCCATGCCTTGAACTTTCATGAGCAGATGATGATCTTTTCTGAAGACAAATGGTAATTTGGCTATTTCCCTGAAATAGCAATGAAATTTTAGAGCTTGGCTTCACAAAGGTGAATTGAGTCTGCCTTTACAAAGAAGAATAGTGGAAGGAGGGGATTTGCAGGACAACCAAGGAAGCGTCCTGGGAGGGCAGCCCAGACAGATGAATCCTGGACATCCTGGCTGCAAAGTACCAAAGCACTTTTGGCAGCACAGTGGAGCCCTTCCAGCCTTACACAAATCAGCCTGAATCCCTTGAGAATAGCTGGCATAGGAAAAGCGTAGGAGTGTACGAAAGAAAACTGGTGGCTGAGTTGATATCAGATCTAAAGTCATTCTTTGGAGTTCTACTAATGAATGCATTGATGCCTTGTTAAAGGAAGAAAACATCTCCCATAAGCAGCAGCACATGTTTCAGGGGAGGGATCCCAGGACAGCCAAGAGCGTCTAACTGTGTGTGGCCACAGCTCAAGACGGCTTTTCAGTTTTTCTGCTTGAAATTCTGCTCCTTTTTGGTTTGTTTGGTTTTTTTTATTATTATTTTCTTAAGCTACTTTATTCTGTGCCAACTCCTGAAAAGAAAAGTGTGGGAGAAAAGCTCTCAAGTAAAGAATTATTTTTAGCTTAAATAGCTAGGTCAGCAGTTTACAAAGCCAACAAAGGCCCAGGTTGCACTCTGCAGGACACTCAAACCACCACGGGCAGAGTTTTCTCATTTGATTTAGGAACTAAGTTTTGGCTTGCACACTTCCCCTGTTTATCCGTATCCAAGTGTGGGATTCTCCAATGATGCCTGAGGAGATGGGTCTCCTTTCTGATAGGCAATAGAAAGGAGAGAATGAAACTGCCACAGTCATTTTTGCCTGCCGAACTGCAAAGGACAGCAGACATGCTGCCATACTTATCTCTATGGCAAAACCTCAAAAGTACCTTCAGCCTTGCCTCCTCAGCCCCTTCCGATGTGCCTATGACTGTTGGAACAGGACATCAGTTAGAGGGTGGTGCCCTCCTTTGCAGATTCTTGGGAACGGCTAATAATTAGGAAGACATTTCTAGAATAAGTTGACACCCTTGACAGCATCATGGGAAGAGCAGGTGATTGGCTCATATGCTCACATATTTATCAGCAAAGGAAGGAAAAGCAACAGAAACTTCCCTCAAAAGAGGAAAACTATCTTAGGAAAAAGAGTTGTAGAACCCCATGAAACAAAAGGATTTAACATCTCATTGTTTTATTGCTGCTATATTATGCAACATTCTTATAAAGCAGAAAAAATAACCCACTACCAAAACCTAAAGCAATTTACTATATAAGCATTAGAAAGGAAAGATAAAGCTGAAAGAAATCTTTTAAAAAGAGAATAGTTTTAATAAAAAAATTTAGAACCCCCTCCTTTAAACCATCCAACTGCTAGCCTTAAGTAGACCCATAGATAACTAAATATCACAGTTTAGTCTTGCTAAATTATCTAGGATGTGAACTTCCCATTTGCACTACATCTTCAGTAACACGATTTATGTTGCTTAAATGGCGCCAACCTCTACTGTACTTGAGCAACTATAATTAAAGAGGATTTTTGGAGCAAGCAGAGCACTGTGCAGTGTAATTTGACATTCAGAATACATCAGCGTCACTTTACACCAGCATTCTGATTATTTTCACTTGTATGCTCAGCCCTGTCATTTATTCTCAGTGAAGACCATCTGCCTCAAACCATGGCGCCTCACCTATTTCACACAGTTTTCCCAGTTTCTATAAACCTCTGTCATTTTAATCATATGCTTTATATATTTAATTCTTAAGGTAAGGAGCTACTTTTCTTTACAGAGTAAGGATTTTACTAGCTTTTTGCCTAATGAAAAGAGTCCTAAAATAGGGCTGTTAATCAACATGAATGTGAGACATGAACATCGAAGCAGCAGCATCATTTCACAGTGTAGGTCTGCAATGGAAGAGATTTTTATTTTTTTGTTAAATAGGATGCCAGCAGGAACTGAGACTGCTCTTTGATTCAGCGATAATGAGTGAACGTTGCACCAAGGAAATTTACATTTTTCCAGTGGTATGAAAAAAAACACAAAACTATTCTTCTAAGTTCAGATTTAGGCCCCCCAAATACATGTTATTTCCTGAAGCATGAGCATTCCAAAGCTTCTGTTGATGTGAATGAAAATCTTGGCAGTTTAGTAAAAGATGACATCCAACATGAAAGGTAAAAGTAGGGCAGGTGACTGCCTGTAAACATTCCTCCGGGAACATGTTCTCTGAAGCACATTCACCCACCTTGCTCTTCCCTTTCCCTCACTGCAAGAAAAATCAAATTTTCATTGGTTTCTGCTGTATTTGTTCATTTGGAAACTTTCTGAAAATATATTAGAAAACCTGTGCAAGGCTCTGTATAGAGACAGAAGCGATTTCTCTGTGCTGATGCTTAAACTTGCCAAACTATTATCTGGGCTTCCCGCTGGCTGATGCTGCTGGAGAAAGTTGAACTTTGACTTCAGTGGAGGCAGAGAAAGGTAATTTGGACTTTGCATCACATCTCAGGCAGGAAGGAGGTTGCAGGTCTCATCTAACTCAGACCTAGAAGGCCACTTACAAGGGCTTTGGTGGTTTGGGCAGGGGCCACGAAGCACTGGCAGCCCCACAAGGCTGGAAGTCTCTTGGAGGCAATGGTCCACTTTTCTGCTGTGAAGCAGCTTAAAGGGCAACTGCCATTTCTCGGGCTTTTCAATGATTGCATGCCCTGTCCTGGGAACAAAGATCATAATTTTTTTTTGCTTATTTGTGCAATACCATCCCCAGGTTCCATACTTTTTACAAAATTAATAGAACAGGCCATCTCCGGATAAGGGGTTTGTGTCCTGAAGATGGAAACATCCTACAACCACACCTTTTGGTATCCTGTAAACAAAGTAAAACACTGTTTCCTGTCAGCAGAGGCCCTACCTAATTCATGGGTGCTTTCAGACTGCTGCTGGCAGAGTGATTCCTCAGCATCTCTCATATTGAAAGTAGGTCTTTTGCTCACGTGCTGTATTTAACAAACTAACAGAGACTTGTCCAGCATATTGTGAACTACATTGCTGTTATCCAAGTTACTACAGGCCAGCCAGTCCGCTTGAAGATGTCTTTCCCCAGAGGATGGGGTAGCTACTCTTTGCATTGTAATGATCAACCGGGAAGAACCCAAGCTAACAGCACCAATAGCATTGCATCCTTGAATTAAGAGAAAAGTCTGCCCACTTTTTTTCCTCCATAAAGGAGGCACTCAAGCAGCTTTTGGTACAGTTTTCTTTCGTTTTTTTGATACAAAAATGTAGTATTCTCATTTTCCTGTTAGAAATCATTATATAGCAGATAGCACATTTATGGACTTTAAAAGCAAAGCATACTTTGGCCTACGAATTATTTTTAAAATTAAGGGCCAGAAATGAAGCCCCCTTTCTGACACTCTGCTGACACTGGAAGTGCAAAGTTACTCCTGATCCATACAGAGTTTTCCTTTGGTGATTCCAGTTTCTTTACTATTGAGGAGCTCAGCCTCCTTACCAGTGGGGTGCAGCTTGCAGAAACGCTCTGCTCAGGTGCTCAGGACCGTGTCATCTTGGTAGTAATACATGGATACTTCATTCAAAGAGTATCTCCTGCGTGGGTACCGGCCTAATTCTCTTTCCCTCTCCTCCCACCCCACAGATGTTCCCCAACTTCCCTTTTGTTAATTTATTATACGAGGGCAGCAGCATGCGGCAGATGAAAATCATGGAAACAAGGCTCATTAGGATTCTATGTCCTTTGAGCGGTACATAAAAAAATGCTGTGTGAAATGTCATGAAAGTAGATTTTGAAGTTTTGACAGATGTGAGAAAAGGAGAAATGTTTGCCATTTGTCTTAATGACACTTTAGTACATTTGGAGAGCCAAGGGAAAAAAAAAAACACTGTGCAACAATTCAGGAGGGATTTGAGCCATTTCCAAAAGCAACACCAGGGCTGAGAGTGGGCCCACAGGATGTCAACAGACATGGTCCTTTCTATGGGGTGCAAAAAAAGAACAGCAAGTAGGGTGAAGTAACTGAAAATCATAGACCTTCATGACTTGTGCTTAACCTTTGGGTCAGATCTGGCTGGCCTATCCCTCACCTCAATACCACAATACCACAGCCCTTAGGAGTCCTCAAATGCAGCCAGCAGTACAAACTGAAACATCCAAATACTATAGGAGCATAAGATAAGTCATTTATGTGTAATCACTATCCCAGCTGAGACAACTACTGTCAGTGTTATAGCTGAACAAAACATTCTTCTGGTAAAATACAGTTCTACAGCAGTCTGACACTAAGTTGCCATCAACCTGAAATTGTCCAATGGGGTCTTTAAGTTTTGTTCATTGGCTTCATAGGAAAAGAGAAGACAAGTCATGGACAGACCAGTTTCTGTCGACTTGTGAGCCCTGGAGTTGACACTGCCAGGTTGATGATGATTTGGCCTCAGCAGCTGCATCTTTTGTGCCACTCAGTCTCTAAATGCTCATTTTTCTTCACCGTGGGGAAGGATGTTGGCAGTAAGAATAGTTCTTCACAGTTTTGGCCAAATCTGTTTGAGCCTAGCAACTGCATTTACCAAAAATTTCCAGGAAGTATGACTCAGCTCCCCTCCAATAAATGGTCTTACTCTTTACACCTTCTAGGCAAAACTGCCTAGTAGGCAAGAAAATCCACTGGGTTCGAAATGGTGCAAGACACTATGGGCTAGGGGAGCTACACCACAATGAGCTGCCACGCGTATAACAGGTTCTGCAAAACACACCTTTCCTTACAGATCTGTGGGAAAATGAACCTAGAATAAGTGTTTGGTTAATAACTCATATCTGTTACCACTTGGGTGCCAATAGTGGTACAAGTGCTCACCTGGGGCAAAAATCCCTCCCTCCAATCTTTCAAAATAATCTGAATTTGATAAAAAATCATTGTGTCACAGCTTTACAGCAAGGGACACATCATTAATGTTAGCATCTAGCCCAGTAGCAGGAAGTTCAAGTGGAAAAGGATATACTTTCAAATACAGCAAACTCACCTGGTCTTGTCCCCTTTCCAAGGAACAGTGTGGTACCTTGGAAAAACAGTAGAGGAGGAAGTCCAGGTGATGCAGGACTCTGTTCTTCCACATGCAGAAAGTTTTAGGCAATATCGATTTCATGATTCAGTATTTATGAAGTCAAAATTTCTGGGAATGAACAATGCAATAGCACATTAGCACATTTATTTGAGTTAGAAATGAGAAATGTGCAATACCTTATCATGAGAAACTAGTTCTGGTTGAACTATTTGCAGCGGAGAATCAATTTGTTGAATTTAGTCCTTTTGCCTGCTTGTGAATTGTCCTGAAACAGATCACAATTTCCATGAATATGTCCACAGCTCAAAATTATCTGACGAGCAACACAAATACATTCCAGACTGAATTGTTGGTAAGCTGCTCTCTGTGATTACTACTCAGAGTATATGATATTAAAAATAGAGCTGTTTTTGCCTTGGGCCCATAGCTCACTATTTGTCAGTTCTCCAAAGGGCCAAGCACAGCTTTTTCCAGTACAGATATTTACAACAGGTGTTAATTACCAAGACTTTCTCCTCTGTCCTTCGTTTTCCTCTATCTGCTCGACTTTCTAGACTGTAAACTCCAGAGGCAGAATTTCACAGCCTCTCACAACAAAGTGCCATCATCAGTCAGGGCCATTGGGCCAGACTGGAACATTGGCTGGTGATATGACTCTGAGGGGCAAAAAAATAACCCATGAAACAACTACCTCCTTTGTGCTTTTGTTTTGCTACAAAGCCAGCACTATGTAGAACTGATGTGAAGTTTACATGATTAATGCTACATCTTTTGAGATCTGTAGATGAAAGATCTCTATTTTCATGTGTTTTGCTGATGGTCTGAGACCTTGAGCAAATGTTTACTGTTGCATTTGCTGGATGATTAGAAATGGCCAGCCAGCCTGCAATGTGGCTCTCACCATGATAGAAACGACTTAGCAGTATTTTGCTGCTCAGCCATCTCTGCAGTGGCTGCACTGTTACAGATGGATCTATCCAAGCAAGGTAGCTGCAATGCCAGCAGAAGCTCAGCCACACATCACAGCCAGAACCTCCAAAAAGGCTTCCAAACCCACCAGTGAATCAGTGAAAATTTGGGATACATCCTACCACCAGGCTCCTGTTACTGCTGTAATCAAGGCAACTGCAACAGCATAAATTAGCCAGCCGAGATACCGGATCTGGTAGCGCAGCAATAACTGCCACATCAAAATCTCTTGCTATGGGAATCTGGGAAAAACAGAGGCAGGAAAAGGCACACATGCTTCCTCAGCCTCCCCTGGCTGCTCCCACCATCCAAGGGAGCTCCTCCATGCTATGGCCTGCACAGCTGCCCAAATTCTTTTACACTGCAGCTACTGAGCACAGGAGGAACTGCTGACGGGAGCAATAGCTTAAATAATACTCTCTGACAATATCATTTTGATTATCTGTGGACTCTGGAAAAAATTCTATGCCGCCTTGCACAGGTTGTGTTTTTATTTGCAGCTCTGTAAGCTTTGGATTATTACATTGAAAGGAAGGCAGCTGTATATAAAGCCAGCTCTGCAAAGAATTGAACAGAACAAGCTCTTATTTCAGGAGAGATATGGCTAAAATGCAACCACCATAGAAACAATATGTGAACCCAACACACATGCATAAACTTCTCTTCCAGTAAATATTACTAATTTCCTCACAGATCCCCCACTGATATTTTCAACTGAGGTAAATAGAAGAAACCCAAATATCCAGATTTTTATTTTGCTTCCTCAACATTTAAATCTGTTTTATTTAATTTATCAGACACATATTAGCTATTATTATGCATGTACCTGCACGGCACATAAGCAGATCCAGGCCTCTATGAGAAGCGAGCCCTTTCCATTTCAAGAAGTCATCTCTCTGCTAATCCATTTTACAGCATGCAATATTTACCAGTTGCTTTTGCCTTTCACAGGCTTCCCCTGTTTTATGGAGAAGAACACGTTATGGGGAAGCTTGTTTGTTCATAGCCCACAGCATTAACTGGGCCTACAGCAGCCCTTCAAAGCAGAAAAGGAGAGTTTTTTTCTTAATATTACTGCAAGAAAAGTCTACGTTCTAAAAAATGGCATGAATGGGAAGGCTTTTCCCCCGTATAATGTAAGTGATACCGACTTCTGCCCTTCTGCAGGTGCAGTGATGTGAAAAATAGAAAACCTGTATTGCCTGACCTCATGGATCTCCTTTACATCTGGAGAGCCCAATGCAAATAAGGTACACCTGGAAAAGAAGGCATGTGCCATTTGGGAGAAAAAAAAATACACTTATTTTTTTACATTTGTTCTTGCTCCTATTTTTTTTTAAATAAATTCTTCAGTCAGAGCATGGGAAACAAGCAATGGCCATGCTAAGGACCAGCACCTTGATGAGGTGCACACGATTGGGGAACACAAAGCAGGATGCAGGGCAACTGCATCCCCCCCAGGGAGGGCAAGAGCACAAGCATGCTGCTGGCATGGGCTTGGTGCCCAGTGCTCCACAAAGGGGTTCAGGCCTGCTGCAGGTGACAGAAGAGGGATTTTGGGGTGGGCACCGAGTACCACTTTGGGAAAACCCAGCAGTCCCTGCTGACCTTATGTCCATCTCTGAACAGCCAATCTGAGAGGTGCACAGCATGGGCACCTTGGTACCGTGCTCCTTTGGAGAAACCTGCTTCCCACCGAGCTCAGTTAAGTCCTCTTTGACCGAGCTATGGATGGAAGAAGCAGCAGCTGCTCCAGCACTTGGTGTACACCACAGTTTAATCAGACTCTGACTCCAAATATTAATGGCATAAATAGACTTACGGACTACAAAGTACTTCAAGAGGTCATGCAGCCCATTTCCTTAAGACTGGATTAGTAACAGTATATCATTCCTGCCAAAGCTAGATATAATCTGCTCTTTAAGATCCTTGGCAAAGGAGGTCTGACAGCCTAAAAACGCTGCTGCCTCACCGTCATTACCATTACAAAGCCTCTCCTTGACGCCTAACTCGATTCTTCCTCTCAGCGATTGAAGACCACTGTTCCTCTCCTAGCCACCAGAGATGGAGGAGATTATTCCCAGCTCCCTTGCCTTGGCCTTTCATCTCTGCAAAGACCGGCTTCACACATCCCCTCAGTCCTCAACTCTCCAGGCTAAAAACAAATTCATTCCTTTCTTGGTGACACATTTCCTTCTCGACTCCCTCCATACAGGGATTTGCAAGCAAACAAGTTCAGTACGGTTACAGAAATTGAGGAGAAGGCTTGTGCCCAAGTGAAACTCTAATGTGCTATCTGGCTTTTAAATAGAAAGTTGTGCAACTATTTACCAAGCACTCAGTAAACAAGTTTTTTAACCATGGCAACCTCTGTATTGTGCAGCCACCATTCATAGACAGCTGTTTCAAATAAACAGGCAACTGTCCTGAAATAGCATCACACTACTGCCTTAATTATTAGCCCATTGATCTTGTGCCATGTGTAAATAGGAACCTTAGAGATTACTTTCAGGGGAAACAAACATGAATCTTAATCAGACCAGATTAAAAAAGGCACCATACACACATGAGGCTACGAAAAGTACTGCAAGAACTGCTTTCTCAATGAAAAAAAAAGACTATCCCAGTTATCTAGAAAAATATATATATATATCTACCCAAATGCACAGGAAAACCAAAATGTGACTGACGTGACAGAGAATGCCAAGTGACACCTGCTGTTACAACTTGCTTTTGTTATTATGTGTTGCACATAGTTACCAACATTGATGATAATTAAATAATTGCCTACCTCTGGGTTGGCAGCATATCTCAGTGGAGCCATCGGAGCATGAAGCAGTTTTAAGGATGGTTTCTGAGCTTGTGCTAGCTTTTAGTTAAAAAAAACCAAGCCAGTCCTGTAGTATTTTCTGTGTTGTGGCTCATGGTTGTGAGGTAACTCGGGTGGTTTGCTAGTCATGAAGGCCTTCCTTGGTATCTTTATGCAGTAACTTAACAGGAATAGCATGAAAAGGATGAGATGGGAGGTTGTTTTTCCAAAAGATTATTTTGGTGAGTGAGAAGAGAGGAGTGAGCAGGTACGGCAGGACTTGTTCTTACTGGCTGCAGAGTCTCTTCTGCTGACAGCAGGCTGCGCTCAGGCAAAAATGCAGTTGCTGAAACTGGCACGCAGCCTCACAAATGACATCAAAGAGTGTATTTTTGTTGAGATTAAGACACTCAAAATTCATAACAAGAACAAACTTAAGATTAATGTTGTTTGAAAAACTTAAAAGATTTATTTTTTCATACTTAAGAAAATAGGCATACTTTGCTAATTTGGATTCAATGTGAACTACTCAATAAGCTCCTGCAATATGCCAAACGGCATTCACGAAAAACTAAGTATATACTGCCCTAAAAATGATGGGGAAAAGGGATTTCACTCTGCAATTGGAGAGCAGGGGAAAATGTAGCGTTCTCCATAGCTCAGCATGAATGTCACAAGAAGCTGTGAAAGTAAAATGGGTGTAAACCATCCCCTCAATTCTCCAGCCACAAAGGCTGGGAGTATTTCTCAGCCACCCAAAGTCAAATGAGAAGAGGAACAGGCACAATGTGTCCCACAAATGAGCTATATCCGGGCAGACTAGACCACCAGAGGTTAGAACAAACGACCGGCAGTGGCAGGTGGAGAGCCAGTGTGTTCACCTCGATTTCCATGGTGTGGGGGACCTGGCCTCTGTCCCAAAAGAAAGCCAATGCTGAACACTAGGATTACAGTCTTGGGACAAGGGAGAGGGCTGCATTGTTCCTCTTGGCTCCCTCACAGCACTCTCAACTTCCCCATCTCCTTTAACCAGCAGCAGAAATTGTGATGGCTTTGCAAAGAGGCAGCATCCACCTTGAACTCAGCACTGAAGCATCCTAAATGAGCTGGTCCTCAGTAGTAAGCACCACTCACAGAGCTGGCCACAAAATTCTTACATAATATAAATTATATATATAAGGTGCATTTTCTTGCTTCCTCTGTTTCTTGACTTGGTTTTCTTCTCCTTACGCATGCACACATGCATGCAGCCCACCCTGTGGCAGTAGCTTGCTCAAATCTACTCCTGCAGAAACACAAGGCAAAGACAGATCTCAGCCAATTGCAATCTGACATACCTTTCACTTCACCTCAATATGTACTCCATACTTAGCACTCCTCATACAGCAAGTCTCCTCTGGCTTGCCTTGACAAGAAAAGCAAGAAAAGAAGCAACATAAAGTTTCTTAATAGATCATGCAGAGAACAATGAAATAACCCCCCCAAAATCTAACTTTCTAGGTGCGAAAAGTCCGGTGTGTGGAGGTTGAGTGCTGAACTATAATGTGAAGGAAGGGAGCATCTGCAGGGCAGACACAGGCAACGTGAGCACAGGGAGAGGGAGCATTCAGAGCTGCTCCTTTATATCTCACCACTGGTGGAAGAATTCAGTCTTTTACGGCTGGCAGATCACACTTCATGCTATTTAAACCTAGTCGGAGAAAAACGCAGCAAATATCACCTGTAAAGTGGTTCAAGTCAGCCTTTGCATATCACAGGCAGGTATGCCCTAACATAAATGCAGAAAGAAATCTGGTTCCCTCTGACAAATGCAAATAATGGATGAAATATGAGGAGTGGAAAATTGTTGCACAAATGCAGAATTCATTTAACCCTTTCCACGACCACCCCCACAGAAGCCACTACAAGATCTTTAACTTTTCCTAGACCCCTGCACTGACACAAGCGTGCAGATGGTATTTTGGCCTTATATAAATAAAGTAGATAACCAGAGAGGAGTAGCTCCTGACCAAAGTCCCTCCTCAGTTATAGCCTACCCAGAGCAGAATCCCTGAGGCCCTATAGCCTTATAGCCCATCTGGGAGGCATTTCCTTGGCAGCATAAGTGAAATGCAGATGACTTGCCTGAATTACATCACAGCCAGCCATGACAGTTTGGTCTCTTACAGTTCCAGTGGCAGGTAACTTATCTGTGCCTTCACACAATTATCCTTTTTCCTGCTAATTTTTAGGGCTTCATGATGCTTTTATCACCTGCTTAAATCTTCTCTGCTCCATATGTCCTCTGTGTCAACACATAGAGTGTGCCTAGTTTTACTTTTTTAAAAGTTACTTTAAAAAAACAGCACAGTAATTTGCTTTGAATAGTGAGACCAGGCAGACTCACGTCTGAGAGTCTGAACAGCAGCTGTTGCAGAAAATAGCCTATTCATTAGCCTTCCAAGGAAAGCCGATCAAATTACTCAATGCAAATAATTTATCTGTCAACTTTCTCTTTACAGATCATCTACACACAGGCCGCTTTTCACCAGTGAAAAACGGTTTGTTGAAGGGGTTTTTTTTTGCACAAAAATGTGTTAAAAGTTTCGCTGGTTCTCTCAGTGGTTGCTAGGAGCATTCATTATTTGTGGGTCAGTATTTGTGCTGCGAGATTGGCACATGCTATTGTTTCCACACTGTGCTGAGATGACCTACACTGGGAAACAGGCCTGAACAAAATGGCTGAGGCTTTGTCTTTCGTCCGTAGGTAGCATACCATGAGGTGAATGTGGAGAACGTGGCCCAGGGAGTGTTAAGATATTGAAAACCTGTTTCTCCCCACCAATATGGTACAAAGGAGGTGAGAGCACTTGTTGTTATAAATGGATCCCAAATTTAAACCTGCCTGGGTTCTTTCCTTGGGCTGAGACAGGAAAACATATCTATAAAAGCTGGTATCTGTTGACTGTTTAGAAAGTTTACATTCCATTTTCTCTTGTCATACTGACACAAATTATTTGCTCTTGTGTCTGGATTGCTATTTGCAAAGGGTGTAGTGATTACCCTTAGCTTTTCTTATTTGATTAACTGTCTAAAAGCCATAGTTCTTTGACAACGGGTGGAAAGTTCCTTATTGACAGCCTGTAAGTAACAGAAATACACTTTTTCTGTGCATGGTTGAGATCCACCAATCTCCTCCATTTCATGTCA
Organism: Tapera naevia; assembly: GCA_033556795.1. Classification (NCBI taxonomy): domain Eukaryota; kingdom Metazoa; phylum Chordata; class Aves; order Cuculiformes; family Neomorphidae; genus Tapera; species Tapera naevia. Next base: position 5,786,625 of record JAUMJJ010000175.1, on the reverse strand, counting down.
AGCTATTAAGTGAGGGCCCAAGGGGGTCCTATGTCAGCTCCCGGCTCCCCTTCCATGCAGGCCAGGGCTCGGCAGGTAGGTCAGCAGGGGCTCAGCATACTCACCCGCTGCCAAATGCAGGCTCTGCCCCAGGCGCAGCAGCTCTGTCACCCCTCAGCACGTCGATGCAAAGGGACTTAAGCAGCCACAAGACGACATGTGATGATGACAATGAATTTGCACCATGATAGCACCCCTGTGCCTCAGCCACAGAGCTGCTCCTCCATGCCGAGCTCAGAGGGGGATCCCTGGGCCAGCAGGTGTCTCAAACCCACGTAAGACCCCTGCTTACAACACTCGGTTGGCTTTAAAAAGAAAAAAATTCCCTCCATGTGATGCCGCCTGCGTGTCAGCCTGCGGCGCAATGATTGATGACACAGCTGCTTCTGCCGCCCCTGTCGGAGATCTCTAATTTAATTAATGGCTTTCAGCATGTGTGTAACATAACTCCTGCAGCCCCTCCATGGCCCCGGGGGACTGCAGGGACTGCAGGGCGGCTGCTCCTGGCACGGGCAGGGAAATCAGAGGGTGGGAAGACAGATGTGCACACACAAGGGCCAGATGCGATCAGGCACCTCACAGGTTTGCATTAACCTTCGCGTGGGCAGGGACACGTGGAGCCTTCTCTCTCACTGGGCAAACAGCAGCAGCCTCCCAAGCTGTTGAGCATCTGCTGCCTGTCTGCCATGTCCTCAGGAAAGCTGCAAGAAGGTGGGCACCACCTGACATCTTGCTCAGTTTTCTGCCTGCAATGCACAAGTGGAAATATCTGGACCTAGGAGCAGGGAGGGTTTGGCAGGTGGAAAGGGAGGTAGTTGTTTTCCCCTTGATTGACAGCAAAGGGAGATCTGAAAGGGTGAATGGTCTCTGTGCAGCCCAGATGTAAAAAATAAAAAACAAAAAACAAAAGATATCCTAAGCATTCCTGAAGTCTGGAGAACTCAGAAGAATGTGTCAAAAGTATTTTCCAGTTGCGAAATACGGAAGATGGCTTTTCTCTTCTACCACGCCGCCTTTAATCCTTGTCAGAAGCCAAAGATGTGGGAGCAGTCCACAGAACAAGAAAGTAATTTTTACAAAAGCTTGATAACACGACCACCACCCCCAAAAAATCCATCCATGTTTAGAGACTGAATCTGCACCCAGATCTCCAACACCTAACTCAGTCATGCCTAAAGAGAAACAGTATTGCCAAAATATTGACTAAATTAGAGCCAGTCTGGGGACATCACTGCCTTGGAAGAGGAAGCTGAGGGAGTTGCCTGCAGGTCCCAGCTTACTGAAATGGAGGGTTTTCTCCTGTCTTCCCCACCTCTGATGAAGGCTCCAGAGTAACCCCCGAGCTCAGTAATACCTTGGCTCTTTGACAAAATAACAAAGCTGAGCCTTCAGGAGAAAAGCTGCTCTTTTCCCAACCAGGAGTTCTCAGTCCAAGAAAGAGCCAACAACAGAGACACTAGTATGTTTTTTGTTTGCTATTGAAAAGGAAAAGAACCAAGGACAAAGGAAAAAAACCTCAGAGAACTTCGTTCAGCTCCTAAAATGGTCCCCAGCTGAATCAGTTTGGGATAAAGGATAAGCATTTTATTTTCTTCAGCATGCCCTGCAGCATTTGTCCATCATTTTCTTTGAGATGTGTCAGTCCTGCTCAACTCCAATATTTACTGGTAAAAACATTCCTCTATCTTGTTTTGCTGGAATATTTCACATTTCTGATGAGTATTTGCTTCTGGTCTCCAGCCTCTTCATCTTTGGACCAGGTTTTGAAAATAGTAAGCTGCTTTTTTTTTTCTCTTCCCTTGCTGTTTCCTTTAATTACCAAGGTAGAGCTAGAAAGAAGGAGGGACACTGAGATTCTCCTTTGTTTTGGACTTTCAGTTGGACTAAAGACTTTTGCTTCAGAAAGGTATGCTGCTCTCCCAAAGGCCATCCTTCACTTCTGTTATGCCTCGTTGCCTTGCCTCCATATATGAGAGAAAATTCCCAACAATATCATCTCCCTCCAGCTCTAAGAAAACAGGTAATGATGCATGGATGTGCAATGAAATTTCAGAAATGTGCACTGACTTTTTAGAAATATGCCAACTGCCAAATAAAAAACAAAACAGAAAATCGGACCTAGTCAATATTTACACCGCGACGTCCTCAATAGCACTGATGCTGAACTGCATCCCCCAGCACAGCAAACTTGCTCAACAGTTTTTGTTTAAGATTTCCCCCCAAAATGTGACCTAGTGCTTCACCCAAAAGATGATTCGCTTGTAATAACTAGTCTGTGGCCAGCTTGCTGCTGCTCCACTGCCAGCAGCCCTTGAATATGTCATGTGAAAGGTTTTTATAGGTTTTCCTGTTTGAAAAATGTTACTAAAAGATAACTTTGGTTGTATAATGACCTGGCCACATGTACAGAGATATCTATCATGAAGTACCCTGTGTTTTGTGCTTACCTGAAGACAAAGTGATGGCAATACCTTCTGGGCTAGGTACAAGAGCCCCACAGTGGATGTAAATACATAAACAAGTCAATAGAAATGTGTGTAAAATCTCTGTGTGGAGTCAAATTTGTTTTGATTTTCCTACAGATATATGTATTATGGCCACATCACATGCTGCATACCCAAAGACTTACTATCCAGTGGACATGCAAATTGAGATAGCTGCACACCATCCCTAGCGAATGTTTATAAAAATATACACGTAAGCAAATGAAAATACATACATTTCATTTGTCCTTAAGGTTCTTTTTTTTAACATACTCTAGAAGTAATTGTAGAAAGTAAATACGTGTTTGAGTGTGTCTGGATGAACCCACAAGTGTGGGTTTGTATTCCTGCTTGCACATGTGCTGATGTGGATACATGGATGTCAGAGCAGGGTACACACTATATATGTTACAGCATGCACATGTGTGCATGCACCTGGCTACAGACCCTGAGCCCTGCACGGCCCCGGTGGCCGCTATGCAGGCAGCAGCCTTGCTCAGCAAGCTGCAGACAGGCAGGCAGTGAGTAGGTATGGAGCAGGGAATAAACACTGGCAGAGAGGCCATCAGGGCAATCGCTGGTGGGTGGCAAGACCGAGACTGCATGAGCTTGCCCAGCTCCTAATTTACCCCGCTGGGCTATGATTGAAAACCAATAAGACGTGGTTCACTGTGGAAAAGCTTGAACCACAGGGGATGTAGCTGGCCGTACAACGGTGTGCCAGGCAGTGTCTGGGCACCAGCCTGAACCCCAGGATAAGAGGCTGCAGCCCCACACATGGCCATCCTTCCTATTATCTGTTTTACAGCTTATTTTAACCACTTAATCAAATTGCACTTCTCTACTTTTCACTGAAGGTAGCTCAAATCACATTTGGACAAAGCAAGTGTGAAATGTATTTTATTGATAAGGGAAAAATTTAACGCTCATCACTTCCTTAGAGAAACCCTATAGAAATAAGTTCAGAAATAATCACATGCATGACACGCATTTTCTGTTTTCTTTCATGAGGCTTTTCAAACTAGATCTATTCATATTAACTAGGCTTTGCTTTTCCACAGAATTACAGCTTACACCCTCAGCTCTGTGCAGGGGGCTGGCTCTCCTGTGGCTGCAAAGCACTGGTGTGCTCAGCTGTCCATCCATTTCCCTCACATTGGCATCCTACCTGTGCAAACCCCATCTTCCCCATGCACCACTGGATGAGTGGCTCAGCCAGACAAGGAACATGATGGTTATTAGTGTCATCCCTGGGCATCTGTGCCAAAGCACGGAGGGTGCAGCGGTAGCACAACCCACCACCGTCCCTCTGACCCTGAGGGTGGTACCAAGTGTGGCGCTACTCTGCCAGAGGGTCAGGTCTGACAGACAGATTACGATCTCGCTAACTTCAAGTACAATCCACAGTATTTTACTAACACTTGGTATTTTTTCCCCCAGACACAGTACAAAATAAATCAGAAGAACTGGCCTGCTGCCTTTCATATTTGTGTTTTCCTTCCTCCTCCACATTCAATGACATTCTCCTCTTCGCAATGTTTAGTTGGCATTTGTGAAAATTACATCACAGGGGATAAAAGCCCAACTTCTCTTCACATGTAACACACACTGGCAAAGAACCAGGCTGAAGGGCTCAGAGGGAGAGATAGGCAGTAGGAAGGGGAAAGAGAGCCTGTGAATTGCTTTTATTAAAAGATGAGAGTAGGAAGTGTGTTATGTTTTTTGTGAAACTGCAGGAGAATTGGTTTCATATAAAATATTTGAAATGTTTTCTACATGGCTTTCCATAGGCCTTTCAGAAAAAAAAAAAAGAGTATTATTTACTTCATTCTAGAAATATTTTAAGAATTTAAAAGTAAACCGCATTTTATAGGCATAGTATACTTACTCTTTTTACGTATGCTATAAAAGCAAAAATATTTTATATGTCTTATTCAAATCTATAAAATATCATTACAGAAAATTGTTACTTTTATTACTCAAGCTGAACTTTTATGAATAGCTACTCCATTAGATTTATACACTGACTTTTTAGAGTTAGAAATGACACTGTAAAGCAGAGGAATAGATGGGATATTTATTTTAAAGGCTACATTGCAAATAATTTTCTAATAACCATTCTTTTTCTGCTCAGCTTCTTACTTTATTGCTCCCTGAATTTTTTCCTCAAACAAATTGCAAGGTATAAATCCAGCACTTCCAGTGACAGGTGTCGAAGGAACTGAGGGCTCCTTGCAGAGTCTCCAGAGTTTCTTTTCCTAGTTGTCCGCACTCCTGGCAAACATTTGCCATCCAACAGAGGTTGTCCTACAGTGGGCTGGAGGGCACAGTGCTGTCGGGCGCAGGATGCTCTAATGCAAGTTGTGAGGTCTTTCTAAGGTGAGAAACAGAACTGCAGCTCCAATTATTTATGGGTGGCTGGAAGCTATTTCAATTTGATTGTAGGTGCAAAAATATATTTAATTTTATGCCTATGTGCTCACAGACATGTGAACACCTGTAGGCCTCCCATACTTTTGTATCTATGTACAGTACACAAAGGCAAGTCCAATAGAACCCAAAAACGTCAGTAAAATGTCTGCATCTGTGCTGTGGAACCTCTGGGATTTCCATGTCTGTCCCAAATCTTGCTCCCTATACTCAGCTTCCACACAAATATAATTTCCAGGTCCAGAAGGCAAGGTGTCCGAAAAAAACAGGTAGCTTTACAACCTGCAAGTGCTTCCTCCTTACCATGGTGTGAAACTGTGACAGTACATGGCAGTTGAACATGCACTGTCACCATCCCATCAGTGTAGTGCATTGCAACAGCCACAGCCACTCGCATACTCGGAGTGAATGGGAACAAGGACCTGCTGGATACCAGGGCTACCACAGGAACTTCAACAATCCCACTGACCACAGGCAAATGCTGGATTTAAGAAGGCTGGGAATGTTTGTCCTTGAAGATGGATGGTAAACTCAAACTGGTGTTTTCCCTGCGTAAGGACAGATATTCCCATTTGTTCTCCCGAAGCATCCATTACTGCCAGAAGCGATGCTCCGGACTAGATGGAAAGCTGGTGGTACTTCCATGTCCCTTGGTATATTCCCTCCTTTACCTCCTCTATTTCTGCATTAAGGATTTTAGTTTATAAAGATGCCTAGGAACAGAAACAAAAATGCGAGAAACAGTGTTTCAGCCAGCTCTCAAATATCATAACGCTTTACCTGGCAAGTGATGGTGACCACCCTCCTGCCAACGCTCGCCCTGGCCAGGGTGCTTGGGAGGCACAGAACGAGCCCAACAACTTGCCATAATTCACCCTGAAATGGCAACAAGCAGAGAGCAGCAGCACTAAACACCTGGATGAAAGCAAGAAGGTTTCTTGGTGTGTTCAGGCTTTGAAAGAAGATAAAATTTGTATCATGGTTTTGAGCTAATGACAGAAAACTTCCCCCCTTGAGATAAAAAAAATAAATTATTAAAACAACTGTGGCCTAAAACACTCATATCCTGCAGCTTCAGGCACCCTATTCCTCTGCCTGTCACTTTTATATATGCATATATAAAAAGTGTGATAGCCTGCCACTTTCTACACATAAAAATTTTATAGCGGGCACCAGTGGTGATCACCACATTTTAGTGCACAGAAACAATTTCCATGAGGACGTCGTCTTGATTTTGCCTTCTCATAGTTTCTCAGAATACTGTGATAAGGAATCGAGACACTGATGCTTATTCTCTACGTGAAGGTTAAGAGGCAGTGGAGAGTGCTTTCTTCAAAGCAAAATTATTTTGTTTCTCTTTTTCCATACAAGAATGAAAGATGCTTTTCCTCCATTATTTATAAGAAGTGTTCCATATTCTTGCAGACAGCTACTATGGTTGTTTGGGTTGGGTTTTTCTTTGTATTTTGAACAAAATTCAGTTTGATTCGTAGGAATGCAACAAGCCAAACTTGCATAGTGATATGCCAAGGAGTTTTCTTCAACTGTTCTTGAGCGTCTCTAAGAGCACTAAAACACATTCAAGTAGGAGCTAAAGTAATGCTGAACTACTGCAACCTCAGAAAGCATACAGCAAAGGACTTGTAAGGCCTCTCAGTCAAGAGTTATTGAGGTCTCCTTCGTTTTCTTTCATTTCATGAGCAGCAACAGGATGAACAGAGGTTTTTGTGAAAATATAAAGAGAGGATTGAGGGAGCACCAATCAAAAACCATCCACAACTGCTTTAGTAGCACTCCACTGTCATCTTCTTGCATGGCTCTGGCAAGTCCTTCAACTGACACCCAAATTTCTACTAAGAGTCTAGGGCACCTGGTGCCTGTCCCATGCACTTGGAGGGCATTGCTCAGGCAAAGCCTACTCCTGCCAGCTCTGGGTGTGTTTATGGGGTGTAACGGGTGTAACCACACCAATCATCAGCGGTACAGGAATGACTAGCAAGGGCTAAAGGATTTCAGTTACTCCTGAGGAGTCTTTTTCTCCTAAGTGCTATGTTACAGACTATTCAGGATGACAGAGTACTGAAACACCTATGTTTTCCTGTGACACGGTGAATGAATAACACTGCAAAGAAAATAAATGCCAAAAAGTAAGGTAATATTTAAAAAAAAAAAACCAACTCCACAAAAGTCAGCAAGTCATCCTTCCTTCCTTCCTTCCTTCCTTCCTTCCTTCCTTCCTTCCTTCCTTCCTTCCTTCCTTCCTTCCTTCCTTCCTGCCTGCCTGCCTGCCTGCCTGCCTGCCTGCCTGCCTGCCTTTCTTCCTGCATGCCTTCCTGCCTATTTGGATTTTTTTCATTCTCATCACAGTTACAGCAAAAACGTGTGGCATTCAGAGACCCTCTGTGAGCCAAAGAAGTTCCATATCCGTGTGAAAATAAGATTTGTTTCTAGGTAGGAAGTGCACTGATTATGCCAGCATGGAAGATGAGGCTACTGTGTTCTCATAACCTATTATTGCTGTTTATCTATTAATGAATAAGGCCTCAGGAAGTCACATTTAAAACAAAACCAAAATTGATAGCTAGGAGAAATGAAAAAGAAAGAGAATTTTCAAAAGCACTTAGCGTCTACTTCTAATGAGCACATTGATTTCTAACACCATTTCCAGTGAAATAGCTCCGATATATGAAATAGGCCATAAATATAACAAAGTTCTAATATTAAATCATAAGCAACTCATACTCTAGTCTTTAGACCAAGAGTGGAGCATGTAACTAAGTATTCGGAGACCTCCTTTTTTAGGACTCAGCTTGAGGCTTTTTGTGTTTTCACAAGCTGCTCGTAATTTGGCAGCCAAGGTGGCCAGAAATGTCAGCTCCTTAAAGTTTGCAGACACTTCAAAAAAATCCTGGTGTTCAAACAAAACTGCTGGAGAAGGCTGGCCATCCTAGAAGGCAGAAGGTAGGAAGCTGGAGGATAAAAAATCTAGCTCAAGAGAACAAGCAGAAAACAAGCTCAGTAAGTACCAAAATAATTTTAAAAGGTCAGCAGTGTAGGAAGCAGACATTGAAAGGGATAAAAAAAATCTAAATAAATGTAAACCCATTCAGTCTTGCTTCCTATAAGACATTAAATATTTTCCAGCAGCACTGCATTAACTGCTCTGTGCACCTGGGCTCCAAGGAGCATTTCTGCCTGCTCTCATCATGGCTGCTGTGGGACAGCAAGTGGCTCCAAGCCAGCATCACCAGCAGAAGTCACTGGTTTCCAAAAGGCAGCGTCTCACTGATCTCTCACAGTGCTGCCAACTGCTGCTCTCTTGTCCTTAGCTAAACTGGTTAGTGGTTTGGGGTTGGTTTTTTTGACATCACCCCCTCCCCCCACCCTGTGTCCTTTGGCTCTGACATTCATTCCTTCAGGATTCGAAAACACCGATATGTGCTGACCTCTAGCCTGCGTTCTCTGGTCAGGCTGTTTTCATGGTGTGTTGCCAAGATGATGCCAGGAAAGGCTCAGGATGGCCCAGAGTGAGGGGTCGAGGCTATGTTGGGGGGGGGTGGGGTGATATTTCATTCATTGGATGTAGTTTCAGTGTACTATCTTCATTTTATACACTTAAGGCATCTATTAAGGCACGATCAAGGCTGGGCTTAAAGCTCTTACTTAAGGCTATGCCATTGAGAAGAGCAGGTTAAAAAAAAAGGTGACAGCTGGAGCTTGCCATTCATAGAGGTTACTGGGCATGCAGTATGTGCTGCAGATGTGCCCACTCCAAAACTCACCTTCCCCAGCATCTGCATCCCCCATGCATGGAGCAACGCTGGCCGACTTACTCTAGCTTCTGTAAACTTCTCCTTTGTGCCTGCAGGAACTGATGGATGAGACATTTAAAATCACTGGAAAAATGAATAAATTTTTTACTTTCTTTTTGACCATTTTGTTCAGCATTTTTGGGCTTCACTCAATAGCTGGAATAGGTGGGTTATCTCTTTTCCTTGCCTTATATCTCTTTAATTTGGTATCAAAAAATACAGATGAAATAGTGGAAGGCATGGGGATTTTGGGGGGGCTGCACAATAAAGAGTATTGATAAACAAGTTAGAGGGCAAGGCCTGTTCTGAAGTGTCTACTCGGCCAGGTTTCTCTCAGGGGAAAAAAAGCTCCTCTTCTCTGGCTGGGGCTGGACCCACTTTTGTGAAACACCTGCGAAGAGCCCTGACCAACACTCCTACACTTGAGAAAAAAATCCCCCAGGAAAATCGGGAAAAGGATGAATGTCTTTTGTCCTTTCAGACAACTATTGAAAGATAAATCATAAAAATATAGCAGCAGTTGCACTGATCAGCTTTCAACAGTCATGTTCATCCACAGGAGGAGCTCTGAGGGTGGTCCCCCATAGGTGAAGAGAGGTCCTGCAGCTGCATCATGTGCCCTGCTGGAGCAAGGTGTGAAGCACCCTTACGTGCTTCAGAGGCCCATGGGGGAACCAATGGGAGAAATCTGGATGTTATGGGGAAAAGAGGTCATGTAATGAGTCACGATGTGAGTTTAATTGTTGCCCATGACAAGTGTGGCTGAGAATGTAATCATTGGTGTTATTTTGCAACACTTTGGCAAAATATCACTCCCCTTGATGAGAACAAGCAGCCTCCCTAGGCCAGCAACGGCAGCCTCACGTGTTGCAAATTTGCATGGTTGAGGAGACCAGTTCAACATGAGCACAGCAGGACTGATCACAGGGAAAGGTGCCTGTATGCCTCCTTGGTGACCAAAGCAGCTGCTGGCTCATTTTAGCCATGGTGTATACTCATCATACAATGCCCCTCCCTGCTATATTACCATCGTCAGCAAGCAAAGACACCCCGGCCAAATTCAACCCTGTGGAGCTGCACCGAGGTGGAGTAGGATCTGGCCAGGGGAAGGTTGTTTTAAGAGGATGCTGAAGTGGGATACAGTATGTCAAAGAGAGGGAGTGGGGCTAGGGGCACCAAAATCTTGGGGAGGAGGGTGCAATAGTGCATCGAGGCCATGTCAGCAGGAGAGAGGAGTATGAACAGCCACAGAGGAAAAGGAAGGCACAGCATTTAAACGCAGTGTATATTTTCGAGGCAGAGCGAGAGACATCTACCGGTCCATGCATCCCCGCTGCCAGGGACCCCTCCCACTAATTACAGCAAGGTTTCCTTTCAGCTGACATCCAGGGAGCGTAATTAGAGTCTAATAAAACCCTGAAAAGTCACAAATGCAAAAACGGGCTAAACAATAAACACTGGGAGCCAAGGAGAGGCAGGAGCGTGAGGGCCGGGTAATGCCTTGGCTAAACGGTGTGCGCGCTGGCACTGTCACGCTCCCGGCAGCCCTGAGCGCGCCGGCAGCCCGCTGCAGACAGACAGCTCGAATTAATCCCAGGAGGCACGCGTGACAGGCGAGCCAGGCAGACAATTAGAGTGAAGGAGGAAATTGGAAATGGCAAAGGTGTGAACATATGTCAAATTACAACTAAATGATAAATTACAATTCTGTCATTGAAATAAGCGATAATTAAGAAAGATTTCAGCTAACCCTCTTGGAGGAAAAAAAAAAGGAGGAAGAGGAGAAAGCAGATTTTTCTCTTCCTTCTTCCCTCTTTTTTTTTTTTTTTTAAAAAAATACAGTTTGGATGTATTGGGTGTATGGTTTCCATCCATTGCGTACATTGGTGACTGGTTCATCCTGTTTCTTCCTGCCTGTGTTCGCGTACTTAAAATATAATACCTTTCTCGCTGCTCCCCCTCCCCCCTCCCCATCCCCCTGCCTGGCAGAGCGACGGTGTCAGAAATGAGCAGGGAGCTGATAGCAACCGATAAAAACCCATACGGAGGGATTAAGAAAAAAAAAGCCCCCCTGACACCACCACTTCCCCCCCCCCGGTCTGTTTAAGCCGCCGTGCTCTAATTATTTTAAACAAGCGCAGCGCAGCGCAGCTGACAATTAGGAAACCCTGCTTGCTGGCTCGGGGGATTCATGCGAACGCTCAGCATCATTGCCAGCTTCACGTCCTTCCATCCCATTTCAGCAGCCGCGATGGATGCAGGCAGGCGGGGCTGCCTGCCCTCGCATCTTGCTTGGCCATAATTCAAACCAGCTGGAGAACCAGGGCTTTGGAAGGCGGCAGCTCAGCCCAACCCAGAGGTTGCATTCCCTGGGGCCCCTCCAGCCCCTTGGCACATGCACAGGTTTTTCTGGAAATGGGACTTCTTTGGCACACGACTGCTATTCCACAGGCACCCTTATCTGGGGAGAGCCCATGTCAGTAGCTGATGGTGCTTCTCTCCACAGAAGGGGAAAGCATGCCTGGGTAATGATGAATGTTTAGCTTCATGGTAACACATTTGTCATGTGAAATTAAAATAACACTGTGTAAACAGCACCTTTTGGCCAAAGATCTGGAGGTGCTGTGTAAATACAAATCAGGTGGGGGTTTTTAATTACCCACTATATACCTAGGTAGACTTTGTACCTTAGTATGATCTATTTATACATAAAACAGTTAATGCAGAAATTTATCTATTGACAATAATTGTTTCAAATCCACTAAAAGCGGTTCAGCGTACAAATCAATACTAAATCTCTACAAGGCAATCGTCTTTCTTTGCATTTCATTACATCTGTTAGGTTTAATTAATCTGCAAATGGAATGACAGAGATTTTTTTTAAAAAGCAAGATAGGTTAATTACAGGTCAAAGACTTTCTATATGCATTCTCAACATTTCTTATATATAAATAAGAATATATAATATACAAATAAGTCCATTATAAATAAATAGGCAAGAGGTGACCTATAGATACATTTGGTCATTTACATTCTGGCTTTGAAATGTAAGGTTTTGTGCCAGACCTCTATACCTAAACAAGAGAGAAAAAGTGATGAAATAATTCAAAGAGTTGAACGCATCAGCCTGCTTCTCTGACAGCAAGGTTGGCTCTAGTGACCATCATCAGCGAAAAAATCATTTTGCAGCCTCTGCGGCCAGAAAGTGAAGTTCAGATCCTGGAGAGCTTAATTAGGAAGCATGTTAAAAGTGAGAGGGTGAGAGTCATGTTAATTATGTGGGGTTCCTCTTGGAGCAAACCCAGGTAGCAACTGTGCTGTAAGGCTAACATAGTATCATGTTATCCCCTGAATTAATCAACCTGCATTACTGGTATGACACAATTGCTTATACAAAAGCCCCATCCAAATTCAATTGCAAATTGCAGGTGGAAGCTTGGACTTGATTGTACTTGATTACTGTGATGTAATCGTATGTTTTTGGAGCAGCTTCATGCTTTGAATGGTATTTCAGACACCAAACGAGGTGTTGTAAGAGCTCTGCAGTTATGAAGAACATGCAGACCAAAGGTTAAAACCAGACCCTAAGGACAGCTGGGTTGTTTTTTTTTCCACCCTTAGAAAGGTCCACAGAACTGAAGCCCTTCTCTTGGTTATCACACAAGAGAGCTTTTGATATGAGGCCCCTAAAAGCTTTATAGATGTGAATCCCACTAAATTTCTCTCCTTTGTCCTCTGGTTGAGGGCGTGAATCTTGTTAAAATCCTAACTGTGGAGTACATATGTGTAAACTCTACAGTTTCTGTTTCAAAATTAATGATGATGATGATGATAATATTAATAGTAAAATTAGGTTTAGTTTGACTAACCCATTGGTGATGGTAATTAAAATCATGGTGAAACTTCCAGCTGTGAAGATATAACTGCTACTTTCTGAAGCCCTTCAGCTTCCGCACTTATCCCCTCTGGAATAACCACTACACTCAAGAGACTCTAAATTTGGAAATCTCTATTTCAGAATGATCTTTTTTTCAGACATTCACCCCCAAATATATGTGACCCACCAGCAATTTTTGCTTTGGGAAGCCAACAAATAGACTACCGGGAGAGGGCACAGACTGGTTTCCCAACAGGAGCCCTCCTTGGGGTTTGAAGAGGCGCAGTTCCCCCTTACAGCCACTTCCTTGTTTGCAAATCATCTTGCTGGGGCAGCAAGAGGAGAGCTTTGAACATGGAACTTTTCCTATAGTGGCGGAGAACCCCATAGCAGCACCTGTAAAAGTCCTAGACTGTACACTTCTTCTCTGCCAAATCTTTTCCAGTGACAAAGACCTCAGTGACATCTTTTTCCTATGTACTCTTGGTTCAAGCAGGGTAAACACTATATTTTTTCACTTTTCTTTGGGCTTGTCCCACAAAACCCTTGTCCTATTAGTATTACTTACTGCTCAAAAAATTGCATAAATCACACTTTTCAGCTGTGATATTAGTCTATCAAGATCTGAGGTGTAATCAATAAGGTTTTACTAAGTGGTCCTTATGAATGATGTATTAGAGTAGTTCACAAAGGAGGTCTGAAACACTTCATCCTCTCCACAATGTTAAATGTAAAAGAAATTAGAGAAACCAGTGGTACTGTCACAGAAATGGCTTGTTTGACTGGTGATCATGCCATGCTCTCTTGCTCTCTCTTTCTCCATCCACCCACCCCTGAAGGCGTGAAGGGTAGGAAGGTCAGCCTGTACTTATGTTTCAAATCTACCACTTGGACCATAGAGTTGATGCGGTTCCCAAGCTTTTCTATTGGTTTATGCTTTAAAGTCTTCAAAATCAAAATTCTGCTGAGGGATCTAAATTCATAAATCCAATGGAAGTGCCTAGAGGAGGTGCCAGGAAAGGACTTCCATGGATGTTTCCACAGCACTGATTTTTCCAAATGGATTTCTGCCTTAATCCCACCAACAAACATTTGACATTGAATCACCAAGCCTGAGACAAAAAATAAAAATACATCACTGTCATTGCTTGTTTGCTACTTGTTGGGGGGGGAGAATAGGAGGCAGGTAGCATCTTACACATGTATTGGCCTGCTAGACATATTAAAATACATCATCAAACACCACCATTAGCTATTCCAAATGCTGAGTTATTGCAAGGAAAGCAACGTTCTTACGTACAATGAGGGGAAAAACAGCATTTAAAGCCAGTAATATATTTAGCAGTGATAGTACTCTGAAATCATTTGGCATGAGAATGTCACCTATTACATGGATGTGTTGAGTATGTTGTTCAGCCCTATAGGTCTATGATAGGGTATGATAATCACACATGGAAAATGTATTTGCAGAAAAGGTGGCCTCAGACTAATATTAGACAATGAGCCTATTGCAACTGTTTTAGACTGAAAGCAACAAGGATGAAAGCAACGCACTAATAATTCAGGCTCTGAGAATCTCTGATGATATATTCCAAAATCCAAAATCAACTGCCTCTAAGGTAAAAAAGTAAACAAAACTCCAGCAAGCGGCAAACCAACTATAGTTTATAGAGTATTCTTTCTATAGTTTAAAAAAACCCACATTTTCTCATTTTGAACACTTCATCTTGACAATCTGGGACACTATTAGTAAAGATTTTCTACCCTGAGAAGAGTCCAGCATTATGGTCTCGGGAATCTTGTATTAGATCACAGTTGGTTCAGTATTTTGGAAAACCAAGTTTAGCTTTCATCTGAGATTAAAAGAATGCCCATCCACAAGACGCCCATCCACAAGAAGGGCCGTAAGGATGATCCAGGTAATTACAGACCTGTCAGCCTGACCTCGGTCCCAGGTAAAATCATGGAGCAGATAATACTGGGTGCAATCATGCGGCACCTGCAGAACGGCCAAGAAATCAGGCCCAGCCAGCATGGATTTAGGAAGGGTAGGTCCTGCCTGACCAGCCTGATCTCCTTTTATGACCATGTGACTCACCTAGTGGATGAGAGGAAGGCTGTGGATGTGGTATACCTGGACTTTACCAAGGCCTTTGACACTGCCTCCCACAGTAGACTCCTAGAGAAGCTGGCAGCCCGTGGCTTAGATGGGAGCACTCTGTGCTGGGTTAGGAATTGGCTGGATGGCCGAGCCCAGAGAGTGGTGGTGAATGGTGTCTCATCCAGTTGGCAGCCGGTCACCGGTGGTGTCCCCCAGGGATCGGTATTGGGTCCCATCCTGTTTAATATCTTTATTGATGATCTGGATGAGGGGATTGAGTCCATCATCAGCAAGTTTGCAGATGATACCAAGCTGGGAGGAAGGGTTGATCTGTTAGAGGGTAGGATGGCCCTACAGAGGGACCTGGACAGACTGGAGAGATGGGCTGATTCTAATGGGATGATGTTTAATAAGTCCAAATGTCGGGTACTTCATTTTGGACACAACAATCCCATGCAGAGCTACAGACTGGGGACAGAGTGGCTGGAGAGTAGTCAGGCAGAAAAGGACCTGGGAGTGCTGGTGGACAGGAAGCTCAACATGAGCCAGCAGTGTGCCCAGGTGGCCAAGAAGGCCAATGGCATCCTGGCCTGCATCAGGAATAGTGTAGTGAGCAGGATCAGAGAAGTTATCGTCCCCCTGTACTCAGCACTGGTCAGACCTCATCTTGAATATTGTGTGCAGTTCTGGGCCCCCCAGTTTGGGAAAAATGTTGGGATACTGGAATGTGTTCAGAGGAGGGCAACGAAGATGGTGAAGGGGCTGGAGCACAAGCCCTACGAGGAGTGACTGAGAGAATTGGGGCTGTTTAGTCTAAAGAAGAGGAGGCTCAGGGGAGACCTCATTGCTCTCTACAACTACCTAAAAGGAGGTTGTAGTCGGGCAGGGATTGGTCTCTTCTCTCAGGTGACCAGTGTCAGAACTAGAGGGCATGGACTCAAGCTTCGTCAGGGAAAGTTTAGGCTTGATATGAGGAAAAAGTTCTTCACTGAAAGGGTGATCGGCCATTGGAATGGGCTGCCCAGGGAGGTGGTGGAGTCGCCGACCCTGGAGGTGTTTAAGGGGAGACTGGATGAGGTACTGAGTGCCATGGTTTAGATGATGGTTGGTGTTAGTGTTGGGTTATAGGTTGGACTTGATGATCTCAGAGGTCCTCTCCAACCTTATGATACTGTGATATGTGATACTGTGTGATACTGTGAACATAAAACTAGTAGTTTTACTGCTGCCATGCACATTAAATCACATTCTAATACAAAACAGTTGACTGCAACAAACAAAGCGGCTTTGGGCAACTGCAACCTCCTTCACTCTCCATTGCTTTTAGAGGTTGGAAAACAGGTAGGAGCACTTCAAGTTTGCAAGTTGCAGGCACTGCATGTGAGACTGAATTCATAAAATGTCAGGATAACTTGGAATATTGTTTTATGGATTCATTTCCTCCTTGTCCTTCCCCCATCCCTCCACACCTTCAGGAAAACTATGATAGTGGCTGCTTGACTTTTATCTTGCCTCTCCAGTCAAGCTGTTCTGGCCCTGACTCAGCTGTCTGCAACTGCTGCAAATTGATTTATCTCCCCATTGGATTTGCACCCAAGACACCAGAGTAATTTAAGATTTGTCATCATCTCTATAATCTGATTTCCCCCCATTTATTTTTTATTTTTGAAACTTACGGATATTTTTAAGCCAAAGTAATGCTTCAGACTATTTTCTTCCCACTGGTGTTCTTTGAACTTCAGTTCATAACCATAATGCTATGGCAGCAAAAACATCTGAAAAGGATACAGCAATTCACAGCAAATTAAAAAACTATGTCCCAGAGTCTATACAAAAATAGCCAGCGAATTACTACGGAGAAACCAGTACACAAATCATAATCCTGATTCAGCAAATATTTGGCAGGTATCCTGACGTGCCCCACAAGCCCTGAATGAAATAGGATTGGGAAAAAGCTAAATTAGGAGGCACTAAGCCAGGAGCTGTGTTATTTGGGGAAAAAGAAAGAGCATCTCTCACCATTTGTTTAGAGAGAAAGAGGGCACTGCAGACCAACAGTGGATCCATGGTATGTCAATGACATCAGCTGCAACATTCACCAGCACCAAGCGCCTTCAGCCCCACTCTCCCCTCACATTCTCCATTCGGGCCCTGAAGACACCCTTAAGCATGACCACGCTGTACCCATCCATCTGAGGGTGAGACTTGAGGTTCAGCTTCAAGGAGCCCACTCTGCTTCAGTCAGGCCCCCCTCCACCAGGGAGACTCGTATGGAGTGTTGCGAAGGTCCTGCCATGGGGCAGTGGTATTGGCACCAGGCAGCGGGCAAAAGTGATGGGAGACTGCGTGGGGCTCCCACTGTGGCCATGAGCTTATCTCTTCCTCACCCGGGTCATGTTCCTGGGCCCCTTCTCCTCCCTAGTTTAGGTCTTTCAAGCTGCATCCACATACGGAGCCTGACACAGGGCAGGTGTCTCTCTACCTTGAACCCACAGGCACCACACTAACACAGATGCTGAGGGTGATGAAAGCACCCAAAGTAGCAGGTCCATCCA
This sequence comes from Tapera naevia, assembly GCA_033556795.1. NCBI lineage: Eukaryota > Metazoa > Chordata > Aves > Cuculiformes > Neomorphidae > Tapera > Tapera naevia. Next base: position 5,769,328 of record JAUMJJ010000175.1, on the reverse strand, counting down.
TGACACTGCCACTTCCCAAATTCACAGGCAAAAGGGACTATCATTATCCACTCTTAACAAGATCCTTAATGATGATCCTGTTGCTCAGTGACTGGCGCATTACCGAGAGGAGCATATAACAACATATATCTAGAGCTGCTTATGAATCAGTGACCTATTCTACCTCATACTTGCTGAGGACGTGACCCAAAATATTTATTCCCTTGTGGAAAACAGACACTCCAGGTCTCCTAATGGTCTCCAGTGTTCCCGGCTGACCCAGTTTAGAGCACGAGCTGCACTCAGTGCTATTTCAGCACTGAACTAGTTCCATCAGAAATGGTTTCCTTTAAAACTGCTGCTACCAAATGACATGCTATGAAATGTTTAATTTTTTTTTTTGAGAAAGTAAGTGGAACTAATCAGAAAACATATACTGAGTAAACCAAAACAGGCATTACATAACATCAATAGAGGTCTTAATTAATTCAGATTCATTCAGATTTTACAATCCTCTCCAGAATCGACATTTCTTTTCAGATGCAGGGAAGAAAACTATAAGATAATACAAAAATATAATGCATGTAACCACAGCTTCTGAGCATATTAATGAACAGAAATGTAGAAAAGGCAGGATTCTTTTGGAAGAGCAGAATAGCATCTACAGTGATAGATGCAGGGTACAGCAAAATAGGTCAGTAAAGGGAAATATGTGGAATGAATTATATAAAGTTGTATGTATAAAAATGAATGTATTGATGAAAAGTGATTCTAAAATGAAGGCTCAGATACAAATCATTAGTCCTATGGCCAAGACTAATGTGTATTCTGCTGTAATAAGGGATGTCATTACAAGTGAATAACAATGTTGTAATGGGTGAGGAGCCTTGCTGGGGGAGGGGGCCGATTATTAAACAGTTAGGAAACCTTTTCTCAATTATTTGCATAGTTCTAGTTGCCTCAGGTGCTGGCAGGGGTCATTTCCAAAGGGCAACGGCGATGCCAAGGAATCTAAGGTTTGGATGAGCAATGGGGACAGCTCTACGGGGATTCTGGCAGGGGCTGGCCCGCTGGAGTTGCGGGGGGGTGTCACTACATCAGGCGAGCTTGGGGAGAAAAATAAATCTCCCCCCTTTTTGCTATGTGAATATAAGGGACCACCAAGGTCCCTTAGGACAGAGTGTGTGGGCAAACCTCCGACTGCTCTGCTGCTGCATCCCTGGCTGCATCCTCTGCTTTTCGCACCTCTAATGCATGCCCATCAGGCAGGCATTGCACACGAGCCCTCCCTCTTCCCCTCCTTCACGCCATCTCCCTTGGTGCTGGAGCCCTCCAGCCCACACAGCATCATCGTATATAGTGACAGGGCCTGATATGTGCTGTCTTGCTGAATTGGCGTCTCCACAGCCATAAGGGAATGGATGTGCAATGCTGCGCTGATACCAGTCGAGCAATATAATGCGGTGCCGTTACGAGCATTACTCATAGCTGATGAACACATACCTTTTCCAGTGAAACACATACATTCCAGAAAGAAATGCATAGATCATTTGCTGAAGCACATTTATTATAGCAAAATGTGTACCTCAACTAATGAAACGCATAGATCATATAGTAAAATGATTATGCTCATACCTAGGAGGCTCAACCATTTATTTATTTTTAACCAACTTATTTTGGTTAGGAGGCTGAGCACAGCTCTCTCTCTCCCAGGGATTATCAGTCTAAAACCCATTCTTTCTTTGGAAGTGTATTTATTTTCCTATGATACAAACCCAGGTTGCCATCCCAAGCTTGCTGAAAATAAATTAGCGAAGAGCCCTCTCTTACAAGAACTGAGCATCTGAGTTGAAGCTGGGTTTGCTATTGAAGATGGATTTCGCTACTGCATATTAGCAGGTGCTGCATCTGGTATGCTTGCTAATTAAAAATTATGTCTGTGTACTATGAAATATTTTAGGCACAGTCCCTTAAATGCTAGTTTTGGTGCCCACCTGAGACATCTCCTGCATCCTTATTAGTATCCTCAGCCAGAAATAAGTTGAGTCGGCGCCCCTCCATGGTCAGTCATAAACCAGATATTCCCAATACATAAATTCAGTTGGCTCCAGCTCACACTTGCCCTGAGGAATGACATGGGTTAAACACTTTGTTTATGACTAAGGAATCCCCTAGTACACATGTGTCAACCATAACCCCAGCTTAGCAATGCTGGGAACGGGTGTAAATCCCAGAGTTATGCTATAGCATCAACATCATTCACACACTGACTGGGAAAAAAAACCAACACCCTGAGTCATCCCATTACATGGGATGCTGGCAGCAGCCAAAGGACAGCTGGCCTCTTTCACGACTGCTTCTTTGATTAATGACAAAGCTGCACTCTGAAAAAATAAATGAGAAGCCTGTATTTTATTGGACTGGCCTTTCTTCTGCAGAATTGTATCTGTTTGAACAACTAACCTAGGGGAGAGGGTAAAAAGCAAATTACTTTTGGGACTGAGCAAGGAAGGGAAAATAAACCAACAAAAGCAAAAACCAGCAGAAGATCAGGTGCGAAGTGACTGCACTCAATAGCCCTTTTCCTTTTTTTTCCCCCTGAACTCCGATGACTTCCAACTGTAGAGTACATTGATTTGAATTTTTTTCATGTTAACTTTTAATTGCCTTGCTGCAGCTGCAAGGCAGCACCTTGCTGAGCTGATTTCCAGCTAGCAACCCAAGCGCCCCACCAGCCCCAGCACCCTGCGCTCTCCGTCAATAGGAAATCAAGCGGCTGCTCACAGAATAACTCTTCCTACTTTCTGCACTTAGTAGCAAGGCTTTTTCAGCTTGCTCGCATGTCACCAACCTTTGGAACAGCTTCACCATCCAACTATCAGCCCTGCTGGAGACTTTTTATCTTCCTTACAAACTTATCTTTTGAACATGCTTTTTAATGTGTAATCGTTGTTTGCTTCAGCAGGGGAGGCTTCCTTGGGGCTTATTGTGCTTAACTGGCCCTATTGTTGTGAGTCTTTCAGATAGAAGATGTTGCAAAAATACATGTGGGTCAGGCTGGATATTTGCGTTTGCATTTCATGGAGATAACGGCATTTTCCTTAAGTTATACGAGCCCTATTTCATTATTCTCTGAACCTCTCTGTGAACCTCAGGCTTCACTATATAATTTATGGTCCCTGATACAATCCAACGGTGTAATCTCATGATTTATGTGCTTCATTTATAATTTGATCATTTCAGTATAATACGTGTTTTCCTAGATGATTTATGTACTTTCTCCCATAACGTATGTGTTTCATGCCATGATATACGTATTCATCAGCCGTGCATTATGTCCCTGATGGTACTTTCCCAGGGAGGAAGGTGGGACGCCCCAGCCCGAGGCCAAGTCCTGAGGTTAATTGCAATCAATTCACCTTCCATGCAATTACACTTTCATCTGCACGCGCCTGTGAAATGAGCGCGCTTAACACCGTATCAGCGGGAAAGCAAATGTGCCTCTTTTCCCCTTAGAGCCAATAAAGCCAGCCGCGGCACAGGATTACAGGAGGGCAGCAGGGACAGTTTAGCCCTCCTTTCTAACATTTCCATTGAGAAGGCACTGAGAATAATTAATTATCTCCTCGTCGTGCTGATTAATGCAGGTCTGGGTTTGGCACGTCAACAGAAGAGTATCCCAAATGCTGACGAGGCAGCAGCAGCCTGCTCTGATTTCAGGAGAATAACCTCACACAGTACAAAGCCTGCACTGCAGGGAAAACTTTAGGAACACAAAACCACCCCTCTCCCTAATTCCACACACACACACACAGAGCAAAACAAAGTCTGGAAGGAGCCCCGGAGACCACCCTGCCTTGCTCTCCCATCAAGATCAGCTCTGCCCAAACCCTTCCCTGCAGCAGACAGCCCACCCCTCTCCCACTGGCCATGTTATACACTGTCTTCCAGGGCTTTGCACCTTTAGCACCCATTTCCTGCATTTCCAAGCTCCTGGTCCCTTCCTGCTATGCAGCCACAGCTCCTGGTCCTGTCCACAGCATGAAGAGCATCACCTCATTCCCTGCCTTCCAACACTCACTATTTGGGGAGCCTCAGATGAAATAAACGTTGCTTTTTCCACCCTCTCGCACCAGGACATGCTCCCCAGACCACACGTCACTCATAGTGCTCCCGGCTGCACTCTCCCCAATTAATCTGCATTTTTCCTGAATAGCACTGCTCAAACCAGGGCAGACAATGCCAGCTGAGCTCTTGCTAGAACTGAGTGATGCAGAAAGCCTCACTTGCCCATAATCCCCCACCTCTTTGCTTCGCCCCAAGAGGCATTTCCTTTTTCCACAGTCGTGCTTTGTGTTCAGCTTGCGATGCTCTTCAATCCCATCCAGGATGTGCACTTTCTATTCCTACCTAAAACCACTCCTTTGCCCTTGTCCTTATTGAACCACATCGCCTTTTCTCCAGTCCTCACTAGCACCTATGTTGAACCCCTGCCTTCCCATCAGATCCCCATCTCTCCTCCCTCAGCGCTTCTGCCCTCCCTCACCCATACCATCCCAAAGGGATTCATAAAACCTCTGTGCATCCCACCATGGGAATGGGGCACACGAGTAATGGCTCATGATGAGGGGCTTTCTGCCTCTCCCAGTTTGTGTCTCCCAGTCTGGCATCTTTAGAAGAGCGTGGTGTGAGACAGCTTCAGATGCCTTGCTGAGTGAAGATATATGATATTCATTGCCTCTCCACAAGGCTTATTGCCCTGTCATAGGAGGAAATAAGGTGAGTTTGACATGATTTGTTCTTGACAAATCCCCGTTGGCTGTTACTTATCTCCGTGCTATATTCTAGAGGCTCATAAATAATTTCCTTGATTATTTCTTCCAGCATTTTTCCATGCGTTAAGTAGACTGACTGGTCTATAGCTCTTTGGTCCCTTTGGTTTGCCTTTTTGAAATACAAGAACTCTGGTTACCCTCTCCCATGCTTTGGGAATCTCCCCTGGTTGCCACCAGTTCTCAAAAAATATTTGCCAACAGCTAAATGACTGCTTCTGTGAGGTCTCTCAGATCCAGTCTAGTGAAAAAAATCCTGCTGTCTTCTTCTTCCACCCTAAATACAACCTCCTGGTTGATAAGATTAACACTGTCAACCTGAAAAAATTTGTTGGTAATGACATGAGTAAAGCTGGAGGGGGAAAAAAAGGATACAGAGTGCTTTTTGTCATCTTTACATCACCTATTTCTGGCTTTCCCACCTCATTTAACAGCGGACCACGCTTTTCAGGTCATCATGAGAAGTAACTAAAATACCTGTGGAACATAATGTTTCTTCTTTATGTCATTTGCAACTTGTATCTCATTTTATGCCTTGGACCTTCTCATTTTGCTCCTGAAGCTCCATAGTATTTCTTTTCTACTCATTGACCACAGCCCTACTCTCATAGGGTTTCATCAATCAAATCTTTCGGTTTATTGATGTCCATCACTGTTCTTTTTCTTTCTATGAATTATGAACCATATCATTTTATGCTTTGACTTTGCTAACCCAACTTCTAGCTTCACATTTTAAACAAAGTACTTTCAGTTGATGAAGTCCACTTGTTTTTCTTATCTTCTGTCTCAAACACCACTTTCCAGCATGCCCAAGGTCCTCTTGGACACGTTGCATTGTACTGCATTGCCTTTCCAACATGAGCAGGTGTCAACTCTTCAGCTGTTAACTTTCATGATTTTTCCATTACTTGCTCAAATCTGAGCTGAAACTACATACAGGGTAGAGTCGTAGTTGATACAAGTGAGGTGATGTGTGTATCTGCATCAGAATGAAACATTTCCTTTTCTTCTTTTAGCACAGCTCAGTAAAATGTGTGTGTGTATTTGGATGTATATGAACACATGTATGTATATAAATCTATAAATATATGGATATAAAACTAGCTGGTACTTTGAAACTAGAAGGGATGGGATGCCCATGTGGACAGGGTATTCCTCCAGTACCAACACTGCTTATTTTTTCAGACATCACGGTCTGCGAGGCAGCGTGCCAAAAGAAATACCAGAAAAGCCTCACCTTTTTACCAAAAGATGAGATAACTGCTCAGAAGAATCTTGATGTATTAAAATGCAGCTGTGTAAGAAGTAGGAACCGTATGTATGTGTGTGTAGATGCTTTTAAGTGTAAGGCAGATGTGAATCCAGCTGTGATGCAGCCCTTCCAAAGACAGGGGATGAGAAGCAGGAACCTGCACTGCCCCATCGCCTGCTCTCCTCTTTGATGCAGAAACTTTGGCTGTTGCATTTGTATTGACCAACACAACAATGTGCATCAAGAAACAACATCCCTAGATTATCCCAAGACCTTGAAATAAAAAATCAGTTTGGGGGATTTTGATGGCATCTGCTCCAGAATTCCCCCTCAAGAGGGAAGAATCCTGAACAGAGTCTTTCTTAAAAAAATTAAAATCTTTCTTTAGTTGGGAATGATGCAAACAGTATTCAGGTCTGCACTATAAGAAAATAAGAGTAAAAACCCCAAATCGAACCTCACAAAACCCTAATAAAACCATGTAGCCCTACAAAAACTGCACTGTATTTCTGGGCAGCTGTGTCTAGACCAGTTTTTTTAGATAATGTTGACTATCTCCAACAATTAAAAGCATCTTTCAGGAGTCTGGTGCATTTGTATGTGCCAGAAAAGCTCAGGCCACTTGCATATGAGATTAATTACAGTATTGGATAGGAAATAAATGTTACCTTGATAGAAGTGCTAAGGGAATTTTTTCCACCTTAGTAAAAACTGGCCACCCAAGGACTGGTGCAAGACAACAGCCATCAAATTCCCACCACATCAGAAAAGACAAAGATGAATTTATTATTTCCTGCCTCACTGGGATGAGACCTCTGAGAGCATAAAGTCAGTTTGCATCCCTCTGCTTATTGGTATTTTTCCTTGGTCTTACTCTCCAGGGAACAATGCCAAGTCTGGTCGTTGTGTCACAGAAGCAGGGCCCAGGCATGCCCTGGTGTCACCCATCAGCACAGTCAGCACAGCAGCCGGCGGACCACTGGGTTCTAACAATTTGGGGGAAGGAAGCAGAAATAACAGAGGGGAGAAAAAGGTGCCTTGTGGCACAACAGCATAGAAAGACATGATTTTTTGAGAGACTTCTTCATCCTTAGCATGTCTGGGTTCATGGCAAGGCAGTGGCCACCACAGCTGTGAGAGGACCTCACAGGGAGGGAAGGAGGATGGCAGGTGACCCAGGAATCAAGAGCCACCCCAATGCCAGAAACAGCCCTCAGCAAATACAGGCAGCCAGCACAGAGCCCGGGCAGGGCCATAATCCTGCTGCTGGCCTGTCACTCATTACTCCTGTCAGGAGTAACATCACAGCTGCACACATCAGGAATGTGCTTGCCATTAGACCATCAATAGCTTGATGAAAAGTGATCTCACAACTTCACACCTCTGTCCACTTCCATAAGCTGTCCTATGAGCTGCTCTGACAGAAGGTACCTCAAAACCACATATTCTAGTCCTGGGTCTGCTGCTGGCCCATTAGTTGCTCAGGAAAAAGTGACCTCAGAAGCACATGCCCCAGTTGTGTGAAGGCTGCTGACCAAAATGACCTCACAACCACGTACTCCAGTTCTGGGTCTTCCCATGACTTATCAGCTTCTCCCATACAAGTGACCTCATCAGCACATACCAAAGCCAGTGCCTGCTACTGGCCTACCAGCTGCACAAATACTGGCCAGCACGTCCCGGTCTGCTCTCCAGACCACCCTGCACATCCCCAGCCTTCCCACCCTACTTCAGCGATCTCTTGGCCTTGACAGTCTTCAGTCCCTGTACAGGAACTGATAATGGATCTAAATACATTTTTTTCTCATTATTGACAACAATCCATTTTCAGCTAGAATACCAGGAGCTTCCTGACAATACCCACCACCATCAGCTTACACTCTTCAGCAGTACCTCTCCAGGTGTGTAAGTTCAAGAGTGACACCATGGAAGTAATGCACAGGACCTGTGCCACCAGAAAGGCAGGAAGCCTTCAGATGAAACAGCTGCCACCTTCAAGTATTTGCACAGTTCTCCCTAAGGAGCAACAAAGCAAAGAGTGCTCCAGAGGAGCACCAAGTGGGAGGATAAAGTGTGAAGTTTGATGACCACAACTTAGCAAAGTAATTTCTTCCAGACACAGAAGAAAACAGGGCACAGTGCAGATGAGACTGGGGAAGGCCGTCAATGACCTCACCTCAATATGCTGGGTCTGTTTGCCGCTTAGATGGAGATGATCAAAAAAGAACAAACAAAAAAATCAAAATCTGTGGGAGATTATGTCCTGAGTTCTCAGTAGCAATCTTGTTTGATAAATGAATGGATGGACTGGCCCTGGGCTGGAGTCCTCAGTCAACCAAAAAGTGTGAGCAGGTATCTGAGGTGGTATATAAACCCTAAATGTCGTATTCCGTTCGGTGTCCTTATAGGTCGAGGTGCTGTTGCTGTAAAGGCTCCCATTCCTCAACAATTTTGCATCAGGCATCCTTTCCACTAGTTTTTTAAGGTCAACGAATATGTTTTTTTCAGCTGTAATTTAATTTAAAGTATCCAGTAGCAAACAATAGAGGATAAAAATCAAATATTTTATCTTGACAAAGATAATTAAAGGTTTATAAATATTTTATTTGACAAGTGATGTCCTTGGCAATACCTGCATTGTGCCCAAGAGCTGAGTTCCAGCTCAGATGAAGAATAAATTTTGCAGGTGGAACTTGGGTCCAAGCAGCTTCTCAAATGAATAACCTCACCAGCAGTGCATATGTAACATGGGCCTAGTATTTTCCAAATGTCAAAGGACTGGGCCAGACACTGACAGTTGCCATCAAACTCTTCCACAAAACACCGGCACTTGGCACACCCAAGAACAACTCGTAAGAAATGCTGAGTCTTATAGTATGGGAGGTTGAATCCAGTGACAAGACCTCTTTGTTAATGTCACAATTTAAAGAGATTACTCTTAATTAAAATGCAAAACATCATGAACGATCCAATGGTGGCTGAGGTATTCTAACCAAGCAGGTTTGTTTCTCCCATCATAGCTCAGCCTTTAAGAAGCACAGAGTACATTAGCTGCTTCGTTCCATTTCATAATACCACAGAGCAGATACCAGGTTTGGAAGATACGTGAAGACAGCATGCTGGCCAAATTTGAGGTCTTTTAGGGCAGGACTTGCACTTCAGATGCAGTTGCAGTCATTGAAGCTGATTATAGACAGCATAAATAAATGCACTGACACTCAGAAATGGGTTATTTGAGGCAGCAGGCTTCATGGACAATCTATAGTATCATCATTAAAAAATTGATAGTCAACTCTCTTTTTGTCTGATTATCTGAGGACCTACTCACAGAATTACAGAATCACAGAATCACAGAATGGTCGGGGTTGCAAGGGACCTTTGGAGATCATCTAGTCCAACCCCTCTGCTAAAGCAGGTTCACCTACAGCAGGTGGCACAGGATCCCTTCAAAGCAGGTTTTGGATATCTCCAGAGACAGAGACTCCACAACCTCTCTGTACAGCCTGTTCCAGCTCTGCCACTCTCACAGAAGGTTTTCCTCATGTTTGGATGGAACTTCCTGTGCTCCAGTTTGTGCCTATTGCCCCTTGTCCTGTTGCTGGACACCACTGAAAAGAGCCTGGCCTCATCCTCCTGACACCCACACTTTACATATTTATAAGGATTGATAAGATCCCCTCTTAGTCATCTCTTCTCCAGGTTGAACAGACCTTTTCTTGCAGGAGAGATTCTCCAGTCTGTAATAGTCTTTGTAGCTCTCTGCTGGACTCTCTCCAGTAGCTTTTTGTCTTTCTTGAGCCCAGAACTGGACACAACACCCTAGATGGGGCTTTCCTATGGCAGAGTAGAGGGAAAGCATAGCCTCCTTCAACCTGCTAGCCACATTCTTCTTGATGCCCCCCAGGATACCGGTCTTAGCCATGAGGACACATTGATGGGTTATGATTAACTTGTTGTCTACCAAGATTCCCAGGTCCTTCTTTGCAGAGCTACTTTCCAGCTAGTCAGCCTCTAACCTCTGCAGGTGCAAGGGGTTATTCCTCCATGGGTGCAGAACCCTACACTGGCCTTGCTATACAAAGCAGAAGTGCCTTTCAAACAGCTTTAAGATGTACGTGAAGGCCTGAAGTGGATATAAATTCCATTTTTTTTTATGGGAAGAACTGAGCTGCTCTTCGTGCTTCTGCTAGTGAAGATCCCCAGCCATCTCTGGCCATTCGCACTGGAGTTGAGACCCAACAACTGGGTGTGATGATGCACGCAGCACTCAATGTACATGAGGACTGCAAATGAACTGGAAAAGTGGCATCCAATGCTGTATTAAATGCACCCATGGGTGCTCTGTACAGCACCAAACAACCCACTCCTTATCTGGGATGTCCTGGGGACACCCCAGTTCCGCCACCACAGCCCCCACACCTTGGTGTCATCTAGGTAGGTGACTGGGACTTAGGCATCCCTGCACACCTACGACCACCCAGCCCGCTGCCAGGTGGTCCAAAGGGTACCCTACAGGCAAGCGGGATCCTGGGGGAACCAGTGCCTGGGGTCACCAGCTCCAAGGGTGGCTCTGCCACTCCACTCAGCATGGGCACCCTTTGAGGTTCAGGGGACACTTCTGGAAGGGAAATCAATATCCAAAGAACTGAAAAGAAAAGACAGCTCACGTGTCTTAGGCAGCACTGGCAACTTCTCCTAACACAAAGTCCTTGGTGGCCTGAGGGACAACAGGAGTGGCAAAAGCTGTTCCTCCCTTTCATTTTGCAAACTGGAAAACAAGCCTCAAATTGCTTTTCCCCTCTCAGACTGGAACCAGCCTTTGGAGAACTTTTCCTTAAAAAAAAGGGGAAAAAAGGATGTCGGTGGGAGTCAGCATGTTTCTCTCACCCACAAGACCCCCGTAAGCTTTAGCGTCTGTTTAGCAAAAACCTGCTGGTTTTATTTGTTGTCAGAGCACATTTCACTCTGCTGTCCAAGAGTGAAATGTCCCTTTCCCCTCCCCACTGCTGACCACCCCCCTTCCCGGCTCCCACCCGATCCCGACCCCCAGGCGCCGGCAGCCACAACACCGCACCAAGGAACGAGCCCGTGTTCCCTCCCCAGCAGCACAGCCAGAAAGGTAATTAAAGCCGTTTAGATATTTTTGTTGTTGTTCTTGCTTTCCGAGGCTCAACAGCATAAATGCAACTTCTGCTCAATTAAGCTTGGGGATAAAAATAAAATAAAAGGTCTTAACGGTGGTTCTTTATTTCTGCACATTAAAGCTGGAGCCTCAGATTTACGGATGCCCCTCCCACCCCCCCAAGTAAGGAAACTTAAAGTAAAGATGTCTCCAGCTGAAATGACCATTATTATCCACATGCAGGCACACACACACGCACACACACATATATATAAAACTCATATATACCTATGTACAAGTACCTATATATAACCCCCAAATCTGTTTTGCCTCTTCCTGCTTACGCTAAGGGTACTTTCCTCCCCATTACAACAGAATTTGCACATTTATAGGAGGAATAAAGAAAAAAAAAGCATGCATGATACATGCGGAGGAGCCTTTCCTCTGCCATCCAGAGAAAGAAGAACTAAAAGGATTATAAAAGTTCAGATTAAAATGATATAAAATCTAGCATTTGGCTCCAACACTAGTGCCTTGGTCCTCTGTAGCTAATCTGTATGCACTCTGTGACCTCCTCGCAGCGAACCCTGCTAAATATATTATTCCCACGGGGGCTTTCACTGCTGCTTGGTGTCAGAAATCAATATGTATGAGGCGCGTGGATGGGAATTTCTAATAGATCTGCCTGGCCCTGTGCTGCTTTTCAATATCTGCCTTGGACTATTAGTGCCGGCTCGGTGCCTGTGAAATAACCGAGATAATCTTTTAAGGTGCACTGTTAAGGTGGAACCTGAATGTTGCTGTTTCAATTAAAACAAAAAATATATACACATATATTCATAAATCAGTCGGCATTGTGCGTAACCTTGTGTGTAGCCTGATTATAAACAATGATGGGGCTTAAAGTATTAGGGCAAGTATGCTAATGTCTAGCTTTCTGAGGAAGAGCTTAATTCTTTTCTTATTTTTTTATTAATGGAAAATTGCATGGATTCTAGGAGGGGGTGGAATTAAAAGTGGAGGGAGCAAGGGATGGCATATTGTCTGTGTAGTCGCCTCCATGCTGGTGGAGTGGTGGAGGTGAAAGAGCGAGATTGCTATATTACTGCAGATAACGCACCCATTTTACCCAAGAGACACCAGACTGCATTCTGCAATGTTCTCCATTTTAGACTGGGTTGAGCCCATTGAAATTATTGCCTGAGTGGTCCCCAGTGATTTCTCTTTTTTTCAATTATTATTATTATTATTATTATTATTATTATTATTATTATTATTATTAAAGGGGGGAGGCTTTTTTTTTTAGTTACTACATAATTATGCCAGGTCTTCCTCTACCCTTCCTCTTCCAGAGGTGCAGAAGGTGAGCAGGAGAGTGCAGGTTGATGGCTGCCTCCCTGCAGACCCCTGCACCCAGGCAGTTTGTCCCCCCCCACACCGGCACGCAGGCAGTGGAGTGAGGCTCAGGTTTGAGAGCTGGCTGTGGGGAAGGCTGCGTCCTGCTCTCTCATTCTCCTTCTCACTCTTTGTTTTCAGTTGAATGCGCAGAGGAAGCTGTCTCGGCTCAGTGCACAGAGGTGCAGCGCATAAAAGCAATAACTTGCTAAAGGACCTCTCGCTCTCCCTTTTTTTTCCTTTTTTTATTAGGGGAAAGGTAATCACTAATTCTCCTCCAGCTTTGCAGGCAGCCAGGCTGAGTTCAGCTCTGTGCTAGAGATGACAAGTAGAGAGCCACTACCCCAGAGGATCCGTTTTAGCCATGTTTAGCTCCACTGCCCTTGCGAGGTTGTCACCCTACCAGAAGAGGTTGAAGAACTGGCACATATCCCTGGTATTTTTCTTTCCCCTGCTCTTCTGCCTGCACACTTCACTTAACACAGCCCAATCCACCTGACAACTCTCTGAATGCCCTCGACTTATTGTCTGGCCTGAGCTGGGAGGGGGCAGGGCAGCAGCCCACAATTAAGGAGGTGGGTCTAGGGAGAGGCATAGGGAGAAATCTCTAATATGGGAATGCTCACACAGTGTTGGGCTGGTCTGTCAGGATAAAAGTGAAAGTCTTCAAAAGGAGGTTTTGCCTATCCAAATTTCATTGCAATCCCCTGAAATAAGGAGAAAGCAGAGTGGGACCTGTTTGGTTTTGTTTTCCATCATAATTGTGTTTTTCTCCACAGGTGCCATGCAGTTCTACTCCCAGAAAAAAAACCCATCAGTGTTATCTAAGAAATATGAGCATGGCTTTTCAGACATTCGTCTGGGCTTTCTTCAGCCACTGTCCTTCTGGTTAAGCATCAGCATGATGTACAGTTGTAAAGTGGAGGGAAGGAGAACCCTCTGGGTGGTTTCAGAGGTTTTTTTCTTATGTTTATCTATCAATAAGCTACAGATCTCTCCGGTCCCTAAAAAAAAAAATCACCCAAATATACTTCTGCTCTACACTGCATATAAATGGATCAGAGCTGCAAAGCTCAATTCTAGATTTTAAAATCCAGGAATTTACACCCAGGGATTGGCTTGCCAGCAGCTCCTCTGGAAAACAGGACCAGGCAGACAAGGCAGGGATGTGTGCTACCTAAAGTCCCATCCCAGCACGGATCCAATGCTGCCGCCTTCCATGGGAGCAGAATTCCAGATGTGTAGTTTGGATTAGCTATGCCCTGCATCCCGCAAAATGCAAATGTTTATAAAGAGCTCCACCACCATCAGCAGTTTTATCCCAGATGCCAAGAGCAAGCTCACCGCCTCAGCTCCTCACAATATTTAGAATACAAACACTTCTAATCTAACACACGCAATTCCCAACAGTTTAATAGGGCTGAAGTTCCCTTCCCGCCTCCCCTTTCTCAACCCATCAATTAGGTAGGTATATGTGAAAACAAACAACCTATGTGTTTTCTGCATCTCTAAGGAGATGTAATGGTGCGAAGTGCTGGTTATATGCGTTTACTGATGGGAAAAGAGGAGCTGAGTGGGTTTCGTAAACTACAAGCTTGTTTTTTCTATGAATGCTGAAAAAGAGCAGCTTTCAGCAGCAGCACAGGCAGGGCTGGAGATGAACAGGGCAGGGGAAGGGCTTGCACAGTCACCTCAGCCTTGTGTGGTGGCCATGATGTTCCTGGCAGCAGAAGAGATGGAAATGAGACCCAAGACCTGCCACCCAGACAGCACAGACACTGGTCTGCAGCTCAGCACAATTCACCGGTGTGTGTGGAAGTCCCTCACCTCTGTTTTCCTGATTTGTTTAGTCTCCTGCCTTTAATTTGTTCATGGTAGCACAGAAGGTCATGGGAGTCCCTTACAGCCTGCAGCTGGTGGCCACTTTTATTTCATATTGCTTCAGCCTCTGTTGACCATCAGAGCTCAACTACTCAAACTGACTGCATCCATATTTAAACTAAGAGATTTTTAAATCAATTTTTTAAATGGACATTGGTACCTATACTTCAGAGAGACTGTGCACCTACAGCTCTCATAGAGGCCTCCAAAGCAGTGAAAACCCAAACAGGGCACCTTCAAACGAGACAGCAACACTTGAAGCATCCCTTGATCTTCTGAGCAATTCTCATAGTGTAAAGTATCACTAAAGTGTAAAATCAAGTGTGCACCTGTCAAAACAGCATGTAAACCATTACTGGTGAAACCACTTGAGCTGCTAAGGGGAGCAGCCTGTGGAAGGTGAGGCAGCTGCTCCTCAGGCTGGTCACTGCCACGTGACATGTTAGTGCCATTGCAGCACCTGGGCAAATGCCCACCTAGGCAGAGCACTGATCTTTTGCCATGACCTCTGCCTTAATGCTTCACAGACAAATTTGCAAAGATGGGATTTGACAAGAGGTGTCACATTCCTTCCATCCTAAAGGCAAATAAATGTCCCTTTCGATCACAGCTGCCACCTGCCACTTATTGCTGAGCGACACCCCAGCCCAACAAATTATTCCTACCCCAGTTGCTGCCAGCATCTGAAGTCCAGTTGACTTAGAGATGCTCCTTGATGAAGGTAGAACAAACAGTAAGCCTAGACTACAGGTCCACCCTGCAATAGTCACGTGCTATGTAGATACTATTGGCACCTGAACAGAAAAAAAATCACTTTTCCAGTACGCCTGACCTTTTCAAAGGTGGACATTTTACAGCTACATTGTTACAGGAAACACAGTTAAATCGACCTGCTGGAAACCGAGCAGGCTCTAAGGAAAGAAGCTCAGGTGCAGACCAGCCCACTTGTGCTCTCTCTCTGCGCTGCTCACACAGAGAAGTCCATGCAGGGATTTTCCTGGTGGTTCAACATCAGGAGCAGCTCCCTGTGGCCCCTTCCCTGTATGCAGGGACACAGGCACTCTGCTGCCAGTGCCCCGCCCCGAGGACCTGGGAAGGGAGCAGAAGCGGGGTGTTGGTCTGCAGTAGCAGCCTGTGCAAAGACAACAATACTTTTTTGGATCAGTATATGGGCAATGAGGCTGAAGGACAAGCCCATGGCATTTCAGAATCCCAAGGTTCGGAAGCACCGGCATGGGAGGCAGCCACCACCCAGGAGCAGCCCTTGTTTACTGCTGCACAGCTTAAAGATTTGCTTGCACGCTCTGGGGAAAGAGACTGCCACTGCCTGGGGGAGACTGAGTTTCTTTTTTCCACACTGTCCCAGGAACCCCTCACCATACCACTTGGACACTATTGCAGCTCCCCAGATTCCTCCTCTGGTACCTTACCTGGATGTTGTGTTGGGCTTTAGGGCTAGTTTTTAACAGCTGTCTATAAGAACAGGAATGAAACAAAAATGTCACTGAAATATGAAAGAGAGAACCCAGAACAGCACTACGTAGTGCAGAGCCTCAGAGCCAGTGTCATCCTGTGGCTCTCCTCTGCCATTCCAATGGCTGGAGCAAGGGTGTCTGTGCAGGGACTTTCCTGGAGATGAGGCCATAACCCTTATGCCCCACCATGTTCCTCTGCCCATGGAAAGGGCTATGAGTGAGGCTGCACCTCGAGTACCATGTTAAGTTCTGGGCCCTTCAGTATAAGAAGGACATTGAGGTGTTGGAGCACGTCCAGGGGAGGGTGATGAGGCTGGTGAAGGGGTTGGAGAACAAGTACTATGAGGAGCAGTTGAGAGAACTGGGGTTGTTTAACTTGGAGAAGAGGAGGCTGAGGAGAGACCTCATCACTGTCTACAGCTGCCTGAAAGGAGGCAGAGCGAGTGTTGATCTCTTCTCTCAAGTGACAGGTGATAGGACAAGGGGAAATGGCCAGAAGTTGTGCCAGGGGAAGTTCAGGCTGGATATTAGGAAGAGTTTCTTTACCGAAAAGGTGGTCAAGCACTGGCACAGCTGCCCAGGGAGGTGGTTGAGTCACCATCCCTGGAGGTGTTTAAAAAATGGGTAGATGAGTTTTTGAAGGATATGGTTTAGCAGAAGATGGGTTTGGTTGGACTCGATAATGTCAAAGGTCTTTTCCAACCTGAAGATTCTACGATTCTATGATTCACCTCTCAAGTGGCCAGGAAAGGGACAGGTGCTGGGTTGGGGTGTCTTCTTCAAGGGAGGAGAGCACAGACGCTGTAGGCAGGGTCAGGAGCCCAAGGGCACCTGCATGGGCATGGCCACGCACAAAGCACCCTGTACTCACCTTTTCCATATGCATCCAGGCAGCACTTGTCAGGCTTTTTTCTTCTTCTACTTTGTCTCCTCACAGCACTACCGACATCCTCTGATGAAGGGATAGGGGGCAGACTGACAGCACATTTCCCAGCATGGCACATGATGCTTACATGCATTTGGTTAGGGCTGTGCTCAGGGTTTAATATCCCGTTATCCTCCAAAGCTGCCATGACTTTACTGGACTGGAGCTGGGCTCCCGCTGCTTCTGGGTCTCTCAGGAGGCGAAGCAATTCATCTGAGCTCTTCTCAGCAAATCACTCCTGTGGCCACACAACATGAGCCAGTCATTCAGGCTGAAGCCTGGCCATGTATTATCCAGGCGGCGAATGCCGCAGAGCCCTGGCAGCTCACCCCTGCTCCTGCAGCTTGCCCTGCCTCCCAGAAGGTATCTCCTACCAGCTGTTAGTGCAACAAAGGCAAAGTTCTGTCCTGTGGAGAGGAGGCAGGATTTTACATCTCCTCCCCTCTCCTCCCAAAAAAATGATGAGTGCAGCTACGGCAACATTTTCATTTACTCCAGTGCCATCCCAGCTACTCTAGCAGTGAGCTGGTGGTCCCAGCAGCAATACCTTGAGGGTAGCTCCCTGCCTTGCTGCAATACTGGAGCATAGGTTTCTGCAGAGAGCAAGGTCAGACCCGATGGGATTATATGGCTGCACTAGCCAAGGCCTAACTTTTTCTTGATCTTTCCTCTTTTTCTCCCCATATGGAAAATGCAGGTGTTCAGGCCATACAGTGGCAAGGGCAGAAGGGGAAGGGATGAAGAGGAAAAGGAATGGAAGGAGTGGGAACAGAGCCAAATTGCATGGTATATCTTACAATAAGAAAAAAGTAGAATCGAAATAACAAACCTAATCTCCAACCCTGCACTGCTCTTAACACTCACATGCGCACACAGAAAATAAATGGAAATGCTCTGGGACACGGTGTCATTGGCAGGTTCAACAGCAGACATGGTCTTTGTGTGGTATCTGGTGTGCTTGAGCTGGCAGGAATGTGGACACAGAAATAGCTGCAGGCATACCTGTAAGCATATGTATCAACACATACCCACACAGGTACATCTTCCTGCCCCTGCTCCTCTGCCTGGAGGTGTCCCTTGCCCCAGGCTCCAGGAGCAGAGAAGCCCCATCTGTACAGACCAGGACAGCCTTGTACTTCCTGACTTGGCAGCTGCTATCCTCTCCAAGCAAGCCAGGAACCAGTGATGCTGTATGGTAGTCCACATCGACACATTTCAGGCCAGAGGAACAGCTTCTCTTCTCAGGCCCATGGGCTGCACCAGGGATGCTCAGCTCCTACACTCACAGCAGGTGAGAGGGGGTTCACTCCACCCTGGCGGGTTTTTTTCCTGCCTCCTCCTCAGCTCCTGGCAGAGCTTTTGTACAGCCCAGTTAGAGAATGGCCTTGAGCAGCCTGTCACTTGGTTTCCATGGCCATTCGTGGCTCTTGTATCCAGCTCAGCTGTGGTCTATAGGAATACGGCAGTGGTGATATTAGGCACAGGTATGTCCCTGGTAGCTCCAGCTAGGTTGTGGCTTTGCTACCTGGGGCAGTCCTCTCCAGTGAAAGTGACAAAAGCTTAAGTGTTAACAACAGTGTGGGGAGAGAAAGGCACTGGAAATAGGGAATTCAAGAGACAAGCTTCATGTTCTGGGCTAAAAAAGCAAACAACAAGCATTTGCCAGTGCAAGTTTCCCATTCACATTGCCCACAGGTACAGCCTACCACTCCCTAGCCACCTATTCCCTTGTCTGCAGGCAGAAGCAGGGGAAACCAAGCAACACTCTGAATTTAGAATAACCTAAGCAAACTGCCAACCTGCCATGGCCACCAAGATTGCTTCTGCACAGCTCTGTACTCCAGACCACATTGCTTTGACGTTCAGAGCCTGTGTTAAGGACCACCAAGGCTTGGCAGAAATGCCCATCCAGCAGCAGCTCAGCTGTGCTGCAGCCAAATGTAGCATCCCCGTGTGCTGAAAGCCACACGAGTTTTGCCTCCTGTATCTGCAGAGGGGCAGGAGCAGCCCCTGTTCTTGTAGTGATAGCAGAAGGCACTCAGACACAAAAACTGAACTTGGGGGAAGAGCAAGACAAAAAAAAAATCTCCCTTTGGTATAACAGACACCAGGAACTACAACGCCCACTTCATTTAAGCAGAAGATATTTGAAGGAGCAGCAACAACCCACAGAAGCAAGAACCACTGCACTATACATCCCACATATCTTGTGCAGATTGCTGCTGAGCCAGTGGGAAGGTGACACATTGCAAGGAGAACAACGACTTTAAAATAATAATTAATGAATTATTACTGACAATTGGAAAAAAAAAGTCCCCATCACTTACACAAATGAAACTTGGCTTCTGGAGTTTGTAGCGGTAATAAATATTTAAACACCTTCCTTGTTTTAACATAAAGCAGAAGAGAAATGCAGCAACTGTGGTGGGAGCGGCGATGTGCCAGAACAGCAGTGTGGAACGTTGCATCAAAATGCAGTTGTGACTTTCACCCAAGCAGCAAGGAACAGGGAAGGGGCCACGGGACACCACAGCACGGCTCTGCTGGGGCATTGCCATCACCTCAGGGAAGTTTCTTAAAGCACATCAGAGCAGAAAGGTGAAGAGCTGGGCTATTGGCTCTTTTCAGATAAGCCAGAGGCAAAAACCATGGTGAAACCCCATGTGGTGCAAGTGCCAGACAAGCATCTTGCCTACCTGCTCCCCAGGGCGTGGTTTAGCAACTGTGGGGAGCTGTTTGGCCAGAGCTGCAGCTGCACTGGGAGCCACAGCCACCTGCTTAGCTTGCCAAACAGCCATGCTTTCCACCATACAAGTAGTGTTCTGTTCTAAGGGGATGCCCGGCCAAAAACCACTAACTTACCTTGGCTGCCTCCAGTCTTGCTGGGGAGGAACCAGCCTGGGTCTCCCTGTGCAGCGCTGCAGAATGAATGCCCTGCTTGTGCTCTTCTTTATTCCTAGCAAAGGTGGTGGCAACAAACACCTGCAGTTCACATCACCTAAAGTGCCTATTACAAGGTCCCGTCTTCAGTAGTTCATAGCTTTACTCAGACCTTTAACTCTGTGGGCTGAAAACTTCCAGGTGAGGTGTTGGCATTGAGCTTGGACACCAAGCCTTGAGGTCTGTGTGCTTTCAAAGTCCTAGCAAAACCAAGTCAGTTCTTTCCAAGAAAATAATTAAGAGAAAAAAGTATCTGGGGCTTGGTTTACTTTGCTTTGCAGAACACTAAGTTCTGGCAGGGGAAAGGTTAGGAGATGTCTGTCTTACGCTCTGTCCCTTAGGAATTCTCCTAGATTTGTTCAGCACCATCATTTCAGGGCAGATTTAGAATGTGTATTCACGGCTGCCACTGCCATCTGCACTGGCTTCCTGCCCCTGCCATGCTGGGGATGTGAAAAAGTTCGTCGCGGGCTGCTTCAGGCCAACATCCCCAACCATTTTCCCATGGAAACTGCTGGTGCAGGCAGAAGAGCTGCAGTCCCAGAGCACTGCTGCCTTCCCACCCTTGACACTTGCTGGGGTGCTGCTCCACCTCCCGAGTGCCCTACTCACCTTGCAGATTCTCCAGCCTCCAGGAGCTCAGGTCTCTGCACAGCTGCAGCCCTGCCACCTTCCTGGGATGTGAAACACACAGCCAGGGACCGACCAGCAGGAGCTGCCACTGCCATCTTCCTCTAGAGAAGGGAGGAGTTCAAGGAAGGAAATATAGGGAAAGGGGTAAAAAATCCAAAGAAAGGGTGACCAAGAGAACTTTTCCCTATGCCTGGCTTGGGAGAGCCACAGTTTTCCCTGGCTTCTCTTCTCCTTTCAGCTGCTGCAATTCTAGCTTACATTATTGGAGTAAGATGTGCTGGGTCAAAACAGGGAAAAAAACAATCAGCTAATAATCCTACTCATGCTTTATCTTTGTGATGAGATTGCCTCAGGATCATCCCCATCTTATGAAATCTGCTCTTCCCAGCAGAGCTAGGAAATGAAAGGCACAGGCCAGACCAGTGCCCTGCAAAGATCCCTGGGCTGGGACAGCTGCGCCTCTTGCAGGTTCAGCGTGTACAGGTACTGGATACCATCTAGTCCAGCTGCACAGTTCAGTGATACTTGATCTCACGGCTCACGTCCAAGGCCTGGAAGTTGACAAAGCATCAGCCCTCCTTCTGGTATCAAATTCCTGTATGCTTCGGTGAGATTAAGATCATGCCCTGGGCCTCCAGTGGTGGTCTGAACAGTCTGAAATATATAATTTTTATGTGTAAAGTTTGTGACTCACATCAGAATGACATACAAAAAAAGATGCTGATTTCTTTATATCAGAGGACTGCAAATAGTTGTGTGCAGACATCAGGTCAACCTATTTCTAGTCTTGCTGACTCTCCCTGCAGAATTGTTATTCCATATCAACAGTCTCCTTGAAGAGACCATGTAAAGGGTTACCAGTTACTGCCAGTTTACTCATTTATTGAGATGCCTTGAATAGCTATGACATGAGAATTCATTTTCCTTCTGCTTACTACACCTTTTATCAGTGTTTCCAAGCTGTTGGAGTTTGAACTAGCCATCTAAGAGAGAAAATACCTTCACCACCCACAGCGTCATTTCTGACCAGACTTTTGCCATGCATCGCAGGTCAGGGAGTGTCAGACCCCAGGAGTGCATGAGGATGCTGGCCCCAGACCTCTGCCTGCTGAGGGGTCACCTGTCTGCACATTCTCCAGCTGTCCCCTGCACGGACACACAGACTGCAATGAACATCACTCGGCTCAAGCAAGTGAGCCATACTGGAGGCAAACACTGCTTAATTGGTCTCAGCTGGAAGCTGCTCTGTGCATGTCAGCGTGTTTAAGAAAGCACGTCTACGGTAGAGAAGACACCAGAATAACCAATTACAGAGAACCCCTGACTTCCCTTCCCCCTTTCTCCCAGACCTAAATCCTGAAAGTCTGTTTTATTTTAAACAAGGATCTTTCTCACTGTGACTGAAACAAACTCGAGAATAAGATTTTTCTATTGGCACTTCTAAGTTTACTACTGACAGCACCTGTGGACATAGCTACAGAGACTTCATTAAATCAAGTCAAAGTTTTCACCTTTACGTCTCCATTTTTTTTTACTTAAAATCAGGAAAGAAGTGACACAAGGAAACTCTTCATCCAGTTCAAATCCAAATTTATTAGCCTGTAAAAGTCTGTTTCCACACAGTAATCATAAGAAATGAATGAATGTTTATGGAGCATAGCATAAAAATATACTGAGTCAGCCATAGGTTGGAATTTATGATTGCTCACAAAAATTAATCAGCAGATCACACGGTATTGCATCAAAAAGACAAATCAGTCCTAAGAATGCAAACAATCAGGATAAAAAGGCAAAACAAGTAAGAACAGAGTATTAGAAAGCAATAATTAGTTCACAGTTCCTAATGTGGGTGACAGATTTCTTTAGATCTTGTTATTTACCTACTAATTCTCAAAAAACAGGTTGAAAGCCAGTTGTCATAATTTTGCATTAAAGAGTACATTCTTGGTCAACATATCAGCTAGTCAAAATCACCATCAGTGTGTATGTATGAGGATTAAAATGCAGGCACATAAGAGACCAAGTATACTCAACAGTCCAGCTACTTCTCCTAAAGCCTCGTGGCCTTAAGACACGCAGAGCTTAAAATCAGAAGCTAATGTGAGACACAGACGTCAAGCCTTTCTAGTCACTGTCTGGACATGTAAACCTTCTCTCCCCTTAAAAACCCTCCAGCAAGCTATCTGCTCATCCGATCTGAGGAGGTCCACGTCTCTCCTGGGCATAGCAAACCTGACCCAAACTCCACTATATATAGGAGGGGAACGGGTGCTGGACATCTGGCGTAAAGCTGTGTGAGTATCACGTGCACCAGAGAGCTGGTGGTAGGAATGTCTCACACTGGGTCATGCTTGCTTTGGTGTTGATCTTCTGTAGGGTTGTGTCCCATTGCCAACCTGAGGTATGAACTTTGCTCACAAGCTAAATCCCATGCAGAGAGCATCTGAGTTAGGAGATGTGGGCAAGCGACAGGGGTTTCTGACCTGGGCTAACTCTTCTCTCTCTCTTTTCAAAGGAAAATGTCTAGCCAAAAAGACATGCGTTTCTTCTAATGGTTTGTTTTTTTCCTGAAGAAATGCAGAGGGCTAGGGTTATTAACTCCGTAAAGAGAGCAGATTTAAAGGCATCAGGGAAGAAAGGCATTTTCTTCTCAGATGGAGGATGCTTACACAGATCATAAACCCAGCTGGGAAGAACCACACCGAATAATTAATCCAGGCTCTAGTCGACATCATGACACCTGCAGATCTTTCTACAACAAAAATCCTTGCAAGTCAAAGGTGCCTTATACAGACCAATGAATCCCAGTTACAGCATCTTCTCTTATGTCACATTAGACTAAGAAGAACCTTCAAAGTTTATTGGGAAATTAACCCATTAAGGTTAATTTCTAGAATGGGAATGGGCAGTAGCATGACAAACTATTCCTGTAGCGTGACATGCCTTCAATATCATTTGAAAACCTACTTAGAAGAACAATGAAGAATTTCCTGGACATCGCAGTCTCCTTAGGCAGTCTACATCCTTGATTTTCACGCTTACAACTTGCTATACACCTTTCTTTCATTCTGCAAAAACTGCTTTTATGAAGGACCCAGCTACCCAGCTGTGTCCATCCTAAAATCCAAACGGCAAACAGAAACATAACTATGGTCGGAGTGGATCCTAATATCTTTGCTGATGATGAACTTCACCTCTTTTTCCTCTGATAGTTCCAGTAGTGTCAAACGTTATTGTATGTTCTGCAGTTATTGCCAGGAAGACCTATTTCTTACCTTTATAGATTTTGGGGCCATCTCTCTGTGCTCACCACACACTGATGACTTAGCAGACCCTTACAGCAGATTAAGGTAGAACTTACAACTAACTCACCTATATAATAGTCCCCAATTTCACGGGCTATCTAGTAAAGCCCATGGGAATCTGGGGAGGACTAGAGCCTCCCAGAAGGCAAGCTGCCCTGTATCACTAAACCATTCATAATTTCAGACTTGTTCCTTGGAGAAATACCAGAGAGCGCTGAAATGGCTAGTGGCAAAACCAAATAGAGTCCAACATAGCCTAGAAGAATTGTGTTTCCACACAAAAGGGTATTCTCCTGCCTCTTAATAGGCTCAGTAATGAGTTTGTCAGTTTTGGCTTTGAAGAATTACCTGCTTGTTGTCTGGGTTTTTTTTAGATTTTTATTTTAATTAAAAAATCAAAGCTATAAAAAGCTAGAGGTAGTTTTAAACTGCAAGGTTCATGTCTGGGGCGAGTATTTCTCTGCAGCTGAGGGACATTTTTCATTCAGACTAGTATAAAACAATACTCAAGGGGGAAAAAAGTTGAAAGAGAAAGCATTAAAGGAATAGGAACTCGGAGACCTCTTCCCGCTTCCAAATCGACCATCTCATGAAATGAGTGTATTTCCTGCCTGTGAATTCTATATTTAATCCAGAGAGATCACTGACTATGCCTGAGCAACTTGGCAGCCCTTTTCCTCCTCTTCAAACAGACCTCAAGATTCACTCTTGGCATTGCCTAATGAGCGGTCTGTGTCTCCCAAGAACACATATCCTTATGGATTTTGATAAGAGCAGACAGGATCAGTGGAAAATCCACTTCTATTCCTTCCACTTTTGTTGCTTTCTTTAAAAAAACAAAAGGATACACCGAGGCTCCTGCCAGAAAACCAGCTGGCATTGAAGGAAGCTCACAGACCAAAGGACCCACCTCGTGTTTCAAACCCTTTCAAAATCCTGTTTTGGCACCAAAGAGCAGACATTCTGTTCATTAAAGGATTATTCACAGAAAAACGAAATTACAAACTTCACCAAAATCAGGTGATGTGCTGCCAGCACAGTCGTGAACCTTCTGACCTATCTGAACTTGCCTTAATGTTGGCAAGTAGTATGGGGAAATAAAACAGCAAGAGGAAACTGTTTCCTTTACTATGTATAGTATGAGGCAGGTAAAGAGCAGAACTTTGAACTGAGAAGCAGTAAAAGAAAGAGGAAGACATTACTGTCATTCTCTCACAAATCATACTTGGAATCCCAAATCCTCCACCAGCATCAGGTTAATCTAATCTCAGGATTATTGTTTGTTGCGAGAGTTACAGATAAGATTTCACTTTCGTATGCTTTTCCGTACAAAGCTAACTGCTAATTTTTCACATCATCCTTACTAGTCCACTATTCTTTTACACAACTGAGGTCTACGTACAGGGTTGAAGGCTTTTCTGCAATTCTTCTTGCTTCTACTTCACTAACCTTTTCATAGCCTCAAAATCTAAATGTAACGTTCCTAGAATTAAAAAGGCTGTATTTTTTCTGCTACTTAAAAAATCCAGAGTAAAAGGTTACCTTCAGATATACAACTTATGGGGTTTCCATCGATTGTCAATTGAGAAGAGTTAGTTTTGTAGCTATTGTACCACCACTTCATTCCCATACACAAGACTGAGGTCAGCATTTGGACCTTCTCGCTCATTTTGAGGATTCTTTTTTAAAAGAGGTTTTCTTTGTTTAAGATCCCACAAACAAAACCTGTTTATGGAAAAAGAGAGATATTTTGAATACTAAAGTCCTTTATTCAACAACACAGAAATATCACAAAAACAACTTTACTGGGCAAATTGAATGTTTTTATACAGTTTTGTACATGCCCCATAAGTAATTATTTTTTTCATAAATACACTGTTTTCCAAAACTGTTTTTTTCCATAATTGCACAAGCATACATACACCTTACACAAATATCTATTAGAAAATTTAATAGATAACTGCACAGTTCAGAAAAGGAGAACACTGTGAAAGGAGTACATTTCTGTGGCCCGTGTTTCTGAAAAAAAACCCTACTAGTTCCCTGCAGCTGCGAAAATGGAGTACTTTCTAACATAGGAGCTGTCTTTTATCCACTACGAATACAGTAGAGCTCAGCGTGAAACTGCCAAATTTAATAAAAACAAAATCTGAAACATTTAGCTGTTAACATGAGAACCCACTGTTTGATATCACTTTGCATCTAACCATGATCAAAGACCCACTACTGCTTTTTGCTGAATGCATTCGACCCTGAATGGTATGCTCATTTAACTACTTTCTTTCTTCATTATTTGATTACAGATATAGCCCATTTAAAGACTTTATATTCTTTAACATTAACTGTAGGACTTACATACCAGGGGTTCTGTACAAAAGGGAGTATTTCCCCTCGTAGGGAGGGTCTGTTATTAATTGACAGAATGGAAACATGTGCCTCCCTTTCAGTCTTACCATTTTTCATAAGTTTATCTAGGGTATGCCAAAAATGCTTCCATTAGGCTTAGTGCTCACACCAAGAAGATGGCAAAAGCATGTTCTGCTTTTTTCTCTCTCTTTTTTACATCGTGAGAATGAAAGACATAGAGGAATACAAATTCTCACACTGGAAAAATGGGTTTGGATCTTGTGAAAAGCACGGATTTGGTAATTAGAACTTGATAATAATCTGATCAACAAATATGTGTATTAACAGCAGTGGTAGGGCTAGGATAGAGAGAGACAGTCCAGAAAAGGGATTTCCTTCTTCAAACATCACTAATTAAAATGCTCTATGTGCACTACATTATATAAATACTGTTCCAGCAAAACCTAAAAATCTGATGGTGCAAAGGAACAACATCCAAAATGAAAACCACATGGGCAAATCAAAGAAAAATCAACTCTTGTTCATTTTCAATAATTAACAGGTTTGCTTGATTGTTTGTTTGTTTTAATAATTTTGAATTGACATGTAAAACACCACAATTACAATATACAGATCCATCAGTTCTTTAAAACAAAACAACAAAACAAAAAAAGAAACCACATCGAGACATGCAACATTAGGGTATTAGACAGTAAGTACATTGCTATGAATATCTTTGTACACCTAATGTAGCCTGAACTTAATTTTGCCTCTGCTTCTGTAAGAGCAATCACAATTTTGCAAAAAGCAAGGCAAGCTTACCAGCCAGATGTGCAAATAAGGCTTCAGTTTGTAAGTCAATCAGCGTTTTGGTAGAGAAGACCTTACAGAGAACATATTTGTCTAGTGGTCAGTAACAGAGGCCCTAATTTAAAAGTCTCCAACACAAAAAAAATCTGTACATGGCTGCCACACAAACATGTAAAGCTCGTCGAATGCGTATTGGATTCAACTGAGGACCTCTTACAAACTGTTAGAAGGGCAGCATGATAGAAGCATTTCAAGTGTGACATTCCATCTCTGAAGTCACGTATGTGACGCTGTACAATGCAAAGACACAGACATGTGCATTGACCCTAAGTTGAGGATGCAGGTGTAAGCCCAACCCACCAATGCTCCTCTAGTTACTCTGGGTCACCCATGGTCTGTCAAGCCTTGCTGACACACGAGTGACCTGAGGAGGTTTCCTCCCCTCCTTTCCTCAGTGTTCACTTTCTGGGCTATTCCCAACACCCGTCAGTCCTGCAAGATCCCTCCCCTGCCAAAGCCAGCTTCTCTCCTGCCTGCACAGGTCCCACACTGCGGTGCTCCCAACCATCATGTGTGCTTCACCGAATCGGTGTGATCAGGGGCCAAAGGCGGAAAGACTTAGCAAAAAAAAGAGAAAGTGCTAAAACAATATGAGATTTGAATCTGCTGTGCATCATTAACTGGTTATTTCCACGTCCAGCACCTTATCTGTGAAACTACTGGTCCTACCTTGTATAAAACGATAACTCTTTTTAATACATGGCACAACAGTTTTCACCTACTTTGATGGGATGGCCTTTTCACTCATGAGTGATATGATGAATCCAACCAAAAAGTGATGATCAGTTGATAATAAGTATCCCTAAATTCAGTATCCTCCACATTTTTACAACATTTGAGTTATATCTCTCCTTGCACTGCCTTTTTGAGGAGCAGACATTTTCTCTGTGCAGCTAAAGCAGGAAAAATGGCAGAGCATCCTTCTGGGGGCCTAAGGGACCAGCCATTCAGCAAAGCCAAGATCAGTGGACCAAGAAACATGTGGGGATAAATGGACTTTTTTAAAACACTTTTTTTTAAAGTTCATTTTTGTACAACACAAATATTCAGGCTCTCAAATGAACATAAGTGCAAGTGAAACCCAAACCAGTCCAACTGTCAAAACTCAACTGTGAAGAGCCCCACTTGGACCAAAAATACAGTATTCCACTTCATAAAATATTTATTCCATTGACTGAAAATGTTACATAAGAACCCATTGGTGAAGGGTAATTACGCTGTGTAATCGTTTTTTCTAAGGTCATGTACTCACTTTGTTTTGCATCCTAGAACAATTTTATATAGATAACTGTTTTTGCACATCTGCCTATGCTGGGCACTCCACCTCAGAGCACAGTGAAAAGCAAGTCAGGCACCAGACAGCATTTTTTGTGAGATACCCCTCTGTAAAGCTCCTCTGGAAGCAATGCAAGTGCACAAACCACTACTCTAATACAGTGCTTGAAAGACTAATTTTAAATGTTATGTCTTCCCCTCTTACACCACCACGACAGAAGGTAATTGCTAGATGCATCACAATCTTTTTATCTTGGAAAACTTGGCATAAAGTCTCTACGGAAGGATGCATGGTAAAACAGTGCTGTTGTTGCTGCTGTTGCTAAATAACTAGCAAAATCATAGTTAAAGCTAGAATTTATTGCTCCGGGTTTAACTTGCAGAACCACACTGTTGGGTACAAACCGTTAATCTCCATAGATGCTCAGACATGATTGTCTCCTTGTGTCTAAACACACAAAATACAAGCGGCTATCTGTACAGTTTACAGTACTGAAACACATATATTTGAAAATGAAGTATAGATATGTTACTTTTCAAAGATACATGACTTTATAGCAGGGGTTTACCCAAACTTTTTTTTTTTTTACAGCCACTTTAAAAATAGACAACAACTTCACTAGTATAGCTAAGTTACATCAAAGAAAGAATCAGTGTACTGAATGTGAAGAAGCTGGCCAATTCCCCAGGCTCCCAGATTTTTGTCTTTTGCTTTTGAGGAAACCCCTATACATAAATGAAAATAGTATCTGAGTATATTCTTCAATGGTGGACTAAGCAGTTTCTTAAAACAAGACTTTAGCTTGCCATTCACTTCGGACTGCCTTGAAAATAAGATACACTACTGCTTAAAAGAACCATCGGAATGCTTCAGCGCTGGGAACAGGTGTTCTCTAAAAAAAAAGCAAGAAAACAAGTTAAGCTTTCTTTTGCAGCATTGGCATACTCGAGTTCTTGTTGTTGTTCTTTCCTTTACATTTTAGGCATATTTTCAGTTATCTAGGAACACGATGCCTCACATTGCTTGATAATTAATAGGAACATCTTTTCTCCAAAACACACACCATTTTAGGATCACACACAGTATATAATACACCTAACACGCTGTTTTCTCCTTAGTTAGTTAAACAAGGTAGTCATGGAAATTTAAACAAGTCTCCTGGAAAACAGACATTGCTTCTACAACAACCATGCAGTTGTACAATGGCTTCCGCCTGTGCCTTGGCATATCGGATGCCCAGTTACGGCTTGGCAGGTTTGCAGGTTAGACAAATACTTTGGCAAGAACACTACTTTTGAAAGAGGAATAATGAAGGCATTGATCTATCATTCAGAAAGCATGCTGTGTCTATAGACACCTTGGGAGCAGAGGTTGGCATTTTCAAACCTCAGGTTGGTCACCTCATTCCACGTTTAGGTTGCAATGCAGAAAATACTTGACTTCATTTCAGTGAGAGAAACGTCCTACTGGCTGGGGGGCTGCCCACACTGCCCATGTTCTTTCTTCTGCACACGTGCTGGACTTAGGCCTACATAAAAATAGGCTACTTGCAGAGGTGCTACCCTCCATCCTTCCCCCATCTGCTGTCCCCCCAAAAATGATACCCACTTGCACTTAGGTTCCTCCACACATATTTAAGTAAAGGAAAATTCCCTTCACAGCTTTAAAATACAATACACATAAGAGACTGCGCCGCTGAACCTGTAAGGCAGGGGTGGCAAACTCACGGCCCGTGGGCTGAATCCAGCCCTCGACCTTGCTTTATCTGGCCCAGCACCTTGTTTCTCCCTGTTGGCAGCGTCGAGCTCCTGACCCCTGCCCTCTGCCAGCACTGGTTACGTGTGCAGAGTGACGCACGTTACGCTGCAGCAGCAGGAGAATGGGGGGAGAAGCGAGTTTGACAGCTTGTAAGGGCTGGATTCACTTCCGCGAGGTATGTCTTGCCCTCAATTTCCTTCAAAGTCAAAGATGACGGAAGTGCCCTTGAACCTATGCCCCTAGACCCATACATCCCTCCTCCAGAACTAAAGACTATGCACTGACCAGGTCGGTGAGAGCTGGTCCTGAGATGACTTTGGATCAGTCAGTCTCAGTTCGCTCACAGTACTCATTTCAATAAGAACTACCTGCAAATAGACATTATCCGATGAAATTCCACTAATAGCAAAACTCTGGAAAGCTGCAAATAAATACTTGTAATGAAAGAGTGCTCACTGAATCTTGCTGGTGTTGTATACAAATATCATGTCTCTTTTTTTTAGGAATTCTTTATTTTTTGTTTCAGGGAAAGAACTTTTAAGCATTTTTCTTCTTTTTCCATAAATACCCAATAAGCCATGGACGCTACAGCATACAGTTGACAGAATATTTCTTTCTGAACTCCAGGGAAATGCTGGAGTTAACGTTAATACGGCAAGTATTTTTTTGTTGAAAAATTAGCCCGTTTTGTGACAGCAACTCTCAAGCATTACATGGCTCCTTTTTTTTGTAAAAGCCATGTGAAAGGGGAGCTGTTATTCTTATGTTTATCACTCATGCCCATGGAAATACCAGATTAAAAATACTTCTGCTGTCTCACCAGAATTTTGACCTGTGGTCAATTCAATACTCACTCTTCCTCTGTGAATCTTAGGCTTTAATAAATCATCTGAAAACTAACTTCTAAAGACAATGAGCTGGTTTGTTGAATACAATTGACCTGACTAGTATGACTTTTCTTTGTGTCAGCGGCCCAAAAGCAGGAATTGCTCATATTCATCTTTACTAGTTCCCTGTTCTGCCCCGTTAACCATTGTTTAGCATAAGCACAAGTAGTGCAAGCACAGCAGCCCTCCTCCCCGGCTGCGCCGAGGAGAGCTAATGCTAGACCAACCGCACCGGTCTGTGCGGGCTGTAAGATGGCTGCTGAGAGCAAGGTATACAGATTTATAATTTATAAAGAGGTTGACTGCAGAAGAGGCTGGTATTTGGAATGATAGGAAATGATCATACAACTAAATTGACCTCAAAAGGACAGTCAAACATGTAGATGTATTAAACGCAATAGATCGCCTTCGCCTGAAAACTAAATGCAATGCTCTACTGTGTGTCCATCTGTCTAAACACAAAACCACAGCTAGACAGAGAGATTTAAAGACATAGGGACTCAGATGGCCTTTATTTATTTTCTTGCAGCATCAGGTTGAGTTACTGTCAGATGTTGTCATATCAGCTGGAAGTAAAGTTGCAATGTCTGATTAAAAGGTCATTCAGACCTTTAACTACATGGAATAATACTTTTGAAGGGCAAAGCTGTGGTTTAATATGTGTGCTTTTGAAAAACTACAAGATAAGGAATTTTGTATCCGCATACCAATTTCTAATTAAAGATACACATTTACAATTAAACATCCTTTGTGCTAACTCCCGATTTGGGAATGAATTATTAATCCATGCTTAAACAAAAAAGTATGCTTTTAAAATTGGTGGATCGAGTTAAATCTAAACCAATTTATGTGATAAAATCCATAGATTTTATCACTCCAAGAATCAAGGTTATTTCCAGACAAAAAAAGACCCTTCAGCCCATTTAGACGTTCCGCACACCAACACACAAGCTTAAGTGCAATGACCATCTACTGCCTGGCTGTATAAATCTGCAAGTCCCAGCAGGGGAATCAAACTCTCAGCAAGATTACAGCACATTTCTGGATCTCTGTGCTGCCATCAGGGAATCGTTATCCTGAGTGACAGGAAAGACAGATCTCCCTGAAAGCCTGGGGAGGGGTGGCAAGGAGCAGAACCAGAGTTGATCAGTGTGGTTTTGCTGTAAAAGCCTTCTCTGCTCGTGCCAGTGCAAATGCTGACAAACAGCAGGCTGGCTCCCAGGAGGATGCTCAGAAACCCGCCGTCTCGGCTTCTCCGAGCGAGTAATACCATAAAGCGTGGCGCACAAGAGAATTTATCCCTGCACAAACCTGGGATGAAATCACCTCTAAGCTTTCAAACTCTCTGTTCTGCTCCCTCCTTGCCAGCTTTCACTGCAGAAGAAGTAGCTCACAAATTTGAAATCTGAAATTTTAATTGTTGCCTTGAAAAATCAACCTCACATAGGGAACCAAGTGTGCGACATTTTTGGAGGAGGAGATACAAAAAGCAACTGAAACAAACAGAAAAGTGAAAATCCCTTCAATTAAGCAGCAATGGAAAAAACTTATCTATGTATCTGTCCTCATTGTCCCACACAGAAAGACAAAAGCAGATCCTTGGTACACGAGTATGCATGCACACGCTGCCAATGCATGAAAATGGCATACTGGCAAGTGCTATAAATTCCTCACCAGAGACTGTGTTCCAACAACTGAGCTCTGTATTTTCAAAGCAAAAGCATTAATTAAAGAATGATGTCTCCCACAGCCTCCAGCCCCGCTGTGACCAACCAACTGATGAAGCAAGGTGTGGGGTGCCAGACAGTAGGCTCTGTTCGCCCAAGGCCCACCTGCTTGCCCAGCCCAGCCCAGCCCAGCCCCATGCCTTGGTGAGCTCATGCCTATGAAACCTGCCAGAGACGGCTCTCTCCTCGGCTCTCCAAGTCTCGCAGCTCACAGTCGCCCAAAAGACTTGATAGGGAGATCAGGAGTAGGAAAGTCAGCTGCTCCTGCTCAGAATGCTGTTGCTTTGGGTGCAGCCCAAATTCACAGCTGCATAAGTAAGACTCACTGTAAGTCATCTGTATTACTATTTTCTGTAAGGCTAAGGAATGACTTGGGTTGAGGTGAACGACATTCAGAATTAAATAAAATATACCTGAGAGCTACACGATCATGGCCTAATGCTTTACCGATGTTAAAACATGTTGTATTATATAAGAACGCTTTGATGTTTGATCCATGAGCAAAAATCCCGCTCTCATTGAAGCAAACTTACATTGTATACACGAAATTATTGGCCACATGTGGCACTCCTGATTCCTCTTGAGGAGTCCTGGTTGAAACAATCTAGATCAACAGAGGCCCTTCGGGAACTATACCAAAACTGAGGTATGTTCAACAAGATCTGAGCTACCTGATCTACACAATCACAAAAATAGACAGCAGTGAAAGAATTTTTTCCTTAACGTCAAATTCAAGACAAACTAAACTGGTGTGTGTTCCCAAATTTTCCAAAGCAATAGAACCGGTGCAGGTCATATAGGGAAAAATGACCTTAACAAGGTTTGCACAGAAGCCCATAATGAGCTTCTCACCCTGGAGGAGAATCCCTTCTTGATATCCCTTCCACCACAGCAGCAACTTGGCATTTAGGCCAGTAGATGTATAGCATGAAACCTGGCCCACTAAGCTATACAGGTGTGTGTTTAACTCAATATACACATATATGTACATATATTCATATACATGATCGGAGACAGAGAAATACGGTGCTACATGATGGCCAAAAAGTTCAGCTGGAAAGTCATGGCCCCTGCATAAAATCAATGTGGATCAATAAGCAGCACAGCCCAGCAAACTCTGGCCACCACTGGCCACAAACCAGTGACCGTATGCTTTTCTTACACCTGCATGAATGTGGGTTAGAGACCTAATCAGTTCCACAAAAATTGCACACCTGCCTGAAAAGAGCTGAGCATCAGAAGAGTGAAATAAATGCCAGTGAGAAAGCAAGATGGCTTTCCCTCCAAGTCACACCTTGTGTTTCCAGCGCCGCAAGCTAATTTAGGTGTCAGCTTGATCACGCTGAAAACAACATCAACTACACACACAGCATTGCTCATACATAAACAGTGCAGAACCTGTTTCAAATTCACGTGCTCCAAAACTCACTTTCCATCTCCAAATTCCCTCTCTGGAAAGACCCTTCCCCAGTCGAGCAGCAGGCTTGGAGGGCACACGTGGCGGTATGGACCCAGCCTTGTGGCTGGCTCTGCCTCTCGCTGAGACACATCAGTACCCAGCAGAGTGACACCATCTCCTGACCTGCAGGCAGGCACCCTCCTTGACGGTCCTCAATGGCAGAGGCAGCCCACTCTGGTGCCAGCCTGCTCTGTCATCAGTGAACGCAGTCTGGACAGCATCTCTGCTGCTTACTTGCCTAAACACTGAGCCACCCCGAGAGGAAAGCAGCCTTCGAAAGCATCTATGACCTATTCTGTTCCCCTTATAAATATACATTACCTACAGCAATGACGTTGGGAAAAACCTCCCAGCGCTCAGGTTCAGCTCACACAAGAGTCTCCTTGAATGTTTTTTTTCAGGTGAGGAGGCTTGAGGCAAGAAATCTCCTGGAAATGAAGAAGGAAGGAAAAGGCAGAGTCCAGTGCACGGCGCCTTTCTCCTAGTCACTCCTCTCCCTGCCCTGGAGGAATGCCAAGAGTCCCACTGTACTGACACAGCAGAGACCAGCTGTGGCTGCGGGGGAATCAGATGCTGCTCCTGCACACGCCATGGCTTCAGCACACATGCATGCCAGCAGGCACGGGAGAGCTCTGTGCAGGACAGCCTGCACCTCTCCTCCTCATGCCTTCCCACCCAGCTGCAGGCCCATGAGTGGGACACACTGGCTCTGGACAAGGTGTGAAACAGTCCACGAAGCTTCCCCACAGCTGCCAAAATCCCTGGCTTCCCACCGACACTGCACTCCTGCTTGCTATATGTGTTATCAGGCGGTAACAGATGTCCTCTAATAACAAGCTTATTATTGGACTTGCAGATAAAAACGGACATGTATGTCGGGTCAGAAGCTTGGTGGTGTGTTTGCTTCCATAGCCCACCTTAAAATATCTCTCCCCATACCTGAGCCACAGGCCTGTCTCCCATCACACCAAGGATGAGATTTAACATTTATTTTAAAAGTCAGTTTTATTTGCTCCAAGAGGACAAGCATCTGCGTGCTGGCAGTTATTTTTCCATTTGCACTGCATATCTCTCAGGCCATATTTGAGACAAACCAGATTTAGAACATATCAGATTAGGAAACTCATTTGACTTTCTCTGCCGCCAGCTCCACCAAGTGAAAAGCAAACCTCCACCATGGGACACTGCAAATAGATATTTAAAAAATACCCTCCTAAGTCAGGGTCATGTTTTGAAAACCCAGCTCCTCTCGAACAGCTCACTCAGAGGTAGCCTCAGGAGATTTCAGCAGGGCTAGCTGGGGAATAAAGAATTTATGCCCTTGGTCATGGGAGAGCTACAGTCCTGTCACTGTAGGGCTGGATCCTGCCACATGGACTCAGTGTGAGCAGAATGCAGTAGCTCCCCAACTAAATCAATAGGATTCATCTGAGGAGTAATATGTTTCTCCATAGGAGAAAGAACAAGCAAATGTATCCCTCATTTACATTCAGTACACACCATAGTTTTTTTTATAATTATTTTTTTTCACTTTATATATGAGATTAAATTTGGGAAATGGGTAAACAATTTCACTTTTTTAATCTGAAAAAAATATGTAACACCATTGGGGAAGACAGATGGCAAATACAGATCAGAAATCATAAGGAATCCAGACTAATGCCGTCAAAGAAAAAACAGCTCAGTCCTGGGAAATGTTAGTTGATGGAGCTCTTCTCTGTGCCAGTGAGCACCTACAGCTAGGAGCAGTCATGCCAGCTTTCAGCGGAGCGGCTCATATGCTCTGCCATTGGCCTTGAAATCCCTGGGAGCAGCTCGAGCCGCTAAGCACTACTCACTCTGATGCTGGCAGGCACAAGCGTGGCCCCAGCATGCAGGCAGAGGCCTGGAAAGGAACAAATCTCCTCTCCCCCTTCCCTCCCGGGCTGGGAGTAATTGGCTGTGGTCACCTTCCAGCACACTCCCTCACTTGTGCCAGCGCAGCTCTTTTGGCCAGCGAGCTGAGAGACAGAGCCAAGTCTCCACCTCTGCTGTTCCACTCGCTCCCAAGGGCTGCAGCCAGCTTGGCCGATGGCTTCCCCGTGCCTGGCACCCCACGAATGGGGCTGGCAGCACTGGTTAAGCCAGGTTTGGAAACTCCTGCCGTCTGCTACCCTGCAGTCGTGTTCCAGCTGGCCACATTCTGGCCTCAGTCAGGGACTCCCAACAACTTTCTGGCATAGGCAGCAGAGAAGGTATCAGAGGTTTGGGTTTTCAGGTCAGGGGTCCCTCATACCTCAGTGCCAAGGGATTCACACTTCTTTCCCTATTTCTACATCCCTCTCGAGCAGTTCTTGCAGTGCCTTTGGTTTTTGAGCTCTCCCTGTTCCTGAGGACAGAGCTGCTAAGCCCACTATAGTGCCTATTCAGCTTAAGTGACTATTTTGCCTCTTTTTTTTATTATTTGCATTCTGGCAGCATCTGAAGGCCTCAAGCAGAATGAGGCATTGTTTCTATTTGTTCCGCCTGCCCAACCTCTCAACCGGTAGGTCTGGCCCACCTCCTGCTTTTTCAGGGATGGGAAAGGGCTGGTACAAGCTCTAGCACAGTGTTACTTCAGAGCCAAGACTGATGCTAAGCAGGTCAGAAAAGCTGTCACTCAGTGCTCCCATACTGACTGTGGGAATTAGTATCAAATAGCCAAATGTTTTACTAGCATAAAACAGAATCCTCTGTTACTGAGAAAAGTTTTATAGAGAAATTCTTGGATGCAGGTTTGTTACCAGCATGCAACATAAAACCCAAGACCCTACAATACAAAAGACACTAAAAATGAAATATTCACACCACTGCTCAGCTTCTGCTTTTGCCTAGGACCCACCTGCTTACTTCTGATGACTCTCCTCTGTCAGACATTATCAACTAGAAGGGTGTCTGCCTCCTGCAACTGATGCACCACGTGCATACGCCTTCCCCTCCCTCACACACACATCGCCTTTCTCCTTCTCTCTAATCAAATCCCTGCGAAGACCATCCATCATTCTCTATCACTTATCCTTCCTCCACACACAAGCTCACAAAACAGAATTATTCTTGTTAACATTCATTCCATTAATGAGAAATCCCTGCTGGTTCGTCATCCAGTGGTATGAATCTTTGCACTCACAGTTTGACATCTCTATCATCCTCCAAACTGCTGCTCTGGGGTACAGTAATATCTCACGAACGGGTCTCCAAACAGATGGGCACATTTCTCGGTACCAAACCTAAATTTAAATCTCTTTCCCCTAGAGTTGCTGGGGCTTCAGCATCTTTTTCTCCAGCATGAAACCTAAAATCAGCTATGATGGCTCATTGGTTAGTTAACTGCTTCTGTCCTTTGGGATTTTTCATATGCTGTTGATAAAAGAGCCAGTGAAAAATATATCCACAAAATGCTTGGCCTCTGCTTGCTTGTTTCTTTTTCTGCAAAAGTCGGAAAGAAAAAAAAAAGAAATGAGAAAAAAATAACCTGAATTCACACAAATGCACTACTCAGCTCCCTGTGCTGAGGAGTATTTTCAGCCAATGCCTAAGACTCATTACAGGTGTCTGCTTGGTTCCCTCACAGTCAGTGAACATCACACATTGTCCGATTACATGCAGGGAGAGGAGCAGCAATGCAAACTCTTATCCAGCAGGTCACCACAACTCCTGACTGGAGAGGAAAACATCAGAAGATTGCAAATGGCTCTGAACCCCATTCATTCCCGAGTTCGTTTCCTGAAATTTCAAGGATGACAATTAAGACTCATCTCAGTGATTATTTTTGTGACACTGTCACCTCTGATGGACTTTGACTTCCAATTTATTTTATATCAGCTTCTAAGCAACCAGCCAACTGTGACTGCCGCCTCCCAGAGCTCAGATGAACTGGTGATTTAGAGGGAAGGGGTTTTACATCATTACTAAGCTTGTGTCACTGAGTTCTCTCCTGCCCATTCCCTGGTGGTTAGCTCTTCAAACCCAAGACCCTTCCCAATATATTTTCTCCTTTTTCGCTCGCTCCAAACCCATCAGCCTTTATTTGACTCATACTGCTCACTTTGGAGATCACATAAGCAACAACATATACTCCCTGCTTCTCCTTTTCCATTTCTTATCTCTTTAACTGCACCACAATAATCACACTCTGCCCTCCTTGTGTGATGGCTAGAGCTCTTCAGCACTCTTCCAAACCTGTAACTGCCAAGGTCACTGCACCACCTCTGCATCCCCACCCAGGAGTTAGGACATGCAGAGGAATAGATGTTATCGAACCACAGTTGTTTTGGAGTATTTCTTTTGTGACAACGGATCAAATTCTTTGTGTTAACACGGTGCAGACTGACATTCTGTCAGCATGCTCTGGCTTCTGTACTATGCAGTACACGCCACCAAAGAAATCCATAAGCCCAAGCAGCGGTCATGAAACAAATCATCATTTTCAGCCTTTCATTAGCAAGCATCTCCTCCCTCTTTCACATGTGTCAATTTGTCTGTATGTATGCATTTATCATTACCTTAGCTCTTGAATAATTTGTTCGGATCATGCAACTCCTCTCATACAACATCCTTACCCTGATACCCAGATTCTCTCCATAAATTCTAGTAAAATTGAAAAATTAATAAAAAGAACCCAAACTGGATTATCCTATCAACAAGGGTACGTGGAAAGCCCTGTTTACCCTCATCAAAGTCTCCTTCTGCTGTACGAAGTCTTGGTCTTCCCCCAGAGAAGTGCTGGAAAGACAGTTGCTAGTAAGCACTTCAGCTCCCTCACCTTAATTACTGATGGCAAACCTCCTGCTCATAGCAGCAGATATAGTATGCTTTTTTTCTCACTAGGAGAAACTTCATTGCCATTTTCAGCACTGCCACCCTACCCTTCCTGTCAGATCATCTCCAGTGCTCAGTCAGTTTGCCCCATGATCTGAGTCACTGCTAGAGAGAAGCAGGCACCCCCTCACCAAGGCTTTGCATGCCATAACCAACCCTCAACCCCTTTTACATTCTTTGCTCTTTGAGACTCTGCAGCTCTTCTTTCCTCCTCCTCTGTCCTCACCTTAAGTGACATCCATCCTGAACTCCCTTGGATTTTCCACCATTTTGCACTGTTCATTGAGTTCCTCCCTCTCCCTCAAATCTTAATACTGCTTCTCCACTTCCTAAACCACTGAATAATCTCTCTTCTCTCTGTGCAAATACCTCCTAGTCAAATTAAGTCTGACACCAGCTAACGGTGATGCTATATAGAATACAACAGGGACCATGGCCACAGCAGGAATAGTGTCCTGAGACAGGAGAGGTACAGTTTTACAACGTCCAATGCTTCAGAGACTGAGATAAAGGAAAACACTAAATAGAGCAAAAGAAAGATCAAAACCCTGTGGTGAGTAAGGGAAAGACATTTGATGAGTTTGCTGCCCGCCAAGAACACGGTATCCAGCATGACCCAGGCTGCTTTTATGCCTTTTACGTTCTCATATCTCATTTGGCACTGGAGTGTCTGGTTAAATACGAAGGAATGGAGAAATTCTGGAAAACTGAAAAAAAATAATTCAACAGGCTTCACACATACCTGACTATGGATTTTTATAGTGTTAATTAAGAGGATGCTTAGGAGTTCCAGGGAGGAGAAAATATTTCCCATAATGTCTGAGAGTAGAAGTTAACAAGCCTGCTGGGATCTTTTTAGCCCCTGCAGAGCTAGGGCTTCAACACTATTAAATGGCTGTCGCATCTAAAGTATGGTGCAGAATAACACACAACAGAAAGCACAGGATGCTGAAATGCGGGATGACTTTAGATTACACCACAGAGTAATTCAATTTCAGGACAGGTGTTTGCATGTGACTAAACAAGATACAACTGTGGAAAACAATAAAGGTACCCAAAAGAAGAGAGAAGACAGACACAGCAGGCTGGGCTCCTAAATAACAAAAAAGTGTCAAACGAAACTGCAGGCTTCAAGACATTGTGGTTCAGTACAATCATTCAAAGTAGATGAGCTATCAAAATATACAGACACTACAGAAGCAGTGAAACGCTTTCTTTGGATGGTGGCACTTCTCAGAAGACCTGGTATCTGACAGCAATTTTTAAGCACACAGTCTGTGACTCCGGAATTGTTAACAACCAAGGCCAAGTCCCAGGGACTTTCTCATGATGCCAAGTTACGTTCTTATTGCTCCTAACTCACTTGGTTATATCAGAAAAGCTTATCTTAAAGCCTTTCCCTATAAAATGAGCAGCCACTTCTCACTGCAACCAGCGATCAAAGGGATTATCCTGTATTTGATGAGACTTTAAGGTGTACATTCTAAGTATGCCTATTTAGAAATATTTCACCAGGCCTGACCCTTAAAACACATGCATGTTAAGAGTCAGAAGACTACTAGCTCTCTTCTTATGCTAAAATTTTTAGGATATTTGGAAAGGACCTGTTCTCAGTCATTGTTATGCATCAAATGCATGACAGCATACAAAAGCTTCTATTTACCTCTCTGGAGCATATTTCTTCAAACCAAAACATAATACCAAATGTTGCTCTTCAAAAGCGACCAATTTCTGAAATCCTAATTCATTCTCCAAGTGCACAAAGCCTTCCCTGGTTTCAGCAAAGGTGTTACGCGTCCACCTAGCAAACAGAATTGCATGGAAAGTGGCCAAAAAAACCAATAATATGAACAAACATACACAGACAGACAAAAATTGAGAATGTTACTTACTGTTACCCACCCCAAATGAGAGGTACATAACATGATATTCACATATCTACCAGCTTAAACAAGTCTCCCTATTATGAATAAGGCATGATGTGTATAGCCCACAACATTTCATACAAACACAAAATTGGTAACATTTTCCAAAAGTGCTGTAGCTGGCAAAGGAGTCGACGTCATAATGCACTTCTAACTGAAATACATAGTCCAAAGTGATGCAGATAATTTGGAAAAGTAAAGAAAAAAAAATAATTCTTATGCTAACTACTACTCTGGGGGGGGGGGGGGGAACCCAGTTTCATTCATCGTCTTTCTCACGACACGTGCAACTTGTCCAGCATAAGCGATACACAGATGTTTTATTACATCAACTTGAAAAATAGACTGATCAAATCAGTCACGACACTGAAGTCAAAAGTCTGGCACAGAATCCTGATGCCCCAACTGTATAGGCTATAACACTACTTAGAAAAATGTGCAAAGACCTACTCAGTGCAATCAAAATGCGGAACCGCCACAACAAGTTAACCTCTCTTACCACACGGACAATTTCACTGGTAAACAATCATAGTTCAATGATTTAAAGCAAGCACTTTCCAATGCAAGCAGAAAGTAGTGTTTGTCTGAAAGAGGCTGTTAAGCCCTTGACTGGACTACAATTTTGCTGAATTCCTTGGAAATCTGTTCAGTCCAGTACCAAATGCCACTACTAAGAGATTTCTTGGCAGGAGAAGCTTGATCTTTGCCCCCCTTTAACAAACTACACTATATCAAACAGCAGATTATATAACGTATATTCTAAATTGAACACTCATGTCATGGGGTTTGGGGACTTTCTTTGCATTTTAAGTATAGAATAAGTAAAGGGAAACAACAACACATGAAACAGTAAAATAGACAACATCCACCTCCCTTGTGCTTAGTAATTTTTTCTGATCTGTAAGGAGACCAAAACCTCGACTCCTGCTGGGCTCTCAGCATCTTTCTCAATTCCATGTCTTCCACCAACCACATTTCACTCCCACTTTCGCAAGATGTGATCCTAACATAAAGGTCAAAGAGCTTCAATGACATTCCCAAGTGGCAGAGATCTGGCATCAGTGAGCAAAGATGCCTGCAGCTGCTTTGGTCACTGTTGGAGGTGGCAGTAGGAGGCCTTGTGTTGTCCCCAAGAACCTCAGAAAGTCAAAAGGAAAACTCGTCCTGGAACATATGTTTATTTCAGATACGTAAAATCTGGATGAAAGTGAAAAAAAGCTGTTGCAGAAAGCTCAACAAAGGCAAAAATTCACCCTGCCTCTTGCTTCCTCTGCTCACTGCCAACTCCATCACTAGAGGATCATGCTCTGCTTTGGAAGCCCTGAGGCAAGAGCACCACAGTCACTCCCTGAGGGCTCTCGCGCAGTGCCAGCAGCCAGTTCCAGGGTCAGGCACCCTCCCTGCAGCTCCATCCTCGGAACGCAAAAACAAGAGCACCCTGGCAGAACTCAATGGACATGCATGAGGAGAAGAGTGTTAAAAAATAGTCTTTGGGGTTGACCAGGGCTTTATAGCCAACAGTCAATGTAAATTGCACTTCAGAGAGGCCACTTCTTGCCCTAGCTGTAAACACCTTGGGGACAGGAACAGATATTTTGCCCTCTCTCGTGGTGTTTAATCCATGAGGAGCACAAGTCAGATGGAGAGTTGTGAGGCAGTGGCAGAGAGAAGAGAAATGCTGCCATACAGCAACATTTCAGTGAAGAATGGCAATGCAGGCTACAGGGTGGTCTTTTCTTTCCACCTTCCAGTTAGCTACTTGGATCATGTTAGCTACCTGCTGCTTATCAAGCCTTTCAATTCCCCTTCACACTACTCAACTCCATCATGCCATTGCTTAACTTATGCATGTAATTTAAAGCTAGATAGACAGCAGAGAAATAGCTTCCTCTGAGGCCCCTGCTAATTAACCCCTATCCACAGAGCTCAGCAGTCTGCCCTGAACAGCGCTCACATACGCTACCACAACACGAAGTGCAACTTCGGAGGTTGCCAGCGCAGCCTCTCTCCCCTGTGGCAATGCCATATGGTGTTAAGATTTTCAGGATCAGATGCTGTGCCTGTTAAAATCAATCATCACAATGCTATCCCTCGTGAAGGCCATCTCAAACTCCTGCTGGCTTGAAATGCGACTCAGCGAGGTGCCATGGATTTGTATGCTGATATTTACTACGTCAGGTCGGTATGCAAATGTTTACTTTAATCGCGCACATATCAATTAGTGCACATGTTACGTACAAAGCAAGTGGCACCAGCTATGATGACAGCATGGCTGAACAGCAGATACTTCACATTTAGGCTGAACTCTCCAGACCCTGCCAAAGCAAGTCCGTCCCTCTGCCTGATTTTGCTGCCACACTAATGAAATAGCAGGGCAAGTGAAATTCATGCCCTGTATCAGGATAGTTTACTTCAAAGAGATGGGCATGTAAAGCAACGTCAGGCTCCTATCTCCATAACCTGCAGTAGAAGTTATAGATGCTGGTACCAATCAGATGAAAATAAGTAGTCTCTATGGGTAAATAAAGATTATGTCTCTTTAAACCAACTGTAAATCTGAATGAACACAGAATATACGTACACAAGTAGGCAGTGCGCAACATGACGTCAATCTTATTTTTATAGATTTATTATTACCATACATAAAATTTCCTAGTAATAATAGCATTCTAGGAAAAATACTAGAGCATTGGGACACCTTTAACGTGAAAATAGTACAAGAAAAACAGGAAAAAAATAATTCAAGTGTTTAAAAAAAATGCTGGGAGGGAAGTATTCCATTAAAAATGCTAAGGTCCAGGACTGGAAAGCATTCATGTGTATCTGTCTTCAACTCTGTGTACGAACCTTGAGAGTTATATCTTATGCTTTCATTGCACCAGTAGAAGAACAAACTTAAAGGAAAAAAGAGAGAAGTGGTTTCCGTGGGAATCAGCCAGTTCACTGTTTATTGTTATTATTCTCATTTTTCATTGATTTCTTTTTTAAACACAGTTTCCCC
Source organism: Tapera naevia (assembly GCA_033556795.1). NCBI lineage: Eukaryota > Metazoa > Chordata > Aves > Cuculiformes > Neomorphidae > Tapera > Tapera naevia. The sequence goes on along the minus strand of JAUMJJ010000175.1, from coordinate 5,725,504 downwards.
ACCCCTCACCCCCTGCCTTGAATCTGCAACTTGCAGCCACTGGCGAGGGCAATTCACAGATCTTACAAGTGGACTGCGAGCCCCTCGATCCTTGTTGCATTTCCTTGGGACCATGCCTACCGAGGTGATGGGGGATCACCTACGCAGAGCTTCAGCTTCCCCAAGAGCACAGCCAAGCCAAACAAGCACCCACAGCTCGCTCCACAGGGAGGCTGCCCTCACCCACCCACAGCTGCCACTGTCCTGCCCTCACGCAGGTCCTGTCGCTCTGACACCCTTCCAGTTGGTGGCCTTCCAGCCAGAGCACTGCTGCTACACTGGTGCTTTAGGCAGACCTGTTGTCACTCTTTATGAGTTAATTTAAATAAAATAAAAAAAAAAAGAAAGAAGACGTAAGAAAAGCAACGCTATAAAAAATACTCAGTTTGGATACTCTTCCTTTCCTACTGAAAAAACACATTTCTGTAAAGAAATTAGCCACATCCCAAGATAAACTCTGTGATGGGTTATGACCTGCAGAGAAGTGATGCCTTACTAACATCTGGCACACCTGGAAGGAGAAACCTGTTTCCTTCAAGTCATGGTATAGCACCAGAGGAGCTTTTGGGTTTACATATCTGAGGGAGCACAAACGGTAGAGGGGCGAGAGGAAAGAGAATGAAGAGAAGAAGTGGAGGCAGGTGGTTATAAGAGTACACAAGTGGCTAATAAAACCTCATTTTTTACTAGTCACAGTGGTTAAACAATTTTAACGGGTGGCATTCTCATAATACGCCTGAACAGTTTTTAAGACTGTTGAACACCTCAGGAGTGAGGAAGTTCTGGAAATGTGCTCAGACATGCACACAAACCCATAGGAAGATCTGATAATGTATAAATTTGTTTCTTCCAGAGATAGCTCACTTTCTGCACAAATCAATAAGCCATCAGAACCTATCATTTATCACAAACATTAAATCCCACCAGCCTCCTGGCTTGCAAACCTAAAGAGGGAACCTAGTGTTCGAAGACACCCCTGGAGCTGGAGGTGTGTGTGTGGGGGTGATATTCTCCATGTCCCTAGTTGAAGGAAGTCTCTTTTTGGCTGTATTCAGCATTATAATTCATCATTAACAGACCAGGGCATTAAGCATCTTCTTTGCAAACTTGCTACACAGGCACATTATTGAGAAAAACAAGAGCTGAAAACCCAATCTAGTTTCTAGCACCTGGGAAGTCCATCCTGTATTTTTCCATTAGTGATGATGGGTCATCGTACATTCACGAAAAAAAAGCTAAGAGGATGCAGATTTACAAACTTTCAGCAAGGACAGTTCACTCTTGCAAGGAGGAATGAATTAGCTGGTTTGAGGAGGCTGGTTGGGGAAGAGTTAATGGTATCAGCCAAATGCCAATTAAATCCCCAAAAGTTGTTTTTTTCCTTTCAATATCAATGTCATTATCTCTTTTCATTTAACGCAGAACAAATTAAAAGGCTCTTGGTGTTTTCCTGGAATCCCTCATGCCACCTCTTCTTGGAGAGAACTCCTGCAAGCAATGAGTTAAGAGTACACGACTCTGCACACACGCACACACACACACACACACACACACACACACACACACACAGAGACAGTGGGGAGTTACAATTTCTCACCTGGTTGCTAATTTCTGTGACTGCAATTCTTGATCTCACCCAGCATACACTACTGCTCCCCTGTACTAAATCCATCATCCTCAACACCTTCAGATGCATCTGATAGGTGCATCTAACCAGCAACACTATAATTTTAATAATGACAAGGGATTAAGTATGATTACTAGTCTTTCCTCTTGCTTGTTTCCCTCACCTAATGATATCAACCGCTTGCCGTTTCTCCTCCTGGTTGTGTGTTTGGGTTCCTGCTGTCTATCATCCCCCCAATATATCAACCGAAACGCCTGCAACATGGGATCTGCCTGTCTCTGCAACGTCTTGCAACCATGAAAACCTGTCCTTACAGCTTTGGGAAATGCAATAAGATTGTCAGTTCCGAGGAAGTGTCATAAAAAATAACCGTATGTACAGTTCAGCCAGAAACCCATCATACCTGTGCTAGTTTTCCTTTGTGTTTTATACACCGTGAGCAGGTCATTTTGTAAAAATATATTGCCAAAGGGACCACTTGAGCACATTTCACGGTCTGCCTTGGACAAAGTGCTACCAAGCCAACCTGGAGGTCACCTCGCCAGTACTTCAGTACTTTTCCCCCTGAACTTCTGACGGCGGGGAGCCGGGCGTTCAGCTAAAACTTTTCCGTTTTCCCACCTCCCCGTCCCTACAAACCGCCCCGAATCCTCATTAAAAAAAAAAAAAAAAAGAAAAAGAAAAAAAAAGGAAAAAAAAGGAGAGAAAGAAGAAAAAAGAAACCAGAGACAGTCCCATAGAAACAGTAGGGCAGGTCAACCAGGCGAGCGGTGTCTGAGGGGGCCGGCTCTCCGGTCCCTCCCGGCGGGGCGAGCGCCGGGCGCCGCGGTGGGGGCGGCGTTTCTCGTCCCTGTGGGGCGGAGCGGGGGCTGGGGGTGGTGGGGAGGGAACATCCTCAGAGCCTGAAGGAGGCTTCGGAGAAGGGATGCTGCATCTTGAAGCTAGACAAGAAGCACTGTAGGGGAGGGGGCAGGGGGTTGAGGAGGGACGGCGGGAGGCTGGGGAAAAAGAAATCATCTCCTCTGACCTCTAGCGAAGTGCCCGGTTTTTTCTTAAGCTCTTCACATTTCCTAAATTTGCAGATCTGGTGTCCCGTTTTGCGGTTCCTGCAACTGCTGCAGACTCCACAGTTGATGAGCCGCTTGCAGGGCACGCACACCCCGCAGCGTTTCCGCTTCTTCTTGGCGGGGTTGCCCGCCCCCCCTCCTCCTCCTCCGCCTCCGCCACCACCGCCTCCTCCGCCACCGCCGCCGCCACCGCCGCCTCCACCGCCCCCCGCGCCGGCGGCGGCGCCCAGGGCGGAGGCGGGCGCTGCCGAGGCGTGGCTCTGCGGGCAGTCCGCCAGGTTGGCGATCTGGAAGGCGCTGTCTGTGACGGCGGCCGAGGCCGCGGCGGGGGAGTGCAGGGCGGTCATGACGATGACGCCGGGCGGCAGGGAGAGGCCGCCCAACGCCGGGATGGCCGAGAAGGTGCCGACGCGCTCGGGGAGGTTCATGATGTCGGCTTCGGCGGCGCCGCACTTGAGCTTGTTCATGCACTCCCCGGCCAGCGGCCGGCAGTGCTCGGGGGACAGCGTGGAAAGGAAGTTCCCGTTCGCCATGGGCAGCGCAGGCTGCTCGGCGGCGGCGGCGGGCGGGCAGCCGGGCTTGCCGAGTCGCTGCGAGTCGCTCCGGTGGTGCAGGGCACCCCTGCCGGCGTGCAGCGAGGAGGCGGCGGCGGCGGCGGCGGCGGCGGAGGAGGCGGAGGGGGGCTTCCTCGCACCGCCCGCCGCGCCGCCGCCGCCGGCGCTGCTGCCCCAGAGCATGGCGGTGGCGGCGGCGGCGGTGGCCGTGTCGCAGTTCCAGGGGGACATGCCGATGCGAGCGGCGGCGGCGGCGGCGGCGCTGGGGAAGATGGGGGTGGTGATGCGGGCGATCTTGGCGGCCGCCGCCGCCTGCGGGAAGGCGCCGCCGTTGGTCTTGTAGAAGGTGGCGAAGGAGCGGTACCTCTCCATCTCCGAGTTGTAATCCACAAGGCTGTTGAGGGCGCCCTCGGGCAGGTGGCTGTCCTTGGGCAGCCCCGGTGCCTCGGGGTTGGGGCCGCTCTCCACGCACACGTTGGTGTTCATGGTGCCCGGCAGGGACGGGGCAAGGGCTGGGGGGAGAAGGATGGGGCTAGGGGACGGGGGGTGAGGGGGTCGCTTAATCCTCTTCCTCCGGGCGCATTCCCGTCGTGGGTGCCTGGCCGGGCAGCCGCTCCTCCTGCATCCTCACGGGAGCTGCGGCAGCTGAAACACAGAAAGTCATTTCCGAGGGGCGCCCACGGCCACCCCGGGGCGAACACACACACACACACGCACACACACACACACACGACGCGGGGGGCGGGGGAACGGGACACACGGCTTTGTACCCGCGAGCACAGGGCTTGGAGGGAGGGGGTGGCCCGAGAGGAGCAAGCCCGGTCCCGGGCAAGCTTGGTGGCACTGCGGTTGAGGGGGGCACCTCTCAACGAGGACCGAGAGCTGCCCACCTACCGTGTGCACCAGGGAGTGAAAAGAGAGGGGGAAAAAGGAGGGGGATAAATAAAAGGAATAATAATAAAAAAAGAAAAGAGAGAGGCGGGGTGAGGGAGCCGCCAGCTGCCACGGTGTCCTTCTGCGCCCGGCGGTCATTAGCTGCCTGCCGGCACAGCTGGCGCTGGTGGCTCGGGTGGCACCGGCCCCCCCGCCCCCTCCGCTCCCGCCACCGCGGTTAAAAATAATAAAATAATAAAATGAAATACTTGAGGCAGGCAATTTCACAGCTTGTGATCCCGGCGCCTGCAGCAGTACTAAAGACGGGAGTATTTATCCCAGCCTCTCGGGAGGATTCCCCGCCGCCGGCGGGGGCTGCGCAGAGAGGGCGCGGGGGGGGGGGGGGGAGGGGGGGGGGGAAACACGGACACACGGACAGCCCGCAGCGGGGACAGCCCACCCGGGAACACTCTGCAGGGACGCCGCTGTACCTGCTGAACTGGCCCTCGGCGGGGGAAAGATGGCTTTCTGGTTCGGGGTCATCAAAGTGGGGGGGCGGGTAGACACGGGGGCTAAGGATGTGATGCTCGCTTCATTTCCCACTGCCTCCCACACACACATCCCGGGAGATGAAGGGGGGGCGTTTTAGTTTATAGCAATGGGAAAGGTGCATTATGGCAGCCTGCGCGAACTAAAGCAAAACATGAGCGTAACTTAAAAAGCCCTCAGTTTAGGAACACTGCGTCTTTGTTTTCCAGATGCTCTACCTGAATAGTTTAGATATTTTCAGCATCTTTTCTGATGTAGGGCTACGGATCAGAAACGTTCGCTTCTGAGGCACTCGTGGGGCTACGTCTAGTTTCCAGACTCCGGTGTGTTTAGTTCAAAATGGTTATCAATTACGGTAATTAGGATCATAATTAGATTAATGAACCGTTTGCAACCCAACCTACCGAGTGCAAAAACTTCGTCTTCTCCCGACGTCGTCCACTAAAAAGCGGGGTTTATGTAAACAAATCCAGATGAAGGGACCATAAATCTAGAGATGAAATCTCACCCTCGGCAGTGTTAGGGACTAGCGGGCGTGTTTCCATCGGGAAAAAAGGACCCCGAGCCCGCAGAAACCACCTCTGTATTTCCACGTCAGGGAAAAACCCAGACTCTCGCTGCCTTCAGAGGTCTAGTGGCAATACAAAGGCTGCCCCGGAAAGCTCTAGGCTAAGCTTCATCTTGTGGAGAGATGCGAAGCATTTGCATATAGCAAAAAAAAAACCCCAAAAAGCCCTCTCTTCCGTTTCCAGAAAGGAAAACCTACCCGCATGTCCTCTGTAACAACTACTCAATAAAACTAGTTTTGCCTATCCATGTGTATGAAAGCCACGCATCTGGTGAGGAATAAAACGTTAGCGTTCAGCCGTTTATGCCAGAAGTCAAGGGACATACGCATCTTCTTGCCCTACTCCCCCCAGCATTAAAGTGGCTTCCTTCCACAAAAGCTTCCCTTGCTGGCTACCTTTTCTCTCCCCGCAGCCCCCTCCCGGGGTTTATTGCCACCAGGGGCGAGAAAATGATGGTGCCCACCAGCCGGGTCATTATTGTCTAATCGATGCATCTCCGGAGCATGAAAAGGGTACCCAAGACGCAGTTATTGATTTCTCGCCCCCCCCCTCCCCCCCCCCCCCCCCCCCCCCCCTCGCTCCGCAACTATCGCCCTCATTTCCACGAATGAAATAAATAGAAATTGCTAGCCGGGCTTCACGGTTGTGTCCCTGCTTAAGCTAAATGTGGACGTACATGTTCAATATTGCATGTCTGCTCTGCCAAAGAGAGATCAAAGGTCATATTTAACATTCAGGAGGAGGGGCGGGTGTAGATTAATTAATAAATTAATATAGCGGCGCCTTTTATTGCCCGAGTCTAGTATTAATCTACTTTTACGATCCCAGAGGACAAGGGGAAAAAAAAAAAAAAGCCCCCCGACAAAACCCACAAAATTGAAAAAAAAAAGAGAGGGAGAATCCACCCCCCTAAGAAAAAAAAAAAGACAACAACCAAACCCTCAAACAACCCACGACAGAAAAAAGGGGGAAAGGAGAGGGGGGGAGGAAAAAAAACAAACCAGTCACTTACCAGGCTCTTTATTGGGGGGGGCTTGAGCGTGCAGACGCTACCAGCCTGTCTGCCTTTAATTAGTTGCACATCAGTCCCTAACACAAAGAAGAAGAAGAAGAAAAATATCCAGATGTGCCGTGGCAGCTCCTCAATTACAACTTTGATACTTGTAAACAAACTGCAAAGGGTGGTGGGGAGGATGCGGGGGGGGGGGAATAAATGAAGCCGCCGATCCACTAAACAAATACCTGTAAGTGGCTTTTTTTCCCCCCTCTCTCTCTCTCGTTGCAGAGAAAGGAGGAGGAGGGGGGAGCAGGGGAGGCGGCGGGGGGCGAGGAAGGAGCAGGCACAGAGGGAGTGTGTGTGCGTGTGTGTGTGTGCGTGTGCGCGCTGCTCTGCGCTGCTCGCCGCCCGCCCTCAGCGCCGGGGCTGCGTGTGTGTGTGTGTGGCGGTGCGGGGGAGGGGAGGGCGGAGGCGGCGGAGGCGGCGGCGGGGCGATCGCCGCCGAGGTGAGGAAGGACGCAGGGCTGCGGGCGCCGCCGCCGCCGAGAGGCGCGCACGGACCGCGCGGCGGGGGGCGCCCCCGCGCCCGCCCCCACTCCCGCTGCGGGGCCGCCGGCGGGGGCGGGGCCGCGGCCGCGCCGCAGGGGGCAGGGCAGCGCCGCCCGCCTCGGCCTCTCGCCCTCCCGGGGAAAGTTTGTGCCCCGGGAAGTTTGAGGGGATCGACCTCGCCTCGCCCGAGTCGGGTCAGGCCGCGGGGTAGCGCACGGCCGCGCCGCGCTGGGGTCTGCCAGCGTTTTTCCGCGTGTATCCCTAATGAGTGGCTGCCATCCCCCCGCACCGTTGTTACTTTTTGCAGACGCATGAGGTGCTGCGGATTCCAGGTGTATTTAGGCGGAATGGAGCCAGCTGAATCATAGAATCATAGAATGGGTTGGGTTGGAAGGGACCTTAAGGATCATCCAGTTCCACCCCCTGCCATGGGCAGGGACACCTCCCACCAGCCCAGGCTGCTCAAGGGCCCATCCAGCCTGGCCTTGGACACTCCAGGGACGGGGCATCCACAGCGTCCCTGGGCAACCTGTGCCAGTGCCTCAGCACCCTTAGCATGAAGATTTTCTTCCTAATGTCTGATTTAACTCTTCATCCTTCCAATTTAAAGCCATTAAATCGTGGATGGATGTCAGGAAAGCGTCTGAGCAATCACTGGAAGCGCTTTCTGAAGATTTGCAGTTTGCCTGTGAGGGCATTTGTGCCCGAGACCAGGAGGAGCAGGCACCTGTCTGTGCAGGCCACGCATACGCTGCTCCCAACCTGCCAACGTTCAAACTGCTTCTTTCAACAAGCCACTGACAAGTGGGTATTGCAGGCTAACACACAGCAGTTCCTTAAAGAATTTCCACAACTAAGTTTTGAAAAAAAAAAAACAAACCAGCCAAACCCACCTGCCCTCCCCAGAGTTCCTGCAAGCACAAAAAAGGGCCTATATTCACTGAATAAATTATGCATCGCAAGTTCTTCATCCAGCACTTCTTGGTACCTCTGGAGTGAGCACTGGCAATGACAGAGGCAGTGCTGCAGCCTGGTGCTGCCAGCGCGGACTCTAAGCATTTAAGAAATAGATGTCTCTGCCAGGGAAATAATTTTAGCCATTCATAAATTACAGAAAAACAAGGGAAAGTCGTACAATTTCATTGACTTTATGTGTAAGTAAATGAAGGTTTTATTCACAGCCTGAAGTTTTATTTCCTTTTGCTCCAATCCGAGTTCAGGCTTTGGGGGCTCAATGCTTGGGAATTACCTGAAGCAAAGTAGCACAGCAACTTTTTCCCTGGAGCAGTAAGAAGAGGTGGATTTTGGCATCAGGATTTGGCAAGGACCAGCAGCCTTGTGGTAAATACTCCAACAAGTGAGACTGATTGGTACAGAAGAGGGATAGCTATGGTCTACCAGGTGCTCACAGATCTTCAAGAAATCACACCACTGGAATTTCCTTTATGGATTGGTACAGTTTATTCGGAACTGTTACAGTTCACCAAACTACCAGTCTACCTCTGAACACGATATGCATTTTAAAATGCCCCCAAACATATATTCCTATAATAAAGCATAACCTCCCAACTAACTAGCGTCATCGCTTATGACAGTTCCACTGCCTTTTTCAGTCTTTTCTGTTTTGATATATTTTAATATGAACTTATGGGGAAAAATACAAATGAGAGGAAATGATGTTTCAGTAGTGTCAAAAAGTGACAAAAAGCAAATGCTTTTCCTGTTGAGGTTCATTCCCTACCACTTTTCTCCCAAATTAGTTGTCAAAAGCCATATGCCATACTCTAAACACTAAGGACGTTTTTCAAACACGGACTCCTTCTGAACTCCAAACTTCCTTTAATCACAATCTGGGTCTCACTTAAGCAATCCTTTTTGAGTTAATTTATTACTCTTGAAAGAGTTACATTTTTAATAACCTAAAAGAGGAAAAGGGGAAAACTCTGGTAATTTTTTATCATGCATAAGGAAGACCATTTAATGTATTTTTTTAATTGTCTTGTGAATTAAATTTCAGTGCTATATATGACCTTTCTGCTCCAGCCTGGAAAACTTGCACAGTTTTGTGGTCTTGGGGAAGAGGTGTGGAATCCAGTTCAGATTGATTTTCTCTGTGACCTTTTGTTTTGTAGAGTTTTTTTGTTTTGTTTTCAGATATGAATCTGTTTTATCCTGCAGTCTGCACTGAGCCTGGGAGCCAAGGAGGGCTGGAAGACTGGAAAATGTACAGGTGTTTATTAGTGAGGTAGCCAACCTTCCAGCTACAACTTTCTCATGATGAATCCTAAGAAAGCAATTCCAGATTGCCCTTTTCACCATAATCCATGCTTTGATGGGAAGGATGGAAAGTTGAAAATCACAGGCTGTTTTTTGTCCAGAAACCATTCCTGTTTCATTTTTAGCAGGAATGAAGCAAACAGTACCTTGCAACGTTGTAAACATGGGAGCTGCCCTGCCTTTGTAAGTATTAAAGTCGTTCTGAAAGAAAGTTGCAAAAAAATGAAACAAACTGAAAATCACTTTCTGTTCTTGTTCACTCTGTGACCGGCTCTAGCGGGTGTCTGCAGGCTGGTGTCAATAAACCTACCCCGATCCATCAGTATTATAAGCATTGTGCCAGAACTAGAAAAAGGAGGTGAAGCAAGCCCTTGGGGAATGCAGCAGTTCATTACAGACTGCTAGCTGGGTCTTTTTGTCTAATATTATTACTCTTTCCTGTTGTGTGCTGTTTTCCCAGGGCTGCTAGAGCCCACGGTTCTGGGCTCTCACCCTGTTGCTGCATTTGGGTTCCCTTCTGCTGGGGCCAGAAAGTCCCGGTGCTCCTGGCATGTGTCCTGAGCAGACTGCCCCTGGGGCACAGGCCTCTGCTACAAAAGAACTGTGAAAGGGGACTGCAAAAACAGCTGCCTCTGCTCCTTTCTGCTCCCCTTATTTTTTATTGGGAGATCTCCCACATTACACTGGATGTGGTAGGTTTTAATTCAGGACCACGTTCCTTTATCCGCCCTCAGCTCTATGCCTCATCCCTTGACAGAAGTGGAAATGGTGGCTCAGCTGTTTCCCATCCTCAAGAAGAGGCACATTTCTGGCACAGCCTTTCTCCTAGCACCAGTCTCATGGGCACTCCAAATGTATAGTCCTCCCCTTCTGGGACAGGGCATAAATTGAAGAAAAGATGCATGAGCTTTCTCCAAGTTCCCAAACTAATTTCTTCTTGATTTCATTGTTGCAAGGAACACATGGAAATGTATGGAAATGTCTTGTACATTGCCCACAACAATAACAGCACACCTGCATCTCATTGCCTGGAATCCTCATAACTCTTTAATATACCTTGAGGTGCTAATTATTCCATTGGAGTCTCTGCGACCTGAAAGCTGTTTGCACAGCCATGGTACCAAAACCAGACCCTCTGAGCTGTGGTTCATCTCCGTGACTTCCAGCAGTGCTAGGCACCCTCCTGCCTTCCTTCCTCTCTAGATGCCCTCCTCCCTGCTGATACACACGTACCATTCCTCCTTCTCGTGGCTGTGGCCATATACCTCTTGAAAACTTTCCTCACATCTGTCCCTGCTGCTTTCCCCATATGCAGCCCATCCCAGCTCCCTGCCAAAGAGAGATGCCTCACCTGCTTGCCAGCTACTGTGGAGTTCTTGCATTAGGAAAGGAAAAGACAGGGCACAAACTAGTTTTAGTGTGCTGCAAGAAAAGACACTTGAGAACAACTGTAACGTATAATCTGCCAGTAAAAATGAGGTTAAAACCATTCATTAGAATGCCTTGCTTATCATCCAGTATTAGTGAAAACTGCTCTCCTTGCTTTTGTTTGAAAGGAAGTGCTGAGATTGCCCCTGTATTACAGACACCTACAAATATTTGCTAAAATAATGGTTTTTTTAAAAGTTGTCACAGCTTAAATATTCCCATTACTTTGAATCTGGTTTGATTCTGCTTCAAGTACAGCCACTTTCCTGCTGCTTCCTAGGCAGGAGTCCAGGTTGCTGATCTCCAATTATGGTGACTCCCAGAGGGCTCAATCCGTCGCTGATGCCAGTCAACGTCGCAGCGCTGCATTTGATGGGACACTGCCAGCTGAGAAAGAGCAATGCCCAGGAAAAAGAAAACACGCAGCGATTCTCATAACCTCGATGCTGGGTTACTAATGCATGGGTGGCAAACACAAGGTCCATGGGCCAAATCTGGCCCTCCACCTTGTTTTATCCAGCCCAGCACCTTGGTTTTACCCAGTGGCAGTGCTGAAGCCCTTGCCCCTGTGCTTCTGCCAGTTCTGGTCACGTGTGCAGCGTGTGTGACCCGTGTTATGCTGCAGGAGCAGGCTGATGTGGTCCTTGGTGAAAATGAGATTGGCGCCCCTATCCTAATGGGACACAGACCAAGAGCTCTGGAACCCCGGTCCAAAGAGTTGGCAAATAAAACCACCTGGATTTGTTTAGCCTGCCTCAGTACTTCCAGATGTCTGTCCTCCATGAATGATGGCCCATGCATCGGCAGTTTTATTTCTTTCTGATTCTTAAAAACCTTGCCTTTTTTTGGGAGGTGGGAGTTGGGGGGTGGAGTGGCTTTTGCTCTGCAAATGCTGTGTGAATCTAAATGACATGCCAGAAATGTTGTGCCAGCAGCTAACAAGGGGTTTTAGAATAAGCACTCTCTGGCCAGTATGTAGCGAGCATGGGCTTGTTCACCTAATCAGCTTTAGGGCTCCTCAGTGCTAAGGGGGTTGTTTTTGTCTTTTTGTCAAACAGCATCACGCAAACGCTCCTCTGGGGCAGCTATCAGAAACTGCATTTTTTCTCTCAGGACACATCCTCCCAAAAAGTAAGAAAGGTTGCTGCCAGTTCAGGATGCATGACAGGTATTTTCTTTTTCTTTCAGGCATTATTTTCAGATATTTCTTGATTTGTTAAGTTTCATCTCTCTGGACTAAAAGTTCCCTGTTTGAGAAGCAGTGTCTGAAATGGTTCAGATGATTTCCAGACTTTGTTCTCAGCAAATACATTTTCTTTACTAAAATGTTAACTATTTAAGAACTACTTTTCTAAGGAGCTCTAATATCTTTGCACTTACAAGTAAAAGTTTGAAATTCCATCATCATGAACATACCTCATTCAGCCAAACTGGACAAATTTCTGAGCTGTAAGAAAAAAACTTTGCTTACACATAAGAGAATTGTTAGAAGTACAGCAGGGAAAATTCTCTGAAGCGTCTCTTCTTGGCTGATTTTTGAAAAAGATTCTCTCTGTAAATGCATTCCCTGTATTGCAAATGCTAAGTGATCTGACAATAGCAAAAGGTAAGAATCTGCCACAGAGCATTGAAATTTCATTATGTCTTTTATCAAGTTACCCAAACAAGGATGATCCTACTTCCAGAGTGTGGAGACAGACCCATTGGTATTTGAAAAGTACACAGGTACCACAAAGAAAATTTGTAGAAGTTTTGGAATATGGATGTGTGGAGTTGAGGCAACTTTCTCAATGACTGATATTGAAAAGGGACTGTCGATAAATGACAAAAAAATCCTGTGGGAAGAGTAATATGTGGTCAGGCAATCAAGAGCCTGATCAGACGTATGGATCAAGATGGTAAAGTAAGGATTGTGTGGATAACCTTAGCTCAGGCATCTCCTAGCTTCTGAGCACTTCAGTTTGAGACTTTTGCAAAGATTCTGGAAGTTTCTGTTCCCTTGGTTTGGCTGCTTTCTGAGTTTTGGTACTCGTCTTGGCAGTGATAGATTTTACTTTATCTCCGTTCTTAAGTTTTTCATGATGGAATTCCATTTTCACATTTAATGAAAAAGGGAGAGCAGAGAAATTAGAAAGCAAAGTTTTGTCAATTTAACATCAGCTTCAGATGAATGACAGTCATCTTGAGCCAGATTTCCACTTCACACCATGTGCATGTCACTGTGATCAAGCATCCCTGGTGGCTTATTCCAGTGAGAAATCAAGCACACACCACCATTGGCTTTGGCCCTGGGATAGCTACATCAAGCTGTTCCAGGCTCTATTGGACTGGAAGACAACCCGAAACCAAAATAGTATTTTTTTTTAATTACCTTGTAAAACAACAAAGGAAAAAGTAATATCTGCTTCAGGAGATTTCTATAGGAAGGGAATTTGAGTGACATTTTTCTCTAAAGAAAAGTATTTTCTCTGTAATTGTGATGTTGCATAGATTTGGTCACATTCTCATTGAAATAGCTAGAGATTCTGTTTTCGTCTCAGTTCTCACACTCTGACAAATGGCACATGTAATATTATTACGCAGTTTTATAAATGCTTTGCTGCCTTCATCTGTTGTCACCTTTTTACTGTTAAAGATTCAGACTCATCTGGAATAAGTTTTTCAAATACCTGATTACGCACAATACAATTATTTATGGTTAAGGCTTCACTGGGAAGAATGACAATCAATCATGGCTCAAAGATGGCCTCAGTGCCAGAAGCACTGGTATCCTTCTACAGACCATCATTCTGACTTCCAATAAGCACCAGCAGGAAGTGGATGTCATTTCCCTTACTCTCCCCTGAGGTCATGTTAATCAGTCCTTTACTTTGAGAAGGCGTAACAACAGGACTCCACAAGCTGCATAGTGTAGGACAGACAGATGATCCAGAGAAGTACTGTTGATCCTCTGTGGGTGTCCCCAGCAATTGCTTCTTTCTCTGATTTCAGAGGTGTCCAGAGAGAAATAGGGGTGTGTTGGCCAGCTGGCTGCTCCACACATCAGGTTGTTTAAAAGATGCTACACGCAGCTGGATGCTGACAGCGCAGTGTCTGTCATCTAGATGATTGCAAGTAGGCACCTCCTTTGTAAGGTGAAATATCCAGCAGCAGGTATAATCTCACAGAAAAGGTAACTGCTGATGTTTAGGTAATACCAGTTTCTATCAGTTTATGACCGTCACCCTAATTCCCTGAATGCTTTTCAATATTCACTTACTTATGGCTGTGGCCTCAGACATTCAGGAAAGGATGTTGGGAAAGGGAAATTATACCCCAGACACCAATGGGTGGTCAGGAGAATACATCTCTTCCCAAAAATGGTGACAAATTTTGAGATACTGGGCTTGAGAAAAACTAGATGAACATGTTGAAAAACAAACAAAAAAAAGCCGGCAAGAGCCACAGAAGAGATATGGATAAACTGTATTGTGAGGTTTGAACAGGAAAATCAGGACAGAACAGAACACAGAAGGCACCACAAGAGACACAAGCAAACTTTCTTGTTTCAACAAGATAGCTATCTTTTCTCACATGTGCAGTCCCGTCCAAATGTGCAGTCCCACAAAACATTTTAAGCTGCTCTCTCCTGCCAGCGAGAGAGTTGTTATTACAGCAGCCAGCACTGTGCCGCCTAGATGAGCCCCCAGAGAAAGCTCTCTCACCTCTCACTCACTCACTGACACGCCAGCCGATTCCCCGCACACCTTAGTACGTGTTCTGAATGACGATTACATTTCAGTCAGTGCTTCAACCCTTTCTGGGTGTAACTTTAGCTCCCTTGAGAAAATGCACACCTGCTTTACACTGCATCTGCAGAATGGAAGAAACAAGGCCTTGAGTACACAGATCTTGTTAAAACATGCCATAGGCACACCAGGAGATACTATCAAGCAATTGAACAAGGACCAACAGACCTTCAGTCTTGAAATTCTGTGTCTTATACGTGTTCCACTGGATCCACTTGATTCCAAGTTGCAAAGTGTTATTTAAGCCGGACGACAGAAATGCCCATTGATAATTAATATTATTTTATTACTCTTAGCACTTAACGGCCCAAGATATTTTAGCTAATAATTGGGATCAAGTAACAGTGTTATTTATTTTTTACCCGGACTGTATGCAAGTACATACCAAAAAAACAACAAAAAAAAAGGTATACAAATACTTTACGTTAGAGATGATTCAGTATGCAGAGTTTTCCTTAACACCTCTCAAACCCATTTAATACTTGGGTTTGCTGTTACACAGAGTAAGAAACTAACCAATAAACAATTGCCCTTATAGACAAAGTGAACACTAAGGCTTTAATCAACAATGCTGTCCAAGTATTTAGAAGAAAGCAGTTTGGCATGCATAGCAAAGATGGGTTTCTTAAGACCTCTAATGAAAACTGATACAACCATTATCTGATTACTGTAAGGTACACTCATACAAAAGTCCTCTGTAATATCTTTATTTTATGGCCACAACCATCCTAGGTGGAAGCCAGGAGGTGAGAAGGGGAGAGTATTGCTTCTTGATTTTGTTTACGCAGTTTGAATGGGGTCGTGACACTGAAGAATGCTAATTTGAGACTGCTGTTTATTTCTTGGCCCTGATCTCCAGACATGGATCAGACTTACCCACTTACTTTGGTGCCGTGAGGGAAAAATCGTGCTATTCAAGATTAATCCAGAGGCTGTGCCAGTCTTCTGCAGTCCCAGGGATTGCCAGTTGGCGTATTAAAATAGTGTGAATCCACTCTCCCTATCACAGCTATGCTGAACCGAGTCCTGTTATAAGGAGCTGTGCCCTAGCATCTGCATGGAAATGATGATCCTGCTCTTCAGCAGCAAAAACATGGAGAAAGTGAAGATGTGTAAAGGGTCTGATAATTATTTCTCAAGTTTGTTATAACAAACTGCCCTCTGTTGTTATTTTGCTGCTGGCTTCTGCTAATAATTTGCTCTCAGTTTTTAAAGAATAGACCCCAAAAGAAATTTGTAGGCATCTGGCTCAATCAAAATGGAAAAAGTCATAATAAAGAAACTGTCTTTCAGAAAGAGTGAGGACTGTCTTCTCTGAATGTAGATTTTTTTAATGACTTTGGATTTTGCAGATTGTACCCATTATGCAGCTATTTATGAGGAAGTATTATAGTTGTCTTTGTCAACAAAAAAAAAAGCCTTGAGAACACTGTCACCCAGGATAAGTAGCACTGCAAAATAAAAGTTCTCTCAATATTTTTGTGGATGTTTTCACAGGATTGCTAGAAAACCCAAACCCCACTATTACTGCAAATTAAAAATTATTTAATAGTGCTGCCCGTGAAAAGGTGTTGTTTTACAGTTGTCAGGGACCTCTGACACTGATCGTTTTGTTTAACAATACATTATTTTCTTTTAGTACTTGTAGACTAATTGCAGGTGTTATCTTACAGTTCTTTAAATGTCTGTGTTATTGGAAAAAGGACTAGTATGAGTGACTAAATAGTTGCCTAAAATAGGTATTGGTTTTGCATCTTTAAAAGCGAAGTACCAAGAAGACCAATAATATGTTTACCTCAAAAATATGAACGTCTTCAGTTTATCCTGCAAGTTTTAGGGCTTTGTATCTCTTTGAGAAGAGTTCCTACTGTGTATCATTTACGCCTCATGTAAACTTGTAGGTTAAGTGATAAATTAGTCTTGTTCTGAATCAGAAATTAAATATATCCTTTGGGGACACTTCTAAATATTTTGACTTTAATGACTGGCGCTTTTTAGCCTTTCTCTTTGTTAAAGTCAGTCTCAGAATTAGCTTTTTATTCCTCCTTCCACCATACCTTCTCCTGTCTGGAGAATCTCAGCTGCTAAAACCCGCCACTGCCAAATCCACTGCAGTCTGTGGAATACAAACAAATGTTCAATGAAACAGGAACACTCAAGCTTCCCATTCCTGCCATGTTGTGACCAAAAAATAATGGAGTCATAGCAGACGTGTAGAGTGCATAAAAGAAAAGGAGCTTCAAAGAAATAGACCTTCAAGGAATGGACGTTTTCACACACTGGCAGGGACACTAAGCTCCCACATCTTCCTACCATATGATATTAATCATTGTGTGTAATTCTCTCTACATTCTTGTGGTTCACTTCCTGCTGCAGCCATGATAAATATCCTTTTATATTTAGGGATTTTAGGGTTACTCTTCTTTAATTTCTATTCTTGTCAAACCTGTATTTCAAATACCTTTCTGCATCCTTCTCATTCCAATGTGGTATATGAGTCTACAAATAATATATGCACCCCATGCTTAAATACACCCATCCTGAGCCTCCAGAACTGAATTTGCTGTTCCCTTTGCTGATGTTCTTCCTTGACCACTGCACCCCACAGCAATCACTTCAGCACCATTGGTTTTATCTGATCTTCCTCTGCATTTGATCTGACTCAACAAACCCCTTCATTTTTCCTAACAAAACACTGGAAGTTTCCAAATGATTTTTGCTTCCCAGGGTATACTTCAAAATGACTACATGCATATACATATATAGGTTTACATATGTACAATGGCCATTTGCTTGCGCAGTGGTCCTGAGGGAGAAGAAACCTGAGCTGTCAATAACATAACCTACTTTAGAGTACAGGTCACAGACAGGTCTGAATGGCATCTTAAGGATTCTCATCGATCTCCCTTGACTCAGATTTACATGCTGAAAAGACAAGTCAGGTGAGGTGAATCTAACCCATAGTGTCCAAAATGATCCATTCGCAATGAGGAGAAGAATGCATCTGGTGCTGTAAGAGAGAGAGTGTGCAGGGAAACAACAAGTTCCTGAAGCACAATCCAAGATTGATCCAGAGAAGAGTCAAAACTCAAACACTGATCAGATTTACAGCAGACTTAAGAAGCAACATGATCAGCAAGGTTGAAAAGCAATGAAAAGGAGAAGAGAGGAAAAGGTATGAGCAATGGTAGTACAGTCGTTTGCTCACAGCAGCTATGCTCAATGCTGTAGATGTGAACCAAAATAGTTTTAGTTATTACTAGGTCTGGTTTATATATCATCTCTTAAACTACAAATAAAAGCATCTCCTTAATTACCAACTAAGCTAGGTATCTTAGGCAAAGTGTTTTCCTCAAGCATCAAAAGAGGATTTTGAAGGATCTAAATGGCATACGCAGCTGGGATGCATTAGAGATCCTGATAGAAGGAGAGAAAATGAGGGGGAAAGGTGGACATGGTTTGACTCACTGGTCTTCCTTCAGCCTAGCACACATGTATGATCTGTCTGTCACTGTGGAGCAGTCTGCTCCAGTTGTAAGACCAACCGTGTTGTCTGTCTCCAGGAAGCTCTAGTATGCAAGTCTTCCTTTCTTCCCCCATAAAACACCTGCTAACGTTTCTTTCACAGTAAATCTGGCAACCAATATGAATAGATAAGTTAACAGTAAGTTACAATTAGCACAATTACTCTGGCCCAACCTGTGCACCAGCTCTTCAGTAAGTTTCACCACCCATTCATGTACAATCACAGTGTGTTCTCCATTGACCCTGATATGTTCCTTACAATGTTTTGGAGGGAGAAAGCAAGCGCAAGAGAGGACAGCCAGAAATATATGCTGGTCAGAGAAAGTAGTCAAGTCCCAGAAATATACCCCAACAAATTATTTTTCCCATTTTAACAACTTCTTCTGGTTCAATTGAATTTTCTTTGCTTACTGTTCATTTTCTCTGTACTTTTTAGGTTTTCAGAATTCATTAACAGATCATTCAACAAGTTAAGAGTTTTCAGTATCATGTTTTGAACATTTGGTTTGCCTTGCTATGTTTCCACTTACGGTATTAAAATAAATAATATTATACTTTAAATTTCACATTTATTGTTGTAGCTATGAAATGCCTCTTTCCTCTAAGTAACTTAAATTCCTGATGTTTCATCCCCATTTTAGGTGATTCTGTTTGATTGTACATTATGCCAATAACATAATTAAAAATTAAAATATCAGAGCTAGTCCAGAGTGGGAAGCTGTCCTAGAGCATTAGGTCACCCTGAGATGGGGTGCTGCAAAAGTCAATAATGTAATTAAGAAAGTTTTACAGTCTTCATAACCCCCCCAAGCTTATCCTTCCCAGACTTGTGCCTTTTTTCTTTCCTTACCACTCCAAGTCGTGTCCCTGCCAATACCTGCCATAGGGAAAATGGAACCCTCACAGCTGGCCTCTTCCATGCTTCCAGCAATCTCTCTCAGCTGGATACAGGATACTGAGGTGGCTTTAATTGATTCTTTCCTTTTATCTGGTGTAAAGGAGCAAGAGAGCTGAAACTCTTGCCTTTTCTCTCTTCGTTAAGGATAATGTATTCAGATCTCTCTGAACAGATGTGCCTGGTACTCTACGTGTGTTTTACGAGGGAGAGAGTGTTACTTCTTGCATCACTGGAACGTATAAACACATTTAAGTCAAAGGCAACCAAATTTCTAACACTTCTTGCAGTCCCTGTCTTGAAAGAGGAGTTGCCATAGGAGGTACTATTGAAGACTGCCCAACACGGGTTTTCTGGAGATCATTTTTGTACACTGGGTGTATCTTTTAAAAATTTTTAGGAAGAGCCTTACAATACATTGGGATCTGTAATATAATTTAATTCCTTCAGTGCTTTTTACCTAGAAGGGTTTATCTTGTGGGCTCTGAAATAGACCTAGCAAGAAGGGAAGTCTGCTGGCTCAATAATAGTGATAAAAGTCAGATATCATAATGCTTCCATTTCATTAGGAAGCTATCTATCTCCTGATTGTGGCTGGTTACGACCCAGGAAAAAGTGGATACGTGGCTTGATACAGTGCAGAAAACGTAAGCTATATATTCATGATCACATACTGTCTCTGTCTCAAAAGAACAGTTCTCTTGGTTCTAGTTGTACATTGTTTGATTTGGGGTAGGAGAAAAAGGAACAGATGGTTCAGTTCCTATAATTTGTAAAAAGCATCATCCATTTTAACCTTCATTTTCCTTTCGGTCATACCCTTACCTGAGTTAAATCTTCCTGTTTGATGTTTTCCTCAGCTGACTATGACCTTCCTCTAAAACACTTGACATGAAGTCAAGTAAATTAAATAGAATATGGTATCATGTGTGTACACTCTAACAGCGTTATCATACAGCAGGGAAGGGAATGGATTGTATCCCTATTCAACCTAAACTCATTTTTGTTCTCAAGTGCCATACACGTATGGCAGACTAAGGCAAGCTAGTCATAGCAGATAATTAGACAGATAAAGCTTTTGCTTTAGGTGTTTGCATGTTAGTAGGAAAGTGCGCTGTGTCAGATGCTCTAACAGTGTCTCTGGTATGATTTTGGTGAGGGGAGGCAACAAGTGCTGTGTTTTACCTGAAATTCTATGTTGAGAACCATATTTTGACAAGATATGAAATTTCTTCCTAAAAGCTCTGTTACTTTTTCCATATATAAAAGCTATATTAGTGTTCAGTAACACTGTTCAGGAAGAAAACAGTACAGCCAGCTAATCCCATGTATTCACTTTGCTTTATACCTTCCCATTTATAATAAACTTTTCTCCCTATGCAATAAATTGATCCTTCTTATTTTTTTTTCTTTTCAGTTTTCCTGATTCCAAACCTCTCACTAAGCTAGATTTGCTGTTTCTGCTGGGCCACCTAAACTATACCATGTGTATTATACCTCGGGGCAGATCATTAATTCCTACTACTTTGATTTAGCTGCAGTCTCAGTCAGATTCCTGCATCATTTTATCTCCCTCGATTTTTTCTGCCAGTTTGAAACTCAGCTTTGGTTATGCCTCCTTAAACATTAGAAGAAAGTATATTTCTTTGACCTCATTTTCTCACCTGACAACACCTGGCTTTTTTACTGATGTTTCCCCAAATCATGGGTTTTTTTTCCATTTAGCACTAAGGATAGCATTTCTGTGTTTCACAAAAAGCACCTATTTGTGTTCCTACCATGTTCAGAGCCATCCTATGCATCTGCCTGTGCAATTCTGAGTTAAGTGCCAAAACAATTTGGAAATTTGTATTAGAGCTAGAAAGCTTTTCGACTATCTTGATAGCTTAGGTGTATTTGCTGTCACAGTATTAATATGGGCCAGTCGATTCTGCATTCCTCAGTACATTTCTGTGTTCTCTCGTGCTCTGAATCACTGTTGGCCACTGATTTCTAATCAAATGTGTTCACACCCAGTGATACATTCATTAATAGCTGGTAAAATTTCTGTTACTATGCAAAAATTCACATCTCCAGGCTAAACTTGGAGTTCTGTCATTTTCATATTTCATTCAATACTAACTTCCTTCACATTTTATTCACTTAATCTGTTCACATTTGTACTCTCCTCAGAGTCATGTCCAATACTTAACAATATTAGGAGTCCTTTCAGCAAAGTTAGAGTAAAGCATCTTTCTTTTATCAAATACTGTTGCCAAAGCTTAATTGTTAATGCTCTTCAGCTTAGATGGTCCACAATTGCTTGTCTCAGTAGTTTTAGCTCGGTTTAATGCTCAACAACCCACCACATCCACTGCACATTCATCAAAAACAGCATCTGATTTAACAAAAGCGGAAGCTGGCCTGGCAACCCTGGAGATCAAAGTACACTAATGTATTTACAGGAGCTGAACATGCAACTGTACAACCTTCTACCATATTTAACTGTGTAATGCGTATCACTCCTTATTCTGGGAGGCCATTTTACAGGTCAGTCCTTCAGTTTCAGTACCCATTTAGTCCTTCTGCATCCAGAAAGCAGACAATATGTTAGTTGTGGTTATATCTTCAACTGTTATCAAGGCACCCAAACCACAGCAAATTGTATCAATCTTCAGATACTACTACATGGAGCCATAAGAATTGGGATCTCATCCATCTCCACAACCAGTATCTATTTTTAATGAATATATAGATCAGAATTATTTTCTCTAACAAAAAAAGCCACGACTGTGTCTATTACATAGCAAGGATGACTTAGGAGCTCATTTTCACAGAAGCTTTGTGACTTTCAGCACTATGGGCTGTAGAGATTTGTGCCTGGGAAGATTTGGTTCCCCTTTAAGTATTTGCGTTCTGAGCATGGCTTCAGTGCATAGACAAAACAGACCGTGAGAGGGAACCAGAGGTGATATTACAAAACCAAAAGGGTTTAGTAGAAAAGCAAAGGTCTCAACTTGCCATTTGGTCTAACTGAAGTCAAAAAGGAGCAGTTCAAAATCTTTATTACAGAGGATTTTAAGGGAGAAAGGTAAAGGAAAATGAAACATCATTTAGTTGTTTTGATTGGGAGAGGCTGTATTTGCCAGAGCAGCCAATAAACAGGTTATCATGAATGTTACTAACAGCAGAGCAGGAGTCATCAGTTTTCTGTGTGTGGTTCTGACAGATGGGGTGACACCATCCTCTGGCCTGTAGAAACCTTTTTCTATTCTGCCTCCCTTTCTGTCCCTGGCACTCCTTCCTCAGTGTGCTCCTCTGTTAGCACTCACAACCTCAGCGAACAGGCATTTTTGCTCATGGGAGAACGTCCCCTGCATTATCTTGGGCTTTGCATCTGTGTAATGCACTAAGAGCTTTTATTTTGTTTATTTTGGCTGGATAGTGGGTGTGGATTAACAGTACATAATATTGCTTTACTCCAAGGCTGTTGTGTGTTCTCTTGCTTTACAATCCAGCTAATGGCTGGAATTTCCCAAAGGACTTGCATCCCCTGCAGCTGGGACAAGATTTTCAGAAGGTTTCTGCTTCCATGTAGGCACCTTAATAAATGTCAAAATTTTCCAGGAGCCCTGCATATTGATTGCTGTGTGGAATGGTGCTATGAGATTGACTCTTGAAAATTGAGCCCTGTGTAGCGGGGACTGTGCTATTTACTGTTTGTGATGCTTTTCCAGATGAGACTTAAAATCATTCCCAGTATTTTCAGTCATCAAAGATCATAACAGGCTATATGCCACATAAATAACTGCATCTCTGCCTGCCCCTCTCTGCAACTCCTTGTAGAGAGACTGGCCCCCTCATCTGTGATGATGAATCCCTACAGTTCATAAACGGCTCACCATAGGCAGTTGGGAAGACTGGATCCATAATACAGCTGGCACAGGTGCCCAAAGTGGTGGTTGGATTTCTACAGCTGATGCATTACTTTAGGATCCATGCTAGTGATGGATGCTACGTTTGTGTAGGTTATTATTTATGCCATTATTGTTCAAACAGATTCAAAAAAATTAGTCTTTCTAAGGCTTGAACCAATTTTTGGATTAGTACATAAATTATTAGATAGTCTGCATTCAAACTTTTTACAGTATTGCCTGGTTTATAGTTTGATAGGAAGCATTTAATGATGTAGGAATGCCACATTAATTTTACATTTAGTAGTGATATTTCATTGCTTCTAAAACTTTTCACACTATCTCATTTCTTGTAGCCATTTCTAAGGCATGTTTTTGTCTGCCAAGATGACATGTTCAAAGAGCTTTGGCAAAGCTTGTACGAAAATCTTGTATGAAAACTAAGATGTTGAGTAGCACTTCCCAAATGTGAGAGAGAGACAGAAGAGTGTTTTAAAGCCCAATTAATTACCGAATAATTCCTGCAACTGTGGCAGTAATTAATGAGCAAGTAACATGTAGTATTTAGAAGTGAACAGCAGTTAGCAAACACAATGCATTGTTTTATGACTGTAATACAAGAAACGGTCCTGTACCCATTTATTGATTATGGGTATTCCCCTAGTTAATGATGCATCTTGTGCTTATATCCTCTAGTTCTCATCTGAAGTATGACTATGTTAAAAAAAAAAGCACTATCTTTCTTGCATGCATTCACAGGAGAGAGAAGCAAGTTTCCACAAGAGTTTGCTTGGGTTGAGAAATCAGCTGTGATTAATCTAAGGAAGACAGTTGCAGGACCACGCCGGTCCAGAGAAATTAAGACTTTACTGCCCATCAGGAAGAATGCATGACATAACTGGAGGGCTCGGAGGGCTTTCCTCTTACCTGTTCCCTGGAGGATAAGCAGCACTACAGCCTTATTACAGCCTTATGATGTACCCTTTAAGATTTGTGAAGCAGTTCATATGCAACCCTGAGAACAGGATGAGCGCAGACTGGTCCCTTAGCATTCTGTGAGGAAAGTCTCCTTGGCTTCTGTACACATCTCTGATCTGGCGCTGAATAAACCTTTTCAATTGCTGCGTGATCAATGAATTTTTCTGCTAGCTTGTTCAATCAGCCCCACCAGCCAAAATCTACCGACATCACTGACCAGCAAGACCTATTTTCAGCACATCTGCATCAGCTTCTTCTGGTTTTAGGTCATCAAAGAAGACCCTTAGGGAAAGGACTGTTTCTTTCACTGTGTTTATACAGCTCTTAGGTCAGGAGGCAACCAATGCTAAGTCTGAACCAGCATATTTCATCTTAAAATAAAAAAAGAAAAAATATGATGATGAAAAATAAAAAGAACAGAGATGTGACCATCAGACTCCAGCCAAATCTGGAGAACTGGACAAAGAAGAGTAGCAATTTAACTTCCAAAAGGAAGTAAGGTGACTGATCACATCAAAATAAAAGGAATTCTGGGAATATTTTCACACAAAGTGTCACTACACTCTAAAACTCAAGGTTGTTTTAGCACTTAGATCCCGCAAAGAATTAGCTTATTGAAATGCATTAAGATTGGGGGTTTTCCATTAACTACTTCCAATAGGACGAAAAAGTTAAATGAGGACAGAAAGCCTTTTGTAAGGAAACTTACACCTACTACCTAGGGCATCTGCCTATCCACTGGAGAATGTTTAGGTACATTCAAACTGAAAAAAGTCAAAAAGTACTTCTAGGAGAGTAGGTCTATTCACCCTAGAAAGGCATGCTGAGATCTTTAAATGCACAAAATATTCTTAATGCTTACTTTTTTAAGCTGAAAAGTGCTTAGAAAGATCATGAGAAAAACTTTTGGGTCCTAACTTCTGTAATTTGTGTTAGAAACCCTGTTTCCCAAATGAAGAGCATCCAGAATATGGCTGGTAGTAGTAAGGACTTCAGCTTATCTGATTGCTCAAGGGTAGGTTGTATACTTTTCTTAACTGTCTTCTGTAACATCCTGGCTTGTTGCACTGTCAAGAATGCAGACATACTACAAAAATTATTTAAGACTTGAATGACTGACTCTTGAAAAAGTTGCTCAGTTCACACCAGTCTTCCAGGTAACAAACTCTTCTCCTGAAGACACCTGTACTTTGGTCTTGCTGCATGGCTGCAGCCTTGCAGCCTTAAAATCAGACAGCTAGCACTCGGCACCCAGATCTGCATTGAAGAGGGTCCAATTTTCAGATACAAAGGAACCACAATAGCTCCACAGAAGTTAAAGACGGGGGTGTCTGCCACTCTGAATAGCAGAGTATTTTCATGTGTGTCAATCTACAGTTAGCTGGACTTTCAAAGAAACATTAACCAAGTGAGTGCACGCACCATTCAAAGAAAAACCATGTGATTCATGCAGTATTCCCAAAATATTTGCAAGAAGACCACTAATGAATTTAAGCTCCCATGTATGTGCTTTTATTTCCCTTAGGTGTATTAACAGTCTTGGCAGGAGGTGTCAAACCAAACCCAAAAGAAGGCTCAACTTTCCACAAATTCCTTATCTTAAATAGTGGAAGTATCAAATATGAATCATGGACAGTTGAGATTGATCTGTAACAGGGGCATTAGGAATTTCTTGCTGATTCCTGGGGAAAAAAAAAAAAAGATGCTTAAACTGCATTTGTTTTGCCAAAGAATAAGAAAAATACAAATGCTGAATGTATGTAAAAACAACCATGGGACTGCATTTTTTTTTCCTCACTTTCTTATGGAAAACAGAGTGTTAAACTGCCACCCACTAAAAGCCAGGATTTTATGCTGAGGTCTCCAAGTCAGTGAATTTACATTTCGTAAGAACACCCTGAGGGGCTTTCAGCTACTTTGCTTAAAAGGTAGACAGATACATTTACAGCAGCACATGCAGAGCTCCATGTGCTAACATGGCCACATAGCTGCAGATTTGCTTTCTGGCACATGTGTGTGAGGGGTGACTTTGTTCTGAACAGGTAATGCATGAGGACACTTTTATGTGTTGGCTGGGAATACAGTTCAGTAAAGAATGTGACTGTAATTACCAGTAACGAGGGTATAAATTTCTGATTCCTGTTTTGTTGGCTAAATTTTGCCAGTGTTTCTATGCATCTACATTTCACAATTGCCTTATTTATAGCCTGAAATTTGGTACAATAGTTTTTCATGCATGTGGAATGCTTTTTATTGCATGTGATAGAAAACTACTGCCTTCACAAAGTAGCCTTCCATAAAAATATTGTAACCAATTTAGTTTAAGGTATTTTAATGATATAATAATAGATTATTAGAGATTTTTATTTTGAACTCATTAATCATATAGATCTTCTTTCCCTTATTTTGGATAAATAAAAAACTTGTATTATTTTTTTCAAATTCATACAGTTGCTTCAGGAAAAATTTTGTAAATAAAAAAAAATCTCCTACATTATTCCCCGCAAACTGGGTTATATTTTCTACATGGAGTTACAATAGGAAATCTGGCATATTAGTTCACCCATAGCTTCAACCTCCCAATGTGCAAGACAGCAGTTTTTCATTTCCATTCCAAAACCATTCAAGCAAGTTGTCTGTGAAAATAGTTCCATCCACTTCATCACATGGGTTGAGCTAACAGCTTTTGGGGTCAGGCTGTCATTCACAAAGGGACATTTGGGAATGTGCTTTTCTTGGATAGTTGAGCTTTCCAAGACTAGACACGTGGAAGGTCCACAAGTGGCCAGGCTTGGACATCTGGACACAGAAGCACAATCTCCTACAATTACTGTAATTATGAACCAATGCCTGAATGTCTCCCTTGCACACAAAAAAAAAAAGTATCTGGGGCAAAACTTGTCCTAATTCTCTGGCTTTTTTCAGTACCCATCATACTTGCATCACAGCCAGGTGGTCAACTTCCTTGCTTGTAGGTGAAAAAGCTGAGTTTAAATCCGTTGTCCTGCCTATATCCCTGCTGGGACTTTGGCCTCTGTTCCCTACAGGGATACCAAAAATCTAACCACTGGGCTGCAGAGTAACTCTTTGGATCAGGGAATGGTGAACCATTCACACAACAAAACACCTCTGACAAGGCTGAGAAAAAGTGGAAGGAGCAAGTAGATAGACAGATGTGCAGTACAAATGATCTCTGCAACCAGGCTGGACAGTATATAGGACCACTGGTGCCCCAGGTGGTCACACTCTTTCCCTGGTAGTCATTCTCTCTTACCCTAGTTTACTAAAATGCCAGCCTAATCATGAGAAATTTTCCCTGAGAAATTTTCATTGAAACCAACACATTTCCATGAAACATTTTGTATTTTTCTAAAACGCTATATTTTGACAGAAGAATGTTTTCTGGAAGGTTTTTTGTTTTGGTCTGTTTGGGTTTTTTACCCCAAACAATTGTCATAACAAGCTCTAATGGGTGCTAGAGTGCTTTTGAAAATCCAGATAATAGAGAGAAACACCTGCTCAAGAGCAATATCAAATCTTAGGGCCCAGTTCTGGAAGAGCCCATTGCTCGTACTGACACCGTCACAGCCTCAGTACAATGCCTCAGACCATTACTCTGTCATTCTTACCATGTAATAGCAGAGAGTTTCAGCCAAAACATACCACCCTGCTATGCCAGCACAGAACCTTCAAAAGGCAAAACCTCATTCTCAAAATATTTCACCCAAGATACAATATAAAGTTGATATAAAGAACAGAGAGCTAATGTTCCTGACTGCATGGACTACTCCAAGATTCCACATCCTACTGATAACAGATTCCCATGGTACTAGCAACTGTGTTCCCCCAAAACCTAAGCCACAATTCTGAAGAATTTTAGAAGGGACGACCTTTCATGCAATAAAGAACTTTTCAATGTAATAGTGGAAATAGAAATCCTTTGTTTTCCTCAAATCTCAAGACAGCAGCTTTTCATCCTATGTTCAATCAGGGCACAGCAGAAACATTTAAAAGGAGAGAAGAAAAGCTTTTGTTTTTGCACGGCCCTAAAGCTGCTTCTCCCTCCTCCTCCTCCCCTGTATTTCTGACAGACTTTTGGACTCCATAACATCAAGCAATCTTTATTAGTCTTGGAATCACCATGATTTTACAGGCGGCTGTCTACATGTAGAAAAATCTGCTGTGTGCAACTTGTACATTTAAGTGGACGTTATCTCTTGAAAAGCCAGATTATTGTCTTACGCTTGATTTCCATGTGTTTTACACCAGCAGATGTGTGATCAAAATGTAATTGCAATATTCTGAGCAGTTTTCAAAGGGGCAGAAACAGCTGTATACAGGCTTCCCTGGATTTCAAGTTGACTTTTGATTAGCTTTTTGTGCCGGTGTTCCAGGTGTTGCCATTAGCTAGATATTCTGATTCTTGCTTTCTAATTATATAGTCCACAATTACTATCACCTTCCATTTCATTTTTGACATGACATGATCTATTTGCAGATGTATTTTGGGTACTCCAGAAACTAGAGCTCCAGTAGGTGTGATGCGACACAAATTGTGTGTTGCAAATTATATGTTCAGGTCTCAGGAGCACAGCTTTATTCGTCAGCCTCCCAGGGGGGCTGGGAAGCGCAACTGCGACAGCCACTTACCTGCTCGGTGAGAAAAAGGCATGGAGGCGGTTGGCTCTCTTCCACAACCAAACAGGGGTGGAAAGAAGCAGCCCATGATTTGATGGGCTGGCTGCTGCTGGGAAAGGAGCACACTCAGGGGACTCCTTGAGAAGGCCTTTTAGCTGGAAGAAAAAAAACAAGCTGAGTAGCAGAAGACAACCAGGACCCTCATGAATCTTTCTGGCTGTGGTGATGAGGAGCAGTGTGGCTACCTTGTCTACCTAGCATTCCTGAATGAGTCAGCCACATGGAGAAGACTTGCAATGCCATTTCTACACAAACAGCAAAGTACTTCCTTCCTCAGGAATCCTGACTAAACTGAGAAATATGCTCAAATCTCAGGGAATTTCACTTGTTATTTTGGCCTCTAAATAGTATTAGTTCTTCGGGAAAATGCTGCTATTGCTTACACAGGCCCCTAGCCACCTTCATAAAACTAAACTACCACTGAAGCAGCGTATCTTTCCATGTGGAAAAGAAACAGCAAGTGCTGCATGAAAGTACAACCATGTAATGCTTGCACATTAACATAAATACCAATATTTATGGTCCTGTAGTCACTAAAACCCACCTACATTGGGTAAAAGAACCCTACACTGGGTAACGGAAAGACTTATTCACAGACAGCAAAATTAAAAACTACTGAAATCAAAATTTCTGTATTTCCTTTTCAAAATAAGTTGGAAGCAAGTCATGTCCTGAATATACCAACATATTTAAATCTCTAATGCTCTTTAGTGGCATTTCCACTATGGAACATGACGAACAGCATCAGCAATTCTTTTTCCTCAAGTGACATCACATTTTACATTATTTACACCTTTGCTGACTGAAAAAGCTTAGCTGGGAGAACAACTGTATACAGTAGTACAATACCTTATTTCTACTTTGAATGGAAATTGAGAAAGGCTTGGCAAGAGCTAAGAATGCTTTGTGTGCAATGAATCAGCAATATATTTCTGGTTTTCCTTCCCTTCCTTTTTCACTTACAGAGCCCTTTGATAGAGAGCGTTCATCCTGACAAATTGTTCTAAATGTCTTTAGCACACACTATGAGACTGCTGTTTACCAGGACTTAAAACAGACAGAAGGACATCTCTACACAGTTTAATGTCTAGAGCCTGACACCATAGTTTTCAAAATGTTCTTTATGGATGCTTTTTGAAAGTGATAGTCGTTTTCTAAGAGCATGGACCACTCTCTGTCCATCTATCCCTTTCCACTTTACTGCTAACATTGCTCAGGTGTGTGGCACTCGATGTCTGAGGCAGAGCTGCATGAAGGAGCACAGCTGCAGAAGGGTTCTGCTCAAGCCCCAGTGGCTTGCCTCACCACTCTGGTTTGGCAGCCAGTGCCAAATGAGGGAGTATTGATTTACTTCAGAGCCTTTTACCTGGCAATCAAATACTTACAAAAAAAAGAGCTTTCAGTCTTAGCCAAAGGATGAGCTCAAACCTAGCCCTCTCCTTTTGAAACGTCCTAACTGTAGGCTCTTTTGGAATCAGAAGTGAAGTTGGAAAATGGAAGAAGAGGAAGATAAGAGGACAAGCTCCATTAGCCACTCTCTGCATACTGTCCTGATCTTCAACAAATCCAACCCAGGCTCTACCCTAGGTTAATCCTCATATCTAAACACATGCTTAAGAAGAAGTAAGCAGGAACACAGCTGCAGAGTCTTAGTTATGTTTCCAAAAGAGAATTTGTCCCATCTTGAAAAATGAAGCCTGGAATAAACTATGTTATAGCAGAGTGATACGGATTATACCTACACTGGCGATGTACTGTAAAGAATGTATTATGTTCAGATTGACCAGGAAAGAGGTATAAAGTATAGCACACACAAAGCAAAACATGTAAAAGCAGTGATAGTGGGGGAGTTTAATTATCTAGATCTCAGAGTGGATTACATTAAGCAGAGGAAGCAAAGCTTGATCTGGTACAGGACTGCTTTCTAATTTAATGTGTACATAAACCGGCAAGGAAGGGAAGAATGCCAGATGTGGTATTAAGCCACACAGAGAATATGATTTAGGACGTTAAGGTATAAAATAATAATAAAAAAAAAAAAGTGGAAGAAGCAGTGACTGCTAAGCATCTGTAGAAATGTTCTCTACTGCAGCTACAAGGTGTATGTACCCTCTAGAACGGAACACAGGGATACAAACTGCTGTGCAGACACACAATAGCAATAGCTGGGCCTGCGAAATCTCTCACCCACACCTACACAGCTCTGCTCCAGCAGAAGAAGCGCTGGTACAGGCGCTGTGTGCTCTGCAGACAGCTGGCAAGCCATGTACAGACTGTCTTTCAGGCAGGCTAGGGAGGCCTCATCGGTAAACTATGGTAGTTTTACATCACCTCTGCCCTTTCTTGATCTGTTTAATGATCTGCAAAAGCAGACGAATAACGCCTGCAGGCCTGGGGGCCTGATTTTGTTTTCACTGGCTCTTGAAGGTGCTTTCCGGGTCACAGAGCTGTTGGGAGTCACCTCGCTTGCACACCAGAAACATCCCTCCCAAGGCAACTGCCCCCATCTCCTCCCTGCAGACAGAGTCTCACAGCAGGTCTCTAAAGTGTAACATCTCCATGTATAGAAGGAAAAAGTTTATCAGATAGGAACTTGTAGTGTCAGTGGGATGGAGCATCACACAGTAAATCAAACACAGCCTTATAATCAAGCACAAAAAATGCGTGGAGGTGCCACAAAAAACCTAGCATAGGCGTACAGCAGTAATAAGCTTCTAGGAAGAAAAAAGGATTTATTTCAGAACCAGGTCAGATTATTTTGGTTTCTTCCTGAGGAAATGTAAGCTTGCCTCCAAAAGGTGTTCTGGCAAGTTTCAGTTTTCCTTGTGAACGCCCAACAAAACGTTGTTTAGAGCTCTTAACACCAGGCAGCATCACTGCTATGCCGTACTAAAAAGCCTCAGGTAATTTATAAGCTATTTCACATACAAGACCAGATTCTGGTCTCACACCACACGCTGTAAAACTAGAGCCACTTCAATGCATCCAGATCCAGAGAAATTCACCACTCAGGCCCCTACCATGGTTTCAGTTTCCTCTACTGCTTTATTATTATATTACTTTGCACGTCTGCCGATGACATTGCATTCAAAATGGAGCAATTATAAACACTGGCAGGAAACACTGGAGCAGCAAATGCTTTTTAAAAAATGGCTGTGAAGAAATTCAATGGAGATCTTTCATCTGATATATGAAAAGCAGAGGACCGGGAAAGGAATCAGTGGGGCCACGAAAGGGAATGAGTGAGAAGTCAGTGACAGATGAGACTGATGCTGCTCTGAGCCTGAATTAATATCCTTTGCCTGAGTATTTACAGAAGAAGCTGAAGGTCACATCCTGGAAACAAAGACCCATTTTCTTGAGGGGGAAAAATTAAATGTTAAAAGCCTTTATGATCCATTCTGGACAGGTAGTTAATTAATTAGAACTATTAAAAGTTGACAATACCCGAGACTTAGATTAACTGCACCTCCGAAGTTGGAAGGAAATAGCAAGGGAAATTGGCAAACCTTTTGTAATACTGCTTGATAGCTTCCTGACAAAGGTATATCTGGAGATGCCTAGAAGGTAGCTACTCCAGCATTACCTCTTAAAAACAATAAAAGAAGAAAAAAACCCAAACTTTTTTTTCCCTTCTTTTTTAAATTAAGGGAGGATTTAGGAATCCACTCACCAGTAATCCCAACTGCAGCCACAGAACGGATATTGGAAACATTAATATGGTACAGGGTTATGCAACATGTAGAAATAGCCAGCCCAGGGAAAGAGAGGCAGCTGGATTCACGTCATGTCTGTCAAATGTGCTTTAAGTTCCTTCAGTACTTTCCTCAATGGAGAGGCAAAAGTGAAGTGACAGGCATAATTTACCCAGATGGAAGAGATTCATTTGGTGTCACACCCCACAAAGAGACTGATCTGTAGAATCAGTAAAGCACAGCATAGGAAAAGCACAACAGCAAAAGGCTTCAAAATTATCCGCGGGACAAGAAGCAGGGCGTCAGCAAACCAGCACAGTTCAGGGTGACTACAGGGACAGGAACAAGGCAGTGCTCCCAAATTTCAGTACCATACTTGCTTTTGTTCAACTTCTATATAAATGGCCTACAGGGGATATAATTTTTAAAGGGGAATTTTTTGCTGATAGCACATAAATTTAAAATGCTGTAGAGAGCAAGCAAATTTCAAATGATTTGAATAAATTCAGCTTATGGACAGATAAAGGGCACATCCAGTTCAGTGCAGCAAAGTAAGACATAATGACTGCAAGGCACCAAATACAGTCATTGGCAGGAAAAATGGAGGAGAAGGAGGGAATACTGACCAGCGGAAAGGAAGTAAGGTAATTGCTGATAAAATACTAGATTAATGTCCACAATAACTGGCAAAAACAAAGACAGACAAATTCTTCATGATCAGTCTTCAGTCCTTCATCCTACATGCTGAGTTGTCTCTTCAGTAAAGGTGCCAGCACTCTCAAAATACTGATATAAAAACCCGAGTGTGAAAATAACGACCTGCGTTGTCTCAATAAAGATACAACATGATAAGACCTTTAAAATATGTTTTTCCCTCCCTCAGCAAACAAACATGCAAATTTACTTTCTTGCACTTTGAATGTTAATTTGGGGTCTCTCTCTGTAAAAAAATCCCCAAGAATAAATAAATTGAAAGGTAGTTATTACCGGTGAAAACAGCCTTTTTACTGCAAAGGTTATGACATTAACCCAGGGAAAAATTCATGAATATTCAAAATCACCATTTGTCATTAAGAATCGTAAAATTTGAAGTGTTGAGTAGGGCTTTAGAAAACTCCTCCAGCCTACTAAATTCCCTCTTCACTACTTGCTATTATGCTAGCATATATCCCACCATTTATTTGGTACTGTGTTTTACAAACAAAGTTCCTGAAAATTTTCCTTATCATTCTCTATGGGGAAAAGAGAAAAAAAGATAGAAATCATAGAGACCTGCAGAAACCTGCTTAAAAATTAACAGCTAAAAATTCAGCCAAAGACTCTTTCAGGTGTTTGTAACCAAAGCTACGAATTTCCCCAAAGAAACACAAATATTAAAAGAGGACAAAGTTTCTGGGTTTGCCCCTAAATATCTCAAAAACTCTTTAGTTTTCACATTTGCACCTGTCAGATTTGTTCCAGCTACCAGGTGCTACATAGTGTGTGTGCAAACACAAGCAGAGAGGCTTTTGCAAGTGAATAAAAGGGCTGGAAACCTGACTGGGGGGAGAAAATTAGGGGGCAGATGTTTCTCAACAGAAGCAGCCATAGGCAAGTAGGAGGATTTAAAAAATATGAAATTAAGTGAGGTGCTTTAACTACAATCTCAACAGGCAAATGGCTTTGCCAATATTCTGCAGAGCAAAGAAATGGCACCGGCACCAAGCGCAAAATTGGAGGTCCACTTACTGAGTGGGAGCAAATTCTGCAGAAGACGACTTTAACACCGAAGAGAAGGGATGAAAAGGCACAGCAATAAATGAAGAACCATGGTTGAAGTAAAAAACACACACATTCAGTGAGCAAAGCTGTCTCCCACATGGCGTGCAGCAGAAAGTCCAGGTGTGGGTACATGCACAGAGACACAATAGCTTCTGAAAGGCTTAGGAAAGCTCAACTGTTTATCCACACATCCATTCTCCCTCATACTATGAACACCAGTGTGCCAGTGGAGGCCTGGCTGTCAATCAGTAAGGAGAATAGCTGTCCCCAGCGCTAAAACATGCAAATGGCCTGTGATGTTTACTGTGCTCAGTGATTAACGCACCGCAAGGGTGGCGGGGTCAGGATAATCCACAGAAAGAGAACAGCTACACCGCAAGAGAAATGGGGAAAGGTACCCAGCCGTTCAGATGAAGGACAGGAAAGAGGGAGTGTACTCCCATCTGTCCCTACATTTTAGAAATAAAGGAAAGCACAAAGCAGGGAGTTTAAATCCTGGAAGTCTGAGCCATGTCATATCAGAGGAGAATGCCTGCCTGGGCTCAGCCCCTCCAGGAGCTAAGGTTTGTTTAGCAGAGACAGGGGGTAGATCTCTGGTGCCCTGGAGAGCAGCCAGAGCTTTTGGGGGCTGCTGACTGTGGGCTGCTCTCTAACCCCAGTCAATAAAGGCCGCTCTGATGATGTACTCTAACACCTGCCCCCAGCTGCTGCACAGGCTCAGGACTGCCGGCTGTTTCTATGAAGTTAGCTGCACGTTATCTAGTCCCACCACCACCATTCCTGCTTCCATCTCAGAGTACCTGGGCTGTCCTTGGGAGGCACATTTCCGAAATGCCTGAACAGTCCTTTGTCCCCAGAGAGAGAGAGCAGTGCAATCAGATGTCAAATTCTCACCCTATATCCACATATTGCAGATGATAGAGCTCACCTCCAGCAGCCAGTGTTCCTGTTGCATTCACATCTTCCCTCTGGCCTATTAATATATACAGGCACTTATGCTCATTGGCATGGTGACTGTGCTTATGTCAGTCATGCTTCTTTGTATTCTCCCTGCCTAGCCACTCGCTGTTGTGCAAAGAATGTGTGCATCAAGCTCAACACCTGCTAGAAAACTCTGAGCTCTCTGTGCCTTTCCTCTCTTCCCAAGTGCTCTGTCCTTACACCAAGTATTCTATGTTTTTTCCAATCTTATTCTAATTTTTATTAATTTTCCCATTCTTATTTTGCAGCAACCAAGATTGCTTGGTATTTCTTCCTTTGTTATATTTGCTGTATCACTCAGGTTTTGTTGCATTTGAATTGCAGCCATTGAAAGCCACATTAATAGACAAAAGAATTAAAAAACCCTAAAAAATCCCAGCTCCTCTTCACTATTCCCCATCTCCTCTCAGTGCCTCTCCCCTCAAAAAAAAAAAAAAAAAACAACAAAACCCCCCAACATCCTGTAAGAACATGAAGTGAAAGACGAGTCAATTGAAATTATTGTCTGTCCTGTCTGACTCATCAACACAATGAATCCTGAAAACATTTACACTCAGTGGTAACCGGACTCATAACTACCCATCACCTTATGCTGATGGGGGTCCTTGCTGCTGCCACACAAGAAATAGCACCTGCCCTCTCCAAGGTCTTTGTTCCCACTTGTCCCCTCTCACTGGGAGCAGCAGCTGTGCTATGACACAAATAAATCCGAATCCTGATCCAAAACCTGAACCAGCTTAAAATCAAGCCTGACCAAAAAGAACACTTATTTTTAGCCATAACCAGTTCTTACTGTGGTCTAGATCTAACAACAAATAAATCATCCGTCACAGATAACCAGAATTTGCTATTCAAGTAAAAGGATTTTGGCAAAGCCCTGACAAAGCTTAAATGTTCTGCAGAGACATCCCAGATTTTGGCAGGGTTTAAGGTGGGAAGGGTTCAGGGCAGACCTTTGTATTACATGGAGAAAGATTTTAATTGAAAACCTAGACCTTGCAGTGTAAACCAGATGTTTTTACATGAAATAACATCATAAAAACATTTGAAAAATGGGCTAGCCACTGTAAGAAATTAAATTACATTCCAAACCCTTACCACATATTTTGTTCCCCAAATTCTCTGCTTGCTTTTTTCTGTATTCATTTTGATCCTAAATGGCGAAACGCTACTGTTATGTTTTTATACAGTATTTATTATTATAATACTTAAGTATATATTATTACAATATTTATTACTATTAATGTTTAAACATCTTATTAACTCTCAAAGTAGAACTTGCTGCTCCATTCCACAGGACTCTGTTGATACATCCACTCAAAACTCCCCCTACACTGGCCCTTCTGAATTGCCTAGAGAACAACACAGAGCCACGAATCACAGCCCTGGGTTCAAATCTTAACTTTCAGAAATCTGTTCCTATCACCTTGAAGAGAGCTGCACAGGGCTGCCCCCCACCCCCACCATTCATCATTTCTTCTTTCCTTAAAGATTTTTCTTTCCACCGCTCGCTTGCTCTGTTATTTCCCGAAGGACTGCTGCTGGATTGACTGGGCTTTAATTGCTCAGCCCCGCTGGGCTCAGGGTGGAATTTCACCTTCGCTTCTCCCTGCCACTCTCCAGAGCTGACGCAGCTCTCAGTGATTTCTGAGAAACAGCGATTAGCCATTCACTAAGTTTGTCACTTTATTGCCTTCATGTGGATATGCGTGATGTAGGACAGCTGATTTGCATTTATTCCCACTATCCCTTCTCTGCTTTCTAAGAGCTGTCTTCCCAAGATCTGAATTAGCTTCCAATCTTCCTTTAGTTTAAAACAAGTTTAGTGTCATTATGACTTTATTCATCACTGCTTTCCTCCTCCTCACTCATTAATGGACACACTCTTTGCAGTGTAGGTCCTCCGGCTGATACATTTGTACAGTTGCCTCTCATTCCCCGGACCAGCTTTAGCCAACTTTGCTACTTTTCCCCATCCCCGCCACAGAGCTTTTCCCAGATCGTACTCATCTTCCTGCTTCTCTGTTGACAAAAGAGTACCTTATGCCCTCATACAACACAAGTCATCCTTCATATGTCTACAACAGGTAGAAACTTGCTGCCACATGCATCTCTGGCATGGAGCCATCAGGAAAAGGTGAACAAGGAGTATCCGCATTATCATAGTCCCTGATACCTTGGCAGCATCAGTCAGAAGTTGCCTGTATTCTTTGCTATTAATTATTCCTCAAACTCCTCATAATGAGACCAAGTTGAGGGCAAAGCCTCCACAATGGGCCAGGAAGTGCTCATTGTGGAGAGGGGCTCAGCTACCTTGTTTCTGCCTCTCTCCTATC
Organism: Tapera naevia; assembly: GCA_033556795.1. Taxonomy (NCBI): domain Eukaryota; kingdom Metazoa; phylum Chordata; class Aves; order Cuculiformes; family Neomorphidae; genus Tapera; species Tapera naevia. Next base: position 5,688,425 of record JAUMJJ010000175.1, on the reverse strand, counting down.
CTCTTAGAGCAGCACTTTGCCTTTTCTAACTGGTTCCAGTTATCACTCCTCACCTATGCACAGTGGTTATTCATTTTTCCTGTGCTCCCCTGTCCACATGTCCTGGCCTGGACTCTCCTGCTATAGGACACACACACTGCCCAGCCAGTCAGGTTCCTTTTATTGTTCCAGTGCTACAGGCACAGCATCTCCAACGTATGATCAAGTAGGCTCAATTCAAAGGTAATCCAGCAGTATTTTGAGTTTCTACACAGTCTCAAACTATGCAGCCTCTAGCTGGAAGCACAACTTACACTATAACTGGCAAGATTTCCTTAGAGGGGATTAAGTTTCAATGACTGTGAGAAAGTGAACCAACACTTCCCTCTTCCTCTTAGCTTTCCTGGTTGCTTTATACTCATCATGATGGTATATTGTGCCTAAGTACATGGGAAAAACACAGGGAAGAGCTACAAGAACAAAGGCACGCAGAACATCAGCCAAAGATTAGATCAGAGCACAGACTACTGCCTCATTCCCGAGTTTAATGAAGAGAGTTTGCCACCTTTCTGCTCTTCCAGGCCCGTGACCTCCTGTGTGAAAGCAGGAGGAGGCTGGGCAGTCACTGCTCATCTCCAAGAGGGCTGTGCTCTGAGGTCATACTTGCACAGAGAGGCCATCCTTGCACAGAGCACCCTCACTTCTTCATGGGAAGACAAGAGTCTTACAGTTGCACATGAGAACTTCAGGATTGCAGCTGGATAGCCAGACCCTGGTGTCGTCATGTAAGGCTGCTTCTGTTGCTTATGTTTAGTGGAGCAGGGGAAATAGCCAGTGAAGATAAGGAATAAATAGGAAAGAAAGGCATCTGCATGAAAGCAAAATTCAGCTGAAAGACCTCCAGAAGGCAGAAAATACAGGATTTGGCCTGCATAGCCTCTGCTGATGGGCTCACACAAAGAGCCTCAGTGTGCTGCAGGTATTTCAGCTCTGTCGTTGCGTAGATAATTAATTTTTATGCCTGAGCTCTAGCTGCAGCCACAGCTCCTGAGCTGCACAAGCTGAGTGGTCCCTCTGCAGCAACATTTGCATTATTGCTGATCTGTAATTGGGATCCTCGCTTAGCTCTATGACTCTCTCTGACCATTTTTAGACCTTTACCATCCAAGTCAAGAGGCTGCTTCCTCTAGAAATTATATTAAGATTTGAAAGCATGTTTCATGATTTGTTTTAACAGGCTGCAATGATTTATGTTCATATCTACATGAGGGCATTGTTTTCCCAGCATACAACTCAATTCATGTTCTACAAGAATCACTTCCATTTCACAATTCCTTCTAAAATCAAGTATATAGAAAATAAAAAATGTTAATATTGTTACATCTCTCTCATCTAGCAAAAGGAATAATGATGCTTTCTCCATGAGGCAGATGCAAATATAAGTGACTCTGAAGTATTCCACCTATAGCAAGCCATCCGGTGCAAGTGAGTTAACACTTACTTTAATTTCTGTCTTCTTGCATCCTTCTGATTGCTGTCCTTCTTGCTACACATCTCTTTCAGCCCCTCATCATGTAAATTATTCCATGTTAGACTCCTTCAAGGTTCAGTTTGACCAAGAAGATTAATTTCAGAACTGATGAGTGAGAAGGTGTAAATTCTACAGTGAGGTGCAAAAAGGACGAGATTTTCCCTGTAGGCTTTGGCTGTCCTCCTACTGGATTTACATGGAGAGGAATTCAAATCCCTTTATAATTGTCAGGAAAAGGCTGAGGAATCTGGAAGTAAACAATATAGCAGCTTACATTTATCCAGACTCATCTCTTAGTTTGGGCCTGATATGAGTATTCAGCAGACTTGTCCCTTCCAAATTTAAGGCCTTGTTTGGATATAGTGGGAGATGTTCTTTCTTAGGGAGATAATTCTGGAGCTAAACAAACAAATAAACAAATGGAAAGCATGCATAAAGTTACACTGTCCCCAGTATAACTGAGGACACACTCAGATCTGTAAACGGAAGTCGCACCAATGCCCAGTGCCACCTAACTTCCTTTTTATTCACTTAAACAGGAGGTTCAATAATCAGGGCTGCTGTGTGGCTACAGCTTTCACTGATCCCTGTCTGTTTTCAGCACTTCTGGGAGGAGGAAAATCAATTTATTTATTTCGATGACTTCCTATAGATGATGGTTCGTAATTTCAGTTTGGTAAGCCTGAAAGTTTGCAGATGATATAAAAAGACGTGAAACAGATTTCGACTAAAACCACCTCAACATTTAAATAACTCCTGAATGTAATAAAACATCCCCACCAGAATGATCAGTTTTCTGTTGGTGCAAATTCAGTCTGGAGATAAGCAGGGGCAACTTCAGGGATCCTAGTGGAGCTGGCCCCAAGATAAATTTGGACCTGTAAATCCAGTCAGAACACAGATCCCCACAAACATTTCAGACTTTTTCCTGTCTTCCTGTAAAGACCATTCCTTCTGCTCTTATGCTTCATAAGTAAGTAAAAGATGGATTGCAAACCCTTAGCCTGCTATTTCATGTGAAAATTCTCACTGTAATACCTTTGAAATTCAAAACATTTTCCTCCATTTAATATGCTGGAACATTTCCTCACTGGAAAACTGAAAATTATCACCACCTAATGATTATTCAGTGACATCTGCAAAATAAGTTTGATGTTTTCAGGCCAGTTTCTGCTGGACAGATGTCATTATCATGAACTATGCTATTGTTGGCACTAATTGGTATCATCTTTGTCAAACAATCTGCAATATGGCAAAAAAGAAAGAGAAGCAGCACTTACATTAAATTTCCCTTTTGCCTGTGCAATTTTTTCTTCACGTCATGGACACTTTCTCTTACCCCAGTCATTCCTGTACCTTCAAAAAACAGAGGACTCACCAAGGTAAAAGCTCAGGCTTTTCGAGCTGCATTAAGCCCAGTGTTCTGTGTGTAGATCCCCACAGAGAAGACACAAACATTAAATCTCATTCTAAACTGTGTTTACTCTCAGTAAATATTTCTTCTTGCAAAAAGTATTGCCATGGCATTGTGCAAAGCTGTATAAACAGTTGTAATTTTTGTCCTACTTTTTGATCCTTGCAGCTTGTGTCCAGGCTGCTGAATTGTTCAGTTGTCAAGGGCAGGTTTAAAAATTTTATGCATCGGCGTTGCATGTGATGTAAGCTCTCATGCACCTGACATCTCACGCATGAATAAGTCAGGCATGACTGGTGATTCACTGTTGAATTGAAAGACAAGTAAAAGTGGCTTTCTGTAAGGAGACAGTGCACTGAGCTTCATTTTGCAATTAGGAATTTTAAAAGATTTTAAATCTCAAATTAGATTTTGTTTTAAAAATGTTCCCTTGCAAAGAGTTTTCTGTAAATTATTAAAGCTGTGTAACTTTTTATGTGAAAATAAATGCACACTGGGTCCTTTGCTTGTCTTAAATGTGCTGTAATCTACTACTGACTCAGTATTTACTTGCCCCTATGCTAGTTATGGCGCTCATTGTTCTTTCTGTGGTAGCCACATATAATCTGACATGTCACACACTAAAACACTGTCACTGTGATGAACTATGATTTTTCTTACCACATAGGGTGTGATACTTCAGGGCAGGTTAGAAATCCAAAAGCACTGACATTTTACATCACTCATAGTCAAACAATGCTTACTCATTCTTAATGAACTCAGGAGTAGCAAGAACTTGTAGAATAGTTAACAGCTACAGAAAGTTATCGTTTTAAACTTGCCATGTCAGAAGAAGACCAAAACATGCCAATTAACTATCTACTGTCCAGAATTTCCTGGTTCATATTTGTCTACTTCCCAAAGGAGCAAACAAAAGCATGAGCTCACTTTAGGTCTGCAATTAAGTCCACCGACTTTATGGGGGGCACTCACATTTAACTGTGCAAGTTTCCAAAATCAGGGCCTTAATTTGGGAGCTCTTGGTAATATTTCACAGGCAGGCCTCAAATTTGCCCTTCCTAGCCTATTGGTTTCAGTGTGAATTATATATGAATTTCCAGGGGCGAGATAAGGGCCACAGTTATTTCTCTCTTCTCGGTTTCCAGCCACTTCTTTTCATTTATTCCACACCAGCAGTTACAAAAAGTGGTCTGGGGATTGGAGCGCCATTCTGGCAGCGATTAATATGGAGTCTGAGTTTATTAATGTGGACAGTCTTTAAAATAAACAGGTAAACTGAAAGATATTCTAGGAAAATCATTATGAGTGGAAAAGAGGGATTTATGTCTAGCTCTGACAAACTGCTGATACCAGCTCTCTCAACCAAAAACTAGTCCATAGCACTTTGTTCCAAGTTCATTTTCCAGGGAGGTATATCAAGGTAAGCCTCCCAGAGAGACAATCGCTTTCCCGGAATAAGACACACAAAGGATATTAGGAAAACTGAAGGCTGATTGAGAAGGAAGATTTTAAAGGGCAGCCAAATTCCTTCCTATGGCAAACTGGGACATAGCTGTCATTTCTGCCTTTTTTTGCAAAAAAAAAATTCTCCTGGGCTCCTAATTCAATATCATTTTGAAAGAGTTTTTTTGGTCTAATCAGTGCTCATGAGGTAAAGACACATTCATGTCCTTCAAAAAAGGTAGTAATGCAAAGTTTCCAATCACCCCTTAATTAAAATATTAATTAATTAACAAAGTGTATTTATGGAATAATTATATAATTTCACACACCATCGATTGTATTTTAAACAAATTCATTTAATTAAGTTGACATCTACACTGCTTGCTCTCTGTGGAGTTATTCTTAGAAACCAGTGCATGTCTCCCTTTAAGAAGATTCAGACTGCATGGGGGAAGTTTACAACGGCCCACAGTGGCATTCAGAACAGAAATGAAGCCACTTCATACTTTTAAGTAAATTTAATACCAGTGACTGTGTCCCCAAAGGCTGAAGTTCCCTATCTGCATAAAAGGTACGAGCAGTGCAAGTTTCTCACTACCAATATCCCTCATCCTGACCTGGAGGGGCTGACTTTAATAAACGGTTAATCATTATCCTCTTCGCCAAGCCTGTTAAGCAGCTTAAGAAGCTTGGCATTTCTGTGGTGGGACTCAGCTAAGGCTACCAAATCATTTCGCACAGCCTGCTGAAAGCCATCACATGCAGATAACGCAGTGTTTAAAGAGAGCTCCTGGTACATTGGGCAGATTTCCACTTGGAAGCGTCGGTTTGGCTCTGCGCTCCCATGGGTTTGTGATGGGCTGCACTGCCAGTCCAGGGGACTGTCACCTTGGTTTTCCTTCCAGCACCTGCTGTCTGATCTGCCTCTGCCCTGGGGCTTCTTGCATCCTAACTGCTTTTTTAAGGTTAATTCAGAATCTTTTAATATCGTTATTCACAGTTTGAGTCTCTGGTGCCCATTACCATCTACTTCTGAATGAAGGATTCCAAATTACCTGTACGACTCCTAAGTCTTAAAACTGTTATAAGTGTTTCAAGCATCCCCCTTTCTTTTCGCCTCTCATAGTAAACTAATATTGCAGTTCCAGAGCTTCGGGCTTTCCAACTGCAATATTCCTCTCATTTCTGCAACAGTTTGGTACCAGCTTCTTAATTCCTCACTTAGCCTATTAAACAACGTTAGCTTGCTCAACAAGCCATATTAATAAAGGTACTCACCTGTTGCTCATGGTCCATTTCAGAAGCTCCACTCAACTTTATAAAAAGGTGTCTGTTGAGCTGCTTTTGGGCATTCTGTGTTTTTCTAGAATACCAGTGCCCTGAGAGTCTTTAACTGTTCTGTGATATTTTCCACTCACAGCCTTCCTTCTACTCCTCCACACACAGGGCAGTTCGTTGTTTGTTCAAGGACTACTCTGTGCAGCCAGCATGATAGTACTGGCCACCAGCACCCACTGTATGTCCATTTGGTGACAGCAGCCACATCTTGTTGCATGTATAACATAAATCTCACAAAATTCATCGAACAAGTTCAAATCTGTGTAGAGACGTTAACTTGAACTTATGTTAATGAAGTAACGGGAAGTATACCCATAGGGATAGTGTCCCAGTAATGCTTCTGGAAAGGGCTGTTCATGAACGTGAATATCGGAAGCTGAATCTATCTGAGAAAAGACAATATAATGTGCCTCTGGGTTTTTACATTCATACATTGGAATCCTTGATGTTTCCCTGTGTTTTTAAAGTAATTTTTTTAGGTCATCAGAGTCTGAAAATTCAGCTGTCATTCTTTTACTCTGTTGTTATTGAGAGTTTATCCATAGTTTATTGAAAGTTGCAACGATTTGAAGAAGGGGAGAAAACCAGCCCTCAAACTCCTCTAGCAGGTCTTATTCGCTTATCCCACTTCCAATTTCTCATCACATTGGAGGTCAGAACAAGAGGACTGGCTGAAATTTTCAAGAGCCTCTTAATGCTGCCTGGATTCCTTAGTTTATTCAGTCACAGCCAAATACAGTAGAATCCTGCATTAAAATTGGTATTTAACACCACAGGCGGTATAGAACTCGTGTTCAATTTCAGTCTATACATGTCTGAGGAAAGCTAGCCAGATGCAGAAATAAATTATGAGTGTAACAAGATAACACAGATGAGAATATCAGCAGTATACAAGCACTTCTCACAAATGGGCAACAGTTTCCAAATCATTCATTAGAAGCTAAGACAGTAATCTGTGCCTTCTGCCATCCAGGTAAGTCTTCTGATTTCCAGACATTTACAGCAGCAAAGAAGGAAGACCAAGCTCCCCACTCCACTTCTTTTCCTGTCACATGTGTAAATTTGTGCTTTTAAATCCACATTTAGATACTCAGATAAGTGGTCTGAGATTCAACTGTGCTAAGCAGTTTTTAATGAAATCACTGCCCTTTCCACTTTGCAAAAATTATCGCTATGCAAAGCTCTTCATATTGCCTCTTTGCAGACAACCCTTTCCATCTCTCCCTGCAGATTTCTGAGCATTTTGTCCACAACTAAACAGATCTTCATAGCAGAACGATTTTCAGTCCTTCATAAAGCACAGCACATTAGCTTGCTCTCATGGCCAACCTCTTTCTTCCACTTGTCCTTTTTTTCTCACAGCCTCTGCCTGCTAATTCCCAGCCAGCACTTGGACTTCCCATGCAGGCTGGTTGTGACTGGCCCAGCTTTTCATCTTAAAATGTTACCCCAGGACTGCAATTTCCTCTATCCCTTTACTCTCTGTTTCAGTCCCTTTGTCTTCAGGCTGGCTGTTGCATGCTGTTGTTTCCCATCTCCTCAATCTGCCTGTTATTTTCCCTCTCTCAGTTTTCCCTCTCTGCCTTCTCTGGAAGCCCTTAATCACACCTCAGTGTCCTCTCTGCTTCACCTCTTTCCCTTTTGTCTTTCCCTCTCTCTCTTTCTCTCTCTGGTTACAGCTCTGCAGGCAGGGTTTACGAGCAGGGATCCCTAGGGATGTCCTATAGGAATATGCCTTGGCACACTGTCTGGACTGTTCAAGCCCTACTGCACCCCTGAGTGCCACAAAAAGCTCTACGCATAGAGGCAGAACAGAAAAGAAATGCTTTACAGCCACTTTCTTGTATGCTATTTTTTCCTCTCAGCATCTAAGGAAGATTTAAAAGGGGGGTGGGGGTGGAAAGAGCCTAGATTTACAAACAACAATCAGGCAGGTAAATATTCTACAGTTTAGCTGAAGTCAAGGGAATATAGGAAGAGTGTATTTAAGGAAGAATAAACCAGAGTCTCCTGTGCTCATAACTGAGCTGGCAATTTGAAAATCTTCTGGTGCATTACCCAGTTATCTCAGTACTAATAATATCATACCCAGAACCCACTTAGCCCTCTTTAGAATTAATTAGTATTGTACAGCCTAGTATGGGCTGGTGAGCAGAGTGCCTGCTGAGGGATGCTCAGAGTTAGGGCACTGATAGCTTCAGGTCTCACCACTGACACCACAGATACAAAAGAATGTAAAAACAGATAGCCATGCTCTGCTCTCAGCTAGATTTTCTTTGCTGGTTGATTTTAGGAGAACACTGGTATTACTGAGACAAAACTTGGAACAAATTTTTATTACTGGTCACATCTATGTAAAAGACAGGCACAGCTACTCATCAGCTCCTGCAGCGGCAGAAGCCAGACTGGCACAAGTAGAGATAGAGTACTTCCTTCAGCCACGTGGCCAAGTCTAGTTCACAAGGCCCGGAACTGAGCCCAGGATCTTCTCTCATTCCCTGGTAGTGCTGGTTCCTGATAAGATAGAACACGACAAGGAGTGAGCACATTTCTCCTGATGCATCAAGATACCTGCATTACTCCCCGAAAGGCCTCCATTACCTATCATTAAGCTGACAGCCTTTCCCCTCTCATAACTCCTTTAAATTTAATCTACCAGCTGTGAGCTTGGTTTGGACTTTGAACGGAAGCAAACATTCACTTCTAAAGATCGAGACACACCACTTATCTTATGCAGCTTCACAAAGCAGGCAAAAGCCAAGTCCAACATCAAAGTGAAGCAGAGAATGTCACAGTAAACTAGAACCCGAAGTTCCCCAGGATTCAGGAAAATGTGGGCTCCCAACTAAAGCCAGTTAGGAACCAGAAACTCTCTTCACTGCCTTCCAGACTGAAATTTTGAAGTGTGCTTTACCTAGCACTGCTTTGTGGTGAAGTACTTTGCACTGCACTGCAGAGACAGGCGGTACAGGACTGCCACCCATAACCGAGCAATAAACGGCCCCTAACAATTTACTGAAGAATCCAAGCCTTCCTCCCCTTCTTAATCATACTCTTTGAAATTGTTAAAGATTTATGTGGAGTGCAAAGAGGAAAGTTGTTTTGTGTTGAAAGTGCCAACTCTGCTATTGCAAGAGCCTGGAAACTGCACCTCCTAGTCGCATACACCCATGTAGCAAAAATAAACTGTGTGTTTCCATATGAAACCTGAGAGCCAGGGACTTGTGGCTGGCACCGAGCATGGCAGTACTCTTCACCCAGCAGCTCTCCTGCCTGCCTGCACCCACAGTCACTGAACATCTATCATAACAATTGATTACACAGATGAAGGTACTGAATTTATTACTTCTCTGTCTCATAATGAATTCACGATTTCTCAGGACAATGAGCCTTTAAATTATTAATCACATAAACAGCCAAAACAGCCCATAACATATAACATATGAAAAGAACAAAATATACACCCAAAATATACACCCAAAATTTTTTTTCTAGTGACAATATTGGAATAAAGCTCAAAGAAGGAAAAAGATTATCTGTACACCTATAGGATTTTATGCAGGGCTTTTTCCCCTACATAAGTCATGGTTAGCAAGAAAAAGAACGTGTCAAAACTTGGTATTTTAATTAAACAGTGTACATTTCTTATTGGTTTTGTTTGCTTTTCTGCATATGGATTCCTCTAAGGTCCCTAAAGCTAGCAAACCTGAACGCTTTTAAAGATGTTCCCCTGCAATATGTAATTGAAATTCCTTAAAATATTTAGAGAGTTCTAGGAGGAACGTTCTGCAACAATAAATTACTGTATTGTCATGGTAGCAACATCAATAGCACGGATGAGAGGGCACAGTAGTTTTTAAATTCCTATTTTAGCTACTTATAATTTTGTCTATATGCTGAAACTTTTTAGCATTAGCTCCAAATTGCACCTTTGGTGTGCCTTTGCCCCCTGCCCTCCCTTTCCCAATTTAATTCAGCTTCATAAGCCAAAAGTAGTTTTCTCCTAAAACTCCAAATTTGTCATGCCTAGAACTGAATGAAAAGGGTTGGGTTTGTCTTTTTAAAGGAATAGAAGCCTAAAATGTCTCCATTGGGTAAGAGTATTTCTGTACAGCTTGAACACTTTTGCCCCTGCCTGTGAGTTTTCCAGGCTGAACTATGATGTGCCTTGATCTAGCATGGGATGCACACGCACCCACGTAACCAAGAACAGGGATAGTCCCACAGAGCCCAGAGCCAAACACTTCACAGGATACAACCTCCATTTACAAGGTATTTAATTCATAATGTAGGACCCTAGCATTCCTTCTCATTCTGCATCTCTGAGAACACACTAGTACACAGTCATACAGAATTTAAATCTTCACTGTTATTTCCTAGGTTTATGATTTATGAGACAAATCTTAAATATGAGGAGTCTAAAGTAAGTGCTCATCCTGTATTTTCACATCCTGAAACAGAAGATCACTTCCCTTTTCAGACAGCTTAAAAACTCATTTATCTGGGGGCAGATTTTAAGGTACTTAGGTGCTCAATTCCCATGCAGCAGCTTAACGAGGTATTCAAATACAAGGGACCTTCACAGCGCTGGAAAGACCATTCTGTGCTTTCCCCCTTTTAATTGTTTTCAAGCTTTATCTCTTCTTTAGCTCATCCTAGAATTCTCTTGCTCTTGTTTGTGGTCCTTCCAGTGATTCCCAGGATGTCTCAAGGACATCTCCTCTCTTCCCTGCAATCTGTGTTTATGCCTATTAAACAATTATTGGGCAGATTGCTGCCCTTTATAGTGGGCAATGCCAGCAGCACTGACATTGCAACAGGCTGTAGTAGCAAAGCTACACCATTATCTATCTTGAAAAGAGATTTTCTGAAAGTATATTCATAGCAGAGATTTCTGTTACACCATCCTTGCCTGTCAAGGGAGATAATTGTCCCCCCCTACTCCACACTGATACAGTCCCACCTTGAGTATTGTGCAGTTTTGGGCACCACAGGATAAAAAGGATATAAAGCTACTGGAGGGGGGCACAAATTTGGTGAAGGGTTTAGAGGGGAGGTCGTATGAGGAGCTGTTGAAGTCACTGGGTCTGTTCATCCTGGAGAAGAGGAGATGGAGGAGAGACCTCATTGCAGTCTACAGCTTCCTCACAGGGGAAGGAGGAGGAGCAGGCCCTGAGCTCTTCTGTCTGGTGACCAGTGATAGAACCTGAGGGAACGGCAGGAAGGTGTGCCAGGAGAGGTTTAGGTCACTCAGAGGGTGGTGGAGCACTGGAACAGCTCCTCAAGGAAGCAGACACAGCACCAAGTCTGACAATATTCAAGCAGCATTTGGCCAATGCAGTCAGACACATGGGGTGAATGCTGGGGTTGTCTTGTGCAGGGACAGGAGTCGGACTCGATGATCCTTGTGGTCCCCTTCCAACTCAGGACATTCTATGATTCTATTCTAAGAAGGCAGAAGGCCAAATTAACAAAGTGGATGGGTTTGATTAAACAATAAGATCTGGAGAGTTAAATGGCTGAGCACATAAGAAATATGTTTTCTACCAAAGTTCTACTGGTACTTTTAAAAACAAACATGTCCATAAAGTAAGTTTACATCTATCTATGGCTAAGAGTGCTGGCAGAGCCAGGAGCCTTCCTTTAGTAGAGGCAACAGCAGCTGAAGCTATCGCAAGGCAAATTGATTAAGGACAAACCTGTCCTGCTTCTTTATAAAAAAATAAAGATAGATATAGAGAGAGTCCTATCCATGGTGGTAGATTGCTCTGAGGCTGTGGGCAAGAGCAAGCAGAAAAAACCCAAATGACACAGACTACTTGGACCTTCTAAGTGTATTTGCTGGATTCCCCTCCAGGGCTGTGTCAGGGAGCCCCGACCCCACCCCAACAGCAGAGGGAGCCGGCTGGCACCGCCCCGCTTCCCCTGACACAACTGCCAGGGTGCCCCACACAGGGCTCGGGCAAGGCACTCCTCCTCAAGGACAGCACCTGTGGCAACCTGCTAGCAGGGCTGGGAAGTCCATCCCTCAAATTCCCTCTTGGTGCCCTGGTTTTCATGCTGTCTGAAAACACTTCCTAAGAGGAGCAGGCTGAAGGAATGCTCTGTATTCCAGCCAGGATGAAGTATGAGGGTAAAAATGCATATCTATTTTTTTTTCTTTCCCCTCCACAGGTCAACATAAGGTCAAAAGACTACATTAGTATTTCTTCTGTCTCAGTAACCCATGACACTTCTCAGTATACTTACCAGTATCCATAACAACCACTCTTCCTTGAGGAAATCTTAATTACAACGTTCTTTGGAACTGTTGATTGTTTATTGTGACAAGACAAAGAACAGGGGAAAGGAAGATGCGTTAAGAAATGTATTTCAAACCAAGCTGAGGAGAAGGTCGCTTTACATTTATTTTGTTGCATAAAAAGCCACATTATGCATAAGATGGAAAAGGAAGTCTTAAAAAAAAATGTAAGGTGCCTGTACCTAGTATTGCATTTGGAAAACTGATCACGCAGAACAAATTACAAGGGAGCTGAAGATCCGCTGATTCCAGATTAAAAAGTAGAAGAAAAACAACAGTGCTGGAATTTTCTTATTAATATTGAACCTTATTCTTGTACTTTTAACCACTATGGACATTTATCTCAGGGGTACAAATACTGGAAAAAGGCATTTTAATGTGAATAAAAGTAAAGAGTACACCGTAACTTAAGAAGAGAAAGGAGCAATGCAGTCTAGGATGTGTGTTTAAGGGAAAAAATAATGCAAAGCAGAGGGAATGAGAAACTGATAATAAAAACTTAAAGGGATGAGTTAAATCAATTAGAAAAATAGGGGAAAAAAGATCTGTTCAATTTAAAAGGATGGGTGGATGATTCTTGTCCTCACCCCATTACTGACATCTGGTATAGAGAATAAATCCAGCAACTGCTTTCATGGTGCAAGGTCTTGGTTTCCTTTCTGTCAACAGGGTTGTAAGTTTTACAGAAACCTACATCAACTTTAATGTGCAAATTGCATGTGTACAAACAGGGTTTACTCTTAACCCTGCTAGGAACAAACACAGCAAAGGGACAATGGCACAGACCAGAGAAGATACTTACAGTCACACATGAAAATGATGAATGCTGCTGAATTTGTCTTTTGAGGATCATCTACATTTTAAATAAATCCAGATTTTAAATGACAAGGTAAGTTTACACCAGTCAAAGAGCCATTGCACCGCATAGTGACAACCAGAAAATCCAGCCATATTTCAACAACTTTGGTATTGTGTCCTCCAACCATCAAGCCATTAAACACAATCTGAAATTTTCAGGCTATCATTGCATTGCTCAACTTCGACACCCATCATAGCAGAGTATAGATAGGGCTCAGGTATTAAAAAAAAAAGCCAAAAAAACAAACCATAAAACAAAACAATCCAATATTCCCTCATGCCTCATGTTGACAGTGTTAAAATCTCTTTAGGAGTATAATATACCATAGGGTGCTTCACAATCAAGAAAAATACCAGCTGGGGCTTTGATGTCAAGAACATCAACTCCCCATGCAAGAATCCAGAGTAAGAAATTTCAGAGGAGAAAGAGGCACGCTGCAGAAATCTCAGGGAAAGGCCTTTCAAAGTGAGGCGAGATCACAGCTTTCCATTCTCCTCCAAGTTAATTACTTAACCTCCTAGAAAAAGCCGCAGAAAAAAATTGCTTACACATGACCTACAAAGAGAAGGCAACGGTGGAGTGAAAAAGCAAATCAGAACTGATAGAGTGCTTTTGCTTAGCTGCTGGGCAACGGTGGTGGAAGACAGCAATTTATAGTGGGTTTTCCATGATCAGTACAGTAGGACTCCAATTTCCACACTGGACTTCCGGACATGGTTTCAAGAAAGAGAAAGAACAGAGAGAAGCTTGAGTTTCCATTTCAAAAACAACTCCCCTCTGCTACTGAATGCTACTTTGCATTCAGTTTATTTCCTCCTTCAGACTTTCTGTAACTTATTCAATGTCTGAAGCCTCTTCACCCGCCTGTAAGCGGGCACAGCATTATATTTAAATTCCTGTTCTCATTTGGTTTAGTATTTCAGCAAAGTACACCTCTTCTTTCCAGGCTGACAAGTGCTGAGCAGTGGCCAGCATCAGGCAACACGGCCCAGCACCCAGTGATTGAAGGTAATTTGGAAAGAGAAAGCTATTTAAGGGGAGAGAGAGGGGGGAGGAGGAGGAAAAAGGAAACGGGGAAAAAAAAAAACAAAGCCAACCTTTCTTGTGTTTGCCTTCTCTATCAAAACTGGAGGACAAGCGTGTGCTTTGTGTCAGCGCTAATTACATCCCCGCTGATGGCCAGCTCCGAGGGCTGCATCCCACCGAGGGGGAGGTCTCCCTCCTCCCACCGCCCGGCGGGGAGACCCACTCTCCCCACACCGGGAATGCCTCCGAAGGCAATCGCGCCGCTGTTTTGACAATCCCTTTCTTGGCTGTCTGGCAAAGCTCCATCTCATTTCAGTAAAGGCAGTATTTCCACGCTCTGTCCTACATTCGGCCCCGGCTTCACAGCATCCCACGTTCTGATACCTTTTCTCATTTTCAGTAATCTCTCATTTTCAGTCTATCTCACTGAAACAATGGAAACATTAGACCCTAAAAACATTACCGAGCACAGACACAGCAGCTTTGCTTCCCTGCATCTCACTGAAAATCAACAGAAAATGAGTGGAATGAGGTTCTCCTCCACGTAAGTGAGAGTAGCAGACTCCAGCCCTTTGATAGCTGTCGATTTTGAGCAATCCTGGTGGGTACATTTAAATCCTTGTTAAGGGCTCCCACATTCATTAAAAATAAATCCAGCAGTTATTTGGCTGTGTAATTATTAGGGATAATTTGCAATTAAGCAATTGGCCTCTGATGAAGGGACAGATAATTGATCAGCCTGGTGTGGCATTTTAGCATGGGGTGGGGGGTAATTAAGTAAATCCAGTCAGCTAAATGTCTGCCTTCCCACTACATTTTTTCCCACCTTTAAATACAGACCAGACCTCATGCAGCTGTGCAGGCCATGGGAGTCTAAGCCTATTAAAGAAATCTTTTAATGACTGTAAAACTACCACTAATTGAAATAAAAATATTTTCACCCTATTTTTGCATTGTGCAAATGGATCAAAAAATAGTTCTTAATGCAATACACGATGCACAAACTGCTCTGCCTGACAAGTGCAGCATTTAATTTGCACTAATTAGTCCAAAGCGGAGGGCAGTGTGAAATTAACATGATTCATTAATTCTGTGGCTTATGTTTTACATATTGCGTGTTTACATTTCAAAACTATCAGGTTCTCTTCAACCCAACACACCACATCAGTGAAATTCTTATCAGATTCAAGTTCTCCCCACACCTCTTTGGGAGCCTTCAGACTTGATTTCTGAATTTGCAGGTTGTCTATTTGTTTGAAAGCAACTGACTGATTTTTATATTGCATGTTTTTTTCCTTTGTCCTAATCTTGGCCTCTGGTCCTTTCTGACCAAACCTTCTTTTGGGTGGCTCAGGTCACTGTGGGATAAGCATGAATAGTGCAGCTGGTGAAGAAGCAATTTTCAAGAAGCAATTTTCAAACTACTTTATGTTCTAAAAAAATTTAATAAATCCTTCATATCAACTAAATCTGAAGTTTTCATTGATGCTGTTCCAATATTTGCTCCTATAATGATACGAGGAGATGTTCATTAAAGATCTAATCCAAAGCCCCATGAAAGTCAACAGACAGACTTCTGCTGGCTTCAGAAGGCATAAATATGCTAGCTTCTATTTATGCTACAGAACATAGGAGTCCAAGAGTCATAGCATTGGCAAAGTTGTCTTACAAAAAAAATTATCTTCAAGTCACTCATGCTGAAAAGCATTTTAAAATAAATCAGACACAACTAAATATTACATTTCTGCAAATTAAGGTGCAACAACTGTATTTGATGATGTATGTGCTTTGTATACCACACGAGGATTAAAGGCATGCCTGTCCCAGAGAGCTCGAAAAATCTGGCTGACACTTTGTAAACATGTCTGCTTCTTGCACACAGAGGCAGAGCCTGACCTACCCATGCAAACATTTCTTCATTTGTCCTACAAATACATTGAAAAGATAAGCCAAGATCTATCTGTCTCCTGCAGTCAAGAGAAATTGAGGCCATTTTCTGTACCAGAAGGTACCCGGACAAGGTACCTTGGGGCATGAAAGAGTGGCTCCCATAACTAGTGGGTAAATGATAGGACAGTGTGGCAGAAGGAACGCCTGGATTGGGCCAAAAAATGCCCAATTCAACAAGCAGACCCCTAGATGTCTGGTGGAGCCATAAAGGCAGCACAAGACTGGCCACTAAAGGAGTCAGAGCACATCAGCAAAGGTAAGAAGTGAAGCATTATGGACTGTAAGGTTGCTCAGCTGGGATTCCTGGAGGAATTTATAGGCTCCACGGTAAAAAAGAAGAAGAAAAAACCTCAGGAGTTAGAAACAGCCACTTAAAGGGCAGCTTTCATCCTCTGTGGAAGTCCTCTGCTTTGGTCTGGGGTTTTTTCCCAGTACAAACGCAGTGTGGTGTTTTTGGTCAGCAACCAGTCAAATAGGAGTAACGTGCCTATTTTCTTCCTCATAGAGACAAGCTAACCTCAGGTTGGTCCCATGTTACAGATCAGAACACGGCCATAGCAGTTACCTTGTTCAGAATAACAGAACAATAGAACAAATGTGTGTGCATAGCTTCATTTTTAGCAAATTCTTCATTAAAACAAAGCCATAAATTAAAAATATAGAAAACTTTATACAGAAGTCCTCCATTTAGCAAGATGTCCTGATTGGCTGTGCATTTTTAAATGACTTATTTGTGTCAATCTGTTTCAAGATACATCTGGAGCATGCAATGTCATCAAGAAGTGCTATTTGATTACAGTGCAGTACTTTGGGTGGCTTTTAGAAAGCAATAGATTATAGCATTACCATGTACTGTGCATAACATCTCTATGTCACTTAGCAAGTAGGAGGCCAAAATGAACACTCTAACCTTGAAAATACATGATTAAAGTGCTGCCTTGTGGATTGATATACAAAATGGCTAAGTTTAGTGATCCTTCAAATCCTGGTTCCCTGGCAAGCACAAAAGGTTCTGATGTACAAGGATCTATCAACATGGGTCATAAAGGATGTGAAGCCTTCAGGAGCACTTGGGCTACTCGGAGTAGGAAAGGCACTTAGAAGAAAAAACGTGTGCTTTGATAAGGAACAGACACTTTCCAGCATATACTTAAACTGTTCTTAAAAGCTGTAGTCAGGCAAATGTCCCTACAGTTAAACAGTATGGCACTGAAATATCCCGAATCAAAGATGGGCAAATACAGAAAAAAAGTGTTATCAGTTTAGAAGTTGGGTAACTTCACCGCTGCAATCAACTAACTACATTAATTTCTGCTCTGTTCAGAAGAGAAAACTGACTCTATTTAGAATAGTTTCTCCGCACTTTGAAATAAACAACAAAGGTTTTTGTAGCACCATTAAATGCCAGCTGTTTTACACAGAAAATGAGAGTAAGGTTTTTCTGATATACTTTTACCAAGACTTTTGCCAGAATAAGTTCACTTATGTTGTCTGTGTCCTAGAGCCACTTTTTGTTTGAGTGGCACTACAGTCGTCAATTCCAATGCGCTCTTTCTGCAGGCATCATAAACATGAGCAGCCTCTCACCAAACGCTTTTGATATATATTAACATACATGGTTTGTTCAGAGCTGGTTTGTTCTCATGTAGATAAACTCAGGCTGCATTTGTGCACTATTCTGGTTCTATTTAAGTCTGTGAAGACCTTAAATTTCTCGTTGGTTTTTAATTATGTGATGTCTCAGTTCTTGAGGTGCCCTTTTACGTTTTTTCAAGAGCATCTTCTAATCCAAAAAGTGCCTGCTTAAAAATGAATCTTCTTTATCTGCACATGCATGTGCACACTTTATGGGCAGTAGGCTATTATTGTTATATCTGCACATCTACACATATGTGTGTCTGTCTGGTTGACTGCTAGAACTACAGAGATGGTCTTGTATCAGGCTCTGTTTGAGATTCAGACACAAGAAAAGCGGTATATTCAAAACTGGTGTTTGGTGTGGGGGTATAAGGGGGTGTTTGTAATTCAGCACTATCCCTTTTTAATGAGAAGCTTGTAAAATCTCACTTGCTGGCCTGGAAAGGATTTGCACAGCTCTAATAGAAATGCTCGACTAAGACGGATGGGTCTGGGAGTGTCACATGGCCTTCCTGAGCATAAGTTATGTTACTAAATCAGCATATTGATCTGGGAACACAGCGTCCTGGAATCCTGAAAATGTCAGGCATAGTCTCAGTGCTTCACTTCTTTAAAATCAAATTAATTTAGCCAGTTTACTCTGGAGAAGAATTCACAATGTCAGATATATGCAAACAGCAGGGCGTTGAGTGCTCCAAGTCCTTTGCCTTTGACTGCTTTGAAAGGAAACACCCAAAATGAAATAGCTGGGTTCCCTTGGTGGAAAGAACAACCACATGTAACGTGCATCTTTGCTTATGTGAACTTGGGCATCCCAACTCTTTATGGATCTTTAGGGATTCCCAAAATGGGGACACTCAAGGGGGTTGATAGTCAAAAATTACATGATTACATGTGATGATACTAACCCCTCTACCTTACCTTTGGGGTACATTTGAGATTAGAGGCTCAAATAGTACTTGTACAATACAATTCTGTATGCATGTTTAATCAAGCATCCTAATGCTCAAATGTATGGTAAGGGTTGCAGGATCTGGTGTGGAAAGGCCACTTTCAGCAAGCAGGGCCCATCAGCATGAATGAGTTTGTAGGCATTAGCTGTGTATATTTAGTTGGTAGAGTAGTTAGATATCAGCACAAACTGCTTCTGGGGAAAAAGGGACAGTCTGCTAAAACATATTACAAAGTGGACATTTTCTTCTTGCCTGACTAGATAAAACATATAAGGGGAAGCGTACACCGTATACAAGCAAAATGAGTAACGGGGAAGTTTCAAAGAATGAAACTAATCTATATTCTTGACAAGAAGTACCAACACATCCTGCTCTGACCCCACAAGACATCACACCTAGCCGTGATTCCTATATCACAAGGACCAGGTACAGGATGGGAGCCCCAAAGAGACACGAACTCCAACCCTGCCCTGCCATACCCAAAGAGTAGGACTGGAGAAACTCTGCTGGTAATCAGCCCTACAGAAGATGGTTCAGCTCTCTGGCAAAGGAGAGGTCACTGTGGCAGAAGTCAGATGCAGAACAATCACCACAACCTCTCACAAACTCTTAAGGCTCCCGCTGCCTCCTGACCTATGGGCTTGTGTGGTCAATACTGTTACAGACATCTCCTTCTGGGCTTTGCTATCCTTGAGCTATATCCTTTTCTATGCTGAAAAGGTCACTAAAGCTAAAAGGTAGGCCTCCAGCTAGTTCAGTATCTGCCAGTGTAGAACATTTTAACTAGCCAGTTTTTACTAGAAATTCTAGAGGTGATACAAGCATCCCTAGAGTGATTTGAGGGTCACCAAGATAGAGGCAGATATATTCGGAAGCCGTAGCTAGAGAAAGACAGCAGGACCTTGTCTAACATATATCCTTTGGGGACGAGGTGGGCAGGCTGTTGTTCTCTACTGCAAGTGAAAAACTCACAGGCACAACTTGCTGGTACCACAAGCTAGCAAAAGACAGGGGAAAAAAAAAAGCTTGAATATGTTATCAAGACGACTACAATTTCTTCACTAGATTTCAGCAGAGAAAACCTGTAGAAAGACTACTTGGCAGCTGCCCTGCCCTTCTTCTCTAAGGCAATGATGAAATATAACCACCCAAATTTCCTTGCTAGCATAAACTGGAGGATTTATATTGTTCATATCTGAAATAGGATTATGCAAAGGAGAGCTGGATTGTAGGATGTTTGATGGGGAAGAGGAAAAAGCAGTTCTAGGTCCCAGCAGGCCAAAAACTCCTTCAAAATAATATAAGAGAAGGTGATGGTGTTTTCTCTGGAAAACATAATACACAGAAAAATTCTACTTAGCATTTACAGAAACAGAGCAAAAGGAAATAGAAATCCTAGAAACTTAGTATGTTGATTGAAAACAGTGGGTAGCAGGCAATAAATATCAGCATAAAGTGCAGCACAAATACACGTCCCCATTGCAGCTAACAGGAACAACTCTCTCGTACACCAGATATCGCTTTTCATTTGCCCTTCTTGCCCCTCAGAACCTCCCCTTAGCTTCACTAAACATTGATGTGCATCAATAGCTAGCCTTAGTTTCAGCTCCCTGCTTCCCATTTCCTCTCCTTTTCCTGTGTGAGGAACAACCCACAGTCCCACCATCTCTGCTGTACTTTGTGGCATTTCTCCACATCTCCCCTCAGTTGAGGGAAAGAGAATTCAGCAGGAGAGGTTTCCTCTCCACTGTCACAAATTTTCTCAGTTCTGGCTGCTCAGGCACACAAAGATGTTCAAGAATATCATTAAATCAAAGCTAATCAGATGGCTCCCCATTCGTCTCAAGACACTGTTCAGACTTCTTCATTTAAAACTCTGCATAGATTTGGCTTAATCTGCTTCACAATTCTTTCCTTTCTGATTCCTCCACTTATATAATATTCCTTTTTTTTCGTCATTTCCCACACCCTTCTGACACAGCCTTCCTGTAAGTTTTCACCTCATCTCACCATTGATTTTCAAGCCCTGTCTGAGGATGCGGTCCTTTTCTGCTTTGTGTCTTAATTTCTCTCCTTGAAAAGCAAGATCTATTTCAGCTCTGCTGCCTCTATCAAGACAAGGAACAACGCAAGCATGCTACAGTCACACTTGCATCCAGGCCAATGAGGGCATTGCTTACAGGATAAATTCAGATGTCTCAACGCAGTCATTCTCCTCTGAAGCTTTCTATGCTTATCAGGTGGTCTTGTGTGGGACCTTCTGTGCAAGCCGGGATTTTACAAATTTTAAGTAGGTTCCTTTTGATGCTACAGTGCTTAGATCTCACGTTGAATATGATAAATCATTCCCATTCCTTAGTCCTGATTATTTTCCCTCCTGTATTGCATAAACTAAGCTGGTATTACCATAAAACATGAAATCCTCAGGACTGTATTTAGTATTTCTTATTTTTCATGCCCTTCCCCCACACACTCACACACTGAACCTCCTTTGTAGGCAGTCATGGATTTCTATCATCTGAGGATCAGAGCACTATGCATCCATCAAGAAGTGTAAAATATTCACAGGAAAAGACTACAAGATGAGGAAGAGGTCCAGAATGCATAATATGTGTCAGAGGAACAGATGTACACAGAAAATAAAAGTTCTGCACACTCCAATAAAAATTTACTTCATGACAAGAACTGTGCATTTTTCCATGGCTGTCATAGATTTCATGGAACTAGTGAAATCCAGCCATTTTCAGAAATCCCATGAAATTCACCTTTTCACCTGAATCCACATGAAATCAGAATTTTTCCACAAGAGCCCCCATAAAATTACTGTATTTCCTTAGAGAAGACCTCATGAAATTATACAGAAGACTGCAGCTTCTTTTAGCCTAGCCTCTCATTGCACATCTAAAAATGACAACTTCAGTACTGATTTTTTGCATTTCTTGCTTTCAGATAAAAAAGATTATAAAAAAAAATATATGAATGAAAATAATCTTCTGTAGGAGAGAAACTAAAAGCTCTGATAAATACATTATGAATATACTATTAAGTTTAATTTATATACAGGGAATTGTTATTAGTTCAAGAGTAAACTCAACTAAACATTCTTTTGACTATGGAAAAACTGACTTCATAGCAATTTTCATGAATGAAAATGTACACAAGTTTATAATGATGCTCCCTACTTCACTTATTTTAGAGAAATAGATAAAGGATGAAGTTACCATTCTGGTACCTGACCAACAGTGAAGAACTACAAACAAGAAAGTGCTACCACAAGCAACAACTTTAGGAGGTAAATTGATCAGTTTATTTTCTAAACATAGTATTTGTTGAAATAAATTCTCAGCTCTGACAAAGAGGATCAGACACTGTGACACAAGTGTTCATTAAGCTCCCAGAGTGACAGTTCAGCTATTTGTTCTAATTGAAAACAAATCAATACTCCAGGTCAAACCCTGCCTTACACAAGTTGGTCAGCAGGCATTCCAAATCACAGCCCAATGCAAGTTCCATTATTGCAGTTCTTTGTTTCATCCGGGGCTCTTGCACTTCAGCAAAACTACTGTCCAAGTAAGAGCCAGAAATTGAGGCTCTTTCCATAGTCTCCAATTAAACCTTGATCCAGAAGCAACACAACCATTAACAATAGCAGGATTCAACTCTGGCAGTGGACCTAAAATCAAGAGACCTCATGGAAGGCAAAAATAAAAAGTTTAGGAGAATTGGGAGTGCTGCTGAGAAACTTCTAAAGGATACAGATGCCAGTGCAGACGAGGAATAGAAGACGTAGTAACAGAAGATAATATCTGAAAAAAAGAGCAGATTAAAATGTGCTTAAATAAATTAAAGGTTTTCAAATTGACTGGGCACAATGAATTTCAACTCAGGGTTCTTAAATAGCCACTTATGCAATAATCTCTGAATCACTGGACAGTGACCTCTGAGAATGCAAGAATAGAAGATGAGGCTAGAAAAAAGCAAACAGAGTATCTAGCTCTACAAAGCAGGGAAAGTAGTGCTAAGGAGTTACCGGCCACTCACTTTGTCTTCAATCCTCAGAGAAACACCAGAACAAGTAATCAAACTATTTGTAAGCACCTAGAAGATAACACGGAAATTAATAGCGGCTAGTATGGATTTGTAGAGAATAAATCCTGTCAAATCAATTTAATTTCCTTCGCCATAGGGGAACAGGCATCGTGGAAGAAGCAAAGCAGGAGATGTCACATTTTTTGATTTAGTAAAGCTTTTGGTGCTGTCTCACACGTCATTCACACACAAACAAAACATGGTCTGAACGAAACCGGTGCGAGACAAGTACAATAGTGGTTACGCATGAGGTGTAGAGAAAATTATCACATGCCCATAGTCAAAGCAAGCCATTTAGAGGGACAGAAGGATTATAAAACTCTGCTGTGGATTCTGTTCAGTACTTTCATGAATCGTATGGCCATGAAATAGCATACTTACTGTGTATGCAGACTATATAAATGGTACGTGTAGGACATCCGCAAATATGGAGGCTCAGAGTTTGAAGAGATGTTGACAATTACAGGGTGTCAAGAAAAGGACTGAAATTCAATGGACAATTGAAAGGAGATGGATTTATTGGAGAGCACCAGAAGAAAAGCAATGGAAGAAAACAGAGGTCCAGAAACTGTGTCCAGGAGAGAAGATTTGGAAATGTTGGGGTCTTCAGAGAACAGAGCTCTTGGGAAGGCAATGGTAAGACTTTGAATGTGTAAAAGCTTGTCACACACAGGGTTCTTGCATGTTAGAAAATTCAACCAATAACAGGTTTAACTTGCAGCTAGATGGATGCAGATCAGACATTAGAGGAAAGCATTTATAATAATTAAGATAGCAAAGCATTGGGATGGAGCCTGGGGAAGCTATGGAATCTGGAATCTCCATCACTAGATGTTTTTAAGAACAGACTAGAAAAAAAATTCTACCAGGACATAAATATAACCCATCCTGCAGAAGGAGGATTTCAGCCCTATTTTTCTAAATGCTGAATGTCCTTCTGTGTTTTAAGGCCTCAAATCACCAGAGTATATAAATTTATAAGTAATACCATTGACTTCAAAGAAAATACACATGGGAATTAAGCATATATTTAAGTAATTTGCCAGATCAGCATAGCCAAAGGAAGTATCTTGCAAAAGTGACTGCATTTGTTTAAAATGCCCTAGATATATGTCAGCATTATTTTTAAAATGTGGTTTCCTGTATTTCAGTGACTATCTACAGAAGGAGAACATTATGGATTTGTGCTACAGCCTTCTAAACAATTTCTTATTAGCATGAACCTTAACATACAGTATCTGCATTCACTGGAGATGGAGGAGTGGAGGAGTGAAAACAGGCAAAATAGGTCCAACTGGAGAAACAATATTTTAAGAATGGCAGTATTTTCTACTCACATCAGCACTTTTTTTTTTGCAATCCAGGTTGCATACAGACAGTCTCAATATATAGTACCTATAATGTTGAGAACACTAGATTATAAACATGTACAGAAAAGTGGAAATCTTCTTGTAACTGTCTCCCACACCTCCTTCCATATGTTACCACCAAATCTTTTGTTTAACACCAATTTTCAGCAAACCTGTACTTAGCATACAATTCATTCTCCTCTCTCTTTATTGTATTTCCACTTTTTCTTTTTTGGGGGGACAGGGGGAGCACCATGTCGGAAGTCTCCCACATCCTGTCCAAACAACACCACATATCATTTCACTGTGAAGGATAAATGTGGTTTCATGCTACTTCATTTGACCATTGCATTGGACTTGGGGCTGGCACATATGTTATAGTAGACCAAAGGACACTTTGGTATACTAACAGCCTTAAGAACTGGCTGAGCAGGAAAAATGTATTAGAAACTCAACCTTTCCCTTGCCTGGCTGTGTAGGAGCTATTACCATATTTTTTTTCATTGATTTACACAATAAATCCTCCTATAAAGATAAGGTGCACATATTATAAGCACCTAAAATTATATACACTTGCATCTTTCTCAGAGCTGGAAAGAAATTACATTCCTTAGCAACAACACATCCCTTCCTAAGAAAACAGCTGATTAAAGACAAGGCGCTGCTCTGATCTCTGGAGCCCTGTGCAAACCAGCTCTCTCGGTTGGGGAGAGAGGTGGATTTCAGAGTATGGGATCCTATAAATACAGTCACACAAGGAATGCCTCCTTCAGCAGGCTGAGATCTTGAGTATGGTTAGTACCAGGAACACTAACACGGTGCTCCAGATTTGTATGGATATCACACAGCCAAAGCCACATCACCCAAAACAGTGAAATGAAAACGTGAAATCTGGAACTGCATCTGGAAACAGGCAGGCAGCCACCAGGGCTGCTGAAATACTGCTCTCACGCATAGAGACAGCCCTGTGAAAACAGAAAAATCAATGCATTTCTGAAGTTTTCTTCAGGCACAGGTCAACACAAGTTTCCCACAAAAGTGGGAAGAAACTCAGCTGCAGATAAAAAGCTGATCTGGGCACAAATGGAGAGTAAAGGAAACAGGACATGGGAAAAAAACCCCTGCGTGCATTCAGCTCTGCCAGGGCCCATGCTCTCTACTGGTTCCCTCTATGTGGTATACCACCAGCTTTGACTCGGCTTCTCAATCCCCAGCAGGGGAAAACGAAAATAAAAACAACCTTCGAGACTTTTTTGGTCAGGTTTATCCTTATCTGAAAATATTGCCTGTGGAATGCACAGCCCCAGGCAGAATGCCTTCTGCCACTCATGCCCTCCATTTAAGAGACTTAGCAAATGCTTGAAGACAATAGCCTGCCTTGTGCTTGTGCCCAGACATAAAATTTTTTTGTTTGCTTCTACAAATGATTAATTTCAAGGCATTTAAGGGTTTGCTATCCATTTTGGAG
The DNA here is from genome assembly GCA_033556795.1 of Tapera naevia. Classification (NCBI taxonomy): domain Eukaryota; kingdom Metazoa; phylum Chordata; class Aves; order Cuculiformes; family Neomorphidae; genus Tapera; species Tapera naevia. The sequence continues at coordinate 5,663,087 of JAUMJJ010000175.1, read as the reverse complement.
CAGTTTACTTTTAATGTATTTTATTATTATGACTTATAGTTGAGATGCAGAAACAGAACAGCACACAGAGCTATCATTTACATTCCACTGATACTTCATATTTCACACAGCTAATACAATCTTTTGACCTAGCAATCCAAATAATGTTTAAAAGCTTGAGTGGCAAGAGGCTGTCTGCTCAGGGCTGCTGATACAGAAAGTCCCTGTATAAATTACAATATCACAGAAGTCAAGAAAACTGTGAATTTTGGTGTCAGCTGTGAAAATATTCCATCTGGTTTCTGTCTTCCAGAAAAATGTTTAAAATCTGCCTAAGTACAGGAAGTTTATTTTTGCTTCATCAGTGCAGCAGAATTAAGCAGTGTAAGACTGGTGAATAGTGCCTCAGAGCCGTGCTATTGCTCCAGATGCTTGCAAGGTTTCCAAAACAACATTTCAGATTTCATTCAGACATCCACCACACTATTTAATTTCATGCTCTTATTACATGCTGAGCAACCCACGAGGTAGATTTGTAATATTCACTCTTGAAAAGACAACGAAAGCAATAATGGGCTCCATAACAGCCATTAGCTGAAGCTGACTTTGATAACACATTGGCAGAGGTGGGGTGGGGGGACAGATCAACATGCATTTGCTTCCCTCACATGTTAGGTTCCTACTACCAGTACACGACCAGTGAAAGCCAGTCAATCCACCTGAACATCTCCTTGCAGATTTGGAAGTTAAAGCGGCCAATTTCAGAAGGCTGAGCCCCAACGCTTTTTTATGTAGCTCTTGACAGGGACTGATTTTATGCTTTCACTTTATTTCTCTTTCTCATTTAGGTCATTTATCTATTTAATGGAAACTGTATAGAAAAATTATGATGAAAAATTATGATCAAAAATTACATGAGATATATTACTTTTTAAATCCCCATCACTATCATTACCCCATCCCAGACTGTGTGACATTCAGGGAAGTGCCCAATATCAATTTTATTTATACTGTGTCACCTCCCTGAGATTCCCAACATCTGGAATCTCTACACTGTGTAAATGCTGCAGTTTAACCCAGCAGGCAGCTAAACACCACATAGCCATTTACTTACTCCCACCACACTGGGATGGGAGAGAGCATTGGAAAAAATTTGGACTACTTTCTTCCCTTTCTTGAAAACTTCTGCTGTGCTGCCCCATATGATGATGTCGTCAACATATTGCAGATGTTCCAGAGCTTCCTCCTGTTTCAGTACAGTCTGGATCAATCCATGGCAAATTGTCAGGCTGTGTTTCAGCCCCTGGAGCAGTCAATTCCAGGTGTACTGGACACCCGTCCAGGTGAAAGCAAACCATGGCCTTCCCTCTGCTGCCAAAGAGACTGAGGAAAACACATGAGAGCTACCAATTGCGGCAGATCACTTGGCTGCCTTCAGCTCCAGCTCACACTGAAAATCTGGCATGTCCAGCACAGCAGCACTCAGTGGTGCAGTGACTTCATTCAGGACACACAACTCTGCAATCAGTCTATGATCTCTGCACTGGCCATATTGGGACTATTTAAGGGCGAGTGAGTCTTGCGGATCGTGCCTTGGCTCTCCAGTTGATGGATCAGCTTATGGATTGGAATCAGGGAGTCTCAGCTGGTCTGATATTGCCATTGATGCATCATTGTGGTAGCGATTGGCACCTGCTGTTCTTTGACCCTCAGCAACCCCACAGCAGAAGAGCTCTCTGAGAGACTGGGCAAGGTAGACAGCTGTTTAATCCCCTCCTTCTCCATGGCCACTATACCTAAAGCCCACTGGTATCCTTCTGGGTCACTGAAATACCCTCTCCTGAGGTAGCCTATGCCACGGATGCACAGCGCCTCTGACCAGTCACAATGAGGTGCTTCTGCCACTCATTCCCAGTTAGGCTCATTTTACCTTCCAATACAGCTAAGCTGCTGGGATCCTCCTCTTACTCCAGAAATACAGATGAGATCTGCCCCTTTATAGCTTGATGGCATTAGGTTATACTGTGCACCAGTGTCCACTTGAGCCTTATACTCTGTGGGTCTGACGTGCCAGGCCATTGAATCCACACAGTCCCATAAACCCGGTGGTCCCTTTACAGGCAGGGCCCCTGTAGTCCTGGTCATAGTATTAGTTGATCACTTCTCATAAACATGATTCAGAAATCCCTTCATTAAGACCAGAAGTAATATCAGCCCTTCTACTCTGTCTGGAGAACTGCCCACTCCAAACTGGAGCAGCAATTTTCCTGGAAGAATCACCCTTCTGCGATTGTTTTTCCTTGCAACCCATATATCTATGCCTCCAGGGTCTATCCCACTTCCTCACATCCTCTCCATAGTCATGCAAGCTGGCCCGTGGTTTGTACCCTCTATAACCTCTCCCTCAAGCAGAGGAAAGCTTACTCTTAGTGACTGAGATACTGGTCTGTACAGGAGGGGAGTATCGTCTTTGAATTTCTGGAATTCCCAGGACATTTCTTCACAGCCAAAACGCAGGCCCATAGGGACGAAGAGACTTTATTCATATTGCCAGATTTGGCCAGCCAGTTCGTCCACTGTTTGTCCCTCTCTGTCTTTCCAGGTCATTACTGCCAATGAGTTGGCATACAATGATGGTGTGCTCTGTACAAACTTCTGCCACACAGGTTGCGTGCACTTGACTTTATCTGGATCTTTGGATAACTCCTCATTGTTAAGGTCATCATCACATATCACCTCCAGCACAGTTAATTCCCTGAGGTACTGGATACATCCCTCCATGCTGGTCCACTTGCCAGGGACATCATATGACATCATCCTTGAAGGCATGCCTTTCCTTCACACCTGACAGTCAGCAGGACAGTATGTGAAACTGAGAAGTTCTTTACTTAGTGTAAGCACCGCAACAACTAAAACATCAATGAGTTATCAACATTATTCTCATACTAAACCTAAAACACAGCACTATACCAGCTCTAGGAAGAAAATTCACTCTACTCCAGCTGAAACCAGGCCAATCAGCTAGACCTAGTATTAAAAAGAGAGCAAGAAACCAACATGAGAAAGAAAAAAAAACAGTCCTGCAAGAGAAATTTGAGGTTTCCAAGGACTGGGCTTTTCAAAGGTGCTTAAAACAGGCTCAGAGCTATTTTCAAAGGAGCTGAAAAAAGACCAGTGGCCAACAGGATTTTGGGCTTGAATACTCACTTCCACTTCCCCTGCACTGAGAGCCTTCTTTCCTCTGGCAACCCCACAAAGACTTTAAGCACATGTGGTCAGGTAGTGGGAGCTTATCACAGCTGATGGAGGTGGCAGTTTAGATGGAAGAACTTGATAACTCCTCCTGTGCCAAACACTTGGGAGAGGACTGTTTGGAATCAAAAGGAACTTTTGAATGATGTGAAAATTTAATGAAAAATTGAATGACTTAGGCAAGCCTTGCCAGTCCTGGGTTCCTGTATTATAGCAAGACCTTTAAAACAAAGTATAAACTCCCTGCTCTTCAATCTGAAAGGCTTCCCACGGGAAAATCGCATTGTCACACAGGTTTTAATTCATTGGTAAAGGTGCTGCTACTGCAGCAGATAACTCTCCTGTTTCAAATCCTCCATTATCTGGCTGGCTTTTTCCACAACTCCACCATCTCTAGCGGGTGCTTTGTTCTTTAAGGGACTGGTTGTGCAGAGGGCAAGAGTGGATGGAGTAGGCAGGAGGCACCTACCACAGTTGCTTTTCTTTCCCAGGTGGTTCCCAGGTTTTTCTCCTTTCCCCACTGCACCTTGTGTGCAGGGGGAACAAGGGTAAAGAGTTCTTTAAAAGACAGCAGGGAACTGCCATGGTGATTTCAAGATGGAGCATGCAATTGCTATTTTTGATTGTGTTAACCCAGGCGTAATTATGTAATTATCCACAAAAATTTAGTCAGAGTTTTGCATATCTAAATCATTAACTTTAACAATTGACAGGCTGCTTTGATTAGTATTTTCACAGACTAGCATAGCATACATTTGTCAGCTTTCCTATGATTAGTTGCAATTTGGAATTTGTTTAAGCAAAATGTTTTTATTGCTTATTTGGGGGGGAGGGGAAAAAAAGGAGGGCAGAGAAGACATGTTTATCCTGTCAGGAGATCCTACAGAACTTATTAGGGTTGCTGCAAATGTATTTTTGCTGTGCTTCAATGTCATTAATTTGGTGAGCTGATACAGCAAATGATGGTGTGTTTTTGTTAACAGGATCAAGAACTCTGGGTGAGTACCTTTTGCCACACAAAATGCCTTTGATTTTCAGATCAAAATTTAAGTAAATGAATTCAGAAGCACCTAGGACTTTACGCAACACCATATTTTAATTCTATTGCTTTCCAAAAATAATACAGATGCATCAGTGTAAACATTTTAAAATGCTGATTGTGTCAAATACTATAACATCAGCTCAGCCTTTTCATTCAACATTGTAATCGATACCATAATTTAAGATGCAGTTTATTAAGCTAAGCAATAATAAATGACTTCATCTTGCACCTGCTAGTGGATCAGTCTCTGCAGGAAGCTCTCTGAAAGAGAAATCTGAAAGCCAAACAGTTCATCCTTCACAAAGCAAACCCTAGTGTAGCCGAATTGTGTTGACACGAGGTACTGCAATGACTTTGAAGTACTGTGGTGTAGAGTCTGGTGATTCCCAAGTTACCTGATGGAGGTGAAGTGCCTGAAAGGTATTAACTTTCTTTCTCTGTTTCCTAAGTAAAGGCCACATGTGACAAAATACATCTTAAAACACTGCATATGCTACCTCAAGACATTTTGAGTGAATTAGTACCATCAGTGGCTGCGAGGCACCACTTTTTGTCTGGTTGGCAGGGATTTAAAGCAAGATCACAGTTCTTGCCTTGCACCACCATGACTATTTCCAAGTCTTGAAACAGTAATAGTATTTGTGATTTTCACTTTCGTACACATCATTAAAAAATTGCATAAACTCATTGCTTTTTGTGAAAATTCTCCCATCCAGCAGCTTCCTCTTGATTAGTTCATCAATATTCCCACAGCTCATGAGAGGAGCAAGGGAAGCATTCTTTCATAACCAATGAAAGATTGTGATTTACAACTTCATCTGGCCCATGGTAGTTGCAGTTCAGTAATCGTACTTAAAACTTGCCCCCTTCTAACATAAATCCCAGCTTTGCAGATCCCATGTATGTCTAATAGCCTTACCTAGTTAGGCTTCAATTAGGCTTCAGTTTTCTGCATCAGAAGGGGAGGTCTGCTTCAGAGACACATTAACAATTACTGTCAAGACACATTAGATTTTTTTTCTTAACCTAAATCATTTCATATATATAAATAAATACCATGGTCTCATTAGTAGATTATCTGAGCCTCACACTCTCTGCTCAGGCACCTGATGCTTGGCTTTAAAATCTTTCTTCCTAGGTATAGCTGACTGCTGGCATATTCACTGCATCAGCTCTCAAAAGGCTGGCTCGCTGCTTGGAATTCATGTGGAGCAGCCCCGTCTGTCTTTGTAGGAATTTTGGCTGCACGACTGAGTACATGAAAATCAGGGAAGCCAGAAGAAAAGAATGATCTGTTACCTGAGTGTCTTTCACCATTTGAAATCCACTGAAAGAGAGGCATCTTTGCAGCATAAGCTGTTGGCAACTCCTCTCTCCAGAGCATATCATCAGTCCCAAGCTTGCAGTCTTTTATTCTTTTAATTTTAATTGGTAGCTCCTGCCTAGAAACCAGTTGGGAATTGAATTGCCTGTGTGTCCCCCATGCTCCAGAGCAATAGTCTGTATATTCCGTGTGCCTCCAAGCAGTTGCCGGCCTGCTCCTCATGCTTCCTAGTAAATGCCAGTAATCTGTGCACTGGTGTGTAAAACTTACAGTACTTGATTATGTCAGGAAAGAGAACAGCACAAAATGCAGAGTATGCTTCTATTTCCACGTTACATTAGTATATGCACTGTCTCCCAGCATTCAGCCTCAGCACTGTGAGAGCAGCTCAGCTGGTAGTGAGGGAGGGGTGGCCATGGATTTGCACCAGTTTCTGGATGGTCTCAAGGAATGTCCTGTAATTCTTGTAACACCCATCTCTATACTTTACCTGCCCATTCTGCTAATTCTGACAGTAAGACAGCTTTGCGTTGCTATCATCCTTGCAACAGGATTAACACCTCAGAGGGTTCACTGCTGCAGGTTCACTGTTACCCTAGGAAGCTGACTAGGTCTCAGGTTCTGCCTGGAGGGGAATGGCACAGCCCTGCTGCCCTAACATCTCTCCTCCTTGAGTAGGGTAAAGGCAGAAGTATGCTAGGTTGAGTGGCAGTGATGAACAGAAGCCATGAATTAAATAACTCGTCTGCCCTTCTAGAGCCACTTGTTCATGGACTCCATTTCAAGTCCAGTTGTTTCTTCCACATTGAGTGGAATAAGTTAGCGCAAGAGAGAAACAGACATAGGAAGGAAGGATAGAAAACTTGACTCTTCTATAATGTGTTCTCCCTACCAGCACAATCTCCAAGCAAATGAAAGAAAGATAGCAGTGACTCACTTCCTCCAAGATTAGACCAAGAGGGAAGAAAATATTACCAATCTGTGCAGAGCTCCTGTCAAGTAAATCTCCCATTACACACCACTCTGGGCTGAGCCTACAGGCCAGACAAGCCATGCAGAATCAAAAGGATATTTCTAACCTTTATTTATCAGGGGCTGCAGGTGTTCACAGAAACCAAAATAAAACAGACTGCATAAGTACCTTTTCAGAGACTGACCACCAGACAGGCACCTCTGTGTATCAGGCACTTTTCCATCCCAAGCAGGAAAGTTGCCCAGAGTTCTTCAGTCTTTTATCTGGCTCATGAGGATACTTTTTGTCTTCTTCTCACTCTTTTCCATTCTACTTTACGTGCCACATTTTTCTGTGACCACTCCAACAGCTTATGCCTTCAGTGGATAAGGGAAGAGGTACGGATGTTGTCTACCTGGCTTTCTGTAAGGTCTTTGATGTAGTTCCCCCACAATGTGCTTCCCTCTAAATTGGAGAGATGTGAATTTGATGGATGGATTGTTCAGTGGATCAGAAACTGGTTGGATGCTCACATCAAGAGAGTAGTGGTCAATGGCTCAATGTCACAGTGGAGATGGGTGACAAGTGGTATCCATCAGGGGTCCATACTAGGACCAGTATTGCTTAATATCTTCATCAACGACATAGATAGTGTGATCCAGTGCACCCTCAGTAGATTTCCAGATGACACCAAGCTGAGTGGTGTGGTTGACATGCCTGAGAGATGAGATATCATCCAGGGAGACCTGGACAAGTTCAAGAAGTAGACCTGTGTGAACCTCATGAGGTTCAACAAAGCCAAGTACAATGCGCTGGACCTGGGTCAGGGCAACTTCTGGTACCAAGATGGGCTAGGGGATGAAAGGATTGAGAGCAGCCCTGCCGAGGAGGACTTGGAGGTACTGGTGGATGAAAAGATGGACACAAGCCAGCAATGCACACTCACAGCCGAGGCAGCCAATGGTATCCTGGTCTGCATCAAAAGCATGGCCAGCAGGCCAAGGCAGGTGATTCTGCCCCTCTACTCCATGCTGGTGAGACCCCAACTGGAGTACTGCTTTCAGCTCTGGGACCCTCACCAGAGGAAAGACATGGACTTGTTGGAGTGGGTCCAGAGGAGCGCAACAAAAATTATGAGAGAGCCAGAGCACTTTCCCTATGAAGAGAGGCTGAGAAAGCTGCAGTTGTTTAGTCTGGAGAAGGGAAGGTTCCGGGGATAACTTATTGTGGCCTTTCAGTACCTGAAGGGGCCTATAAGAAAGATGGGGACAAACCTTTTAGCAGTGCCTGTAGCAACAGGACAAGGCGTAACAGTTTTAAACTAAAAGAGAGTAGATTTAGACTAGATATAAGGAAGAAATTTTTTACAATGAGGGTGGTGAAACACTGGAACAGATTGCCCAGAGAGGTCATAGAAGCCCTATCCCGGGAAACATTCAAATTCAAGTTGGACAGGGCTCTGCGCAACCCGATCCAGTTGAAGATGTCCCTGCTCACTGCAGAGGACAGCCTTTAAAAGTCCTTTCCAATCCAACTCATTCTATGATTCACTTTTCTCACCTCCAATTCAGTTGCCTCCTGACCTGTCCCAGGGTCCCATGCCATTAGTATCCCCATAACGCAACAATTCTTTAATGTGATGGTGAGTAACACACTGCGTGGCCTCTTTTTACTTTACAGGCTGCCTGTTTCAAAACATCCTCTACCATTCTGATGCCCAAAACTTCCCTGTTTCAGTGTACTCAGAAGCCTCAGGAGCAGCAGTTCTCGGCAAGAGTCCTTCTCCCTCAAGGGCTAACCACATGGCATCGTTGTTCATACTTTCCTTTATCAAGCAGCTCCAATGGGCTATCTATATTTAAAAAAAAATATTGTTATAGAGATACCTTGGTCAGACAGTAAACCTCAACTCTTAATGTAATCTGTACCTTCTGGAGCCTTTCATTAACTATTACTTCCCACGCAAGTTCAAATGTTCTCCCTTGAAACAGCCTGGCCGCAATGGGCTTGGTTTAGGTTCTACAGTGTATAAAGATGGTAATTCTTCACTCTGTATCAAATAACACAGTAATCTGTTGAATGGGCTGGCACGGGTTGTGTGAATTACAGCTACTTCACCTCACAGAGTCATTCCTTTTACAGAATAGGGAACAATTACACCCTACTTTACAGAGCTCGCTACCTCCCTGCATTCATCAGGATGAGGCTCCTTTCATTTCCTGCCACTTCATCTCCTTTGCTCATAGAAGAAGAGCATGTGGCATTTCTCTAGGTATGCTGCTGTAATGCTCCCGCTTCTCCTCCCTGTGACATGAGTACAAGGCTTGCCGAGACGAAGGGATGGTACAAATCCAGACTTCCTCTCCTTCATCCATCTGCTTACCCAAGTAAAGACTTAAGACTGGCTGTCCTGTTAGGCTTAATTTTAGCATGACTAGGGCAGCTCCTGTAATAAATTAAAAGCTGCTTCTTCATTTTTGTGTGGTATATTGCACACTGCAATAATTCAAATTCTGTATCTGTTTTAAGCCATCAATTTTAAAGGAAAACATTTATCAGACTCTTACTCCCATTTCCTCCTGCCCAACCCCCAAATTCCTGCTCAATTACACTGCAGTAGTGTTAAAAATGTAAAGCAAGGCATCTTCACAAGAAGTCCTGAGATGGACCAGTACGGTATAAAACATCATTCCAGCAGTAGTGTTGTTCAGTAGCTGTCGAACTAGTTTCCATCAGTCGGAGTGCTCAGACATATCTGAAGGAGAATGTGACCTCTAAAAAGAGATGTGGCCATTTTTGTGCAAAACCTACACTTCAGTCTATGAGAAAAAAAGGCAGACTAAACTCTGAACCACCAGCATGTCATAGCTGGAGCTGCCAACCAGTGAGGGGGTTAATGCAGCATTGCCAGTCAAGCTGCTCTCACATGAGATGACTCTGGGCTTTGAACCCTTCCTCCTGAGAACCACAGCTGAAACTCTCCCAGTTTCTAACACACTGACAGAACTCGCTCCTCTTTTCTCTTCCAGACACTTAAAAGGAATTGTGTTTTCTCTTCCGTTGAAATTCAGGAAAGAAGGGATATGTCTTTTCTTGCCAGCAGAAATAGCGAGGGCTGTCAAGACACCCAAATCTGATCATCTTCACTGCACTAGCGGGGCAGGGTTTTGTTGGGTGGCTGCAGTAACACTGTATAAAAACCACACCAAAAGGAGCCATTTAAACCCATGTAAATCATGTTCACTGACGTATAACCGCATCCATCACTCCTTAATGATATGCCAATCCAAAAAGTGGGGCACCAGATCCTTCCATCACACTCAGAATGAATACTAACTTACCCTCTTGGCATCTTCAGGGAGTTAAACACCTCTTAGTTTAACACAGGTCACAGAATGTGACTCTTCGGTATTAAGCAGAACCCACCACAGGACCACGGCGGCAGCGTTTGAAATGTTGTTCAAACGCTCCTCACTTGACAGTGCCCTTCATTTATAGTTAACGATAATGTGACAGCCTATTCTCCTGGCATACCATCTAACCACACGCAAAAATTCTGCATGTGCCTCAGACTGGAATCCTATTTTTATCGGAATAGACATGTGCACTGAGGCTTTAACCAACAGCTGAGACAGGGTTTTAGCGTGAGATTTTCAAACCTGTCTCAGGTATTTAGAAGCACAAATTGCAGTGAAAGACTAATTGAACTGTGCTTCTAAATCCCCCAGGTGCTACTGAAAATCTCTTCCTTAATAACCTGGAATCTCCTAAAGAATAAGCCTCATCGAACTTAGATGGGTATGCAGATCCTAGGGTTAAGATTTTGAAAAACACTCTGTACTGGCTTAACTCCCATTGACTTCAGTGGGAACAGAATTAAGTTGACATTGAGCCTTTCTGAAAATTCCCCTCCAGGTGTGTGTTCTCCATTTGAATTTGAATAATCTGTTAACTGCTGAGATTGCTTTTTGATTTATCAGTATGAGGAATTTTACAGGAGCATTTCCCCTTAATTTTTGATTAAATGAGACTCAAAAAACACTGTAGCATACTGTCACAAAAACTCTATCTGCTAAATTAAGAGAAGAAACTATTCATTTTCCATATTTATTTACTATTATTATTATTATATGTACTTCAGCAGCAACACAGGAACAGAAACCACAGTTCTTATTGTGGGAGGTGCTGTGTGCAGTCTGTTAAAATGTTTGTACGATACAGAGGCAAGCTGTCTAACTTAATGCTAATAGTCAGACTCTGGAGTAACCCAAGAATCATAATGAATATCCCCAGTAGGTGTAATTATATAGGAACATTTCAGTTACTACTTCACCTCCTTCCAGACATTTTCAGGAGACAGGGATTTCCTTCAACTCCCCTGAACGTTTTAGTTTAACTTGTAAGTTAGCCCTATTTACAAGAATGAAAAAAGGTGTTTTTTTTAATGTTGCTGTGTCCCTCACTACAGTTTTGCAGGCTACAATCCACTCTTGGAGATGCACAAAACACTGACTTTTAGGGGTACAAACTATACTTACTTTCAATTAGCAAAACACATTAGGGCCCAAACTTTCCATCTGGGATGCATGTTTTAATAATATGAATAAAAGGAAATAAGACAGGAAGGAGCCCTCTGTTTTGCAACAACATCACTGAGGACAGACTCTCCATGCCCCAGATTCCTTGCGAGAAAAGATAGTTGCGCTAATACTGCTCGCAAACAGCACGATAACCACTTCTTTGTTCCCACCAAAGATACAACAGCAGAATCCTGTAAGAGAAGTCATCTGATATGTCAGCTCATTAAATTACTCAGGATGGGTGAATGGGGAAGAGGAATATGCCATTGTAAATGTATGTTAATTAACAAATGCTATAAGAGAGGCATTTAAATGTATGAAAATGAATATTAATGAGATGAAAACACCTAATTATTGTGCATCTAATGGTATTATCCAGAGCATCCAACAGAAAATGCCTAATTGTCATGCATCTAAGGCAACAGTGCAAACCTTCAGACATGAAGATTCAGTGTACATATAGATCATATTATGATTTTAATTACAGATGTTGTAAAATATCTGCACTGAAACTTGAATTTGGAAGGATTTTTTTAAATTTTATTTGATTTATCAAAAAATAATAGATTTCACCAATTCCTTTTATCATTGTTGCACTTCATAACTGCACGTTTCTTCTTAGTGTTTCTGAAACATCACACTGAAGTGCTTCCATGTTTCTGCACGCACAAATCCATTTTGCAAGAGTATCATTACAAAGGGTGGGCTGCAAACTGGCCTGGAATGAAGTTCTGAGGAATTTTTTATGAAATTGCATGAAGCAAAACTCAGTCTGTATGAAATTCCTTCCCATGCAGAGGGCTACCAAAGAAGAATCTGAGTTAAAAATAGTATGGATTCCTGTAATTAAAGACTGCCTCATAATACATATGCATTAGGAAGCTGAAATAAAATTATACAGGCCACTTGAATTCTATTATTCCCTAATTACTCAGTGGTTGGCTTTACAACCTTAATATTGTTTTAACGTAAGTATTGCAAGATTTTTTTTCTTCTGTTAAATGCAATTGCAGTTAGAGAACCAATCTCTTGACCTCAGCTATAAGGGTAGAGGGAGTTTCACTTTATAGAGAAATTCCAAGTGGCCCAGGTATGCACATATTCCTTCCCTGTCTGAGGCTCAAGGGCGTAAGCCAGAGACACGTCCACAGAAGGATCTATGTTAATGACTACTCCCTGCATGGTATTTGCAGTCCCAACAAGACTAATATCATTCACGCATGCAATCAAGTTTTAATCCCACCATCAAGGCAATTAATGAAAATAAAGCACATTAACTTAGCATTAGAGCCAGAATTGATTCCTGAAAGACAGCACTCTCCTCTCTCAAAACTGAGCTATCACTATATATACTAGCGCCAATGTGATGAGCACTTTAGACATACCTAGTCACTCAAAATCACTTACAATTCCTCATATTTTATAAAAATTATATCTTATCCATGCTTCTAATTTTCTTATGAGACTGTTGTATGGATCTGTAAGAAAAATGTTCGTGAAATGGAGACACATTATTCTGGCGGATTTACCTTATCCACTAAGCTTTTTATCCTATCAGGGAAGCAAATTAAGTTAGTTTGTACGATTTACTTTAATAAATCCATGCTGCCAACTATTTACATCCATATTGTCGTAGTTGCTTCCAAACTGATTCTATGATTCTTCATTAAGAAGAATCTTCATCAAACTATGATTCCATGATTGCTTTGTTAGTAACTCCAACAATGTGCTTGGTACTGAATTCAGGCTAAACGTGCTGGTTTGAAATCACCACATTTTGTCCTGTTCCCATTTGCAGGTAACTGCTTCTCACCTCAACAAACTTAACTCAAGTAACAGGAGTCACACATTTTACATTACTGCATGCATAAAGGTTCTCAGAATTTCCCAAACCCATACGTATGAACTATCAAAGCACTTCTGCTACCACAACTAGCAGAGGGCAGAACCAACCTGTCAGCACTATTTCACACTGCTTGGGATACAGGTGGAATTTCTAACAGAAGAAAAGGATTTCCCAGCAGTTACACGCTCTTGAGTTAACAGCCGTTGAGTTAGGGTTACTATAGGGAGGACAACCACGTTTAGTGTCGCGGTTAAGCTGTACAGGGGAGTCATGTTAGCACCTGGCTCATGCTATTAACTCACGTTTTTGCTTCTCCAACTGTGAAGACAACTTCAGTAAAAGACACCAGCTCAAGTTAAAAATATGAATAATAGTGTATTTTCTTGCAAATAGCTACACTTCTCATTATTTTTCTCTCATGTCTGTTTGAATCTACAGCAATAAATGGTAGCAATAAATCATATCAGTATGGGTCTGTGCATTTGTTACATGTGATTCTTTTGGAAGCAACTAGAGTAGTCCTATAGTGAAGTCCTTTAAAAAAAAAAGAGAAAATCCTTGCATTTATGGGACTGTGAAATCTGTATATGGCATGAGATAGAGACAGCTGCCCTCAAAAGATTAAGAAACAACGACAGCCCTGCCAAAACTAAAATTTTGAGTCCAAGGAAATTATCTGTTTCAGACACAGAAAACGGTTGTGCATGGTGCTTAGCACCTTGACCTGAATGGTAGCCAATCACAAGACATGGTAGTGCAGATTTTACAGAAGACACTTAGTCCCTCATTCCCCAAAAGAAAGCAAAGAACCATAAAAACACACGCCCTATAGAAAAATATAATGTAAATTCAATCTGACAAAAACAGAAGTATATTTCTAAATGCCCAACTCACACAAAAAAAAAATAACTCCTTTTCAGAAGCTTCATGTGGTCAACATTAAATCCTGTGCGGAAAAGTTGAAGATATTGATAGCCAGTAACGCAAACGAGATTGCAGTTAATTGTTAACATCTCCTGGGCTACACTTCCTACGTCCCCACACAGATGATGAATAAAATTATTTACCTATTCAAGTAATGAGAGCTATGCATTTTGATATCCACACACACCGTAACTCAGACCTCCTCCGAGACCCCTACCTGTAATTAGGAACAGATGTAGGATCTTGTTCCTGAATTGATAAAAACCAAATTTCAGCCCTCCTATAATATATTGCTTAGTGGCACATCTAATGGGAAGAATATCTCTGCAGAAGGATCACCCTCCAAGCACTGGACTCCATCATCTCCTCTCTGTACAAGAACCCTACTACTCTGGATGTTTCTCAGTGGTTTTTCATCACCGATTTGGGACACTTGCTAAAACATTCACAGGTGATACAGCAAGTGCACAGCAAGAAAGTGACAAGCAGGTTTCTATGGCTTCACCTCTGACGAAAAAAAATAGATGTAGCATTCAAAACCCTGGTAATTCTCTAACATGTACAGACTTCTCCATGGTGGAGTCATTTAAAATTAAGTATACATAACATAATGTGCTTTTAGCAACAATTCTCACAGCTCATCACATGCAGCTGGGGAATGCTCTTCAAATTATTTCATGGGGAAACGCAAGATGACATTCAGTATAACATTTTAATTTTATTCTCCAAACGTCACACTCCACAGGAAAAGACACATACTGCAAACCTTTCATGAACTGAGAGAAGCCACAATTCTTACTTTTGATCAGCTGGCTGAAACAACCCCAGGGGAACAGCTTCCTGCCCATTCTCTTGTTCTCGCACATAAGTACAAATACCAAAGTCCGGCACAGAGGAGTGAATACTCCAAAGGGTATTTGCCACCTAAAGACGTTGCAGACTGACCCTACCCCAGTCAGGTCCATCATTTGAACTACCGAATACGTGCCAGGCCCATGGGGTACTCTGACAGCAATAAGAAGGCACTGAGGAACTTTGGCAGGCCCAACCTATTCACAGCATTAGGCCTGAAGAAGTTTGAAGCAGCTGCTGAGATCATTTTCACCAAGTAAGACAAGTAAAGCTGCTTTCTTTCATGTTCCTTCCTTGACCACTAAATGCCCCTCACTTGATTTACCCTGATCCAGCAGAGCTTACAATTCCCAATGGTTCCTAGCCCAGGTGACTAAAATTATGCCTTGTGAAAACCAGAAGAGCTCCAACCCCTCAGGCCTGTAGGAGAGAGACAGAAATTTGTATTTACTGCAGTCATCTCAGTACAAGAAAGTTTCACTGGTTTCATTTAAATGTGACTGAAACAATTCAAGTTAAACTGATGTGAATGCCTTCATACATCTTTATTTAAAGACGTTAAATGGGGTTTACTTGAATTCAAACCCAATCCAAATCTGAAAGAAGTGACCAGATGGAATAAGACTGTCCATGTCACATTTTGCATTGGTTTAACTAAGCAGGTTTACCAGTAATCTTAGTGCAACTCCCTCATGTATACAAGGTCTGAAAATACATTTACTCTTCAGCACTACCCTGTTTCATGCCTGGAGAATTTGCAGCTGGAATGGGCTCAGGGGAACCTCAATGAAATAAAAGAACAGGGGAGGGAGGAATCATAGCTGCTGTGCTCATGGGCCCTCCATGAACATTGCCTAAATTAGGATAATTAAAATAGGGGAATGTGTCTGTGCTCCTCAGCAGTTTATAAATGTTACAAGAAGAGGAATGTTTTATATGTCCCCTGACAGGTTTTAAATGTTAATAAATTATGTGCAAGAAGGTATTTTACATCTCTCCATTTACAGGGAGCTGACAGCTGCAATTATAGGCCAGTCTCTGACCCCAGCAATCCTTCCAGGAAGCCAAAGAGTAAACGGAATAACTTTCTTCCAGATAACAAAGTGTATCGAGATGTTGGCTCAGTATTTTAACATCCAAACACAGAACCAAAGTGAGACATTTCTGACACCCTGGGATCCCCCTTTTGCTGCAGTATGCACTTTTCAGTCACTGGTACTTGTTTACCTTGTCACCAGAGACCCACTGCTACTCTTCTTGTAGGAAAAAAAAAGCTCTTCATTTTAGAGGTGTGGGAGAGCGAATGGAGCAACCATCTAGACAATCACTTGCTATGTCTCTTTTCTGCTGTGGAGTAGAAAAAGAATTGGACTGTACCTGGCACATCCAGGGCAGCAGAGGCAGACAGAGGTATGGCATGTGTCACTGCACGCTCTTTCACTCTCCTTTTGGCAAATCTGTTACCACTGAACCACTGCAGCATCCTCTCTGGCACTATTTTCCTGTGCCTGCAGACCTATCTTCACTAGCATGGACAGACAGGGAGAGGCATGCCTATCCTTTCAAAAGACAGCAAAGTGACTGCTCAGTAATGTTTGTGCCAGCAGAAACACCCACTAGTTTTTAGTAAACCCTAGCTACTACCCTTCTCTTCTGGTCTGCCCAACTCTCAACAGTAGAGCAGAGCCTTTTTGACGTTTAAGGAAGCCTGAAGCAGTATTTTAGTTGGTATGTTTCAGGTTGCAACCTTTGTTGCAAAGTAACAGCAGAGGGAGAATAATTTTTGCTTTGACCAAGGCCTGAAATCCTCTCATAATGCTGTCTTCCTGCACATCTGTATATATTCACCTTCTTCTTTCTCTTATCTGAAAACAACCTTTGGGTTCGATCCTTAAACTGGCTGCATTCACAGTTGTTGGTGTGTATGTTCATCAGTCCTATTAACCATTGAGGCACTGCCTAATGCAGCCACAGCTGTTCTCAGGCACTGCAGTCCATGCTGTTTCACTCCATAGGAATTGCACCCCACTGACAACAAAAGGCAACTGAAGATACTGAATGAAACCAGGCAGAGCTGTAAGTAACACTGCGCATTTTCACCACCTCAACCCAAAGGCAGGGAAATGGGTTTTACAATTCTATTAAAATCCCACAAGGTGGTATTTTTGCCACGAAAAATCTCCTGCTTCCTTTTATTTTAGAAAGGCAGAAGCCTACATCATATTTGTTTAGAAAACATCTGGTTTATTTAGTATTATACCTTTATTAACAAAAAAAATCTGATTTATTAGCAAAACTACATTTTTTATTATTTCTCACTCATATTTTGGTGGGTTTTGGGGTTTTTTTTGGTTTTTGTTGTATTTTTTTATTTACATGAAGGGCTGTTAAAGTAGCCAGTTCTTTTTCTCTTCCACTTTCTAGTGTTGGACAACACTTGTGAAAAAAAAAGGGCATGTTCAACCATCAGAATTACAATTTTCTTTCAATTTGTAGTTCCGCAACTGCACCACAGAAAAGATCTTAGGTGGCAAGATGAAGAGCAAAGTTTTGTTTCAGATTTGGGGCAGAATTAGGTTAACGTTTTCATAGCATTCATGCTGTACCCAATTACAGCCAAACACCATTTGACATCTATCACTTCTACATTCCTTCTGTTTTGCACAAAGATTTCTCAATTCTGTATTAGGAAAAGGTCTTGTTTATTCCTGTTGAAGTCTAGCCCGTTAGTACAGAATTTCTGGGACTAAGTTACAGGTTTTCTTCAACTCCTGTCTGCGTTTGGTTATGCATTTCTTCTGGTTTGCATTAATTCGTATAAAAATGGTTGTGACCATCCTTTCATTCTTCAGAATTTTACTGTTATTAATTACAGGCAGGTTTCCAGCGCTGTGAAAAACAGACACCACATGTTAATATAAAGTTTGTCTGAGGCATCATGTTCATCTCATCTCATTGGCATATGCCAAACACATTCATATTAAGTCAAATAATATTGGTGTGGCTACTACAGCCATTATTTACAATGAGGCATGACACTAGGTTACTGTATTTGTCTGTCTGGTTATTATAATTGCCAGTTAATTAAATTTAGCTAATAAAACAAGGGTGGAAGAAGCACTGCCATATGGATAGTCATGTCTCCACGGAACAACGGCTATAGGTACTGAAACATAGCTTGAAAGCTGACAGCCACAAGCCTGTCGCAAAGGTCTTCCGGTGGGAGACATCAGAGCTCAGGCAGAGCCAGGTACTAGAAGCCGTGGCACCAGGAGAGATGCCTGCCTGACCCTGGCACCCTCCAAAGCCAAATCCCACAGATGCTGGAGGTTACCCTCTCACAGGACCCCTCTCTCAGCCAGACCTCTGCGAAGCAGCACTTACAGCTCCTGCTACTTTAACGCCTCCAATTCAAGGCGAGGGAAAACAATATTGTGCACACCTCCTTGAAAGATTGCCAATCCCTGCAGCTAGGAGACGAGGTAATATGATAAGGAAGGCCAACAGCAGTTTAACAGAAAGCTAGATCTTCTGAGCTCTCATTGTGCAGACTCCTGTAAGCAGCTGCTGTTCTACTGTCAGTTACAGCCAATATTCAAGACCAAGAGATTACACATCCCTCCTCAGCAGCAATCTATTTTTTTACATTACAGCACCTCAGTGACATTCACAAGGTACACCCTAAAAGTGTCTCACTCCCATGCAATGAAATTAAAGTCATTCAGCAATGGCTCATTTGCTGAAAGGTGTAAACATTGTATCTGTCTTGTATCTCAAAGAGTGGTATTTTTCTACAGGGAAAAGTTATTTGCCATAGACTTGACTGATTTGGCAGTTGCTTTGTTTATCGATATTCTACAATTCTTTCACATTCACAAAATGCAGTAATAAAATGCACTACCTTATGGGTTGCTATCCTTCTGAATTAGTCGTTCTGAAGTGCTCAGAGATCCTCCAAAAAATGCAATCTGGAAATGAAATTATCACTAGTACATGTGGGGGATTCACTATATTAATCTCCATTCTCCACTACACTAATGACTGGGCTTGGGGTTTGGAATTCACTCTTGCATACGCGTACGAGAATGAAAACTCACCACATTTTGGTGTACCTCAGTGACACCAGAAATCACTTTACTCTTACCAGTGTTGCTGCTTTTATATTCTTTCTCTAAAACCATAACTAAGAATTTCATTTAAAAACAGAAGCCTCACTAGGAAAAGTATGTTTGTGGACTTGTCACACCCACAAAAATTATATGAACCCATGTATGAAAGGTGTAACAGGTGAACTTAGGCGAATTTAAGTGTCAGACACTCGCTGAAGGTGAGCCTGACTTCTGATTGGACACAACTATTTCCTTCCATTGGCTTTCAAGAGAACCCATAGTAACTACCATCACTAAGTAAATCTTTTGGATGTCTGGCATTAGGAGATGTGTATAGTCCCCAAATGCAATGGAAATTACAGATTCAAACCTACTTCAAACTAAACAGAGTGCCTTCAGACAGCTGAATGCTTCCATGGAAATGTTATTCCCAAACTTTGTTCATCCTCAGAAGTGAGAATATTTCAATTCAGTAGTTTTGAGCTGGACTTCCATGTCTGCCACTAGACTCCAGTATGACCCCAAGCACACATCAGATAACAGATTTTCTGGCATCCAAACTGCAGGTAGGGAATCTGCGTCCCCTGGAAGTCACTGCTATCTGCAGCTTTGAAAAATTCCTTTTAACATCTCTCTGCCCCTGCAAAATGAGGGTAATGCTTTTTCTCCTTTCCCTGTTTGCAGTCTGCATAGTCTGGGAATTCTTGTGGATTGAGACTGTCTCTCCTACCATACAGTGGGCCATTGATCTTAGCCCCTGTAGGCGCTAAGAGAAAACAAACAAAGTGATGACACCTCAACTGTGCAATTGTGTATCTACATGCTGCTCACACAGACAGAAAAAAACAGTCCACTTTCATCCCCCAACTACACAATTTGAAACGTGGGTCTCTGTTGAACAGGCTTGCAAGCTTAAAAAATGCCCTTCTGGGCCTCCATGTTTCTTGTCCCTCAGTAATTTCAATACATATATTCACTACAAGGAAATTAGGAGTGGAAGGAGGAGGGGTAAATTAAGCCCTCTTGCTCCACAATTTTTTCAAGAAACTTGACTCGAAAAGAGGTTTTTAGTTCAAGAATTGCACTCTATTTTTTACTGCATGCTTTGTGCATTTCTAGACCTTACCTAGATTAGAATTGGATGAGCCAAAGGAAGCACACATGTGCACGCACACAGAGTACTAGGTGCATGTTTCTGAGAGAGGGAGAGAGAGAGAGAGAGAGTTTGCTTTCCCAGTCTTTTTGCATCTGTAAGTAGGAAGGCTTGAAAACCTTGCAAAGAAAGTCTGTTCCCATGAGAATTCCTGCCTCGCTCTCTGCAGATTCAAGAAGCAATCTCTGGCTACTGTGCACGGGAATCCCAGAATTTTGGCACAGTTTTAACATCAGCATCATTAGAAACACTGATTTATTTGTCACCTTGTACCCTACACTGCCAAATGCAGTCAGAATGTCAATTCTTTATCAATGTGAGCTGTTGACATGGAAACAGATCTGCTGAAATGGAAGCAATAAGAAAAAATGTAATACTCCAAGTTATACTTAGAAGTGGTAAATCTGTGTGTTCTACAACAGATTTAAATACTCAATAAACTACACAGAAGAAATAAACAACTATTTGGGGTGACAGTCTCTTTAGTTGTTTACATCATAGACTGCATTTAGAAAATCTCCAGTGTTACTATGGTAACCATTTCTGCTTAAACGTAGTTGTGGATGCACTTTAGGTATGATCTAAATTAACCGAAGATGGAGGGAAAAAATGGGGAGCAACAGCAGAAGGAGCGACTGACTGCTCCCAATCAGCCCAGCCCATCTGCTGCACGCACTGGCGAGGGTACAGCCACAGTGCTGTGTAGCATAGACACCTTGGCTCGTCCCCAACTACCCATCTACGCTCCCAGAGAGTACCTGCTGACAGACTGCACCAGGTAGGCTTTAAAGACAACAGAGAGACACAGTGCACCTCGTAGTGCACTCCAGAGCTGACTGTCTTCTTGCTCTGGTCACCAAATAGGTGGTGGGAAGAGGAAGCAGGCAGGAAAAGGAGCCTACAAGAGGGGCCAAAGGCCCATTCTGCGCCTCTGGCAGAATTTGTGGCTTTCCTCTTTGGGATCTCTCCCAAGGAAAGAGAAGAGCTGCAGAAAGGTAAGTCTGTCACAAGCCTTCTGCTAAAATCTGCGACTTGGAATGGACACTGCCTCACGATTAATTCACACAGCTAAGAAACTGTCCTAAAAGATGCAGCACTGACCTTTGACTGGCACTAAATTTCCACTAGAAAGATTAAATCTCTGTGCTGCTAAAGCTAGTTTCATAGTCATTGGGAACAAGGCCAGAGGGGCCACTGTGAACTGCTGCTCTTAATAGGGATTAAAGGAACCTACGGTCTGACGCACACCCGCCTCCAACCTGAAAGCGAATGATGGCGAGATGGAGATCACTGAGCAGAAAATGGAGGGAGAGGCTCCTCTGCCCTCTTGCCAGGTGCCAGGGCAAGAGGCAACAACAAGGAACAGACACGTTTAAAATAACTTCTCTGAACATGATCATGGAGGCATTCGGAGGCAGAGAGTGTTCAAAGCTCGTGGATCCTGGCAATACTGTGCAGGAGTCCAGTTCTGAACTCGCTAGAGCAACCCGCTCTGCCCCCCAACACCTTCACTTGTGATAAGGCATCAAGCCATGCAGATATTTTTTTCTTTCCTTTTCCGTTTTTCACATTTCTGCATGACTACATTAGATAACAACACACACCTCTCAAAAGCTTGTGCATCAATTAACAAAGGAAGGAAGGACACACATCATTAATTACACATTGGCCTGTGAAACACGGACATGGGACATATCACAGCACTCTAAAAATAGCAGAAACACCTGCCTTGTTTAGGTCAAGTTTTATTTGAATTATGATAAAAAAAATCTGATATTAAGCAACAAAGCAGAAGATGCGCTACTGTTCAGCCTCAGTGGGTGTTCCAGATAGATCTGCTATAACCTAATCCACACAGCAAAATGCAAAGCCAAGAAATGTAAGCTTATGTGAGCATGAGACATAACACTTTAAACTTATACAGCATTTATCAAGCCAAAGGATCAAAAATTATTCTACAAACCATATACTAACTTAAATGTTTCCATCTGCATTGTTATCTTACCCATCTTACTCCATCTGTATTGTTATCTTAGTGTTTGTATTTTGGGGAGATTCAGGAGGTGTGTTAGGTGCTGGGCCCAATTCCTGACACAGCTACGTGCAGACAGAGATGAGGAGGCAAATTGCTGGCTGTGAAAGCTGTTCACAGACATGGTTATATTGAGGAAATTCTGCTTTCTCAAACAGGGATGAGGGAATAGAACTGGATGAGAAAAGGACCTGCAATGCGTGTCGCTGTAGGTACAACTGTTCCACATCAACCTTGGCCAGTGAGTGGGACAGCACAGCACTTGTAGTCATTAAGGCAAGTAAACTGGAGGCATACATCCTTCTGAAAAGAGATACAGGCTCTGTCTGAAAGTGCTTGTAAGCTAAGTGGAATGGACCAATAAAGGAGGTAGAAAAGCATCTTGTTTATATCCAGTTTTCAAATAGGTAATAGTAATTTGAAGATCACAAAGGAATGCTGCAGAAAAGAAGAAAAAAAAACAGCTGCCCTCAGCCTTTTTCACATACACACACACAAACCCCTTAACCTTCTTCTTCCTCCTCTAGAGTGGATTGTAACTGTGGCTGCCAGAAAAAAATATATTGCAGAGGGACGAGGGACAAAGTGCAAAAAAAAATAGTGAAATTATCAGTGCAAACTCACATTCTTTTAAAATACGCTCCACGGGCAACTCAAGTTTCCAGTTAGAACACAAAAGACCATAATCTTTGAAGTGTCATCTGAAAACATAAATTATGATTTTATCCTATACTGACAGCAATAAAAGCAGCAATCTTCTATCTGTGCCTCCATCTCCAACATTAGAAACCAAAGGTACTGTTTTCTAACATCCCTAATACAGTTGAGGACCAGATGATCCCCTGAAAGCCCCTTGTTGTAGAGAATGTCATCCAGAATTCTCATGTCAGTCCTAGGAAAACATAATCTAAAACAGAGGATAATTTTTTTATTTTCCTCTTGACTCAGCAGATAAAGAGATAATTAGGTATTGAAAATGAGTGTTCTTGAAGGTGAATATACCTGCTGTAATCCTACTGCCAACTGAATTAAGGTTTGCCTGCCACAGCAAGGTGTATATTAACTCTGCATCTGGAGAAAAGCTAAGATCTGCCAAATTTCAGAAGTCTTTGGTGGTCCTTCTTGTGTTATAATTCAGTATATTAGAGCATGGAAGCATACGGATAGAAGAAGGAGGAGTGAGAAAAACAGAAGAGAGAGCGGAAAGAAGGAACAGAATTTCTTGTCTCTGCCCATGGTTATAACCAACAGCAATAAAAGAATCTAGCAAGACCACAAGAAACTGAAGTGGGAGGATTGCCTATTCTTTTATGCACACCAAATGATTCCTCGTTTACTGACTGGTAACATGAAACAGCTTATTTTTTGAAGTGCTCTTCAGCCTAACCATGACTTCCACCTCTGGAATTGGAAGAATCCCATATGTCAAGTCAGCAAGAACGGGTCATCCTTCTGCAACAACTCAATGCTGATTGAAAGCCTCATTTTTCAGGGGAAAGAACTGTTGGTTTTCTTTTTAAATTAACCCAGAAGAAGAAAAAATATTTGTCCAGACCCAGATGCTTTTTCATTCCTTGAGCAACTGCTAGTTTGAGAGAATTTTAAATGGTTAGCCGTTATTAAATAAATTGGTAATCACAGCCCTGTGCCCCAAACCCTGTAGAGTGAATGATTCAGGGAACTGGTAACAGGATAAAGTCTTTCACCTCACAGGCTCTGGCTCAAATTCAGAATAATTCTTAACTTCAAAAACACTGTCACTACATGATGGACATTTGATTGGTATCATACAATAAATCAGGTCTTTTTCCTAGTGGAAAAGTATTCTTGCCACAGACAATATACTAATTATTGTCAGTAATTAGCAGCACTCTTGGCAGTGGCAGTAGAGAGACCTGTAGAAAATTACCCACATGTTCATCCCTTGGAGGCTGTCATTTCAAGGCAAGGGGTCAAGCCCTTCAGAGAGTCATTGTGGCGATTCTTGTAGCTCCTACCCACACTGGCTATGTTTTGCAGATAAGCTGAGTTCAGCCTCCAGAGCTGTCAATCTACCACGTTTATTACCACTAAATTACTTTTTCTTCAAATGCTGGAGGCAACTTTGAATGCCAGGCCTAATTAGATTGTAATTGTTGGAAGATCTGAGTGACTGTGGCAGATTTGGGTGGAGACTTTGGTGGCCTGTAATATTTGTGCAAATAAATTTCACAAGCACAAAGGATACAGCTGCTTATAACAGTGGGCATTTTTTTAGAAAATTTGTACTACCAACCAGCAAAGGCAGCCAGGATAAACTTTGAATTTCCACATGCAAACAGAATGATCTGCAAAAGCTATCTGTCCCAGCAGACAGCTTCATGGGTCAGGCACTTTTCATGAGCCCAAGATGTTTTGGTGCAAACAGAAGGTGAGTTTAATTAGGAACAAATATTTTTGTACAAACAGAGCAAGGTACATTGACCTAAGCAAGAACCAAAGCAAGGAAGAGGTATATATGTCATCATGTTTTCAAAACAATAAAAAAACACACACTAAAAATAAAACTAATTTCAAATATATATATAGGAGTAAATCCTTGCATTTAGCAGTAGAAGCCTTATCTTTCCCTGTGGGAAAAATACTCGTGAACAGTCCAGGAACTCCATGTCCTGTTGCTGAATACCACTTTTCCCCTGCTTTCCTTTGCGAAAGCATAGACCCCTGCACACTTCAACCCCCTCTAATATAACACTGTCCAGAGATCTGCAGGGAAATCTGAGGATCTGAGAGTGAACATTTAAAGGCCAGGGAGCTTCTGCTAGGAGACCCCGTGCTTCCATGTTATCTCCTGAGGTCTACCTGTCATAATGACAGCATTACCTCTTTGTGCAGCTCCAGGGAGAGCTGTGCAAATATTGGATTATCTGGTTCAACAGCCAAACAAAAACCAATCATGGGCAGAAAAAAATTCAGTTGAATCTACTTGAAATAAAAGCTAAGGAAGGGGTGGTTTGGCTAAGGAAAAACAAACAAACAAAACAAAACAAAGGAAAAAATGTTTGCCTTTAAAATACTAAATCCTCTCTTTTGTATTTTTGACCTGAAAAGGAAAAAAAAGGCCCACAAAACTAAATAACTTTTTAAACCCTTCCTTTGATTTTGTGTTTTGAGTTTTTCTTGTACTAAACCTTCAACAAATTTCACGTTACAACAAAGTAGATCTGTTCTCCCTGGAAAATTCGTTTTCTTCAGCAAAATTACTACTTAAAAACACTTTGGGAACACCTAGCTCTAGAACTAACTGTACAGTCTGAACTACAGAGATCCAGTGACAAGATTTTTGTTTAAGAAGAAAGAAACAAGCTTTCAGGTAAGAAAGCTAATCTACGTAATCACTATTGATAAAAAATGTGCTTGCCAAATGTCTCCCCATGAAGGGAGTAGACCACCAAATACTACTCTTTGAAGGACATACTAGCAGCCTTACTTACTCATTGTAAGTACTGAGCCCTTTGTTTTGTTCTCCTATAAATTACACCAGAGCAACAGTTCTTTACTCAGAAGCTGATTTTTTTTTTTTTTTTTTCACTTCTGCTGTAGTGCCTACATGAAATGAAAGGTACAGATGGATCCCACTGGCAGTAGTAAAGTCCATGAGATATCACCAGCACATTCCCACAGTCTTGTGTATCTTCTTACTGTGGCTGGCACTGGACACACTTGGAAACCACTCTGGTTATCGGTTATCCTACAGCTCTATCAGGACTGGCTGGGTTGGTAGCTGACTCCTCTACTTCCACAGAACAAGCTAAACTGGATTCAAGAGCTTCTGCAGCTGAACTACTGTATGTAAATCACTGTTACAGACAGTAGGAGACAGGTAAATGCTTGTTTAAACCTCCTTCCCCCAGACTCACGTTACATGCAGAACAAAGCACTGTCCAATATGTTATATAAGAATATTATATTAGAATATAAGCTACATATATGTTATATTAGAATAGATGCTATATTTTACTAACTAGTATCCACAGAAGAGTTCGCCTCCTTGGATCACAAGACCACAGTGCAAATCTTAGTTTATTAACCCATCTTCACAGACCTTCCCTAGACAGCCAAGGCTTTAAGAGACAAATTATTAAAGCTACAGAAAGACACAAAAACTGAATACAAAAATCAGTGCAGCACTTGCAATGGTGTTAGAGGATATGAGCCCATATCCCTGAGCAGCAACACTGCAGACGAGGTACCATTCCCAGGATGACACTCAGCTTGTTCAGCATTTGCAAGAGCAAACATTCAAAAGAAGAATAAAAACCCTTTCATATTGCTATGACCAACTCCAGGTAATATTCGGTTCCAAACTGAAAAGGCTATAGGGCATGGGCAAACTAAACACCCCACAAGCACAACTAGAAGAGATAGCAAGCTCTTTCAAAGTTTACCAGTAGCTTTGCACAGGAGGGGAATGGCTATAAAGTGAAGCTGTGAAGAGGATCCTGACAGCCAACATGAAGAACCTGGAAGACATAATGACAAAGCAGAACAAGGACTTCAAACAGACACAGAAAGAAAAAGAAGAAATTTAAAAAGAACTCCAGAAGGTAAAGGCAGGGGCTGGGAGGAAAAAAAACTTGATGGATTTTGAAAAAGAGAATAGCTAAAAAGGTATTAAAATGTGCAGGGACTGGGAACACAAGTGAAGATCCAATAGTAAACACACAAAACCAGAAAATAAAATTCTTGTTGGGGAATGTGCGATGTTCTTTGACAGTGTAACAGCAAAAATAAATAAATACATCATTGCTTTCCATTCTAGGTGACTGTGAGATACCAGAGAAGAAAGCACACAGGTGTAATACAGGGAAGAAAGTCAACGTGAAGAAACAGAAAAGCTATTTAAATGTGGAAAATAGAAACTGCAGCAAAGCAAACCTCTTTAAAGTATAATATAAGCAGTCTTTTTTTTCTGGGTGGCCACAAGAACTAAAACAGAAGCATTTCAGAATGGAGAATTCTTAGAGGCCAGGTTTACCTCCAGTTCAAACGCATAAACAATGGAGGAGCAGACTGGGTAAAGAGTTTCTCCTCATGCTTGTTCCGGGCTCATGTAAAGGTCAGATAAGCATTGTCCCAGATCAGTACACAGCTATTTTCTGGGATCAGGGAGCATGTTAAAGTGAAAGGACAAGAGAAACCTTCATCAATCCCACTAATACACAACAATAGTCCTGTCGAAATGGCAGTACTACCTGTTGTATAGGACTGAAAGAGCCTTTTACATGCTACACTACTGCACTAGCAATCAGCAGAAGGTATAATGTATGGCATCAGTGCTTACAGGACCCACCTAGGGATATAAATCTGCCCCAAGAGAACAAAGCTGCAGAAGAATATGTCCATTAATCTTGCTTTAATAGCTTATGGCACACATGAGAAGACATGCAAAGGCTGATCCCTGTAAAGCCAATACACATCTATAACACGCCTGTATCTAATACCGTGACTCTGTGTCTAAGGATCAGATTGTGGGGACTCTGCCTCTAAGACACCATTAAAGCCTGTATATATAATACACTCATACCTCACAGTGGTTTCAGGGGACCTCATTGCCTTCTCAGTCATGTTCAGCTAAAGACCAACACTTGCAAGAGGGAGAACATCAGCTTACTACGGCTGAAATTAAGGTGTCCAGCTTATTCACTGCTACGTCATTATGTTTGTTTCTCTGAGAGTCAGCTGTATCTGTTCACAGACACACACAACGGTTTTGTGCTGCATAACTCTTCCTTCTGCAGAGTTAACTCTAGATTTTGTCCGTTTAAAACAAAGGTGGAAACAACCTTAGGCTCCAAACCTTTAAGACTGAGCTTGAACAATTCACAATTCCATTTCTGCCAAACCTGCAGAAGCATGTAGTCCCTAGCAAGACTGATTTGAATGCTTACATAGACAAGAAAAAACCCCAATTACTCACACAATTACAGAGTCAGATAGCGCTACCATTCTGGACCAGCGGAACTGGGAGCTCTGGTATCTTTGTCCCGTCCCCCCAGACACCCACACACATTGTATTGGCCCTGGCACATGAGCTTCTGTAAGGTCCAGGGGCCTTGCAGAGCCCAGGAGCAAAATCAATGTAAAACCCTTTGCTCAAGGAGAGCATAGAACACAAACTTCTACATCTCAGGTCCCCAGATGGATGTGATGCGAGGGAGGAGAGGGCACTTGGCATCTTTCCTACTGACCAGTGAGCATGCTGAACTCCTCAACTCCTTGGCTACACCAAAGGAAGAACTCTGATGTAACCTGAAAAGCCCCTTGCATTATTCCTGGAAGTAGATACCTACACAAACATGGGTTTAGGGCTTGACCTGGTTGCTTGGTACTTCTCCCGTCAATACTGCCCAGCCTCAGCCATAGAATCACAGTCATATAATGGCTTGGGTCCAACCCTCCCTGTAGTGAGCAGGGACATCTGCAACTAGATCAGGTTGCTCAGAACCATCCAACCTCACCTTGAATGCTTCCATGGATGGGTCATGTACCACCTCTCTGGGCAACATGTGCCAGTGTTTCACCACCCCCAAAGTGAAAAATTTCTTCCTCTAGTATCTAGTCTAAACTTCTCTTGTTTTCATTTAAAACCATTATCCCTTATCCTATTGCTACAGGCCCTGCTAAAAAGTTTTTCCCCATCTGTGCCCCTGTACTTGGCATTGGTGAGGCCACACCTTGAATACTGTGTTCAGTTTTGGGCCCCTCACTACAAGAAGGACATTGAGGTGCTGGAGTGTGTCCAGAGAAGGGCAACGAAGCTGGTGAAGGGGCTGGAGAACAAGCATTACGAGGAGTAGCTGAGGGAAATGAGGTTGTTTAGCCTGGAGAAAAGAAGGCTGAGGGGAGACCTCATCACTGTCTACATCTGCCTGAAAGGAGACTGTAGCGAGGTGGGTGATGGTCATTTCTCTTAAGTGACAGGTGACAGCGTGAGATGAAATGGCCTCAAGTTGTACCAGGGAAGGTTCAGATTAGATATCAGGAAAAATTTCTTCACTGAAAGCGTGGTCAGGCACTGGCACAGCTGCCCAGGGAGGTGGCTGAGTCACCACCCCTAGAGTTATTTAAAAGACAGGTAGATGAAGCGCTCAGGGATACGATTTAGTAGTGGACAGGTACAATTAGATTCAACGATCTCAAAGATCTTTTCCAACTAAGTGGTTCTATGATTTTATGATCTTTCTTATAAGACCCCTTTGATTATTAAAAGGCCACAATAAGGTTTCCTCAGAGTCTCTCTCCAGCAAAACACTGACTTGAAAAGCATGTGGTCTGTGAGGCACTGACTGGGGTAGGACTAGCCTGCAGTTTATTTATGGAAGGTTTCCACGGTGTCAAGCCCAGCCTTTAGCAGCCCATGGGTGCCACCACCCTGGCTGGGGACAAAGACCTGCTCCACAGGCAGGCAGCGCCATGGAATCATAGAATCATAGAACGGATTGGGTTGGAAGGGACCTTAAAGCCCATCCAGTCCCAACCCCCCTGCCATGGGCAGGGACCCCTCCCACCAGACCAGGCTAATCAAGGCCACATCCAACCTGGCCTTGAACACTTCCAGGGAGGGGGCATCCACAGCTTCCCTGGGCAACCTGTGCCAGTGCCTCACCACCTTAAGCATGAAGAATTTCTTCCTCATGTCTAATCTAAATCTTCTCCCTTCCAATTTAAAACCATTCCCCATCATCCTGTCACTACTTGCCCTTGTAAAAAGTCCCTCCCCAACTTTCTTGTAGGCCCCCTTCAGGTACTTCCTGAAGCCTTCTCTTCTACAGGCTGAACAACCCCAATTCTCTCAGCCTGTCCTCATAGCAGAGTTGCTCCAGGCCTGTGATCATTTTCATAGCCTTCCTCTGGACCCATTCCAACAGTTCCATATCCTTCTTATGCTGGGGTTTCCAGAACTGAACACAATACGCCAGGTGAGGTCTCACAAGAGCGGAGTAGAGGGGCAGAATCACCTCCCTTGCCCTGCTGGCCATGGTTCTTTTGGTGTAGCCCCAGACACAGTTGGCCTTTTGGGCTGTGAGCACACATGGCTGGCGCATGTTGAGCTTCTCATCAATTAGTACCCCCAAGACCATCTCCACAGAGCTGCTCTCAATCACGTTGTCTCCCATCCTGCATCGAAACCACAGATTGCCCCAACCCAGACATAGGACCTTGCACTTGGTCTTGTT
This sequence comes from Tapera naevia, assembly GCA_033556795.1. Lineage (NCBI taxonomy): Eukaryota > Metazoa > Chordata > Aves > Cuculiformes > Neomorphidae > Tapera > Tapera naevia. Next base: position 5,632,823 of record JAUMJJ010000175.1, on the reverse strand, counting down.
GAATCTCAAGAGGTTCACATAAACCCACTTCTCCAGCTTGTCAAGATCTCTCTGGATGACATCCCTTCCTTCTGGTGTGACAACTGCCCCACACAGCTTGGTGTCATCTGCAGACTTGCTGAGGGTGCACTCAGTCTCGCTGTCTGTTGTCATCAATGAAAATATTAAAACAGCCCTGGACCCAGTATGGACCCCTGAGGGACACCACTTACCACAGGTCTCCATCTAGACATCGGGCTTTTGGCCACTACTCTGAATCACAGAATCATAGAATCATTTGGTTGGAAATGACCTTTGAGATCATCGAGTCCAACCATACCTGTCCACTACTAAACCATATCCCTGAGCACTTCATCTACCTGTCTTTTAAATAACTCCAGGGACGGTGACTCAGCCACCTCCCCGGGCAGCTGCGCCAGTGCCTGACCACGCTTTCAGTGAAGAAATTCTTTCCTACATCTAATCTGAACCTCCCCAGCACAACTTGAGGCCATTTCCTCTTGTCCTACCACAAGTCACTTGGAGAAGAGACCATCACCCACTTTGGTACAACCTCCTTTCAGGCAGTTGTAGACAGTCATAAGGTCTCCTCAGCCTCCTTTTTTCTAGGCTAAACAACCTCAGTTCCTTCAGCTGCTCCTCATAACACTTGTTCTCCAGCCCCTTCACCAGCTTCATTGCTCTTCTCTGGGTGCACTCCAGCACCTCAATGTCTTTCTTGTAACGTGCGGTCTAAAACTGAACACAGGATTCAAGGTGTGGCCTCACCAGTGCTGAGAACAGGGGCAGAATCACTTCCCTGGTCCTGCTGGCCAAGATGCCATTGGCTTTCTTGGCCACTTGAGCACACTCCTGGCTCACGTTCAGCCAGTTGTCAACCAACATCCCCAGGTGTCAACCAACACACTCTACTAGGCAGCTTTCCAGCCACTTCATCCCAAGCCTGTAGCGTTGTAAGGGACTGTTGTGACCCAAGTGCAGGACCCGCCACTTGGCCTCGCTGAACATCATCCTAGTGGTCTTAGCCCAACAAGCATCCAACAAATGAATGCGACCATCCAACCAACTCCTCATCCACCGAACAGCCCACCCATCAAATCCACATCCCTCCAACTCAGAAAGAAGGTGTTGAGGGGCACCGTGTCAAAGGCTCTACAGCAGCCCACACAGGTGACACCCATCGCTGACACCGTCCCGTGCCCCCCGCCAGCGGGCGGCGCTCCCACCTCCCCTCTGCGGGACGCGCCGGGAGCCGCAGCGCTGGCTCTGCCCTGAGGCCGGGATGTGCCTGCCCGGCGGCTCCGCCGCCTCCCGCCCGCGCGGGGGCACCGCCAAGGCGCTCGCTGCTGCGCCAATCACCCGCACAAGGGAACCCTGACCGCCTTTAACATGAACGATTCCATTAACGTCTGGCGGGGGTGCGGGGGGCGCCCTCCCCGCGCCTTTGTGCTTCGCCACGCGCCGGGGAGCGCGGCCGCGGCACCGCCTGGGGCCAAAATGGCGGCCGCGCCCCCCGCGGCGGGGAGGGCAGGGGAGGCCATTCCTCACGCTGAGGGTGGCGAGGCACTGGCACAGGTTGCCCAGGGAGGCTGCGGATGCCCCCTCCCTGGAAGAGTTCAGTGCCAGGCTGGATGGGCCCTTAGGCAGCCTGGGCTGGTGGGAGGGGACCCTGCCCGTGGAACTGGACGGGCTTTAATCCCTTTCCGTGATTCCATGACCCGCCCGGCGGCTCCCGCTCCCCCTCGGAGCCGGCGGCAGCGCCCGCCCAGGAATTACGAGCCGGCGGGGGAGGATGTCGGCGGATTACGGAGGGGCCGCGCGTCGCCTCCAATTAAGATCAACGCCGCTGCCGCCGCCTTCGCTACAGCGGGGCCGCAGCGCCCCCTGCCGCCACCCCGCCCCCCGGCGCCGCCCGGGACACAGCGCGGGGGCGGTTGCGGCGGGGCGCGGGTGGGGGGCGAAACGCTGCCCGCGGCCTGCGGAGCCCGGGCCCTCCGCATCGTTGCGGGTTCCTGCAGGGACAGCCGCAGCCTCTTGCTGAGAAACCTCTTGTGTGCGAGTAATCATATATTCTAGAATATATATATTATAGAAATATATAAATTATATATATTATAGAATTAGAGAATCATGGAATGGGTTGGGTTGGAAGGGACCCTCAAGATCATTCAGTTACATTAATTGAGCATTAATTATCCCAGATTACAAATAGACATGATCCAAAAATCTACAAAGGATTTAAAAAAATAAGGATTAAAAAAAAATCACTATATAATTAAGGAGTTAATTGGTTTCCCACAGACTTGGAGTCAATAGAATCATAGAATGGATTGGGTTGGAAGGGACCTTAAAGCCCATCGTGTTCCAACCCCTCTGCCATGGGCAGGGACCCCTCCCACCACATCAGGCTGATCAAGACCCCATCCAACCTGGCCTTGAACACTTCCAGGGAGAGGGCATCCACAGCTTCCGTGAGCAACCTGTGCCAGTGCCTCACCACCCTGAGAGTGAAGAATTTCTTCCTCATGTCTAATCTAAATCTTCCCCCTTCCAATATAAAGCCTTTCCTCCTTGTTGTATCACTACTTGCCCTTGTAAAAATTCTCTCCCCAGCTTTTTTGTAGCCCCTTCAGGTACTGGAAGGCCACTATGAGGTCTCCCTGGAGCCTTCTCTTCTCCCGGCTTTAACAGCTCCTACCGTCTCAGCCTGTCCTCATAGCAGAGTTGCTTCAGTGTGTTTGGTTTGGGTTTTAACGATTTTTTCACTGAAATTTCAGGGCACCCCAGGCCCCTGTCACAGAATGGTTTGGTTGGGAAAGAATCTTTGAAGCTTATCGAGTTCTAGCCCCATCATGGACAAGGACAACTTCCATTCGACAAGGTTGCTCAAAGCCCCATCCAATGGGGCCTTGAACACCTCCAGGGTGCTCTGGGCAACCTGTGCCAGGGTCTCACCACCCCTATCATAAGACATTTCTTCCTAACATCCAGTCCAAATCTGCCCTCTTTCAGTTCAGTACCCTTTGTCCAGTCACTACGACCCTCAGTAAAATGTCTCCCATCTTCTTATAAGCCCCCTTTATATAGTGAAAGGCCACAATAACATTTGCCTTGGCCTTGTTGATCTTCATGACATTTATACTTATCTAGGTCCCTCTGGACAGCTTCTTTTCCCTCGAGGAAATCAGCTGCACCACTCAGCTTGCTGTCATCCACAAACTTGCTGAGAAAGCAGGCAATCGTACTGTCTGTGGCATTAATAAAGATATTGAACACTACTGGTCCACACACAGACCTCTGAGGGACACCCCGGTTGCTGATCTCTATTTGGACTCTGAGCATTAACGTCTTTGGACATGACCATCCAGCCAGTTCCTTGTCCATGGAATAGTCTATCACCCAACCCACCTCTCTCCAACTTAGCAACAAGGATGTTGTCAGGGTCTTGGCCTGCCCGGCCATTGCTGCTGGAGGAGGTTTGTTCTTGTGTGCAGGAAAGACTAGCTTTGGAAAACCTGAGGTTGTTACCCCAAAAGCATCACCTGGAGCCCTTGATGTGATGGCCAGGGCCACCAACAGCCAGGGTACAGCTGGCTGCACGGACACAGGATGGCCAGCCCCCACAGCATCTATGCTCACTCATCTGTGGCTGCCTGTGGTAGAGGAATATGTTCCCCCCAAATTACTCAGCAAGTAACCAGCAGCAGCAGCAGCTGCTACAGCAATATAAATACATGGGAAAAGATTTTTCCCTCCCTTTTCTGAGATAAAAATCTCAGAACAGCAGAGGCTACACTGTTGACTAGGCTATTAAAATGGTATTTATGGAGTAATCACTTATTTTAACTGCTAGCTACATAAAATTTATCAGGGAAAAAAAGACTCATGGAATTTTATAATTATCATTCACATTTTTTAAAACCTATTTAACAAATCAAATATGCAATCCCTCCACCCAAAAATTACATCAGAAGGAACAGAGAGAGCTAGCCAGTGGGCTGTTGACTCATGTCCTACATGGCCGCACGGGCACTTCTCTGTTTGTCCCTCCTCTGCACAAGAAATTCCCTTACATAGGGCTAGGGAATAGGGAGTGTCTTTCCGTAGGTTTGCCATTCCTGGTGCATTGTGAGCAAGGTTTTATGTTGTCCCCCAGCCCCTAGAAACCCAAAGAAGGAGGCTTGTGGTATGGGGAAGAAAGCAACAGGTGCACAAGCAGTCACCAGAATTGTTTTGCTGTGAAATACATTGGTTTGTTAGAGTGAAAACATCTTAGTTTCTGCAGGAGGTGTGTGAGCAAGGTGAGAGCAGCATCCTGGCATCCACTCCAGGCCAGCTCACTGCAAAGGGGCAGGTGTGAGAACAAGATTCTGGGAAAGATTCAAGATGGGACTTTCCTAGATCACTTCAGGTCAAGTATAGAATAGATGCACATGAGGAGGCTCTGCAGGCCAGACCACAAGGAAGGACATGCTTAACGCTACACACAGGCTCTGCTAGCAAGGCAATGAATGTCAATAAACCACCCCCACTCACCACCCCTGAACAGCAGTAGGTAATGTTTTACAAGTGTAGATTGCTTGATACTGCACACCCATGCAATACCTGACTATCTTACATAATGTTTATGGGATGGGTAGTACATCCCTGCACTTACAGATGGGGAAATTTGGGAAGAAAGCTGCTGAGGAACACAGTTGCAGCCCCAAAGTGTCACCAGCAGAGCAAGACTTACAGCCAACATTTTTCCAAGTGTTTCTTCCACACCAGACCCTTGCCTATGTGCAGCTGATGGGCTGCAGTTTGGGGCCCACAGTCTAGAGAAAGCAAAGAGAGGGTATGGAGACAGAGACATGAGCAGGGGTTGAAGGCCATCCATCCATACCCACAAGTTTTGGTCTAGTTTTTAACAGTCCCTCCTTTATCCATGAAGACTTGTTGCGACTCCCAGGGCCACTTAATCTCTCATGCTTTACAAGGCTGAATTGCAAAATATCCAATTAAAATGGAGGAAAGAAAACCAAACACTTTTCTTTGCATGTCCTGCCTGACTGAGGATGTTACACCTTTGGACCATTTTCGCCTGGCCTCATCTGTACAAAGTAGGCATATTGGATTGCACAAGCGCTGTTGATAAGAAATGCATGTTAGTTCAGCAGGTCTGCAGAGCTGGAAGTTTGCTATGCCACATGCCTGATCATAGTTTCAAATTAAAATGAAGGAAAACAACTGCTTCCCAACTATGCAGATCAGCTTTTTAGAGTGCCAGGCCACTCTTTAGAGTGCCATGGTACTTCTTCAACGTTCTTGGTATCAGAGCAAAGGGAAGATAAGTATATTTGTCTTTTTGGAAAACATTACAATTGTTTCTTGCACTTTCAATACATTTTATTATTCATTTGCTTTTAGGAGATCTTCCCAAGTGTGCTCTGTGGGTAGCAGCTGGAGAGCCAGAAGTTTTGATTTCAGTGTTACTAAATCAGTTTGGTGTTTTTGGAAAAAACACTGTAACCTCTGTATGTCTTTTTACATATAAGCATCCAGATATTACATGCAGAGTTTTGATGCCTGTGTGGTAGGCCTTTGGATTGAATGTGCCCTGTTGGGACAATCCATGGAAATCACAACTTCAGTATGCGGGGCGTTGGCACCATAAGTATAAAGTGGCAGTAGTTTTTTGTCTTTAATAAAAAGGTGGCATTTACAGAAGGTGAGCCTACTCCAGGTACCAAACATGCAGAAAGAACCTTATTTCATCCATTCTTCCTTCTGCTGAAGTGCACATTTGTCACCAGATAAACTTTGCTATTTGAAAGGCATACTAAATCCTTGCAAAGGGGGATTTTATTCTGGAGAGAGGAAAATTGGGCAATACAGCTGTACGAGTCATACAGCAGAGCGTATAATGACTCATTATTTATCAACAAAGACACAGCCATGAGCAGGATGTGATGGTCTGGGATGGGCTGATGTCACAGCAAGGAGTGGGAAAACGGCAAAGACAATGACAGTATTATGACTATCTTTAACCACATAATACAATCAGACACTTTATTACTATTATTAGTCACTGCTCTTCTGTAATTCTACAAACCCACTCCATCCGTGTACAAAGTTGTGAAAAATTTATGCAGCAGATCATTAATTTTTCTTACAAATTCCTTCTCATTTACTTTTTCTAAGAGATGTCTAAACTGGGGAAAGTGGTTTTGAAAGAAAAGCTCTAAAGTTATCTCTCGGGGAACAAAAAGTACAGTATTGCCAGCACAATCCATTCAAAAGGATGAATCAGCCTCCTGGAGAAAGGAGGAGTAGTTCAAAACATAGGACTAAATGAAAAAACCCTCATATTCTTTATATTTGCTTCTCTTGTTTTGCATACTTTGGGCTTACACTTTCAACCTTTTCTTTGCATCACAGCAGCTGGAAACTTACTTTTTCAATGGAAAATGAGAATCCAGCTTAATCACATAAATCCCAGAGCTAGAGCTTCAAGGAAAGCTTTCTCTCCCCTTCAGCTTGTGATTTGGCAGTGGTAAAGGTACAGACAGCTCTGAGACTTAGAGACAGTCCATAAGAGGTAAGCATTTAATAAGTAATCTTTGGCAATACTAATGGCCTCCAAAGGAGTGAATTTTCATCCCCCTATGAAAAGCGAGCTGAGCATTACAATCAGACTTTTTTTTTTCCTTTTTTAATCACGTAGGAGAAGAATGTGGCAGACTTTAAAAACAGACAGCTGGAGTATAAACGTCTTGCACGGCTTAGCCCTTAAAGAAGGGGCAAAAGGCTGTCCTGGGCCGCCCTTCTGCCCCTGGGTAAGGGCTGATGCCAGCAGAGGTACCCCCACCAAACCTAGAGCATAGAGGACCTAACACAAACTCTCTCCCGGTCAACAAAGCCTGGCGGTCAACAAAGCAACAAAGTCAGTATCTGGCCAAGTTGCCCTTGGGCCATCAGCCAGGTAGCATCCCTTTACCTGAACGAAACTGTGTCTCATGTCTAAGTGAGCAGTCACACCACGGGAAGGGTTGGGTGCTCACTGTCCATTAGGGACCCGTCTATTAAAGGCACATGGGTGTTTGTCTTCTGAGTAAAAAAGGTACCATCTCTCTGATGAAGAACATCAGTTTTAAATAATTAGTTCTGCCCATTGCAAAAATCTACAAATCAGCTCCACTGTACCCTAATCGTGATCGAAACGAAGAACAAAAATTAGTTGCTTTTTACCCAGTGAGCAAGAAATCAGCAGCTCTGTGAGCTTTAAAGCACAGCTTGACAATACAGCATGCTCCTCCTTTGTGTGTTAATCGAATGGCATCCCCAAATAGAAAAAGTAAATCAGAAGCCTAACCTTGGGAGAGCTCTCTGAATTCACAGTGATCAGTGCCAGGCATCGGGCAGGAACCTGATGTCTGAATTTTCTCTTGTTCTTCATTTCTTCTGGGAATTGGCACATCTTTCCGTTCTCTTCTTTCCTTGCTATCATTTTCTGACATAAAAGAAATCTGTAGAAATGAAGCCATTTTTATTAACTTCTGGAGCCACATATTACATCTGCTCTTAGCTTTTCTCTACACAATCAATCAGCACATCCCCCTTTAACCTCTGCTTAATAAGTCACTGGCACCAAAATCTGTTTTATCATGCCTTTTCCCAAATTTCCCTGTCCCATCCAATTGCGTATCAGTACTTTCAGCCCCAAGCAGAAACATAGGGCATTTTGGGGGGAAGTGGAGACCCATACCAGGGATTTTCCATTGCCAGACATTCTGAGTTTGCTTGATTTCAGAAGGAGGAATGAGTTACATCAGGGACACCTGGAGACAGCATTTCTGCACGGCTGACCTGTGTGAGCCAAGGGAAGCTGTAGCAGCACACCAAAAGGGGTCTCTCCCACCTCTGCCTTCTGAAGCCCTTAACTGGTCCTTTTGGCACAGCAGGCAGCCCAGGACTGAGGTTGACTGGGTCTGCTTTCAGCAAACTTTGCTTCATGAGGCGCTTGGGCTGTTCTACAGCATAGGTTCCTGTCCCACACATCACTCCCAGCACCAGCAATACGCACCAGCCAGTGGTGAAAACAACAGGCTTTCTCTTCCATGCAAAATTAACTTGTGGCGGCACAACACACATCCCACTGTTCCCTGCCCTGGCATGTCCCACAGTTTGCTGCACGGACACGAACTGCTGCTTGTGTCTACCCTGGGGTAAAGCAGGAGGCATGCAAAATAACTTTTCACCTCCTTTTAAATGTAATAGTCTCTTGGTGCTACTCAGTTATTTACACTGGTGTGTCTATTTGTAAGGGGTTTTTTTTATTGTTCCTAGTATTCCCCCTGGCAAAGAACCAAGGAAATTGTCAATTTTATAAAAGCGCTCTGGCTTAAGCTGGCTGCTGGTGATGTAAAGTGGCCATCCCTAAAGTCCAGAGTGTGTAACAATAACCAAAATGGAGTTATTTCTTGTTTCCAGAACAATTCCTTTAGCACTATTAAGAAAAAGTCTGTAGAATAGAAAACATACAATGAACCATTTTTCTTTTTTCCACTGTATGAGTACAAAAAAAAGCACTTTTGAGGGTCTATTATAAAAAATATTTTGGCAAAATGCTTACCTAACAAAACTCTGTGTCTGCTATCTGTCTTCTGCCAGAAGGTAAATGCATACTCTTAGCCTCAGTGCTTCTAATAGGAGTTTTGGATGGGTAATGAGAACAATATTTTCATCCCAACAGATCATCTTAGCATTTATCCGGAAATAATGGGTGAAAGATTTTTGTGGTGAACGGAGGGAAGCAGAGCCGTATTATTTAAGCAAATGCTGGCCAGTTTTGAAAATGTTCAGTAAGATAACATGATATGAAGTTTTTACTAATTTCTTAATGGATACTTGAAATTACAGGAATCAGCCCTTCCAGTAAAGGTACTAATGTTAATGCCAAACATTAACATGTATCAAAGGGCTCAAGCTATTTGATTGTTAAAATATCCAATTTCATTCTCTTGGACTTAGCTTTTATTTTAAACAAGCCAGACATAGAGCTGATCAAAGTTAATTGATTTGAAGCAACCCTTTAAATTATCACAGCTTAACATGACCAGAAGTATTCTGTGATTCTGGTATATTCTCAGTCATTTTTGTTTTCCCTTTTGATAAGTGGCTTGCTTCTGCCCCTATGCAGTGCTCCAAAGAAGTCTGGTGAAGCAAAACATGCTTAATTCTGTTAATAACAAAGCCAGATATTTGCAATCTCTTTAGGGCCTCCTGCAGTTTTTACAAGTGTGCCTCTAAGCTTATCCCATTCCTTAATGTATTATCCAAAAAAACCCAGCTAACAAGTCCTATCTCCCCATCCAGTGCATGTGGCTTGAGGGTTAATGTCATGCTTGTAAATAGCACCTTGGGTATGTTCATCATCAGATCCTTTTGGGAGACCTGGGACCAGCCTGGAGATGCAAATTTCTCCCTTCTCAAAACTTTTGTGAATAAATCCTACAGTGTTGGAATCGGGTACTGATTTGCTCATAGACAGCGATTTATGGTGACTTTACAGTTCCCACTAGTCCTTACGCTGACGTGGGTTTTGGGAGTGCATAGGGCTGGTGTAGTCCCCGCTCTGGCATCCACAGGTGAAATTATACCCTACCTCTGCAATCCAATCCACTGCTCCTCTGATCTGTCCGACTGCTGCTCTGCAGCCACCCTCCCATACACAAATGGCACCAGCCTCGCCCGCAGAAATTGAGAAACGGCATCACCCGCTCCCTCTAGCCTTCCTGTTGTGCTGCTTATCATACAAATGTCTCCCCTAAATACAGCTCTATATTTTACCTGTCAGCTCCCCCTCCCTGGCAGGTCTCTAGTGTGCTGCTCTTCAGTCCTGTTTACGCTTATATATTGCCACTTTCTGCCTATCAGCAGAAGACCATCTCCTTCAGTTACAATTAACTTTAATGGCCAACAGGTATATTAAGAAGTTATTGTGACAGGCAGACAGCCTAAAACTCCTTGTCTCTTCTTTCTGAGACACTGTAACTGCAAGTTCATTTCCTTCAGACTTATTCTAGACATTTTTATTCAATATACTTCCTGGGATACCCTGCACAGACTCTCAGGCTTAACACTGCGTGATTTATTTTCACATTAACAGAACACCTCAGTTCATCCCACCCATGTTTGCAATGGGGTCACGTTCTTCAGGTCTTTCTCTTAAGGAGCATCCTCGTTCTGAGCCACACTCACCCATACCCCAAGGTATGTCTCAGTTACCCTGTCCCAAAGGTTTTTGTAGATTAAAGGGCTCCCTCTGATAGCGATACCATCTGATCTCCCTCATACAATGAGGTTTTCAGCAACAAAGCATGGATGTGGCACAACATCATTTAATACAGAGGTACCTGGATGAGGCTGGGTCCTCTCAGTAACAGAGATGCATTAGCGCCGTGGGCCAGGGCTGTGCTGCTGTGTTTTGCCTTTCCCCTCTGATAGATAAAGCTCCTTGCTGTTAAAGCTATATTGCACCTTACGTGCCTCCAGTGGGTGCCCTCAGGGCTAGATCATGCTGTGCAGATGCACACCATTCTTTCGGTGTTTCCTCACAAACAAATTGCTCTTGACCTGCATTTTTTTTTTTAATCAAAATAGCAAGGCATAATCACTATTTAGGCTTGTCAAAGGCTCAGTAGTATTTCCTCCTCTTAGCTTATTCTTGAGACGAAACTTGGATATAAAAAAAAAGAAAACCTGTGGTAGGCATAATGGTTTTAGACGCTCTATTACCTCTTTATAGTCTTTCTCACCAAGTTCTCATGGAAAATGTAAGACTTCAGGCGCTCAGAATGCTTTCCAGCCAACATTAGGAAAACAGCCTTTGCTGAGCTGCATTTTCTATAGCATTTGCATAAAAATACAGTTCAATCCTCAGTATATGCTGCAAAAATTGGACTCTTTTATTTCCATTAAGTTGGAAACTGTCCATATTGCCATATGTAGCTGTTTTATCTTTCCTCTTTCGTTTCATATAAAGCACATTCCTTGATGCCAGCTTGCTTTGTGTTTTTGCCATTCATAGGCAAAAGTAAAAAATAGCAGCACCATTCCTGAAGAGACAGCAGCAGAACAATAACTTTGCTTAAAAGCCAGAACAGCAAAAATTCACCAAATTCACCACTTAAATCATCCCATTGTGAAATCAAGGTTCAAACTCTGTTTTCCTAGAGACTGCTGGTCTGCAAGTGAGCCCTTAAAATGTAAGTGATAGCAATTTCCCAATGCCTCACAAAACTAGGTGTTTATAATACTTGATATACAGTGATTTAACAAAACAGAGCTTCGTATTTCTGGTTTTGTGTGATACACAGCACTTAAAATTTGCAAGACAGCAATGCACTTCTGGTAGCAAAGCAGAGTATCTGTAAACATTTGCAATAATCTAGTATAAAGTCATCTCCCTTGCTGTTCAGGCTGACTTCATTCGTGCAGACACAGACCACGGCATCAGCTTTATCAAAGTTACAGGAAGGATAAATTCAGTCCTTTTAGTTTGTGTTTATAGAGTCATGCATTTTTTATAGTTCCACAGGCAAAGAGATTTCTGTTTAAAGCAGCATTTTTCTGGTGAACGCTGCGGCATCATCATGTGATTTCAAGGTGTTTAGATATAAATGAAATAGGTAATTCAGAAGACGACCCCTTGCATTCCTTATTACAAGCAGGGAGCGATGGTTCAGGTGTTTTTTTTCAAAAGGCTGAGCTTGCTATAAGAGGTGTTTTTACTAATTGGGATTTTTTTTGTCCGAACACTGAGTGCCCAGCCTGATGGAGCAGACTCCCTGGCCATGGGGCTAGCACTAGAGTACAAAATTTGCTCTTTATTCACTATGAAATGCATCTATTCCCTGTCTGACAAAATCACCCTGTAATGGAGACACAGAATAAAAACCTGCTTTACCAAGAACAGACCATTACCAACTCCTCAGAGTCCCATTTTCCCCTAGTCCTACACATCTATGGTACCCACTGCTACTTAGGCAGCGTTAGATCTGATCCCATGTCAGTCCTTACACTTTGTTTGTACTAAAATTAATTCTTTAAACCTTAAATACATCCAGCCTTTTCTTTCTTTGCTTTGACCACACTGTGACATTAGAGAGCAGAATTCACATGAAAATGTGAATTTCATGGAGTTTTTTGGGGGGTTTTCTGTTTTCTCTCTGGCAGAGAGGTGCCTCTTGAACATGACTGAGAGTGACTGTAAAAAGCAGGGGCTCAGTGCTGCACCATGAGAGTGGTCAGGTGCACAGCAACACCCATCCCAGCAGTGTCATACCAAGAAGGCAGCCTGATTTTTTGTGAGTCTCCCCAGAATGGCTGTAACCTCCCTTGCACATCTATAGGGGAGGCCCTGGCTCCTCACTGCTGCCCTGAGCGAGCCACTGGCAGGCACAGGCAGAAAGATAAGCTCAACGTGCCAGTGTTCCCACATGTTGCACTGGGGAAGAGCCAAGCAGATTGAGAACGCACTGCTTCTTTGAAAGAGAGAAATGGTTGGAGGGGGAGGGAAAACAGTATTTCCTGAATAAGTCACCTAGAGTTAAAGCCTCTGGGTAGTGTACAGCAGCTGAAGCTGATGCTGTCACCCAGCATTTAATAAGGAGATGCCAGCTCCCATCTGAGCTCCATTATTTATTCTTATGTTCAGGGAGCTCACCCATCTCAGTAGCTCTTTGCAGCTCTTCTTTGTTACACACAGAGTGAAGGCTGTCTGCCCCAGAAAGGGAGACAACTTCCCAGCAAACAAGGAGGCAAAGCCAAGCCCAGAGGAGAGGGATTTGGCCATGGTGTTTTTTTCTGGAATCTTCCCTCCCTTGCCCCTGCACAGGTCAGTCCCCGCTTAGCAAACTCTCCCCTCCATGACCTTCACTTGGCAACAGCCTCATGCAGGAAGGCAGCAGGGAAAGAATCCTTACCCATGCCAACTCTACGCTCTCATTTGCCAGAGAAAGCAGCTATTTGCCTTCTCAGGTGATACGTGACAATTATTTGTTTTGCTGCTGAACAGCAGCACCTGCTTTTTCTGTAGCAAAAGCCAGGCCTGCTTTTTAACATTTCTCAGTATGTCATGTAGAAGTCAGCAATCCCACCCAGTGCTCGTCCAGCTTCAGCAACTGCTGCTTGGACCTGGCACCGCGGTGTGCAGAGGGAGCTGCAATCAACACCATTTGGCTCCACTCATCTTGGCTTACCAGGGTCCTATGGGCAAGGTCCCCACCACAAGTGCATATTCTCATTTGAGAAATGGCATCCAAACTGCAAAGCTTCCCATGGAGGCACTGCCAGTGCTCCTCTGGGCCAAACTGGGCAGAGTAAGGACTTCCCTGCAGCAGCACATACACTGAGACAGCCAGGGGCTGAATGAGGTGGACTTCCACAAGCAATAACAGGAGAAGAGAGGCTTGTAGAAACACACACACGTAAGAAAAACCCAAACCAGAAATAAGACCAAGAATAAACTGCAGGAGGGAAGTTGTATGGCAGTAAGAAGAATTAAACTGAAATCTTGTCTCATTAATACCATTATCTTCATTACCCTTTCTGTTTCCTCCAGTACCTATCGGTCATCACCTCCTCTTGCTGTCTTCATATTATCATCCTCCAGCAACTTCTTGCTAAGTTAACTCCTGGGAACAACCCCATCCCAGCTGTATGGAGCTATTAAACTTAGTAAAAGTTATCAACTAAATGACTGTTTCAGGGTTACGGTCCTGGCACATGAAGCTTTCTGGGCAGCAGCTGCCATAAAACCATTCAGCACCTAAAGCACCTAAAAAGACATATGCAAGTCACCTAAGCAATATTAAAACAAACAAACAATAACCTGCTGGATTTGTGCCCAGTTGCACGATACCAGGGCTGGAACCAGCCTTTGCCCTTACTCAGCCACCAGCCCCATAGCAGCTCCTGGGCTCAAGGAACTGCAGCCCTACCCAGGGATTAATTTATGTAGCTTTTGAACATTGTCTTTATCACTAAACACCTCGGCTGAGGTTTTTATTTGAACACATTAATTACTTCTGCATTGAAATTACAGCACAGCCACAAACACATCTTGGATTGATTTCTGCCACAGCAATACTCTTGGCCCTCATTTAACAGGTCTACCCGTGCACTGCCCCATCTTGCAAATTGAGTAAAGTGCAAAAATGATTGGAAGAAGGTTTCTGGTTAATAAAAATACTTATAAAGGATCTTAAGAATATTGTGTGTCTGTGTTTGGAAGAGAACAGTCAAGATCCACAGCCATGGTACATCTTCAGAGTGACTCAGATATTAATGAAAAGGCATCAAGCCAGAACACCAAGCCTGGACTCCTTAAATAAATGCAAAATGCCAATGCAGAGATCATTCACAAACGGGGAAAGAGAGTGAGAAATTGAAGTGCGCCTTGGGAGCCTATGTGTGTGTTTGTGCCCAACAGAAAATGCACTTCCTTGAGGATGCAGTCTCATATGCTGAACAACAATCTGCGATTTTCATAACGGTAAAAGGATAAAATCTTCCCTGGATGTTGCTTGAAGCAATTGTGTGGCCTCAGAGACAATGAGCAGGTAAACCACAGGGCTAAATAATGACGATGTTTAGCAATTAACTTAGGCAACTGCATCATCCATGTTTCTTTTTCATATGATGAAACGGGACTCAGAAGAGTGAAGAAGTGTAAACAGAGTAATTTCTCCTACATCAGCTGCAGTTTGCTGACATTTTCAGCTGTGATCAAGGTTCCCAAAACATCCCTGTAGAGTTCATCAGACTTGTTCCAGCATCACATGGTTACCCCTAATAGCCAGAAGCACGAGCATGCAGGGGATGCTATCAGCAAGGCAGGGGGAAGGAAGAAGGTGGGAGACATTACTCTGCTGGTGGAAAGAGCTTTCATGTCCCTGTGCTGCTGCTCCAGCTCCAACCTACACCACAGACACTTGCTTCTTCCTCTCTTCTCCTTTTCCACGCCATCCTAGCCTACCAGACTTAAGTATCTCATGTCCAGCTTTTAAAGGTGAGACAAGCTGTTTCCTTCACTATCTGGCGAGCTCTGGCCTCCCCCGCTTGCATGTTATGCTCCCACCACATAAATGCTGGCTGGGTGGCTGCCTGACAGCTTGGGGAAGCACGGGTTTGCTATGAAAGGCATTCGAGTGACAGGCTGTTTCTTCTGGTTTCCTTCTCCTTCCTTCCAGTCACGCTATTTTTAAAGTTTGGGAAAGGATTCAAGTTGAATGAGAAAACACCCCACCACTAGGCATATTTATATAATAAAGAAGTCTCTTTTTTGCCTACTGGTTTATTTTCTTACATGCTGTGTTCTCCTCTTGGGATCTTTTTGCTTGTTTTGAGGCTTTGTTTTGTTGTCTTTTCTTTCTTTCAAAGGAAATAAATGAGAAAGTCATCGTGCTAGTGGCCAGTAGTTGTCAGGTTAGATACGAGATGAAAGTAGAAGCAATGATACAACTTTGTGGAACAGGTACAGAAAGAGAAACACTGCTCATTTTAGCTGCTGCACGGTTGCAGATTTTTGGTGTGCTGTGGTCTCGCAGGCTGCACGCAGACCTAGAGCCAGTGGTTCTGGTACATAACAGTAGATCATACTCTAACGTGTTGCTTGCCTTTCCAGAGCTGCTAAATGGACTTAACAGCATTTCTCTGCCACAGGCTGGATTCATTAGTAAATAGGCAAGATCCACTCAGGGTAAGGACTAAAATTCTCCCTCTATTTTCTTTGTGCCAGTCCCCCCAACAGTGTTCAATGCACAAACTTGCTGATGAACAGGTTTTCTGCTCTGGCCATAAAGCCTGTCAGGCAGCAAGCACCTACACCTCTGCAGCCACTGGGGAAGGCCAGCAGATTTCCCAGCCATCCTTATTCAAATGTATTTCAAGCAAACTGTCAGTGACCTCATTTTCTGAATTTGCTGCCACCTGCAGCATCTGCGTGTGGCACCGTTAGCCCATCGCTCGGAGGGTGCCCCTGGCCACCGCAGCGTGCCTGGCTCCTGCTGCCCCAGTGCACTGTCAAGGCTCCAGGCTGCCATTGGCAAATGTTACATGTATTTGCAGGCAACGAATACCTGCTATGACAGAAAAATACGAAACAAGGGAAATAAGATTGCATAGATTGTTTTTCAGCTTGGGATAACGACTGCCCCAGCATCTGCAGGCTGACACGCTGCTTAAATTAATGTTGCTTTTAAGAACGTGGCTTTAAATATTTGTCTTTACCAACAAGCCCCTCACCTTAGCACCAAATAATTGACTCTGTCTTGAAGATACTAGAGCTTGTCACAATGCTTTAAGTATTGACTGGCTGCAGCTCTCATGGTATCGAAGGAAACAACTGAGGAGTCAGTAGTACCTCACCTCTCCCTGCCAAAGTGCACTTGGGTGTGCTAAGCCAGATGGACCACTGGCATGGTAAGCAGCTCTTCAATGAGCACACAGATCTGGCTGCTCAGGCTTCCAAAAAACATTAAAGCTCAAGGGTTTGCCACAAATCTGCCTGGGGAGACAAGAAATGGGAAGCACTCTTTGCCATCCCCCACTCCCACAATGCCAAAGCAGACAGTTTTTCATTGCTGTCTTGTTTTCTAAAACGTTTTCAATATTTTAATGAATTTGATAATTTAAATACACTTGAAGGTCACTGGTAAAAGTGACCACTGCACAATGGAGCCATACATTTGCTTTTAACCACACACTGAACATCTTCCCACACGGGAGAGAACCCATACCAACAAAATCATCATTGCCACAAATCACCTTATCACTTTCTCAAAAGAGATATTTTTCAGTGTTACTTAGAGCACAGAAAGGAAAAAAGGGAAGAAACTGTTTAAAGTCAGTGGCATAAAGGTAAGATCTGTTCAGATAAGCATAAACATCACGGCACAATTTCTTTGGTCTTCTTTCTATCAAATCTAAAAAATTATTTTTAATTGATTCTTGAAGCACATTTTGAAGTTCAATAAATGCTTCAGAAGTCAGTTGGGAGTCCACAAATGTTAATAGTATTTAGCTCATTTCAATAAAAATGGCCTCATTAACATGCCAGCTGCTAAAATCTGTGATACCAACTGTGTCCTTCTGCCAGCCTGCAGGGAAGCATTTCTACTTACTACTCAGTTTTGCTTTAAAAAAGGCCATTTAGAAAACATGCCTATTTTGCTGTATGCATGTATTCAGATCATAATCACTTCACTAGTGCCCTACCCCCAAAAATGGCTCCTAAAGTCCCCAGCAGCCCTTCCAATGAGGTGAGCTCAGGCTGGCTTTCTTTGCAGGTTTTTTCCTGAAGGCTGGTAAAACCTCATTTGCTTTGCCATCCATCAGTGCAGAAGGAGCCAGGCGAGCACCGCGCCTGTTTGAGGCAAGAAGTTTTTCATTATGGCTCTGCTACATGGAAATAAATAATCTTCACTCAGCTCTGCCACTGTCAAGCCACGACAGGCAGCTGTAGCTCCCTTGACTGCAGGCAAGCACACAGCCTTCATCTCCAAAATTTGAGAGCCATATTGCAGTTATCATGAGAGCAAGTGCTGCCTTCACCCATATACATGAACTAAGGATGTCCCACTTTTTGGCTTTATAAAGAGCTTTTTAACTAGTGTTTGTGCACTGTGGTTAACTTTGAGACCTTTGGATGAAAGCCATTAGAAGCTTTCAGGGTGGGGCTTTCAACGTGGACAACATCCAACCCAGGCTTAGGGCAGGAATAACATTTGGAAGCTCATTTTGAAACTTAATTTGCTGGTTTAGACTCCTTAAGCCAGCTGCTACTGCCTTCCTGGCCAGCCCTTGTACAAAGAGTACTCCAGGGGCTCAGTAATGGTAGCAATAATAAGCGTGTACCAAATTTAGCAGTGTCATTATGTCAAAAGGTAAGTAGCGCTATATAAGCATTTCAAGAGAAAACACGAGGCTTTATTCAATAAAGTACTAAACAAGTCAATGAGATTGGCAACATTCAACACAAAAAGGTCACCAACAGGTGATTACACCAAAAATTCCCACATTTAATGCACACCTCCAGCATAAGGCTGTGATAGTAATTTAAGATGACAGAATCATTGAGGTTGGAAAAGACCTTTAAGATCATCGAGTCTAACCATAAGCCTGACTTATATCTCAGCTCAAGAAAAACAGCACACTCCAACCCTTAAGAGTCAGGTTTTTATACCAGGACCATGGAAACATCTCTTCCTTGGCGCTTACGTTTGTGACTGTGCATCCAGCTGGTGCCATATCAGCTGAGCAAGATGTTTGCACAGAAGAAGCTGGATACTCCAAGCAATAGCAATTGTACCCAAAGCAGCCTGGACAGCAATACACATGCCAGCCTGCCTGCAAAGCCCTGTCTCCTCTCTGCTGCAGACACAAGTAGCATGGGACTGGCTGTGCTGCAAGTGTCCCCAGGCACATGCAAGTCCAGAAAAACCACCAGCAGCCACCCCAATGAATCCTTTTCTTCACTGTCTTAGAGCATACTGGTGCCTTCCAGTGACAAATCTGTACTGTAAGAGCCAGCATAGAGGTTGTGAAGCCCTCATCGTGCTCAGGTACGTTTTTTGGTGGGAAATCATGGAGGCAGCTCTGTCCTATGTAAACAGCTGTGCTGGATGCAACCCTGAAAAGCAGACCAGAGCCTGCGAAAGGCTGAGTAATGATAAGCAGCAATCAGCAGCCACTGCAACATCAGGTCCCATATATGGGTGCCCAAAAGCTGGTCCCACAACCCCTTGTCATCCTGCAGCACCCACCCTAGATGCTGGCACAGCAGGATGTAACTCAGTACTTCAGTGCAAGGATCTGAGCCTGTGTTACTGGTGAAGGTAGATTTAAACTAAGCTGCAAGCCATCAAATGGGCTGATTCAGCTCTAGTTCTTGTGCTGCACTGGGAAAGAGTAGCAAAACAGGAAGGAGGATTCCATGAGTGTTTGAACAAGCACAACCCCTTTGACTATTTCTTGGAGCTCTCCTGTGCTGGAAATGGCATCATATGCCTGCCCTCATCCCCTTTTCCACCTTCTTCTTTCCAGATGCAAGCGAGGACTGTTAAAAAGGTGATACCCCGGCATGGTTTTAATGCACCTCTGGTGTTAGTGCTTGTCTGGGTTAGAGGCACAAAAAAAACTTCTGCCCCAAAAACTCAGACACACCACAGCTCAAGAAGCCAGTAAGCACCAAAGAAACAACAATCCCATGCAGAGCTACAGACTGGGGACAGAGTGGCTGAAGAGTAGTCAGGCAGAAAAGGACCTGGGAGTGCTGGTTGACAGGAAGCTCAACATGAGCCAGCAGTGTGCCCAGGTGGCCAAGAAGGCCAATGGCATCCTGGCCTGCATCAGGAATAGTGTAGTGAGCAGGATCAGAGAAGTTATCATCCCCCTGTACTCAGCACTGGTCAGGCCTCATCTTGAATATTGTGTGCAGTTCTGGGCTCCCCAGTTTGGGAAAGATGTCAGGATACTGGAATGTGTTCAGAGGAGGGCAACGAAGATGGTGAAGGGGCTGGAGCACAAGCCCTATGAGGAGCGACTGAGGGAGTTGGGGCTGTTTAGTCTAGAGAAGAGGAGGCTCAGGGGAGACCTCATTGCTCTCTACAACTACCTAAAAGGAGGTTGTAGTCAGGCAGGGGTTGGTCTCTTCTCTCAGGTGGCCAGTGACAGCACTACAGGGCATGGACTCAAGCTTGGTCAGGGAAAGTTTAGACTTGATGTGAGGAAAAAGTTCTTCACTAAAAGGGTGATTGGCCATTGGAATGGGCTGCCCAGGGAGGGGGTGGAGTTGCCAACCCTGGAGGTGTTTAAGGGGAGACTGGATGAGGCACTGAGTGCCATGGTTTAGATGATGGTTGGTGTTAGTGTTGGGTTATAGGTTGAACTTGATGATCTCAGAGGTCCTTTCCAACCTTATGACACTGTGATACTGTGAGACATCCTATCCATTATCCCTTTGTGAAGGAAAAGGCAAAGCCAGTGCCTCGCGAAAATTTCAGGCAAAGATACAGCACCCTACATCACAGAGTGGGCTGGAAAAGCCAGTGTGCAGGTCCTGCAACTGTGGCAAGAAGCAGCCAGTAAATCCCATCTCTGATTCTACACTTTTGGCCA
This sequence comes from Tapera naevia, assembly GCA_033556795.1. Taxonomy (NCBI): domain Eukaryota; kingdom Metazoa; phylum Chordata; class Aves; order Cuculiformes; family Neomorphidae; genus Tapera; species Tapera naevia. Next base: position 5,612,660 of record JAUMJJ010000175.1, on the reverse strand, counting down.
GAGGCCCCCAGCTGCTCACTGCCTTTGAGGGGACATCTGTGATTTCTCTTTCCTCCCATGCTGGACCAAAACTTGCTGTCCAATGGCAAGTGGGGACGTGCCCAGTGACTCGTGTCACCCAGTGCACTGAGAACAGAAGTACTAGTTCCTCTTGTGGTGCTCAGTGCTTCCCAGATGAGTCCACTGCCTTTTGGTAATCAGAAAGCATCAGGGCACCTGAAGTCCATATATTAAACATAATTAAACAAAAAGCGTCCCAGACCACAAGCAGAGAAGGCCACAGTATATCTGAACAGGTTAGAAATACCCATTTCCTTTAAACTCACAGTGAGATGCTGAGCCAAAACCCTGGCCCAGGACCCTCCAAAGCCACCCATAAAATCAGAGTAAATCCACAGGGTCTAATTGCACAGGGGTTTTGCAAAGGGTAAAGCACAAATGTCTTCAGAAAGCACTTAGACATGTTCACCTGAGACCACGAGGTGTAACTTCCTCGGTGACACCCTTAAGGGCATCTTTGATAGGCAGACAGGGCAAACCCATCAACGTGCCACCTGGCCAAGACTGGCACCTCTATTGTAACACTTGCCAGCAGCAGCACATCGAGCCGGGGCAGAGGACACCAGAGAGGTCTCTCTGCCCCTGCTTGCCCCGAGCAGAGGGGAGCGGTGCTGGCCGGGAGGTCACAGTGCTCCGTGCAGCACGGGAGTGCTGTCTCCTACATAGACCAATCAGGAACTTCAGCCCCCAAGCACAACGTTACAAAGCTATGAATGATTTACTAAACGGCTAAATATATTCTTGTTAGGTCTTCACTTACCGAGCTCTGTGCTTCGATAGCTAGAGTCTCTTAAATTTCTCAACTAAACTTTTTGAAGTGCAATTATTGGGGTTTTTGTCATTAAAGACATACATGAAAGTGCACACAGCAGGGTAATGTTCTCCAGACCTATACAGCCTTTGCCTTCTAAAACATCACTCCCACCCCTGTCCATGGGGTAGGAACCCCTCCTTGGGCACCAGCCACAGACCGTCAGAGGGTGAAGGCGACCCGACCCCCTCCTTCAGGTTTTATTTCAGGTCACCCGTATTTCACCGGAGAGGTCAGAGTGTGGCAGCACAGCTGCGGCTGAGGCCCTTCCTGGAGGGAGGAAGGTAGCATGCAGAGCTTTTGAAGCGACGATAAGAGAGAAGGCAGCAATTACGGGTTTGCAGTTTCTCCAGAAAATTTGCATTTTAAATTACTTTTTGGTATAATTGTGTTTCATCTTTCTTTTCACTCTGACTTCTGTAACTCTTATTATTTCCTAAAGATGGATCGAAACACTGGATAAGACTACAATTAAAAAAAGAAAAAAGTTTTATATCAGTATGATTTTTTTCTTAAAATATTCCTTTGAGATTAACCATTAAGGAATAAACAAAGAAGTCATCTGAAATGAGGGGGAGCTAAAGAAGGTGATGCTGAAAGGAATTTCACCCTGAGGAGGGTGCTGCAAGTTCTGGCGCATTATCCCAAGCTCTGCAGAAAGCAGAGGGGCTGTAGCAAGGACTTCTCAGCCACACAGACACCTCAACCCTCTCCATGGGGAAGGAATTCCCAATTACCAGCCCTCCACCCCAGGGTTCACTGCTTGGTCCTGACTGCTAAATCAAATTATCTCCAGGCCCCATCAAGCAAAGATACCTTGACAGCTCTGCTGTCAGGAAAGATTAACCCGCAGTTAGGTTGACCCCTGTATCCTCTCCTTCCTCCCCTCCACGAGGCTTCTGGTTGTGTGAAAAGTCAAATAGCACCACTGGGACAGATCTTTTGCACCTTCATTTCTCATACCCTCCAAACAGCCTCTTGCCATTCACCAAATACTCAATACTGCCCTCAAAATGGGATGGAGCCACAGAGATGCTGATCCCCTGCAGTCAGTTGCAAGAGACAGCCTACACCATGGGAAACATAAGACTGATAAGAAAATACCCCCAGTTGTCTTGATATGCAAAAAAAAAAAAAAAAAAAAAAAGCATAGCTAGATCTCTCCAGCATGCTCTGAAAGGGAAAAGAAAAGTCAGTCAAATGAAAACACACTTCGATCTGTAATAAAACAATACCACTCCCACTGTCAGGCACTTCAATGGAGACTTGAAGGTTGGATGAGTCTATGTTTTATTTAATGCTGTCAAACACTGTTTGAACCCGAAGTACAGCTTGTGTTATTGCTACTCTTCCCACCTGCAAGGCTGCCCTGCATCTTGGAAGGACCCCCAGCACATAATGGGCTCATTTTTCTGTAATTGCAGAATTTGAGTCAAGAAAATGATGGGGACTTTGTATTTGAATTTCACCTCTGATATGCTGTGTTAATTTTCCTCTTTTAATACCGTCATCCGGATGCTAATGCCAGATGATTATGTTGGTATATGAAGTTAACATGAGCAGGTCTAAGTAAAAGGGCACCAATTCATACTACATCAGGACGGCGGTCCTTGGGTTTATTGACATACTGGTCCTGATTTTGATCGAGTTAAGCCGATATAAATTAAAAGTAGCTCCCTTAATAAACCAAAAATGGATGGGGGGCAGGTCCATGGCTGGCATTAACCTGCACACCTCCTCCAAAAAGCAATGCTTCTGCAGTCAGTCCCAGCCAGTCTCACCAAGGATGTCCCAGGGGCTGCTGTTGAGGCAGTGCTGAAAGCTGCTTTCAGCCTAGTTTGCAGGGGTTTTTGTAAACAAGCTTAGCTGCTTGGCATATAGTCTGTTCCTGGCAGAGGGGGAAGCAAGATGGGTTTTTCCCCGCTTCCCCACACACATGAAGCAGTTTCACTATGTCTGGATTTTACCACTACAACAGAGCTTTTGTTTGGTTTTTTTTTGTGCACGTGAATGTCTTTTTGAAGTCTTTTAAGGCAGGAAAAAGAAACAACTTAATAAATCAGTGCTTTGTTTCACTGCAGTGGCTTAAGACAATATCCTTAGGATATTATTAATTAAGGATTTAGCCCTTACAGCTTCTCCACAGTAGGATAAAAGTTGGCAGAACAGAGAAGCTCCAGATGGAGGAAATCTTTTGCATCAGTGACAAGCCCCTGCCACTCATATTTAAGGCCACAGACATAAGCTGCTTGTTATATTGTAAATCACCTCAAAATAGCTTAAATGCAAAACTCTTTCTTCTTAAAACCACCTGTTGCATCAGAGGCACTCAGTCTAACACTCTGATTTGGGTGTAGAAAGCACTTTTTTAATTGAAAGAAAAAGTTTACGGTTGTGAAAAATAAAAAAGGAGAGGATGAACTGCAGCCACAACCCAGCTTCAACACATCCTGTTAAAAGTTCATGGAATAAAAAATTACACAGCACCAGCAGAACATCTACAAGCTACTGCTGGATGAAATTTTATACTGATTGACTTGTTGGGCTTTTTCTCTGCAAAAACTGTAATTTATTCTCTATTCCAAGCATTTTCAGAAAGAAGCTCGTGTGGGTTTGATGCCAAGTGCACAGCAATATTATTACCAATCCAGAAGACACAGGCAAGACTACAGAACTCTTTACAAGGGCCCCAGGTCATGAACAGGAGAACTCTAAACCAGCACTTGAAAGACTTCTTGAACCAGGAAAATTAGCTACAAAATCTTTACAAAAGAACTATTTTCAGCCAATTAAAATGAAGGCAATACATTAAAAATACAGACCATGACTAGCAATCTACCACTGTATGAGCTGCACCAGCCAAACCATCTCCCCACACTGCTTTTGCCCTTGCTTCAGTGGGATGTGCACGGCTCATCCTGCTCCTTTTGAGTTATTAAAGCACTTTGAGCTGTACCTGCATAAGAGGGCCCTGAGCAAGCCAAGATCTCAAGTCACATGTTCAGGTCTAGATTTCACATACGCTGATCCCCCAGCAGTGAGTCAAACTCAGAATCCCCACTCATGACTCCCATTTCCAGTTTGCACCATCCCAGTTTAGTGAGATTACAGCAACCACTTAAAACCTGTCCTCAAAGTTACAGAATCTTCTGTGTTATTGGAGTGGCCTTTTTTTAACTGATTAAGATTAAGCACTTTGTTTTGTCTCTTAAAATCTCTGCTCCATATCATCTCATATTTTTAAAATGCCTGGTAAGATTAAACTCAAGAATTTTCTCCATTGGGTCCACTAAAGCTTCTGCAATTCTAATCTGTTTTTTTGATAAGGCAAGAGAATCTCACATAAATAACTCAAGTTTGTTATTTTTAAAGAGTTCTCCCTTCTCATCTTCATAAAGGAAAAGATAATTTGAATTTTAGATTTTAAACACTGATCTCACTTGTGTCTTCTATACCAGATAGCAACGCTACACTTGCTGTCTAATTAAGGAAGAGATGAATTAAGAGATAGATTTATCACCTGCCTTTGAAATTACCATAACCGTTATTATAATAGTAATGTCTACATCTTGCAGGATCCAAAACTGTTTAACCATCTGAAGAAGTCCTGTTTCTATTGCACGAGTAACAGCACTGGCATCTGGAACATCTCTGGGCTAAAAAATCAGGCCAGGACTCAGTAAAATGTGTATATGAGCTAGATGTGAAACACACATAGGCAGCCATCGTTCATGCGTTTTCACAATGTAATTCATAAGTCTGAAAATAAATGTATACAGAATGAACAATAGCAGCCCCTAAAGGAAAAAAACCCAGACTTTTCTAGAGAGACATTTACCAATTTAGGTGCCTAAATTTACAGCAAGATCCTGCAACCTCCTTTAGATATTGTGGAATTGTTAGACGCATCTCTTTTTTAAAAAGTTTACAGCTCCCCAAAAGCCTTCACCTTCAATTTGGAGTGAAAAGAGAATTTCAGCCATGATAGAGTAGGTCAGATTGGTGTCCTACATGCTCCAAAGCTCAAGCAGGGCAACAAAAGCAATAGCAGATAAATGCTCACATGCTCTAAGGTGCTGTACAAAGAGAGCCCCGTAGAGTTTGGGAGCTTGTCTCAAAGCAAGGAGAAAGCAGTGGGGACAATTACTGCACCAAGGAAGGAACTCACGAAGGGTTTTCCACTAACCTTATCATTCCTCATCCTTCAGGCTACATCACATCTGCAGAAACACACCACTTGTGCCTGCTGCTTTATGAAGTTTGTATTCCCATCCTATTTCCAAAGACCATTTCAGAGACTCCTCAATACATCAACTGGAAAACCCTGCATCTCCAGAGCAACAGACCCCAGTAACATCAGGCAGTAAGACAGCACAAGGAGGATGAGGCACAGTCAGGCAGCTTCCAGGGGTTATTAAGAAGGCTCTCCAACAGAACAGCGATGCCTAGAACTGCTGGTTGCACCTGAAGGGTCACTGCTGGTTGCACCTGAAGGGTCACTGCTCAGCAGGTGTGCCCTACAAGGAAGAGGGAGAACCTAAATGTTGCTCTTGCTGTTGCCCTTAATCCTCTTAATTCAGAGGAATGTGGCAGAGAAGAAGGCTTTTAACAGAGCACGTAAATCACTGGTGGCTTGCAATTGTAGCTGGCTTTATCGAATCATGTGCTAAAATCAGTTATTCTTCCAGGCCAGGAGGAAGATTATCATCTGGTGTAAATTGTCATACTTACAAAATAGCACATTAATTGCTATGATAATTTACACCAGCTGAGAATGTCCCCTGGGGACTCTGTTTATTACTCAGCTTTGTGTCTCAGACAATAGAGGTCTCTATCAGGAATGGGGGCTTGTGGTACTGTCATTGTACCCATACTAATGAAAAGCAATATAAACCTTCTGTCTTTCCGTTTTGGATAACTGATGTATCAGCTGAATTGGACTTAATTGCACAACAGTGAAAATGGAGCCTGGAAACAGGGATGGAAATCACCTTTGGGGATTTTCTCTCCCTCTTCCCCCCCAGTTACCTTTTACAAAATGATCTTCTTTCTGTCACTGTGGAAAATATGGTAGTTCACTCTTATTTCAGCACACAAATAGCTAAGATATATTTGATCCTTTACAAAATCAATTTTAAAAGCTGTGCAGCGAGTGGATGAGAAGGGTGTTTGAGGGTTAAACTGCTCAGTGCTCAAATTTACTCAGCTAAATAGTGAAAGTATTTTTGGCTCCCTTCCTCGAAATATGACCTGTCAGTTATGTTTAACCTGATAACGTCTTTTTAAAGCTAAAAGTGGTTGAGGGTTAGGGCTGGCAACACCCTGCAAAGTTGCTTTGGTTTTCTTTTAAAAGCTAAGCCCTGCTATATGTTCTTTATTAGTGCTGTAATTTTTTTTTTAAAAAAAAAAAAAAAAAAAAACCTGCAACCCAAATAATCAACCTACAATGATATCCCAAGAAAAATGCATTGGCAGGGTGTTCTGGGTTGCCTCTCAACACGTCTGGGTCCCAGACGTGTGCTCTCTGCAGCCCTAGGGCAGGAGGAGATCCAGAAGAGATGCTCGCAGGGCTGGCAGCTCCTGCAAATCCCTTTTCTGTCCCGTGCTTTTAATCATCCATTGTCCAACGTGTGCGGCTGCGGTCAGTCCCTGCTCCGACCCCGAGAGCGAGGGAGTAAGGAGGCGTTTCTAGAGGCGTGTGCCTGGTGGTGGTGAGCTGTGCTGTTTTGTCCTGGCTGAGTGGGTTGTGCAGAGCCGTGCTGCGCAGCGACAAGCCAAGGCAGCAAAAGCTAAACCAAACTGGTTAATAACAGGGCACTCACCCAAACAACCGGTTTCCCTCCCAAATGCACAACTGCAGTCCCATCAATTCAGCCTCCCCTCCTTCCAGCCACCCCTTTCCCCTGTGGAGGGAGTGGGAGCAGCAGCCGCAGCGCAGGGACCTGCCCCTGGAGCCGCATCGGAGCAGCATCCAGCAGCAGGATGTGACTGCAAACTGTGCGCAAGGGGGACAGGCTTTTTGGCTTTCACAGGCACCAAGCACAATGCAGGAGGGTGCGGAGGGCTTACACAAGGACCCGCTCAGGGCAGGTCGCCTTGCTGCCCAGAGTCCCTACGTGTAACACAGCAAGGGTGGGCAGGATAGCTGCTTTGCAGTGGAGTTAGATGGAAGTGGGCTCAGGGCCCTCTGATGAGCTGCCCCTTGTTTTAGGGTCTGGAAGAAGAAATAACTCATCAATTCCGACTCCTGAAGGCACCTCAGAAACTGTCAGAGGTGATTTCTGTAGCCAGGCCACCTGCAGCCAAGCTGGAGAGTCCTGGAAGATTTGCACGAGCTCTTTTGTTTGCTGCCTGGCCCCTTTTCCCCTGTCCTAATGCAAGCAGGTTCCTAATGATCTAAACAGCAGCTTGGAAACGTTTACACCCAGCATATTCCTGGAGGCAGCTGTCAGAGCTTTCACCACCTGCCAAGCAGCTGTGGGGGAGCAGGGAGGGGAGTCAGGTGGGGCCTCCAGAGGATGGTCAGCACTTTTAGCTTTAAAGATCTCCAACTTTTCTGGAGTGATGGGAGACGTCCTTCCTACAGCACACATAAGCTGGACCTGGGCATCTGTGTGCTGGCAAGCAGCCTCCTCCAGAGCCAGCTATTTCTTCCGTATGTGTGTTACCATTTGTACAATGCTCCTGTATATTGGGAGCAAACTCACTTCCTAGCCAAGGGATATTGAGCACAATATTTGAACAGAGCCCTAACCCAGCACTGTTACCAATCTAAACTCTGAAGTCTATATTTGGAAAAAAACATTGTTGCATGAAATTTGTAAAAGAAAGGAGGATGCTTGAGGCATGCTGTAGAACTCCTGGTATCAAGAAAATTTCCTTCCAAATTCAGAAAGATAGTAGCCATAATTTGGCTCACCCTCAGTTCCCTTCATTAGCACAATATAAAGCCTTCCCCACAGCCCTCAGCTTCTGAGAGGCTCGCTCTGTGCCAGACCTAAGTTGTGGAGGCAGAAAGTTGACCAGGTTTCCATGGAGGTATCTTTTGTATACGTGGTGTCTTTTGGTTGAAGGTGGGCACAGTGGGCCAATATGTGGTGGGGAAATGCTTCTGGCAAAGACACTCTTTGGAAGGGCTTCATACAACTTGCAGGCAGCTGTCAACACCTTGGCCCTGTATGAAACCGGGGCCTGCAGATCCCGCTCACAAAATGGTACCTCCACAACCACCTGCATCCAGCCAGAGCTTGTGCTCACAGTGGTGTAGGAGAGGGTGGGTGCATGTGCAGGTATGTGGGTAGGGGGAGGCTGTGGGAGAAAGGCATATGATCACTGCAATGACCTTAACATTTATCCCAGCCATGCTTCCAAGGACCAAAGTCAGGGCCAACACTGACAAAATAGTCAAGGATTGTTGCAACTGATGGGATCGTCTTCTGCTTTTCACTCTATGGGCTGCCCAGGCACTGTTCACCATTCCCATGTGTGTTGGAGAAAAAATGACTCACTTGGAAAATTCACTGGAAAGGAAAATTGCTTTGGGAAAATTGCTTTTGGAAATTTGCCTTTAGAAAATTGGAGGCCAATGAATTAGCCAGGATCCATAACTGAGTAACCTTCTCCAGAGACACCAACTGCCCCAGAACTGCTGATGTAAAGTCATTTTAAAATGGGCATGGATACTTGAGGGAAGTGCTTGCTGTACAGACTTTATGTAAATCCTGATCTCATTCATCTGATGGTGATTTGTCACCTTGCGCTGCAGGTGATAAGGACTAAGCTGCCCCACACCTTTATTTTCAGTGAGAATCAGGAGATTTTTAAGAGCTTCGCTCATTGTTTCCAATGCAGCCCAGCCTGACAAGAAAACTGGAAATCCTGGTGGCACCTGCATCAGCTTCTGTGATCAACAAGCTGCTTGGTGACCAGCTGACCCTGGTAAATGGGCTGGGCTATTCAGAAGTAAACCTACGGAGTGTGGGATCAGGGAAAACATGCCATATGGTAACAACAGCACTTCATCCAGCAATACACCTGTTAGAGATCCCCTGCCTCGCACGCAGCAGCACAGACACTTCTGTTGAATTCCAGCAACAGGAATGTGAGTTTTCATCTCTGTTTCCTCTGGTGCACCAGCATCAGTCCCCGTGGTGTTTTGCTGTTAGAAATGGTGGATTCTGAATCCCACCAGAGTGGGTGCTGCTGGTTTGCACCACTGAAGCGGGGAGGATTGGGGCCAATAAGCAATGCAAAGGATGGCAAAAGCCTCGCCACCTTCCCGGCCCACTTCCAGCAGAGCACAAGGTTTGCAGGAGCAGCCATTCCCTCAGATTTACACATGCTTAATAACTGGCAAATTCTTACACTCAGCAAATTGCTGGTCTGGGGCTTTTTTCTCCCGGTTATTGAAGCATGAATGTCGTGTGTTGTGAAAGCACACGATTTTGCTCTCGGCCTGTTGGTTCAAGTTTGCACTTTCGGTGGCGCCTTAGCAAAAAGCTAGGAAGGAGGGAAGTAGCTATTAAGCTGCTGAGGCCTTTGATCAGATCTATTATATTTTACAAGTCTTTGGAGCCAGACAAAAGTTAGGCGTCTGTGCCTCCCATCCACCACTGCCTTGGGAGAGAGTAAAACAGCGAGCACAGCCGGATGAACCCTTCCCATCTGTCCTAAGGGCATCCTTTGGCCTCCTCATTTTTTTGAAATGCATTGCGGTCAGCGCGGGGACCCACAGTGGGAATTAGCTCTGGGAGGGCAGGTCAGATGACCATCCTGCTCCCTCTGGCCGTTTGGCATTGCCAACGCTCTCACCCCGTCCATGGAGGAGGCTTTTGGGGGCTGCAAGGGAAGAGCTGACAAGTGGGGCTGACAAGAAGCCTCCCTCTGACCAGCCATTTCTTTGCTTTTAAGGATTTGAGTAGGTGGACTTTGCCACCACATGGCTTTCCTTGAAGCTCGGTTAAAAGGCAACATGTCTGACCTCACCCAAACACAGTCCATTGCTATTGTGATATTGATGAGACACTTTGGCACAAACTGAAGTTGTTCAGTCAGGCATTTTTAATGCTTGGCAAGGTTTTCCTCAGTGTGTATTCCTACACTACAGATCTCTTTAAGCAAATACATTTTCTCTCTGGCAAAAAACTTAAAATGTTTTCAAGACACTGCATGCCAGAGAACAAAAGAAAAGCCTTCAAAATACTGGGAGTGCTATTTGTGCATTTTATAAAACACAGCCTCCTTTGGGCTGGACGAAACAATACGGTGAGCTTCAACAATATTGAAGCAAAGAGTTCAGAGAATGTGGCTTTTTTCTTCCCTTTTGTTTAAAACTTGTACAAAGCAGTTGCTATTTTTTTCACACGTTGATTGTGGCGTGGTTAGCTGGCAGGCTTGTCTCAGAATCCTGCCGGGGCCTGGGGCAGCCACAGCTCCACATCTCTGTGAGCCAGCACCAGAACAACTGTCCTTGACACACACAGCAACGCATATGAGAGGCTGTTCCTGAAAGCACGGGCCTAAAGAGATGTTGCAGAGAACCATAAAGTCAGTTGCAATGAGCTTGGAATGTATAACAACAGACTCACCCTAAAAAATAACCCTTATACTCTTTTGTACAGCAAAGACAAGGCAAGCCCCATGTGCTCCAGAGACATTTACACAGAGAAGACTCAATGTCAAGCACAACATGTTCGCAGAGTTTTAGAGGGTTTCAGAGCATGCATAAATACCACAAACACAGTTATGGTATAAACACCTGGAAAAGCAGATTAGATCAATCTGATAAAAATCCTTAAACAATATTCAAGGTTAATTTTAGGGCAGTTAAAATTTCCTGCAGCAGTCCATTAGCAGGGATGTTGGTGACATTTTGCTGTACTGCATGTCTTACAATAACTCACAGCAACCCTTGCCACCCTCTCTCATACCAGCGGTTGTAGCAGCAGTGAGTTTGTGTTGAAGCACCCATGCCCTCATATCAAATCCCATAAAATTATAAGGTGAGAATCTATAAAGGCCTGAGCGCTCCATTATTTGACAGCCTAGCATTAATGAGGATGACTCTCTCTCAGACTGTAAATTAAACCAACAAACTGAAATAGAGCTATTGATGGGGGCAACACAAATCCTACACACAATGGATATCACAGTCAGCTGTCAATTAAACTTAATAAAACAAAAGAAAAAAATGCTTTTGGCCATTAGAAATGTTAATCCTTCCTCATCAGAAAGCCTTACTGTCCTTTGGAAAACATCCTGTGGCTAAATCTGCTCTGGCCAGTTTCTCTGGTGAGAAAGTCCTTGGCACAACCTTAAGCTGCCCATCCCTGAAAAGGCAGCACAGGCTCCTGCCTGCAGTCAGCCACATGCCCTGCACACCACAGTGGCTTGATGGAGTGTCCCTGTCCTATCTGCACCTTCCACCCAAGGATGCACTGAAGAGATTTTGGTGCCAACTGAAGACACAAGTAGAGGTGAGGAATAAAGCCACAAAACAAGAAACACAGAAGACCACATTACATTCATCCCCTCAGGATGACAGATGGGGATTTGGACACAAGAGAGAGGCAGAGAAGGTGCAAAGTTTGGTCACCCCTTTCTTTCCTGTCCTGGAGAAAAACAGAGCTGCATCCACTTCTGCAGCACTGGCTCAATGCCCTTTCCCCTACCCAGCACCCGGCTCAACCCTCTCAATGTCCCAGTGAAAAACTCACTTCTGCTCCAGCTTTGGCCCTGAGGTAGCCTATTTGTCTTCACTTTGTTTAATAACAAGGTGAAGGGCATATTCTCTGGTTGAAGAATACTGATATTAGAAGTCTTGCCATACATCCCAGGAAGGAAAGTTAATTTTTCATCAAAATTGTGTTCATCGGGGCCAACACTGCTGTGCCACAGGTGGGGATGAGAGGTACAGCTTCTTTGCTTCGGCTCAGTGTCAGTGAAAAGAAAAGTCTCATATCAAAAAAAGAACATTTCCCCACATACAAATAAAGACTTGACTCAAGTCTTTGGGTAAGATACTTCTGTGGTGAGTCTCTCCAGTGCATATAGAAATTTGTTAAACATTTCCATCTGGTGAGGAGTCTAGCCATCAATTTGTCCTTGTAAATTCCTAAGTGGCATTGGTTTTCCAACACTGAAAAAGGGAAACAGTATTTGTGGGAATATCCAAACTCATAAATATTGCACAGGCACATGCACACATGCACACAGAAAAAAAGCGCAGCATGCAATGTAAAGACTTGCTCTTGCCAATTAGTACAAGGATTTTAGGAATGCTCACAAACTCTTCATGAAAATGGCCTTTTAGGCAGGCTGACATCACCCAGATGTTTTCAGTTACAATGACTCTGGGACTAATTTCTCTGCTTATCTGTTACTACCCTCCAGCACTGGTTCCTGTTGATTAAATCTGCCTCAGTAACAGTGTACAACTCTGCTTATGCACACAAAACGGCTGGAGATCGTCAGTTTCCTGGTGATTGGGTGTTAAGGCATCTCTGCATTTTCACATGAGCTAACACAAACGAGGGAGAGCAGTTCCAGTGCATGTCACCTCCTTTGCCTTGTTGTGAGTTCAGAGTGCAATCCTGTCTCTCTTCTTAGCAGAAGTAGCCCTGTGTAAGTGTCTGCATGTCCCTGCACATCAGAAGCCGGTGGCCATGGTTTTCAGAGGTAACCAGGACCCATGGCTTCACACTGGAGAGGGAGAAGACCATCTTCTTTGAACTCAAGTTCCTATGTCCTTTAGTGGTGGATATAGCCCATGCCACGAGTGTAAGCCCTCTCCCTTTCACAGGCAGAAACCTCACAGGCATACATGGGGTTTCGTAGTTTGAGAACAAGTGTGTCATTACACTCAAGTCAATGAAGACTTCACTGTTGAACTTCGCAGGGCTCCTTGCTTTCTGTTTTAGGCTATGGCAAGAAGGTCTGGAGAATATTCCCTGCTGTGCCTGATCTTCAATGCACTGAGTAACTGCAACTGAACGTTCAAAAGGGAGATTTGCAAGAATCAGCTTGCCAATGTACACTCCCATTTTGTGTGGGAGATGATGTAACCTGCATGGACATCCCTAGGCACCAACCGCGGGCAGGTACCTCAGCTCCCAGGGCTTGTCTTCCAGCTGTAGCCAAGGGCTTTCTACATATCACAGCTCCCTCCCAGATTGTGCCTTCTTTTGTGATGGACAGTGAAACATTTCCATGGTGAGGAAAAGGTTTGTTTCTCCAGGCAGACAGTCGCTGTGCTCAGAGGGAGGGAGAGGGAAGGAATATGGGCTGAGTCCCCAACTCTCAGCAGGAGCAAAGTGGCCATACCAAATGTAGTCTAATAAGAAAGTAAAAGCAATGCACATGACTAGCAGCCCAAGGTCCCAATTGAAGCCCCCAAGCAGTGTTTTTTTCTTCTAAATTGTTAGGGATTTTCGAGTTTCAGAGTACTGTGAAAAGCCCTTGTGAGCATGGAGCTGGATTTGGGCTTTTTAAATTAAGTACCATTTATTTTTGTAAATCTCTGTGAGGACATCACATCAAAGCCTTATCTTGAGAAGTATTTAGAGTCATTAATTTTCATTGGCTTCAGTGGAGAGATACATATTGCGTACAACTTGGAAGTAGTTTCTCCTAGCAGCCTTAAGAAAGCCACAGAGAAGAAATGCCCCTCTGTCCACAGGTGCGACCCCATGTGATGTCCCCATTCAATACTTAGCATGGGGTTTGGGGTAGTCTGTATCTCCGTTTCTTCCCAAGAAATCCCTTTCCACAGTAACATTATTAGCTTTTACAGACTTGCCTTTAAATATGTAAAATTACTGTAGTTCCACTAATGACTGTAATTGTTCCAGACATCTACTAATTTTGATTTATTAACTTATTCAAGTTCCCGTATTGTAGTCTTCCCCATTCTATAAGTAATTTACTGTTTTAATAATGTGGGTCAATACTAATTATGTCGTCAGTAAGTTATTTAATTAATAACAATTAACACCTTCCATCAAGAGCTCGTTCTCCTGCATGAACACTGCTAGTGTGATTTTTCAGAATAAATCTACCTGTTCCCTCCCTCAATTGTCTAGTTAACTTATTTCACCAGAAAAGATACTTTAAGCAGCCATAGTAGTTTGCCATCTTCCATGATTTTAATCAAGTATCTTGTCGCATTTGCTTTTCTTGAAACCTTGGCCCTTCAGCTGAGTAATATCATGGGAGCTTGGTTTTCAATATAATAAAAAACTATTGATACAGCATATGAGTGTAGGAAAAGCCCTTGTAAGCATAAACAGCAGTCACAAAAACCAGAAAGTAAATACAAAAAAACCCATATATATATTCATTTAATTCTTATGATTTGAAGCTGACTTCTGTTTTTTTCTGAGCATACCATTATTTTTTAATATTTACCATTGGTTTTACTGCAGTATTTAACAAGAAATGCAGTATAACAGGATTTAAGCCTCTTCCATAAAGATCTCTGCAATCCCTCTATGGTATGGCCACTTCGTCTTTTACATCAGCGTATCAATAAATAACAGAAATTAATATTCAATTTAGTTAATACTTATTTGAAAACCAAATACTCATCTTCTAGCAAGCTGAGTTTTTTTAGAAATAACTTAAAGTAGATTCTGAAGTTGAACTGAAATTGAGCCCCATCCCACATTAATATGCAGCAGCTTTCCCAGTGACACAGGAAAGGCAATGAGCTGGTACTCATCAACTTTAACACAGGAGCTAAGCGGGAATGGAAAGGTAAGCATTGTATTGAATAATAGGAAACCTACTCATCTGGATGGTGACTGGCCAAACCTGGCAGCACATCTCATGAGTGTCAAAGGCTTACAGAGGTTTGAAAAAGGATTTGATGAACTCCTACAGGAAAAAAAAATCCCTCCAGCACCATTACAAAGCAGCTTTAGCTGGGAAAGCTCTTGCTGGAAAACCCCACCTAAGATCTGCTTTCACCTGAGTGCCCACCAATGTGTTGGCTGGAGCATGACCTCTGCTACACTTCCCCCTACTGCTGGATGTTTTTCCCACCAGCAGGCTTTCTCCTGCGTGTTTTTAAACCTAGAAGTGAAGGCAAGGGATCAAAGGTCCTCCTGGAGGGTCTACACTAGTAAAATGGCTCAAAAAAACACTGCTAGCACACAGCCCTCAAGCAACAATGGGAACAAAATAAAAGACAAAATGTATGTACAGCAAATTTATACATCTTGATTGTAACCAAAGTGATTGTTTCTCATCCCACTTTCTGCTGATATTTCACTGGGATGAGGATATCTGCTAGATGTAACTAGCTTAAGCCACTCACAAACCAGATATTGTTTCTGTCGCCAGGTTAGCATAAACCTGGACTTTCTGTGTGGTCACCAGAAACACATGTGGGGCAGCACACACAGCAGCTGCTATGATCTCAGAACTTCCCAAACCAGCTCAGGAAACGTGGTTAATCTTACACATGGTACAGCAATGCTAGCAGTGGCACAGCAAACACAACGACGTGGAAAAGAAGCAGCTCAATATTCCTATTTTCAGACAGATAAGAAAGTGATGTAAAGAGAGGTGAAGAAAGAACTGAAGCACCACAGAGGTATTCATGACACACCTGAGCCAGTTCCTCTCTTCGTCCTTCCTCCTTGTGCTCCCTCTGTGAGACAGTCCCTGCTCTGTATGGTTTCACATCCTTGCCTTTCCTCCCTTGAAATCAGCTCTGCTGGGGCAGATGTCCGCTTCCAGTTTGCTCCTTCCCAAAGCAATGGGAGGCAAATGGGAAATTAATACAAATATTTGTGGTTTCCAAAAAATACCAGACACAAGAGTTAGTATTAACTGCTCCCAGGAAGCTTTAATGCCATGAAAAGGATGTTTACCCCAATAGAGCTGGAAAAAGGTGTTACAATGCAATTCTTGGCAGTTGATTTATCTTAATCTTCCATGTTAAAAATTAAAGACTATATTAATACAATGTCAGACTTACTTAATACTACTCTTTTATCAAGTTGATATGATGGTAGCTAATTATTAAATGAGTTAATGTGTGTCTTGTTATTTAATCTACCATGACTGATAATGAACTGTGTCAAATACTTATTAGACACTCGTTCCCTCTACACCTAGCTGACAGTAACATAGCCCACAATTACACACCAGTGCTATCTCACTGCCAGGCACAATCATGCTGTCAAACACAATCCCACTAGCTATTCCTTACTCCTAAGAGGGAGACATGTCATCCTCCATTTGTCTGGTCCCAGAAACTGTCCAAGAAAGAAGAAAACCAGGGAAAGTCTGACGGGAAGTGGTGAAACTCACGTATGTACACCAAGGTAGCCAAAAGCATCAGCAAAAGGTTGGTGCCAAAAGCATCAGTGAAAGTTTGGTGTCAAAAGTGACAAAGAGTGAAATACCCTCATAGAGTTGGAGGTTTCTGCTACACTTTGTTCTTTGGAAGATGCTAAGGCAACATCTGGGCTCGTAAGGGAAGGGGCTGATGGTAAAGGCCAGAGGATTGCAAGCTGAGCTCTGCTTCCCACCAAGGAGCACAACCATCTCTTCCCCGGGCACCATCTCAGAAACAATACATGGGCAGAGATCTGGGTTGCACTCAGGAAATTTATCACTGTTCAGCACTATCTGACAGTGCTGCTGGTTGTCTATACAGTGTGCATATCCTTGTCAGACTGCAGTAACAATCCTTCATAGCCCCCCTGCTCTCAGCCTGCATGGGGTACCCTGGGAGCAATTGTCACTGCTCCTGTCCCCACCTCCCAGCAGCTGAGAAACCTCCTCTTGGCTAGACTTTCACTGTTCAACCAGGAGATGGGCAACTAATGCAGCAATTTTTTCTTATACCAACAGTAACCCAAACACAACCAGGATACTTAAGAAATTCTATGGCTTGCCAGGCCCTAGAACCTTTATGGAAACTTCCTTGAAGCTTCACTGCAAGAAGTAGAGCTGCAATCAATTCAGACACGGCTTTTGGTCACAGCGCTGCCAAGACAGGTTTTCTTTGACCACAAGAGGTCTTGCATTGCTGGTGATCACTCCTTGTCAAGATGCAGCTACCACAACACCACCAAGGTGCTTTCATTGCCTCTCTGCACCACCACTCAGTCCTCCCTCATCCCCAGCAGCCTCATCTTCCAACCAGCTGACCACCCATTTTGGAAGTGCCATCAGGGCCAAACGTACCTGGGATGTAGGAGCAGTGAATGCTGTTGTTCTGGTGCATGGCTACTGCTCTTGGGGCCAAAAGGAGTGGAGAAGAGGAGGAAGAGCAAGATGCAAAGGTCAGTATATCTGGATTGCTTTAAACCTTCTTGAATAGCTTCTCTTTCACCACTAAAGGAACAATTTCCGGACAAGCAGCCTTCTATTATGCTCACCTTGTACATTGAAAAATACATCATTCAGTAGGAGAAACCTCTGAAATTTCTCACAGTCTCACTCAAAACACCAATTCATTGGGGAGATTTTGGCCAGAAAGAGCATTTTCTGAACAGCTGTATGGGCCATATAGCCAACTGCCCCATTATTTTGACTTTCTTTCGGGGAGCTGAAGCTGAGATGTCAAATGCTTGATTTTATGGCTTGGTTATGGAGCTGGCTGTGGCGTGCATTCGCTTTGAAACATCCTGGCCAGGGGAAAATTCTTGCAAGCAGCCTTAAAGTCCTGATTGTGTGTTAGCTTGCTAAGCGCGTGGGGTGCGTGGAGTTCAGCGAGGCATCCATGGCTCTGTTTATACCTCTGGGAAACCTCCCAGTGGGCTTTCATAGGAATCTGAAGGCTGGAAAAATGAAGGGTTTGAGAAATTCACACACTATTCTCACTTTTTTTTTAGAGAAGTTTGTATAGTATCTAGCTGAGTTAGGACAAACCTTGTCCAGTGCTGTTGGCCCCTACCTTGTAATAAGGGCTTGCAAGATGCCAGGGCACTTTGAAGTTCCTTTTTCCAGGGAAAATCAAGAATGAAGCAACAGAACATTTTATTATATTTGCTGACTTACTTGGGGGAAAGAACAGAAGACAGAAAGCGTAATATTAAAAGCCAATCATAACCTTAGCTCATAGAAAGTCTCAGGAAAAGGCTTAGTCCTAAAAAATGGGAGAAAGTTGTTTGTTTGCTTATCAAGAAGTCAATTGAAAATAGATTAAAATACCATATGTGTAAGAACAGCTTCCTACCTGCTTGTGAACGCCTAAGGGAAATTACCTGAAAATGCAGAAATTGTTATACAGATCAAACAAAAGCACTTATCTATAATTACTGGACTTATCTGTTTGTCTCAGGACTAGCAGCAACAGCTCCTGCTGTTAGGAATATATTTGGTGCTGGATTTGTATTCTCTTCTTCTTTTTCTTACACCAAGATCACTCAGGAAGGATTCATTTTATAAAAGGAAATGGTTTTCTTAACTTTACTAAACTAAGGCAGATTGAAGAGATTTGGCCAGGTAAATGAGAGAGGGAAAGGGAACAAGGAAAATAGCCAGAAGCTCTTTAGAGAAGATTTTCTTTCCATTTAATAACTTTACAGCTGGACCTACTTGTATCTCGAAGACTTTGGAAGGTCTCCTGGGAAACTCCTCACATTTCTGCTATGTTCTGGCTCTCTCTCTACCTAGTCAATAAATAATTCTTAAACTTTTAAGCATTCACAGAAGAAACTTCCTGTTGCTAAAACTGTGAGGGCTCTTGCCAACTTGACAAGCCAGCACTGCACTGATGATACCAGCATCAAAGCCAAAGGATAATTATCTGGTTTATGTGAAGTTGAAGGAAGTGGTTCCCCCTGATAGTTTGTAGTCATTTGCCATTAGCCAGTGGCCATAAAGATGTGTCTCTATCGTGCACCCTCAAGTTTATGGCTTTCTTCTGGGAAAAGCTGTGCCTGAGCAGCTCCCATTCAAGGATGAACATGGTTAATCATACTCTACTAACTGTATTACAGTTAAGGAGGCAATTTTAAAGCGAATAGTAGAAATCTGAAATCTGTCAGCCGTCTCCTATGTATGCCAAAACCACATCTTGAAACAGAGCAGGATGGACAATGCACAACGCTGACATCCAGACAATCCATTGGTGTGACACCTGCCCTTGTACACAGTTAGAGACACTTTGTCCATGAGTTCTTGCACCTCCAACTGCAAATGTGCACGATCCTACAGGTGCTGAGAGAAGATAAGTTGCTCCTACTCGAGCTACTGCGGAACATTTCTGGACCCTCACTATCACCAAATGTCAAGGTCCTGGGTGAGGAAAGAGTTACCTATGCCTCAACTCCTGCATCCAGCAGCCACCCCCACATCTGCTGGTACCTTTATCCCTGCCCCATGGGTTTAGCAGCTGGTCAGAGACCAGGCATGACCCTCGTCCAGGGCAGGAGCCATTTACCCTGTCTTTATATCACACTTACAGATGTTGCAAAGAGGTTCTCATGTGAAAGTGGGAAACTTGGAGGATAGAGTGTGGGGCTCAACCCTGGGGGGTAACCCAGGTCTGAGAGGGATGGAGATGTTGGAGGGATAGTGTGGGACTGACCCAGAGGGATAACCTCTATGGATGTAGGGATCAGAGCTTCTTCCAGTAACTTCTAAGTCATGAAACTGTCATTTTGGAGAGGAAATAATTGCTAGAGGAATTATTTAGTTAATCATTGGGGTATAGATCCATATACAAAAAAAAAAAAACAAAACCAACTCTACACACTGGGCTCCCAAAATGTCAACTACAAGAAATGATCTGCTGTGGCTCCCTGGAACTGCTGTTGGTTTAACTGATTATTTCTGATTTAATACAAACACACTCCCCCTCACACTTTCATCTACCAGCTTTCTGGAAGTGGACCTGATGCATGTGCCTGGATAAAATATTCAATAAATCCCAAATCAGTGTTGCTGCTGCCTTTCAGAGATGAGAAATTAGCTATTATATTTTTCTGAGAACTTGACTATGCCTTTAGGAGCAGCACAGAGCTCGTCATCCAGCCCTCTGTACAAGAGCAGGTCCTGCGAAAGGCTCAGATCATTATCCATTTCCAAGGGTACCTCCCCCACCTTTCTTCCTTTTTCCCCAAAGGTGATAGAAAGTCTGTACTGCGGTGCATCAACAGCAAATTGTAGTTGTCTTCCTTGGAGAAAGGTCGAAGTTCCATTCATCTTCCTCCCATTTCCTCAGAGGAAAGATGTAAGTAGATAAACATGTTTCTTGGCACTGCAAGTCTTCACACAAGGCTTAGAATGAATTTCTGAATCAAATTTTTAGTTTTAGGATACAGATCTAGGATAAAATTAGATTTTCCATTAAGAAATTTTTGCAAACATTTGGCAAGCTTGCTTTTCCATTAAAACTTCTAAAACTAAAATCCTTCGATGAGAAGGAGGGAGAAAGTGAGAAATTACAGCTGTAAAGTTCTATATTTTAAATCTCTCTCACAGGAACTGAAATTTGTTTCTCCAGTGCTGCTTCCTTCCTCATATCAGGCTTCCTGGGCAGGTACATTTCTGCATTTTCCATCATGGACTGTTCCACACATCCCACCACTAACCCTGGAGATGGTGCACCTGTTTAGCAATGCAATGCCATAAGCTCGGTGTGTGACAGCATGTGGAAACAAGGGAGGTGAACCCCACAGGTTGGTTTGAGGAACCTTAGGGTTTCCGAGGATGCAGTCACCATCTCCCCATCTGCACCAGCGACAAGCCCTGCCTCAGCCACTGAGGAGGAGCATTTCATCATGCACTATGGCTGGAAAGCCAACAGGGAAAAAGCCATATGGAAAGAAAACCTGGATCTTGATAACTCTGGAGACTTTCTGAGCAGCTGTTTTTATATTTGTAAGGAAGTCAGCTTCTGTGTGAATGCAGCTGTAATTGTTATCTGAGCCAGGTTGTGGCAGATGTAAAAACCATCAGTTTGCCTCTGCACCCTCCATCCCATGGTTTTCAGGCACTTACCTGCCAGCCTTCTCACCTTGCTTTCCCTATTCTCACTGCAATGGTTTTCAAAACAAAAGACTGCACACTGTGAGGACAGTTGGCAAAATTTACCTCTGTCTGGTTTTTTTGACAATGACTAAATTCACCATCCAGGTGTATTTGTATGGCGAGAGTGCAGTAGGCGAGCGAGGTCAGCATTTTCTCCTTTGAGATAGTGAGTGATACTGAATCCAGCCTCTTTTCCTTAATTTCATCTACTTTTTGCTAGCTTTGTTTTTTTGATGTGCAGGAGGCTCTATTTTAGGAAATGTTTTATGTTCACAGGGTTTTTTCTATAGTAACACTGTTTAAAATGCCGAGTGTATGCTTGCTCAGATAAATGTGTATCTGAACACACAAGTGATTATCCTATTTTCATGTAATTAATTTTTTCCAAGTTTCCATGTGCATTTCCTGCTCATTTGACCATGTAATAACTAATTAGCATTAATTATCTTAGTCTACACTTTCACCATCTACACACACATTCAATTAGAAAGGGAGGCTTCTCACAGCCTTCTTCTTTTCACTGGGAGCATCCACAAGCAGTGAAAACACATCCTGCACTGGTTTTGTGCCTGCTGGAGGATCTTGAGAAACTATTACTATTTTCTAAGAAACACTTAAGTCAAAATCTAAGCCATAAGCCCACGTGGTTTCTGCTGCATCCATGCTGGGGCTGTGGACCTTCCTCCCCTCTCCCTGTGGGGAACTGGGATGGTGAGGGAGAGGGGGTAAAGTCCAACGTCTGGATATTTACTTCCAGGAAAGAAGGATATTTCCTGGGTTCTTCTTTCCTCTGGATAGTTCTCAGTCTTCGAAGTCCTCTTGCTCTCTGGTCTGATCTCACAGGTCGTTGACATCCATGGGCTCATGTCCCCTCAATCCCAGTTTAAAGCCCTCATGCCTCCCACCCTCATTGTCTCCAGCAGCTCTTTCTCACCACCTCATGAGCCAACAAGTAGAGCAGAGGACCAATATCTATCCAGCTTTGCTGCTGGAAGCAGAATGGATTTCACCTCGGTGCTCTTAGAAGCTGAGTACTCCGGAAGAGCATTTTGGTTTCCTTCAGGGGGAACCCTTTTGGTGGTGTGAGGCATTTTCAGCCAAGCCATCTCACCACCTTCAGCCAAGTCCTTGAGGAGTGAACTGGAAGATGCCATGTTAATCACTGCCTTCCTAAAATATTAGGGACGAGATGGCAAGAAAAACCTGTTGCTCCCAGATAGCTGATGCTATCTGAATGCTGCATAAACCCAGCCACAGGGAAATCAGAAAGCGAAGAGCAGAGAACGCAAACAGCCCAGAGGGCGCTGCTCAGCAGGGAGGGAGGGAAGCGGCGACAGTATTTTCTTAGAAGACAGTCCCCCTGGGACTGAAGCTTTTCAAGCACCAGCACGAGGAGATGAATCAACTGGGCACTGAAAAAAAAATAAAAATAGAAAAAAATCATCTAAGCTGAGGCTGTGCAGATGACCGTGGTACTGACGCTGGAGGTGAATCATCTGCCACCTGTGCTGACTCAGAGCAGTGACAGCCACGTGCCACGGGAAGCAGCCAGTGCCAACGGCAGTGAGTTAGTGCAGAGCCCCTGCAGCCGCACACCGGAGACCACCCTAAATCCCCCCGGAGGGAGCCAGAGGCAGTGGAGGACGTGGGCTGCTTCGTCTCTGAGCCAGTGAGTCAGGCTCTGTTCACCAATAAATGCTGTGGATGTATTGTGTTTGTATACATCCACCTAGACATGTGTTTGTGTGACTGCCTATACAGTCAGGCGTACACCCACAGAAAGTATGCATGGTTTGGCAGCTTTTGGCACCGAGTGCCATTTGTGACTTCTGAGAAACTGAAACATGTGACAAACCTGTCACCCAGAGGAGGGAGAGGGGTTTCCCCTTGGGACAGGTAAGACAGCTCTACACTGCTATCCAAGCTTGGGCCAAGACCTGGTGGCTGTCAGCAGAGGCACAAGGCTAGAGTTTAACTGCCTGTGGTGGCAATGGGATACTTGCTCTGCATATAATTTTACACCAGGAATCATAGGACCGTAGAACGACCTGAGTTGGAAGGAACCCACAAGGATCATCAAGTCCAACTCCTATGCCTGCATAGGACAACTCCAATATTCACACCATGTGTCTGAGGGCATTGTCCAAATGCTTCAGGAAGTAATTTTTCATCAGCAAATTTAACATCTTTCCGAAAAAAGAGGTACCACAGCACAAGCCAAACCCATGTGTCAACAGTACCAGGCCCTGAGTGAAGGGCCATGTGTGCTCAATGCCCATGCCACCTGCTCTCCCATGCCTTCCCAGGAGGGCTTGGTCCAGCCACCTTCACCTTCTCAGCCTCCACACAGGGGATTCATTTCCTCAGCATCATTTTTGGTGCTCTGGAAGTCTCACTTCCTCAGAAAGGAGATGACAGAAAGGTAAAGCCCCTTCTCTCTGGGAGGAAGATCTCTTTATGTGACAGGAACCATTTCCTCCTGGAACAGATGCTGCGAGGAACAAATGCGTCCTCTAGGAACAACCACGTGTGAAGTCCCCACACCTGCCCACACAGCTGGAGGCTCAGCTGTGGTGGGGAGGGCACCACCAGCACCCCTCTGCCCCAGCAAAAGCATGAGACAATGGTAGAGGAGTGGGGAGAGAGGTGCAGAAGCCACCACTTCAGTCTGGTCCCTCTCACAGCACGGGGAGGAAGCCCAGGGAGTGGGAAAAGGGAAGTTCTTAGGGGGGCTCCAATTGGGAAACCCTCAGACTGATTGTTCCAGCTAAAACCATGCATGAACATACTTAGCTATTTTTATATATGTCCTTATATAACATTATTGCTTGAGCTGCCTTCAGGTTCCCATGAGATTAAACCCAACCACCACAAACCGACCAGCACTTCTCTGTCCCACCATGCACGTGGCGACCTGGTCCAACCCCAGCGCACAGAGGTGAAGGAGCAAGAGAGGATTGCTTTCATGCACTGGTGGGAAGCTGGCCAAAGTGTGTATCTGCCTCTCGTGGCTTCCCAGACCCCTCAAAAAATGTGTCTTCCATGAAGGAAATATGCTCACCAAAGTGTCCCTCAAGTCCCAGAGCAGGAGTTATGTACTTCCGATGGCTTTCCTCCACTAAGGATGTGTGCAGCCTCTCTCAGAAGGCGGTCAATAGGATTACTGTGGTTCATCACAGACAAAGATGTGGTTGTCAGGTTTTATTTGCTTATACAGACTTTGTTGTGTAAAGTAGCACCAAGGAGTTAAACTTCACTGGGCAAATTATTTTCGTCACACTAGGTTAACTAGATATAGCTATATATATGGATATATATAAACACTACATAGATAGTTTCCACACCGACAAGATATTTTCATTGGAGTAGGTTACACTTCACCACATCATGGAGGGATGACCAAAAATCAGAAAGCATTCCCTTGGGACAAGGTTTCCCAAACCCAGAACCCATAAGGATGGCATCTGTAAGAAGGTTGTGCTCCTGCAAAGCAGACCTAGGGTTGCTAAAGCTGGCCTGAGGGCCAGCATCCCAGCCAAATTTAAAGGAAACCTTGACATCTTCATAGCTGTGCAAATGAGAAAGAGCGAGGCTTATACATAAGCATAAAGTAGGTGGAGGGGAATAGGAATTAATGTCCCTGCACATTTTAAAACCTTTTAAACTGCCTTGCCTACAGTTAAACAGGGTAAATTAATTAATGCTTAACACTACTACAGGCTGCATCAGTAGCTGGCACTCCTGGTGGCGTTTCATGCCTGTGGATGCCAAAACAACTGGCGCCAAGCAGCACTGACAGCAGCCAACAGCTTCACACCTCAGATGGCCACGGGAGGTTTGCAAAGGGAAATCTTTCATGAGCCTCAACCGGGGCTCTGGCTGCCAGTGCCGCAAGAGCCTGCATCTCAGCCCTTGCAAGCCTGAGGGGACAGGGAGGAGGGTGGGAGGCTCAGGAGGAGCCCCGTCCACTCAACTAGCAACTCACTGCAGCACTGGGATATCCACCAAGGGCCAGGATTGCACGAAGGGTTCCAGGAAGCTCTGCCAGGAAGAGAGGACTCTCTGTTCTTCCCCTTGTTTCGTGTCAAGATGAGGAGTGTGAAGAAGAGTAACCTCCCTGTTCATGTTAGGACAATACTTTCTCTTCATCTCTCATTCTCTAAAAGATTAAGTTTATCCTTGTGTCCCATGTGCTGTCCCTTGGGCCAGGAAATCCCTCAAAAAAGGCTTGTGCCTCCCTGAGCCACAGGAATGCTGGCATCACCTTCTCCCATGTCTCCTTGGAAAACAAACCCAATAAGGGACAGGGACAGAGAATGAGGAGGCAGGTGGGAGAGCAAGCTGATGTCCCACATACACACAGCAATGCTCACTCTCCCTTCCAGCTGCCCTTGCTATGGTCTACACTGGCACAAAACTGCGCTGCGGGGGCTCAGCCCCATGGGAGGTCAAGCCCTTCCCCGTGCTGCCCTCTGGGAACCATTATGTTCTCATTGGAGCAGGGAAAAAAGCCCCAACACTCTTGGATTTTTCTAAATGAGAATTTAAACGGCTACCAACCTATCTGTCGATAGCAGAAAGCAGATTGCAAGCATAACAGGATGCAATTGAGTCAGACGATTGCAGGGAGAGCACCAGAAGGCTCAATGTTTGGACTACTGGCATTCACAGCCTTTGCTAATGACTTAACAATTGTTTGTGCTGATTTGTGTTGTCTTCGATATGCAGAGAGCAACACTTTCTGCGTAAAACTGGGAGAGACCATCCTGGATTTTACTGACTATCTGATGGCTGCTTTCTCACAGAGACTACTTCCAACATCTTAATGTTAAAGAAATATGTTGAGGAAATGAACACTACCACCCTAAAATAAAGTCAGGTCCCCAGATTTCATGTTCAAAGGATGGACATTTTATAGGCAATTTCCTACCCAGCAGCATTACATCAGGAGAAAAAATACACGTGCAGAACTTACTAGGATTTAGTGCCATTGAAATCCAGTAAAAAAACACCAAAAAGAGAGGAGAGTTTTCTGCTGTACAGGGCTACATCTGTCTGCAGGGAAATCTCTCTCTAAATTCCCCCTCTGACAGAGACAAGCTGCTCTGCCCCAAACCCCCACCTCAGGAGAATGAGCACCAGAGCAGGCATACGGGAATGGCTGCCCCGTGTGTGTACGCTCCCAGCCACATGTATGAGACTAATTACTGTGCATGAGGTAAATAATGACAGCTCAGCCCCTATTGTTTTGTGCCTAACAGCAGGAAGAGTGTCAATGCTTTTTTTCAGGGGCTCAGAAATAGATGTTAATTGTTAATTCCCATTTAGGACTTCCCTTGGGATAAGGCCTGGCATATTATGAGTATATTTTCAAAATCCACTTTGAAAGAAGGAAAAGCAGAAGGAAAGGCCAAAAGTTAAGTGGGGGAAAATGGAAAAAAATAAATTTAAAAAAGAAAAGAACAACCTGGAAAACAACACAACAAGCAATAAATCTATTAGGAGGGAGAACCTTCACCCTTTGGGAGCCTGCAACATCCCACCCAAGGCACTTAGTTTGATTCTCTTCCCCTCACTGAGTGGTAGTGTCAACAGCATCTCACTTGCCCCATGCTCAGGCCACTCAAAATTTGGGAGACATTAAAACAGGGCTGGGTTTAGAGCATGGGGAAAAGCAGATGGATGCAGGCCCCCCACTTCTCTGACCAACCTGCGTGGGGGTATCTTAAGAAGAAGCTTTCCACAGCTGCAGTGTGCAGATGCTGCTCCAGCCCTGGTGATAGGGCTGTAAACCAGCTCCCCTCAGAAACAAAAGGCAATTGCTTTTCTGTGGGACCAGAGGGTGGACCAGGAAGGTCTGTGAGACTAGGAAAGAGAGCAGTGGATGGAAGTGAGGAAGGACTGGCAGAATACGAGGCCAGCACAAATCCATCACCCAGCAGGTTTCATTAAACCTCACCTTTTGTACCCTGGTCACCGTGCCAGGAATCACCCCAAGATGGACTCTAACCCACCTGTGACCCATACTCACCCCAAAAGCTGAGGCTTTTGAGTCACCTGGTTTACAAGGATCTTCTCCTTTAAAAGGCAACTCAGAAAGCAGCTGCTCAAGGTGTTAATTTTGGAGAAACTTCAGGCAGTTACTATTGGCTTGAATCCCAGATGGTTCAATGCAAAGAGCGCAAAATTTCTCACAAAAGGAAAAAATAGCATTTTTTTAGACCAATCTCACAGGCCTCTGCTGACTGCATCACAGGGGTTTTGATATTTTTTTAATACCCAGCAGCACACTTGCACATTGTCTCACTGCAATCCATCACAGCCAGGAGGAAACAACTCTCTATTTGACATGCCTACGCAAATCCCTCCCAGAGCAGGCACCTCATGACCCAGGCAGCTGCTGGGATATCTCCCAGGTGCCCTCTGCCATGGGCAGTTCCACCAGAAGCATGGGACAGGGAAACCCCCCAGAGCAGGAAAACACTTCTACCAAGCCCACAGGGGTGTGGAGACTGCCAGTGCTTCCCTTTAAATTGTCTGCAAACACTAAACAGAAACAAACCATGCCTGCATGGTTCCCACAACGGCCCACTCCTCAAGCTGGCACGCAAGAGGTTGCCATTTGGCTTTGTGTCCAGTACTGCCTTGTACTGGATGGCTACAGTCACCTGAAGGGTGCCAGCTGGGAGCTGAGGCTGCATCCCTGAGTGCAGCATCACACCCCCTGCCTGTCCCAAGGCACCCTGTCAAAGAGCAACTTGCTGCATTCACTGCCCATACTTAAGAATTGAAAACAAGCTAGGGAAGCAAGATGGAACTAACGAGGGAATTGGTTAACAAATGCAAACTCCTTGCAGCTGCTCAACATTCACATGAGGTTTCTGCGCTCCCATGTCACTCATCTCCACTCCTCCTTACCCACAGATATTGCTGTAAGACGTGCACGAGCCAAAAGGTGTTGAAGATGTCATTAAAACAGACTGCCCCCTCTGGACACCAGGCAATGCACATCAGGTACACTGACAGCATGAGAAGGCTTCAGACAGGGATTTTTACCTCCTCACTGCTGCTGCTTTGTGTGTAGCAAAACAATGAAGATGGGAGAAAAATATTAACAAGTTTAAATCTATTTAATCTATTTAATCTATTTAATCTATTTTCAGTCTACTGAAAACCAAAACCCATCAGTTCTAGATAACGTTCAGCTCCAAGACCAGCTCCTGCCCTCCTTGCCTTGGCAAAGCTTGTCTTCAGTGAGACTCACAGGCTCTGACTTATACTGAAGCCCCCATTGACATGACATGATTTGTTGCTCAGGGGCTTTGGCAGAGAAGATCAGTATGAAAGAGCCGGCACATCATTATGGGGGACGTGATGAATGTTATTTGCTGAGAAAACATCGCATTTGAAATGCAAGATGAGCAAAAGAGAATTTAAGATCTTGTTTTTCAATGTGGGAAATATGGGTCTCACTTAAGTTTGGAGTGAAGGAGTATTATGTTTATCAGCAGCAAAATTCTAAGCTGAGATATCTTTCCTGAGAGCGATTATGCATAAATATGCACATATATTGTCACTAATCTGCTGTATTAGACATATGGTATCTACCTTAACCTGAGAGAGGCATCTTTGTCTTCAGTGCAGCTGACCCAGTGAAAGCTCCCAGCAGATGTCCGTCCCTGCTACAAGCACCAGCCTCAGCAAACATCAGCTCTGTTGCCCGTTCATTCCCTCTAATGCAATTAGAACAGATTAACATGGGTGAGTAGATGTGAAAGGCAAATGCACCTCGCCATCTCCATCCCAGCCACATTTATTAATTTGAGTCCTGCCCTTTCCATAAACTTTTTGCTCTCTTGACCTCCCTCAGATGGAGCACCTTTTTTTTTTTTTTGCTAGAAAATTAAGAGCTCTGGCAGGGAGGGACAGTCAGCTGAAACTGTCAAAGCCACAAGAGCCCCACATGAATAGATCACCAATTTTCTTTTACCAAGCAAGACATGGGCAGGAGCTTCGCAGGCTCACTAGTGAGTTAGCAGCTACCTATCTTGTCTCCTTCAGCAATCCTTGGCCCTGGAAGGACTGTGCGATTAGTACCAGTGCTATTCTTTTGTGTGGGGCATCTTGTACTTTACCTCTTTGCTCTCAAATGCCAGAAGTCTGCTCTCCAGACGTCCATCGACAGGGCAGGCATCTTCAGGTTAACTGCTCCCGTCATGCTTTAATCACAGTAACAGCACACACGACATAAAACGGTGATCCATGGACTAGATTGGACCACGCCATCATCTCACCTGACAGCCTTTAGATAACCTGCTAAAGCCCTGCAATATGTCTGTTAAACAAAACCTTGATGGAAAGGCTCTGCCACTTCCCCTGTTAAATTTTTCTACAGTTTAGGGAAAAAATGTCACTTACTCTTAAAAATAAGAACCTTTCAGAATGAATTCATCTAGATTTACCTTCTGCCCACTCTGCTTTGTCTTTGTCTGCCTGATTAAAGAACTTGCAGCTATTAAGAACATTTCCCATTGTAGATCTTAGAGGACTATGATCTTAACTTTGCCTTTCTTAAAATAAATAGGTTGAATTTCTTTACATCTCTCAGACAGAGATAAGTTTTTCTGACCTCAGATGGCAACTGGCAGGTCCTCTCCAAACCCATTCCTTCCTGCAGCATTATTTGAATGTGTCCCTCCCACCCTCAAATAGTATAGACTACCAGTAATTACTTTCCCTGT
This sequence comes from Tapera naevia, assembly GCA_033556795.1. Lineage (NCBI taxonomy): Eukaryota > Metazoa > Chordata > Aves > Cuculiformes > Neomorphidae > Tapera > Tapera naevia. Next base: position 5,583,056 of record JAUMJJ010000175.1, on the reverse strand, counting down.
GTAATTCCCATCAGAATTTTATTTTCTTACTTTGATGTCACATTTATGTATTTTTATATTATTTAAATAATTAAAAATGCTTCTGAAGCTAGTCTTTGTTGGACTATCATCTCTATAAGTCAAAGAATATTTTCCACTCATTCATTCCTCAGTTTACAACTAGCTATATTTTTTCAACACATATTTTAATATGCCAGGTTCAGTTCACTCCCTAGCACCCCAGAAAAAGAAGTGATGTAAATTGTAGTCCCTCCTTCACATGTGACGATGTGGCTTTTATGAGTGTGGGTAGCCTAGCGAATCAACACTATTTATCTTATTCTCACCACCCAGATTTTATTTTCTGTATATTCTCCAAATAGTGTGTTGTTGTAAGACTGACAGTTCTTCCTGAGACTCTTGAAAATGTCCATGATTTTCATAGTGTGATGGAAACCTGGGCCTGAGGAGGACTACAGGTGATTTCCTGGTCCCACATAGGTGGACATATCCTGACAGGCTCTGCCCTGCTGAGCCTCCAGTCCAGTATCTTCTCTAGGCAACTTATTTCAGCACAGAACTGTCTTATGCCAGTTTTCCTTGCTTTATTTCCTGTGGATGTGAAAGGTGGTTGATGCTCAGCTTCTTAACAGAATTTAACACAGAGCAGACGACTTACCACATCCTCATATCTGCTAAAAGCCAGATTCAGCAGTTCAAAGCCCCTCTGCCTAGGGGAGAGCCTTGCTGCATAGGCTCTCAATCAGGCAGACAGTCTCTGAACTTCCTCTCCATCTGAAGTTTCACCAAGGAGTGAGCAGTGGAGGATACCTCCCCATGGCAAATACACTGTGGGGCACAGTTTGCCCTTGGACAGCACCATCCGGCTGCTGGCTCTAGAGCAGCACACACCAGTGCCTTTGGAGCCTTTTCTGCCATACATTGTCAGTGTCCCCACGCATGTTAAGCTTGTGTCCCTCTCTGGGACTGTCCCCCTGTGGGAGTGGTGTAGGTGAAATTCTTAGTTTCCAGTGTGTGACTGCTCAGCAGCTGCTTACACAGTACCTTCCCACACATCTTCCTTCTCACCAAGTGGGCTGTAACAACCTTCCACTTGACAGCCGTCTCTTTTCTCTCCTTATCTATCTCCAAACTCATTCAATGAATCTTCCTCTTGCTTCCTCCCAAATGCCTTTCTTGGCATTTGCTGCAAAATTTAACCCACTTCCTCTGTGTAGTTTTCCTAAATCTGCTGTGCCCTTCCCTATTCATCTTTCCAAGCTGTGATCTGTCCCCCAGAGTATCTGCTGTGCCTATTTAATCCTGGTCTGTGTCTGTGCTGAGTCTCCAAATACTTCTTGTTTATTTTCTGTACTTCTGGCATGATTTCTGAAGGAATTAAAAACAAATCTGTTTATCTTCACTAAATCCCTCTGCTGATAAGGGTATTAGTGGTCTTATTTACAAACGCAAAGCAATGCAAACTGTGACTGGATGTAAAAATCTCATAAAGCAGGTCCCTAATTCTAGATGCCCTAAATGCATGCTGCTGCTGAATTGTCTGAAAATGCCAAATAACTATCCTCTAAAATTCATGCCCCTCAAGTTGCTTCAGTTTGGAGACCTCCAATCAGTGGCACCACAGTTCCTTGGCACTGCAGAAAACCGAGGATGCTGTCACACTGGTGGGGAGCTCATCCGCAGTGCTTTCCTAATGGAAACAGAAACAAAATAAAAACTTTGCAGAGTATGTGGCAATCACAGTCTACAGCCACAGACAGTCTCATTCTTTCACAGCAATCACTTTTAAATACACCTTCAAATTTTTCAGAGGTGGAGTTAGCAAGGCAGAAGACTGTCCCAACAGCTACAATTCTAATTTCTTTTACTTTTTGCCAGCTTCATAAAATCATTTTGCCTTGTCTCTCAACGCCCCATTAAGGGAAGAAGACAGGGCAGGTTGTCATGACCACAGCTATTTTTCACTTTGACATCCAGTAACGCATTACAATGGAGGCACCAGCTCTGCAGAAAGGTGCACAATGCTGGCTGAAGGCTGAACACTGGCCATGCTTTGGCCACCAGGACCCAGCCCTGCCCAAGGCACCCACTGACACCAGCAACTGAAAGCGAGACCCACCTGCTGCTTCATTGCTGTCCTGCTCACTGAAAGGGGACACAGGATGGTACTTTTTGCTCATTGAGAAAGGCTGGCAACAGTGACAGTGGCACCAACAAGCTGGGAAATGCAGTCAGTTTTTCGCTACTGTCCAAATGCCTGGAAAGAAGAGAGAGTTTTGGTGTTTGGGTTTTTTTCACATTGCTCAGGGTGGCAAGGACTCCTGCTGGCGCTTTGTACCTGCACAGCCCTGCCAGCCTGTTCCTCTTTTTCTTCAAATCCTCAGACAAAAACATGTCTTCTAAAATATATGATATGGTGACCGTGTGTCTCATGTATGGCTGCATCTTACAGTAGAGCTTTTCTACGGCTTTTTGAAGAAGAGAGGAAGGGAGACTGCATATAACATCTACACATTCACCCAAAGAAAAAGAGCCAAACACATAGCTCCTTCCCCAAGCTGCAAAACCCCAGGCTATGACTATGGGTCATGTCTGAACCCAGATTTCTTGCCCTCAAGGAACTGCAGTGCTGACTCCTTGCCTGAAGCAGTAGCAGACATGCAAGAAAAAATCAAAGCAAGCTGACAGCTCAACTAGGGCCACAGACAAACTGCTCCGCCAGAAAAGGAAATCAAAAGAGACAAAGACAGCTATAACATTTATTTTCTTTATACATTGCTTCTAGATTAGAAAACTCTCACTAATGAGATCACGGGTACACATGCATTTACTTGCTTCTGAACACCATTTAGCTGCTTAAATGCACACTGCAAAGCAGTTGGCTTTGCACATATGTTTTATTTATAGGGAAAATGGATTTAAGCAAATTTAACTCAATATAATTGTGCAGGCACTAAGGGTATGAAAAAACATAACACAGTTGCTTCTGCTCAGGGGCTTTCTGAATAGCAGGGACGATGGCAACCCCATGATTAAGTTTGGGCTTCTCATCTGGATGCACTTGGGAGAAGAGAAACCAAAAAGCAGAGCCCCACTGAGCTTGACAAAAAGACAAATGATGATTAAAAATGACAAGGCAAAACTCTTTATGAGTTGCACAACTATATAAATCCTGCCTTCCCCAGCTCCCACCCAGGCACGCAGCTAAGGCTCCTTCCAAAGGCCAGCATTTGCTGGTCTCTGTGTGTCACCTGCTTTAGCTGTTTCATCAGCCCCTGCTGGTTTTCCCTCAGTGCTTTCAACTTTGCAGAACTTTCTTGGGAAAGCTTAGCTTTCATACCTGCCAGGAAATCACAGGCTGCACTGTAAAAAGTGCTACATCTCTTTGGCTTCTCCAAGTCAATGGCAAGACCTTTTCCCTCCTGCTTGTGAGATGAATTGTAGAAAACAACCAAATTCTTAAGATCTAAAGTTGCATACTTTATCTACGTGTTGGAAAATATCTAACTAAAAGTGAACAGTACTGATTCCCTCAGACTGTCACTAGTGACAGCAGTGGACCTTACCTGAAACAAAGCCACCTTTCTTCAGTGCCTAACCACAGACACAAAGAGCCTGTCTTCAGACACCTAATTTGATAATGTGGGCAGAAATTAAGTGCTCAGTCACTCCTTCAGGCAGAACCCTGATTTTCCAAGGAAGCTGGAGTCAGTTTCCAAGGAGAAAAGGTGCCAAGCACTTTTCAGGTAGTAACACCCATAGGAATTTAGTACTTCATCTGTCCCCTTTAAGTCATAGTCGACCCAAAGCAACATTCAGGGACAGAGGACAGAGTAGCCTCTGAAAAAAACCCCACCATTAGAACTGAGACACCTTTCAGGAAAGCTGAGGAGAAGGCAGGGCCTGGAAACAACATTGTGTTGCTGGAGCCAATACTACTGATGTCCATATCAGAAACAGAAGTGCCAAAGACTCCTGTACTCATTCCACACATGTCCTGCTCGCTCAGCTGTCAAGAGCTTGAACACAAGGGATCCTCTTCCATCACCACGACGGGCAGAGACCAGGGAGAGCATGTAGGAGACTCCATGGCCTCGTCCACCTGCCTGCTCCCACAACCTTGCTGCAGAGTCACAGGGTAAGGGCTGCCAGCTAGATCAGTGACACTGGCCAGTGCAGCACACCCTGCGGGCAGTACGCAAGGTTGCATGCCAGGATGCCAACCAAAAGGCTGTGGAGGGCTTTGAAAATGAGGAGGAAACCAAACATCTGTAGAAAAGGCAGGGAAACATTTCAGTAAAAGGATTTGGCAGCTGTAGGCTACCTCTTCTTCTCAGTCCACCCAAGCCCTTAACTATTCACACAGCAGTAAGATGCTCACAGCTCGGGAGTTATCATTCGCCCAATTTTAATTCGCCCAATAACTAGAGAACTGATGGTTACAGCTACCAAATATTGCTCTAGTCTGGAAAGACAGTGAGAGATGCACTCTTTATCCTATGGAGCCTGACACTGGTGGGCTTGTAGCACCTGGCAGGAGCACTCCTACTACTACATCATTGCTTTCACAACACCATAGGGCTTAATGGTGCAGGTCTGCACCAGTGGGGCCTTCCTTCCCAGAGCTGGAGTGACGGTGACAGTGGGGTTTCAAGATTCCTGACGACAGCATAATGTATTTGACAGAAATGCAGCACAGCTCACCGCGCTTTGCCATGGCGTAAGACTGGTCACAGCCTCTGCTCCCAGAGGGAGATATTTTGGGGAAGGTCTCCCACACACTCTGCTCTTGTCCACTTGAGTATGTTGGTCTGTGGTACCAACATATTTGCTTTCTTGGCTTTACTGCCCTCCCAAAGGCCCCACTATCTGGGAATGGAGACACCAGAGGGATGCTAGCAGGCTGGGATGTTGGATGAACAGGGCAGAGAGTTGATTTTGATCCTGAATGTCACCAACTTGGTTACATCCAGGATCTATACACGCTGGTGAAAGTCCTTCCTTTGCAGGTGGTGTTTTGTTTTTTTTTTTTTGGAAGATTATTCCTAGAAGTCAACAAAGCAAAGTGCCACACCTCAGGAAAAATCAGAGACCAGGTCTCCATCTCTCAGCCTATGCCTTCCCCTATAAGCCCACGAGATGAGTCTCCACTTGCATGAAGTATTTGGAATTTTACCTCCACAGTCATGGAAAAGCAAGCCTGGCCCCCCAAAAGGATGAGCTGTATCTTCAGACCCACAGAGGATCCTCCCATTTCACCTCTCCTTAAGCTTCCCTTACCCCTGCTCCAGACCAGGGTCTTCCTTGCCCTGAGGCATATGTCCTGGCCATGGTCCTGGGGGCAGATGCTGCCCATCAGGTGCCTGAAGTGTCCAGATTCAGGCTTTCTAGCCACAAATGCCTGAGCAATCATGAACCTAGGATTGTGTTTAGAGCAACAAAGGCTACAGAGCAGCATATAGACATCTACAATCATTGACAAAAAGCCAAGGCCTGAAAAGTGAACTACAACATCACGGTGCGACATGCGTCTTCCCCACTAGAACAACGGTGCTGGGCAAATAATATACCACAACCTCAACATCGTCCCTGCAGGCACCCCAGCCATTGGGCACCTTGCTTCCCAAAATCCACATCAAGCTATTGCATTTCCTCTGCACCATCTGTGCAGTTCTGGGAAATCTCCCCCCTGTCCAGGGAAGGAACACTAAGAAATGGCAAATAAGGATCTTTGATGGATTTGGAGAAAAAATAAAGTGGCATCCTATTGTGTTGGAGGCCCAGGCCACCTTCAAGCCCTGCCGGCAGGGTCACTGCCCTGCTGTTCACCAGCACAGCTGCAGCCCCGGTATCAGTCTGATCCCTCAGCTCTGATGCTGGGCTTTTGAGTACAGGGACAAATGAAGGCTCGCTGAACTGGTCCTGTTATCTTTCCCATTGGCAGTGTAACACCTTGTCCCAGTAGGGCTTCTGGTGGATGCCATTACGGTCTGGATATGACCCCACGATAAATCAGTGGTGGAAGGCAGAGACAAACATCTACAGGGAGAGAGGGCATGAGAGATCTCCTGTAGGCCTATCATGTCACAGTTACCAGTCCTTCAGACTGCCAAGGTTTGTTCTAGGAGGTGAAACAGGCTATCTAGCAAATTTGTTTTCCCTGACCTCATGTAGCTATTCACACTTAATCACAGCAGGGAGAAAATGTGAGTGAAAGAATACAAAGAGATGCAGGCTCAGTAGAAACAATTTAATTATGCCTCTGAACTTATGTTTGCACAGAAATTTTAAGTCAGAGCTGAATTTAGCCCAGCAAGCAGCATGAAGTGGGTAATTAATATAAACCCCCTTATTCTTAAATGTGGGGTAAAGTGTGAAAAGTTATTTGCACTGTACATCTTTCTGAATGTTTCACTCAGTGGTTTGAGGAGGGCAAGTACGTTGTATTCCTCCAGACAGTCAGTCAGGTTTTCTTGTTGCAGCTTCAAGAGTTAGTTAGGAGAAAACTTTGGCTGTGGCTTGTGCCCTGGCTGCCCCAATGCTCTTTACCAGGGGTGAGCTTTCCCTCTAGCAGAGGGGTAAGGCCCCCACTCTTTTAAACCACTGACATAATTGTGTGCAATTACACGTTGTAGACAGTGACTCCCCCCAAGCACCTGTCCTGCACTCACACCATGTGACAATCAGGCCTCTGGACTTCGCTGCTATTGACCCTCTGCTCAGAAAGTTAGATTGAAGCTAATCTTAGTCTGTTCCCAGTAGACCTCAAAAGGAGCAAAAGCTTTTCCTGATCAGGGTAGCAGTGGACACACATAGTCTGGAGAGGTAGTTTTGGTAAGATTCTGGATGTGTTTTTATCAGTTGAAAAGTTCTTTTACTTACTTTTCACTGTTTACAGATGCAAAGACCAACTGAGCAGAAAAAGAGTGAGGCTGCGATAGCCCCAGAAACAGCTCTTAAATACCATTTGAGATAAGCACATTTCGGTGTATTTCCAAGGAAGCCACATACCTGTTCTTAACAGTCAATCCCCCTAGAAAAATGCATGCAACTTCAAGTTGGGCACAGCAAGTTGGGCACAGACATAAAAGGCTTTTTTTCTCCCCAACTCTATAAGAGTGAGAGGGCGTGCTCTTGCTATGCTAAAGTTCTGGCAATTTTTCTCCCTGTTTGATAAGCAGAGAGATGGCAAGCCAAAAACGGGTCAAATTTCCATATACTATGCTGAAGCCAACAGAACTACTTCAAGAGAAAAATTAGATCCATGTCCCTCTCATTAGGCTACTAACTGATACCAAGAAACGTGCATTGTAGAACAAGCTGCATCGGACAAAGACGTGTAATATAAGCAGTTGATTTGGAAGCCAAAAGATCCTGTGGTCTGTCAAAATGTGGCAGGACTACGGGAGGGCGCTGGGTCAATTGGGAGGCTTGTAGGTCAAGATAGCTGAGTACAATCCGGCTGAGCAGGGGAGGCTCCTGTAAATATGCCTTTGCTCTACGAGGGAAGACAGTACTGCTGGTTCAGCAGGACTGCTCCTGGGTTTATTGAGCCTGGTGATTACAATAGTCTGTCATTAGGGCAGTAAAGTCGAAAAAAAAGAAAAGAGAGAGAGAAAGAAAAGAATAAAGAAGGGAACCACACCTACAACAGGAAGCATCTCAAAAATGCATGCTTCTCTCACATCCATACGTGCAGGTCAGAAATGTGTGAGTTCTCTTTCTTATCTTCAGCACGGGAGCATAGTCAGAAGAAAAGAAAGAAAAAGAAAAATAGGAAAAAAGGAAAAGGAAAAGGAAAAGGAAAAGGAAAAGGAAAAGGAAAAAAGGAAAAAGGAAAAAAGGAAAAGGAAAAAAGGAAAAGGAAAAGGAAAAGGAAAAGGAAAAGGAAAAGGAAAAGGAAAAGGAAAAGGAAAAGGAAAAGGAAAAGGAAAAGGAAAAGGAAAAGGAAAAGGAAAAGGAAAAGGAAAAGGAAAGAGGAGAAAGGAAAGAGGAGAAAGGAAAGAGGAGAAAGGAAAGAGGAGAAAGGAAAGAGGAGAAAGGAAAGAGGAAAGAGGAGAAAGGAAAAGGAAAGAGGAGAAAAGAAAAGGAAAGAGGAGAAAAGAAAAGAAAAGGAAAGAGGAGAAAAGAAAAGAAAAGGAAAGAGGAGAAAAGAAAAGAAAAGGAAAGAGGAGAAAAGAAAAGAAAAGGAAAGAGGAGAAAAGAAAAGAAAAGGAAAGAGGAGAAAAGAAAAGAAAAGGAAAGAGGAGAAAAGAAAAGAAAAGGAAAGAGGAGAAAAGAAAAGAAAAGGAAAGAGGAGAAAAGAAAAGAAAAGGAAAGAGGAGAAAAGAAAAGAAAAGGAAAGAGGAGAAAAGAAAAGAAAAGGAAAGAGGAGAAAAGAAAAGAAAAGGAAAGAGGAGAAAAGAAAAGAAAAGGAAAGAGGAGAAAAGAAAAGAAAAGGAAAGAGGAGAAAAGAAAAGAAAAGGAAAGAGGAGAAAAGAAAAGAAAAGGAAAGAGGAGAAAAGAAAAGAAAAGGAAAGAGGAGAAAAGAAAAGAAAAGGAAAGAGGAGAAAAGAAAAGAAAAGGAAAGAGGAGAAAAGAAAAGAAAAGGAAAGAGGAGAAAAGAAAAGAAAAGGAAAGAGGAGAAAAGAAAAGAAAAGGAAAGAGGAGAAAAGAAAAGAAAAGGAAAGAGGAGAAAAGAAAAGAAAAGGAAAGAGGAGAAAAGAAAAGAAAAGGAAAGAGGAGAAAAGAAAAGAAAAGGAAAGAGGAGAAAAGAAAAGAAAAGGAAAGAAAAGAAAAGAAAAGAAAAGGAAAGAGGAGAAAAGAAAAGAAAAGAAAAGAAAAGAAAAGAAAAGAAAAGAAAAGAAAAGAAAAGAAAAGAAAAGAAAAGAAAAGAAAAGAAAAGAAAAGAAAAGAAAAGAAAAGAAAAGAGAAAAGAATCCCTGCTTACTGTAAAATTCTTCGAAACACTGTTTGAAATACTGATTAAAGCCTACTGGAATTCAAGCAAGTGCTGTGACACCAAAAAAAAAAAAAAAATTGCAAAAAAACCCCTGAGACAGCTCTTGACCGTTCTTTGCATCATTTACACTTCCAGAAAGAGACTGAGCCTATTTGCACAGGTTTTGGCTGCATGAGACACTGCCTAGTCAGTTCTGCAGAAGCAAACACAATCATCTCTGTCTAGAAAACCCATGTATTTTCCTATGGGACAGGGTTAGAAGGGCCAGCACCTTTCTACGGGCTGGGGAGAGCAAGCTGCCTGGCAAGGGCACAGGAGCAACAACTGCCGTCAGCACCGAGCAAGTTGGAAGGGCAACCTTTTATCTCCAATCTGCTTCTGAAATGTTTCACAGAAAATAAAGTAAAACCAAAACCCATAGAACAACTTGTGATGTGAAAAACAAATTACTCAGCGATGACCTGAACTTCCTAGAAATCACTCTGATCTACGTCGAGCTCACCAGATCTGGCATCTTGCTGAAGCCCTTTTTCACCAGCCTGCCTTCCCTGGGCAGCGGACAGCTGGGGACTCGGCTTCTCCCAGGCACCACCGATGAGCACAGATACTGCAGACCCTCTCCTACCACTCCTGGTGTGAAGGACACCTTTGCAGGCGGGAGAGGGTCCGGCCAAGGAGATAGTGCTCTCCTAAAATCCTCCCCTGGCCCCACAGCACCTGCTGGGCAGGCAGGACTAGAAGAGCCTGGAGGCTGCTCTAGTTTGTGCAGCGGGGACAGCACCGCGGAGCGGAGGCCACCAGGTCAGTGCGGTGCTGAGGACTCCAGGGAGGTGTGAAACCCAGGACCAGTTCCCACAGAGACCGTTTTGCATACTCTTAACTTCTGCTCCCTGTAGCCACCTGAACTGGAAAGGCTTCAGCTCCTCCGGCGAAGGATGTTGGTGAGTGGCATGGGAGTGGGGAGAAAGACGGTGGTGAGTGGTGGCGTGAAGTGAGTCAGTGTGTGGAGGGGATGGCTGCGGCAACCTGTCACCCACTGGCAAGGGCTGGCAGGCTGGGGAAGGATCAAACCCCGCTCCTGGGGCCGTGGGACTGAGGTGGGCAACCAGAGCTTCTCGGCAGCTGCAGCTGGTGCGGGCATGATGAACCGAGCGAGGAAACCGGAGTTTGGGAGCGCTGCCATTGATCCCGCTCGCTGGGGACAGACGAGGAGTCACGCATACGAGCTGCGGAGTTTGCTGGTGTCCAGCTAGCCCCGCGCCGAGCAATCCCACGGGTGTCTGCGGGATTCACTTTTGGGGAAACCTGGGCGGATTTTGGTGTTCTTTTTTTTTTTTTTTTTTTTTTTTTTGGCTTGTCTTTGATGCTGCCGCTCGGCTACCGAGCGGTGATACCGGTCCCCGAAGCCCTCGGGAAGCAGCCCAGGAAGGTCCCGCGGCCGGAGAAAAGCGGCGCCGGCTGCAGGAGGGGGTGTCCCGGCTGGCGGGGGCTGCCGAACGGAGAGTCCCGGTCTCGGGGAGGCGTGGGATGTGGGAAGGGGTGTCCCCAGGAGGCGGAGGATGCGGAGAATACGGGACGGGGTGTCCAGGGAGGCGGGGGATGCGGGAGATGAGGGAGGGGCGGTCCCGGTCCCCGGCTGGCGGGGGGTGCGGGGGATGCGCGGGGGGAGGCGAGAGCAGAAAAAGCGGGGAAGGGGAGGAGGGGGAAAGTGGGGACGGAATCCCCAAAAGGGCAAAAAGCGAAAAGAAAGCCCCAGGCGGGGGCGGCGGGTGGAAATCGGGGACGGGGGCGGTCAGGGACGGGGGAGCGGTCGGGGGCCGCCCCGCACGCGGTGCCCGGGGACGCGCGGCGCCGCGTGGAGTGAGGTGGCGGGGGGGGGGGCCGCTCCCGGGCTGGGGGTGCCGGGCGCGCGGGGCGGTGCGCGGGGCGGGCGCGGCGACGTCAGGGGCGCCGCGCGCACGTTGATGCGGGGGCCCGGCCGCTTTCGTCAAGGAGCAGAAGGAAGCAAGATGGCGGCCCTGTAGGAGCGGGGAGCGCGGCGCCCGGCTGTGCGTGCTGGATGTCGGCAAGGCGGAGGGACGAGGCAGAGGTCAGAGCGCGACCCCCGCGCGCCGCCCGCCTTCCCCACGGCTCCCTGGGGGCCGTCGCAGCGCCGCGGGGCGCGGGTGGGGCGGTGGGCACCGCCGCGGCGCCCCCAACATGGCTGACAGGGGCGGGGGGCGCCTCTGCCGCCCCCTCCCCGCGGCGCCGGCCCCGGCTTGGCCCGCAGCCGCCCCTCCCCGCGCCTTTGTCTGCGCCGCGGCTTCGGGGGAGGGGGTGCGCAGGGACGGGGACCCGGCTGCTCTCCGCCGCGAGGCTGTCCCGCTGGCCCCTCCGCCGCGACCCGCGGGGACCCACGCGCTGAGCTCCGCGCTTAGCGCTCCGCGCCGAGCGACCTCTGCGCCGCCCCCCGTGCCGAGCGCCCCGAGCGCCGCGCCGAGCCCCGCGCGAGAGCCGCGCGCCGTTCCCGCGCCGAGCGACCCCCGCGCCGAGTTCCGCGGGGACCGGTCTCCTCGCGGCTGCCCTGGCGCTGAGGCTCACGCTGAGCGTCGCGCCGAGCGAGCCCCGTGCCGAGCGCTGAGCCCCGAGCTGTCCCGCGCTTCCCCCCGGCGCGGACCGGTACCCCGGGGTCGCCGCCGCGCCAAGCCTCGCTGAGCCCGTTCGCCGAGCCCCGCGCTGCCCCCCCCCCCCCCGCTCCCCCTCGGCTTTGTGCCGCTCCCCGGCCCCGGGCGGACACAAAGGCGGGCGCAGCCCTGGAGAAAGAGGGGGTGGGGGTGCGCGCCGGAACCCGTTCCTGGGGTAGAGGGAGAAGAGCGTGTGCGTGTGCGGGGAGGAGAGGCTCGGTGTTCCCTTTCTCTGCGCCGCGTACGCGCGCGTTGTGTCCGCGTTGCTAAATCTGCCGGCGGGGCCGCTTGCACAATGTGGCCACGGGAAGAGGAGAAAAAGAAATACTTTCTCGTGCGTGTTCCCCTAAAACAGCGCTTTCGGCGAGGTCAGGCTTGTTCCCCGCCAGATGACAGACAAGAGCAACAACCTTAGCACGTTTGTAAGTCGGGCGCGCTCGCATCGTGGCGTTTATTGGCGTTAAATTCCCCCTTTAGACACCAGCAGTCCTTTTCGTGCCCTTAGTTAAAAGGAGGCTTTTCGGCTCGCGGTTTGAGTCTTGGAAATTGAGCAGCTACCTTTTCTGCTAAGTAATTTTCCTTTTCAGAGTGTGAGGTGGAGGGGAGAAGTGATGTGGTCTGTCGTGCTTCCATGGAAATGTTGCAACCAAAGATCTCATCACAAGATTTGTTTTCCATTATGAGTGTCATGCAAATGTGCAGGCTTTGAGCAGTGATCAGCAGCTCTGAACAACATCAGTTCGGCACAATTTTTTTCTTTTCTTTTTTCTTTCTTTATTTTTTGAATGTGAAGTTGGACTTTCACATGTGAGGAGATACTGTCCCTAGTGAAAGCAGGTCAGTGCCTGTTGTTTGTCGGCTAATGAGGCCACTCTTATTTGCCTGTTAATGGCAGGTTGACTTAGTGCAGCAGGGGGTGAGTGTAGTAAACGTGTGCATTCACTTGTGTATCTGCATGTGTATTCCACTATGGCACTTTCTCTGGAGTTTGTGAGGTGAAAACCAGAATGTGGTTGCCGAAGATATTCAACAGGGAGATGTTGATTGTCATAAGTCATGTATAAACTCGAGGTAGAGGGGGATTTGCCAGAATAAAAGGTGGCAAAAACAGCACCATGGTTCATGCAGTGTCCTTTTAAGAGATGCCCTCAGTATGGCAGGCTGACCGTAGGTTATAAATCATTCCTTCTCTTATCTTTTTGAGATGGACAAATTTGCTTAAGTGGTATATCATGAGTGTACTGGCTTCTTTTACCAGTAGCCACAGAAAATGAGTGTTTCTTTGAGCCCTTAGGACTCCTTGCCCGCAGCTACTGTTACATTTCCCAAAACTTCTTTTATTCTTGGTGTGTTTTTTTTCTTTTCCTGGTCACCTCACAGTTAGTTTCTTTCACTCCTCCAAATAAAGGTAAGCCTCTGCAGTTTCTATGTAGATAACCATCTGTATGCTATTGCTAAAGGTCTGTGGCTAACAATGGCCAGGTAACAGTTTTTCTTAGACTGTCATACAGAAACACTACTACTTTCAGCTCTTTCTCAAACACATGGCACTTTGGCTGGTGCTGTCCTTCAACACTTCAGTTTTCAGTTGCTAAATATCTGATCTTTTTTCAAAAAACTCAAACTGGACACAAACACTGATACTATTTTGCTGTATCTGTGTTAAGACGGTTTTGTGTATTTTTTTTCCTGCTCTCAAGTTCTATTTTCTATTATATTTAAGTTCATTGTGTCTTGGAAACATTGGTTAATCTAGCAAGTCAAGAACTTTTTGTCTGCCAAATGTGCTGCTGTTAACACTTTGAAAGAACATACACGTTTGATTTTTATCCTGCAGAAAAACAACAATTTGGACCCAATGTAAATAAATCACTGTTGGGCAATGTTTTGTCTCTCTTCCTTAGTGTCAGAGAAAGCATAGCGTGAACACTGCCAGTGAAGTTAGGAAACATTTAAATCTAGCAACCAGGGTGTAGGGAGGAGGGAAAAAGAGAGGGAGGGCTAAGATGTGAAAAAATATCAGTGCTTAGGTGGTGGTTCTTAACTGCTTTTTGCATGAAATGAAGAACTCAAAAGTCATCTTTCAGTGGGTATGGTTGTTTAATTTTCAGAAGTGACATCAAAAAACTTCGTGAATGCATCCAGGGAACCTCAGGGAACCTTTTATGTTGCCCGTTTCAGAACTAGTTATTAACAAATCTTTAAAAGAAGAAAAGGTTGAATGGGAGACACTGAGGCTTCTGAATTTGCGAAATTATCACTATTCGTAGTAAGGCTTTTTTTAACAAGGACTTTGACATTGTGCTGCTTCCTGGCTTTTAGCCAGGGAAGCTGGTATTGTTTTGATACAGTGTGCATGGTCCTAGACTTTGGCATGTCAACATTGTTTAAAGAACAAGAAATGTGCGCTCACTGAGGAGTTATTATGACGGACAGATTTCCAAGGTCTCCTGTCGGCACCAGTGCTGCATTGGATAACAGAAATAGGAGGTTGTAAATGTTTTGGTATCTGCGTGCAGAAGCAGGAGACTCTGTAGTTACTGCTGGAATGGGGATTTCAGCTGCCAGAGTTGGAAATGACTGTTCCCTCTTGCCCCGAGCACTTTCAGATGCTGCTGGGACTCCATCTCCCAGATGGTTTAGCAACAGCAAGACAACCCCAAAGAAGAAACCTCCCAAACTTCACCATGTTTTGGAACAAATCTGCTGCTTAGGAGTTGAAAAGCATAAAGTTTGGATTGAGCTAATGTTGCTGACGCTGTCTGGGATTACAGAAGACCTCTCACTTCTAAGTTACTTGCATGGGCAGTAGGGTGATTTTTCGCAGACCATGTCTAAGTAGTGACTTTAAAACCCTTGCTCTATTTCGTTCTAAATGGAAGATGTGTCTTGCGTTTCTACAGGAGCCAAATAAGGTTATCTTTAAAAAATCATCCATTTTTCAAGGTGGAATTTCAGATGAGCTGTCAAATTTGACTTGTCACTGTGAGTGACCCTTCTGTCCTCATGGTAGCTCTAAGCATGGTAGCAGCATTTGTAAGGCAGCTTCACAATCAGAGCCTGGATCGGAGCAAAACAAAGTTGTCAAGTTTCAAGTAGAGTTGGTGGTTATCTTGGAAACTGTGCTGGAGAACACAACCACAAAAGATTTTGCCAAATAATATACAGTATATTTATTTAGTCCAGCTCTCTGATTGCTGTTAAGGCACTCAGCCAGCAGCAGTAGTTGTGACATCATTTTGAAAGGCAGTGTGCTGGTTCTGAAATGGAGTGGGATGTACTATGATTCATTATTTAAAGGAAAAAAGCTTTAGTCTGAACAGAGATAAAGCATATGACTGCATCATGGCTGAAAGCCAAAAAGGGAATTGTATGAATCAGTCACACTTGTGGCATTATTCCGATCCCATACTCTATAAGGCAGTGAATACCTTCTTAGTCATTTAATGATATTCTTCAGGAAAAATATCCTTTTGAACACTGAACAAGTAACTAAGTTGCCATAGTTCCGGGTGTTACACTTTCAGATCGTCATTGCTTGCATGT
Organism: Tapera naevia; assembly: GCA_033556795.1. Classification (NCBI taxonomy): domain Eukaryota; kingdom Metazoa; phylum Chordata; class Aves; order Cuculiformes; family Neomorphidae; genus Tapera; species Tapera naevia. Next base: position 5,567,906 of record JAUMJJ010000175.1, on the reverse strand, counting down.
TCCAATTTGCATAGCTTGTCCCAATATCCTAGATAATAAAATGTTACAAATGGAAAGTACCATGAGTAATCATCCTCTCAGTCACCCATTGGAAAGAAGTCACTTCTTTTACCTTAGGGTAGAGAAGTCTCTTGAGAAACCAGAAAACAAAAAAAAAAATCACCCATTTTTTTTCCCCAAGGAATTACTCAGTGAGTGGAGACAGAAGTGGTGGTGTTGAATAAAATTCTGAACATTTAGCATGAGCTGGACTAATCCCAAGGACAGCTGATGACTGACCCAAAACAGTTGTTTGGATTAAAATACTAGGAATGTGCCTCACATTATGTAGCAGAGAGTAACAGAAGAAAGGTGGAGAAAAACAAGGTTTGAGAATTAGGAAGGACAGCTAACTAATTTCACCCACATATCTCATAGTGCTCTTGAAATGAAGAGGGGAAAAAAATGCCCTGCATTATAAGAGGATCAAAAAGAGTGTTCTACCAGTTGTTTATAGGAAAGGATTTCAACTCTTGGGACAATTTAAAGAAAGTTGCTATGCTTTGAAAAACGCTTCGACAATTCAAAGCTGTAAAGATAAGGTTTAGATTCCTGTCCTGTATTTTCAAGCAGGCTCGTTCATCTCTACCTTCCAGAAAGCAGAATATTCTTAGCAACCAGAAAAAAAATCAGGGTGTCCTTCAAAACCAGAGTTTTCTGTGGAGATGAGGATTCCAAATTGGAGTGTTGTTGCCTTGTAGCTTACATATGGCAAGAAACCCCAATAGGATTATGCTTACAAATAAATAAAGGCTTGCAGTATTGAGGCTTCAGTTTGACCTAATTCTTGGTGTGGTTTTTTTTTTCTTTTATTAAAACAACTACAAAAAAGGCAGCATTTCTATTGCAGTGTGCTAGGGAATAGGCTTGTTCTATGCTCAAGTTCAGCAAGAAAGGAAAATTCAGCATTTTAATCCTTAACAAGTACATTGTATCTTTTAAGACCATTCCAAACAAGTAGCAAAGGAGTGAGCAAGTGAGTGGTTACATAGCAAAGATAACCAGGAATAGCTTAATAAGCAAGTACCCCTTGGAAGTAACTTCGATGGGTACAGGGAAGTGGCCTGGGCACTTTCTGATTAATTACTGTGATGCAATTTAGACAATGTGAAATATCTTCCCGTGTTCTGCAACATTACTTCTAGCCTTAAATATACCCCACGTGGATTCCCAGCATACGAATACTGGTTTCTCCAGCTGCATATATGGGTCAGGAGAAGTTTCCAGGTTAAAGGTGAATTTTTCGCAGACATACAAAGGGGATAATGACTTCTGTGTTCTTTGCTCCATGTGAGCTACATTATCCTTTAACTTACGTTTTGTTGACCAAAACTTAAACAACTTCTTTGCTTCATCTCCTTTCTAAGAATGCATAAACAGTCCAAGCTTTGTCTTCCAATGTCCTGGCATGAGCTGTTTTAAGTCACATCGCGTTGGAAAAGGATTTAGGTTCATTGCTGTAATACCCCAGCCTACCCAGTGGGTAGATGTTTAGGTCAGAACGATGACTCTCCATGTGGTTGCACGCACGTGGTTACAGTGTTTACAAACAGTGTCCCAGCAGTCTCAGCAGCTGCCTTGACGCAGCCAGCGAGAACAGAGTTCTAGGAATGTCCCTGGTCCTCACGGGTGGTGGAGGAGAGGGAAAGAAATAAAAAATGCAGAGTATAAGAAAACATCGTGTAGTTTGGGTTTTGGCTGAGCTTTCTGCATCTGTGTTACATTCTAGATCATTGGTTCCTTTGTCAGACGCCACTGCTTTTTCACCTACTGGAGCACAATCTGGGCTATGTTGACGCATTTGCCTGGAACAGACTGACCCGAAGTATGAGACAGGCGTTAAGGGAATTGTTGCAAAAGTTTCAAATTATTTCCCTGTCCGTAGCCCCCTTTTAAAAGATTATAAGGAATTTAATCCCAAAAGCTTTCATGACAAAACAGCTCTTCACAATAGAAGAATTTCTCTGTAAATGGCTATATATTTTTTCCTCAATTAGGCATGACTCACTGCCTATTAGAATACTAGAACAATTCCCTTTTTAAAGAACAAAAAAAAATCATGAATCCCACTAACTTTATAAGTAAAATCAAGTAGCTGAAAGTCTTTACTACTTAATGAGGCATGTTAACACAAAGAGACATTGATGTTATGAAAGGTAATACCACTGCAAGGTAAGTTTTGGATTTCCATTAGGCATAAGAAGCTTGGTGGAGATTTCTGCATTTACTCACTAAACAAATAATGCCAGCAGTCTGTTGTTTTGTTGGGTTTGTTTTTAAAAAGAAATAAATTGGAGGGGGCAGAAGCATTGGTGGTAATTATTGGGTTTGATTTGGTTTGTCTTTCCAAAGTGGTTTCAGGAAGCACAGATGAAACTATTTTGTAGCTGTTGAGAAGCACCCAACTGACAAGGTGTTTCATGCCCTCCCCTGTGGACCTAAACCAAAGCTGTCAGACAGGTTCTGGTCTCCAAAGACGCTTGAAGCTTAAGCTGTGCGGACACTGTGGGACCATATTAGCAGACATCCTGCTCCTCATCCAGAAACACTATTTTCCATGCTGGAAAATGAACATTTTTCAGACTTTCTCATGCAGTTATGCAGCAAGCACTCAGAGTGGTATGCAAAGCACATCACTTGCTTTACAAAATGAATCCTAAGAACTGCTTTGACTCATAGGGAGGAAGCAGTTGGTACAAGTGTCTCTTCCATATTCTGAATTTGTCTAGATGAGTCATGATACTCACCATCATACAATAGAGCACAAAGGCCAGTTGCAGATTTTATTATACACGACTTCTGTTATTAGTTGTGTGTTCACAGGAATTGCACCCATTTGATGTTAATGTCAATTAAAATCACTGTATTTTTGTTAATACACTCCAATGGTTTCCTTCTCACCTGTCTTATTTGTGAGAGACAGTTATTGTATTTTGGGTCATATTTAGAACCACTTCTGTTTCACTGAGCTCTTCACCTCCTCCAGTTTTCTTTTCTGACTTCTTTTTGATTCATAGTTCCCACTACTCATGAAGCAGCTGGGTAGCAGAATGTGGCAAGCAAGAATAAAGAATATATGAGAGAATATGTAACAAAGGCATTTCTGAGTTTGCATTGACTGCATTGACTGTTTGTTCCTTCTCTTGCCACTTTTAGTGCTAGTGCTGTTAGAGAGATCAAAGGGTAAATGTTAACCCTGGGCCTGATGCTGACAGGACGTGTTTGCCCCCAGTTTCAGTGTCCTTTAATAACTTTCTGTATTTGTCCCTTAGCATGAGAGACAACTCTTCATGTAGCACTCGCCCCCATTTCATGCCCATGATACTTTTTTTCATCTTTGTTTAATCTGGTTGTTCTTTCAGTGCTACTTTACTATGTTTGAAGTCACATACTTTGAAGTCATACAGTTTTTATACTTGCCAAAGGACACAAAACTCTTTCAGCTCTTATGTAAGCAAAAAGGAGAAAAGAATGATTGCCTATTTCCTCTTGTGTGCAAGTAGCCTTACTGCCCTGCTCATGGTAAAATGAGGAAAATGAATTGCTGCCATAAAGCACAAGTTGCTTCTCTCCCCCAAAAGTTACTAAAGTTCACGAAAGGGAGATATTTCCTTGAAGCTTAAAGTGCACATATACCTTAATAAAAGGAATGCAATTTATCCCTGAAAGAGAACATATGAAAGCTGGAACATACATTGGACTCTCCTCTCCATGGTATTGGAAAAGTTGGGGTGCGTGTGTGTGTATTACAGACCCTAGTGTATTTTCTTTTCAAATGACCCAACCTTTTGTTCCCACTGCACTCCTTTGCTTGCTTGTCTGTTTGGTTTCAAGTTTGTCTGCCCCAAAAGTTCTGAAGTATTTCTAAAATGGCAACCGTAAAAATAAAAAAAACAAAGGCTGAGCAACTGAAAAGAGTCAGATTTAACACTTATTTAACTCCTGTAACCCGCAAATATTTGCGGGGGAAAGCAAGCCTATGCTAGTGTGTCTCCATTCCACGCACAGTCAGTTTGTGAGTATACGCAAATATCAACCAAACAGGGAAGAGCACGCTTGATATTTATAAACATGAAAAATGCACCAAATGGAAAAATACTGCCTTTCAGTTCTCTGTGTCTATGATGCTCTCCATGCTTTCCACGGAACATTCATTCTCTTTAAATAAGTTTGGGTAGGACTTTTCTGCTTCCCTGTAATTCTTAATGCAGAGAAGAAGCTTTTGTAGATGTGAGAAAGAAGTAGTAAAAACCCCAATTGTTCTGATCTGTTTTCTTTCTCTCTGTTACTTACTACGTGTCCTGCCTGAGAAGTGAGAGACTGGATAGGGAAACAGATTTCTGTGTGTTTTTCCACTGTGCCTGTGTTGTGTAGTTGACAGTATGTTAGGTATAGGTGGCTTTTTCTTTTCCCCCAGTGTTGTCAGCTGACTTGTGATCTTGCAAACTGATGGCAGCCCTTGCCATTTTCACAAAGCCCTATTCATTTTCATTTGGCTTACAAAACTGTAACAGTCTGCCTATGTAGAGACACTTGCAGGAGTGAGGCACTTAGTCACATACTTTGTAGCATCTGAAAGGAAAAAAAAAAGTAGTTTTGGGGTATTTTTCTTCTTTGAGGGTGGAAGGAGAGAAAATGGAGGCAGGTATAGAAGCTAAAAACTGTTTTTCACTTTTAAAAAAACTTTTCAAAGCAATTGTAAACTAACATGTGTTTTACTATAAAATAAAAACTATAAAAAAATTTGCCTCTGGAAGAGTTAGTCTGTATCTACCTACTGAATAGCTGCGTCTTCTTGAAAAAACTGACACTAGATGGTTGGAGATATTTTGTTGAACAAGTTGGAGCATGAATGCAACTCTGATGCGTCTAAATATAAGGAGAGTGGATAAAGTGAAATTAATTATTGCGTGTTAGGAGGCACCTCATATCCCAGTCATGAAACAATCCCACTGTTCTCAGGGCTGTGCAGACATAAGCCATTTTTGTTCTGTTCTGCTATTTAATTCAGTAAAGAAGACAGGGAGAAGGGCTGGCAGCCCACAAGGAGACAAAGTGTTAGTAACTCTTGTTTCTAATGCAAAGCAAAGGCAAGCAGCTCCCTTTTAAAAACCCTAAATATTTGCAATACATAAAGCAAAGTTGCTATTGCTACCTGCTCTGTGTAAGTGGAGTAGTTAACTGGCATTGCTGCAGATTTTTCCCTGGGGTGCTAATATTAATGAGTAGGCAAAACACGCAAAGAGTAAGAGAAAGAGCACAAAATTAATAAGCAACAATTGAGAGCCAAAGGAAACACAGATCATGCAACGTGTTACAAACCCTGCAGGAGCCATTCATTTCAGTGCCTTTTTTTTTTTTTTTGATAACCCTGAAAGGCGTACAGGAAAGCTGTGGTGTAGCTGGGAACTGAACCCGTATCTCCTAAGCACCAGTGCTTTACCCATGATACCCTCCTTCCTGCTCATTCAGAGGTTTACAGATAGTTTTCTCTGCTTACTAAGATATCAGAAGTATCAATTTTAAGAAACAGAAACTAGACTCAGGAACAGGTAGCTTTTCACTTTTTTCAACAGCTCATTTTCAGTAGCATTTTCTGTTGACTGCCAACACATCCTCTTTTTTTTTTTCCACACAAGCCTTCGGACATTTAAACCAGCAATGCTCATCCAAAACAACCTAGCAAAGTTCAGACTCTTGTTTATCTTCTTGGTGAAGAGCATGGCTTTTTGCGCAAAGCTTTGGCTGCAGCACTGTTGAAACCCACCTCTACCAGTGAGAAAGGGTGCAGTAAAGGATGTTGTCTCAGTTTTACTGGCACTGCAGATGTCTCCGTGTAGGCAAAAAATCTCACAGGGAGCTAATTATAATTAAAAATAGTATGTTGTGTCAGTTAATTGCAGTGTGTGAAACCAAGTTGTGTAATATTTCAATAAGTGGGTACTCCAGTAACTACTATTAACCTTTAATACCTTTGATCCTCCTATTCATTCAGGCAAGATTTCCCACAGTCTGTGAATTGTTCCCGTACATCAGCTCTAACCTACAGTGCAACTCCTTTTTTGATCTGTTTTATCAATTAGTGGTTCTTCAGGGTTGACGAACCCTCACACTGACATCACACTCGGTAGTAGAGATCAAAGGGGCAAAAAAACCAAAACCTACTTTGGTTTGTTGTCAGGAATCTGTCTGCTGGAGACAGGATGCACAAGCCTTTGCAGGTGACACCACCTTAGCAGTATTCATAGCCTTCTGTGCAACAGTTACCTGTTATCTCCTAGGCCTGAATCGGAGACGGTAGATTATAATGTCATCTCTCTCTGGTCATTTGGGGTTCCTTTGCTGTGGATAGTCATAGCTCAGCTTGCCTGGTTTGGTATGCAGTGCGTTTAACTGAGAGCCAGCCCTTAGTAACTTCAGCACATTCACAGACTCGTGATATAATCCATGGTGAGATGCATTTGGAAATAAAATCCGATGGGTAATTTTGCTCATGCAGCATCTCTGGACTCTGACAGAGGTGGTTGACCGTGAACAGGTGGATTTTTCCCTGCCATGTTTAGAGACCTGATAGCACTGAAAACTACTTGGGGAAAAAGATGGATTGGGAGCATTCATACTCGCTTCCCCCAGTTGCTCCTCTCCTTTTGGCAGTTTGGAGGTGCAGCTGGCTGAGCCCCCACGTGGCTTACGTGCACATGGCTGTGTTTACAAACACTGTCCCAGGCGTCCCCAAGGCGCCACGTTCAGTGGCGAGAGGGAGGGTGCTATGCAGTAGGGCCGAGCTCCCTTCGTGCGGCTTGTGAGAGCTTCTGGTTTTCACCCATATTTGTGGCTGCTCGTAGTGATCACCAAAGGCAAGGCTGTGACAGGCTGGCGGAATCTGCTGGAGCATTTGGGTTTGCTCATTTTGCATTTAAGCAATATTCAGGCCAGGGGTTTAAACCAATGTCGTCCACAGTGAGTCAAAAATAGAAACTTTATTGCTCGATAGAGTAGTAACTCTGGAGAGCGCTAGCTAGACATATGCGCAACAGAGAGGAAGGTATTTTTCTGCTTTCCAGAGATGCTATTAGGGAATTGGGTAACATTTACAGTAGGGCAAGATTTCAGAAAGCCTGTGGAAATGAATGGGGAGGGCGTTTTCTTATGTCCTGCTAACAAACCGAGGGCCACTTTTTGTCCGCGTTGAAGAGAAAGGTCTGAACGAAACACAAGTAGCCTGGAGCAGCTGGTATTTGCAACCACAGTTGCATTATCACTCGGAGGAAGACTACCTTGGTTTTGCTTTGTTTTAGCAGGCCATTGGCATACAACAGGAAAGAGGTTTGAACAACTGGTGCTGCTGCATTAAATGGCCTCCCATAGCTGAGGCCCTAAAAGACAAAGCATGCTGCTTTCCAGACGCTCAGCTAAAATTTTATTGACTTTTTGCTGCTCTCCTCACAAGTTCAGAGTTCAAGGTCTCCTATATCCACTGCACCTTGAGGTCAGATAACAATATATAACTAGATGGAGGGAAACAAACAGAAAAGTTTGTTTTTTTCAAAGGCGAGCATTTTTCTGTACTTGTTCCCCTGTTTTGTTTTGGGGTGTGCACTGTTTATTTTTCTCCTTTTGCTTTACTCTCCCCCCCGCTTATCCTCTGCTGCGTGCACACCCTCTTCCAGCCCTCTCTCTGCCTTTCATTGCTGAGAAGTGCGGACTCAGCAGGGACTGGTAACACTTTAACTCTTTGTCCTGTTCTCAGCTCTCTCAGCAAAGGTCACAGCAAAATGAGACTTACAGCTGCACTTGAAACAGAGCCGGTATAGGAGGGGGAGAGGGAGGAGTGGTGACCACAGACCCCGTGTTTTTTTTCCTTGAGGCATATAAAGTGCATGGTCAGGGTGAGATGAAACTTTCTGTAGGCTTTGGGTGGCTGTATCTGCTGATTTCTTAATAAGAGGAAATGAAAAACTTGTGACTTTTGTTCATGCTGGCCGTAACTAGCTTCACTCAACCTCTACTGATAAACAGAAATAATTTAGGAGTTACTTCCTCAGATGCCTGAAACGTGGTCTTAATTTCATCAATGCAAAGACTGCAATAGGCTATTATAGACACGAAGTCTCGGTTATTTGTCTTTGAAGCCATTTTGGAAACTTTGGCAATGTGCCCTCATACAATTCTTTTTCATAAGAGCCATAGTTTTCATTGTGTTGTGAGACCATGCTGGCTCCAACTTCAGTGACTTGAGGCAGAATTTTTTTTATTTTTCTTGAGAACAATTCAGAACTGACATTTGCTGATGGCTGAGAGAAGGAACCTGCCTGGGCACCATCAACAATAGCACATGTCTGCATGTGCCACATACAGGAAAAAAGGTTCCCATTTACCCTTCAAATATCCCATCGCAGTGTTTCGCAGGGCTGTGAGGGGCACGAGTGCCAGCGAGAGAGTTGGCGCTAGTTGGCTTAGCTACATTGACACTGGCGCCAAGGTTTACCTCTCCACTTGGCGCTCCAGGTCATACCGGTGTCTCACCACGTGCTTACGCGCACATGGCAGCAGTGTTTACAAACATGACCCCAGAACCCTTACAGGCAGTTATGAAAGAGCCAGCAAATGCTGCATCCCCCGTGCGAGGGTGACCTAGATCACCAGTGCTGGGAGCGAACAGCGAGGCGCTCGTACTGACTGCAGGCTCTGAGAGCAAATCAGACATTTGAGGCAGATGATTTTGCTCCCAAAGTGTTTTGAAATATCATTGTCACCATGAGAAAGTTTTCCACCATAAACTAAAAATAGCTACTATTACCTAGCAGGAGCGGCGGGTAAGTGATTCAGCATGTCGGGGATAGAAGTGACTATGTTCTTCAGCATCATAAGTCTTCTGTGTTGAACTGACTCAGAAAGTACATAAAATTTTCAAAGTGGGAAGGAACTGCAAAGCTGGCTTACTTCGGCTAAAAGAAAGGAACACTGTATGATCGTGTGGTTCCTGACTGACAGTTCCTTTTTTATTCCTTTATTAACATTTGCACTTGGGCAGTAATGAATGCTTTGTACTCAGGTTGTGACCATCCATTCAGGAAAAAGGTGCCTTAGCGGTTTCAAATGACATGCCTCCATCTACAAAATATGCATACCACTGTAAGACTGACTTTAGAGGAAAATGCATAGATGAAATGCCCCTTTAGCAAACCAAGCATTGTACACTCAGCTGTCAAAAGTTCACGTTTTATCTCTATATATACTCATATATTTTTAAATCACTTGATGATGCAGTAGATGTCTGCTTTTAAAATGAAAAAAACAGTGTCTCTTCCTTACCCTTGAAGTTCTTCAAAGCAGCTTGTATTGTACAACCAATTCATCTAAAGCAGTTTCCTTCCTAAAAGTTACAATTTATTGTAAAATGGAAGTACATGGTCAGATGATCAGTTTTTGACAGATTCTAGCGTTCTTGAAGTTTTTTAAGTAATACACATGTGGAGGAAGGCACGCAATATAACTGTGAGTTGTTGCAAAAGATAAACAGAGCTTTCTTGAAAAATCTGCTGAACTAGCAAAAATAACCCATACTTCTTAATAAATCACTTCCAGTTTTTACCTTTGGAATAAAAACATTTAATCCTAGCTTTGCAAAAGCCTACTAAATGTTGAAGGGTTTTTTTTTCCCTTCCTAATAGGAAGATTGACCTTTCAGAAGCAGATGAGACGGTATAAAGATGGTATTTCTGTTTTATATTAGTCACTATGATTCATCTCAGTGTTTGTAAATATCATAATGACAAAGCCCTTAGGAAGGACACACTACAGGCTTCTCTGTGCCTCTTCTCCAGTGGTTCAATCTCATTACTGAATCAAAAATGTGTAAGTATAAAGCTAGTCCATAGTCTTCATCATTTCCATCCATACCCATGGCAGCTCTGCATTAGAGTTGTCGAAGCTCCTGCAGAGTTTTTTTGCTATGTAAACAAAATGGATGAAAAAGGGGCTGACACTTGTCCACTCTGGCCTGGTCACCAGCTCATTTCATGTGGTCAGATAGCTTTAAACCTGAGCAGGTAAAGTGCTCTGCAGGTCATCCCCTGATCCTTCACTTGTTTTACCCAGTCTCCTGGCTGTTTTTTAATGTTGTATTTGGAATGTCAGCAAATGTGCTTGCACTAGTAATTAATGTCTTTTCACTGCTGAATGTTCATTACACTGTAGATAATAGACCTAGAAATAAGAATGAAAGTACTGAAAATAGGTCACCGTTGTGTTCCTATTTTAAGAATTCTTTGTGGCATTTCTCCTGCCTGAGGAAAGCAAATCTGCCTAACTGTGAAACTGTACAGGTATGGGCAGACTCAGAGAAAGGAGAACTAGAATTTTACTTCTCTAAATGTATATTTAGAGTATTCCTGGGTACATAATTGTACATCTTCTGGAGTCTTTCTCCATAAACTCTGAAGTGCTTTATAAAATGTTCTGAATCAGAAAGTACCAAGGTTTACAAGGACTGGTTTGTTAGTATTTATGATGTCTGTGGGATTTTCCACTACATTTAACCAGTGTAAGAGTTATAAAGATACATGAATTCTGTGTCTATGCGTCTTTGACTCAGAGAATTTTCTTGTTACCATTTATGATACTTTATTACATTATGCAAAGAGCTTCTTTTAGTCACCCAGTGAAGAGAATATAAGGAAAGTAATGCTGCTTATGATGAAGATTATTTTATTCTGTGTTTTAGTTGGGAGCAGGATGGAAGCAAATAGTGTAAGATTACCATTGTATGCTACAGGGTGAATACTGCCATTGTGTCAGTTTAGATGAGTATCTCAAAATACAGACTCTGTCATGGGTTTGTCCTCTAGGTAAGAAAGTAATGGAAATCTTGTTCAACAAGTTCAGCAAAAGGCACACCTAGAATTTAATTATGTCTTTGGATTCATGGGTGCAATACTTACTAAAGTGTTTTACCCAGCTACCAGAGAACAGACTTGGGACTTTTGATTTTTCTTATACTTAGAACACGTGCTGATCGATACTCATGTCAGCACATAGTTTGGGGAAAAAAATCCCTTGGCTTAATAAGCAACTGTCTCCAGCTAGAACTTCCTCTGCGTCAGAGAGAAGAGAGGGTTCACCAATTTATAATTTTCTGCTATTCTGTGCATAATGCAAAGAGCTTCCTCCCACAGAAGATGATCTGAACAATATCATGAACAGCTTAGAATAGGCACATGTTCAATGTGGCAGAAAAGAGAAGCAATACACTACAACAGTGCAATACTCAATATTAGTGGTATGTAAGGTTTTGTTAAGCTGTAGAGGATGGGTATAGAAGCATGTTACAGAGAATGCAAAACACTATAAATGGTTTCTCTTGAGCTACAGTGCAGAGATGTGTGATTTTGGCACAGGAAGATTTGAATTTCACCCTTGTTCCAGTGAAATTTTCAGATGAACTTTGCAAATTATGAGCATTCCCATGTATTCTGACTCCAAATACAATAGCCTGTGCTGGATCAGGGCCTCAAAATAGGTTGCACAGAATGAGGGAGCAGGAAGTAGAGCACAGTGAAAATAACATTGGAGGGTGAGCTAGATACTACGTATCAAAGGCAGGGAAGGCCTCTCAGGAGCTTTCCTCCGGCTCTCTAGCACGGTTTGAAGAAAGTGTATTTGAAGAAGTAACAGCCAACATAATTCAGATTGCTGAAAGGAAACAAATACAACTGGGTGTGCTTGATCTAAAGACCTTGCTGACACAACCTGTTGCTGATGCATGTTCTGTTCTAAGTAGCGGGCATTTCTGTAAATTGGGACAACAGCTATGCTCCTGCTCCTTACGATACGATCTATAGCGGGTTTTAAGTCTCATGGTTTTGGCTGTAAGCTGAAGGTTGGCTGAATGCATTACTGAGTGTTTATACCTTTCTCTGAGGTATCTGCCCTTTAGCAGACTATGATAAGAACAGACATTTGTTTGCTCCAGTGTGGTGCTTCTCAGCTGCTGCTGGCTTTTTCCCTGCTTGCTTCCTCTTCTAAAGACTTTGCCACACTATGTCTAAGGATACCGCTACAAAACCAGAGTCTGTTATTACCAGAAGCATATACAAAGTGACTGCTACCTTAAGAAGCTATTTTCTTCATTTGTTTTTGCAACACTCAGAAAGTTGTAGTTCATGCCACCAGCAGTTAGTGTGGTCACTTAAACCGTTCTTTCTAAAGCAGTGGCATGAACTGTCAAATTATCTAAAGAGGGCAAACCAGTGTTAGGGTTTATTTTTTTTTTAAAGATTAGATTGAAGGAACAGGAAAAAGCTCTCTTCTGTAGTTCTCTCCTTTTGTGTCTACTTTCAATATTTAATGAACATGTGATCCTGTTTTAGGCTGGTCCTGATGGTCTTGTGAAGTTAATATTTAAAGCAGATGGCTGCAGTGCTGTAATAAGATGGTTACTATAGAAACACAGCACTGTGAAAGCAGTGGTTTCTTTAAGGCATGATGTCCTCACTAAACATTTTGAAAACTCTTGATCAACGTGTAGCAGAGTCAAAGAGGACTAAACCAAGAAATGGAAAAGATAGTATGTCTGCGTGAAGTATTTACTTCAGTTGGGGTCCACTGAAACCTAGCTGGATAGTTAACATTTTTGTGGCTCGCTAAGGAGCTGCTTGAAACAACATGAAATATGAGAAGAGAGATAAGCAAAAATATTGATGGTGGAAACTACTGTGGGCAGGAGACAGGTCATTTCAGTTATCTTTGTTTGGAAGGTGACTTGGACTCAAACATTAATACAAACAAACTTAAAAGCGCAGCCCCCCACCCAACAGTTAGCTAATATACCCAAATATTTACTTTGCAGTCCTCAGCCTTTTTGATTACTTCATCTTTGCATTTCTAAGGTTGCCTATCAACCCATTTGTTTCAGCCTAATGCATGGGGAAGAACACATCATGTACTTTCAGGGATTTGTTTTTTTTATTACTTCTAGTTTTCTTTATTTTGCCAAAACTGTCTTAACCATGTGCTGAAGAGTTTTATAGGCTATGACACAGACTTTAGAAATTATTTTAAAATGTTAACTGTATATACGAATATGAATTTGCACTAAACCAGAATATTCAGAGGGGTCAATGGCAGTCTTTTTGGAAGAGTTACTAGTTCGCCTGTGCAGAACTGGGAAAAGTAGGAAAGCACTGATTTATCTGCCTGTGTCTCTCTCTTCAGGGAATTAAAAAGTAGTTTTCAGCAGTCACAGAGGACAAGTACATGGAGATATTAGTCATAGAGCTGTACAAAATACGAAGCAAAGGAGTTTTCAAAGCAACTGTAACCTGGTGTAAAGATAGCGCTTGCAAGAAATATCCATCTTTTCATAAAATCGGTGTGTCCTGCTGGAACTCGTATCTTGCAGCATAACTAGCAACAGTGCTAACCTGGACTAGGTTCAGAGGGAACAGGAGACAACCTGGGCATTTTCTTTCCTTCATTCTTTCTCTTATGATATTCTCTTCTCCTGAACTCAGCAGGTATTTGTGCGTGCACGATTTTACTTCCCTTTGCACTTTAAAACACCAAAACTGGGCAGGCCCAGTTGCAGGGTTTGCCTCTTTTTTGAAAGTGAACACATCATCATTTAAATAAAAAGAAAACACTGTGAGAAACACTTGACTCATAGGGTTTTCCTCTGCCCCTTAATTTGTTTCGTTGGTTCCTGTTTCTCTGTGGTGATATCCGATTCCTTTATGGGCTTTTTCTCTGACAAAACTTTCAGAGGAAGAAAACCACATTTGATCTAAAATGCCTCCCACCTTTCTGCTTTGTCACTATGATCCTCACCACTGTCCTCTGCACAACAGTCAAAGTATGTGTTGCCTGCTTTGCACTCTCCTTTAGTTTCTTTCCTTGGAAACGTTCAAGTATTATACCTCCTCTTACTTGTGAGGCTTCGTCTGTCTCATTCTAGGTTGTATTTTTCTCTCTCACCTCTGCAAGCATTACTACGAGCAGCACTGCCCACAGCTTTGCAAGTTTAGCAAGTGTAGAAGTCAGAGGTGTTCCTTGCTCTGCTTTACGTATTGTTTGCTTTGATTTAGATATATTTATAGTGCAACAGTAGATCTATAGACAAATACTCAAAAATAAATATCAAGACCTTATTCACTGTTTTAGATAATTCTTCAGTAGAGCATTCACACTTCATGGATGAGGAAGCTCACTCTCAGACTTACTCCACGTGCACTTATGCATATACTAAAGATACAGGCACAGCACACACAACCAGACATAGTATCTCTGGTCTCTATTTTCATAACAAGAATATTTTTAGGCATGACAGATACCATGAAGGAACTCTGCTCAGCTGCGCTCAGGATGGATGGGTCAGGCTATTTTAGGTTATTACATAGCAGTTCTCAAAAAAGAAAGCTTTGTAGCATGCAGATGAAAGCTTAGCTGTCCTGGGACAGCAGCAAAAGGAGCCCTAGGGGAACAGATAACCCTGTGGTCTGTGTGTAGATTTAGCCCTAGACCCACTCGGTGTCCTCAGGAGGGCTTGGTTGGTGTGTGAGCACCTGTTTCCAGTCCTAACCTTTAACTACTGCTTTGTTTAGGATTATAGTCCCTGCACTGAAAAGCACTTTTCACCTTGTCCCTTTGTTAACCATAGACCTGAACATGAGTGCTTTTCCACAGTGATGGTTAGTTAATCTCAGAAATAATCTCATTGACTTCAGTGAGATCACGTGTGGTTTTAACTGCATCCATGTAAGAAACTCACAATACGGTGCTTTGGGGAGAAACAGATAATCGTGAAGGGAACCAAAAGCACATTATATATCCCTATAGTGTCTAACAGAAAGGCCCCTAGCCCAGCTGAGGCCCAAAAACATTGCTGTGGTACATAAATCGCACATAAATATATTTTTTGTATAATCTGTTTATTATTTGGAAGTGGAAATACTGTATAGAGGTGCAAAACTCAGGACTCCACCAAGTGAGAGTGTAAAGTTGAGACAGTCTTTGCATCCTAGAGCTTAAAATACTGGTGTTATGGTAGAATACAAGAGTTAGAAGAGGCAGAGAGCTTTTTGTAGGAAGATAACAGTGGGAAAAAAAAACAACCCCGGGCTTAGCATGGCTTACAATAGTAACATTTTGCCACTTGGCTGTGGTGCAGTGGCTTGTCGTTCACATGAGCAGAAGCAGCAAAGAAGTCTAATGATCACAACCCCTGGGAGTACTACTGTTGTGATTATCTCATAGCACTATCTGCGTTAGTCCCAAAGGTCTGGAAATCTTTTAGGTTGATGTGGTCATAATTAAATGTGATCCTGCTGCAGTCAGTGGAGCTATTTGTGAAATGAACTAATCACCAGTATGAGTAAGGGACTCATAAGTCAGCCAATAGTTACTGTGGGAAACCTCTGTGGGTTGAACTGAGAGCTGTTGAGAAATGTTGATATTTAAATGGCAGACACGGTAGCTCAAGAACACGGGGAATAAGAAACTGCTTCTAACATTTCCTGGCATATGACAGTTTTGATAAGGGGATTACTCTAAACAAAATTCTCAATCTCAAGTATGTTTGTAGCTTTAATTAGAACAAGTGTAGATGGAAATTTACAGTCTGCTTAACCTTCTATTTAAATCCTGATATGTTCCCTTTGCACACCTGTTTGAAATAAAGTGTGAGTGGAAAGAATAACCTTGTGGTGCTCTTTCAGGTTTTCATTGTACAAGATAGGTGGCTGTGTCTGGGTAAGTTTTCTTGGTTCCTTACTATTTAGAGTAATATTTTTTTGCTAGACAACTGGGATCTGCCTGTGGAGAATGTTTATTAGTGGGTGCAGTGGGCAGTTGCACGTAAAGGGCTACAAGAGTATACCTAAGCAATGTGAAGACTCTCCACTAGCCAAGTGTTATGAATTGCTACAATAACATGCAACTAACATAGAATCCTGTCTCAGTTTTGTCTGTAAATTAAATTTTCTTGAGTAAATTACACTGTTCACTCTTCTAAAACCACAAAACAATGTTAAAAGCTAAGGGGGTTGCTTGTAATAGGCAGGACCTACCCTCATAGATGAAAGCGGGAATATCAAATCTTTAAATGTGATAGGACATTAACTTTGCAATACATTCTGTGTCTGTTAAAGGGCATCTTAAACTTGTTTAATTAAAAAAAAAAAACTATATGCAAGGGGGTTGAAGATTCTTACTACAAAACAAAAACTCACAATCATGTGGTAAAATTAAAGGCTTGAAGTGGCAGCTGACAGATTACGACATCACAAGGATTATGCAGCTGTACCTACCACACCTACCAGCCTGACTGAGGAGACCACAACCCACGAGCTATGTTCTAAATTACAGGCGTTGCATGTGTGCTGACATTCTTGTTATGCATAAATTCTGAAGAGGCCTTCTCACAAGAAGATGCAACCACGTGAGAAGATTCTTGCTTTGTTTAAAAACAGCACACTCCTTAAATGCCTCCACTGCACCCCCATAAAAATGGTGCTTTTTCAAACTTATTCCTAAATCCACTGAAGTGACTAAAACAAATATTTCAGTGATCTTGGGATCAAGTCATGAAGTTTGATTAAGCAAATGCCGCCTAAGGATATCTAGAACTGAATTGAATTTTCATTAGAAATCTCCCATTAAAATCCCACCTAAACTGTGTTTCTAGTGAGCTCACCAACTTTCAGGACCAAAGTTTCTGGTGATTTATATTTTAGCAGCCAGCTTTCCTGAACACTGAGTATTCTGTTTTCTCTGCCTGCTGACTTCCGTTCTCCCCCTTATCCCTCCCTCTTATTTAGTCTGTTATTTTCCTATCAGTACGTGCCACTGTACCGTACATTGTGCAGTTACATTACCATTTATCTGATGGAGATGAAAGTATAGATCTTTCTCTGTAACTTTTGCGAGCCAAACTTTAAAAGCTTCTCCTTCTTCTCCCCCTCCCAGATCCCTTCAGGGAAAGAAGCAATATGAACAAGAATACACACAGATCTCTCAAGAATACAAATTACGTTCTGAACAGAAAGTTGGCTCATGCATGTCAATTACTTGTTATAAAGAATAAAACATTCACCTATAGTTAACCTTTAGAGGGAATGGAAAAAATAAAATTATGGCTTGCTATGTGCTATTTACTAAAGTGGCAACTGTCAGGATGAACTCTAGAAGGGAAAAAATGGTGTTGTAGAGGATTCTGGGAGAGTAATTTTGAGCCAGCAGAGAGAGAAAGTCTCACAGCAAAAGACAAAATTGATTTGTTGCCAGGGTATGCAACATGGGAAGAGAAGACATGCTCTGCAGTGGTGCTTAATTGTCCTTTTTATACTCACTGCACAGTCTGTAGTCAGGAAAAAAAAAGCTCGGTCCTGAGTCAACTGATGCAAATGCAGAAGAGTTTTGGCCTGCCTGATCCAGTAGCCCCCGCTTAAGCTCATTCCTTGCATGAGTTAATAAAATACCTGTGGTTTCAGTCACTAGGAGATGTGCTGCGTCAGAGAAAACCTGTTTCTGGCATATTTATTGGTGCCTTTTAAAAATGTTTTTTCTTTTTAATTAAAGAGGATCCCTCTCCTTGTATTAACACAAGTACCGTTTGAGGCTTGCTTTATTTATTTATTTATTGTGGGGTCTTGCCCTCTATTGCGGGTTCTCAAAGCAGTTACATCTTCAGGTGAACACTGCTTTGGCTTGTAACAGTTGTAAATCTGCCACTCTTATTAGATAGGATTAGCATGCTCCATGACTTCCTAATGTAAACATTTGGAAAAGTAATAATTAAGAGGGCAAGGGTAATTGAAATTGCCTGGCCAATAGCAGAAGCATCAGAGCTGTTGGACAATGTAGTGAAACATGCTGCTAACAGAAATCAAATAAACATTTTTTATGAAAATGCATAAATACAATTAGAGTACCTAAATTTGAAACTTTTTTTGCCCAATGTTTATGAGAAACTGGACTTTACTCAGTGCCAGGGAGAACAGACTTGCACCCTTCACACTGAAGTGTTTCACTGTAGACCTCTGCATACATGGCAAGGCCTAAAACTTCCACTACAGTTTAGTGGAGAAATAAACCTCTTAGGGCACACTGTAAGCTACAAATGAATAGCGATTTTTTTTATTTTTTTTTTTGGAGAATAGAAATACTGTTTGCTTGGGAACTCCCTGGTGTCTGTGTAGAGATATAAAGTCTAGCTTCATAAGAGAAGCCAAAGGCTTCCAAGTCAAACCCAAGTGGGAAGTTGACATGTGAGGTTATTTAGTAATCTAGATCCTGATCTGATGATGTGTGCCTCAAAAGGCATGAGTAGTTTAGTCCCCCACTTGATCCAGGCACTCACATTCCTAAAAGAGAGAGGCTGGTGCGTAACTATAGTATTACCGATGGGGATATGGTCAGGTGATGGGGATATGGCTGGGATTGCTCAGGTCTTTATATTACTCTTGACTTCTGATCACCTTCTGGAGGTGAAAGCAGATCTCTTGAGCCAGTCATCCAGCTAGACTACGGGGACATCAAGAAATGCAGGAATTGTGATAAGTCATTCCTGGTTTGTTTGTGGTGGAAGGTGTTAAACAAGGGCATTTCCTTCTTTGGGTAATAGGTACTTGCAGTAGAAAGTTATTTTTAGTCACTTGTGCTCCAGAAGTTGATACATAGAGCCCTGACCTGTCTGCTGATAACACATTACCTCATTTGCAGCTCTACTGCTGACATGCACTCCACTGTGTCCTTGCTTGAACCTGGCAGGCATCATGTGATACAGTTGTCATGGCATTGTTTGAAGGATTAAACTGCAGCTACAAGATTGTTACCTGTTCAGACTGATGCAGAAACCCCAGACAAACTCGGCACCAATGTATCTTAGCAGTAATGCATGAGGGGCAGGCTTACATTGTTATTATTCCAGAAATATACAGAACGGTACCATTTCACAGCATTAGTTAATACACTCTCCTGCTAATGCCATTGTTCAAACTTTAAGCGAAAACTCAACCAGCATGACTCTGCTGAAATCAGAGCTACCCCAGTCCACAGCAGCCCGACATCTACCCTTGTCTCCTCCATTTCTCGCAAAATTACAGATCTTTTGGCCAAAGCAAACAGGGAATCTTGGGCAAGTGTTCAGTCTTCTTAGAAAGCTGGTCACAAACGGCCAACAACTACCCAACAGACTCCCTTCCTCCTCTCTGCCAGGTTTTCACTGCTGCCAGCACAGTGCCACATCCATCTGGGCAGCCAGACGAGTCGCTCCCTTCAGAGGCAGCCCGGTTGCCTTTCCATGAATTGGCGCGGGGATGGCGTGGCGGCGTGCCGATCGGCTGGAAGCCTTCCGCTGGGAGGGTGCACGTCACCTCTGTGGCACGCTCGACATCCCCTGGCCCAAGGCCCATGGTCTGCAATCCCAAGTCAGTGCTCAAACTAGGTTTGTCACCCAGCTGACAGTGTAGTGACCTTACTCCGTGACACAGATTCAGTTCCATGGGTCACAGGAAAGATATCGTATAAGCCATTTGATCGTTTTGAA
Source organism: Tapera naevia (assembly GCA_033556795.1). Taxonomy (NCBI): domain Eukaryota; kingdom Metazoa; phylum Chordata; class Aves; order Cuculiformes; family Neomorphidae; genus Tapera; species Tapera naevia. The sequence continues at coordinate 5,548,324 of JAUMJJ010000175.1, read as the reverse complement.
TTGGATGTTCATAGCAGCTATTAGGAATTAGCTAGATGGGTAAATTCATCCTCACGTGTATTTTTTCCTGTGGTGTCATTAGAGACCTTTCTCTCATCATGTCTATCATGTTTACCGTTTGGTCACACCACACTAGTTCTACAAGTAGGTAAGAGCTACGATCTTCATTCACAGAAAGCTGAACCTCGCATTTGTTTAAGTGGCATTAAAAGGAAAAAAACAAAGTCTTGTTTCTGTGTCGTCTTCTCCTTTCTTGGTGATATAAATTTTGTTTCACCTCTTGCTTGCTCTGTTCACATTCTACAAGCTGAAAAGTACCACTGCTTTATTTCAAAACTTGCTTTCATAAGCTTTTTCTTCCATTCTATCCAGAATCCCTTTTTTCTTATCTACCTTTTCCCGTGTCACATTCTCGCTCATCTGTTCTTGCCTTCCTTTAAGATTTTCCCTTTTATGTCACTGCTTTTTTTCCCATGCCCAAAGAAGGCTGGACGTTTGATTTCTCTAACGCTGGTCTGCATCCTTATGTGGATACAGACAGCACTTGCTTTACTTAATTCTTTTCAGCTTGCTTGATTCCAAAGCACTTATGCATTTTCTGTTTATGTGGCTACCCTGATTCCCTTCACATCCTTCAAACTTCTCTCTTCAGTTCCCACCACCAAATTTTGCAACTACCTTCTACTGTTTCCGAAACAGTTCCCTTCCTACATTAAAAAATAGGAAGGGACTTCTTCTAACACACTCCCAGCTTCCAGTTCTTTTTGGTTCTGAAGCTCTTCAGCCTTTCATGTGTCTGTCACTTTAATTTGTGTGAAAATGTTCTCTAAGGAAAATTGTTGACTGAGACAAAATTCCAGCCCTGCAGTTCCATGACTTAAGATGCATTAAAACAACTCGGAATTTTTCTAAACTGCACCACCTCTCTGCCCTGCCCCTTTCTGAAACCGTGCTCTGGGTGCACTGTCAAACACTTCTGATTGGCTTTCCCCAAAACCACTAGTTACCAAGTTTCTCTCCATAGCAGACAAGAAAGCTATCAATCCAAAGTACTATCCTCTGGATAGTCCCAAATTACAGTAAGTCTATTGTTTAAACAAGACTTGCTTGGTTTTACCTCTTACCTTCTCAACTCTCTCTATGAACCAGAGTTCTTCCATCAATGCATTCCAGTTGCCTTCAGAGGAGCTTCTCACATAATCCCCACTGACCTTGCAGGATTCAGGAGTCAACTACGGTCCAGGCTTGTTTAAAAATTACCCTTCTCTGTTGTTTCCTCTCCACTTGCCATTTTTATAGATGTCATTCCCTGGTGTCCTCTGACTTGTGGTTAAGGTGGTATGTCTGACAGCTTTCTGCTCTTTGGTTTGAACAGATTTCCTTTGCCCATTAATACCAGCGACAATTCTGCTCACTACCAAAAGCTACTGCTGTTATATATCTCTCTTGTGACTAGAAAAATATATATTGGACTATATTTCCTAACTAAATGAGTAATATGTGATGATACCATGCATATGCACCTCTGCATCCCCCACAAAGGGAGTCTGAGTCAACTGGCTGGTTTCACCCATGGGTCCCAAATCAAGAATAGTTCCCACTTCAGTCAGAATCACTTAGCATTTGCATTTCAGTGCAGAAGTAATAAATACTAGTTCACAGCATTGTGTTCTTAAACCTCAAAATGGCATGGCCCGGGGTGACGTTTCTTACATTAGCCTTCAGGTCTAAAAAGCTCTGTAAGGAATTCAGGATAATGATAGGTATGAACTAATTCTGGAGGAATCATCAGCTCATTGGTGTTATTGATTTGCTGGCTCTCATGTCATAGCACTTCTGCTTCTCCGGTGATGAGGTTTTTGTATAATGTGACCACTGCAGAATAACCAACTGCAATGGGGTGGAGGTAGAGCTTTGCAAGGTCCTAATAAAGGAACTGCAAGACAGAAACTGCAAGAAACTGGGAGGTTTTGAGGAAGTCTCAGACTACGTAGTAATCATACAGAAATAACTACCCTAAAAGGCAAGTAAACATCATTTTAGATAATGCTGAAGTGATATAGAATAACCTTTAGAAGGCTAGAGGGGGGAAGGAAAGCAGCACATGGCTGAAAACACTCGGGAATATTCTGGCTTGCACACAGTGTCATGCTCACTAATACAGTTACTCACATTTCTATATATAGCTCTGTGTAACCCAAAGATTGTCAAGGTGTTCTGTATAGTTTATATAAATAAAAATCCAACATGTAAAGATCACTTCTTTCACTCCCTGCCCTTTCCTTAGTCTTAACAAAAGTGTAGTTGACTATTTCAGAGGAAGACAGATTTTTATGCCTGTAAATCAAGCTACTTTGTCTTTCTATGTTGAAGGTTTCGTGCTAACTTAAGAGGAAGGTGGTTATACACATGGAAATATGAGCCCTACTTCCTGCAGCATTTGGCTTTTCCTTGTAACTGAGTTAATTTACTTGGTTAGCAAGGGAGGTCCAGTATCATGTCTTGAGGTAGAATTGCTGCTGCTCTTTTTTTTTTTATTTTTGCATAACACTTTGACCTGAGCTTCATAAGGCTGATTCTGGCAGTTGTCCACATATTGACAGGACCTTGCAGAGGTCAGCAGCAGTGCCATAGACCATGTACGGGACTGCTGACTGAATGCCAGAGGCAGGTGTTTCAGAGAGCTGGCTACCAAGATATCCACAGTACGAGGCCGTAAGGACTGTCTCTCCAGAGGCATTCAGATATCTAAAGAGTCAGGTATTCTGTAATTCCCATGAAGTTTCTAGTTACATTAACTACTGAAATGATTTTGTAAATCTCCAGGAGGTTCCCATCTGCATGTCTATGTGCTTAATCACTGCACGTTTTGGGTCATCTTTTGCTCATTTCTTCAGTCTCGTACTCAAGTTTTGTTAAGATTTCCTGAGCAGTTGCTAGGAAGAATATCCACCAGCCATATGAAGGGTGGGCCCTGTGCCACACTGTCGTCCCTTCCTAGCCTCGGCAGGAATAAACACGGCTTCCTCTCTGTGTCCCTGTGCATTGTGGGCACTCGACCAGCTGCCTGGCTGCGTATGGAGCAGAGAGCTGCTTCCTCAGCATGTTCCTATCGGGTAGCTGGCTCAGACCCAGCGAGGAGGCTGCCTCCAAAGCACGTGGATGCACATGCAGCTTTTTCCAGCACGGCAGACCTGTTCCTCTCCAAGTCTAGAGATCAAGGTCCTCACAAGGAGCCAACTCCTTTCTCCCTCAGGAGTTTGTTCATTCTGCCTTCAGGAAAACTCTTACGTACTTGAAATTTTCACAGCAATTATTCCCAAGCTTAGACAACAATGAACACACATGCAGGAGCATAACAGTGAAAGCAGTTCCTCAGCATTTCATGCACACACAGAGCTCGTGTTAGTCATGTACAACAGCCAGATAAAATTCCAGCCTGTTGCTGCATGATTTCTGATCAATGTGGAAATTGTTCTGTTGCCCACTTTGCAGCAGTCATCTCACCCTTGTGTTCTCCTGCGTGTGCTGGTTTCCCCATTACACAATGTAGTTAGCTTTTTTCCTGAATTAAAACTATTCCCATTCCTTGCATGTTTCTGTGATTACACCATGATTATCTATGATGTAATTGAGAGCACTGCCCATTTGGCATCATGTGTGCTTTCTGGAGTAACACAGCACTCTCTCCTACTTCGTGCCTTCTGGTTTCCAAGCAAGGCCGTGGAAGGACAGATGCTGAGCAGCAGAACCTGAAGGGTTCCTCACTTAACCTCAGCTTCACTGAAAATCTGTTCATTCCCGTATTGAATAGCCAAAGTACTTTTGGGACAATAGAAACAGAACTCTTACATGTAAGCATATTTCCTCCTTTTTCACTATAATTAAAAGTTGCCTGGAACAATCCACATTTCCCCATATACCCCTTCTTGCACAATTTCCTCCTGGTTTGTACCTTCCCAGCAACACTGGCAGCCATCAGGGTGTGGGGGAAGAAAGGGACAACCACCCTTGGATTTTTCTTCAGACAGAACTGTTCCTGAAGCGCTCTTTCTATTCATTATTATTGTCCATAAAATAATAAAAGGAAAAACGTGCCTATGTTAACTTGTCGAGGGAAGGAAGCAGGGCAAGAGGCTTGTTTTTAATTAGTCATTTTGTGAACACTTGTGCAAGGACAGAGTCTGCTGCCAAACAGCATCTCAATTAGCATGTCCCTCTGGGCAGACTTGCTTGGGCTGATCTGTGGCTTACAAAAGTGGCAGGGGGAGAAGATGCAGACAGGATTTGTTTGGGTTTTTGTTTCCCCTCCCTCCTTTTTGTGTTGCTAGGAGAGGAGAATGGTACAGTGAGTGGTATCTAACTGGGACCAGTGACCCCGTTCAATAAACCTGGCTTGGCTTCTGTGGGATTGGAGCAGGGTGGTGCAGAAGATCAGGCTGGAGCCTGAGCAGGCATGGAGTAAGAAGCTGTTTCTAGTGCTTTGTTGTGGAAGAGAGGCAATAGAGGCAAAACCATGAAGCAGTAAGACAAGGAAGGATCTGAGAAAGTACAATGACAGTGAGCAAAGACATGCAAACCCAGCCAGCACTTTTTATCACTGACCAGAATTTCTTTGCAAAGACCCACTGTATTTATCAAGTTCTCCATACTTGGGAGGAGAGAACTGAAGGAAAGGAGTACTTTTTTTCTTCAGAAAAAGTTCATGAAGAATATTTTTTTCCTGGTGAAAACAAAGTGTGTATCCAAGCTTCAGAAAACAGAGAATATTTTACCACAGGATGTTTTATAAAGGTTTTAGTGTTTTTGTCACACAGCAAAACAGTGTTCTGCATTGCTGAAACTCCCTGAGGAGTGCATTTTTCAGCATGTTAATTGTCAGATAATGCAGCCAGTAGCTTCTGCTGAGGAGAGGGGGGTGGCAGTGAAGAGATTACAATGATGATTCAATCGGGAGACTCAGAAATCTGCCTAGTGACAACTTTTTTTTTTTTAAGTCTCAGGCTCTGTGGCATGGTTACAAAGGAAGGAGTCTTAATTAAAATTAGCAGGCAGATGAAGCATTTGAATGGACATCTTTCAGTTCATTTTTTTACAGCTCATAGTAAACTCTCTTCTTTTTTGTGTTTTCTCACAACAGTTTAAGTTTGCTTCAACAGTTTTGCTTGTCCATTTTCTTTCCATCACAAAAAAAAATCCCTTAAATTATACTCTCTAGAATGCAATGCAAATAACCTGCATTTCTATGATTCCTTTCAGCCAGGAGCAATTTAAGAGGCAGTTCTGCTTCTTTATCAGCCCAGGAGTTAGTCTGTGTATCACTCACTATCCCCCGTTAGACCTTGTGAAACAGGCACAGAAACTAACTTAGGGTCTGCATCGTGATTAGCTTTTGCTGGGCATCCATAACAGAAGTTACATGTGGTTTATTTGCAAGTTTATCAGATCAGAACAGAAATGTTGTTCAGCTCTGGCTCCAGCTGCTTCTGTTTCTGACACCTGTTAACAGTTAGGGATAAAATTTCCTGCACTAGGAAAGGCAAGCAAAACCCCAAACTGAGCAGATCATAAAGCTCAAGTAAGCCCTTGAGAATTCATGTATATATGACAAAAATGCAAAATTATAGTGTTAGTGGGAAAAAATCATGTCATATTATATGAATTCAGATATAGGTGTTAAAAATGAGGGTAAATCTACAATTTCATTTTCACCCTCTGTTTCACCACCCATTAATCATGCAGGAGAGCAGGCAATGCTCCATTGCCTGCTTTCACCACAGAAAAGAAATGGATTTGGGTTTTCTTATTTATGGTTGCCTTAAACCAAATTGTCCTGACAGAGCAGACAGCAAAGGAAGCACGTACTGTTGACAAATGACAACATTTAAAGAAAAAACATGAAATTAGTTTTCTGATTATCATCATACGATTAAACAGAGCATAAGGCCAGGTAACATGGCTTTTAAGTTTGTTTTATTCCTGGATTTTGGAACAGCTTTCAGCTTAGCAACTTCTTATGTGCTTACTTTGCCAGCCAGAGCAAGCTAGCTTGCTTCATTTCTTGCTAGCGTTTAGAATTAAAATGTAGATTGAAAGCAGATGGGGATGTTTCTGCAGCAGCTGAATAGAAATACGCAGAAATTGAGAAAACTCTCTCTTCCCTCCCTTCCCCCTCCCAAACAAAGTCAGCTATCATCTCATTCTTTCAAAGGCCTATTCTTCTGCAGACCACATAAAATTATCTGTCTGGTTAAGATCTGAATTTATGTACTAGCAGGGCTTTTTGTGAAGTGCTGGCAAACCCCTCGTCCAGCAGCAGCCTCATTGCTTGCAGTGCCACTATTACAGAGGAGCAGGGTGACCTCTGTTCAGGAACTCCTTGAATGCTTGCTTTACATACAAAGAGAGGGGAAAACAAAACAATGAGAACCAAAATCAGTGAAACAGAAAATGACTTCCTAGATGGCCGGTACCTCATCGGCATTCAATATAACCTGCTCTCTGCTGGAGCAGCACAACAAATCTATCCTCCTGGATTAGAGGTTCGTAAGTACAGGCGACTGGTCTACCCCTGGATCTCTCCCCCAGTCTGACCTTGCACAGGGAATCCCTCAGTCTCTCTTGCCTTTATCCTTAGATAAACTCCCATCATCCCTGAAAACAGAGTAATTGTGCCGTCTCACAGTCACTTTGCTTCTGCATGTCATGCATCAGTATGAACCACCTTTATTTTCAGCAGGGAATTTCAAGTCAGTGCTTGCCTGGAAAGTATTTATTCAATGCATCAGTGACTCTGAGGGTTTTCTTAACTTGGGCATGGAAAGATGTCCTGTATTTGCATTTTTCTTCTCTAAACATTTCATCAGATGATGATTAAAAAATCATCATCATCATCAATTATTACCCTCATCCCATCCTTTCTTTCTCTCAAAAAACAGGATTTTTAAATATGGATACTGGTCTCTGCCATGACATCCTTGGTGGGGGCATTTTCCTTTTACAAACTTTGAATTCCATCCTGCATCTTTTTTTTCGTACAGGCTTTTCTGTGCAATTGATCTCAGCTGTGATACTATGTATTTTCTCCTTCCCCTAGGCAAAACATGCCCCTCAAGCAGTTTCTGTGTGTCTTTTCCCTCCCTCCTTCCCTAAATAGCAGCTTACTTTTTAGGAAAACACGGTTGTCTATGATACTGTCTTTATCTCTTCCATTCATAGCAAGAACAAGAATTTCTGCTTCTTGAAAAAACACCCATAAACTCAAGGAGAGAAAAGGTCAGCTGTGACAAGGATTATGTATTTCTGTAACTCCTTTTTCTCCTAATCGAGAAAGATTCCTATTTTATGTCTGAACTACAGAACTAGTTTACCTTTGCAAAAACAATAATCTTGCTACAACACTTGTAGTTTGTACTACGAGGTGAAAATACCACTCTTTGTTATGACAGAGGGTTGTTTTTCTGGATTGCTAAAATGCCATTTAAAGCTAAAAAATAATCCCTTTCTCTCATCCCTGAAGATAGCAAAGAAAAATCTTTAGCTTTGTTTAAAAACTGAGAAGACTAAAAGAAAAAGGAATGTAGAACTTTTTCTGTAGGACAAAAAGTATAAACACAATATTTCCCTAGATTTCCTTCCCTCCACAGCAGCCCTCAAATACAATTAATGTTAAAATGAAAACAATAAAAACAACTAACTGTGAGGACTGTGGAACTGAGGAAGGAAGGAGATTTCTGCTCATCCAGTAGTGATCCAGTTTCCCACTGTAAAGCATTTTGCAGTTCTGCTTGTGAGACAGACATTGACCATGGTCATACGGGATGTGAAAATACATGCCTGCATATGGGGTGTGTAAGACTTTGCAGTGTCATTTTGACTTCCCTGGGCCTTGGCTCAAATACTCAGATGCTAAGTTGTCATGAACAGAAATGCAGCAATACAGATGAGTAAGAATTTAGAATATGCCTTCAGGAGCAACATCGCAAAGGGCAGGAAAATCTAATGCAATTATTTTGTGCATTTTAAAATCACCAAAAGTTTTAAATGAAGAAACACAGTTTATGATGTCGTCTGTGGTAACTTTACTTTAATTAAGCTTTTTGTCATAGCAAAAAGACAATAAGTGAGAGAACTCTGTAAATCTTCCCAGCAGATGATCTATTTGATAACATAACTTTGTCAAATGCCCTTTCTAACTATAACACTGAAAGAGAAAGCTAATGATCTTTGCTTTTTAGAGGTGTCAGGTACTTAATATTATCTGTCTTTTCTTCATTCAGATATTATAAATTTATTTTTTCCCTTTGAGAAGTTGAGAAGTACAGAAACTAGACTTCAAAATTAAAGTGGTTTTTTTTTAAAGAAAAAACCTCACAGAAGAGTTTCCCTTCAAGCAAAAAAATACAAGGAATGCAAATAAGCATTGTCAAGTAATGAAATACTCAGTATTACAAAAGAAGAGCACTGTGGGAGTTACTGGGGAATGACCAATACAAAAAATACCACCGCTGACTACTTTTCCTGTTATTGAAAGTATCACTTCTGAGTTACTGGAGTTTCTAATGTTTCGGTATGAAGTTGGTCTCTGTTCTAGTCAGTGCCAGTCTTCCCGTCCATGGCAATGGATGCAGAAGTTTATGGTCCTTTTATCCATGTATAGTACATGTACATCAAAGTGTAAATAAAGTAACAAATCTCTATGCACTTACATAAATAGTTGTGCCTAAAACTAAATTTAAATGATGGTAAGGCCACAAATAAGTACAAAAGTTAGCAACAGATGTTACAGCTGCTTCTCTTTTCAGGCTGCTTGTTGAAAACCTACAGTGTCTCAAGTCAACAAATTTAAAACTGGAAAGTGTAGCTCTTACTACAATGTCTATGAGCAGTTCGTTCCTGAACTCCTGGCAAGAAAAATACCATCCTGTATCCTGTACCGTGTGTTCTACACTTTACCATGCCAAGCTGTACATGCTGTGTGGCCGTTGTTCTACAGACACACGAGCTGTGATTTCAACAGGCAGATGCACAGCCTCCCACTTCCCATGTTAGGTCCTAAGTCTCCTAAGTACTCAAACAAAGAACTGTGCATAGATATAGCCACAGTGTCTACCAGATGCCCATAAGGGCAGCTGAAGGTGGGAACAGCACTCTGCAAACTGCATTCCTCAGGGATGGAAAAGGAGCTGGAGTTTCTCAGTCATGGCAATCTGGGATGCAGTGGCAGCCTGGCCACCTTGAGTCCTTCGGGGAGAGCAACGTCACGTGCACTAGTTGCTGCCTTCATGTGTGAAGTGCAAATCTGCTCTTAAAAGATAATGTTAGCAGTAACTTGCCTTGATTAATTTGTTTCTATATATTATAAATATATACCTGTACCTTTAGAAAGAGACAACAGCTAGTAATTCAAGTGCTTACAAAATGTGTTTCCTAAATGTTGCATGTTGTTACATACTGTAGTTCCCTGTGAAATCTGTACCTGCAGAGGTGACTTCTCAGCAAAATACCTGGCAAAGGCTGGTGCCCTGTTCAGCTGGAAAGTAAAATGAAGGCTAAGTGGTGTCATGTGCAAGCCCCAGTATCATTCAGTAACCTTTCCCCTGCTCACTGCAGGGAGAAGGAAGGCTCCCCAGAGACAGTTGCTCTCAAAGAAGTAGCTTCATAAATCCCACAGTTGGTATCTCAGGTCAGATGAGCATGCTTCCAGGTGCCGGGTTAGATCGGAGGAGAGGATTTCGGTGCAAGTCAGCAGGATCAGGGAAACATGCAGAGTTGCTCTGTGCTGGGAGATACAGAGGGTCACATGGGCACGTTCCTATAAAGACTGCTTTAAATAAAAGTTTTGTCAGTTACTATGAGACAAGTGCCATAGTTGCAAAGCAAGAGCTTAAACTTTCAATTAAGAAGGAATGCTTTTCTCATTAGCTATACCTGGAGGAATTAGCCTGATTCTCCTGCCTCTTTGGGCCCTTGAATCACTATTATAATTCTAATCAACAGACAGATAGAGAGCACAGAAGAGAACATGCTGCAATCATATCAGCCAGTATTTCATTACAGTCCTCCTCTGACTCCTTTGCACACACAGGTATTCTGTATGTATCTTTTTGATTTTTTTTTTAAACAAAACCTTTTTTACAACCAATAAAAATAGCAATAACTTTTAGTTCCACAGTGAAGGCAAGCTGTGCAGTAAGCTCCTAACTAACCTGAGCAAGGGGGAAGCCTTCTGTAATAAACCCTGGGGACAGGCTAACCCCAGCAGGTGCTGCAGGAGCATGTCAACAAGGGAAACTTGAAGACCAGGTCAGTTAGCAATCCTCAGGAATTTCATCTCCCAAAACTACTGTCAGTTTTTATACTCGTCAGAGTCTTTAGCTCTAGTCTCCTGTTGCTGCACTGCTATCCTCCAGCTTCAACTTCCTGTAACTCTGTGGAGCACAATCCCCCATCCCCATCCACTTCCTTTCGTTAACCTCTCTCTCTCTTCCTTGCTGCTATCTGAAGTACACCGATCTTTCCTCCAACACAAATAGAATCTGAGACAATAAACAGAGGGAGAGTTATTACTGCTGACAGTATATTTTAATCTTTTGTAGCAATTTCCTTTGTAATCCTGATCGAGATTTTCTGTATTCAGTAGATGCAGACTCTCCCCTGTGGGTCTCTTGTAAAAGGGACTGCAGATCCTTGAGCTTTGTATTTCCCTCCCCACAATCTATAAAGCAATAGCACTGCTTGCTAGCATCTAATTATTTGCATGATAGCATGTTTGATAAATCAGGATTTAAAACCTAACGTCAAAGAAGGGTCTCGTATCATGGAATTTTTACTTTTTTGCAAGGCTCTGTGCATTGTTCGAAAGCAGTTCCTCAGCCAGCAGCCCACAATACCAGGCTGGTTTTAGCATAACTTCAGGATCTTCTCTCAAATTCACTGGCAGCAGGACAGATAGAGTTAAAGTGTTTTGGGTTTCTGTTTAACATCTTTTTGCTGATTGCTGAGTATCTTGTTTTTACAGTAACCTCCTTCAGGCAATAGAGTCCAGAGCAAAACTGGATCTTCAGAGAGCATAACAAAAGGAATCAGCCTTAGTTACCAAAAGATCATTAAGTAGTAGCAGCTGTTTTTAAGACATTGAATCTTTTCAATGAAACCAGAAAAACTAAAGCATAAACTAAGACTTTGTTCTGCCTGATTATATTGTGGTGTATTAAGAAGGTGGGACAGGAGGAAAAAGAGCAAACAAATACTTAACAACAGAGTAGGCATCATCCTGATCATGCAAGTCATCTGTCATGAACTTCTGACAGCTTTGAAGACATCAGTGCCTCCAGACCTTCAGGAACAAGGGCTGGGGCAGGAAGCTCAGGCAGGAGAGAGCTTGGAGCTGCTGAGATCCCCATCGGTTTCCAGGATGGGACTGGGGCCCTGCGGGGCGGTGCTGATGCACGCCCTGTATCGATTGTGTGCCTTGAGTCCTTGTGCCAGCCTTGGAGAGAGAATGGTTTGTTGCATCCAGTCAGTGAAGGGACCTTAACAGTGTGAAAGGGGTAAGGTAGGGAACAGGATGGGCTGGGAGACATCAGCACTGTGAACATAGACTCTGAACAGCTCGATGCCATAATTTCTCTGAAGAACGTGGATGCTGCAGGGTTGATGCACAGCAGAATGGGAACACATGTCCAGTCTCTGTTGCTCACCTGGTTTGCCTAGTCCTCTGCATGTTTTTTATATGTTAACTGCAGGTACTCCAGAATGTTGTTTTCTGCCCATCTCATTTTTAGTTCTAATTCTACGTGCAACTAACTTTTCAGAACATTTGTCTAATCATCACTATCTATCATAAACATCTGAGATAATTTTGGTTTGGGGAGCTGAGGCGTGCTTCTGATTTATTTTGCATCAATTGCATGCAAGCTTTTGTGAGCTAGATTAGGCTGTTAGGAAGAGTTGTTTGCTGAGGAGTGTAATGAGCAGATAAACTTGGCCATTCATCATAGTCCCTCACCTTTCCCACAGTAAAATTATTAGCTCATTTTCTCATAATCAACCTGGCTGACCCTCAGATTTTTAACAAACCAAAAATAAATTGTCCTTATGTTCATAGCATGCATGTTAGCTTAAATGACTGCATTAGACATCCAGCATCACAATAACTGTCTCCTCTCTTCTCCCGAACACCCCCCTGCCTTTTTTTTAAAGGAAAACCAGCTGTTCCTTGCCCCCAAAGCCTGTATAGACGTAATACTACCAAGCACAAATTGTATTGCATTTTCTTCTGAGCAAAACTGCTTGCATATGTCAGAGCTTAATGCCTATCATTCTTGCTTTGCCTCAACCCTGTTCTCTCCCTGGTGTATTTGGGAGGAGGGAGATTGGAAGAGGGAGTGAAGGTTTGTGTTGGCAAGAAAAATAGAGACTGTGCTGTGCAATCACACTTCACATACAAGGACACACATAGGCTTATGGGAACTCAAGCAGCACAATGCAAGGCGTTCATCTCTTCACCTGCATTCCTGAGCTCAAGACCACCGCAGCTATTAGGCTTCTGGCTGAAGGACTAGCCTGGCAAACACTTTGTATAACCTTGCCAGCTAGGAGCGGTTCTGCAGGACTTGTGGGATCAGGTCCTCATTACTGGAGGTGTGGATTTAAATAATGAAAAGTCACCTGACCCTTTTGAGGCTAGCTCATCGGCCACTTTTCCAAGGAAGAGTGAAGAGAGGCATTTAAACTGCTTCCATTAATTTTCATTGTCTGTAGTAAAGATGATTACTTAAGATGAAAAAAGTCTCAGCTATGACTTGTGAATTTCATTCAAAGTAGTCTCATATATTAGATTTGTCTGTAGGTCTCAACTTTCTAAATCCAGTTGAGTGTGTACTTTTACAATGGTGAGCTTTTAATCCACAGTGCTTCTTTGTGCACTAAGAGCGTGACTGTGTTATGGACAGACAATAATCAATTAGTGAAACGGTATCTCGTGACTGAGAATATGAAGTAGGCCTTGCAGGAACTGACAACAGCTCTTTTAACTCACCCGTTTCTGTATGTCTCTTAAATATCCCCAAATATCAAAGGTCTTTCATTAGAGCTTCAAACTCTCTCAAATCCACACAGGCCACTGGATACCTCAGAAGACTGTGAACTGATGTGAGCCAGCAACAAATGGCGAATTGCCAGGACGAAGAACAACCGACTGTTTTCAAAGCTTTGAAAATATTTGAAAAGGAAGGACAGAGAGAGGAGTGTTGCAGTTCCCTTCAGGACTGCTCAAATACCACTCTTCCAAGTGTCAGCTGTGGGAGTCTGAAAGTCTTAGCGAGAGTTAAAACACAATCTGTCAATTTTTCCCCCATCTCTTTTAGCTTGGCAGCAGCGAATTTTCTGTCTCTTCATGTTGTATCTCGCCATAAAGAGGAAAATTTAAACAGGAGAAACAATGTGCTTTGAATTATTGAAAGTTAAAGGAAAGCAGGAATGCCAGCTTGTTTTGAGATCCCAATCCTTTCTCAGCACAGCAATCCCACCTTTTTATCCAGTCTTGTAATTTGGTTAAAGGGAGAAAACCTCATGTTAGAGCTGTGTTTATAAACAAACATCCAGTTCACAAAATCTAGACTTTTTACTGGTTTGCAGTTCCCTGAAACATCAAAGGGAGATTCCACAGAAAGGCAAATGCCTGTCTCCCTGTAATAAGCTTTTTTCTTTAGTAGCTCTCTAACTGAATGTTTCTTGCCATGAAATGCATAAAAGTCCCCATATACTGCCCAGTTATGCTTAAATGCTAAGAAGTTTTAAATGGCTATAGATAAAAATTGCATTCTATGTAAAAGCAAAGATGCAACAAGAAGGAATTCTGAAATGGCCAGTTGTGTGGAAGCATGAACTCGAGCCCATTGCTTGATCCTTAGAACAGAATTAATACTGGCCTTCTAAAGAAAAAGCTAAAAAATCTCTTGCCAAGTAATAAAAAGCTAAAATTTGAAAGGGGGGAAATTACTGCAGCCAAAATGGTAACTACACAAAATCTGTTTTTCAAGCCAACCTTAGGCTGTAACTCCTTGCTAAATGCTGGCATGATGTGAAGTGGGTGTCTCTTGACTTACAGTTTGTTTGGGCCCTGGGCCATTTTATCCAAGATTAGTCAATGACCAGGTTCTTTCCAAACTTGTATGTTGAGGATTCAAAATGAAAATGTAGTCCACATCTTCATCTCCAAGCTAAACTGAAGGGTTTGTGCCAAGCTCTCATGTGTGCTCAGAACTGTGGCAAGGCGACACAGTTTCTCTCCCAGAGTTGTGCTTTTATCAAGGTTAGATCTCGACTGCTCTGAGGTCATCAGCTGGCTCTGGGTCATCAAAAAATCCCTTGTCTTTCATCTCTTGTACATGTGGAGAGACAATTGTAGCTATTTTCTCAGATATAGATTTCAGCATGATAATCCATGCCATTGGTGCGTGTAGATTGCAGTAACCACATGAAAACTGCTCCTGAAGACCACACACGAATGCAGAAAGAAGCTGAATGGCAACCATAGCTCCAGGGAGCATCTTCGTTAGATTCTTATCTTCTGTGGTGCCTCAGCAACAGTGGAAGTCAGAAGAGACGTTTGTGCCAGTAGCTTACAGAATTAAAGTCAGAGGCTTTAAGGCAACAACCTCCTCTATAAAGCTCTGCTAGAAGTAATGAGCCTGTTCTGTTGATTTCAATGTGATATATACAGTTCCTTTCATGCTGAGGGAATAAAACTTATATTAGTTACTGGGTGGAAAGCCAAGTTAATTCCTACAGGTATTTGAAATAATGTATAGGCACTTGTTGTAGCTGCTTGTATATCAAACATTTGAACTCGGAAAATCTAGCAGAACGTGGCATGTGCGTAAGGTCTTCAAAGAACAGACTGTTGCCTTTGCTTTGTGACCTCAGTGCATCTGGTCAGGGAACAAATGGTATGTATATAGAGCCACCCAGGGAAGAGACTGGATGTCATGAACTGGGTTGTTTATTCTAAGAGGGAAGCATTAATAACAACCTTCAGTTTCATGGGCAGAAAGCAGCCATAGCATAGAAGGAAAAAAATGTTCCACGAGTCTGTGGTAGATGGGAAGAGATCATCAAGGGATATGTTTTATATGGTAGGAGCTTTCTGATAAGCAAGGTTAATGAAGCAGTGCATGTAACTGTGGATTATTATGCAACCATAATCATTAGAGACCTTTGAAAATGGGTTGGAATGGACTGGTACAGGTCTGGCTGGTGCTGCTCGGGAGCTGAGGAACAGGGTACTCAAGCTTCTGACAAACCTATTTTCCCTATGTGTTTATGAACGATTGGTTTGGTTTGGTTTGTAGGTTGTGCAAGGCACAAATTGGATGGAAGAAAAAAAATCACAAGCAGGCATGAAAACACATTTTTAAGTCAAATCACACATGAATTAAAGCAGCACAGGATCTTTCCAAAACATGTACACAAGCACAACTCCTCCAGCTTCACCATCTGGAAGGAAATCCCCAGAAGGACATAGGAGACCACGCTGAAGCTGCAGTGGCAGGCAGCATCTCACATATGGACACATGGGTATCTCATGGTTTGCTGCCCCTGGCAGGGATCCCCAGCACCTGCCCCTCAGGCATGCCAGCACACACAGTGCGGGGTGCCTGGAGTGGGAGCTGTCGTTGTGCCGCCTTTCATTTTCCTATGATCAAGAATAGTTGCTGAAAATTGAGTTCACTGGCCTAGGTGAACTCACTGGCCTAGGTGAGCATCCTGGCCTAGGTGTGGCTGAGGCAGGAGAAAAAACAAGGAGTAATGTGTATGGGGGTGTAAAGTCTACCATAGTGAGGGCAGTGAAGGGGCTGAAAGCTGTGTTTTGTCATCTGGACACGTGGGAGCAATGTCAGAGTAATCCTCAGAGTAATCAGCCATTGTCTCTCTATTTTCCCCCCTCTCCTCTTGGTAGGACTTTCACCTTCAACTTTTGAAGAAGAAATTTAAGATAACTCCATTTCATCTGAAATTCTGTTTCCATCAGAACTGGGAGATCAACAGGAGGATTTCCTGTTTGAAGTTCAAAGGATAATGGAAAACAGAGCTGTGCAAATAGGCTTTCTGAGGATGCTACAGCCTACAACTTTTTTATTCTCTTCTAGCAGTTCTTCCACCCACATGTCAAACAGGACCATTTTTGTTCCTATTTAGAATGTTCCTAACATTAGAATGTTACTGCCCTAGCGTGTTGAAACCCTGAAATCCTTAGCTTGCCAGGTTTTTTTCCTTTTGGGTCCTCCCTTTCTTCTTTTTAGTGTGGGGTGAAAAGAGCCAGGAGAATCTCTTCCACTGCTTCTAATTCTCAAGGAGGATGTTCTACTTAACAGCGAATTATTTAACTCTGCTGACAGCTGTGATGAAATCATCATGGATAACCGACCTTTAACTGGTGGCAGGAAGTGATCTACCCAAGAAACCCGTTCCTCTGTCCAGATCTGAAGCCAGATGGACAAAGATCACAGGAACTGGAAGATAATGATGACACTGACCTCTTGGTAACCTCTCCTAAACAGCAGGTTGATAACATCAAATGTGTCTTGAAGAATGTGTCAGCCACCAACGCTTGCTTATTCTGGCGTGCTGACACGTGGCACACTGCGCTGCAGAGCTCGGTCAGAATAGCCTGAGCCTTAGCTATTGCTCTCGGATAACTGGTCTTAATCAACAGCCAGTATCATCATTACCATTTGACAAGAGGTAGCTGAAGCATTGAGAAGAAAATCATCCCTCAAATTATATCATTTCAGGTGTAATCAAAAACAGATCTGAGCAGCAGTCATGCGCCTTGTAACACCACCCTCTCTACCTTGCCAGCCTTTACTCAGCACACCTAACATAGCATGATAACTGGCTGAGATGAAGTAAAAAAGAGACTTGGTTCTATTTTCCTAACCCAACATGTTTCCCAATGTTGAATCCACAGGCACTGGTGAATTAACTGAATGATGCCCTGTGTGGGTCACAATTTGAAAAAATTCTGCTGGTCAAAACTTCACAGGCATACAAGAGAAGTTTCTCATTCTACTCAGGCTTAGAAGCATCTCACTCAGCACATGCTTATCTGAGCATTCCAGCATTTAAGACTGTAACTTCCATCCCCAAAGCTTTCCTATTACAACTGTCAACTGCACTGACACTCAAAAACAGCCAAGGCAAAAGTTTATTTTAGTTCAGCTTCCCTATATTTGTGAAAGATGTACAATGGTCAAGGTGGTCCTTAAGAGATTGAGCACTACTGATCGTAAAGTGTGTCAGCACACCAACCCATACCATGCAAAGCAATGTCCAACAAGCTGACTTGGGGGGTAACATAGCTCTTTACAGTGGCCTGTCAGTATAAACCACCTGGACCCACCATACTCCAAATCTAAACCACAGAAATGAGCTTACAACTGGCAAGAACAAGCATAGGTGCCAACCTCATCTTGAATGTTTTCATTATTACAGCTGGAAGGTCCTTTTGTCTCCTAAAACCAACCTGGTTCTAAAGTTCAACCTTTTGGGAAACATTTCTAGTGTAGTTTTACTATCATGGCATTACAAGTGACTTGAAGAGGTTTTTTCTGATAGAAGTGCTGCACAGTACAATTACGTGCAAAGTTTGGATAGGACATAAATCACAAAAAAAAATAGGAACTGGAGAGCTGTGTGATGAGACTATAATTCCTATTTACTTGCATTTTATATTCTTGGATTCATTTCCTTCACATAATTGTTTTTTTCCACCCGTATGGTAGAGGCATTTAATTTTCACTCCCCTTGATTTTATGCAATTGTTAAAATAGTGCAATTTTTCATGTCTGGGTAGATATTACGCAGTATTCCATCTCATTGATGGTTATATAATGTAGCAAGGGGAAATCACTGTGCAGGCCAGTGTAGCTTTATTCTCTTATCCTCTCTATTAAGGTCAAAAATCAAACTGATTTTTGTGCTTTTGCAATTAGATCATTGCATCACTGAAATGCAAGAACTGATGTCAATAAATTGGGGGGTTTAGCACTAGTTGATTTAAAAATGCATGAATTATGAGCCTTCTGGCTTGGGTAAGATTTAATGAATTATTAATCCTCCTTTTTCACAAATCCCATGCTCTTCATTCCCTTACGTCTGCTTATATCTATATTCACTAGTCACCGTTTTCCCGGTAAATTAAGGATAAATTAGCTATAAATTAGGAAGCAAATTTTAGCCATTCCACATTTTCTTTTCTGTTTGTCACAGATTATTCGTAAATCTAAGTGCCAGAGAAGACAATTATATTCATGTAATATGACCTCCTCCAGAAACAATCAGAGTCTCATCCAGTATTTTCTAGACTAACCCCATAACTGCTGTTTACAATGAGAAAGTAATACATACTTTTCAGAAAGAAATGTGGCCTTTACTTAAAAACTTCATGCCATATCTGAGTTTTTTCCAAAGCATTGCTAATGCACTGAATTAATATACTATCCAAATGAAGAGGCAGCTGAATTCAGTGCAGAAGGGCCCCTTTGAAAGCCACACAGCCCAGCTAACAACAAGAGTGTCCTTGTCCTTCTGGGGCCTCCTTTACATCTGCCTTGAAGTTTCATGGCGTTTTTCTCAGGCACCACATTTGCAGCAGGACAGCAGTGATGCTGCTAGGGAGCAGAGCAAATTCTTAGGGCATGCTGTGGGGTTCAGAGCCTCAATTCGCCTTGGGCATGAATGCAAACCCTCTTTTTAATCTGCTTTGGACAACAGGGTTAAAATTCTCTCTTATAGGTGCCATGGCTTCAGAAAAGCACATGAAACCCATATTTAAACAACAGGCTGACACATTGTTTGTTTTTTGATGGCACTGTATTAATTACAAACTATCAGCAACTCTGGCTTAGGAAGAAGCTATTCTGTGAAGGGCAAATCATCCAGTGTCTGGGCAGGCATAGTTCTGGTCATGCCTCTCTCATTGGTTTTCATGTGGAAGCATCTTTGTTTTCAGTATATAAACACAGTGCAGCTTAAGTGTGAAACTTTTAGGAAATCCTTAAACTATAGCACAGCTTTCATGTGCGCAACATTTGATCCAAGCAATAATGGAAATGTCTCACTCATAAAGAGTTTTGAGGTGCTACACAGCCCATTAGCCACATCTTTTCTCCTCCAGTGACACATGCATCTTGTTTACAGGTGTTAACCCAAGGCACAGCTGAAGCAACTGCTACTTAGATAAAGAATAAATAGGCCAGAGAAAAAATTATATCCCCTGATAACCACAGGGCTGCAAATCATAACTGCTTACGCATCTTCTTCCAAAGTTAGAAAAAGAAAAAACTCTTACCCATAGTTAATCAGAAACAATTTTGCATGTATGCAAGTCCATAAGATTTAAGGGTTCAGTGCGGAAATTGAGCTTTCTGATAATGCCATGTATGAGTGTCCTTACTTAGGAATGTCTCTGCTCATGCCTTTTCTCAAATTTTCATTTATTCTTGAAATAGGAAAAAAAAAAAATCCCTTCACTTTAGGAGCTTTTCCACTTGTTGGACGTTCAGGATTTAGACCTCTTTGCCATGGGCATGAGCTTCAGAAGAGAGAAGCAGCTGCACAACAGCACATAGTAATACATAGCAAATTAATCCAGAAGTGAAGGCAATTCCTATATGCAGGTGACAGGAGCAGGAGAGCATGACCAGAAACTAAAACATACCAAAGTGGAGTTTGGCAAGGCATATAGGTATATTCACTTCCTTTCTAGAAAGTGCTACCATTTTTTTTTTGTCTGGGACCAATTTAGACTGCGTGTCATCTGGCAGTGGCAGAAGGGTGCCAGCAGGATGGAGGCTGTGGCAGCTCTCCAGGAACAACCCAGCGAGCCATCAGTAAGCTCCCGGGTATCCAACTTCTGCTTTCTTGAATCTTATCCTGATAAATCACTTGAGCTGAGTCAGCTGAGGTCGTGATCTGATGAGGTATATTTCTGCCATGGGGAAAAATCTCTGAGGAGATTTTTCACCCCAGAAGGGGAAACAGCCCATCTGACATATTAGGGCCACAAGTACTCTTAACACAGCATTTCCCCACCTAGTTTTTCCTACTGGGAATCTTGCCTAGCTTTGCAGATGATTGTAGTCCCTTGCAGTGACTGTATTTGTCCATTCATTAGTCTGAGCTGCTTTGCATTCACAAACTCCCCAAATACAGGTGCTGTATAAAATAAGGTATGAACATCTAGAACTGGCTAAAAGTAAAGAAAGATTTTCTGTGAAAGAAAATGACATAACTAAGAGTACATTTTTTTTGTCATGACAGAAATGTTTGTCCTACTCATAACAATGCCTTGCACAGTCTTGAGGTATTCTTGTATTGATAGAGGTGGCAGGAATATGGCAACCTTGCCCATAAAACAAACAAACAAAAAAAATCTCAAATTTTTCTTTCAGTAGCTGGTTTCCAATTTGTGCCCCATATGTGGAAAGAAATAAACGTACATACATTGCTTGCATCTGAAAAAGTCAAATGGTGGTGTACTGAATTGATAACTCTGAATTTATAACTTGAATGCATATTGGTGGGATGAGATGCTGATCCATTTGCACAGTAATATGCTATATTTAAGTCACGCATCATGGCATCTTCAAAGAGGCCAGTCATAATTATGATGGATTAGACTGCAGAGTCAGTCCTAGATGCAGTAATTGTTTCACAGATGCTGCTGATGTGACTTGAATTTCTAATGAATTATAGCTGAAGAAAAATATGTGGAGCTACTAAATGGTCTGGATAAGATGCAGTTATGGGAAACATAAAAAAGGTTTGGGAAAAGGTAGATTTACTTTGAGAGCCCGATAGTTCACCCCACAACAATTATAAAGAAGAGCAGAGAGACTTTGTAAGGTGCAACCAAGTCTTCTTAGTAATAGCATAAAGAATAACTTTTACAGTGTCACAGTTAAAACCAGTAATAAAAGTATCACTGCTGTTTGTATTTTGCCAATTTTAAGTTACAAGTAAATGCTGTGATTTTTAGCTGTCTGAGCAAGACTTGTACTCAGGTGTGACTCCAGGACTGTGAAAAATGGAGTGTACACAGAGTCACCACAATCCTAGATGCACTTCAAAGAATGCAAATCAGAGGCTTAATCGATGGATTAACTTTGTATTTTAAAGAACCAGATTATTCCTACGTCCTTTGCAATGTCTAATACAAACACCTTTTACACTGCAGGTGATAAGAATTTGGGGGAACTGGTTGACTCATACCATGAGGTCTTTGAGAATACCATGAATAAGTAATACATGTCCCACAGTGAAGATAACTTTGCCCTCTTGGAGGGTGGTGTGACCCTGAGACTCTTTTCTAAAGCTCAGATGTGCTCCTTCAAGGGCTTTGCAAGCTAAGTTTAGAGAAGTCAGGCAACCCCCACTTCTAAACAGAAAGGTGCTTTTACCTGTCAGTAAGGAGTTGAGAAAAAAAAGATTGTCTGGGAACTCTCAGAAGAAATTGAGTTGCGACCCACATGATACACCCGAACACAAGCAGCAAGGCAGACTTTGAGAGCCAGAGGAAGTTTCTCATGGCTCAGTCACGCAGCCTAAAACTTTTTTTTTAAAGAAAGACATATTTTAGAAGCAGTTTGACAGTGCAGTGTTAATTACTATGGAGCCTTTTATTTCATTTCATATTTGGAAAATACAGCAGCCTCCACAGTCATGTCTGAGCTGCAATTTGTAGGTATGAAAGGTGTGAAGGCAAAGAATGGTTTCCAAATTAGGCTGATATTTTATTTTTGAGACACTCTGGGAGCATCATTCTGCTGCTTGGCCTAGAATGACCCATCAGAGGAATCCTTTTCACAGTGCTTTATGCTAAGCATGGAATATCATCTCCCTGGGAAAGCTGCAAGGCTCATGCGTTGTGGTACTTTAAAGCTAGATTGGGAAATACGCTGAACTAAATGTAGAAGGGAAGAAACCTACCTTACCTTGTCAAGAATATAGGTAAGGTGGACAAATATTCTCTTCCATCTCCCTGTTCTTAGCTTTCACTCTTTTTTTTAAGTACTGTTACTTGCAGAGATAACTTCTCGGCTTCTGTCACACAAAACATAAATTGAGTACAGAAAGAGAAGGAAAATATTTCAAGAGGTCAAAAGCCAATCTAAAACCAAGTTTGGGATAAGGAGGAAGTGGATACAAGTCATCATATATGTGCTTGCCAGTCAAAATGTATGTTTGAATTGTCCTGGTACTGAAATCAGAGCTGCAAGGAGAGGGGATTCTGCTGGATATAATGAATCTCATTAATTAATATTAAAAGCACTTTAGAATCATATTACTCAACTGATTAAGACAATACTGCACCAAAATTGGTATTAATTAGATGTTCCTTAGCATTTTTTTCATTAAAATATTAGTGTACAATAAATACAGAAGCAGAGCAACCTTCATGGGAGAAATTTTTTTCAGTTCTTATGTGGTGGCAATACCAGCCACGTGTAGTGCTTCTCCTGACTTTGCAGTCCAAGCAGGGATGACGTGGTAACAGAGAACCCTTCATTGTCCCCTTTGTGCAAACTGAAAATAAAAGCTTCAGGACAAAGACATGCATGAGTCCACATTTTCCTGTACAATCTCACAGCTGTAAGACCCCCTGTCACCCTGTCTTCTGTCATTTCTGACTGGTTGAGAAACTTAAAGCCAACAAAGAATAAATTACAAGCAGAGTCAAACAAGGGTTTTATCTATGTTAACTGGGATTGTGAATCCTGGGAAGATCCATGTGAACAGGATTAGCTTGTCATTTTATGGAATTTGTTGACTGCACATTGTCAGTATTTTATCCAATGAGAAAACTCATTTTACAAATAATATAAAGAGTATATAGGAAAATGGGATTTTCCATCCAAACCAAGATGAAAAAAATCCTAGTTCCACAGCTGTGGGGCTCAGTTCAAACCCCAAATACATAGTTGAACCTGCTTAATTTTTATACATGAAAAAGACCACTTCTATCAAACCTTTCAGAAATCTCTCAATTTGTTTCTCTCAACATTACCAAGATGCTGATGAACTATAAGAGTTCCTCTGGACAGCAGTCAAGCATGGCTTTGTCTCACATGTGTATCTTGCCACTTGTTTGGGTTTTAAGAATGCCAGTTTTAGAAGACCTCGTCAGACAGCTGAAAACAAAAAAAAAAAAAAAGGAGGTTTTCCTCTCTAATTGGCAAGCTTGGTGGCAATAATCTTTCAAGTCAAACAAAAGAGGTTTGACACACTTAATCAAATAACAGGATTAACACCAAGTCTGGGAACCACGGTTTGGGCATGATTTTCTGCCTTACCAAGGAGAAAAAGTGACAACAGAGGAGTCTATGCAAAGTGTTGGAAAACAGAATATTTTTTGCACCATTAGGAGAGACTTTTTGTAAAATATCTGCTTGTGTGTTAAACAGGAGTAAGGAGCCACTCTGTATTTTCACTCTCTTTTCATCTTGAAGAACAAACCTTGCAGAAGAAAGGAGACATGGGACTGCAAAATGCGATAGGGCAGTGGAACACCCCAAAGGTGTGCTTGCGAGCTCAGGTTGTGTGTAGGACCTGGTCAGGACGATGGGTGCTTGAATTGCAGGAATTGTCATCAATGGAAACTAAAATTAACTGAGATGCTCTCCCATTTGTTTTCTCTTTCAGATACGTTCAGAGGGTAGCCTTGTGGATGGCCGCGGAGCAGGCCAGATGGAACAGGATAGAACCAACCATGTTGATGGCAATAGATTGAGTCCATTTCTAATACCTCAGTCTTCTCACATTTGCCAGACAGAGCCTTCTGCGGTGAAGCTACAAAATGGAAGTCCATCAACAGAGAGGCCTGAAGTTGAAGTAAACGGAGACCACAAGCAGCTATTCATTAAAAGCAACTGTGCAGTGCCCCACCTGAAGGGAAATTCAAATAACCGCGTTAGCCCTGACCTTTTACAGGAAAAGAAAGTATACTCCAAATATATGCAAAATGGTGGGATAAAACGCACTTTCAGTGAACCCTCTCTGTATGGACTTCATGAGAGCAAGAAAGTGAAACAAGACAAAGAAGTAAATGGAGATAAAGCTGAGCCAGAAGATAATAATGAAAACCCAAGCATCTCCAATTGTTACAGTGAGAAGAAGCCTGAGAGTTTTACAGAACAAGAAAATGAAGCTTCAGATTTGATACAGTCTACAAGATACAACAGTGGTGGTTCAGGAAACCCTCATGACCTGATTCAGGATGAGCAGGAGCGGGAAAATGTTCATTGCCACAACAGGGACATTGTCTTATTACTTAAGAACAAGGCAGTGCCAATGCCTAATGGTGCTACAGTTTCTGCCTCTTCCATGGAAAGCATGCATGGTGAACTCCTGGAGAAAACACTGTCTCAATATTATCCAGAACATGTTTCCATAGCAATGCAGAAGAACACATCTCCTATCAATGCCATTACCAGTCAGGCTACTAATGAGTTGTCCTATGAGACAACACATTCATCCCATACCTCAGGGCAGATCACTTCCCCACAGACCTCAAACTCTGAGCTGCCTCAAGTGCCAGCTGTAGTGGTTACTGAGGTCTACAATGCAGAAGACTCCAGTAAACCACCTGTATTGCCAGGTAGCTGTTTGCTTCAGAAACCAGAACTACAGCTACAGCAACAGATTCCATGCTATGATCCACACCAGTTACCTGTAGGAAACAGTACTGTTCGTGGAAGCGTAGGGCAGGTTCCCAACCAAGACCTCTCTCTAAGTTCCAGCAGTAACCTGCAAGCTCAGAGTGCCACTCTGGAAAGGTTTTCTGAGCAAGCAGAAAATAATGGTGCTTTCTTTAAACAGAACTCAACGTTTCACAAAGATTCCTCTACTCCTCCTGCTCTAGAAGTGAACAGTGCACTGTCCGTTGTGGTGCGAGAAGGACCCCATTCCTATGACAACAGATGTGATGAAACTCTTCCTGGGGAGATAAAGAATGAAGGGCAACAGCAGGGACCAATGTCAGAAAGTCCCAGCCTCAGCCAACAACAACTTCACCCTCAGCAGAGACTTCTGCAGCAGGCGCAAACCAAACAAGATGTCAGTGACAGCAACCCGCAAGCCGCTGTGGCCGCCTCCATTCAGCAGTGCCCAGAAGAAGTGACGCCGGCGTCAGAGCCTCCCCTCCAAAACCTCCAAGCGCGCGGAAGTGAGGGTGAGTTGCAGAAACACTATCAGCATTTCCCAGGACAGAGAGAACCCAAGATTCCTCCTGACAAAGAAAAGGACCAAGTGAAAGAACCTGTGCAACAGGTTCAACATTATTCAAAACCAGCCTGGATAGAACTGGTTTCCACCCAGTTCCGCCAGGGAGAGCCTCCCCAAAAGCCCAGTGAAGCATTATTACGATCAATTCTTCAGTTCCAGGCAAACACAGTCAAAACAGCCTATAGAAAACAGTATGCTGGAAGCCCTGATGCATTAAAGGGCCCTTCAGGACAGCCCCAGAGCCAAAAGATAATGCAACAGGAGCAAATTCCTCCACTGTACAAAAGTGAGACCTCCCAGCTGCAACCGCATCCCACAGCTGACAAGCAGCTATCGTTCCAAAAACACTCACCGCAGCCACAACTCCCAAAGATGGATTCCCTACTCAAGTCCGAAGTGCAGCAACAGCCTCCACAGCAGCTCCATTTCCAGCAACAACCAGAACAACAAGCCAAACAGCCTTTAAGGGCGCCACTGAAACAGCAGCACTTGAACCCCCAGCCAGGAGAAAATGAGCAATTCTTACATTCACATATTTTGCAACAAATGCTCCAAAAACAGGCACTGCAGGTGCAACTGCCATGCAGTCTGCAACTAAACCCAAACCAGCAACAGGCTCTGCAAATGAAAAATAAAGACACACCCCAAACCATTTCTCATTCCCAAAGCAATGCTGAGCAGCCACTAGACAGAGCATCCTTCAACCAGCTTAAAGCAGATGAATGTTTTCAAACTGGGAGTAAGTACATGAAATCAGCTGCATTCCCACTGCATAACCCTCATCTAGGCCTAAAGCAGGTACAGAGCATGAACAACAAAGTTGCCCTCTACACTCAGAAAGGAAACGCTAGTCTGCAGCATCCCTGCCCAAACAACTTGCACTTGATTTCTGAGAAGAAAGAAAACACCGCAAATATTGAACACTTTGGAGCCAACAACATGCAGGAGTTGCAACATGTGCAGTATTTTTCAAATAACTTGACTGCAAAGCAAGATGTGAATCACTGTTTTCAAGAACAAGAGCAACAGGCGCAACATGCTTCAGTTATCCAGCTACCATCACCCCAGCAAACACAAAGCTATGGTGCTACTCTCAACCAAGATCTCCCGAGCCAACAAGCTACACAGATTCCTCAGCGGTACTTACCACCGAGCCAGCAAACTGCCCCACATTCCCAAGACCAGAGAGGCTGTCATTTGCAGTCCCAAACCCCTAAGGATTTTCACAAGCATGCTGCTCTAAGGTGGCATCTCTTGCAAAAACAGGAGCAACAAGCATACCAGCAACCCAAACCCGAGACTGGTCCCGGTGCAATGCGCAAGCCTATAAAAATTGAGGCTGGCACAAAGTCTAACGTCTGCATGCGTCCATCAGCCGGACAGCTGGAAAACAAAATGTGGAAAAAAACAATTAAACAAGAGAATCAGCACTTTGGCTGCGAGAACATGCAACAAAAGAGCATCATTGAGACAATGGAACAGCAGCTAAAACAGATACAGGTCAAATCACTGTTTGATCACAAGACTTTTACAATGAAATCACCTAAACATGTGAAGGTTGAAACAGCAGGCCCTATTACCATCCTATCAAGAAGTACCAGTGCTGCAGATTTTGACACTCAGACTCCAAGCTTAGATCAGCAGGCAAACTCTTCTGCTGAGAAAACCCCAACCAAAAGAACAGCTGGAACTGTTCTCAGTAATTTTTTAGATTCACCTTCTAAGTTATTGGATACTCCTGTAAAAAATTTATTGGATACACCTGCCAAAACCCAGTATGATTTTCCATCTTGCAGCTGTGTTGGTAAGTGATGAGATGTACTGAAAATGTACTAGTTCACAGGAAGAAAATGAGCCTTCGAATTGGGATTGTGGGGTTAGTTGGATGGTTTTTGGGGAGGATTTTTTTTGGTTTTTTTTTTTAAGAACAGTAATTAGTAAAGACTTAAAAAATTGCTGTGTTATTCATTACCCTGCTCCACTTACCCAACCCTACAGGTGGGCTCTTTCTCAATACTTCATAAAGCAATTACCCGTATGCTTTTTCGGTCAGATTGCTTATGGCCAGTAATGCATGCCCTCACATCCATTCTCCTTGAGCAGCAGACATGTAATGACAATATGCCAATAAAAAGCAGGTCATAACTTTATAATCCAATTTATTCATTAAGGTCAGATCTAGCATTTATAAAACTTAGTTCTGAGTCCAAAACTCAAGATTCTAATGCCATTTTTTGCTCTAACAGTGCAATTGCTGAAGTTTCCCTCATTAAAGCCTAAGCAAAGAAGGGATGACAAATTATTCCTCACTTGTTGCAAGAGTTTATCCTCAGTTTCATGCACCTGCGAGGCTCAAGAGATCAGGTGCTTCTTAGAGAAGCTATGCAAGCAACACCAAAAAAGCAGTGAGGGGAACCCTAGTGTTTCCTTGTGGCATCTCCAAAAGGTGGAAGAATAGAGCATAGGGAAGCAGCATGGAGTGATAGGCATGGCCCTGTAATGCAAGCCTTCATACAACACTGACATTGCACATAGCAGATCTAACAGGCACTTTCAGATGCTAACGGATAAGCTATTCAGGTTCAGCACTGAAAATGATTAAAAAATAATCCTTATTATAGTTTCACTTATTGGGATTTCATACCAACTATAAAAGAGGAAAGTAGAATCAATGCTCCTCCAAAATGGCAAAATGGAGCTTTTTGCTTTTCCGAATGCTTCGGTCTGTCGCAGAGATGATCCATGGGAACAAAAGAGAAAAGGTAGTGGATTCCCAAAGCTCCCAGGAAGAAAACTGGAAGCTAGTTCCTTGCTGTTTCTTGTTGGTTCATAAAAAGCAAACTACAAAATGTAGGTTTTTTTCAAAACACTGAAGTTGTTTGGGGTTTTTGTCTTGAGACAGTTTCTGCATTGTAGTTGGCACAAGTTTTTCTAGCAATCATTACTCTCACTATTTTTTTAGCCAGTACTACAACTGCTAACTAAGCAAAAGGGCTTATTCTCCACCTGAATTTTATTTTTTCAGTCTCAGCAGCTAGCCTAGGAAATAAAAGGAGCAAGAAACTTAGTTTCTGTGCTCTTTGAATAACCTGGTGCCACAGCATAATTGGTAGGGCTTATTGCTCTTCTCTACCAAGACCTGTCCTTAGGAAGAATAAATTAAGCCATTCCCCCATTGGCACGTTCAGGTTTATAGTGTGCCTTCATCATGCTCCTGGAGGCTGTACGTCAGGAGCGGCAATTACCACATCCAGCCTTTGGACTTAGCATGGCAGAAAGCATAAAGTCAGCCCTCAGACAAGTCAGCGCAGCTCCACCATCTCCTGAACCCAAGCAGATTCTGGCCATTTCTTTCTCACTGCTGGAGCCTCCTGGTAGCCGACAAAATATGTATCATGTATTCTCAATGCTGACATGGTCCTACCTACAAACAGAAAACTAATGCCATGTTGATAGTATACAAGCATTTTGACTAAGCTTTGTGCAGGATTTCTTTCAGCAAACTTGCTTTTTTCATTTCACAGAGTCTTTCTGTGGGTAGCAGAAATTCTCTATGTAACCTTACTGGCCACTTTCTCAAGCTGTAGGTTCCTACACTGTAACACTGTCTGCTGAAAAACAAGCACTGTACAGCTCACTAATGCCAATATTTACCATTGTTATCTCATTTATCCTCCTTTCTAGATACTGGGAGAGGAGGAAGTGGGAGCAGGAGAAACAATTGGTCGGTGATAACAGGAAAATGCCTTTTTAGTGTAGAGCCCGAAATGTGAAACAACTGTTTGTGCTAGCAAAAGGCACACAGTCTGTATCGTGGCTATTTGCAGCCACATGCTTTGCATGTTTGGAACAAATTGCGTGGGCATGCTTTAAACATAAGTGTTTGAAAACTTTGACCCCAGACCCATCAGCAGTATACTAATGAGCTACATCTAAGCTTTACAATGTGACTTTTTACATTAAAGAATTAAGCTTCGAAGTAATAACCTTTATTTTGTTTTAAACAGAGCAAATTATTGAAAAAGATGAAGGTCCTTTCTATACCCATCTAGGAGCCGGTCCTAATGTGGCAGCTATTAGAGAAATCATGGAAGAAAGGTAATTAGTGCAAAGGCACAGGGCAGATTAACGTTTATCCTTTTGTGGATGTCAGAATTTTTCCAGCTTTTGCACATAAAGAAATAAACAATTGCAAATCAAGTAATTACTTGTAGGCTTAGCTACTCCAGTGTTGCCAGCATTATGCACTGTGCTATTCACCAGAGTCACAATATTTGACAGGGCTAATAGTCTGCTGGCTGGCACAGGCTGCACACTTTGAGACAGATGCCAGCAAATCCAAGCAGGAACAAGTAGTCACCAGCCTGCCAAGCAAGACGGTTGGCAATGGCTGCAAAAGCAGGCATGGGCCTGGTGTGCCCTCTGGGTACAAATATGCCAAGGTGGAAGGAAGATGAAGAGCAGAACACCAAACTCCAAATTTAGCTTCCCCTCAATTACTAAGTATATAGTACAACCCTTACAAGCTAAATCTCACTCAGTCACATCCGGAGGAATGCCATAAAGTTGTTAGATAGGATTTCAGCCCAAGAATTGGTAAGTAATTTAGTTAAAAAACATCCCCCTTCCTTGGAGCATTGCATAAAACCAGCCTTATCTTGATTGTGGACAATCCCTGTATTGTGTTGCATCCCATGGTATATTTATTACATCAAAGCCAAACAAACCATGAATTCTGAATGGCACAGAATGAATATGTGATCTGTGCTATTTAAAAATATGTTCAAGTGCAAAATTCACAGCCTTTCTAAGGTATTTAAAAGTTCTGTCATAAAAGCGACTTCTGCACTGTGAATTCTGCATTACTTGTAGCTTTTGGTGGGCATAGACCTTAATGGCCAGATTTTTAGAGGTGTCTGGGAATTCATTTCCCCTCTGAACCAACAAGCAAACAAAAAGCCTCCCCATAAGTCAGAGACAGATGGAAATTTCGTTTGTTAATACCTTAAAAATCTGGATTCCCAAACTGTAAAGAAGCTCCAGCTACTTGCAGAACCAAAAGCAAATGGACATTATTGCAGTGCTGTGCCTGAGCCAAGGAGTGCCGTTGCTTAGCAAGGTCTGTTAGGTTGTGCTCTTTGCTGCACAACCATGGACCACTTAGAGCACATTAAACCCTTCAGATTACCTCTAAGTCCTGAGGTCCTTCCTCTTTCCTAGCACCTCCTTCCCTGTGACTCCTGTGCAGGGCTTGCCCCGATACTGGTTTTCAGCTTTGTGAGCAGCCTGAATGTGTGCTACATAGATCAGTTCCTTCCCGCAAAGGAGTGAACACTGACCCTCCTGAGAAGCTTCTTACAATTGGTTATCTCCAGAGCTCTCCTTGACTCATTAGTTCTTTAGTATTTACAAATAATAAATAAGAAAGCCATTCATGTCATGATATCAATTATTAGAGATGAAACTTTTTCATTTCTTTACTTCGGAATGTAATTTTTCATCCTTAACATTGACCTCATTTATTTTTCTGGATTTTTTTTTTTTTGCATATAATTTCATTTCATGTTGGCAGAAGGAAATCCTGAGAGATGAGAGATAACATGCATCTACTCAGCCAGGTTCAGCACAGTGTAGCAGCAGCCACTTGAACAACTGCTAGCTTTCAGCTGTTCATATGGTATGAACTCCAGAACTACTCCTTGTTAGCTAATTTTGTATCCCTAAGTAAAAAAAAACACTTAACTGTAAAGATACTCTCAAACATATGTGTGCGGTTGGTGACACTAATCACAACTGAAACACTTTTAAACTGGCTTACCATGAAAATGGATTGACTGTGGCAGTATCAGCACTCCCAAACAAACCAGGATTTGGATTTAGAATTGCAGTTAATATTTCAGGTATACCAGAACAAATTTCTTGCATAATCCATGGTGGATACATACATTTTACCTCTTCCTTCTCCCAACCCCTACGTCATGATCGACAAGTTTTGCTCTGGTTTTTAAGCCAGTCAGCTTTGGCCTGAAAACAAGCATGAAAAAGATCAGGCACAAATTCCTTTGTGACAGTTGAAAAGATTTGAGACAAAGTCCATTTCATTTCCAGTGTGTAATGTACAATATCTTTCTGTAACAGCATCTGCACAGTTGTCCTGCAATCTAGATTAGCAAATTGATAGAAAGTGTTAAGATTTAAGAATTTTTTTGATGTGTTTAATTGAAGAAACAAATGTATTCTAATTTAAGCCTAAGTAGGAAAAGGTGACCTAACAGTTGCCTGCAGAACATGTGTAATACAACTTGATTTTATTTGTATAATTTCCTGTGACACTGAAATTTCACAATGAGATCACATCTAAAAATAAGTATTTTTCATTTCCTTTATAGGACAGAAGTTTAAATACAAATATTTGCTCTTAAATATGTCACCAAGATTTTAGTGCAAAAACAAGAGGGATGAAAGGTCAAAAGTTCTCAAGGCATCATTAAATGGCTGCATAACAGGAAGGAACTGTTTTTGGTTGTTCTGTAGCTAATGGGCAGAGAATGTAATGGTAATGAGAGCAGCAGAATTCAAGAAACAGTGATGGAAGTACAACTCGCCCAGTCCCCAACATGCATCTGAGTCAACACGATAGCTGGAACTGTAACATTGCAGACACTGAGGTTTCTAAAGCACTGCCTCATCTGAGAGCACGTGTGCTCTGGGGCTTAGCAGCTCAGCACCCCCCAGCTGCAGCAGCCCAAGGAGAGGCCTGGCCTGGAAGGGGTTTAAGAGGTCTGAGCTTGAGTCAAGGTTTGCTTCACTTGCCATTTGCTGCATATTTCCACCTGGTCCATCAGAGAACGTGAAAGTGGATCCCATTTGCTCTGAGTAAAAGCACTACTTGCATGTGAGGCTAAATTCTGCCTTGACAGCTAATCACCTTGATTATATCCTGAAGTAAAAGCCAACCTTTTCCCCTTGGTCACAAAAAGAAAGACACATAAATGGCTTCATTTGAGGGCACGTTGTGATCCTAATTCAGAATAGAAGGCAGGAGCAAATAAGTAACAATTAATGAGCAGCCAATAACGTAAAGGAAATAGATATGGTGCAAATTAATCGTGACTTAACCAATTTATACTGTATCTAAGCCAGAAACAAGCACGGAAAATTAATAGAGTGACTACTGCATGCCAGCTGTTCCATGACAACGAAGTTATATACATTTCAAAGTAATAACTTAAAGTTTAACCCAGAAATTGAAGAAAAAATT
The DNA here is from genome assembly GCA_033556795.1 of Tapera naevia. Lineage (NCBI taxonomy): Eukaryota > Metazoa > Chordata > Aves > Cuculiformes > Neomorphidae > Tapera > Tapera naevia. The sequence continues at coordinate 5,515,773 of JAUMJJ010000175.1, read as the reverse complement.
GTAGTTCCTCCCCAAAATAGAGAGACTTAAAGTCCACTTTTAGAAATGTCATCTATAATAAATTCTCTATGGAAACAGTTAAAAGATTTGGGAATGTTAATGTGCTATGGGTAATTTTTACTCATCCATAATATATTGAAGTCATTTGCCTCTCTTATCAATCCATCACTATAATAAAATCAGCACATTCCTCCCTGAAATTCATGGTATCTATTTTTTAAGATGAGACTGCAAATGTGCTCCATCTTTTTCAGTGGTCACACAGAACCAAATGAACCTACTTATTGTACATATTTTTGTTTGTTTAAGATTTGGACAGAAGGGTAAAGCTATAAGGATTGAGAGGGTTGTCTACACTGGTAAAGAAGGCAAAAGTTCTCAAGGATGTCCAATTGCTAAATGGGTAAGTGATGTATACAAATGTTGACTAATCTGTTTCATTGTGATGGTTCATGTAAGCAGACAGCAGTGACGTGTCCTGTTGGTGGACGTTATGGCAGCAGTACCGCAGGGTGCCTGTAGCCTGCTCTCTCCCGTGTCTCACACTCCATTTACTTGTTGCGTGGAGAACAGCAAGAATAAAATTTGGCTTAAAGGTGCGAAAGTCTGAGAAGGAAGGCAGTTTTACTTAGGTTTAAGATTCACACCAGACATTCTCAATGCTGTTTAATTTTAGCTTCAAATAAGTCCAGTAAGTGCACCATTGTGATTCTTTTAAAATGCACTCCCAGTTCAAGAGAGGCATTAGGACACCCTCTTAGCAAACACTGTTGTACTTTGGTACAAATTAAGCCGTGGTTTGGGAAGGCTGAGGAAGACAGGATGATGAAAAAGTGATGCATGATTAGTCTTTATGCACGGCAGAATGCACCTTGTTTTCAAAAACAGCTACAGTAGCACAAGCACTGAGAAGCAAGGACACATTTCTATTTGTACAATATCTCCTGCTTTCCTCTCATCACTGTAATGTTTGTATGTTGTAAGGGCAAGTCATAAACCTGAGGGCTGATTACAAGTTTAGCTGCTTACGTTTTGTAGAGAAAGGGAGGGAGACTCCACGGCCAGGCATCTCTCTGCTCACTTCCTTTTGCCCACAAGTCAGACTGGGCCACTTGAACCATAGCACAAGTTCAGGAGAATATTTCTGCTGAATCAGAGCATGGGGGATACCTTTACAAAGCTGGTTTCCACCAGCATGGCTTCCCATGCAATCAGTCAAGCTTAGCCTCTTAGAGTCAGCTTCATTAAACAGAAAGGGCAGCCCTGACCGTTATCATTAAATGAGGAAAACAGGCCGAGCTTCCAGAAGCAAAGATGAAGACAGAAGTAGAAGTAGAAGTAACCTCCCCACATGTGCAGTAATGCTGAGGTTTCCTACTCTGTTGCTCTTCTCATTAAGAAACGCGTTGTTTGTGTTGGGCTCTGGGGGTGTGTGTTGCTGTACATGCAGGTAGTTCGCAGAAGCAGTAAGGAGGAAAAGCTACTTTGCTTGGTGCGCGAGCGAGCTGGCCACACGTGTGAAACGGCTGTGATCGTGATTCTCATCCTGGTCTGGGAAGGAATCCCAACAAGCCTGGCTGACAAGCTCTACACCGAACTCACTGACACCCTGAGGAAGTACGGCACACTCACAAACCGGCGGTGTGCCCTGAACGAAGAGTAAGTGGAGCAAAGGGTATGCGCGCCAAATTTGCAACCCCACGTTCAGCCTTGGACCTGGCACCTCTGCTTGTGCTATTACCCTGAAATACACATAACTTGTCCAGCTATTTCAGGCAGTTTGAAAACGCACAAACCTTGTGAGAAAAGCAAAGTAAACATTCTTATGAATCGGGGAAAAACATCCCTGAGTTGTGAAGCATCACAGTATATTTAAAGGAAGAGATCTCAGCAGGGCCCAAGACAGCAGATACCTCAACCTTGAAATAAAAACTAGCACTAAGTCATACAGTAAGACTGCAGAAGCTAGTCTGAACCTAAAGAAATTGCACGGTATTGTTTTCCTATGTCTTTCTGATAGCAAAGAACATTTAAGCCAAAATTAACTATCACTGTATGTTACTTTGGCTTCATGGGTAGAGTCATATTTCAGGAATGATTGCTTAGCCCCTGTCAGAGGGCTCCCCCATTCTCATAGAGCCATCAGCGTACGCCCCTTTCAGGTACCACTACTGCAGTCACTGCCAAACAAGGCACCATGGAAACATACTCTCTTTCAAGCAAAGCTAGGTTTCTCACAGAAGTGTAGAAATCCCATAGTCCTTGTTTTGGAATCATGAAATAATTCAGTCTGATACATTCTTCTCTTATAACACATTTGTCTCCTTCCTTCATTCTCCATTATTTACTGATGGAAAACGATCCAAGAGCAGCGATTCCCGAGAGCGCTGGCAGAAGGCGATGCTCACTGTGGGAGGGGCCCTGAGTGACCTCTCTGCTGCTACAGCCATGTTCTCTTATTTTTTAGACGGACTTGCGCGTGTCAAGGGCTGGACCCTGAAACTTGTGGTGCTTCATTTTCCTTTGGTTGCTCCTGGAGCATGTACTACAATGGTTGTAAGTTTGCCAGAAGCAAGATTCCAAGAAAGTTTAAGCTGATGGGGGATGACCCAAAAGAGGTTGGTGTCCATTTCTAAAATGAGCTTCATCTGCAAGGAAATATTTTCTGTCATTCTGCAAATAGAGATACAGTACCAGAGAGCAGGGGCCAGAGCCCTGCCTGAATGGCATACATGTAAGGTAATTAAGTAACTGCCAGTCAAAACTGATGAATTCAAGTCACTCAGCCAGTTGAACCAACTGTCCAAATTCTGATAGCTGGTAAAAGCCCTGAGACTTTGAAATCATGTTTGCAGGCTTTCATAATTAGAGGAGAGAGCATGGCCTGACTAACTGTGGGTGCATTAGGCCTGCAACTGGGCATTCCCCAGTGGCAGAGTGGAAGGTTTGCCAACTGAAAGGCATATAAAATTGCAACTGGGAACCAGCGCAGACTGCCTGGAGACAAACCTGAAGAAATTCTGAGATGACAACAGGAAGAAGAGGATAGGAAGACTCATTCTGCATACAGTTGCCCCAGTGAATGTTTCCAGACTGGGCTCTGTGCTACAGCAAACTGACAACTGCTTAAAAGGAGTCAGATCAATTAAAAAAAACATTGACCTTATCCTGGGCACAGGATACCTTTGAAGTTACGACTGCAGTGACTCCTGGACACCTCCAGCTAGTCATGCATTTGCCAGACTGCAACGGCCCAGTCTGGTTTTTGGCAAGCACATGCAAATGTAGTCCCGTGCTGGTGTACTGACACAGAGGTCTACAGCTTGCACTGTAATCTGGTTTCTTAGATAAATCCAAGCATTTCTTTTACATGATCAGAGAGCCAGGTACCTCTGCATCCTATGGCTTATGCTGAGAATAGCACACTATCTAGAATATCATCAGAAATAAAGTACAGGTTTTCCTCCCCACTGCTCTTTTGTGGCCTCAAAGAATTACATACTGGCTCTCATTCAGTCATGCTGTGGCACGAAACCTTCTTCATCATAACCTGCAATCCTAAACCTCCTAAAATTTTCTAAGCTGGATACCTGGCCAGAGCCCACCAGGACAGTCTTCCAGCTGCATTGCTGAATTTATTTCTCATGGAAGCCGGAGCTGGGCAGGGAGGATGGTTTTACCCTCCAGTCTTGTTGCCAGATTTAGTTGACAAACCAAGGCATGCATCCAGGCCTGGGCCCCATAGCATAGACACAGCTTATGGACAATACAAGTAGGATCCTCACCAATAAAAGCTTGAAGTGGCAATCACAAATGGTAGCCTACAAGCCATACAAAAGCTCCAAGTTCTGGCAACAGTTAAAAGGTCACAGCAAGATATTTCTGACAATTTCATGTCATTTTGGAGTCCCAAACTAGGATATAGCCTCATATTAGGAGATATAAATTTTTAATACACCAAACATTTCTCTCTCATACTCATAGGTTTTTCAGAGCTCTTCACACATTTCTAAAATATATGAACTCCTAAAAACAAGTATACTACTCAAGTATACCACTGTTCTTTATGCACTTGAAATTAAAAATAAGGGCCTAATATAAGCAAGGTTTTGAATTTGGGATTCTCATCCTGAGAGGATGGGGCACAATTTTGGAATATGTTTTTAGAGTGGTTCATTTTGAGAGCGTGTACCTCTCCTTATAGAAGAAAAGAAGTGTGGTTGTTCCTATGTCCATATCAAAAATTACTAGACATATCCACAATTCATCATTGTTTAAGAATTGGGAACTTTTTTAAGTCTGAGCTATTTAAATGATTTTAAGTCACTGCATGAAATACATTTCAGCGTGTTGAAGTGCTACCATTGCAATGTGCAAACCCCTTAAATTAGCCAGATTTAGTTGACAAACCATTCTGATATTATTTCTCTCAGGCTTTCTAAAGAGTATTATTTTCCAAAAACTCCAGTAGGGAAAATAATGAGGGTTATCGCATTGGATCTAAAACATCTCCATGTAGAAGAATGTGATTCTTCTTAATAAACACTGAATTAAGATTATAGTATGTAATGTCCTCTGACAAGGATCACACTACACTACTTTACTGCTTCATTACTGTGAAACAAAAGAATTAAAAGGAGATTCAGAAAGGTTATTGTCTAAAGGAGAATGACAATCATCTAGGCCTTTACACAACTATCAGTGTAAACCTAATTGTGTAAAGACTGTAACTTCTTAGATGCCATACATACAGCATGGAAATGTCACTAAACTCTATTTCATCTCCTAACAGGAAGAAAAACTAGAATCCCATTTGCAGAATCTGTCAACCCTGATGGCACCTACCTACAAGAAGCTTGCACCTGATGCATATAACAACCAGGTATGCTGGGAAAAAAGGAATCAGAGCAGTCATGCAAATAACCTGCTTTTTACGCTTCCCAATACTTCAGCCTTGCACCAACTCATTATGTACATTTTGTGCTAGCATTCCTTTAAAATGGGGTAAAGACAAATGGAAATTAATAAACGCATTTAAAATGCTTTCAAAAGTAAAACTAGCAGAATTTGATCCACTAATCTTTTCACCTACATCAACACAATAAAATTACTTCACACTTGAGCAGAGCTCTTGAGCTCTACAACACAAATTTCTGGATTTAACATGATTCACCAGCCAAACTAGCAAAACAGCCATGAAGATGTCGTGAGATTGGCAGCAGTGCCAGAAGACAGTGTATCATATTGCACTCGAGTCTTGAAGCCACAGTTTCAGTTCTGCTCTCTCAAGGAGCAAATCAATTTAGTTTTCACCAAAATAGCCATTACAAACATGCTTTTAAAGTAAAGTTTCATGTTTGAACGCACTCAGTCCTGAATACACACACAAGTGTCTGCACTAAAGCAGCAAAGACTGAATTACAGATACAGAATTGCCATCAAATTGCTTGATTTTATTTGCCTTCAAGATCTGTATGTTGCCACCTCCAAGACGTTAGGATACTTGGATGTTGTCAAAGCAGAGCATTCAGTTCTAATTCCATGTACTGAAGCAGCCAGATCACTTCCAGTGATACCTGTCATCTCTTGCCAGATCGAGTATGAACACAGAGCACCTGAGTGTCGCCTGGGTTTAAAAGAAGGTCGCCCATTCTCAGGGGTCACTGCCTGCCTTGATTTTTGTGCTCATGCTCACAGAGACTTGCACAATATGCAGAACGGGAGTACACTGGTAAGTCCATGATGCATATAACCTCCTTAGTCCAGCACTGATTTCATGTATTTCATTCATTACCTCCCTTTTGTTTAAGTCTATACTTACGTAATGCTGATCGCCAAAAAAGAAAAATTAAGGAGTAATTGAGCTAACTTATTACCCCCTACACAGTTTTTCTTTCAAATGAATGAGACATTGTGTATTAAAGAAAGGTTTAGTATAGAAAAAGTAAAAGAGAAACCATGAAGACAATGGAAAGAAGGTCCCAGAAGGGCTGAAATGCATGTTCCAGAATTCCTGAAACACTTCTTTTCTACCTACTTTGGATTATATCTTCAATAAAATAAAAATGGAAACAAGTAACTACTTTCTAGGAGAACTTTGAAAGTTGTGGATTTCCTTCCTGGTTGGGATGAGCAGAAAGTCTGTAAGCCTTTCATTCTTTGTATTGCACATATGCCCTTTACTTTCTTCAGTTCTGATCTCTAGCATGTACAGCAAAGGTTCTCTAGAATATACCGGAATAGTAAGCTGGTTTTCAATCTTTATTGGATTCTGTTCCGTGTTCTGTGTGACAATACACTTGGAATAAGCACGAGAAAGAATAATCCTCAGTTCTCAACAATCCTCCTGGTTAATTTGAAGCAACATCCTCTAGTCACTCTGCAGCTCTTACTACGACCAAAGACAGTATCTACTTTTTAATAGCACCTGAATTTTTTCTGTTTCCAGGGTCTGACCTAACTGGCAAGTCAACCACCACCAATACCATATATATTTCTAGCTGTGCTTTCTTCGTAACATCGGCTGATACAACAATTTTGTTACCGAATGTCTGTATCAGCATATTTTTTTTTCCACTAAGATCTTCCCAATACCTGTTTTAGCTGGAGCTAACACAGTGAGCATGCTGCACGACACAACAGTAACTTCCCTAAACCTTGTTATTACCATTACAGTGAGTCGCTCCTTTGCAAAGTCCTGCAAGCTGCCACTGTAGGGGATGTGATGCAGCACGGCAGTTGTTACATAGCACACTGCTTCTAATAGGTAGTTAACCTATCGTAGCAAAAAAATCTTCAGGTGAGTACAAACTCCCAGGTTCCACTGTTTTAGCAATCTGGCCACCATACAATGGATCACATAATTTATTTCACATTAGGGCAATCTCTAATTATACTGTTCATTTTAACACAAGTACAAGAAATAGATACATATACACTGTCCAACAGAGCAATGGAAGAAATGAAATTGCAGGCTGGCTGTGATAGGCATCAGTTGCACAGAAACTTAGAGTTTACAAACAGCTTGCCACATGCCAGCACTGGCAGTGGCAGGGCAAGGTAGAATGCACTGAGTAGTATTTCAGATTTCTTTGTCTAGGCTGCTTTGAGAGAGTTGCTCTAATACACCTTTCTGACAGGTTTGCACACTAACTAGAGAAGACAATCGTGAAATTGGCCAAACACCAGAAGATGAGCAGCTCCATGTGCTCCCGTTATACAAAGTCTCTGATGTGGATGAGTTTGGAAGCACTGAGGGCCAGGAGGAGAAGAAGAGGAATGGCAGCATCCAGGTCCTCACCTCCTTTCGCCGGAAAGTAAGGATGTTAGCAGAGCCTGTTAAGACGTGTCGGCAAAGGAAGTTAGAAGCAAAGAAGGCAGCTGCAGAAAAGCTTTCCTCCTTGGAGAATGGGTCTAGCAAAGCTGAAAGAGAGAAGTCTGCTGCATCACGCAACAAGCAAAGCAACTCTGAGGCAGCAGGTCATGCAAAGCAACTAGCAGGTAAACACGTGAATGTTGATGGGAATCTTTATCAACAGTGGTAAGCGTCCTAGAAATCGGGCAATCTACGAGTCTCAAGAAAACCATTATTCTCAACCCAAGAACATTTTAAAGTAAAAAGGAAATAGAATTCTTGAAAGTAAATATCAATACTGTATATTTATAAACACTAGAGTGCTAAACTGTAGTCAGCTCTGGAGAAGAAAAAGAATCCTTATTGTTGGGTAGTTAATTCCTGTAGAAATCTGGTGCTTTTGCCATCCAGTGTGTGGTAAAGTACCTTCAAAAGACCAGTAGTGTTAGAAGCCCTGAAGAGAAGTGAGCAATGCTGCTGCCAAAGAAAAATGACCTACACATAACTCACTGCCACTGCTACAGAGAACCTTCTAATTTGAGGGGATTCAAGCCTAACCTCTTTATCACTGTTTGTACTCTCTGCTAGACCACAAGCAGAGCAGGTTTTTCCATAGTGGAGTAAGAGTTTAAAAATCCACTTAACAATCTCTGGCAGTTTTCATCACTATACATGAGAGTCCTGAGCAAAGGAGTTCATCATGACTATTATGTTGTTGCAGCAGCTTTCTCATAAAGCTACATAAAGCTAGGCATATCTTTTGAGACAGATAGATGAGAAAAATTATTTATTTTGGGGGAAAAGAAGGTCACCTTGTGCATGGCTGTTTGGGAACTTTGATGCTCCATTTCATGAGCTGCTTAAATGATGATTCAACTTTTTGGATTTTGTGCATGTGACTCTGAACAGATTGCACTGTCCTCTTTTTCCCACGGCCACAAGCATCTGATCTCACTGGATCCCTGCCAAAATGGATGAGTAGCCTTAGTACTTATTCAGCTTCTTAAAAGATGGTATTTGAGGTACAAGAAAGGGAATCTCTGTTAACGTATCATATGATACACAGTTCTTGGAAGTTTCATAGATATGTATCATGAAACATCTATAAAGTATCCGGTTTGGGTTTCATTTTTTTAAAACAGCTTGTTTGTTGTGTGTTTTTTCTTTTTATCTTTTCAAATCTACAGATCTTTTACGTCTTTCAGGACCAGCCACACAACAGCAGCAGCAGCAGCAACAACATCCACAGCATACTCTCCCCAACAACCCTCAGTCAAATTCTATTAACTCTTACTCGGGTTCAGGTTCTGCAAATCTCTATGTAAGGTTGCCTAATTCAGCCAATGCTTATCCAGGCTCTTCATACCCTTCAGATCCGTACGGAGGGTCCAGTCCCATGAACCTCTATACAACCTCATCACAGCCTGCGGGGTCTTATTTGAATTCTTCCACTCCCATAAACCCTTATTCAGGATCATTAAGTCAAAATAACCAATATCCACCCTACCAATGCAATGGAAACGTACCTATGGAGAACTGCCCCTCTTACTTGGGCTCCTACCCTTCCCAGCACCACCACATGGATTTGTATAATTGCCAGAGCCAAGACCATGTGTCTAAACTAAGTTTACCACCCATTCAAACATTATACCAGCATAGGTTTGGGAGTAACCAGAGTTTTGGTCCCAAGTACTTGAATTATGGAAACCAAAATATGCAGGTAGACTCCTTCAGTAATTGCACCATTAGACCAAATATACACAATATGGGGTCTTTTTCCTCTTACTCCACCCGTGAGGCTGATGGCCATTTTATGGAGGTTGCCTCGAGGTTAAAATCTAACCTGAGTAATCCAAGCTTGGATTATGCCTCCATGAGTAAAACCACTGAACATCACCATGTGCAACCCCCTCCACATTTAGCAAACGACTACCATTCTGCTTCAAGCATGTTTAGTGGTCCTTCTAATTCACTGCATCTCCAAAATAAGGATAGTGAAATGATTTCACAGGCAGTTAATGGTTTGTCTAACATGCTTCCAGGTCAAAACCATGATAGGACTACTCCCCAGGGTGGTTTAGATAAAACCGATGCGCTGAATCCAGAAAAAGCAGAGGATCCCGATGAAGTCTGGTCAGATAGTGAGCAGAACTTTCTGGATCCAGAAATTGGAGGAGTGGCAGTTGCTCCATCTCATGGGTCAATTCTCATAGAATGTGCAAAACGTGAGCTCCACGCAACGACCCCCTTAAAAAACCCCAACAGGAACCATCCCACCAGAATATCCCTTGTCTTTTACCAGCACAAGAGTATGAATGAGCCAAAACACGGTCTGGCTCTGTGGGAGGCAAAGATGGCTGAGAAAGCAAGAGAGAAAGAAGAGGAATGTGAAAAATATGGTCCAGACTATGTGCCTCAGAAAACTTACGGCAAAAAAGCAAAGCGGGAGCCTGCTGAGCCCCACGAACCCTCAGAGCCAACGTACGTGCGCTTCATCAAGTCTCTTGCACAAAGGACACTGTCGGTCACCACAGACTCCACAGTAACTACATCTCCATATGCCTTTACACGGGTTACAGGGCCTTACAACCGATATATCTAACTTCACACCTTTGTTGGTTACCTCATTTGAAAAACACCTTGTCAGTAGGGTAGTTCTTCGTTAGGTTTTGGGGAAGGCAAGGGTGGAGAAGAAAGCAGTGTTTTTACAAAACTCATCGGTGGAAAAGAGCCTCAGCACACCAGCAAAACAGAGGTAATCTCGCTAGCGCACTTACTTTCCACTGGTTTTTAAGTGGTCACAGATGGCACGTAGGAAACAAGACCAAAGCATCCTATGCAAAAACAAAAAGCAAAACAAAAAAGTGTTTCACAATTTACATTTGAAAACACTGGCTCCATTACTGAAAGAGATAATCTGCCAATGGATTTTTTTTTTCTTACAGTTTTGCACATCTGTGGCCACTTTTAATGTCATCAAGTTTGCATAGTCATGGAACGGGAGCAAAACCACCCTAAAAATAATACTGTAGTATTACAACTGCAGGAATCTTAAAATAACATCTGGTGCTGAATCTATGATGTACTGAAATACTGGAATTATGGCTTTTTAACATGCAGTTTTTACTGTAATCTTATTAGTCTCTTGATTTTATTTATCAAAGTAGATAAGTATAAAGCATAATGAATAGACAGCAAAACACTGAATTTGTTTGGATATTCTAAAACCATGGTGCTATCTAAGAGAATGGTGTCTTTATTTTAACAGTCAAATAGTTAATGCCTTTATAACAAAATGTCAATGATGTAGTCAAATGTTCTTCGACAACAGGGAGGACCTTTTCATTCATGTATGTATTGAATTTACCTGGTGTTAAAATAAGCTTACTTTTTAACATACGGGAATTACAAAGACCTCTGGATTTTGCTTATCCAGTCAAGTCCTAGAAAAGGACAATAAAATATAGAGAGAGATATTTTTTTTTAAATAGTGTTTCAAAAGCACTTTGTCTACCTAAGCTTGGCAACTTAAACAATGCTAAGGTACTAAGACATTAAAAAAAAGAGAGAGTTTACTTTGATTTTAAAATGCAAAGATAATTTTTTTAAACTAAAAAAGCTTTTAAATACTTTTGTTTTAGCCGTGCATCTGCTAGTGGGCTACATATCCATTTTTAATACAGTCAGTTATGGTAAAAATGGGGCTTACTGGATATAAGGGAATACTTTATTACACAAAACACATGTTTTTTCTGGTGCTCATCTCACACAGCTATACTGTAAACTGTTTTCTACAATTATGACAAGTTCATTGCTCAAATATGTACAGTTTTAAGGACAGAGTTTTATATTAACCACAGGTAATAATTAGCAGCATGCAACAGACTACAACTAGTTAGCTTAGGCTTCTGCTGATTTTAAAGATCTGTATGCTCTTCAAATATTGATGGCAGATTGCTTTTGTGTTGTTAATTATGTACATTGTGGTGTAAATCATTTCTCGGTGCAAGTGTCCTCTTTTCCAGGAAGATTGAGCAGACCGATGCCTACACAAGATGAATGAAACAGGGTTAGTTCTGTGTGATTCCGTTGATAAAATAGAAAAAAAAATAGGCAGCTGGCTTGCTGTGGTGGTTTTAAATCATTAATTTCTATTAAAAAAAAAAGCAGGAGAGTTGTATAGTAAATTAAATTGTAAACAAAACTTTTTTTAACGCAATGCTTTAGTATTTTAGTACTGTAAAAATATTAAATCTATATATATTTGGGTTTTGAGCTGAATTCACATCATGGTGCTACTCAGCCTGCTACAAATACATCATAATGTGAGCTAAAAATACATTAAAAGGTTTGAGTGATGTTCCTACTTGTCATATACCTCAACACTAGTTTGGCAATAGGATATTGAACTGAGTGTGAAAGTTTATATATTGTATACCATCATTTTCCCCCAATAGCCTTTGAAAAAAAAAACAAACAAAAAATAAAACAAAAAAAAACAACCTCTCTCAATACTTGACATTTTAGCAAGTATAACTTGAACTTCAACTTTTTTTTTTTTGGTTCTAAAAATTCAGGGATATTTCAGCTCATGTTCTCCTATGCCAACGTGTCACCTGTGTGTATGTAAAGCTGTTGTAGGTTAAATATATTATTCTTATTTTTCTTGTTTTGGTTTTTTTTCAGGGATTTAGTGCTTTTCTTTTGAATCCCTTCTCTATTTTTTCTTGTACATGTATTGATGTAACTAAAACTAATTTTGTAAATTCGTTAGCTCTTTTTATTGTAATGAAAGTGTTTAAGAGATTTAGAATGTTTTGCCTGTTTCAAATGAATAAACAAAAAGAAAGTAGGATGCACTGAGCTGATTAAAGGGAAAAATGTAAGGCAGGGGTTTGGCAAGTGACTGTTTGCTAGAGTTGTTCAAGTCACTCTCTAAACAAGGTTTCTTGGATACTGTAATGAATAAAATATAAAAAGGTACAGTCTGTACAAGGGCTTCCCTAAACATGCAAACCTCCACGTCCCAGATTAACTTGTGCAATATACTGTAAGATTAAGTTTGGTCGAAAGAAATTTTATGTAAGCGAATCACAACCTAACTCAAGTAAATCAAAGGAGGCCTTTGGGTTTAGTGGGCAAATATTTATTAAGGCAATTTTGTTTTTTAATTCTCAGTCTGTGACTTTACCCACTGCATTGAAACAAAAGTTTCACCTTTTAGAAAAAAAAAATTAATGATGGTTATGTGTCAGATTAATTAAATCATTATCAATCCTCATCTTTTGGTGATTTTTTTTAAAATCCTATATTGTTCATGTAATCCATAGTAGATGTTTGGTTAATATGCCGTGCACCGTCATTTGCCAAACTGCTGGCAGCAGGAAGCTTAGTTGGTGAATCAGTTTTGTATTGTAAATACCCAAACTGTAATTTTTGGTGTTCAGAACCCTGCCTCAGTTGGAACGAATGACAAAGCAGACATAAAATTGCTTGTATGGGTTTATCAGGTTGACTATAGCCATACTTGAAGATGCTTCTGAGTGGTGTCAACTTTACTTGAATGAATTTTTCATCTTGATTGACGCACAGTGGTATAAAGTTCACTTCTAAAGCTAGTGGTTAACTTGTGTAGGAAACTTTAGCAGTTTGACACTAAGGTAATGAACTTCTGTGTGCATTTTCTATGCTTATGTTCTACTTTTTTTTTTTTTTTACTTTAGTTTCATTCATTTTCATGAAATGTTTGGTATGTCTATAAAAAGAATCCGAGGTTGGTTATAAATACTGTAAGTATTGTAATGTAATGCAGGTTATTTGAAAGCTGTTTATTATTATATCATTCCTGATAACGCTGAGATGTGGGTGTTTTTAATAAAATTTATATTTATTTAATGCACTCTAAGTTTGTCTTGCAGAAACTTGTCTTTTCCCATCATTTTTATCAGCCAACAATGCCAACACAGCAAAACATGTCCCCTGGTACCATCCATGGGTCAAGAGCCCCAGGGGAACTGGAGAACAGTTACAAGGCCAGAGAAACTGCTAGCCCAGGGAAATTAAGTCTAAAATCTTTATAAGAAACAGCAGTTGTGTATTTCAGCAGCTTAGAAATTGAATGTATGAACTGACGTAACAGGATAACCCAAATTTTTCAACCAATCCCACACACCTACTCAAGTTTAGCTCTCCTCCCTCTTCCCTGAGTCGAGAGTAAACTAAATGCACCACTAAGGACTTCAGAACAGGAGATCTAGACATGGCATTTATTCCTAGTTCTGCTCTGACTCTTGCCTGTAACGGTTTCAAGCCAAGCCCAGGCTACGGTTTGAAATAGTCTGTGTTTACAGTGAAGGAAGGAGACATTTATATGGGCAGGAAGAGCATGTAGAGCATCATTGCTGGTTTCCTACTGGTGTTTGTGGACGCAGATGAATATGGCACATTCACTGTTGGCATTTCCTCACTGCTCAAGTAACAGCCACAAACATACAGCTGGCAGAGGCAGGACAATCGGGAGGTTTCCAGGCATTCATTGGCTTCTTTGGGGTATTTATCTCTACCTGTTTATGCATTTTTCAGTTGATTTCAAATTACTCCCAAATGGTGGGATGGTCCAACAGACAGCAGTATTGCACCAGGGGAGGTGTAGACTGGATACTAGGAAAAATAATCATCACTGAAAGCATTGTCAAGGTTTGGAATAGGCTGCCCAGGGAAGTGGTGGAGTCACTATTCCTGGATGTGGTTAAAGGCGTGTAGAAGTGGTGCTTAGGGACACGGTTTAGTGGTGGGCTTTGCAGTGTTAGATTAATGGTTGGGCTCGATGAACTTAAAGGTCTTTTCAAACTTAAACAAGTCTATTATTAAGAAAAAATAAAATTATAATAGTTTAAAACCTCACCTACAATCTAAATCACACATAATCTAGAAAAAGCGGAAGCAAGAAGGAAGTGTGTTTGAATCAATACCAGGATATACTTTCTTGCAGGCACTAGATAAAAGCTCATTTTCATGGTCCCTTCTTTTAATTTCAAGGGATATCAGGACTGAATCCTGAAATATTTTCCTCTGCGGCAAGAGACAGAAATTGCTCTCTCCACGGTTGCAAAATATTTCTGCAACAATTGGTGCTTTTCAAGCTTTCTTTTGTAAGACCCCAAGGTAGTTGTCAGCCCTGGTTACCTCATTCATCAGTGCCACGCACCTTGGAAAGCCCACCCACTCCGTACACTCAGAGAGCTACGTGTCTTGGGGAGCAGTGATTTAAAACTCAATATAACATGTAATGCTCACCCGTGGCTCTCAGCACATTCCCAGATGGGAAGGGAATGTCTCGGGGCAGGGTAGCACACTGCAGCAGTCACGCGTTGCTCTTTTCTGCGCACAGGTGCTCTCTAATGCATTAGACAGCTGGAACCAACAGATGCACTCGCTTCAACAAAGGCCTGACACCCCTTTTAGCTTTCCCCGGAAGAAAATCCCACCACTAATGAACGTTCCCACCAGCCGCCTTCTAACATGAGCAGCTCTCTCCTCAGTGCACTTTGACAGATCTCGCTTCAGAGGCGCTGCCGACATTGGCACAGCTCACTCCCAGTCACGGCCTTTGGGAAGCCAAGCCATACCTGCCGGCTGTGCTTCTCCCACAAACATGGCTCTCCCCGAGATGAGGACGGTCTGGCTGGGTGTCCCAGGTGGCCCTGACCAAGGCACCACTTACCAGCACTACCCAAACCACAGCCTCCTAGGCCTGATAAATTAGTTATGACTGGGGTGCCTGCCTGAGCATCCAGCTCCCAGAGGCAGCTTCTGCCTTGCCTTTCCTCTTTTACCCATCCCTTCTGCCCTTTTCTGCCTTTTGATACCTCTCGGAGAGGACTATACACCTCCTGTTTTGAGAGAAGAAAATCCTTGCACTGGGGTAAAAAAATAAGAAAGGGGGGAAAGGTCTGTTAAAGATCTCCTGCTACCCTTTCCACTGTTTCACATCGGTGGAGAAAACTTGGGCTTGAAGGTGTGCACTTGACTTGCACATTGCAGCACGGGGCAGTGGAGCCCAAATGCCACACTCACTGTACCCACCTTGCAGCTGAGTGGGGTGACGGTCACTCCTCTTCAAGGGAGGGATCCCCTGGTGCAGGGCCACCAGGAAGGTAATTAGATAGTTCCTACAACACAGTATAAAAACATACCCAAGGCCTTTCAGTTTAGAGATCTCCTTACTCATGCCTTCAAAGGGTCACCTTTTTTCCTGGTTTGGAGCCTGCACCTGCTCGTTTCAGATGTGGGAGTGAAGCACCACTCCTTCTCCTCCAGACCATTTTGCCTTTAGCTTGAGTGTGCACAACCCTGGCGTTCAGGTCTGCCTTGAGCACCATCTTACAATAGCTAAAAGGCTTAAAATACTTCAGGGTACACACAGGCACATCACATCATCCCCCTCCTTCCCACGTCACATAAAAACATACTTCAAATCATTACGGCCACAAGTTGCACCAGGGGAGGTTCAGACTGGACATCAGGAAAAATTTCTTCGCTGGAAGGGTTGCCATGCACTGGAACGGCTGCCCAGGGAGGTGGCTGAGTCGCCATCCCTGGAGGTGTTCCAAAGGCGGGTAGATGAGTTTCTCAGGGATATGGATTAGTAGTGGACAGGTAGCTTTGGAATTGATGATCTCCGAGGTCTTTTCCAACCAAGAGATTGTGTGATTATAGGAAGGAGGAGGGGGAGGAAGAGCCTTCTGCTCCGCTTCCCTTTAAGATGAGGTTTAATCTTCAGGGTAAAAACAGTGCCGCTCTCTTGATTCATAATCCTAGCAGAAACACAGCCCTCACTGCTGGTGGAGTCCATGACAGGGCTTGCATTTTTTTCCCTTTTACAATTCAGCCAAACTAACCAAGGTTAACCTGCTCCTCCCACTCAGATTTCCTTCAGCTAGCATATTAAATACTTCGTCTTTGCACTATTTTATACAAGGAAAACTATCCTGGGGTAATTACATTTCCTTCTAATGTCATGGTAACACAGCTGTACGATCCTAAATCACAGAAAAGCCAGCCCGGTGCCTGGCAGGAACAGCTTGGGATGGTGGTTCAGCTTCCTTTCAGCTTCCACTGCATTAGCAACTCATTGGATTTTCAGGCGTAATCACTTTCCTCTTATTTTTCTGCTCCTGTTGTGATTATTTGTAAAAAATGACAGCACCATTATCTTCTTGTATGTAAGCCTTCATACAGACCACTTTGGTAAAGAGATTTAGCTGGAGGGGATGGCTTAAAGTGCAGTCTGCTCTGAAAGGGAATGGGGAAAGTGGCATCCTGGGGCTCCCAGTCCACATTTCAATTATTGTTGTAGCTGGAGTGCCTGATTTGCAAGGGGGAGGAGGCATTTTCCTCCATTTATCCCTCCCCAAATAGATGCAACAGATCTCCTCTGACCAGCCCTTCTCCCCACCTGTGTAGTCCTGGCTCTGTTGTCATTTATACAGACATAAAGCTGGTCAGATGGCAGGAATCCAGCTCTAATTAATGAAGCAAATGGTTTGCTATAAACAGAGGAAGGGTTGGCATGGGGGAGGTGACAGATGTCAGACAAGGGGAAAACATCTATTAGCTGTTCCCTCCTTCCACCACCACCCCCAGCACATTTGTTTTGCATGACAGCCCTTCAGTACAGGCCCTGGTTTAAAACATCCTGACTTTGCATATTGGAGCTGTATTTGAACTTGTGGAGCACCCACAGAGCCATGCTAAGGCAGACGCACAGGACACTGGAAGGGCCCCTATAAGGCAGAATTTAAACACCTCAACCTTGCCTACTCTCCAAGGATTTATACAGTCTTACCATCAGTAACTCTGGCAAGTCTCCCCTCTGTCTCTCCGCTGTTAACACTCTGTACTAGGAGCAAGTGTGCATTTTGTCAGAGGGCTGCAGTTTGCAGGCATTTATTCTTCCATCTCTTAAGACAACAATGACTGCTCACTTGCACCAAAGCACCCCGATGTCTCTGGCACAGTCTGCAAACATGAGCAGTCTATTTCCACCTTGAACCAGGCTCTTGTGGCACCCTTAGGTGAGCTGCAGACAATCCTCAGCTGAGCTGCTCCAGGAAGACAGGGACCAGGCACAAAACACACATCTCACTGAGGGCCCTGAGCTCCTCCCCCATGCAACAAATACTTGTTGATCTAATGACAGCACAGAGGACACTCATCTGGTCCCATGCAATGACACTGTAAGGAGGTGCCAGGCAACACCAGCCAAATCAAAGCAGTGCATGAAGGAAAAGGGGGTCTGACAGCTCCCACAGCGCTGAAATTGCCAGGTGCAAGTCCCAAACAAGTAAGGTGACAAGGAGACCTTCTCACAGGACTATCAAGAGGACAAGGGGAACCTTTGTAGATCTGCTGGCTTGGTAATTTTCCCAGCAGCAACACACTGGTGTTTCACAGAGCATTTGCAACTCGAGATTCCTAGCTCCAGAGCTGGCAGAGGCACGGTCCCAGGTTAACTCACATTGAGAACCAGATGTGCTTTTGTCAAGAAAAGCAGGTCAAGTGTAGCTGTGAGGTTTCAGAGCTCCTGCAGCTGTGCATGTACATGAAGAAAGCAGCACTGCCTCCTCCTCCATCACAACGTTCACTACTGCTGCTCAGCAGCAGCTGCTTCCTTGGGATATGCAGGCAAGCAGCTTGCTTACACATACTTGGACCCCAAAAAATCCCTACATTTTCAGTGTGAGGGAAAGAAGAAAACTTCACAAAGACTGAAGAGGACCTGACAAGTTTCTGTGAATTCAAAAAGCATTCCCTTGTGCTCTCTTCATGCATTTGTAGTGAGGTACTATAGAACTACCCAAATACACTGCTAAGAACACATACAGTCAGGTACAGCTGACATTTGGCCAGCTGGGAACAGCAGCAGCTGTTTTCTTCCTCTTCCTGAAAAAGTGGTTCGCTGCCAGTTTAGAGATGTCAGTTACACACATGGCTGTTAGATTTCTCTGTAGCTAGATCTCCACGGCCTAATTTATGGATGATTGGTCTAGGAAAGTCACTGCTGTCTTTCCGTGGGGTTACGTATTACACTTGTGCTGATAAAAACAAACTGATTTTCTGCATATTTGGTGTCTGTGTGCTTTCCCCCAGAGTATGGGCTAAGCAGTCAGCAGGCGCTGTTTGATCCACAGAGGGTCCTGCTGCTACCGAGTATTCCCAAACAGCTCCTGGTAAATAGCAAACAAAGTTCTTGCTTGTTCAGTTAACTCCGATCAATCAATTACAGTTAAGAAGAGAGATTATACATAGCACGTGACCTCTTGCCACAGAGCTGGAAAGAGATCTCTTGCCTACCATACACAAACATTTTCTTAAAACGCAGCTGGCTTCCTGCTTGGAAGCATGGTCATCATTTTTAAATCCCTGCCAGAAGAGATTCAAGTCTTCAGCACAGGGGAGGCCCAAGATAAGAGTATAAGTCTGTGTCCCTCCTCATGGAAGGGGATTCCTCCTGTCACTCAACCCAAATTATTCTAATGTATTTGCTGGGCCAGAGAGAGAGGACAACGCCTAAGGGGAAGCGTGACTTTGTAGTATGGGAATGGAGAGCTCTGCTGCCTGTTCTCATTCCTGCTTATGGATGTGATGTTAATATTAAGCAGCACATTAAAAGGCAGAGCTCTGAGATAGCACTCGACCCCTGCCTTCCTCTTCATAGGCAAGCACCCTCCCCAGTGGGCTCTCTCCTTTCCCCAGCTACACTTTAAAAGCAGCCAAACGAGAGGCATGATGCTTGTCGGGAGCTCAGTTCCCCTGAGCAATGAGTCTGCTTTGATCAGAACTTAGGCAGAAGAACACTTCATTTTGGGGTTAGGTCACACTTCCCCATGAGCTGTGCTGTGAGACTTCCATTCTGAGCAGTCCTGGGCAAGTATGAAAGCAAAATCGATTCATAGATGTCAGGGAGAGTTATCACCTCCAGGGTGACTGAACAGGGAATATAGAGACCACAGTTACAGATTCCAACATCTAAACTCTACTTCCAACCTGCTATAGGTACCCAAGCCTATAGGTACCTGAGATTCTTGGTCACAGGTCCCTTGCAAAAACGTCTGCTCCAAACCCTACAGGAATATGACAGGAACAAATACACCAACAATTTCAGTGCTCAGATACTATGGGAAACAGCACCCCAACTACATATCCTTGAACTGGGAGAGGTCAATCTCATTTTTTCTGTTTATGTTAACTTTCTTCTTTCCTGCTTTAAACTTCCACTCTTTATGAGAATAAGCCCTCTTAAAACACTTTGATTTTCCACATCTTTGCCTTAAAAATACCTCCTTTACAGAAGGGAAGGGGAGGAAGAAGGAGAGATTTGGTTTTCTATTAAATCCTCCAGTTCATCCAGCCCATCTCAAAGCAGGTATAGACAAGAATAGCTGCTCAGCATGCGTGGAAAATTGTTTCACTAAATGTGGAAGGAAAAGCATTGATTCAATCTCATGGACATGAGAAGTCAAAATTGCTCAGAGTTGCTGTTAGAGCTCTTCACTGTGAAATATGAAAGGAGCAGAACGGCCACTCATTCAGAGATTAACATAAAGGCAATGAAGGAAGCCAAAATTACTCTTCTGAATTTCCTCTCACTGCTGCTATAATTGGGCACCCCAAGGTACTCTGTTCTCAGTCACAATGGTGAGCAGTCAAACCCATCACTGCATATACAGCAGGCAACACAGAAATGACAGCCAGGGCAAGTTTTTTGTTGATTTTTCATAATATGATCAATAAAATATTTTATTATGACCAATAAAATCCTATTTGCATCATCAAGAGATGGGAAAAATGCTGTCACACCTGGAAAAGATTAAAAAGTAAACCCTCTAGAGATGCAGATTTGTTGACAGCCATTTTTCCAGAAAAAAATCCATACAAAACATCTTATTTTATGATTCTAATCATACTAAATCAAGTACTGGCTATCTGCAAGGGAAAAAAAACCAAAATCCACTGGTCAGAATCAACTTTCAGCTAGAGAAGCACTACACAGTTCAATGACGATGCTTCTGGTTCTCCGGGACAGCAAGCTCAATGAAAAAGGCCTGGCTTTCAGCAAGACAGCCATGCTGTATTGCCTCGTCTGAAAATATCTGCACAAAACACTAAACAAAACAGCCCACTTTTTTCCAAACTGTCTTCAGTGAACTGCTCCAACTGTAAAGCCAAGAAGTGCATCCTACCACTGGCTGACAGCTCTGAGGGCAAGAAGGGCCACCCCAGCTCACCAGCACTGATCTCCACAATGCTGCTGGGGATGGCAACTGGCCCTGCAGCAAAGAGTATTCACTACTCAAATGCAGTCTCTAGTGCAGAGGTGTCAAACTCATGGCCCATGGGCAGAACCCAGCCCTGCACCTTGTTTTATCCAGCCCGGCACCTTGTTTCTCCCCGTTGGCAGCGCCGAGCTCCTGGCCCCTGTGCTCTGCCAGCGCTGGGCACGTGTGCAGAGCGATGTGCGTTACGCTGCAGCAGCAGGAGAATGGTGGGAGAAGTGAGTTTGACACCCCTGCTCTAGTCCGTCAAGGGTAATCAGAGGTGAAGGCACTTATCTTCCTTTAGTATAACTCCATATATGTAGAAAGAACCACACATACCCTTCTCCCCCTCCATAGTCTTCTCACTATTGTTTAAGGGAAAGAATGAAGCAACATCTTGAAGTCTACAGAAAGTACGCGGCCAAATACTCTACAAGCTCTTGGAGCCTTCCAAGATTTTCAGAGTGCACAGCTTGAAACCTTTTAAAGCTATCTGATTATCAGTATATAGACAGGTACTTCAGCTTCTTTTTAATGTCTCACATTAACCATCAAACACGCAGCCAGCGACTTTGAAAAGTATTTGAGTGCAGACCAACTGCAGATCAGACTACATAAATACCTATTTACATACTTATTAAAAACACCTTTTTGGGTTTTTTCTTCCTCCAATTACAGATTTACAAAGGTGGATCTTGTTTATACAACATCTGATTGCTCACAGAATAGTCTGTGGTACATTGCAACACCTAGAATACAAGTAGCACAAATTCTGGGAGATAGTTTGTGAAATGCATGGTTCTCATAGAATCACTTGGTTGGAAAAGACCTTTCAGATCAAGTCCAACCGTACCTGTCCACTACTAAACCGTACTTCTGAGCACCTCATCTACCTGTCTTTTAAATACCTCCAGAGATGGTGACTCAGCCACCTCCCTGGGCAGGCTTCTTTACAGTGCTGAGCTCAGACTTTGAGAGCTATTTAAGACAGTGCTGCCCTTACCTTCTTATCCTTTCAAGATGAGAGAAACCCTCACAACACCTTAGTTCTCCAAAAGTCCTTTCCAAAAGGCAATTCACAAAGTTTTAAAGCACTAATATTACATTGGATGTAGGACTTGTAAGAAAGCTCAAGGCAAGCCAAGGCAGCCATTCTGCAGCATGCTACAGAACAGCTGGGAAGGTGCAAGAAACAGCACAAAAGCGAGTGAACAGCACTCATCCTTGCCTACTGGTCAGCAGTAAAACAGCTGAGCAATTTTTGCATAACTCCAGACAGGGTGAACAGTTTTTACTCTAAGGTGCACAAGTTGTACTGAACAAAAAGCACCATCTTGTAACTGTTATTAATGAAAGCAAGACACGGACTGAGAATTTCTGGATGCGACAGAGAAAAGACTGGCCTGTGACAAAGCAGAAAGCTCAAGCCTCATTCAATTTCCTCCTTAAAGAAAAAAAAGGCAGAAATCTTGAAAAACAGTATATTCCTGGCACAATACAGAAGGGGGAGGACAGGAAGGACAGTCTGAAGCTGGAGATTGCAACATTTTCCTGCTGTGGATGCGATTTTACAGTTGCCTGTCGCAATGCCGCAGGAAGCAAGGCTGGGCAAGGAGGATCAGTAACGCAGCAAAGGTAATCTACTGAGTGTCCAGTTTCCTAACACAAGCCTCATCTGATAAATGCCACAACCTGGGACCTGACTGCAAACTGTGGCCAGACAATACCACCTACAGACCGCGCCCCTGGGAACGGAGGAGGAGGAGGTCAGGTGTAAAGTGAATATACTGGAATGGCAGAGAAATCGACCAGGGCAGCCAAAATACAGTTTTCGGAGCTGGTATCACACCCAGAGTGAGAGTACCAAAATGTCAATAGTGACTGCAAAAAGTCTCAGTCCTCTTCGGGGACACATGAGTTTCTGCAGTTTCCAAATTCCTGCAGGGATTTGAAGATTTGCTTCTCTGCATCCATTTTTCAGGTGCTGAAGGGACCTATTTGCTCAACATACGAGAAACAGAATTTAGTCAGCACCATCACCCAGGCTGTTATTCCTGACATTTCTGCATTGGTAACAAGACCTCTTCTTTCTACTACAAAATCACACTCTCTTCATCACTCAACAGTTTAAGCATTTTAAACTTCTCCGTACACTGACTGTAGCTTTGCAGGAGCCATAGCTCTGTTTCAGAGTTCTCCACTGTACTACAAAGCCCATGCCACCCTGGCTGACTCAACAGCTTTAGCTGGCAAAGAATTGAGAGAGGAGCAAAAGGCATTATGAGAATTATTAGGTGACCTCTATTTATCATTGTTACTTTTGTTCACAGCAGATAATGTCAGTAAAACGTTTTCAAGTCTTGCTCTGTGTGCTTGTCAACTGCCCTCCATCAGTCCAGAAAAACACTTGCTTGTGCCTTCACGATATTTTCTTGCTTTGGAGCTTTATTACTATGACCATCTACACTAATTCCAGAAAATGAACAAAAAGCTTCTGCCATTGACAGGCACCCACATGCAACTCTGGAAGGGAACAACCTACCAGGTCGTGCAGCCACGAAACACAACTCTTGGTACTTGCAACACAGCATTTCTAGAAAATCAGAAATCATACCTATGGTCTCTATTTCTCTGATCTCTCTCTCTTTTTGTTTTTATACTCTCTACCTCCCTTCTCAGCAACTCAATAACCTATTTATCATACCTACAGAAGTCAACATTTTAAAGAGAATAGTCAGAAACTGTAAGGAAATTCATAGCAGGGTTTTTGTCACAAGGAATGGGATCTAAACCAAGATGCCCAATAGAAGTCAAAATTCACTGATACACATTTTGACCCCTTCACTCTTTCATTTCAAGAGAAGAACAAAAATAAAAAAGCCCTTCACTTTGGATATTTCCAAAGGAAAGTCAGTGAACAACAAACCAATCCAATAACTTCAAGTACTCTCCTATGGGAACCACATCCCAACTGTGGGGTTTTACATTCAGTTTTAAGGAACTCTTGAAAATGAGAAAGGAGTTAGGGATGACTAATTCCCCTAGGCTGGAAGATGGCATGACAGCTGGATCACTAATAAAAATAAATTATATTCAGAAAGTCTAGAAAAAAGTAATACGTTTTAAAATAACAAGCAAACAGGCAGTAAGGAAACCCCAGGAGGGAATGCCAGAACTTCCACACAAAAGTCAGTCTCACTCTTTTTCAATATCTTTCACAAGAAGAAAACACAGATTCTTCTCTAACCAAAACAGACACCTTGTAAAATGACCCGACTCATTCTGGATACAGTCAGCATGCAAGTTTATTTGTTTGGTTGGTAAACTGTCAGTAAGTTGTCTAAACAAGTTAAGATCACGTCGTTCCTCCACCTGCTCTGTGTCAGCCTTGCTCACACTGGGTTTGTCCCCATTCAAACGTAGACCTATTCAAACATTGCTAATGAGTACTCCTAAGCCTCCACCCAGCACACCCGGGAGCGGTGCTTTAGTTTGAATAGCTACACTTCTAACAGGTTGCTCCTTATCAGCTACAGGGAGAGGTTTCACGCTGCAAAGTAAATGCTTGCAAGCTCCACGGGAAGAAAGCCTAAACTGTGATTTCTTGCTATAATGCACAGAAAGCATTACCAATGTAAGTAAACAGAAAGACAGGTCAGTAACAGCCAGTTAATAAACCAATTCACACTTCTTAACTGGAACTCAGACTTTAAAAATTAGTAAAATCTAGCTGAAGTCTGAAACATTCCATATGCAGACACTTTCTCCTTTGCTTACTATCTCAAACTCCTCTTTCATAACCTGGGATTATATGGTATCACTCCTTGTGACAAGAGGTTTAACTTGTTTTCTTGGGCCCCAAGCCACTAACTTAGTTTAGATGTACAAGGCCTTGTGCTCAACTGCATATTTACTTCCATGTGTTACCCCATGCTGTATTAAAGAAGTCTGTCAATCATTAGCTATAAGAGCTCAATGCAGGAGCAGACTCCATACATCACAAAACTCCTTTTCTGTTTCCATGAGTGACACCTACAAGCCTTTTACTTTCTCCCAGCTATCACAAGAGCCTTAATCACAGCCTCGCATTCCTTCCCCTGCCACACAAAACCATAACACATGACACACCCCACACATCTCCAGTCATCTTCGGGTTTGCTTATGGAACACCTGCAGGCAAGGAGCCAGGGACATAGGATTACAGACATCCTACTCTCTCCCAGGTTATTTTATCACAGGTGGAGCACACAAGGAACATTGACAGTTACACCACAGGATGCAGCAGCACAACAGAGTGCCTTTGCCATGTATAATCAGATTTTTTTTTTTCCATTTAACGATTTATTTATTAGAAGTCATAGAGGGGAAAAAAGCAGACCTGTCAGTTGCCTCGTATTCCATTAGCACTATATATTTTCACATGTTTCAGTGATTTCTTTCCCGGCAGGACTGGGGGTTAACAGTAAGGAATTCAGCTCAAAGACGGACTCCAGCAGCTCCACATGCAGCACTGCAGGACCTAACTGATCACCAGGCCTTCAGGGGCATTTGGAACTGCATTAACACAACTGCTGAGCTTATCCAAAGCCCAGGGACAATCAGGTACCTCAAGAGGAGGTGCAGAGGCAGACAAGTGGCACAGCCCAGGATCCCTGGCAGAAACTCCTACAGTTGACCTGTGGACGATTAGGCCTTAAACCCCTCTGTTCTGGAGGGGATCCAAATTTATAATTCTTAGTTCCCAAGAAAGCATCCTAACACTTAAGCTAATGGTATTGCAGAGCCCAAGCTCTCCTGTCCCTTCTGGGGGCTGCTCATGCATTTATCATTAGATGGAGAAAAGCATGAAACAGTAGAGCCTCCCTCTCCACTGCAGGTACAGGCACTCAGACTACAACTCTCTAAGGCTGCACAAGTAATTAAAAAAGATGGATAAAAGCCATTCCTCTTTTGAGCTTTGCATTTCAGTTGCCATTTTATAAAGGGAATTACACTTCCATAGTATCAGAGCAGTAATAGCTGAGACGGTCATGAAGAACAGTCTTGTTAAATCCTGTCAGTCTAGTTGCACTACAAGGAAAAGCACCAAATACTCTGAGGTGCAAACAAGGTGGGAAGGGTAAGAAGCAACAGAGAGACAGCTTTAGTGCCTTCCAACATCCACTTAAATTACTTCAATGTTTGAGCATCAAGACTTAGTCCCAGTTAGGCTACTCAATGCTTTCCATATACACACCAGTAGTTTAGCCGTGTCCTTTTAAAAGATAGCCTTTAAGCTGGCTGATCTGAGATCTCAGGAACGTTACATTGCATTGAAAAACACTGAAGCCTTATGAAAACCAAACATGCTAAACTGAACTCACCTTCTCAACTTGTTTCCCCCTAAAGGCTGCTAGGATCTACCTTCGAAACAATCCTGCTCCCCTTTGCTTTTGTTTTGTAGCCTAGTGCAGAGGCAGCTGGCCTTTGCAGGGTGGCCAGCCAGTGCACGCTGGGAGGGGAAGCCCTACCAAGGCTGTGGGGAGCGGCCCCTTGCAGTGCTGAGCCCCGGGCACGCCCGCTCTGCAAAGCTGTGGGCACTCTCAGCCGGAGCCAACAGAGAGTAGGCGAGCACAGTGCTAAAAAGCTGTAGTAGTGTGTCAAAACCAGACCAGTTTCATTTGGATACTTTTCTCCTCAGCACTGCCTGAGTTTTGCACCTTTACAGAATTGAAATTTGGTGCCCTGAAATGATTCTGTCTCATAGGTGTGCTGATTTACCTTGAAAAAGGGGGAAATGACAGGGCCTGCTTTTTGCATTCCTCCCAGGTAATTGGATTGAACAGGGTGGGGAAGAAGGGAACTCTCTCTGCTGGTTTGGTTACTTTCTGTGTAATGCTGCAATTCAGCTTTCCCCTGACACTACAGAACCCGGCCATCCCTTGCTCAACAGCAAACTCGCATCCCTGCAGTCCAGACGGTTTCTGTGACTCCACACCAGACTGTCTGAGATTTCTGTCTAGGGTACTGAAGCATAATTATACTAATTATGAGAGAGAAAAGATAATAGATACAGTTGTTCTTTTCCCTAATCAGCTGTAGGTCAAAGCTTTACCTACAGCTAACAAGGAAATAATCTATTAATGAGCCCACATCAGGAACGAGCACAGTCACAGCAGTGCAAACACAGAAAGCCATAATTTGCAACAAATGGGTTAGAGCTACATTTAAAAAAAATGGCATGAGTCTTGGGTTTATTTAACTAAAGACATTATTATCTTGAAACTACAATTGCCTTAGTGCTTGGTCTTAGTTTAGAAAGAAAGAAAGCATCCATCCAAAGCAATGGAACTTCTAAGTTGAGGGCTATCAGTTGTAAATGGGCTGTTAAGTTCAGGGCTATCAGAGTAAATGCTGAAGATCCAGAACAACCTTTGAAAATGCCAATGCATTGTACCAGCCATTTGGAAAGGTTCTTTTCTCTTATTTCTCCTGCTAATCATGCTGTTTATTCAAGAGAAGGATGCCATTCATTCTTGAATTACAGTAATGCATAGAAAAACAGGATTCGGGGCATCTGTCAACCCCAGGAAGCTTAGAGCTTTCTAGAGAAACTGAACTGTTTTTTTGATTCTACAAATATTTTATAACGTATTTTGTGTACGGGGGAAGACACTGAGAAATTGATAGTTAGGTCCACAGAAATCCCAGAGCAGGCTTTGCATATGCTACAGTTGGAGTTTTTTGGTTTTGTAACTGCTGGTAGATGTCCCAACAGTAGTACAATGAGATGTAAGTAACTGATTTCCAGTGCCATGTCATCCACTTTTCTAAGTGCAAAGTGATGTGAGTGTTTTAAGCTGTCCTCGCTATGCCTTCTTGTCACTGTGACTGATAAGCTTTATCAGGGTAGCAGGCTGGAAGGAAGCCTGCTTCTTCGTTTGCTTTTTTTCAAGAAAGAAACCCCTGTGCAGATGCAAATCATGACTGACAGGTGCTCTGACAGCAGCCTGCAGCGCAGGTGGGACACAAGGTCTGGCTTGACGTTAGCTCCTTTAATTCTGGTTCAACTGTCAAAACTGTGTAGTTATTGGGGGCGAGTTTAATGTATATTTAATATGCAGAATGCTGGGAGGAGGGTTTGGGAAGAAAACGCTATCAAATACTATTTTTTTCTCAGCACAAGCACATAGTATTCTTCAAGAGCACCGTGGTGTTAATGCCCCCTAAGGAAGAAACTATTCATCTGTTTGTTGGATCTAGGATTTTGGCACAGCAGTGTTACACAAAACACTTAACTATTTTAGCCTTTAGATTTTGCAGCAGAATCAAAACTGTAATTTCAGCAAGTAGGTTCCTCATGCAACGTGCAAGAAAGGGCTTGCTGCCTTGCTGCTTCAAAGCATGATCCACGCAAAGCAGTGCACAATAAACTGGTTCAACCAGCACCAGGGAGCACCAGGGAGACTTTCCTTAAACCCACTTCTTCTGGGGTCTCAGGCTCTTCATGCAGGACAACAGGAGTCTTCTGTTCGTTCACAGTTCTGCATATTGAGCTCTGCCCTGCCTACCCTTTTGCTCTCATGAGGAAGAGCAACATCTTTACTACACAGCATAGCCAGAGGAAGCAGCAGTTTCCCTGCCCTTCCTTAGCCATTAGAGTACTCATTCAGGATGTGGGAATTAAACATAACTCCCTTTCTACTTGCTAGGACTCAGATCCTTCTGTTCAGCTTCGCAGGGGCTGAATTTCCTCAGAAACCGGAGGCCTGAACAATCTAACCTCTGAGCCACATGTAAAAAGACCAGTCTGAAAGCTGCCCAAATTGAGCACTACAGGGAGAGCAGCCTGTCTATGGCTCAGGCAAGAAGGATGAGCAACACCATTTGGCCTTGAAGTAACGGCAGGTGTTTCTGAGAATGGCAATAGCAGCACTACCTCTACCTGAGGATTTAAGCATTAAAAAACTAGGACTGAGTAGTTTCCAGGTTTAGATGATGACAAGCTGCCTGCAACGGAAAGTGTATGAGTCCTTCCTGCAGACAAATGCCTGTGGCACCAGCACTCCAATTCAGTCGTGGGAGAGATGACAGCTCTTGTTTACGATAATCAGACCCACCAAAACTGAGCCCAAGTGCAATGCTTCCCAGCAACCAAGAAATAACTAAATCAAAGGACCAGCTGCCCCTTCAGGAAATTGAACAAACAATATCCAAGGCCGTGCTTGTTGCCCTGTTACTTATAACAATTTCCCAACAAAAACTGAGGCTAAAACTCTGTGTGTCTGCTATTTTTAATTGCCTATTTCCTCCTTCTTTGTTGATTTGCTGACATATGTGAGAGCACACACCTGGTACAGCTTGAGCATTTTACTTCCCATCCTCATGTTCCATGTTTTATGGCTAACTAGGATTCCAGGATTGTAGCCTGAGAAACACAGAGATAACAAAGGTTCTTCAGATACCACCATGTTTTTTTCAAAACCATGTCATTTCCAAAGATAATGAGGAACAGCTTTCCAAAGCCAAGCAAGGCCATATACCCTGCCTTACATTAAGAAAAATCTGACAACCTCACCTCAAAGACAGAGGTCATAGCTGTTTTGTTCGTGATCGTAGTTAAGAGTTCAGAGACAAATAAGGAAAGCATTCATTGTAATGAAATTGTTAGATTCAGTTGCAGGAATGGGAGAATTGGCTTACACTCTAAACAGGATAAACCAGCTCATACAAGTTTACATAAAATGCCCTGAATAACAATGCCAACACTGTGTGTCAAACCACTGAACCAACAGAGCACGAGATCAAATTGCTTTTGGATAATCAACAGTCCTCCGAGACAGACTGTGCTTATCTTCAAAGGACTGGTATTCATCTACTGATTCTTTAAGGTGTCTCACGGTCTCACACCCTGACTTTCTTTAATAATACTCACAAAGTCAAAATGATGGTAAAGGGAAAGGACAAGCATGGAATGGAGAACATCTTACCTCCCCTTGGTAAATTGCACATGCTTTGGCTGTGACTATCACGTTAGTCTCAATGTATTGGCTGGTGCATAGCACTACTCTCTTTTCAAGTCCCCTCCTCGTGACTATGCTGTCTCTACTTCCCCTCATATCTTCCAGGCTTCCATTCCCTGCAGTCAGCCAGCTGAAATGGCCTAGGTGTGAGAGTATAGACATCATCCAGAAGTTACTTCGTTTTGCCACAAACAGAATTTAAACACATCTGCAGTACACTGGGTTTCTGGTTTGTTTAGCCTACTCTAAGCGTGTCCCTGAACTTTTATTTCTCTAACGCAGCAACAATTCAATCATAGTTGCAGTCTCAAATATGATTCTAGAAATGATACAGCAAAAGCCCCTTTTTATTTGTTCCAGCAGTTTCTGATTACAGCTGCCTGCTTCTCAGATTTTGGGGTAGTTTGCTCGTTCCTGAGTTTTTGGTGTTTTTGAGGGGTAAGGTTCTGTTTTGATTTGAAAGCAGAGAAAGAGAAGGGAAAGTAACTGTTAACCTTAAAAATCTGAGAGTATGAAAGTTGTTGGTTCTTTTTCAAGTAATGCATGTTATTTCCTGCCTTTTTATTTGTGATTGCAATTATTCTTGTGTTGATAATGTAGGAGTCAGCAGGCAATCTGCTTGCTTTCAACTATGTTGACCATGCAAAGCAGATTTTAATCTAAACAATAAGCAGATTCAAGCCAGAAATAAACATGTTGGTCTCCAAGCAGAAAAAGCCTACAGGATATTCTCAGAGCAAGATTTTTCAGGATTGGTTCCACTGATATTTGTTAAGTGAAGCAAATTGGCTACAGCCCCATTATTGACAATAACAACACAAAACACAGCAATCCCAATCATAATTTGCATTTCTTAACATTTATACAGACGATCAGCTTCTTGGGCTTTTTGGTGTTTGGTTTTTTTAAGTGATTACACACCATACATGTAGTTACATGAGGTCCAAAATGTGCCTGCTTCCCCAAATCCCCTGTCATTGTTGCATTTCCCCTGACCTATTTACTAAAGAACAAATTACACTGCAGATTTATGGGGTCTGAAAAAAAGCTATTAGTGAGGATTTGATTTGCATAATTCAAGTATCACCATTGAAAAGTAAATGTCATTTATTATGACAAAAAGCAACAAAATTGAAGTGGTATTATCAGGTGGTCACTTGCATTGCAATGGGGAAAAAGGTCAAAAGCATTTAGCATTTTTGAAAAAGGAAAAAATCTCTTCAAAATAGGTCACTTCCAAACACCTAAAACATTCCTAAGAGCAATTCACTATAGCTCCCATAATTTATGAATCCCAAGGATGCACTTAAACATCTGCAATTTCATTATTTCATTTTTTTATACCCTTAGCTTAAAATTTTGATGAGCCATCATGCAGGTAACAAGTCGAGAAGTTATGGGTCACTATTGCCAGAGAAGCAGTGAACCCAGCTGTCCACCATGATCAAGAAAGGATTATTTCCTGTGACAGGTCATAGCAGAGGATTTTCTTGCTGTTGTTTAATACCTGCAACAGCTGAAAAAACAGCTGCTTGGTTTGAACAATTCAAAATTCCCCAATGAATGAAATAACCTTTGTTTTCAAGATTTTTTTGTGTTTTGAGAGGTTTGTTTGGCTAGGGTTTTTTGTTTGGGTTTTTTGTTTATTTGTTTTTGTTTTGTGTTCGTTTTAAGTAAAGAAGAAAAAGCTGCAGAGCTCACAACCAATTTGTTTGGGATCTCCCAAATTCATATAATCCCACTCCTCTTTTACCGAAACATGGCAGTCTTTCACGAAAAATAGCAGAGTAGGCACATCATAACAGCCTCATGAGGAAAAACAAGGCTGTTTCAAATACATTCAGCGTAAGGTACAGAAATCTTGGAGAATTTCTAGAATGGCAGAGAAATACTATGTAGCCAGTAGCGAAGAGCCTCTCCCTTCTCCTGCCCTTCTGCAGCAGTGGCCATGGGCACCCCTGGCACAGTAGGCCAGCCTCCAGTCTCATCAGCCCTTTAGGATACCTTTTGCCTTGTAGAAGATGGACTCGCCTTTAGCTGGGGTCTGATCCCTTACACCAGTTTCCTCTCTCTTTGTAATTACCAAAAGTGAAGCTGATTTCTCAATGACTCCGTGGCTTTCAGATTCACATGCTTTCTCCAGGGGTTGCTCCATCACCACATCCAGTCACATGTGCCTCTGCCATCCTTTTCTGATGTGTTCTGGGAAGCCAGAGGATTACAGCAACAGAACTAAATTAGCCACCTCCCTGTCTGCTTCTCCTTCCTCTACCTGATTTTTACATTTAGTGTTGGACTAAGTTTAGAGAATGCAAGAAGCAGATCTGATTCAGCAGTTCTGCCAACAATCAGATGGGTAACACCACCACCAGCCTGCTGCACCTTACTGGTAACAAATTCGCTTTAGAAGCAGCATTCACTTTACAGCACTGTAGTTTCAAACAGGCTGACAGCAGTAATCCACTGGCTTCCTTTCATCTAGGTCAGGACTTTCCCAGACTGTGGTATGCACACCATGCATGATGTGCAAAGCTAGTTCGAACAGATATGTGCTTAAAAGCAGACCCACCCATAGCTGTTTTTCTGGAGGAAACAAGAACAGTAAATACTGCCCATGCAGCTGAATGCCTCTTCCTGTGCCTGTCTGCAGCTCCAGACCTGCCACCACATCTCTTTGTACAACAAAAGTCAATGCTGAAGGTGGAAATCAGCAGACTTTGAGAATTTACTCATCTGCACGAGAGTTCTTTGTGCTGCTTTGCTCTCTAAGCCTGTTGTTTTCACAGAATCGGGCTCTGTGCACAAAGGGCTGTTCAGTATTTTCACATCTCTCAGCATGAAGCACAGCACCAGAGACTCTCCTGTGCCACATGACAGTGGGTCTCAGTGGTGTCTCTGCCTTTCCCTTCCCCAACTTGTCGTTCTGAAGTACCCAGCAAACTAGTTAGTGAGGATGTGGATAATGTGACCACACAGCCGTGCAGCTGTGCTCAGTCATCTGACTGCCATGATGCACTAACTCAGAAGCTAATCTGGATGAAGCTATTGTTTCTCCTCATTTTACCTTCTCTCTTCCCTCACCTCCTGTAAGCCCCCTAGAGACTCAAATGGCAGTTTTCCACCCAGGGTACTGAAACATTTGTCACAAACTCATTTCCACATCAAGAAAGCAAACTTTGGGACATTCAACCAAAAGACTTGCATCAGGGAGGGAAGAAAAGGCAATGACAGTAACTCCTGTCTCCATGTACACCTCCATAGGCAGCAGCATCCTTCCGGGAAAGCAGCCCTCTGAGCTGACACAATGCACCACATCCCCTTTCCAGTCCCGTCCCAGCGCAGACAGTGAAGGGAAGAAGCTCTGTGGTTACCCTGTTGGTCCCTTCTGCCAGGCAAGGAATAGACAGGAAAGGGAAGAAAGAGGACTGCATGAGAAGGCAGCGGCTCAGCTACCCCTGCTGAAGGCTGGCAGAAGTGCGGGGCAGCAGGCACTACAGGGCAGTCCCTAGGGATGGCCGTCCCTGCCCCTCCACTCGAACCTTGGCCAGGCTCAAGGGGAGCCCAGGGAAGCTGCAGCCATTCCTTACTGCTCCGGATCAAGCTCCGTATGTAGGTGTTTAACCAAGAGTCACCCAAAGGTCACCAAATAACTCAGTCTGCAATAAAACTTGAAAGTCCTGATGCTGCAAGTCTGCCACTTGCCATAACCACTAAATCACACATAGAAATCTACATCTGTAACACGTCTTCAGTTTCACGACGCATGACTACACTTTAAATTCGGACTCTGGAATGCAAGAGACAATTTTCCAACTACTTCAAGAGGAAAAATCCACTGAGACTTAAGCCCACTGTTTGTTTTGGATAACGTTTTCATTTTAACTTACTCTTTATGCAGCTTCCCTCCCCCCAAACATACTTTCCTAAGGTTAGAGCTTCTTCTCATTTGCCTGCACCACTGAACTATGCTTTCCAACCAACTTCCACACGTGATCTCCTTAATGAAAAGACCATTGTCTGTTCTAACTCGTTACAAGGAATTGGACAAAGTCACTTAAAACAAGGGGAAAAAATTAAGAAAAACTGAAAACCCATGGGAAATGCATGACCAAATGTTAAAGTTTCAGCAAACATGGAAGTACTTCTTCCACTCCTCCTGGCATTTCCAGCTACTGTTTTTTTTCTTGTGTCAATGCCTGCATCATACAGCATCTTTTCTTGAGAAGACACTGTGACTAGGAAAATAACACAAAATGGCTTAAGATCTTGATGGCTTTAAGAAGTGAATGAATCAACTGTTCCTCTTAAGCTCATTGTCCTTTCAGAAGTGGCTGGGGCCTAAAATAACTGGGGAAGTTGAGGCTACCATCTGTATAACCCCTTTCTAAGCATCACCACTGTCTGATCATATTTTCAGAATAAGAAACAAGCTGCTGTGGTCAAAGTGTGTGTCACAGGGTTTTGCCCAGTGGTACAGAAAAGCTGATAGACACCAAGAAACAAACAAGGAAAAGAAGGGTGTCTTTCATTTGCTCCTGCTCATGAGTATAAAATTGGAGCAGTAACACGCAAAGTTGGAAAAGAGATCCATCAAAAAAATCCACTTATTTCTTTAATTTCCACAGTCGTCTTAGAATCCTAATCTCTCTCTCATTTTCACATATATCATCTCCATGAGTATCACCTCCTCTCACCTTGAGCACCCAACTCCAGTTCCAATACTTTCTCCTACAAATCTGTGCTTTCCAAAAAATGAGTGCACAAGCCCTCACCTTTCCTGAACATCCTCCATCCCCAGCCTCAGAAACATCAGTTCAGCAATGAGAAAACTGCCTACAGCTCTATTGCTGCCTAATGCTGTGTGGCAGATCATTTTTTCCTCTGTGAAGTTCTCCAGCTTTTTATTCTCCACTGTGCCTCCCTCCTGCTCCCTTCTTGTCCAACAAAAAGGCAGAACTCCACTGATGGCAGTCATATTGCATACGAAACACATATGGGATGCCAAAAGTCCATCTTCTGCAGAAATTGCTTGTTGCTGCAACATACTATTGACACTGTCTGCCTGTCAGCTCTCTCCAAGATCATATGGAATAAGCCTAACTAGAGTTAACATCTTGGGAAGGGGAAAGGGGAGGGAAAAAAAGAAGAAGAAAGAAAAAGAAAAAAATGGCCTAGTATTTGCCAACATACAAACCATAAAAGTGTCGTTGAACTTCTCTTTTCTGTGGTCCTCAGATGGTTCTCTTTTTCAGATGGAAAGGGGAACTGTGAAAAGAAAGACTTCTCTTATCCTCTTTCCAAACAGGCATGATGAACATCCAGGGTTTGAAGCTTTTGTTAGGGGTTTGGGTTTGTTTTCTTCCTGAAGGCTGAATGCTTATTCAAATTCCAAGCTTCATGGTCAAATCAACCTAGGCCACCTGGGGACTCCACTAGGCAACAACCTGTTCACTACAAAGCATAAAGATCTTGTTCGTACAGTTCTAGCACCATATATGAACAGACCATTTCCCCTGGCTGCAACGGAGCAGAAGAGACATCCATCACCAACCGTTCACACCATGCCTTGCTCAGAGTCACCACTTCCTCACATCTGCTGGCTTGCTCAGTCTGGTTATCCCTCCGTTAGCCATTTCTATCAAAACTTGGTTCAGTAATACATTCAAAACTGTAAATCTTTTCAAGCCTGATATGAGAGGTGGAAGCCTCACGAGGCATTTGCTGCAGTGAGATACTGTGCATCCACAGTCTTTTGAGGACAATCTACTCAACAGCCTCAGTCTTACCTGTAAAATCTGTCTTCCAGAACTACTGCTTAATTTAACATGGCTAAAACATGCATCATTGAAAGAAAGCAGGTAGCGTTTTCTAATCCCCTCCTGGATATGTTAACTTCCTATCCCCCCCCCCTTCTCAAGGGTTTCAGGTCCAAGCGGAATGCCTCTTGGAACACCCTCTACCCTGCTGCACTTGAGCTTAAGATAGTAATTACAGCACAACTTTCAACAAGGGCAGATCTGCCTGAGCTTGTTCAGAAAATTAAAGAGGAAAAAAAAAAGCAAGAGATCACTCAATTGATTATCGCAGCTGGTTTTTGCTGATAATACTGTAATCCAGCTAATAAAGTTGCAATTGAGTTTAACTTCGCTCCACATCCTTCAATGTAAATATTCTGCTGCTGTCATTAAACATGTTAACATTTGAGCATATGGTTGAAACACCACACTTTTACTGAAACAAACATCATCAACTTGAATAAAAAGCCAAATACACAGAATCTTACACCAGCATTTCTTATTAATGGAAAACTACTATCAAATAATAGTTAATAACTGGGACAGTATGAATAGTCCAACTTAAATGGCTACAGTCCCATCACACAGATATTTTTAGTCAGCCTGCCAAAGGAATTGCCTCCAGTTTACACTTCCATCAAGATGACAAGACTGGAAGTAAGCAGAAAGATGAGAGCTCAGTAGGTCTGCATTAGATCAAGACGTTTCTTCACCAAGTAAAGGATTTCAACCTCCTATCCCTGGCACCAGCTGTGGGTTGACAGTTCTCTGTCCGTCTGTAAAAGTGGTTTACAGCAAGATAGTGTGGGTCAGTAATCTCCCAATGCCAGCTCAAAGGGTTTCTGAAAACAATTTGAGTGGTGCTAGCTTAACTCCTGGAAGGTAGAAACTCTTCACAGTTTGGTTGCACATTAGAGAAATACATGTTGGCCCATGTCACTCATGGAAGCTCTACAATTCGGCTGGAAAAAGGACACAGAAGGAAACAGGTTTTAGTCCAAAGAAAAGTAGCTCCTCAAGGTGAGACGCACTTTGAGAATTCAAGGCTTCCTTTTCCTATGCACTACATAGACCATTGAGACATTAAGATAAAACAGCATGGATCAAAGATCCCAATATCCTACATTTTACTACTTACAGTATGCTAAATTTATCACTTAAATTTTAATCCTGCTTATATGACTGTTTTGTGTTATGAACAGCCACTATTGCTCCATAAAATACAACTGTCAAACAATAATACCATGATACAGTGTCGAGATTGAAGTGTCAGGATACATCTCACCTCCCTCACATATCGTCTTCTGCCCCTCAGTAACCCACTCATGTTCGCTGCTCCTCAAGCTCTCTCATTAGCAGAACAGGAACAGCATCAAATTCTCCTCCTATCTCTCATCTGTCATTTCTACATAGATTTTTAGCCCTTTGAGCTGCTACGTATATTTCCATGTACCTACTACAATGTTCTCTGATCATGATTACAAGTTCTAATAGATTTTTAAAAATGGTTATGTCTACAAAATGAGGGGTTTTTTCATTACATCTATTCTAGAAAACAGCATCTTTAAAATAAAAAAAAATAGCTTTCTAGTTGTTATATGGAAGGAACATTTTGTTTTTATGGATACTCTGTATCATTTCATGGGTCAGAAGACTTCAGTGCAGCATTGTTTTAAAATGAAGACTTTTAATAACAGGCATTTTTAAATAGGAAAATTCACAATTTGAGCACTCAGGAAGTAAAACCAGTTTATTTCAGGAGAGAGCTGGAAATGAGACAGCTATCTCTATTCACTATGCAACTAATCATTACAAAGAAACATTTTTTGCTACATTTATTTTAACCTATATTTAGAAAGCGATCAGAGATCAGACTTTCAATTTAAAAGGAAAAAAATCCTGAAGTTTTAGGAGCTGGTGTGCCAATGCTCATTAACTGCTACTGTTTGCTTGTTCTCTTCCTGGTAAAGGACACTCCCCCCCCCCCCCCCCCCCCATTCTACTCCATCCTCTGAAAAAATAACTTTTGTTTTCATGCAAGATCACCAGATCATGCATTCAGTGAGAAGTATCACATGCTGTGCAACCGGCATACGTTACACTTTCACACAGACCATAAGCATATAGCAGATTAGCTATACTACATATACTATAAAGAGCCTGCATGTCACAGAAACATCATTATGATCTTTTCAAGAATTGTGTCAGTTCTTCCAAGAAATGTGAATTGAAAAGAGACATCTAAGGCTAATTCGCATTTCAGTTGGAGGTCCCACAAACCATTCCAGCTCAAGATAGAGAGCCAAGTAACTCCGAGAGCTACTTTTACAAAGCAGATCATCATAATCAGGGAGCAACACCTGTACATGATTTGAAAAACAGACACAGATGTTCTGATGACACTTATGTCCACAGAAACATGAATCTCAAAACCCTTCTCAAATTTGGATAGGAGATACCATTTCCTTTTCCCTCATTTGGGTCCCCTTATTCTCTTCTTGTTCTCCCAGTTAGCTGCATGACGAGCTACAACTTTCTTTTCATCTGCACTTCACAATGATGCTTGTTCAGCTGTCCTGCTCTTACCCTCACTCCTTTTCTTTCATGGGATTTCCCTTCCACACACGCACAACTATAGAAAATTTCTTTGACAGGATTCCAGAACTCCTCTTGTCTGAACACTTGGAAGTTTTGTGCTGCCAACCTATAGGGCGAGAGAGACGTCTGTTAGTAATAAGGCCTCCTTGATATTTAAAGTTTTTCACCAACTAATGCCCATGACATCAATGGAAACGTAAACAGATACTGTCGCTATTTAAAGACACAAAAAGAGAGACATGTGGTTTGTCAGTCAGAAACTGCACAAGTAAAGGTGTAGAAACTCCTAAATTCTTGATTCAAAAATTATCACCTATGAGCAATAAATAATCTAGTTAAAGCAAGGCAATAATTAGGCAAGAAGTAAACTTCAGTGAACAGCTTTGTCTGAGGTTTTTCATCCTCACCTGACTGTGCCTTCCTTCTCACCCCAGCTCTCCAGGGAGAGCAGGCTGCCAAATCCTGCTCAGCAAGGCGCGATTTTTTTACCACAGAACAGGTCTTCTAAATAGCAGGAACTAGTAGGATATTTTCACTTTGACTCTTAAACCAGCTTTGTTCCCAGGCCTCCTACAACTTAGAGTTAAAATGCTCAGAACTCCCAGGTGGTCACGAGTTACGCTTTGAAACTGGCTTTTCTGCACTCCAGAAACACCACAGATAGGCCATTAGGGGACTTGAAGATCTGCTTAAGAATGGAGTCTGGTCTCCTGCAGACCTCCGGAGGATGAATTTACACCTCGAACTTACATCACCATTGATGCTCTTTTCACTCTTGAGATAATTATGCCCTCTGGCAGATCAGTCTGACAAGCAATGTGGCATCTTCAGTCAAGTCCTTCAGAAAGCCTGTCAGTATAGCAAACCCTCTCACTGTAAATAAAGCTGAATGTATTCTGTGTTTTCCTAGACACCGGAAGGAGTTCCCCTCTCTGTGCTGGAGAAATGTCAGGTCTCTGGTGGCAACTATACCACAGAAGAAGCTTTTCTACCCATTTTACATATAGCATAAAGATTAGGCTCTCTGACCAAGGTACACTATGGAAAAGCAAAATTTAAAGTTAATTCTTTGTATTCCAACCTGAGGATTTTGACACCAGTTAGATGTTTTATCTTCAACATATTTAAAATGTGAACTATAAAATGCTGGAGAAAAAATCCAAATCTGTAGTTGGCAGAATAGCAGCAGACAGCACTCAGATACTCAAAGTAGATAAACCAGTTTCATAACATTCCAATATCCCTGTCCTGCTATATGCACCAGTGAGTGAGTGTAAATCTTGTAACAGCTACAAAGTGCAGCCATTTCAGTCTCTACACTTACTCTCTTCATCCCAAAAGAAAGCTTACAGGACCATCCAGTGATCTATTAGCACTGAACACTGCACACAAAACCAGATCTCCAGGTCTGAAAAAAACCACCTTCATTTCTGGGCAAGCATTAATGCATATACAGAAGCAAACCAGAACACACGCATCTGAATATGAGCTGCAATATCTGGGTAATGCAAGTATGATTCTTACAAAGGTAATAAAGTTAGTATTAAACTTGGTGAGATATGTAAAGAATCTAGAGCCTTTATGAGGATGTTCTAAGGGAAAAAGATAATGGGCAGCAGTGTTCTGGCATGTAAGACATTTTTCATGTACAAAATAGTGTCATTCTTTTTGGCTTTTGCATTTTCACTTACAACAGGAAACCCTTTTTTGACCACTAATGACCAAATCATCAAGAAAAATGCTACTTGGGACTTCACATACTGAACCACTGCTAAGTTACAAGTGAATCAGTCTTATCAGATCAAAAATGAGACAAAACATGCAGCAGTATCTGAATTCTGCCCATAGCTCCAGAACACTTAAAAGCTTCTGCCACAAGATTTAGCAATGAATTAATTAGCCAAAGCCAACAAATAATCACAAAGCGACAATCTACCACAGTAAGCTTGGCTTTTTGGGTCTATTCTAGACCCCATCTGTAGATTCAGAGAGAACAGCATGCACATGTCGATGGTGTCAGTCAACACTGCAGACCACCCAGGTCATCTCTGCAGAGAAGACTCCCAGAAAGTCAACTCAACAATATCTACAATTGCTGCTTTCCATTGTTTTTCCCACTCAAGAGACCAAATACTGAAGTACTACTTCCAGGCACCTAGGGGATGTAATTCCACCTTTTGTGTGGTACATAAATGTTGTTCTTCCTCAGCAAATGCATCTTAATGACCTCTCCAGATGCATGAAACCAGCAGCTACATATTACTGCAACATTCAGGCAAAACTGTTTCAAAGCATTTCAGTCTGTCCTATTTCATGTTCATTTTCATTTCATTTCATTTCATTTCATTTCATTTCATTTCATTTCATTTCATTTCATGTTCATCACTTTCATTTGCCTGAACCTCCTAGATCTGTCTTCCATTCTTCCTGTTCTCTTCCAGCTAACTTGTCACCAAGTTGTGCTCTAAATCCCAGATCTCTTGTCCTCAGGGCTGGAACCCAGGTTATCAAACCTGGTAAGAAATCACCTTAAGCTTTACAGCAAGGGCAGAAAAAAAACCCCAATTTCAGCACCCCACTGACTTAATATTGGCTTTGCCTTTTAACTGGACTAAAATTGAACTACAACCCACTAAAAAGATTCAATCTCAGTAAAAGCAAAGAGAAACATGAAATAATACTTCTGTCAGCTTAAGACCGCTTCATGCCGTAGCTCTCAAGTGTTAATACAAACTGCAACCAGAGGCAAGTTGCGGTAAAGCACTCTCCTTGCCTAACATCCAAACAGTTCTCCCAAACTCATTTGCTATTCTTTGGGAGGTTTTCAGAGCATCTCCATTGTGCTAACAGTATGAAAATAACATCCTAACAGTGACAACAGCACACTATTTTCAGAATCCTTTTATTTTCACATTCTAAAGAATAATGAACATTACTTCCACAAGTAAAATTCAGTCCCCATTTTTGACAGGGGACTGAAGTGTGGATTCATGACTGTAAAAGGTATTATTTTGAGCAGCAGCTAATGATTTACGTTTGTAAAAAGAATCTTCACCTTCACAATAGTGAGAGGGGGGAAGAAGGTAACCTCTCCTTTCTGTCCAAAACAGACAAAAAGAGGAACCTGAGATGCAAAGTTATCCTCAAAAGAAATATATTCATATGTGTGTTATTATATGTTCAACATAGAAAACACAGTTAAGATAGATTTATTTTCAGGGAGGAAAAGAAATAGATAGTTCTTTCTCTTCAAGACATCTTGCCATGGGATATTCTCACAAAACTCCTGAGAAGTGGACACTGCTACACTAAGCTTTCCACTACAATAAAACTCATTTTAAATACAACAATATAGGCCCATAAATACATACAAACAGAAGACCTAGCCTGCAAAAAAAGCCAAAATAAAATCAAGAATGTGTTTATTGCATAGACTTGTTATTCCTGAGGAGATGTGAAAAATATATTCTAGTTACCCTGTCTCATCCCCCTAATCATCTTATTAGCAGACATTCTATCCACGGCTATTTCACTATGCTTCATTTCTGAAACCCAGGTTGGTAGCACTCAGTGCACATTAGTAGCAAGGCTACATGCAATGGTACAATGTTTTGTCCCATTTGGGAAAGACGTTTAGAAAATGTACATAAACACATGTTGAAAGTAGTTTTAAGACAAGAGGGTAATCTGTTTATACACTCTACATGTAAGAAATACTTTAGCACTTTCAAATTTATGACAGTATTAAGCATTTCCAATCACTTCAGCTCTCACCTTTCCCAAGTATTGTTATTTTCTTGCACAAAGTCAAATCCGATCTTTCTACTTCTCCTGAATTTCTAACCACATGCCATCAATGCAGTTATAAATTAAAAAATGCTAGTAAAAATACTTGAAACAAAAACAAAGTAACTTTTGACCTACTCCTGATAGTTGAGCATAGGCATGTTTGTAATCAATACCTGTTTTTCATATGCGTCCATCTTTCCATAGTAGATCTCAAAAAATGAAAATCTAAAAAAAGGACAGCAGTGACTGCAGTACAGGGAAGATGATTTGATTTTACACAGTGCCTTTCATTGTCCAGCTGTCCCTAAGCACTTTACAAAACAGTGAGCCTCCTGTACATACCATCACACAGGCAAATAGAGAAGCCGTTCTGCACTCTACAAGAGCTCACCTCTAACCAGGATGATCTCATACTGAGAGGCTGCACATGAACCCAAGACACCTGGGAAACATTTACTCCATTTCAAAAAAAAAATGGCTATTGTACCTGCAGGTATAATATTGCATGTACTTAGAATTCTACGTGCAAAATAAAGTAAGGAAAATCAGTAACACACTGTAAATGTGTGTTGGATATAATATAACTCTTGCCTACAAAAAAGTAAACTATCTCAGGTTTATATTGCATTTTTCATACACCTAAACTGTGTGTATAAAACAATGCAAAACTCCATGCAGACAGGACAACTCCATCTACATACTCACAGGTGCTGCAGCCCAAACTGAGACTTCCTAAGTGACTGGTGGTTATACTCTGGACAATATTCTAGAGGGAAGTCTCTGAACCAGGAGAATAATCTCCTAAAATCAAAGAAACATTCCTAAAGGCAAGAGCTTTCTTACTAATAATCTCTAAGGCAAGCCACAGCCTAACTTTTTCAGCTCTTTATCTTCCATTTCCATCATGCCTCAGCAACACTAACACCTTTTGTTTCAGTCATCATACAAAGCAGACAACACCCACCTTTGGTCTCAGTAACAAGTTGGATAAAGCTCTTTGTCTATATTATCATTTCCTCTCTTTCTACTTAACAGCTGGCTTTTTTGGTTTTGTTTTTAACAAACACTGTGGGTACAGACAAATCACATATGCTCCTGCAATAGAAAAAGCAGCAGCTATTTTTACCATGAAAGCACAAAGCACAGTTCTATATGTTTTATTAATCTTGTCTCATCGAATGAGGAACCATCAAAAGCCTTCAGGCATACACAATTCTAAAAATGGAAGTTTTCCACAAGGAAAGTTCTTCCTGAGTGATGAAACATGCAAGTTAT
Source organism: Tapera naevia (assembly GCA_033556795.1). Taxonomy (NCBI): domain Eukaryota; kingdom Metazoa; phylum Chordata; class Aves; order Cuculiformes; family Neomorphidae; genus Tapera; species Tapera naevia. The sequence continues at coordinate 5,472,641 of JAUMJJ010000175.1, read as the reverse complement.
CAAAACAGGATGCAGTACAGAGAGCACATGTGTATCCTTACTTCAGCTGTTATGGCATTAGCCCTTCCTAGTTGAATTACTCTTTGGAGTTAGATTTTATTTGTTTTTTTTAAAGCAAGTATGCTCTGCTTATAACTCTATGAAGACAACTGGGCACAAAAGGAAATACAACTCAGTGAACTCAGTTGCATATTAAAGAACATGGTAAACTGCTAAACCTATTACATAAAGATTATTGCCTTGAAAAGGATTACAGTTAGGGTGGCCAGACAAGCCCTAAGATACAAATTAACCACACACCCCAGGGCTGAATCATTCAAAAATATGGAGAACAAGGTTGCAGACACCTTGTTTCCAATCTCATCCATACTCCACTTGATAAGTGGGTAACAGCAACTGTGGACTTCTGAGATTCAGAAATAAACAAGCAAGCAAGTTCTCCTCTTCCCTCTGCTCCACCCTGCATAAAGAAAGACATAGAAAGGAAACACTGATTTTATAATGTCACTGTTTATTTACATGACAGAAGGTTTAGACAAGTTGAAAAGTTGTTACAACAGGAACCCAACAATTAGTGCTTTTGTTTGTCTTCAAAAAAAGGCATGACTTTCAGATTTGATGCAGCTTCAGCACACTTTTGACGATCACTTGGGAAAAAAGTGCCAGGAATCAACTAAAACAAAAAAATGCACATCAAGAACAACATTATTTCTTCACAAAAAGCCAGACACAAACACTTGAAAAAGCAACATTCTGCTCTTTCAGCTATTTCCCCTCCCACAGCAATACTTGTGGGTGAGCTCTATCCTCAGCCTATGTAAAGCACAGCCTCAAAATAAAACCTGTTCACTTTAACAGTTTAGCTGAAACAATCCTGCGACAAATTACAACATCCCTGGACCATCCCTGGAAAACATTCAAGCTCAGGCAGATTATGCTCAGCTGTCTGTCAGAGGTCTGAGATGTAATACTTCAGTAAATAAATGCTATTTATTGGTATGTTATATAAGGGCACATGGAATGCAACTTTCTTTCCCATGACATAGACTACACAAATGTTATTTAGCAAACAATCTCATTACAAAGTTTCTCTTAGTGTTTCTATAACTCCTTCATCTCAAAAAGCATGTATGCCTATTCTATAGTTCCTGCCAGCAGAAAAATCTTTTTTGAAGTAGTTAACAAAAATGTAGCATGCATTCTTATTCTTTGATGAAAAACACATCTTCTGTTAACGTGAAAAACAGTCACAACAGTGAAAGAGAGAATCCAGTCTCCAGAATTTACACTTTAAAATTAAGTATGGTTATGTCACTTTTAGGAAAAGAGGCCGTTTATTCGATTAATTAGGTACTGTGAAGAATGACAAAAACTAAGGCAAAGCAACCTTTCTCTTTTAAAAATGATAAATGTCATGCATTTGCCTTCCATTATCAGTGACAGAAAAACAGTCTTCTTATCTTTTTAAGTGGACTACACTTCCATTCGTACTCAAAAGTAATCTTCTCCCACAAACAGTCCATGAATGTCTGCCCATGTTCTAGTTAACAGGGGACAGGCATTACAGTCTGACAGAGTGTAACTATTATGACTCTTGTACACAAATCCACCTTTTTTCCAACGGTTTTTACATCAATTTTTAAAGCAAATTATTCAAGAAACCATACAGCATTTGAGGAAAAAACGTACTTTGTGGGGAAACAGAATCTCCATCCACAGGCAAGGGTGCCTAAAAAAAGAAAAGAAAAAATATCAAACCAACATGTCAGTGTTTAAAGTTTCACCAGGAGCACTCAGCTCAAAGCCATTTTACTTGCTGAAGTCAAGAGAAATTAACAACAATAGAAGTTTCTGTTGTCTCCACAGGAAAATACTCTACCCTACAGACCTTCCCTGTAAGGACCCTGTAATTACTGTACAAATTTCTTGGTTGCTCCTAAATGACATAAAACCTACACTAATAATGAGTGACAGATTCATCTTACCTAACATAAAGGGGATTTTCCCATTGTATTGTCTTAGAGGATAAACAGGATTTGCTGTTTGCATACTGAAGAGTAAAAAATGCCTTTCCAGTTACACTACTATACGTGTTTCATTATAAAGGTACACATGTGACTGTGTACACACACACGCATGGCTTGTCCTATTACTTAAAGGAAAATTTAAAGCCAGTTTTAACACCAGCTGGAAGCAACCTCCTTCATGATGAGGATGCTCGTTACATGCATAGCAACACTAGTCCAATGCCCTTCCATCAGTTCCTCAGAAACAGACAAGTTTTCCAGCTGACATAACTGATGGGAAAGGAGCAGAGAGCACCTCAGCACAAGGAATCTTGCTACACTCACTTGCTCACAAATCAAGTGCAAAAAAGCATGCGGATGTTGGCCTTTGCCATGACACAAGCCCACCCCCTGCTACACTTACCCAAGCGCATAACCCAGGAGTAATTGCTTAGGTGAACCATGCAAGAGCCAACTTCAAAGGCAGGGTTTACAGATGTTGGAAGTTTCAGGAGAACAAAGCTGTACAGTGACCACCCACGTCTTCTACACCAACAGGTGGAACTTCCTGCCGCTACTTAACTGCAGGTGAAGACATTAATGAAAACTTGGCAGTATCCTGCAGGCAGGCAAAGTGACCCAGAGGCTGCATAGCTTGGCTTAGCTCAGTGTGGCACTCAGACTGAGCCGCACTGGTGTGAAACTCCTTTGCTAGGCTGCCTGCCTCCCAACAGGCACAGGGCTCATCCACTGAAGAACAGGTCAAAGCCTGGGAGGAGGAACAGGAAAAACAGTATCCTTCTTCCCCACCTTACCCAGGATAATTACCTGCATAGGGGAACATGTGACTGGTCTGCAAGGATGTGCCAGTATGACAAATCTAATCCAGGTCTTGGAATCATAGAATGGTTTGGGTTGGAAGGTACCTTTAAAGGCCATCTAGTCCAACCCCTCTGCAATGAGCAGGGACATCTTCAGCTGGTTGCTCAAAGCCACATCCAACCTGACCTCAAGTGTTTCCGGGGCTGGGGCATCTACCACCTCTCCAGGCAATCCAGTGTTTCATCACCTTCATAAAAAAGATTCTACTAGTATCTAACAGAAATCTTCCAGTTCAAAGCCATTACGCCCTGCCCTATCACTATGTGTCCTTGTAAAACATCTCTCCAACTTTCTTGTAGGCCCCCTTCAGGTACTGGAAGACTACTATAAGGTTTCCCCAGAACCTTCTCTTCTCCAGGTTGAACAACTTGAGCTCTCTCAGTCTGTCTTCATAAGATGTGTTCCACCCCTCTAAATATTTTTGCTGCTCTCCTCTGAACCTGCTACAACAGAGCAGAGGTCTTCCCTGTGCTTAGGACGCCAGAGCTGGAAGCAGTACTCCAGGTGGGGTCTCACAAGAGCAGTGCAGAAGGGCAGAATCACCTCCCTTGCCCTGCTGTCCACACTTCTTTTGATGCAGCCCAGGATGCGGTTGGCTTTCTGGGCTGTGAGTGCACGTTGCTGGCTCATGTCCAGGTTTTCATCCACCAGTACCCCTAAGTCCTTCTCAGCAGGGCTGCTCTCAATCCCTTCATCCCCCAGCCTGTATCGATACTGTGGGTTGCCCCAGTCCAGGTTCAGGACCTTGCACTTGGCTTTGTTGAACCTCGTATGGCCCACTTCCTGAGCTTCTCCAGATCCCTCTAGATGACATCCTGTCTCTCAGGCATGCGAACCACACCACTCAACTTGGTGCATCTGCAAACTTGCTGAGGGTGCACTCAATCCCACTGTCTATGTCATTAATGAAGATATTAAAGAGCAGTGGTCCCAATATCAACCTCTGAGGGACACTGCCTGTCACTTACCTCCATCAGGACATCAAGCTGTTGATTACTCTCTAAACAATTCCTCATCCACTGAACAGTCCATCCATCAAATCCATATCTCTCCAATTTAGAGAAAAGGGTGCTGTGGGGGACTGTGTCAAAGGCCTTACAGAAATCCAGATAAATGGCTAAACCAGGACATCTTCCCTGGCACAGAAGTGAGGCTGACAGGTTGGTAATTCCGAGAGTCATCCTTTTGACCCTTTTTAAAAATGGGTACGATGTTTCCCTTTTTCCAGTCATCAGGGACTTCACCTGACTGCCATGACTTTTCAAATATCACAGAAAGTGGCTTGGCAACTACTCAACTGGCCACCAAACACAAAATTCTGCTTCTAACAAGTCCCAAACAGAAAACATGTAAGGAGAAAGGCATTTAACAGGCTTTCCTACTTAGATCTGAATTATTTCAAACACACCAGTAATGTGAAGATTCATATTTTCTTTGAGATTTTTTTAAACTATCAGGAAAAGCCAAATGTGTTCCCCTGTAATACATTGCTCTGCATTTTATCAAAAGAGACCTCATCTAGCAAAGCTTTCCCAGTTCATTTTCCAGTATTGTAAGGGAAGAATTATGTGATACATCTGAGAAACGCTGCCCTACTAACTATATACAAATTGTCTGGGAGATTTTCCAACTTGCAAAGTTCTCAGCAGCTTCTTTGCAGAGCAAGTGAGCAAGCAGTTCTGGGGATTAATGTTAAACAAAAGTTTAGCTGTCCTGGTCAGTTTTACAGATGGCAACAATTAAAAACCTGAAATAAACAGTACATCTTAGAACTAACAAATTCAGCTACAAAGCTCTATTCCTCCTGGGTTTAGCTTTCAACATATACTAACACGGGAGCTGAGAAAGAGATAAAACAATTTTCAGAGGCTAAAGAACACCAGAAATTTTCACCACTTAGTGTTAAAACCAGCTGCATTTGTAGTTGCAGGGAGCTGGTGCAATTGTTCAGTGTGAGTTCCCATGTGCACAGATCATGTTCTGTCTCTTTGAGATTGACTGGACAGGGCAACTTCACCAGCTGTGGACTCATTCTTAGTTTGCCCTCTGCCCAGAAACTAACTCAGCGGAGAGGCAATTCCCCAACAAAGATGTGCCATTCTAGTTCTGCATCTGTAAAACAATGAATGGTCAAATAATAGTACAATAAATCCTACTGGAATCAATAGGACTATCTTAGGAACTACCCTATCAAAATCTATAGTGCACAATTTGGTAAGCATTTGGTAACAAATTGTTTGGTTTCCATTTGGTTCTTAGTTCTAGTTCTTCTCATTACCATAAAAATTGGTTCATAAGGATACTGAGTGTTGCCTTTAGGGGATTTGGGTTGGGCTGGCTTTTTTGAGAATTCAATATACATTATTTAAGGCAATTATCACCCACTCAAAAAATCCATAGCTGAAGTCTCACTCAGGACACAGAATTGTGCAGTGAGAGCTGGTTCCCTACAGCTAGCTCAGAAATTCTGCAGTAGCTGAAATATGTTTCTCACTGTACTTGCACAAAAATTCTCCACTTCAGCTTTCATTCTTCTGGTTTTATGCAGAAGTTAATAGATGTACATAAACTAGAAGAAAATATATCTGTTTTTAACTAAAAAAAAACCCAAAAAGACAAACAATAAAAAACCCCAGGCAGACACAGGCAGCTTTCATTTACAATTACTACAGCCATTAATATTCTGCGCAGCCAACATGTACATACTTTCACTTCATTTTGAAAGAGATGAATGCCTGACAACCACAGCAGGCAGCGTAGTGTACTAGACCAAAAGGTACCTGCTTAAAACGTGCAAGTCAATCTCCTTGCTTATGTTTAGAGTTTGACTGTCCACCATTCATATTTCAACTGCATTTTCCTGGTTTTTTTTGTTATCGTAGATTGGAAATTGCATGCAGTATGAACGGTATTTAAAAGACTATTGCATCTTTTCCCTGTCTGAAAAGTAACAAGACACAGTAGCCTACACACTATTTTATGACCTGATTTTACTAACCTGCCTCCAAAACCATGATTTATTTATTTGTTATTAAGAGAGAAAATAATGGATACTGCCGATTTGAACAGATAATTATGCCACATTTTTCAAACTACAAACAGCACAGAATGCAAAACAAAATGTTTCTCTGTAGGTTTGTCACCATCCAAATCCTTGAAATTTTAGTTGCATTTAAACAGTCACAAAACGTTAAATTTGCAAGTACAGAGGAGGTAACTATTTGCTTATAGCTGTGACTGATACGTCTGAAAACATATTTGAATTCCAAAACGAATCTTCTTCCATTTAAAATTTAGGGTCCCATTCACAAGGGCAACCATAAAGTTACTTTTAAAGAAGTGCTGAAAGCAAGAGACCTGAAGAGGAAAAAATTAGGTTCAACAGCACTTTATGATTTAAACCAGCTTTTCTTTGCAACTCAGTCTTATTTGCTTGTGACAAAACACCACCCAGGACAACACATTCTTAATAGAAATGCTGTTGGAACGTTAACTGCACAGACAGTGGATGGCATCTCCTTTGACACCTGAACTTGCATAATTACTGTGACTACTGGGGCAAAACACTGGCTGCCCAGGCAGCCAGGCACATGTGCAAAATGCCTCCCACGCTCTGTGGTCATGAGCACAGGCACAATTACAGCATATGTTCAAAAAAAAATTAAAAGCTAAAAGTTGGGGGTACTTTTCTCCATGTAATTTCTGTTAACTTTGCTTAATTTCTGGCATCCAAACTAGCATATTTTAAAATGGAAGAAATTCTCCCCCACCAGCATCTGCATATGAAAACATCAGAACTGCAGGACATTTTTCTCGCCTGAACAGGCAACCTGCACGTTTTAATTTTATGTTAATTTTCTGAATATGACAGACATTCTTTAAGAAACATTCAAAAAAGCATCCTTCTCTCTTATAGCAATGCATTTAATTATGCAAGTAGGCAAACAAAGGATCCCTTTAGTGATGAGGGGACTTCAGTCAGCTACTCAATGAGTTCTAACCCTGGGTGGTAACTCATGGCAACAGGGGAGACAGAGAAGACAGCGGGCTAGATAACAAATAGCAGTCCATCTTGCTATGCAGGATCAGAAGAAACAGCACTGCAAAGGGAGAAAAAAAAAAAACCCAAAGCAAAACAAAAAACCCTTACCAGAACAGTAATGAACTTGCCAGACAGCACAATTGGGCCACTGCAGTGAAAGGTTTATGTTGTAACATACAATCTCCCCACAACTTTTATGGTCTTCCTTTCACTTTATGCCTTAAATTTTTGTTTCAGGACCATTTCAGTTTAGCCCCTTTGTTTCAGTTTTGGAGCTCTGAATCTCCTTTTCCTATTAATCACTTTTAAAGAAAGGGCAGAAAGCAAGTATTATCCTTACCGACTGCACGATCGATCGGGCGTCCTCCTCGCTGCAACAAAACGGGCTGCCACTCACCAGAACATTTGTGCTGAAAAAATTATAAACATCTTTAATCAATCAGTGGGAAAAAACCACACACACTTAAGTACCTATGGGAAAAAACACTTTCATCTATAGAGCTCAGAAACGTGTTATCTGCAAGAAACAAGGAAGTCAAAAACATGAAGTAACCAGTAATGGTAGAAGGGAACAGGGACGTGGAGGGGTGTTCTTTGTTTCTTTGGGTTTGAGGGGTTTCTGGCTACGCATTCTACATTAATGCAAGCAGTGCTCACACTCAGTGCTTCTGGCAGCTGAGTTGGGTACAGTTCAGAGGATCAGAGCTAAGAAACTAAATCCACATGCCCCCCCCCAAAAAAACCTCACCAAAAGTGAGTTTGGTCATGAGTTTCTGAGGTCCTGCATGGTAAATGGCAAAAAGTTCAATCCCTCAAAGAAAGACTGCAATTTTATTTTTAATTCTGTCAACATGAAGCCCAAAGTGCCTCTGAAACTAGACCAGAATTTGAAAATTAGCCCACAGCATTCTTGCCATACTAAAGTAGAACTATCAACCTGTCCAACTGCTAAGGTGTTAAATCAGCTCCAATAAAGAAAAAGTCACACTTTCCCAGTAAATTAGAAGATAACTGTAACTACTTGAGCAGACCTTCCCCCACAGTTTTAGCTAATAGCAATCCACAGCTTTTAGAAACCACCAGGCAAAGACACCTACCTGCTCTACAGGGCCTCTGGTGCCAGAACCACCAATGTGAACCAGGACACAGAGCTTAATAAAGCTCTTTAATTTAGACCAAAGTCTAGTAAAGAATAACAATTTGGTTCTCTCATTCCAGAGAGTAACTAAAAAACACGGAATGCTAAGTTGCAAAAGAATTTTGCATGACAGCAATGCAGTACTGAAGGATGGAATAAAGAAGACAATTTGTATGGGATACCAAGATTCTTCCAAAATGATCTCAAACACACACTATGGGGCCATTTCTCAAAATTTGAAGCAATCTAGGTCACTTTTATATACTCTATATATTTTCAGAACCACTTAGCAGCAAAACATTGTCTTACAAGGCGCATTTAGTCTATCATAGTCTACTATCAATTAATTATCAATCAAAAACATGACCTTTCCTGTCATCTCAAAGTAAGAAATTTAAGCAGCTCGAGCACAGCTGCCACATGTTGAATACCACACCACCAGTACTAGCACAACACAATGAGGAAAAGATGGGATGGATACTTACCACTTAATAGTACCTCCATCAGCTTTTTTATGAAGCAAAGCCTTCCAGTATTCATGGGTGGATTTAATAATTTCAACAGCAAAATCCTAGTTTACATCAAGGAAAAGTTTTATGATTTAAAATATTACTAAACAGAAAAAACCCACAGAACTAGTTTATTAAAACATACTGTTTCATGAGTTATTTTAAGGGGCCTCCTTTGAGGCTTCATTAAACATCTGGAAAATATAACACCATTTTATGAAAATAAACAAACTTCACTACCTGCTAAGTACACCGGCAACATTCAGGACTTTCCCTCAGCCCGCAGCCAGAAAGCACAAAGACTGCACAAAAAAGTGAAATCAGCACTAGATGCTAAGCAGATACCTACAGCTCTAGAAAACCATACCAGGTCCTAAGTGGGACAAACTATGTGAGCTACGACTCCTCTGTTACACGTGCAAATCAGGGGCAGAGGTTTCGTCTGTACTGGCAAAATTTGCATTTACTTCATTAATTGCCCAATCATGTCCTTAAGCAATGTCACACAACAGCTGCTGAAACAGTTTTTGTTTGTTTGAAACAAAAGTAATACGAGGGGCAGGGTTGGGATGAAAAGGCTTCAACAAAATAAAGTAAAATAAGTCCTCAGTGTCCAAATGACGATATCTAGACTGGCTTTCAAAAAGCTGCCAACAGAATATTCACATTTCCTAAAAAGACGTGACTTGGCAAAACGCCACTGGAACACTGTGAACTTCACCAGAGCTGCTGGAGCACAACCACAGCCACCTCATCACATCCCTGGTCTCCAGAAATGTTTGAGAATTATTCAGGTGCTCCAAACCTTGGGGCATTCAGTGCCTCCAGTCAGAACTCCGAAGGCCTGACAAGGACGTACTGCTCAACTGTCACTATGGAGCAACATTCTGCTTTACAGAACAGGAAAATCTTTAAGAGCAGTACCTGGGAGAACAGGGCAGAGAGATCAGGTTATCAAATCCTACAACTCTCTATTTGATTGATTTAGAAGACAGTTTTACTGCAGAGGGGGTCCGGGCATCTCCTTAACCAGACAAAACATGTAAAGTGGCCTGTGCTGGTCAGAAGGCATTTTATAACTTCGATAAGTGCACTGCAAGACTGAACGAGCTGACATATGGACATCATTCATCAGGAACCTGTGATTCTTTCCCAAAAATAGTTTACAAAGAGTGTGCAATACATGATTTGCAATGCACTTTTACTCAAATGACACCCAATTTCCTCTGGAAAAATCCAGGTATTTTCTTTGGCAAGGTCTATTTCTTTCTAGGTCCACTCTTCTTTTAAACACTGGTCATTTTTACTGTAGATAGTTTAAAACACCATTCGTTTTTTCTAAAAGAGGGAAAAATATTTTTTCAGCCTTCAAGCCAAACCAATTTTTACATAAAATTACCAGGAAAAAGCATACCTTGAACAAATACCAGATATGATAAAATCTGCAACATCTTATCTGTCTTAAACTGCACAGCCTTAAAAAAAGGTCAGGAAAATTTATCAATCCGGACTGAAAAAAATACCTTAAAAGACAATCTCTTCATTCCTCTGATAGGGAGAATGAAAATGCTGTGAAAAAAACCCTACAAACACACAGATGTGTGTGCAAGTCTCGTCAGGATTCAGACTCAAATTTTTTTTGCAGACTTCCTTTAATAATCCATGTGTTTTCCCATAATAAAATGTAAGGCAGGAAACATTATTTATTCCTAACCTATTAAAGTGTACTCAAAGATCCCTCGTACAAAAATCCCTTCTGTTAAACCTCCTCCTTTACAATTCCAAAAATCTGAGGATGTATTAAAGATGTCACATGACAGAAAGATGCATCTTTAATTGTGTATTATCTTCACCTTGTCTTTAAATTCTCCATTAAAAGCAAACTGGTTTTCTGGTTTACCATCAGGGACTTTATATAATCGGAACCAGTCAATTGTAGCCTCAAGGTAACCTGGTTTGTGCTTCTTGACATCATCAATATCTGTAGGTTAAAAAGAAAAAAAAAACAAACAAGAAATGAATTGGTCATTTATACTCACAGCTTTTGTTACATTCATTTTTTAAAGTCTCATAAAGGAACTGCTAACAATTTGATTTCACTGAGCACTTTCATAGTCATTAGGGAACTTCATGCTATTACATTAGCTTCCCATAGTTGATATCTTACAAACCAGTTGCCTTCTGCCCTTCATTGAGTCTCAAAGGGACAATGAATAAGAGGATCATACTTGTGACAGAAGAGGAAGAAAACTCCGTATTTAGAGGCTTTTGTCCAGTACGTATCTCTTGCAATACTTAAGTGGTAAATTTTTCTCTCAGCAACTGCAGGGTCTACAGGCATTTTTTGATAATGAAAGAATAGCTAGTAAAAACAATTTTAACACATGGATTTTTAAACCAGCACCTCAAAACAAAATGCAGGCTTGACTTCTCAAAGTTATATTAAAGGTACCCCTTTGTCATATTACTTCCAAATTCAACCCTTTATATACAAGACAGATTTGCGCCAAAGGCATTGAACATTAACTCTGCTGATATAACCTTGTGATAGCTGCATGCTCGCAGTGATAAGCCAGTTCTACCTCTACCTCTGTAATCAAACTGTGGAAAAATGGAACAGGACACAAGGAGGATCAGATGCCATTTGCAGGGCACCCTTAGGGGGCAGGGATGAACATTGCCCCAGTGGGTACAGAGATTAAGCAGTCACACAGCAATTATGCTCGAGGGCTACACTGTTACAGCAAAGATGCAGTTCATGATCTTAAACGTTTACTCCTGTTGTGCACATCAAATTTTACTGAGTTTTCCTGTGAGACTACCATCACTCCAGTCACTTCCAATAAGGTGATGCTAACAGCCCCCTGGCAAATTAACTCCCCGGCAATATGTTTACATGGAAACGCCTTCAATATTGTTTTAATTGATGATGATACAATGAAGGATTTTGTCCTTTCTGGAAGCCAAGTACCTTTTATAGCTGGTGTAATCCTTCTCTTTTCATCTGTTTCCTTCCTACAGTCATTTCTGATGGAGATGGGACCTGACTTTTTATTGCTGTGCTTTTGCACACAGTATTCCAGCTACTTCATAACCTCACTCTGCCCAGGTCACCTTCCATGGTGTTATTCTCCCACTTTAGTGTTTTGCAAGTGATTGTTTCATCTCTCCCTTCCTGATTCCCTGGCTTCTCATCCCACCTCTTGCTCTCTCTCCATACTGTTCGGCTACCACATTTTCTTCTTCCATAGGTATGCCTCACCCACTGATATCTCCTGTTTGTCAGTGACTCCTGATGGATACTCTTTATAGGACGTCCGGTCCTATAAAACAGATTTTCAGTTTTGCTTAGTCTATAGGATTGACACCTTTAATTCCTTAAGTGAGTAAATGTCTTCTTAAAATCTAGACTGTGAACCTGAACAAAGACATTCAAGTATTTCTAAAGAGAACATTAAGAGAAGGGGAAAAGCCTTGTGCAAGAGACCATTCAATTCTCTGTAGACCACCAAGAGAGATGACTTGTGGACTGAACTGTGAGATCAAACCTATGCAAGAAGATGAGCTGAGTGTTCACAGGCATCTCATGGACACCACTCCCAAATTCCACTGGATCACACACTACTTGAAGAACAAAACATAAAACTTTGAAGAATTCTATGTAAATTTTCACTTTCTGCATGCACTTAATAGTGCTACATGGACTAGAGTAAAACACATTTTGAATTCGGCTGCTGGCCATCTGCCTGTAGAAGATTAAGGAGTTTTACTGGCACAATCCCAGAAAAAAAGCAAGCGCACGTAAGGCTGTGCTAGAGGCAGGTCCTCTAGCTGGGATACATGTTTAAGAATCCAAGAAGCCTTTCACTGGGGTGAGTGGGTGAGAACAACCAAGAAGGAATGATTTAGAAAAGGTTGGGGTCTTGGTTTGAGGTAGGAAGCGTCATTTCGGCACTAATAAAACTACATCTCCAAGTCAAATCTGTTTCAGGGTTTCAGTGTAACATCCTGTTCTCTTCAAGCAAGGGAACATCCCTCCTCCCACCCTGAGCCCCTGTCTTCTCTTCCTCTTGAACTCACAATTTCTAGTACATGTTGAAGAGACAGTATCTCCCTAAGTCTGTAAAGGAAACCAGGCTGCTGCAACAATTTCCTCGGCTCCCAGCAGTGGACAAACTTCAGGTCCCCATCTCCAGACATTACTTAAATACTTCCTCAGACTGCTGCTCCTTTTCTGGGTTCCTGTTCCAGCAAACTTCTCTCCTAATGCTGCTTCTTCACCTACTTGGTTATTTGCTTCCTATTCCCATAAGAACTGTTCAGCAGAAGTGCTTCACTGTCTGACACTTGGGGCCTTCTCATTCTGTTGCTCCTTATTTATAGGCTTTGATTTTAAATTTTTCTTTAAGGGACTCAAATATTAGAATAAGCTTTGGGGCAGACTTTCATTACCTCCTTAAGATAGGGATGACCATCCTCATGGATAAAATAATCTCTCTCAATTTTGCACATATTTTATAATTTATAATTTTGCACAATTTACTGCAAAATACCTTGTCTAAGTAAAATGACTACACAGAATCAGGCTACAGCATTATATGGCCTCAAGTTCTGGCTACTGTATGTTCTGTTTTTGAAGACTTAAAGGGGGACAGTGGTTTCTTTTATTTCCTTGGTTCCTTGCAAATTATGCTCCTTCATCCCCATGCTACACTTCACTATTCTTTATTATGAAGGACAGCTCCTTGGCATCAAATGAGGCTTAAATGGTTCAAGAAAAAAACAAAACAAAACCAGAACATCTGTATTATAATTTTTATAATTACAAAAATCCTGTTGCTGTGGAATCAGCACATAGCACAAAATACAAGGAAAAGAGCAGTTCTCGCATCGCTCAACAGCTACCTCTTCAGTTCATTAAAAGGCACCATAGAAAAGCTTGAAAGCAACTTGTCTTCCCCTTTGAAATCCAAAAGCATCTTTGGAATACTGGGGGAACATTAGAGTAAGAAAAGAAAGCTAAAAGAAAATATGTCAATGAGCAATACAGTGATTTACTGCACTAATAACTATAGAAACTAGTTGCATATTAAGACACAAAAAACCCTCCAAAAACTTAGATGTTAGATCGTTTCTTCTGACCCTGACTGCTCAACTTCCCTTACAGCTATGCACCCACACTGATGTCAAAAGGGGCTGAGCGAGTACGGCGGTAGTAAGCACACACTTTGTCCAATGCAGTTTCAACTCTGCAAGAGAGCCCTGCTCAGTGATAGAGCAGAAAGGTCAGGCTCCTGCGGGTACATTATCAGCACACACCCACTGGGCTTTAGGCAGGAATTTCTTTATATTGCCTACAAACAACAATATGTCCAATTTTTGTGGACACCGGAGTTAAGCACTAAGGGTTAAAAAGAGATGGCTAATTACATTAAGGGTTGCAGTTCAGTCTCAGTAAGGAAAATCTCTAGAGGACGGCACAAACAACTGCTGCTAGCTCTCTGTCAAGGGAGTGAGCCAGTGCAAACACAGATCCCAATTCTATCTGGCTTTACAAAAGAGAGCAACAAAAGTATTTGTACAAAACTACCATTTTTAGTACAACAGATGCTGCTTCTTGCAAGCAAAGCTAAAAAAACATGCTTGCAGCAAGTTTTCTAAACAAGGTCTGTGGGAAGAGAGGACATATGTTTTTAATAACATCTTATAAACATTTACAGGAAGCAGCAGCTACATTCCATATAAAGGCATTTGGTGTATTTTGTGCAGCATGGTGTGAGGGGGCAAGAGGAGAGCCTCAGTACAGATAATTAATTTCTTTATATTGATTGCTTACACAAATCCGCATCAAAAGTTTTCAGGGCCTCTGCTGATGCTCTGCATATAAATACACTCGCATGCAAGGGTCTGTAACAATACGTGGTACGAAGTATACAGTACACTTTGGGTTTGCCATTTATGGTTTGATCACTTAACTCAACAAGCCAGTCTTGAGTTGCACGTTGGAAAAAAGGCATGGCAACATGACACAGTTAACTATACCAGTGCCAGCAAATTGTAGCTCAACAAAGCCAGTAGAAATCACCAACTGCTGCTGAATATATCCAGGTATCTTTCCAGTGAGCAACAGCAAAAAACACCTGCTAAGATTCCAGGCTGGTAAATCACCTCCAAAATGCCATCCAGCATATATGATTTGTCCAATTTGCTCAGGCAAGGCAAGACAACCTTTTGACAGTCAGACTCTTCATGAGTTGCTTTCTGCTTCAACTGTCAGTGATTTTTGAAACTTCTTATCCAACATGAAGAGGCCATATACATTTAGACCAAAGTACAGCACAAAAATATCACTCATCCTTTGTAAACCTGACCTTGTCAAGCACACCAAAGATGTATATGAATTCTGATATATTAAATTCAATCCAAAGTATGAGATTAGCAGACAAGCAGCCTTTCCACTCCAAGAACTTGCTAATTCTGCTGGCCAGTATTTTACAAAAAAACAAATAAACAAAAAACAACAACCACCAAAAAAAAAAAAAAAAAAAAGCAGCCAGGCCTGTTACATAGCCAAGATTTAGTTTTTCAGTTTGGTCAGCTATCGTTTTCCTGGTCTGCTAACGGTCTAGCAACTACCTGAGCAGAAAGACAACACAGTAGTTTTCAGGCAGCCACAAAGACAGATCTTATTGAAACATAAACCTGAAGATGTCCAGTTTTAGTCTAAAAGAAATTTTCTCATACAGATACCTGAATCTGACGTACAGCGTGTATTTCGAGTGAGATTGTCCCCAGGCCCACCAGTATTAAGTACTATAATTTCAAACAGATTACCTTCTAAAGTCAGTCTTGAAAAGACACTTAGCTCCTGCTATTCCCACTGATGACATAGCTCCTACTTGAACAGATGCTAAAAAGGGTTTATCATTCCTGGGTATTGTCACTATAAACTAGAGTTTCTCATCACTCTGTGTGGAAGAGAGAGTTCTAGGCAGGGTTTCTAATATAAACCAGTATTTATCAATAAATGCCTGCAGGACACACTACAGTGGACCGCAATGAATAAAAAATGAGAACTGCTCAGAAGTTGGGACTGCTCAGTTTTAAGTTCTGTGAAGTCTCAGAAAAATCAACTGCACTTATGAGAACAATCACAATCCCAGAAGGAGAAGATACGGAGGTACCTGGGGTATGCTTAAAGCAGTAAGAGGAGTTAACACACTGCGTGGGCTCAGGATGGGGTTTGCAAGCAATCACCGCTCTGGTGTCTCAGAATTATCTTTTCCAAATGTTCACTGAGGGTTGTGCACATACTGAGCTGAAAACAAATGTGATGATTCTCAGTCCAATTTGAAATGTTTAGCAAATGATACAAAAATGACTGGACAGACTTCGAAGGCAACACTTAGCACCATCTTTCCCTAGGAAGCCAGCACCGTAACACAGCAGCACATCAATTATTGAGGGAGACACCAGCTTTATCTGTAGCTGCTACCCCTTTATAAAGAAATAATTAAAATCTTTGGGAAGAGAGGAAAAACAAGTATGAAAGGACATATTGTACTGCCTACTCCAACAGATTTGTTTGTTTTCAGACTGAAGAAGGATTGCTACTAAACACTGCAAACTAGTCATGCTTTGTGAAAGCAGATGGAGGCGCTTTTTTTCCTTTTCTTTCCTTTTATAAATTCTGGACTGTAACTCCAGTCCTAAAGAGAAATCATATTAAACTGGATAAATATTTCTGCGCTTCTCTGAACCTCACAAGGACAATTGTCTCCTTAAAGATTTGCACCTGTTCTCTGAAGAAAGGACAGGAATCAACTACATGCAATGATTTGCCCATTTTTTTCCTTTCATTTTTTTTTAAACAACACTAAAACTTTTATTCCTCTCCCAAAAAAACTAAAGCTCTAACGGAGCTGACAAAATCAGTCATTACCTGAAAAAAAAAACAAACCGAACAAAACAGAGGGCTTTCAAAGAGCTGCTTAATCCAGTGGCCTAAACTTTCTCGTGTTTACCTCTGTTTAGTGGACTCCTAAATTTTTCTCCCACTTCTCTGATTAAACTGTCTCAGAAATTGTTAAGAAAAAAAGATTAGAGGGAAACAGAAAAGTGTATAGAAATAAAGTGCTAATTACTTGTCTTTTAATTACTGACTCATATCACATTTCACTGCATGTTACAGAGGTTTAAATTGACACTAACAGTAAACTATTGCTTACTATTTCCTTAAGCTGAACTTCTTAATCTCTAACTGTCAAAGTAGTCAGAGTGATAAACACTATGTAGCAATTCATCTGCCCAATGATTTTAATCAGCACCAACCCAAAAGTTTCCTTTTCCTTATTTCCTCTTCTCCCGTTCTTTCCCCACAAGTCAAGTATTCTCCATGTGAAAGTAACCTGAAAGAAAACTGAGAATAAAGGGCCAGTCCAGTGATACACTTACTTCACATTCAGAAATGAGGGAAAAGCCTCAATGGCCAAGAATTTTACTTCCTTGAGAAGCTATTGGATAGCCTTGTTTCTACAGAAAGGCCACTCTGTGCCTTGGTACTCCCTATTAAGAAAGGGCAGGCTCTGACTGTACATACCTGATGAGTTTTGGTCTCTTAACAGGCACTAACTTCTAGACAAACCTCCTCACTTAATTCTCATGATTCCCAGTAACGTTGCATTTAAGGAAGTGAACTTCCACTTCTTCAGAGAAATGCTGCACTTTACCTGTGCTGTAAAAACCTAACTCCCTGCAGGCTTGACACATCTGTATCATTTTCTTAATGAACAGTCTGAAAGCAAAATTACACCTCACATGCCATTTGATAGACACATTTTAGTATGGGAATTCCATTTGGATATCAGAAGCATGGTCATAAGGAGGACAAGTCTGCACAGGATATTTCCCCCTGCAGCTAGTCATCATCAAGGCTGATATTAGCATGAGCTGCATTAGCAGTTTACTTTGCAAACCTTCAAGCTCATAGGTAAAACCTAGGAGTTTACAGTAGTCAACAAACCCTGGAAGTAACCCAGTTAGAAGTGACAAAACACTGGAAATGCATGGCCCTCTTCAGAATGCAACACAATGTAACAAACACTTTCAACAAGGAAAATAGCAGTGTGCTACATAATCTGAGTGAGAAAGTATGCACTATTACAAAGGAGATAAGCCTGTTATTCTAAGAGGTCACTTTCTAAGGCAGCTATGTTTCATAAGTCAAAAGACTTTCTGCATAACAGGTCCTCTTGAAAATTCAAGGGAACCTTTTCAAAAGCTTCACGTGAAAGCACATACGTCCTCCTTGAAGGAAGCACCTGATTTAAACAACAAAAAATTAATTCTTGCCTTTCCACTGTCTGCCTCTTCTTGTCCTGGGTCACCCTAACTCAGGTACCATTCTACTGTGCGAGTTGCTGACATAATTCGCATTAAGGTAAAAATACTTGCCATGGATTTTCTGAGCTTCTGGGTCATCCGTACTGATCGCAATTATCTTCCAATCTGTCTCTCCTTCATCAACAAGAGCTAAAACACCCAAGACCTTCACCTGAACAACCTCACCAGAAGAACGAATCTGAAACAGAACATAATCTCAGAAAGATTTGGAAAACATTACATGGAATTTCTCTTTTACCTTACAGACAAAATAGTTTTACTACATCTTTGATCAGCAGCTAACATAACTCAAAGACAGATCTGTTAACCCAGCCTTTCTCCCAGCATTGCTATTCTTCAACCCTCGATTGTCCAGTCAGCATTTAAGCAGACAACATAAGCTAGGAAATCTCTCCTCCTCTTCTACTGTACTTCCCCCATGTCTTCTTGATCTTCACCCCTTTCTTGATCAAACTGCAAGCCTGCAAGTATCCCATACATAATTTTACGCCCTTCCTGCCTCTTGATTCTCTACTTTCTCAACTCTTAGTCTTAATCTATTTCCTGGTTACTCCTTCCTCTGGATTCCAATAAACATACACTCCTCCCCAGAAATATCAGCACAACTCTTTCTTGCATTTTCTTGGGAATCTTCTCCCTACAAGATAATATTCACTTTATAACCCCTTCTGGATCCCTTGAAATTCAGCTTTAGGTACTCTTCCTCAAACAGAGCCACTTTTCTCCTTACCTAAAATATTCCAAGAGATGCCTTTTCCAAACTGATCTGTTTCATAACCCCATCTTTGGTACCATGGAGGATTGCTCCATTCTTTGCTGTTCTCAGATGTGTAGAATTTTCTTTCAGCTAAACCCTCCCCCTATACTTACTAATGGTGTTTGCTGTACCTCTTTTTCATCCACCCATTCCACTTCATACAGTTGCAACACTGCAACAAGTTCTAGAGAAGAGGGATCTACTTCTGTTTGCATCCATGAGAAAACTCAAAACTTACCTCCTGGGTCTGACGTTGTAAACATATGTGCATGATGCTGCCACAGTTCCTTATCTTTCAGAAACCTTGTCATAGCTCCAGTACTGCTAACAGGGGAAAAAGAAATCTTTTGCTTCCCCAAAAAAAGCTCCCCCTTCACCCAAAACTCACTGTTCAGCTACAGAACTTTGGGGTGGTGTATTCTTACTTTCCCTTCTATCCAGTACACAGACTTTACTAAATCCTACTTCTATTCTAGTTTTTAAAAATCCACTGGTTCCTTACCTATTCTGTCCTCAGATCCTCTATTTGTACCTTTTGTCATCTCCTGAGACCATTATCACCTCTTCTTATTTTCTATCTGCCCTTCTCTTCCAAAAGTTGTCACCAAATTATTAAATTAACATTGGTAGATTAAATTAATCATGATAAAGACAAACCTTTGAACCTATTTCACAAACATCAATAGGATCATTATCCCCACAACATCCTGTAACATTATCGGTATGGTTTGGATCTTCCCAGGTCTGTCAGAGGAAAGAGAATGATTGGTTATCAGCTGATCTGCAATTACAATTCATCCAAGCACTAAATTATTAAGATTAATAAAAACACCAATCAAAAAACATCAGCTTTCTGAGAAAAGTCTTGCTCAATGTGAAAAGAAGAAACAAAACAAATAAACAGCCAATGGACAGTAACTCATCCTAATATTCAGAATAAGCAACATTGGTTACTATCTTCTCAGTAATCCTCAAGTACTAACTGCACCTATGCCTCAACAGATGCACTGTCAAACTGCAGTGATTACAGCATCAGAGGACCCTGAATATGTGTGTTTCTGGTTACTAGAGGATGCGGTACTAAACTAGAACATTCTACAATCATATTCTTACTACACTCTTTAGATATCAAGGCACAAAACATCTAGGCTTTGAGCTAACCAAGCTTCTAGGTATGGTTTTGTCAGCACCAAAAAAGCTTTTTAAAGTTTTTAGATTTAGGTATGAAACATTTCTGAGTATTCTGAGGCATGTACATTCCCAAGAACAAACTGCAGCTTAAGACCAAAGAAGCTTCTCCACGTGGCAAGTACAAACCCCTGCTCTGAGCTCAATAAGAGCACAGAATCATAGCCAAGTCATAGTAACTTTATTACCAGATCAGTACTCCTTTTGTCTCCTACTGACTAGTAATGAGGAACTCATTCTAAAGTTGTGAAGTTTTCCTGGTAAGAATTTTGAGTCCAATGAAGTTACGTTGAAATGGTCTTAGAAAACTTCTTCCCCAAGGGACTAC
Organism: Tapera naevia; assembly: GCA_033556795.1. Lineage (NCBI taxonomy): Eukaryota > Metazoa > Chordata > Aves > Cuculiformes > Neomorphidae > Tapera > Tapera naevia. The sequence goes on along the minus strand of JAUMJJ010000175.1, from coordinate 5,452,389 downwards.
ACTGACAAACCTCTAACATCAAACTTGTTCTTGAGAACCTGACTGATTCTAAAAAACAAAATTGTGAAAGGCAAATGCTCAAGTGTTTAAGCAGCAGAATCACTACCAAAAAAATGCTGAAGTGGAACCAAGAGAGAATTTCAATTTAAACTTGTTTTTCCAATACACTTCCAAAGTGCTTTTTATTTAAGGTTGCATTATACCGGTACTATTCTCCTGCCCAGCTGCATCCCTCCACTTGTAGGTCAGAAGGAAAACTTGCTAGCAATGGTGTTATTCCCTGGACAGTACAGCAACTCCTGTGTCAATTACACTCCTACCAACATTTTTTTTCTTCTCTGTTCCACAGCATAAAACAACAGCCACAAATATGTATCTTTAAGCCATTTACTAGGGCTGAACTCCTGGCAACTGCTGATCCTGATGAAAAGCCCTCTTGAGATAACAGACACAATTAATTGGATTTTGTTTGTTGCAGCTGCTAGTAAGAATCTGGAGTGTCACCTAGACTTCAGCAATTGGAGGTGTAATGATCCAATTGGTATTTAAAAATTATTAAAGAAAATAAGTGACAATTATTTCCAGGCCTCTCTGACTCACAAGGTAACAAGGGGAGCTGAACATTTCTCCCACGGCAAGAGTCTGTAGTCCAAAATAACATACTTTGTGCAGGAAAATATTCAAATTTTAATTTTGGCTTTATATTAAGGGGCACACATGAATTTTGAAACATTAAATGGAATTGCTGGTTCCCAACTATACCCACTTTGAAACTGTTGAATGGGTAAGAACTTCATTGCTACACTCCAGCACCTGCCTGATACTTCCTCTTCAGGGACCAAATACATAAGCAGATTTTCAGGAGTAAACTTTCATTGCTTATGCAGTTAACTGTACATAAAATAAATTACTCTTTTCTAGCTCCATCATGTTCTTCAGTACTAATTTAACTCCAATGTGTTATTCTCAGAAATGAAAAAAAGTTTAAAACCTTCCATTATGCTCAAAATTTCAGCTGTTATTGGGCTTCTTCAAGGCTCAAAGTTTTTAATGTGTCATGACCAGTAAAGTCTCACAGTTCAGAGAAAAGTTAACTAAGGCAGTTGAGGTTTAATCTAAAAAAGAACAGTCCTTTTGATCCTCTTTGTTAAGATATTGAGAATTACCAATTAAAATTTATGCTGCAATACATGAAAATCCTAAATTAGTTTTTTTTTTTAAAAAATGCCTTTTTCAAGCAGAAAAGGGCTACTTGATAAAGTATTCTTGAATGGCAGATCATGACAGTTTAATTATGTCACTACAGTACGGAGACACAGAGTAAAAGATTAGAGATTTCTTGATCACTTAACTCCTTCCCTGAAATACAGTACGTTTATGCCAACATCCAAATTCTGATCAAAATTTATGGACACAATAAAGCTCAACGCAAAAAAAAAATCCTAATTTACAAGTGTATCAAAAAGAAACATCCCTCTTGCAACTGATTCGCATTAAGGCAGTTCCCAGGATTTACAAGGCAATTTACACAGAAGACAGGAAACTTTCACCATTATAACAAAAATGTTACCTGTGGGAGGGCACCATAATTCCATATATAACCCTTGTGAGGAAAGATATTTGCCACATATCGAAGCTTGCCTTTCTTTATATCTTGTTTAATGGGATTCAACGGCTCCTCAGTGGCAATCTAAGCAGATCGTGAAAAAGAGCGAGAAAGAGAGAATAGTAAAATGGAAAGCAATCCATTCTGTACCCGTTCTCCGTCTGGGAGAATGTACTTGTGGTTTGAGAAGTATTAAAAGCATGATGGCCTCACTCTAAATCTCAAGGGTCATGTTCAAAAAGCAACTTATTTACGTTTTAAATAACATTGTGAAGCATGCAAGCAAAGAATTAAGGTAGAAGAGAAAGTCATAAATTTATAAGGAGACTGTCATGGCCAAACATAAATACTGAAAAGAATTGCTCTTGCAGTTTATAGTACAAGTTCAACATACATACAAATGGGGCACAAGTTCTTCAGACAACAGAAGTTTAGACAGCAACAGGGGAAATGTTCCACCTTCTTCTCACTCCTGTTCATTGCTCTCCTATTGCATATGTCCCTTCTCTCCACCACCTCTCAGCATACAAATGATTTTTTGTAAGGATAAGTTCTGCATCGCCACAAAACAACAACTTCACAAAGATTTGGAACAAGTTAAGCAGACATTAGGAGAAGGCATTCTTATTCCCCAAGAAGCACTCATAAAGAGGACTGAAGTAATTAATGCTGAACACTTTATTATTGTCACCATTCTCAAATACAAATCCACTGCCATGAGTTACCTACCATACATCAGCTAACTCACTGTAACCATCCTTTGACACTCCATACCACAAACCAATCCATATTAGCTTGGCTCTGACAAACACCTGTCTGAATGGCATCACAATTGTCACAGCCTACGAGCACACACTGTTTCAGGTGATACATAGCTTGCATCACCTTAATCCATATTCCTTTTACATCATCTTTGTAATTTACCTAAGGCACCAACACCAAAATCATCCTAAAGGAACTCCACCTTTTTTGAACCACACCAGCTTGTCAGTAGCATGCACTTATTCCACAAGTAAAACCTTGAAGAGCTCAGATCAAGGTTCACGTTGTGGTTTCACACTTGATTCTACCTGCTTCTGGTCATAATTTAACACTGAAGACCTTGAATATGGCACCTGAGACTTTGACAGAAATGGAACTCAGCAATGTTTTTTCTTGACGTTAACTGGGACAAAAAGGAGTAACTAAAAACAGCAGACAGGTCTTGTGGAAAGCACCTTCAGTAAAATCAAAAGAAGAACAACAGAAGTACAACAAACTGAGAAGCAGGAGATCTACCACTGGGGATGTTAACAGTGGGAAACATTCATCCTAATGCAAGGTTTAATTTCCTACGGTCTCCATTCCACTTGAGGGAATCTGAGTAAGGATATACAGACAAAACGTGGTTTAGCATCTTACCACCTGCAGGACTGCAAGGCAAAACAACTTCCCTAACAATTAATGCCAGAAATGATAAATATATGAAAAGCTGCAGATCAGAAAACTATGTCCAGTCTCCTCTATCAAGCCAGTGAAGTCTGAATCCACAGACTTGTGAACCTAATAGAGCAGGAGAGGGAGAGCAACGTGAGCTTTACACGAGTTCAAATGGAAACTCTGCAAGAGAGACCTCAGCTTCCACACTAAATCATCACCTTAAAATACAAGGTAAATATCCAAGATAACCCTGCTTGTAGCAAAACAACTGTGGTGGTGAACGCAGTTCAAATGATTTTCCAGCATCACAGAAAGCAGAAAACAAAATTCTGAAATACAGGCAGGGATGTTTTTCAGTATTATTTTTAATAATCAAAACTGTTAACAGTTCAACCACAAACTTTGTTAAAAGCACCTGGGAAGCATCCCTAAAACCTATACAAATGTTCAGGAAGATAGGCCATACCCTGGTGAGCTCTGTCCTTTCACAAATGCTACAGATGAAGCATTACTCAGCTGCTATACTGTAACTGCAGAGCAACAACCCACTAGGCTATACTTTTAAAATACCTCCTTGCAGATACTTTCACGGAGATTCCCAAGTTTTTTTTGTCAAAAGTTTTTTTTGTCAAAAATGCTTTTTCATTTGCAACTGCATTTGCCAGGATTTGGCCTAGCACACTACACAGAGGAAATAACAGAAACTAAATACTCTGAGTGGAAAGTTTTGCAAGCAAGCAAGAGTAAGACTAAATGTTTGACGATGTCCTGCAAGCCAGTACTCTAGGACTGTGTCAAAGGTATGCTGCACTCTGCAGTCAGTGCTGTCTAGAAGCACTTCACCAGGGGAAGGGAAACAAAATTAGAACCTCAACACCTTTTATTATCACAAGGAGTGTCTGCATGCAAAACTTCAAATTAGTTTTTTAACGGAGAAAATTTTATGCGTAAAGAATAATCCACACTCTGATTAAACTCTGTCTAGTGGAAGCCACTACATTGTCATAACGTTCATCTATATCAATGTATTTTTCTTAATTACCTCCATTTTTGCATTTGTCCAACGAGGCACTTCTACAACCATATTAAACAGGACCTAAAACAAAAAAGAATGACAGAACTGAAAATTGAATCCACTTCTCAATTAGTATTTTACAATAAGACAAATTCTCTCCTCTGTATTCAGCAGCAACATCTCTCTTATTCCAGCTGCTTTTACACTAAGTAGAATTTGTTTAGTTTTGCACAATGACATTTAATCTCCTTAAATGAGGTTAAATAGGAAGGTTTACGCCTTCCTTGCCCCAATCCTTGGTAAATATGAACTATAAGTATTAGAAATCCACATGATATTTTTTATTCCCATATCAATGCTACTCTTCACAAAATGTTCAGAAAGCCCATGGAATGGTTTGCCTCAAGGCACCAGTTTAGCTTATTAGTCAAAGAGGACTGGATTGTAGAATCATATAACCATCCAAGCTGGAAGGGACCCAAAACGATCATCGAGTTCAACTCCTGTCCCTACACAGGACACTCCCAACATTCACACCATGTGACTGAAGGCACTGTCCAAACGTTTCTTGAATGTTGGCAGACTTGGTGCTGTGACTGCTTCCCTGGGGAGCTGTGCCAGTGCTCCACCACCCGCTGGGTGAAGAACCTCTTCCTAATGTCTAATCTAAACCTCCCTGGCACATCTTCCTGCCATTACCTCTACTCCTATCATAGGTTGCAAGAGAGAAGAGATCAGCACCTGTTTCACCTCCCTCCCTTGCAAGAAGGCAGTAAAAAGCTATAAGATCTTCGCTCAGTCTCCTCTTCTCTAGGCTGAACGGAAAAAGTGACTTCAGCCATTCCTCTAGACGCTTCACCAGCCCTGTGGCCTCCTCTGGACACTCTCCAGTAGTTTTATGTCCCTTTTATACTGTGGTGCCCAAAACTGCACACGGTACTTGAGGAGGGGCCACACCAGCACGGAGCAGAGCGGGACAATCACTTCCCTCAACCAGCTGGCAATGCTGTGCTTAATGCAGGCCAGGACACAGCTGGCCCTCCTGGCTGCCAGGGCATACTTTTGGCTTGTGTCCAACTTGCTGTTGACCAGAACCCCCAGGTCTCTCTCTTCAGGGCTGCTCTCCAGCCTCTCAGACCCCAGTTTGTACGTGTATCCAGGGCTGCCATGTCCCAGGTGCAGAACCCAGCACTTGCCCTCGTTACATTACTGTCCAGCTCTCCAATCTGTCCAGATCCCTCTGCAGGGCCTCTTCGCTCTTGGGAGTGTCGACAGTTCCCCCCAGTTTTGTGTCATCAGAAACTTTGTCAATAAACCTCCAAGTCCTTCATTCAGGTAATTTATGAAGCTCTTGAAGAGCACTGGCCTCAGGACGGATCCCTGTGGGACCTCACTAGTGACTGGGCACCAGCCTGATGTAAATCCATTCACTATGACTCTTTGAGCCCGACCCACCAGCCCATTACGCACCCACTGTATTAGGTGTTTATCCAGCTGTATTCTGCATATTTTGTTTATGAGAATACTGTGAGAGACAGTATCAAAGGCTTTGCTGAAATCCAGAAAAATGATATCAACTAGCTTTCCCTGGTCAACCAGGTGGGTGACCTTGTTGTAGAAGAATATTAAGTTTGTAAGGCAGGACTTTCCCCTTGTAAACTCATGCTGGCTGAGACAAATGACTGTGTTTGTCTTTCAGATGGTTTTCAGTAACTCCCAGAATAATCTTCTCCATAATCTTCCCAGGCACTGAAGTGAGACTGACAGGCCTGTAGTTACTGGGGTCATTCCTGCTGCCCTTCTTGAAGATTGGGACAACATTTTCTAGCTTCCAGTCAGGTGGTAACTCTCCAGATTCCCAAGAGCATTGAAAAATCATTGAGAGAGGTCTCACTATGACTTCGGCCAGCTCTTTAAGTACTGTTGGATGAATCCCATCAGGCCCCATTGACTTGCAGGGAATCAGATGGAGCAGCAGATCCCGCACAAGTTTGGGGGTGATTGGGATATTGTTTGCCCAGTCACGATCCTCCAGCTCACGGCTCGGGCCCAATGTTATTATTGAATACTGATGCAAAAAAAGCATTAAAAGTATCTGCTTTGTCCAAGTTGCTGTTAATGAGGTGCCCACGCTCATCAAGTAACGGCCCAATGTATTTCTGGCCTGTCTTTTACTATAATATATTTGACAAAGCCCTTTTAATTATCCTTCACAGTGCTGGCTAGCTTCAGCTCTAACTGAGCTTTGGCCATGTGAATTTCCACCCTACAGTGGTGAACAGCATCCCTGTAGTCCTCCCATGCCACCTGTCCTTATTTCCACTGGCCACACATCATCTTCTTACGGCTCAGTTTGAGTAGAAGATCCCTACTCAGCCAGGCTGGCCTTCTGCCTCACTTGCTTGACTTCCAGCATTTTGGTATTGCCTGGTCCTGTGCCCTTTGGAGGTGGTACTTAAAAAGTGACCAGCACTGATGTACCCCAGCACCATCAAAATCTTTTTCCCAGTGGACCTTGCTAAGCAGTTTCCTGAAGTCTGCTTTCCCCATGTCCAGGGTTGAGGTCTTGCTGACAGTTTTTCATCCATTAATATATACGTTAAACTTGACTGCTTCATTGTTGCTGTGACCAAGGCAGCCTGCAATCCTCACATCACCCACCAAGACCTCCTCTGTTGACCAGCAATAAATCAAGGAAGGCACCTTTTCTGGTCGGTTTCCTCAGCACCTGTGCTAGGAAGTTATCATCCAGGGAGCTCAGGAGTCTTCCTGACCTGCTTGTTCCACTAGTATGGCAGACTGAAGTCCCCTATGAGGACAAGGGCAGAGGACTTAAAAGGTTTCCCTTAGGAATAATCCGGGTTGGGTGGCCTATAGGAGACTGCCATGATTACATCAGTTTTAACTGCCTGCCCCTTAATCCTTAAGGAATTGGACGGCAGAGGAATCCTTAGGAACTGCGATGGCAGAGGAAGGACATGGATACAGATACTTCATGTTTGCATTAGCCTTCTTACCAACAGAAATAAAGTGAAAATTGTTTTAAAAAGGAGGGCATCGGGGGGAACTCAACCTAAAACACGTAAAATCTCATGATTTTTGAAGCCCTGTTCTGAGCCAGTCACTACAAGAAGACATGGAGGTACTGGAGCCTGTCCAAAGAAGGGCAATGAAGCTGCTGAAGGACATGGAGCACAAGTCTTATGAGGAGAAGCTGAGGGAACTGGGGTTGTTTAGCCTGGAGAAAAGAAGGCTGAGGGTAGGCCTTATCACCCTCTACAACTACCTGAAAGGAAACTGTAGTGAGGTGGGTGCTGATGTCTCCTCAGAAATAACAAGCGATAAGATGAAAGGAAGTCAACTCAAGTTGTGGCAGGGAAGGTTTAGACTGGATATGAGGAGAAATGTCTTCACTGAAAGGGTTGTCAAGGACTATAACAGGCTACCCAGGGTAGTGGTGGGGTCACCATCCCTGGAGGTATTTAAAAGATGTGTAAATGTGGTGCTTAGGGATGTGGTTTAGTGGTGGGCTTGGCAGTGTTAGGTTTACAGTTGGACTTGATTATCTCAACATTTTTTTTCCAACATAAATGATTCTGTGATTCCACGGAAAGTAAGTAATCTACGCCCTTCTTACTGAAGAGGTTACAGTGACATTTACAAAGGGAAACTCTCTCTGTGTAACTGTTGTTAAGGTTTGTTTTTCTGAAACTGTCAGAGTTAAGCACTACCAAAAAGTAGTTTTTATGAAAATGGGCAACCAGACCAAATCACCCAGTAACACCTACAACCTCTTTTCTCCTAGATTAAAATAACTCCAAAATATCACATTGCCTGGGATATCTCTTCATAGCCAAAGAAAACTTGCATTGGTATGAAAAGTCACAACAGTTCAGGAAGGACAAAATATGGTTTTGAAGAAATTATAAAGTTAAACCAATTGAAATATTGCACTGACTCTTCAACTATACTGCAATCAAAGCTCCAGAGGACTCTTAAATATTTTATTTTTGCTCCTTGTATCCTGCAGCTGCAGCAAATACCATTATCAGGGTCAATGACACAGTCTGATTAAAGTAATTCCAATGGTTCTATGATCTTCTCCTCCTAAACAAACCTGGATTGTGGGAAGGAAGAAAGCAAAGGAAGATGCCAACTACCACTCAGTATTTATTCCATAATATCACAATCTATGCACAATCCTGACAGAAAATTCCCACTAAATTTAAATTAAATTCACTATCTAAGTCCTATGCCCATACTAAAATCAGTGGCATGTAAGATGGAACCCCTTTCCCAATCAGGTCATAGCCAAATAAAACAAGAAAAAAAAAAAAAAGGAAGATAAATAGGAAAAAGATGCTTTAGATCAGTTTCATAAAGTACACCTTATGTATATAAGAATGGTTGAAACAGGAAAGTTAATAAAGAGACCTCAAAAACATCAACACTAAAGAAGCAGGCAGAACAAAGCAACATACACAGCAGCAGGTAAGTGAAGAGTTGGAAGAGAGCCAAAGAAAGTTTGCATATCCATCTAGGAAGCTCTTGGAAAAAAGAAATACACAGCATGAAAGCCAGTGCTGACAAGAAACTCTCAGGAAACTACCAGGCAGGTCAAAGAATTGTTCTGACTGGTAGGTACAGACAGAAAACTTACAAACCACTCCTGGAATTATACAGGATGCCTTCCCCACCACCACAATCCTGTATTTTTTCATTTATATTGAACTGTATATAACTTTTCTACCCATGTCTAATATAATGGCTTCAGTAGCCTGTAAATCTTGGTTTTGAGTTTTAATTAGTCAAGAATTATTACAGGTCTTCATCAAAACAGTTCTCAGGGCTGGACAACAACTGGACTAGAATGAATACAATGCTGCTCTCAAAAACAAAAAAATCACTTGGATTTAACCCAGCTCTAAGACGAAGCCTTCCTAATTTGTGGCATCAGTCAAATGTGAATTGTCAAGAGTCTTAAATCTGACAGCCTGACAGACTAATTTGTATGCAAAAAAATCCCCAAAAGTGCTCTCTGTAATGCAAAGCTGCCACAAGTATTTATAAAAGATTAATAACGTCATGCAGTGCATACTTTTAAAAATAAAAAGTTTTATTTATAGGGCAATCGCATATCTACAGTGATGAGACAGGATTTACTGGTGTGGAAAGGAGAGCACACATCAGATAGTTTGACTGACAGAAAGACAAAAGTATACTCCTCTGGTTGTTTAGGGGTTTGCACCTCCTCTTTCCTATCTTCTTTCCCTCCTTGCCTAAATATCATCCAGAAATTTTTCCATCACTCTTATTTTCCCAGACCAAGCACCTATTCCTTCTGACCACATGAATGTTCTCCCCCATTTCCTGCTGCAAAACACTCCCTGTCTCAGCTACAAACAGAAATACAAGTGTCAGACACCAACTGCCTCCACAGATTACCATCTGCATATGCCATTCAGTGGTTAGTTTTGGATGGTGAATGCATCTGGTAATTGATATTTTTACTTTTATTTTGAATCAGTAAAACAAAAAATTCTACCTCACCAAACCCCCTAGGTCAGCACTACTACCCCCTCAAGCCATGGTGAGATTGTTTCAACTGCCCATATTACAGAAAAAGAAAAAAGAACTCACAAAATGAAAATCACAGCTTTGGAAAATTTACCATTTAACTGCCTTAGTATGACAGCAGTCAAGGCTATGCCTAGGAGATCGCTGCTTGCTGCGGCCTAGATTTAACCCAGCCCTGCAAACGCCTAATGCAGAACTGCCACCACTCCACGACAGCAGACCGTGCAACAGACCAGATGGAGTAGTTCCTACAGGCTAGCCTCATGCCAGCTCTGCTGGCTGACAGTTCATTCATGACAGCCTCCCACGCTGCAAGAAGGCATGCAAGAGAAGAGGAGGAAACAATTTCCTAGGTTCAGAAAAAGGGACAGAACACATCCACCAGGGAACCCATCCACCAGGGAAGTGACCTAACACAGCCCAGAGGGACTTTCAACTCAGAGTATTAAGTGGCTTTATTGACTTTGGGCTAATGTGAACAGGGTACAGACATTTGTACTTATGCTCTGTTACACCTTTAAGAGGTGACGTGGAAAAAAAAAATCCACTGGCTCAACACAGAGAACTCAAAAGTGCATTTCCCAATTCCTAAAACTAGGTATGAAAATCAGCAGAAAATTAAATAAGAAGAACCAACAGATACACTTTATTTCCTAAGAACTACACACTAAGTACATTGCATGTGAACTCATGTAGGATATGAGTAAGTATTTGCTTTATCGGGGTGTGTTCTTTCGCACTGCTCACACTGCTCAGCAACTTACTGCATTCCATTTCAGCTGAACATAATGTTTAATGTATCACGACATCAGTTTTGCTGAGACAAGCAAAAATGTGTTTCACGCTCTCTCAGGGAGAGTTTTGGGTTGTTTTTTTTTTTAAATAAGAAAACCACTTCAATACATTTATCAGTTTTGGGCCCCTCATTACAAGTAAGACACTGAAGTCCTGGTGTGCATCCAGAGAAGGGCAACAAGGCTGGTGAGGGGGCTGGAGAACAAGTCTTATGAGAGGCAGCTGAGGGAACAGGAATTGTTTCGCCTAGAGAAGAGGAAACTGAAGGGGAGACCTTATCACTGCCTAAAACTGCCTGTGAGGAGGGTGTTGGTCTCTTCTCCCAAGTGACAGGCAACAGGATGACAGGAAATGGTCTCAAGTTGTGCCACAGCAGGTTCAGAATAGATATCAGGAAAAATTTGTTCACCAAAAGTGTTGTCAGGTACTGGCACAACTGCCCAAGGAGGTGGCTGAGTTACCATCCCTGGAGGTATTTAAAAGGCGGTAGATGAGGTGCCCAGGTATATGGTTTAGTAGTGGGCAGGTATGGCTGGAGCCGATCTCAAAGGTGTTTTTCAACCAAGCAATTCTATGATTCTATACAGTAAGTGCTGTGAAAAGCAAGAAAAATACAGTCTATTGTATCCAGATAAATTGTGAGTCTCCACTAAGACCAATGGCCAAAAATACCTGACAGCTATGGCAGATGGTACAAATTCTTACAGAAGATAACTCGTTTTCATCAGGGTTTGTTACTACAAACCTGAATATCATATGAAAAAAAAAGTTTAAGCGTATTTCTGACACAACATTTACAGCTTGCTCTTCTGGACTCCAATACACCCATCTCAAACAATTTTTCCCTTACCTGTCTTTCCCTTTCTTGTTCAACTATCTCTGTTCCCCAGCTCCTGAAGTTCTTTAGCTGCTGCATTTGAGGGAAGGGTTTAGAATAGGTATGATTTTGCCCAAAGGTTACAACACAATGTTCAACTCTGAAGGTTCAGCTAATTTGAAGCAGAAGTGGAGCAACCTATGCAGTGTGAGGAAAGTGACAAAACAAAAGAGATAGAGAGGAACAGAAACTCAGTATAATTTCATAAAATGACAAATATCGCCACTTTTTAAGGCCTGTTTGCCATTCACCATGACTCTTGCATGACAGGGAAAGAGATATGCTAAAGCTTAAAATTACTTTAGTTGTTTTTATAGTAGAGTACTCAAAAAAAAATCCCACTTGAAAGCATTAGAAGCAGCTTTAGGAGCTACTGACCCTTCCTCACTGAAAAGCTCTGAGCTCACAAGACAGAAGAAGCAGCAGCTATCATTTCCATTCTCTTCTGTCTGCTCATTTGCAATCTTGCAGGGATTCTCATCAGCCATCAACTGAACACAGCATCACACACCTGACGACTAATCAGAATGAAAAAGATGAGCTGCAGTCCAGCTGCAGTGTGAACAAAAGATGATGTTTAAAAGGAAAAAAAAGTAAAGGAAAGGAAAAAGGGGAGAAGAAATAAATGGAGAGAGGCTTGCTTATAAAATGAGTACCCATGTGACAACTATTTCCAATGTAACATTTGCTACAAGGTATCTGCCAATGAAAACAACAAAACAGATGCCTGCAACATCTGGAGACCAAACATACTATATCTAAACGAGAAGTCAGCGGAAGTCTTCCAATATAAATTAACATCCCACATCACGAAAACAGAATACAGTGCTCAGCAGAAAAATAAAGTGCCTACAGCCTCTTCCTAGCACGCTTCCCTTACCTTACAGTGAAAAGGGAATCATCAACACTAAGTTTTTACCCACAGGTATCCCAAAAGCGGTGTCAGACATTCTCTGATAAACTAGTTCCTGGGCACACTCACCTGCAAAACTATGCAGTGTACAACCATGACGTGAATGAAAGCAAAACACTGACTTTCTCAAGTTTAAGGAACCATTTATTTGCAGTTAAGCTTCATCAAATAATTGATGCAATTTTCTCAGTAAACCAGTTCTACTGCAGTAGATTTTAACTGGACTGCTGAGTGAAGATTACTTTTATTCTCAGTATTTTTTAATCTACAAGAATACAGAGCAAGGTCTACAGCTATTGGAAAGGAGAAAAAGGGTGGGAAAGTTCAAGCATCAGTACGAGAGCTTCACTGATAATTCAAAATTTGGAACAAAAATCCCTGAACATAAATAATGGACACAGTACAGGCCAGGTTACGTATACTGAAAAAAATGTCTAACATTACCAAAGGAAGTTACAGAGGCTGTAGTTAAGACAGAACACAAAATCAGTACAAAGTTTCCACCTATACTGCATGGGAAATGATGACAGCTTTTCCTTTCTTATGAAACATATTGACTTTAGCATTTCACAACTCTGATGGCAGTTTTGAACACTGTTCCAAGCATGAGGCCCTCTATCGACTGCACGACCACTCTGATGACCCTGATATCTCACCTTACTAGTTACTTTATCAGAAGCTGTTGCTTGACAGAAGGAATTCAGCTGAAGGCCATAAGGCCATTCCAGCACTGTGCAACCCACAGGATGCAACAAAACAAAAGCTACCTTGTTTCTTTCTTTGTATTCCTTTTTTTCCAAATGATCTTGTGGGTGTCTGCAAGTTAGAGGACTATAATCTCTACAAGCTTGGACAGATTCCTTACCAATGCCAACATTTTAAATAAAACTTTGTGTTCAAGAACACCTGGGTCCTCTGAATGATATGACATGTGAATACTTTATGAAAACATACAGTGACAAGAAGATTAGAAATGCTTTCACTGCTGCAGGGAAGCAACGAGTCACATTTGTCTTGAAAAGAAAATGATGACCTCTTCAAACCTTCTTCCTGCTAGACATGGAAAACCATATTCAACAATCAGCCTCTGACAGTTTCGACTGTAACTGCAGTGGGAACATCCACTCTTCCACACAAAGATGTGAAATTTTTGATACCCTTTGCAGAGATTTACTTGGGCAGGAGTGGATTTCAAGTGCTTGCAATGCGTGAGTTGAAGCAAAGGTTCAAACTGCTAGCTGGTAATAATTTTGAGACTGAATCTGAATATGACTTTTTCCAGCATAGTGTTTCATGTTTCACAGAAAAACATGAGCAAACCTTCTATATTTTTGGGGCTTCTGTTAGGCTTAACGTTAGCGATGGTTAATGCTGAACCATTAGCAGATGTCACTTTCCTCTCCTCGGGCTTCCCAGACAAGTACAGAGAACAACATATTCTCAGTTCTAAAAAGCAGATACAATGTCTAATTTCTGCTCTAACATACTTAGGATTTCTGAAGTCTTGTATACATAGCAAAGATTACTCACAGTTGGAGCATAATGAATATTTCATTAACAGAGGTTTTTTCGCAAATGTTTCTGAATGGAATAGCAAAAAAGATAACACATCTACGCTGCAATAGTCATAACGAACCTTTCAAAGAGTGGTATAAAAGCGCTTGCCTTTGAGAACGTCTTGATGAATAAAAGAATACTGACATTTCTGGCCCACTCAAAGAGGAGAATATTAAATCTCTCTAAGCTTTCTCCTGCTAAAAGATTTGCATTTGAAGGTATGTTAACTATATGCAGTGAGAGCAAGTTCACTTTGCAGAATAGCGAAGGAAATATTAAAAATAGAGGAATATTTAAAAAAAAAAATTAAAGAGAAAAAGCTTAGCAGTACCTCACTTCTAGTAGTCTTGGACCTCTTTGCAGGAATCTCTTTATCCTATAGGAAAAGAGTGAAGTAAAGAAGTGTAGAAAGAACATTAGAGAGCAAAACTGTATTCACATAAATACAGACAACAGTAGTTTTCCATACAATTGTGAGCATATCTTCAATGCAACCCCTTTGTGAGCATAACGACCTAAACTGTAACTTTTAAAAGGAAGTACTCAACCCTCTTCCACTGTGAAATTATAACCTCCCAGATGTCAACCGAGGAAGGTAAAACTGTACAAGGACACATTCACTTTCTCCCAGCCAATAAAAAATGCAAGTAGCAATTTACACCCATCCTCAACTGATGAAAAACAGAATCACCCCTCTGTTCTATTAAAAAGACACACAACCAAAAACAGGATGGAAAGTCAGGCTAGAGTTACTCACCATAAAATAAAGTCCACAAAACTTAAACCAAGGGAGTAAAAGAATGTAACAGACAACTCCTTAGATCATTCTCTTGTAAAGGATGCAAAATTAACAGCAACTTTCACAATAATTCCCTTTCTCGACACCTCCCCCGGGCCCCCCTATGTTCTGCAGAATGTTATTTCACTGCTCGCATACTGAAACTAAAGCCTCTCAACATTGATCAGACATCACTGTAGTGTAATTTTACTTACAGAAAAATCACAGACTATAACCCACCCCTTCCAAACATTAAACTCTCGATGCCAAGACAGCAGAGTCCTCAAGGAACCTGTGATGAACATGTCAATTGCTTTTCCAGCAACAGCACCCACTGAACAGAACATCTTAATAATGACTCTCTGAAAGAGACTTACCTCTTCCATTGACTAGCATGCTTAGGGTCTGCTGATCAAAAAGGTTCCATGCATATTTTTAACCTCTCATTTTAAATAATTCAAAAGATTGGTTCATTAGTTCAAAAGCCTCAATCTGAACATGCTACAACTACTGACCTTTCTCAGCCTTCATACCATCCATAGAGACCCAGCAATAAATCAAGAAAACAGAGGAAGCCCTCCCAAACTGTTTGTGTAACAAGCATACTATAATAAGCAAACTTAAGTCTAAGCCAAAGACTGGCAGTTCCCACCAGTGACACGTAAACCAGGCATTTCATTATTGCTATAATGAAACTCCAGGGAGTGTAGCTAACAAGACGTGAAAGTGCTCAGCTGCACCTCACGCCTTGTAATTCTCCAAAGGTGCGATTACCACTTCTCTCCTGGGCATTATTGCAGGCTTCCAATTACAATACTACTTTGGGGAATTGAAGAAATATACCTCCAGTTAAAGAAGCGTGTGCTATACAACTCCTACTGCAAGGAAACACACACTTTTAATTGCAGATGTAGAAAAACACCACTTGAAAAAGAGTAACAGTAGGAAATTAATTTAAGAGTATATAAACACAAACCTTAAACAGAGAGGAGAACAAAATACAGTGAGGATTTGCCTGCCCTCAATCTTTTCGAAAGTTAGAGACACACAGGTTTGTCTATACATTAATTATTACGTTTCACTGCAAGTCACTGAACTCAGCAGAGAACATCTGGTGGAGTTATCGTGCTCATATTACACAAAGAATCAACCTGGGCTAAAATGCTCCTTTCCGGTGCTACACTTCAGTCTGTTAATTGCTTTTAAAAACTGCATTTTTACCTAAAGAATATCAATAAAATTATTATAATTTTGAAATTAATTGTATTTGAAAGCATAAATACATACCTCTTTAGATCCTGCAAACAGTGGAATGTCATGAAATGGGGAAATATATTTACCATCTGCATTCTCTGAAAAAAAAAAACAAAAAGCAGCATTACAAATCCAAAGAAAGATGTGTCGTATGATGTTGTGTTGCTAATTATTATGCATTCCAGAAATGTATGATATACCACGATAATGGATCAGTTAAACTTTTTCTGAAGTTTAATCCCAAGGAGTAAAAAACAACCTAGACATAGGACAAGGAATTTGATTGTTTGACAAGGGAAATTTCATAAGAATCAGAATTACTGTTTTAATATTCAATACCACAGTTCTGACTACCTGGCAATACAAGCTCTATAACGATGAGATGACCCTTTTATTCTCTTTACTTCTCCTCCCTAGCAATAAACAACCATTAATGCAGAAAAAAATACCATGGAAACCTCATTTCCATGAATGATCAGTGAATTCATCTGGGTTTCCAGCAACGCTGCTCTTGTGACTTCACTGCATTTCTAAAAAACTGATCTTCAAGACCACAAAAAGAAAATCCCGCAACAGAGTAGGCCAAAGTTTACCACCAGAATAAGAGAATAAGTGGATAATTGCTCAGTCCCTAGAAAAGAAACACTAGACTGCAAACGAGCACAGTTTGACATTAATTTAACAGGGCTTAATCTGCACCTCAGCCTTGCTCCCACTGTAGAAAGGAACAAAACTCATTGCAGTGCATGCTTACGCTTTTCAATCTACTCAGAAACTTTCAACATACTAAAAAAACAAGTACTGCATCAAAACAGAAACAATATAAGGTGTTAACATAAATCTCAAAAGGAGCTTCTCCTTTGTTAGCACCTCTATTCACAGTAAAGGGGTACTTAATTTAGCTCTGGAGTGTACTTTGACCACCTCAGTGAAGAGTACAGAGTGGTTGTTTTTGCAACTCCTGGAAGCCTCCCAGATGCTCCTCCCAAATAAAAGGAAGTTTAGAATAGGCTGCTTATTCCCACTAACAAACGTGACTTTCCCCAGAAGAGCTCCTGCGCTGGCAGCCCCAGAGAACTTGAGCACAAGGGAGCCCTGGCAGGGTACTGCTCACATGTTACACGCGACTCCTCCACTTCTCTCACACCAGTGGACATCAGAATTAATGGCTTTTAAGTCACTCGACCAAAAATGTACAAAACCACTGCCAGACCAGTGGTATACAAATAAGCAATGCTGTTACTAAAACGCACTACTGAAACTGCACAGGCCCAGCTCTCATTGGGTTCCGGGAAGCCTTCTGGAGCACTGCCCACGGCCTCCCAGTGCTCCTCGCTGCTGCTGGTCTCACAGGCCATGGCGTGGCCTCCAGCCTCCTCTCACGGTGATGTTTCTGGAAGGATGGCTGTCCCGCTTACAGGAGATAGGCCATGCTCCCACTGAGCTGTCACACCACAAAGGTAAGGCTTCCAGGGCCAAGGTTGTCACATAAATACAGACAACAGTAGTTTTCAACGCAACTGTGAGCATATCTTCAATGCAACCCCGAGTGAGCATAAATGCCTAACCCAGGGGTGTCGAAGTCACAGCTCCACCGTTCTCCTGCTCCTGCAGCATAAGCGCATCACACGCTGCACACATGACCAGCACTGACAGGCATGTAGGGGCAAGGAGCTCGGCACTGCCACGGGGTAGAAATAAGGTGCAGGGCCAGATAAAACAAGGTGGAGGGCCACATTCAGCCCGCAGGCTACGAGATTGACACTTCTGACCTAAACTATAACTTTCAAAAAGTAGCACTCAGTCCTCTTCCACTGTGAAATTATAATCTCCCAGATGTCAAACGCAGAAGGTACAAATGTACAAAGACACATTCACCTTCTCCCAGCCACTAAAAAAACGTAAACAGCAACTTACACCCATCCTCAACTTCTGAAAAAAAGAGCCATCTTTCTGTTCTATTAAAAAAAAGATAAAAACCTCCAACCAAACAACAAAACCAGTACGGAAGATAAGGCTGGCGTTATCAACGACAAAGTAAAGTCCACAAAGCTTATATCAGGGGAAGGAAAGAATACAACACACAACTCCTTAGATCGTCCTTTTGTAAAGGAAGCAGAACTAACAGCGATTTACACAACAATCCCTTTTCTCGCCCCACCCCGGGCCCCTACGTCCTGTGGGATGTTCTTTCATTGGTCACACACCGAAAGCCTCTGCACAGACACCACTGCGGTGCAATTTTACCTACAGAAAAGCCACAGCCGCTCGCAGGGGACAGGGGCCACGTTCCCGGGGCAAGGCGAGCCTCCCAGGGACAGGGCCCTCCCTGGGGAGACCCTGAGGCCTCCGCAGGGCCGGGGACACCAGCCCGCGGCACCGGGCGGGCCCGGCATCCCCTCGGCAAGCCGATCTGCCAGGGAATCCCCGCTCCCCACACGACACGGCGGCGGCACCTCCGCCGGCCCAAGCGGGGCTCCCCCGCCGCCGCCCCTCCCCCCAACTCGGGGCGGCAGCAGCTCAACCGAGCCCGAGGGCCGCTACTTACTAAAGTAGAGGCGGTAATCGGGGGAGCCGGGCCGCCCCCGCGGCTCCGTGCCGTAGCGGGCCATGGCGCCGAGGCAGGGCCGCCACCCCCTCTCCCGCCCCCGCGCCGCCGCCCGCAGCCGCCACAGCGCCGCCGGCGCGCGCGCGATCATGGCGGCCGCCCGGCCCGGCCCTGCCCGGCCCTGGCTGCCGCTGGGCCTGCGCCGCTCCGCCCGCCTCCGCCGGGGAAGGCTGCGCGGCGGCCGCGGGCGCTGGGGCCGGCGGGGGCGCGGGCGGAGGGGACTGTTAGCAGGGGACGCTTTTCGCGAAGTTTTTTTGCAGAGAAGGTTTTTTTTCCGGGGGAGTTTTTTCCCAGATGAGGTCTTTCCTTGGGTTTTGCACGGGAGGCTTTTGCAGGGGAGGTGGCTCCTGGCGGGCCCAGGGAGTGCCCCCTCTTCCCTGCGACACCCAGGAAGCGGCTGCTCCCCCGCCCCACGCCCGCCCGCGCGGCCCAGCGCCTCCGGGTGGTACTGAAAATACCGGCAAATAAACTCTCTAAGACGCGTTTTGCAGTTTTAGAAAGCAACATCCTTTATTATAGCACTGGAGGCATGAGGGAATGATTCCCACGGGGAAGAAGAAAGCTGTAGGGTACCCGCACGAGCCCAGCCTCAAGGCAGGGTGCAGCCGAGTTCATAGAACCATGGAGTGGTTTGAGTTGAAAGAGACCTTAAAAGATCATCCAGTTCCACCAGCACTGCCATGAGGAGGAACACTTCCCAGTGTTTCAGCTTGATCAAAGCCTCATCCAGCCTGGCCTTGAAAACTTCCAGGGATGGAGAATCCATGACTTTTTTGAGCAACTCCATGTTACTCTGCTTATTTTAGAGAGTATTTTAAATGTTATTGGGAATGGTTTATTTGCAGCAGAAAAACTAAGCCGATCTCTTCCGTGAGATTTAAACAGTATATAACTTCTTCCCTCTGTTTGCCCCCTCTACTTTCTGGTAGATCAGGCTTCAAAAACATTAGTATTGTCTGTATGGTCTGTGAAGTAAGGACACAACATTATTTTGCACCAGAGTGAGAGGTTTGCCTCACTCCTATTCCTTCATGTTCTCCTCTGACACGTTAGTTGCTACCCTGGATCTTGGAGGATGCTGTATTCTAGTGTTTGGATTTTCCATGGCAATAAAGGTTCGGGGTGAGGAGGGTGGGGGAAGCTATATTCTCCTCTGATTTCTGAGCTGCTTGCTGTTATTTGTCACAACAGACACATCTCCAGGAGAACAGAGGAGCTATTGTGCAGGCCCCTTACCCACCTCCTGCAGAAGCTGTGAAATAGTAGTTGTAGTTTCACAGGAGGAGTTGGCTTCTTTCTATAGCGAGTTCACCAAACACAAGGTTTTCAGATGTAACCTCAACTGGGCATGTGGGGGTGAAATTCTTCATGTACTGACTCTGTTTGAAGTTCTTCATTTTTTAAGTTTGTCAAGGGAGCAAATAATCTGGTTTTCATGTGGAATAATTAAAAAAAAATTAGAGACATTTTTTCTATTATAAGAAAATCTGTTCAGTGCTTTCTTTGATTTGGCCTGCTGCTGAAACAGGCAAAGTTATAATAAACATGTGCCATAGGCCTAGCATTCCACCTCTGCTTAGTTCTGAGGAATCTGGATTCAGATCAGAGCCTTTGAAAATCACTTACTGAGCACACACAGTATTTTTACACCTGCAAAGTTGGCAGCTGGGTGTAAGGTTATCCTAGAAGGGGTCTATTTATTTCCATATACGAGCTGGAAAGTGAAATACACTGCTATAGCCACAAGTCCCTGTGAGATGGACAAAGTCTGAGTATAGAGTTCGCCATTGTCTTCTGTTGCGAATGTGGTCTTATCTAAAGCTTTCTCATCTGTAATGGGAAATCGGCTGTGAAATGCTTGGAATTTGTGAAATATAAATTAGTTTCTGTGCAGGCACTATTTAGATGCATAAGAAGATGCTATCATGTTACCTAGCAAGAGCAGATGATGCAGCAGAAAAACACATAGAAACCCCATTAACACTGCCAGAGCAGAGAACATGATGTTTTAGTCCTCTAAGGTATCCAGAATTCTCTTAGTACTGCAGAAATAATAATAGCAGTCTGAATAGATTTGACTGTATTTCTCAGTATTATGTATTCTATTACATAGAGTATGGCAGAAGTACATGCAGTATCTCTCAAATCAGATTTGGGTAAAGACCAGCTTCCTGATTAGAATAGATTTACCTCATATTCTTGAATCTTTAAAACAAATGAATGTTCTGGTTCTAGTATCTACATTAAACAAATTCTCGAGAATTACCAAGGCTTTTGCTACTGAGGTGGTTTTTCACCTCTTTTTAACCCCAAGTATTTTGCATCTGGCTCTTTTAAGTATCATTCCAAATGGGCCAGCAAAAGGCATGTATAGGACTGTTCCCGTTTATTGACCTTGAAACAGCTCCCACTGAAAGACCATGAAAATACTGCTATTTATTTCAATGGAATTAGAACCAGGTCCTTAAGTAGGACTTACATGGTACTTAGGTTTTATGCTTGCCCTCTGCACAGGGGTGAATCTCATTCCAGCAGAATGCCACTGGAGTATAGCAAAAACTCAGCAGCAGTATAATCACCTAAGCTTGAAGGACATCCTTACTTTAAAAGTTTCTGCTCTACAGCGTGTATTTACATTGATTTTATAGGTATTTATGTATAGAGACACACACATATGTAAGATGAATGTTTTGCGCATGAAAGTGCTGTACAAATTAAATGCAGAAAACCTTATCTATATTATAATTAAAAAAACCCAAACCAACATTTTTCCTTCCTCCTGAATTAAAATCATTTCCATCTTTTCAGCTAATAAGGCTTTGAAGAATTTCATTAGTACCACTATGTGCTATTTCAGTGCATTTGCTCTTCACTGGTGATCACATCATTATTGTTAACTTTTGCTGTAACTTCCACCTCCATGGCTTATGAGACCATTAATCTGAAGGAATCAATTCTTGCCAGCCTTCTATTTTGCTGCTACCTGTGTGAAAAAGACCAGTAGCCATGGACAGCTGTCCGCCCATCCAGCTGGCTCGGTGGAACCGCTTTTCAACCAAGGCAAGTTAAGGACTATGAACCACTCCATCTGCAGATCTTTGCACTGACAGTCTGCAGCAGGAGGAGGAGGAGTCAGTAACCTCTTCCATTAGCACAGCTGGATGTGGGAGAGGAGGTCTACGCACAGACTACTCACGTTTATTTGCATTTTACACACTGACAAATGCCTGATGGCAGCAAAAGGTACCTCCTCTAATTAAAAGGAACAAATTGTGTAGTTTTATTAAAGGTTTATTAGGTTATGCTACTTTCCATCTCAATGTAAATAAGGATAGAGCTTCCAATCCCAAAGAAACTAAGGGTCTGGTTGTGAAACCTTTTAAGTAGCAATGAACTCCTTTCAGAAACCCTATTGCTTTAAAAAAACTGATCTTTTGTATTTATGCAAAATTGTTTTAGTCATAATACTACTGTCAAGTTTACACCCTATTTTTTTCTGAATATATTGTTTATCTGAGCTGACAGTGTAATTTTTAAACATGCTTTTCCCCATAATGTATGTTAGAATTCACTTGCCTGATTAACTTCTCTGGACCTCTGCCTAGAAAGTGATTTACCTATCAAGAGGCCAGGAGACTGTGCCTGAGTCAAGCTTTGTAGGATATGCCCATGTCTTCCTTCCTGGACATTTGTACTGAGTACATTTTAAGCCCCGTGAACCAAGGATTTTCAGCATACTGTAACTTCCATCAAAATGAGTTTTTTGTTTTCAAGTATGAACTAAACCTTTTTTTTTTTTAAAGACTTTGTTACTCCAAAGCAACTTCCCCTTCACAAAAGAGAAATCACCAATCTTCTTTCCTGTTTGTTCTTTCATTTTTTCTTTTACATACATGCACATACATGAAAAGAGAGAGAGAAAAATCACTTCCAGTTCAGCTATAAAAATATTGTCTGGAAGCATGCAATTTTAGTGCAAAACTGCAAATATATAATCATTCAAAATAGGGACCTAGAAGGAAAATCTGTCCTATTGCTCATCTTAAAGTCTTTCTAGGCTTCATTCCCCTCTTGATTTGTGAATTGCCAGACATAAGGTTCTCGAAGAATCCCACAGAAAATATTTCATCTTTGCTAATTTCTCCCCCCCCATAATTTTACATTGAAATGTAACAATAATGAAGATTCATTTTCCTGTTCTTTTATCTGTGCCTTGCTCACTTGCTTGTCTTTCCTCATTAGCTTTGATAGCACAGTGCCATCTACTTGATCAACAGAGTCATGTTATTTTCCTTAGGAAATAACTGCACGACTGTAACCCTGAAGAAATCAAAGGGCTGCTTGGTTCCTTGGCGAGTTCTCCTCTCCTCTGCACACCATAGCCCTTTCAAAGCAGTGCTGCCCTTAGATGTTACGCCTTTGGGAGCGGGCCGGCTGCGAGCGTGTTTAACAGACTGACACAAAGCCCCGGCTGGAAACTGACGGATCCACTGGCGCTGCAAGGACAACTCCAGCCCTGCTGACCTTTCTCTCAGCATCCCCTTTCCTCTTCAGCTGGTGTTTCATTTGAGAGTGAGGTTCCTCTCTGTAGGTAGAAAATGCATCAGACTTTTGTATGTGTAAACTGGGGCAGAGGCTTTGTTCAGAGTGAGAAAGAATCACAGCAGTTGGAGGAGGTGAATTGCATAGCCTGGTAGTTGAGCCATCCCTTCTTAAAAACATCCACAACCTAGCATGAGCCCTGGCAGGCATATGCTTTATTAATTTCTCCTACCAATATTTAGACAAGAAACACTATACACAGGGCTAAAAGAAATTATCGTTGTGTGCTTACTTCTAAAGACCTGTTTCTCTACAGGAATCACCAGTCTGGCAAGATCAACAATAGGAGTGAAGGTGACACTGCCACGCTAAATAACTTTTCACCTAAGAGACAGGCTTTTTTCTCTTTTTCTACTATTGAAAGGTGTTTGTAGTTTTTTTGCTATGTATATTTCAAAGTAATTTTGATTCATTCATTGTGAAAAATCAATGTGTAGACCTCAGTTTTACCTGTCCTTAAGTCTTCTGTTTTTATTGCTTTTATGCTACCCGTCACTCTGTTATCTTACCAGTATTGCTGCAAACAGGTGGGGTCTATGTACTAGCAACATATGGATGATTGTTCTTATCAAAGCCTCAACTTTTTGTCCCTCAGAAGACATCTTTGCTATGTCTTGTGCATACAAGCAGAATGACAAGAGGTATGGGGTTGCTTTTATAGGCACCTGGGCTTCCTTGAGTGGATGTGGGGAACTATATCAACTTCTATGCTCTTTGTGTCATGCTTAGCCTGAGAGGAGGGTAGGACGGCTTTCTGCAGCAGCACCCTGGTACCTTTCTGCTTCTCCACTGCCTGTCGAGTGTAATCGCTTTACATGGGCAAAATTTGTGCTAACTAATGAAGTCCCTCTGTACCTGTGTATTGAAACTCTCTTCTTACTTGGTGGCTGTGCTGGCCATTGCAGTGAACAAACTTGAAAGTGGCAGTCTGGTGTCACTGCCACGGGACTCCAGCAGTGGTCTATACCACCACTCAAAGGGACTAGGCACAGCAGTCAACTCGCACCAGCATTTTTCATATAAGCTCTGGGATACTAAGTTATAAAGAAATCTTCTGTAACAGCTGTGAGGTATTACAAGAAAACAAATAACTGTTTGCTTATTTAATACCCATCAGTCTTGATGGCACTCCCAGTTCATTTACAGCTCAGATCCGAGATAAAGGTTAGTATTGATCATTCAACAATAAGCTCTTATATGTGCCTAATACAGTTGCTTGGGAACACAATGCCAATATTTTCCATGTTGACACCAGCACCTGTTCTGTCTTTTAAGCAAGGTGGCTTCTGTGCAAATTGTGTGAGTGCTTGTATCAACTGGATTCCAGTTTGCTTAGGAGAATTAAATGAACACAACTTACAGTGGTTGAAGACTTTTTTGCATTAATTGTAAAAAGAGCATTTTGTCTGAGTAGATGTCAAATATTCCCTCATCTTACAGATTAATGACTTTGATACTTCTTGACCATCAGTTGTTACTGGGGCCAGAAGAGAATAAGAGTAATCTGGAGATTGAGAGAGGGTTGCTTGTTGCACTGCGAATGGCAGCTGAAGTCAAGCACTTCACATGCAGTTCTGACCAGGCCTTCTGTGGCATTTTGTTGCGGTCCAGGTAATGTACAGTAAACAGTAATAAGAGTTTATTGGAGTAGCTCACTCAAATACACATCTGATTGCTTTTACATATTCCTCCTACTGACTACACTAGCACAGTCCACAAGTTTAAAAAGAAATCAACAGATTTAATGTGATGATAGATAAAGCAGAGTATGGCTGAGTCCTCCCTCCTTCCGAAGCAGATAGGGAAGCTGCCAGTCCTCAATGCGTCCCCCTCACTGGGATTATTATGGAAGACATACTATTTTCAACCTTTTTCATGCTGAGTGGCAGAGAGGAGCTGTTTTGAGGTTGCAGAAAGTACTCATCCATATTTCCAGACTGTGGTGTAAGGTAGCTCTGGGCTCCTGTCTGTCTCAGAAATAGTGCTGCTGGCTGAAGATAGGTAAACCATTGCAAGCACAAAGTCAGCAGCAAACCCCAGCCAGCTTTCCCTGCAACCGTGCCCTTGCTGAATGAACACGTATCTCTTCACACCCTGCAACTGAGTTGAGGAGGAAGAGGAGGACAGCTTTTGCATGTGGGTAGATTGCTGTCGTAATAAGCACCTGAACAAACTTTACTCTCTCCTATCTTGGCTGTAACTCTGTGTGTGTGGCAGAGAGGCTACAAAGCGAAGAGTTTTATAAAGTTTATTCTTCTATCTCCACCCAGCTGAACTATATTCCCCAGTTCTGCCCAAACCATCTTAATTTAAGTAAATATAAAGAAATCTCATATAAACGATGGGACCCGTGTCTTCTGGAAAGCACAAGACCATAAAATCCTGACTGGGGGAAATACCTTCCCTGGGCAATGCCAGCTTAAGGAACTGCCAGCCCCTATTCCCAGCTGCTCACATCTGCCCCTGCGTCATCCCTTGCCTCATGCTGCCACAACTGCTGGTGTAGCCGGGTGATGAACTAAGCAGGAGCACAGATCCAGATGGAAAATAGCCCAGGGGAAAGGGAGGAGGGAGGGAGTTTTCAGCCTGATACTCTCTCTGTCTCAAGTGCTGGTGTTTTCACCCTGCAGCAATAGTTTGAACAAAATGATCCGGGGAAGAGGGGCAGTCAGGTGCTGACTGTTAAAACCAGTTTTACCACCCTCACTGACTGCTATGTCATTGCTTCAAAAAATAACCCTCAGGAAGTCTCCAGGGTAAAGAATGGGGTTGTTGATTTCCCTCAGCTCCCACCTTAATCTGTTCCCTTGTTGCTGGGGTGGGCTTTGATGCTTGTTACGAAGGCGTCACCAGTTGGCACTTGCATACACCTCTGGCCCTCTGCCCCTCTTCTGGCTGTCACCACTGCTTGTCCTTCAAGGAACTTTTGTGGTCTGACTTGTAAAATGAAGAGTTTCTTAGGGAATATCAAAGAAGAATCAAAATGTAACACGTACATTGCCTACATTGACTTCTCTGCCCAAGCACAGTCTTCCCAGTATCCCCCTCACTGCTTTGTGCCTCTGCCGGGCTGTGTGTTCGGGCTGGACACTTTGTGCAGCACTGGCAGGGTACTGCCATTTGACGTAGTAGATTGCTTAACAGTTTCATAACATTTTCCTTTCACTGACGGGTAGAAATGCAGGGCTTTGATGAGGAAGTTGCATCACAGGACCGTCTTCTTAGAGAAAAATAAAAGTTGGAAACAACCTTACTCTACTACATTGCATCCCTGCTTGTTTTTCACTATGCAGTCTTTTGAGGACCCAGCATGGGAATGCTGAGGCAATATGTTCTGCCAGCATATGTCAGAAGGACATTAGTGGTGTCCCCCAGCAGATGCTGCAGCAATGAGCGTGTGTGCAACTGGCACCGATTAGGCTGCACCACGGGGCTCCCATCAGGCATTTCCTAGAGCAGCGAGGGCCGCAGGGGTTGCGTATCACAGCAGTGGCAGTGATTGCTACTGATGGCTATTGGGGCTCTTTCCAGGATAAGTCTGGTCCAAGCTTAGATGCCAGCAGCTCCTGCTGTTTTAACATGAGCTTGATTAGACTGGCGCTGTGGAGGATCACTAAACAGTGCCTGCATGCCAGAGGCCATTGCTAACAGATAGGATAATAAGATCTCTTCCAGGGGCTGATCCAGAGGTATTACAAGCCCGAGTTTTACTATCTGCTTCCTCGACAATCGGATACAAGTGATTGCTTACGACTGCTTCTGCAGGTCCTTGGCTTTTGTGTCACCTCGCTATATGTGTAAAACAGGACACAGCTTGGTTTGCAAGCATCAGCTCCCCACTGCATCCCATCTCCTGAAGGGGTTTTCATCTCCCTCTCAGTTCATTTCTTCGTTGTCCTGGGGCACTGGTCTCAATTCAAACCTGTAGATCCAGTTTAAAGGCTACACCTCTCAGTGGGGTCAGGAGCCCGGTAGATGCAATTCAATACGTGAAGAGTGGGGGCCCAAAACAGGCTCCATGTTGGGCGCCAGCCCTGGGGAAGTACAGAGAGTGAGGATCAAGTGGATATCTGGCCTTCCCTGCCACTTTGCCTCACTCTGTCCTTCCCCACTGCCCTGGTGGGGCAGACTTTGTGCTCAGGCAGAAAAGTCACATATTATGTAGGTAATTCACGTGTTACATTTTGCCTCCTCTTTGATATTCCCTAAGAAACTCTTTATTTTGCAAGTCAGACAAAAGTTCCAGAGCAGTGGTGACAGCAGGGAGAGGATACGCAGGGTCTGACTGGTGACACCCTTGTGACAAGCAGCAAAGCCCCAGCAACAAGTAAGCAAATTAAGGTGAGAGCTCAGGGAAATCAGCCACCCCATTCCTTATCCTGGAGACTTCCCGAGGGTTATTTTTCGAAGCAATCTCCCCGGCAGCAGGGAGAGGGCAGGCGCCCAGGCGTTTCACACTGGGCAGGTGAATGCAAACACAGCCTGGGGCGTCAGCTTCCCGGGGGTGGAGCCACTCAACACAGGTGGCAGGGCTGAGCCCGGGGCCCTGCGGAGCCTTGCTCCAAACCCTAGCCCAAAGCAAGCAGCCTTCACTTGGATAGTGAGGTTACCTCCCCGACAAACACATTCTTGACCCCCCTGCCACTGCCACCACCAAGCAAGGCTGGCCATGGACGGCCAGGGGAAGGAAGGCGGGGGGGGCAAGAGAAGGAATTTGGCCCTGCTGAGGAGCAAGCTGTACATGGGGGAGAGGAGGAGGACGGAGCCCGTGGTGGAGAGCACCGCCGCTGCCGGGGACCACAGCACCTTGAGGAGGAGTCAGTCCGACAGGACAGAATACAGCCAGAAATTACAAGGTACCGGGGAAGCTTGCCTGATGCGCTGTTGTTAGGGATGCCCTGAGCTGGGGTGGTATCTCGATGCCCTCCAGGCTGCAGCCTCGAGATGAAGATGGGAATAGCAGTCTGCCCCCGCACGCTCACAGTTGAACGGAGAAATTGCCCCCTTTCACCCTTACACACCAACTTCCAGGGTGTGAAATTTTTCATCTAGTTTTTCTGAATGATGTTGTGTAGACAGGACACAAAATGCAATCGAAGGTTTTGGTGTGTTCCCGCAAAATCCGTAAGTAACCAGGATCTTTCTCCTTCGTTACCAGAACATATTTTCAATGCAAACAGTTGTGTAAAAATGTGATGGTTTCATCCTATCTGTGGCTCTTGTATCAAGTGAGGTATATGCTAAGGAGTTAGAAGCATCAAAGGCAGGTTTTCTTTCAGGTAAAAGTACCAGGATCTGAAATGTGTTTGTTGCTCAGATTGTACAAGCCTGAACCAAAGAAGGTCCAAGTACGTGTTTTGATAGATGTACTGATTCAAGTTATACCATTATAGAGGGTGTTTCTTTTCAATTAACCAAATTGCATCTGGACCAGAAGTTGGCAAAATATGTTGGTATTGGATCCATCAATCCAAAATTAAATGCAATGCCAGAAATTGAGGAAAAACATGAAGAATGTGTATAGCTATTTCTGGGAATGCTCTGGAAAAACCTGACAAATTTCTGTGGGTTTCCAGAGTCTTGAACGACAGAGTCCCATCACAAACGTGGAGTTTGAGTATTATTATAATATAACTGTGTGTTACTAATAGTGATATGACTGCCTAGTGACAGTCGCTCTTGTGGCAAAAATCCTTCATGATGAAATAAACCAGGAAAATACTTCGGGTTGCTGTGTTATGGTTTTGATGCACTTAATTAGGAAGTAGCATTCCTTCAGAGAGACAATAAAAGCAGAAAATAAAATAATAAGCATTAAAATAATAGGATATTTATGGGGGCCCCATACACTGAAACCAGCAGAGCAAATCATTGATTATGCTGTTCCCTCCTTGTGATAGTTAATCAACGAGAAGAGGAAAAACTTCCGTTAAGTAAGTAAGGCATGTGCTGCAGGGATCTGGCAGTGGTGTTTCAGGGTACAAGCATGGATTGCTATGGCTGGGAAGGCAAGCTCCTGGCACATGTCCCACCAAAAAAAAACAGGCTTTTCACTTGTGAAGAGGTTTGCCCAGGTGGGATCAATGTTATCAGAGCTGTATCCAGCAAGAAGTGCGAGATCTTTCTGCCCTATGTCAGATGTATTCATGCCATGAAAGTCTCCTGTTTAAAATCTGGAGCAAAGGTGGTGGGGAAGCCTAGGAAGTCATGGCAGAGTGTGAGGTTATGTTTCTGGCAGCAGCCCAAGGAATGGTAAATCCAGCTTTACGGCTCCTGCCACCAGCTGAGACTGCTGCTGTTGCCTGTTGCAAAGCACTGGTCTGGTATTGGCTGACTGTACTTATTCGGTTTTGTTCAAGACAGATGGTGATGGGTTAACAAGGTACCTGCAGGCTTTATATTGGATTAGAAGTTGCCTGTCCTCAGAGTGAAAACAAAAAGTCAGTAGAAATTCCTATGAGGTGTATTTACAGCCTCAAGAGAAAGGAACGATTATGTGTCAAGGCCTGATCTGGATCAAATATTGCCGAGCTAGATGTGCTTGAACATCATGGTTCCCAGACCTCATGTGCTGCCTGCCAGCACTGATGATGTGCTATGATTGTATGCCTTTATGTTCTTCATTTTTCTCACTAGCACGTGTATGTGAAGCAGCTTTACTTTCAGGCAAGGGCGGTGGGTTTGTTGGTATGAAGCTATTGAGTTCTCCATTCTTTGTAAGAAAACCCAACGCATCTATTGGTCACAGAAATGATCTGTTGACTGTCACCAGGTTGGGTCTCTCTGATCATTCTAGCATAGTAAATGCTTTGCAAATAGATACAAATGGTAATAATTTGCACTTGTTTCCCGTATGAATTGGAGGAAAAGCTATGTATTTAGTTGCCCCTCCCTTCTATGGTCCCCATGTTAATATGCTTTCTAACAGGCAGCCTGCAGAACTGTAGCTTGTATTTACACAGACAAGGATGCGTAAGACAGGAGCAAACCCTGCAGAAAGGAATCTGCCATGAGCAGGGCTGGGAAGCCAAGAGTCAGGGGCTGCAGGATCCCAGTTGCTGCTGGTAGCATGCAGTCTAGGCAGAGCATGGGGACCAAGGTGTCTTTACACTGCAATGTCCACGTCAACATTGCAGCATGGGTGCACAAGGTGAAGCATGGGTGAGGCATATCTCGAGGTCCCTTCTAGCTCTGGGTGTGCTTTTAAATGGTTCCCTGAGTAGAAACCAGGTTGTTGCCCTCTCACCTCACAGCCATGTCCATCAGCTCTGAAGTAAATGCTCAAAGTGCAGCTCAGCATGCTAGAAATAGAGATACCCAAATAAAAGCTTATAAAAAAAATTTAAAAAACCCCAAAACAACAAGGGATTGAGCAATCAGGTGTAAAAATTCCCGAGAATGCAGTTTCTGCCCTTGGATTTGTCTTACATTTTTCTGTTTTACACGGAATCCAAAATGTTTCCCATGAAGACTGAGAAAGGGAGCCTACTACCCAGATCTCCAGGGTGATCAAAGTGGTTTGCTCTGTAAGTCTACAAACATGAGCACAATAGCATTGTCAAAGGTGCAAACCGTTGCAAGTGTTTTTCACTTTAAAATTAAGGGTTCATTAAAAACACAATAAAGCATTTTCATGGTTAATTATTATACTAGAGACATCTATTCAATATCTTATCTAGTGTGAAGGGCCATGCAACACCACCTCGCTTTACTCTTTTTTTTAAAAAAAAAGGAAACAAGATGCAAAGTAACCATTGTATTCTCAAAGAACCTGGATTAGTGCCTGCAGCCCCATTTCAGACAGGGGAAATTAAGAGTATAGCTATCAAAGGGCAGGTTCCTGATGCAGCCATCTAGGACTCAGGCTGTAGTTGAATTCTTGGGTGAGACAATGCATGCTTTGAAAATACTCATCTACGAATCAATTACATACATTTACTTCCTTATAACTTCAGCTATTCAACTGCACTGTTAAACTGAAGCACATGCTTCAATTTAAAACACATCAGTGGCATTCCTGTTACAGATACAGTGAAGCAAATCACACAACTACTACAATCTGTTGCCTCAGAGCTCATCCGAACGCCAAATTTCAAGTTTTGCCTGTGTTTGATGCAGGTATGAAAAACATTCAACAGCAGAAATGAAGCAAAAACCTGCAAAATTACACAAATTCCTGAAAAGCTTCTACCCCTTAGTCCATCACAAGCAGAGCACCTTCCTCCATCCCTCTCTACTCCCCGCCTGCAGAGCACACCGCTTCTTCCTTGGTGGGCTCCTGGCAGCTCCTGCCAGGAGTAAAGATCCTCCACGCCTCTCCCCAGTTCCGTATTTGCTTTGTGCTGTACTTGCTGGACTACAATGCAGATAATATCCTATTTCACTGCAAAATGTATTGATCTTTGGAGCGGTTGGTTTGCTGAAGTGCAGTAAGAAGTAAAAGTCCAGATTACTTCCTGAAGTGCTGGAGGTGGCTTGATGAAAATAATCCCCTGCGCCTTGCAATAAGAAATGACACTCAAACAAATACTTTTATTTTCTTCCATGCAAATTTGAGCTCAGAGGATCTAATTTGGTCAGCTTGGACTGTAATAAATCTGGCATTATTCCTTCAACTTATTGCAGTGGAAGCCAGACTGGGAAGTGAGCTCATCTTTTCAGAGCAGAATCCATTTTGTGCTGCGGTGTTTGCACAGCACTTTACACCATCAAGTCCTGCCGTGTGGCTTAGGACTCTTAGGAGCCACCGTAGGAACACTATGAACAGCGGACGGGGTAAGGGAGTGAAGACTAGGTCCCAAAGAGGTTTACAGACCTTCTCTGAGCATATTAGCAAGTGTTTTATTAATGGGGATACTTTGCATTGTGGGATACACAGCTTATCTGTGGCACAGCTTGGGGTGCGTGTGTCCCAGGGGAAGTGGTTCAGGTGCAGCCCTGCCTTGGTTCTTACTTTATGAACATATTAGCTCAATGCCACAGGAGTCGTATATTTATACCGGTATATGACACACTGAAAAGGTTTATTTTTAAGTATTGGTGCTAACAATAAGGGCATTCTCCTGTCACCTGATGATAAGCTTTCTTCCCTTTCACTGTGGTCGCATGGGATCTCTCTGTAGTCCTGTCAGCACACATATAATTAAAGCGATCTGCTGTCAAGGAATTGAAGAAAGAACTTGTGTGTTGAATGTAAATATTTTCTGTACCTTATGGAACAAAAAAATGATCAAAGGTTGAATGACCTAATTGCAGCAAAATCTCTGATGTAGATTTCAGGAGCAAGTCTGTTGCTCAGGAAGGCTGGTGCAAGGTCATTCTGGTCCTGCGGTGTTCTCCTTCTGTGTTTAGAAAAGGGGCTTTTTGCATGTGTGACTTGCAGCCCTGTGCAACAAACCTGCTCCTGAACAATGCTGCTGTTATGTACGTCTGTGAGGAAGACAAAAAGGCATCCTCCACAACCCTCTCCCAGTCCTTTCATATTTCAGTGTCCAACTTGGAGTTCAGTGGATCTAATTCTCACCATGTTTGCATCACGTTGTTGCACTGTAGTAAATCTAGTGCAATATATCTATAATGATACTGTGGAGCAGTCCCTCGCAAGGGGAGTGGCATCTGGAGTAAAACGCCCTGTGTGTTAGCTCACATGAGGCACTTCTCCCTCACACAGTGGGACACTCCATCCTTTCCCACTGCTTGTCCCATTTCAGGCTCCCTTAGTTCTAGGGGTCCCAGTGCCTGGCAGCCTTCCCAGCACCAGCAGTGGGAGCACAGGTAAGGGCAGAGCCAGGGCCATGGTGCAAGGGAGGAAAGGGAAGCTGCCACAGCTGCAGACTCTGAACTTGGCTGCCTGCATTTAATTCCCAAATCCAGCTGATAAAAACAGTGTACATTCCTGTGATTAATCTCTAGGTTATCTGATCGTACAGGCTATCTGAGGACTTGCTTTCACAGAGGAATAATTTTATCTAGGGTGGTGTGAGGCTCAGGTTTCGTGTGTGAAAACACAGTAATACTGTAATTTGTTTGTTATACCTTGATAACGTATGCCTTCACTGCTCCCTTGTGCCAGGCAAAATCCCTGTATCTGCACAGTGTGGGTTCAGAACTTGCATTCCTTTGGTGTCCTCCAAATGCTGCCTAAGCAATGAAGAAGGCTGTTACTCCATGCACAGACATCACTATACTTGTAGCTGTATTCTGTGCCAGTACTTACACTTTTAAGTGGAAAGCATTAGATGGGAAGAAACCTAAGTCCCGTCCCCAAGGGCAAATGTAGTATCCATCCTGAGCATCTTACCTGGGAGGAAGGGTGGGTAGAGCAGACCTCTCTCGGAACTGCTCACTCTCTAGGTGGGAAAGGCAGGGAAATTTGCATGCATAGATCTTCCAAATCTGCTCTGGCTGCTCCTCCAGTCACTAACTATGGATCCCTCAATACCTTCCCCTGGGCATAGAAGAGAGCTTCTGCATTTGCACATTGCAGGCTCTGTTTTTCCATACTCTCATTGCATTGCTGGATGTCTCCATCTGGGGGATATTTGTAGACTTCACACTTGCACAAAACTTTTTGTAAGATATGTGGCTACTCTGTCCTCATCATCACATAGTGCACCTCTTGTTTCATGCAATTGGAGCCATGTACTTCTATACACAGCTGGAAAACCAAACTCACTACCTTTCTCTCCGAGGCAAAGTCCTCCAGAAAGGCAACTCCTACCAATAACAGACACTGCAAAGCAACAATTGCAAACACTACTTTCTACTTTACATTTTTAATGCCTACTAAAAGTACATTTTACTTTTTTGGTAAAGAGATTTCAAAATTTAACTGTCTAATGAACCATTCAAAACACAGGGGGGTATCTTTTTCTTTTTTTTCTAAACCTGGCATCTCTGAGGATGAATGAACCAAAGTCTTACTGTAACAGTTAATCCTTGGCAATGTCTCTTCCTGCTAATCCTCTCTGGAACTGTTCCGGGGCTGGTACGTGTTACCAGGTAGAAACAAGTCTGCTTATATTCCAGATATACACTTGCTGTTTGCGCGTTCATCAGACTTTCACTTACTCCACAAGGATTTCAGCAAGCTACTGATGTTCGCAGACTGGTCAAAAGCAATCAGCTGAACATAAAATCACAGGTTTTGGCTGTAATCACCACTTCAGGATCTTGCTGTTGCATTCTATAGAGACAGACATGCCTGAAATGAAAAAGTGAATGTTTTGAGTGAAAATGGAAAATTATATTTGCTTTAACAAAAGGATACATTTATTAAAAAACACATTTTCTATAAGGAAACAGCATCTACCTGCTATTTTTCATGGATATTTCTTCCTATTGAGAATAGCTTTTCTTTCTGAGCATTATTATCTATCATGCAATAAGGATAATAGATGAGCCCTGACATTATTCAAGAATCAAATATGATCAGGGTGATCTAATTACATAAACTGAAAGAACAGCCTCCCGAGGGATTGCAGCTTCGAGCCTGAAGTAGGATACAGTGGCTTTGTTTTGCTCATAACGCCCTCCCCTGCTACCAGTATAAAAGATGGGAAAGTTCTTTTGAACAGCATCTTGTGTTTACCTTCAAATTCCATCTGATATCATAACAGCATTGTATCTGAGACAAAGTCCTCTCTGCATTTTCTCAGGAGTCTCCCTGAACTCTCACATCCAGTCACACACATGCAAACCTTTTAACGCCCAATCTCAGGAAAAATGCTGATTTCGGTGCAGAACTGGAATTGAAATGGATTGTTCAAGTTCTTCCTTGTGAATTTATAAATCTGTTTACTTGCTGTAGGTTTTTAGAGGAAAAAGTACCTGCCATTTTAGCATGTAAGCAGCAGGCAAATAGGCAAGGTGTTCTCATTCTGCAGCCCTAGCAGAAAATTGCTCAGAGGGAGCTATGGAATGATATTGGTACTGATTTTGCTCTCCTTCTAAAGTAAGGGCAGAGTGTTTATTCCCTCGCACAGCACCTTTGGTGGATGAGCTCCGAGCGGTGTGAGCTCCTGTCCCATGCCATGCACTTGCACCAGCATGGGCTCACTAGGGCAAGATTCAGCTTAAAAAGGCTTTTGATAGCCCAGACCTTGCGGAGAGGAGACATCCTCATCGTATTTCCATTTTATTGTCTGTGTACAAACTTGAGGAAAAAATATTCATGATTGTGCTATACACAGACTTCAAGGCTAAAACCTCAAAGGTCAAAAATATATGTAGATACAAAAACATCTGGAGGGACACCCCCTCCTCCCCAGTTTGTTTGTGTTCCTTGTCCTCACTGTTCAAAACTATCAGTACAGAGGCAGCTATTTAAAACAACATCTGTGGTCACATCACTCTCGCTAGAAAACCTGATGGGAGAAGGAATAATAGCAAAATTGTCATTTCTGAATATAATCATCATAATTGTAGAAGGGGTTGGGGAAGGTGATGCATTGGATTTACAAAATTTTACACCTCTCAGCAGAAGATGGCTGAACATCTTCTCTCCTGAAAGCTGCTTGGTTTTGGTGCAAGTCCAGCTTCAGTTTCCCTGGCCTTGGCCAGTGTTGTATGGGTGAGCTGCACGCTGTTCCACACTCACTTCAGTGCTCATGACCTCACCCTTGACGATCAATGCAAATAACTGTAATATATTCAGTATTGTCTCTCAGTGAGCAAAGCAGCAGATACTGCTTGCAATTGGCTCCTTATGCAGTGCACTCCGCACAAGAAGCTAACACGTAGGCGGAGCTGTTTGGTCCTCAGAAGAGACTCCCGTCCCTTGCCGCTGGGCAATAAAAGTCCACACACGACCCGGGTAAGGCAGAGATCAGTGCGGTAATGGTATGTCTGTCTTTCTTGGTGCTCTGCACCATCTTGTGGCTTGCAGAAAAACGCCAGAATAGCCTCTGAAATCTTTCACTAGTTTTTTGTGTGTGTTTTCCTAACGAAAAATATGGATTATCAGCGTACACAGATGAAATTTAGTGTCCTTTGTACAGCTGACATTGATGTCTGCAGGTGGGCTTAGAAACCAGCAAAAACGAAGACCATCATAGGTTGTGTGCAGGCCCAGTAGCATACATAAATTACCTATCTGTAGAAGTCTCACTTGCATTTCCATGTATTTGAAACAGATCAGATACTCTAGGTCTAAAGTATGGAAAAACAGTTAAAAATGATCCCAACAATATCTCTCTTGTTCCAAGAAATGTTTGTTATTGATCATTAAAGGTTTTCCTGTATTCTGTAATTCTTTTGCCTCTTTCAAAGAAATGTTTTTAAACAGAATTACAGGTTTCATCATCATAATGATGATACTATTTTCATTTGAAAGGTTGTCTTCCAGTACCTACAGCCCTTAGCCCCCATGATTAGACTCAACATTATATGGTACAGAGCAAAGGTCATTTCAGCGAGCCTTATTATGGTAAACACAGCCTTTTTCTTCCACAGGAACACTTTTTCTCCCATCCCCCAAATCATAATGGATGGCAGACCAAGACTGTGTATTCAAGGGAGTAGAAGGATATCAGCTATCCTTGAATTTCAGTGTGAGAAGGATCTGACTCTCCTGTGCTCCATGGAAAATTTCTGCTCACATGTGTAACATCAAAACCAGGGGAGCCAGTGATGGTTTATCCCCTCATTGCCAAATGAATGATTTCCTTCTCCAAACCCATGTCTGCTTTTAGAGGAGGGAGATGAGATGACACTCAGTCGGGTCTGGGGTTGCCATTTCTTATGCTCCTTCTCCAGTTCCCCATGGCAATTTCGGAGTTTCCAACAGGGACCGTTTACATTCTCCCACAATCATGCAGGGCAATCTGGCTGAGCCCATGGGATTATGGTGCTCCTCATAAATCTCCCTCTTTTAAACAGAAAAAATGGCCCCGCAGATGGGTTCCTCATCCACTGCCACCTCACCACTGGAGGATGAAGAACAAGTTAGCAGATGCATGATGGCCAAGAGGGTGAAAATCATTGCAGAACTTATGCAGACGGAGAAAGACTATATCAGTGACCTGGATCTCTGTATCAAGGAAGTGATTCAGCCCTTGAGAAACAAGCAGGTGAGTGCTAGGGGGTGGAGGATGAGGCAGTGATGTCAAGGTCTCAGCTCACCCATGTTCTGATAATCTTACTGCAAGTACAAGTGTCAGCATGAGAGTGACACAGTGCTGGGAGCAGG
This sequence comes from Tapera naevia, assembly GCA_033556795.1. Taxonomy (NCBI): domain Eukaryota; kingdom Metazoa; phylum Chordata; class Aves; order Cuculiformes; family Neomorphidae; genus Tapera; species Tapera naevia. Next base: position 5,415,200 of record JAUMJJ010000175.1, on the reverse strand, counting down.
TTCTGAGCTAGCTTTCCAGAAAGCCAGGGCTCTAGCAAGGAGAGTGGGAACTCAGATTACACTCTTGATGCTTGCGCTGCTCTTGCATAAAGCCTGAACCAGGGTTCTCACCCAGAGGACAGCTCGGATGCTAAATCTATGCTTGTGGCCTGTAATAGCAGCTTCCGTCTCTCCATACTGCTTTGTAATCGTAACCCCTGGTACATGCCCTGGCAGAGATCTAATGGTGACTCCAAAAGCAGTGAAAACTAATAAACACAAGTATTTTCCATGACAACTACCTGAAATGGCATGAGCCTCACCATGAGGTTTAAATTCAGTCATAAAGATAACTTTATCACAGTATCACAGTATTACAAGGTTGGAAAGGACCTCTGAGATCATCAAGTCTAACCTATAACCTAACACTAACACCAACACTAACACCAACCATCATCTAAACCATGGCACTCAGTGCCTCATCCAGTCTCCCCTTAAACACCTCCAGGGTCGGTGACTCCACCACCTCCCTGGGCAGCCCATTCCAATGGCCAATCACCCTTTCAGTGAAGAACTTTTTCCTCACATCAAGCCTAAACTTTCCCTGATGAAGCTTAAGTCCATGCACTCTAGTTCTGTCACTGGCCACCTGAGAGAAGAGACCAACCCCTGCCTGACTAAAATCTAGCCTTTCAGACAGCTATGTTGGAGAAATGCCATGCCTGACATTCCAGTGAGCACTTCAGAAATTTGCATTCTACACAGAAAACATACGTTTAAGAAGGAAGGCTCATAAACTGTGTTTCACGCAGAAGACCTGATTAGAGCAATGATACTAATTTTCTTTTTCAGCTGAGACTTCAAAGAAAACCTTTTCCTCAACAGTATTTGAATTGGTAAAAAGATTGTGCAGCCAAATCTGGGAGCAGAAAAGGTTGTCCAGAGAAAGATTCATATTTGTGGGGCCTGCAACAGAGTATTCACAGAGGCTTCACAAATGATATTTGCTGCTAATACAGAATAAAAACTGATTTTAAACAGACCTTGAACCAAGTATTCTGTGTGTAGGGTTTTGTATGAAAATGGTGACAAAACACAGGTGCAGGGGCCAAAGAGTCTTTAGATGATTGTCATTGCCTCTTTGGGAAATGCTGTGCCAGCTGAAGCCTGTGATCTTTAAGCTCCCACAGGACCTGTTTTCTTTCTTAAAACTGTCAGAGGTTGTTTCAACCTGTTTTCAAAAGAGCTGGCATCTGCTGGCATAACTTTAAGGAGTTCTTGGCTACTACTTTCTCCTCATTCATTCATCTGCTTGCAATGAGTTTCCACTTGACTCCTTCCTCAGCCTGGCCAGCTCGAAGCAAGAGTCTTCCCTGGTTGAACTCACAGAGAGTTTTGACAAGAGTGCTGTATTCCTTTGCTCTTTTCCAGCCAACTGAAAACATAAGTTTCAATTCCATCCTTTGACACTTTATTAATGTGTGTTAAGTGTCCACGCACAGAGTAGTTCAAAATACTATGTAGGCATTTTGCTGGAGTGGAAGTCAGGAATCCTGTGCAAGATCTATACAGGAAATGTAATTTAGAGATTATTGCTGTTTTGATTTAATAACCTCTACATTTTTGAAAGGCTTTCAAGACTGTTAGATGGTTTTAAGGCTAGTTCTCAGATGAACTACCGCATTGGAAGTTTATAATGTGTTTAGAGGAAGATAGCATTTAGAGAATTGACCTAGGAATGAATCTGTTTCAAATTTCGAAATGGATAAAACATGTTATAGCCCCTGTAATGCTTAGAAAAAAATTAACTGCATTAGTACTCAAAGTATATTTCTGATTCTGTTACAATAGCATGCAACTTTATCCTCTTGGCATCTGGCAAGCTGCTATATAAGTCAGCAATGCTGTTTCTAATGAAGAGATGCATTCAGGGGGTGTCAATGTGGCTGTCGAAATCAGTCTTACCTTTGTCCTCAGTATTAGCACATTTCTACTGACTATCTCAAATTGTCCCTAAATATTAACTATTTCCCTGCTGTGCAAGGAAATAAATAACTACTGCATGAAAAGTATGCATCTCGGAAATTTTTTCTTCCTCTAAAATGAGTAGAGACTTAGAACCAAATTTTCTGTTGGTGTAAATTGATGCAGTTCACTGAAGCCAATGTTGTGCACTCAGTCCCCATAGGAAGCTCTTTAAGTTATATCAATACTCAGAAATGTTTCAGTGGAAATTATATGATCTTGATTATATTTTGGGATGCATAGAACAACTAACTTAAAATGGTACTGCAATCTGGAAGCCTTTGCACCTGATAGTTGGCACCAAAGAGGCAAGGTCTAAGTTTATGCAGCGGCCTCTGTTAGCAATTGATAATCAGGAAATCAAACCCACTATTCTTTCTCAACTGTTCTTTTCCCCAGTGGAAAACTAAACAAATATTTTAAAGCCAACTTTTCTTTATTCAGATGATAATATTTTTTTTCCTTTCTAGGTAAACGCTTTCAGATTAGGAATAGTTAAAAATAAGGTTAAAAGCACTTGAGAAGATGGCCCTTGTTAACTGCATCAACCATATTATACTAATCTGAAAACTGTATGTGTGCCCTTGAAGTCACTAGGAGGATGTTTATAAGAGATTTTGCAGAAGTAGTGCTCCCTGGAGTGTTGAACACTCAGGGCGTAACAAGAGAAATTCTGTAATACACAATGTCCTTCTTTATCCTTCATCAGTAGCCGCTTAATATTTGTATTCCATTAGATTGCTCACTTTGACGTGGATGGCTTGTTTAGCAACATTGAATTGGTCCATCAAGTATCAGTCAAACTGCTGTCACTTTTGGAAGAAGCCACGACAGATGTGGAACCACCCATGCAAATAATCGGTATGTTTACTGTCCTCTTGAGTTCTACAAAGCTACATGAAAGAACAAACACAACACTCTCCTGTCCTCTACCCTCATCAGCCTTAACTAGTACCACTCCCAGAGGCTAACATGCTACCAGCTGTCCATCATGGCACAGGAAATATCATATGTGAAACCTGTGCAGTTTCTATGCTGTACTCATATGATTGTGATGCTCTTTTTCCATCCATCTGGATGTTGAGGGGGTGGAAGGAAGGGGAGAGTGAGTTTAGCACGAGTAAAAACTGTAGGAGTGACAACAAACTTTTCATCTAGTTTCATACTTCCTGCCTAACTCTGTTTACACCTACACCAGCTCTTATATTGTGTGCTCATAGTTGTGCCATTCAAGAAAAGCATTAAAAATTATTGGAATAACAAACACCACCCCCCAACATTGTAAACATGTATCTACCAGTGATACAATTCACGTGAAATGTGAGTAATTGTGCTTAACAGGGACACGGTCTGCAAAGAGAAGAAAGCTGTCATTGATAGGAAGTTTGTGGGAATCAGTATGGGAATGTCTATAGCGATCACAGGTGTTTTCAGAAAATGAGTTTGCCCTGGATAGGCCATGAATGTTAAGGCTGTGATCTATTCACTTGGCATTCGAGCACAGCTGGAGAGATTTAAGAAGCTACCACTCATCAGCTCTTCCATAACTGCATCTTCAGAGCACAGGCAGTAGGTGATCCACTTCAAGGGATGGATCAGGTGAGAATTCTTAATTTATTACAGTGCAAAGTCAGCCAGTTTAGTTTAAAAAAAACTTCTGCTTATGATTCAGAGGCCAGAGATATTTTTTTTCCCCTAAACTGACCACGTACCACAAGTAGCACACTACAGAAAGGACCCGTCTTCTCACAGATAGCAGGGTAAAGAATTATCTGTTGCCATTTGACTAAGAAACATGATATTAAAGCCTATGAGGCCTGAGAAAAGTATTAATGCTATCATGTCTCAAGCTGGTTTGCCAAGGCAACAGTTTAACGTAGTTTGATGCAACAGTGTTTGGCAGCATTTCAATGAAAGTGCATCACAATGAGTCATACACTTAATAAGCGATGTTCTAGTCTAGCAGGAAGTGCCTTTCTCACAGCCAAGAGAATGATCCTTTTAGTTCCCTGCCACATCCAGAAGTAAAGAAGTACAAGCAATTTAATCCATCTATTTGGGTGTATTTCTTCAGAATTGGACAAAAAAACACAAAATGTATGAAATTGTGGATCACAGATTTGGCTAAATTATTGTGGAGAAAAAATGGCAAGTGAGATGTGAGATACTTTTCCAAAGGCTGAAAGGCTGAGACCAGAGCAGGCAGAGTAATTGCATGACTATAAACAATAAGTTAGTAAGTTGGTCATCCTTTAAAAGTACAATAAGGTGATAATTTTGTCTTCAGGATCTTCATAATGTAAAGTGTAAAAGTTGGTACAGCCAGTTTACAGTAAAAGCAGGCTGAGAATCTTTTTAGCACACCCATCCTATTCTATCATGTTTACACTATTTGTTTAAATTTAAATTGAAATATTGCATTGAAATATCTTATTTTGGAAGGCAACCCAGTCCTGATGAGGTTGAAGAGAGCTGCTAATTCTCTGCTTATTCGCTGGTTTGAAAACAAAACAATGTGGTTGCTCGTATTCATGTCTTATTTTAGTCTATGTTCTCCACGCCTTATACTATGTCCACATTGACAAGTAGTAATGTCCAATTGGAGTAGACTTGTAGCGTGTAACAGTTGGTGCTAGGGACCTGATATCCACACTGTCAAGAGGCCTTACTTCAGACTGGCTATGGCCTGTTCCTGTGAATTGAGCCTTCATAGCTGAATGGCATTAGATGTGCCCTTGGATTGCATCTTCTGGTAATTACCGCCCTCAAAGGGATACCGTGTGTGTGTCTGTGACTGCTCCACCACAAAGCCAGGGAGTGGGAGATGAGGGCTGCTGAGAGATTGGCTTCAAAAGTCCTCTCCTAATCTGAGCTAAAATGGACCTTCTGTGGTGCTTGGTCTTCTGATGCTGAGGTTAAATACCCTGCTTCTCTCCTGTAGGTTTTCTGCTCTCTGTTCTGGATAGTAAATATGTAGGAATATGAAGACTTAGTAATTATTAGACTCGTTTTTCCTTCCTCTCAGACTTCTGACCACACAAGAAACATCACTGAAAGCCGCAGGAATAAACTATTTCTGTCGCTCAACCTTTCCTCCTAGGATTTTTCCCTTTGAAACTGGTGACCACTACACTAAGAAGAGGCATCATGCAGATTTGAATCCACCACAGTGCACAGAAGACTCAGTATTTTTAAACCTGTGCCCAGATACAACGAGGTTTTGGCCCATAAAGCAAGCTCCCACAGTGATATGCCCACAGCTCATCTGGCTCAGTCCATATGGCTCAAAATCAAGAAGGGCTTTAGACTTAAGAAATCATCTGATTTTTAAAGGCCCTAACCGTGAAATCAGTACATAATTTTCTAATCACTGAGCATCAATGAAAGTATCTGTCATTGTGGCACAATACACCAGTGAACAGACCTTGCTCATCTCTCTCATTCTAGAGAACAGAATGATGATTTCCAGCTTCCACTATATGCTGACAGGAGCTGTAAGTCTTGCATATTTGCTGCTGAAAATGTGATCTCACTTGAGCGTTTAGCATAGTACCAGCCATGCTAAGCGCTTGGACCTCTGCTTAAAGTTAATGAAAAACTGTGAGAGTTCAGCATCTCTATGAATCAGACACCAAAGGAGTGGGATCAAGAGAAAGCTTGTTAAGGTTTCCCATTACATTGTCAGCAAATAAAGGCCTGTGTACACAGTTTGGGGGGAAATCAGGATGCGATGTGTGTTGCTAACAATCAGCATTTGCATCAAGCATAAGACAGGCAAGACAAACAGGTAAAGGTCATTAAACTATAGGATTCCGATGCTTTTCTGACTCTGGCCTTACAGCAACTAAAATGAACTCCTGTGCCCTCAGCTCCAAAACTGTTGTTCCCTTATTTGCACCTCAAAACCAACATGCATTAGACAGCCCAGTTAACCTTCGCTGCTAGGGGAAAAAACCCAGAGCTGTGTTACTGTGGTAACTGAATCATTTTTCACTTTAAGACGGAGCAGTTCAATGCAATGTATTATGAAACAGCCCACTCTGGTCAGGATGAAACATGCAGCATGCCTGACAGCTTGGCGCTCACTCTGCGAATGAATAGAGAGCTCCTGATTAATGTGGTGTTTGGCTTTTAACTTCAATAATCATTGCTACAACTCAACAGGAATGTTTGTAAAACATTGGACTCATTGCCACATAGATGTAATTTTCAGTAAATGCCCATGATAGAAGTTTTCGCTGTCGCTGTTGTTTATTATATGCATTTCCAAGGATGCTGATCAGGATGCTGCTATGTAAAGGTGGAAGAACCAAATTAATATCTCAGCAGAAGAGATGAAGCATGTCCTGCTCGGATAATATTTCTTGCATACACAGAAACTGATACAGGAGCTTTAGGCTGCGAGAACTAGGCACCAGAATTAAATAGGAAATGGGTGCAGTACTACTTTAGTGCATCTGAAATTCACAACTACTCTTTGAGGAAAATGGTGGCGTGGAGGACTGGAAATAGGAATGGTTTCCCCCCTTCAGTTGTATATAAACCAGATACTACCTAAAAGTGGCTGTAATCTGTGGTGGTTTTGTTTAATTAGAGGAGGGGTGGAGGTTTTTCCTCTGTCATGTGAAGAAAAATATTTGTTCTAGACCATAACAATTGCCATTTCAGGATTTTGCAGAACAGATGAAAGGGAAACAGCTAAATGGAGATAGAGTCATTATTCCTGTTATAACTCATTGAAGTCCGTATTCAGTTGAAAAAAAAGTCAAAAGGAAAATTAACAAGCCTCCTGCCAGCCCATGGCACAAAAATGTTTTCCCTTTAACAGTTAAGCTCTCCTGAGTGGTTTCCACTGAAGGGGCATTAAGCTGGGGCAGTGAATTAGGGGGCTGTGTTTGACGGAGTGTGGGTATAGAGATTTCATGCCTTTTCCTGAGGGAATTTTTGTGCATTAACACTGGTATAATGGTGCCTGGATATGACAAAGATGAGCAGCTGAGGAATACATGTAATAAATAATGCACATAAACACGCAAGATCGTTTCTAAGGGAAGTAAAGTGGAAGCCAGCCTTTTTAGCTCACGGCTAATGTGGTGGAATAATAAAACTCCTTCTGAGACGCTGTTGTCTGGCTTGACACCCTTTGTTTTTCTCCTTAACAGGGGAAGTGTTCTTGCAGATTAAAGGCCCACTAGAAGACACATATAAAACCTACTGCTATCGCCATGATGATGCACACACCATGCTGGAATCCTGTGAAAAGGATGAAGAACTGAAGCAGCATTTAAGAAACTGTGTACAGTCCTTAAAGTAAGATCTTTTCAAATCATGATTTCCGTCCATAGTCAGTTGCCTGGCAGGGAACATTTTAAATGGATGTAGATGAAAGGTCCCCTGTAAATCCGGAGTTTTATGAGGCTTGCTGGGAGCTCTGGCTTATGCTGCTTTCATGAAAAGATGACAAGCCAGGGGCCATGATTAGATTTCTTTCTCTCTAAGATAGCCAAAAATAGCGCAAGAAAAGTTGCTTTTCCCTTAGCTTCAGTGCCCCATACTGGCAAAAAAATCGCTGCATCATATCATGGACTACAGGGAACACCTTCTCCAGCTCCCAGGAAACTTGCTGCCCCAGTCTTCAGCAATTCTATTGCTTGAATTAAAATAGCCTGTAGCAGAGCTATTCACATGCACTAGTGTTTCTGGGCCCCTGTTGCAAGCAATCAGCATTGGAGCAGACTGCCAGGTCCCAGCAATGGGAAGGTGCTTTGTGCTGTCAACTCCAGTGCTAGTCCCTTGGAGAAATTTGTTGAGAATTGAAGTTGCTGCATTTTCCTCCAGTGTGGCTTCCTCCTGCAACCAGTCGCAGGAACCAGATCATCCACTCCATGGAGAGTGCTTCTCTTCTCACCCATAAATCCCCTTGCTCCCTCACTTTTCCGAAAGCATCACACAGGGGTGTAAGGAGGGAACGTTCCATGTTTTTTCAGATCAGAGGGTCAGGTTGCAGCTCCAGGAAAGACTGCATGCTTGTAGGAGAGATGTAAAGTTATTATAAATAGTGGAATGTACATCAGCAACAGATATTTTAACCACAGCCCAGTGGAAAATCTGGAAAGAGTGTTGGAGGAAAATGTTAAAAGAGAAATGTTCTTTTTGAAGATAAGTTATATTGAAAATAAGGCTTATTTTGTACCACGTGTCCAGTTTTTAAATACATAACAAAGTATACATGCAGGGTACTAATCCTTTTGCTATTCTGGAAGTTGAAGGAAATAGATTTCCATATAAACTCAGGTTTTCAGGATAAGGATGGCCAAGTATTACCCCCAAGGGTGTGTTTCATTTGCTGATGCCTACAATATTCTTTTCTGGCTAATCAAGAGAAGCCACTAGTGTCATTCATTCATCCCTGCTGCTGTGGCAAGGGGACACGGAAGGAAATAAAGATAAAAGATAGTGTCCACCTACATGCTAGAGTGAATGCTGCCACTTGAATTCCAGAGCCAGCAAGATGAACTCGTGTTCCAACATCACAGCTGGGATTTATGAAGAGAAAAGGTATTTTCTGCTGAGCCATTGTAGCCTTTACTAGCGGGGAGTGACAAAGCCTTTCTCACAACGAAGCCTTATTTTGTCTTGTTCTTTCCTTTAAACAGGAATCAATGAAAAAAACACTGGCACATGTATGCTATGCTGTATTTTTTTCCCTGTGCCTAAAGATCACGGGCAATTCAGGTATTAAGACCTGAAAGTGCACACTCAAATGCAGAACTGCAGTCACCTCAAACTGTTACTGCTGATTGGAGAGTATTTGTCTTAGGAAAAAAATTACACAGCATTTTTACCAAATACATTGTAGGCTGTTTTCCATTGTGAGACATAGTAAAGGTGGGGGCTGGTGACTGTTCTTGAAAAATGTTTACTTCTTGAATAATTACTTCTTAAATTATTTTCTTTTTCCTCGCAAAGAATTGTTCTATATTTTAACAATTAAAATGAGGTAACAATATTAGGGGCTTCTGTTCCTCTGCTGAGTAATATCTGCCATGTGAAAAACAGCTTCTCTATCAGGAGCAATTTGAAAGTGGCACTGCACATCCATACAGACAAATCAGATTTGATTAGCCACGCTGAGGTTCCTGTTCCTCCTGTTGACAAAAGAGGAGAAATTCCACCCCAAAATGTAGATGTCTGCCTTGGAGAAATGTGCAAATCCAAATTCTTTAGATCGCAATGTTTCAGCAGCAATTATGCAAACTGAGGTGGTTGTTTGCTAGCTTAGCCAAAGAAATGCAGCTGGTAAAAATGAAAGGATGCTGGCAACTACCTGCTCTGCTTTCAGCCTGAAGTAGCTTGGTCAACTATTACAGGGGCAGAGAGATGTCATAAGCATGCAAAGTGCTGACAGTGCAGAAGCAAAGAAAGTACCAGCTTCCAAGTGCTCAGTTAGGTACAGGTGGCAAGGAGATAAGAGTGCAGGCAGTCAGAAAGTTGTGGCTGACAATGTGATGTCAGGAACGCCTAACACAGAGGTGGAGTGACATTTTGTTTCCCTTGCATTTCAGTGAAGGCATACAGTAGGGAAAATATTCTATGCACATATTTGCATGTTTCAAAACTGCAATTATACATCCTTGCTGCTTTCAGTATATCTATCAACACCAGCCTACTCTGAAAAGGTTTCAGATGATGCGTAACCTACAAAAAGCTTAAGAGCTTCGTTGATTCTATTTCCTAAAAGGCTGAAATGTATTCTTTCTCATTTGGAAATATAGGTAAGGTGAAAGAATGATGTGCTTAATTTTACTTTTTGTATTGAGAAGTTGATGTGACTTACTGGTATTGAAGGCACAGTGACCCAAAGTTCCTTCTCTAACAGTGGTAGGACAAGGCTAGGTCTTACAGCCAAAGCCAGGTTTCTGACAATCCTTTCTCATTTGGGGCTGTCCTTTAAAGAAAGATATAAGGCCAGATTCACTGGTACCCTCTGGCCATTTGGTGCAGTTCTGCTGACACACAACAGCCATAAACCAAAGTTAACTGACCAGTTATGGCTGCTCTGTGTCACTGAAGTGTATCTGAGAATCTGGCCCCTGGTCTGTATAAATCCTTTCTAGGAGGAATCTAATGTATGTTTTGTTTTTTTCTCTTTTGCAGAAAGATATATGAAGAAGAGTAAGTACTATTCCTTTATTACAAGTATAATATTTTTAAAAATATCTTTAATTTATCCTCAGTATGCTTAGAACTGTGCATGTGGAAAATATAAGAACACAAGCCTTTTGTGTCAGTGTAACCCGTAGATTTTTCCAGGATATGTGATAAACACTCCTGGTTTTAATTTCCCTAAGCCTATCTAGTTTTCTAATTACGACTGCCCTAGCTTTGCAGTATCTTTCAAAACTTTTGGTTTATAAAACTACTTAATTTTGTTGCTAGTTCATTCTAAGCCCTATATTATCACTTTGCTGTTTTATAAATGTGCTTAGAAAGCTCTGAGGTCCATACGAGTGCTTATCAAAAACGTAGTGTCAGTCTTTGAAATACAGACACTCTGAAATCATTTTGCACAGGCCTTTGTAGACCTGCTACAATACACGTTAGGTTCACAGGTAAAGGTATTTCTAAGGTGAAGACTCCTTCAGTAGCTATATATGAGAAGTCCACCTTGGGATCTTCTCTCCAACAGTGACTGGAAGAACATGAGAAGAGAACAAGCTCATTGCAATACTTTGCCAGCATACTCATCCAGCCACAGATAACTGGTGGTAAAGGGACTTCTGTGCCACCTGTGACATCTTTGAAAGTTAATAAAGTAGTGTTTATCACAGCTGCAGTTTCTGGACATTCAGCAGGTTGGGATCACTGAAATGCAGCATCTCCTGAAATTACCTGCAGGGAGAGGACAGAGGAGGGGTTAGCTGAACTGAAGAAAATTATTACAATCCCAGACAGAAACGTTATGAGAAAAGAAGAGCAAGTGTTCTCTCTATTGGTAGGAGACAAATACCTGTAAAATCAGAGAACTTGTTAATCAGTCAATCAATTGTATATCATAAATAAGACTGGTGTAAAATAGATTTTGAAGGACTTACATGTTGAAATTCCACAGCTGTGATTTTCAAGCTTTAGTTTATAATAGAAAATAGTTTAGTGTGTTTTGGTTTGATAAGGGATATTCATACCCAGAGAGTCACAATAAGATCATGTGAGACACTGACACATACAGAAATAACGCAAGACTGGCTGCTCTGCCTTGCATAACCCCAGCAGAAATGAATGACCAGCTTTCACCTTCAAACTTTCCAGTGGGATGTAGGATACAATGTAGGATACAATGTAGGATACACTTCGCTTTCTGTGAATTCTGGCTCTTGTAAAGCTGCGCGGATTGCAATGAGCCAGGTTTAGCTGCAGTACCCTCCCTGAGCTTCACTACCTCTTGTGATGTAGTGGTGTTTGCCTTCCCACTGATCACCAGGGCACTCAGAAATGCCACCACCTGAAACTCAGCTTAGAGGCTGCAGAGTCTGAGCAGCCCTTGGGCAGGACTGTACCCCCCAAAAAAAGGTTAATGTTGAACTGGAGAATACAACGTAACTCACCCAAAACTGTCTCTGATGTTGTTGCTCCCAGATTGCTTTTCATTCAAGCATGATCAAGAAAACAATCACATAAATACCAGAGAGTGCTGCCCTTTGCTAGCAGCTGGGTAGGTTAAATTCTGCTTGGCTTAACAACTGTGCTGCCTCAGTGAATTCCCTGGGTTTGCATAAGGGTCTTATGGCACAGTGAATTATTTGCCCTACATGTCTTGTACTAAAATGAACTCAAGCACAGCAAACCACGAAGCCCAGTACTTTAAGCCATGCTGCAGCCTGTGGTGCACACACACCGTTTCATAACTACCAGGCTGATTATGACACCTGCCTCAGCCCTGCTGTACTGTCCTGGCTATCGAGTTTGCCCCGAATCGAACTGCTGCGTAATGACAGCAAAGGAAACCAAACCCTGAATCACCTGTCTTTGCAAAGCTCACCTGCATGTGTGTTTTAAAAAAGCAGGAATCTTTGCCTTTGTGTGTTTGTTTTGTTATAGGAGGGAGGGAGGGTATGCTATGAATCCACTGCAGCTAAGCCGGCTGCTTTTACTGCAGAGCGACGGTAATAATTTGCGATGAGATTAGTACCACTGCATATGACCTAGAATACTTACTAAATTCACAATAACGTGGAGGAGAAGCCTGAAGTAGCATCATAAATGAATTATCAACTTAATTTTCTGCACAATAGATGTCACAAACGATTACTGGCCTGTTTCGGTCGTGTGGCAAAGCCATGTCCTGCCCGTTGGCCGGATGTGTCCTAATGGGGCGCACTGCGAACGGGACTCATCCTTGGAGAGTGGCTATCATCAGCTAATCTGGCTGGGGAGAAGCAGATGAGTTGAACTTTGTGGCATTTAGTGCCCCAGGGAGTCATTATCTTATAACATACCTACTATCTCTAGAACCACATTGCAAGACTGTGTCATGCAGATATGCGAACAGAGGGCTGTTTATCACTTGGGCAGCTGTCCAAAGTGCAACTATATAAAGAGAAGACACTTGAAGATTTTTCCATTCATGAGGCAGCTTTCATAGATTTGCATTCATGAGGCTTTTCAGAGAAAACAATAACAATTTAAGATTTTTTTTCATTATTGCTGCCAGAAGCTGAAAAAAGGGAAAATAGCTGTCTATATTTAATGTAGGATACAGGGGAAATGAGGGGAATTGAAATGATAGGAAGGTTTAAGGACATCAAGAAACCTTAAAAGGCATCCACTGTTAATTTTCTTTCATGCAGAACTTCCTTACAGATAATGTCTGTGCGAAAGACATGGTTTAAATATGCAGATGTCTCTTCTCAAAGGCATTCAAATTGTTAGTTAATTAGTTAGCAGTAAGGATTGGCTCTTGTACTTCTTATACATGTAAAAGTGGAAATGAAACCTTTTTTCTTCTCTCTCTTTCTCTTCCTACTGCACAAAACAATAGATGTCAGCTGGCAAAACCAAGTGGCTGTTCCCTGTTTTTTTGTACTTTCCTTCTACATTGCATTATTCCTGCTTTCCATATACAGAAATCCTTCTTACCCTTGCATTATCTCTTGCTAAACAACCCCCTCCCAAGGAGCTTTTTGGGCATACAAATGAAAAGCTTTCCCTGCTTTACTGCCCTTCACACTGCTACCAGTATCTGATGTTCAGTTTTACTGAGCTCTTCCTCTCGTGTGAGCATGTTTCTTGGTTTGCTTAGGAGCATGCTGGAATGAGGAGAGACCACAGACACCTCTGTCCTGCTGCTGGAGCCTCAATAATAGCTGGCCTTGGCCCTAGGGCTTGGCCACCTGGTGTTATCCACTCTGGGGAGACCCCATGTTTCTACCAGCCACATGGAGCGAAAGGAAGATACGTGTGGCTTGGTCCTGCCCTTCCCCTGTTTTCTCAAAGGCTGTTGTGATGTCCTGAAAATTGCATGGCCTTTCCCCTTTAAGCCTAAAGAACATGAGTAAAGGCTTTTGTCTGGAGGGGCTGGAGAGTGAATTTAGATGGCTGATGACCCCCTTGCATGAGGGCCAGAGAGCCCGTGTGGCCTGGATGGCCTGAGCCTCTTGGGAAGTAGGGTGTCTGGGAAAGCTGCTCTGCTGCTCCTGTCAATCCAGCAGGACCAAGCCTGGAGCTGTGCAGCATCTCTGTGCCTTCATCCTTCATCCCCTATCCCTGTGTAAGTTTGCTACCCTCATCTTTCTGCCACCCTAGGCAGCTGTCTGCTTTATCTTTAGCTAAGGTGACTTTCAGCAGGTTGAATTAGCCTGAGTGGAACATCCCATATCTTCAATGTTTCCCTAGACCAGGTCTGGTACCTTTTGGAAGCTCAGACATCATTAGAAATAACCTGCTGCTGGTTGTGAACTAAAATCACAGGTAAAAGACAATAAAGCTTAAGAGTCACTGTGGTGAGTTGAGAGATGTTGTGAGAAGGGATTCAGCTGTGAATGGGCATTGCAGTCACTCGCAGCAGGGAGATGTTGCAATTTTAATCCTGAGGGGTCAGAGCAGGATGTAATAGCCCTGCTCACCTGCGTTTCTCAGACTTCCTGTTATTTGTTCTTCCACCTACATCTCCCTTCCTGGGTGTTGTGGTGTATAAGTTATATCACATACATCCTCAGACTGAGTGGGGCAGTTTCAGAGGTAATGTCTAAGCAACAGTCTGACATTGCTGAAAATACAGAAAACTCAGACCCAGTGTGTATTTCTCATTGAGGGGGTGAGAAGAGAGTTTTGTTTACAACGGCCCGTGTTCCCTTATAGACGTATCTTATTTTTCTGATTTAAGTGATAATTGCACTTCTATGACTCTGTGCAAAGCACTTCTCTGGTTTGATATTTTCTGTATTTGAAAACTCAGCTGAAGGATATAAAAGGCAGCAGTTTCAATGACTAGACAGAAATGATAAGCTTTTTTCTTCATGGAGTTTCTCCTTATGACAATTTTTTGGTGTAAATTATAGAGGAAAGCCAAATCTAATGGACATGGGGTCCCTGATGATCAAACCAGTGCAACGAGTGATGAAATATCCTTTGTTACTCAGTGAACTCTTGAATTCAACTCCTGCTTCTCACCCTGACCACAAAGTGCTACAAGATGCCCTTTTTGCTATGAAAAACATTAATGTGAACATCAATGAACTTAAAAGGAGGAAAGATTTAGGTAAGGAAAAGACACAGTAAATTCTTCTGGTTTTGTAGGTTGGGGCTGTCAATCTCAAGGGAGGTTTCAACTGTACTCATGAATATAGTAGTTTTGGCTGGTGCTACCCAAGTTGTGTAAAATACTGGGTTTCAAGAAGGTAACAGATGCCTTAATGTCACTTGTCCACAGCCAGCTACTTTATCCGACTGGTAACTCCAGAAATATGAAAATGATGAAAAAAATTGTGTTAAATCCATGTTTGTTGTTCATAATGCAGTTGCAAACACCAATAATAATTAAGATGCAGTGATAGAAGTATTTCTCATAGACTTGCCATGTTAAAGCCCTAACCACTCTTTCCAAGGATAGCGTTGATAACAGGGTTTTCATCATCCCGAGCACTTTCACACAAGATTACAGCAAGTGACATCAAAGTGTCTGCTCTCAAATGGTTTCATATTTGTATGCCCATCCCTGTGAAAAGCCCTGTGAATACAGATTATTAGTGTCATGAAATTCTCTGTCTGCAGTGCTGAAGTATAAGAGGAATGATGATGATGAAACCCTTAAAGAAAAATTTTCCCGACTGAATATCCACTCCATTAGCAAGAAATCCAAGAGGGTCACCAGCCATCTGAAAATACTGACAGGGGGAGAACCTCAGGTACTTACTCATCCAACTGCAGATTTGCATTGACAGCTTCAGTTCTGCTTTTGCACCGGGCATTTTTAAAAGCATGTTGGAAATGCAGTTTGTGGTGTTGCTTTTTTCTGCACAATTTATGAAGTCATTTTCTGACTGTCACAGAAGGTAGGAAAAAAAATCTCTGTGACTGAAATAGAAAATAACGTAAAGTGTTCTCCACCTTTTCCTTTTTTACCTAAGAGTTTCTCAAACTTCTGATGATCCACAGAAAGAAATGACCGGTAGTTTTGTGAAACTCAGCCTGAGATCAGCTTTTTGCAGATAGACTGGAAATAATTATTGTCAGTGCTGAGAACCTGTTCAGTTCATTTTGCTCCACATTGTAACATTCAAGTTCTGAATCTACCATGAAAGATGAGCAACACTTCTGATTAGGAAAGGCCATGGAGTTTGCCTTTACGTGTGTAAGGACCTGGAACCGTCAAAACTACCAGAGGCAAAGAAACCTGTGACAAGTCCAATGGGTGTTGGGTAGCCAAAAATAAAATGCTCCTTCATAATTTCCATATTATAATTCAAAACCTAGCAGGATAAACATTTTCAGAAAATCTTAAATCTAAATCTCAGAGAAAATTAATTATAACTGACCTTGAAAATTATATCCAGTGCACCTCAATGCATGAGATGGCTGATTATTCAAGGTCACCTGTCTTTCTAGATGTGACTTGACAAGATACGTGCTGTTTTTTCCTCTTTTGTTCTTTTTTTTTTTTATTAGTGGTTTTCCCCTCTCTGACACAATCTACCCACATTTAATTTTTCTGTTCATTTATTGGTACAGTGGAAATTTTTGTATTCAGCATGGGACATGATTAAGGCTATAAAATCAGAGAAAAAGAGGGAATTCAATTTGGTTAAGAGAAGATGTGGTTTTCCTTTTTTCTTTAGAAGCTTCTGGTTTTTGTTTTATTTTGTTTTATTTTTTAATTAAGCTTAAAACATTTGAGAATAATTTCAGAATCAGGATATATCTGTTAAAGATTCAGCTCTGTCTCCTGCTTAATTAGACTAAGATAGTTCCCAAGTCATGTCTCGGAAACACCCTGTGACCAGGGTCAGCAAGGCTACTGAAAATGAGAGTTGAGATTTCTCAGATTCCTTGTGTAAAAGGTAGGCAGAAATAAAGGCATCTTCATTTTTTTTCAGCTAGCATAAAAAAGCAGTACAAGCCTATTTCAGCTGCTTAGGTTTCTAGCTTAAGAGCTGGCGTTCCTCTAGAGGTAACAGCTCCACCTACAGCCTGCTTGGAGGACATCTCTCTGTTACCCACAAAGGAGCACCCAGGGACATAAAGCCACGACATAAAAATAGCTTTCAATTTTTCACCATTGTTTCCTCAAATGAATCAACAATATACAGAAAATAAAGAGTTTAAATGACACTCGTAGATGTGTTTGTAATAAAGCAACTCCCTGCTTTCACAAGGATTAAGAATTTAATTCTCTGTCATGTTGACCTGTGCCTTTGACTTTTCCGGGATTACAACTGGAGCTTGGGAGAACTAAGGGCCAATCTGCTCTAATTTTCAAAGAGAGGAGTTCAGGGAAGCTTTGTATTTTTCCAGGATGGATGTTTCTTTCATTAGCCAGGCTCTTCTAGGTTGCCAAAATAACAGTACAAACATCTATTTTAGGTAAAAGATCAAACTTTTAATAAGGAAGAGAAGTTGTTTCGAAGTTTAGAGAAGTTGGTGAAGTTGTGCGTGAAGAACATTTTGCTCTCCTCTCAACATCTACAGGTTGGTACAGGCCTTTTTGAAATCTGTGGCCACAAAACATATCCATTACCAGTTTAACACACATTTCTGCCACTGACTAGGCAACACCGAATTATTTATAAGCATGTCTGTCTATATCACAATATCAAATAAATGAGCTGCACTGCTTCTTCATTACTGAGCCCATGGCAAAGAAGTTTTGAAGCCCATGCTTCTGCATTTTTCCCCTAACAGAAGCAGGCTTTATGGAGATCCAGGGGTGCAGTGCGGAAAGGAAGGTGTTATCTGGTAGCACAGTTACTACTTGCAATCACTGTGTAAAGCCATCATATGGGTCATGCACATCTGCTGCAGCAGAGCACCAGCTGCTTCTCATTAAAAATGCTAGAAATTAGTTGCAGCCACATGAATTAAAAAGCCCTAAAATATATTTTGGATGCGTATTCCTTCATCCTGTTGCCAGGTTGTGTTGAGGGCTAGCGTCAGAAGTACAGAGTGCTCTACTGCAGTAAATGTCTTTGCTTTAATCCTCCTCTCTGAATAAGTGGGTTGTCTTGTAGCTTACTAACTTTTATCTCTTATGGACAACTTGCCAACTTTGTAGATGACATGAGGCCCCTCAAAGCATAAGTAAGTGCGCTGAAAACAGACATGAAAGTTGAGAGTTAGGTAAGATCAATAGCCAGCTGGTCACAGTTTAGCGCAAACGCACCTTGTGTGGTTCAGCAAACAGAGGAAGGCCAGTGATCTCAGTCAACAGGAGTTATTGCCTGGAATAATGTTGACAGTTCTTTATTCATATGGGTGCACATTTTATTGAGATTAATATTCAGAGTAAGTGCAATACACCACCGTATTCCTACTTAATTCTCCCAAAATGGCCTTTGAGGGTGCATGGGCCTTTAGCCGGCTTCTTGCTGAGGAGTAGCTGACTTCCAGTGGCACACTCATTAGGTTGGGGCATATTTTATTCAGTTGAAAATTAACAGTTTAAGTCTTAAATAGTTTACATTGAAAATATACAAAACACAGGAAAATACCACAGTAAACAATCTCACAATAGCAGGAAACAGCACAGAAACTGCACACATTTCAGAAATGAGAAATGTTTCTGATTCCATCAGTATTGCAGTATCAGCATCAGTGAATGCAGTATCTGATCGTAACACAGTTTCATCTTCACAGTATCACAGTATCACAGTATCACAAGGTTGGAAAGGACCTCTGAGATCATCAAGTCCAACCTATAACCCAACACTAACACCAACCATCATCTAAACCATGGCACTCAGTACCTCATCCAGTCTCCCCTTAAACACCTCCAGGGTCGGCGACTCCACCACCTCCTTGGGCAGCCCATTCCAATGGCCAATCACCCTTTCAGTGAAGAACTTTTTCCTAATATCAAACCTAGGTATCTTCCTACTATTTCCCCATTTAGGATTCCATACATCTGGCTGCACAGAATATAAGTGGGCTTCAGGAAATCCTGCAAGACAAAGATGAAGTCAACAACTCCTTGAAAAAACTGAACACTGTGGAAAATGTCTGTCAAGACCTTGTAAGTCTATGCAACGTCCAGTGTGAGTAAACAGATGTACATGAGGAAGACTCAGGACAGAAAAGAGCAAAAACCTTAGGAATCTGTTGGGAAAATGAGTGGGTTTTTGATTAAGAAATAAGATAAAATTCAGTGTAAGTAAGTTCACTGTGTTTTATCCCTAGAAGAGCTAAAGAAACTTCTCAAACTAAATTCCTGGATTTAAACTAAAAACTCTGTGCTAAATTTGCATGTTTCACCTGAGCTTCAAACAAGAGCAGCATATCTTTGGTTTGTTACTTTTGTTGCCAACACTTGCAGTTTTAGAATGAGTTCTGTGATCTTTGTTGTGCTCTTGAACTATCAGCTCCTGGAATCATAGATCTGTACAGTCTCAGCTTTATTCCCTTTTCAATTAAGTTACTATCCTTCATATAGGGAATCCATGAAAGATCTGGATGCAGCACATTGGAATTAAAAAGCAGTTAAAAAAAAAAGTAATATTTTTTCAAATTGTCCCTTGCTTTCTGGGTGCAAAGCATCTCTAATGCCTGGCTCTACTAAGAGAGACTAAAATGTCTCTTCAAGATGGGGCAGGTTGCTTATTCAAACAACTTCTCAAGCTGGAAAAATTCAGAGGTGGATGTTTTCTGGTACTTTCCAAGGTTTGTGTCAACTGAAATGCAGCCTTTCAATCCTTTCCAAACACTGATAGTGTCTGCCAAAGAAACAGAAGGATCTTTTGACAAAGGACATCCTTCCAGATAATGACAAGGAAGTAAGATGTTGTATTCCTTTCCTTTGAAGTTCCTGCATTTAAAAAGAATCTCAAAAAGAAGTCTCAATAATTAGAAAGATATTTTCAATGACTTTACAATGAATGAATGCATAAAGTGCAGAAGAGCACCCTTCTATCAGTGCAGCGGTGAGTGTGTCCAGTATGGAAGATGCCTTCATATTCAGAAACAGCAAAGAAAAGCAGAAGCAATTCCACAACAGATGAAACAGAAAACTTTTTTTCAGAAAAAAATCTATAACTCTTGTTGGCTCATAACCCAGCTATTCTGAAGGTCTACGTAATTTTTTAAATCTCCATCTTAATCTTATTTATTTAAACTGTGGACGTTGTTATTAACCATATTAATGGTTAATAAAGTACTTATGTACTTTATGTACTTATTTCTGTGTCTTGGATTTACAAGATTACAAGGATTCTCCATCCTATGCGTAAGTTCTTTTAAAACAATCCTTTTGTCCTGACAACGCGTGATGAGGAGATGTTCTCACTGAACAAGCCATAATGTTCTTCACATGTTTTCCTGAAAGAGTATTATCAATAGAGAACTCAGCAACAGGCTGAGGTTAATTATTTTGTTTTCCCTTGTGCATTTATCAATAATGAATACTTTCAACCCTCTTTATGTTTTATGGAATATTCTAAGGCAGAAATCCACAATAGGCTCTTCTCTTCTTAATGCATCAAAAATTGGTTTGCTGAACACTGTTCAGTTTTTTTGGGTGGAGATAAAGTAGGAACTATCTAGCCAATGCAGATCATCTGGGCCTTGGGAAAGCAATTCTGGTGCTAAAATGGATGTGTCCTCAGCCATGGTGTGTTACGTAGGGTAGAGAGACAGCTGATCTTCTGTTCTCACATTCAGCCCAAAACCTTTATTCACACAGAATGTCCAAGAGTGTTAATGTGAGTGTAAATGACAAGTTGCACACACTACAAGCATGTGCTGTATTTGAACAAGTGACTTCCAAAAATGAATTTTATTTCACGCAATATTAATCCCCTGAGACAATTAGAGACTAATGGAAGTCTGAAAAAGACTTTTTTTACCAGGTGTCTAATTTTGTTGATTGCTAGAGATAAAACCAACAAGCATTACATAATTTAATCAAATCAAGTAATTGTTTGTGTTTGCTTAAACAGGAATTGAGTTACAGTTGTCTCCAGAAAGAAAAAGCCTTGTTAGCACTCAATGTTGCTGTTTACAAGGACCGTATTGCCTCTAGACTGTACATTAGCATGGTCCTTCCAGCTATGGAAATCACAGTTTTATTGGACCACTTCACAGTTTTCCTCAGTGGTGACAGAGTCAGGGCAGTACCTCAGGTTGCATGCTCCAAGGGACCATTGTCAGACACTTAAAGGTGCAAAACTTTGCAATGTTATGAAGGAAATTCTAACTCACAATAGACCCTGCTTGAAGCTGCCTCTGACAGCAATGCTTTGTGAAGAGTAATTAACAGATTGTTTGATAGGCTGCCATCAGTCTTAACCTGTCACTGACTGGTCTGTTTTATACCTTTCCAGGTGTCTCAGCTGGACAAGCTTGTTTTAACTCCTCTATCAGCACTACAGGCCCTGTTTTCTGGCCCACAGAAGCTCATCCAGAAGCGCTATGACAAGCTGTTGGACTACAATAGCTGCCTTCAGAGGTCAACAGGAGAAGAGCTGGACCTGGCAAAGAAAGACTATGAGGCTCTAAATGCACAGCTAGTGGAAGAACTTCAGGTATTCAACAGAGCAGCCAAAAATATTGTGTTGAATTGCCTGCATCGCTTCATCACCCTCCTCAGGAATATGATGTCTGCAGCACTTCAATCAAATTCTGCTGTGGTGGTGCCTGTTCCGGTAAGCACATTAGAAACAGGCGTAGCTCTGCCTTTGTCTTTTTCTTTCTGTATGATTTGGATAGAATTATGTAGGACACAAACCTGCAAGCGACACTGATTTTGTTTGTTCTGCTGAGCACAGTTGGATTCGTTTTCTTCTTTGCAAGCTCAGCAAATGTTAAGTTCTGAGCTTAAGTTTTGTCAGGCCTCGACTTCTCATCAAGAATGATCCTAAAGTAGCTGTTTCAGCTGCTCCAGGGATAGTAATAGCAAGGACATTATAGTAAGGCAAAAAGGCAGCAGCTGCTAGCATTTTAGTCTTTGTTTCTTAGCATCTACTCTTAGTAGCCCAGAAAACACAAAAATTACCTTCCTTTTCTATTTTTCTGTCTACATCACCAAATATATTTGGAGTTAGAGAAATTCTAAGAAAGTGCATCAACACTTCTGTTACTGCTACACCTGCAGAATCACAGATGATGACTGCAAAAAAGAAACGGCTTAGGAGATCTGATGAAACCATTTCTATGAAAAGCAAGTTGCTTTTAACTCCAAATATGCTGCAGAAGCTCCTGCAGACATCTCTAGGCAGTAAAGAATAACTCTGTCTAACCAACAGTACTGAAGATGCCGATCTGAAGTACACAGAAAGGAATTAGTTCCTCCAGCCTGCTCTACTCTTTCTGAGCACTATGATCATTACCCAAAGATTGCAGCTGTATGAAAAATTGTATTTGTATTTGTATGAAAATCATACAGTGTTTCAGTTTTGTTATGCTTTTGCCTAGAGGAATTGAACGCCCTGAGAAACAATACCTTTCACACCTTCAAATCCACTTCTCTGCGCTAGAACAAGATCTTATATATGAAACACATTGTATTTAAGCAATTCTGGAGCATTCCTTTCCATCAAGGCTTGAACACAACACTTTGTAGTCAAGGACAGATGAAAAATTAAGAAAGCAAGGTCAGGATCAAAACATAGAGCTTCGCTGTTTAATAGGTAAATGAAGGTTTTTCTGCATGAAGAAACTGCATCCCTCTAATTTGACCATTTCATGATTTGAAAGCTGCTGTACTGAGCGTTGTTTCCTCTGAGGCTCTGCCTAGAAAATTACCTTATTTTTCTTTTTTTTTCTTGTTTGCATCACTAAATATATTTGGGGTTAGGCGTAGACCAAAAGCACTTATCCAGCGCCGCAGACAGAGCTTCAGCTTACCCAGCTATTTCTGACCTCTTGGCAGTACCCAGCTGCACAAATACACAGCTGTAGGGAGAGCAACTCCAAGCACATGGTCCACAGACAGCTGCCAACATGCACATTTGTATCTGAAAGCAGGTGGCTCAATAGCAAAAGTGCAAGGCTGTTTATTTTCATCGCTGTTTAGAATGCTTTTTAATGATTCAACTTAAATTAGTATGTCTTTTAAACCTAATAGCAACCATTAGAACTTTCTTTAAGCAAGGACCTTTCTTTTCTTTCCAACTTGTACCCAGCGCAATATGGGCTCTGCAGAAAATAGCAGTAACTTGTCAGATTTCTTGACTCCCAAGTGTTCAGCCCATTAAACCAAATCTGCTCTTTGAAATCTCCTTACCATTTTGTTTATGATCTAACACACCTCTGTGTTTGTAGCTGTCTTCCTCAAGCATCTGTGAAATGCAGAATCAGTTGATGGAGGAGGTTCACAAGCTGAATTTTGTAAAAGAAAACAGCAGTGCAACCTTTATTGAGAGAAAATTGAGCTTGGAGAAAAAGAAACCTGTCCCTTCTCCGGTGAGTGCCATATATCCAAATTATGTATGAAGCATCCTCTTTTGATTGCTTTTGAAACAAATCCATTTTCACACTACCTAGAGGTTTGGGCTTGGTCTGAGACTCTAAACCAGGTTGCTGGAATAAAGTTATTCCATTGACCAGTAACTTCTGAAGATTTTTCACTCTGTTTTCGTATTATTATCTTGAAAATCCGCTTATCCTTAGGTCTTGAAGCACGTGTTAAGTCTAAGGGTGTATAAGTAACTTTAATTACTTCTTTTATTAAATACTCTTACACAGTGTGTCTTAGTCTTCTAATTCAGAATATTTGGCTTCTCATCCTCAGCTGTGGCTATGTTGTACTAGTGTTTACACACATATGCACACACATACACCTCCACAGTAGAGGATTCAGAAAATCCACCAGGAAATCTGTGTTCCCCTCGTTCCCATTCTTATCAGACACTTCCAGAGCTTTTAGCAGTCTAGTTTACAGTAAAATGAAAACTCAAGTGCAGGTTTACAGAGAAAGCTGTAAGATTCCTTTTAGCATAAGTAAGGTACGTGTGCTCTTGCGTCTATGGCACATTAAGGTCACATTGTTGTGCAGCACCTCTCTCCCTGCTCTCTAACCAAACTCTTGAGTGAATATGCTTCCAGTAGTTAATAGCACCTTGCCCTTATTTAGTGATGTAATTTCGCACAAAAAGCAAACTGTTTGGCTACCACTGATTTTTTTCTGCCTAACGCCTTATCATGCAAGTTATTATGTGACCCCAACTCATTTTTGGATTATGCTTCTTTTGTGACACAGGAATTCAGAGATTGTTGTTATGGAAAGACAATTAATCAAGTGATAGTTCAGATACGGAACACAGGCTCTTTGAGAGAAGAGGACAAACTAAGAGATGTTTAATTAGTGAAATTCCTACTTTTCTTTAAAATCTGCCCCTTATTGCTTACCTTTTAATATAGCAGTTGGACAGGTCCTTGCTGCATATGCAAAGGACATTCGATTACATACAGCTGTGTAAGTAACTTCTTGATCTATGTGTATGGTCAGTTGGCCCACGCAGCATACACTGTTTTTTTATGCATCCCTGTTGCTCTGTAAATGGCCTCAGCATCATTCCCAGTGAATAACTTTTTTTGTTTTCAGCGCGAATTGCCACGTCAAACAGAAAGCCACAGGTCCAAGTTATTGTCTACGTACGGCACAGAATTGCTATACCAAGCTAAGCGCAAGTGCAATGCCACGCAGGAATTTGATATTGATTTACAGGAAGGAGAACTGGTTGCTGTTGTGGAGCAAAAGGATCCCTTTGGAAGTATGAGCAGATGGCTTGTTGACACAGGAAGTAAGTTCCCTGTGCAAAATATCCTTTTGAGACTTTTTTTTCATTCTGCCCCCATCTGTTTGCCTCTGTCATACTGACAGCTGCATAAACCTTGGTTTTGAAATGCTTTCAGTAGTATCTTGATGCTTATTTTCTCTCTTTTTATTCTGGTGTCTAGTCCTTAAAGGGTACGTGTATTCCTCCTTCCTGAGGCCTTACAATCCAGCCAAAGCGCAGAAGGACGTAGCAGAAAACAACTTTGGCGATGACGATTTTGATGACCTCAGCCTCTTTGTCTCTTCTCGGCCCTCAACTGAGAGCAAAACAAGAAGTTTGGGGCACAAGAAGAGTGACAGTAGCTCATCTCTTCAGTTCTGTGAAAACCCCACAATTAATGGCACAGGAACTGATGCTTTTCAGAATACAGATGATCAGCATGTAAGTATGACGCTGCCTGTCTTCTTGTTTTCCTATTACAAATCTAGAATTATAATTCTTATAATTTAAATGGTTTCCTTTTACACTGTAAAAGACTGGCTCTAATCTATCCGTATGGCATGGGAATTCATTATCCTCTGTTCTTTGCCTTCCTTAAATAGCTATAAGGTAGGAAAAGATAAACAGTTAAACTGTGAATCATAGTCCAGTCTCACAGAAGAAACGCTTTACCCCACCCCACATATAAACCCTCAAGGTTCTCCTGTGGAACAGGAACCAGCGAACTACCTCAGTTTGAGGGATTTTTCCACTTATTGTTGACAAGAAAGCAAGGCACTTAAGTGACCCTTACGCCACATTCGAGTGGCGAATGTACGAGCTTTAGGAAAGGTGACTCTCCCTGAGCAAACCTCACTGGAAAATTCTCCATCCAATCCAAGGCTGCTTGGTGTGAACTGAAAAGTTCGTTAGTGTAGTAAAGTGATGGGGCCTTGGAACTTGTTTTGTTCCTCTCCATATAGAATTCCCACTATCCTTCAACTTTACTTTTAATTTTGGCCTTGATCATTGTAACCTGTCTAGCAATTGCAGACTGTGTAGTCACATTGCTGGTTTTCATATTTTACTATGAACTTTCTGTATAGAGAATCCACACCAATATACAATGGCAAGGTACGCTGTGGCTACATTTCTGAATTCAGATTTTGGGTTTTGTGGCTTTCCTTTTTCAGACTTTTTATGCTGTTTATGCATTTCAAGCAAGAAATGATCAGGAACTCAGTCTTCAGGAGTACCAAAAGGTTACGATACTTCAGTTTTCTGACCTGAGTGGCAATAAAGAGTGGTGGCTAGCAGAAGCAAAAGGTCAGAAAGGATATGTGCCATCTAATTACCTCGGGAAGATGACATACGCTTAGGAACCGAAAGGCCCATTGCGACAGTTTCTCTGAAGGAGACAGAATAATCATCTATTATGGTTTGCAGCAAGCAAGCAAACTCAAAAGTGAGTGACAGAAGCCATGGTATCTCGTACAGCACGGAGATGATACTGAGAAATTCCATCCTCCAAAAGCCATCAGCTTTTCAAGACCTGAGGGAGGAAACATTTAACAGGAAGACTGATTCTGATTAGCACCCTGAAGAGCTTGCTTTTCTAATACCCCATAATTTTCTCTTTTGTCAGAATCCTACATCAAAAGTCACCCTACAAGTACAAATCACAGCTAAAATTATGCTGTTCTTTTATGATATTTAGTAAATAATATTCAGGATGAAGAGAATTAGTGTCAAAAAATGACAATTTCAGTCTTCGGGGATTCTGCAGTTCAGGCTGAATTGTTTCTAGATTCTTCAGTGAACATAGAGACATCTTAAAACTGTTTTTATCCTCAGCCACTTTTGTAATTAATCATAGAATCTTCTGGTTGGAAAAGACTTTTGAGGTCATCGAGTCTCAAAAAGGTCTTTTCCAACTGGAAGATTCTATGATTCTATGAACTTCTTTCACCGGAGATTAGGAGTAGGAACAGTGAAAGGGTTTATTTCTTGTAGGGAACATTTTAACATAAAACATACCAAAATTAGCGGTACCAGTGGCTGGTCCCAAGGAAGAAGGTACGTTTAGTTAAGCTTTTCGGTATCTTACAATTTTGAATATTATATTTGGAGATGATCTATACTTTGCAATAGTTGAAACGGTTTTAGAAGTGACTGTATTGTACTTAATAGGCTTAATGCACTCATGTGAGAACAATGATGAAGTTTTGCATTTCAGGCAGTGAAATTAATTAAGGATAAGAGTCAGGAAATACAAGATTTCTGAAGTCTTAGTTCTGAGAACTCATCTTGAGACATAGGGAGAGCTCTGATTTTGAGTGTTAGGTACATTTCTCATGAAAAATCAAGCTCTGTGAAGGTGTCTCAAAGTGTACTCAAATGCTGCTCTTCAAAATATTCAGTAAGTATCCTGAAGTAACAAGGAATAAAAGATGAATACTGAACTTCCATGGGATCTGGGAACTCCCAGTAGGCCATATGAAATCCCAGTGTATGTTTAGAACCCAGAACAGTTTTTATATCGTGGGATAATTTATATGAGTTTATTATATCCTCATAACTTGGGATTGAGGTGCAAAAGGTACTTACTCAGGTACGCCAGCAGATTGGTTTACTTCATTTCAGAAATACAAAGGTATAGCTGCTATTATTTGATATTCCAGATACATTGCAAACTTATTTTTGTTCAAAATAGATGAATGTAAACTACAATTGCAAAAAAATAAGAGATGCTCTTTGAATCTAAAGTCTTCCTACACTAAGTAGATTTAGCAGAATTCATACGAGACTTGCTCAGACACATTTTTGTTAAGATAGTGCTTAAAATACTAGAAACTAAGCTATGAAAGGGCTCCAGAAATTCCTGAGACTATACAATGTTTTTGCAGCTGATTCTTTAATGTAGAGAAGGCTATAGTATTCTAAGAGTTTTCTTGCTCTGATTAACAACAAAACTAATTTATTTTGATTGAAGCAGGGACAGGCTGCAGTTTAAAGGAACGATCTTGCATTTATTCGGATTTGTGTTTTACTTACGTGAACTGTTGTGACAATAAGCACATACAAGATTGGGTCCACTCAGACAGAAATGTTTCTCCATTCAGAGAATATTCTGAAGTGTTGCTGTTGGTAACCTGGAACCCAGAAAATGTCCAAGCCAGTGAACAGCAGGCTCTGACCTCTGGCACCTCTGTGTTTCACCACCTTCCCTCTGCATGGATGGTGCTTGTGAACTTTAAAGCAAGGACTCACCTTTTCAATGCAAACACAGATTGAAGGATTATTCCGATTTTTCATCTTAAGAAGCTTCACTGAAACACTCCAAACACTAAAGTATGCTTCTGCTGTCATTTTAAGATATCTTGTAAAAATGCAGATACGTGAAGCAGACCTAACACCTGCAATTGGAAAAACAGCCAGGACAATCCTTGTGCTTCTAGATCTATTACTGATAATTTCTCTTACAATCCTGTTCGTTCAGAAATGGTATAAAATCTTATTTTAAATTATTGCAATAATAAAAATCTATTTTTGTAAAGATATATTTCTGTTTGTTTTTTAACAAGACTTTTTCCAGAAGCAAAGATTTTGTTATCCAAGGTCTGCCTTCTGTTGTGAACTATAAAAAGCATCACTGCAAAGTTAGCAGAGCAGAGAAAAAAAACACCCAATTGCCTCAGATAAAATGCTGTATTTCTAGTATGCATCCTAGCTTATCAATATATTAGAACTTGCCAAACGCTATCAAAATATTGAGCAAGTTTCGAAACACACTTCAAGTTTCCAGATGTCACCTTAGTTCTGTTCTTTTCTAGGTCCTCCTGAGGTTGTGACCATTGTTTATTGTTGTGTCCAGATAGAGGTCTTGTCATGAGTTGTGATGGATTAAAGCTTATGTTAGTAAAATAATTTACAGAACTTTGCATTACAGCCTTCCTTTTAGACCCAGGTATCACCAGCATCCCCTAGCCCAGCCAGGAGCACTCATGACACCAGCGAAACCCATCATTTTGCATTTCTAAGGGTATCAGATTTCGGGCATCTATGAAAAAACATCATATTTAAGTGGAAGTAAAATACTACCATTCCCATTTATAAAATGAATAAGGTAAGTCAAGTAGCTATTTTTATAGTAAATCACAGACAAATTTGGTTTGGGGACAGAAAAATCACAGGACTATTTTCTAGTTATTTTGTCTAAATATGAGGTCTGATATAAAAAGAGAGACTGCGCCTGTAACTTTAACAAATTAATAAAATCAATGATCACCTTCAAAATAGTTCCCTTCTGAGCTGGCACACAGTTGCATACAATGCTGACAATTCTAAGCAATTCTGCAGATCATTTTCTGAAAGGCTCTTGACGACCTCTGTTGGTTTTACTTTAATTACTGTTACCCACAAAAATGAGTTCCTTTGATCACCAACTTGATCTTTGGGATCTCTTCACTGTAAGCCTCTGTCTATAACTGAGAAGTTCCCATTGTGGATTTCTTTAGTTTCACAAGAAACTCTTATGTTAATTTGCTGTTCACTCTTGCATATCAACATTTACCAACTGAAGATAAGAAAACATCCACATTTGAACACATGTCTACTCGTACTGAGTGAAGGGATCAAGCTGAGCCTTGTCTCACTGCAGCAGGTTAGAACGTGTTCTGTACTCATCTCTTTGTTTCTCCCCTTCCACTCTTGGTTCCCGAGCTACCGTTTTTTTGTGCCCAACCTCATACCTCTCAAAATTCAGGAAGGCTTTCCTTCTTTCTGCCCTACGCTAGATTCCTCAACCTGACATGCAAATCCAGTCAACAATCCTGTAGAACAGACTCCTTTCCTGAAAATACAGTTGTTAATTCCATCTTAACTTCAAAGCAGAAAGCAACTCTTCCCTTCCATCTACTCTGTTCTTCAGCAGTGCCTATCTTACATATTCAAGCTAAACACTTGATTTAAAAGACCATAAATACAAATCCTTCCTGATATAATACTTCAAAAGAATCACAATCCTAACTGACACTTTTATACCCACAGAGGGAGACTTTATATTTCATTTAGAAAGCTGGAAAAGCTACCATGGAAGAAAGTCTTCTGCCAATACAAACTGCAGTTCTACTACAGATTTTGCTAATACAGGTATATCAGCAAGTCCAGCTAGAGTTGCCCTTATTAGAGGGAAAAGACAAGCATAAATAAAAGGTACAGCATAAGTTATTTTATGCTAAATGAATAGGACATAACCTACAGTCAACCCATGCCAGAGTTAGAGATGTGAAAACATCAGAATACTCTTGAATCAGGTCTCAAAGGTAGCACCAGCTACAACAACTTAAAAAAAAAAAATCATTTTTTTCTGTCTCTGTTCACCCCATATGTGATGCCTAAAGGAAACTGCACAGTTCAGCCAGAAGCTCCTGAACTCTTGGAAGCAACACTGTGTATATTCAGGGCCAAGACAGAGTAAGCCAGCATCTTGAATCTCCGTGTGGGAGCAGGTTTTACTACTAGAGTGAACACTTTATATAGGAGCACTCCAGCCCGCGAAAGGATCCATTTTCATGCTCTACTTCATAATGTAGGCAACATTTTTCTGATTAACATTTAGGAAAAAAACTAGTCTTCACTTTGCTAACGGAAACTGCTTCAGTGTATTTTCCTACGATACCACCATTAAAAACCTGTGCTAGAGAGGAAGACAGATAGGCTGGTCAAAAAGCAATAAAAGTTCTGGATTCCTCCTTCTCGTGCTGTTATTTTTAAATTATGGTGGAAGCCACAGCCACTATGAAGACAAAACCTTTCATTTTCCTCCACAGGAAATAATAGTTAAAAAAGTATGAAAATTCTCCAGGTATCTAAGGCAATCCTGAAACATTCCTTCAGATTTTTAAGGAACCTTCGCCTAAATTTTAATTGTGGAGAAGGGCAAAGAGGTATGAAAAATAGCTTCATATATCATCTTTACACATACTTAAAATACACGATGGCCAAGAAAAGTTGCAGCTTGCACCTAGCTATGAAAGTCTGAGATGTTTTCACATTTAGAGATGCTCCCCTTATCACAGAAGGAAGGGAGAGAGGATTGCTGAGTGCTGGTCACAGATAGCAAGACTAGGGATCCTGTCCCAGTGTTCAGCCTGAGCCAGTTCTTGAGAGCTGAACTAAAACCTGGAGCAGCTGGGATGAAGAGAGGGAGCCCAAGCTGTGAACAGCTCAAGGATGTAAGTGGAGAGCTGAAAGCCCAAATACTTTCTCAGCTACCTGTCTAAGTCGCAGTGGGTAAATTCAATTTTATAGTAATACTTAACAGTATGGGATACTTAGATGATCAAAAAGCCTTATGTGTTTGAGGTGTGCCAGAAAGGAAGCTAACTTCTTGATACTTAAGACAATTCCCTTCATTTTCTTCTATTTTTCCTTCTCTCATATCATTCAAAACAATCTGGTTCAACTGGATTGTGTTTTTAGTTAAAATATACATTGCCTACCATTTATTTTCCCTTATTCTCAACAGGACAATATTAAGGTTCTTTACAAATTAAGAAAGTCTGAAATCACTCTTGGCTCTCTTCTGCTCTTTTTAGAGACTAGAGGCCATTTATCTTCTGCCAATGCTCTTTTCTGCTCCCTCAGAGAATTACAACAACACAACCAAAGAAGTTTCTCACTGCAGAAAAAACAAAATAGGTCACTTAAAATTCCTACTTTAAATAGATTAATATGTTGTTGAACAGTTAATGTATTAATGGTTCAAAAGAAAATATTTTCCCCCTGCTAAGAAACTTTTGGATAAACTTTATTGACTCTGCACAGTATAGACAACTCTCAACAAGTGAGACATTTTAAGTACTGGAAAATGGGGTGAAAGAAAAGCAGCAGTGATTTCCCATATTAATAATAATTTTATTCATAACATTTAAGAATGACAGTTTCAGTAAGCTCATTTTTTAAGTGTCCACATAAATCTGGCTTTTTATACTCCAAAATACCAAACTTTTACAATTCAAGTTTCAGTGCTTTGAACTAAAAAACCAGGAGCACATAATAGCTACTTTCTCCAACATATTCA
This sequence comes from Tapera naevia, assembly GCA_033556795.1. Lineage (NCBI taxonomy): Eukaryota > Metazoa > Chordata > Aves > Cuculiformes > Neomorphidae > Tapera > Tapera naevia. The sequence continues at coordinate 5,383,712 of JAUMJJ010000175.1, read as the reverse complement.
ATTCATATATTTGCAAAGTCAGAAGGCATACTAGGATTATCAAAATCTGACCTCCTGTATAACACAGGTTTTGAGCTTCCCTGACTTAACTACTGTTTCAGTCCAGTAAACAAGGATTTTAAGAAAAACACCAACGCTGCTGCTTCACAGAACAAAAACAATGAATCTAGGAAGAAGCTATGCTACTTCTTGAGTTTCTTTTGAGCAGCCTTCTTCTTGACCATTTGTAGTCGTTTCATAGCATTGAGCTGAGATTCCTGAGAAGTTGGGCCTTTTAGGGAGGCTGGCTGATTACCAGTGTCTGTCGTGGTTTTGCTTGTGCTGCCCCCGCTGTTCCCTGCAGTCCCACTGTTGCCATTCCCACTGCTCACCTGGCTGCTGGTGCTCGGCACAGCACCACTTGGACTAGGAAGACCTACTTTGCTGACATTGTCACTACTCACCGAACGGCTAAGAGTGGGTTTCCCCAGTGTCAGAGGTGGAGGAGGTTTCAGTTGAACGGTGTTTGTGCTGTTGTTGGCAGATGCTATTTTTGACCCCAGTCCTGTTTTGGAAGTTGACAACCCTGACAAACCCACAGGTTTCTGATTATTTGAAGAAGCTGCAGGTTTCCCACTGGCACTCTGTGCTGTTGATCCCAGTTTGGCAGTTGATGGATTAGCAGAGGAGGTTTTGGCTGCAAAAGCAGCCCATCCTGTAAGGCCACTGGTTGCTGAAGAGGAAACACTTGTACTGGCTGAGTTCCCCGAAATTGCTGCTGAGGTCTAAAATAAATAAAGAATTCTTATTATAGTAGCATCTATTTTTGTAACACAGCGAGAATAGATCAAGCCTGTATTTGTGTAACACATCACAGCAGGAATAGACTGAGCCTCTGCTTCAGTCCTCTTGCCAGGAACACTCAGTGCACAATGTTTCATTGCTGGTCACTAAGTTAATACTTCCAACAAGAAAAGGTAAGGGTGCCAGGTGTAGACAACTTTTAATTTCCCAGCCACACTAAAACAGTATTACCTTTTCTTCCCTATCTTCTATGCAGCTAACAGGCTATCACAGGGCATCATAATCCCCCCTAAAATTTAAAAGATGGTTTAAGGGAAGTAACTACAAAAAGTCAAAGTTTGTGAAGTATGAAAAAGGGAGGCAAGCCATCACCTTTCATTGTTTACTGTCATTACCTGATGTCACTTTTTAACAAGATGACAGACACTCAGACAAAAAAAATCAGACCCTGAGCAAACAGGTGCTGCATTTATTACAGTCTTCTAATCAAAACAGAAGCAGCTAATATTTTTTTTCTCTTTCTCCCTCTTGGTTCCTAGAGGCCTGTACCACAGACACAATTAAAAAAAAAACCCTCACTGACTTCTTTCCTCTAGTCTTCCCATTCTGGCAGTGCAAAAGACAAACCTCCCACAAACAATGTTTTCTTAACCTGCAAAGTGCTACACATTAACTGCAGTTCCCACACCTCCAACCCTATCATTCCCAGTTTTCACCTGGGTATAATAGACATGTGGAATTCTGAAACCAGAGTTCTATTAAATGGCAAATTAAATGGAAATTAAAACCCTGTATTAAAGTAATGCCTCTTCCATAATGTATTCAGTTTTGAAACCATAAAGATGGTGAAATCCAGCATCACTCTTATAACCCATTTAGGCACAGAAATAACTCAGCTGAGGTGAAAAAAGCTATGCACAAGTGCCTTAATGATAGCCATCATTTTATTCATGATGGTTCACATCCAGGCAGAGCAATGGCAAAAATAACTTTGAGCACATGAATAATTACTTTGACTCAGAGCTACAGATGTGTTTTCATAGGCAAGGGTGATGCTTTGTAGGACTACTTTGGTTACTTATTACACTACTTCTGGTTTACGACATTTGACCAACTTGCAACAATAGCTATTAACTTGGAGAAGCAAAAATATGAAATAACATGCATGAGAAGGAGCACCCTCCTATATTAGATCTCACAGAGACAGTTAGGGTTTTCCTATTACCATGAGGCAAAGCCCTGTAACTACCAAATCATGCATTTGTTACTTAACTATAGGGAGCAAATAATCTTTTATACAATTACAAGGATTTCCATTTGTATAAAATATAATTTAAAAAAAACTCCCTGGAGCAAATTCTGTTCTCCTCCTACAACATAAAAACACAGTCAAGAACGGGATGCTTTAGGGACTCGAATTGAGGCTTTTCTTGAAGCTCTTTTAGGGTTAATGTGAACCCACTGTGCTATAGCACTACTCAGCATACGTAGTATTTTCTTTCATGGTTCTTGTGAGAAAAGATTGGTCTAATCGAAAAAAATATAATTCAGACAGTGAAATGAAAACTATTCCTCTGGAGAATTTAAGCTACATTACTTTGACTTCTGTTCTCTTGAATGCTAGAAATGTTGGTGGGGTCTCAGGTTTTAACTTAGTTTCTGGCTTCTTGACCAACGGATCCTTCACAGCCGGTGCAACTGAAACCACTGCAGGAGCTGGTTTTTGAGGTGGTTTCTGTGTCTTCTGAGCCTGTATAAGTGGTAGAAAAAAAACCCCAAATTAATTGTGGACCTCATAACATTGACTGTTAGCAAAAAGCATGAGCATTACTAGATTGCAATCTAGCCTTTACAATTTCACAACAGTGCTTGATAAATAAGGCAACTGGTGATACCTGGAGATAGTGCTTTGTATAGTACTGGGTAGAGAGTCCAGCCCAAAAGCATACTGGATAGGACTTGCTATTTCAGCGTGGAAAGAGCAGCAGCATTGACACTTAGGGACCAAGAAAGCACTGGGCCTTCACAGAAATAAGGCAAAGACAGGCGAACTTGAGGAAGACAGTGCTATAATCCAGCAGCACTGGGATGCAGGCTACAGGAGTCTGTTAAATAGTTGCAGGCAAAAAGGTAGAATTTATGCTAAACAAAAAAGGAAAGGCCATATTGAAGGGAAACATTGAATGGCTGTAACAGCTACCCTGTGCAATAACTGACCTCAGGTAAACACTCCTCTGAGTTCAAGGCCTGATGATCATCAGAATAATCATGTACTTCAGTCAGTGAAGGTAACTCCTAGGCCAGGACCTTACATTGCCTTCTTTCCTTGTTTCTTAGTAGAGCCATTTCAACAGATAATTTGCCAAGTTATCATAGAACAGTTCCAAAACAGAACACATTTTCTGCTGTATAAAAGGGTGTGATTTTAAAGCGTCAGAAATAAAGCTGTGCAAATCACTGGTTAATGTTTCATGAACCCAAATAGCTTTCTAACTCTAATGTTTGTTTCTCACAATTACATGAGTAGGATTCCTGTAGGATCAGGAATAATTAGTCTGTCTAGTCAAGAAATTAACACACAGATCAAAATAAAGAGGTTTTTTTTTTTTAATCACCAAAACTGGGAATGCTCAGCACTTAAAATCTGCATTGAAATTTGCACGTGTATGATCAGAAACAAAAAAAAGTTTAACTGCTCCTAACCAAGTAGGAAATAATCCTACTTCACTCTTCTTCACTCAACTTCTGCTTTTCAAAAAGCTTTGTTTAAGAAACACATTACAGAATACTCTACATCAAAAAACACAGCTGCAGAGGGAAGCACTGCTGATAAAAATGGTTCTCCAACATGCTTCCAAAGATTTCTGCTATCTATAAAATAATCTACATATTAGAAATAGCCTGCTGTATTCAAATAGTGCTCATATGAGACAAAAAACTGACTCCTACCATTCTTTTCATCTGCCTGGTACAGCGGGCACAATACCAGACAAGACGAGGATCATTCGCTTCCTTGTCTGTCACCTGAGGTTTATGGCAATCCTGATGGTAGAGATTATGGCACTCCTGACACTCCACTAGCTGATTCCCAGAAATAACTGTCATTTGCCTGCAGAGTAAATAGTTAAGAACAGATTAGGGGAGAAAGCACTTACAGGATTATCCAACTGTTGCAAATTTCGTAAGGCTTAAGATAAAAACTAAAAATACTTTTGCTTTCATTATATTTTCTATGGCAAAAGAAACACTCCTTTTCTTCCTGTATGAGCTCCTTTGAATGGACACTTCCAAATTTTTGCATTATTTAAAAGGTAAATTCTCTCAAGAAAAGCTGTATATGACACTTGTGATTTCCAGATTTGATTTTCATACTAGAAATTTAAGTCTCGCTTACTTTGCTTCACCTGGGGATTCTATAGATACCTCATTGTACACCAGTTATGATTTCCTCATTACACTAGCATATGAAGGCCTAGTCTACTTGAGGATAATTTTGCTGCAAGTGGTAGAGCAATATAGTTCAAGAACAAATAATTCTTCAATAACAAGCCTGTAAGAATGCTTTCTGTCACAGGATTTAAAAGCATCGTCATGCAAACTGTATACTACTTTGAAGATGTTCTATTAGCCATTCTTTTGGTTTATACTATACAAAAAGACATTTGGAATTCGAGGTAATACCAGAATCATGAAAAGATGGAATTGAGAGGATTAACTGCAGTCCTGCCTTGAAGCAGAAATGCTAGCTGGTGATGAGGACTTAACTTTGTACGGACCTCTGGTGAAAGTAATCATGCTGTACAAATGACAAACTAGTGATATATACATGACTGGGAGTATGCCTGTGAATTAGCCAAATACCATTTTCTTAATGATTTCTTCTTTCAGATGACAAATCAGGCTATTTAATTGCTAAGCTGCTTTTGCTTATATCCCTGAGGAGCACGTACCCAGGTAACCATGGAAACTCTATTTGTAGATGGGTGTGGAAAGGTAATACCTTATCCCTTTATATAACAGGAAAATGAAGTCAGAAGGTATAGTCCATAATGATACAAGAGTGTTTTCTAAGAAATATTTATCTTTTAAATGGGTTATTTATAAACAGAGGGAGAAACCTTTCTGAAATCCCAGGGCTCATTATTTTAGATGCAGGATATTTCAAAAGCAGTTTTGTTTGTTTGTTTTCCCTAAATAAACTGGGTCAGAAAAAAGAGCAGTGACATTTCAACCTCACATCTCAAGGGAGGAGACTCACCCTGTTTTAAAATTGCAAAGAACAATCCCAGACTGATTAAAAAACCATGAACTCTTCATGCCCAGAAATAAGTTAAATCAGACTTATTTCTAAATTATATGATAACTGAGAAACAATCCTAACAATTTTTTACCTTCAGAAAACAAACTATAAAATATTAACAAAAAAAATGTCGTTGCTTTTTAAAAGACATTTTTGGGTTTGTTTTTGATAGAGTTCACCATCATCTGCAAATTCCATGTAGTATTTCTTCTTCACATAACTGGCGAGTCTCATTTTTCTAAAATCTGCAGGTATTGGAGAGGGTAAAGTTATTTTAATACTCCATCTCTCCTCATGCCTAAAGTGGTATAAAAGAGTAACAAGGAAAACACCACAGGCATCAATGTTCAATGCTTCCAATCACTCTGGAAATACATTTGTCACTTTATAGATCTAGAAGAAACATTTAATGTCTCTACTTTAGTTTATACATCTATAAAACAGTGAGCTGGAATCAAAAAGGCTAAAGTGTGACTACCTGAAAAACATCCTGTCCAGCTTGAGGTGGAGCATGGCATCAGTTCCAGCAGGTTTCACACAAAAAGAAAACAAATCCTGAGCATCGGGCGAGTGTTACCCTCCCCTCTCTAATAGTTGTTCCTTTCCCTGCTGTGCTTTTCCTCTCAATTGCAACAGCTTAATAATAGCTATTCTCACAGCCCAGAAGGCCAACCACATCCCAAGCTGCATCAAAAGAAATGTGGCCAGCAGTATGAGAGAGGTTATTCTGCCCCTCTGCTCTGTGGTGGTGGGACGCCCCCCCCTCAGAGTAGTGTCCAGTTCTGGAGTCCTCAGCACAGGAAGGACACAGACCTGCTGGAGCAGGTGCAGAGGATGACCACAAAAATAACGAGAGGGATGGAACATCTCTCCTATGAAGAAAGGCTGAGAGAGTAGGGGTTGTTCAGTTGGGGTTGTTCTCTCTCCAGGGAGGCCTTATTGTGGCCTTCCAATACTCAAAGAGAACAAACTTAGCAGGGCCTGTTGCGATAGGACAAGGGTAATGATTTTAAACTAAGAGAGGGTTGATTTAAACAAGATTTTTTTTTTACAGTAAAGGTGGTGAAACGCTGGAACAGGTTGCCCAGAATCGTGGGAGAAGCCCCATCCCTGGAAACATTCAAGATAGGTTGGATGGGGCTCTGAGCAACATTATCCAGTTGAATATGTGCCTGCTCATTGCAGTGGGGTTGCACTAGCTGACCTTTAAAATTCCCTTCCAACCTAAGCTATTCTTTGATTCTATTTTAGTTAGTCAGGGGAGATGCATCTTTTGCAAGACTTGCACTATGAAATCGTGATCACGATTAGATAGAAGCAATGATTTCAGTAGCCAGGTTAAACATTGATCGTGGTACAGTTAATGGAACATCATACCTGGCCTGTGCTTTTCAAAGTGAGGTCTTGGCCATGCTAGGCACAGTATTCGCACTTCCTTTCTCTACTTTGCAGACATTTCTCATTAAGCCTGTTTCCTTTGCCAGGGAAGATGCAGAATTAATAATCCACAGCAGCTCAAGACAGTCTAAACAACACTTTTCTTTATCCCCTCCTCCTACATAAATTAATACCATATTGGTTTTAGTAGCGTTTCAACATACTGCTGAACTGGGCTTTGCCCCGTTAGGAGACAGCTAAAATGGAATTTGCAGGAAGAAGGGTACTTCATACTTCAAATGTTTTTACTTTTCTTCCTTCCCCAATATCTATAATGAGAAATTCAACATTTGACCTAACATATAGTAATAACGTGACATGAAATCTCATGGGTCTATGACTCGTTAACACCATAATAGGCTGTAATGATGGAAATTTATCCTTCATGAACTGTAGACACCTCCTTATTTGAACAACAGCAATGACTATGGAAATTAATGAAGAACAAAGCCACAAAGTACAGTTTCACAACTGGCTTAAGCTGAGCTAAGAAACATACTGCTACCAAACAGCCAGTCCCACCTTCCTCTCTGTCCTGCATCCTACGTTCCTGCATCCGCACATGCACCGGCACAAGCGTTTACACTCACTAAGCTGCCTGAAAACACCCAAATAGAGAGCTGATCCAGAAGCTGATTCAGCTGATGACAACCCTGTGTAGGTAATACACCCCCTAAACAGGGAGAGGTACAACTGGGAGAGTGGAACTGTTCTTTGCAGTGGAGAATTACAAGGATATAAATAATTTGTGAAACCAAATTCTGATTCAAATGACTTGATCTCAGGGTGGATATTCAAAAGCATACTTTACACTTCTGTTAACATGACATCTATTGTTAACAGAATGTTACTAAGATCCAATTTTTGAATCATTACTAAAAAGTAAAAAGAACCTATATGACTACAAAATATATTTCAGCTAATAACTGAAAAAACATGGTTATGTGTAAAGTCAAATGATTATGAAGAGGAGCAACGCATACAGATCTCAATTATGCCACCCAAAATGTTTACAGAAGGAGAACTATGTTTTTTAAAATGCTTATCATTAGCCATTAATATTTTGTTTTCCAATAATTAAGTATCAGTATGTCATGGCAGGTTTTGCAACTAGTCTAGTTTTATTATTTTTCACGTGACCTTTCCTGAAGAAGAAAAATCGTTTTTCCTTGTTAAAAGTTTCATTTCCAAGGAACCATTTTTGTTCAAGAAGGACGCTTAAATGTATTACAAGTTTTGGATATGTGCTTAACTGATTTCCAGAATTAAAGCTACAGGAAGCATTAACTCAATAGTACACACAAAAAAAGTAACTACACAATTGCAAGGAAGCAAAGTTGCCTTACCTGCAAACAACACAGGCCAATCCCATTTCCATAGCAAAATCATCAGCACTAGTTTCCTCAAAGCTAGATAAATCAGGCATGGATAAATCCTTGCTCGTCTGAACAGTGATAGGAGAAGAATGAGCCTCTTGCTTCTCTAGTCTGGGCTTCTTTGGTGCATCAGCTACTTCAGCAGTATCTCCTTTCAACTATTGCACATACACACGAGAACAAGAAAATACAAAAATCTAATGGATCTTATTAAAATGAGAAACTAATGGAACAATTATGTTAGCAGTATAAGGTGTACTTTACACAGAATACACACAAAATATTGTCCTTAGATATACACTTTCTTCAAAATTTTTATGAACTAGAGGCTTAAGTGCACTTATACTTCACCTCAAAATCTTTGAAAAAGCTTTGGGAACACCACATTTCAGCTTGTTACATTTTTGGAACCTCTTATTACCAGGATATTTAAAACATGGAATGGTTTGCGTAGGGAGGGACCTTTACAGGTCATCTAGCCTAATCCTTCTGCAACCACCAGGGAAAACAATCACAGAAGAATTATAACAAGACTTTTGTTGGGTTGCCTCCACAGCAATATGATTGGCTAATGCAGATCACAGGCTATGCCCAATTTGATAAGCTAACTTACACAGGTTAAGAAGAGCTTTTGTCTAAAACATCTTGAAGTTTATTAACCAAGTTATTTCATTAGAGAACAAAAGTTAACTTACTTTATCAGTAGATCTCTTTTCTGTTTCTTTTTTCACCTTTTCCGACACAGTGGGCTTGCCATTGTTGTTGCCAGAAGGCAAACCAGAAGAAGCTTTAGGCTCTTGCTTACTGGAAATAGGTTTGGTAACAGATACTTTTGGTTGCTCTACTTCCTAAAAAGAGAAACAAAAATTGAAGGCAAATCCTACGCTGGAGTTAATTCCTAGTTTTCAATCAGTTAGATAAAGGTTAGGTAAACAACACGTCATTGATCACCTTTATATGGACTTTTTTTTTTTTAAAAAAAAAGCATTTCTTGAATATTTTCATATCACACCAAATTACTGTGTTAAATTTGGAGTTAATTATTAAAACCTTCCCTTGTCACTCACCTGCCAGAGGAAAAGGTGCTCTTTTTCCAAAGACAGATCCTTTTTGTAACATTAATTAAAAAGGAAAACTTTTCTACCTTTAAAATCCAAAGAGATAACAAACTCAATTTTCAGACAGTTCTGAGGACAAAATTCAATATAAGTTGAAAACCTAAGTTGACATCTGATGCTACCATACATCAATACTTCATTCCTTCATTGAGAAAATTATTGACCTCTGCCTAATCTCAGTTCATAATCACCTAGTGGATTAACAAATTTGGATTTCAACAGAAATCACGAGTTCTTATTAATAATGCATTAGCGTCAGCAATTGATAATAAGCAAGTGAGTCTGTAAATGAGTGATCAATCACAGCAATGTGCATGGCCAAGGTAACCCTCCAACCTGGTAATAAGGAAGTAATTCTCTGCTCTATACTGAGACAGGTCCTGAGCTTCAGCACCCCTGAAGTCTGCCAAATTCCTGTTGAATCCAGACTCAGAAATGGATTTCCTCATCTTCCCAGCTGGGGTAATCCTGTGCTTTTTACATTGCTCTTGGATTTCATGGTTGACCATGAAATTACCTGCAGCCTGAGAATGCAAGGAAAGGAATTCTTATACTTTTCCCCCATTTCAGAGCTTCACAGTCCAGCTGACACTGGACACACACTGAAAAGTGGAGAACGAAAGCTTTCTTCCTTTGGCGTGAACCTCAGTCCCACCTGAGTGCAGGTTACTACCAGTCAGCCGAGCTGTCGTTAGAATTGGCTTCCCAAACCTCTTTGTACTATTACTGAACTATTATTCAGCTCCCTGCTTCCTCTTTAAACTATAAACCAATGCTTCTTTGAGCTCTGACACAGAGGACTCCTGAAAGTTTTGAGATGTGTGGTGGAGGGAACTGCAATTTAAGTTTCAGGGAGTTAACATTTTGAATAGAGAGGACATGACAAGCATCGTGTACGTGGCAGCAGTAATAGAGCCTTTTAGTTATTTGGAACCATGTACATGTAGAAATGAAATATTACTAATGTATCAGCATATGGTCCATCACTGGAACATATCAGGCTGACTTAGAGACATCCTAGGGGAGAATGCTACCTCATTATCCATATGGCAATATAAGGATGTCCCTGCTTGGTTATTTCCATACACTAATCTCAGACACAAATATTCTGTGTAGCAGGTGTTAAGCAATTTTCAGTACAAGAAAAATAATGTTTATCCATTGGATGGTGATGATTTCAGCCTGCAAATCATTATTGCTGCTTTGAACCATTTGGTGTTATTCATTCTCATATCACCTCACCAACAGAATTTCAAGACAGAAGAGCCAGCTTAATGAGTTAAATACAAAACAAAACAAGCTTTTATCTGTGGCAAAAATACTATGCATTTTAAAGACATTTTAACTTTAAATGTAAGCGGAGAAATCCATAATTTTGGGTTAACCTTAGGTAGTATGTATGACAGCTTACTAACAAAAACAACAAAACCAATACAGAAGTGAACACAAAAAGTACTATTACAAAATCATGACGCTTGCAATATAATACTGAATGTCTTTTACAGGTGTTAGTACATAAACAAGGTAAAGAGGCCTTTTTTCATTAATCTGAAGTATTTGAAGAGATTGTTGTGTAAAAGAAGAGTGATGAATATGAACAGTCCATACTTACATATTCTTTTTCCTCAATTTCTGATTAACTTTTAACTTTTTATCTACAGAAGATGAATTAGGATTACCAGGATCTTTAAAAAGACACACAAAAATGACTCATGCCCTCTAATACTGATACCTTCTGAGATGGACGATAGTTTGAGTCAGTTCCTCTGGCCAAAGACTCATCAAGAAGCGCTTTCAGCTTTTCAGCAGAGTCCTTACTTTTCGAATGCAAGAAACCCAGGGCTTTCAAAAAAATGGGATCAAGCTCCAGGTTCACTGTAGCAGCCATAGTGGTGTCTTTGGAGGAAGAAAAAAAATAAAAAAAACAATAAAAACTTTATTCATATGAAGCATAACTCAAACAGCAAGTGGCTAACTATCTCATAGAAGACTTTTTTGTAAAACAAAATGATATTAAATCACTGCAACAATGATTTGTGAATTATCATCATTAAAAGATGACTGAGAACTTAAGAGCTGCAGAACTTCAATTTGGCTTTAGATGTGAAACAACATCAAATTCATTCTGTGGTATATCTGATGTTCAGAAACTAAACTCATCGTACTTACATAAATGGAATATTCAATATTCTTAACATTCCACACATACAGAACATTGAAAAAATAGGCAAAATAACCGTCAACTTCAAGAAAAGCAATTACTACCTTTCTCCTTAACATCATTTGCACATACAGTGATTTCTATCTCCTTGCTTATTTAAGAATAGCACCAAAAATATCTCATACTTACAGAGAAATTAACTATTGAGACTTTGAAAAGAAAAACTCATTGCAATATACAATGAGTCATACACGAGCTAGTAAACAATTTTAAAATATGAAAAAATATATTGTCCATTTTAAAATTTAGCTGAAACAGTGAGAAAAATTGTAACTCTGACTGTGATTTACCTAAGTCCTCTTGTAATAGCTTAGGTCTTCATGTCAAGTAATGAATATCCAGAGCTCAGAGATGCCCATAGTGTCAATGTAAATGGAATACAGTAAGGAAAACAGTAGAACAAATTTTAAAAAATTTTTGCTTCAAATCAATACACTTCTGCACTCTGAAGCCTTTTATGTTGACTTCTTTAACAACAGCTCTAAGCAACTGCATTTACATCAGAAATTGTCCCTATGGAGACAGATATCTCTCTAACTTAATCAGTAAGTAACAATTAATAATTTAATAAATAAATTAATGTTATTTCCTGCTCCTTTCCAAAATGCATGAGAAGCAGTATTGTTAATAATCCTTCTAAATCTCATTGGAAACATGTCAGGTTTTGGTTTTTTTTTGGTTTTTTTTTTTTTGTATTTTTTAAATATATACATACACAGTAATATAGAAGATATTCTCGGAAAGGCTTTCATCAGTTCTGCCCAGAAGTACTGCCTGGACTTTTTCAGCTGGAGCTTCCAAGGTTTTTTCTGATGAACTCTTTTTGATATTCAAGGCAGTCAACTTTTACCTCTCTGGCCAAAACACCAGCAGCAGCAGCCTGCTCCCTCAACACTTGCCTAGAAGTCTCCAGGAACCTTTATCTCATGCTGAGCTTTCACGAGACACTGGAGAATTGCTCAACTAAAATCATCAAGGAGCTTGACATACAGTAGACTTCATAGGGATTTTATCAATGGACCCAGCAGAGAGTTAAGAATCCTCTTACAGAGCCTCTTCTCTCCTTCTTAATCTTTTGCTACTTGTCAAGTCATTTCATGGCGGCCACAGAACTTCTGCTACTAAGTACTACACTCCAGTTACTCTGCTTTTTCACTGATCAAGCAGAGACTGCGCTGCAAGCCCCTTCCAGCCAACTCAGTCTCTCTTGGATTATTTACTGAAAGTGAATTCAATGCATGGAAAGCACATACCCTCTTCTTTTAAGCATATGACTGTGATAAATTCTCAGGCTGTTCGAGTTCTGTGGGTAGGCCCTCTCTTCCGTTTCTTTGTTTGTGAATATGCTTTCCAAGTTTCAATACCATATAATCTTAAATTAGGACTCTACCAAGCCCTCTGTTGAATGATGACAGTAAAATTAAACCACGAAGTTCAGAAGTTTGGAATAACGTCCTGTGTAAAAGAAAAAAATCATTTACGTTCTTTTCTGAGGCTTCTTCTAGGAATATATGTTTGCATACATAAAGAACAGGCAGCCTCAGCAGCCATTAGCAGCCAAGTCAGGATGCCAGAATTATTCGGAGAACAAGCGTAAGCATACTAATTCCATTTTCAGCTTTCTGAAGGTAACACTTCCCAGACCTATTTCTAGCTCTTTAAAGATACCTATTGCAAAGGAAGCATTAAAAAACACAAATTTCAAAAGGATTCTCTGTATTTATTCTTTTATTTGCATATGAAATTGCAGCAATTCTTTCTCTGTTCTCAAGGGCAAATCAATGTCATAGGCAACACCAGTTACAAATAACATATGAGAAACTTCTCACGAGAACAGAGGGAACTGTGTTTATTAAACAGTTCAAGTATGCTCACTTTAGGCATACATTGTCTTAGAAATAGCATCATCTGAAAGAAGTAAATTGATAAACATGCTCTCCTTACGGGACCACAGTAACACAACTGTCAAACAGGCTAATGCCAATACCTGCCCTAGTCCAAAAGGCAAATTATTGCTTTTGGTAGTGGCCTTTTCCAGAGATGTTTACAAATCTGAACAGTGGCTTGATACTTATAAACCTAAGATCCAATTACATTCATTCATGTTTTCATTCACAACCTGCTTCCCTGATGGTGAAGTCAGCATATAGCAACTTGATAGTCTTGCAGGAGGAAGAATACAGTGTTTTAATGATGATGCCATAGGTTATTCTGCACCACAGCACTCCTTGACTTTCTTGTTCAAGTGGAATCTTTGTATGCAAAATTATTCAAAAGTTGTTTAGGAAAAAGAAACGGGGAAAAAAGTGAGCATGACTCTCTTGTATGTAGCAGTTTATAACGCAGCTTTGAGATTGGACAGCTGTGTTGTAAAACAAAAACCCAGAGCAGGCTGGTTTTGCACAAAGCAGTAACTGAAAGGAACACAAAGGCACCTCCTGGCACAGGGACAGGAATGCAAGGGCAACTTCTTGCAACTAAGAACAAACCCATTAGTCTAGCCCTGAAAGCACCTTTCTCAACTTAGGCCTCTTTTTGACACTTTTTCACTATTGTATAAGATCGGCTTGATGATGGGTAGACAAGACCAAATATAAGGTAACACAACTCTCTGAAATGAGATAATATTAAAAATCCTACAATGGACAGCTATGCAGTAACCTCCCAGTGTGTGCACTACTGAATGGTTTAAATACCTATGCCAAAAAAAAAAGATGCCAATTAGTGGGTTGTTGTTTTTAAAACAAAGAACTTCTGCGTCTCTCATTTCTTAAGTGGACTACAGTCTTCTGCCAGATACACACATATTTAACTGAGCGTTCTACAGGACATGTAGTCTTCCAATTTAACAGACTTAGTAGATTTCCAGGGTGTAAGAGCCCCTTTCTTATCATTTATTTGCTACCTATTACTTTGCGTGCTTCTACATGTATTATCTTCTTTATCACTTTCAGTTAAATGGATCTACTTACACCACATTTCCAGATACAGTCATATTCTTATCGGCCTGTTGCTGAACTCATGTTTCTATTATTTTGAGACAGGTATACAACTGCAGATATTTTCCCAAGAAAATTCACCCTTTCAATTTATATTGCAATGCTATTATCAAATCCAGCCTTTATAAACTCAGCAATACTCTTATTTTTCACTGACACTGATGAGTAAAAACACTTTCATTCACTGTCTTCAGCTGCCTTCCACATCTTAGCAATTAATGCTGTAACATGAATCAGTGGCACAAAATTCCTTCCAATGCACTGCTTGTGTTCATTAACAATTAATTTCACTTATCACCATAACATCAATTCAACTCCCCCCCGATTATTCTGTTCCTCAAGATTTTCTCTCTTCCAGACTAATCTGATAACTGTGACAGTTGCAAATTTTGCTGCTTACCAATAATAACTTTTCTAGATCACTTTCAGATTCTATATAAGTCTTAATAAAGTAAATTAAGAAAAATCTTAAAGCAGGATAAACTGAACTTCTATTTTCAACTTTTGATTTAGTACCTTAATTGAAACTTGATTCATGGCAACATAATTTTTCTGTTATCTCCCATGAGGGATACTTTAGTAGTCACAGACAAGTGTATTAATCAGAATAACTGTATTTATCAGTTATTATTTATTTGACATCTTCTTCGAAGAATTTTAGAATAAAATCCTCTGCTACGGAGTTAATAGTACTGGTATCCTTAATTTCATATCTTCTTCCACAGCTTATTTTATATTGCACATTTAAATTAGTATTTCAATAAATGTCACAATGTGGTTTTTTTTGTAATTTCTAAGATTAAAGTATTGGCCTACACTTGTTTTCTACTCCTCAAAATGAGTATGTTATTTAATCACAGAATCATTCAGTTTGGAAGGGATCCCAAGTGGTGACCCCGTGCAACCCCCTGCTCAAAGCAATGTCAGCAATGACTTCAGACCAACTTACCAGGACTTTGTCCAGTTGGACCTGAAAACTTCGAGACAGGAACATGGCAAACCACCTGGGCAATCTTTTCTAGGGCCTAACTGTCCTCTTTTCCTTACTTTGACTTGGAACCTCCCCATATCCAACTTTTATTCTCTTGCTCTTCTGCACCTGAGTAGAAAGACTGGCTCTACGTTCTCAATAACCTTCTCTTAGGCATCTAAAAGCTTCTATTAGGTCCCTCTAAGACCACAGTAGATAACATGCAACACTATGCCTTCATCTTCAGATCTAGTTATTTTTGTCAAGTATGATTTATCCTTGGTAGATCCCAAGTTGGCTATCCCCAGTCACCACCTGCTCCTTCTTATGCCTACAGATGGCTTTCTCCATGATCTTTCCACAGGTGGAAGGAGCAAGACTGACCAGCCAGTAATTCTCTAGACTGATCTTGCTCTTTTTGAAGATGAACACAAGACCTTTTGCTGGTCTTTAGGGATCTCTTTCAATGTCATGGCCTTTCCAAGAGTAGCTTTGTGAAGACATTGTCAGCTCTCAGCACTTTTGAATGCAGTCTACCTGGACCCACAGACTTGCCAGCTAAACAATCCTAGCTTTGATCCTCTTCCACAACTTGTAGTCCCTCCTTTCCTTGAACCCCATCTTGTGATGAAAGGCTGGGAGATCTTACTGGTGAAGTCTGAAGCAAAGATTACATGGAATATCTTACCCTTACCCGTGTCTGCAGTCACTAAATTACTTGTCCAACACAGCAGCAGCAACACATTTTACCTTATGAATCCCTTCACTGATAAATAGCATCTCGTCACCATTGACATGTCTTGTAAGTTTCAAATCTACCCTAGCTGTGGCTTTCCTAACACTACCCCCACATGCCTAGACAATATTTCTACATTCCTCCTTTGTAACCTGCATCTTCACTTCTACCTCCTGTGTACATCATCCTTTTTGCAATGGAGCTCTGTCACGAGTTCTTAGTTTAATTAAGCCCTTTTCCTATTACTTACCTTTCCACAAAACCTTTTTTGTTTTCATGAATGGTTGTGTTGCTATAAAAATCAGTTTTAGAAAAAACACTGATTCAAATGAAATAATCATACCTAAGCATCAGCCAACCATCAGCCCAACACCACCATGCCTGCTAAACCATTTCCTGAAGCGTCACACTACACACTTTTCAAACACCTCCAGGGATGGAGACTCCACAACTTTCCCTGGGCAGCTTGTTCCAATGCTTCACCATGCTTTCAGTAAAGAAAGTCTTCCTAATACACAGTCTAAACCTCCCCTGACACAACTTGAGGCCATTCCTCTCATTCTATCACTTGCTACATGGGAGAAGAGACCAGCACCCATCTTGCTACATCCTCCTTCAAGGAAGTTGTAGAGGGCGATAAGGTCTCCCTCTTGGCCTCCTCTTTTTTTCCAGAATAAACAATCCCGTTGCCTCAGCCACAAATTTCTTCCTAACATTTCCTTTAAGAAGAAAGGAAAGACCTTTTACTGGAAAGTCACCTTATAAAAATAAAATTCTTAAGAAAATAGAATGCCACAATCTTTCAAAACAAAAGTTATCCCATACTATGGTTGAACCTTGTATGTCCTGTATCATGCATACACCATCCCAATTCCCTTGGCCAGTTCCCAATGGTTGTCCTTGCCTGGGGAGCCGCACGCAGTACTGGTGCTATGGTAAAGCAGGGAGTAGAACGGAACATCCTCCCTTCTTTGTGGTGCCGGCAGCCACTCTCATTTGATACAAGAAGTAGCTTCTAGAACTGTAGAATGGTTTGGGTAGAAGGAAGCATAAATATCATCCTGTTCCAACCCCTTGCTATCGGCAGGGACACCTCCCAGCAGACCAGGCTGCTCAAGGGTCTATCCAACCTGGCCTTGAACACTTCCAGGGAGGGGGCATCCGCAGTTTCCCTGGGCAACCTGTGCCAATGCCTCACTGCTCTCATCATGAAGAATTTCTTCCTAATGTCTAATCTAAGTTTCCCCCCATTCTAATTTAAAGCCATTCCCCCTCATTCTATCACTACTTGAGCTTGTAAAAGGCCCCTCCCAACTTTTCTGTAATCCCTTCAAGTACTGGAAGGCAGTTTTAAAGTCTCTCCAGAGCCCTTCCTTCTCCCACAACCCCAACTCTCTCAGCCTGTCATCATAGCAGAGGTGCTCCAGCCCTCTGATCATCTTTGTAGCCTCCTCTGGACCCATTCCAACAGTTCCAGATGCTTCTTGGGTTGGGGATTACAGAACTGGACACAATATGCCAGGTGGGGTCACATGAGAGCAGAGTAGAGGGGCAGAATCCCCTCCCTCGTCCTGCTGGCCTCACTTTTGGTGCAGCCCAGGACACGGTTGGCCGCCTGGGCTGTGAGCACACATTGCTGGGTCACGTTGAACTCCTCATTAATCAGCACCCCAAGCCCTCCTCAGGGCTGCTCTCAATCACATCGCCCCCATCCTGTATCGAAGCAGCAGATTGCCCAGACCCAGGAGTAGGACCTGGCACCTGGCTTTCTTGAAGCTTATCTCTACTTCAGCTTAAGTCAAAATACTTCACTCTTTTTTGGTAACAGTAACTACTTCTTGTATCAGTCCCACTCGCAACAAATCCCTCCAGCAGAGGGGTCCCCGCAGTCACCTCGCCCGCTGCACGCACCGCACGGAGGCTGCGCGCGCCCTCCTCCCGCAGCACCGGGCGCTCCCCCTCGCCCCTTACCGGGCGCCGCGAAGCCAAGTCCGCGCGTGGCCGCGCGCTGCGCTCTCACCGGGGAGGGGGGGAAGAAACAGCAGGAGGAGGCGGTGGAGGGCGCCCGGCGCCGTGCCCGCTGCCGCCGCGCCACCAGAGCCGGGAGGCGGCGGCCCCGGGCAGGCTGCGGGCGGGGGCTGGGGCCGGGCGCGCAGGAAAGGGCGGAGCCGGCGCGGAAGCGGATCCGGGTGGCCGGGCCGGGGGGCGGAGGCCATCGCCGCGCGCCTGCCTCTTACTCCTCCTCCGGTAAAAGCGCGGCGCGGCGCGGGGCGGGGTGAGCGGTGCGTGCAGCCCGGGGGCCGCTGGGGGCGGGGCGGGGCTGTTACCGGGGGGAGGCGGCTCGAGGAGCGGCCCCGGGGTCCCCCCGTGCCGTTACCGGCGCGCCTGGTGCGGGAGGGAGGGGTGGCTGGGCGGGCGCTCCCGGGTGAGGAGCGGGAGCGGCGGCGCTGGCGGCCCTCGTGTCGGCCGCCGTGGCGCTGGGCGAGCTGTGGCAAAGCTCCTGGGGGACGGAGGGGCAAACGATAAAAAGAGAAGCTGTCGCAGCGTCACAGAGTGGTCTGAGTTGGAAGGGACCCACGAGGATCACCCAGTCCAGCTCCTGTCCCTGCGCAACCCCAGCGTTCACACCGTGTGTCATAGAATAACAGAACGGATTGGGTTGGAAGGGACCTTAAAGCCCATCCAGTTCCACCCCCCTGCCCTGGGCAGGGACCCCTCCCAGCAGACCAGGCTGATCAAGGGCCCATCCTGCCTGGCCTTGAACATTTCCAGCGAGGGAGCATCCACAGCTTCCCTGGGCAGCCTGTGCCAGTGCCTCACCACCCTCATCAGAAATAATTTCTTCCTAATGTCTGAGGGCATTGTCCAAATGCTTCTTGAGTAATAAGTTTGGTACCATGACTGTTTAGCCGGGGAGCTGTTCCAGTGCTCCACCATGCTCTGAATGAAGAACCTTTCCTAATATCCAACTGAAACCTCCCCTGGCACATCTGCCTGGTATTCCCTCAGGTCCTTCCATTGGTCACCAGAGAGATTAGATCAGCACCTGCTCCTCCTCCTTCCCCTGTGAGGAAGCAGTGAACTGCTATGAGAAATAAATCAAAGAAATAAAGAGGGAAAAGATTTCATGTTGACTAACAGGTCTTATTTTTTTTGGAAAAGGTGGGAGCGGAAATCTTTAGTAAGGCTGCAAAGGAATTTTAAGACAGAGGGAGCATGGCTTTAAATTGGAGGGGGGAAGATTTAGATTAGTCGTTAGGAAGAAATTCTTCATGATGAGAGTGGTGAGGCAGTGGCGCAGGTTGCCCAGGGAAGCTGTGGATGCCCCCTCCCTGGAAGTGTTCAAGGTCATGTTGGATGGGCCCTTGAGCAGCGTGGTCTGGTGGGAGGTGTCCCTGCCCGTGGCAAGGGGTTTGCAATGGGATAATCTTTGAGGTCCCTTCCAACCCAGACCATTCTATGATTCTACGATTTTCTACAGTAACTGGATTTTAACATGCTGTCTTGCTTAAGCTTGACTTCTGTTCCGCATAGCTTGTGTTTTACTGTCTTGGACTGTTTTGTTAGTTCTGTGTTCCATGTTTTGTTTGATTGTGTATGTCTGTGGCTGCTTTTGTCTTTGAAGGGTGCCAAGGGATTCATAGATTTCTCACATTTGATGGAAAGGTAGATAGTTATATGAAAATATTTAAGTGAGAATGGGCAACGAGGTAGGCTATGAAGTGTTTCCAAGGAAGGACTGTGCGTAAATCCTAAGGAAGGTGAATTCTGCAGAGTCAAAATAGTGTGGAAAACCAACAATCTTGGGAAGAAAAGGTATAGAAAACAACCTTATAAATGTCTGTACTTAGAGACAAGATGATGGGAGAAGTAAATGAAGTAAAAGATGGGAGAAGGATGAGGTATGACTGTTTGGGAGTGTACAGTTCAGTTGAAGTGACTTTGCAAGAAGGGCTTACCTTCTCACAGGAGACGACAGTTTAAAGAAACACAGGTGAAGTTGCTTATAGACAGAATTACTGGACAGCTTTTTTTTTTATTAGCCTGATTGTAGTATTACATTGCATTCATAGACTGGACTTCAAAAAAAACCCCACAAACCAAAAACAAACCAATCCCAGCCAAACAAATAACAAAACCCTTAAGGAAAACATCTGATGTTTAGCGTTGCTCTAGGACTGACTTCCTGTGTGACAATGAGCTATACATTCTCTTTGTGCTTGAGCTTTTCCACATGTATAATGGGAATAGAGGAAACTTCCACCTTGCAAGGCATTTGGGAGGAAAGTCGATGAGACTGTCAGTTATTGTTGTGATGAAGGGACTTAGAAATTCTTACAGTAGCTAGCAGTATAAATAGATCCAGACTGAATGCTTTGCTATTCTATTGAAATAAATATGTAATGACTTGCAGTCATTACAGAAGCCTGTTTTCTTAAAAATATTTTTTGAAGTTTTTGTGGGAATTAAAGTATTAAAGTAATCCTGTTGATGTTGGAAAAACTCAATGGAAAAGTTGGAGAGGAGTTTTCTGTTGCTAGCTCTCTCTGCCTTGTAGTCTGAAAAAGTCTGTCCTCCTGGTCTCAAAAGTACATAACTTTAACATCTCCATGGTTAATATTTCGTATTCTTTTCCAGTTTGCTAGGAAGTTGGTAACTTCCCATTAAACAAGTAGAATAGCAAGGTTTAAATTCAGGCGAAAGGTAAGGGATGAATGCTGGTTAACAACGTGCCAGCTGAATCAATTTTTGTATGTAGTTGCAGTAAAGGATTCAACGCTTCCAGTTGTGAGAAAATGTTATGGTGATCTAGTCAGACATAAGACAGTAGAGATCTGCGTTATGCACAAAGAGTTGAATTGTCAGGGTGAATGAGGACTAACTTCAATGCTGGGGCTTTCTGATAGCAATGGTGAATGCGGTGCTCAACAGAAATAAATATCAGCTAATGAGCTTATCAGTTCTTGCTTGAGGGTGGTACCTTCATCTTAATTTCTATTTTCAGTTAGGTGAATTGAAGAGTTAAGTATGGGTGTTGAAAGGAGAGGGAGGAGCAAATTGAGCAGGAAATGTTAACCTTCATTAAATCAATAGTTAAGTGTTTAAAAACAGTTTGAAATTTGAGTCTGAATTATCATAAATTTAAAGATACATGATTTAAGGTGTTTGTTTGGGCCTCCTTGGAATTTAGATGCAAGTTCTTTGGTAACAGTAAGGGAGTCATGTCCCTGGACCGCCATGCTAGGCATGGCAAAGGAGGGGAGGAACAGCTGGAGGCGGCAAACAGAAGATTTAAGTGCAACTTTATTTTCCTGCTGAGTGAAGCTCATTGTTTAATCCCTTGAAGGCTAGCTGCAGGAACAGAAAAGCATTCTTGTCCTAAATGGACCCTAATTAAGAATGTAATTTGCTCCTGTCCACACAGTAAGTTTAGTAACTCTAATCTAAATTGACCATATGAGTAGCAGAGCAGGGAGCATGGTTCTGGGAAACCAATTTCAGTGTTGTAGCTCTGCAAATCTGAGAAAAGAAAGCAATTTTGTTAGGAAAAATAGTAGTAATATACTATATGAGAAGAATTTGAGGCTATATTTGAAAATAATTGAATACTATATTGCAAAGACACTTTCAGATCAGGTACCACGAGTGCTTGTAGGATCAGGGCCTTTAGTTGAGAGAGATCTAATTGCCTGTATGAACTAAAAATGAAACGCTGTCATATAGATGATGAAATGACAGATTGGTTTGTCAGGGCCTGGAAATCATTTAGTTTATTTAGTCCCTGTTCTCAGGGTCTTAAGACCCGATCTTGTGCAATGTGCAGTGAGAAAACCAAAGAAATTAGATGTTTGTATTTTTTATGACGAAAGCTGGAGTTACCTCCTCCTCTGGGGTTTATTCTGTTGTGAAGTGTAAGAGTAGTTGCTTGCGCTACGTTGACAAATTAGCAATATAAAGGTTTTTTTTGTTTGCTTCAGAATTGATGTCTAGAATGATGCATTGCTGCAATGTTGATACTTTCACTGTTTATGTGTTTCATTAAAAAGGAAATTCTCATAATATTGCCCATAATTCTAATATTTGGATTTTCCCTTACTCCTCCCATTTGAGGAGAGTCTAATTAACTGAAGCAGCTGCCTTAGCTCAGCTCTTCTCCCCCACCTCACCCTGATGTGAGAATCCCTTTCTAAATTTACTTGAAAGAAAAAAAATCCAAGTAACTGATGGATGCTTAATTAATGAGTAATATTTAAGATTTTTTTTCTTTTTGGGATAAGTGCAACTTCAGTGTGTGCACAAAAACTAACTAAAGGAGAGTCTAGCTTTTGGAAAACATTAGAAACAACTGCCATCCAGCTAGAAGAAAACATAGAAGTGGCTTTTTGGTACATCAAAAAATTCAACAGCAGATACTGCAACTGCACTAAAAGTGTTGAATTTCTTGTCTGTGAGCAATGAAATGTCTGTTTTTATTTCTGGTTTCATAAAACTATTTGTGCTTGAGCAGCTAAACTTCAAATGATACTCAGCATTATGTTTACCTATGCAGACCTTTTTCTTTGAGCTTCATCAAGTTGAACTGTGCAATTCTGTGGATAGTTACTGGAGAACTTTTTTGTTCTTTTGGGCTCATGAGTAGATAATTACAGGCAGGTACTGGAGAACTGCCAGCCACTGAGTCCAATAATTTGTGTTGTACTGGGCAGTCTTGAATGAGAACTTCTCCCATAAACTAAGCTTATTTTGAGCACTAGCAAGCCTGTGTGAGGTGGCTTTAGCTGAGAAAGGAGAATACAAGAAAGAGCCAATCTGGAATCTGAACTGTCTCTGTGGAGAAGGTATAACTGACAAGTTGTGGGATTAGAGGGTACTAAGCTGATTCAATGTGTGATACCATGACCAGATGCTATCTAGGTCTGAGCCACTGTCAAAACAATTTCCTGGGCTCCCTGTCACCTGCAGTTGCAGATTTCTACCATGTCTGTTATATGGACACTTTCCAGCTATATGCAGAACAACATTAATTTACTACTCTGGCTAAGGGGGAGTGGAAGTCTTGGCCCTTCTTTCCTGCCCTCCCTAAAATAATTTGGTCTCAATCAGTTCTGCAGACTCTTCTGATTTTACAGCATGAGCACAGTGCTGCTGGGTAAATAGGTGATGAAAGTCACTGTTCTGGGTGCTTTCTGTCTTCATTTAAGTTCCAAAAAATAAGTCAGTCTGTATGGCATAGTTTGCCGTGTTGTAGCTGAGTAGGGGCAAATTACTGTCCCTGTTTCAAAAAATTTACTTTGAGTTTTGAAGAAGTTAGTAACCATCCTCAAGCTGTCTGACCCAGCTGTCTCCCTGAGGTGCTCTCTTCAAGGCATTTGGAAGAACAGAGCTTTCCTGAGTGTACCTTTGCTTCAGTGCAAAATCCAGAGCCTTAACTAAATCAGTTGAGGGAAGAGACTAAGTTAAGGTATTATACTATGGACTAAATGAAGTGAGTGGCGTGCATATTCCCATTTTCTGACCCTGTCAAGAGAATGGAGTGGGTAGCTCTGGACATCTGCCTATTGTGTTTCAGCAAAATGCACCAGTGTTGGTGTATCTGGTTTGTGTGACTTCTGTATGTGATTGCATGTCTGTGTTGCATACGTGAACGTAAGAATAGTTGAATTTGACCAGACAAATTCCGAGTCAAATTTCAGACTTCAAGGAGACAGGTGGATGATAGGATGGTGTCAGCTGTGGCATTTGTTGGGTTGAATACAAAGCACACCAATAACCAGCAAGTTATTATTTTCAATCAGTTCTTGACTCTGGGGCTGACTGACGGCTGCTGTCTGTTACTCACTGTGACTGGGTCAGAGTGATTTTTTCTATAGCTTGGAGGAGAATTCACATTGACAATGTTCACCCTTTCATCTACCGGTTTTAAAAGCAGGACTTTTTTGTAATTTTAATCAGTAGCCTGATTAAGTAGAACCTCTATTTGGGCATCTTTCAGGTACTGATTTTTTATTTTTAGTCTTATAATATATTATCCCATGTGGAGAAACAGTGCTTTAGAGCTGCTACTCTGAATGAAAATGGGCAAGGGCTGGTGCACCCATTGACAGTTCCTGTGTGATGAAAAGGTTAATGTTGTATTTGTGCAGTCCTGAGTGATGGATTTGGAATAATTTGTAAAAACAGGTGGCTAACAGATGGAAAACATGGAACAATATCCTTTGAAAACAGAAAATTCCAAATTTACCAAAATGTTTAACGGATCTATGCAGAATGAGGATGACCAAAAAAGCTGATTACGTGACAGTTTATAGAAAAATTATGTCCAACAATTTCAATAAGAAGAAAACCATCAGTGGTGAGGTGTTCTGTAAGGTCAATGTGTGTGTCTGAGTGGCCAGGAAGCTATGGGGTTGTGTGCACTATGGGTTCCCGTGGGAAATAAAAACAACCCAAGTGCATACGAGAGTACTATTGTTGAGGATATGAGTTTAAATGCTAGTAACTATGGATTTACCAGGTAAAACTAGCTCTTCTTGACTAATCTCCTCAAAACTATCTTCACTATATAGTTTCTTCCGCAGAGCTGATATTGAATTTATCTCAATTTATATGCTGTCAAGATTTATCCAAATAAAAGAGATTTTAGGAAAGTAGGTATTTCAATATGTCTTGTGTTGTTCTTTATGCAGCAGGTATATGAGTTCAAGAAAAGCAAGGATACTGCTACGTTGAGCCACTGTTGTTCTGAGACACAGTCATGTAATGTAATGGCTTAAAAATACTTTACTGCAACAATCACTATTATGATCTTTACGTAATGTCAGGTGGACTTGTTTTTATTTTTTTTCTGCCTCTTTTTGGACAATTGATTGAGCCCAGTGATAGATGTTCTAAAACATTAAATTGAATGTAAACATCTACATGAAAAAAATCTGGTAATCTGACAACGTTTTTCGCTTTTTAAGCAATATCATATTCATACAAGTTTACAGAGACCTTATTAATCTAGACAGTTATTTGAAAGACTGATGCAGTTCCAATATCATTCAAGTTTTTATAGTTGTATATATAAAAACCATACTGGCCTTTCCTATCAACATGCAGTTCCCTTTCTCTTATTACAATAATGCTTTCTTCTTTAATGATTGTTTTAAGAGTGCCATCTAGTGTCTAAAGCTTGTCAATATGAGCTGTGATTTTTAAGCTAATGGGCAATTTTATTGAGTGATGGAGCAGAAAAATTATTGCATCATCATTGTTTTATTTTAAATGGGTGTGGAATAGTTTAATAGGAAGAATGTAGTTTTCAACCAAGTATAAGGAAAATTAATTTAAATTTTTAATATAATGAAAATAGGTTAATTTCAGCAATTTTACTGTTACGTTTAAGTATTTTAAAGTAGTTGTGTGTTTGAGGTGTTCATGTTCCATTTTTGAAATGAACATCTTTTTTCTTACATGTCTTCTTGACCTTCAGTTTGTATCTCACCAGGCTCTAGATTAATTTTTAATAGGGAAAACAATATTATTTGGCATGCCCTAAATACCCTGTATGTATGTTTCTAACAGTTACATTTGTCTAACAGAATGACAAATGTGTAAATTAGGAAACATGTTTGTTGTAGATATGTGATCAGGAGAAAAAAACTTGCTATAAAATGTTTAAAGAGTAAAAAATTTTAAAGGAGATACTTTCATTTGGTTTTGTATGTTTTGTTTAATGTCAGAAATATGCTATGATGTAAAAACATTTTTACACAGATTGTTTCTCTGTCAAAGATTTATATGTGAAGAGACAGCGTCTATGTGAAACTAGTGTTTTCTCTCAGGAAGGGCCTGCAGTTCTTTATTCAGGCAGGAAGTCTTTAATAGTGTCTTATATTAAGTTCTAGCAGATACTGGAAGGACCACTGTTTCAAACCTTCTTTTTTTTGTTCTAAATTCTGTATTCTTTTGTGAATGTTGTGTTCTGATTTCTATTTCAGGATCTTCAGCTCAGGAGGAAGATGAAAGATAGTGTCACTGAAGAACATTTATATTTGGGCTTTTCTCATCAGTACAGAGATAGTATCTTACCTCTTCATACATCTATTTCACTGTTTTTGCTATCCTACTGTGACTGCAAGTTATTCAAAATTTTCTTAGTGCCAACTGGTGAAAATGTGGATGATCAGTTTGTGACAAAAAACCTCCCTGGTGATCTTGAGGTCCATTTAATCTCCAGATGTCAGCTTCCAGTGGTTGTGCAGAGCTGCTGTTTACCTGCTGTTGTTGTGAAAGATGGCAAGTTCTGCCGAGCTGGGCTTTCCGTTGTGTTAAGGCGTATAATACAGAAAACATACGAGGCAGATCCATCTAAAAAGGATGTGTTGGAACTCTTAGGCTTTAAGAAGACCTGCTTAAAAGCCTGTGCTGAAGTGAGTGCATCTCTTTCTGTTTGATACTTTAATAGGGATTTTTATAACAACTGAATAATCCGAAGTAGACTTTTCCTATTGATGTAAAGTAAGTTCTTTTATTAAGAAACTTGCTTAGAAAATGACATTTTCTCAATGGAGAAGTATCTGCATTTTGTCATAAAGATGGAAAGTCATTCTTTTTAAATATACTACTTTTTAGTGGCACAAAAAGAACCAAAAGATTAAAAGAATGGGTCAGATCTCCGTTCCATGTCTAGTGATATAGTTTAATTAGTTATGAAGTACAGCTCTTCCAATTTGAAGTAAACTAAGAAATATTTAATTTGTTGTTAATTTTGGTTTCAAGAGCACCGTATACAGTTAGCTGATTAAATAGGATAGGCCTCAGCATAGACTCCATAGAGAGTTCCAGTTCTAACTGGCCTCCAGGTAGACTGTGAATTAGTGTAAAAGAATTGTACCAGGCATCCTTCAGAAACCTCTGGTTCTAATCTCTTCTTGGAACTGTTGGAAAACCTGATTTCATATTTCAGATGGCTGCAAAGTGAGTAAATTGAGTAAGAAAAGACAAGAGTTTAAAAGTTTTAAAATGTTTTAAATACAGTTTAAAAGAAAAATAGGACAAGGATAACATGAAAAAAATAAGTAAATTTTTTGAGGTGTTGTTCTGTTAGACTAAAGATTTTTTATGTTGCCACTAATAACATAATGCATTTCTGTAAAATAAATGTGCTCAAATCTGTTTGACGTCATCTTCTGATTTTATTAACAGCTGTCGCTAGAATTGATAAATATAAATTGATCACTTTCATGAGTAACACAGCCACCCTAATCTTATGCCAATAATAAGTAATAAAAATATGCTAACTTCATTCTGTAGTATGTAAGATTTAGCTTCCTAATTCTGTTCTTGCAAAAGAAATGCAGAATATCTGGACCTTTAAGATTATCAAAGAATGTATTTAAAGCTGAAGTTACCAATGTTGGGTGGAATTTCTTTGCTTAAAGTGGACAAAAAGGTATCCTGGATTTTGTTTCTCTTTTTGTAGAGACATTAATTACATACATTTATCTGACAGGTTAGCCAGTGGACCAGACTTTGTGAGATCAGCATACCACTGGCTGTTGAAGGATTTTTGACGGCATCTCCTGAGCACTGTCAGACTATTCCTCCTGACATTTTACAGCTTGAATGGAAGCTTGGAGAACCTGTCCGAGTACATAATGATGACAAAATTCGAAGACAAAAACTTCAACAACAGAAGGCAGGTGCCAACGCTGCTATGCCTGCGTTTGGTAAAGAAACAACAGAAGAAGGAAAAGCAGTGGAAATGGATGGACATCCACTCCAAAGTTTGGAACTGAGCATAGCATTCTCCAAGCTACTTGTTCAGGAAGTACCAGATGCAGTCAACAGGGAGGCTCCTCATGTCAGGAGAACAAAAACCTCTGACCTTCCGCTTTTGGACCACATTTTTGCAGAAGGGCTTTATTTTACGTTGGCAGATATAGTGCTTTTGCCATGCATCCATCAGTTCTTGGTAAGACAAGAAGTTCTGCAAATATTAAGTAGTATATATGTAACTTTTCTTAAGAAGTGGAAAGTTGTAAAATGTGTTAATTTAAAAAATGTTGTGGTGTTTGCAATGTGACCTTAACCTGAAACAGAAGAAACAAAATACAGGGATTGATGACATCACCAAAATTACTTTTAAATACTTAGCCTATCAATACTTAGTAAACACTGTTAACTGTTAAAATATTATACTGAAATACTTTGGCACCAAGTTCCTCAGAAAATTCCTCCATGAAAATACTTAAAATGGGCACCTAAAGTACATTCTAAGATGCATAAAGCAGAAGTAGGTAAACACAAATCTATTTTCTTGCTCAAATTTAGTGTACTAGATTTATGACCACAACTCAATGGATATTTACTAAAATGAGATCATTTTATCTGTGTGAGGAATTTTTTTGAGACTTGGGATTATGATTCCATTATAAATTGCAAATTTTAAAAGGAGGGATGGTTGAGAACAGTGTAATGATTTTGAAATAATTGAAGGGAAGTCCCCCATGAGAGATCTAAAATGGACACTTAAAGTACTTTGTGGTATGTGTAGAAAAAAGTAGGTAAGCATGAACTTATTTTAATATTAGTTTCAGTGTACTGGGGGACAAGGCAACCCAGTTTATTGTACTTTTACTACATGGCTGTTGTCTGAATTGGAATTCTTTTCAGCAAACACTTGGAACTTCATTTGACTTTATCCTGACATGGATAAATATGCCTGAAAGAAAACAAGTACCTTCTAGGAAAGTGGGAATACCGTTTAGGGAAGCAGTGAGTGGAGAGAGATTTAGAGACTGGTGGCTGTTTAGAGGTGTAAATCCTTGACCCTCTGTCCCATCATGACCCCCAGGGGTAAGGGGGAAGTGGTTCGATAGTATGGAATCCTGGGAGGTGATTTGAAGTTAAATGGCACTTAATGGTTAATTTGAATTAATTTATTAATTTTAAGGCAGCTTGCAAATACTCAGTCATCTATTAAAGTAAAATTGGTATTGATTCATGGCCAAGGCAAAGATGTATACATATATAATATATGTAAAGCAATGAACCCTATCAACATGCCTCTCCGGAAGTGGAGATGCAGAGAGGCAGAGAGAAGCATCAGGGAAAAGAGAAGAGAAGCAAATTAAAAAGGGGAAAGAGAGGATTAGTGGAAAAATATAGTTTCACCTTCCTGAGGGATGCAGCGATGAAAAATGATCTTGAAATCCTTGAGAAGATGCGAATGTTCATTCCAAATAAGGAGACTTCCCCCTTTATGCAACTTGGTGTGGGCTGATCACACCCATTGGCTCCCAGCAGACATTTCTTTAGGAGGAGCCCTTTGGTGTATAAACTGGGAAGGACCTCCGAGGTCATTGAGTCCAACCTATAACCCAACACTAACACCAACACGAACACCAACCCCTTTTATTACAGTGAAAGGCAAAGTTCCTTGGGAAAGTTTACATTGCTAGAAGCTCTTCTATTGAAGTTTATAACTGAAAAGTTACAGTTCTCCTTGCAGTCCTGTGAGATTGGCTCCTTAATTTTTTTTCCTAACAGAACTTTGTGTTACTTGTATGGTCCAATAACACACTGACAGAAAGTCCACACTGTCCCTTAGGGGAGTTGAACGTTTTCCTATCAGATTGCATAAGTATTTTGGAAATGCCAAGGGTGTGGTATATTCAAATGTGCCTTTGTCTCTTTCCTCCTTTGCAGTCAACCTTCCTGTTCCCAGTCAAACACCAATGGGCTGTTCTAATTGTCTTCATCCTTGTCTTTTTCCTTCACATCAAAAGGTTTTTACAGCATAATGAGGAAGAACAGTGTATGCTAGCAAAATAATGTGGGCACTATATTTTGCAGGTATATACAAAATTTAAGTCTGAGTGTAGGATTATTTTGTGTCTTGCAATGTGTTGAGAGATCGCAAATGGTCTCCCAGTCTACATGTGGAGGATCTTGTAATCTTCAAAGAAGTTCATCAAGATTAACTAGGAAAACCACTAACACAGCTGTCAGTCAGGGCACCACACGGAATGTGGAAAACTGGGAAATAAATCTTTGCTCCCTGACATAAAATGTCATTATAGAAACACTGTTGTAAGTGATGAAACTGGTTTTAGAAGTTCCTGCAGTCCAGGATGCAGTTTGCCAGGATATTGGTGGTGTCAACTTGACAGTAATTTGAATCAGTTAAATATTCATTTCTCTGTATCTTAAGGTCAATGATCTTTTAAAAACATATCTCACCCCTCTTGTAGGGAGAGCCTTAGTCACTTGGTTATTGAATCTTCTGGGGTAGATCTCTTGCTTTGTGTGAAATTTATCTGAGCCCGAGAAGGAGGTTCCATGTGTGTATTGGATGTTGTTTATTTTATAGCACTTAGCTAGCAAGTGCCACTGTCTTGCAGATTCTCTTGTACAAGTATCTTAACATCTGGATTAGGAAAGTATATCAAAATATGTTTTGAGCCTAATAGAGCCATGCAATTTGATTTTTATTTACTTTTTTTTTCTCACCCCCACATCCCAGCTTCCCTTTTCTCTCTTTACCCTTTTCTCACCTCTGGAAAGAGGTTGGGCTTAGTAGTGCAAGTAACTTGAGCTCAACTTCAAAATCAGTTCTACAATGGGAAAAACTTCTGTGGCAAGACTGTATGAGAGTCTTGCTCAACTCAAACTGTGCACTTAGATTTATGAGGCTGTATACACATAAAGTATTATGGAAACAGCAACTATGTCTTTATTTCCCATGACAATAAAATGGTACAACGAGGTTACCTACTACCAGTATTCCTGCCATTAGTCTGTGAGATTGATGGCTAAGCTGGTGTCTGTTGCCGGAAGAGCTTTGAGTGCAGTTGGTGTTTGCATTTTGATTTTTCAAGTTCTTTTGCCAAATTTGCCTTACGGTGTTTGAAAACAAATAGAATTCCTGGAGAAGAATCAGTCAGTCAGATTCAGAGAAACAATCTGTAAAATCAAAATAATTACTAACGAACCTTAGTATGTGACAAATGTCCAATTTATAACTTCTTAAATCAAGATCATCCTCCTCGGCAGATTTCTGTACGATGATAGCAATAAGGGAATCCAAAAGTAGGTGAATTATGGCTACCTTTGTGTTACAATGATGAGTTATTTTACAGAAATGGTTAATAATTCATCTCTACTTTGTTTATTTGTTTTGCAAATCACATAATTGGAGAATAACAGCAACTTCTGTATGGGTGATACTAAACAAAAGTAGTAAGACAAAATGCTTTCCTACTGTTTAAAGACTTTAATGTATTTCAGTTGTCTATTTTTCCAAGGCCTTTTTGAACAAGAGCATGACTGTTTACAATAATATGTGATTTACTGGTGGCAGGCAGGAGAAGATTCTTGGATCAGATGCTTAATTGATCTCAGCAATCCAGTTGAAATTGTTCAGTAGATATACAGTGAGCAGGTGAGAATGTTGTATTTATTTGGTTTTCATGTGTGACCGTTGAGCCTGGTGGCCTATATCTTACAAACACTGTGTTACAGAACACATTTTTATTGGCTTTCACCAAGGATTGTCCTGAAATAAATGTTTCACTTTTACCTAAATTATAAGTGCTCTAGGATAATGTTGCTTTATTTCTGTTCATTGGTGAATTGTCAGTTTTCTAAGCAATTGTACCTTGATTCCTACAGTTATCAGCCAAATCTAATAACTTGCATGTGAGAGCTTCTTGAAAATATTGGGATGAAACTGCTGTTGTTGATGGAAGTGCCACAGGTTTTTTTTCTGTATTAAAATGTTATTTATCATTTGTATAACTGACTTCCTGATTGTGGTTAAAAAAATTGTTATAGTTGCACTTCCACTTTGCTTTAGGGTGTGAATAATAATGAAGTCTTCAGGGGGTATGGGTCTGGAAAATATCATAGAATAATTGTGGTAAAACCTGACTAGCTGATTGCGATTGTAACTTTAATTACCAAAAGTAAGATAATGAAGCTGAAGAGTTGTTTTTCATTACCTCATTCCATTTCTGTTGTCTTTCTGAGATTAGATTTGTTATGTTTTCTATTAGTTGTAACTTTTTAAAATCGATAGACTAATAACAAAAGCTCCCTTCTCCATCTGGGAGAAACCACTATTCACTTTTTAAAATACAATTTAGAACACTTGTTATCAAGTGTAACAACACCTCTTAGAATAGCTTTCCAAAATACTTTTTCCTTAACTGAATTAATGTATTTCTGCCTGCATTACTGTTAGCATATTGAATTAGGTACTACGATTACTCAGTTCATCCTCCTTTTGCTTCTTTAGGTATTACTAAATACTTGTGATTACCATAAGAACATTAAAAACACAGCATGGAAGAAAGCTTGAAATTTTGTGTCATTTCAAGTGTTCTTTACCAATTCCTGTTTCAACATTGAGAACAGATATGTGGAAGAGCACGATTTTTGCATGGCCTTTTCTGCCTTTTCCTGCAGTAACAATTTTTAATTTTCTGCTCAATGCAGGCACAACATCGTAGAATTGTTGAGGTTGGGGCGAACCTCTGGAGATCGTCTTGTCTAAACCCCTGCTCAGAGCAGGGTCAGCTACAACCAGTTGTCCGGGATCATGCCCAGTCAGGTTTTGAGTGTGTCTAAGGATGAAGATTTCACAACTTCTTCTGTACAAAGATGATTTTCACTGTTTCAAAGCATTTGGGAACCTGAACAAAAGTTAATTTGGTTCACCATAATTATTTTTTTTTTTTACACTTAAAATTCTTGTTTCTGTTGAAGGCAATTTCATCTCACTATCTTATATACTTAATTCAGAAAAGAAACATACTAGTTAGCGTTGTTGTGTAAAAATATCAGGTTAAGATGGTAAAAAAGTTTAAGTATGTGATAAAAAAAAAGGTTTTGGATTTAGTGCTAGTAAAAAAAAAAGTCACAGATGTTAGTGCAGAGACGTCAATAAAGACCAAGGACAGTGTATACCTGTGCCTATCTAGCTGTTACCACATAGTCAAAGGCATTTCAGGTTTGCACTTGTCAGCAAAACAGTTGTCAGTGGATAAGCTTTTGGTGGCTGCAAGTTGTCTGTGGGAAGGAAGAGCATTCAGGTACCATAATGTTTTGCTTAGAGTCCAGTATTCAGTGCAAATTGCTGTTGTAGCTTTTTTGTTTTTCGGTTTTGGGGTTTTTTGTAGGAGAGATTGCCAACCAAAATGAGTTATTCCCCTGTGAGGAAATAGCAGATAATTAAGAATATTATTTAAATTGATTTTTCCTGGTACTGACTGAAATTAAGATTAAAATGAGTCATGTAAAGCTTTTCATCCTGTTAAGCAAATGGGAATTTGTTGTAGTTTAGCCCTTAGCTGGCAGCTGAACAGTGCCCAGTTGCTGTTTCACCACCCTTCCAGCCCCTGCCATCAGGATGGGGAGGAGAATCATAAAAGGAAAACTCGTTGGTTGAGATAAAGACAGATTTATTAGAACAATAAAAGAAGAGATGATCATAATAACAATTACTATTATCATCATCGTTGTTATTACTGCTGTTATTATTTAGACTATATTAAAATACAACCACTCACCATCTAATGATTAGCCCACCCCGAGCAGCGGTTTTGGCAAGTGCAGTGATCCCAGCAAGCACAGCAATAGCAGCGAGTATGGAATCCCAAATGCGGAACATGAATTGCCTGTCCGTACCCCTGGCTAAATTCCAATTCATATACTGAGCATGATGCTATGGTATGGAATATTTCTGTTGGCCAGTTTGGTTTAGCTGTCCTGGCTCTGCACCTGTACATTAGCGTAACATGGGAAACTGAAAAATCCTTGATTTCTTAGCAACAAGTAAAAAAATCAGTGCATTATCAGCACTATTCTCATACTAAATCTAAAAGCAGCAGCTGCTTAAAAGAAAACTAGCTCTATCCCAGATGAAACTAGGACAGATAAAGTCTAAAAGGCCAACTAGCTAGCTTTTTGCTCAGGGTGGAGCCAACCTCACTTCTGAAGTTCTTGCCTTCTTGTGGCTTGTGGGAAGAAATTTACGGTAGCAATTAACATTTCTATTTTATTTTTCTAGGTTTCCAGCAAAAACCAAGGCAAAAATTTTCTACGTTTGCCTCTGATATCCAGTTGGTATCAAAGAGTTCAAGAAGTACCTGGAGTAAAGAAAGCTGCTGGCAAATGTAATATGAAGTTTCTTCAGCTTCCAGAGTTGATGTCTGCTTCAGAGGAAGAGCTGCAAGCCTTCTCTTCAGTTCCTGATGAACTGGAAGAGGACAATGAAGACAGTAATTTTATAGGTGGTCCAAGGCCAACTATGACAAAGTTAATGGTAATTTAAGCTTTTTAATGAGTTATTTTTAATAGTAATATTCTGCTATTTGTGATAGGCAAAATTAGAATTGCATAAGCTGACAGCCTTGAACAGTTTAATACATTTGCCTGTCTTCTGTCTGATATGCATTGACTTAGAAGTGATTTTACTTTTTTGTTCTGTTATGATTGATCAATTCAGGAATTGAGTGAGGACAGGACTGCTGGAAGCCTTATCAATAATTGTCATTAATTAAAGTAACTTTTTGTTCAAATTGCAATATTGTATTCCTCTTTCAAAGATATTTTTGTAAAAGATGACAGAAACCTTTGCTTTTATGTTGGGATTCGTTACTTTATCATTTCTGGTTTTTTTTGCTTTTTGATTAGAGCTTTGAACATCTAGAAACCCTAATGAGCTTTACTAAAGAAAGCTCTCCATTATGTTCCCTAATTCAGTATGTTTTGCATAGATGCTGACAGCATTTCCTAAAGAAAACGAATAGGGCTTTCTTATGAAAAGGAGAGAAATAAAAAATCTGAATCCCATATAATGTAGGGTCAGTTCAGCTCCCTTCTTAGTTTCAGTTAGGCTGAAAGTGTACAGTTTGATCTGATGCCATTAAATTCAGTGGGAATTTTGCTGCCAACTTTGGTGGGTAAAGGACCAGGATCTTGTTTTTTTCCCTATCTTTCACATAGGAAAATGGTATTGAAGCAAAGTTTTCTCCTCATCCATGTCCCAGCTGGACCCTAGACTGGACCAATCTACCGTCTGCAGTCAGTCCTGGAGAAGGTAAGGGTTTTTATGTATGTGTATAGGTATTTAACAGAGCTGCCTTCTGGTGAAGCTACTTAAGTATTTCGTAGGAAAATATGTCACTTTTCAGTGTATTTCAGAGCTCTGTTAATTAGGTAAGCAGTTTTAAATCTGTTTTAAAATTCAACCTAAAATTGAGGGACACATAGTGTGATGACTTCTGTCAGGTCATCAACAGCTGATAAGCAAACTGGAAATAAAAGTTTGACCCTGATTTCTGAACAATGTATTTTCCCACTGCTTCCCACTTTCCTGAACTTCTCTGCTTATCTAGAAGAGCAAACTCTGACTACATGACTTTAATGTAATCGGCATAAATATTGTGCATGGACTGTGTCTCTCAAAGCAGCAGCAGCTGATTTTATTCTAATTAAAAAAATATTCATTAGCAAACTTTGATAGCTACATATGAGTAAGTCTTTCCTTTTGTGGCAGTGTTCCCTGCCCTGTAGGGGTTGTTTACTTTGCTGGATTGCAGGGTGGTTTGTTGCCTAGTGGGTATAGTTCTACAGAGAACAAAATGAGTTATCTCAGGGTTTGTTTTCATCGGTGTTGTGAATACTGAATACCATGCAATTGAGTTGCCTCTGAAAGTTCCTATATGTACTACTAGACAGCAAGAAGTTAGTGGACAGTAACTCATTTCTACAGGGAAGAAAAAATCTTGTATTCTTTAGTGTAAATAAGGTAACTTAGATGCTCTATTCAGTCTAGTCTCAGTGGAATAGAACATCTGATTTAAAGAATATAGAAATAGGCATGCAAAGTATAGATGTTCTTCAATGACCAATATGTGAAATTCCTCACAGAATATGTTAGGAATCACTGAAGAGGTATAGGCACTTACACAAAGTGGGTTTTTTAGGTATCTAGCTGCGTGAATACAAGCATGTATTCCTATTTATGGTATGCAGGCTATGAAAATAAGGTAAAACTTCTCCGGTTTGGATCTGTGTGTAGTTCATGAAGCCATGAAAAAAGCTCGTGTGTACTATGAGTAGATTAATACTTTTATATAAAGTATCCATCTTGCTAAGATGAACTGTTTTCCTCTGGTTTTGTTCTGAGAGAACTCTTTCCTGGAAATTTGCACACCATGATCTTTTCTTTGATTTAATTGATCCTTTCTTTCCTTTAGCATGGAAGGAAAAAACAAAACTGGGATTTGTATCTGTCAACATTATATCATGTTTCTTCAGACTTTATGTGGGTATTCTGCATATAGTTCTTATGCTACAATAACTTTGTAGTCCGACTGCTGAAATACTCAGGGAGAATTATGTGTGTTTAATTTCTATGATGAGTTTCAGTATTGTGTCAGAAATTATTTTTTTTTTTTTGACTTCTTTCTAAAGCTCAGGTTTTGGGCTGCGATTCATACTTCATACTTTTGTCAAGATATCTCTTCTGTTTGAAAGAAGATTTTGAAAATGATGCATAATATACAAAAACACATAGTGAATGTATATTTGGAAATTTTGTGCTGGAAGGAGTCTTTTGGGCTATGTTTGACTGGGAGAAAAATCAACTCCTGCTGCTTCCTGCCTGTGTGCGTGCGTGCTCTCTCTTTTTTTCACATTTTCTGAAGTAATTACTGATGATGTCAATATCTGAAACTGGTTTTCAGTTCCGTTTTTGGGAAGATTTTCTAACTCAGTAAGGTGCAGAGAGAGATAGATTTCACCTTCCCTCCACCAAAGATCACAGCTGATACTGTTTCCTGATTTAGGGAAATTCCAAATGGCTGTGCTTTTAGTCCAGGAGCAACAGAGTCACATAGGACAAAAAGAAATTTCCTGATATGAGAATTGATTTTGCTTTTTAGTTGGAAGCATCTGCGTGCCTGCCTCTAAGTGGTACTGTTCTCTGTTTCCTGATTGTTTTGTTAGTACAGCCTCATCATTGTTTTATTAATTAAATTCTCAACATTTTACTACTAAATCTTACCTGACACACTGCAAAAAAATACTCACTGAATCTGACAGGGTTTTAAACTGGTTTTGAGTAACGCAATTCAAGATTTCATCATGGTCTAACCCCAGCTGGCAACCAAGTACGACACAGCTACTCATTCATTCCTTCTTGCCCCCCACCCCCCAGTGGGATGGGGAAGAGAATTGGAAAGAAAAAAGATAAACTCATGGGTTGAGATAAAGACAGTTTACTAGGACAGCAAAGGAAGAGAAAATAATAATGGTAAAATAATAGACAAAATAAATGTAGCACAACGCAATTGCTTACCACCCACTGACTGATGCCCAGCCAACCCCTGAGCTGCAATCCTACCCTGGCCAGTGCCCCCCAGTGGATATGCTGACCGTGGCATCATATGGTATGGAATATACCTTTGACCAGCTTGGGTCTGCTACCCTAGCTGTGCCCTCTCCCAGCTTCTTCTGCTGACAGGGCATGAAAAGCTGAAAAGTCCTTGACTTAGTGTAAGCACTACAAATTCTAATGTATTATTTAGATTATTCATTTAAGTTCATTTTTTTAATATAGATTATTTGCTACTGGAAAACTGAAGATTATTACATCATGATTTGCATTTCATTTGCTTATTCATATTTCTGAAGCAGAATGAGATAGTTAAGCATCTGTTAGTTCTAGTCCTGATGCAATTTTTAAAACTGTTGATATTCTAGGATATTGTAATTGTTGAGTTGTTGTTACAAACTTTCACTTTTTGAAGGAATGTAACACAACATATTTAATTTATTTTAAAATGTGTTGGAAATGCTGTTTTCTGTTCTAGTTTATCGCATGAAAACTTGGCCAGCACTTTAACTGTGTTTTTTTAAGCTTACTTTCCAATTCTATGTTTAGATCAGAAATATGTGGATA
Source organism: Tapera naevia (assembly GCA_033556795.1). NCBI lineage: Eukaryota > Metazoa > Chordata > Aves > Cuculiformes > Neomorphidae > Tapera > Tapera naevia. The sequence goes on along the minus strand of JAUMJJ010000175.1, from coordinate 5,345,814 downwards.
TTGTCTGTTAAATACAGAAGCCAAAACTCCTCAGCACTTTGTTGTTTCTTCCAAATCACATAGTGTATACTTACCCCCAAGCACCCAAAGTCTGACTAAATGCATCTCTCAATATTGAAAAATTAATTTGTGCAAAATACCAAAAGAAAATATAATATTTCTAAGTTATTTTAGGGTCAAATACTGGAAACCTGTATGCCCTTAAAATATTTAATGAAATATTTATTCACAATATTTACAATAAATACTTCAGTTGGTTGTGTTGAACTTTCCATAGAACTAGAGATACATGTGGTTGTAAATATGTACAGATGTTAAAATAAGAGCGTGGCAGTTCAGAATACAAGAGTGAAGGAAAGAGATATTTACATCAGCAGTACAGGAGCGTAATCACATGGTGTATGTCAGCATAGAAAATGTTTTGACTTTGTGGTTATCAAAATCATTTTGACTGGTTATGTTTAGAGGTGCTTTCTTTAGGTTCACCCAAAGCACATTATGGAGAGGAGGAAAGGATGTGTATGTGGGGGCAGAGAGTGATAAATCTTGTCACTACTTTATGATTCTAATGATATATGGGGATGTAAATCTTTGCTACTGTCATTTTTTTGTCAAGTGTTGTGTTTACTGGGAAACAAAAAAAAAAGGGAGAAAGGTTATGTTTTTTAACAGGAATCTGGTTTGTTTTTTTTCAAACAGCTTTTTAGTAATTTCATAATTTTACCCAATTGTGAAATTCAAGATTAAGAAATAACTGACTCATGGTCTCACAAACCATTACTTCTTCTCTCATAGTTAAAATACTTGTTAAGCAGGAAGTGCTTAAAAGAAAAGTGCTTTTTTTGTGCTATCTCATTCTGAAATTACCAGCAAGATGGACAGAGTGTGCATTTACTTACAAGGGTAACGGGTAGCTGTGAACAAATGTGCACTGCTCTTTCCAAAATGGGAAACTACTCACAGAATGAATGTTGCAAGTGGTAAACTACATTCTGTAGGCTTGTGAGTAATGCCCTCGTCCTCTTAAGAATATTTTTTCTTAAATGAAGGAGCTGTAGCAGGTTAGAAAATAGCTCCTCTAGCTGAAATACAACTTGATGTCAGGTGAATTTAGAAATACCACTATAATAAAAACAGGAGTGCAAGCGCAGTAGAAGATAGAGGATTCAATTAAAGAATCTGTGAAAAGTTTATGGCAGAGGAAGTTAGTTTAAAAAATGTATGCAAATAAATAAAACCAAATCAAAATAAATGTAAAATGCATATTGCAAGTGCAGTTTGCTCTTAATAACCAATGGAAGACATGTGACCCTTTAATTTTGCGGTTGTCCCTATTCATATGGCCGATTTTTCCTAAACAAGTGCATTTTAATGAATTGTGTATAAATACAACTCCTAATCAAACATGTCAAGAACTTTATATACTTTGTTATTCCTAGTAAGAAATCAATTGATTCCTAGTATTGAATTGATTTCAACAAGTGTTTGACCTTAGGAGGGAAAATATTCCATGTACAAATTCAAAAAAAGCCAATATGGAAAAAGAAGAGGCATTTCACATCCTCTATGTCCAGTGCACAGTTGTGAGGCAAGGTGTTAATCCATTGCAAGGCAGTGCACACCTGCCTGGCTGAAGTGCAGAATGGCTCTCCTCAAATGTGTTTGATTTATGCTTGCTTTGTGATCAGGAGCAAGTTGATGGCCAAATTAAATGACTATATAAAACTATGATACAAATGTTAGCCTGAATAAAATAATACCCTGATTGATACTTGCCCCTTGATTGCATTCAAGTCTTAAGATTTTGAAAAACTTGCTGTATTTTTAGAATGCTTAGCTTTTAAAACAAGGCAATTATTTGGAAAACTCAATGTCTGATAGTCAGGGAGAAAGCTGTCCCTTGCATGGCTGTTGAAGAGATTTGTTACCTTGATTTATAAGCCACAGAGTTATTCATAATATACAGTAAATATTTTTTCAGGGAGAAAAAAAAGGAGAATCAGAATTCAGGAAATATGAGTATATAATATTTTAAAGGTTGCCTTTATGTTGTCGTCTTTTCCTAAATTTATATCTGCTGAAAATTTGCTCTTCAATGCTTTTTCTTTTTTTTTTTTTGAGAGGTTTGCTTTTATTAATAGGAGTATTTTAATATGTGTATGAATATAAATCTTACTGAAGGTGTCATGTTCAGTTATTTATGCACATATAGAGTACAGAATGTTCATATTAAAAGTAGAGAGCTTATTTGAATTATAGAAAGAATAGTGACACGAGAATGAAGGTCTGCTTACTGTGCCACCTTCCTTTATGTTTAGTAGTGGTGATAATTTCTGTCCAAAAGGAAATGCTACATGTTGGGGATTGGGATGTTGTTTTATTTGACACAAACATAAGTGACACTGTTTAAACATAATTTCTGATAAAGTTATCTCACATCATTTGAGTATGGTGAGAAATTCTGAGTAAATCTAGCATGTGTGTGAGAATTGGCATCACAATATGTATGGTCAGATGAAGAGAATATTTTAAAATAATGTTAAGGAAAATTTAAGAAAAATCTGCTTATGAATTAAGAATATGGAAAGATGGAGATTTCCACTGTCTTTGGAAGCTCTTGATGGTGTACATCTGCAGAGGAATTGTTTGTCACAATGTCTTATCCTCTTCATAAACACATCTTTGACAGCCCAAGGCAGTGAAACTTCCTTACCTTTAGAAGGAGGATCTTTGTATTCACAACTGTTACATAGAGCTAAGGCTCATGGTTTCTTTGTGGCATTAATTATTTGCAAATCAGATTTTGGTTTTGACCTGTTTTCCAATAGATATTAGGGTTACTATAAAAGAAATCTTTTTCTGGCAGAAAGCAAAATTAATTACAGATATTTGGCTGACACTTTGTTGCCCTGGAATTGTTAAAATATCTTAAAAGACATGAGTGTTTTCCTTCATTGGCAAAATGAATCTGCTAAGTAAAAATTCACTGGGATGTGGACCTCAAAAATGTTTTTATAGTTGAACAACCATTGATCTTGGAGAACTCATTTATGTATATTGTTCCAAAACAATTTGGTTTGTTCTCCGGAAGTAGTTCTCAAGGACTGCGTTTATTCATCGCAAGTGCTGTGCATGTATTGTGTCAGTGATTTACTACTGTGAATACTGTCTTTCCATACCTCCTCTCCTTTCCTTTCCTTTCCTGTCCATAAACACTTATTTTATAGGACATTTTATAAGAAACTTGTATTAGGCTTTGAGAAAGTTTTTGTAAATAAAGTATACAGGGGTATTTTTTTCAATAGTTTTACTTCCTCATCTGCTTTCTGTGAGGTAGAAACTTGAAGTTTATTTCCATTTACAAATTAACAATATAAATATAGTCTGGCTTAGGAGCTGCAGTTCCCTCATCAAATTACAAATTAGAATGAACCCTGTGGTGCCTGTTCATCAAGTTTGACCAATGTCACCGTTCAGAGAGATGTCTGGTCTTGATTTCCGGTGTGCATAACATATGAATTAAGACATCAGCTAATTTGTCTACAGTTGAGATAAAATCTTTGATATTTGTTTGAAGACAAATTGTACAGGAAGTCGTGAGGCTATTTTTATGATTAATTTATCTATTTACTAGGATGTTGTTCTGTAAAAGGTCTTCTCAGCTCCCCAGACTCTTCCCAGCTCCTCCTATCCCCTACCTTGCCCAATAACTCTATGATTTTATTTCCCCAGTATGGAGACCAAACTGTAAATCAGATATTCTAAAGTAAAAGAACAAGTTATGAAGTTAAAAAGAGCTTCTGTTGAATGTATCAGGTGGACCAACAAGAATAGAACATCATTTACGCTTTTAGTTTAGAAACATCTTCAAAACTTAAATGCCATTAAATAATAACACAGAACATTGTTACAGTTCTGTGGAATTAACTGATGTTTTGATTAAGCAGTCTTACTGGTATACCAGACAGCAATCCTGGAGGATCAGTGTTACCTTCAGCTTCCAGAACTGATGTTAAGATCCTTTAATCTAGTGTGACATCTTGACAGGGAGGGTACTGAGAGTTAGTATGTTGGCAGAAGAAAATTTTGAAAAATTTTCAGCCCCATTTCTGATGTATAAAATTAGCTTTAATTAAAGGAACGAGGAGACACCAATGACTTATGATGAGATTCTTTATTTGGTCCATCAACCATTGAAAAGCCCTGGCTTCCCACTGAGTTCCCTGTATTTTGGACGTGCTGTTTATTTCTTGGGTTTTACCCTTATACCAAATGGCTATGAACTATCTTCTAACTTCACGTGATTAAAGATTACTGATGTTTTAATGCTTACTGCATTTTTTTACAATATTGAAGGAAAACAGCATTAAATGATGTTATTATCTTTTAGCCAATTTAAAAGTTTGTGACTTTGGGTCCATACTAAAATTGTATGTAACTGCCAACAGAACTGGATAACATAACTGTAGAATGAATGCTTTATTAGATGCAGAGTTATTTGATTTGAAATTGTTGTCAAAACTGAGTCAATATATCCAGGTTGCTTCTAGGATTATTTTGTGAAGATGGGTTAGAGTTACTTCATTTTATTCTGCTTTTTCTGTTGGTATTACCTTTAGGATGTTTTAGACTTGAGAGATGCTAAGATAAGAACACATGATGCTTAAAAATTAAAGCTCTTTTAGGAACGCTGGTATTTTATTAAAATATTTGCTAATCAAGAGATGCAAATTATGTGTTTTACTTTAAATGTTAAATCGACATTGTTTCTAGAATGACTTCCAGGCATTTATTCTATAAAACAAAGTGAGTTAAAAGAAACACTTTAAAGTTCTCTATTTGCCTTCCAAGCCTGTCAGAACTTCTTGAAAGACTTTGAAGATTTTTTTATTTAATAGTTTTGTAGGCTATTTCAGCATCTCAAGCATCCTGAAGCAGGAACTCATCCTTCTTCCAACTGATTTTTCCATATCAGACAGCTCTTCGCCTGCAAGCCACATGGGTAGCAACCCAAGGGAGACTCAACTGGAGCTGCTTCTCATTATCCTCTCCTTAAAGTTAAAGTTTTGCTGCACTCATTTAAAAGTTTAAACTGCATTTATGATTATATTGTGGTTTATAATGCAAGATCTGGAAAACCTGTGGTGGCAGCGGAGCCCCATTGACTCATATTCTTAAATACTTGAGAAGTAAATAATTTTCATTAACAAAGAGAAATGCTTATGGCTTGGATAGAGGCAAAGCTGGTATTTGAAGTGATAAGTGTAAGAAAATGGAAGCTTATGACTACAGTTTTACTCTTCTTTTATGCGACTTATCCTAAAAAGGGGATTCTTACAGAACTTTACATCTCATATGTGACTTCTTTGGATCTTTTGACTGTGCTGGGATATAGCACTGCATAGTTGGCTTGAGGACTATTTTGATAGGAGTTTGAATGCAATTACAAATTTTTAGACAAAAAAAACCCTTTATGTGTTCCTGGAAATAGTAAATTACACATGCCACCAAATCAGATAACTTGTCCGTGAAGGAAACTTGTCCATGGCAATATACAGTATTCCTACTATTACTATGTTCTCCTCACACTTCAGTACATTTATGTTTGCTTGAAATCTGTGGCATTTTTAAGTGATGTTTTAATCTAGATAACATGCTTAATAGCCTATGAAATACTCAAAATTTGCAAAGAAAAAGCAGCAGTTGCTAGTGTGCCTTGCTGAAAATCACACTACAGAGGACAATGCGAGGTTCTTACAGCTGCATTTTAGTTCAGTTAGGACATGTTCTCATTGGTGTTGAGAGTGTTCTGTAAGAAGTTACTATGGTGAGGGTGACTGGAGGACTTTCTATACGGTTGATAATCATGCTGAAAAGTGTCACTTTTGTTTTGATGTCTTGTTTTGTGGAATAAGTGTAAACACTCAGAGAACTACTGAAACCTTAAGCCCTTCATATTGAATGCCCTCTATAACAGCAGTTCAGTTTTTGATGAAGTTTAATCCCTAGAGGTGTGGTTATTAGGTTTCTGAGAGATTTGTTTCATAGAATACAGTATTTAAAGTTCAGTGGAGGCTTTTTTTTCAGCCGCATTGTGGTTTGTTCTTCTTTAATGTATCTTAACATATCTGAAGAATTAAAAATAAATGCTACAGTTTGCCAGGTGAAATGTTTTAGAGATTTGTGAATTTGACAAGCAAAGGCAATTCTTAATGTTTCATTTTTGTAAGTTCACAGAACTCTTAGTTTTGACAGTTAAATTAAAGCATGTTTTTGATACATCAGAGTGAACTTTGTGAGTGTTTGCACTTGACAGTCTCTGGCCTAAGCTGGCTATGCGTAGATCAAATTTGAGTGTGATTTGCCCTAGATAAAGTGGTTTTATTCATTAGACTGTGTTTTTCTTTTTGAGTCTAAAGATTTCAAACATATGGAGGGATTTAAAAACTAGAAACATGAACTCAGAGATAACTATCAGATTTTTTTTTCTTTTAACAGGACTTTTAAATTAAGTTTCCATATCTTCCTCAGAAATCTTTAATGAGTGTTAAGTGGTGTGCTAAGTAACTCTGGCGTTTATTTCATTTAAACTATTTGGTCTTTCTTCTTGTCCTGATACCACTGTAGTATAGTTTACTTGTTTCTTTGCCCCTTTTATGTTTCTGTGTTCCTTACTCATGGGATAGCAGAGCCCCCAAATTACATGATATATCTTTTGAGCCAAAGGTTTAGAGAATAAGTTTCTGCTAAGTATTCCATAGCGTGGAGGTGCAGGTTAATCTTTACAAAGATTACTATTGAGAAAAGAAGGATTGATGGTCCTTTCTAGCAAGTTTGATTTGGGACAATGACCAGCAAAAATCCAGGACAGGTAATTAATGTGATCAAAAAAGATGTTTTCTTCTAAACATAGCTCAAAATCATCAGCAGGGGTATTTTTGGGGAAGCCAGAGTATATAGAAATTTAGTCCTTTAATGATTGATAAAGTGTATTTAGGAGTAACGCTGTGGTACCTAGTGCCAGTTTGTCAAGAAGGCAGTGATGACACATTTCTTGCTTCTTTTGCCTGGAAGCTGCATATGAGAAGAAGGCATGTACCTTTTTTTTTTTTTTTTTTTGGACTCCTGTTTATGGTGTTGCCATTTTGTAATAGCTGATTCCATGCTATCCAATAAAATTACACAGATGCTGACCACTGCTGGCCCTCAGAAGGTCCTCATGGCAGCTGCATAACTAGTTGTCCGAAAAAATCTGCCTTTTTCAGAACTTAAGCAAAAATATAAACAGATAATTAGGTGGAGGAATGCTGGCTTTTTATTTTCTCTTGCTTGCCTCTGAATAGATCAAAATAGACTTTCCATCTGCCACTATGAGAAAGAAATAAATCTCTGGTTTAGAAGTTTTGCTCTTTGCACTAGGAGATGAGAACTTTCCTACAGAGTATATACAGTGTTCAAACTTAGAGCAAATTCATTTGTATACCTTGTCTGGTTTTGAATCTGTATGCACCTCATTTCCAGCATGCTTTTGTAATGTTGTCTTCATTTTTGGAATTTGTTTAAAAAAACCTTTGGATACCATCTAAAAACTTGGTAGATGTGTAAAAAAGAATCTTGTCCTGTTCCTACATAATCAAGTGTAAAGATTACTTTTATTTCATCAGGGCCAATATTTCCCTTTCTGAAAGATCTGTGTTAACTTTCTAAATATTTTAATCAAATGTTGTAGTAATAAATCCCATATGCATTAGCATATTTGTATTAATTACAAAGATTTAGGAGGAGGGGGAATTAAAACCTTTCTTTGTCTCCAAATATTCTGAGTGTGCTATTGGGTAAAAAGTTAAATTGTTGGTAACAGTCTTCATATTTTTTTTCCGGTAGTATACTGGTTGCTCTACGATTTAAATTATCTTTTATAGCACTAGCATTAGAAGAAATACTTAATCTGCTTCAGTATTCTGGTATTTCTTGCTGTAAAATGTCTTCACTGCTTATTTGAAGATTGTTCTGAATGTTTTCTCATTAGATGTAAATCCCAGCCACACCAGTAACAGGTATAACCACTGTACAGCTTGTGTCCTTTAGCTGTGTAATGTGTGATCCATTTGGTATAGCTGAGAGTAAGGGGATTCATGACTCCTGTAGCTGTGTAGCATAGTCAACACAAGTATTTAAAATTAGTTTTTCCTCTTTCTTTACAGTGTTTTTATAGGTCACTTATATTTTTGTTTTCTGCACAATGTTAACTGAAGGGCAGCTGAGATTTAAATTTAAAAGTTCAAGTGTTAAGTGAACATGATACTAGTTCTGATACAAAGCTTAAGCAGTCCTTTCAAGCAGAGGCATCAGGAAAACTTAATTACACTGCAACAGCATTTTAGCTTTTCTACTTCTGCAAAATATAATCTTGAGCTGTTCAATCTGTGTTTCAAGACAAAAGTGCGAGCTAGTCACAGTCAAAATTGTTTAGTCCAAACTCACATATGGAATTCTGAAATTTTTTTTCAAATTTTTGTTTTTAAAAATGAGGCAATGTGTAATACATTCAATATTTATTTATTTTTTTATTTTATGATCTGAAATCAAATAAATTTTGAAGGATTACATCACACTACCAACACACAATGACTTGTGATCTCCGGCTGCTCTGTGTAGGCATCAAAAGGGCCCAAAGGCCACTAAACAGTAAAGTCTGTACTTAGACAGAAATAAAACACGGAACAGAATTCTTGATCGTAAGCAGCCAAAAGACAGAAGTTTTTTGGTCGAGTGGAAACAGTTTTTCTTTGCCGTTTCCCTAAGTGTGCTGCTGTGTGACTTGGAGCTTAAAATCCTCACAGGCCACAAGAGGGCAGCAAAATCTGTTTGGATAAGGAACTGGACGGATGGAGCTGTGTCCTGCGACTAAGAAGTCACCCAAGAGAAAGCTACTTTCTATGTGGCAGTTGTCAGTTCAATAACCTCTAATCCCCAAACTTGGGGCCACCTGCTGGGAAAAGTAATTTAAACCATTTTTTTTCCTTCAAATTAGAGTTGCTGATTTAACAGTTGACATACTCATTCTGTTGGAGTATAACCTAAAAGTGATAGTTGTGGACTCTGTTGTGTTCAGTGCTGTATAAACACATAGCAGCAAAATATCTTCTGGTTTGGATGTTTTCAAATCTAAGGAAAGAAGTAACAGCTGAGCAGGGAGTGATGGAGAGGAGAAGGCTGATTGGCTCCACTACTTATGCTGGAGTTTTATATCTTTTGGGATAAAGGAGAATGCTGGGAAGACATTTGTAAAAGAATAGGGAGCTCAGTGGAAATTTCTGGATTTTTTTTCCTGGAACACATATAACAATGTGAGAAGAATTTTGCAAGTGATTTAATTTTTTTTTGTTATTATTATTGATCAATAAATGCTGCCATAGTTCAAGGGCCAGCGTTTTGATAATCAAACAAGATGGTTAGCATCAAAGGCCAGGTTAAGGCTAGAACACAGAAGAAAAGGAAATAACTTGTTTGATACTGACAAGAAAAAAGTAGGCAAATGAAATTATGTAAAGAGGTGAATTTTAAGCAACTAACCAGTACTTTTTTATTGTAGCAGCACTCGGAGCCCATGAGAATACATGAACCAATTCATTAGGAGGGGAGGGCAGGAGTCAGAATGTGAAAGAACTGTCAGCCTATGCAAGTATTTGAAAATCTTCTCCAGAAACAAGTCAGAGATTCTCTCTCTCAGTTGAACCTTTCACGACTTCTCTTCTTGGCTTCCAAAAAAGGAAAGGTAGGCACTGAGAAATTATACAGAAGTTAAGATCAGAAGATTAACTAAACATGAGAAGGAAGGTATAGTTTCTGTGCTTGGGCACAGAAAAGGCTGCAGCCCACAGAATGACTCAAACTGCGTCTAAGTGTGTCTTTTTCTCCTCTTCCATAGGAATAAAATACTGCAAACATATCAAAAGATTTTGTATGTTTTTCTCACTCAAGTTTATTGACATTCAGTCATATTTTGTTCTGGGAGTAGGTTCTTTAAAAATGTTATTTGTTATTCATTTGGGAGGGAAGGATCAGAGGATTTGCTGGAAATTGAAATATTTAATTGATGATTTACATTATCTTTTTTGTAATAGTCTTTGGAGAACCCATTAAATTATTTTTAATTATTTGTGAAAAATAATTCAACCTGTTTTCCTAGTTCACAATTTCTTATTTTACTGGTTTACTGAAACTGTATTAATCTTTCTTACTTAGTATTTAATATCCTTAAGGAGTTACTTCTAAGGCAACTGGTTGTTTCTAGAGCTTGCGATTGTGTAGATTTTATGTCAGCTCATGAATGATCATAATAAATAAAATGGAGGTTTATTTTGTGGTTATTAAACTAGACAGTTTCCTTCAGAAATTTAGGCCAATATGTTTTGAACAACCTTACTTTGCAGTGTCAGACTGCCTCATTGTAGTGTAAAAAGCACATCAGTACTGAAGTACTGTTTTGTGTGGTGTTAGTGAATTTCTGTAAGCTCTTTATTGAAGTTGTATAAGGAGTTTATGAATCGCAGCATATTTCAGTGAGGCAATACAGGAGGCTTGTGTGTATAAAAGATACTTTGAAAATAATATTTCTGCTAGAAACACAGGTGTTTTACGAAGTCTTAAAGGTAAGTAATGTATGAGTGGCTGCAGAGACCATCTTTTTCTGTCCTTCAATCTTTGCTGCAGAATTTAGGTACAGATTTTGTTTCCAATCCATAAATCATATGTGACAAAATAAAAGATAAGGAGGAATTTTTCTGTCTATTGAAGTTTCATATGCATTTTCAGTGTTTTTAGGTTTCCACATTAAGAGGCACGAATGTACTACTTGATTTGGACACAATTCCACATTGAAGAAGGTCAGGACTTTCATTTTAACTCTTCCTGAAATTGAGTTTTTAGGCCACAGTTGTACATTTAAGGTTCTAATGAGCAATTTCAAGGAAGGCAACACTGCTATATTTAAGGAAAAGAACCCCAAACCTAAGTGGGGTTGGGGAAAGAGAAGAAAGGAGAAAAAGCTAAAAGGATTTTGTTGTAAGAAATTCATAATCTGTTCTGAGTAGTCTGATACTTTCAAAACTTTAATTACGTGAAGGAAAGGCCAGACTACTGTATGTTTAGTGTTTTAGTGAACGTGGTATTAATTATTTTGTACTTGAAATGCATCTTCTCCAGATGGTCTGGAATAGCTTCTGAAAAGTTAATTTCTGGCGCATATCTCATGTCAAATTTCTGGCATCTTACCATAGCAATCAAAAGGAAATCACATCCTTTAAAGTATTGAAGAGCAAAGGCAAGTAGGACATTCAACTGTTTGTAGAATTATCTTGTGATCCTAGAAGAACTGGAGAATAATTGCAATATTAAAATCAGTCAAATATAATCTGAGCAATAGAAATTGTCCCCAGTTGTTGCAGGATTTTAATCTAAAAATCCAGAGATAACAGGTAGAGATATGCTTTTATTTCCCTTCATGCCAGGATGTTACTTTAAAACTTTTGCAGGTCTGTCACCAAATTGTTGGTCTTTGTGTTGATGTTAAGATTGCTTGTGTAACTATTGTGAGTAGACCAGTTGAGATAGTATTTGTTTAGTCAGTCCATCAGCACACTCTGCCTGGAATTCTCTAATTTGTCTGGTTGGTGAAGTGCTCTTAAATCTGCTTAAATGCTTTTTAATATTCTATTTGCAGATCTTTCCTGTTTCTTGCATTTTTAGTGTCAAGAAATAAGAAACAAAACAACATCCCTCTGTTCCCACAGACTAAGATACCTCTTAACAGTATAAACTGTTCTGAGTGCTTCCATGAAAAAATGCTGAACTGGACATAGTTCTTATCTCACCCTTCAGTTGCGTTGCGTGTTTTCTGCAGTCCTTCTGTTGTTAGGAAGAGTATGCTGGAAAAAATAAAACCACACTCTTATCCCTTCTATAGAAACACTCTTTGCTGTCCTAGACTTTGAACCTGATATTTTGAAGTTTGCACTGAAAGTTAGCTCAGGTTGTAAATGGTTCTGGGCTGTATAAGTGATATTCAAGAATGTATATGGACACTGGCTTCCTTTCCCTGTCCTTCATCATTTAAAGACATTGGGAAATATTGGTTTATGTTATGGGCTTTCATGAACTAGTATTTCAGGCTGCATCCTGAATGGCTTCACGTGTTTAATTGCAAGTTCAATGGAAGGTAACTAGCCAGTATCTTTAGGAAAGAACACGGTGCTGTTACGTACCGCATGACAGGCTTATTTTGTGCAAGAAATAAGGCAATTTGCAGATGTAATACTTCGAATCAGGCTTCATATTTCTGTTGTTTTATAGTAATATTTGGTATGTTTTGCCTGTAACTCTATCATCGACAGAAGCTACTTGTACACATGTTGCCTCCAAATGCGTGTTTCAATAATGAGAACAGGGATTTGGTGTTTGTAGCTTATTTTCCCTCATCTAGGGAAAAGAATGTAAATAAATCTTTGTTCAGAAATAGTTACTTGATAAATGAATCAAATACACGTAAGTAAGCTTGAGAAACCAGACTTGCTGCGCAAGTTAATTTTGACATTAATACGCATAAATTTCTAATGTTTTTCCTATTTTCAGTTGATTATTTGGACTTCTTTGAATTATTCTTTACACCTTCTCAACTGTAATAGACAGAATTACAGTTTTTACTTTAACAAACTTCATACTACAAATCTGTGAGTAGAATTTCTTTTTGTTAGCTCTTTAGAGGTTGCAGTATTTATATTCCTCTGTACTGCCTCATAATGTTTATTTCTGTTTGATGAATACATTTTCAGTCCTCTGGCTAGATACTTCAGTGGATTTTTCAAAAACAGGTGGACTTGATAGTGTGAAGAATACAGAATTTTTATTTTGAAAAGCAGAAGTTAGCATTTGCTTGAAGGCTGTTGTTCACCCAAGATGGCTAACAACAGTTAACGTTGCTTGTTGAATGTGACTTGTTTTGATTCTGAAACTAGTAAAGTTTTTCTTCTTAATGTTAGAGGGAAAGCATAGTTCAGTCTGCAGTGAGAAGTTAAACTAGTTTTTTTTTGTTAGTAGTCTGCTGTCAAGAGTGTCCTCCAGATCCTGAAAAAGGTTAATTTTCTATTTAGCAAAGTGGAAAAAGGGATGAAATAACAATCTTAAAACACTGGAAAATGTTTTAGTTGTATTCATTTTAGTTCTGTGTTCCTTTTTGGTTTTCATAGAATCATAGAATCATAGAATCTTCTGGGTGGAAGAGACCTCTAAGATCATCAAGTCCAACCACACCCATTATCCACTAAACCATGTCCCTCAAAAACTCATCTATCATTTTTTCAATAACCTCCAGGGATGGTGATTCAACCACCTCCCTGGGCAGCTTGTTCCAGTGCCTGACCACCCTTTCAGAAAAGAAATTCTTCCTAATATCTAGTCTGAACCTCCCCTGGCACAACTTATGGCCATTTCTCCTTGTCCTGTCACTTAAGAGAAGAGATTAACACTCGCTCTGCCGCAGCCTCCTTTCAGGCAGCCATAGACAGTGATGAGGTCTCCCCTCAGCCTCCTCTTCTCCAGGCTAAACAACCCCAGTTCCTTGAGCCGTTCCCTGTAGGACTTGTTTTCCAGCCCCTAGGACTTGTTTTCCAGCCCCTTTGCTTTGTTGCTATATGTCTTCTTGAAGGCATGACTTTAAAGTGTCCTCTGAAAAAAACACTACAATGTATTTCTACAGCATGGTGCTGCAGAACAATCCAGGTAAATGAGAGAGACTGCCTCATTCCTGTCACCATGACCTTAGTCATAGCTGGCTTCGATATCACTTCTTTCACTTCCAACTTGTGAATATTTACTTATTTAGAGCTTTCTAATCATACTAGGCATCTGTTGGTCTGCAGAGTTCTGAGGCCATGGACTTTTCTGTTGTTTGTGTTGCTGTAATACTTCACATTTTTCAACAGAATCAGTGTTTTCACTGCCAGATCTCTTTGCAGTACAAGTCTGATCTGCATTAGGCATCAGCATGCGACTGTATCTGTGACAAATCAGCACACAGTCTGGAGCTTGTGCCTAGGTGCTGTTGTGTGGGCTATGAAAGGATACCTGGAACCCAACTTGGCTTGAAAACAGTTCTATAGATAGAGAGCATATTATCAGTACCAGCTAAATGTAAAAAAAAAAGGTGTGCATGGATTTAGAAGTGTTGCTTGAACCCCCAGCATGGTATCGGATCAATGCTTTGCAACATGAGGAAGCTGCATTTTCGGTCTGGTAGTAGGTATATTTTAGGAACTTGTTTTCCTCCCACCTGGCCTAGAATCTTTACTTGTGCTTAATACTGCATGTACCAGTCCTTGTCCCAGAAGAGCTTGTTGTCTGGAGAATCTGTCCATTGTTCTTCCTAAAAGAGTCTGATTCTTCCAATTCCTCCATATGTTGAATTATGCTTTGATTTCACTTGGTTCATTTCCAGGGTAATTTCCTAAGGAAGAGAAGATAAGGCTGTTGAACTCAATAGAGAGTTATCTTGGTTCTAAAACCAAGACCTTCTTCATTTCCAATATTGAACATCTGAAAGGATGTATGACCAGTTTGTACATTTACCTTCCCATTTGTTTCCCATAAACTCTATAAAAGCATATTGAGCCCAACACTGGACTAGCATAAAAACAGTGTAGTGCTTTATTTCTTTTGACAACAATTCATGTGATGTTCATCTCGATCTCTTTTCCTGTTTGCTTTGTAGAATCAAATTGTTGTGGTTTTCCCCCCTTGTTAGTAGAGCCTCTGAAATATTTTAATTCTCTGTACCTAAAAATCTCTTGTGATGAGTTGGTTGTTGCAGTGCAGTTGTTCCTTGGCTGTTCTTTTCTAACATTGCTCTATTTCACAAGTTTCTTCCGGAAGTGGGCACACATCTGATTGTGTAGTTTTATTGTAGACGCTTATGTAGCTGCTGTTGCTGTCATATGTAGTTTTACAGGGTCTCAGCTGACATGTGACATGGGACAACAGTAATGCCCACATAGCGGCTGGGGCTCTGGGCTTAGCTGATGGCACCTGAGAATGTCCACAAGAGAAACAGGAAATAGCCAGAACCTGAACTCTGCTTCCACATTAGTTACTAGCCAGTCACTCATCTGTTTCTCCAAATAACATCAAATAACATCTTATTCTCTAAATAATCAAAACTTTAGGTATTCTTTGTAAGAGTTAATATATTGTAATCATACTGGACTCTGAATATTGTGACTGGGCTGGAGTGTGGGAATTAACTGTTTTTAGAATGTTTTTCTCCTCTCCCAATTTTTCACCTTTAAAGTTTTAAGGGAAGGAGAGAGACTCAAGAAGATGTGGGCAGTCCTAGCAAGTTCAGTGAATGGCTGAAACTGAAATGCCTGACTGCTTAATGTTGGAATTTATAGATCTATCTCTACAATAATACATGGTCTAAGAATTTAGGCCTTACTTGTTGAAGGCACTATGGAATCCTGATAATTTAAATTATTTCCAAAGTAATAAGTTGGGATTTCCAGGCCTAATTTACCTGTAATCGAGAAACTTGTTACTGACCAGTGTGGTGTTGTTTTAAACAAGTAGCAAGAACTTATTTTTAGTACAAAACTGTATTTGAAGATATTTATGATGTGCTTTGAAATAATTATGTTTATGGATCAGTGTATATGGATATGTTTCATTTCTGCTTATAATGGAAATATAAAACTTGAAGCAAGTACTGTGAAAAGTCTTGTAGCCAGGATTTTAGACATTTTGTTATATAACTTTTAGAATTAAGGTATTAGAAATACTGTTTGCTCTTGAACAGCTTCCTAATTTATACTTTTAGCTGATTTGGCCCTGTAACCATTAAGTGGCTGTACAGCTTTTCTATGTGTACTGATCCTGAAATTGTTTACATTCTGTGATTTCTGTAGCAAACTGGAAGCAAGCAAAAATAAATGTCACTATGCTTTAAATGCAGGAATTGTGGAAGCAAATCTCAAATTTTAGATCCAGATCCTGTAACTTCAGACTAGTAGTTTCCAAATAAGACATTTCATTTGTTAGTCACTTCAAACTTATATTTTCTCTGTCACACCACTCACCCAAAATCTTTGAAATTAAGTCTGGCACTTAAAATTGCGATAACTTTTTGTTCCATATTTTTTCCTCTAGGTTTGCAGAACCTCTCATTTGTGTAATAAACTGTGGATTGTGTAGTTTTGGACCTCTTTGTTGATGGTGCTAGTTTTTGAAAGAGGCAGGTACATTTTTAGATAATGAATAAATCAAGTGAAAGTTTTATGCTTTCTTAAATTAGCCAGTGTTGATTCTAGTGATTTTTTCTTTTTTTTAAAGTCTGTAAATATTCTTTGTTGATTGCTTCATTCCTTGCCCATTGCTAGACTCTCATTCTTCATTATTCAGGTTTGTCATACCCCGAATGTATTTCAAGTTTGTGTGGGCAGGTATCAGTTTTGAGGAATTTTGACAATAGAAATAAATTTTGTTCATGTAGTTCTTCTCAGTTTACCTGATGTAAAATATGAAAGTGTAAATGGGTATGTAACCATCTTTCAAAATTGCTAGTGTCTCTATATTCTGTAATGTATTTTTAACACAATCTATTGGTGTACAATTTTTGGGAAGCATTGCCATAATTACTTCACTTGACTCTCATCTGTTTTTTTTTTTTAAAAAATGGAAATGATTCCTTAATTAAAATAAACTGTTTCTCTAAAAAAAAAACCACCTCAATTTGAGCTGAGACAGAACATTTTTAATCCTGTATTCCACGCTATTCAGAAAACATCTGCCAAATGGATTACTTTCTGTCTTATCTGCGGCACGTATCTGAAATTCCTCCACTGTGCTCACTACCGGATGCTCTGGCCTAGTTGTGGTCCTGCTTGATGTGTATTTGAATTATAAGCTATCTGTAACTTATTTTGGCTGATGTTAAGATGTGATTCAGAAAATAAATCATGCCTTCAGTTAAGCTTTCTTAACATTCTGGATCTCAATTGCTTTGTAAAAAAAGATTAGATTGTTTTTTCTGTATTTCTGTCCCAAATTTTTTTCTCATTACATGGTTACTATATGTGTTTTGCATCTCTTGACTGTTTTTAACTGGGACATAAAGAATACAGCCACAGCTGATTCTGCTGTATGTTCTACTTGCTCCCTACAAGGGAGAGATTATGAATGTTGAACTCCTATTTGAGCTGTAATGTCAGAAATTTTGTTTAAAGATTATTTTGTAGCTATTGCAATGGCAAACAGTAGGGCTGAAAATCACTGTGGTGGCTTTCCACAGAACGTGCTGGTTGATTGTTCTACCAGATTCAGCTTCATCTGGGTTTGTGTTGAGTGCGAATTATGCAGGTCTATACGAACGTATCTGTTCATGATTTTGTTATCAGGGGGAAGAACAGATTTTGTGCTATATTTTTTTCTGAAAGTCCTGCAAGGATAAGTTAATCTCTAATAATCAGGTAATATTTTATATCTAGTTCAAGGCATCTTATAAACATAGAGCTTTTTTTTGCATAAGTTTTTCATCATTTTAATAAATACCATAGGGAAATGCTTGCTTAAACCCAGTAGTTTCTTAAGTGACTTGTGGAGCATATTCTTCTCTACTGCAACCATGTGTTTACTTTATTTAAATGTAGGAGTAGTCCTGTTGAGGTCGTGTAAAAGCTGAGCAACAAGAGCTTCAGTAGAATCACAGCTTTAATGTTATATTGTTCATTAAATTGATTCAGTTGGATTTGCTACTGTACAATATATATAAACCAGAGAAATAAATTTTAATTTTAAAAGCCCTAACCCTGTAATATTTTAGTCGTTAACTCAAAATAGCTTTATGAAGCAGTAAAATCTGATGGAATACTATCTGTAGTCCATTAATGAGATATCTAGGAGTTGCTACATTTGTCAATTTATAAGTTTACTCATAATTATATTTTGATATAAAGCTGCAATACAAGCTGAGAAATGGGCTTTACAAGAGCTGCTCATTATCAAAAGATGTTGAGATCCTTTGCACTTAAGGAGGGAAATGAATTGAAAACCATCAATGACTTCATCATCTGTCCTCAGATTTTATGAATGTAGACTATTTATATTGCACTTTTCTACCAGTGTTTACCATTATGAGGGTAGACAGTTGAGATCATGATTACTATAAGCTCAGGTTTTCTGGGATTTTGTAATTAAAAATAGCCCCTAAAACTACTGAATACTCAGTTATCGATACTCCTATGCTCACATATAGTTTTTTTGTCCTATTGTAAATAATACTCCCTATCATTGCAATATAAATTTTCTAGTATAGAGATGCTTGTTCTGGATTCATGTCTTTTCAGTTTGATTTACTCAAAAAGTGGTTTAATCTAAATAAAATAATCCCATCAAATAGCCTCAAAATAATCTCACTCTTATACCAGAAGTCCCCATTTTAAGGTTTATATTTGTATAGCAGTATTGATCTGACTGATGACGCTTTTTCTCTGTAGGTTAGGCTTTGTCTGTGTTACTGTCAAAACAGATTTATGTCTTTGGCCTTGAGGAGATTTTTCTTGACATTTCAATACCCCTTTAGCTCTCCTTGGAGCGCTTGCTTTGTGCTGTGGATATGTAAAGACTTAAGCATCTGCAGAACTTTTGTCTCAGAAGTCTCACAGGAGTTTGTATCTGCCTTGCTCTCACAGATGGTGTCCATGCACAGACAAAGGGTCCTCATGTTCCTCAGTTTCTTGCAGCTACTTTGAGAAGCTCTGATTTCCTTGTCACCTGTGTTTCTGGGATCTTCCTTTCTCAACTCCGCACACAGTTAGAGGTTCGGAGAATTAATTCCTTCTGTCAGTGCCTACATTGTAGGTAGAATGGGATGCAGTAGGAATCTTGCAGATTTTTCTGTGTGGAGTTTGTGAATAGGACAATTTAGGAAAATATGGTAGCAAAAAAGGCAAGCTGTTAACCACACCCTGAAGTGATTGAAGCGTGTGACTATATCGCTGTCTTAACTTTATATGCATTTGCTTAAGCCCAATTTGTCCATGCACATAGGTGTGACGGGCAACTGTTCAAATATAACAAATAATCTGTGCAGTACAGAGCTTTCACATATCTTACGTTGCTGCTACTTAGAAGTCTTTGTTACCATTAGCTGTGATAGTGTGAATGTTGTTGAGCTTGAGTATACAGAGTAGCTTATATTCTCATCTTTCTAGCAGACTTGGTGTTTGATTTCCTTGGTTAGAATAGTAATGAGCCGGGGTATAATTACTGTTTTTCATCAGTATGTGATGACTGTGATTGCTTGCCTGAGCAAATAAAAACTTTTTTATTTTACGTTATATAAAAAAGAAGACATTTTAAGGAGATGCTAAGGTGGCAAAACTTTTTGTTATCCATATATTTTTAAAAGTTAAATAACTTCAAGAAGAATATGTTTTGTTTTTCACTTTTATGTAGTGATTTTTAGTGCCTTCATTTGTAAATCATGCAAAGCATTCCTACAGTTAGTTATCAGAAATACATATGTTTATATATATTAAATAGATACAACATTTAAGAACTGTTAGCTGAGGCATTGCTTAACCAGGGGCACTGCCGAGGCATTTGTTAAACAGGTACTTCCATGAAGTATGTAAACTATTAATTTTTTTCAATTCTAGACATTCCCTCTCACAATTTATTAGGTGGTGAAGAGGTCTATAGACACAGATGGTCGGTGACCGATTAAGTCAATTTTTGCATCAGCATTAATTGTTGATGACACAGTATGTTTGTATGGTCTCTGGTACTACAATGCTGTATCCACAAGTGGTGTTGATGAAGGAAGAAGAATTCTAGGAGACAATTTTTGCGTTAGAAGGTCAGTATGGCACTTGAATGGGACTCCCAGGGGCCTGTGGGATTTGTATGCTTGAGGTTTTTAAGACCCGATGAGACCGGACCAAGTCTTGATGATAGCTCTAGTTGGAGCAGATGATTGTACCAGAGCAACTCCAGAAGTCTTATCGAAAAAAAAATTGCTGTGATTATTTGTTGTGCTGTTTTCTCTGTGTGTTCTCCAGCTTTTGGCTCCTTTAACATTATGCTGGCATATAAAGTTTGTATCAGAGACCATCTTCAACACAATATCCTACAAATATTTGCCTGTTGTTTAAATATCTTAGGTTTATGTTCTATGCTACTCTAGAACTACCTTATGGTTTTACTATTTTCTTGTGTTCAGTCTTGTATTTTTCATTAAAGCAGATGTTTCAATGAACCTGCCTTCTGGCAATTAGTAGGAGATATATTTTCTTTTTAAGTTTCTGAAGGCAGATGTTTCTTTAGACTGAGTCTTTGTTTAGTTGACTCAGCTGATTAATTTCTGTTGGAAAAGCGTTCATAGTTTTTCATTTCTGTTGGCTTCAGAACTATTTCTGAAATATTTATGGGAATTCAGCAAGCTGTTTGAATGACTTCAGTCCATGCTACACAATTTTTCTGTCTCTCCATCCCTTTAAAATTGCTTGCCTAATTTATTCAAGTATCGTAAAATAATTAAAAGATACTGGGGAAACGAGGGGGAGAAACGTGCTGATGTTTTCCCTTCTGCAAAGAGCTCAGTGTTGACATAAAGAGCAAGAAGATGCTATGATGCATTTCTTCCTCTCAGTTAATTAAGACAATTTTCATGCTGGAGCTGAGTTTGTGGATGACCTTACTGTTTAGTTAGATGGCCTTAAGTATGCTGATAGTTTGTACAATAAACAGAAATGATGCATAAAGTTAAGCTGAAAGTACTGCTGTTTGTCCAGCAGCCAGCTGCTCAGAGTTACTTGGCCAACTGAATTGTGTCTTTGTTTCCTAATATTCTTTACATGTAAAGCCTAGGGGACAGGAGTACGGCCCTGGGCTGGTGCGCACATTTTCATTAACTTTTTTATTCAATTTAAATCCCGCTCTCTGTTTCAAAGAAGGGATTTACGGATTTTCTTGGCTATTTGCTTTCATAAATTATGTAAGAATAATACAAAAGGCCACCCAGCAAAAAACTGCTTAAGACATACCTAAAAGGAGCTTTTTGTTACTAGAATCGTTGATTGGACAGCAAGTGCCAGTTGTATGTGTTCATTGTCTTGGAAACTCAATTTTTCCCTCTGCTTTGGATTTCAGGAAAGTGAGTTAACTTGTGACAATCTTTGCAAAGTTGAGTACTTTTATTGTGTATAATATCAGTAAGGAAAGAGTCTCTTTTGCTCATTTTTAAAGGCATGTATGTTTGTAGTGGAGAACTGTGAGCCAGCAGTGTGCCCAGGTGGCCAAGAAGGCCAATGGCATCCTGGCCTGCATCAGGAATAGTGTAGTGAGCAGGACCAGAGAAGTTATCGTCCCCCTGTACTCGGCACTGGTCAGGCCTCACCTTGAATACTGTGTCCAGTTCTGGGCCCCCCAATTTGGGAAGGATGTTAGGATACTGGAATGTGTTCAGAGGAGGGCAACGAAGATGGTGAAGGGGCTGGAGCACAAGCCCTATGAGGAGCGACTGAGGGAGTTGGGGCTGTTTAGTCTGGAGAAGAGGAGGCTCAGGGGATACCTCATTGCTCTCTACAACTACCTAAAAGGAGGTTGTAGTTGGGCAGGGGTTGGTCTCTTCTCTCAGGTGGCCAGTGGCAGAACCAGAGGGCATGGACTTAAGCTTCGTCAGGGAAAGTTTAGGCTTGATGTGAGGAAAAAGTTCTTCACTGAAAGGGTGATTGGTCATTGGAATGCGCTGCCCAGGGAGGTGGTGGAGTCGCCGACCCTGGAGGTGTTTAAGGGGAGACTGGATGAGGCACTGAGTGCCATGGTTTAGATGATGGTTGGTGTTAGTGTTGGTGTTAGTGTTGGGTTATAGGTTGGACTTGATGATCTCAGAGGTCCTTTCCAACCTTGTGATACTGTGATACCGTGATACTGTGAACTGTAAACACGATTAACTTCTCAGCAGTGTTTCTGAAGTGATCTTCCATTGGAGTGGAGTAGCCAGTATTAAAATATTTTCTATCTTTAGGCAGCTTTTTGAATTGATACATCCTAACTGTGTCTAATTAGTATATAATGAAAGTCTTCTAGGAATGTATATTTTTGTGAATAAGTACTGTATCGCATAAGCCCACATTGTGTTACTTGAGAGACATTTTCCCCATGTGTAGTCCTTCAGAAATGCATTAAAACCTGTTGAAATTCTATTACATTTTCTTTTCGGAAACTTGATGTAAAATGTGATTGTCTGCATGTTGCATGTTTTTGACCTGTCATACAAGATTTCTCTTTATAGCAGGATTGTTTAACTTCACAATCTTTCTGTCATGAAGAGTGCAGTAAAGTATGCAGCATTTGTTTGTAAGGCATGACTCTTGCTATGAAGTGTGAGCCAGATGGTCACCCCATTATTTGTATTTATTAAAAGGAAAACAATAGATATTTATTCTGTCAGTTTTATTAGTTTGTCTTCCACTTCATTATAATTAGCTTGTGCTGATTATGGTCACTTTGTGCTTTACCTAATGTGAAAGGATGTGAATGAGTGGTTTGGATTACTGGCATAAGTGAAAAGGAGTGGGTTAAACAGGAGCATTCTGCAAAATGCTCTGATTCTATTAGTGTGGATAGATATTACAGCTCTAGGGGTGGTGGGGGCATCTTTCTGAATACCTTTATTATGAAGCTTTATTATTTTAATAATAGTAAATGCCAAAGTTGCTTAACAAGTTATCTCTTTCTACGTAGTTGCAGAGCACCTCAAAGGCAAAGCTGAGAATGCTGAAATACTTGTTAGTTTCAACCCAAATTGGTTACCCAGAGCACCATGAATGTATTGAAGGACTAGGTAACTCTACCTGGCTGTGCTGTGCTATCTGCAAAATTGCAAAGGTAGCATTCAGTAACAGGTACATAATTATGGCTAAATTACTGCCATCTCAGCCGCTTCTGCCTTACTCATTTTGTGGTTGTGGTATGAGAATGCACTGGAGAGAAAAGACCATGGAGACAGAAATAGTAACTGAAAAAAAATTTTTTTTAATTTGTCATATGTACTTATAACAAAGTTTATTTATTACAGAATGCAGTTCTGGAGGCTTTACAGACTTTGATGATGATCAGCAGCATTTACAGTGGTAGACTGGTAACCTAGCAGAAGCAGATAATGACCTTCAACATCAGAGATTCAAACAGCAATTATCCAAAGCTGGTGGCTCACTTCAGAATTGTATAGAAAACATCTCAGTTAGCTAGGTATTCAAAGGAATTAATTGTGTTTACTGTCTAAACTGCAGTTCATTTTGATTCCCACTCCCCAAACTTTGCTAAGCAAAGCAATCAGAAAAAGAAAGAAATGAAAGGAAAAGAGTTAAGTGGTCAAGCAGTTGCTATGACTGAATTAAAACCTTATGATGGAGTCACATAATTCCTATATTTCCTATGAACTGTTGCATGTTTTTTCAGCCTTTTTAACTAACATAAACCACATGAATACCAGAGATACTCCTTTTATACAGTAAAACTGATTAAATTGAGTAAAATTTCATAAACTCCAGATTTATACAGGATCAAGCTGTAAGTGCTGTAATAATTGCGGTGTAGACCAGGCAAGGTAGAAATCTGTAACCTTCATCTTTCCATGTACAACTACAAATGCCTTTTGTTTGGAAGCCATATCCAGCCATTGTGAAATGATGTGGTTATTTGCATATTAAAATGACAGTGAATGATGAATCGGTCATCAAACCCTTTGCAGTATGGGATTTAACTTTTGTAATGACTAAAACGCAGGGTGAAATTTCAAGGATGAAATTCCTTTCTATGAGGCTAAGCATTTTGATCTGGTTCCTCCAGCCATTAACCTTTACACAATTAACAGACATGACGTGTAAAGTTAAGCTGAAAATACTGCTGTTTGTCCGGCAGCCAGCGGTTCAGCTGCTTGACACATAAGGGCCAGATGAGTCATGTCTGTCTTCTAACCCAGCTTTTCCTATTTCCTACTCTTACTGATAAGCAAATCAAAGACCAGGGATCATCAATTTATTAATATAGCAAATAGTTAATTTTCTTTTCTTATTTAGAGACTGTGGTGGGAATTAATGAGATAATATATATCAGAAGGTGTCTTTTGGTCTTTCCTTCACCTACGTGTGATTCACTGCTTCTTACTGTACAGAGCTGTTTAGCTCCTACCCGTTCCTTAACAATCAGTTACAGATATTGAGCAAAAGGAGCTCAGAAAGGGAAATCCCCTGTGTGCCTGCATATACTGCGTATAAACTGTCTCTTAACTACCAAGCATTGGTCCCCTGGAGGCAAGATCCTGCTGAACAGCTGTGAGCATGAGTTACAGGGGCTTCTGACCCCAACAGGGGCCCATCTCTCTTTCCTGCTGGGGAAGGAACTCTCGTTTTTCTGAAGAGACAACCACTTTTAGCCCCTAGTGGGCACTGAATTCAGCAGGAATTATCTGTTCTCTTTTCTAATCAACACAGTAGCTGTCAATCAGTGTATTAGGGTTGCAAGAGATAAAGGAACCAATTGATTCTTGTTCTGTTGTCAGGCAGTGGCATTTCATCTGAAGAAATTTTGCAGAAAGTGAGCAGCCTCTACCTCACAAGCCTGGACATTACTGAGACTTGGTATAATATGCATGAGTAAAACAGCACTCCTTTGGGGGAATAGAGATCTTTTTCCACATTCAGCGCAGCAGGGGTTGCTTTTCCTTTTTCTTTCTGCTTCCTCGAAAATTTTATTTTCTTTCACTTCTTAAAGTTTGTGCTGGTGTGCTTTCCTCTTCATGTCTAACTGCAACATTTTGCTATAAGTGATAGATGAGTTTGAGCAACTAAGGGAGCAGAAGATAAAGGCAAAAGGGCTGCCTTTAAAGGTAATGAAAGGTAATGAAAAAGAAAAGCAGAAACAGAGGAGGTACAGTGAGGACAGGAGATGTAAATTTAAAGGAACACCACTTTTTTAAAGCTGTTACAAATCTGTCTGCTATATTGTGTTTGCTCTGACCCCTGCTCTTTGAGCAAGACGTTTAGCACTCTTACTACCTGTAACATACCCATTCGTAGAATTGTAATTCAGATTGGAAGGGACCTCAGGCAGTCAATATTCTGTGTAGTCCAGTAGGGTTGGTTATGAGGTCCTGCAACTGCTTGTGAGTTGGAAAAAAACCCAAACAACTTTTGTAAGTGGAACATACTGGAATTCAAGGGGAGCCCAGGATTAATTTTCATCTCGTTTCATTGGCGTCTGTTGATCTTTATTCTTTTAAAGGTGACTTATTTTTTTGTTGTTTAAAATCCTCTAATACAACTTATGATTTGGTTGTTTAAAATCCTGTAATACAAAAAAGGAAGCAGACCAAATTCCTGCTTGTGTTGGCAAAGGTCAGTTTTCATAGCTGTCTGACCTTTTTGGGCTACACCAAGATAGTGTATTTGAGATGAAGGGGGGATTTATGCCTGAAGTGATAAGGCTATTTTGCAAAGCTTGCCTTAATAAAGAGCAGACTGGTTAATAAGATCAGGCAGGATTCCTTTTTTAAAAAAAATGTTCTTGTGGAGTTAAGTTGTCTTTCCTGTCCTTTTTGTTATAGCCCTTTGTCATACCTTAAACTGTGCATTGTGGCCTTCTGTTCTCCTGCTCCCTTGACTGTAGCTAAAATATCACCATATTTGATCGTTAAAGCCTTTATATAATAAAAAATAACAGGTACTCTGAGATTTTCTGTTCTGCCTGCAGCTGTTGACTGAAAGTGCATGCTATACATTCTCCAGAAGGATAATTTATAGGCTTTATATGTGATGTTTGGGGTTTTTTATGTGTTATTCCCCACCTCCTGAGCAAATGCTAAGGCTATTATTTTACATGTGTGCACATTGGTAACTTCACGAATGCTGTTAGTCCTTTTGACTTGCCAGGAACGTTCAAGTCTGGTCCTTGCAGAGTGAAGACTGATGTGTTCAGAACTGCAAAGTGCAGAGCAGCTGTGTGTTCTTAGCTGTAACAAGGCTCCAGGCAAGAAATGTTTGCTTTTGTCAACCCATTTGTTAGTCCCATCCTTGGCGGAGGTTAGTTAAAAAACAATAAAACAAAACAACATGACTTTCCTGAGAATATAATTATTGTTGTGATGTACTGGAAGAGCTAAGACACAAAGTAACAATGCAGGTATCCAGTCATCTGATAGGAAAATGTACATGGACTGTATGCCAAGACAACTTAATAGCAGTTTCCTTAATTTCGTAGGGATTATTGTGTTTAGAAATACATGAAGCAATAGAATCGGCATATGTACCCGTTACCTCTTTTAAAAAAAGTAAGCATTTACATGCCCTTTTGCCAACAAATGAAGATATGTGGAGTGTATCCAAACTTCATAGTTCCAGAATATGTTTTAAAAAACCTCCACTCAGAGTTAAAACTAAAATAAAAAAACAGCAACAAAAAAACACAAAAAAATCCCCTCCTTTCTCTGTACTATTTGGATAAATGTGGCTGCTGATTACTTCTATTTGTAGAAATGCACTCTGGGCTGCAAGATATCTTTCAATCTGCTTCAAACAGGCATACTATAAAACAAGTTATTTTAAAAAAAAATTAATAAAAATAGAAGAAAATTAGGTTCTCCATTGCAGCCTGATCTATAAAAAGTTGTTTTCCCTGAATCTTTAGCTCATATTTTCATTCTTCAAGAGTGAATGGAGAGAGAGCTTAAAAATAGGAGCAGGTGAGGTGTGGAGGACGGTAATTAAAGCACAGTCCTTTAGTGAGTATAGTTGGGTTTTATTACTCAATTGCTCTGTTTTGCTTATGTCTGTGATGAAGTAGGATATTTCATGATAGGAGTAATGCATTAAAATTATGATGCATAATTAAGGAAATATTTATACAATCAGAGCCAGGGTTTTTTTCTGAATTTAGCCCAACTCAGTTCTTATTGAAATTAAATCAGTGGGAAAACCGTTCTAAGAGGAAATTGAGTTAAGCCAATACAGGAAGTCCAAGCTGAAAAGAAATGAATTTACCTGTATTATATTAACTAATGTTGAGTATCTGAATTGGTTTTGCTTAAAATAGAATACTTTTGTTTGTGTATGTGTATATACGTATATGTATGTGCGTATATAAAGATATATGTATATATTGTCGCACATTATATTGGAAGATCAGAATAGCAATTTGCAAAAGTAAAGGAAGAGCAAAATGAGTCAACTATAACCCGGCGCTATTTGATGCTTTATCGGATTGAACAAATGTGTTAGTCTCTGTAAACAAACATGACCATTTAAATATATAGAGTGGGCTCCTATTTCTCTGAGAACTACCAAATAATGAGTTTATTTTGAGTCGTGTGTGTAGGAGAGTTTAGGAAGCAGGTGATTGCTCACTGTAAAAGCTATTCTGCTTTACTTAACATTTTTCTATTCAGAATTATTCAACAAGCCTTTTTTCAGTTGACCTGCAAGCTTCCCTTTTGTGCCTTAGGATTTTTTTAATGTTTTAATGTTTGCCTCGGTTTTAATAGTAAGGTAAGATATTCTCTGGGCTCCAAGCCTCCTGAGCCAGAAGACTGTGAAGGTGAACCCTCAATGTTCCAAGAAGAATTAGTTAGAGACCTGCTCGGCCAATTAGACGTCCACAAGTCAATGGGGTCGGATGGGTTCGAGCCAAGAGTATTAAGGGAGCTGGGAGAGGTCCTTGCCAAACCCCTTTCCCTCATCTATCAACAGTCCTGGCTGACTGGGGAAGTGCTGTTCGACTGGAGACTGGCAAATGTAACTCCCATTTACGGTTGGAGGGAGGATCCGGGAACTACAGACCTGTCAGTCTGACCTCAGTACTGGGAAAGGTCATAGAGCAGATAATCTTAAGTTCTATCACACAGCACACGCAGGACAATCGGGTGATCAGGCCCAGTCAACATGGGTTTATGAAAGGTAGGTCCTGCCAGACCAGTCTGATCTCCTTCTATGACAAGGTTACCCGGTTAATGGACGAGGGAAAGGCTGTGGGTGGGGTGTACTTGGATTTCTCTAAAGCCTTTGACACCGTTTCTCACAGTATTCTGCTTGAGAACCTGGCTGCCATTGGCCTGGACGGACATACCTTCTGCTGGGTGAAAAACTGGCTGGATGGCCGGGCCCAGGGAGTGGTGGGTAAATGGAGTTAAATCCAGTCACGAGTGGTGTTCCCCAGGGTTCAGTGCTGGGTCCAGTCCTGTTCAATATCTTTATCAATGATCTGGACGAAGGGATTGAGTGCTCCCTTAGCAAGTTTGCAGATGACACCAAGCTGGGTGGCAGTGTTGATCTGCTTGAAGGAAGGGAGGCTCTGCAGAGGGATCTGGACAGGCTGGATCGATTGGCTGAGACCAACAGGATGAGGTTCAACAAGAACAAGTGCCGAGTCCTGCACTTGGGACACAACAACCCCATGCAGTGTTACAGGCTTGGGGAAGAGTGGCTGGAGGGCTGCCTGGAGGAGAAGGACCTGGGGGTGTTGGTTGACAACGGGCTGAAAATGAGCCAGCAGTGTGCCCAGGTGGCCAAGAGGGCCAATGGCATCTTGGCCTGTATCAGAAACAGTGTGGCCAGCAGGGGCAGGGCAGTGATTGTGCCCCTGTTCTTGGCACTGGTGAGGCCACACCTCGAGTACTGTGTGCAGTTCTGGGCCCCTCACCAGAAGAAGGACATTGAGGTGCTGGAGCACGTCCAGAGAAAGGTGACAAGGCTGGTGAAGGGACTGGAGCGGCTGAGGGACCTGGGGTTATTTAGCCTGGAGAAGAGGAGGCTGAGGGGAGACCTCGTCGCTGTCTATGGCTGCCTGAAAGGAGGCTGTAGCAGAGAAAGTGTTGATCTTTTCTCTCAAGTGACAGGTGATAGGACAAGAGGAAATGGCTATAAGTTGTGCCAAGGGAGGTTCAGACTAGATAATAGGAAAAATTTATTTACTGAGAGGATGGTCAGGCACTGGCACAGCTGCCCATGGAGGTGGCTGAGTCACCATCCCTGGAGGTGTTTAAAAAACAAGTAGATAAGTTTTTGAAGGACATGGTTAGCAGAGGATGGGTATGGTTGGACTCGATGATCTCAAAGGTCTTTTCCAGCCGCAAGATTCTATGGTTCTATGATTATGAAAAGCATTCTTAATGTTGACTCTGATGGTACAAGCTGTAAGACTTATCTTCTAGTCTGATTTTGCATAGGAATTTATTCCTGATTAAATAGATGAAGTGACTTACACTTTGAGGGTCAGTCTTGGTCATATGCATAAGAAAAACTACAAGAATGGTTACAAGCAGTCTTTGTAAGTACAAAACACTTTGGTTCTGTCCTAAAACGCTGTCTTGTTTTCTGGGACTGTATCACAATGCCTACAGAAAGTCAATGAGGAAGCTGAAGGAAGCATGTTAAACATATGTAGCACCAGGACTTGCTTCGATAAGCAGTGAGTGAGACCTGCCTCGTATGACAGTGTAGCTTCTTACAGAGAAGCAAGAAACATGAGTTTCTGCACCAAGAAGGCTCCTACTGCTTAAAGAGCCAGTTCAGTTGATATCATCTCGTGTAACTACATCTCTCTGCTGCACCTTGTAGATATGTCTCTTGAAAAGGCTTAGGCATTTGGTTCTCCCAGTAGTCTTTGGAGACCTCCGGCTCTTCTGTCTTTATATCGCATTAGAATTCTCTGAGATTGTCTGCAGCCCCAAAAAGCAAGTGCTCTCCCCTCCTGCAAGATGCTGTTTGTATACCTTGGGAAGAAGGTCTTGGAAAGGCATCAAGATCAGAAGAATGAAACAGAAAAAAAATAAGGTTTGCTGTAGTTTTATTTACAATAAAGTATAACTTCCAGCACAGAGCTTTGGCTGCCAAACTATTTGATACTTTGTGATGCTTCAAAGTAGGTCTTTTTTGTTTCTGATAATTCTTTTCCCTGGCCTTCCAAAATGTCAGTTAGATTCTTAATCTTCATACATTGCTGCAGGTAGGACAACTGAAAAATATCTCCTGAATATAACAAAAATGCTAATTAAATACCTGCTTTAAAATTCTGTGAATGTTTCCATTTACTTTATGATGAGTGTGATTTGGAAAATTCAGCTATTGTGCAAATTAATTGTATTGGATTGTTAAAGGGAACTGGTACAGTGGAAAATTTAAAAAAATAGTAAAACTTTTTTTTTATAATTTGACTGATGTTTTCTTTGTCACTGTAAATTCCAGCAGATTCAATATCCCCCATTATTAGAAATACTTCTATGACCGAATTCAGGAGGTTTTGCATTTCATGAGATTTTCAGCCTTGCTTCTCAGTCGTATCTCCATAAGCTTGTAAAATTTTATTTTAATGTGTGAAATAATTTGGTTTTAGCATTGGTCTGGATCAGAATTTGTTTTTTGAATCATAGAATCTTCCAGTTGGAAAAGACCTTGGAGATCAACAGTCCAAACTGTACCCATCTTCTGCTAAACCACATCCTTTTGGGACACCTTTTGGGTGGACTCAAATTTACTTTTCACATTTAGGTATCTCTTTAATACTTTTCTTGGCAGAGGAAAGAGAGAGAATTCCTAAGATTTAGAAGCAAATCCTTTTTCAAAACTAATCTGTTAGAAGCCAGCCTTTGCATGCTGCATTAATGTCACAGCTGCAAGTCTGACCCTTAGACATAAAGCATTTAGTAAACGAGCACATTCTTTGTAAAGAATAGGCAGACTTCCAGTGACACTTTTTAGTCCAGCATCACTGGAAACAGCCAGACCGAATTATTTCACAAAGCTGTGTGACAATAAGGGAGTTGGACATAAGGAAAACAATTTATTCTGAGCCTAACAAATGGAAGGCCAAGGTTAGTGTCATTCTACAATCTAGACTGCCATGAGCAGTCAGGGACATGGTGCAGTGTTAATTGCTTACAGCTACTCTGGAATAAGAGACTGCTTCCCATACTCTGAAAAACGTAACTTCTTGCTTTTAAATGGACAGCTTTGTATCAATTAGGAGATATTCAAGTGTCAGTACAGGATGTGGTCAGACTCCTTTCTCATCAACGACGCTTATTTTTCTGGGTCCCCCACTTTGAGTTATACCCGGGTGTAAAAAACACAAACATGCTATTTGCTGTATTGAATTCAGATACTGCTCAAAAAAGATAATCATCCTGTTTGCCCTCTCAAAGTTGCCTTCCTCCATTGTTATAAAAGGAGGGTGAGAGGGCGATGAGGCTTGAGATACACTTGCCTTTCACATACTTTTTGACAAGTTTGTCTTTTGATAGAGTACGTGTTTTAAACTGCAATTCAGCTGGGTCTTTGCCATGACATACTTCAACTTTCAGCCCTAACCCACACAGATTGAGTTAAAGCAGCTATATTTTGTAGAACAAGGATATTGTTCCAGTAAGTGAGGTGACCACTGCACTGTAGCAGCTATAGTCCTTGCTAATTCTATTTGTTGCAAGATTTGGCAGACTTCTTTATAAGAAGGTGTTATAATTTCTGACTAGTAAGACTCTGTAAGTAAATTTCAGCTGAGCTAACATCCTGTTTCAATTCTGCTTTTTCTAGCAGTTGCATGGGAACCACTGTACAGCTATATTAATCTGACAAATACTATATGTAAAAAGGAAAAGCCAAACTCATAATGCAAAACCACAACAAACACCCCCAAAACAAAGAAGCAAAGAAGCCTCTTATCTCCCAACAGGTACCAAAAATAGTGTAGCAGGAGATACCTACATCAAAGTGAAGGAGATCTGAGCTGAGTATTAAGAAATAATTAGAATATGCTGAATTATCATAAGGAACTACCAGAAAAAAGCATTGGTTTCAGAAGGATGTGTTCAGCTTAGCATAAAGTAATAAAACTGTCTCTTTTGGCTTTTGCTTTATAGTTACTGAGCGTTTTTGTTGTACAAAGATTAACTCGGTATATGAATAAATATTCTCTTGAATTTCCATGGCAAGTAGACTCACATTATCAATTGAATTGTTTAGTCTTATGGAAAACCTAATAACATGGTACTTGTGCTAAAACAATTGAAATATGCAATTCTGCTATATGGACTAGGAGAATGCATGTATCCTGTGCCATATGTATGTTTTGGTACTTGTGTGTTCTCTTGTACTCTTGGATAGGGTTAAAGTCTTAGAGATTATATTTGGGTTTTGCTTATTTAAGGAAACTTTAATGGCTTTTGACGTTTAACTTGAGAAATATGGGAGTGCAATTTGAGGTCTGAAGGAGTATATGAACTTCAACACTAACAAGGGCTTTTTACCTGCTGAAAAGTTCTATTTATTTGTGCCAAAATGCAGAGTACCAACAGAGACTTCAGAGCTCTGTTTGACAAGGGCTGAATCAGCAGTAATGTTTGATTCATGAAGCTAGATAAAATATTTTTGTTGTGGACATTAATTAAAAATGAAACTAAATTTTTCTGGGACCATATGGAAATTTGTCAGTTGGGTTCTTAGGAAGGGAGCGAAGAACTTTATGGAGTCTTTCAGTATGTTGTAGGAAAAGGTCATGTTCTTCAAGGTTTTGCCTTGCAGGGCTAAATTTCAAGCTACTTTCTGTCTTATTGTTCTTGGAAGCAACAATTAGCATTGTTTACCATCACAGGGCTTGGGAAATGCAAAATAAGCTGTAGGATTTTTAGATGCAGAAGTTTTAGGTTAATTAATTGCCTGTTTGCTGTAATGAGAGACTAGTGTGCCCAGCTGTGCTAACTTTCTCTACAGACTGCATCATGTCTCACTGTGTTTACAGAATTCTAGCTACTGAGCTCAAAATACTGAGGTATAGCAGACAAAAGAACTATTTATTCAAGCTTTGTTTTCTCCATCTTCAAGGCAATGTATGCTACCTATTGGCTCCACAGTAAGGGAGGATGAAAACTATTTTGTTGGTGACCATTAAGAGTTAATTTTCAGGGATTTTTTAAAGGCCATGAGCTACTGTATTTTAAAAGTATTTCTAGATAATTTAACACTCAATGACTAATTGAGTAGTAAGTACTGAATCTGTTGTTACTGATTAAGCTTATTATCATTTTACTTTTTGATTTTTAGTGACTCTAGAGTCTATTTGCTGACTTTGCACAGTATGAAAATTTGATTACATTTTTTACGTGTTGTACTTCATAGTGGTAAAATCCCAGACCTGTCAGGAAAACCATAAGGCTGGGGAACAAGAACGAAGAAGTTGTGCAGGGGAGTAGGAGTGTTTGTATGCATGAATTTTTACGCTGTTTGTGGCATGACAGGTGTGGTCTGCCCTTCAGTATTGTGCAGGAAAATGGCTCAGAACATTTGTGCTAATCCCTGTTGAGAGGAAGGAATTGGAAACAAAATTGTCTGCCTAGTCCCTCTGATAATTGAAGTTGAAAATGGATATAAGAGAGTGATACAAAAGTTAGCAAGGAAAGAAGTGTTTAGAACAAATCCCATTAAATTAATTGTGGCGGTTACTTGAGTTCAGGAAGCCTTGAATTCTGAAAGTTTTGCACCAAAGGAGCATGCAACTTTAAACCATGAACGAGCTTTTAAGGTTAATAACTTCTATTACTTGTTTTGCCAAATAAAAAGTGATAAAATCTGTGAAGGTCATAGAATCATAGAATGCCGGATGGGAAGACCCCTCAAGGATCATCTGGTCCAACCTTTCTTGGCAGAAGCACAGTCTAGACAGGATGGCCCAGCACCCTGTCCAGCTGAATATTACAGGTGTCCGATGTTGGGGAATCTACCACTTCCCTGGGGAGGTTCTCTGGAGCACATGTAGAGAAGGGCAATGAAGCTGGTGAAGAATCTGGAGCACAAGTCTTATGAGGAGCGGCTGAGGGAACTGAGGTTGTTTAGTCATAAGAAAAGGAGGCTGAGGGGAGGCCATATTGCTCTCCTGAAAGGAGGTTGTAGTAATGTGGGTTTTGGTCTCCCAAATAACGAGCGGTAGGATAAGAGAAAATAGCCTCAAGCTGTGCCAGGGAAGGTTTAGACTGGATATTAGGAAAACTTTCATCACTGAAAGGATTGTGAAGCTTTGGAACAGTCTGCCCAGAGAAGTGGTTGAGTCACCATCCATGGAGGTCTTTAAAAGACGTGTAGATGTGGCACTTAGGGACATGGTTTAGTGGTGGACTTGGCAGTGCTAGGTTAGTGTTTGCCCTCAATGATCTTAAAGGCCTTTTCCTGTTATTATGTAACATAGGACTGTCAGCACTCTGTTTGCTCCACTTATACAAAATGCATCTTTACAATTATGTAAGTGCTGACTAAACAAATACATTATCTCTGAAGCAACTGTAAGTTGGACTTACTAAGCACATTTGAAAATAATTAATAGTTTTTCCATTTCTCACTGTATTACAGATATGATGGAAAGCCAGACTTTGCTATGCAGGAGTAGTAACTTTGAGAAGTACCTCCTTGCACACACAGTCATTTAAATAAACAGGGCTGCTTTTTATGAAAAATGAAAGCTGACTGGAGAGAGAGTACAGCTTTTAAGAACAAAGTGCTTAAGGATAGTGTATAGATCTAGTAAATAGGGTTTTATTTTGGCAGCCTTACTGTGACTGGGTTTGAGCTCTGTTTCTGTGCATGATTCTCGAATTTGGAATATAATCAGGCTAGAGCTTACACTGATTTGATTACTGTATATTCAATTTCTCTATGAGTGTGTTCCTAAGGATACATTAACAGCAACAATGCAAAGTAATTTTTTAAGTATGCTAAAGATATAGAGTAAGTTCTATCAAATATTTGTGAATTTATAAAGCTCAAAGTACGTTCGCATGCCCAAGCGTGCCAGGCTGTTTTTAGTCTCAGCCATAAATTTTATTTACAATACTTTGATGTTACCTATTTAAGGTTATCAATGCTGAAAACTACTGATCACTACTTGGACATTTTCTTTGTCATCCCCAGGAAAGATGTCTAGAGACCGGGCTTTGAGGAAGCAGCAGCAATTGAATAATTTGGTAGCAGCGGTGACAAAGCTTGCTAAACCTGCAGATGTGATTGTGGATTTTTGCAGTGGAGGGGTAATGTATATTTTTGTTTACGTGACACAGTTTCTTCCAAATTTCATCTTTGCAGTTCTAGGTGGTTACTACCACAAAGCAAAACAAAAGTACAAATACTGAAATTTTTTATCTACTTTCAAAGGTTCTGCCACTGGTTAGGGGATGATTAAATATTCAACAGGGAACACTGAAAAGTGATTCAGATTTGATTTCCTTGTTTTTGTATTCACAGGGTCATGTTGGAATTGTTCTTGCTCACATGATGCCATCATGTCAGGTAATTTCTAAGTAAAAAGTACTGACAAGTATGAGCTTTTTGTCTCTGATAATCATCTTAAAGATGTGCATGTAAGGAGAATAAATGCGAAGACATAGTTGTCTCAGCACAGGACTTAGCTTTGAAACATGCAGATTTTTAGCATAATTCCAAATCTGTGCAGTGCTTTCCTGAAAAAACAAAGGTTGTAGGAAAATATAAAATATTTGCAAGCTGATTGCTATTGGCAAGTATTAAATGCCTTCCCTTGCTGGGTTTCCTGGTAATCGTTGTGGAGATCTCAGATTCTGCTCTGGGTAGTTTAGAGATTTTCTCAACTAAACTACAAAGTTTTATGCTTGTTGGTAATACTGTACTTTGGCTTCTCAGTATGATTTTGTCTTACTTTCTGCTATGTATGAAATCTAGGTGGTCCTCATAGAAAATAAGGAGTTGTCTCTGATCCGTGCTAAAGACAGAAGTGATGAACTTGGTTTAAACAACATTTGGTTCATTCAAGCAAATTTGGACTATTTTAAAGGGAATTTTAACATTGGGGTAAGTGATCATAGCTTTTCCACTTCAAACCTTCAGTGTCTGTTTTATTATTCTTAATACAACTAATATATTTGAGAAAAGAAAATTTTGTATGTCCTTACAGACAAGCATTTTTGAAGCTATGAGAAGCACCCTTGCTATATTAATCTCTATTAAATTCATTTTGTATTTATTATTTGTTGCAAATTGGCAGCACTTGTAAATTACGTGAGTGAAGGAAGGAGTGTCTGCTCCAGTCAAATACAAAAATATGAGTGCTGCCTGACCATGTTGAAGAAAAAGTGGGGTAGATTCTTATTTTAATCATGTTATTTTAAAATCAGTAATTCATTAATGGATGTACTCTAGAGAAGGTTTTGAATATGGAAAAACAAGGCTCAAATTTAACCTGAGTACAGTAAAGTGAGATCAGAAGTGTAGTTAGGTGACAGTAAAAACGTTTTAAGATAAAGCAAACACCTCAAGACTACATGATGCAGAGCTGAGAAGGAACGATCGCGACAGAGGCTGTGTTATACTAACGATAAATGTGTATTCATTGAGTAAAGTACACTCAGTCTATATGTATAAAGGCAGAACGATATCTCAGTTTTGTAGGACTTAGGCTGAGCACTCATATATTCCTACACCCAGGCAACTGTATGTGAGCAGACCAAAGCAGGAATCTGAGTTAAAGTAGGTGATTTAAATACTCAAGGCATCTGTGTTAAACGCTGAAAGTAAATGAAATGAATGTCCTCTTCCAGGATTCTGCAGCCCTTGTGAAGAGTAAGGCATAAATAGTCTTTTGTAACTCTCTAAAGATTCCTGTCTTCCAGTTTTATATTCTGTTAATAGAATACAAACTTTTGCAGCAAGCCTCAGCCTTTCAGTGTGAGTCTGACTATTCTTCAATCATCCATCCAAGGGCCTGTTTCATTATTGTTTAGAGTGTTTAATGCTGAAGGTTTATGGTACATGAAGAGTGCTGTTTAACTATTTAGTTAGCTTATTTAATAAAGGGATAGAAATAGGGTGCAGGAGAAAGAGGAGATAATAGATTATTTTAGCCAGTCCTTCCAAGTGTAAATTTGCTATTCCCTAGCTTAATTTTCTGTGCTACATTGACATATAAATCCCAATGGATGAACCAGAGATTTATTTACTGGGTTCTGTGTGTGAAATGCGTAATAGTTTTTCAATGAAATAAGTCTCCAATTTTGTGATCATTGGAGTTCCTGTCTTCATTTTTTTAGTCTATTTTAAAGTTTAATACTTAGATAAATATCTGTGTGGAGTTTTTATTTAATAAAAAAGTGTTACATTCTTTCTTTTAAGTTTTGTGAAAAGGAAAATATTGAGGTATATGTCAGAAAAATTCACCTGGAAATTGTTCATTTTCAGGCCTGTAATTTCTGTTTCTCTGACTTGATTCTGTAGTCTGTTCAAAAGACTGGTGTTGTTTGTCTCTTCAGACAAACTTGAGCTTTCCCCTTTTGGGAGACCTGTATCAATCTCTGGTTTAGAAATAGTTCGTATCGTAGCATGATTCACTCTTTGGGATTTACTCATTAACTGGGGATTAAATTTCTGAGTTAATGCAGTTTTAATTGCAGCCACATTGAAGATAGGAATGGCTGATTTACTGACCAGTAGTACAAGTATTTGGTGTGTTTGAAGGTAAATAATGTAAGTTTATCTGCCTTTGCATCATTATGTCATAAACAGTGCCTGATACAAAAATGACAATATATTACCATAGTACATAGATACGTACAAAGCTTGGCAAAGCATCATTTCTGAAACCGTCTTTTGAGGCTTGTAAAGCTAGGAACTCATGGCATGACTTCACCAGTTTCAGTTAAACAGTGCACTGTAAATGTGGAGGTGAACATGGTGACAAGAAATTCACTGCTTATAGCACCTGAAATTTAAAGAGGTACAGAAAAGTGAATGTGACAGAAGTCTCCCTCTCTCTGCTTTTTATATTAATTTAGAACATGTTTATATGCATTTTAGGTATCTTGATATCAAATCTGCATTACTTAGCTATTTTCTTATCTGTTATCTGCCAGGAGTTCAGAAGCATGTTAAAATTAAAGGGTCGACCAATTCCTTTTTTTCTTCATGTAAAATTTCTGTCCTTTTGGCTAATCACCACAGTACTTTTTATCTTAATATTTTTCTGGAGCTTCATTTTTAGTTTATTTGATGTCACAGTGCAGTGCAGCTACCTTCTGAGAGCTTTTGGTGAGTGACCTTTGTTAAGTGTCGATGATTCCCTTGTTAATGGAGTAGGGCATAAATTTTCCTCAGCATAGATATGAAGGAGAGGAATAAAAAACTGAGGAATTAAGGACCAGGCCTTTGGCTTAACAGCTGTCATTGCAAAAACTTCCTGATATATTTGAGTAACTCATTCAACTAAGAAATACCGTAATGGGATTGTGTGCAGCCTATTGCTATAAGGAATTTGCTTGTTTCCTTGTTCTTTGTTTTTAATGCTGCAGGTGGCTTTGCACGCATGTGGTGTGGCAACAGACATGGTGATTGAACACTGCATCAAGGCACGGGCAGCCTTTGTCGTCTCTCCTTGTTGTTACGGCTTCATCCAAAACACAGTGAAGTTTAAATACCCGCAAAGGTAAATATAAGCTAGTGCAATAAGCTTTAAAATATCACCCTAGATGAAGGAAGAAAATACTAAAAGTATAGAAGTAATCAACCGAAGATCATTACAAGTGTCTAGGCTAAATTGGTTCACAGTTATAATGTAACTCTTTCCTCCTGTTTATTTTTGCAAACTCATCCTGAAAGGGAGACAGATTGGTAATTCCTGGGTTATTTTTTTCTGGATTTATCTGTTCATAGTTCAGAAGATTTCATACCATCACCACAGTAGATACAGCATGTGGGAATCTATGTAATATACAGACCTTTTACCTTGAAATCATGAAGTTAATAGAAAACTCATGACAATTACTGTAAGAAGGGGAATTGACGTTTTGATGTTGGAGAAAGATGTAAGCAATCACCTTAAAGAAATGGGTCTGCTATTTTCCACAGTTTACTGCTTATGAAGCTCTTGTGATTTATTCCTAAGTAGGCCAGCTCTCCTATATTTCAGTTCGTATTTTTAATACTTTTTCAGTGGACTGTGTACACATTTTGTCTTCTTCAAGTTTGCTGTGTTGGAGATTCTTACATATCTTAGCCTTAAGAATTTTAATGGCTTTGATAGAAATAAAATGTAGAAGAAAAGCATGAAGTGGTAGAAGATAGGCTGACAGCTTTCTGAGGCAGAACTACATGGGGGAAGAGGACTGTGGGTTTTTTTTGGTAAAGCTGAGCTTGGCATTTTAGATGTCCAAGATTAATCAGATTTAATTCTACTAGGAATTACAACACTGTCTTAGGTATGAAGTTGCTGAAATAAGAAACTGGAACATGCTATCTTAAAAGGAATCAACAAATCTAAGAAAAAACCTCATACATCCATGTTAAATATTTTTCATGTTTTTCTGTAATGTCAAAGTGTACTGTCACAGAAAAGTGTAGAGAGTAAATATTTAGAGATTGTCAGTTTGATATACTTCGCATTTGAAAGTGTTTTTTTAATCAATATGAATCTTCCGTCTCTTTATATGCATCCTGTTTTGTTTTCTCTTGTGACACAGTAAAACAAATATTTTTAGGGAAGAGGCAATAAAATTTTAAGCCTTCTGAAGTTAGCAGGCACACAGCTTTTCTGTGTTGAGTTATTTAGTAATTGACTACTTACTATTTAACGTTTGACCAATTAAGTTTTTTAGATTATGAAGACTGGAAATGCCCACAATGTTAGAAAAATTTCATTGCTGTAAATGTTGCAAGAATGTAAATTATTGTTTTGGGTTTGCTAAAATTTTGAATTGTAAGACTATATAGAAAATTATTTCATTCAAAACTTATCAAACAGATTGAGCTACATTTTAGGGTTTGCTTTTTCTTTTTTACTGATTTTGTATGATGATAAAACATGATAGCCTGCCTACAGCCCATTGTGGAGACAACTTACTTTTTGTGATACAAACAAAATATATGCATTTCTAGAGGTTGTGTACTATAAAGTGTTTATGTGACAGTGTGCAAAAGCTGGTAAATTTAGCATTTATAATGATTTAAAGAGAGAATTTTTATGAATAACACAGGAAAAAAAAAAAAAAGACGACACTAAGGATGCTTTTCCTTTTCTAGAGAACTGGAACAGTAATGGTTTCCGGGTTTCCTTAATGGCTTTCTGTAGGATACAGATATTGCTATTTTGTTTAAAATGTGTTTGGGAATGTAATGATTGCTGCTATTTTCCACCTGCTTTTTTAGATGTTAATCGAATTGTTTTTTTTTTTTTCAGTCATCAATTCAAAGAAATTTTGTCTTACAAGGTATGTAAAGAGGTGGAGGTGGGAGGGAGAGGGTTATATACAGTTTCCTGTGTTTCACTAGATCTCCTTCTTATCAAATGAAATCTAAGTGATTGTCTTTTAATTGCAAGGAGCAGCATGTGTTACGTAAAATGTTCATTAGTAATGGAGATGTCACCGTGTTGCTTTCTCTCCACCATCCATTTTTAAGGCTTTTTTTCTTCAACAAACTGAAACATTTTCTCTGCAGAAGAACTTTATCATGATGTGAGCCACTCCTAAGGTACTTCAACATATATCAGTTATCAGTTACAGAATACCAGTTTATTTAGGTCTTAAATACTGCTGTTTGTACTGTAGAAATACCTGATATTTTTTTAGGTAAAATTACTGCTTTTATAGATATTATTTTCTGATAAATGCTAGATTTCTCCCTCTGTGTCTAGAAGATTGGACATAGTGAGCAAGAAGAGCTTATACTGCTCAGCAAGAATTTTATACAGTATTGTTTTAAAAACACTATTCAAAATGATTTCAGAAATACAAATGTAT
This sequence comes from Tapera naevia, assembly GCA_033556795.1. Taxonomy (NCBI): domain Eukaryota; kingdom Metazoa; phylum Chordata; class Aves; order Cuculiformes; family Neomorphidae; genus Tapera; species Tapera naevia. The sequence goes on along the minus strand of JAUMJJ010000175.1, from coordinate 5,304,974 downwards.
TTTGACCCTGGAGAGCCAGAATCTGTGTGATAATGTGAGAGACAAGTGGGAGAAAGAGTCAATAAGGCATGCGAATCTGACAGAATTAAGATAACAGGTAACGGGAGAGTGAAAAAGCGTGATAGCAGAGAAATGAACAGCAATCAGCTGGTACTGATGTGTTAAGCTTTGTCTAGTGCATTTAAACTATTATAGTTAGTGATGAGCAACCAGGAGTTTGAAGCTTAGGTGCACTTGATGTGGCATGGAAAAAAATGTTTCTGTTTGAGAGAAGCAAGGTTATGTAGAAACTTACTAAGTTTACATGTCAAATCCTAGACAAGGGTCTTTGTGTTTACAATATAGAAAATGAATTTTGGAGATGCAGAATAATCCCTTGTAACACAACTATGAGAGAGAGATGGTATTTCTAATATCCAAAAATTTTGGGGGACAGTAAGCGTAGTAAAGAGGCTATGTGTAGCAGGGATTATCCTTTTTAATCCTTAAGTAAGAGGACATTTAATTCAGAAATTTTCTAGACATCTTATTTAGGGAAGTTCAGTTATCTGCTAATACAGTAATCTTATCTTCATGACAGTCTGGTTTATGTACACTTTACTAATTTACAGGGAAATGGTGTTCATAGATTGAGATGATAAAAGTAGCGCAGTGGATTTGGATCTGCCATTATTTTTTTCCCTTGAATAATATTCTTTTCAACACATTTATGTTTCTAATGTAATCACAATAACTCAGTTTATTTACTGTTATTAAAAGTAGACCTGTTAACAGTACAGAGGGACATAGTGACAATTATAAAATTAAGGCTGCCTAGATTACAGTAGTGTGTATAATCTCATTACAGATCAGTGATTTTTTTGTCTTAATCTGTTAATCCATGGAAGTTTAAATCACAGGATTTATCAACACTGTAGAAGTTCCAGTATTTTATTATTTGTGTTGAAGAAGGGCACAGGGGCCAAGGACAATGCTAAAAAATATTGCTGCTGTTAACAATGTAAGAGTCTGTACAAATGGTCTAAGATGGTTGGTGCCTCAGATAATCCTAGTTATAAATAACTTTTGTTACAGATCTAGCTATATGCATTTTTATTTTCATATTAATAAATTGTTACAGGTTATTGGCTACTAGCCAAAGCTGCCATATGTTAGCCAGACATTGTCTGTATCATCCCCTTCTAGTCCCATTTTAAATTCATTTCTCTTATCTTTCATTTTAGTGAAATCTAAAAAGACATCCAAAAATCTGGCAATTCCAAAACTTTTTGATGAGAACATTATGCTGTAATTCATTAGTTTATAACTGCAAAGAGTAAGGTTATGATAGCTGTAGATTTCTAGCATGATACATTTTGAGACTCTGCTTGTCAAGACAATTTCCCTATAAGAGAATTGGAAAGTAAAACTGGATAATTTTAACACATACAACTTTGAAAACTTAATAGGAATTGAAGGTGTGGGTGTTCTAGTTAGCAAGGTAACACAAATAGCCCCAGGAAGCTTGGGCATTTTGTAATTGTTCTCTTTATTACTTTAGAAATGCTTTTCTTTTTATTTCTGCCAACAGGACATGTGACAATTTAATGATTTTGTCGTGGGGAAATGATGTAGTCATAACTTTGGCTCTAGTTTAACATTTTGCATCATCTCTGTAGGAAGCCAAGGCATCAGAGTCAGTCTATATTTTCAGGTTCAGTGGCGAGGCTTGCCTTGGCTCTGGTCTGGTTGGATGAGCTGAGAAAAAGGCTGGGTTGCGTTGAGTGCCTGAAGGCCGGTGAGGGGTTCTGTGCTAACATGGATCTTCTCTCTTTCCTCTGAAAACCTCTTTTTCTGCCCAAGCTACCTGTCACTGCTTCTTCCCTAATAGTAGCCGTGTTGCCTGTGCTTCTCCTTCTCCTCTGTGCTCTAGGAGTCACATCTGGGTTTATGTTTCCAGCTGTTTTATACTACAAAAATAGCCATATTTGAACTGAACTGACTGGCCATAACAGGTTTAAGTCCTAAACATGTAATAACATGTTCTCATCTTGCTTACGTATTTCTAGCAGACCTGTGAACTTAAAACCTTCATGTGAATCAGTTGTGCTAGGGAACAAATGTCCCTGCCTCAAGATACTGTCAATTTATTTAAATGAGTAATAGTTGAGTATCAAGTAGAAATAATATTTTATTTTATAATGTATGGGCCAACTTTTTTGTGATAAGGCATCTATTAATATGAATTGGATGGAGTGTACTGTTGGAGGGAGATACCATCTTGATTTAATATGAAGTTCATTCAGGTTTTTTTGTATTTTTCAGTTGTTTATTTACCCATAATAAAAAGCCTGACTAAGTATCCTTGTTTCGGGATACTGAAGGAAGCTGAAGTATTCTTATGTGAAGGTGTTCTCTCTCTGTTATAGGAACCAAATCCTTAAAATCGTCCTTTTAACTCAGACAAGAACAATAATTAAAAAAAAAAAAAAGAGTGTTTTTTTTAAGGAAAACACATGTCCTTTTTTCAGAACTTTAGTTCTGGAAGCTTTGCTTAGCAGAGCGCTCTTTGTTGTTGACCATTTCTGTTTTCTTCCCATAATGTTATAGGACACTTGGAAATGTTGTACAGTTCTAAAACAGTTCTGACTTACACTGTCCTGAACTTAATATTGCAGCTGTCCCAAAAAGCTCAGCTGTCATAAAAGCATTCATTTCATTGGTACACCTTCAAGGCTTTTTGTCTCACCATCTGGCTTAACTTCCCTTCCTTGGTTTGGCTGGTCTTTGAGAAACCATTATGCTGGAAAATGAGGGTGGGCTTCTGTCTGCTTGCATAGTGATCCAAGCAGGGAGTAAGGTGGTGAGACTCACCCTCCTCTGCACCATCCCCCTGGGTGACAAGAAGAAATCAACAGAAGTTGTTGGCAGAAGCCTCTGCAGAAACTTTAAGTGCAACAGAGGTAGTTTGAAATTGAGTTATGCTCATTTTGATGTAGGAAACTTTCGTGTTCATGGCCAGGTATTTTTTGCCTTCAGGTTCTTTTGTGTTGATTCTGAATAGATTTGGCAGAACAGAAGAATGATTCTTCTGGGATTCAGAGTCACAGCTTGGGAGAAATGTGCAGTGGTTCAAATCACCTATTTAAGAATTTTGTCTTGGCTGCTTGTTGATGCTGAGATGCTGCCCCGTGATGACTATGCTAAAATATGGCTGTGTTGCTTTTTGGTAATTGAAGGCAGAATTAGTCTGCAGTATGTGTTTGAAGAACACTATTTTGTATACATTGCATCCAATTCAACTGCTACAGAGAACTAGAGAAATTTTAGCAAGAAACAAATATTCATGAGTAGAAATGTGGTTATGGTTACAAACACTTGATTTACACACATTTACAAGCAGAAGCAGTATCAAAACTGGGATTTGCACATGGATGATTTTTCTCAAAACATAGCCTTCAACATCGTAGTGGTTTTGATACTTTTAAACATTTTATTAGATTTTTTCCTACTTTATTTGGAAGAGGGAAATGCTACTGGACTACATTTCTTTACTTTTTTTTTCTAGGAGCACATGATCCTTTGCAGGTTTGCAGATCAGACAGCTGTTCAGCTGCCACCTGAACGCAGGCTAATAGGTACGAATTTCTGCAGCTCTTGTGTAAACTTAGTAATGTATTTTGCCTTGCTATGTAAAGGAAGAAGTAGTACATTTTTGAACAGGGCATTAAGTTGCTGTCTTCCCATAACAGCTGAAAAATTTTACTTTCTTCACATTTGCCCTCTTGCTATTCTGAATTTTGATATAGAGACTCTTCCCATTTGTAATAGAATTATTGAGATGAGAGAGAGTTTGCATTTTACTGATTTGTGTTGCTTCACGTTCTTTTTCTTCCACTATTCCCTGAAAAGAACAAGATCTTCGTAAAGTTTACTGAAGTCCTGCTATTGCCAGTTTATCTTATATTAAAAGCAGAGGTTATTCACAGTAGTCATTTTCAGTGTACAACTTTGTCCTGCTTGTAATCTAATGCCAGCTGGAAACAATAAGGCTAAATGGCAGAGCCTGGGCTAGCTTTGGTACAGGCAGGCTGAAGAGCATACAAACCTATTTGGTCCACCTCATTATTAAGATTATCATAATAATTTTAGAAAAAAAAAAAGCGAGGTTTACTGAGAATTTTTTTTTTGGATAGTGAATAATACTTATACTCGGAAGACTTTGCCAAGAGCACAGTTCGGCTTGGCCCTTACCTAGGGTATCGGCCTTCCCCTCGTGGGGAAACTTATGTGACAGCTACAGCAGTGCATGACTCAATTTTTACCTGTCAGTAATCAGTTCTCTTTTAGGTTTGTACTTTATTGCCATTTTGAGTAAGAGCAGCTGCTTTCTATTCATGAAATTAACAGCAAAAGTAAGTTGATCCCTGAGATTTTTGAGTTTGATTTGAGTTTCTTGGTCAGGTGTCAATGATTTCTGAGGAAAAGAAATGCAAGAAGCTATCAGTAAGATAGTGGAAATTTCAATACTGAGAAGGACAGAAAAATACATAACATTTCAAATATTTGGAATAAGCAAAGCTATTTATTTATTATGTGCCATATTCAACTATTCTTTGACTTAGAAAAGGGTGTAATGTTCTCTTGTCTGGTGGTAATGTTCTGATGGAAGCAATAAACCAGCTTCCATGTCAAAAAAAGACAGAAGAGACTGGGAACTCTTGCAGTATAACTGAGCGTTTTTGGCTTGCAAGAAATACTGAGAAAGTATATTAAATCAGTAGTAGGAAATAATATTTTTTTTAAAAAAGCTTCAATGGAAGAATTCGAATGATTTCCTATACTCACTGCATGAAAGATTATGATTATAATACAGATTATGAGATAAATATTTTATAATTAATTTGTCAGCTCTTTTGTTACCATCACAGTATCTGATTAGTTTTTCGTTAGTAATGTATGTTTTTGTTTGTAAGCAGTTTCATTCATATGTCTAAAATCAATTATACTGTTTCACTGTTTGGTATTTTAGCCTTTTATTGTTATTAAATAAACAGAATTTCAGATTTTAGATGAAAGTACAGGAAGAAAACAGTTGTGGTTATAAAGGGAGTAGTAGTTTGGCAATTCAGAGACCTACGGGGTAAACTAGGCTTTATTTTTCTTCCTGTGGCTTTTAAATCAATGCATGGATTTTTTTCTGTAGGTTTTGAAAATACTTTAAAATAGTTGTGCCTGTTATGTTTCTCCATGTATAAAGAGTTAATAAAACCTCAAACTCTTTGCTAAATATAGGTTACAGGTCACAGATGTGATTTAGAACTGTTAATGACTGCCTTTTTGAAGTGAAACAGATTAAGGTAGCTTTTTCAGTAGATTTGGTGCTTATTTTTGAAATGGCTTACTGATGCGTGTTCCTGGCATTGAATATTGAAGAGCACATTTTTTGATAATATTTCTGCATTTTTAGAGTTTCCATGCTCTCCTTTGCTCTTGTTTTAGGGAAGCAGTGTATGGGGCTTGTGGATCTGGATCGGGCATGGGCTGCAGAAGAACATAACTACTCTGTCCAAGTTATATCTATGGAGCCAGAGAGCTGTTCTCCAAAGAACAATATGTTTGTGGGCATCCCTGCTTAGAGTGTGAAACTCGCGTTTCATTTGAAGTTGAACATAAATCTTCAGCACATAATGACATCCAGCAGGTACAAGTGTAGCTGGGAACCAGACATCGTGCATCTTGAACCTATTCCATCGGGAAAAGGAAGCAGCACCATAAGTCTTAGAAAGCGAATTGCATGCAGAGCATCACAAATCATACTTGTTATGTGTCATTAAGCAACTTTTGGTTCACTTACTCAGAAATTTATGGATTTCACAACTGTGCATGGATGGAATAATATCCATCTGCAAAGGTTTAGGAAAAAAGTTGATCTCATTAAAGGGAGGGAGATTTCCTTTTTAGTAGAGCTGTCTTGGCTGCTTCAGACTTGCATTCACACTCAAAACTGCATTTGTGCTCATAAGCAGAGCAGTTATAAGCTGATAATGCAGATCACTAGAGGACCAGAAAAGATCATATTTATGGTGTTAGTGAAGAAGGCTGTGCAAAAGGAAGTGGCTTGACTTGGTTAAAGAAGGAAGATTATTTTTAATAAAAGTTCATGAAAATACTTTGAGCATCATTCTGCTTATAGGAGAATGTATTCTAACTTATCAATCTTTTTAAAAACAATTAAAAATTATAAATATTACACAATAATTCTGTAACCAGGCATATGAAAGTGTGTTTAGTTAAAGAAAGCAAGCCCTTATTTACCCATTGACCAGATAAGGAGAGCTAGTGGTGATGTTAGCAAATGGGTACTTCACTGCCACCTCTGCTAATTGAGGTGTGCTGCTTCCCATTCTTAAGGAACTTGCAGTCAGAAGTAATTTTTAAGTTCTGTTCATGGGTCTGTATACATGATCTTCATTGATTTTACATTCAGTTTAAAATTTCAACAAAGTTGTGGTTGTGGAACTATTTGAAAAGATTGACTGCAGACCTGTTAACTATAAAATGAAAATACATGTTCTTCTGTGATCTGATTAGTAGGCACTTTTCTACCCTAATTTTAAATCATCTGTTGACACAAATGGAATACAGCTTCTGGTGAGATGTTTCCTGCACGTTTATGGTGTTGGTATGTGTAGGGGTTTGGTATGTTTATGATTTCTGCCGTGGATTATTCTTCATGAAAGATATCTCTAGAAGATCTAAATACTTGGTTTTTTTTTAAAATATGAAGACTAAAGGAAAGTGCACACTTATTTGGAAGCACAAAGATAAGCAAGTAGGTATGATTTCATACCTTCATCCTCAGTTCTTCAGTCGATAATGTTGTAGTACTTTTTCCTGCTACTTTTTATATTTACAGGAGTAGCTGGAGATTGGAAGAACTCAGAGCAAATATAAAATATATGGCAATACCACTTGCTTCCAGGCTTTTCTTTTGTTGATGTCATTGGCATCAATCCCGCTGTCCCACTGTCCATGTTGCCGACAAAGATGTTAAACAACACTGGTCCCAATACCAACCCCTGAGGAACACCGTTTGTCACTGGACTCCACTTGGACACCAAGCTGTTGACCACCACTCTTGTGAGTGCAACCATCCAGCCAATTCCTTATCCACCAAGTGGTCCATCCCTCAAATCTGTATCTTTTCACTATTTAGAGACAAGGATGTTGTGCCAGACAGTGTTGAATGCTTTGCACAAGTCCAGGTAGATGATGTCAGTTGCTCTTCCCTTATCCACCAACACTGTAAAACTGCCGTAGAAGACGAACAAATTTGTCAGGCACGATTTGCCCTTAGTGAATCCATGTTGGCTGTCACCAATCACCTCCTTATTTTCCAGATACCTTAGCATAGTTTCCAGGAGGATCTGCTGCATGATCTTGTTGGTTGTAGAGGTGAGACTGACTGGCCTGTAGTTTCTCAAGTCTTCCTTTTTTCCCTGTTTCAAAATTGGGGTTATGTTTCCCCTTTTCCAGTCAGTGGGAGCTTCACCAGACTGCCACGACTTCTCACATATGATGGATAGTGGCTTAGCAACTTCATCTGTCAGTTCCCTCCAGACCTGTGGATTCATTTCATCACGTCCCATGGACTTGTGCACCTTCAGGTTCCTTGGGTGGTCTAAAACATGATCTTCTCCTACAGTGGGGGATGTTGAATGTTTGGCATGGTCTGTTATTACCCAATAATAAATAGCTTTCAGTAGAGTAAAAACCTGTGCTGTTACATGCTTCAAAATTTCTACAATATCTGTCTCAATAGTCTGTAATAATTTTTGGATCTACCAGAAAATGGAGAAGGAGTGCACTTGGATATGCCATAGAGACCAGTATTTCTTGGAAACTTTTCTTGGAAACATTTATTGGACAAATGCCTAAGAGGTTGTTAGATGCTTCGCTGTTTCTCTTGACTGCTAAAGCACAAGAATCCAAACCAACCTCTGTTTGTTTGAGGTTTTTCTCCATTGTTTGAAGTACCTGATTTCATGTTAATGACATGGTTTCCCACAGGTTTTGCTTATTTATGACTTAAGTAAATTATGTTATAGTTGCTGTTCCGCATAGAACCAGGCTTCACAGGAAGAAAAGATTTATAGCAGGAAGGGAGAAAACCTGCAAACCAATGCTGTCTTTATACACTTCATGACCATTTTTCTTGCACAGGCCAAACTACAGAAAGTAAGTTTGTGACAGGGCTTGGGTTTTTTTTCTGAAATCAGATGGCGTCTTGTAGTATCCATCACTGTGATGGCTTACAAGATAGTGAGACTACATCCCATTTGTAGTACTGCTCTGTGACTTTGTCGCTGTTGGCAACAGTGTGCTCTGCTTTCTATTCTTGGAATCTTCCTCATGACTAAGGATGAATAGTAACACCTGAACAATACCTGAGGCAAACTGATGTTTTGTTTGTTGAAAACGGAAGAGAAGCAGATGAAAAAAACGCGTACAAGGAAGAAGATATTTTCAACAGCTGATAGTAGCTAATTTGCCACAAATTAAGTTGCCACTATGTGCTGTATACTTCCCTCTAGAAATGTGAGCTCAATTATTTTAACTTTTTTATTGCAGTAATTTTTTACATGTCTCTATATACATAAATGGTATGGAATGAATAGAGTCTAGATTTCCCTAAACAAGGTGACTGGACATAGTTGTTCTGGTAAGTGAACAAATATTGTTTTTCTGGCAGCTGGTTATGCAAGGAGCTAGCTTCATGTCCAAGATGCAAACATAAATATTATTTGTGTTTCTTATGTGTCTGTCCCCACTGAGACCAGCTGTAGAGTGAACAAAATGTTATCCCCATATAGTCGTAGTTGTTCATCATCTTACCAGTCTTTTTTGTTACCCTTGTAGCCAGTAATGCTGGAAAAAGTAAGTTTATAAAAGGAAACAGATGCTCGAACTGAACTCTATGAACATGCATCTTTCTTTTTGTTCTTTCAGTTTTGCCTTTATTGTGTTAATTATCTGCTTCCTTAATGCTATTTCAAGAGATGTTGGTATTGCCATATTTAGGCATGGTTAGTAACAAACAAGGGGCATACCTAGCAGGTACATTGTGCCCCCTAATTATTCTGTGGCTTGATCTTTATGAAAAAAAATTGATGTTAGTATGACTCTGCTAAACCAATCTGTTGATTTTTTTAAAATATAAGTGACACATGTCAGAATTACACACTGATCGTTCTTACAAAAACACATATGGAATAATTCATTCACAGAACTGCCATGAATTTTAGAATGATGTTTTCTGTTTCTGATTATTAGTTGACTTTCAGCTACCTAGTGGATGTCATTTGAAAAGGCAATAATAGTAAGCAGAAATGTCTTTTTAAATAGCTGTCTTCCTAGGTGACATGCTTTACCAGGAATTCTCATTGAAAAAACCTGTTAAAAAATCTGTATGGTCAAGTACGTACACGTATAACTTTATAAGCTTTAAGTAATCCACAGTGAAATGGCACACAGATGATTTTATGATGGGTTTATATGAGCATTAGTTTGGTTAGACATCATCAGCTGCAGCTATTTTCTGTCAAGATTTTGGTTTAGGGTTAGTTATTTACCCTTTCAATGAATATACATATATTTGAAAGAGTATTGAGCTAAAAAAGCATTGCCTAACAAAAGGTAACTGAACAACTGAAGTGCTGGTTTCAGTCTTAGTGCTTAGTTAGCAGAAAGAAAATTTTTTCCCTTAAGGCTATTCAAGTACTGTTGACAGTTGTTTTTTTTTCCCTGGGAGTGTTGGTCTGTCATGCCAAAATCCTGATACACAATCTCAGTAATCTCCTGCAATTTGATTACTACTTTTTTTTTAAAGGAAAAGGAAACACTTGGTATCATACATGTACCTGTCTATGTGTCTAGTGTCAAAAATGCTCCTTATCTACCTTTTTAATAAAATGAAGGAAACCTCAGAATTTTCCATGCTCAGACTTGCACTGAAACTACTTGGCTATTATGGTTTTAGTTCAGTAGCTTCTCCTTAGCATGTTTACAGTTTATTATGGCTTTCATTAAAATAAATTGTTTGCTAAGATAATAATATATTGAGATTGTGTGCAAACAGTAAAACTGAAACCAAATTAATTTGCCTTTGCTTGTAGCTTTTTTTACTCAGAGAAATTAAATGAGTAATGAACAGTCCTACTCTGCACTTTTCTCCTCAGAGTAGATTTAAGAAAATTATCCTGATAAGCCTTTTATGTAAGGTAGAGTGTTTAGGATAGTTTTATAACAAATCACTCAGGTCATTTCTGAGTAAAAACAGAACAGTTTTTAAACTTTGTATATGTCAAGTGGTATATTTCCTAACTTGTAACTCAAAATAATTTCATTTAAATGTTTCAATTTTTGTCATACATTTTTATTTTTAAAGGTGCTAGTGGAAGTGTTCATTTTATGGAAAGTGAATGATATTATTAGAGTATTCTTGTTAATTAAATAATCTCTGATTCTATAAATGAAATTATTGACTCATTCTATGCTTTTTTCCCTTCAGAATGTATTTTACTTGATTGTTGCTGACCTTTCTTAAGTTTCCACAGCTGTGATTTAGTCCTTGAAAGAGGTTCGCTGACTGGTAGTTTTTCTAATATTGAATATGACTACTATGTTCAGTGGTAATCTGTTTTTTTAAAAAATACAGGTTTCCATTATTATTGAGAAATATGAACCTGTTTTGTTAATTGAAATGTCCCTATCATGCTTCAGCAGTTTTACTGTCACATTGCTTCTGATAAATTTGTCATTCTTCCTTGAGTGAAAGATTTCCCTTGTGCTTTAAGAAACAGAAGAGTACTTACTCAGGATGCACAAGGGTTGAAGTCACAACTGTACTGAAGATGGCAAACTCTCCCTTATACTGAGGACAATAGGTTTTAATCCACTGATTTCAAATCCGTGTAACACCACTTTATTTTTGTGTAGTGAGCCCCTTCTCTGTTTAGACACGATTGTTGTAGATGTTTGAAAAGTTTTAAGGGGATTCTATTTTAAAGACATCAGAGTTAACTTCAGATGTAAATGCTAATCTTTTTGATGTAAATGCTAATCTTTTTGTGGGTGTTAAATTGATCTTTTGGGAGGCTGAGAGAGACTTGGCTAATAGAATCTGTAGTACCATACTGGAATTGTGACCTGATGAAAAGCTCTTGAACTGTTCTATTTTTATCAGACTTGAACGATGGCAGAAATCTTTCACTGTTCTCTAGGTTGCTACAGTAGAAATGCTTGCAGCAGAATGGAAAATGGGTGTGGAATGTAGAGCTAGAACGAAAAAAATACATGAGGTGAGCTCTTTGTACTTTTCCAGAGAGATGCAGCTGGTAGTTGCTGAGTGGAGCAGACATGCAAGTGAGACAGGTCATGGTCTATTAAAGTATCAAAGTGTAACAATGCAGTGATAGCCCAGAGGCGTAATCAGGTATGCCCAATCCAGCAGGAAACATGTTCATATTGGAGACTTGATTCTTTCAGCACTAAGGAAACATTTCACCAGCAGATTGTAAAATTCTGCACCTGTGTATGGAACAACCATATGTAAGGTGTATTGCAACACAGTTTTATTGGATTCACAATGAAAATCTTGTAAAACTTTGACACTACCCACTAGTCAAAATGCAGAGATAAATCCTCTGCAGAGAGGAACCATTACTGTTTCTCACTTATCAGATCTGAAGGTTGATTGATGCTGCTGATATGGTGACATCATGTTGATGTGATGTCATTTCTTCTCCTTTTAGATCTACTGTACATACTTCACAACCTATGTTTTGGATAGTTCACAGCAAGTACATTGGAGTGTAGAAATAATTTACTGCTGATTGTATTACTGCTGATGCTGCTTTTTTTAACTATCCCTTCTTTCAATGGATGTCTTTTTGGGTTTTGAATCCGTTCATTAACACTAGTGTCCAAGTTCCAATATGGTATTTGTGTATTTGTGAGGACTGAGTTGCATTTCTTGAAGCTTAGAAAGAAACCTGCTCTATTTGCCTTCAAAATCAGAGTGCAATTAAATGAGTGATGGAGTCATGAGAATCATACATATGTGAGAACTAAAATAATGCCAATAATTGTTGTTATATTTGTGATCACGAAATTTGTATAAACTGCCACTTGCTAATTGCAAAAAAAATAGATATAGCCTACAGGAAAAAGGCATCTACTTCTTAGCAGTGCTCACTTCATATGCTAAAGCCAAAGTATTATTTCAGAGACTCTTTGTAATATTTTTGAGCACTTTCATCCATCAAAAACATTAGTTTGCATTAAAATTCATCTGCTTTTGTCAGTCATTAATAATTGCCATTTTGTCTTTCTATTAATGTGTTATTATAGTTCACAATTTTCTTGATTTCCCCTCTCCCATTGCTAAGTTTTCCAACCCAAATTTTTACTTTGGGTGTGTTTGAGCAGCATTCCATGCATATTTTTAATTGTTAATAGCTTTTTCTGATCATTAAAGTGACAATTTAAAGTAACACACCAGTGTACCTAGTGTGCCCTTTATTCTCATGTTTTGTTGTAATTTGTAACATTTTCATTAGTATTTGGTTGCTTTTGCTGCATTTAGTTTCATTTAACATTTGAATTAGAATTGGAAATTGGAAAATGGAAATTGGAATTGGAAAGTTTTGGAATGGATATATTTCTGAATATATGAAAAGTAAGTTATTGTACTTTGAACTGTTTCCAGTACAACTGTACTGTACCTCAAAAACCTTAAATTATAGCAATATAATTCTTGCACTCAAGAGAAACGCAATTGCCCAGTGATGGACATAAGAGAAGGGGAAATCAGCTGCCTTACATGAAAGTAGTAAAGAACAAAAGACATACCTAAGGTAAATAGTGCAACAGTAAATTGATGTGTGCCATGAAATGGAAAACTCAGAAGTTAGCTTTCCTTTATCTCGTGTTGTCTTGATGAACAAGTTTTGATGTATTTCTCAGTTTTAGTATTTTTTCTTTGTATTTCTGTAAGTTTGTTCATTGCTAAACATGTCAGAGGCCTTGGTGTGACTTCTTTAAAGATGTATCATTTTGGAATGATTAGGGATTCATATGCCAGGACAAATGTTCCTAAAATTATGTTGCAGTTAAGAAAAGGAAAGAGAACTTTTGCAATTTTAGAGCTTGAGTGGGGAGATAATACTTGTTTCTTAAGTAGGCTAAAAAGTTAGATCGAAATCATAGATCAATCAGGTTGCAGGGCTTCCAAGAGGCCTTGGTCTGTGATTTTCCTGGGCATGGAAGTGAGGGTGACCTGCATATATTTGCCTGTGTTATCCTTGTTGTAAGATTCACCTTTCTGAAATCATCGGGCAACCTCCACAGGCTTCACAATCTTTTAAAGACGATAGCGAGAAGCCCCGCAGTGCTGGCAGCCAGCTCTGCCAGTACTGCCCAGCATGACCTGTCTGCTCCTTGGACTGGTGTGAGGCAGAGAACAGCAACTAAGTGGTGGAAACAGGTTGTGTCTGTGGTATGATGGGAAATGTAAACATGGAAGAGATGGGTAAGTTTTGCTTATGAAACAAACATGAACAAGTCTAAAATTAACTTTTAATTCACTCAATTAAAAAAAAAGCCACACAGTAACTACTTCACTGAGGAACATCTGACTTTTATCAGTGATACAGCCTAATGTTTTCAAGACAGCCAGGGCACTTATGGTGCAGGCATGTGGAGAGGAGCAGTGGGGTGTAAATGTGGAGAGGGAAGGGTGAGTTGAATAAAGGATAGTTATTTGAGATGCTCCAGCTGTGGAACTCACTCCCTCTAGCAATTTTGTTTCCCTACCCCCCCCATATGTTTGTAGAGACATTTTTCATTTGGTATTTCCTGGACTGTGGACCATTTCTGGGTTATCTATGGCTGTTTGAATTGATAGATGGCAAGAGCTGCTTATGTGGGTTTTTTTTGACAAGCTGACTTACTCTTTGGTTGCATTCAGTCTATATAAAAATACATACTAAAACACAAGCATAAGGTGAAGAAAATAATGAAGGTGATTTTAATAGTTTGTATACAAAGAATCCTGTTGGTTTGCAAAGAAAATAGAAAAGTGGTGGTCTGGCGCTCTAGGATAACATAACCAACATGTGTAGAACTCTGGGGGTGCCAGTAAGTTGGCAGACTGCGAGGTAACTGATAGGGTTTACAATGTGCCTGTTTCTTTGTGGCATCTGTATTTAGCCAGTGGAATTCCCCATGACAAACTATCACTGAGCCAGGCTTTAAGTCAGGGTTTTAAATAGAAGGTGTTTTTAAATGAGGATAATGAAGTTATCCATAGTTAAAATAGACGATAGAGAAGGATCATGGGGGATGGAAGCCTCATATTTTAGAACTTAAGCCAAGAACTTTGAACCAACTGCTGTTCATTAAAAGCATTTCTGCTCCTTTCTGAGAGGCGTCCTGTCTGGACCACTATTGGAAACCAGAAGAATCTAAGTTCTAATTCAGTGTTGCAAATCCCAGGTGCCTTCCTTTAATTGAGGTCTGCAGTGGCTGACTTCTTAAAATTAACTTTTATTCAATTTTATTCAGCTACTAAAAGGCGGTTGAATTGCACAGCTTCTGGTTTACTGTCGGTTTTGTCCAGCTAATATTATTTTTCATGTACTTCAGCATAAACTGTACATTTCTTTCATGAATAGATACCCATTTTCATACCCCTACTGTGGTACAGTTTCTGAGCTATAATACGTATATACGGCTGTGGTTCAATATAAGCTTGGATGATGAGATAATGGGCTGGTAATAAGTCCCGGTGTATTTTATTGACATTGCTTTCTTAAACAAAATCACATCAACCATAGACTATGCATGTTGCCTAAGACACTGGTAGTTATAGTAGGTATGTGTAATTTTGCACATTGCTTTTGCATGCTTTTAGCTAATTTTGTAGAAATAGCTAATGCTTGGCACCTATGAAGGTTGTTTTTATTCATCTGGCATGTTCCCATTCAAATACTCATTTAATGCGGTCACCAACTATAGAAATAGTTAAACAATACTGTAAATGGACATGTTTTCTTTGTTGGGATCATTGCTGACATACTGAATTCTTTTAATTAAGTAATTTGACCGCAAGCATCTCTCTCCTTTGGAAACAGAAGAGGAAAAAAGCTTTAGCAAATAGATTTTTCTCTCAGTTTTCATATTTGCAGTGCTTAAATAGGAAGATATAATTAGAATTTCAGGATAAATCACAAAAAATATTGGCTGAAAATCAAGACTAAAATAAATGTTCAGTCCCTCTTTTTTTACATTTGACCATTACACACAAACATTTGGTTATAAATAGATGCCTCATCCATGTTGGAGTAACATTTCGTGTTCAAAGTAGAATTCTGGAAAAGAAAATCCTTTTTAAAGTGATTTAAACCAATTATGCAATTTGAAACCTTCAGTTAGTTTATGAATATTTATTGCAATTATTACAATTGGATTACTTTTATATGCTCTGTAATAAATACCAAAAATCCCTCTAAAGTAAAATATGTTCCAGCTGAATAATCCTTATGGAGAGAATTTGCAACTGCAGTTGTTTTTTGCTCTTGACAATCTTCCGTTAGTAGAGTATCTATATACTGTTAGTATACACAGTAGCTGCTGTTACAGGAATTGACATGGGTACTGTCAACCTGATGGACTTAAATGATCTCATCAATTTGATGTTAGTGCTTGAAAGAGGTGGGAACATTCAAGTTCCCGGATAACATGGCACCATTCTCTGTCTACCATGCTTATTCAGAATTGGCTGTATGTGGAGATCACTAGAAACTATAGTTTTAAAAATTTTCAGCATAGTCATAACTCTGAAAATGGAGGCATACACATGCACAAAGTTACTGACTTAATACGTACCTTCATCTACAGAGAAGGGTCAACGCAGTGCAGAAAGAAATGACAATTTTTTTAGTTATTGTTCTCGAGCTCTTTTTGAACAGTAACCCTTTATTTCTAGGTGATTGAGCCTGCTAGACTCATACCTTATAGCAGGTTTCCTGTAAGTGCTTTCTGGCTTTCCTAATTTTGTGCAACTTCCACACATTGAGAAAGAGTAGAAAATGCCTTTCTTTTCTCATTAGTTTTCTGGTTTGAACCACTAAAATCAAAGCTAAAATTGACACCCAGAGATGAATAGGAAGAAATTACTAAAAGCAATAAATACCAGAAGGAGCTGGTTTAATTCTAAGCTATACTCCAGACTCTGTTGTGTTGTCAGTGTGAGAAGCGAGAAGATCAGTCAGGCTTCGGCATACAGGAGGACTCTATAGAAATTTCTATGACTTGTCTGCTTAATGAAACACATCTCTACATGCAGTGTTCTTTGGGGTTGCATGTGATGTAGAGAGTTGCCCTATAAGTGTGCACACCTAACTGTTTATTCATGTCAGTAATGCTATCAATGTTGGAGAAGTGATTCATAAACTAAATTAACCAAAAGTTAGGTACAGCTAGGTTTGGATTCAAATGTTTGTTGGTTTGAATCCCTAAATCATAAGCTTGTTGGAGCCAAGAACCAGAGATTACCATCTTTAATGTAATTTACTGTACAAACAAATCTAATCCTTTAAGTGGACTTCAATTGATTGCTTCCTGATTTAACATGCCTAAAATGTATTTCTTTTTCCTTATATGATCATTGCCTTTAGTTTCAGTAAAAGTAGAAATTGAATACTATGCAAGCTTAACAGTCTAATTTTCTGATGGGCAGCAGACATTCCTGACCTGGACTCAAAGGAAAAATAACAGCTCATTTATCTGAATACTTTGAGAGCTGACAGTTTGTCAGTTTAAAGGTGCAGCTTTTACACTAATCAGATTATGCAAAATATTTTAGAGTAGTTCAGGCTGTAGTACTTAGATGAAGGTAGACTTCCCTGTCTGTCTTTTCAGCTCTAATACTTCCCCTACTTGACCAAGCATAGTTATCAGTCGTGGTTGTTTATGGATTAGAACTAAAAAGACAGGAATAAAATGTACTTTCAGAAATGTGACAGAAACCAGCTCTTATCTCTTTTTCCTAGTTCAATCTTCCAACTGTTCATTAATTCTGTTACCTGTGGATTCTGCTCTTTAAAGCTGTATAAGGCCCTTTAAAGTTTGGACTATTTTCCATTTGTCCTAGAACATTTTTATGGAGTCTGCAAACCAGTTTTTAAAATTGTCAACAGAAGTGCTCCAGTCTCTTTCTTAGTTTTCCCCTCTCCTTTCATGCTAGCCATTACAATTTGCTCTCTGCTCCTGAAATTTTCTCACATTTCGTTCTGCAGAGTATCGTATCTTCATTACTGATGGAAAAATCTTCTAGTCTGGTGCTGGCCAGGACAGTTGCATTTAACTACCTAATGAAAATCGCTGTTCAGGAGCAATCTGGTTTATTTCAGCAGTTCAGACATGTGTCAAATTGCATTTTAAAATAGAATCCCAAATTTATTGTATCCTCTTTAAACATATCCATGAAAACCTATAGATGTCTTTAGAAGTGTTATTTGGACTTACTGTTTTTGAATATACAGCTTCAAGAAGAACGTAGTACAAGTAAAATTAAAATTTACTGCATTGTTTTAGCAGAAGAATCAGTAACTGTCTCCAAAAACATGTAGATAACCCTGAAACTGCTTAATTTCCTTTCATACTGGGCACTTAAACCCATCTTAAATCTTTGCCATCCTTTTGTTTCTCATGTGTTCTGAAGATGTGAATTTAATGCACATTTTAGTCTTGTAAATCCTACCTAATGAAAACCACAAACAAAACCTGTAATGCTGAAAGGCATCAGAAGGCTCATAAGCAGCTGTCTGTGCAATGATCTTTGTACCATTCGTGCTTTATTTAACTGATAGTATATTACGATGAAATCTGTTTTGGATTTGACTTTAAAACTTACAAAACTTTATTGGTATAGATTGTTAGTTTCACAGAGGTCAGTGCTGGGTACAGTTCTGTTTAACATCTTCATCAATGACCTGGATGAGGGGACAGAGGGTACCCTCAGCAAGTTTGCTGATAACACAAAACTGGGAGGAGTGGCTGATATGCCAGAGGGTCATGCTGCCATCCAGAGGGACCTGGGCAGGCTGGAGCGATGGGCTGACAGGATCCTCATGGAAACAAAGGAAAGTGCCAAGTCCTGCACCTGGGGAGGAACAACCCCACACACTATATGCTGACAGCTGCCTGGCTGAAAAGTACCTTTGTCAAAAAGAGCCTGGGAGTCCTGGTGGACACCAAGTTGAAAGTGAGCCAGCAATGTGCCCTTGCTGCAGAGGCAGCTAGCGGTATCCTGGGCTGCATTAGGAGGAGTGTTGCCAGCAGGTCAAGGGAGCTGATCCTTCCCCTTTACTCAACGCTGGTATGGATGTACCTGGAGTGCTATGTCCAGTTCTGGGCTCCCCAGTACAAAGGAGATAAAAAGCTACTGGCAATAGTCCAGCAAAGGGCCAGTAAGGTAATTAAGGGACAAGAGCATTTCTCCTAAGAGGAAAGGCTGGCAGAACTGGGACCATTGAGTCTGGGGAAGAGAAGGCTCAGGGAGGATTTTCATCAATGTGGACAAGTACCTGAAAGGAAGGTGTGAGGAATGTGAACCCAGGTGCTTTTCAGTGGTGTCCAGTGACAAGACAAGAAGCGGTGGACACAAACGAGATTTCATCCAAACATCAGGAAACACTTTTTCACTGTGAGAGCAACTGAGCACTGGCTTCTGTGGGCTGACTGGGTTGCCCACAGATTGTAGATCCTTGAAGCTATTCAAAAGCTGTCTGGATATGGTCCTGGGCAACCAGCTGTAGGTGACAATGCTTGAGAAGAGGAATTGGACCAGGTGACCTGCAGAGATCATTCCAGTGTCAACTGTTCTATGATTGAAACAGCAATAGAAATACTTGGCTATCCACACTGTTTTAACTTCTGAAAGTTCTTTCAGAGGCTGCAGTTATATAGAGTTGAACAGTGGAGCTGAGTCAACGGTATCATAACTATAAACTTTCCCTCAGAGCATGTGTAGTGGGTTTTCCTGCCTATCAGTCCCCCTTGGTATCTCAGAATGCACTAGGAATTTTCTGTATGTCAAACCAAGATGGAAATACGGAATTCAATCAAATACTCAAGGGGAATATGGCCTTGTCTATCTCAATTTAAGCTCATTAATATAAATAGTTCTAGGTCAATTTATTAGCAACCTCATTTCACAGTTATAGCTCAGGTCAGATGAGCAAAGTTACAGCACCTGAAACCAAATGAAACAGAGGGAAGATCAGGATCCAGAGTGATTTATATAGTATGAGCTAATTTATTCCATAGTTGCCAGAATTTGTGTAGCAATTCAGGTGCAGTATTGAAAAAAACAGTCTAAAGTATCAGGTTAAAGTAGTGCGTGATCATTTCTCTCTGGCAAGTCATTGTCAGAATTTATAATTTATATAGCAAGCCTGGGCAGCATACGTGTGTTAATATATGGACCTCCAACATTTTTTTCTGTCTGATATTGGCAATGAGCCCAAGACACAGGGAAAAACAAAGTTCTAAAAACTGTGTGATAGTCAGGGCTGGTATCTTCAGCTATTGAAAACAATTTCTTTCTGATTCTGCATCTTCCAGTGTATTTCTTGCTCTAAGGAGTGTGTTTCCTGAGCAGAAACAAGTTTATTTGCTGGTTTTGTCCAAAAAACAATACTGGTAACTTTTCAGGCTGATTTATGGCTATTTCTTGTAGGTTTAAATTCCTAGATCAGGAGGTCCTAGCTTGCAGTCTGGGCTCATGAAAGAGAAATCTCATGTCAAGTCCATAATTATTTCAGGTAATATACAAAACAGTTGACCTGCTTGATTCAAATTGTTTTACTTTAGAACTGTGGTGCTTTTTTCTTTTATTAAAGTTATAGCAGAAATTGTGAAGTGTGTTTTGAACTTACCTATTTGTGGGTTTTTTTATTCTTAACAGCTTTTTTATAGTTATCCTCTGTATGGCATATGTGACTCTTTTCCTGTTTTGTTTTATTGATATTTTCTTTAAGGTATAGATAATAATCTGGTGATTTGATTTTTATTTTGTGTTTTTTTCTTTTTTTAAGAATCTGTCGTCAGCCTTTAATATTGTTGAACTTAAAGTTTTTATGCACTTCTTGCCCATGAAAAAGACAGTACACTGTTGATTTTGAGTGTTGCCGAGTATGTGTATTTTCTTGCTATATAAGTAATATTTCTCTGGTAATTTTCACTCAGGCTAAATGTCTTGCTTATGCCTCAGTTCTCATCTCTTCGCTCTGGCTGCTAAGTGTGTGTCTGTGTGGCTCATGGAGATGATAATTTAGGTGACAACGTATTAGTGATGTGTAGCACTGTTTTCTTGTGTGCAAGGGATTGGTTTCCTGAGGAGATTAGACAGTGTTGGACATTGCCTGCACAGTGTAAAACTGGACATGAAGAGCTGTAGTACAATGTGCAAAACCCATTCTGTAAAGCTATAGGAGTGGTATTAGGTTCACTGTATTATGGGAACAGTAGTACCTTACAAAGATTGTGTGGAAAATGCTGTTACAGAAGTGTGACTAAGCCAGGCTCCTCTAGAGGAAACTTAGCCCTGCCTCCTTTGCACTGAATCCAGCTGCTTTGTTGTGAGGCTTTCCCAAAGGCTGACTGAACTAGAGTAGTGAATAATGAGAACTAACTGGTTGAAACAACCTGGGGCAGATAACTATGATACTAATGTGTTATTGGAGGGATTCTGTTCAACGCTGACAAACCAGTTGCATAAAATAGTTTGTCAGTCATTTGTTCAGCAGGTTCCTAAAATTATCTTTCTCCCTTTCCCAGACAGCATCAGGAGCCATATCCATGTTTTCCTGCTCAATCTGTGAAGGCATTCACGATTGTTTCAGTCACATGTAGAACTCATCCCAGTTCTGCCCTGTTGCCTGGAGTTTAACACAAGTGGGGATCAATGCAGTGTAGTTTCTGATCCTGTCCACAAAAAAATTTCTTAAGCCCATGTTCTCCAACAGTTGCATCTATTTCATTGCTGGGATTAGCAGGCAGTTCAGCACCATTTTTTGAAGTGGTTATGCTGTCCCTCACCATCCTGCTGAAGATGTCTTCTACATCAGTTGCAGATTTTTCTGCTTTCAATGATTAAATTTCAAGTGAGGCCAAGTAAGCTGACTCCCTAATTAGCAGGATAATGTTAAATTTGAGGAATTACCATTCTGAACCCCTATGCAAAATATCTTTAGTACAAAAGTTGGTAAAATGGACAGTTAGAAATCTGTTTAAAAGACATATGGAGAAGAGAATATGAAATTTTACTGGGATTTGAAAGGTAAAATATTATTTATTTACAGGGCAAAATTAATTTGTTACACTGTAATGAAATGCAGGAAACTTCAACACAAATACTACTCGTAGTTTTTAAAGAAGGATCAAGTGTGGAAAAAGCAAATTAATTTGGAGTACCTGATGCAGAAAAAATATGTGGAAGCTTTTTAATTAATATTTCTTAATCACAGTCTTTATCTGTACAGAAAGTAATTTGATTCTACAGTGTCTGATAGTTTTGATGACTTTCTTACCCCTTCAACTAGGGTTACTAAGAGAGAGGTAGAGTACCAAGATTGATTTAGCTGATTGAACTGATGAATTTTCATGATGCCTCACAATTTTCTTATTAACATGGGATTGCCAAAGATTGTTACCTTGCATAGGATGGAGATAATATCTACTCAATAAATACTACTTTAAAATATACCATCAATAAAGCTGGTTGAAAAGCAGAATTGCATAGCCCCAGAGGAAGAGGAATGACATTGAAAGTATTGTAGATAATTTGGACTTAGATACTTTTCTTCTGTTCCATTTTGCAAGAAATATACATGTCACATTAGCAACACAAGTGCAGAATACGATCATGTGTGCCATTAACTATAAATCAAGTGTTTTTTACACATGGCATAATGTGATTTAGTGACTTGGGATAGTATTGTATTTGTGGTTAACCTGCTTAGCCTCAAGGAGGGTAAAATACTTAGAAGGGAGGAAGGATGGATTTGTGGTTTAAGTATAAAACTGGAAAACAGGAGATGTTTCTGGTTTGATGACATGATTTGATTTGTTCAGAAATCATTTTCTGTTCCTTAATTTCTGCTTGTGTAAATGAGAGTTGCAAAAAGTATTGCCTGATTCTACTGAATAGAGGTTCAAACACATTACAAATATTAATGATTTAAGACCACAAGGAGGAATTTAATATTAAAAAGGCAAACTTGAAAGAAGTTACTCATTTAATGCCTCCCTCAAACAAAAGTTACCTGTAGATTGCCCTGAAAGCAGTATCTTTTACGTGTGTGATTATAGCTACCTGTACCAGTGAAGATAAATTTTAAAGTTGTTGTGTGATTTCTGTCATATCTACCATATTCTGTTATCTCCCATATCTACCAGGATCTGTCAGCCTAAAGTACCTTCTGCTTACATATTTTCTGCTCTTTTTTCTTGAAAGAAAAGTTGATGCCAGAGAATATTCCAGAAATGTTTCCAGTTGAGAATAGTTAGAGCCACAAAGAGTGTATGAGAAATTGGTATTTAGCCCTGCAGCTGAAGTTTAAAACACTGAGACTGCTGGGCAGAGTCTTCCCTGAGTGAAGTAAGATGAGTATTATTGTTCAAGAGGAATAGGTCCAACACATACAAGAAAGGTTCATTTCACTTGAGAAAACTATAAATAAGCTTCATTTCAATAGAAGTGGGTTTCCTGTTGTTTAAATGCATTTGTGGTTGACATTGCTTGTATTACCAGTTATGTATGTTCCTCATTACATTGATTCTTTAATGGAGTTTAACACTGTACTGTATTTTTCTGGTGGCGGAAGGGGGGAATACGAGCACTGTACTGAGTGATATATTGAACACATTCCTGCATGCATTGTGTAACTGCACTGTGCCAGACATCACTCCATCACACTTGCCATCCTAGAAGCAGCAGTTGCCATCAGCACCCTCCCTGCAGCAGAATCAGCAAGCTTCACTCTTCAGGGCATATCTTCACTCTCTGCAACCTTATCACCAAAATTCAATTTTGTCTGTAGTCAAATGTGCCCTTATCACTAACAGTGTAGAATACAGTGATATATAATTAGGGCTTCATCCCCTGGGAAATTCTAGTGGGCTTTCTAGGGGCACAGCCAATTGCAAGTATTTTAGACTCTTCCTCTGCTCTCAGGGTATCTTAACACAGAGTATCTTAAAGATTTTAGGGTCTTGATTTTCATAGAAGGGTCTCAACCTGAGCTGAATGTATTCACGAGACTGAAAGTCTGAGATAAGGATCATAGGTGATAGCATGGCTTCTTTGGCACAAGGTATATAAAGATTGTTATGGGCGAATACAGAAGAGTAAAATAAGCATGGTGGGAATGGTCAAAATGCTTGCATAAAATGAACACCTTTTCAAGCAAAATTTGCATTCCTATTTGCAACTCCTGTGTGTGTTTTGACTTTTTCATACACAAGGGTACAGTATTGCTGTTCAAAATACTATGTCTTCCTCTGTGTTTCTTCTTCAATGTTATAAATTTGCAGCTAAAAACCTGACTATCGTGTTGCACTCAACCAAGTGTCTTATTAGTATCTTTGAAAAAACTTTCTTGGACCTTTGATGCTCCACTTCATCCTCTGCTTGGTAGTTGGGTATGTGCTGCTCATCTGTCTGAGTGCTTGATGCGCTGTGGCTGGACTGTTACAATTCATGTCTTGCTGAATGTCAGGTCAGCCCATCCTCTGGCTTCAACATCTGCTGGGCTTTCATACTGTTTCTCTAAGCAAAAGGCACCAAAGTGCTGCTATTAATTATAGAATCATAGAACGGTTTGGGTCAGAAGGAACCTTAAAGATCATCCAGTTCCAAGCCCCTGCCATGGGCAGGGACACCTTCCACTAGATCAGGTTGCTCAAAGCCCCATCCAACCTGGCCTTGAACACCTCCAGGGTTGGGGCATCCACTATTTCTCTGGGCAACCTGTGCCAGTGCGTCGCCACCCTCACAGTAATTATGAGCTTTGGAAGAGGGGGCAGGCATCCTAGAAGGGTGAGCTGAGCTCATGTAGAGAAAAAATTAGAAGACCTAAAGCTCAACTGGAACTCCAGCTGGCCAGTTTGGTGAAAGACAGTAAAAAATGTTTCTTCAAGTATATTAACAACAACAGGAAGACCAAGGAGAATCTCCCTCTTTTACTGGATGCAGGAGGGACAGTAATGATGAGGGATGAGGACAAGGCAGAGGTACTTAACGCCCTCTTTGCCTTGGTCTTTAGTAGTAAGGTGAGATGTTCTTGGGATACTTTCTCCCCCGCCCCGAGCCAGAAGACAGTGAGAATGAAACTCCAACAGTCCAGGAGGATTTGGTTAGAGACCTGCTTGGGCAACTAGACATACACAAGTCTATGGGGCCAGATGGGATACGCCCAAGGGTATTAAGGCAGAGGTCCTCTCCAAACCCCTTTCCCTCATCTATCAACAGTCCTGGCTGACTGGGGAAGTGCTGTTTGACTGGAGACTGGCAAATGTAACTCCCATTTACGGTCGGAGGGAGGATCCGGGAACTACAGACCTGTCAGTCTGACCTCAGTACTGGGAAAGGTCATAGAGCAGATAATCTTAAGTTCTATCACACAGCACACGCAGGACAATCGGGTGATCAGGCCCAGTCAACATGGGTTTATGAAAGGTAGGTCCTGCCAGACCAGTCTGATCTCCTTCTATGACAAGGTTACCCGGTTAATGGATGAGGGAAAGGCTGTGGGTGGGGTGTACTTGGATTTCTCTAAAGCCTTTGACAACGTTTCTCACAGTATTCTGCTTGAGAACCTGGCTGCCATTAGCCTGGACGGACATACCTTCTGCTGGGTGAAAAACTGGCTGGATGGCCGGGCCCAGGGAGTGGTGGTAAATGGAGTTAAATCCAGTCACGAGTGGTGTTCCCCAGGGTTCAGTGCTGGGTCCAGTCCTGTTCAATATCTTTATCAATGATCTGGACGAAGGGATTGAGTGCTCCCTTAGCAAGTTTGCAGATGACACCAAGCTGGGTGGCAGTGTTGATCTGCTTGAAGGAAGGGAGGCTCTGCAGAGGGATCTGGACAGGCTGGATCGATTGGCTGAGACCAACCGGATGAGGTTCAACAAGAACAAGTGCCGAGTCCTGCACTTGGGACACAACAACCCCATGCAGTGTTACAGGCTTGGGGAAGAGTGGCTGGAGAGCTGCCTGGAGGAGAAGGACCTGGGGGTGTTGGTTGACAACGGGCTGAAAATGAGCCAGCAGTGTGCCCAGGTGGCCAAGAAGGCCAATGGCATCTTGGCCTGTATCAGAAACAGTGTGGCCAGCAGGGGCAGGGCAGTGATTGTGCCCCTGTATTCAGCACTGGTGAGGCAATGCCTCGTGCTGTGTTCAGTTCTGGGCCCCTCAGTATAAGGACATTGAGGTGCTGGAGCACGTCCAGAGAAGGGTGACGAGGCTGGTGGAGGAGCTGGAGAACAAATACTACAAAGACCAGCTGACGGAACTGGTGGTGTTTAGCTTGGAGGAGCCTGAGGGGAGATCTTAGCACTGTCTACAACTGCCTGAAAGGAGGTTGTGGCAGGGTGGGTGTTGATCTATTCCCACAAGTGACAGGCAATAGGACAAGAGGAAATGGCCACAAGTTGCACCAGGTCAGGTTCAGACTGGACTAGACTAGACTACCATTCACTGAAAGGGTGGTCAGACACTGGCACAGCTGCCCATGGAGGTGGTTCAGTCGCCTTGCCTGGAGGTGTTTAAAAGGCAGGTAGATGAGTTTCTTAGTGACACGGTTTAGTAAGGGGACAGGTATGGTTGGACTTGATGATCTTGGAGCTCTTTTCCAACCAGATGATTCTATGATACACACAACAACTTCTCCATCTCCACCTTCTATTTGTTACCTTGATGCAGACCCACACAGCAATGGGGTATGGAAAATAGCTTTATCCACCTTTAACTTGTCAAGAGCTTTGCTTCTTTGCCAGGTCACTCAGTAATCCTTCTAGTGTCCTGGATATGAGAAAATACCTTATTAAGAAAATAATCCATTGGCATTGATAAATCATTGCCAAAATAAATGAATCCATAAACGACTGGATTTTCAGTCCTATTGATGGGTATGGAAGTGCAATATGTGATCTTTCAGTGGCTGGTTAACTGCTTTTTCAGGCTGATGTTCCAAAACAAATTGTGAAGGCAGCAGAAGTTAACCAAGGGCAGACAATCTTAATTGGAGTAGGCACCACGTCTGACCAGCACACTAGTGTTAACATACAAGAGTGCCAAATAGGCTGCTGAGGAAATCTTAAATACTGAGTGCAGTCTGGAGAGATTAAATGATTTTATTATCATCTGAGAGTTTATGTGCTTTAAAGGAGCAAGTGTGTGCTGTAAAGTTGCTGGGTATGTAAGCACCACCATGCAGCATTGCAGAAAAGGAATTGATTTTATGACATGTCCCTTTGGATATTGGAGGGAAAGTGTCAGGTTGCCCTAGACCTTAATTCACAGTGAAGTTCCAATATTGCTTTTGGCACCTGTCCTGAACTTGGCTAGAGTGTAATTTGTGGAAAGTTTCTTTCTACAAACTGGCAGAGGCTGAAATCCCTGTGGTTATCACAAATACGATTTCTGCCTTTGTGCCCATAAAATCCTGACAGTGAATTCATTCTGCAAGGTCTGTTATCCCACACCATGCATCCAAGTCAAAAAGAAAAAAGCGATCAATCGGTCAAAAGCTAGAAATCACCTCTATATTTCAGCCAGAATCTAATCCAAGCCAGATGTTTTCCTGTCTTTCCCAAATGCCACTGTGTTGTCTTCACTCTTTGGCTATCAGCATCTCTATAATGACAGGAACCAGATTTGGTCCTCGCTGCAGTTTTTATCCCTCAGTCTCCTGCAGGGCTTGTGTGTTACCTAAGCATAGGTAATGAGCACCACACAGGATTGCTTTTACAGTTGTCTTTTTTCTCTGAGTCTGAAAAGTGCTGGATTGAGGCTGTGGACAGAAAGCTTAGCATAGGGACCATATGATCCTGAAATATGGTTGGGTGGAAGGAGCACGAAGGGAGCTTTCTGCTGGAAACTTGAGCAGAAAGTGGTAAAACCACTTGGGAAGGGCATAATTTTTGAAAGTTCACTGGCACAATTTGTATTGTGCAAAAAGTAATTACCTTTGTGTAGTGCTGCTTGAACTATCTGTGAAGTGTTTTGAAGGTAGAAATGGTCTGTATATGACTACTCAAATCTAATGCCTGGAATCATATTTGGCATCTAAATGCTCCCTAAATAGTTTAATTTGGTGTTACAGCACAACCCAGAAGGTCTTTGGTTTTGGCTTTTAAGCTGCAGCCAGGCCCTTAAGAACAGCAGATAAGATTTAGCGTTGATTTAGGCACAAAGCAAAACCAATGCTGCAACCAGGCCAAGCTTTTGGCCACATCTGTCTGTAATCAGAGGGCTCTGGGAGCAGCTCAGCCCCTGAACTGGTGACAGGCTGTTATTAAAAGTGTCCCACAGTGAGTCCTGAGAGCTGTAATTCATAGAAGCAAACCCAAAATAACTGCTGTATTTTAGCATGCTAATGCAGGATGGATGCAGTTGTTGCTGTTGGTCATGGTGCCTGGATGTCCTTACACGCTGCGCGGGTCATATTTAAAATGTCACTTTTTTCTTCTGGATCAGGGCTAGAACACACCACATCACGCATGGCAACACCTAACAGCTATAAATAGGAGTGTTTGAGCCAGAAAAGAAACCACATACAACTTGGACAATGGACTCAAGACACATGGTGTGAATGTTGGGGTTGTCGTATGCAGGGACAGGAGTTGGACTTGATAATCCTTGTGGGTCCCTTCCAACTCAGGTCATTCTGTGTGATCCCTGTAATTCTTTGGAAAAGTGTTAGTCTGGGAGAAGTCTAGTTGGTAAAAGGAGGCCAAATATTAGGGCTTGTGGCTTTCACTGCAAGAACATTGAGGTCCTTAAGCATGCCCAGAGAAGGGTAATGAGGCTGTTGAAGGGGCTGGAGAACAAGTCTTACAAGGAGCCACTGTTGGAACTGGGGTTGTTTAGCCTGGAGGAGGCTGAGGGGAGATCTTAGCACTGTCTACAACTGCCTTAAAGGAGGTTGTGGTGAGGTGGGTGTTGGTCTCTTCTCCCAATGGCCTCAAGTTGCGCCACAGGAGGTTCAGATTCGGCATCGGGAAAAACTTCTTCACTGAAAGGGCTGTCAGGCACTGGAACAGCTGCCCGAGAAGGTGATTGAGCCACCGCCGCTGGAGGTGTTTAAAAGACGGGTAGATGAGGTGCTCAGACAGGTACGGTTTGACTCGATGATCTCAAAGGTGTTTTCCAGCCAAGCGATTCTGTGATTCCATGATTCAGACGTGGACTTTGCCCGCAGAGAGGAGCGGGTGGCTCCTTGCTTCCCGCAGCTCAAGCCAGAAGCTCTTACACAGCCGGACCCCGCCCCTCTCCGCGCCCTGCGGGAAGCAGCTGCGGGCTCGTTCCCAGCATCTCTCACAGCGGCAGCGCCGGTGAGCGAGGGGCCGGGCTGCCCCGGCCACGGGCGCCTCTGCCGGGGGGGCGGCGCTGCGGCTCCCCGCGCGGCGCCTCCTCCGCCCGGAGCGCGGCGGGAGAGGCGGGCAGAGAGGGGCTGCAGCCCCTGGAGCCGCCGCGGCGCAGCCGGGACCCCCGTCCCGCAGCGCCCCCGCCATGGAGCTCTGCCTGCGGCTGCTCCTCGCGTCGAGCCTCGCCCTGCGGGCGGCCGCGGGCTTTGACAGAAGGTAGGGCCGGGGGCGGGTGGGGAGGTCGGTGCCTCCTCGGGCTGGGACGATGCTCCTTCCTCGAGCAGGGAAACTGGCGCTTCCTCGCATCCTTCTTTGGGCTGGGAAGTTTGGTGCTTCCTCGGGCAGGTGGGAGCCCCTGGCGGGGGAGCGAGCGCTGCGCGTTGATGGAGACCCCAAACCCGGGCTGGGGTGCGAGGAGTTACCGCTCTGGCTCGGCTGCGTCCTGCAAGGATTTAGAAAACAAAGCACTTTGCGTGCTGTAAAAATAAAATCAGTTTATTGACGCCTCGAGGCAGAATAGCGTGAGGGCTGGAACTCAAGTTTTAACATGAAGCGCGGTGAGGAGGAGCGCCTGGGAAGCTGGGTCGAACTGGGTCGAACTGGGTCGCGTCAGGTGGAGAGAGCGGCGGCAGGAGAACTCAGGAAGGCTTCGTGGATGCTGCGAAGAGTGGACAGTGTGTTCTTAAGCCAACGTGATCCCCTCCCCGGGGGGATTTCTTTTTGGGGTTTGTTTAGAGTTCATGTTATTTCAGTTTGTCATTAAAAACATGAATAGGTTATGTCAGTACTTTGTAATTGCTTGAGACGGTGATATCTTTTCCTTGGAACAAGAGCTCTCCTTTTGTATTTGATTTCTGTTTAACAACTTCATTTTGGTTGCTGATTTTTGGGGTGTTTTGGTGTGTGTGGGTTTTTTTGGTGTTTCAGTGAGAAAATTTGTCCATACATTGTGAAATAAATGAAACTGAAACTTTACGATGATGGTGTATTCCGCGTTATAAATTCTGTTTCAGACTTCTGCAATTATCCAGCACCAGCCTGGGAGCGGCAGCAGTGAGCACATTGCAAAGCGTGTGTCAGCTTTTAAGGCTTCACAAAGTTACCCTTACTGTCTTTTCCTCTCTTTTGCCTATAGTGATTTACATTTTCTAAACTAAACACAGTCATAGTGGGGTTTTTTGTTTATTTTTTAAAAAAAAAGATATATATCTCCATGCAGGATAGGATTTTGCTGCTCTTTGCCTATTGTTTTTCTTAATCTAGTATAGTTTAGCTATTTTCAAAATGTTTCACCAGAGTTTTTTTTTAACTGTTTTGTTCAGGTGGCCCAGACAAATAGTGTCCTCCCCAGGACTCTGTCGGTTTGGAAGTAGAATTGACTGCTGCTGGGGCTGGGCCCGATTGTCCTGGGGTCAATGCCAACGTGAGTATCCTTGCTGCTGGGGCTTCTAGTCACTTGTAGAAAAGGCTTGTACACACCTAGTCTCGTATTTCATGTGTTCACACAGATTCCTGTAACACAGGGCTTAGGCTTTTGCATGTGTGAGTCTCAGTTACTTAGAAGGATGTTGTCAGATTAAAATTCTGTCTGTTATTAAGAGTACTGAAAAGGGTTTCAATCAAGTAAAGTAAACTTTAGGGCAATGAGAATTTGGGAATTTCTGTTTGGTTTCCACTTTATTATGTGCTCTGGTCTAATAGCCTGACATCACACTACACTGTGTCATATTACAAGCATTGCAGGGTGACAATATGTGCATCTGAGATGGAAACCTGAATTATTGACATTTGGCTTAGAAAGTCAATGTAATGTTCCACTTGGTATTAAATTAAAACATTTTTTCAGTAACCTCAAACTAAGGTATAAATACACCTGACAGCATCCTTTTATTGGGTCACAAGTGAAGAGAAACGTCTCTGAGATACCCACAGCTATCTAGAATCTTTGATGTAATTGCAGGATAGGTTGGTAGATAAGTCTTCACCATTAACTTCATTCTCAAAAGGTGTTCTGTGGTGGCAGCTAGCACTGTGTAGAAGTTAAAGTTTTTAGGAGTGTCATAGAGACCT
This sequence comes from Tapera naevia, assembly GCA_033556795.1. Taxonomy (NCBI): domain Eukaryota; kingdom Metazoa; phylum Chordata; class Aves; order Cuculiformes; family Neomorphidae; genus Tapera; species Tapera naevia. The sequence continues at coordinate 5,274,206 of JAUMJJ010000175.1, read as the reverse complement.
CAGCTTGTTAAAATTACAGCCTTTGATAATGTCAACTCACACTCAGGTGTTTAACAGTGATTTCCCCTTAGTTTTTGCAGGGGTGAACATATAAATACTGGTTCTTGTTTTGTTTTTTTTTTTTATTTAGATGAAAATGCTGTGAACCAGATAGTTTTTTGCCAAACTATTTTTAAAGTAAAACAAGTATTAAATACTGTAAGTTGCTTAGTCTGCAAGACAATGATTGTAGGTGGCAGATGTTAGGCAAAAAGATAGAAATAGCACTGGCTATGCAACTGCAGACTCTCAGCAAAGGTTTTGTTCAAATCTGTAAACAGCAAGACGGGCTTTTTTCTTCCCAAGTGTGTTAAACACCCACACTATTTAACAAGTATATAAGGTGACTGGTAAAAAAAAACTATGTAAAGTACTTTTGGAGCATAACATCCTTGATAGGGTCTTCAATGCAGAGTTCTTAGGTTGACAGGCCATACCATGAATTGTTTTGATTTTCAGGGCTGTAGTTGGTAACAAGTAGCCCTTCCCTTGGGATAAATGTTTGTAGAGAGGGAAGGGCAACGTGAAGTAGGCTGATTGAGGCTACTCCAGAGATGATAGGATCTCTGTCCATCTTTGTTTATTTGAAAATCATTGAGCACTTAAATGTTTGAGGCTAAAAAGGCTTAACTTGCAAATGACAGTAATTGTCATTGCTTGAAAAGCCCAAACAACAATGAAACCAAAAAAACCCCAAACCCCAGAAGGGGTATCACTGTGGCCCTTTTCTTAGACAAGTTGTTTCCTGTACTGTGACCATAAGTTGCTGCTGGTGTTTCAGTTATATGTTCTTAATTTCTCACTATTTTCAAGTCTCATTTTCTGTTGCATTTTTATGATCTTGGGAAACAGAAGTAGCATGAAATGATTGTGTCAAAAGATTCATAACTAAAAGCTGAAACAAGACGAAAGTAATAATACACAAAGTATTCTTTTATCTTTTACTCTGAATTTTGTCAGTAAGGCCATTGGTAGTGCCAGCATAAATGGCCTTTTTAAAGGCTAAAGCTAGGTGAATTCTCACCTTCTTCCACTGCATTTTTGTCCGCTATTCACAGATTTGTTCCCCATGCACGTTTCTAAGAAGTGCAGAGAAGGGTTTTATATGGTCATCTCCAGTAGCTGGGACCAAACTTTCAAAAGAATACGATTTTCGCGTAGGTGTCTAAATGCATTTTTTTACCTTTTTTTTTTTTTTTTTGCCCACTGGGAGCCGATAATTTTTTGAATTGCTGGTTCAGAAAGGTCTCAGAGATTCGGTAAAGAACTTAGAAGCTTAGTTTTTAAATGGGAGCCAAATTCTTCACAAAATAAAGCGAGAAAATCTGCCCTGTTTGTGGGTGCTGAAAATTCCAGTCATGTCACAGAGTGGGAGATTACACTAAATGATAGTGAATCTTTCTAGTGCTTGCAGCCAAATAGAGAATCTGCAGTCAGTGCTCTACCTTGGGAATGTGGCATTTGGTATGAAGGAAGAACCTGGCATGGAAGACAGCATTCCTGGCCTCAGAGGAAAACCTGAGTATTTTATTGTACAAAGGAGATAATACTGAAAAATTTTCCAAAAGCCAAGTACATAGTTATTTCTCCTGCTTTCTCTATAGAGAAAGGCTAACTTCTGGTCCTGTCCCTGAAATGAGTGCCATAAATAATGTGTCAGACTTTCTCTACTAGATGTATGTTTTCTTTGCCATTTCTAGAATAAATTGTATTTGCACAATGAAAACAAGGATGGAATCAGGCTTGAAAATGAGTAGTGAGACCCAATTTACAAATGAGTCTGAAAAGCAGTAAATGTCCAGGCAATAATGCTGTGCTCTTTATTAATGAGCTCGAACTGCTTTTCTCAGATGAGTTTGAGCCATCCTTGGTATGCCTGTGAGTGCCACAGCACCTTTGGACTCTCACCTGCTTACTCAAGCATAGTTTACTGTGTAGACACTAATCACCTCTGAATTTATCTTTCTGACAACAAATGTAAGGTGAGAGCTGGGCTGGAGCCAGAGTGTAGCAAGAATATAGGCTCTGATACATGACAGAGTTGTCCCAGTTCACAGAGACCTTGAACCGTGATGAACCATGGGGAGGTGATCGCTAATGTACCTGGATATGTTTTCTGCTGCCCAGCTGAGCTGCTCCACCAAACACTCATGGGCCTGCCTTCTGCCCATAGTTATTGAGGAAAAAAAAATCTATTAGTTTAAATTAACTGTTTGATTTAAAATAATGGTTTAATTGTGACAGAGGTTTAAGCCTGCATATGTCAGCTCTAGTGGTAGGATTGTGGCGCAGCTGACAAGCGTAAACTCATTAAGCCTTTGTAACTCATCACTCCTGATGTTTTATCCATTATTTGTCCATGCAGTTGCAAATGGAAATTGAACTATATTAGCTAAACTTGATTTTATAAAGTGAGGAGTAATTCCTTTTATGCCACTTTGACAAAGGAGTGCTCATGGAGCATTAATCTTGCTTATTGCTGCTTAGTAACACAAGTCACCATAACTCAGCTGTATTTTCCAACTCTTCTAAACATGTAGGAAGAAGATGAAATCAGGCCACTTCTCTAATTTACACTCTTTAAAATGTCTTCTGTTAATAAATTTGTAACAGTCAAGACTTGAACATGTAAGGAAATGCACAGAGGTCTGATCTGTCTGTAATATTGCTTCCAAAGCCTACCAATGTCAGCTGTAATGTCTTTGCTAGCAGAAGTATTTTCTCTTCAGTGACAGAAAATTTCCTTCCCAAATGCCCTTTCCAATTCCACAAATTCACTTAGATGATGTCCCTCCAACTGATATAATCAAGAACTTTAAAACAGGTAGGATTTTTTTTTCTTGCAAGGTTGTGAACACCAAAGTGAGATCCATATTTAGGCAACTGGATCCATTTTGAGATTGATACATCTATAGCTATGTTTTGAAAGGGGCTGAACAAATGGAACTCACATAAATTCATTGACATTTCTTAGTCCTCGTGAACTGAAAATGCGGCCACATTTGCTTAGTGGCCTAATGTAGATATAGAACTGTGGGTATATTCCATCACTAAGTAGTTTTTCTGAGGTTTTGATCTGCTATATAAACCAGGTTTATTGGTTAAACCTGGTATGTAGAAAGGCTAATTTGGAAGCAGCAGCAATGTTGTTTAAGCAACAGCTCTTAGTTCACATGAAGTAACCTCGTCCTCGGTAGAGCTAATCCTTTACAGTGAAGGACTTCCATACCTTAAAGTAAGATCTTAATATCCCAGTTGAAATCAGTCCAAAAATCCCATGTTGTTGCCCAACCTGTGGGATGTATTTGAACCTTAATAAGTAGTAGTGGGAATAATAGCTGTGAGAGTAACCACGCAAAAGCACACTTGTATTCTAGCTAATTTAGTCTAGGAGACCTACCAAAACCTGTCATCTCATCCCCCTAATAAAATGTCTCTGACAGTGTTTTGCAGGAATGGCTGTCATCCTGAATGTTCCTCAAGGAAAGAATAGTATGGGCCTTGTTGTCCAAGTTTCTCTGCTAGGTCAGAAGCAGGCCAAGCAGCAGGGAGGTCCTTGGAACTTGCCCCTGACTGGCGCTTACTGATAATCCAGTGTACAGAAGTGAACTGTGAATATGTACTCACATACTGAGTTCTGGAACATGGTTAGCCTATCAGAAAACTATAATATGGAATGAGATGCACTCACATCATGCAGAGCCTTAAGTGAGAAGTATGATGCTTTTTATTCTTCATTATGACAGTGGAAGTTCTTCCCTTGAGTTTCTGACAGGCTATGCTAGGGGTTATTTGAAAAATAATTCTTTGTGGACATTTTTTTCCACCAATCCATCTTGATTCCCTGATAGTTATTCTTTGAACTAACGATCTACCTGCCTTGCTTTTAGCTGGCGTACAAATATATCTGTAATTCTCTCAGAAGCTAGAAAATTGTTTCCACATGTGTGTGTCTCCCATGAACATAATATCACAGTATCACAAGGTTGGAAAGGACCTCTGAGATCATCAAGTCCAACCTATAACCTAACACTAACACCAACACTAACACCAACCATCATCTAAACCATGGCACTCAGTGCCTCATCCAGTCTCCTCTTAAACACCTCCAGGGTCGGTGACTCCACCACCTCCCTGGGCAGCCCATTCCAATGGCCAATCACCCTTTCAGTGAAGAATTTTTTCCTCATATCAAGTCTAAACTTTCCCTGACGAAGCTTAAGTCCATGCCCTCTGGTTCTGCCACTGGTCATATGTCTGCTTTGTACTTGGCTTCATGTCTGTTTGTATCTGATTTGTGTGCTAGTTGTATGTAGTCAAGGTATACCAAAGACAGAAGCTGCCTTTGTTTCAAAATTTCAGCTCTGGTTCAACCACTAGGAACTGTAGGAAGAAATACTACTTTAACATAGATTTAAAAGGTTAAGCAAGTTTTTTTTTTTTAAAAAAAGCAATGTAAAACAGCTTTAATTCTCATTCTGGATTACAGTTTGGACAACTCCTTTGCTAGAGGTGATGGCAAAAATGTTTTATTTTGCTGTATTTGCATATGTACAAAATAAAAACTTGGATCTGCTGCTTGGACAAACAGATGCATATCTACTGTCAGATCCTCTGATGGCATGAGTCAGCATAGGGTACTCTGAGATTTTGTCTGGTGGGCAGAAAGTTTGACCAACAGAAGATGCGTAACAGGAATAAAATCAAGTAGTCACTCATTGCAATGTTGAATTCTCTATAAAGTCTGTCTTGAGAAGGGGTTGTGAAGATGAGTTTGTTCTTTCAGAGCATCCATCTGTTGTGACTCCATCTGGTTATCTCCTTGTGCTGAGGTGTGAATGTTCTACCCTAGGGAGCAAGACCCAAATAGGTCAGCAAAGTAGTTTCCCGCCACCTTACACTAAAATTGGCTTAAAAGCTTAGGGACATGACAATTGGCTTAAAAGTTTAGGGACAGAGCAATCAAGAAGTTGTTAACTAAACCAGCCCATTAATGAAAGTATAAGTCAAGCCATCAGTTCACACCTACTCTTAGCACTGTATCATTAAAAAAAAGTTAATTGAAGGATGTCAGGTTAGCATTTAGATTTATTCAAACCTAGAACAAAGTGTACTATTTCAGGAGGTTCTTATGAAGAGCTGCAAGGGAGAAAGGGGAGCTTGTACAAGCTGAAGTAGCAGGTGCAGGCATAACAAAATGCTTTTGCTGGGAACTGTGCATGCTGCTGGTGTCTCTCAACAATTATGAAGAAACTTAAGAGTGTCTATGCTGCTGCTTCTGTCCTAATGAGCTTGAAGACTGTGTCTGTACTGTGTGATCTGTTTACCGAGATGCAAGGTGGTGGGAGGGGGAGGAAGAGGTGGCTGTGCTCTCATTGATGACCAGGAGGAGATTTTGTATAACCAATTATAATGTTGGTGGAAATAAACCCATATAAATCATCTTGTACATCAATGGGAGAAAAGGCCATGAGCTGCTTAAGACTTCTGTTTCTTGCACGTAACCATGCTTTCAGTGGACATGGCAATTCTGTATGGTCCTAGATGCACAAAAGTAAAACTGTGATTTTGTCAATAACAAGCCACGAAAGACTGGTTTCCAGGAGGCTGACCTGCTAGGAGAAACCTCCTTGAAGTCATTCAGAGTTTTGTTACTGAATTTCAGTTGCATGAATACAGTCTATATTGATGCATTGTGTTGACAATGTTTAATAAATGTTGATACGCAGCATATTTGCTTATTATAAAATGATTTTTGTGCATCTCTAGTACTTTTCAAAGAAAAGACACTTTATACAGAATTGCAATACTGCTTTAATACTGCTATGCAAGAAAAAATGAGGTTTTGCTATTTTTATTCACTGGGGTTTTTTTTAGTTTAGAAGCTTTATGCTTTTGAAGCAATTATGACTTTGCTATGTTAAAGATACAGTATCCTTTTTCAATTCCCCACCACATCCATCCTGCACTTTGTGCACAGAATAATAGTTTTGCAGTCTAGTTTTTCCCAAGGAAATCTCAACAGTAACATTATTTGAACATTTACAACTGTAGTATGTTTGTAGCTTCTCTCAAACCCATCAACAAGCAGGGAGCCTCCCTCCACTGTAACAAATGTTAAGGGACTTTCTGGTTAAAACTAATTTAAATTAATATAAGTTACAATGAGAGCAAACCCTTAAGTGTTGGTCACATATTACTTAAAATACTAAGAGCTATTGTTGCTTAAGTCCTAGTCTTTTATAATATGGCTATGCAGCTTAAAAGGCTACACTGCTAACTTTAATTTTATTGGCAAATAAATTGATTTAAAATAATGCCGAAACATAAATCTGTGTTTCCATCTCATTTAACTTTTGTAGAGTATCTAGTTTCATGTGGTAGTAAGAGCTAAAAAGGTCTCTAAGCGTTAGTTTTAATTTAAGTGACATTCAAAATTCAAACATTATAAAAATGACCAGTAAATTTATATGCCAACATGTTTATTGGTTGCAGATGTTCAGATGCTTATAAATGGGTGTAATTTTAATCACTCTCAAGCTAGCATCCAGATGCTAACCCTTTATGTTTGCTCTGTGGAGACACAGAATTAAAAATATATACCTGGATTTGAAGGGAAAAGATACTGTCTCTTTAAGAAAAGCATTTCTGTTCTGTTGATGGAAACATTGAACCTAAACCCTGAAACATGAGAATTTTTACAACTATGCACCGTATGAAACATGACAAAGTGTAGCTCCTTAGTTAACTGAATAAGAATAGCATCACGTCATTGCATTTAATTACTCATATCAGAATGTGTTTCTTAAATTTCATAATGAAATACTGATGTACGGTACTTCTATTTTTAAATGTGTACCAGAATTTTTTTTTATTTCAGAAAAGCTCTGAATGTTGAATGTGTGTAATTCTCCAGGAATGTAACAAGTTGATAAAAACCCCAGCCAAGTCCATCCTACTTACAGAAAAAAAAAAAAAGCTGGAATTTCTTTTTTGGATATTTGTTTTGCAGCTTTCTACGTCTTAAGGCAGAGAATAGCCAGCCTAAGGTGCCAGCCCAAAGGTTAGCTGAACATATTTCTTGAAATAATTTATGTGAGATTATGACTTGGGAGTTACGGCCTCTAAGTCATAAATTTACATGAAAACTGTAATAAGTGACAAGATGTAGATGTTATTTTTTTTTTTTTTAACTTTTTTAAACTTATTATTTGGGGAAAATGAGGGGGGAAGGAAATTAACAGGGCTGTTTATCCCAGTCACCTATCAGATGAGATACATCTTTTCTAAACTATTGCACTTGCCCTTTTCACTCTTTTTCTTTATTTTACCGTTAAGCCCCAGACAGTGTTTTTTTTTGTTCTGCAAATTGTTTATACTCCTAGCATCATCTTTACAAGCTGTCAGGAGGCCTACCTTGCTTTTGCTGTGTTGAATCATGTGCTGTGGGGGGGTTGGTCTGGGATAGCTGAAGCACTTATTGCCCCCGTTGCCTGCTTTGTACCTCCTCTACAGGTTGTCATTCCCACAACAGGGAAACTTTAGAGCCCCTGCTCTGCAGCAGTGCACAACCTGGCATGTTAGAGCAAAATGAAATCAATGCTAGTTTACATTGGTACCCAGGGCTGTCATCTGCTGCTACGGAACTGATGTGTCTTGTTTGCTGACCCTTGTGGTGGGAGTATCGGTCTTTAGAAAGCAGAGCAAAGCAGTCAGCTGTTCATCTGTCTGTGAGAGTTAACTTTGTTGCTGTGATACAGAAGTTACTCTGTTGAAACCAGTGGGTGTTATATTCTGAAAAAACAAAATAGCAATAAGGCCCAGTTTGTTTTCTTCCACCACACACAGAGACACTCATGCCAGCCTGCTTCTACTTACTGGAATTCAGTAAACGCACAGAAAGATTCAGGTAACAGACATTTGAAATGACAGAGCACTATTCTTTAAAAAAATTATCATAAGTCACTTGAGGTGCAAACATGAAAAGACTGGCAAAGCATGAAGCATTTCTTGCTTTTCAGATTTTGCATTCTGTTAGATCAAATTTTCACTGATTTTTAAACAGATTATTGAAGTGTATAGGTATTAGATTGACTTTTACTGACTTCTCTAAATCCTGTTGATTTCAGTGTTACCCATGCTTAAGTTATGCATGCTTTAAGTGCCGTTCTGAATAGCAAGGCATTCATGAACCAGAGTCTGGATTTGTCTGTGCAGTTTAGAAACATGTTTTGCAGCAGTCAGAGCCAAGCAAAGAATTGACTGCAATGCATAAGCCCACATGGGCTGCAGTTTCTCATGTTAATGTGCTGTTACCAGAGTCATATGTGCAAACTGAGTAACTGATTTACCCAGACAAATGTACTAGTGCATGAAAAATTAGGAGCTGCTTACTTAATGGGACTATATATTTTAGATGGAAGCTTAAGCATACTTTTTGACATTTGTTACCATGAATATTGCAAATAAGCGCAAGTAATTTGTGAAAAAATATCCGTCATTGGATATTACCATTTTATCCGATGATGTTATCAGTCTCCAGTTACAGAAGTTGGTCAAGGACATTTGTTATCTTTCAAGAAATAGAATAAGGAATGTTTTGCTTATGAAGTTATCTGAAAATGAATATCCAATTGCCTTGTTCAGGCTTATTAAGCTCTGTAGAGATATGTGTTGTGACTGCTAGTACACTTATTTGGGAAGGAAAGTTATTTTTTCAAAAGTAATTTTGTAGTGTGAGTTACGAGTATGACATGTTTTTTACCACCTACTGGTAACTGTGTGGTAGGTTGAGCTTTATGCATTCTCCTGTATTTGTATGTAGTTGAACGAAAGAGAATTATAGAAGTCAAAGAATTGCAGTGATTTATTTTACAAATTAGCTCATACCTTCAGGATCCTAGATCCAAAATACTGTGAATAAGGCAGATTTATTTTCCTGAGTGTGCATTTAAGCAACTGCATAATTTGCGAAGAATTGCAAAAGCTGAATATAAAGAGACAGACATGAGCTGAAGCTGGCTCTGAGGAAGAGAGACACAGAACTTGAGGTTATGGTCTGTTAATGCCACAGGAAAAAGGGAGCCAGTTTCAGGCGAAGGGGGAAGCTTGTTTCACCAACGTGCAAGTCTTAGTCTAAAGTTGTCACTGGGGGAGTGCAAGTAGCTATCTTAAGATTGGGAGTCTGTTCTACTTCGAGCAGTGTAAGAGGATCCAGTAAAGGTTTGTGAAACTAAATAGTATGTAATCATCTCTGGCCTGATGCACAAACCACTTTCTGTTTTTAGGCAAACTGAATTTTAAGGAGCTGGTGTTTACAGTCAAAATAAAGAAGGGGCTATATGTTACTGGGGAAGAGAGGGCAGAAGCCAGGCTGTTCAGGCAGATGGCCCACCTAGTTTGTTTCAGATGCAGGTATGCTTATGTGTATTTTTAGACTTTAGGGAGGTGAAAATAGAAGTTCAGGGACAGGTTGGACATCTGCAGTCCAGCATTTTGAGGCAGATTTGAGTGGAGAGATGCAGAAAGAGCAATTAAAGATGTTGAGGGCAACTTCTATCAATGATGCCCGTAAGAGGGCAAGAAAGAAGATGCAAGGAATAAGAAAGAAGTAACTGTTTAGGAACAGAAATTAAGAGGCAAAGCAGAGAAAAAGAATATAAGAAATACATGTAGAATTTTACTCAATATTGTTCTGATGAAGGATGTAGCTAGGAGTGCTGGAATACCAAAGAAGAATTAAATTGGTAGAGAGAGCTAAGGGATTTCCATTGTTGGCCATGAATAAGGAGGAGGAGTTAGGCAGGTAAGAACCAGGCAGTGCAACCATCTGGTTAAATTCCACAAAGAGTGTCTGATAATCAAGAAAGAAATCATTAACATTGTAGTTCAAGATGGGAAGGAGTACAGGGGACAGCATAGTCATCCATGCCCTCAAAATGTGGACAGCTTAGTGCAGAGTAACTCACAAAACCTGAGGGGGCCTTCCAAAGCAGTTCTGAGGGAACTGTGTGCGGAAAGAAAACATAGATGAAATTTAAACTCCCCAACATCGTAGATCCATAATGAGTGGTTTAAATGTGTTTTTCATTAATTGTATTTAGTCAAGAATTAAAATACAGTTATCCAGAATGGTTGAGTCATGCTCAGACACCAGCAGCAGCTAGCAGTGGCTGGGAAGATTGGTGGCTTCTGGCTGTTACACACACATAACACGTGATGCTAACAGCACATTCATTTCACCAGAAGTTCTTTCTGCCTCTCTCCTACACTTGAAAAAAACCCAATCCTAAACACAAACCACTCACATTTCAATTCCTTGTTTTATTTTTAGAGGAAGTTTAATTTGTCCCAAGGTTTAAATGTGACTTAAAATGCGGTATTTATCATCTTGTTTTGGAGGAAAAGGTGGTTCTTGCCAACCTATAAAATAGGTACTCTGTTAGATTTATGGCCAAATAAAAGGCTTTAGGAGACCTCCTAGACTCCATTGAAGTCAGCAGGAACTGAGACAGAGCAAGTCTTTACATCTGGCCCAAACTGAGAATTTAAAATGATCAAACTGAAATGAATCATCGTGAGACCGGAGTTTATTTGCTAGTATCTCTTGAATGAATTGGGAAACAAAATAAAATGTTTAGTTGTAGTTTATTCTATGGCCTAAATAAAAAAAGCAGCAGTTGATTCAAGATGGAAATAGCTGTGCATAGGATTTGTTTCTATCTCAGTCCACATTGCTACCTGATGGGAGCATAAGTTTAAATGCTTTCAGAGAGGAAACCTTGGAGAAATGGTAGGTCTTTGTTGATATTGGTGCAACAATAAGTTAGCAATCTTAGTTTTAGTAGCACTTGTCTATACAAATGTACTTTTCTGTTTAAAGCGTTTACTGTCATAAAGAGTAGAAATTATTGCGTTTTTTTGGCAGCCTTTTCAAACTTTGTTGCCCAAAGCGTGTACAAGAGTGACTTTCTCAGCCTGGTGTAACCCTCCACTGTTTACCTTTTCTTTTTGCCTGGTAGGGAAGTGAGTGTTACGTAGCAGATTAAAGTTCGTGGATGTGACTAATTTCAGTCATTGTGAGTGTGAGTTGATGAGAGGGAAATGATGTCCTGTTGGTTGTTGTGGTTGGCCATGGGGGAATTTAATAGTCAAGATGCAGATAATATTAATTGGGAGGCTTTTTTCTCCCCGCTACTTGTGAGTCTAATGGTGCTTAAAGAATGGATAAACTCCATGGTATTCATGTGTGAGCAGAATGCCTGGAATTTTACAAGAAAACAAGTAAAGTGTAAAATTCGAAGGAAAAACCCAGTCAGATAAGAATACATGCATAAATAATTGCCTGCTCTTAAAAGAAATGCTGAAAGTCAGGCTCAAGCTTATTTTTATACCTGGATCTCACTGTTGACTGTGCTCAAACAATGCTTCAGGATATCCCTGCTGTCATGCAAGGGGCAGCTCCTCCTTTGGAGAAGGGAGTTTTTGCAGGCTGCAGGTGGCAGAGCCGGAGCCAGCCCTCCTCCCTGAGCCTGGTGGGTGACTCTGGTAGAGGTCAGTCAGAAGGGCAGTGTGGGTGTCACTGGTGGTACCCCAGTCTGGTGTGCAGACTTGGCTGAACGCCCTCTGCCGCTTAAGTCTTGGGCACTCTGTAAAGCCCCATTCGAGTTGGTTGGAGGATGTACAAATTGCTTGGTGAGGGTGGCTCGATTCCTCATAGGAAATGCTGTGGAATATATCCATGGTGTTGGCTGAACTACAGCCCCTGTGAAGCTTACTGCAAAGTGCTTTTCTCCTGTGTATAGAAAATCTTCAGTTGTAACACTGTATTGATTTTCAGCAGCTGTGTATAAATAAGATGCATAATGTTTAAGTGGCCAAAATGCATAGGTTTCCAATACCTGTTTAATGTGCAAAAAAAGGCATTTTATGATGACTTTGACTTTATAGAGAGTGGTTTGCTAATCATTAGGAAAGTTTCCTTGTGGTAGTAGATACTCTTGAGCTGTAGACTGCTGAGGGGCTGAGACCTCCTTTAACTGAGACTTTAAAAACAGGCATCTATCTGTTGTGATTTAAGTGCATTTCTTAATTATATCTAGAGAGTAGGAGGTGGACCAGATCAGGAGTTACACACCTGTATGTCATACAAGACATTAAACACTGCATAGTATGAAGCTAAGTTTGTTGAGATGTATTAGACTTGGTGATCACTTAAAGATCCCAATTACTTGGTTTTGTAGTGTATCTGTGTTACTCTTACTATCTGTAAGCAGTTGTATATTATTTATTTTAAACAAATGTTAATAAATAATTTTTGTTCTAGTATGATATCTGACCTGTTTAGTTAACTGAGAGAATTAAGCAAAACATCTGATTCCTAACACAAATGTATTGGACCTTCCGAATTAGAGGAACACTTTTATTTCTAAATAAAATGAAAATCTCATTAATTAATTACTGAATTTTATGAGGTTTTTCAACTTCAAGTATGAGATCTTTTTTTCTGACTTTCTGCAATTTTACAATCTATACAATTGAGGGAGGGACCAAGACGTTCAAAGTCCACTAAACTAAAGTTGCCACAGGTTCAGCTACTGAACTTTAACACTTCACACTGAGCTAATCTTACGATGTTTTTGTTATTATTACCGAACAGTATCCCACTCCACACTCTGGATTTTCTCTAAAGAGCAGTTGAAATTTCATGTCAGCTTCAAAAACATATTTTTAGATATTTCTGTTTCTCTACTATAGCTTACTTCAGTGGCTTATCACGAAGTTGGACTTCAGTGGCTTATCACGAAGTTGGTCTTCAGAGTCTTTGTTTTGCTACCATTGCCTATAGTTAGACTTGTGTCTATGATGTCAGGAAAATAGACAGTCTCAGTGTCTAGATGAGCTTTTACACAAAGAAGAATTTTATTTTCTGTTTATGATCACAGTGACGAAAAAAAAATAATTGATGCTGAGTACAATGTTCTAGAAGTTTTTTCATAGTGTATCAGTTGCTCTTCAGTCAAATCTGCCCGTTACCCAAGGGCATACTTTTGAAACATACCTTTTCATAGTCTAAGCAGACCCTTTCCCTAACACTTTAACTGAGAGGTGGTTCTGAAGCTGAATCCCATTTATTTGTTTCTGGACAACATTTATTTCAGGGGGAAAAAAGTATATCTTGCATTAACTGGAAACATCCCTCTCTGTTGCCTTTTAAGATATTTCTTAAGAGAGTTTTAGGAAAGAGACTGCACCATCATGTTAGGAAGGTCCATCAGGAGCAGGGCTGTAGATTTAAAACAAGGTTTTACATTTTCAGGGAATATGCTGACTATATATATATTTATATATATAATATGCTTAAACAAAAGGATGTCCTGATAATAAAGGACAAATGCAGTCCTAAAACTGGAGCAAACTCCTTCTATGCTAACAGTTGCTTCTGTGGATGGAGTTGTGTGAACTGCTAATTCTGGATGCCTTGAATCTTATTGCAAAGATTTTGGAACATCAGGGATGTATTTGCGTAGTTCTCCCACAACAAAAACAAATCTCTTGTTACTGTTTCAATTTTGCTTAATTCAACCCTGTTGAACAGCTTGGCTAGAGTGCAAGCTACATTTTTAATGCCTTCTTTCAGATTTCTGTTAGCTTACATCCTTAATACATCCAGTTTTATGATATGGCCTGTTGTCAGATTAATTAATATTACAGCTGGATCTAGTTAGTCACTTTGCAAATTCCAAATGATACTGTTAGTTTAGGAAATGAACTTAAATCCAGTGTAAATAGTAAGTCCTGGTTTGGTTACAGGGTATTGAAGTTATGCCACTCTCTGAATTGTCTAATTTATGTCCATCTTGCTTAAGCAGTAAGCTCACCAGAATTTTTCATCTAATATAAATAATACACAATATCTTAGAGCACAGTAAATACTTCAGTTTTCCAGTAGGTTGAAACAGTATGTTTAGTAATAGACATTTATGATAAAAAGACTTGGAAATGTTTAAAATTGTCAGCTATAAAATGGTTTTCAGTTATGCAGTATTCGTTGTACTTTGAAAAATATTCCTGCTAGCTAGTACTGTATCAGTAGAAATATATTTGTAGATTAATTTTTATTTCTTTAAAAGCAATGCTTTTTTTGTTATTGAAGTTTTGGCAGTTTGTTTTATGAATTTTATTTGCATTATATCGAGAGAGGCACCAAAAAAAGGCTTCCTAACTATTATTTCTTGGAGTTCTGTATTTATGCTCCATCTAGGTAGTTTCAAATTACCTGGCAAATTTGACTCTGGAAGCAGAATGGACCATAACTTCACATTTTGAGACTTGATTTGCACAGCAGGTTCAATAGTAAATGGTCTAAATGTTCTGAGCAGAGGTGATTTGGATATGTGCAGTGATAAAGTAGCATGTTACAGTGAGCGTTGTTTTTGCTTTTACCCAGTATTTTTTATTCCAAAACAAACAAACAAAAAGAAACAGAAGTAATTCCCATGACAGAATGCAAACACCTGAAAGGGAGAAATTCAGGAAAACATTTCTTATTGAGAGTGTGAAGAGTTTTGCCTTATAGAGGAAAACAGTGGACATTGAATCTGTGCTGCTGCCTGCTAGTGACTGAACTGTGACTGTGTTTGTATGATACCCGTGACGTGGGTGTGGACGCTGTGCACATTAAACCTAGAACATAGATACACAGAACAAGTGAAGACACGGTGCCTGCTTGCTAATTAGGTACTAAGAGTTTAATATCCTAGAAACAGCACAAGGTAGTGCTGTACAAAAATGGACTACTAGCGAGTATGTCACTCTTTCCATGTATATCGGGGTGGTGGTGATTTTTGAAAGTGCACCTGATGTTTGAACAGTGGTATTTGAAGCATATAATGATGCTGCAGGGAGGAACGTATAGGGGACTATTTGTTATGTTGTTGCCATTTGTTTTGAAGTAAAGTCTTCCAGCAGTGACTGGAGAGGAAGAATAATGAGTATTCCTCTGTTTGCAGCTATATGCCAGCCAGGATGCAAACACGGTGAATGCGTTGGGCCAAACAAGTGTAAGTGCCACCCAGGATACACTGGAAAAACCTGCAACCAAGGTAAGAAAATGAAGTCCAAGAAAGAGAATTGCTTTTTGAAATCACAGAAATATTGTTAGTCCCTCTCCCTCCAAATGCTATGTATGTTGCCTGCAGGTCTCTTAGTGTTGTAGCTATTATGATGTTGGGACTGACATTTGTAGAGAGAATGACATCTGCAGTGGAATGCAGAGGAAATAAAACCACATGAAATTAATGAGATTAATGTTAAGTATGTGTTTACATGCTTTTTTGAATCTGAATTAAATTGTTTACATCTTCTGGTCAGGATTGTTATTTCATAAAATCACAATTTTCCAGTTTGAATAGTGAAATAGTATTTGTTTAATTAGAAACAATTTCACCCATGCATTCTCACTGTTGTGTTTCTAATTCTGAACTAGCTAGGTAGTGATAAAATATAGCGTGTACTTAAGAGCTGGAATGATGAAGTGTTCTCTTACTCAATTATTAATATAGTTTCATTGTGAGGTTTTTTTGCCAAAAAAATTTACCTCCAAACCATTTAACGGTATAAAGATTATAGACTATAAAGCAGAATCATAATGCGTGATTTATTAGATTTTGATGCCTAAGAGATGTTTACATATAAAATTATCTTAATGAGACTCTTTTCCAGTTGTCTCAGCCTACAGAAAATGATCATATATTTTCTGAGGGTGCTGAAGAAGTATGGTAGAAAAGTATGTCATTTTTTCAAAGAAATACCCTGATGTTTGCCAGCCTTCTTTTGACATTTTGATTTTTAGATCTGTTCAAAAATAGAGACGTTTACTGTCAGATTTACTAATCCTTCGTAACTGATGTGGAAATGAATGTTGGAATTTTCATTTTTGTTTTATGTCTCTTTTATTCTACCCTATCTCAAATTATCCTATCTCCTTTTCCCATTACTCTGGGCTGACATTCTAAAGGATGGGTTGTTGTGATTTTCTTATTCTACACCTGTTTTGGTCAGTCTTGAACTTATTTAGAAAACAGTGCAGTGAATTAACAGTTGTTATATGTACATGTAACAGTTTTTATATGTACTAATCAACAATATCAGAAGAATGCTGTGCTCATTGCTCTAGGCTGAAGTCTTGAACTGAACTATTCACTTACCACTAAATGCTAAAGAAGGGAAAAATGTGATGATAAATTATTAAAGGAAGTTTTTAGGCAGTACCAATCAAGTGTTCTTGCACAGTATTGGTGACAAAGTGGTCCTGGCAGATGCGTGTGAGGTTTCTGTGATGGCTGCTGACAGTGGTGTCCAAAATGTGCATTTGGTTCATGTGATTACAGCCTATGTCGATTCTCCTATGTGGTTTGACCCTTGAGCTGCTCCTGTGTTGGGGTGTGCCTCTTGCTGTGTGCTGATTCCACGTTAGGATGAGACCTGAATGTGCATAATGGATTCAGAGTCCGCTTTTGCTGGGAGGAAATTCACATCGCACAGGATGTCGGCCCTTGTATCTTAATAGAGCACCTGTCCTGCTCAGTCCGTGGGCCATCTTTCTTCTTTCAGAATAGTAATTAGTAATGACAGAATGTAATGGTGATGACAAAAGAAATGTTGCCTCTGCAGAGATCAAAGTCTTTCTAGTCTGTGTGAATGGTGCTGGACTGCTAAGTACACTCAGATACCTGGTAAGAGGTGTTCTTGGAGAAAAAGCACTGATAAACAGGCTTGACCTCTCATCTGTTCATGGACCTTGTTTATCAAGCCATATTCCAGGGACTAATCCGGGAGAAGAACCCAGCCTCACAGCAGAACAGTTGAATCTGGACTGTGTTATGATGCCTGGGTGATTGTCACCTCACTGCAGTGATGGTGGCAAGGTGGACCTCACCTTAGCTCCCTCATAAGTTAGGGTTAGTCCATACCATCTCTTTTATTATGTTGCTATATTCAGCAACTACATTGCAGTGACTTTGCACAAGAGCTGACCATTTGCTTTCCCCACAGCATTCAAATCTCCTGAGCAGCTTTAGTGCTTCCCTTCTATCTTTTTGATCCCAGTTTTAGAGCTGTAACCAGTTAAGAATGCAACTTGAAAGAAAATACCCTGTTCCAACTCTCTCATTTATAGTGATAACAGAATTAATGCTTCTTTCAAAATGTGCTCATCAGAAAATTGATAGCTGCTCTTCAGTAAGATCTGTGTTCACGGACAGATATGAATAGTTGAAATGCAGGGTAACTCATGCGGCTGGCAAAGGTTATCTTTATGCAAACAATGTAAGGCAGCTTTTCAGTTTTTTTTTTTTTCACTTGTCCTCCTCTTTCTTCCAGGAACATGATGCAGAAGTTTGCTACTTTCTCTTTTTGTAATGCAGTTCTCGTCAGGGCATTATTTTTCTTTATTTACTGGTTTATTTTTAATGGTGAAGTAATACATATTACAAAGATCTGGTCATTTAATTTCTGTTATGCCTTCTGCCCATCCTGTGAAGATGAGCAGCTATATACAAGTGCAGCTGGTAAGAGCAGTGAAGCACTTCTATTCCACCCCCTCGATAATCATGCATCAAAGGGTGAGATGGTCCTGTATTTCAGATGGTGTTCTCCTTCTACCTGCACAGCTTGAAACAATAATACAATTTCTTGCAAGGGCATTGGAGGCTGTAATGTGAAAGGTGAACGAGTTGAGCTGCTGTGAAAGCTGAAGTGTCATTAGTATGCAGAGCAAATAACTGATTGTATTTCTTTGATGCTGTGTGCCTATATTCTGAAAAGGCTTGACTCTCCACCACATTGATGGTTGTAACTTGCTTTTTTTTTTCTTTCCTCTGCTCTCGTTTGCAGGGCCTGCACTTTTTATTTGTTTCTAATTTCCTTTGTAAAGAGAGAGTGATGGAAATTGTTTATCAGTTTAGATAAAGACAAAAATGTGATTTACGTAAAGCTGGAAGTTAAAGAAAATGAAAGTTGTTAACTTTTGCATTTGGCAGCTGTAGATTAAACACACTAAGTGATGTAAACAAAGCTCTCTTAGGGTGATACAAACCTCCTCTAATAACGAAGTTTAACATGGTAATGTGATCATAGTTACTGGAAATTAAATCTAATCTACTGTTTATAGTATGGTGATAACAGTTAAATCTCATCCCTAGCTTTCTGTTTTCAAAATCTAAGTAAATCTGGTATTGTATGTTTGACCTCTATGTTGCCCGATCAAAGTTAGTTAAAACACAGGAAAAGGCAGAAAAGATTTGAACGCTGGAGCCTTCCGCAGAAGCTAATTAGTGAAAACAGCACAGTGCAGTGCATCTTCTGAGGAATAAGAGCCCCATTGTTAGGTGTGCACTAAAGTAATTCATTATCCAAGATCATGTGTGATGCCATGCAGTAGTCAAAGAAGTCGCATCTGGATTTGCCAGCATAGCCCTGCAATCCTTTCCTTGTATTCACATTCTTGTTTCATTTCTTTTAAAAATAAAGTATTTGTGCTCAGTAGCCTGCGTTTATCTTACAGCCCTGCTTTCCATAGCACCCCAAGCTGTTGGTCTGCACTTATGTACAGTGCTATCTTATGCTGTTTTGAAATTAAGAATGCTGGTTTTGCACTGACTGTGCAATTGTAGGCAACGTGGGAATTTAAGTGGCTGAACAATGAAATCCTCAAGTGCAGGACAGTGAGTGGACATTCCCACGAAGAAATTGAAGGGTTTTGTTAAACTTTTTAGTAGTGTTGAGCTTTATATTTTAATTTCTGGTGTGAAATTGTAAGTGACTAAAAAATTATAGTATTTTATTAAAAAGGAAAAATAGGTAAAACTTACTAGCCTTTGAGTTTATAAATTTTAAGTTTCTTATTTTTTCTTTTTTTTTTTTTTAGAGAAAGCTTCTGCTGTTTGCCTGTTTCCTCTTTTGAGGCATAGACACTTGTACTGAGATGTCTTTATGGATGTTGTTTGAAATACACAATTGACAAGTAACCTGAGCTTTTGTAAACCAGCATTTGTTCGAGGGGCGTGTTGCTGTAGCTGACTTCTTGTCTGCTAGCATTAGCCTGAACTTGTTCTTGAAAAAACAGACCTTACTTAAGGAACAAGAAACACACAAGCAGATAGAACATATAAATAGCACAAGTATTTCAGCGCTCTGCCAGCCCATGTGCAGTGCATCCAGACTGTTCTTCGGGAAGCGCGCTGTTACAGATTATAAGGAGGTAGATAAGAAAGCTGTCAGCATACCCATACAGGCCTTTATGAAGAACCAGCAGGACCTGCCAGCACTCATACAATGAAGGAAACTGAGTGGTACTTCTTTGCAGTTTCCAAGTATGTGTCTGTCTATGCTGGTGAAAAGAGAAAAAAAGGAGTTGCATTTTGGGCAATAAGGTGAGCAGTATGTTCTAACACACTGATCACATTTTGCAGGCTGGCTTCTCTTTTAAGGAGCCGCAGCCCTGCCAGCACTGGTTTTCCTGAAGAGTAGCATTCATTATGACCCGTAAGGTTGAAAACCTCTTTCTCTCACTAGCAAATTTCAAAGGCAAAATTGAAAACCTATGACACATGAGGTTTAGGTTCAAGTGGAGTTGTGCTAACAGCATATTTCTGCTGCCTTGTGACCTTCACTTTGTGGTACATCAGCCAAGGTTAACAACATCTGAACTTCTTCAAGGCACAGGAATTTTACTTACAGCATAGTTTTTAAGATGTGAATTAAAATGTGGTGTTGATAGCCTTTGTTCACAGGAAGAAATAGAATGAAGACGAGAAATGATTTAGTCAAACTTTCACAAACGAAGAGCATGTGATATGATATCCTTATGAAGTTGGTTACACCTACTTTTTAAGATCAGGATATTCTCAGAGTATGTTATTAATTGCTGTCTATCAATACCAGACCTTGATTTCTGTACTAAGAATATTTTGAACCAAACAGTGGTGTAGTATTGACAGTCCTGTAGAAGGATCCAATTATTTCGGGCTCATAGTGTAATCCATACTTTATGCAAGATGGTAAACTGAGAATAGTCATAAATTCTTATAATTTTCAACTTCGAATCGGTGATTGTAGCTCTGGAAATAAGTTCTTAATGGTAAAGTCTTAAGGACCATCCTAATTTGGGAGTTGAAGTGTGGTGGGATGTAAGCACTGGAAGTTAACGCAGGCACTGTTAAAATCCTGGCCTGTCAGCTTAATTTCAGCATTTCCTTTCCTCATTCTGTCCCTGCTTCTAGTTCAGTATTTTATACTTAGCTCTCTTTTGCATTTATTTTGTGAAGTTGATGCTCTTTGTACAAAACAGAAAGAATATAGGTATTTTAGACTTGTAGAACTTTTCTTTCTCTTACAGCAAGATGTTGTCCATGAATTTCAGAATAGTCAATAGTGTGGGCTCTGTAAGGTTACTTTTATGAATTGAAGCCAAACTCTAACAGAGTTTTTTAATTTAACAATGGCTTTTTTAACAGATGTGTTGCATGTGTAATAAATATATTAATGCAGCTAAAATGTCTGTCAGGATCTGCCTAATTGTAGTAAGTTTTACAGAACAAAATAAAAAGCAAAATGCGGCCCAAAGAAGTTTGCCTCCCAAAATTCTTTCTGCTGTTTATTACTGAGCATTTTTATGTAAATTTTTTTTTACACAAAGATTTTTACAACGAAAACTTACCCTTCCCCTCTGCTGCTTTTACCCTTCCCCCCTCATCTGCTGCTTTTCCATTTGACCTATAACTCTTATCAACAGTCAGAACTCTTAGCTGAAGATTCTACTTTCGCAATAGAAAATGTACATCTCTTCTGTAGCTGTTTTTCTCAAACCCAGCAGGTATTCTCTTGTGACTATGGTTGGTGTCTTCTGGGAGAAGTATGTTCTCATAGCAACTCCAGAAATTATTCAAACTCCCAAAGAGTGAGAGGTGAAAAGGGGTGCTTTTTCTGCAGCACATGATGTGGAAACAGTCCTTGTTATTCAGGCACAGGTCCAATCCTTATTTTGGCAACATTTCCTCGCTGAAGTCCTGCCTATGCTTACCTAGTTTTCCATGCCACTCTAGGAGCAAACGTTTCCCTTCAGGCTTTCTAGAAACATCTTGTTTATTCGTCTGCAGGAGGAATGGGAAAAGGGCAGTGCCTTACCACTACCCAGTCACAGCAGAGGGGGTCAGGAAGTATTCTTATCCCTAAACCTGCTGTTCTTCCTGAGTCCTTTGAAAATTATGTAAAATAGGTCATATCCATCAGTTAGAGGAAAGGTTGCAGGGAGAGGTAAATATCTGTCTGCATGACGACTTGTTCTTCTTGGCTTCATGAAGATGAAAGCAAAGTAGGTCAGAAGATGATGAATGTTGTGATACACATAAACAGTCTTAGGAACTCTCAGAACAGTAGTGACGTAATGGAGTGCTCATCACAAGCACTGATAAAGTCCTTGTGGCTGATTTTGGATTAGATCGGTGACTTGTAGTCAGGTACATTTAGTTTTCTCTTGATTGCTCAACCATAGTGAAAGGGAAAACGCTTCTCAATTTAAGAATACCATATGAAAAGTCATTGGCCTGTAAAAAGTAAGATGAAGAATGTTGTTCTCCAAAACTAAGTAATTCCTATGTTTCAAGATGAATTTGAAATCCAAACACTAGGAATTTAAAGAATTCCAGGTGTGGCTGTCTAGAGGAATGCTTTCTCTGACTTCCTCTCCACAGTGAACATAACTTTCACTCCGTTTACAACATAGACCCTATTAAATTTGATACTTGTACTCTGTTAAGCGATCAATGAATTACTGGCTTCATTCTAACCAGAGGTATATTTGTCTTCATTTTTTAATGTCTTAACTCTAAGCCTTCACAGCTAATCCATAGAAAGCCTATGTCACTTTCTTAGTTAGGATTTGATGAAGTGGCTGCTGTGTTCACGTGTCTGCCACCCGGCAGGAGCTGCAAGGCTTACTTCTCTGCTAAGTGAGTTAGGGAGTGACACTTGATGAGAAAGTGCTTAATGGTGGAGATGGCTCTTTGAAAAGTTCCTGGAAATAACAGTGACTGTTCCTGTAACAGACTTCAGATCATTGTGCAATAGTAGAGGTGAGGGTCAGGAACTCAATTGTTTAAGTACTTGCTGGCTGGGTTTGTGAATAATTTATTGTTTTCACCTTTAGTGTTGGCTTCATTCATCAGTACACAAATAACTAAGTAACAAATTACTCTAGCTTACCCAGATAAAACCAGCACTTATTCTTGGAATTCTGAAGGAATTCCTTACTCAGTCTTTACTTATTCTTAGAAGCCTTATCTACTAATATGAAAATTGTGGGCTGCATACATTCTGTTTAAGTCATGAATTCTATATTAAATAGTAAATCTGAAATACAAGCCTTTATGGGTATTCCTTGACAAATATCACTGATGTCAGATGCTTGTTTTCAGTATTTTCTAGATGGCAAGGAATAAATTTTATATATGAGATTGTTTTAAGTGGGTTAGCATCAGTTTTCCTGCCTTCTTTTGCATCTAACTTTGAAGCATGGTAGAGAATCACTGAATCACTGAATCACCATCAGAATCACTGATAGTGGTTGCAGCAGTGACATTTGCTTTCTCCCTCCTCCTCTGGCTGGTCCTGGACATGGCATCATCATGAATAGTGGCAAGATGTAGGCAGCCTGAGCTTGTGCATTCTCTAATGAAACTTCTGTTGGCACTTAATATAGTGGTAATACTCTCATTTCTGAAAGGATATCTGTGAAACATGAGCAAATAACGCCACTTGGCAGCAGAGGTGAAGAGTGCTTCATGTAGGCGGTTCTGGACGCTTGCTATCAGCTCGACTGCACATAAAAAGCTAATTGCTGTATTTTTCCTTCTTTCTCCATGAACTTGAACTAGAACATTTTTCACACGTACTTTGTATGTTTTCTTTTCCCACCTCCTTCCCATGTACCCTTCATTTCAGATCTAAATGAGTGTGGACTAAAGCCGCGACCATGCAAGCACCGGTGTATGAATACCTATGGCAGCTACAAGTGCTACTGTCTGAACGGCTACATGCTTATGCCAGATGGAACGTGCTCCAGTACGGCAAGGCTTGTTGCTTTCTTCTTTCAAGCTCCTCAAGAACCCTGCTTGGGTTTCCCTGGGGAACTTTCATGAAATGAAGATGCATCCCAAACTAAAAGATTAATCTTGCTGGAGATCAGGCAATTGTGCGAGATGAGCTTCTTTTTTTCTAATGAAATAAGGCTGAGCAAAACAAGAGCAAATATTTTGATTTTATTAGTTTTATTACAAGTTTCCCCAGAAGCATTCTTCAGTACCGTAAATCACTGTTAATTGGCCTTCAAAGACAAGTGTTTGCAATTTTCATTGCAGCAGGACACCTGCAGTTCTGCTATATTATGTCTTTATGAGTGTGAAATCATTAAAGCTGCAGATTGTTGCTTGCTTAAATGGTATAAAATTTTACTGTCATTTCTCCATATATCAAGTCCCTACTTGCTCCTATAAAAGTGGATATTTTGAGTGTCTGGACAAAGAAAAGAGAGAGGTTACCTTTAATTAGAGATTCTCCTATTTTATAATGGCAGCACTGTCCAGGAGGGTTTATGATGAACCTTATACTCCTCATGGTGGCTGCATTCCATGATGCTGCTACAATTGTGATGATCTTTTTTTTATTTTTCTTAGAGCTGCAATTTGTGGACAGAAAAAAATTACTGCATATGCAATTGCTGTTTAAAGCCTGAATGGTTACCTGTAAAATTCAACAAGCGTTTTTGCACTTCTATCATAGTTATAGGATGTCTTCATTCTCCAAATTTTTTGTTGATATTTCTGGTGCTGATCAGAGTCCTTATCTAAAAATGTTCAATCAATTTTCCCTAGATGCTGTTTCTTGCTCAATGGCAAATTGCCAATATGGCTGTGATGTACTGAAAGGGGAAGTACGCTGCCGCTGTCCTTCTCCAGGACTGCAGCTGGGGCCTAATGGCAGGACTTGCATAGGTAGGTGATCAAATGTAGATTTATTTTTTTATCCTTACACAGAACACAATTCAAGGTGGTTTATCAGATGTATTTAGAATGTATCCTACATGCAGTTTAAAGATGTTACTAATGAGAACTGGGATAGGTGTCTTGCTCAGGTGCTTTCAAGTAATCTGTGTTAGAGGACCCCACTGTTTTCATCCAGCCCTGCAAGTTTCATTGACTGTTTAAAGACTATGTAGGATGCTTGGTATCCAATTCCTTGGCCCTTACCACTCTTGTTATTCAGTCATTTTAAACTATTGCTAACAGACTCCAAAATACCTGCTTGCATGAAAAAAGGAATGGGGAGGTCCTTCATACCCGACAAGGTGATGTCTAGGCTCCAGGGGCAGAGGGATAATTTCTGCAAGTCATTGAGATTATACTGGGACAAGGTGAAGGTCTGTGCAGGCTCACAGTATTAATGGGATTGAAGCTACTGTCTTTCTTTCATACTGTGAAAACTCTGGGTTAAAATAAACTCAGAAATTCAGACTGTATAAAAGTGAAATGTTTTGTTCCCACGTTTGTGATCATGGAAAAGGTACTTATGGTTAATCAGGCTGTATTGTGCCATGCTCTACTATGGTCTGAAGAACAGTGTGACCTTTGATTTCATTAGTCATTAACTATACATCCTGAGTGGATATGATGCTCCAGTGATTTTATTATTTATATTGCACGCAGTGCCACAGTTCCATAACAGTAACAACACTTACACTGAAAGAATGTAAGAGAAGGTGGAGTATCATGGCTGTCCACAGGGGACACGGTTCTCCAAGTGACTGACCCACACTGACCCAGAATTTGTTGGCAGAACAAGGAACAGATTCTAGATCTTCTCATGTGGAGAGAAGGCTCAGCTTTAAGTTGGACACTTTCTGAAGTGCACAACTGGCACATCTGTGTTTGCAAAAGAATGGGTGGAACGGGAGAAAAAAGCCCTACCATTGTTACATGCTGAAGGGATTGAGTTGTGATTAATCCCACTGAGAGAAATCTTTGGAAGAGACTTGTGCCCTGCTGTAGTGAGCTGAGTGATTTTAAGTACAAATTCTAGGAAGTTTTAACACCCATGGGAATGTGTTATAATTTAAAATACTTGCAAGATCCTGCTAGTGTGCATTTTTATATTCAGGCACACTTCATACTTAGAAATAAACAAGGTAAACTTTTAATGCACTCAGACTAGTTATATGAATCTCTTTCAGTTCCTCAGTGTAGGTTTAAAAACCCTCCCTTTTTTCCCAGAAAGATGAAGAACCGAGTACCCACATTTCAGTTGAGTGTACATCATTCAGATTGTTCTCATAACCTATTTTTAATATTTTCTACAAAAATTTGAGAGCAGCCTTGTACAATACAAAATAAATAAATCACAGCAAGAGACGTCTGTTCTTCAGGTGTTATAACATGATCTACTCATCTGTTTCAGTAGGAAGTGATTGTGACATGCACCCTTTTGGTGCTACTTCTCTGTCAAGTTCAAGTTGTTGTAAATACCTCCAAGAATTGACGCTATGTGGGACTAGGACTGTGCCATTTCCACACATGTGTACATGTACACACATGTGTACAAGGCCATCACTGTTGCCGAAGCTGTCAGCTCTAGCCAGGTTCTGGATATTGCTGCAGTACAAACAGAAGTGTAGATGATGGTAAGAATACTGAAGTGTGCATTGGCTGCAGCTCATTAAATAATTTTTGAGGAGGGTTTGAAGGACAACTGGGAATGTAATGCTTATTTTTATCACGTTTTTAAATTCCTCTAGGCATTGTTCTATTCTTGGTTTAACCCATGCTGATCATTCTTTTGTTAAAATGTTCCTTCCAGACAATCAGTAAAGAGCCACCAAACAATTTGGCTATCAAGGTAAATCAGTTAAACTAAATAAAACAAATCAAAAAAGAATTCAGCAAAGAATTCAGTGCAAATATGAATTAACTAATTAATTAATGACTCTTGGATCAATAAATCAATCGGTGTTGCCAACTTTTTGGATTGGGATTTTCATTTAAAGAAATTAGCACTACATGCATTTCAGCTTCAGAAGATCTGAAATGATTTGAGGACTGAAAATAATTACTTTCAATGTAAAAAGAAATGCTTTCTAGTTGTTTGTGTATAGAAACTTGAACATGTGTCCCTGTGAACTTAAAAATCGTACTGTTTTTAGATCAGTCTCACAGTTGTTTAGTGCTTGAGTTGGTAATACAGTCGTACTCACAGCAATAGAAAAGCAAGACTCTATAATTCTCCTTCTCTGTGGAGCACCGACCGTTGCACTCATTAGGTGCTGTCCTTATTCTGTGACTTAGGAGCAGCTCCCTGGTGCTAAGTCTGGGCACGCACCTCCATTGCAGACCAGGCTGAGAGCAGAATACAAATCACCTATTCATGCCCTGCTTTTCATAGGAAGCAGGCATGAGCCACCACAGCATGTTGCAGCAGGAAAATGGAAAAGTCTTACACCATTTGGGCCCAGGTGTGAATCAGCATGGGCCCATGGACCTGAAAGAAGTCACAGTCACTGTATTATTTAAGAACTGCAGGAAACTATTTGTGAGCACTTGCATACCATCTAGCTAGTGATTGAGAAGTGACTTTCCCACCAG
This sequence comes from Tapera naevia, assembly GCA_033556795.1. Taxonomy (NCBI): domain Eukaryota; kingdom Metazoa; phylum Chordata; class Aves; order Cuculiformes; family Neomorphidae; genus Tapera; species Tapera naevia. The sequence goes on along the minus strand of JAUMJJ010000175.1, from coordinate 5,247,477 downwards.
TACCAAGCATCCACCCACCTCTCATTTTAAAAGCAGGCAGTAGACTCTTCCTTTTTTCCATTATTTTTGTGTTAGTTTTCAACAGTGTAATGCTTAGCAATTCAGTCCTATATCTTTAGGATGAGTATAACTGTTGAGGAAATTAAACAATACCACTACAGTGCTCTCATCATCTAACATATTTCTTCCCTTGTGGAAATTTGCAAAATCATGAGTTTGTACAGGGGGAAAGGCAGGAGAAGCTACATTAGATTTTAAAGAACGTAATGCATGCCATGATGAGGTGTATTCAGAGGGTAATCTTTTTCTTACTGAATTGCTTTTTGAAGTTGTTGTTTAAAGATTAAAAAAAAAACCATAACACTTATTCTTAGTAATCAAGAGTCTGGAATTTGCTGCCTTGAAATAATATTAGAGTAGAAAATTATGGCTTGTAAATTAAATGACTGTAAGGAAAACAGTAGAATTTGTAGAATTGTTGATAATGTACTCAAAGCCTGAAACATTAATAGTATTCAAACCAAGAGGCAGATTTATAGCGAGATTCAGCATGTGGAGAGGTGCCCAGTACTAGCCTCATTTTCTTTCTCATTCAAGACTTCACCATAGCATTGTAAAAGCACTCCCATCTGAGAGTAAAGGAGGACTATTATTTTGGAGCAATCTGGGCCAGGAGTGTGGGAGTTCAGGGCTTAAACCCTTGCTGTCCTCAGTAGTTCTCCTTGCAGTGTGGGACAGTGCCAGCAGAAGCTACTGAGAGAGCCCGTCCAGCCAGCAATTCATGACTTCAGGTCATTTCTTTTGGCTGTGGGAACCACAGCTTGGAGAACTGGAACCTACATCTCCCCTGCCTCAGGCAGCTGCTCTAATTAACTAGCAGTTCTGTGGTAGGTTTTTTTCTGTGCTGTGCTAGAGACTCCGGCTTCTCTCTTCCTTGTTCAGAGCTCTTTCACAAGCAGCAGGGCATCAATCACCCGGCTTTGTTTTGCGCTCTTGACACCTGCAGCTGAAGTGCTGCTTTTGGGGAAAGAATTGTGTGGAGATCAAAATCTTGTTTTCCAGTAGATCAAGAGTCTGATAGAGCTGCAGAGCAAAGGCTTGAACTGTGCCCTGTAGATAACCACCAAACTTCAGGTGTGGTGAGAGTCAGAGGGCTCTGCCTCTGAAGAATGAAGGTTCAAGTGCTCACCATGCTGGGTGAGCATCGGCTGCTTCCTGGGCCTCTGTCTGGCTTGTCAGAAAGCATGAAGAACAGCATCTTCTGGGAGAGCATCAGACATTTACTGCACGTCACCCGTGTCTTCCCACTCCGCTCTCCTTGCTGGGATGTTGCTTGCTGAAGCACTGCTTCAGGTCCTGCTGGAAGCCCTGGCAGGGCAAATGGGGAGCCATGTATCTCAGTGCCTCAGAAGTGTTTTAAGGTCACTTAAGTGACCAGCTTTTCTGTGAAAGAGGGGTCAGCACAGGCACTGTACAGAGTAAGAGGTAGCAAAGAGCAGGTACTGAAAAAGCATTTGGCCTGTTGCAGCTAACTGGTAGGTGACCCAGAAATACTGCACCCCTGGCATTAGCCTGAACTCTGTTTAGAGCAAATCCTGAAAAGATAAAGATTTCCTGATAGGTCATGGATTAGGGACATCCTGAGGTTTTTTAGAAAAAACGCTTCCTACTGCAGGGTCATGTACTTTAAATATGCATGTATGACCTGTCATACAAGAACAATATTTCAGGGATATTTCTGCAAAAGAATTGCTGGGGTAATTTTTACTATTCCTCGCCTGTAAATCCAGGTGCTGTCTTTATAATCCGACAAGTCTTGGTGGGACAAGAAAGGTTATACAAATAACACAAAATAGCTTTTCTGCAGACAATACCATTACAGTTTTGAGGACGAGTGTTTTGAGGCCTTGCAGAAGCTGTCGTGCATTCTGTGGGGGGTTAGAGGTCCTTCCAAGAGGAAGGGTATCAGGATGGCAAGAGCATAGAGCAAGTGTTCCAAATTCAGTAGCCATGCTCGCTATGCCAGCGCATCTCTTGTTGCTCACAGTATTTGTAAAGGCTGCTGGCACAGGAGGCATAAAAATTCAGGTGCGTGACCAAGACCTGAACTGAGATGGCACAGCCAGAAGAAGTGCTCAGGTATTACTTGCTGACTGACCAGCTTGTAGCTAAAAGGAGCTTATAAAAAATACTTCGGCTATTCTTTAGTTTTCAGTACGTGAAACTAGTTTAATTTAGATAGTATAGATTGTGTTTTAACTGCTGTTAACAATAATACAGTCCCTTTGTTTCCACAGATATTGATGAATGTGCTACTGGGAGAGTTATCTGTCCACGATTTAGGCACTGTGTCAATACTTTTGGAAGCTACATATGCAAGTGTCATAAAGGCTTTGATCTAATGTACATTGGAGGCAAATACCAATGCTATGGTAATAACAACTTATTTCCTATGTGCATGTAGTACAGCTGCATATTCTAAACTGAAATTAATGGTTTAAGTAGGAACATTCGCTTATTATGGCAGAAATGTTGAAGCAGGTTGTTTTAGGTTGCACTGCATCTGTATTTTAGGAAAGGTTGGATTATAGACATAGACTGTGCAAAAGAAAGCATATATTTGGCCTCCATTCTTGTAAGTGGTTCTCCTGCAGAAGCCAAAGGTGGAGCAGAGCTAATGACCCCAGGAATTCCTTTCCAGAGCCTTTGACCCCACAGGTTTTACTGTGCATAGGCAGTTGTAGGTTCGGAGCATTGTATGAACTTAGGCTATGTCTGAGCTGTAATGCAGATGTGCTCCATAGCATGCCCCAAGATCCAAAATAAGAAAACATGGCTAGAGCACACCCCAGCTCCTTCCAACCCAGGCCACCCAACTTTCCTTCCTCAGAGGACAGGGGGGAAAAGGCAAGGGTTGGGAAATAACGGTCTTTGTCTGGACGTGATACTGGAGTGCAGCTGGTCTATGCCCTTCAACAAAGATGTTCCCAGGTCTCACTGCCTTATTTTCCCAGGGCCTTAACTGGTTATGATCCTTTCACTGAAAAAAAGGATCATGTAGAGATAATGAGGCATTGCTTTATGTTTGTTTCAGTATATTTTTTTGAGAGAAATCTCTACGCAGATCATTGAAATTTGGAGATTTTTGCTTGCTTGCTGACAGCCAACAAGGAAATGCCACATAAGATGTTCCAAGCAGTTTCTACTTGATGCAGAAACAGCTAAAAAAAATGTGTAATAGAGGAAGCATTTTATGAAAAAACAGTTTGATTAAGAACCTGCATGTTCCGACACTCAGTTTTTCTTTTCTTATCATGTCACCTTTAAGAAGTGGTTAATAGAACTGTGATCTTCATGATATCAACTGCAATCTACCCACAGCACATCATTGAACCTGATGCTAAGGTACAAGCTGAGCAAAACTAGAGTTGTGTAATAGTCCCTTGTTACCCTGATGTTTGTATCACCACATTGATTTGTGACCATTCCTTTTCCCAGTGGCAATTCAGTTTCACTAAATTTTTCAAAATTAATATTTTCCTAATGACTATGCTACTGTTTGTCATTTTGCAGGGATAAGCGGAAAGTCAACTTTCTTTGATGTAATTGGTTTTTCTAATGTAACTTTCTGTTGCAGATATAGATGAATGTTCCCTTGGCCACCACCAGTGTGGTAGTTTTTCACAATGTTACAATACACCAGGATCCTACAAATGCAAGTGTAAAGAAGGTTACAGAGACAATGGAACAAACTGCATACGTATGTAATGATCCTTTTAAGAAAGGAATTCTGAAACTAGATGTCTCCCATGTTGAAAATTTTTAGATACAGCACTACCAGGCTCAGTTTCTTTTAATTATTTTTAATACTTAATGAAAGGCTAGGGAATGTAGTCAGAGTTTTTTTAGTCTTAGCATGCCTTAGTAAAAATACCTTTGCCTGAGACATTTTCATAATTAGAAAGAAATTCAGCTCTCCCTTGATTTTAGAAATTGCTTCAGGATGAGAACAACTGAGTAAGCAGGGTAGGTCTGGTCAAATAGTACATCTTACTCGTACCCTGTTATTATGTACACAGCAGCTTGCCCCATTGTCTTCCCACTGCTTCCCAAATGTGAACAGAGCCAAAAGGGAGGATTTCTCTGGGAGAATTCCCTTCCTCACCTTTTTCTTGGGAGAAGCAGCTGCCCCCTTTGGTACAGAATAGGCTGTTGGAGCTTCCCTGTATTTGGCACCTCTCTCAGGACTATGCAACTCTACGACATCTGCTGAATCTTTTTGCGGACCCTGTGTTCATGAGTGTGTTCTGGTCTTTGGTGACTCACTGGTCTCTTTAAAGAGCAGCACCATTACAGACTTGTTTCTTTTGGCTGTAGCTGCTGTGGTAATGTGATCTGGCCAAGGTGATCTTCCACAACCCTAGTGCTTCAATTGTATGTGGACACACTTCACATGTGTTACTGGGACGCAGTATTAGGTACATTTTATATTTTAATGTACCATAATGTAAAAAACACAGGGTATTCAAAAGAATAGTGATAAACAGGTGGCCAGAGAGATAACCTTTTTACCTGCTGTCATCAAACAATTGATTGTTTAACAAACTTCATTTTAAGTGTCTTATACTTGAAACACAAAATATGTGACTGGAGTTCTTCTTGGGGTTTTTAAGATCTCCAGTGAGATTTAAAAGTCTTATTAACATATAGAAAACTATAAGTAACTAAACAGATGTTCTTGTATTTCGTGTCTGCAGAAACTCCCCTTGTGAAACCAAGTTAAATTTTGGTTTTGTTTCCTTATGAGATTTTGTGGGAGATGGTACTGTAGGCATTGTCACTGTGTGTAGATGGTGCTCAGTTCACATTTTCCTTTTTGTGGAGGCTGAAAAAATGCCATTTACTTAGTTTCTTGGTGTTTAGCAAAGGTAAAGATCTAAGTGAAGGCTATTGCCTTAGGTGCCATTGCTGTAAAGTGGTTAATGCTGATTGACAAGGAGAAAGGTTTAGAATTGGAGAAGTCTGAAAGGTAAACTTTCTTAAGCCAAGGGTACTCGTCCATCCATGACTGAAACAGTTGTAACATTGAAATCTTACTAAATTTGCCCCCACTCCTGAGTACAAATGTGTGCAGTCTAGATGGTTGCTGAACACATATTCCTGTCCATGTTTTTTTACTAGCAGTGCTTTTGGAAGGTTTTACCATCTCTGAAAGAGAGTTGATGCCTGGGGGGAGGTGGGGATGGAAGTCTTGGAAGTCTCTTGGCCTTCAGTTATTCTAAATCATCTCTAAATGCTGTCATGAGAAGTACAATTAAAGGGATGTGATAATTCAGCAGTGCTGATGCTAAAGTATTTTTCTAGTTATTGGAAACATGTAGAAGAAGAGAAAATGATTTCAACAATGACTCTGTGTCATAATGAAATATATTTTTAAGTTTCTGGAGTGAGAGACTCAGTTGTCTACTTTGGTCCCATTTTGATTCTCTTTGCAGTTATTCCTAATGTTATGATTGAGCCACCTGGTCCATATCATATATTCAAGGGCAACAGCATGCTCCCTAAGGGAGGCAGTGGTATAACCAATAGGATTCCTGATGTTGGAGGCACAAGGCAGCCCCTCAGACTACCATATGTACCTGCTATTATTACAGAAAGGCCGGTGACCAGGCCAACAACTCGACCTACACCCAGGCCAACAACTCGTCCCACGCCCAGGCCAACAACTCGACTGACACCAAAGCCAACCACAAGGCATGTGCCAATCACAACAAGGCCAGTAACTGTGCCAGTGACGAGGCCTCCACCTCCAACACCACCTCGAACCACAACATTTAGACCGGCATTGCCACCCCAAAGAACTCCTCTGCTAACCACTGAAGAGCCTTCACATATTCCCATTGAAACTACATCTTCCCAAGGAGTTATAGATGACAACAGGATCCAGAAAGATCCTCAGAAACCCAGAGGCGATGTGTTCAGTAAGCAATTTTACATATCCTTTCATTTATCAGAATTGTAGATGCAATGAGGTGAAAGCACGCACTGTACTGTTTGGATTCTTTTGAACACTGTATCAACGAGAGCAAAGACATAACCCTGAAAGTGTTCATATGGTGAAACTGCACAAATAATTGATTTTATGATCTAACGGAAATGTGGGAAGGAAGTTATCAGTTCAACTGTAAAAATTCCAGGTTTTCTTCCTGAAATTATTTTGAGTATATTGCCCTGCATAAATGCTTAATCTAATTACACTTTCAGATGAAAGTTTTAGAGAACGAAAGACACTTATTGAAAAACACTGAAATGCAACATAACTCATAAATAGTTAATGGATTCGAATTCAGGAAGTTGAGTCACTTTTACACAGCATATTTTCTTAGCTTTAAGAATGTTAAGAAATAGGACCACGTCTGATTACTTAAAGACTGTTCTGCCACCTTATTGTATGAATTCCACTAGTCTTGGATGTTTATGACTAAGCAGTGGCAAAACTGCATAAAAATTATGTAGAGGCTAATTTTATGGGCTGCATCTATGAAAATGGATATGTGAAATGCTAAAGATGGTGAAGATTCTAATAGCATGAACATGTGTCATTTTAAGAGCTGCTATGAATGCTACAGCACCATTTCCACACCAGCTTTACTGCATACCACAGAAGAGATTAGTGGCACATGCAGAGTTACACATATCTGCCAAGAAGTACTCAACACTCAATTTCATCTTTCGTTCTACTGCTAATTTTAGAGACAGAGAGAGTGTGCTGGATCAGCCCTTCTCCTTTAGCTTGGCATACAATGAAGCTGCTGAAGCAATGTAGTAGGAGAAAAAGTTTGCTGTCTCAGAGCAGGTGTACAAGCAGTGTGGGAGTTTTTTTCAAATTGCTTTGACATCTGTGTGGTAGCTTTTTGGGCTGCATTCTCTTAGATCATTACACAGTGAGAGATTTTTGTTTCTTGTAAAATCCAGTTTGTTTTCCCAGTTGAAAATTTTGAAATGGAGACAAAAGCAAACTTGGAATTTGGGAAGATAAATCATGGTACTACTCAGAGTAGCGTGATTTTGGCTTTTTCAAGGTTATTTTTAAACAGTCTATATTCAGCTTAAAATATAAAAACATTTTAATGTAAAGTTCTAAAAATAAATATAGTAAAGACTCCCAAAACTTAATAAAATAGGAACCTATAGTTAAAAATGTGGAGTTCCCTGAAAGTTATTCTAGAATCTAGCACTGTGCTTCCTAGGTGTCTCATGCTGCAAGTCTTCTCTGAAATTCTAAAGCAGAGGGATAGTTTTCAGCTATTTTCATAAAGTCATAGCAATCATTTGAATAAGGCTTATTATTTACAATTAGTCTTTCTGTATTCTCCTGAGAGGCTAGATTTTGAAGCTGATGCTTTCAATAACTATGCTTCAGATGCAGGGTTATGGAAAGTAGGAAAGTAAAAGCATTTTAAGTTTGTTTTCTGAGAGTGAGCTTACATTATGGTACATATAACAAACACAAGAAAAAGTGATCTTTGCAAAATATTAATTAGCTGTTTAGGTCAGCTGCCACCCTTTGAGGTTTGTGGTGTACTTACATAGCTTCAAAGGCTTCGGTGCATAATACAGCAGGATTCCAATGAGTCAGGCACCAGCAGCTGTTACTGGCCTCAGGAGGTAGGGTCAGATAGCTCCTCAGATTAAGTTAATAGATATTATATGTGCCTTTAATCCCATATTATTTCTACCGTCCCTTGCTAAAGATATACTTGATATACATATGTGTGTGATATAACTGCATGACTGAAGGCATGTTCCATCTGTTCTCTAGATGGTAGGAATTTGCATGGTGCTAGTTGTGTGTGATCTTTAACGAAGCTGATGTCTTTTCTCCTTTCTCTTTCTTATCTTTTGTCTCCTTTCTACTCTGTTTTTTCCCTCTCTTTTCTTTTCCGGCTGCTTTGAAAGTGTCATCAAGGTAGTGAGACTGGTGTCCCTTCCTACCTTCTCTCTGTCCAGAAACGTTTATGTAATGAGTGCACAAAAGCATATGATTTTAAACCTACAGTTGGGTCTGAAACAGTTTTGTTCCAGAAGAATGTGCTACATTCATTGTGAAGGAAAGGTTTGCTTGTAGAATCCTATTATTGCAGGAGTTTTTGGGGAAGGGGAGACATTACATTTCTTCATGTGGGACATCTAGAAAAGCGGGTAGAAAATCTAGAGCCACATACATTACTACAGTGGGGTGTGCAGGGCATGATTCAGCCTGTCCTCGCCTGCTCTGAACACTGTGCTTCTAAGGATAAAGCAGAGATACTCACTTATACATCCCAACTGTGTTCACACCAGGGTTTCAGGAACAGGGGAGTGTTACTGCCAGGTGCTGAGTTTCTGGCCATTAGCCGGGCTGCAGAACTGACGGGGTGTGTGCACTTGGCCAGTGGCAAACGTGAAGTGCATTAGCTCAAATGGCTTGTATGTTAGCTTACAGATGGCATTTGCTGGGCGGTTTAAGCTTCACGTTCCTGCTGGTGTGCTGCAGGCTGGCCCTGCCCGTGCTCCAGGGCCCTGAGAGAGCAGTGCCTGGCTCTGTTCAGCTGTGGCTGCTCTGCACAGCAAGCTCAGGATAGCAGTGCTTCCACCAAGAGCAAGTCATAAAAGGTACTGTTTTATCACACAAGGATGGACAAAACTCAGCAAAGAATGCACTGTAACCCACAGCCACTAACAATTCTGATCTTCCAGTACTTAGCATCTGCTGAAGACCTCAATATTTAAAGTTGTGGTTTTTAATTAGGCTGTCTTCTGATGCATGGCCTTTTCCTTCCCTTTTTGTCGCCCTCAGGCCCTGGAGCCTTAGGTAGACGTTGACAAAGCAGCATGGCCATAAACACTGCTTTCGTAGCCATCTGAATACGTGGTTCTTCTGTGGTGAAGGCGTACTTGGTGCGCTGCACGCTGATAGATGTCCTAGAGCACTAGCCCAGGTCCTGTAAACAGATTGGTGGTCTAGGACTGGTCTACATCAGGAGAGGAAATGTGCCGGGGCAAGCGCTCTTGTTTTCTACAAACATCTCTCAAATTTGAATTTTTCATTAGTTCACCTTTTCCTGAGCTGACCTTTGGTGACTCATTGCTCCTTGTTTTCTCCCTTGTAACTTGAGCTACTGTCCCACATGCTGAGTATTAGTGTCCTAAGCTTTCACTTCAGACTATTCTTGAATGTGCTACTCAGCTTGAAATCATGTGAGGACCAGTGAAATTGATCTGTTCAGTGGTAACAAAGAGCACAAATGATAGTAATACTGATGATGTTTTTTAAATGCTTTTGCAACTTTTTAAAGGTATAGGGTTGTTGTATTTCCTTAGATGCTTTCCTCCTTTTCTAGAAATGCCTGTGGTGACTTTGGGGAGCTGCCTTTTCAGAGAAAAAAATGAGTATTTTTTAAAATGGAATTCTTACGCTTGGCCTTTGAACCACGTAGTCAGATGCAGACAGTGGAATCTGGCACCAAGGATAATCTTCTCCTGATATGGATATGGGGGAATGGCAATGAGGGAGGAATGCAGCCACGGCTTAATATTTAACTATTTCAGGACTGATTCAACTACAGTGAAGTACAGAGGAATCTTTTCTGGTTACTCAGATGCATGAAGTCTCTAACAAATAGAAGTAGCTTCTCAATAAGACTATGAATTTCTGCTACCTTCGGGATCTGGGTGATAAGCATTAACTTACAGGCAAACATAAACTTAAAGACAAAGCATAATACTAGATATCAGCAGAGCAAGAACAAACCCCCTTATCTGTACTAAAAGACAGTTCAGAAATTTCTCTTTTTAGCCTTTAGTGCAGCAGAAAAGATTGCAGTTAGGAGACATATAGCAGCTATTAAAAAAATCTAAAGAGTGGATTAAAACTTCATTCTTTCTGCTCCCCCTTTAAATCATTGAAAAGTTGTTAGTACAGTAAATGCAGCTATGTGATCCTTGAAACTGTTGAAAAAAGGAAAATGCTAATAGCAGAGGTTATGGTTTCATCTATTCCTTTGTATCATTAGAGTAGCATCATTTTACGATCCCATTTCACTTCACTGTTCTGGCACCTATTAAAATGTATTTGCCATAGTTCTTAAGCATTTAAGATAGGCACTTTGTTCCTGTTGGTACTTTGGAGCTAAATCATAAGATCTAGGAGTCTTACAAATCGCACCCTCCATCAGTTTTCCAGCTAGTTTTAGCCCCAAAACTGATGTGGAAGCTTCAGAAGACTACTTATTTCAGTTGTGTGTCCCTGAAACTCAGTTAGCACTCTGCACCTGCTGAATAGCTCCTCATAGAAAAGCACTTTTCAGAAAATCTTCTGAATATAGGTAATAAGCTATTTGATTTAGGTCAGACTTAATAAGCCTTGTAACTGCTGGAGAAATGCAAGACTGGATTTCAGTGGTTGTATGCTAGCACCATCTCTCCCCTCTTACACAAATACTACTGCCCTTTCTGAAATAGTTCTTAGTGCAGAACTTGAACCTGCAAAGTTTTAGGCCGTGTATCCTGGATGCTGTGGGGCTCCAGCTGAAAGAGTGAAGTTTATGTATCTGTTGCCCCTTCTTTTTAGCCCAAGTCTTCCTTGGAGGAAAACAGGACGTATTTTTGTTTACGAAGTCTGACTGACCTCTGGACTACCCTTTATTTATTTTCTACTAGTTCTGTGGGAGAGCTCATCACTTATGGGGTTTTTTTGGAAGTGGAATTCAAGAATTTTCAATTGTAACTATTCAGTCAAGAAAATCTTTGTCCTTTTTTGTTGTTGTTTTTAACAAAGGGGAAGCTTCATCGTGATTATTGTGTGGAATGGAATTGCATAAGAACAAAGTTGGAGGCCAGAACACTGCATTAGTAATACTAATAACAATTACTAATAACATGAAGCTGCACTCCACATTCTCCATGTTTTGTTTTGGTTTTGTAACACCAAAACAGTGATTATTCTGTAATTACAAATAACCTGATATATGTACCCACACCATCTCTTATACTCCCATACTCAGCAATTAGCAAGTAGATGAAAAAAAGGTCCTACTGTTTTCCCAAAGGATTAAAATGCTGAAAAGAATTTGGTCTTATGCAGTTACTAAATGTTCTTCCCCACATTCATGCTCATGAACTTTGAGAATATGGTACTGTTGATGCATTGGCTCACTTAGAGCATATAAAATTCTCCAAGAAAAAGAAGCCAAGCTTATATTTAACAAGCTTTATCAAACCATTGAAGTTAAGTTCACTGATATGCAATATAAAGTACACAGAAAGGACTTGGAAAGCTTGCAGAAAATGATTGTGCCAAATACTTTCTCCCACGATCACCACTCAACTTAGCAGTTGTTGCACAAAAAAAAGTGTACACATGGACCGTATTTAAAGTCCTACATCTCTTGTTTCATATCGAGTGCACATTCCTCTAATTAGGTCTGAGCACTGAAGTGACTGGCTTAAAGCTCTGCAACATGTTCTTCTAGAAGTTCATAATAACAATGTTTAGAAAGGACTTCAGAAAAAAGTTTTAAAGAAATATTTTCTTGTAGAGCTTTAATTTTAGCCAAATATATCAACTTTAATTTGGAGAATGCTTTTATGTGTGCACAGACGTAACTCAGATTTGTATAAGATGACCATGCATTAGAAATGATATTTCAGTAAGTAAACTGAAGTAGTTTGGAAAATAAATTAATTCGTAATATTTCCTGTGGTATTTTCCATAAACAAGAGGTACGGAGGACTGGGAAGGCAATCCACAGGGCAAGCCCATACCTTGAGGCTGTGACACCTGTGTATCCTACATGCTGTATGCTACAGAATTTTCTGTAGCATAGCTGTGGTTTTCCTTGGTGCTCTCTGCCACTGTGTTCTTTCAGAGCCCTCTAAGTACCTCTCTGCGAGTCTGTGGTCTGAGCTTTTGGTCTCTAGGAAAAACTTAATTTAAGGCACAGGGGAAGAACAGGAAGATATGGAGGTGCAGAGTGGTAAGTTCAGTGTTAACCTAGTTAAGAGGAGGATGCGGGTAGCCCGTTGCTGGAGGGTGTTGGGGGTCTGGGGATGGTGGCACCGTGAGGTTCCTCACAGGCTGGAGTCCTGCATCTCAGGGAGAAGGCAGCTTGGTTTTCTGTCAGTTCCCATGGGCTGGCCTCTTTCCATCCCTGTGATGTATGGATGTGGCAGATGTAAAAACACTTCAAGAAGAGGCTGCATTCCCATTCCAGACTAGCAGCTACTGTAAACCCATAGGCTGTGCTCAGCAGTTTGGTACCAAATTGCTGACTTGTTCTTCATAGCATAGGAAATGAACAGTACCTTTTTTTTTTTTGGCATAGTCTGAGAAGAGGAAAGGCGAGGTGATAATCCCTGGGGGTGCAGCATGGGTGTGTCCCGTGAGGACTGCTTCATTCCATGGGGAGCAGCAGCCTTCCAGCATGGTTGCACCATGAGACAAAGCTCCGCTGTGAGGGCTTATCTAAGGCCAAATTGCAGTCAGAGCAGTGTCCTGCCAAAAATGACAATAACTTGCTTACTGGATGCTGTTAGTTTAGCAGGCTTTGTAAGGAAATACTCCTGCAGAACCTGCTGTCCCAGGTGGCTGGCTACACTAAACCCAAGAAATTGATGTACCAGTTGTTAACGTCCCTGAGCGAGCACAGGTAGCTGAATCTAAACAATGCCAATAGCTGCTCTGTGTACCACCGTTACGATGGTGAAGGCACACCATGCAGTTAGAGCTGTGCTGAGGACTCCAGAACTGGACACAATACTCCAGGTAGGGGTCTCTTGAGAGCAGAGTAGAGGGGCAGAATCACTTCCCTTGCTCTGCTGGTCACACTTTTGGTGCAGCCCAGGACAGGGTTGGCCTTCTGGGCCGCGAGCACACTTTGCCGACTCAGGTTGAGCTTCTCCTCATCCAACACCCCCGAGTCCTTCTCTTCAGGGCTACTCCCAATCCATTCTCCACCCAGCCTATATTTCTTCTTGGGATTGCTCCGACCCAAGTGCAGGATGTTGCACTTGGCCTTGTTGAATTTCTTGAGATTCACACGGGTCCACCTCTCAAGCCTTCTGGATGGCATCCCTTCCCTCCAGCGTGGCAATCATGCCACACAGCTTAAAGTTATTTATTTATTTATTTATTTATTTATTTGGTGTTTTTTTTTTTTTTAATATGAAATTTCCACCCAAGGTCTGTAATATTACTTTTGAAATACACTAGCATTTGGTTGACCTTTTATCAGGCTGCTTATTTTGTCCTAATTTCCAAAGGCAGAAGCTACTTCAGTCTTATTTTTCATTTTCCTCTTTCCTCTGGCTGTAGAGGAGCTCTTGCAGCAGTGCTATTTATGTCTTGTCCTGGTGCAAAAGAAGTTACTTTTTACCTTTGACTTGATTTCTTTTATTTGTTTAGAATTGTAAATCGTCTCAGTTCTTCTTGTTTGCACTTGCCTAAGAAGCCTATAGAGACATTCATTATTTTAGCGTTGCAAATGGAAAACATGTCAAGTTTATAATAGATAAGGCCCTTACAAATACCAGAGGTGTCTGTAACATCTAAGAATGTGTCTGAAAACACATCACTACTGTTATTAATTATGTGCTAGACCTGTCTCTAAAAGAGGAATTTCCAAGACCGCTCTATCCAGTGCAATCTACAGTTGACAGCTGTCCATCAGGCATGACATTGGTGTGTTGTTTCTGGAGACTTACACAGACTGGCACAGTGTCATCAGAGGGAAGTGGAAGTCCTTGCAGCCACCTGACTTTAGCAGCCATTGTTCCCACAAAGATGTCTTAAATTTCAGGTTGTCCTGGCTGCTGGATGCCTGATAACCTGTGGACCCCTTAACCACTAAGTGTGTTCCTTCTCCTTGCAGCTGAGAACAGACTTCTTAGAAAGTAAAAAGTACAATGACAGTTGAATTCCATCTTCCACTAGAGCTCCTTCTTTTCAACTCTCAGATTAATCCTGGTAATTGTTTAGGGAGCACTAATCCTTTGCAGAGAGATGGATGTGCCTTCAGCTGTGTTTAGGAGCATGTGGGGCCTCTTCCAAGTACCACTGCCTCCTGTTGAGATTCTCCTATAAACTTCTGTGGAAGGTGAGTGGACTGGAAAGTTTGAGCAAGGACGTTAATGTGGCTTTATTTTATTGGGAAACCAGTATCTTCAAAAGTGCATTTGGAGGGAAATGTTGTGCTTTAAGGTTAAAACTTTTTCTTTCTGCCCACGGTTAAAAAGGAGCTTTAATTTGAAGAGCTTTAAGCAGGTTTGGAATCACCTTTTACAGAGCCCAGCTAAAGGTTGCAACATAAACCATAAATTACATAAGCATAAAGCTTATGAATCTTTATGTCAACTATAATTAAATATATTGAATTCTCCAAGAAAAGCACAATGCCCAGAGCTGCTGTGATAAGGAAGTAGGTCACTAACTACCTTTATCTATCTTATTCATTTCTGAAAAAACTACTTTTCTCACAGTTCCGCGCCAACCGGGAGTGAGCAATAATCTGTTTGAAATACTTGAAATTGAAAGAGGGATTACTGCGGATGAATTTGAAGCAAATGATGACCCAGGTAAAGATCATTCTCCAGTTTAAGATTTTTTTTGAGATTTCTTGGATTTTTATGCATTTTTACAGGAATTCTGCATTGTATACCCCTTATTTAAACTCTGCTTTGTAAAAGGAAAAAAAAAAAAGAAAAAATCCTACCACCTAAGCAAGCCTTTATAGTTTTGTTTCCTAAGAGATTTAGCACAAAATTAGTGTGAGTTGTTGATAACACTAGCATCACCTGCATTGTTTTAGTAATCTTTTGTAGATTCTTTTTGTGGTGCTTCTTCTGCTGCATTTAATTTTCACATTTACTTGCTAGTGTCAGCCCCAAGGGAAGTTGCTGTTGTTCCCCAAACAAAGCAACCCAAATCATTTGGTTGTTTGGGTTTTTTTTGTTAATCTTTTGCTCTGTTCTGCCTAGGTGTGCTGGTGCATAGCTGTAATTTTGACAGCGGACTGTGTGGATGGATCAAGGACAAAAATGATGACTTGCACTGGGAACCAGTGAGAGATGCGTCAGGTAAGATACACGTGAATGATTGCATTTTGTAGTTGAAGAACCACTGTATTCAGTAAAAGATGATCTGCTTAAAAGAATCAGAAAGAACAAAAACGTGGACTATAGAACAACTTTTATCTATGGCAAAAGAAAGCTTATTTTTCAAAGCACCACACAAATGTAATTATTTCTGTATTACTAGCAAAATTACTAGCAAAAAAGTGCTGGAAATCATATTCGGCAGCAGAACAAAGAGTAAGTTCTAATTTAACCTCTCAGTTTGATTTTATTGAATTCTACTCTTAAGTTACAGCAACCTGTAAATAGGAAAACTTTTATAGTAACAGGTAGGAAGACAAGTTAGGTGCTTATAAGCAGAGACTTTGAAAAATTAGTGTTTGGGATGGTAAAACATGCCCTTGCAATGACTATTACAGAGGAGTGTGCATGAGCCACTTGCATGATAGGAGAAGACTGGTGTTGGCACTAGTTGTCAGTCAACACAGTGACCCTTTCCACTTACAGACTTCTGCCAGCACAGTCCCAGCAGAACTGTGCTTCTGCACTGCTGGAAAGCAGTTGTGTTTCATCCCCTGCTGATTTCACTGTCTGGCACTGAGAGGCTGTGTCCTTGCCTGCGTACCCTTCCCCCAGCAGTGGGTGTCCCTGAGCACCCGGGATTAGACACACATCTCTGGCTCCCTGTAATGATGGGATTACTTCATATCCAGAAGAGCAGCCTTTGAAGTGCACAATGCTTACATTATGTGAGGGGATGGCTGACTTGGGCAGGAAACACGCTCTCAGGCAGTAAAACGTTATAGGTTAAGTTGAGGCAGGGTGAGGGCACCGAGAGCTGTTTTCTGTACACACGACCTCATCATGGATGTCTGTCCTTACTCTGCCATTGATGAGACAGTCAGCTGCCACCACAGCGGTCACCTGGCACCTTTTGGGCTGTTAAGCTGGCTAAGGAGAAGCGCTGTCTTCACTCACTGGGCAGGGCCCCTCCCCACCCACAGGCACACTCGTGTTTTGGATGTTCCTTATGATACTTCAAAAGTCTTATTAATGACTGGGAGAACAGAGCTCCTTCCTTCTGCAGATGAGAAAACATGCGTACACACTGGCATTTTAAAAAAGATTGCATATAATTCCAACTGCTTTTTGAAACAATGAATTTAAAATAGCTTTGTTTTGGTTTGGTTTTTTTTAATCCTACCGTGTTGCTTTCCAGTCAGGGACAATCTCTCCTTTTTTTTTTTTGTTTCCTGTGTATGTTCTGCTGCTGTTGACATAACCTGTTAAAACTAGTCCCTTGAAGTCACCCACCCACTCCCTCCTGTCTGGAATACTTTGTTGCAGAGATTTATTTTCACAGCTTGTTCCTGAGTGTTTGCTTTCACCTTTATTGCTTTATCAGAATCTACATTTTGAAAGGTGCTGTGCTGAAGCCTTATAAGCTTATCTTGCATGCAGAAAATACTGATTTAAGGGCACCTTTTCCTGTAGGGGCTTGCCTACAGATACGTTGGCTTTGTGCTTACTTAAATCTGTTTCCTATTGACTGGATTCAGTCACTGTAACTATCTGAAATACAGGCAGTTAATGAGTCAAGTCACTACTTTTATAGTGGTATAATTGTATCTACAACAAAGAGGTGCAGCTATTTAAACTCTGTTGTGCTTATTTTAGCAGTTAGTGACCTTGATGCAAAACCAATGCATTAAAAAACAAACCAAAATAACAAACAACAAAAAACATTAACAGATCCTTGGAGAAATGAATCCCAGTTCATGCCCAAATACAGAGCTTGAGCCCCAGACAGCAGCAATAATGTTTTGCTTTGTTAAAAGTCATTGAGACCAAAGGACTTACAAACTTATGCAGAAGTGGTGAATTGGAGACAAGGTTGGCTTTCCTTTCCTGGTCCATTGTCATAAAATCTCTCAGCTTTTGAGGGAAATTACTGTGGCTTTCAGAAATATGCTTTAAAAAAAAATCTCTGGTTGAATAGTAGCAGGGTGAAAAAAAAGAAAAATATTTTTCTGTTCTATAATTAAGATTGTGTATGACAATATTACAACCCCCCAATATGTGTACATCGTTGGTTCCAACTAAGGAGCCTAAATGCCACCCTTAATTTGAGTTCATTAAACTTCTTTTTTTTTAATTAAAAAAAAAAAGATTTAAAAACCAATCACATTTAAAAAAAATTAAAATTACACGGGCAAGACCCAGCCTGGTACTAATGAAAACAAAAGACCAGCACTGTAAATCTCATTCTGAAGGAAGCAGATGCATCAGTTCTGGTTCACATTCTAGCAGCTATATACCTTATTTAAGATACACTGGACC
Organism: Tapera naevia; assembly: GCA_033556795.1. Lineage (NCBI taxonomy): Eukaryota > Metazoa > Chordata > Aves > Cuculiformes > Neomorphidae > Tapera > Tapera naevia. The sequence goes on along the minus strand of JAUMJJ010000175.1, from coordinate 5,230,026 downwards.
TAGTGGAGCCCCTTTCTCTTTTCTGATTTTGTAGTGACTCTTCTGTGTTTGGTCCTGCAACACAGTAGAATTTAAAAACCAAACTGAACGTAACTGCTTTTTCTTTTGCAGGGGGACAGTACCTTACCATCTCCGACCCCAAAGGCAAAGAAGGAAGAGCAGCACACCTTATCCTGCCCTTGGGTCACTCGGCTCAGGCTGGTGACCTGTGTCTGTCGTTCAGACATAAAGTGCCTGGGCTGCATTCCGGTGCCCTCCAAGTCTTCGTAAGGAAAAATGGTGCCCATGGCCCAGCCGTCTGGGGAAGAAATGGTGGCCATGGCTGGAGACAGACACACATAACTTTGCGAGGACTTGGCATCAAGAGTGTAAGTACTGATACGTGTGCTGCCTTTTGTTGTTTTTGCGTGAGAAGCTGAAGACATTAGATGATGTAGCACCAGACCATTTTGTCTTCTGGGTCAAATTTCAGCCTGTGTTTTACCTCTTTGATCCCTGCCAATGAAATCACATGAAGGATAAGAGAGTCGTGCATTTTGCCAAATTAGTTTTTTGAAAAAAAACCCCACCTACAGCAATAAACTATTAAAAAAACTATAAAAACCCTATAAACTATAAGCAGCAGCAAACTATAAAATAGCCTGTACTGAGCTACCTTGTACAGCATATTTTAAGGAAATCACCTTGTAGGAAACAGCAGTCTAGCAGACAATGATGTACTGTACATGAATTTCCAAAGAGCCTATATCAAGATTCCTCCTGAACAATGCTGTAACTAATACAGTGCCATGAGATAGGAAGAATTATCCCTTGTGGCTTACCTGGCTAAACTATGACAAAGATATTGAAAATAAGTAATTTTTGATAATGCAAGGAGTTTAGACGTGCGATCTCACATGGTTTTATGCTCTTCAGCTTATCTGCAGCTGGTCTGGCCAAGAAGGTAAATAATGACCTAACTGCCAATAGCACAAAATCATTTAGTACAATCAAAACAAGCTTTCTGAAGTGCCATGAAGAATCTCTTAATACCTGGAACCCTTAAAAACTTTGGGTGATAAAATGATATATCAAAAGCTCAGCATTTTTCTTCAACCTCTGCTTAGCTTTAAAGGTTGTTTCTATTTCAGATCTGAAGAAGGGGCTTGGGTGCTTTAGGGCCTGCTTTGCTCTGACTGATGTATCAAGTGGTTTAAAACCAAAAAAATCACACATTGTAATATTCCTGGTGGGAACACAGGCTACAACACACACAGAGCATATGGTTCTAAAATTTAATATCAAGGCTATAATTACTGCAGATAATTTTCTGAAAACTTTACCTCAGTGAATGTAGCAAAGATGCTTGACCTTCTGCCAGCTGTAAATGAATATCAGACTGAGAATGTGGACAACTATAGCAGGTGAACAACGTATTTGCCCCATTCGTACCCTTTTCTGCCATGTTTAACACTTCTTGGAGTCCTCAGTTTTGTCTCACATTACAGAGCAGTTTATTAAATAAGTGTGTATAACTGAAATATTGTCTGACAGAAAAGCAGATGGGTTTCAGAGACAGCAAACAAGACCAGCAGTCCCCCTTGCACTGTCCCCTGCCTCTTCTGGCCACCTCAGCAGCAGGTGTCAGCGTGGCTGACCAGTCATAACCAGTCACTGGTCCACAGCCCACCACACCTTATGGAACAGTCGAGTCTGGGATATTTGTGAGCCAGCAAGAGGAGCCTGGACCACTGTGACTTTTATTCCCAGGATCAGGGAATGGGAAAACTCTAGGTAAGCCGGAAAGGTCTCCGCCACAGAGAATTCAGGAGGAAATACGGAAGCTTTATTTTCTAGCTGGTGCCCTCCAAGTCTTTGTAAGGAAAAACAGTGCTCGTGGACCAGCCATTTGGAGAAGAAATGGTGGCCATTTCCTTTTTTATTTATATACCAGCAGCAACTAAACACTAGTGATTTTAGGAGGGCCTGCTAGAAACCTGAGGAGAATATGTATTGAGACCAGAATTCTTCATCACACTTCCTAATGAATTTCACCACCATTTTGCAAGGAGACAGTGCTTCTGTAGGTTGCCATGTATCTGCAGGAGCCAGAATTTGTTAAAAGGTGAATGTTTCTAGTTTCCACAATGAAGGCAGCTGCAAGATGCTTTAGCAATGTTCTGTTAGACACCATTTTTCAGAATAGAGAGTGTTTTATGTGTTTGTCTGAGATTTTCCTATCTAGAAGTTCATCTCACCTCAGCAGATGGTGCAACTCTGTCCTAACTGCTGGTTCTTCACAAAGATCCTGCCAAAGTACAAAAAGGATAGGATCAGAAATAGGAAAACCAGCCATAATTCTGAGCAGGATAAATAGGTTTTTGTGAGTCAGTTATAACTTCCTGAGCTTTATTATACTCTTGCTTTCTGACTGTTGAGATCTCTCTCAACCAAGCCCTCTTTTATTTTGCTTTATTCTTGAACTCAATTTGTTTTATTTCTCTTCCCAGGTTGTTTTCAGAGGGGAGAAAGGGAAAGGAAGAACTGGGGATATTGGACTAGATGATGTGATCTTGAGGAGAGGACGCTGCTCTGAAGAGCATTAGCAAAGACAAGGACCAGCACAGTCATCTCCTCTAGCCCTTCTCGTGCTATTCCTCCCAAGATCTGAAAGAGAAGTGCATGAAAAAGAAGAAAAAGTTGGAGACTGTTAACTTCTTATTGGTCTGCTAAGTGCAATCACACTGAAACTTCACCCTAAAACACGGAGAGCACCTCCCAGGATTCAGGAACTCCAGCCTCATGTTGGTTGTTTCTATTAATCTTTACCCATCAAGTTATTTTGTATTAATAACTTGAAGCCTTGTTAAACCTGGTGAGTGCTCACACAAAGAGCACTTGTGAAAAAGGGAGAATTAATTACAAATGGTGACAAAAGAAGGATCTAGCTCAGAAAATTTTAGTGTTAACTGATAGTCATTATCTTCCCAAAGGTCTATGCTTTCAGTGGTTAGATTTGATAGACAGTGGGATTGATCCAGCTTTAGAGGCACCTCAGACTAGCCTGGACCTGAACTTTGGTGTACTGCCACTGACCTTTGGAGAAGGGTTTGCTTCATATTAAATAGCATTTCTTTTGGTGTTGCATCTGTATTAACAAAAAGCAGTTATATTGAGTAGGCACTGCATCCTGCAATATTGCTACTGCTGTGTTGTGTGTATATTTGTATGGTTATTAACATATTTATGTTTTTAATATTTACAGACTCTAGTTGCAAGGTAATCGGCAGCTGCGCTTTCTTATTGTACGAGACAGGAGTTCAGCATATTCTTTGATCTCGCTGGTTGTGCCAATCGATACATTTACCAAAGTCAGTTAATGGTGCTCAATTTCAAATGCTGGTGCAGTTTTTCATGTTGTAATATGCTTTCATGTTGTAATAAGGCAAAAGACCAAACCCTTACCTGATGTAAACTGGCATCTGATAATGCTGTACAAGTTTTCATTTAGCTCAGGAGCAAGCCCTAAAGAGCTCTCAATCCTGCAAGAAACTGCTGGTTCAGTTGAAGACCGAGCAGCCTGAGGAAGATAATTTGCATCTTGTGAGACTGAGCCCGTTGACACTTCCAGGAATGTTTCCTTCCCAGAGCTCGTACAAGCCCACGCATAAGCAAAAAGGGCAGCTGTGTTAACGCTGTATGAACTCAGACCGTGAAATGCCTTGAGTGATCTTTGTCAAATGTCCATATTGCCTCCAACTCTTCTATATATAATAAACATTTTATTCCTTAGAACTAGAACAACTATGAGCTCTAGCCAGAATGAAATATTTATCAGAACTTTGGACTAATTTTTTTAGACATGTATCTTGCATCTGGCATGCAGTTTCCCAGGGAATTCTTCTGTTTGGTTTTGAATTTTTAAATGAGGAACATCATCTTCTTTGCTGCTAACAGTTCTAAATTTGACAAAGTAATTGTAACATTTAAGAAAATGATGGGATTGATAAAATGTTGTTAGTTGTGCAGCCTTGAAGCTTCAAGAATGTGTATATAGAAGAAATAGGTTTCAGATCTTTTTAAATACGTAAACACAACATAAAATAAACGTCACCTTCATATCATGTTATAAAACCATCTTTAAAAAAAAAATCATGTTAAGCCTTGCATGAAGTCTGTGGAGTCAAAATTGGAAGACCCTTAGATGCCACACTTCAGACCTCTGTTTCTGACAAAGTAATTTTTTGACAATCTTTTTCCTGCTTGTTCCCTAGGACAAAGCACAATGTGTGTAACAGAAGTTTATTTGACCAAACAGATAGTCTCCTGTAAAACTGCATCAAGAAACATTTTCAAAAGGAGAAAAAAAACATGCATTTGTAAACACTTTTAAACTATTTTGCTTCAAATATGATCTTTTACGTGACTTTGTAATATGTCAGAAATATTTGTGAATAGTTTAAATACTTTGTCCTTATTTTAAAATAATCAGTAAAGGAGGTTGTTACTTGCTACCAATTGGAAATCTTGTTTTTATTTCTGGATCCAAAGTCTGATTTTTATTGCAATGAAATGAACCAAAAGATGACACTTCAATCAAAGTGAAGTAGCTCTTGTTACCCAGTTTTAAAACTACAAGTACATATCACTATAATATGACGAGTGTTATTCAAAATGAAGACTGAAAATTTTCAGCAAAGGTGATTTAAGAGCTTCTGCAATATAAAATGTACATTTTACAAAAACCAGCAGCTACCATAGTTCCACACACAACTGAACCTGCACAAAGTGTTAAATTCTTTGACATCTAACAAGATAAACCCATTTTGGTCTGGTTCATCTGGATGAAGATGGTCTTTACCCCATATTATTACACATTACAGTTATCTATCTCCTATCTATGCAAGACTGAAAGAGGGTTTGTTTTTCTTTTCCGCTTTACAAATGGCTCTTAGAGCCCAGAACTTGAATGAATTCAGAGGGCAAACAGAAATAAGTTCTCGGTGACACAAAGACGGTTTGGGGGCCTGTATTTTAGGAATGCTTTTCATAATTTCATGAAATTTCAATAACATGCCAAAAGTATAGATCTGTCCCTTATTTTTTTTAATAACATGTCAAACAACAAAATGGACCTGAATTTTCTGGATAAAGACAGAAATAATTCCCTGCTCTATAGATCAAGCACTCCATCATCGTTTTTCCTCAGGTTGCTTCCCAATAACTGTTTAGAATCAATCAATTCTTTTTCTTTACTCTTAGTAATATTTAACTTCATTCTACAGCACATGGGTAGATTTTTGCCACTTTAGTATTTTCCTGTAATCCAGTTATTACAGGACTCCCCAAGACCCAGGAACAAGGCTCCATTGCCTCCAAAGCACTCTTTTAGAAGTATCACAGACAACACATCCCTAGAGTGAAAGGGCCATCCCCACTGCACTTCTATACTCCGTGTACCAGGAAGCATTCTGTATAATTGCAGACACTACGTGTGCGTGTGCACACGTGCACTGTGCCCAAAAGGTTGAGGCCAAGACTGTTTGAACAAGGAAGCCAAGTATTTACCTAGCACACAGAATAAGGATGCTCCTCTCTCTGTCAATACAACCAAATCCTGCCTTCCTCTGACCACAGGATATTACAGCACCTTTCTAGTAATTGTTGTTAAACTTCTACTTTATGCCTTTTTGCCTTCTGTTCATGCCAGGAGGAATCCTCTTTCACAACCTTCTCCCACATTTTTCCCCATCATACATTTCAACAGCCCACACTCTCATTTCAGACTCTCATCCACAATCCTTCTGGTAGTCATTCCGAGTTTGGCAAGTGTCTGGAAAGACAACGTACAGTGTGTACTCACAGAATGATTTTACCATGTTTGCACGTGGCACCAGTGCTAAAGTCTGGGATGGCTGCTTACATGGGAATTCAGGGAGACATCGTCATTACTCTGATGACACTGGTGCCCCAGCAGAAGAGGGGGACACCACGTTAACACTTCCCTTGTTGTCTCTTGCCCCTGCCCCACATTTAGATCAAAATCTCTGAGAAATGGACCACCAAATTTTTCCCCATCAGAATGGTTCAAGAAAGAATTCTTACTGCAAACAACAGAAAAAAAAAGCATTTCAAAGAAAATTGGCTTTGAAACAACAAAAGGACTGGGTGTGTATCTTAGTGCCCATCGTTCTTTTCTGCAAGGAAGCTGGTCATGTTAAGCTTCCATAGACAATGCAAAACCTCTTGGGAATATTCCACTTGGTTGAAGGAAGATTCTTCTTTCAAATCGCCAGCTTAACAGAAGTAAGTCTTCACGGACTCCACAAAGGCCACTGCTTTATCAATCAATTAAACATGCCTGGGACTGTCCTCTTGCCCTGAGGTTACATAGCACAGAATGCCTTTATCCATACTATTAAATAGTTATCCATACATCCACACTATTAAATCCCCTTCTCCCCACTGAGGTGTCGATGCGCACTTTATCTGCCGAGAGTTGTCCTCAGGGTGAGCTGACTGCCAGCTACAGCAGGAGCTGTTTGGAGCAGAGCAGGCTGGTGAGGGCTGGGGCCATGCCAGTGTTCGCTGGGAGAGCTGGAGCCTGTGGGGCTCTGCATTGCTGCAGGTCCCAACTCCCTGGAGCCGCACCCACAGAAACAGCCCTAAACCTACCCAGCTGCAGCCCCATCTTGCAAATCCTGATTTAAGGTGTGAGAGGTGTGCCCTGAACACTGTAGGCAGGTGAAGAGAGTGCTCTCTTAGGACACAGAAGCGTGATGTGAAGAATAAAACACATCCTCTGCTTCAAAAATGCTCTACCAACCTCCTGATGCAAACGCACACAGAGCCAGCAAACAAGAAACCAGTGATAAAAGGCCAGAGCTAGGACAGGTGGCATCAAAGCAAGAGGAGTGGGTACAGGGATGGGGGACAGGTTGTTCCCATAGACACACTGATGCTGACATGCAGCTGTGGAACAGTCTCACAAAAAAAACCCTTTGAGTAAAAACCCAAGTATGCTTGGACCCACCATCCTCACACCAGGGTCTAGATCCTAGCAAAGGGTATGGAACAGTGCCCTCAGACGTGATCATACCTTCTTGCACCCCTGGGAAAAAACACTGACCACGGCTACAACCCTCAGGTCCTGCAAACTAGAGAAATCTACAGGGGGACAGAGAGCTGTGTTTCTTGACTCTACGTCCAAGGTGCACTTGGCCCAGGCAGGAGCCTGACGTGGAAAGAGAGGAGTTATCCTTGGTCCCCCTCCTGCTGTGACCCTTGAACAGTGCCTTGTCAGTCTTCCCTCTTACAGCACATTCCCCATCTACAGGGGCAACACAACAGGATGCTCCACAGACCCTGCTGTGGGGAAAGTTGCACAGTTTGATCCTAAAGCATGTTTTCGTCAAATTCTGTATCTCAGGTTGTTGCACAGCTGCTCCACAGTGGTTCTGCCAGAAAAAGGAACCACTGCCAATTTGAAGTATGTTTTTACATGATTTTATTCCCAGATGAGCACAATACATGTGTAGCAGAATTGCTCACAGAAAAAAAGATAAGCAGCCAAAAGTATAGCCCGATATGTGACCGATAACAGATCAAAGGAACATCTAAATTTTAAATGAAGAAAAAAAGAAAAAAGGCTGGCTGGTTGACTTAAAAAAACATATCTCTTACCTATTATTTCACTCCAGCAATTGCTGGAACTTACTCATTGGATCTTAATACCAATATTTTGGGATGCAAGTAAAGTTTCTTCCCTTTTTCCAGACCTTTCCATCTAGATATGAATGCTGAGAGGAGGGCAGTGAAATGCACTCTTACATCCCCGGGTTCAGGTCTAGCACAAGAGCAAGAGCACCTCATGTGGGAGTTCCTGCCATGTGTGCAACCTCAGCTGGTGAGGACCACAGCAGAGTCCTCAGCACAGACCATCTTGACCTCCAGCCCAATGTGAGTAGAGAACTGAACCCAAATAAGCACTGAGCAATGCCAGTTACAGTTTTAAATGAGGAAAATAACTGGAAGACTGTCTAAGGCAAGAAATTTTATTAGTAGGATTCAGAGGGTTGTCAAGAGAGACTTTTTGACTTCCATCCCTCTGAAGTTCAAAGTTAGTTCAGGAAATGTTGTCACCTTATCTCAGTACCTTGGACCAGTTGGAGGAAAGGAGAAGTTGTGATCCCATGGGGCTCTTCAAAGTTTCCATGCCCAGACTGGATGTTTAGTGCTCTCTCTCAAATATCAAACACGCATGACTCTTGTTAATAGCCTAGGGGATCCCTTTAGTTATTGTGCCTTAGAGTGTACAAACAGGGCTCCAAGACACTGAAACTGCTCACTAATTTTAAACCCCAGAACTCCATAGTGTACATCAATTTACATAGAAACCAGGCACCTTTATTGCATTGTTAGAGGCATCATTAAACTATAGGCAACTCAGTCATCCTCCTGTCACATGCCACAGGTTCTATTCTGCGTATAAAAAGATATTTTAATTGGCTGAACTCCATTATCAAAAGCTGATTGCTAAAACCAGGTGATGTTTAATTACCCTCAATATTTATCAGGCAGTTTTGTGGGGTGTTAGGAGACGCCGTCACTCTGGCAGCTCAGCTATGTTACCAAGCAGCCCTGGCACATGCTTGCTGGAAAAACTCACTGTGAGCTATTCTGCCAGCTTTGACTGGAGTAATTTGTTTGCCAAATAAAGATATGCAATAGGCTAGAAAAAAATATTTCATTAATACAATAAACAGGCACAGAAAGTACAGGGTACTTCAAGTGAAGCCTTCATCACCATGTGGCCTTTGATCAGCTTACACAGGCAGTTAGAGTGCTAGGCAAGGAGATTTTAATTTCCTGACACATTAAGTCATGTTCCTTCTTAATGAGGGACTCTCAACAGAGGAGACCCGTTCAGTACCAGCCTCTGCACTGGCTACTCTGACTGAAATCCCTTGTGTACTGCACCTGGGTCCTAGCACACAGGTACCAAATGGCACGAAAAACCCAAACAGGGCAATATCCTGAGCATGCAGCAAACAGATCTGAATGATGACTCTTCAAGAGATGACTATGGGTTGAACCACCGGAGGCACAAACAGGGAATGCAATCAAAGCTGCAACTGCATGCACCAGTATGGGACTATAAAACAACTGGACTCCATTTCTGGCCAAGAAATGCGCTGACACACATTTACACTGGTGAGTTTTCCAATGGCTGGGCTCTGCCTGGGACAGCCAGGGAACACAGCATCTCCAAACCATGTGAAGCTGCCAATGGAGACTGCAAGGTAATCTTGCAGCATGCAAAATAGTATGCAAGGGGGGGCTTTCAAACATCATTAAAAACATCATTGGAACGACAGCTGTGTCTTTGTACTCAACATGGACAACCTGTGCTTCACATTTCAGTGATGAGGAAACAACTCCCTTAAGGGATGTGTGCAGACTGCACAAATGAGCTGCAGCCTTTGATGACTGGGCTTTAGGAAGACAAACATCTTGCACCTGTAAGGGAACAGTACAGAGCTGCAGCAGAGCAAGCACAGGCTGTTTCAGTGATCTCAGTCTTTGCCTATTTGGACTTTCAGCCAAGGGGTGAGGCTACTGGACATGTTAAATGAACTGGTAGGAATTATCTCTGTGCACCTCTCCATGTACTGCTGTGAGATGACTAAACACACCCACATGGCACATAAGCAGAGGGCAAAAGCTTATATTGTGCACCTAGAAGGAGGTAAATGCTATTTACTTGAACTAAATTGCAAATTCTACTGCTGCACGCTGTTCTCTTGATACACGTACACAACAGAGACGGGTCAACTTCCCTAACTTGCAGTAGCAAATAGTTAAAAGCAGTGGCACAGTTAAAAAACTCCATTATCCAGCAATACTGTATGGAGGAAGCTTACAAACTACCTTAATTTAACTGTAACTTCCAGAAGCCTGGACCTCTGAGTTAGCCCTTTTGCCACCACCAGTCAGGTGAGGCACATGGAAGACACTTCAGCCTCAGCTGCCATCGGCTTCTGTGGGACACGATCAGGTCCTTTGTAAATGCTGTACAAAGCACCTTGCTGTTTATCAAAATGAATCCTCTTAGCTCCTCAGATAAACACATCTGGCTTTCCGTCCTGAAGGAATTGCTGAAGAGGACATCTGGAAGGCCACTGTACAGAAAGCCGAGGAAACCCAAAACTTGTCATGAGACAAGCAAGTAGACCAGACACTGATGAAATCACTATGCCCCCTGAGCTGTTCATTAGCAATTATCTCAATGGCTTGTTAATTTTTAACCGGCTGTCCCTTGTTAAGCAGTTGGCAAACTCACTGCAGAAGAGCCACACGTGCTCCAGTAACAAACATCCAAGCAGTTCCTCTAAGCAGATGTAGTAAATGGAGTTCGTACTCCAAGTAAGAATTGCTGTTTAAAATCCTATTTATCCTGTACCTGAAAACAAACTCTTTTGTCTACATCAAAGAACTGAAACGCAACATCCCATCCCTCCATATTCTGCTTTGTACTACAGCTTTTCTTCTTCCTACCTAGGTACAATATGTCACTCCTCTCTCCTTATGTAGAGCACAAGGCTCCAAAGCAGACTCTTTAATTAAACAACAGCTACCACCATTCAAATTCTTTTACAAAGTACATTTGCACCAACACTAAGCCAGGGCAGCATCAGGCAACACAAAGGGAGAGCTCTTGCAGCCTCATGTTCCAGCACATCACAGCTTTGTTGCAGAGCTTCCTGCCTGTGACACCAACCTGTCAAAAGCTTTTCAACAGACCTACCAGCAATTTTAGAAGCACTATACTTGAAATACTGGTACTCGTATCTGCAAAATGCAAACCCTCAAGCCACATCCTCTAGTTCCTATTATTACAACTCTCTGGGCTGCTTAAAATGTTGTGGCACCCCCAGTTATTCCCAGCTGAGAGTTCTAATCCCTAGGCAGGGATACAAAGGCAATGCTCACCACCCAGCTATGGCCCCTTCAGCCAAGGGAGTGCCAAGGCAGCACCACTCCTGACAGGCCATATGTGTGCTGTTTTCCCCTAGTGGGTGGAGAGGTCTCCATTGGGATAAACCAACACTGGCACAGCCTGTGTTAATGCAGCTGTGCTGCTTCATGCACATGTGCTGGCTCACTCAGGTGTCTGCACAGCATGACAGCAGGCAGCCATGGGCATCACAATACCTACACACCTTGCCACACTGAGGTTTCTAACTCCTGGCAGGACCTGATCCCACCACCGCTGCCCCTGGCTTCAGTTAGGGTTAGATTGAGCCCCTTGTGTGAAGGGATTCAAACAAAGTTTCTAAAAATCACACTGGAAGGAGCCCCATTTAGCTCTGGGCCTTCATGGCTGGGCAGTCCACAAAGAACAACCACCTGAATTTATGTAGCCTATAAAGCCTGCACTACCCACCTCACAGTGTGAAGGCAGCCCCAGGACCCAGAATCCTGATGGGTACCCTTAACAGAGACAGAGAGCAGAAGAGAAGGCACTGGTGTGTCTTCTACGCAAAACCAAATCCATGATTAAACAACAAGTGGCTAAAGAGTGTCAATTCAGAATTGGAATGTTTCTTTATCTTGCCCATGGTAAGTGTGTCTTTGTGCTTTGGAGTTGGATGCACTCATTGCAGCACACTACACGGGGTTACAGCTCCACATTCTCTGCACAAGTTGCTTCCTCTCCCTCCTGCCTTTTCCTACTCTTCCCTCCTCTTCACACAGCTATCAGTTTCCCAGCTGCACTTTTTCTCTTACCCTGCAGCTTGTTCCAGATTCACAATTTTTTTTCTCTATCTCCCAGCTCTGTGTTGCTGCTGTGCTCTTGAGCTTTTGAAGAAAAACAGGGGATCAAAGCCCTTATCCTCAGCTGGATACTTTAAAGTTTAGGTCCCTTTCTACTGGGAAGATTCACATTAGGCATAAGGCACTGCACCTGGCAGTGTTTGCCAGATCCTGCCCAAACAATAATAAAGTTTCTTTGCCTCAAGACCTGCTGAACCCAAACGCTGTTTTCTCTGGCACGAGAGGACAATTTACTCCTCAGATAAATATTAAGTAAACAGGATTTTTTTTTTTTACTTTAGGAACTATGAAGCCAGATTTTTTTTCCTGCAGACATAGTTACACCCCTTGTGCTGCAATACAGAGCTATTTTTAAACAAATTAATTCCTGTGGTATTTTTCTAATAGCCATAAAGCAGCAGGGCATTCTGTCAGACACACGTTGCTTTTATTACTCCATCTACGCCTGACTACTATGATCTTCCAAATTCAGAAGGATTAGCCAGCTGCCAAAAGAAAAACAAACTCTTCTCTTTGTAACCTGTACTCTATTGCTTGATTGGGCTGGGCAGCTACTCAGACCTGGCAGGGAACCACCTTTAATTCCTGCCTTAAGATGCCATCACATCTTGGAAATGTTCAAGTCCTGAGTGTTACTATTGCCCATTCATGTAAAAATGGCACTTTCTATCCCTGAAAAGATAACATTAGTAATTTAAAACAATCAAGGGGCACCAACATTAGCCATTGCAACAACCAAACTGTTCCCTTCATCTCAGGAGATGACAGGTAAATTGAGTTTGTGACTTTGCTAGCAATTCTAATAAAAGCACAAAGCCCAAAGCAAGTTGCAATACAGACCCATATTAGCTTGGAGAACCTCTTGTTAAAATATGAATAATAGCATTCAGAGACACAGAGCAGGTGGCTGTTCTCTGTCCTCTGTTCTTGTTCCTGGTTTAAGATAGAGCAACATTTTTCTAAGATTATGTAAAGATAAACAAAGAACAAAATTAGGGCAAATACCTCCTTCCCCTGATTTCATTGTCTGAACCCTCATTAAACTCCTCAGTAGGCAAGGTCTGGCCCCACCTATTTTCTATTCATACACACAATTTATTTCTGATTGCTAGTCGTGCCTGGGGAGAGCACTCCCAAGCAGTCAACCCTTCACTCCCAGCTCCTGACTCCATTCCGTTTCTTCTGTCTTCTTACATTTACCACACCTGGTCATGTCCTAAGAGAGAAATCAGCTTTCTACTGCCTGAGCCAAGAGAAGAGGCAATGGCAACATGCCCTTATGAAGAAGAAATTGCCCTTGCCATATTTTCTACCTGCCAGAGCAAGTCTGCAGCCACCTGCCCTCCTCGCCCTAACCTGCCCAGTTGCTGCTGCCCTCAGCAACACTTGCAAGGCCACAAGACACGGCAAGCTCCAGCGCAGCATCCTATGGCTCTGGTTTGCATCTTGTCACACCTCCCCTGCCACTGCAGATGCACCCTGAGCCAAAAGCCTCTTTCAAGTCAAACACAATGAGTGACACACAATGAGTCCAGCAAGTGGTAACACTGGATTTCAAAATTTAAAACATTTCCTCTGCTTATTAATGCTCTTTTCCCTTAACTCGATGAGTCCATCTTCAAGCTCTGTCCTAGAAAACTGTTGAAAATAAGGTACCATCAAATACATGTAGGTCAGAGCTTCACTCAGTGTGACCATCTGTGTCACCTCTCTCCTGGAGATCTGTGGGTGACTTCAGAGATGGCAGGACTAAGCTTAGTGCTACCACTCTGCCAGGAAAGCACATTTACATAAATTCAGCTGATAGTAAACTTATAATAAAAGTTTTAGTTCAAATGGTGCTATGCTGTTTTTTCATCAGCTGATTTTCTGGCCCATGAATTTCAGCACCATCTGTTTATTCATAAATAAATAAATAAATATCATATTTAATTCTCACGTATCCCAGAATCACAAAATTTGCTATACTGCTTGCCAAATGGGAAAACAACAAACAAAAAGTTATCAACAACTTCTGGATAATTTCAGAGGGCAAAAGGGAAGGACTTCATTCAACAAAAAAGAGCAAAATCCCAAGAGGAAAAAGTAAGCCTTTTTATTCCAGTCAATAATGCTTATAATAATTCTAGCAGTTTATCTACATTCCTCAACTCTTTATTTGTTTTCCCAGATATTAGAAATAAAAAAAAAAATCAACTTTCACCCACTTCTGAACAAGCCACAGTGTAACAGATGACAAGATCTATGCGTCTCTACCAGGCACGCAGTTCCTATACTGCGCCTTTATTTATATAGGAGGAACAACACATATATAGAGATATTTTTTAACATATAAATCACAAATACATATTAAAATATATACGCCTATTTATGCATTCAGATAAAACATGTAACAAGGGTTACTTGAGAAGTGCTGCCAAGGCTTGTCGGTGGTGGGAAGGCAGGACCCCCCCTGCCCCTCCCTGGGGCTTGCTGGAGGAACGGGCACTACCTAAGAAGGAACAACCTCCTCTCGTGCTAGTTTTTCCCCATTTCACAGGTGCAAATCCTCAGCAGTTTGTCAAGCTCTGCTTGTTATAACAAAAGCCTTCAGTCTCCTGACATTTTAAAAGGGTTCAAAGAAACATACCATGAGCTAGTTAAAAATACCACATGGTGTGTGTACACACACCCACCCCACTCTAAGCCAAAATCACAGCAAGCAAAGTTTGTACAGTCTAATAGCTCATCCTGCCTGCCCCCTCTCCCGCAGGACTCGTGTGAAGAAATATCTGCTCTGTTGCCTTGTCTGGTGTGCTGTGAAAGCCCCAGGTGCCCCCCTCCTCACAGCAGGCATGCAGACTGTGCCCCCATGCATGCCCATCCTGTGCCTGGCACAAAGCGGCCCTGAGCCCCGGCCTGGCTCCTCCAGGTGGTGTCCGATGTAAACAAACGCTCGAGAGCTCATGCTGCAGTACGTCTTCCGCACTTCAGCCAAAATTCTTGCTTCAGCTAATCTGAAACTCCTCCTCCTCCTGGGAGATCACCCCAAACCTCTTTGTACAGTTCAGGTCATGTCTTAATCACCTGGCCAAACTTAAATCCTTCAGCTCTTTTGATCTTCCCTGGTTAATTAAGCTTCTTGGCTGCTTTGCCATTGTTGATCTCGGGATTGCTCTCGGGATTCCTCTCACATACCGTGATCTCCTGCTTCAGCCAGCACAGAGCACCAGGCAGCACAGTAGTTGCAGGCAGCAGCGTGTTCCCACAGCTGACTCTAATAAGAGCAGCACAATGCTCAGACAGAGACCGCCGTCGCTAGACTGCTTTTGAAATTGTGGTGAGATAAGGTCTGTCTGTACTGTGTTAAAGCACAGTTACACCATTTTCTTACCCAATCCATTCCCAAACACCAGTTCACAACTATCTGCCTGCTTTGCTCACGGCACAGGCAATGTCTTCCTGCAACTGCTCCTATGGCATCTTTAAATTGGCAGAGGGTTTAAGCACATCTGAAGCCCGTTGCCAAGACATTCAGTTATAGCCCTTGCTCCCCTTTCAGCCTGGGGGAATCAGAGGCAGGGATTGCTACAGAGAGAAGAAAGATTTATGAAGAAACATAGGACAAATAACAACATCCATGCAATGCAGGTAATCCACCACCACCACAAATATTCTGGCTCTTTGCTGGGCAAATCCCATATGTCCCAGATTTCCCCTAACACTGAACAGTTCAACAGTGGCATTTTATATTAAAAAATAACATAAACTATACCATTAGTTCTACTGTGTAAAATAACAGAGAGTTACAGGCTGTGCAGTGAGAGGCCAGAAAATGAGTCTTCCTGCATGACAGTCCTGCAACATTCTAACACTGTGCCAAAGCCTGACAGGAGCCCCGGATTACTGCTCCTTAGAGATGCCTCTAGGCTGCTCTTCCTACCACATAATTCATCACTGACCTACTGTTGGCATCAGCACACTCTGAATGCCAAACACGAGGTTTTGGGGCAGGGTACCTTTGTGTTAATGCAGCAGTGATTCCACACAGCAGTGGGAGAGGAGGCCTTGAGCTCTCAGACCAGGAAACATCTAAAGAATTGATGGAAAAAATCCTGTGCCGCTGTAATAGGGAGACTGCTTTTAGAAAGGCAATAGTGTCCAGGTAGGTGATGCTATAATAATTAGTAAGCTTTTATACCGTGCCATAGTGATCCATGAGAGATCTCATACTTGACGCTGTACAAAGAGGGAGATTTCTCTTCAGGGTAATCCCATCTATTATGTCATTTGCTTTAAAATACGAAATCCCCAAAACAGTGTTTTCTTCTCTTCTTTAGAAGTGTTCTATAAAAGAAAAAGAAAACTTAACCCTTGCAGTATCCCCCTGACAGTGGTACAGTGCAAACATCCAAAAGAAACTTCCTTCTTGGATGAATTCAGCACAGCCTGCTGACAAGAGTTAAGGCATTGCTCTCTTCATTCAGCATTATAAAATTGTTTTTCTCCTGAGTGTAAGAATTTCATTTCAGGTCCTACCAAGGCTAATAAGCAGGATAAATACTTTCCTTACTCATGGCCTATTGGGAGCTCTCCTAAGCACCTTGTTTGCTATGTAATACCTAGAGAAACATGACTATCGATATCTCACATGCTAAATTATGTCAGACTTCAGAATGTAAGCTGCTCTGTTCTTATCCTCCTCTGATACAGAAAAGATGTGATCCTCTGTAAATCTGGGATACCTTGGCTCAAACACTAGAAAAAATAAGTATTTCTTATAGGGATTGCTGTGAGCAAAGCTTCAGCTGAGCAGGAGCTGTCATGCCAACCTCCTTCATGACAACATGACAAGATAAGTGCCAGGAACTGAGGAGAAGGAGAAAGAGAGAGAAGGAGAAACAATACCACCACCCAAATCCCTTAAACAGAAACAGATACATTTTAATATTTTTTCCCTCAGAATACCTTCCCTAAGAATCACTTTTTAACCCCTTAAAAATGGATAGAACTTTAGTAACTACTTTATCAGTATTTTTTTTTTTTTTTTTTTTTTTTTTTTTTTTTGGTTATCACTTTGCCAGTGAAACTCTGGGCCACTTTGTCTGGCCTGGAATGAAAATGCACCCTCATAAAGTGCAATGACATTTTGCTGAAATGTAAATAATGTACATTTTATTGGCAAAAAAGGTGGACTCTCCTTCTCGAAACTGTTTATAATTCAGAAATCTACATACTCCTCACAATCTCTTGGTTACTGAATCATAGTGAAAGAGAAGCTATTAAAAAAAAAAACTGTTAAGACCAGAGCAGAAAATTCATACCTGATGACACACACCAACCCATGCATGAGAAGATGATAAGAGTTCATTTTAGTTGGATTGTATCTGCAGAGTTTGTGTCAATCTGCAGAGTTTCACTGTCAGTAGAGCTACTGCTGTCTGCACTCCCAAGCTAGAACAAATTAAGTCTAGTTAACTCTGAATCCTGACATCTCCAACAAACCTCTAGACCATTAAGGAAAAGCTTGCCCATTTTCATTTTCAACAACTGTGTGTGCTATTGAGACTTGTCAGAGATGCTGACAACTAAAATATGCATCATGAGCTTTAGAGTTTGGACTGCCTCACTGTATTTCCTGTATGCCTGCAAATCTCCCTCTCTGAATCACACAGCTCACCCATGTCAAAATAAATTTATCACCTATTAATTTCCATTCTTCTGCTCAGCTACTCCACAACTCCAGCAGACAAGGGCAATGCAAAGGCAGGGCATCGGGTTGCTAAACTAACATCACAGAGGAGGTTACAGCATTTCTTCTCCTCTATACTGTGCACATTTGGCACTCTTCTGACTGTAGCTTTCTGGCAAAACATAAATCAGATACGTTTTCTCAGTTTTGAGAGAGCTCTTCTGAGTTCATGGACTTGTGTCCACTTTCAATTTCAAGGCAGATGCAGTTTTTCTTGTTCTGCTGTAATTGATGAAAGCTTTTATTCCAGAAAACATCTCACAGGGAAGCTAAACCCAACATAGAAACTATTCCATAAATGATGAAAAACTGTCACCTTTGATAATTCCCTTTTCAAAAGAAAACAACAAACCAGAGAACAAGTACGTTATAAAGGAACAAGAGATACTTCCTAAAGGAAACTAAATACATAGATCTGACACAGCAGTGGTACATCTGGCTAGAGCTCTGCTTCTTGACCATACACATAAAAAAAAAAGGCATTTTCCGGTGTGGAGCAACTCAATCTCTCAGAGGAAAGCTCTCTATTTGATTAAAACCCCTGCACCCTGTCTCTCAGCCAAATTAAACTCAGTTTTGCTTTGACTGTAATTCTGCTTTATGATGCCTCCTTGTTACAGTCAGAGCAGGTGTATTTTTCCAAGAGAAAATACTGGCACAACTGCAGAGAAAGCTTATGTATATCATGCTTCCACACTAATGCCCAATTAAAGCAAAAGCTGAACAAATTAATTGTTTTCATGTTTGGGAAATCAGGTGGTCAGCACCAGCTCTCTCCCATCCCAGCATTGTTGGACACTGCTGCCACTTGCCAGTGGGAAGCGTGGCTGCTCCCCAAAAGCTGCTCTGCCAGCATGGTGCTGCAGTCTCTCATTCAGAAGACGCTAATTTAATTAAGAATAATTACTAATAATTTAAAGCAGACAAAAGGCAACTAAAAAGCCTGTCAGTCATTGAATAGTTTCCCAGCTTCTGTTCTTTGAATAGATGAACCCATCACAGACCTGTCACTGATATGACATAGAAGCTCTCAGTCCTCTTGACTGTACAATGCCTGTAGCACAAAATAAGCAACATTTCTACCTTATATATTTACGCAGCTCAGTGGCAGCACCTTCTCATCTGAAACTACTATTAAAGGTGGATGCTTTTTGGAAGTACCTTAGAATGTTCTCAGATCACAAAAAGCTCCCCTGTCTAACAGAACCCGACATGGCTCTTTTTAAAGATACACCTACAGTATTTCTTCTGTAGCATGGAAAAGGGTTTAAACCTTGGACACCTGGTGAACACCAGTAAAATATTCCTCCCAAAAATCCAGGTTAGCAGGGGTTAGCACTGTTAAATGAAGAGCTATGCTTTGTTTATACGTTTCACCCCTGAGCCTTGAAGGAAGGCATTCCAGGGGTACAACTGCTGTAGAAGACAACTGTTAGCAGTATCAGCAAACCTGCATATAAATATCAGAGTTGAGAAACACTTCACAAGCCAGATGGGCCAGAAGTCACACCAGAACCAGTGACCTACAAGAAATTCTAGTCTCACTTTTGAAAGCTCCACCTCACAGAACTCCCCAGGCTATTGCATACTTTTAGGTTGCAGAGTGCAAACAGGGTCTGATGCTTGATACACACACAGGATCTAACGCTGAGACAGTGGCAGCTACTAGGTTTATATTTTTAAAGATTTTAACAAACAGGTAAATTATAGAGTCACAGAATCATTTAGGTTGGGAAAGACCTTTAAGATCATTGAGTCCAACTGTAAACACAATACTGCCAAGCCCACCACAAATCACAGGATGATTTAATTAGTAATACTCTATTTCCCTGCATACAAACCATAGTACTGACACAGTACTAAGGCAGAGTCCTCATAGTCTCCATTTGCTGGAGACAGTAGGTACAGGTTTATCCCAGAAAAAATAGTTCAATGCAGGCTTTTCAAATGTTGGTATTAAATACCTTGAAATGGTAATACAGTTGTCCACAAAACCAACTGCAGTTGGACCTCACATAAGCAGAAAACACACCAGTCTCCCAAACAGCCTGTGTTCCAAAGAGTCAGTCAAACCAGGCACGCAGTGGAAAAAGAAACAAAGTTCTAATGAAGTTAATTGAGCAAGCTCAGCTCAGTGGCAGAGGCACAAATAAACCTCCCCAAACCAGTTTTGTACCCATGTGTTCATGTTGTCTCACTGGTGGTTAAAAGAAATGGTGGTGAAGCAGACTATCAGCAGCCAAGCGCAGCTTGAAATATAGGATCATCACTGCTCACACAAATGGCAGCCCATAGCATGTAAGGAAAATTCAACATTGCTTTTCAATGCCCAGTCTATTAAAGTTTCATGCTCAGATAGCTCTGCCAAAATCATGCTATCAAATGACAAACTATTGTATCACCCCCTTCCCTTGCGCTGGAACATGCTACCTGAAACGCATCCAAGAAATAGCATAAATGCACACACCAAGAAGTTGCAAAAATTATAACCCCAGGAAACAAAAAAAAAGGAAATAACAGCAGCAGAATTCATTGTAGGAGCAGCAGCACACCAGAACAATGACAGAACATCAGGTCCTAACAACGTACAGAAGTCATTCAGAACAAACGTGACTGCTATTATTGTATTAACGAGCAGGAAAGACAGAGAAATCAAACACTGGAGCACACAGAGAAATTCTCCCCAACAGTTCAGTGTGGAAGTGTCTGGCCAAAAGAATGTCATTTACTATCAGTTTCAGTATCTCAACTCTGTGTTCATTCAGGGGCAGATAAAATTCAAACTATTTTACTTCTAATGGACAATTTCTTACTCACCCTGAATCCTAATAAGAGATACAGGGAACGAGACACACACAGAAAAAAACCAGTATGATCCACTTCATTTTACTTTTCTCCCGGGTCCACATGTACATTGGTGCTGTTGGCAGATGTATTTATCAACAGGAGACAGTGAACAGCTTTGTTCTCAGCTAAAAATGCATAATGATCTTCCCTGAGTAGGACTATCAGATTTGTTCCACTGTTTCAAGAGCAGGCTGAACTACTACTGTAGATGTAATAATTTTTGCAGCTATTCACTATCAAGCTTTCTGCATTAATATCAAAAGATTTTCTGTGCTCAATTTTAACTGTAAAGAAATCATTGGGCCTGATCACAGCCTGAGTGAGAATAACCTTTATATCTTCAGAGGTGGTAAAAGGAAAGAGAAGAGAGTCAATAACCAGCATGAATCTAAATCTGTGTCTCAGGGGAAAACTGGGGTCTTGCATCCCTTGGATCTCTAGTTAGCACCCTGCTTTTTAGCTGCAAGGTGCACGAATTGCCACTGGATACTGAATCCTTACTCAGCAGTTGTATGCAAATCCCCAAGACAGCAGGTAAACAGTAAGAAATGAAAGTGAAAGCTGGCCAAACCCAAAAACCCTGGACTTGAAAAACCACAACGCTGCAATCAGTGATACATCTGGTAAACAATAACTGATATAACTGATGGCTGCAAAAAGGGAAGGCAAAGTAATTGGAAGAGAAAATCTGTTATGTTATATCACATAAATTGCTTATTTCTCAGGACAGCCTTGTATCAGGAGTGCGCCATGGTACACTTCTCATGTTAAAGGACTGTCCACAAGATATAAGTGTGTATCTGATAACCTTTTCTTTCACATGAAATGTTCCGCTCATCTTGTTTTGAATGTCTTCCGAGAATTTGAGCTGTTGGCTCACTGAAGGAAAAGTGCACTTTGTTCATGCATGACTGTGCCTGCGGTTTCCAAAGAGGCCAGACCTACCTGTGGGTCTCTGCAAAGCAAACACCAGCTTCAGTAAAGGCAGTAAGCATGTGAATACCTCTTGAACAAATAATTACACTAGCGCATTATTGGGAGAACGGATGCATTCCAGACTTGCACTCAGTTGAGAGTTTCTGGATAACAAATTTGATCAGCAACACTTGACATTAATCCCTTTGTTCTCTGTACATATCAAGTTGCTCCCATATGTTTTCTGTAGTCAACAGATAGACCATGGGGACCTGTCTGTTACCTGCAAGACTCAGAGGGACCTGTCTGTTACCTGTAGGTACTCTGAATACTGAAGAAAAAGCAAAATTTCTACTTTTTTTTTAATGGTAAAAAACCTTCCACGCTGACAGTACATTCCAAATGCCTACACTAAAATTTTATTTGACTTTTCAGGTCTCTCAGGTTTCCCATAACCCCTCTTTCCCCTCTGAATGGGTCTGAAGTCCAAAGTCTTCGAGTAATATCTGTCTGTAACTCCCACCTGCACTGCCAATATTCCCCAGCCCTACCGATACCTCAAGAGACCCACTGGGAACCTGAAGACTGTGGATCTTTCAGATTAAGCTACAGTAAAATATTCCTTTTAATTAAGCATAATTTTGTGTAATTATTCTGAACAGAAAGCATTAATTTATCTTCCTATCTCAGATACCCCCAGAGAAAAACATTACAGTTCAGATGATGCTCACATCTATCATTATAAATCATCGTACTTTAATAAAGCAGCCTGCAAGTACGAAGAGCTTCCCACATGCTCATTCTAATCAAAACAGAAATGCTGCCATATACAGCATGCACATGAATCCCAGCCTTCAGCAAAACCAAATCTTGCCACAAGTTGCTCTGCAGAGCCAATCTGGCTACATCACCCAGGCACTCTCCATTCACCACTCTGATGTTTTATATGTGCCAGCACCCTAGGAATCATCAGTATGAGCCAAGACAACCACAACCCTAGTGACTAGGCAGTCCAGTTTCCCAAACTTGTCCCTTTGGAAAACTATTCCCTAAACTCCTGTCCTATCTATTAAAACCAAGGCTGTCTTCCACTTTTACTACAACTGTGCAGGATTTTACCTGCTGTACTTACAGTTCTGCAGTACAGTGTGTGCAGAGATGCCCACTTGAGCACTAGCTCTATTAATTTGCCTTGGGGGGGGGAAGAACACTCCACCATGGTAGAAGTTTCAGAATTCCTTTCATGCAGCATCAACAGTCCTCACCAGCCTTCCCAGTCCTGCTGCTGTGTTCAGAACAATTGCACCAAAGAGGGAGAACAATTCAGATATATTTAAAATTGAAAGGAAAAAGACATCTCGGGCCTTAAGCCCGTGCTAGGCAAAACACATTTGTGTATTTTTAGATTATCTATATGCTGCAGTCAAAGCTGGATACTCAGGGAATATGAAGTTCAGATTCTCCCTCTCTCCTTCTCCTGCATGAGAATTTTAAATTGTCCTTTGATTTCATAGAATTTTCCATTTGTAGTTAATCGTTATGTCATTATATCTGGAAATATCCACTTAAAATATCAACCCACTTGGAACGACCAATAACACAATGTGCTATGCACACTTTCTAAAAGCAGCATCTCTGCTTGCAGGAGCGTAAGTGCACCTGGGAAGTGAGGCAGGAAAAGACAGCATATGTTCATATATGAGGAGAAAACTGGGAGTGTGCAGGACTGGCCTGAGAGGGAATTAGGGTAAGAGGCTAAACACATGGTAAATAATAATTCTTTTCCAAGTCTCAGTCTTTTGACTGACTGATTGACAAATCCATGTAGAACACCTGTTATATTCAATACATCTGCTTTCTTCATACTCATTTGTTTTCACTGACATGAGCTTTCCACATTTTTAATCATCTTGATGAAAACAACATAATTTCAACTTCTTTAATACTTCGCTTCTAAAAGCTACAATAAAAAATAGCTTTTGGTCCAAATACTGTTGTCTTCTAAATATTCTAAAACGTGCTGGGATAATTGTTACTGCTTAACTGTAAACAAGAACAAACCTATACTGGATGTACCAATGTCTGAGAAATCCCATAGTTTCCCAAGGTCCATGATTATCATGAAAAAACCCAGCCAAAGAAAAACAATAAAAGAGGAAGGGAAAATCCACTTCCAAAATGCATTAAGTATACGTGTGCTCATACGCAAAAGCTACCTGCAGTATGATCCTTTGGGAATTTAATTTATAGCTTTGGAGGTCTGCATATGACCAAAGGTTATGAGCCTCTCCTGCAGTCAGACTTCCCTGACTCTTCTGTGGAGCTCACACTGAACTGGAGCGGAGGTGGGGGAGGATGATTACTTACTGTTTTGCACTCTAGGTGGGGACTGACAGGCAGGCTTTCAACATCAGCCAAAAAGCAATCAGCAATCACAAACTGTATTGTTTGACAAAGACCATGCTGCACACACATGGAGCATTCTGGCTACACACCATCTTCTCGCCGAGAGTTAACGAGATAATTTTTCTCCTTGGAGGCTACACCACTGCTAAACCCATGAGTAAAGGCAGCTTTTGCACAAGCAGTACCTCCCATAGAGCAGGCCCCTGAAACAAAACATTACGTAATTGTAAGCCGCAACTCAACAGCTACAGCCAAGAAGCCTCCTCCTCTCTCTGACAGTAACTGCCTGCAAGTGGGATGTGTTATTTGAACATAATCCACTCCAGGATCTGTGTGCATTTTCTCAAGGCTGTTTACATTCCTTCAACACACCTTCAGTGGGTGGCCTTTCTCCATTTTTTATTCTTTGATTGCTTCTACCCCCACCCCTTTCCCTCAAAGTACTGTCATTATTATTATTATTATAACTACTACCCCTTAGCCTGATTAAGGTTCTCCAGCTGTAGCAGGTATTTGTAATTTTCGTTTAATAAAAAAACCCAACAACAGCACAGAGAACCCTCAGGTCTTTGAGTTGATTCAGGCAAAGCTTGATGTTTTGATCATCCCTGCTAATTGTTTGTAGTCAGATCAGAATAAAGTATTTAAGGTATTTAGAGTTACACCTAACTTAAAGCTAGGAGTCATGACATTATCTTCAAACTGATGATGCCTCTCATCATCTGCATAAGTATCTTGCTGAATCAGTAAAATAGTGCAGGAAAACAACTCTCATGCCTGCTAATGTTTGAACATCTCAAGCACATGGCTTAGAAGGTATAGTGATGTTGGTCTGACAGTTGGACTTGATCTCAGAGGTCCTTTCCAACCTTGACAGTTCTATGATTTTATGATTCTAACGTTTCTTATTAAAATGCACTCCCCTGAAAATGAAATTTGAAATAGGGGCAGCAGAGACTTTAAGAGGGTTTTGTAGCCAGCCTAAGATTTCACAAAGAAAACAGATACAGCAGACAATTATTTTTTTTTTTTTTTGGTATCACCTAAATGAAATCAGTAAGGATGAGTCTTGAGAATGAATGCTTCATTTAGGCTTGTTCTAATCACAGACTGAATGGGTGGTCTGCAAAACAGGTTAACAATTAAAACTAGAAAGAAGGCCTGCTAGTGTTTCCCACTGAAACCATGTACAGTACATAAATCCTGACCCTTCCAAGGACAAATTTTCCAAGCTCAAGTTCAAAATTTTAAGTGTTTAGGAGCAAGTGTGGAGACCAGATTTTTAGGAGCTTGGGTCCCATTTAGACAGTTAACAAAGGGCTCAGATTTTTGCAAGTCCTCTGTGTAATTAACTGTAGACTTCTTAAAACTGGCTGTGGGTTACAAGAAGCAGTTTCTGTTGCATGAAATAATATTTACTTAACCTGGTTCATACCTAGTAGCGCAGACGGAAGTCTGATATGTTTCTGCACAAAATTGCAGGGTCCAATGCTGTAATAATCTATATCAAGATGCTGTATATCATGAACATGTGAGGTTTTGCAACAGGACAACACAACTTTACAGCAAGCAAATCAGTGCACAGCGGAGGTTACCCTAACCCTTTATGTACCGGAACAATGGAGCAAAAAAGCAATTATGCCCACCAACCAGCCGGGGCAATATTCAGTCCTTTTCATCTGTTCCCTACATCACTAATGACAGCCAACTATGCAATGATTTATAATAAGGTGAAATCCTCCATGCATATCAAGCAAATATAGGCTTAAGCCTAGCTGAACATGAACATTATTTTCTTACCCCTGGGATAGTCTACTTGCCTCAAGTTTTAGATGTGAATTTACACAGAGAATAAAACATATCTTGAACCTCCTCACATCAAAACAAAACTCCCAGTCACTCCTGCCCAGCTTCTCATTCACATTGTTGACTAATCCACTGCTGCACTTTAATATATTAAGTTGCTTGCTATAGATGACCAACTGCCCTCAAAAGCTGTGTAGGATATAATGCTTAGGGGCTTCTCCAGCATGAGTTTGTTCTCACAATATGTATTTGCCAGTGCTAAAAAACCAACTCCCTGAAAACACCAATCCAAAATCTGTGAAAAGTTGCTGGGCACGTTCTCTTGTAATTTGTAATGCAGAACTATTAAATGCTGTTATTGTTTCTGCTACAGGAGTAGCTGAAGGTCACGGAAAGAAATTAAGGTCCCATGTCTTAGTGGCAAAGGGTCAAGAAGGGCACACGCTAACAATGTGCAGATAAGAGCTTCCTAGTTGTCTATCAACCCCCTCATCGTGGTTCTGCTGTGATCTTTCTAAGTTCCTGACTGAAGTTAATAGTTCTGAAAAGTTCAGAAACTCTTACCTTCTACAGTGTGTTTAACAACAGATTTAAGCTCCAGTTCCCTCATTTATTCTGAGTTCAGTCATCAGTTTCTTAAAAGCACTTCCAACGGACAAACAAACAAACACCAAAGGGTTGCAATCTAAAGGACTGGTGCTTCTTCCCATTTCTTAAGACTGATCTTACCTCATTTTTAGGGACTTCTCCTTGACTATGTGCATGCATATAATACTATTTATAGAAAAAGAGATAGATACACTGCAGTACACGTACTAGCTAAATGTTTCTAGGTGCTCTTTGCACATTTAATTCTGTCACCTTGGAGGAGGAAAAGCCTGATTGGGGGCCACTCATCATGGAAACTAGAGAATGGTTTGAGCTGCAATGCAAAGCTGGCTTTGGAAAGGCTCCAGGAAAGCCAGGCCTGCCCTACCCACTTCCTCAGGGGACCAGAGATAGCCAATAATGCTTCTAGGAAGACCTCTCCATCACTGGAAGAAAGGGCAGTCCTGGCCTTCCAAGAATGACAGAGGGGTTGTGGCCAGCTTTCCTGGACAACCACTTCTTCTGCACTTTGGCATGTCCTCTTCCTCCTTGGACACACATATATATTCAGGTAAGTTATAAAAATGAGGGATACTCAGTTTACATACCTATTTGTATTTGCACAAGACCCAAGGGCAAAACCTTTTAGGGCTCTTTAACCAATAAAATTTCCATTTGCCAAAACACTAACATACCATTTCATAACAGTGATCAGTCTGCCATAGCCAGAGTATGGTATTTATTCAGCCTCAAGTACCTCTAATTCTCAGAAAATTCGCTGAGCACACAAGGTCTGTCCTACTGCAATCTTAACTGGTTTTATCCAGTCCCAGACTCTCATGGAAGAGTTTTTACAGAGAAGAGATGGGACAAAATGAGAAGCTTGAATGAAGTGGAAAATGAAGGAAGGCTGAGGGTTTTTTTGGCACTCACCAGACAACCACCAGAAACACGTGGTATCTTCAAGTTCAGTATAATAAATTCCTAGTACCCATATGTTTAGATTACTTGCTACTGTGACTGTTTATTGCACAACTTTTATGTGCAGCATACATAGTAGCAGTGCTTGACTTTTTTCACTGCCTGTTTTTTTTCCCACTACTTCACAAAAGGAAAAAAAAAGGGGTGGAAAAAAAAGGCAGGCACCTTGTCTTTGCCACAATGGGAGGTGACAGTTCATGCCACTGTCTCAGAATGTGATAACCCAAGAGCAGCTCCAGTTCATGAGGGACACTGGCGCTCCTGTAATGAGCAGAGAGCAAGAGGCAGCAGTTCGAAGCACAGCCCTAGGTGTCAGTTATTCTACCTTGTCAGGAAAGAGTAATTAGAGAATAACTCCCTGTTGCCTTCAACTCTCTCCTGCCACCCCCACTGGTTCTCATCCATCATTATGAAGACTTTCTCAGTGATTCATTATGAAAAGGCTACCTTTTCAAGGGAGGCACTGAGAGGAATTTTCCACTTCTCCCTCCCTCCTCCTCTGCACAGCAGCAATCTCATTTCATTACAAGCCCAGGATCCTGATGTCAGTGGCTTCAGGCATCTGCTAATAAGGAACAAGCAGTTTCCGGGAACAGGAGACACAATGAGTGCATTAAAAAACTCTTTTGAGAAAGAAAACCCATCACATGTTTCCAATAGAGAAGGTGAGCAAAAGGTAAGGGCCTGTGAAAAGTTTAATGAAATCCTGGAGGGAGGGAGGGCCTGTAAAGTGCACTGTAAAAGTGCTATCAGGCAGGATGAAAGAGAGTAAAGAAGCCTGGACAAACACTCATTTACCCACAGGACATTAAGAAGAAATGTAGGACAAAAACATATTTGTGCATATAGTATCAAGAGGGACAAAGCATTTCAAAAAGAGTCACAATATTCAGAAGAAATGAGCTCTGATGTATTGCAACAGCACTGCCTTCTAAGTCTTGTCCATTTTACTGCATTTTCCTTCAAAAATAATTGCAAAATTTCTCTCTGCATAAAGCAGTAAGAGGACTTCCCTATTTTAGTAAAGCACACAGATTCATGTGTATGTGCAGGCACTACATGTCTATACAAACATTGCAAAGGAGGAATTTTCTTTATTCCAATTCCTTTGATCTATTCTAGCTAGCTTAAGAGCATCCTCCAATAAAAGAACTGGACATTTTTAACAGCCTTGTCAGTTTAAAGAAAGCTGTTTGCTAACTGTATGGTTATATTTATACATATTTTTAGCATTAGTTATATGCTAAAGTCTCAATGTTCATTTTTCCAGGCACATACTGTAAATGGGGCATCTTCCTAGGCCTCGAGTAGGATCATCCCAATTGCTGAAGTGCTGCCATCAGAGAGCCACTAAGTTCCTGTGTTGAGCAAACCATCTTACATTTAATGTTGCTTGTTTATTTGAGGCTGGAGATACAACATTGCTTGAAAAAACAGCATTACTTGAAAGAAAGATTTTAAACCAGAGATATCAGCTCGTTCAAGTTTGAAAGGTTTTGAGAAAATTTGCATTTAGGGTAGGAACTGAACCGAGGCAAATCAAATTAATTGACATAATGGCAAGAAAGTCAACCCTTTTGTGGAAACTGAATATTGTGTGCACACTAAAAGTATATTTCTCAAACTCCAGGTTTGTACAATACTATTAAAGTAATAATTACAGTTACACAGAAGATAGACTCTGCTATTCTTGTGCTCATTGGTGCCAGAACTACTCAGTAACCTCCCAAATGATAAAATTCTCTCTATATATGTGATTAAAAAAAAGAAAGTACAGCTCTTACTTGTTTTGAGTCAGCTTGCTGTGGGAGTGTCAAGAAAGGATTAAGGCTAAAAACCTATCTTTCAACAGCTGTTTGGTTTGAAGATGTCCGGAATACCCGGAGGATGAACGTATTGAATTTGTGTAAGAACACTGAGAGTCTGAAGCTATGGAAAGCTGAATAATAGCAGGAAATAACATATTAATTTATCTAAAGCAATGACTACTAGCAAAAGTTAAATATCACGATGGACTCCATGACATTTATATCCAAAACTCTGGCCTAGATTTATCTCTGTCAATACAAATTATTTGTTCTTTATCAAGTCCTTTTAACATAGATCTGAAGAGGAGAAAAGGCACATGGGGAAGGAAGAGGGAGATCCATCCAAAAACCTTGACCCTTCCTAGGTTGAGGTATTTTAGGGTAGCATATGAACAAGTCAGCAAGATGAGACATCCCTGCTATCCCTTCATGCATGCCCTAGTGCCTATATTTCCCTGTTGAGAAGCTGTAAGAAAACTGTTAGCAAAAAAAGTTTTTTGTTTTACTGCTGCTGAAGCAGGCAGAGTTTTTATGCAGGACACAGTTTGCACCAGGCAAATTGATCCATTTAATAAGTCTCCTCTTTTATATAAAACTTCCCTGCATGCAACACAGTTGCTTGAATTCCTAAAAGATAAAAAAGAACTGAAAATAAAAAGTCAAAATACTTTTTTATTATGCTCTGACCTCTGCTTTACAAGGGAGGACAGGATTTTAGTGCTGTTATTCTAGGGTTGTAAAGCCTGGTATTTGGTTAATTTTACAGGAGGTATCAATCTTGATCAACTTTTAAAGAAAAACATCTAAGTACAGTAGTCATTGAAAACACATCATCTACGCAAGAGTGTTTACTACACACTTAATATGATTGCTGAATGTAGCCAACCAAAATTTCTAATAAGCTTTGTAATATGAGGGCTTTTTCACCACTAATACTATATTCTTGATAGATGTTGTGAATTGCTTGTGGAAATGCTGAAATTCACTCATTAATATAACAGTATTTAGCAGTCTGTCTGTCTGTCTACTTCTATGTGCAAGACCACTACCAGAGGTTAATCTGAACACGTATTTAACATTATGCCTAAACACATTTTGGGAAAAAGCTTTACAAGAAATACTTACAAAATGATTCTGCTAATTATACTCTATGGATCCTATTTTTTGGACCATACTCTTTAAATTCTGTGTAACACTGGTTTATTAAATGTTGATGTAATAAGACAAACACACTGCAATATTCAATTATGTTCAAACACTTGCCTATGGTAGTACAAGATGAACTTATCAACCTAAATTAATGGAATACAGACTCTGTTGTCACAGAACAAAATGTTGTCCAACAGGTATTTTGGTGTCACTATTTAAAAGGCACCACCAGCAGCAATCTTCAGGCCTCATGGTTACTTGAAAGGCAAACAAAACACTGTCTCCAAAACAGAATGCAGTTTCTGGCATCAGCTCTCTACTGAGGTTGGAAATCTAAAATCACAATACGGGCATTGTAGCTTGGGATTCACAGAAAAAGGAAAATCTGTAGTTTCGCTACTCAAAACATACAAATCTCATGTTAGCTCACCCAGCATAGATCAAGTTGCCCTGGAAGGAAACACTCTTTTGGGAGGACTAATTCTTTCAGTCTATCTTTGCAAGCTGGACCCATGAGAAGGAATTGAAAATAGCAAGATAAAGCAATGGCAATAGTTAAGTTTCTAATATAACAGTGGGAGAGGCCTGCGTGACTCATCAGCAAAGAAAAGATAACTGGAAATGGGAGATTAAAAAGGCCACACTCTTTCCCACACAATTCCCAGATCTCCTAGAAACACAATCTGAACACTGTGAAAGCTAAATAAAGATATAGCTAATTTTCTTATTAACTAAAGTGTCTTGACAAGCCACCAAAACTGCAAATGTAATTTAAATATACAGTAGGGATATTCTGGACACCATTCACACCCTGCAAATAGCAACAGCAAGTATGTCTCAGGCCACAAAACTAACAGGCTGTCACAGTACCTCTCTGATGCAGCTGCTGAAGAGCTCACATGATTTGGAGTTTTTTGTTTCACTGTGTGTGATGCAGCTCTGAAGTCCAGCTAAGAGATACTCCAATAAGCATCTTGCTTAGCTGGGTAGAACAGCAAAGGAAGTCTAGATACTGTTATCCAGAAGGTCACAAAAATAAAATTGCATCACTGTACCATGCCTACACAGATAATGTCTGCACAAAGGTATAGAAGGATGGCAACACACTGAAGTAGTGGTCTTGTCAGCCTAATAACAGATTAAAGCCTAGAGAAAGAAACAAGGACAGAATGGTATTGAAATTAAGCTCCTTAGCCACTGTGACAAATGATTTACTCCTTCACACTTCTAGATATTATTCAGGAGAGTGGAAAACTAAATCACCTAAGTAAAAGAAAACTCTGCCCACCTGCTATGGCTACTGTTTCTACTCCAAAAAGAATATCTACCAAATATCCTAGGATAACAGAGGGAAGAATATAAATCTAAAGGGAAAACTCATTCTAAATTAAAAACCAACCAAACAACAAACAACCAAACCAGAAGTACCTGAAGTGAATCAGATTAATGAGAGTTGAAGTGAAGTAAACACTGCAACTTCACTCCTTTCTGCTATATAAGGTGAGTTGTGATTTTTTCCCATCCTGACTGGGAAGGTATCACAGTCGCAGATGACCAAAACTTAGAGAAACCAGGATGACAAAGGGAGACTAAATGGGTCCAAGAAGGGAGGTTCCTAGGATAAGGACAAATAGTCTTAGCCTTTACTCAAAAAAGTGGACCAAATAGGACACATAACTACTTGCAAACCCCACTCCCAAACCAAACAAGAAACATAGATGCAAAATATAAAAAAATATCAAGGGACAATGTCTGGTCTAAAGAAGGACACTCCAGTTTAACAGTAAATGTTTCATACTCTGCAATGATCAATAGGTGTGAGACTGCCAAAAGAGGGTTAACACCTTTGCTTTGCTCTCCTTGATGCCCACCTGGGTACCCTGCAGTGAATCTGGCTGTCCTGGCAAGAAGCCATAGGCACAGGTAGCCGGGGCAAGCTAAGAATGTGTTTAAAATTGCAATAAAGTACACACTGGGAGAGGCTGAATTTTACAGACCAAATATGAATAATGGACCTGACATGCTTGCAAAGCTAACCTAGAATTTTGAGGGGAAGAAATTAGGGGGGAAGCTTTTTCACATCTCCTGAAAGGTCGTCTTTGACTGAATTAGATTTATTTTTAGCTTCTCTGCAACACAGATGCCTGTTTCCTGTTTCTGTTGGTGCTTTTAATACTTTTGGCTTTTCATTGCAAAATAATTTCCACATCGCTAGTGCACCGTCACTTGCACCCTCTGTGGAAGCCTACTTTCACTCCTCTGCAGCACTTGCATCCAGTGCAGTTTAGAAACAAGTTTGCTGTCTGGATTTTTCAGTTAGAAAGCTCACGTTTAAGAAATGGGACTTAAAAAAAGCAATGGGACGTCACTAGCTCGAAGAGTAGAGAACCAAAGAGAACTTTGCACCTCTAATTCATACAAGAGTGATTACTCTGGAATGTTTTCATATGAAAATTAAAATCACATTGTTTATTTTTAAGGCATGAGCTTTTGAAATGGAAAAGCATTACTATTTGTGAAACATCTGATCTACGGTCATAAGACACAGTATTGTCAAAAGCCTATCTTTCTGGTAAATGCAACTGTTTCAGAAATTGTTGTGTTTGCTGTGTTTATGGCAACAGAATGTTAAAATCTCCACAGAGGAGTAGGCCTTTTCTGTTTCCACAGGATATGATACCATTGGATTGACTCAGCAGCAGGTCTTACAGTGACTTCCAACCTGGGGCACATCTTTATTTCCAATCCAGATGAAAAAAATGCTTTCTCAAAAAGAAAGCAGGTCATAAGATACAGCAACTATTCTTTAAGATATTAGAGAACACACATTTTCACAGGATACACACACAGAGGGCACAGCTTCAGCTTGTTACTTTCAATATTCACAGTAAAATACTTTTGAAAAATAATCTATTTAAGTGCAGCTTAGAGCTATCAAGTGCCACTTTATTTTGTTCTGCAGAAATATTCATAAGACACCGAAAGCCAGCTGAATTACTCTTTTTGTGTTCAAACTTGCTTAACCAGTTGTGCACTGTATCAATGCTGAAAGAGGTTTCTCAGAAATCTTGAAGCTTCACAGTTTTATCTGTTCCAAACAAAGCTCTATATCAAAGAATAAATGCAAAGCTCCCATTCTCTAGAACTGCAGGATAAGACACTGCTCATCAGGATACCTTGTACAGTGAAAATGTCATAATGCCCTTCAGTTTCACGATATCCATATCGTACAGCAAGACTACTCCTATTCAGATTGTCCTGAATGCTTATAGTCACTTAAATTTGTGGAGAAGGAACAGTGAGGAGACCGGTTGGCTTGATCTTGTTGATTCCTCCATCTAGGATGCAGACCCTTGGGTACTTGTTCTTCACTAGATGAGCTGCAAACTGAAACAGATGTATCATTAGCACACTGCATATTACAATCCCTAAATCAAAGTAACTGTGTTAAGTAATGCAAGCAAAACAAAACAAAAAATTACGGGACCCTGGAAGTTCTTTCATTGCACCAATCAGTCCAACACAGGAACTCAGCAGTGTCTATTGAAACAGCTGGGATGAATTTGGTGGATATGAAAGCGTCGCACTGATAACCATGAACTTCATTTATCTCTGCTTAGCCAGGATTCTACCTCATTCTAACAGGATTATTAAATCACAGAGTAATCACTGGAACCTCTCTCAAAGCATGAAATAACATACTTTTTTTCTGCATTAATCTAACTCCCAGATGTTTTCTGTAGGTTCCCAAGTGTACAAGCATCACAGTTTGGTGGTGGAGTCATTTGCTAACTGGTCAAACTTGTCTGACATGGCTTAATTTCACAGATGTCAGGCACGAATTTGGGGTCTAGTACCTGTACTCTCCCCTGCCCCTCAAATCTGCCCATAGGCAGGTTACGTAGTGCAAGCACAGCTCACCCCCAACCCAGTCCCTGAAAGCCTCTCTCATCAACCAGTTTCTTCCATAAACCAAACACAAGAGTCCTCAGGTTTTGTGCAGTAACTTCATGAAAAGTTGCTACACTGATGAACAAACAATATTTCGTGCATCAAAATAATAATAAAAAAATAAACTAGCAAAAATTATAAATCAAAATATCAAAATTCAAAACCAAAGGAACAATATTTTGTGTATCACATTTCAAACCTGCATTTTAAATACTGATTATAATCCATTAAAAAGCAAGCCACCAAAATGGATTAATCACAGAAACTACAATAATTTTACCTTATTTTTAAAAGCTGTGAGAAAGAATGCCCTGCAATCCTAGTCTTTCAGATTGTTGCTTTATACTTGATTGACAAATTACCACCATTTGTAAAACCACCAAGTTCTTCCAAATGGGCTAACTTTGCACAAATAACTAAATTATGAACTCAAGAACAGCAGTAGGCAGCCCATCAAAACTTAATATGTGGGATTTATTTTTACATTTACATTCCTTCTCGTTACCTTTGATAGTGTAACAGATATTAAGGCAGAACAAGATGTGCTACATGATTATCTGATCAAGGACAAGTCCTGAAATAATGTCATTAACACGTAGGAGTTCACAGTAGCAAAGTTTTAAACTCTTTCCATAGCCATAACTTCTGCTTCACACTGAAGGTATTTTATAAATGCAAGGAATTACTGTCAAACAAAGCCACTGCATTCCTTTCTCTG
The DNA here is from genome assembly GCA_033556795.1 of Tapera naevia. Lineage (NCBI taxonomy): Eukaryota > Metazoa > Chordata > Aves > Cuculiformes > Neomorphidae > Tapera > Tapera naevia. The sequence continues at coordinate 5,195,309 of JAUMJJ010000175.1, read as the reverse complement.
CCCTTCAGGATGGATTTAACAAGGGAGCGAGCAACTAGTACATGACCTGTAACCACTGAGTTCTGGTTGAGGCAGAATAAGAGGTCACAGTGGATCAGTCATGACATTTTGGCTGCTGTGTTTGTTTCATGTACTTGCCTAAGAAAGAGCAAATGAAAGTTCAGTCATCTCTTTTGCTTTTAATTTGGATCATTCAGTACAGGATTCAAAAGATCAAATTAAAAACTCCCTACAATAAAACTATCAAAACAGCTAATATTAAAGTTAGACCATATGTAGATGCCAGTTTTCATGAGAAAAGTAAATGCCATGCTTTCAGATAGCCTCTCCGATGCAGATGTGGTGTACTATACACAACAATGTCACTAGGAGAGCCCATCTACCTCTCTCTGTAATCACAGTCCATAAAGATATGCTGAATAGTGAAACAGAGACAAAGCTATTTCTCTTTGTCAAAAATAGTGCTCAGCTGTGCATACCAAGAACTACAGAAATGGTATATATTCCTAGTGCAATGTTCTTACTAGACATCTCTACTTCGTAAGTACCTGTGGGTCACCTCACGGTGCTCTCCACCTGTGACTAAATGGACAGCGCTCTGTCTTGACACCAGCGCTGCTCAGAGCTGGCATAAATTAAAAATGGCAATAAGCAGACTGACAGGAAACAGCACATTATTTGCTGAGTACAATGTCCCATGTGGCAGCAGAGAGGTTTCACTCTCCATCTCCCTCTACTCTCCTCTTGTGAGACCCTACCTGGAGCCTCGTGTCCAGTTCTGGAATCCCCATTATAAGAAGGATATGGAAGCATTGGAGCAAGTCCAGAGGAGGCTATGAAGATGATCAGAGGGCTGGAGCACCTCTACTGTGAGGACAGGCTGAGAGAGTTGGGCTTGTTCAGCCTGGAGAATAGCAGGTTCTGGGGAGATTTCATAGCAGCCTTCCAGTACCTGAAGGGGCTACAGGAAAGCTGGGGAGGGACTTTTTACAGGGGTATGGAGAGATAGGATGAAGGAGGATGGCTTTCACTTGGAAGGGGGAAGATTTAGATTAGACATTAGGAAGAAAGAAATTCTTCACGCTGAGGCTGGTGAGACACTGGCGCAGGTTGCCCAGGGGAGCTGTGGATGCCCTCTCCTTGGAAGTGTTCAAGGCCAGGTTGGATGGAGCCTTGAGCAGCCTGGTCTGGTGAGAGGTGTCCCTGCCCATGGCAGGGGGATTGGAACTGGATAATCTTCCCTTCCAGTCCCTTCCAACCCAAACCATTCTATGATTCCATGATGAGGAATATCTTCCTTAGTGCAGGATCTTTGCAAAACAAACGCTGCAGAATCTGTGGTTGTTAGCAAACCACAGGCAGAAAGCACAAGAGCAGGACAAGAAGATATACCACAAACTGAACTGCCTTTTTTTTTTTAATCTTAAGTTGTCACAGAACTGTCTGCAGTTGTCTACATACCGTCAGTGAGAAAAGTCACAAATGCAGCTCAAAATATTGCCTCTGAACATCTAACCAGGGAAAATCCAGTGAGCAGGGAAAGTGCTACTATTACCTCACCATTGCAAGAATTAGTTGCAAGTCAGGGACCCAGAGGCATACACAATGGCAAAAGCTGAGAGCTGCCATCAGACTCCACCACCACCTGATATCCTTCCCTGTCAAAATATACTGTATGAATCTAGTATTTTCAAAACATAGGGAAGTGTTATTTCTGGGATATGCACTGATGCAGGAGAATGAGAGGAAGCACTCTTTGAAATAGCTACACATACTTCTTACCCAATGTGATCTTCATTTATATTCAAATACTAGTAACTTAAATCCAAGAAATTAAGAAACATAAAAACAATTAATGTTTCCTAAAAAGTTGAAAAAAACAGTGATCCAAAAAGAGCAAAATTTCATGTGTCAAAAAAAGCCCAAGGTACTCTTCTGAATGAATGCCACAGACTTTCTATAGAAGAAACTGCCACCTTGGACTTCACACATAGGCTGTATTTCCTTTTATAAACGCTGTCATAAAGTGTCAACTAGAAGTTTAATAACAGACACCCGAATATGTAACTTCTAGTCTACTAAATAACCAAATTTATAGAGTGCTCTTAAGACTGTAGATAACATAGTGAGAGGATAACTAAATGGGTTACATCATCCTTAGTAACCTGTAAGCCACCTACATTTTAAAGAGTGATTTATTGAAACGTATAAAGGTAGTGCACAATGAAATTTCCATCATACAGGCTGACTTTAAGCAGAAATGAACCTTTGTCATTTATAAGGTGATTACACTTTCTCTAATGTATCATATGCTCATGTTACTTCTCTTTCCCCATGACAGCAATGGATCACAGTCCTCTGTAATGCTTCCATTTTCATTTAGACAACAACACTACTTGGGGAGAAACAGAATTACGCTTATCTGCGGCAGAGGATAAAAGGTATGCTACAAGACTTTAAGCTTTTTCCTTTTTGACTCTGGTGGCCTTTTGTCAAAATGTACTTACCAAGAAAGTTCAGTTACAGTGTTTTTACTGGCCACATACCGCGTTTAAACTGAACTTCCCCTGGTTACTTTCACAGTAAACATTTCATATGAAAGGAGGAACATGTGAGCAACTTGTTTAATGACTACTACCTGATGGCTTTGGTGAGGAATTTGGGAACACTGTTCCTCTGTTATGTAATGTATCAATCAATGCCATACAAACCACCCTTCCTAGTGAGTACAACTGAGCCAGAAAATCGTAATTTGCATTTGAAAGCAGTCACCTAAGAGTTCCTTATTCAGATGCAAGAAGTCAGGCTTTCAAAGTCAGACAAGATTACAGCAAATCCGTATCAAAAATTTGGGCAAATATTAAACATTTTACCCTGTACTGATGTTGGTTTCAATACAAACAGCACAACACTGTTCCTTATGAAGCAGTTGTTCTTATCAAGAACTTTAATAAGCTGCACATTGGAGTATTCATCAAAATCTTTCTGCTACACTGTTCCAAGCAGCAGGCACATCACATTTTCAGACTGTCTACAGCAAAGAGCCTAATGACACAACACAGCTTGAGCAGCATCTTTCCCAGCACACTTGGGGCTTGCCATTAGGGTTTCTACGCACACATTATTCACTTTCACAGACATTCTTGTGACAGGTTGTAATTAAAGGGCAAGTTGAGAGAGAAGGAGGAGAAACATACTGTGCCAGAATAAGACTGCTGTGACAAACATTACAAGAGTACAAACGTTAATATCATACCCTCAAAGAGTCAGAAGAAAGAGATTCTTTAGAAGCTGGAAGAGAAATATTAATCAAATTTTGTAGGTGTCATCCATTGCCACAAGATTATTATTAGTTTTAAATTTGTAAACACATGCTACACAAACCTCTCAGGGACAGCAGTCTGTTTTGCTGTATGATTTCAGTCATGATTTGAGTTCATCACTCAAAGCATAATGTAGTCAAGGGAATCAGTCTAGAGCTTTTTAAACGTTTTCCATATATCACAAAGCAGACCCAGTACACAAGATCATTTTTAGTCAGCTATTTCTTACATTAAAGGGATACTGATAAATTAAATGGCATTTCAACATCAAGGGAAAGACAGGCACACCTGAAGTCTCCCATATCAAGAAAACAGTGCCTAGGTAATGGTTATAGTTCCAAACACAAACCTCACAACTTTATGCAAACGCATACTATGTGAACCCCCCCCCCCACAGAATCTACTGCTCTAACAAGATCAAGGAAAAATTCTTTACAAGCAGACCTGGCCAATAAGGAATACTTTCCATTCTGTACAAAATTACAGCAGTAATGTAAAGAACTTACATGGAAAGGTTTGAAAATGAGCCTACTCTACCAGGCATTTCATTAAGCTAGTTATAGAATAAATTTTACTGAAAAGGAAAGTAAGAGTAAACACTCAAATTTCTCCATGCAATACATTTTAAACATCTGCATTTTAAATTTTCCACTTATAAATCACATATTAAGAAAAAGTCCAGGCTGAGAGTGAGTACTTGAAAATGAAAACTCAATTGCAAAGATTTAGGTGTTTTAACCGCTAATTTATACTGACCAAAATGTATTCAATGCATCCAATACAGTTGAATGGATTGCAAAATTAAAATGGGGAATGAAAACCTATTTTATTTTTGGTTCAACAGAAAATAAAAAGAAGCTGTAAGTGAACAGACATGTATTTTTAAAAAGATTCATAACAGTTGATTTGAATATAAAAAAAGCATGAGTCTTTCTGAAAGATTCCACCCTCTTCCAAGTCTTAATATTGCCCCGGATGCTGAAAAATGTTCAAAGAAATACTTGACATTGAAAAAACTTTCTTTGTGATTTGCAGTACGTTTTACTAACACTACTGAAACTGCCAGCTTTGTCCCATTTATTCTTAAACTCCATGAAAAAAGTCTTTGGGCCTCCCCCACAACGGACACATTCCCTCCTGAAGCAGTCAGTCACTCTTTCCTCTTCAAAGCTGATTCAGATACAGTTGAGAGAAAAGGAAAAACACCATTGCCCCACACAAGCAGCGTGGATACTCGAAGTGCCAAATTCACCAATATCATCCCAGTTGCCAATATTCTTACACAAGTCTCCTCCTGGACCCCATAACACACGTTTATTAGTTCATGACTATATTTCAATTATCACTATTTCAGATTCTCTGAACTAGAATACCAGGAAAAACAAAACACTGTCTCAGAGCTGTAAAACAGCCCCAGAAAGTGATAATTCTATTTTATAATGCAGTACCCCCAAGTGATATGGCCACAACGTAACCCATGCAAGGCCAGGAGTGCTCTTTCAGAGATGCAGCCCATAAAGACAGCACAACTACAGTGAAGAGTGACACGCTTGACGGAAACTCTCAAGCCTGACAGCCACACTCCAGTATTCAGGATCACCATCTCTCACCTTTCCTGTCCTTACAGATCTCCCAGATGACTGAGAAGAACCAAGATCCTGCTTGCCAGCATCTCTCAGAAGTCAGGCACCCCCCACAACTCAGAAACATCCAAATCTCTGTGTAGTAAGACACACATGGGCCAAACAACGCCTGAATCAAACAATCACCTAAAATTTGCAGTAACTATAACCACTGGTCTCAGTAAGGTTAAAAAAGAACCTATTTGGAGTTTCAGAAATAGCCTGCTTTCCCTGGCACCTACTTCAGAAGAGGAACACCAAATCCCTCCCATAAGCCTTCACCTTTCATTTTCTCTTTTTTTTCTTTCATATCTAGTTGGAAATGGGGAATATTTAGGTCATCTCTGCAGTACCTGAGGCATTCAGTGCAAACTAATCAAAGCCACTGATGGGGACAGATTTAGAACAGCATAACACAATTCCTGGCTGGCAGCAGAAGTGTTTTTCTTGGGCTGTGTGAAGAGCATTGTACTACCAGCAGCAGCTGGGCTGCTTTCTGTTGATGAAGGTAAATATGTATACATGTTACAGCGATAAAAAGGGCTAAATAATACAGACTTTACAGAACAAATTAATGAAGACTCAACCATGCCTTGGGTAGAGTTACAAGCAGCATTGTTGCTGATTAACTAAACCTTTCAATATCCTCAAATTACAAGGTTAATCTCTTCCTCTTTAGAGGCAACAAAGAGGTGCTTGATGATTCCAGTAGGCTTCGAGTCTGAATACAGAAGGAAGGGTGACGCCTTAACAAAACAAACATGAAAAAGAACCATTCTGGGAATCATTAGGAGCCCCTCCATTCCTGCAAAGAGATAATATCATCAGTTTTGATTCCACTTGTTTAAGCACTTCTCTGCAGAGACTGTTTACAACGTAGAATCTAAAAGATGCACAGTGGAAACACCTCAATAATTTTTTGCCTAATTTCTGTTTACTTTTCAGAAGTTTCATTACATCCTTCTGACTAAACGTATTTGTCTTTAGAAGCACCTGCCCTTCAGCATTCTATGCAACACCTAATATTTAGATCACCCTATGAAGTTTCATGGGTATGCATTTGTTGGTTTAAGACAGGTTTATAACAAGAAACCAGCTTCAGCATGCAGGGCCTTCTCTGGTAAGGCCTTCTTAAAAGCCCTGAGGAAGATGACAACAAAAATCACATAAATTCAGTGGTAACTAGGCACTTAGGTTACAGGTCTCAGTCTTCATGTAACAAGAAACGCATTTTTGATAGTGTGCAGAGAGAAAGTGTTTCTTCCACATAGAAACTCTTTTTCAGGCTAGGAATGTGTTACACAAAAAGAATCGAACTTGATCCCCTCCCTCCTGCGTTGAAAATGGTCAGAAAGATCTCATGGAAAATCAGGACTGCTTGTCTTTTTTGCTGGAGAGAATATATTTCATCTATTACGTACTGTGATAGAATGACTACTTTGCTTCAATAACTAGTAGAAACTGTCTAGACAACATATTTACAGCAGCATAACTTATCTAGACAAAAAATAATTAAAATAACAACTGGAGGTTACAACTTGGAATTCATTTCTCTGCTACAATTACAGATTTTTTAAGCTTTGACTTACAGCTTATCTGTCTTTTTCCAAGACAAGAAATAAATTAGTTGCTAATTATTAGACAGATTAAAGTGTCCTACTTTATTCTGTTACAGCATTTAACTGACAATAAAACACACATATTAAACCACTGAGGGAATATTTATATATATTAAACAATCACATCACACAAGCAGAAGCTTGTTTCTGTCAAAATTGAGTTGCTGAAGCATGATTTGATATTGGGTAAGGTATTTCTTCTGTTCTAATTTCAGTCAACACTGTGGAATACAGACAAAAAGTTGGAAACCAAACCAGATAATGGTTTAGCACCTCAAAGCTGATTGAGGGAGGGGAGGTGAAGAAGTAATGTCCCCCTTCCAAAAAAAGGCCCATACTAATCCCCATCCTATATACCCATAACTACGATGTGCCTTTGTACTTTCTGTTTCTCAGATTTTGAAAGTGATGAAAATCAGAGACGTGCTATTTGCCACACACCGAAAAAACAAGCTACAGTGGAGCACTCATTGCCTATTTAACTATTATCCTCCCAACTATAATGATCCCTTGCCCATACTGGAATTTACAAGGTACTTATCTGTCAATGAATCATAGAATCATAAAATGGTTTGGGTTGGAAGGGACCTTAAAGCCCATTCAGTTCCAACGCCCCTGTCATAGGCAGGGACCCCTCCTGCTAGACCAGGCTACTCAAGAACCCATTTACTTAAGAGATGTTGACACTTAACATGGTTAAAAGTTAAAAATCAAAACAGAATTTGATTAACTCCAGCATAAATGTCTTTTATATAGATATTTCCTGCTGTTTTTTGAGACAAGTAGTATATGCTCTGTTAACAAGTGCCCAGAATGCCCTAGGAGAAGAAATTGCTGGCACAAAGGGAGAACCAGCATAGAGGATGTTATATTCTGCATAGAGAGTGAGCCAAGCACCACCACACAACGGCCCAGAGCAAGCTCCTCTTCAGAGGAGCTGCTAATCACACATTCAGCAAGGGTATTGTACGCAAGCCAACCTGTTAATTTAACTTTTAGGGTGAGTAAATTAAGAGGCTTAACATGCAGGATTACCCAGTTTTATGCCTGTCCTAAGGAAATGTTCAACTACAGCCAGAGCTACACCGAAGCCTGCAGCACTGCTGGCTTCCTTTCCCTCCTGCTGGAACACTGCTGTGGTGAAGTTTTCAGTTTTCCCCCTCACCTACCAAGTTCTAGACAGCATTTTCTTTCCAATTTAAATGTTTTATCATTTGGCACCAAATCAAATACAAAAGAAAGACAGAAACAGAAAAGAAGTTTGAAAAAGGGAAAAAAGCTTTTTCTACATGTCTGTTCAGTACACTCAACTTTACTATTTTTTTAAACTTTTAATTTATTCAAATAATGCCAAGTAGGCTACTAATACAAAAAGCAAATGCAAGATCTAACCTTCTAATTACAAATAGCCCTGTGGATAACCAGCGTTTTATTCAGTTACACCCACCTCTCTCAGTCCTGTATAAATTTAAACCAAACATCTAGTAGTGCCAATCTCCATAATTTTAATGGAATAAATATCAGCGAACACTTCTGAAAAATTTGCCTTTATGGTGAAGGGTACTATCTGTGGCTCACTCCTTTTCAGATGGAAATACATATCTCTGTTTAGAAAAACTACACTTTTTCCTGAACATCTTATAACATATCTTTTGACAAAATTGGTTTTGTTTCCATGCATTCAACTTTTCATATGATTCGATTACCTAGTAAAATTTAAAAAGTGACTATTGCTCTTGTCAAGCCTCAAACTACATAGCTTTGTGTTGGTTAAATTCATGAATAGCGGCAGACAGCTCTAAGCAGCCATACAGAGCTAAACTGAAATTAGTCTTAAAAAATAGTCCACAAGAAAAAGGAGTCCTGAGCTTTATCCACACAGTCACATTGGGACTGGTTTTATATGTATGTTAGGGGTGTGATACAGCTGGTCAGTCCCTACCAGTATTTAGGCTCCAGTATTTAATTAATTTGTGGTCAAACTGGTCAATCCAGTATTTTGTTGCTGTTTAGAACTCTACACTCCTTAGTTAGACTTCCAAGAATTCTAAATGCAAACCAAGAGGCAAAGTAGCATTTCTCTTTTATGGAAAACTGTAATATTGACAACTCCAGGTAAACTATGTCAAGATTGTCTCAGCTGCAGAAAGTCTGGGTTTGAGGATAAAGCAGCACCCTCCCACTTGACTTAAGTATTTGCACTTACTAAGCACACTGCAAGTTTTCTTCAGCTGCACTGCAAGGGAAACATTCAATTTACATTTAATGAAACATTTAACAAATCTAAGTTTGCATAGTGACACGTGAGTCACAACACTACAGGAGAAAACTGTATGCTCTTCGCTATGGTGAAACCCACAATCCACACTGTAAAGCCTCTGTCCTTTCCTTCAGACACTTGTTTCAGGTTGTTTCTTTGCTGTTTCAAACAGAATACTTACAGTGTTCCTTTGTTTCAGATAAAACTTTTCTGACTGGTCCTGGGAAACAACTCCCAGAGAAAGACCTGATAGTATGTGGGATTATCGCCTATAAAGGTATCCTTTAGTTAATACCAAATCACTTTTTTTTCCTGTTCCTATTCCTCAGGAGGTGAGTGGTAGGGCTCTTACTGAGATAAATTAGTATGTTCAGTGATTTAAAATGGAATTGTTGAAAGAAGCTGCATAACCCATAAAACGCCTAATGTGCCTTTTACATGATCTCCATTTGGCTCTTAGCATTTTATGCATTTTCCATTTGTTCCTTGATTTATGCATTTGGCCTTTAGTAGTTATTCAAGTTAATTGATTTCATGTTGAAATATTTATCATGGATTTACCCAGATCTCATGCACAAGCCTAGATACTCACTGTCTGGAATTATTTGAAATACGTCGTACACTCTCTTTTATGCCATTTCTGTTACCATTTAAAGAGCCATGATACATACAAGTTAATTTTCTAAATGATGAAACAGGTTAATTGAAGGGATTTCTCATGCTACTTACAACTCCCTAAATACACATTGTGCCAATGCTTTTGCTGTCCATCGCAGGAAGACATTTTAATGGTCCACAGCCCTCCCTGTTATATCAGGATTACAGTTTATTCCTTTGAGTAAACAGGCTTAAGAAACTCTGGCAAACTAGAGGTATACCATATCTTGGAGCATGTCTGGTTGTTTTTTTTTTAAAAAAGAAACCTAACAACTTTCCTTCATCTGAAAGGAAGAATGGTAAAAGAAATTCTAGTTTTTATTTTGCTGGTTAACACCACCACTGAATGTTTAGTTATAAAAAGGAAGAGGCAAGTCTGAATATTCTCCTTGTCTAGTTAAAGCCACTGGCAATATAAGTAACATACGAAAGTCACCAGTAGGAACAGTTTTCCTCACTGATCAGAACTGCATGAGTTTCATGAGTCTAAAAACCCTAATTAATACTGTTTGTTATTAATAGGAATCTGAACTACAGTTTATTTCCCTTGACTTCATAACACACCTGTCCCTACCCTTCTTACCTTGCGTGTGCTTCCTAACCCACAGAAAGTAAATGAAAGCCAGTTTTGAAAACTCAGGTCTTACTGATGCACATTAGAAGTGCTGTCACTTCTGTAATATGTCAAAAAGAACGATTTTCAAGTTGAAATATGTAATGTTAAATAATTTCATTTCAAAACTTCAACTTTCTCAGATGTCTTTCTTTGTCTAGAAGAAATGAAGCACAAGAAAACCTCACTCCAAATCTTGTCATCGTACCCAAAGTTACTAATTAGAATTATTCAGACTAGCATTTATTTACTACTGTCTGTTTGCATGCCACTGATGTATTTCTAAGTATAAACATATATGTTATAAGCAGTATACTTACAGCAGCTGCGTTCTTCACTGCATTTCCTACAATCACCACAACTCTTCCTTTAAAACTCTGGAGCGTGGCAGTTGCTGGGCACTGGATCAGATCCCCTTCTGCAGTAAATGCTGATGCAAAAGGGATATTAATGCTGCCAGAAATGTGGCCACGATTAAAGCTGAGGAAGGATCAGTTAAGAACATATGAAAAGCAGAGGAATCTGTGGTACATAAACAGCCGTAGGATGAACCTGCTCTTCATCCTGTCTGTTGTGATAGAACAGTGCTTGTCTTTTGTGCACTTATATTTTGACAAACCTCATTTACTATTTTAGTCCTATGGAGAAAACAACTTCTGACACTACACAGAAAAAAGGGACAGCACGAAGAGTTGTTTGTTTCATAAAGGACATAGCACAGCACTAAAGAAACTGATCTGCTAAATGGAATAGTTGGTGCTGAGGACCAAATATCCACAGTATACATATTTTCATGAGTTTGATCTTAAATCAGCTCCAGTCTGATAACAGGAGCCAAGAACCTATGAGCAGCTGGAACACCTCTTCCAGAGGAGTTCAGGAGTTCTATGCAAAAACAATGAAGTACTTACAATGAGAACAATAACTAAGCAGGGATTATTGGAAGATTTCCTTAAGCCTCCTGCCAAGTCCTGCAAGCCTCCTAACATGTCTGATCCAAACTGAAATTCTAATATACATGCACTCAGATTCCCAGACAATGAGCATTTTCTATATCATCTGCAGTCTCATTAACAGCCAGAGTGTATTGGTTAGTGAAAAGCAAACAACATATTAGTGCCAGAAACTCTGAGATATAGTAAGCTGTGCTTCACTTTCAGTAAGATTTCATGAATAAATATTGAATGTGAAAGTCTCTTCGATAAAAAGTTGGGCCATTCTCCTCATCGCTGTCTACGGCTGCCTGAAAGGAGGCTGTGGCAGAGCAAGTGTTGATCTCTTCTCTCAAGTGATAGGTGATAGGACAAGAGGAAATGGCCATAAGTTGTGCCAGGGGAGGTTCACACTAGATATTAGGAAGAATTTCTTTACTGAAAGGGTGGTCAAGCACGGTAACAGCTGCCCAGGGAGGTGGCTGAGTGAGCATCCCTGGAAGTGTTTAAAAAATGGATAGATGAGTTTTTGAGGGACATGGTTTAGCGGATAATGGGTGCGGTTGGACTTGATGATCTCCAAGGTCTTTTCCAACTGGAAGATTCTATGATTCTACGATTACTACCTAGCTTTTTATAAATTTGAAAACATGCTATGACCTTAACAAACCTCTGAATTATTATCATAGACTGTACACATATGCCTGAACGCTCCTCTTCCCCAGCATTAAACAAGAACAGCTTTGAAGAGATGGGAAAACAGCAAAATTCTGCAAAATATACGCAATGTCAAATACCCAGATTGGACACTCTTTATTACTGTACTTGCAGAAAGATAGATAGTTTAATTTATAATTAAATCCCAGAATCCTTTTTTATAAAGCAGTTGCTTTAAGCAGAGGTAAGATTTAATTGACTTTGGTTAATATTAGCACTCATTTCTTGTGATTTATGTAACAGTTTCAGCTTTATGATCATAACTGCTGTAGTGAGAGAAAAAAATGGCTATATAAAAATATTTTAAAGAACAAAAGATGATCATGATGATTCATAAATGTTGTCAGTTTGTTTCTATTTTGAAGGAGAAAATCAGGACACTTCACTAATCAGTGTCAACCCCCTTTATCCAATCCCATTTATAACCACATCACTCTCATTGCTACTAAATACAGTAAAAGTTCTGAAATGATCATCCCTTAGACAGAAAATTACTTTGGAGAGATTCAGTTGCTCCCACTTATGCCACTGAGCACGCATAACTGCTCAGAGAAACTTGACCTGATCTTTTAGAAGATAAATGCATTTGATATCAACATTACTACCAAACTAGATAGATGCAAACTGTATTTGCTGTCATTCCTACTCTCTCTAATCTTAAGTGACCATCTTCAGCATCTCAGTACTAAGACAATTAACAAAAAGGCCAAGATTTTGTGCTACACACTGAGAGACTGTAAGTATGCAGCTGTAACTTTTGTAACATGAATGAAAGGCTGCCAGTATTTCTGCTAACACACTTAACAAAATGAGCCTTAGATGAATTGCTAGCCAACAGAGACACTCCTTTGAGTGTATTACCTTTTCATTAGAAAGTCCTCTGTTACAAAGCGTTCTATTGGGGAAAAAGGTTAACAGCTCTTGGCCTTGCAACATGAACTTCATTAAAGAATAATGTTGTAGCTTTCAAGTGCATCCTAGTATGGAATATAAAGCATGTCTGATACTTGTTGAAAGTTCTCTCATGCTTTTTTCAAATCACACTGAAAACAAAGTGAGAGTGAAGTTTAGCATGAGGAATGACAATGAGAAAGACTAACAACAAAACATAAGTAATGACCCTCACAGTGGGTTGTCACATTTTAAAACACAGGCGACAGCAACATACAGACTGCCTGATCCTATCGCCCAATTTGCTGAAATTTTGTGACAAAACAGACTATTTCCTTACTGTGAGAATGAACATGACACTGAACACAACATTACTATGGTTTCCCGTGTATATTCAGAACTGCTGACAGTTAAATAGCTTTCTATATACCATATATTTTCTTCTACAACTGACACATGAACCAACTCACTCAAGAAGTAATTTTACTACCTGCCAGGCTGCCTTTTTAATAATGACATTCTTTACCTCCTAATAACCAGTATTAGGATTTAAGCCTGCCCATTACTTAAAGGACAAGGCATTTTATTCAGCCATGAACTCCAGCCAGACCACAACAGCCGTGATTAGAGAGCACTGTTAAGCTATGGAGATTCTCTCCCTCCAGCATGCCTCTTCATTCAAGAAATATCAATAGGAAGTCTGATTAAAATTTTGCAATCTGAAACACAGCCTCATAAAACCACTTCATAGCAGTCAAATGATTTTAAAATAATTAAAATTTCAAATACACTGAGCTAGAGTAGAATAGGATTAGTACGACAGCTATTAAGGAAAGCTATAAAACATTTAAACAAACACCTTGTCTTTGATCCTGATTGTAACATAAACAACTCCACTACTGTACACAGATAATAGCCTTTCAGTGCAATGATTGTAGTTTAGGCATTTTATATTACTTGCCCTCCTTCTGCATTCTCCTTGATGATTTCTAGGAATTAGCTTAAACAATTAATAACAGAATGATGTATGTAGAGATAGAAATGTTATTTAACTCTGTAGTATCAAAGCTTTCTATGCATTAACAATAACCTTTTACAACTTTTAATTCCAGGGACTTCTCTTTTAAACTGGAGTCTAAAAACTACTATCTCTTGATGAAGAAATATCTCTCAGAAAATAGCCTGCATTTTTACTGATTTCTGAATAAAGAGGACCACTTTTTCAACAATCTAGATCCAGGAGTAAAGAAGCCACTGGAAGTGAGAAAATCAAAAGTCAAACTACTCAGATACATTAATCTGTACTCAACTGGAATCCTTAAGTGATGCATGAAATTAATACATGCAAGCTAAAGAAAAATTACTTTTTAGTGTTCCTTTGACCATTCTGTACCTCTGTACCTCTACCACAACCCTTTCCACTATTCACCATTCTACTGCCTCACCACCTGTAGACAATGTGGAAGTGATTGATGCAAGCATGATTTGGCAAAGCTAGCACTCAGATTTAAAGGATACTCTTCACTGTTACGAATGTCCACCACAAGCAGCTTCGGCTTGCTAGACTTTGTTTTCTTTACAGGTGTTTTGGAATGACTAGGTCCTGTCAACTCACACAAATCAATCAGATCTTCAGCTGAAATTCGTGGTGACACCTCTGCCTTCAGGTCATCCAACTTGATGGAATCCCTAGACTTTAAAAGAAGAAAATTAATATTAGAGGTGATAAAATTAGATACATAAAATTAGAGATGCTCTTTGAAACGTCTACTTACTTGACAATCTCGAAGTGTAAGCACCCAGTTAGACAGAAGCAATCTTTTCCTTGTAACTCTGAACAAGTCTAGCTATCCATGCAGAAAAGCTCCAAAGCAGTGCCAAATGCCTATCTGCCAATTATATACCTATTTTCTGTTGAAGTTGTTAAAAAATGTGTTTGACAACCTGTGCAAACTATTTTATTTATTAACAAAGCTTGCAGAATGTTTCTCATCAGAAATGAAGTAAATTTGTTAGAAAGCACTCTTTGAAAGAAGAAGCTGACACGCCTCATGATTGGAGCAGGCAAGAAGGGTAGCAATTGGAAACTTGCACAGAAATTTCAGGGATGCCTTTGTAGGATATAGAGCTATCTAAAGACCAGGCATTACTCAGTCCAAAGACTAGGAACAAATCAGGACACCAGAAATGTAAGAAACATTCCTGTATTAAATTAATGTGTCTATTCTATTCTACATACATACTTTAAACCTTTTGAATAAGATTAGCAGCTCGCAGAAAGAGTTTACAGCACTGATAGTCTCTTAGTAATTAATTACAAATATCCAACAAATTGCGAACATGCATAAGAATGCAAGTGAGATTTTGATTTCAGCTAGATTAAGTTGCAAGTAGTCACATCTGAGGGCAGCTGCTTACATTCTCTTGTTGAATTTGAGATCTGCAATTTTTTTGTTTGTTTTAAACAGAGAAGGGAGTATAATGATTATCCCACAAACCAAAATTTCCAAGCTACTAATACTCATTACTCCATGAGGGGTAAAACCACGACAGTTTAAAAAAAAATAGTCGGGATAACCACTGGAAAAGCTTAAGTCCAAATAGCACATCACATATAGAAGACGCTTGTTTCTTCCCTTCAATTATCCTTCTCCTATGATCTATTTACTCTTTTCCAAGGCAGACATTGTAGATAATTTCTAAAAAAAAAACGCCCCAAAAGCTCTACTTTAAGCACTGTGCCAGAAGGTAGTGAAAAGTCCAGTCACAATTGTGTAGTGCTCCAACAGTTTAGTCAAAATACCCACAGCTTTAGAGGTAACGTAAGAAATCATACACTGACGACAGCACTGAAAGTGAGAATCATGTTCATATGCAGAGATGAACTGTCATTATGTAGAAAACGTTAAGAATTATGAGAGATACACACGTGTTTTCACACACACCCCACCCCCAAGCCTACATGTGCTCAGCTACTGAGCTTACAACTTAAGTTGCTTCACCTGTTTTTCTGCAATGACACTTATTTTAGCATATCCTGATTTCAAGTACGAATCTTGCTTCAGACCATTTAAACTGGTAGGATGTCTACATACTTTCCAGAAGTTTCTCTGAGAACACCTTAAATTTTTTACTTTCAAAGTAGTTGTTCTTCTCATCCCATTAATTTTCAAATAGGCCTGGGAATTCCTAAGCCATATGAATTTACTGCTCTTAATAATAAGAATTAGGCATTAAGAGTT
Source organism: Tapera naevia (assembly GCA_033556795.1). Lineage (NCBI taxonomy): Eukaryota > Metazoa > Chordata > Aves > Cuculiformes > Neomorphidae > Tapera > Tapera naevia. The sequence goes on along the minus strand of JAUMJJ010000175.1, from coordinate 5,179,433 downwards.
TCATTTTTTTCTTTTTAATATTAGGAATTAGAGCTGCTTAAGCATTCTCAAAATAGAAGTCAAGCTTCAGAAAAATTAAAGCACTCCAGAACATGAGGCTGGCACAATCATAGCTCCTATCTATTTTCCCATTAGTTTGTAATCTTTCACATGCATTTTATTCTGGCTATTAAACCAATATATACATTTTTTTTTTTAGAAAATAAGCAAGTATCTTTAGTTCTGATGAACCTGAACTTAATAGTTTCATCTGATAAACAAAGGAGCTATAAAGTAACTTTTTATCCATGGAAAGGACAGCTTTATCTGAGTAGAAGCAGGGTTCTCCTTCTGTTGTCTTTGAAGTTGGCAACACTTACTGCAGCAAACTTAGAAGAAATGTTAGTCTGAAGGTCAATAAATTAAAATCTCGGGTTCCAGTAAACAATATATTCAAATTTCAAAGTCCTTTATGAAGAAGCATGCCTCATGGAAGATGTCATTCCGTAATATTGGAACTTAATGTTTTGTTTCTGAAATCAATGTACGCCTGTATATCTAGGAATAAGACAACAGAAACATTTTAAAACCAGCTTAGAAGATAATGGTTTTAAAATATTTCTGAAGAATTGATCAAACAGAGAAATAGACAAAAGCAAATTCACACAACAACCACAAACAGATGTGACTCCGAACTGAGGGTCACACTCATTTGTAGCAGACATTGCTGTTTGTGCTTGTTTTTACTTTAAATAACCATAATGGAAGAAAGCTAATGTATGTCTTACAGTGAACTCCACCTATATATAACACTTGATGTCATGGTGCCATCACATAAGCTCTGGGATAAATACATTTTTATAGAGTAACACTATTTTAATGCAATTAAGACATAGTACAGATGAAAACAGCTGGTAGAAAAGAAGCACAAATAAGCAAGATAAACAGGACAGATTTGTAGGCAAAGCCATTGCTATCACATTTTAAATCAAAAAAGCAGTTTTCATGACAAGCACAGTCAGTTGTCAGGAAACATCTACAAACAAGAACACGATTTTAGCTGCATCATCTAAAAGAATTTTATGACTTAAACCAATCTTCACCAATGTGTTCACAATTAGTATTTTCCATGCAAATGTTTTTGTTTAAATCCTTCATAATTAAGTAAATGAAGGCAATACAGGGAAACTGTCTTTTGCATGTTTATTTTTGGAGGGGTGTTTCTGTTTGCTTTTAAAGAAACAGAAGGACTCCCATTGCTCCCTTGAATCCTGATGGCCTGATGACTGAAAAATACTTAACTCCTGTACCAACAGAAAAAGAATGCTGCTTAAATCCACTGTTACTGACAGAAATGATCATAAAAAGCAATATATATCTTGACACACTCCCTAATCACACCCCTCCCCTCTTCTTATGACCATTATTAGCAAAGGGTCATATACATAAGCCTCAGTGTTTTTTTATGTTCAATCAGGAGTACTTATAAAGGAGGAGCAACCAAACTCCCAGATTCTAGGAACAGTTTTTCTAAATTTTTTCAAACACCTGAAAGCCACAGTCCTTTACACAATCATTCTTTCACTTCAGATTCAGTCCTTCCTTCCCATCTTACTGTGTGTCTCGTTTTTCCAAGTCAAGTAATTGGTGCCTACCTTCTCTATGCTCCCTGTCTCCCTCTACCTCCTATTTCTTACGTTTGGTCCATTTCATTTTGCAAGTACATTTTGTAAGTCGCACTCTTCTACTCCTCTCAGCACCCTGACTCCTCCACAAAGCTCCCTGCTCCTTAAGGAGTGCACAAACAGCAACTTTCAGCAAATTGCCACTCATAAACATCCCCCAATGTCTTCATGCACCATTGTAGGCAGTCTACAAAAATGTAAGTGAGCTTTGCTTGCTGAAGTAGCTCATTATTAAGGAAATATCTCTTTCTCCCTCGAATAATATAACTGAGTGAATAAGCTGAGACAGCAGAGCAGAAAGACAGGTTATTCCCTGCATGCAGTTAGGCAGGTGTGCTGCAAAGTCTCATTAGTTATTGCCACTAACATGATAAAATAGGTAAACACTTCTCACCGCTGCAGGGAACCATTTTAAAAAACAAAGCTGAGCCACCATCCAGTTGTGCCTGAATATACCCACAAGATGCTTTAACATGAAAAAAAACTTAAGTAAAAGAAGCAGCAAGAATGATCTTGTAAGCCTTCCCTGTTTTCCATCCATGCATCTTTCTCCTTTTGATAGATGATTTCTCCTTAATAAGAAACTTTATTACTTTGCTTCGAGAAAAAATATTACAGAATCTTAAGAATACGAACTGTCAGAGGTTCCCTCGCCTTCTTTAAAAACAAAACAAACAGGAATTTAATATCATATCTCAATGCAAACTGCAACTGAAAGAGGGATTTCCTTTCCTTCACAATTTGATCAAATATGCCATTTGGTGTCAGAGAGCTTGGATTTAGACGATCCATCTTTTTTCAGAATTCAACAGTAGTAGCTATTTATCCATAATTCTTGTTTTCTGAACTGGCATTAACAATGGCAGCACAGCTCTGGGACATTTTCAGTTATTTAACACTGTGAAGCCTGCCAAAGAGGAAAGCATACTGATAAGGCTCTGCCTTAACGGGTGACTACCAAGAGGAGAGCTGAATTCAAGTAATTGTCAAAAAAGTTCAGAAATACGGTTTGTCAGACAGTTACCCTATAAGCTGAATATGCTTTTCACATGGATCTCCTTGGATTTCAACACCACTCTCCTCTATTTAGAAACCTGGGTCCAAGCTTTGGTGAGATATACGTAAGTCATGATTCTCACATCAACAGAAGTATTTATGCCACCAACCTAAAATGCGTTCATTCACATTTGTAGGATGGACTCCGTGACTAACTTTTGCTGCAGGTTCAACTTTGCATGCGGCATGCACTCTTTCTCCTAGTTATGCTGTCACTTGTATTTGAAAAATCAGATCTTCCACTGGCAAAAATTGTAGATGAGAAAATATACGTACATAGCTGTAACAATTCTACTGGTACATTAAGATGATGTTGAGACAATCACATAGGCCACCAGTGAGTTTGTACTAGGCTATCAACTGCAAGAACGCAGCAAGAGCACCAGGCAAGACAGTTGCATTTGGCAAAGTCTTTTTCATCCTCTCACTGCACTTCCTATTAGAGTTAGATGATAATGACAGCACACCCTGACTCAACTGAGAAAAGCACATCACTTAGCCTGGCCTGAGGTACACTAAGACTGAGATATGATAGAATCCTGGATTCAAGCTCAGCCTAAGGCGGCCTCCATTAGAGACCTATATAGAGAAAAAGAATAAGGTAGGACAGAGGACTGAGGACTAGAGGAAAAAACACCTTACACCTTTGATAGAAACTAATACCTCCACAACACACTTCCTCCCCATGTCATGAAAATTAATTTTTATTACATTTTCTCAACAATACTGTTACACATCACTGTACTGTAAGACACAAATTTCACAGCAGCAATATAAGGCATACACAGGAGCTAGTGATTGTCGAAATTAGAGTTGCTGTGAGTGGTATAAGGTAGCTATGTCTCTGCACCTGAGCATATTTGTGTGTTAGATAAACTAAAGATCCTTGAGTTTACTTCTCCTCCAAAATCTGTCTTCAAAAATTCTCCCCAAACTCCATTGACTTCTAATGCTACAAGCACATACCTAAAAAATGTAATCCTGAGTGTATAATTTCTCTCTGCAATCTCTGGGTTTACCAGAAGCTGAATAAAGCATTAAGCTTTTTACATCCGTGCTGGTCCTAAAGCGTACTTGTAGCATGCTCAGTAGGCTATTGTGAGTGATACTTCTCTCCTAAAGTAAATTTACATACACATGGCACTGCTTTTTCATTTTTCTTTTTTTATATGTAGGCCATTATTTTTTTTTTGTTAAAATATGTATGATTTAACAAAGTATGAAATAAAACCATCACCCAGGAAATTACAATAAGTATTTATATTGGTTGCCAAAAAGACTTATTTCCACTCTAGTCCTTGCTCTCAAAGGGGGCCACAGTTAGTGCTAAAACAAGTGAAAAAACCAAAATAACAACTGTGTCTTGAGCCAGCCAGCCAGCCTGCAATTCTGCCTGGAATTGTACTCTCCATAGGAGCTTGCAAGCTGATCTTGTTATGCATTTCTCAGGGTAAAATTCTAAAGCATCCATCATAAAACATTAACTTTACATCACAGCATCAGCAATCGAATAAATCATTACTAGCGAAACTATTAAAACACTGAGGTGTGTAACTGCTTCCTAACATTCTCCATGCATTGGATGTGCATAAAAGAAAATAAAAGGTGTTTGAAAAGTAGCTTAGTGCCACTACTCTTCAGTGAAACAGAGCAACTTCCTCCTTGCTAAAACTTAGGTACAACATAAGGCTTTGCTCCAGCTGCACTTGTGGAAAGAAACACTGCACATCATCAGGTTTTCGAGAATGGAACCATACAGGCTCATGTATCCCAGAGATCACCCACCAATAATCAGCAAAGAATACTGGCATTAATCAGCGTAGAAAGGAAAAACACAGTAAAAAATACAGTGCCATTTGGCAGAGCTCAGATTCAGGATGCCAGGTGCAGCTGACTATGGACTATGGTTGGGCAGGTGCGATGCTGGGCCAGAGAGACTTCCAAAATTCTGGTTCTCCTCCATTTTCACTTCAATATTGCAGTAATTTACTTCAGCAAGGACTGACCTCACACAACACTCCCAGTGCTACCATATGCATTTCAGACAGTGTCTTCTCACAGGATACAACTCACAGGGACCAACACTAGGCACAGAAGGGAAAAACAGAGTTGGCTCAAATCCAAACTATTTAACAGCTGTAGCAAATTTGACTATGCTGCTCTGTTCACTACATTATTACAGGCCAAACCATTTCATCATCTCGTAAATAGCTCATTTGTCAAGAACTTCCACACCTTAAGTGTGATGACAATAGCTGTCATATTCCTTATTCTGCCATACAGTGGTTACTGCTTATGATTTTTTAAAGTAAATTTCTTTTCCCCAGTAATATGGCAAAACTCAAATAAAGAGAAAAATGAAACCCCTAATATTTAATTGATCAAAGGCTATCAAAGCCAGAACCTGATTTAAAAACAATTTCCAAATCAGAAAAAAGGCAAAAAAAAAGAGAGAACATTCCTACCAGATGCACAGGGATAGAACCAGCTAGATTTTTTTAAATTAATTTTACAGATATAATTACTCTCCTCCCCCAGCACTGATTTGTTAATCAGCCACGGAATCCCAATTGTGAGAGGTCAAAAAGGTCAAATACACTCAGCTTTCAACTTCAAAGTGGGTATAATCACAAAGGCTTTTGAGGAAGGACTAGATGCACAATCAGTGAATCTAGAACTTGAGCCTAAGGGTGCAGCGGAGAGTGTTCTGGCTGCTCCCAATACCCCTTTTACATTCACAGCAGACAAACATGTCCCAAGAAGACTTGGTATCCAAGTCTGTATAAAATACATTTACAATCCTTACATGTGATCTGAGTGCCTAACGAACTATTGAAGTTGCATGTAATTAATATTTAGATTATTATAGACATATTACTTTAATTCTGCCTCAACTAAGAAAAGACACAGCACAGTTCACATTGGTTTACCTTAAATTAAAATAATTGCTATTTATATTACAACTTAAAAAAACACCTACATCATTCATTAGAGACTCCTGAATTAAGTTTAACATCAGTTATTTCCTAAGCCAATAAAATCCTTGCTTTATCTACTCTGGTAATTGTTTTAATGCCTTAACGTCTTTCAGAAAAAGTCCTAAAACATAATAAAATACATCAATATTTTAAAAACCAAGCATAGTAAAGTATGTGCTAAAAACAGGTGTCTTTCAGGTAATTTAATCTTCAGACCCACAGCTATAGTAGCTGAACTACAGTAGCTGACAGAACCCTAATATATACTCGGCTTGAACATATCTGTCTCAAAACGTGACACAAAAAACCAGCACATGAGAGTAAACACATTTGTAGAGTACAACTTAACATAGGAATCAGCTTCCTTGTTGTGAATTCTCGTGTCCTTAAGATTAGCTTTTCTTACACAAAAAGCCTGACTATGTGCACAGATTTCTGTAGAAATCAGACAGCTGCTCCATATGATGAGCTAAAAAAAAATCTACATCAGTACTCAAAAGATCCAATACACTTGAGCTTCAAAGAAGTTAAACCACTTATGCTGCAGTAATGAAAAGTGGTTTGCTGTTAAGCAGAAATGAAAGAGAAGGCAACAGAAGTTACGGTATTTATTTTTCTTCTCTACAACATACCAAAACCTTTAGCTTAATTTCTTGGAAATTGTGGGATGGATGAGCCTAATTACTGGCAATATAAACAAACACAACTTCTGGTATGAAAATAAAATTGCTACCAGTGAAAAAAAGCCCCAAAATTTCTCAGGAAATGGAAAAACACTGAAAGAAACTTTGCTTGACTCAAGATAATGCATTTTTATCTCTGCTACAAATCTAAATCTTTGTTGTATTTACCAGTTCAGTAGACCATTGCTGCTCTCTTCCTCCTCCCTCCTTGCTATTTCACTCTTGGACATAGAAAGGCACAAGCACATCCTCAGGATGGAGTAGACTTGTCTTGTTGCTCTCTCGGCATCACAATATTAAGAAAAGTTAGCACATATCCAAAAACATTTTCACTGTTAGCACTACCAGGTATCAGAACAGGCTGCCAAGAGAGACTCTATAATCTCTTTCCTTGGAAGTTTTCATGACCTTATGGAATAAAGCCCCAGGCAAAGCCATCTGAATTCAGTATTCGGGCTGTTTTCTGCAGGAATTTGTACCAGATAACTTCCTAGGTCCTATCTGAATTATTCTACGAATATGCAGCCCTTAGCTTCCCTTCAGAAAATCTCTGTATATCTCTAGAACAGCACAGCAGCAGTTGTGTTGGCTATAATTCCTGCATGACAACAATCAGTATTCTCCTGTTACTTCATTTTTCTTCCTAATTGCCTTTCTACATCTACTTATTATTTCTTAAATCCTTTAAGCTCTTTGTAGTTCCCTTTTGTTCCACATTTGCATGTCTAGCACAAAGTCCTGGATTTGTGGCTAAGGCTTCCAGAAAATACAGTAATAGAAATAAAATCAAAACTAAAGTTAAAAATAACCAGGAAAATGACCGAGTATCAGATTCTGGTTTAAGGACTATTTAAACAGTAAGATACACTTGAGTGACAAAACGTTTCTTTGCAGTTAAGAAAAACAGATGGAAAGACTAAAACAGTAGGTCTATATATCCTTCCCCTGCTATTGTAATGTACTCATTCATGAATTCTGACTGCTGGAGAACGTAGAATGAAAACCAAAACAGTTTAATTTTTTAGAGACTGACTTAGGATTTATACAACTGAGAAGAAGGAAAGGAATCATTGCAAATCACCATTCTCCAGACTGTGTATTTGACAAGAGAAACAACCATCAGATTTTACTGGAGATAAAAGGGAAAAAGATTTTTGCTAAAATGAGTATCTTTTTAATGCAGATAACACTCTTAGCCACTAGTTATTCTTTGTCAAAACAAAACACAGACATAACTCACATACAACCTCTCAAAACAACTTGAGTCATGCCAAGACGGAAAGAACAGCCACAGCTACCAACAACACTTTCCAGTTACTTATTTCTCACTGGAAAATTCTGCTTTTTACTATTTTTTTCCTAAGATAAAGACTGTTTGTTGACCTGCACGTGAGTTGTGGTAACAAACACCACAGAACCAAAAGTGTTGGGAAAGGCAGAAATCCATTACAAGAAGAAATTATGTCATTGGCACATACATCAAAGAAGCTGATGTTCAAAGCAGCGAAGTTGAAAAACCAAACCCCAATAGCCTTTAAGTTAATTCTCATTCAATGCACTGGCTTGTTCATCAAAACTAATAATATAGCATAGGTTCTAACACTGCACTAGCTGACAAGCAAATCAGAACACCTGATGTCTCAAATCTCTGTGTTTCAAAGTGACAACATAAACACCAGTAACTGAGATTTGGTGGGTATTTTCTTCCTGCCTAAATTTTAAAGAGAAAATAAACACCTGGGGCAGGAAAAACGTGCAATCTGAACAACTCTCCCCCCTTCAATTCCCAGGGCACTTACTAGGTCACTTCGAGGTGCTTCCTGATAGTCTGCTGAAAAGCAGGACATCGAACTTCTTGTGCTGTTGCTCTCACTGGCTTGCCGTGGAGGCTGTGCATATTGCCTGTATGTAGCACTCTTCGGGGTCCAGCGAAACAGGTTGATTGACTCACGAACACAACGCTCAATGTCAATTTCTGATCAGGAATTTAAAGAAAAAGCAAGAAATGCAAGCACAAAAATAAGTAAAGCAAATTAACCTAGCTATAACATTGCTAAACACACACATATCCATCTATACCTCTGCCTCTCTCTACCCCCTCTAAAAGGCACAGTTTTCAAAAACATTTTCCCTTTCAAAAATACCATGTAGAAACCTTTTATGGAAAACTAGCAACGTCATTTTAAGCATTATTTTTGTCCCTAGGTATGTATGGAAGTACAGCAAGCTGTTTAAGAGAAGTGTAGCAGAACTTTAACCAATGCAAAGACAGGAACATAGTCCTGGTTTTGTACACCTTGTCATTGAAAAGCGTCTTCATTAAATGTCATTACAAGTCAGACTATTGACTCTCAAATTTAAGTACAGTATATAAAATACAGTATATATAAATGCAGTATACAAAGAGTACATTTCATGCAGTGTATGGACATAAGGAGTTTTGGATCCAACTCAGTGCTTTATTTGTCAGTTAAATTCTGCTGAGCCAGACTGAAAGCTTTCAGCTGTCGAACTTAGCGAGGCCTGCACATTTTGACAAAGCTTTTTTTTTTTCCCTAAACCCAACCAGACATCCCTTCATTCTGGCTGAAGGAGTGAAGTGCCATGTGTGACAAAATATTACCCAACTTAGGAAAAAAACAGGCACCTATCAAACGTAAAAGACCCCAAAATAAGCTACAGTCAAATAAAAAATACCAAAGCATAATGAAAAATAAATGCAAAAGAAAATGTAAACCTACTAAAAATATCACTTTTGCAACACTAAGCATCCTGCATGCACTTGCCTTCTAACAAGATGTAAACACCATTTACTTTTCTATATACTTTTACATCTCCTGTCTGCATTCACACGAAGAGAAAAATTTTTCTAGCTTGCATTTTACAACAAACCCAGTGTAGCACATCAGACAAACAACATGTATATTAGCACTTCTTGGGTCTGTCCCAAGCATCTTTGAGTGATTCAGCACTCACTATTTAGAAGATTGAAGCATCAGCTTCTATGGAGAAAACAGAGGCACTGTAGCCAAGTTTTATCCATGCATCTCAAACAGATTTGAATGCATTGCCATCAGTCATTCATTGCCGTCAACAGATCTGATGTATCATCCTCAATCAGGGAGTCGCTGCAGAAACCTCAGTCATTAGCAGAGTGGTGAGTAAACGAAGCAGAAGCTGAAGTTCGGGACAGAATGTTCCAGTTGGATGTGATTATTCACTTTGTTTAAAATCTGAATGAATGATTCAAAAAGCTGTCCGTATTCAGGTAGGATACAACCTGCAGTATATGCTTTAATTACAGTGAAGACAACATGCTTATAGACTATCTTGCTTCCAAAATTCTGAAAAATCTGGGACTAAACCCTGGTTTACCCCAATTTTAACTCTATCTATAAAACCTTTTTGTGGATATCAAAGTAAATCATAATTTTCTTTAACAATATCAGGTTCCCTAGCTACTTAGGATAATACTTTCTAGAGATACATGGACAAAGCAACTTCCAATTTTTCATTCTGTGATGAAAACATTAGATTTATAACTTTGAATACATTGCAATGGAAAGTTGTTATTTAGTATTATTTTCGAGGAAAATCCAGGCAACTGGAAGATTTCACACAATTTCTAAATGTGGGTAAAAACAGCCAGTGCCTTTCATTGGTTATTAATCCTAGAGCAGCTCAGAATACATTCTGAAGCATGGTAATTACAGTCACACTTTCTCTACATCACTGAAAATTTATTTTATTAATAAAAAGTTAAGAATTTCAGTTCAAGACTGTAGTGCATTGATGTTTTTTGTTCTTTTTTTCCTATCAAAAGACTGCTGTAACCGTGAGTTACAGCCCTGCCTCCTGAGATTCTTAGCTAAGGAAACATTTGCAGCACTTCTGTAGTAAGTGAGGTAAAAGCAGAATTTAGCCAGTAAAAAAAATAATCTGAACTACAATAATTAATAGCATGAGAACCATTCAGTTGTGCAAGGGCATTAATAGCTTATAAATATCTGAAATTTAAAACAGAGAAATAGGGGATGGAATAGCAACACTGTGCAGCAGAATGTTATGAAAAAGCAGAAAGCAGAAATTGAGATTGACACAGTTAAGCATTGAGACAGACTAGCAAAATATTCTTCCTGGAAACAAGCTCTTTACTTCCAAAAGAAATCCATTTAGAAAGTGCAGCAATGGGTTTCCCTAAAAACAACAACCAGTTCTCACACATTAGGGTACAAGTAAGAAATTTAGGAGTCCGTTTTGTGTTTCTTAGCTGTTTGGTTTTTTATTTCTTCTAAGCAACACTTCAAGAGGACAGTGACCATGCCTTAAAATTAGATTCCACGGAACAAGAGGGAATTTTAAATGGTTTGGGAGGGAGGCCATCAAAAGCCTAACATCAATTTACAGTTGGTTGATTAACTGATCTAAGTAATGCAAAATAAAAATATAACAAGATGATTGCAGTTTCCACAAATAATAATTAAAAAAAATGTATGCACATGTAGGCATATATATAGGAATGGTCCACATTTATCACCCATAAAGAATCAAGACTATTGGTAGTGAAATAATTTACTTGCATTCTTTTTTAAAAAACAATCAGTTTCAGGATATTAGAGTTTAAGCCTATGTTAAACTGGTGTAAATATTGACAGAATATTTATTAGTCACATTGTATGAACCGGCTTCACACTTGAGTAACCCTAGAGCCCCTTTTCACCCTTTGTTTGTACTCTTGGTTTAAGAAAAATCACTTCCCCTCTGTAACTAAAATGCATTGCAATCTTTTGCAGCCTTGCCAGATAAAATCTTTTTTCCTCCTTTTGGCTAGTAAGTTGGGATCTGCTGTGCTACTTCAGTTCTGATCTCTTCCCATGCCCTCTCAAATATGAGACAAATGAGTCAGTCTCTGATTAAATGTCCATCTTTTGTCATTGTACCAAGACTTTGCATTCACACAGTATTAATCCTGCTTGTACTCTTCCAGCTTCCAAGTAACTGTGGTACAAGCCAGAAAACATTGAAGTTTACACACTATTCAAAACATACTGTTGGTAAGGCAGAATGTGTAAATAGGTCAAGACAGTGCCTAGATTGCTGAGCAGGACTACGAGCAAACACAGAGAGTACCTCATCAAGATGCCACTACTCGACATGTTCAAACAACTTAAAAGAACATCCTTCTGAGAGCAGGCTCTGCATAAATCTCAAGGTGTCAGCAAGAAGTGAACAGAAACATTTAGAAAGGACAGCGCCTGCTGCTCATGGAGATGTATGTTTAACATCTCTGTGCTCTCCATGGTCTCAACAGTGCGGTGTTTTATAGTTTAAAAAGCACATCTTTTGGTTTTATTCATACAAATTATTTTGCCGGAAAATCTGTAACTAATATGTGCTGACATAATATGGTCTCATTAACCATGAAGTGTTCACTTTAAACATAATATAAATACCATAAAATAAGATTTCATTTCAAAATTCAGTACATCTTCTGGTTTTAAAAAATGCAAGGCAGCTGCATTTCAAAAAGTCAAAGTTGACACCCAAGTACCTAGGAAATAAAAATCACAAGTTTCATCTTAAAGCATTGAGTTTAGGAGTTCTGGCTTAACTAAGCTCAAGTATTTCAGAGTCAAGCAGCAATTAGGCCTTACAGAAAACAATTCTAAGGCACTACGTAATTACTCCATTACTGGGAATCGAAAGACTTTTCCTAAATTTTCTACTTTAGGAATATTTAAATAATTTCTAAATATGTAAATAATATGGGGTTGAAAAAGACAGGGATGCAGAATTAAAATAAAACAAGTGTTCTAACAGCAATATGCTGGTTTTTCCATGGCCTCATCCCAATATTAAGCCTAATGAAATATTTCAATGCTCTGCTGAACTAAGGAAAAAGTTCTTAGGAAAAAGTTCTTCACTGAAAGGGTGATTGGCCATTGGAATGCGCTGCCCAGGGAGGTGGTGGAGTTGCCTACCCTGGAGGTGTTTAAGGGGAGACTGGATGAGGCACTGAGTGCCACGGTTTAGATGATGGTTGGTGTTAGTGTTGGTGTTAGTGTTAGGTTATAGGTTGGACTTGATGATCTCAGAGGTCCTTTCCAACCTTGTGATACTGTGAAACTGTAAACTTCCTATTGCTCTAAGATGTTATTAATTTTGCTCTGTTCATGCTAAATTATCATCCCCTACCAAGCTACTGCCTCCTTCTGTCAACAGCCTCAATTGAAAAGGTTGGCTCAGCCTGACACAGCTGCTTTTAAAGGTATGTGTATTTATTGTTTATTATTATAGATACAGGAGAAAAGTAGACCGCACTTGAAACAGATGTTAAAAAGAAAGCATCAATTTAAAAGCAATACAGTTTTGACAAGAGTGCATAGTTTTTAATTTTTACAGCAAAATCAGGCATGCATACGTCGTTCACAGCAACTGAAAGCAAGTACTGGAGAATATTATAACATGAATGGTTCTTTCTCAATGAAACTGTACACAGACCAAGTCTTTGTGTGCAGTTAATCAATTCCAGAGCCCATTCCTTAGGTAACGGGACACCAGTTAAAAAATTTGGCCAAAATAAACTGCTTCTGCATTTTGGAAACAACCCAGAATTATGGGCTTGGTTTGACCTGCCCATCACAACTAGTTTTTTGCTACCCTGCCAGGCAACATCAGCTTTCACCACACAGCCACATAAATAGAAAACCTCTGTGCTATAAAAGCAGGAAAGCTGAATTGGTCACTCAGTTCAATCTCGTGATGCCTGGTGAAAGGCCATAAACCTTTTCCTTTCCAATGACAAACAAAAAGACACCCTAAGCCTAGATATTTAAAAGAACAAATCTAGAAAGAGAAGTGACATTTCTAGCCAACATCTCTGTATCCATTACTCCTAGAAGGTTACTGAAAATGAAAAGGTCAACTCAAAATTATTCTTTTTTATATAATTTATTTAATTCTTTACAGGATAGTTATTTCATTGTTTAGTGGACAGTAATCTGCTATTACTTACACACATCAGCATCTCTTTCAGTGTATCTCAGGACAAAATTTCAAAAGCAACATAAATATCAGCCATTAATTTAAAAACTATTCAGCTAATATGGCATAAGTCTTTGTTCTTCTTTCTACATGGATGCAAGGTGTGCATCTTCCAATAGCTACTGGGAGGACGAGTGCTGTCAATCAAGCATCCACCACATTTTTTATGTAATACAGCAGATGCACAGAAGTTGCACTCAGCTTGAAAAATGATTGGATGCAGAAGCAAAGAAACAAACTATAGCACTATGTCTTCAGACAGACTGCATGTTGCATGGCTGTAATCAAGATCAATAATTTCAATGTTGCATTGACAATAATGTGCCTGAGAGCACATTACTTAAAGTCTTTCAGTATCTTGGAATAAAACATTCTCTAGGCAGATCTCCACAGGCAATATTGTTTACCATCTCTAGATTATACAGCCATTTTCAGTGTATATGCAACAGTTATCTTGCTGTTGAAAGACAACAACTTAAAATTCTTGAGCCTGAATGCTCACACGCAGCAGCTGGTGGTTAAAAAGATAAAATAGAATCACAGAATGAACACTGCTGCCACGGTCAGGGGCACCTGCCACTAGACCAGGTTGCTCAAGACTGTCCAGCCTGGCCTCAAACACTTCTCCTTGCTCGGTGAAAGCACATCAACCATCTGCATCAGGGTTCAGAAACACTGGGGAAAGAAAGATGCCCACAGAGCAGAAAAAGACCTTGTTGGTCTCTTGTCTTCATAAAGATGCTTGAGAACTGAGAAGTTAAGAATGTCACAAGATAGAAGAGTTATGTAGTGGCGGGTGACATGAAGATAAAAATTCAAGTAGATATGATATAACTATGTGAGCTAGTGACACTTCTGCTGAGACCAATAGTAGGTGTGCTTGCAGCCTGCAAATTAGAGAAGCTAAAAAAGAGTTACGGAAAGTGCAACTATTATAGCACCTGCAGTCGTCTGGACCAGCTATGCAACGCTTATCAAAGTAGTAAGCAATAGAGAGAAGTAGCAGTAAACACCTAGTTATTCCCTGAGACATTAGGCTGCATTAGGATAAACATGAATTCTTTTCTTACTCCTGACTAAAAATTGCTCTGACCCAGCAGTTTTGTGAAAAGGTTTCATAAAGAATGTCTTCCAGCATGGAAATGCAATGTTACCCTGCACCGATAAAGATAAGCAGGGAAGAGACAGAACAATGAATGAAGGCATGAAGAGTAAAGGTTTGCTGAAAATGCATCATCAAATGCTTCATCCTATGCCTTACTGAGAAAGAGGATCAAAATAGGTTACATAAAGACTATAATGTCGGCTAAGCTCCAAAAGGAAAGTGTGTTTTAAACAGTTTTATAAGGTGTGCCAAGGCTGTTTAAGAGCAGACATTTCTACAAGCTAACAAAATGTTAAAGACATCTAGACATTTCTGAACAAAAACATTTGGGTTTGGCTTGTTTTTTTTTCTCTGTTGTATGGGTTGTTAAAATCTTTTTAAAACTGACACAACAGACATTTTGCAATCTGAGATACTAATGAAGTTTGCCTCCTTTATCCTAAATCTATGCTTCACAGAAGTAATATACAAACACTGAAGCTCATCAGTACGCATTAGTAAAGATCACGCTGTCAAAGTTTCTACCTGGGCAGTAGATATGAGTCACTTCTACTGTTTCCCAGACACAACAGATAAAAAATTGTAAAAAAAAACCTTTACAACCAGAAACTCCAACCAGATCAAATTGGTATAAAATTGATCAATTTCTAAAGAGCTGTAAGTTGAAGGAAGACCTTTGTATTATGATAGGTCTCCCCTTGATGGCCTTCAAGATTCTTTAAGGAAAAAAGTTGAAGTAACTTAGAATCTCTGTTTTTGAAATAAGACAAAAAATCAAGCAACATTGCGAAGGAATGGGAAACAACCACCCCAGGCAGTGTTACAGGCTTGGGGAAGAGTGGCTGGAGAGCTGCCTGGTGGAGAAGGACCTGGGGGTGTTGGTTGACAGCCGGCTGAATATGAGCCAGCAGTGTGCCCAGGTGGCCAAGAAGGCCAATGGCATCTTGGTCTGTATCAAAACCAGTGTGGCCAGCAGGGGCAGGGCAGTGACTGTGCCCCGGTATTTGGCACTGGTGAGGCCAAACCTCAAGTACTGTGTGCAGTTCTGGGCCCCTCACTACAAGAAGGACATTAAGGTGTTGGAGCGTGTCCAGAGAAGGGCAACGAGGCTGGTGAAGGGGCTGAAGAACAAGTCCTACAAGGAGTGGCTGAGGGAACTGGGGTTGTTTAGTCTGGAGAAGAGGAAGCTGAAGGGAGACCTCATCACTGTCTATGGCTGCCTGAAAGGAGGCTGTGGCAGAGCGAGTGTTGATCTCTTCTCCCAAGTGACAGGTGATAGGACAAGGGGAAATGGCCATAAATTGTGCCAGGGGAGGTTCAGACTCAATATTAGGAAGAATTTTTTTACTGAAAGGGTGGTCAGGCACTGGCACAGCTGCCCAGGGAGGTGGTTGAGTCACTACCCCTGGAGGTGTTTAAAAAACAGATGAGTTTTTAAGGGCCATGGTTTAATGGATGATGGGTGCGGTTGGACTTGATGATCTCCAAGGTCTTTTCCAACCGGAAGACTCCATGATTCTATGAAGGAGTACCTGTTGCCATGAGAAAAGAATCAAAGCCTCTAAAACTTAATATAGATAGAAGATGTATCCTGAGTCACGTAATACCCACAAACTAGCACAGAGCAAGAAACATATTATTTAAGTTTGAAAATGTTACTAGTTTCCCACAAATACAGCAACTGTAAACACAAAGGTTGTTAAACCACCTTTCTTATGTACCCGTGCTTAAAGCTGCTCTCATTTTGTAGAAATGAATGCACTACAGTAGATAGCTTACTGAGATTCAAAACTCTGTGTTTATCATTAGTCAAGTCTACATTAAGCATTTCACAGTGCAAAACTAGTTGCTTTAAGTATGTAACATCAGGCCAACCTTGTCAATACACGTGTCTAAATTATTTAGTTTGCTACAAAATTAACTTACTCAGAATTCAAAGAATGATCCCCTCATCTGTGAAAAACTTTCCAACAGCCCCCACTTGAATTTACGCATGAATGTATTTAAAAAGTACATTCCAAAATATCAAATATTTATAACATAAAACAAAAATTACTACCTTGAAAATATTTTCAAGTTTCTGTCATCTCAGATTTACATTCCCAGCAGACAGTTTTATCATTAGACGTTATCAGCTTACATAACTGCTGAATGTCTCCTTAAAACTACACTATGCTGGTGAGAAAAAGAAGTGTTGGTTTTGTTTGGGGTTTGTTTTTTTTTTTTTTTAAGCATGAGAATTGAAGAAACAGTGAGAGACTGTCTTGCTCCTCACTTTGGCTCTGAAGCCAAATGAATGATATGTGACTAGCCTATCCCCTACAGACGCCTGTCTAGACCTTTTAAATTTCTGCGGTGACAGAGGTTTCACCTGACAGACCCCTGGAAGGTATTCAGCCCATTTATCACCATTTTCAGAATACAGACAACATTCTTCACATCTAATGCGTGCTTTTTCCACTTCGGATACTGTCCTTCCTAAACAAAGTTTGCCCTTCAGTGCTAACAATCCAGGCCTGAAATTTATTCCGAGCTCGCAATATCAAGAAAGTCTTAGAGAACAGGGTTTGTACCTAACGTTATGTTTAGCTTTGGTCTTTTGGTTGATATTTTCTGAACTCCAGCTCTTAGTACATTAAGAACAAAGAACTTTGGATAGATAGAATCAAATGCCCCACACTGATTTATAACGGTAAGAGTTTTATTTGAATATAGGAAAGTAAATCAAAGGGAACTGACAGCTATTCCATAGCACAAGACTGCTGACACTTAAACAGACCCTGTTTCTCAGTCCTTCTTTCGGCAGAAATACTTCACTAACTCTAAACTTATGCTGCCATTCCAACTCCATATTTAAGTAGTTATGTGTATCTTTATTAAAAACACTGGACATGTGCGCCCCAAAATACATCTACAATCATATAGAGAAACATACTGCTAATGTATATTTTAATCAAGGAATTTTAACACTGCAGTATCTGTGCAGCTCATTTAAAAATCTTCCTTAATTAATATGTAGAGAACTAGAGATTATTGGGAAGATCATTTATACCTGTATAGGCAAATATACACATTCTGTGTAACAAAGATGTAGATAGATACCATATCAGGCACCCTGCTCTGTCAGCAACATTTTCTGTAAATGTAAATGGGAAAAAAAAATAAAACCCACCAGTGCACTCTTGCTTTCTAATCCTAAACCAGTCGTTATGCTCATAATTTTATTGAAATGAAAGAAAAAAAGGGAAATATATTTCCTAGACACCTTTGTAAAGAGAAAAAAAAAGAGTTCACTACATTTAGAAACAAAGCCCAGATAAAAGTGGCCTAAATTTTGTCTTTCCATGCCTAGAAGTGCTACTATGTTTCATAGTCTATCTTCCAATACTTTGATTTTATTCCAGGGTAAAGGTGTACCAAAATCCTACTAACAGGTGGATTACTCTGCTCTCTGAACACCCCTTTTGCTATGAAGTGTAGAGTGTACATACAGGTTCTATCAAGAAACAGGAGGCATAAAATCAGTCTGATGTGCAGCTTAAGACAAGCACTAGGAAAGTTCTACTGATGAACACACTTTTCAGCCTTTTTATAAAATACCATCTCTTGAGACAGAGAGTCCTTTGCTAAAGGATATACATTTGAGATTTTCTTCTGCCAGTGGCAACTACAGACTAGCAAGAACACTAACATGAATTAAAACATAGGATTCTGCTATTTTTTTCCCCTAGCATGTCACCCACTACAGCATTTCTCTTTAGCCTCAAGAAGGCAGAATCTATAAATAGACGTGCATTCTGTTCATGTCACTACAAGTGGAAAACGTAATTAAAGAATACACAGCTTCAGGTAAAATGACATCAATCTTACAGAGTCTAATGCTACCAAACAGTCGTGGTGAGCAGGTGTGTCCCAACAAATTGCTCTGCCTCAGTACCAAAGCCAGTTCCCAATCCACAGTTGGCTGTAAGCCACTTTGGGAAAAAAAGAAGAAAAAAAAAGCAGCGAAACAAGCAAAAAAACACTCACTCGCAGCTATGTAGTTTCTTGCTTTGTAAATGCCATTATTTAGCAATAATAAATCTTCAGGAATTGCATTATAAATATACACATGCCACCTGTGTCTAAAAAAGCCATTTAACACAGCAAAGATGAAGAATAGATCCAGAAAAAGATGTTTCCATAAATATCAGTATGATCTACAACTTTCAAGAAAATAAAACTAGAAATGCAATTTTGTTTTTAACTTCTGATGCCTTTTGATCTTTCCAATCCAATTTTTTATGTTATAGTTATAGCCCCATTATCATGTACATCATGTGACAGACACCAAATTGCTGTTTTTCTTCAGATACACTGTAATTCGAAAAAAACAGTTCAGCTTCCTTAACTCCATGATAAATCACCTTGCAGTGTCATGTTCCATTGGGGACAATTTTGAACTTGGGCAAGCTACAACAAACCCACGTGTCAAAATTTCATAGCTGCAGTAATGAAAAAAGTTTTAATTTAAAAAAGCTATTATGATGTCTATTTCCCCAGAGCCTTAATGTAAGGAATAGGACATTTTCAAAACAGTACGATAAAAAGTCAAACCCTAATCAAAACAGTATATTGCCTTTGTTTTTCTATTCTTCAATGGCACACAGGAGACAGCAGTGCATCTCTTTCAGTCTCTTCAAAGCTGGTGTTTTGATCACAGAGTTTACATTTTTATTTGAGAGGCTGTGAAACAAATGGGAACAGGCACTGAACATCCACAAACTCAGTGTGGGCTTGGCGGCCAACTGCCATTTCTTCTTCCTACCAAATCTTAATTAACTAAATGCTGAACCACCACAAATTCTGGCACAATAAAAGTATATGAATCACAGATGTGGGCAGATAAAAGATCTTCAGGAAGGAAAATGACAGAAAGCAGAATGGTAGTTACTGAGGCTTGGATATGTATCTAAAGCAGAGCTCTCTGCTGTGCAACTAATTCTGCTGCTGTCAGCAGAAACACAGCATTCAAAACTGCACCGTATAATCTTACCACTATGTTTTGATTTTCAGTCCTTTTCTGAGATGGACGTGATCCTTCTTAGTATTTTTATGGCTTGCACCATCATGGGATTCAGCATTTCAGCATGTCACCACAACGACAACAGATATAATTGTTTCTCTCACATTAGAGAAAATCTGTTCTTGGCGAAAAAAATTTTTGTGGTTTGATGACAGCTAGATCTTTGACCACATCTTGCATCTTAAAGCTACATGTTTGTGTCCCACAAAATAGAATAGTCTACATTTCCCAATTCAACAGTGTTACTGGAGCGCCTAGTTGCACTGGACTGCTCTTCCACAGTCTTCCTGGACTTCCTATCTGAGGCCAAGATTCTTCCTTTGGATGCACTGACTAGTCTGGAGTCAGCAAAAAGACACCTTCTTAAGGTGCACATCAAAAGAACAGATCTTTCACTCCAAAGTTAACTCCTCAATGATGAGGTGATTGTGTGAACTAACCTACAAGGCTTATTCGAAAGCAAGTTTTATCTTGTGTTTAGACTTAGTGTTTACCTATTCTCTTATGGCATCTTGTCCCCATCTTTTTGTTAGTTCCCCATCCTTTCTCAAAGCCATAATTAATCTCCACGTATCAGTGATGATACTGGCATGGATCTCTGGAGGAAGATCTGTTTGCCAGACCCTATATTGCACCCATTACAGTTGGGAATTAATTGGTCCACAGAATCCTTCAACTGTTTGCAAAGAGCTGTGCACAACTGATATTCCTTCAGAAGGTGCTGATGACTTTGTATCACTTGTACAGTGTGTAATGAACTTCAGAATTATGATTTTTGTGGCTTGATTTGATTACTGTGCTGCACAATACATTATCACACAAACGTAGAGCAAGATGTCAAAGACTAAGCTATAGATAAACCTGCAAGTTTTAAGGCTACTTACACAGTTGGCCCTCAATGCATCAAAGAGCGTTCTGGGTTGCAAATTTGCTGATAATGTAAGATGCAGACAGAGCCAAACTGGTTTAATACAAATCAGGACTAATCTGAAAGCAGAGTCCTGCCTCTGTTGTTGGTGTCTCAAGAATCACATCATTGTAGTGCCACCTTTACCCATCCTCACTTTCCTGTCACATTCTTCTGCTATGTGTCCGATTCAGATGAAGGCGAAACAAAGGTAATGGACACTGAGTTTGCTCACCCTGCATCACCCGAATCGGATGGAATTTACTAAAATTCTACACTACACATAAAGAATTAGCAATGCCTCCAGAATTGGTTTTGTTTGTCTGTCTCAAATAGTACCTCCTAAATGTTCTCTGGCATTTTACTGTTCGAATGAAGTTTAAACTTAACGGAGCCCCTTAAATACAATGGAAAAAATACGAAAGTACAAATGAAAGAGAATACTCCCCCACCACCTTGGGGTACTAATTTCCTAAACAATCTAATTCTATTTAAGTTTTAGCAATTGTTTTTGTCCCCTTTACACAGTCCCATGAGTAATGAACTAGGACATCTGTTGCCACAGCAAAGGGATATTTATTTCAGCATTCTTAACCAATTATTCTGTCATACTTCAAACAGATTTCCTAATAGGCTAGAATATTATTAAAACTATGTAAAAACAAATTAAATTTCCAATAAGATTTTCCAAAAACAGCAAGCAATGCCCAATTGTATTGAGTTTATAGATAAAATATGGCCAGAGCTTTTGGACAAGTACTGGAAAAGGTTTTCAGAATCAAGTAATTAATAATGGCACTGTGTCCCTTCTTTTTCCTCACATCATTAACTTGTTTAAACTGTAATTGAAACTGTTACACGCAGTGAACTGGAAATAAAGCATTGCTGTGGACTTTTTGTTTGGCTTTTGTGTGTTTGTTTTTTTTTTTAAACTTTAAATATACATTTTTAGTAATAGCTACTGTAAAACCAAGAAATCTTAAAAAAAGTGTTCCACAAAGTTGTAAGATTGCAGTAAAGTAGCTTTATCAGTCTGGAGAGCAAGACATTCACTGGCTGCCTGAGATAAGCCATTCCACTGCACAGAAAGCTTAAAAAACACAGGTGTTTCAGGTTTTTGAGCAACAATTGATTTTGGACTGAAATTATTGCACAAGTTTTGGACAACATAATCTCTTCCTCAGGATGACCCACTTTCAGGTGAAGGTTGTTTATAAATTACTTTCAGAAAACTCTCAGGCATGGCACACGATTTATTTTAACCAGAAGTCCTATTTGGAAGACAGAGGTGACAAAACCCATAAGCAGTCAACGCTTCTTAACCAGAAATAAGACTCAGGTCAGAAAGAGAAGGTACAAGGTTATGATGATTGAAAGTTCAAAGAAGTTACTGATTACAGAAGTCTCAGCTAGACCAATAACATTCAACTTTAAGTCACACTAGTCTTCCATCCTCATTCTTTTTATCCATTAGTAGTCAGTTTAAGGTATGGTTTGGATTAATCTTACAATATTCAAATTGTGCCACTGTTGGCATCCAAATTATTGCAAACATAAACATTTAAAAAAACCTTTTCAGAAACACCATTCTACCAAAATGTTTCCCAGAGTATCAGCAAAGTCGTCATAAACTATGAGCAACAAAACTCACCTACATTACAACACTACAAATATTAGTGATTTCATTTAGCTATGGAAACAGATATGTATTACGAGAACTAATGAGAACACATGACCTCAGCATAAAGTACTTCAACTGTCAGTAAATCAGCTGGTTGAGGATAAATCAGAATGCATAATTTTGAACCACTTCAAGGAAAAAAAATAGGGAGAAATGACCTTAGGCAAGCAAAGATGTTAAATATTAATGAACCTATATTTAACTAAGACATACAGCTAATAGATGGGGGAAGAATGAAGGGGGAGAGCGACAATCTTTTAGATCAGTGCTCACCTTTCAGATCATCTGAAGCATCCAGTTGACATTAATAAGCGCAGTTGAAATGACTAAGCATATAGACTGAAAACAGACTATGGGAAGCAGCCTAATTAAATTTCTTATAAACTGAAGAATACGGGAGCAATTGCACAGTACATACTAAAGTAAAAGCAGAAAAGCAAAATTTTGAGATGCAGACTTCTGAGAGTCTGATTTATGTCACTGTGAACTTAGCCTCAGCCTGCTTTCTCCTATATCCTAGACTACTGCTAACGTCTGTAAACTCTGCAGTTGGCTTAGCAAGGGCTTTTAAGCTTAAGTGCTTTTCCAAACTTGATTCTCTTATTCAGTTCCTCCCAAAAAGAATGGTTTCTGTTTAAATTAATTATGAATTATTGAATTGCACATATGGTGTTCAAACAGAGCCCAGTAAATCTATAATTAGCCAAAAGTTAAAATTTTCTAAAGAAAGGCCACACAATTAAAATGCTGTCACCTCTTAACCAAGACCTATATTATGTTAGTGAGATCCTGGGTGGGAGAGAGTGAATTAATAGAAGAATATAAGTATGTTCTGGTGGCAGTAGTCTTCCAATTCATGTGTTATGTAAATATTAATCCATCACAAATGGAAACACATCTTTCAGTCAACAGGGCTTACTCAGGTCAAGTGCATTCTACTATCTCTCTAGAAACTTGCTCAGAAATAAGACCCAGACTTCATGGTTACCTGCAATTTTATTTTTTTAAAAAGAAGCAACACCTGCTTGTTGGGATAGGTCAATGACCTTCCACTGAAAAAGACAACAGAACTTCTGCACAATGATCATGCAGCCTCTGGTCTGAATTTGAGGGTTCTTTTGAAAGCTTCATACTTCAAACAGAAACTGATTTAACACAGAGCAATTCCAGTGGTTTCTATACTGCTCTTCCTAATTATTTTACATTAATTCCTTCCATGGCAAAGGTTTAATTATTTTTGAAAGGTAAACAGGCTAGTACCAGCATCAAAGTCCAGAACAGCACTAAATATTTTTCACTAAGAAATCCCTATCAACTAGATTGTTTCTGTAAATGGCGCATCTACACAGAGTGACTTATGAATTACTTAAAATCCTTCTAAATTCTACAAGAAAGAACTCTTGCCTTCACCTGGAAATAAAAACAAGCTCACCCAATTCTTGCTGATGACAGCAAAAAGACCTCTACTAACTTCACCAAGCTGTAGTTATGACCTATGCACTCTGACAGTGATTTTGCCTAAATCTAGCATGATTTCAAAACATATGTACAGTCTGAAGTATATATTCACACGCAAGCAGACACCTTCTTCAGCAACAGACAGACAAAGAGGAAAGGAACAGTTTTTTTCTGTACCTGGCAAGTCTGAAAAAAGGAGAATGCATTCATTGAATCCATTAGCCAGAAGACGATCCCTCAGCTGCTGAAGTATTGCAACTCCAATACAGAATGGGAAGGAGGAATTTCCAAGAAGTAATGTATCCCACAAGTGAAAAATTTTGTGCAAAGGGAAGACATCTGCAAGATGAACAATCACAATAAAAAAAGCCATAAGCATACAAGTTAATAAAAACATATACACACATGAACAATCTCAAGCAGTTGCCTATACACTTTTTTTCTTCTGGGTGGTTATAAACTCTTCAGGAGGGACAGGCTGGGAAAGAGAGATGGTGGAGTTGCCCTCTATGTTAGAGAAAGTTTTGATAGGGTTGAGTGCTTGTGGGTTAAAATCAGCGGAACCCACAGTAAGTCAGACATAGTGGTGAGAGTCTGTTACCAGTCACCCAGCCAGGATGAGGAAACTGATGAGCTCTTCTACGAGCAACTGGGAGAAGTCTCGCGATCGCTGGCCCTCATCCTTGTGGGTGACTTCAACCTTCCAGATGTCTGCTGGAAGTATAACACAGCAGGAAGGTTCATTGAGTGTATGGAAGATAACTTTCTAACACAACTGGTGAGTGAACCGACTAGGGAAGGTGCCCCGCTGGATCTGCTGTTTGCGAATAGAGAGGACCTTGTGGGGGAGGTGACTGTTGGAGGACACCTAGGGCTCAGTGATCATGAGATGATAGAATTCTCAGTTCTTGGAGGAGTAAGGAGGGGAGTCAACAGAACTGCCACCTTGGACTTCTGGAAGGCAGACACCAAATTGTTTAGAAGGCTGCTTGATAAAGTCCAGTGGGAGACGGTTCTGAATGACAAAGGAGCCCAAGAGGGCTGGATGCTCCTCAAGAAGGAAATTCTGGCGGCGCAAGAGCAGGACATCCCTGTGTGCTGTAAAATGAGTTGGCGGGGAAGGAGGCCAGCTTGGCTTAATAGAGAGCTCTCTGTTAGTCTCAGGAAAAAGAGGAAAATATATGAGCTTTGGAAGAGGGGGCAGGCATCTCAGGAGGACTACAAGGAGAAGGTGAGATCATGTAGGCATAAAATTAGAAGGAACTGGAACTTCAACTGGCCAGTTCAGTGAAAGACAATAAGAAACACTTCCTCAAATATATTAACAACAAGAGAAAGAAAGACCAAGGAGAATCTCCTTCCTTTACTGGACACAAAGGGAATGGTAGTAACCAAGGACGAAGACAGGGCAGAGGAACTTAATGTCTTCTTTGCCTCAGTCTTTAATAGGGAGGAAAGATGTTCTCTGGGCTCCAGTCCTCCTATGAAAACGAACCCTCCATGTCCCAAAAAGACTTGGTTAAAGACCTCCTTGGGCAATTAGATGTCCACAAGTCTATGGGGCCGGACGGGATCCACCCAAGGGTACTAAGGGAACTGGCAGAAGTCCTTGCCAAACCCCTTTTCCCTCACCTATCCCCCAGTCCTGGCTGACTGGGGAAGTACCACTTGACTGGAGACTGGCAAATGTAACTCCCATTTACAAGAAGGGTCGGAGGGAGGATCCGGGGAACTATAGGCCTGTCAGCTTGACCTCGGTACTGGGGAAGGTCATGGAGCAGATCATACTGAGTGCTATCACACAGCACATGCAGCACAGCCATATTGGCATATTGGCCTGTATCAAAAACAGTGTGACCAGCAGGACAAGGGAGGTGATTGTGGCCCTGTACTCGGCACTGGTGAGGCCACACCTCGAGTACAGTGTGCAGTTCTGGGCCCTTCACTACAAAAAGGATATTGAGGGGCTGAAGCACATCCAGAGAAGGGCAATGAGGCTTGTGAAGGGGCTGGAAAACAGGGAACGGCTGAGGGAACTGGGGTTGTTTAGCCTGGAGAAGAGGAGGCTGAGGGGAGACCTCATTGCTGTCTACAGCTGCCTGAAAGGAGGCTGTGGCAGAGCCAGTGTTGATCTCTTCTCTCAAGTGACAGGACAAGAGGAAATGGCCATAAGTTGTGCCAGGGGAGGTTCAGACTAGATATTAGGAAGAATTTCTTTACTGAAAGGGTGGTCAGGCACTGGAACAGCTGCCCAGGGAGGTGGCTGAATCACCATCCCTGGAGGTTTTTAAAAAAACGATAGATAAGTTTTTGAGGGACATGGTTTAGCTGATAATGGGTGCGGTTGGACTTGATGATCTTAGAGGTCTCTTCCAACCAGAAGATTCTATGATTCTCCTGTCTTATTTCTTTTTCATTTGGGAGCAAAAAGGACTCAATCTGTTTTGAAACAGGTTTGTCTTCATATGCAGTCTGACTCTTGTGGAAATCTCGTTTTATTACTAAATACTCAGAAATGTGCAGGTTTTCAGATTTCAAATACACAAAAAATCAGGCAATTATTTTTTCTTTTGATATGGTGCAATTATGCTTTAGGACATGCATATCAGTTTTTCCCAACAGTACGAAGAGATTAATAAAATAATCAATAAGAGCAACCACTTAAAATTAGACAAGAAAATGAGGAGCATAGAGCAAAAATTGGCAGAATAAAGCAAAGATAAGAAGAGCCTGTTAAAAATAGCAACATTTTACATATAAAGCACACCTAAAAAACGTTATCCTTCAACTAAATAATTCTAACATTTTATTGCAATTCATTGCCAAAGAAACAATCTCTTTGGTTTTCCAAAGGTGGTGATTCTTAATGACAGTTTTAGAAGACAGTACAACCACAAGAACCAGTGCTTTATGGTCAAGACCTTAGAAATTGTAATCAAGAATCTCAGGTTAAATTCTTTCACATTTCATCAGAGAATAACCCAGCAACTGTTTTCATCTTGCCTCTTTTTCTTTAATTCAAAGTTTGCCAATGTTGATGTGAAATGAAAAAAAATTAGAGATCTTTGAGAAAATATTTTGAATTGCTTTCTAGACTTGCTTTTGAAAAATTTGTCCTTTCATTAAAAGCTCACCAAATTATAAATCTCTATGTTCCTAACACACATGCACAAATATCATAGTAAGCTAGTGCTAGTAGAATAACAATGTGTCAGTATGATAAGAAAAATCTTGTTTTGTTTGCCTTCAAAAACAAACATATTCTCTTTCATACATTAACTAGGTGAGGGCAGGGGAAGGTGGTTTAGTTTGGGTTTGTTTTTTTAACTGTTATATCTTTCTCCAGTAGGTAACAGCTTCCTTTGCACACTCCCTAAACACTGCATGCATAAAATAATCCAGTTCAAATTTAATATAATGCTTTAAAAAAGCAATAATTATTGTCAAATCAGAGCATAACATGACAGGCACCTTTGAGACTCAAAACACAACGCAACCTTGCAAATTACAAGTGATCTACCAAACAATAGACAAAACATGCCAGTTAGGAAGGCTTTATCTGAAAAAGTGAGAAAAATTATGGCTAAGAATTACGAGAACATTCAGTCAGAGCAAAAGAATATATACTCACGTGTAAACATTGTGAGAAACCAAGGAATAGCATAAAGCTGCAAAAGGTATATGGGGGAAGAGAACAAAGAAAAGTTTTATTAACCTTTTAAGCTGTTATCTATTACATTAAAAATTGCTTAGCTTGGCACGAATGCATTTAAAATATGTTCAGTGCAATGGCAAAATCACTCGCACACAACTTCTACCCCCTCAGAGAACCTTTTTCCTCCCAAAGGCCTCCATTCTCATCTCTTTCAAATTACTAGTTTGTGTTACTGTACTGAAAACAACAACAAAAGCAACCACCACTTATATTTGCTTATATTTGCAAAAAAATAACCCCCAAAGTCTTACAGAACTCTAAAACCTGCTCTATTAAACTGTCACAGTTCTCACATTACATATGTATACTGCTAAGTGAAAATAAGCAAAAGATACCTGAACAAGCATAAAAGAACTTAATTCAATATATGTTTTTGACTATGGAAAAAACCCTAGATCTATATAAATAATTGGAAGTGCAAATGACTATTTCCAACAAAAAATAATTATACCTACCTTGTTTTTCTGATACGTTTGCATTTATAGAATGTGTATGTGTCAGTGAAAGTCATTAAGAATGTTATTATTATCAAAAGCCTGTGACCTTTAAAGGCACGTGTCATCTGAAGAATTTGAGGCTGCTTCAGCACTTACTACTACTGTATCTATGAACTTGTGCTGCTGCAATGGCTACAGAAAACAGACTGTCATACTCATGACACTGTACAGAGAAAACTCATTACTTGTTAGAAGAGCTAAGCATTTCTGACACCTGAAGAGTTTCTTCATTGTTAATAAAGTATTTAGCATGTTGAAGGCAATAGAATCTATCTTATTGAAACATCAAACAGCACAGGAAGTCCCCCACAGATTAGGAACACACTGTTAAATTTTACTCAGTTGCATAGCTAATGTGCCCCGTTTTCCACTTCTCAAGATTTACAGTTAGACATAAAACTTAATATATTACTTTTTAGCTCATAAAACATGCAAATTAGTCCTTCTATTAAGCTTTCCCTAGAAGTAAGCAAATGAGAAGCAGAAAGCATAATCAATATTATGTTAATAAACTACTACTTATTTAATAAATTCTAAACTAGGTTATGGCCCTGAGTAAACAATGCACACATTTGCTGGAAAAGCTCTTCAGCACAGCTCTCAAAATTTTATTCCTACATCTTCATCTGAGCATGTGATACTATCTGA
This sequence comes from Tapera naevia, assembly GCA_033556795.1. NCBI lineage: Eukaryota > Metazoa > Chordata > Aves > Cuculiformes > Neomorphidae > Tapera > Tapera naevia. Next base: position 5,150,932 of record JAUMJJ010000175.1, on the reverse strand, counting down.
ACCATACTGTCCATACTACTAAAAAGATGTGATGACCAGACTGTTCACCACTTTCAATATTCAGGAGGCTTTTATCAAGTTTGGCCTCCACCTGCCAACTGATTTTAAACCTTCAAAACTAAACCAAACCCATTTTCTATCACTATTTTAATCTTATAATACATTCATGCCATTTCCCTGAGTACAGTTTTGTCATGTCTTTAATAGATGACTCTACTGAGTAACAACCCACCCTGTTCCTTGAAATATCCTCTACAGCGGTTGTGATCAGCTAATACCTGTTTACCTGCTTGCTTGTATGCAATATTTTTCTTTCCATGCAGTTGGAAAATGAGCATTTCCAATAGCCTGAGGCTCTTCTCTGCCTAGAGGTAAGTACTAGGTGGACGTCATTTTGAACTACATTACTCCCTTGGTATTTAAAAGGAATTACTTCCTCCTTTTCGTATATTTAATTAAAATGTTTTAGCAAAGTAGAGCTACACTTTCTCCTAATTTTACAAATATCTCTATCTTGTATGCATCTCAACAGAAATACACAAGAAATTACACAAAATTTAAAACATTGAACAGATTATTAAAAGGTAACCGCAAAGCAAAGCACCTCTTTGCTCCAAACTACCCTCACCAAACCTATCAACACAGACATGAAAAGCATGGGAAACTATTTAAGTAGAAGGTATCAGGCAAGTTTTTATTGAAGGGATTTTTCCTTTCAGTTTTCCTAAATACAATGTTCTAAGACAAGGAGGCTTTGCTAAACCTGAAGAGGTTATGATTACGATTAATAAGCAAGAAAAGAGAAGCCACAACACTGGTGGTATTATTTCACTATTCAAGTCAAATTGAAAAACGCAAACAAAAAGAACTGCACTGACTTAGGTCCTCAGATAAACAGGCTCCTCATTTTCAGTTATGTGACTGCACTTTTAACGTATTATTAGTAAATATTGCCCTCTAGCAATCACCTGCTGGAACAGCATTGGGCCATGTTGCTGTATTAACAAGCTGCTGCTAAAGTGGTTTTCAACCCTTCATTACTGAACCCTGAAACATAACAGGGTTGTGCTTCTTATTGACACTTAGCTGTCTGTAGTTGGGAGGAATATCTAACGTTCAATCCAAGTAGCTTTTGAACTGCTAGAACAGCCTGACAACAGCTCACACTAAAATAAGAACCTGTAAACCCAATACTTGAGCTTGAGATCAAAATTATCACCGTGATTATCATTTTGCTTTGCTAATAAAATACAAACTCTTCTGTGCTTTTAAGGACTTGGACATTTCTTACACATGAAGGACACAGCTGCCCCCGTACCATCAGGTCCTGCTCAAATAATCTGAATAAATGCACAGTGTTTTTTAGTTAAAATCAAAAATCTCTTGTCCTTAGACTTGGTTCATTCTCATTCTTTCCATTATCTGTAGCTGAAGCTTGGTCATTCTCACAAAGTAGAGTGAAAGCCAGGCCTGGCTTCCCAGCATGGGGCTGCCACTCAACAAACATACAGAACGAGTCATCCATTGAGGGGGGGAGAGAACCCTCTTCCTGCAAATATCCCCTCCCCACAAAACTTCCAAGGCCCTGCTCTTTTTCTTAGAAGTGCTTTAATGGAAAATTTGTTCATATCTTTGTTTTGCAAGTTATATTTCTGTACATGTTGTTAAGAGGTTCACCATTTTTAAGTGATCTAGGATTGACCAAAATGGCGGCTTTGAAGTGTGCATCTCTCTTTACTTGTCTGGTGAAGGGGCTGGAAAACAAGTCTTAGGAGGAGCAGCTGAGGGAACTAGGATTGTTTAGCTTAGAGAAGAGGAGGCTGAAGGGAGACCTCATCACTGTCTACAACTGCCTGAAAGGAGGCTATAGTGAGGTGAATGTTGGTCTCTTCCTTAAACTGACAAGTGATAGGACAAGAGATAATGGCCACAAGTTACACCAGGGCAGGTTCAGACTGGATATTAGGAAAAATTTCTTCATTGAAAGGGTGGCCAGGCCCTGGAACAGCTGCCCAGGGAGGTGGTTGAGTCACCATCCCTGGAGATGTTTAAAAGACAGATAGGTGAGCTTCTCGGGGACATAGTTTAGTAGTGAACAGGTACAGTTGGATTCAATGAAGGTCTTTTCCAACCAGATGACTCTATCTCTGACTTTACTTGTGGTGTGATCAGGCCCAAACCATTATCTCAAAGGAGAATAAAGCAAAATCTTTCAATAATAATAATAATAACAACAACAAAAATAATAGACTGAAACTGCAAAAAAAAATTACAAATCTGGGCATTCCAGTAATTTTTTTTGTGTACATAGTTTAGCTGTACCATAGACTGTGGCTTGTATGAAATGGCAAGGTCAAAGATAAAAAGGTTTCTTTCTTTTTTTTTTCTTTCTCTAAAGTCGCTGTTCACTTACTTTTTTTGCCAGTTTGATGTTTGTGTTAAACAGTGTTGTCCAACAATACACCAGAATTTTATTGAGTTGTCTTAACAAGGCTGCTCCTGACTGCTACTCTTCCTTGCTTTTTCATTTCTTAAGAAAAAATATTTATTGCTTTCTACTGCTTCCTGAGGAGGGGAAGCAGAGAGAGACATGTGGAATGGTTCAAAGCTGTACCAGGGGAGGTTTAGACTGGACATTAGGAAGCATTTCCCTACCAAGAGGCTGGTCAAACACTGGAACAGGTTTCCTAGAGAGGTGGTTGATGCCCCACACTTATGTTTAAGAAGCATTTGGACAATTCCCTTAACATGCCTTAACTTTCAGTCAGCTCTAAACTGGTGAAGCAATTGGACTAGATGATCGTTTTAGGTCCTTTCCAACTGAAACCGTCTATTCTATAAAACTCCGATCTCACACCTTCATGATCTCTCTTCAAAATACGTACGCACGTACTTAGCCTCAAGCCTGTACGGTGCCTAGAAATTAATGATACATTTAAATGCTATAGAAAGTTGCAAAAATGTTTTGATGACTGGGGATGCAAAGAGAATGCAGACTGACTCCATTTTTTAGTATTAGATTTCACCCACCCATCTGCACCTAGCAAACAAAATTTGAAGACTGATATCAATTCCCTTACAAGATAAAAATATCAGCAAGAAACTTCCTCAGATCCACCACTAAGTAATGAAGCACCAGAACAAAGAGATAAAGTACTTCAATCACAGGAATTTTAATTTTCAGTTAGATGAAGCCCCATTATTGACACCTCCTGCATATCGCCAAAACCAAGCTCAGGTATTTACCTATGACAGCAGCTCCAGCACAATGATATTAAGCAACTGCAGCCAGACTCTGTCATCTCTCTTAATGGCCAGCAGACAACTGTGTCTAGCTTCCATAATTTGTAGCTGAAAGGACTTTAGAAAAATTTACAGCCATAGTTACCCTTTTAGTAATGCAGCACACTTCCTTGTTGTTCTTCAGTTCAAAATGATCTGCTGTTGAAGTCAGAGTTATTCAGAGTTATATAGAATATGTTACAAAGCATAGGAAGTGGGGAGATTATAAACTTTGGGAGAGTAAGCAAAGAAGAACCATCAGATTCACCCTATACATTCCTCTATTTACATGGAAATCACATGGCCACAGCAATGTACTTAATCCAGGCACTGATCAGCTAACAATATTCACAACTATTCAAGCTTCAGCAGTGCTCAATATTGTGAGAACTACGTGATCCAAAGAAAATGGGAAGGGTGCCAGGAAACACAATCTCTCCTGCAGTGGAGCCTGTGTTTCAATGATGAAAGATTAATCAAGTTTTACTTTGACGGGATTAGTATTCAGGCACGAAACTCTGGTTCAGATCTCATTACTACAGTGCATACCTTCACATTGATGGATCTTTTGCTGTCTTGTTACAAGTACAAAAATCATCTCTCACTAACCTAAAGTGCAGAACAACTCCTATTTATAAAAAAACCTAAAAATAAATTCAGAAAGCACAACCTCTTTTCAGAGGTTAGTGTTAGTTTTAGAACCAGCATTTATATTCAATGAAAGTTTTTTTAAAAAAACACCTCTTGTAATTATTTACTGCATTACCTAATCATCTATAGACCGTAGCACTGAGAGAGAAGGCGCACATTTGACTACATGCTGTCCAATGGGTAGCACAACACAAACCCTAAAATATGACAAACCAGGTGATTTTAAGCTATTCCATCTGACTTACACCTTGAAAGTTTTCAGCGAATTATAACTGCATAAACAGGCACTAGAAATGATGAAAACCCAAGACGGGTTGCTACAAAGTTCTCCGTAAGTTAGTGGCAGAAACTGGGACCTATGAGATGGCCGGGGAAATTACATCTCTGCTTCTTTTGTGGGAAACAGTATCCTGGACAAAATACAGAGAGGAATTGCTTTGATCATCCACAGCCTTTAACAAATAAATACCAAGAGTATTTATATAGTGATGCTGCGAAATTGATTCTCCCTCAGAAGCTTAAATGTTGCTGTTACCCATGCCCTTCATCCCTCCAAATATTCAGGCTTTCTGCAGATGAATGTACTCCTCACCTTCCCTTCACCTGCCTCCCACCCACCCTCTCCAGATGTGGGTTAGCAGCAATACATGTCTCTTTATAATGCAATACACTGGCTTTCTCTTCTGCTCGTTTTAATGCCATAGCATCTTTTAAATTTTCATAACCCATAAAAAACATTAGTACATTAAAACCAACTCTGCAAAGGAAAGCATATATTCACTTTTCCATTACAAACTTTGCAAACAGTGATAACGAGTATCTGCCAGTCCCAAAGACACATAAATTCACCCAGGAATTTGTACCACAAATGACTTTCAGAGGCTTGGCTTTGCTGCTTCACTTCAAGCATTTCCTAATAAGCATAGTGCTTTTCTGACAAAATAAGCTGTACATTGCTTATAGAAGAAATGTATATACATTTCTTATTTAGGAGATTTTTATTTCTACCTCAACATCTCCTGACTTCAATTTCCTCCTTCTGTTTTGACCTCTTGGCATCATCTGTTCATATGACCAACGTGTAATTACCAAACTTCTTAATGTCAAACATATCATGCTACAGACAGTACCAATTAACAATGTTCTCTCTATAGTCTTGCCTAAACCTTTTCAGAAACATGAGCCATAAACGTTGATAATGCTACAGCATTATATTTTTATAATTTATATTTTTATACAGTATTATCTTGGCTTTCTAGACTATATGCCTATGCCTGCCTCTAAGCAAAGGAAGAAAGCTTCATTATTTAAGACAGCTAAAAGTGAGGCTCTAAAGATTAAAGCCTCATTTTGCTTTTTTCAACATAGACCTCTCTACTACATTTTGCCTCTTCCAATGAAAGCACAAAACTTAGACCCAAGTTATGCACTTGTCCAGTGTTTCTGACAGACTCCAACGAATGACTGCTAAGCATTTTTCCAAGTCTGACATATCTATAGACCTATCATCACTTGCATATATTTTCTTTATTACTTGAAAATTAATGTGATCTTTGTGTTAATCAAAGCCATTTAGTTTGCAGAAATTTTTCTTAGTTATTTACAGCCACATTAATTTTTGTATATTAATCCACACTTAAAAAAACACATATCTTTTAAGATGAATCTGTAAGTTATAAAAACTGACTAATAATATTTTTATTGTATTTACCATGCAAACAGAATGGGAAGGACTGATGTATGTAAAACAACCAAAATGTTACCATTTTATCAGCATACTCTGAAAGATATGTTAATATGCAAGTTTCACTTATGTTCAACTGCTACTGAAACAGTGTGGAAAGGCATCGCATCCTTGTCCTCATTTTCCATTTCTTACTTCCTTTTAACACTACTTTTAAAAACCCTTAGCACTTACATCTGGAATAAATCCGATTTCATTAAGATGGTTACTCAGCTCTGGATCATGGAATGCTATCATCTGGGAAAACACTGTCAGGTATTCTGAAATGACAAGCAAATTCAAGATCACCATCAGAAACACAAGCCACCACATGCTGCTAGCTCACAACACAGCTGTAGAAAAGGAGAAGCACTATTTTAAAAATTCTTTTTCAAACCTGCAATAAACCAGCAAGTGAATGCCACTACTGTCCTCCTTGTCCCCATTATATTCAATAAAGAGAAAGAAAGGTTTCAATTTTCTTCCTTAGTACTTCTCAATTTCAATTTTCAACAATTGTTTATTTGTTTCATACTTAGGTTGCAATGTATGTTCAACAAAGTTAAAGACTTTTCAGTACGGGTATGAACCACAAGATATTAACGGAAGCAAATTAGAACAAGACTGTTCCAAGAATTTTTAAGACTCAAACTGCTTTAGTGATGCACAAAGTTTATAATTTTTAAATTAAATTAAAATCCGTGTGTTTTTCTACAAAGTTAAATTTTGTAATCTGGAATTTCAGAGTTTAAATGGGGTTTTACATTATCATTTTCATGATCAGTAACATCTTAATTTGCACTTTTTGGAATGGATAAGGAGAAATACTTATTGCAAAAGATAAAATTTGTTACGTTTTCAGCATGGCACATTAGGCTGATGGGTATAATTTCATTAAGCTGTCTAAACAACGCTTGCTTTTAATTGGAAGAGAAGCAGACAGCAGAACACAGACATTGACAGATTTCTCTCTGTTCTGCCCCCTTCCAATTTTGTGCACACTGTCATATGCTTTGTTAGAAGGAAGACGAAGAGGCAATAGCTTTGCCATTTCATAATGGACAACAATTCTTTTTTCTTCATGCTGCCAAGAAGAGAGTAATTAGGGCCCAGACAGTAGTTGAGGGGAGGGAGAAAGAGAATGAGAACACTGCTCCCAGATCAGAACATGCTGACATCTCAACGCTCCACAGACCTGTCCCTGAATACAAGTCCCTGAACACCAAGTCCACTCAGCTCCCCAACTTAGTCATCCAGAGTTGCTGTTGCTTCATGTAAAGTCTATTGTAAGGATTAGACGACTGCTAGTGTTTCTTGGAGAGGGCAAATAATTCCCTTGCTCATTTTTTCTTCATCCCTGAAGTGGCAAAATTGAATTCCAATTCCATTGCTAAGAAGCATGGAAGTGGCTCTGCTGGGATAATTCCACACACAGACATCATTATTTAAGAACAGAAGTGGGTCTACACATTCAGTTGTTTATTGAGTTCTACCTTACTCAAATCTTGATTATCTGCACTCAAGTTAGCTCCTCTCAGATTAAGCTAGAAGTTAAGAAAGATTATCCTGCAAAATAATTATATTTGGACTAGAAATTTTAACAGCTCATTCTCTTGGGAGGACTGATAAACAATGGTCTCACTGTAAGAACACAAGGGAAGCAAGCCACAGTCCCACTGTAAATCCTATTTGAAGGTAAGTTCAAATATAAGGTAAGTTGCAATAATAATTAAGACCTCTTCAGACTACCTCAGAATTTCACAATTTTTGCTTCAAGCTGCAGAGACAAAGCCACAGCACGCTAAACCTCTTATGTTTCTGGCATCTTATGAGTGCCAGCCTCTCCTCTCTGATACCGCATCTCTATTATGCCATAGATGCCTGGCAGCACTCAGCTGAGCAGTTAGGTGGGTATCAGACTCATGATGAGTTTTGCGTCACCAAGGCTAGAATATTTTGGAGCTACTCGGACATCTCATGTTTTGTCAGTGTCAAGCCAAAGTTATTCTTATTCACATGCGTGCAAGCTGCAGAGATAAATGAATCCATGGTTTAAAGTCATACCACACTACATGATAATAATATTTCAAAAGTGCTTCTCTAATGTGCATCTTACATCAGTTTTATTTCAGGAAACAGACAGTAATCATAAGTCAGGTATAGTGAACCACTAACCCCACACAGTCAGCCTTATGCTGATGAAAACAATGTCACAATAAGTTTTCCCGAAGCACCTTTATTTCAAAAACGAAGATTCGTGACCATAATGATTCTCTACAGATACAACGACATACGACCCTAGAAAGGACTGAATTATAATACTGAAAAAATCCTAAAAGGTCCAGTCTCCTCAAGTCTTTGATGATGCCAGATGCTGCACACAATCTCAGGAATGCTTGCACTATTTTGCTTCACAGAATCCTACTGACCTATATTTCTAACTTTGGCTGATACATACTTTTATAAAGCCACTTAGGAACTCTAGAACATCAGGGAACTCTAGAGAGCAGAATTATTATTTTTGGAAGAATATATCTCCTTGAGAAAAGTCTTTACTGAGCTATTAGTCTTGAAGTCTAAAGTGACTGTCTCCACAGGAGCATCTGATATAATATGCTTACTCTTTTTATCTTTAGACCTTTACCACCCCTTTTTTTCCAGCAAGTGCCATTTCCTTACAGACAAAAGGGTGCAAACAAGTTCTCTTGAAATTTTTTCAAACTATTATTTCACATATTTAGCTCATAACACCTCTTACCCATTGTCTTTCATATGTAAACTCTCCTAACCACTATGCTCTCTCCTCATGCTAGCTCTCTCTCAATGTGTAACTGCTTTTATGTCTAATTATTTTTTGTTGATCAGCTCTTAATTTCCTTTTGTTTTTGAAGACAAAAAATGACAGACACCATTTCTAAGTCAAGGAGTTTCACAAGTTATATACCAAAGAATTTCTTTAAAAGAAATATGAGGACAGCAAGCCACGATGAAATCCAGTATTCAATAAACACTCATAACTGCCTGCAATTAAAAACATTCATTACCACCTGCTTTTTAAACTAATGATGGCTTTTCAAACAGCTTTGTTCGGTTTGTCAAAAACTGTCTGCATGAGAAATTATCTTTCCAGCAGAGAGTGTGCCAAGGTGGCTTTCTATTTGTAGATAATTCCTTCTTCATCTTTCCATATAATAGACAACTAATTTTCAAGTAGAACAGACATTTACCTCTTAGCTATTGTTATTTCTATTAGTTACCTATGTAGTTGTTGGACTGAACTATGAACATTACTAACACAATCACAGAATGATTTGGGTTGGAAGGAACCTTAAAGATCATCCAGTTCCAACCCCCTGCCGTGGGCAGTGACACGTCCCAGCAGACCAGGCTGCTCAAGGACCCCTCCAACCTGGCCTTGAACACTTTGAGGGAGGGGGTATCCACAGCTTCCCTGGGCAACTTGTGCCTCAACAACCCCATCATGAAGGATTTCTTCCTAATGTCTGTTCCTCAGGGTTCTCCAACTGCTGTCCTGTATTGAATGACATTATCTTCTGCTCAGTAAGAATTCACCTCAAATCCCTAACTTTCTGAATACTGTAACTTCAATTTTTTGAGGAGCCCCTAGTTTTCACTGTTCTTCTTCATTTTCTGTCATTGTTCCTGTATGATATTGATCAAATGAAGGGTAGATCTTTACAGTCTAACACTGGAAAGACTACATCCTCATTTTACAGCTTTGCATGATCAACTTTTGTGTGTGCGTGCATGCATATACAGTTGAAGTTTTTCTCCTGCTTGAATCCATCTATTTGGTTTCTATTTTTTTTGCACAGCTGTTCTTATTTATCTAAAATAAAGCTTCTGAAGGAAATAGATGGGTATTTCTACAGTGTCATTCTAATTATGTTCCAACTTTACAACCACTTGAAAAAGCATATACCCAGAAATCATTCTACTTCTCTTAGAACTAATACACAATAATACATAATAATACCAACTAATACCAAAACAAGGACTTACTTACCTTGAATAACGTGAGAATTATCCTTCAGAAAGAAGTTATACAAATACTTGGGGATAAAAGCAGACATGCAGGCATATGCCAGAGCTGAAAGAATTAGAAAAAATAGATGCAACTATAGAAGCAGAAACAAAAGTACACCTAAAAAAGTTAATTTGCAGATAATAAGCCTAAATACTTAAATCAATCTAAAACAAAAAATGATTGTAGAACACAAATAAAGGGCACATTTCTCATTGAAGATTTTTAAAACTTCCTTAAAAAGTCTCCTTCTGTCACTTACTAATCAATATAGAGCTCTCTAGACATGATTATTTCCACACTTCTGAGTGACAAAGTAATGAGATGATCTTTATATTAAGGTGTGAAGGTCCCTGGATGAATAGAATTTTATAAGACATGGCTTCAGGCAACTGTATTGTTACAGTCTTCTGGGTTTTCTCCTTTAGAACTTACACCTAGTTTATGCTAAGTGAGACTCATCTCACCTCTTACTTCAGCTCAGAGACTAAAGAAGACAGAATTCAGAAGAAAAAGCAGAATGGATTATAATTAAAAATACTCTCAAAAAGATGGACAAAACCACCTTAAATTTATCTATGCCTGCTCACATACACACCAAATAGAGATTAGAAGGTAAAACCTCAAGTGTTTATCTCTCTGATTAATTCCTGGGAACTTGGCTGAGACAATCTATAGTAATAAAATTCTTAGCCATGGTGATAGATCACAGATACAGAAAAGAAATATGGGCTTGTTGCCAATTGTCCAAAGACAATAAATTTAATTTTGGAAGTTTCTAAGCAAAACATCAGATTTATAGCGAATACGACATAGAATCATGTTATAAATGAATTCTGTGCTAAAACTTCCCTAGCACTGAAAGCACTTCTTGAATATTTGAGCTAAATGTGTACAATGAAGTTCATAAACAAGAACACAAAAATTTACTTAATTCACTACTGTTTTATTTTGCTTCAATTGGAAGGAAAACAGGTTCTACAATCAAACTGTATAGGACATGAACACGAAGTATCTGTTGGAATATGTAAATTAGTATGCACACTGTGTGTAACAGGAATCATTCTCCTAAGAAACTAGTTTTCTCGCACACAGGTGCAAGAGGATAGAAGATTGAACTAGATCTATTCTGAACAAATCACATTCTAAAAAGATAACAGGCCACGAATCCAAAGCTGGTCTGATAAGCTTTTCTGAATAAAGCTAGTCTGACAAGTTAACAGTGAGGTTAACAAATAATACATTCGCATTAAAGAAGACTGAACTACAGGTTTACTAAAAAACACAAGTACTAAAGAAGCATTTCTTGCTTTTCTGTTATCAAGGTTATTTGTGCTTTTTATTTTATATTCATTATTATACTTGGCAATGAACACAGGGATGGAAGCCCCTGTTTGAAGAGCAGTACACCACATACACTTTTTAAAACCGAACCATTTCTTTTGACCTGTGCCAACAAGAGCTTTCAAATTCCTTTGTAGCTACAGAAAGTTTCCATCTTTAAGCAGGTGCACCCACATCTGTCTATAACCAGATACAGATGAGAGAACGTGTCTCCCCTTCAGCCCTAGCAGAAAAAGGTACTCACCTTCATTGTTAAAATTCAAGTACAGAAATGGTGCACAAAGAGAGTCAAGACCTAAAGAGAGAAGGGACATAAAAAAATGCCATAAAGAACTCATTTATTGTAATGCACAAGATAAATTCATTATCATGAAAATTTGCATAATTGATACTGAACATGATTCTGCAATGCCAAGCTTCGCACGTAATGCTGAGAACAACTGTGAGATCAATGCATGAAAACAGAGAGGATTTCAAATCGTTAAACTATAACGCTGAATTGATTATTCTGCCAAGGCTTCCAAGAAATGCAATTTACCATCCCAAGAACTCGCTCAGTAACTTGTGCAGTTTTATCTTAGAACTGAATAGTTAGTAATACTTTTTTTTAAATAAACTTAAGGAGAGTAAATATATAAGAAAGAGTGGGTCAATTTCACATTACAAATTAAATATAAATTATTAGGATCTAAATTTGCGATAACCCACAGATTCATTCTTCAGAAGAAACAGAAAGGAAAACACTCAAAAAAAGCTTGCATTGAGGGGGAGGGCAGAAAGGGGAAGGTATTTTTAAGTAGGCCATAGCTTTCCAGTCAATTATGAGACCTCGCCGACTAGACAAACTCACCTTGCCAGTACACCAAATCAGGATGGGAAACTACCCAGGCCTTCAAAACACGTCTAAACTTTGCATGACCCTCTGGTGATGACAGCAATTCATCATACTGATGGCAACGAGGAATATCAACTTCAATCTGCACCACAGCAAAGCATAAAGAGAAATCAGGATAACCGTGGCGGTACGACAGCAATGTTGCAACACTAGAGGTGGAAGTCTGCCAAAGAATGTCAGCCATCAATAACACGATGTGCTTCCTCTATGACTCTCAAAACCAAAACTGAAAGGGGACAGGGGACTCTTAAAAGCTCTGATAAAGACTAAAAATTGAGATTTTTTTTTTCTTTTTTGAGATTCTTATTTTTAAAAGTGTTGGAACCCTTGAAAATGCTATAAAGCAGACTACAGTTTTAGGTTTTTCTGTTTTAATTTTAGTTTTTCAGTTTTAGGTTTTTTTTTTTTTTGACTCATTTCAGGTGACTATATCACTTTTCTCTAAAGGATAATCAAATCAAATTCTAAGAACATTGTACCCAATTTGATGGAAAATATTTCTTCACTCCTGTGAAAGGAACAGCTGTTGCTCATGATGTCTTTTTATGTCCAGCAGGACTTTGGAGAACCTAATGACCCACGCACCCATTTCCGTGAAGCACAGCTCACCTTACAAGATCTTAGGGTACTCAGCACTGTCTGGTAAAAGGTATAACAGGCACAACAAACATTCAATAAAAACGGGAATTTTAACAATACACCAGTAATGATGTTCCCTACAATTTGCTGCTGCTACAGAAACAGAGATTCTGAAGTAAGAGAGGATATGATTTTCCACGTTACAACACAATTTTAATTCATCTACTTGTTCCTATTGATTTTGTAGGATTCTTGCTGCAGCATGAATAACGTTAGAGAACAGAGAGAACCCTTTTAGTATTATCAGCCACATCTGCTGTAGCAGGCAAATGATGGCGACTGGTGGAAAAGATCCTCACATTACTTCAAGTGACAATAAATGATAACACCGGAAGTCTTACTTGTCTGTCTGTAGGAATTGGTGTGTCTTTATCAATGGCATCATACTTTGCTTGTATGGCACCCTAAATGTAGAAGAGGAATATCTGAATTTAGAAAGCCCTTACTAATATAAATGCATAATACAATGTACATGCAGAACTTTTTTTTTTTTAAGTGCTTTAGTCAGCAACACTTTTTTCCTGAAGAAAAATTCCCAAAGTACAGATAATTCTGACATGCATTTTAATAAAACCAACTTTATTCTGTTACAATTCAGGACATACAGAGCCTTCTGTGATCTCCTCAGCATGATCTTCAATGATTTTCAGGTGTTTATGCAGAAAGCGATACACTTAATATAGTTTTCCATTTTCAGCATAAGGGATACTCTGAATTTAAATTGAGTGCTTACCTCAGCCACTGGCAAGTGGTTTTCAGCACCATCTCTGTAAAGGCATTGAATCTAGCTGCCTGTTAATTAATATTAATATTGCCAACATACACTAATCTTAAATAGGCAGTTGCTGCATGAATGCCAAGACAGGCATGCTAACAAAATCAGAAATGTGAGAAAAATACATTTGATATGTTTCATCCTATTTTGCCCAACAACTGCTGACTGGAGTAAAAGGATTCTAACTCCTTTTGTCAAAAATATTAAAAATAAATCAAAAAACCGCTAAACAACAACTGTATTTAAACAATAGAGAAAAACTTGGCTGTAGGTAGTAGGTTTCCATCCCATAATCAAAATGCAAGGCAGTCAAGTTTACATACATTCTATTAAATTAAATATTACAGACAAGAAGCAAGTTTGTCTGAACACTGTCCTTGTTCATACAATTTCACGACTCATTCTGTTTGACATTCCAGTAATTCTACCTCCAAAATGTTCAAATTCATTCCATTTTCCCAGTAAATAGCATTCCTATCCCATTCTCTTCCCAGTCAGCACTGGAACATCTGCAAATATCCTTCCATTAGTCTTACCTCAACACCCAACAGGGCAGCCCAAGTTACGCCTCTCAGAAGAGGAGGAATGTCAACCCTGGCTTCTTTCCAAATTTGGTTTTTCTTATATGGGTAGGCCTTCAAAGAGAAGAAATTAACAGCAAAAAACGCTACCATTTAACCGAAGGAATGAAATCCCAATGCTGGGAGAGTCTTTCCACAAAGGGCAAATGCTATCAGCCTCAACAGTGAATATGTTTTACAACAAGTAAATTACGCTTGTAACTGAAAGGCCTGGAAGGAGGACTATGTTTTGATGTTAAACTATCCACTCCTTCACATAAACGTATTCATGTGCTTTGGTATATGCTGGATACTAAGATTTACTAATCCAAATTTCTATTAAAAGATTTTTCTTCACTATATGTTCTTTCCATACTACGTATCCAACATTTCTAGTCTATACCTTCCTAAGAACTGCACTTGATGAGGTGCATTGACTCTCTCTCATTTTCAAGCAAGAGTCCATCTCTCTGTGTGTATGTAAATTAGGGACTGGTATTTTCCCTCCTGAGTAAAGACTGGTAGCATTTTCAAGTACCTTACTTGTCAGAAATGCAGAAATCATAGAATCATAGAATGGTTTAGGTTGGAAGGGACTGTAAAGATCACACAGTTCCAACCCCCCTGCCATGGACAAGTACCCCTGCGACCTGACAAGGCTGTGCTAGACTTCATCCAACCTGGCCTGGAACACTTCCAGGAAGCGGGTATCCACAGCTTCTCTGGGCAACCTGTGCCAGTGTCTCACCACCCTCACTCTGAAGAATTTATTCCTCATGTCTAATCTAAATCTTTCCCTTCCCAACTGAAAACCACTCCCCCTCAGCCTATCACTACTTGCCCTTGTAAAAAATCTCTCCCCAGCTTTCCTGTAGTTCCTTCAGGTACTGGAAGGCCTGTCTGCCCTGAGCCTTCTCTTCTCCAGGCTGAACAAGCCCAACTCTCTCAGCCTGTCTTCATAGCAGAGGTGCTCCAGCACTCTGATCATCTTCACAGCCCTCCTGATAATGAATTTATCTTGTGCATTCCAACCGTTCCACATCCTTCTTATGTTGGGGATTCCAGAACTGGACACAATACTCCAGGTGGGGGTCTCACGAGAGCAGAGTAGAGGGGAAGAATCCTCTCCCTCATCCTGTTGGCAATGCTTCTTTTGATGAAGCCCAAGACACAGTTGGCCTTCTGGGCTGTGAGCGCACATTGCCCGCTCATGTGGAGTTTCTCATCAATCAGCACACCCGAGTCTTTCTCCTCAGGGCTGCTCTCAACCATATCATCCCCCATCTTGTATTGAAACAGCAGATTGCCCCGACCCAGGTGTAGGACCTAGCACTTGGCCTTGTTGAACCTCATGAGTTGTGCTGAACCACATGAGAAATCTTACAGCATATTCATAGCGTAGCCTGTTATGAAATAAAGGTTCCGGAAGTATTCCCTTCAGTAAATAACAGGCACTAACAGCAGCTCTACTTTCAGGTGCATACTTTAAATTCATCTCTACTGAAAAAATCTATTTCTCATATTTTTGTTTTCAATCTTCTTACACGTCTGCAGGGTTTTATTCCTCCTTTTCCACTGTGGTCTACGTTATCTCTGCTTCCTTTTTCAATTTCTTGGTCCTTTAAAAATCCTCTAATGGATAAAATACAATTATCCAGCATCAGAAAGATTCCATACCTTCAACAGCCTGTCAAATAGGACAATTCTATTTAGCTGGTACTCTGTGTCCCTCTCCCGGATGATCAGAGGAAGACTAGCAGCTGCAGACAGCTCATTACTACTATTTGAATGAGGTAATGCTGATTGGCTGAAAAAGAGAGTTAGGATAGTAGCGGTGAACAACAAGTCATTGTAGGGAAAAAAAAAAAAAGACTATCCTGTGATACAGTCAGAAAGAAGTATAAATGGATAATTTTGAATATTTGGCAAAACAGCTGATTTCCAGAACAGAGAAACAGATTAGAATCCTCAGTTTGGTGTCAGGGCCCCAAGTCCACCAGTGCTGAGTGTTTATCAGCTCTTACTGATGTTAAAAGCCAAACAAGGAGATGCTATGCCTGCTTTAGGAAGACAGTTGTGTCTAGGGGTGCAGTGTGCCACTCAAGTAAAACAAATAACTCAAAATTCACTCCATTATATATGTACAAACTTACACAGACACTTACTCATCTTCAAGCAATGGATAAAACGCCTCCCCACCAACATCTTTCAGTCTCTGAAATGAAGAATAAAAATAATTCGTTATCAGAAAGCTGCTTGTATTCCGATTCAAGTGGAAATATTTACTGGAATATGAAAACTATTGATTAGCAATTCATTTGCCAAATTTAGTAGCTTTCCTTGAGACCTGAGCCCAGTCCTCCATCAGCAAAGAAATATACAACCTTTAATGCTAAAAGCTTTTGCTGATACAGGCTTTTTGGGATGACGGAATTCTTCTGCCTGAAGACAACACTCATCTCGCTTATAAACCACAGAAAAAATTATATATATTTCCACATATATATATATATTTCCACAGAAAAAAACAGCTTCTATGAGCCATGGATTAATAGATAAATACTATTACAGAGTTCTATTTATTTTCCTTGTTTTTCTACACGGACTTCTTATCCATGTAGCTGCAAAGCAAATGCACAACTTGGTTTTATGTTTTTAATTAGTTCAAGAGTTTTTCAAATTGGAGTTTCTTTTAATAGTAGCATCTGAAGCTGCACAGAAATAGACACTCTCTAGGTGACAGACAAGCATGCTTGGACTTTCGCCTGAAGTTTTCAGACATCTTTGGTGCATCATGATTAATATTTAATACCATCCTCCCTGCAGTGCTCTGTTTTGCAGTTCAATCCCTAACTTCAAGGCATACGGCACATAGCCTGCTCCTCCTGGGATTGACCAAACAGTTCATCCTCAGTTCGTTCAGTACTGATCCTCTTTTGATTATAAGCACCGTGCTCTGCTCTATGAAAGGCGTTTGAAGAATTGTATAACTTCAAAAATTTATTTCAACTAACACAGCAAGGTTCAGGCTTGTATCTTCTCCAAATGGACCTTCGGTATATACTTATTTGCTGCTGCATTTATAGAAGTAGGAAACAATATTCAAAATTATACATTTAAAAGTTTTAAAAAAGCCTTAAAAGCTGCCCTTTTGTAGGAATAACAGTAGTAGCTGCAGTGTGTATTATCTTTAAAACAGCTATTGCATATGCTTAACCTCCTCCACTGCCCCCCAAAAATGCAAACAAAATGACCCAATTCTTTGGTCTGTTTTCATGAATTTGTGTGAAGTAATGCAAAGTTCTACCGAAGAAATATGTTTACACAATATTTGCCACATTGTTCCTCAAAATTAAGGTAATGGTGGCAGAGACCCAGACTTCAGAAGTCACCCTCCCTTCTTTGTTAACCCCTGTAATCATATGGAAAGGGTTTTTCTATGAAGACTGTAACAGAATTGCACTCATTGCTATAAAAAATAAGCTGCAAACAGTGTACCATAAATTTCTAATTTCTAATGAAGTTCTACATGTGCAGAGACGTGAACAATTAAAACATTTCAGTGATATATGTAGTAAATCATGTAACTGATCATTACATGAAGCAAAATTATGAGTTATTATATATTGTTCTTTCAACTGAAGATGGAAGAAAACTGTTACTGCATTTTAGCAAAATGCTTTGAAGTGATCTTTTGAACAGGTGATTTAATAGCTACCTATTCCAAAACTAGCAATTAACTACTGAAAACTTGGTATCCAGCTTTAAGTACAAAGCTTTTAGGAGCTGCAACTGAACGGAGTTGATCTTTCTTCTGAATATTGTGAGCCACCTACAGACCAGAATTAAATAATGCAAGAAAACACGCGATGTTTAATTAGTTCAGCAATAGTGGAGAATATCAGGCAGTACAAAAGCTATTTGGGCTACACCAGAACAATGTAGGAAACAAAAATAAGGAAAGGGAGAGACATAGAAAAGTGATGGACAGACAGAAAATAAATCAAATTTAGTAAGCTATTGCAGACAAAGCAATTTAATAGCATATATCAGAGTCTGACTCAGATGCCAAGAAGCATTCTCTTGTAATCAGTAACACTGTCATTTGTATGAACAGAAGCAGGAGCTACTCTTCCATACTTGCTTTAAACGAGTGTTTCTGCAATGAAGATGCAAGAACAAGTGTACAATATTCTTCTTACGTTTCGGAGCTGGCACAGAGACAAAGTCACAGTTGTGTCATCTAGGAGGGAACTTCTATCTCGTCCTTGCCCAAAGCTCTCACCATCTTCTAATAAAAAGCTTCAAAAGGGAGAAGAAAAAAAAATTAAAAAAATCGGGTCATAACATCAGATGAGTTAGAAAATACAGAAAATTCTTACATCAATCAGTTTCCTCTTTAAAACAAAATACTATCTCTTAGAAGTATACTATATCGACTCTACATAGCATGAAATCTGCTACCAAGGGAATGTACAATCACCTTAAATTATTCAAATATTTTTTGCTGTAAAAAGGCACATTTCAGGTTTTCTGTAATGCAAAGGAAGAATAATGAGATATGGGATTAACATTCCGTTTTATTCCTTGATCCGGCACAGACCAGGACTGCCATTTATTGCGAAAAGCAAAAATAAAACATTATTGTCATATAAAAGCCATTTCTCATCATGTCAAAAAAACAACCCAAGCAAAAGCCTGACTCAGACCCTTTCTGTTACAGTCCATCTAAAGATACTACGCCATCCAGGAAAGAGTACACAAATTGCCTATTTGATGATATTTTTAAAGCAGACAACACGAAATTGATTTCCAGAAGCTAACATTCTCAGTATCACTTAGAAGATGGAGTCAGATTGCATTTTTGAAATTAAGATCTCATATTCATGACAGACAGTGTGACAGAAAAGTGTTCTCCCCTCATAAGTCAAAAGCACGTGCATTCATCTCTGGGCATAGAAAAAGGCAATCAAAATATCACAATAATTTTACCACCAAAATATCACTAAGTCTAGCTCCATGCTTTTTTTTTTTTGAACATACTACATTTTGGTTGTACACTGACTTCACGTGTTTTTAAAAAACAGAATCAGCAAACTGGTCTTTTGGACTAAAATGCTGTTACAGAATTACGAGTCATAAAACCAAGCGTTTTACAAGAAAGAAATCAGCTGTGCTGAATTGGTTTGACCATTCAGCACTGCTGCTCTGTGAAAGTGAATTCAGAATGTGAGAATTTGCTACAGAATGTATTAAATTAAATTACAATTACAAATATGCTGTTGAAGCACAGTGAGACACTTTTACTCAAACGCAATGCTATTGAAAAGTGTGCTAAATTTAGGAACTTTCAGTTCAGTATTTTGCACTTATGGGATGCTTGTGGGTCCCTTTCAATTCAGGACATTCCATGATTCCATGGAATCAAACGCACGCAGTATGGGAAACAAGCAGGAGGAGCTAGAAGTCCTGGTCCAGCGGGAGAGATATGATATAGTTGCCATCACGGAAACGTGGTGGAACGACTGTCATAACTGGAGTGCTGCCATGGAAGACTACAGGCTCTTCAGGAGAGACAGGCGTGAGAAGAGGGGTGGAGGGGTGGCCCTCTACACTAGGGAAACCCTGGATGCTGTTGAAGTTGAGATCGGTGATGACCAGGCTGAGTGCCTATGGGTAAGAGTCAGAGGGGCAGTCAAGTCTGACCTCCTGGTTGGAGTGTGCTACAGACCGCCCGACCAGGAGGAGGATTTGGATCTTCTGTTGTTTAAACAGCTGGAGGCTGCCTCTAGATCGGCTGCCCTTATTCTTTTAGGAGACTTTAACCTTCCAGATATCTGCTGGAAACTTAATACTGCTGAGAGGAGGCAGTCCAGGAGGTTTTTAGAGTGTATTGAGGACTGCTTTTTGTCACAGCTGGTGAGTGAGCCCACCAGGGGTGAGGCTCTGCTTGACTTGCTGTTTACAAACAAAGATGGGCTGGTGAGTGATGTTGTTGTCGGAGGATGTCTAGGGTCTAGTGATCATGAAATAATTGAGTTCTCTCTGAACAATGTAATAGGAAAAGCCAGGAACAGAACATCAATGCTGGACTTTCGGCGGGCAGATTTTGGATTATTTAAGGAACTAGTCAGGAAAGTACCCTGGGAAATAGCTCTTAGTGGCAAGGGGGTCCAGGAAGCTTGGATATACTTCAAGAATGAAGTTTTGCAGGCGCAGGAGCGGGCTGTCCCTGTGTGTTGTAAGAAGAGTCGTAGGGGCAGACGGCCGGCCTGGATGAGTAGGGAACTTCTGAAGGAACTAAGTAAGAAAAAGAGGATGTATCATCGTTGGAAGGAAGGGGATGTAAGTCAGGTCATGTTCAAGGATGTTGTTAAGTCGTGTAGGAGAAAAATCAGGGAAGCAAAAGCCCAGCTGGAGCTCAAATTGGCCACTTCTGTTAAGGACAATAAGAAGAGTTTTTATAAATACATCAATGGCAGAAAGAAGGGCGGCAGCGACCTCCACTCCTTGTTGGATGTGGAGGGAAATATAGTAACCAGAGATGCAGAGAAGGCTGAGGTATTTAATGCCTTCTTTGCCTCAGTTTTTAACAACAAGGATGTCAGCTCGCTTGACAGTTGGCCCTCTGAAGTGGTTGATGGGGGCAGGGTGAAATATGGCCCTCCTGCAATCCATGAGGAGGAGGTTAGAGACCTGCTGAGCCGCTTGGACCCTCATAAGTCTATGGGGCCGGATGGGATCCATCCTAGGGTGCTGAGAGAGCTGGCGGATGAGCTTGCTAAGCCGCTCTCCATCATCTTTCAGCAGTCCTGGCTCACTGGAGAGGTCCCGGAAGACTGGAAGTTGGCCAATGTGACGCCCATCCATAAGAAGGGCCGTAAGGATGATCCAGGTAATTACAGACCTGTCAGCCTGACCTCGGTCCCAGGTAAAATCATGGAGAAGATAATCCTGGGTGAAATCATGCACCACCTGCAGAACGGTCAAGAAATCAGGCCCAGCCAGCATGGATTTAGGAGGGGTAGGTCCTGCCTGACCAACCTGATCTCCTTTTACGACCATGTGACTCGCCTGGTGGATGAGAGGAAGGCTGTGGATGTGGTATATCTGGACTTCAGTAAGGCCTTTGACACGGTCCCCCACAGTAGACTCCTAGGGAAGCTGGCAGCCCGTGGCCTAGATGGGAGCACTTTGTGCTGGGTTAGGAATTGGCTGGATGGCCGAGCCCAGAGAGTGGTGGTGAATGGTGTTTCATCCAGTTGGCGGCCGGTCACCAGTGGTGTCCCCCAGGGATCGGTGTTGGGTCCCGTCCTGTTTAATATCTTTATTGATGATCTGGATGAGGGGATTGAGTCCGTCATCAGCAAATTTGCAGATGATACCAAGCTGGGAGGAAGGGTTGATCTGTTAGAAGGTAGGATGGCCCTACAGAGGGACCTGGATAGATTGGAGAGCTGGGCCGATTCTAATGGGATGATGTTTAATAAGTCCAAATGTCGGGTACTTCATTTTGGACACAACAATCCCATGCAGAGCTACAGACTGGGGACAGAGTGGCTGGAGAGTAGTCAGGCAGAAAAGGACCTGGGAGTGCTGGTGGACAGGAAGCTCAACATGAGCCAGCAGTGTGCCCAGGTGGCCAAGAAGGCCAATGGAATCCTGGCCTGCATCAGGAATAGTGTAGTAAGCAGGACCAGAGAAGTTATCGTCCCCCTGTACTCGGCACTGGTCAGGCCTCACCTTGAATATTGTGTCCAGTTCTGGGCCCCCCAGTTTGGGAAAGATGTTAGGATACTGGAATGTGTTCAGAGGAGGGCAACGAAGATGGTGAAGGGGCTGGAGCACAAGCCCTATGAGGAGCGACTGAGGGAATTGGGGCTGTTTAGCCTGGAGAAGAGGAGGCTCAGGGGAGACCTCATTGCTCTCTACAACTACCTAAAAGGAGGTTGTAGTCGGGCAGGGGTTGGTCTCTTCTCTCAGGTGACCAGTGGCAGAACCAGAGGGCATGGACTTAAGCTTCGTCAGGGAAAGTTTAGACTTGATATGAGGAAAAAATTCTTCACTGAAAGGGTGATTGGCCATTGGAATGGGCTGCCCAGGGAGGTGGTGGAGTCACCGACCCTGGAGGTGTTTAAAGGGAGACTGGATGAGGCACTGAGTGCCATGGTTTAGATGATGGTTGGTGTTAGTGTTGGTGTTAGTGTTAGGTTATAGGTTGGACTTGATGATCTCAGAGGTCCTTTCCAACCTTGTGATACTGTGATACTGTGATACTGTGTCACTTCACCTAAATTTCTTCAAATTTCAGAAAACAACTGAAGTGCAGGTAAGTGAAACATAAGGCATTAAAATAATGTCTTAAATTGAGTAACAGGGAAGTGACATGATTTACAGCCATTCAAGAATGCTATTTTCAATATTTTTCACACATACAGGTCTTGAAACAAAAAAACAAACCAAAATGTTCTCTCCAAATTGCTGGCCTTCTCCATCTTATCTCCTTTCCCTTAGAATACTTCTCCTTTCTTACTTGGGAAGCGTGCAGACAGGTGGCTTTGATCGAATGATCTCCTTGTTGACAAGTTCTTTCTCCAAGTCTCCTCCAGCCAAACACCAGAGATAATAAACCTCTTCGATTGATCTTTCTGCTAGGTAATCACTATCTTCATCTATCAGGAGAAACCACATAAAAATGAGTTACAGCTTTTAAGGTAGCTTATATTTCTTCCTACCACTGCAAATACACATTGTTGGAAAAAAAAAAATTTATGCTTGAAAGGTCCTAGACCTTAATGCACAGTTAGAGGAAAAGTGATCTTCCCTTTGCAAGTGCCCTTCAGGAAGATTTAAGGAAAGAGAAGATGGGCAGAAGTCAGAAGAAAGGAAATATTTCCTGTTTGCATTGGTGCCAGAAAATAGAATAAATAGACTGAAGAGTGGACTTCTGCTTTCTGAGTGTCTTTAAAAAAAAATACCAAAGCAAAAAAAAAACCAACCCAACAACCAAACACTGTTTTGTACACAACACAGAGCTAAGAGTACAAATAAGAAACTACTGATTCATCCTGAGTAGTTATAATCTATCTTCCCTTCAGATACCATACCCATACCGACAAGGTATAAAATCTTACTCTCCAAGAATTGTGTAATGAGATTTTCTAAACACGTAGAAATGTCTGAGTTCATCAGAAAAGGTTAATGAGTACCTAAGAGTAGTAATGCTTTAAGTATACTATAGTCTTAACTTAGAAATATTGTCTTTTAGAGCGTAACCTCTTTCACAAGGATTTAGCTTTCCAATACTTCAAAAAATCACCTTATGCTATAATCCAGTAGAATTTAGTAAAAAAAACCCCTACCTTGTAAATGTGCATGTCCAAATTCTAAAGAAAAAAGATGACACTGATATTGCAAGTTGGACTTGAATATTAACAACTACTTATTACTTGAGGTTGAAGCACAAATTCAGGATACCCCTCCATTGACTTGCACACATCCCTCAAAACATGTTTGCCTGTATCTCTGCCCATTAAACAATTCATTACAAGAATGCAGTATTGTAACCTTTAATGGTTCCTCTCCAACAAAATATTCAGAGAAAATGTGAACATATTTCATTTTCCTTGCCTCTTCAAAGCAATTTATCCCACTACCTGCTTTTACCTTTACATAATTGACTTATGTCTTCGGGAAGCGTTAAATTAGCACATCTTGGAGAAGATGAGAACAGACCAGCAGGTTTGTGGAAGGGAGGATATAATGAAGATACTTCACTGAACAAACTGTCATGCAGCAATTCCTCTGGAGTTGGCCTTGAATTAAGAAAAAAGAATCAACCACTAAGAGTGCTTCCACAAACGTTACATTTGAGTTAGAAGTGTCCCAGTAACAAATGCTAGCAAGTTATTTCAAATCATATTGGAATTCAGAAATTTTAATAATATAAACATCTACCAATTTTGTTCAATTCATGATGCATAACACACCATGCAGCCTTTCTACAGCTCAAGTTCAGATCTCACCGTAATTTAATGTACACAGCAGCTATTCTATTAATTCCCCTTTAATTCCTCTAGGCAGAAATGGAAATACGCAAATGCAAAACCTCTATTAAAATAAAAGCATACTTCAGTTTTCAGAAGAAAGTTGCGGAGGAGTGACATAATGAACAATTACTTTGGAAGAAGATATTTGAAGAAACCAGCCCTAATTCTGTCCCACAACAGGGCTATAGTAACCAGAACCAACTTTCAGCTACAGAATCAATAAAAGATGTGAACTTAGAACTACAAATGCCTGAATAGTTTTCCCCCAAAATACTTGGATTCAGTCTCAAGGTTTTTCATAGTTCACTTACACCCTCCACACCCCAACTCTTTTCCTGTAAACACTGAAAGGCAACAAGCCCAAGAATTTCTTATAGGTAGCACAAATCATCAGTATTCCAAAACCAGCTCAGCAATAGGTCTTCTAATTTCATTGTATCTCAGCAGTTTCCTAGGTGTTTGGACTTAATACTTGCCTCTCAGAAGGTTGGAATGTAAGGCATTTATTGAGTAAAGCTATAGTATTTTCAGAAAGCTCCTGGAACATAAGAAAAAAAAGGAGGAGGTCTGTTAATTCAGCAAACCACTTAGCTCATATTTAACTTCTAACATATAGGCTATTCCTTTGAGGGCAATAAAATTTCACACCTCCACATGAGGTTTGCTGTGTGAGACCAAAATGCTGGGTAAGCAATTCTCCTTGACCCCAACCCCTGCATGGGCTTTGGGAAAAATAATCTGATATATTTGCAATATATGCAGCTTTTTTATTTTTATGTTTTAATTTAGATAGTCTGTACCAGCTTGAAATAACGCAGAACCTGGGAGCTCTCTTCCGCTAATAGCCTGAATCCTTTTACACAATGTCTCAAAATATACAGACACTAAAATTCAGTGATTAGTTTTGGGGTGAGGAGGAGCCGAACTGTACAAAGCTAGCAAAATGCGTAAAGTGGACCAGATAGGAGACTGAATTTCTAGAAGAAAATCACTTAACTCCAAGACTTTAAATAAAATTTATAACTTCTAAAAGCATACAGAGAACATTAGCATTTCCTGAGATTGACAGTAATTATAGAGAAGAATGAATATTACCAGTACTGGCTCTTTGAAAGGATCTTAGATACGTAGTTTAGACTCCAAAATTTTTCCTCATACTGCAATCCATCAAGTGACCAAAGAAGTTTAAATTAACAAAAGTATATATGTGAAATACCACGCAACAATAACAAAATGTGTTGGATAAGACTGCATGGAAGAGCAAGCTAGTTCCACAAACCTTAATAATATCAAGGCAACCATGTTCTTCAGCCAATACAGTTATAACATCATCTACACAGCCTTTGAAAAACAAACATAAAAATAAAAAGTTAAGGCTATTAAAAGTCATACCAATTAAACAGGATATCAGATAAAACCCCACTCCAATAAAAAATAAAAAGCTCTTAACTTGAAAGCCAATTCTCAAAATTAGAAATGAAAATTAATTATCACCTATGCAGAAAATTGAAGCCTAAGAAAACTAAGTGGCATAGCAAATTTAACAGTGAAAATCTTTTTGCAGGTTTAGCAAATCCAGAATGTCAGTCTCTGCTAAATAAATTAGAAGTCTCCACTTATTAAAAAAACTGAAATAATTTTAAAATATCTGTATATAGAAACTCAAATAATTTTCCTTTTGTTGCTACTTTCAGATAATAAAAGCAGTATTTCATAACTTGTTTTCAACACGTTATTAAGAAAGTAATTCACAAGTCAGGACATGAATGTTTTTCAGTAGACAAGGGTCAACAATAACTTGCATTCAACCTCACAGGGACTGAAATTCTTCAGGAAGCTTTGTTAACATGCCACTTACCAAAAATCAGAATTTCAGCATCCCACCACTAACTGCTGAATGAAAATTCATTTCCATTGCCAGTAATAAACTTTAGCAGCATTACTCTTTATTCTGGATAATAATAAACTACTGATAAAGCTTCAAATTGCAAGTTCATGGTCTTCTCCGCCTCCTCATGGTTTATACAGAAGCTCCACAAGAAATCAAGTTTTAAAAGCCACAGAACGGTCCCACTTCCCGATTCATTTATATTAAGCAAAAACTCCATGTCTACAGTAGTGTTTTCTATTTTGTAGTTGAAGCGGGAAATGAAAGCCTGGATCCAGCAATATGCTTCTTAGCCCTCTTGCCCTCTTTTTTATTTTCTGTCTTCCTATTTGAGTCCTGATTTTCCTGCTTGGGATTTGGGACACAGTCCCTGTTAATGCAGGGACTTTAGTGCCACACAATTCCTAACTCACTTCAGAAACCTCCTGCAACAAAACCAACAACCAACCACCAAAGGCATAACCTTTCCTGAAAACATTTTTTTAGAGTTTTCCCTTACTCCAACAGGCTCATAGCTCCTCTGCAAAGTTATTTTTCCTGGCATCCAAATCTGTACCTTCCCTTAAAAAGCAACCTTGCTTCAAATGACTATTTAATTCTGGAGATGAAAGCTGACAAAGGCAAAGTGCCTCAGGACTGAGTACCACAAGTTGACAAGTCTGTAAAGCTCTAACTACAGAACTGCTTGGAAGTTTAAAAAATTGATTTTGTGCTACTTACCTAACATAATTATAAATTTCAATCTCTCTGCTATGTCCAAACTCTGGAATAATTTTCTCCCCTAAATGAATAAAATCAAATTAACAGTTGAGTGCTATCACATAAAAATGTTTAGATAGCATACACACCCATCTATATAGAAATACAGTAAATAAGTTTCTATACATGAATTTTAGATCTAGGAGAATTACCTGTTACAACAGAAAACATTATTTACCCCAACTATAGCAGAAACAGCTTCACACCATCAGAAAGAAAAAATGTCTCTTAACTGGAACAAATCCAACCCCCTCAAAAAAATGCAAAAATAAGCCCCAGGCTGCTTTAACAAACCTTCAGGTTTATTATTAATTCAGTAACAGCTTTTCAAAAAAAAGCACGAACAGAGGTAATTAATTACCAAATGTGGTAATTAATTGTTGCACAGCACTTCTGAAAAGTCACCTGAAAAACCCTTTGAAGGCATTTCAGAAAATACTATTGCATTTTTAACAAAATGTACCTATTCAAAAGAATAAGTACAATCAGGTGATTGTGCCCCTGTACTCGGCACCTGTGAGGCCACACCTCGAGTACTGTGTTCAGTTCTGGGCCCCTCACTACAAGATATTTAAATATTGAGGTATTTTGTAGATTATACCTCCCTAGGAAATGTTGATGCTAACATATTCTGATATCTGGACTAGGATGATGGGCAAAGCGCCGTCAGCCTCAAGAGCAATCAATTTTATGTAACTATTCCCCGAGAGTCACAATCAAGAGAATTATCCTGTTACATACCATGCAAAGCTCAAATAATATTATACCAAGAGACCACAGATCTGATTTAGGGCCAGAAGGCAGAGGCTTCTCACGCTGAGTATGATCACTTGGTTTGACTATTCCCTGTGCAATTACTTCAGGTGCCAGATACGATGGGTACCTAGAAAGATGCAGCAACATTACATTATATACCAACTATGCAAAAAACCTCCCTTTCACTTACCTAAAGCTACTGAACCTACCATTCAGTACTCAAAATGTTTGCATTCCGAGAAACTAGAATTCATAGCAATGCTGATTGCTCTATTTCATTCAGTCAAAATCTACAGATTGCAGCAAAGTTTCTCTGCAATTGCAAAACACATAGTGTCTACTACATGAAAGGTCAAATCTTAGCTGTCTTTTTGTGAGAGGAAATAACAGAAGCTTTCAAAATAGTATGTCTACATATCTCAAAGGAAACCTATATCAAGTTTCAGTACTAGTACATTAAATAAATGCATCCTAAACCCACATTTGGGGTTTGTGGCGGTATCCCCTTCCACTGACAGTGTTCCCAGCAAAAAAATTCTGAATTTTTTTAAAAAGTAACAAAAAGACATATTCTACCTGCTGCAAAATCATATTAAAATAATATTATCTCTTTTTCTGTCCACAATTCATTGTAACAAATCTGAAATCACCTTTTTAAGGGAAACATCATTACTTCTTTTGGGGATGTCTAAGAATCAGCTCAGCATTTCAATTCTAAACACCACACCAGCTCAAAAATTAAAAAGTGGCAAGGAAACACTACGATAAAGCACATCACTTGGGCGAAGAAAGATCACTTGAAAACAAATCACAAAATTATACAGAGATGAAACGCCTACAGTGGGGTACTGTCGTGAGGCACTAGTTGTGTTTATTCTTAAGTTAGAGATTAGACTGTACCTCCAGAATCTGAGTCACAGGGAATTACAAGCATGTGAAAGCAAACCTAGGCAATAAGGACTGCCGTCACACAGTTACAGTAACATGCTTGCATGGGACCCATTGTGTCTTTCATCTAGACAGATAACCTCTTCAGTACATTATCAGAAGCTTCTGCGCAATTTAACACATTTGAATTAAAACAGCAACCTATAACCTGTGCATTGCGTAGCTACATCCTTACCCTATAGGGAAATCAACATCAACACCCTGAGCAGTCATGTGGTAGAGTCCAAATTTAGCCAACTTCACGTGTCCCTGAAAAGGAAAAAAATAAATTGTCAAGAGCAGCAGAATACAACACTGGAAGAATCTGTGGTGAAGTCAAAAAAAAAAATAATCCAAGTTACATTAACTGCCAGAAGATAGCACATACCCATAAAAAGTCAACTTGGTACATTTCTGTCTCATCTATTATGCAGAACTCCACTGCAAGTTAGTAAGGTGCTTATTTTTAATGCTTTTACTTTCCAAGAGCATTAAATAATCATCTTGTTTGGAATACACAAAAAAATCAAAACTTTGCAAGTTACAGTACATTTTCAGAAAATTAAAAAGGCTTAAGCCATCGTTCCTGTTTGAGAAGTGTTCAAAAACCTGTTTGATTCCTAGAACTCCCTAAGCATCGCTACTATTCCCTCACCTTTTCTGTTTACCGAGGCTTGCTCCTCCAGTCTCTCCCATCAACTCGTTACTATCTTGCTCTCTGAACTTTATCAATATATATTTCAAACAAACAAATTTTCCAGCTTCTTGCTTTTTCTCTGTGAATGCAGAAACTTAACAGCAACAAAAAATAGGTGTAGAAGGCAAACTGAGGTATTGTTTCTGCTGATTTTGAATTACACTCAGGCAGCCTGCAGATGGTGCACCAGTCAAGGCTACAACAGTAAGCTATTCCAAGTGCAGGGGAAAAGCTAAGAAGTTTATGGTCTCATGGCCTCCTTTCCTTCTTTCATTGATTTTATGAATACCTTAAAAAACTAAAGTACTTTTCCTTGTTACAGCATTATTATGCTTTTTTTTCATTTGTTTACATATACATCAAAAATAGTGTTCCTTCTCCCTCTTTTCTTTCTGCCTTCTGAGGGAAGGATATACCTATTCTATCGAAAATGAGTAAAAAGGGGAAGGACAAAGGGGTCAGGCAGACAGCCTAAGCTCTTTAGTTACCAGTTCAGACGAAGCAACTGCTCTAAATAAAACAGTATTAACTTCGCTCAGCTTTTATGACAGAACGTATTCCAAACTATCACAACAGAAAAGATAGACATTGGAAATTTAATAATTTAACATGAACAATGAAATATGTTGCTATCTTAAGAGTAAAAATCAAGTATTGGCTCACCATGAAACACAAAATATTATCACCAGCTCATTAGCCAGAAGAAATATTTTCTTATTCAAACAGCCAGGAAGGTCTTTAAACTAATTACAATGAGGATGAGCGGATTTAGATTATCACTTTAAGAAAAAAAGGGTGAAAAAAATGTTTTGGGACAGAAGAAAATTTGAAAAGAGGAAAATAAAATCTGAAAAACATTTGAAATTTAGGAAATGGGGGAAACGGTAGTTTAAAAAAAAAAAACAACAAACCAACCAAACCCAAAATAAATCAAGAAAAACAAACAAAAAGAACACTTTTCCAGATACGCAATTGTTTCCCCCCATCAGAAGGGCTCTGACTGCCCAGTCTCTATATGACACAGCATGCTACTTGTCCGTTTTTGTTTTTTCCATCTTGCTGCCACACAAAACCATAGATTTATTCCTGGAGCTGTACCTTTCGATCCAAAAGAATATTGCAAGGGGATAGTGCTCGGTGGACCATTCCATGTTTGTTCATATACTGCAAACCTTGCAAAACCTCATATGCTATGCATAAGATCCTTGAAGAACTGAAAAAAAAAAAGACAAATGAACATGCTATACTGAATGTTTCCCTCCTGAATTGGTAAAAGTGTAGGGTGTTCCACAGCTATTTCAAACACAAGTGAGATATTTACAATTCCAGAACAGTTTAAGGGATCAACACTGAATATGGTAGGGTATGTTCAGTGCCATACGCAACTCCTCATCATCCTACAACTACGTTTCTTCACCCTGAACTGGTCCTTCAGATCAGCAGGCAAGTGTGACAAACTGTAAAATATTCTTTACAATAGAAACTATGAGATACACCTCAACTAATCAGGAAAAATATCCCAACCCTCCGTTACTTTTATTTGTTCTTCCTAAGTTTGCTATTGATCTTCATAGAAATATTCAACTGAACAGAAGGTTTTGAAACTCAGTTGTTAACTGGAGCTTATCTAGAAGACAGTGTACAGGCATGTCTAGATCACACAGTCTTCAGTCACCTCAACATCTAAACCAAGAAACAAAAGAAAGGTCAGAAAATTCCATTTTCAGCACATTTGGGTTACAGCCTTGGAAGCACCAAAATTACTGCCTTCCGAAAAAAATAATGAAGTTACCATCCAAAATACTTTGACACAACTATGTATTTTAACACAAGTTATCATTTACTATAACAACTGATAGCCTTAAAGAGAAGTTTCTGTGAACAAGTGAATAGGAATTTGTACAAAGATCACCAGTATGAGGCTTCCAAAAAGCACTCAAAATAAGAATAAAAGGCACAGATCTAATGTCACCTAGAAAGAGTCCTTTTAACCTTTTACCCTCATTTCCAAGCCACTCCCCCTCTGAGCACATTTCAGGTCTTTTTGGCATTTACTTCTGAAGACACTGATCTACAAAATGTCCAGAAAACAAAGCATATCTGCATATAAAGGCCTAACTTTACATCCCAAATTTTTTTATTTCATTGTTAAAGATTAACATACTGTAGCATTCCAGAAGAGGCTCACCACCTTCTCTTGCTTATTAAAAATTTGTATAACAGCAAAATGAGGAAGAGGATTACAGACTGGGAAGAATGAGAAGCCAACTAGCTGACTAGACACCAGAAGTAATACTTTATTAAAGCTTTATTAGGTGGCATTCATACCTGATGGAATGTAAAAACTTTGTCATAGGAGTAAAAAGCTAGATTTTGACAAAAGCCACAATTCCAACAAATTCTGAGACTAGGGCAACACAGAAATACCAAAGAGAGCTGTTTTAATAATACTCTAAGGCCATCATTAAGTTACATTGCACAGAGCTATTCTCTAGACTCTAACATTTTTCCTAGGAGAGTTCTGTACTACTTAAAAGTGAGTATTCACACTAGTGTAAAGTTAAGTTTTAAGCACAAAGCGCATCCATTTTAACATATGTCCGCACTGCTGTATCTTAGGTCATTGCATTTGGAAGTCATTCTCAAGGTCTTAGCAATTGAACCAAAACCACATGGCTAATAACCACAAAACCAAAACAAAACTCGCACAACAATCTCGCTGCTACCTCACCGGTATTTTTCCTACTCCATCCCTCCCACCCCCAACTTACTCAGTGCACCACAGCATCAGACACCACTAGCTGTGCAGTGTTTCCTTCCAGTCATTCTTAGACAGAGATGTAACTGTGGTAAAAAAGCTGCCTTACAAGCCCTCAACCTTTTTGCCTGCGAAGGAAATATTAAAAATAATGGTTGCAAATGGAATCCTCTGACTTTTTGCACAGCTTTGCAAAACAAGACATGAAAAATAAACGATGGAGAATTCATGTCTCCAGTATTGAAACAATTGCATATGAACAATTAGCACATCATGAGGCATTTTACCCTAAAAGATGTTTCTTTGTATTAAAAAATAAAAGTAAAACTAAGTGCGACTTTGTGGCCGTTGTGCCCGAGGAGTGCAGTGTGCTTGGACGGCACCAGGGGGCCTCACCCAGCCATTTATTCTCCGTGCCCTCTTGCAATTCATGAGAACTGAACTCGGGCAAATGCCTGAAAATGCCGCTTTCAGATTCCTTGCTTTTTAAGATAAATCCACCATGGCATTACAACCACCGGCAACACACGAATGACAGTATCCTTTATTGCACATAATTATCAGTGTTTTTAAGCTCTTGATACCACCCTGCTGAGCAAAGTGTTCAGCCAAATACTTCACGCGGGTGCTGAATCACATACACACCCCCCCCCCCCCCCCCCAGGAGAGAGGGAATTCCATGTAACAAGCTCTCCATAGTGCTGTTGCACATTACCTAGTTTTTATTTCATTTTTTAGGTAAAACACACGGGTTTGAGGATATCACCCATGAGATTTACATTTAACTGCAAAGGGCCTGACAACCACAATCTTCACTATCAAGCACAAGAGACCACTCTGATTTAAACTCCCCGAAGCCAAGTTCAACAGCAGTTCCTTGCCTCACTGGAGATGACTACCAAGGCTATCCCCTCACTTCAGTGCGACCCAGCTCCCTCCAAGTTTCTACAGCCACCATCAACACTGCACGCATTGCAATGAGGTTCTGCAAGTGCGGAAGGTACACTCATGAAGCTGTCTCCTGGCTTCAGGTTAAACTGACCTTTAGGGAAAACAGAGTCCTAAAGTGAGGAGTACATTTACGATACCTAATGTTGATGGTGAAGTCTGAGGAGCTTCACAAACTTTTTCCCCAATTATCTGGAAGCCTGTCTTTCAACAGAACAGGCAGGTGTCAAACTATGATTGACCTAGAGGAGTGGTTTAACCACCAGGGCTCTTGAACTGCAGCAGTTTCAGCATCCTCCTTTAACAGGAGGTCAGGAAAAACACAGCAGCAAAAGCACTAGAAACAATAGAAGAGAAAAGGCAGCAAAACAGGCATGGCAGGTTTTACCTAACAACAGCTGTAACAACAGTCGTGGCATGAGATAACCCTGTTATCTCAGCAGCTGATGATCATGGTTGTGACTCTAAACTACTCTGAAGCAAACCATTCCACTGATCCAGACAGAGACAGTCATAGGCAGCAAGTAAAACCACGGAACTGTGAGATGCACTTAAACAAGTAGCAGATCTGAAAGGGCAGTCACTACCTTCAGTTTCCCAGCTCTCCTAAAAAGACTTGTTTCAACATTCTCTTCTTCTCCACCAACTGGAGAACTAGAGAAGCAACAGAAGTTTCTCTGCAAAAGGAACACTTCACAGGCAGAACAAAAGGCATGATCTCTAATCTACCCATACATTTTCAAAGAGCAGGCTTCATTTCATTCTCAGTCTGGATGGATACCAACAAATTTAGTCCCCGGCAGGCTAAAATCAGCTGTGTTTTTGAAAAAGAGATTCTCTTTAAGTGAAAGGATTGCACACTGATGTAAAATATAACTGCTTGGATTTAATCACTGCCTGCTTTTTTTCCTGGTTTGGCAAAGAAGAAATGTAGCCATGAAAATGGGCCATTCTGTGTTTCTTCATTATAGAAATAATGAATTAAAAGAATATAAGGATTAAAATCAACACCAGGTTTAGGTCTGTAACTTGAATATACAGAACCACAGCCAAGGAAGCACAAAGGATAACTGAATTCTTCCCTCAGAAATTCATCTTGTAAGTAGTGGAAAAAACCTCACAACTCTACAAGTTGATATGAGTAAGTTCAGCCAACAGTACAAACCCAGCATGGCTGAGAGAGGCCTGTGCATGGCATTGGTGGGTGGAGAGAGAGAAAAGACTTAAAAACCCACAAAAATGAGGATTGTTTTATTACCTTCAGAATCTGTCAGACCAAAAGCTCTACCAGACAAATGACTAATTTCCATGCTGTAATAGTACACAGGTGGCTGCATTGTGCCTTCACAAAAAAACCCTTAACTTTTCCACTTAGCAGTCTGCCTGATCTCCAGCCTGTTGAATTCTTACTGCTAAGGACACAAAGCCATTTTCTGGAAGTTTACTTGCAGGATAATGAACTTAACCTGTCAGGAAACAGATGTTTTAGCAGAGTTTCAATCTCTTGTGGTCCTGCAAACCCACTGATGGAATAATCCGATTGCTTAGGACACTTTTGTCACTTCTTGGATTCAGACAGAGGAAAAAATTGTTTCTTCTTAGTGTGCCCACTATCACCTTCCATCTGACTGAGAACAACTTCTGGGCCAGGGTGAAAGCGGAAGTTGTACTGGACGAAACTGTCATACCGAGAGTCTTACCTTTCTTCAAAAGGATCAGGCACTAACAAACAGAGAGAGGCAGGAAAGATGGATTTATCAGGAACCAAGTAAAGACAATAAGTCCCTAAAATAATTAGTGGAGTGGAGAGCTAAGAGTCAGTGTACTCACCCAGCAGTGACAGACTAGTACCTGGGAACAAACACCTGCAGAGAATTACCTGAGCCATAGATCAACATAAGCACACAAACAAAAAAGGGCTGGAAACACATTTAGAAATTAGAGAGTTTATGACAGAAAGGTCAAATTCTGAATTCTTGCAGAACACCAACACCAACAATATTACCTATGTCACAGGTGTCAAACTCCTGCCCATGGGCCAAATGAGACCCTTCACCTTGTTTCCACCTGGGGGCAGTGATGAGCTCCTTGCACCTACGCTGCTGCCAGTGCACAGTGCTGTCAGTGCAGCGCGTGTGACACGCCTGACGCCTGACGCAGGAGCAGGCTGATGTGGCCACCGGTGAAAATGAGTTTGACCCTTTGAATGGTTATTTATTAATTTATTATTTATGATTAGTAATAGGAATGATAATGCAGTTGCTTCTAGAAGCAGGAAACTAGACTCCAAGATGGGATGCTCTAGGAACAAACAACGTTCTGCAAGTGGTTATTTCCATTTTAGGTAAAGTTACTACCTTCCAAACCCTACAAATGGTGATACTAGCTCAGACCAAAAACTCCATAAGATCACTATCCTGTTTCCAAAAAAGGTGACAGGGAGATGCCTAGGAGAGAGAGAATAGAAAGCAAGCACATATGAAATGTTCCCTGGTATTTTCCTGGCTTCCAGCTTCTTTAATTCAAGCTTGCTTCTGAGGAGAAAAAAAAATAGAAGTTTGACCCCTGAGTATCACATCTGATAATGTCAGAACATAAAGTAAACCCTGCAAGCCTCAACAGCTCTCCTAACAGAATACCCATTACTGCAAGTCTCTCATTTATGTTCACAGAATATTGCTCATGATTTACTGTGGAAATTCTCACCCACTGAGTATTCTATTGGTAAGATCTCCTTGCTGTCTATTTTATCACGAGCTTCTCTTCAGGGTACTCTGTTGCTCAAACTTCCAGAGGCCAATTTTAAATTTCAGCTTCAAGCAAAGAAAACAATTGCTTAACTCCAGGGCAGGAAAAGTGATTTTGGAAAAATGCATTTGACAGCCAACAGCAGTAGTTTCTACATATAACACACACTGCTGAAGGGAAAATAAAAACTATTTGATGCATGACATCTTGAATACTTAAGAACAAGACAACTGGTGGAAAACAGAGCTGGGTGGGGTCAGGAGATTTGACCTATTAAACTGTTGGAATAAAAGATTTGCCACTTGAGAAAAGAAAAAACAAAAAGAAGAGATAAAATTTCAGCATTCATGTCAGTATCATGGAAGTTACAAGTTCATACAAGTTTCTTTCCCTCCCGTTTAAAAGGAAATTAATGCCAGTCTGGACATGAATTCACTGTATTCATCACCTTGAACACAAGTACATTCATGGTGTTAACTGGAAATACATCTTCTCCATCCGTTCTTGGTGCTGCAATAAAACAGTTTAACATGAAAGAGCAATCAGGTACCTCAAAAGTTCTTCCTGCCTGCTCACTGTCTCCAATTCTACCTTCTGTACAAAGCAATCTCCCCTTTTGATGACTTTGACCCAGGCAGCTGTAGCTATGACTGAGTTATTTAACCAGAACACACAGATGCACCTGGACAACAGTACAGAAGCAAAGATAACGGGCTGGAGGCAAAGCGGAAGCAGTAGCAAAATCTCAGAGAGAGAAGAAATATTTCTGCTTGTTACAAATGTATTTGTGGTAATTTTAACTGGTTATGGGCAGTTGAAAATTTCACTTGCTTTTTATGCTATTATAACAGTCAACATGAAGTACCTAATTCATTCGTAGAAGGAAGAAAGCTGTGCCTGGAAAGTACTGACAGTGCAACCAACATTTAATAGACTATTTTGAATAAGAATGTTTCATCTAGGACTCGCACCAGAAAGTAAGCCTCATCACCTACTTAACTGAAGAAAGCCCTGTAATTTTTGTACCTACCGGAAACATATATGTGGATTAGTGTCAATCATGCATCTTCAATGCAGTGGCAACTCAAAGCAAGAAGAAATTTTACCAAAAAATAGAATTAGAAGGATTTTGACCTCCTTCAGGAAGGCAGAGCAAGACCAGATGGGATAAGACAATGCTGATGATAGCTCATTTCAGAGTTTCTTCTTCCTCAGACTTAGAGTTCATGGGTAGATACACAGAAGTGTACGCTTAAGAGAGTCCTTTATCAAATCTGTGTGCCTTGTTCTAACATTGTACCATTGTTGTAAACAAGTAACCTCTAGGGGAACATAATCTCAGAAACCAGGAGTCTTAGGAAGCTTATGGCACTGATACACAGGAGCAAAACCACAGGTTCCTCCTCCAAATAGGAGTGTCAGACAGGGTCTGCCCTGAGGAAGCACACCAGAACAACACAAACCAGCAATGTCATCAATCACTACCCCAGAACTTGAGAAACTAACATGCATTTGGAATTCAGGAAGGAAATTCATCACAAAAAAAATTTGTGTCTTTTCAAAGTAGAATGGAACCAGGTTGTGAACAGATGTAATGTTTCTGAACTCATAAAAGTGACAATATTTCAATACAACGAAAACTATAAAACAAAGAAAATGACATTTGCAGTTCGTTCCCTTGCTGCCAACAATGTGGACAGACTGGTTAGGAGTGGTGTGGCCAAGTGGTTACAGTGAAGGATAAAGTTTGGGTATAATCCCATCTGAGACAATCAGTGCACTGACCCCAAGAAAGCCATCTGACCTCCTTATGCCTCAATCAACCAGCTGGAAAACTGGATAAAAAGCAGGACTAGGTTGAAAACCAGATGTGAAGATAAATTGGGTCTTCCTGGGTAAATAAATTATAAAACACCCTATACAGAACATAAAAAGTTTGATGCAGGTGGGAATGGTTTATTTGGCACTTTATTATGTGTTTGATTAAAAAATGGCACTAGGGACCACGATTGTAAACACTGCCAATTTACTTGGAAATGCATTCACATTATCAGAATGAAATGAAGTGGAAGGGAATGCAACAAGCAGAGAATAAAAGACAAAAAAATTATTTTTATAGGCAGAGTCCTCAGGAAGTCTCTAACTCATGCACAGAGGTATTTCACACAGGATATCTTCAACAAGTTCATATTGCTCAGCTGAGAAAACTCAGAAAGTCCTTTCATTCTTTTTTTTTAAAAAAAGTTCTAAGCTGCAAGCATGAATTTAAAAGCAAAACAAATGACGTTACACTTTTATGAAGGTCTCAACTTGTAACATATGATAAAAATGTCCATAAAACAATGGATGAAGGCACAGATAAAGAACAACTTAACATATACAGCAGATTGCACAGAAAAACTTTTAATAGATGTTTTTTCAGATCATTATCACTCTGAATGATTTAAGAGTATGTGCTCCTCATAAAGTAAAACTTCTATAATATCGCACCTGGAATTCCTTTAAGACATCCAGTATTCATCCCATAAACTGGGAGAGCAAATGAACAAAGTCTTTTAGAAAAGTAGGCACACCTTATAAAGCTCCATCTTAATGAAACCTCTAGGGCCATCTGGTTTAATGCACAGGAGGGGAAAGACATGCTCAGTTTTTGATCTTGCTACTGATAAACTTCGGAGAAGACATTTTTTGCATCTTAGCCTCTGCTGGCTCACATGTAAAAGGCAGAATAATGATTCTTCTCATTGGACCAAAAAGTGCACTGAAATATACAAATTTCAATCATCACACATAAATACTAAGTAAAGTAGCCCTCATTTAGAACCAGATCACAGACTCTCCATTCTTATCTTAGGCTACACATTCTGAGACAATTAGCACAGTAAAACTAGATGCACAGGCGACAATAAGAGAACCAGAGCTCGTGAGAAGAAAACCAAGACAATGATCTCAAAGTACACAATAAAGAACTTAACTTCAATAGCATTATGTACATGTATCATATGTCACATTGCAAATGTTCCATTAAAGGGAACTACACATCCTCACATTCTCCTCCTCTTCTCCAAAAGGAGTAAACTGGTAAAATGCAGAAGTAGAACTGAGATAAATTGAAGACAAATCTCCCAAAATCTTTGTTTTGTTTTCTTTGGATTTCATCTGAACACACCTTTAAGAAGCCACACAATTTGTGATCAACAATTCTGGCAAGGTCTATGACAATGTGACAGACTCAGGAAACCAATCAAAACAACATATAAAAGGCAAATAAGGGAGTTAACTACAGCTAGGATACTCCTCCTTTACCATAAAAGGCACTAAATCAGATCTTCAGCTGCTCGGGTGTGTCTTGTTAAGTTTGTTTGAAACCAGGCATCAAATCCCATGCTCTAGACAAGGACTATCGTTCCTTTGTAGATGAATGCACCAGCATCTGAATTTCTACACACAGGGTATGTCAAGTTTCAGCTCCCTAATGTACAGAGGCCTTAACATTTGTCTATTAAACATTTACTATGCAGTACATGGTACAAATATCAGTATTACCAGAGTCTTAAAGCACACAATCATTGCAGGAGAAGTGACTTGGAAAGAAGCATGCTGAATGGCCACACAGCACGCACTGTTCCCCCATGCTAAATTAAAAGGTGTATCTGAAAAACAATTGCCATTTATACACTGAAGTGACAGCTTAGAACTATAGATCAGCTCAGCCCTTATGCTTTCAAAGACATCTAAGTTCCTAAGAAGTCTGAAAGTGACTTTTGTTCGAAACAAACTTAGCTTGCTTCCCAAATCCTGCCCTGTCACAATTCTTACATACTAAAATCTTTTCAGATTTAAACATCTAATATTACATGTTTAAACAGAAAACAGATGACAGAAGAAGTAATAGACCTAGGAAAGATCAAGTCGAAATTACCACAGTTCGCAGAGTTGAATGTAAAAAAAATGTGTTTGGATTTTTCACCATAACTTTTGTTACGAAATCAAAATCAACAACTTCATACCATTAAGAACTATTAAAAAGGGTAGACATCTGATTCAGAACAACTAACAAATAAATACGAAAAAACAGAAGCCACCAAGTCCACACATTCATGAGGCTGACATCAAAACAGTAGTTCTACTACTATAAGTAGGAGGTGGAAAGGATTACAAAAGTTCATGGTTACAGCTATATAGGAAAGACTTTTCTCTTAAAGATAAACAAAATATCCTGAAGCAATTACATCTAAGAGATCAAACTGTACTAACCTGGCATTTAAAAAATTACCAAATGATACTTACAATACAATGGCAAGAGTTGGCAACATCAACTTTGCAGTAAAAAATTACAAAGAATACTATGCATTTCACATGATTCCTGTAAGAAGTGATAACACATCCTTTCAGCACATATGGCGGCACAAAAGGTGGTTAGAGACTTGGGAAAATGGGTATCAGGCACCAAAGTAAGGTGCTTCACAAACCACTTTCATTATCCTTCAGCCAGCTACTCTCCACTTAGCTCATCACATCATTGCACTGCTTAGAAATTTTGCTGATGCATAACTTGACAGACTCAGGACTTTTGTAATGCAGGAAAATCGAACAAGTTGAGGAAACCTATTTTTTCCCTTTCCTAGAAAAGAACCCAAGCCTGATGAACATAAACAGCAAATAAGACAACTTACAAGTTTTGTTCTTGTTTTGATATAACCAGAAAAGTTATGATTCAGCTAACACGTTAGCAACTTCCTTATAATCATAAAGCCATGGAGATCTGGAACACATTCACATCTGACAGCAGTTATTTTAAGGGTTAAATGCTTGCAATCTCCCTTCAAATCAATGATCAAAAGGGAAAGTTCTCCTCTGTCTGTATGCTTCATGGAGGCTGCGAAGACATTTTTTGCAATGGCTGCAGCTGCCATGTTAGACTATAAAATCCAGGTACCAATCAATGCACTCTCTATACAGGAATCCTACTTTAAGCTGTAGAACTCTACCCAGCATTCACGTAGCAGTGCATAATTTGGACTACTATTCTTTTACAACACTACACGTGTTTTAAGACTATTACTAACATAAAATGATTATTTTAATTAGTCTAAATATAAAGAACACTATTCTTCCACATTTTATACTTTAGAAAAACATTACATTACATTATGTACTGACAATTGCATAGTGGAGTGTAAGCTTTTTTTAAAAAAAAATGTAATTCTAAGTAAAAGTGTTGACCTAATGTCAATTACTGCAACGCTGTGTTTATCTCAAGCATGTTTAAAGAGCTCTTTTCAAGGGGAAGAATATAATAAAAGCATTTTCTATAGTCGCTACAATACTTAACTACAAAGGTTTTAAAAAATATGATTTCCGCTCTCCCTGTTTATAGTCGGATGATATCTTTACCGATTGCTGAATCCAAACCAAGAAACACAAACAGTGTTTAATGCCCAGGCATTAATTTCTAATTGAAATTGAAGAGTCAATTTAAGATTTGTCTTAAACACTTGTTAGTTTGGCAGCAGCAGAGGGGGAGAGATGGAGGTGCAAGAGGAGGTACTGACTCCTGACCCCTCCCCACAACTTGTGGCTGGGCTGCCAGGTTTGAGTGGACCAGCCGTGCTGGACTGGACCAGGGATTTGTACCTTGTGGATAGGTAAAAACTGCTGAATCACTTGCCCAAAGGATTCAAGCAGCAGCTATCCCAGCAATCATCTTGTGAACTGAAGTGATGCCTAGAATCCCCAGACCCCATTCCAGAACGTTCCAGGAGAGACTTCTATACATGCTCCACTTAGAGAACTTTCCAATCAGAGAAACCGTGCAAGTGCAGCAAGACTCCCTCCTCTGCGCGCCTCATATGCTAAAAGGGGGAGGAACTTCGTCTTATAAATAACATGCACCAAAAGCCCATGTGCACGTCCACTGCACTGTGGGCCCCATTTCTGCTGACATCTTTGCTGGATCCATTTGGTGGTGATGGTTTTTCTGTTTTATTCCCCTTTTTCTGCTACTTTTCTTCCTTCTCGCTCTTTGTCCTTATTCATGTCAAATGTGCCTCATTTCTTCTCAACACTTTTGGGTGGCAGTGACTGTGCTTGGGCTGCTACTATTTGTACCAAACTTCCTCTTGCAATCTACCTCACTTCTTCTTGGAACTTTTGGGTGTTGTACAGTCCTTTGTCAAGTTGCATTTTCTGTTGGCTTTTTGTAAGGGACCGATCTTTTGCCAAGTCACATTGTATGTGTGTAGTTTTGAGCTGTTGCTGTTTTTTAGGAGATTGACCTTTTGCTAAGTTCTTCTTGTGACTTTAACTGAGCTTAAAGTTAGTTTTGGAATTTTGAGTCAAGTCTTGAGGTGACTGTCATCACTTTTGTACTGCTGCGCAAACATTTAAAAGATCAAAAGTTAGTTTTGGAATTTTGAGTCAAGTCTTGAGGTGACTGTCATCACTTTTGTACTGCTGCGCAAACATTTAAAAGATCAACTCCCCTAAACTTCCAGTTGAGCATCATTGGGGTGTAACTTGAACCTAGAGAGTTATCAGAAACCACAGTAATTAACTACAACTGCCCATCCTACATTGTTAGCCCACCCAACAAATACCCAAAAGCTACTCAAAGCTTTTATTACCATGCTTAAAATAGACACTACCATGTGCTTGTTCAGCAGCAATTCTGTAAAGTCGGCAAGTCTTGGTGCTATTTGCATTAGTCACTCAAAATTACTGCTTTCCAAAGGTTTGCTGACAGGATACTGCTGATTAATTTCATCACTGCTTTTCTGCCTCCTCCCATTAAGAGATAATATTGCACAGAGTTTGCTAGTATGGTCTTTGTCAGGAGAAAAGGGAAGTGGGGTGGGTGAGAGGATATTACCAGAACTGCCTTACTGTGCTACTGCTAACTTAGTGCAGCTTCCTTCTATACACCAATGCCAGAAGGAAAACATTTTCTTAATAAAAGGCAAAGACATGTACATATGAAAGAACAGTATCAGTGGGCCACCTTAGATTGTATGTTTGAAGTACTGTCTTAATAAAACAAATGTTCATATGCTCAAGGTATGTTATTTTCAGATACTCTTTTCACTCTGAACTATTATACCAGTCAGGCTTAGCTCAACAGGATGATAGAAAAGTCTTCTCACGCCACTGCTGTCATTATTCAGACACAACTATAGCCTCAAACTGGAAGCTCTAACCTTACAGCCACTTTATAAAGATAACTGTGGTTTAGCCAGTGCCGATGAGCCTCTCCTACAAACACCAGGGTCACAACAAGATTTCTTTGGAACCAAGCAGCAAGACAGCACCATTCTGAAGTTTTCATTCTGATGGGGAGTGGGTCATAATCTACATTTGCTCTTAGGAACAACTCTGCAACTATGTCATTACA
The DNA here is from genome assembly GCA_033556795.1 of Tapera naevia. NCBI lineage: Eukaryota > Metazoa > Chordata > Aves > Cuculiformes > Neomorphidae > Tapera > Tapera naevia. The sequence goes on along the minus strand of JAUMJJ010000175.1, from coordinate 5,108,098 downwards.
AGACTAAAGGTCTTCCTATACTTTCAGCTGTGAACAAAGGAATTGTTCTGAGATATCATTACTAAGAGGAAGCTTTCAAAGGTGTTCTTGCTTAGAGTGATAGTATTCACAGGAAGAAAAAATTAAAGACACTTTATTTGGAAAAAATGCTTTTGGTTGAGTCTTTCAGCAGGGGCTTTCATTCAGACATTAAATAGCTCTTGCCTTACAGCAAATGCATGCATTGAAACAGATGAACTGGGGAATATTCACAGAATTCCAAGTCTGCTTTACATGTTCTCTATAAAAAAACTATCATTTTTTTTCCTCGAGCCAATTTGTTTACATGTTAGCTTCTCTGCTTATAAGAACATGCACATGCACAGCATAACAGTAGTTTTAGAGTGTTAAACATTTCTTTTTTTCCCCACAAATAAAAGCAAACCCAGAGTGTTCTGACTTTTGCAAATGCTGCAAAGGCAAACCAGCTGAAGTTGGCTTGTACGTGTTGTTTATCATCTTTGATAAAATTACAAGAGCAGAAGAAAAATGATACTTCAGAAATCACTAGAAAATAAAACCAAGACAAGTTTGTCTGCTCAGGATCTGATGCAAATTTTGTACAGAAAGGCACCAAATGACCAGCCAGAGCCTAAGTACACGAATGGAACATCTCCAATGCTCATCTAATTTTTCACTGTCATCATGTTAAGACCTCAGATCTCTGAAGATCAAAGTGTCTGAAGAGTTAAAATGAAAAAAAAAACCAACCCAACAAAACAAACCCAAAACAAAACAAACCCAAAACAAAACAAACCCAAAACAAAACAAACCCAAAACAAAACAAACCAAGCCTAGATTTCCTTTAGTGAGTTTTAAACCTGAATGACTTCTGCTGGAGACTAAAAAATATTACTGATGGCAAACAGGAAAGAATTCACATGTCTGCCTTTATATTTTATCATAAATTTGCACAAAATTCAGCTATGTCTGGAAGCCAAACATAAATTAATCACAGAGCAAGCAGGTACTACGCAATCCAGCATCTTCTTTATCTTTGAATCTCTCTCAGCTTGCACAGATTCAGCACTCTTCACTACTGGAGAAGAGAACAGAACAGATGAGCTCAGAATTTTAAGAACTTGCATGAGGGTTATAAATGTTATGCCATCCAGTGGCTCAGAACAGAAAAGTGAGCAACCTCACAGGTACTACATTTAAAACTAAAGAATGTGTAGAGATTGCTGAGGACATACAGGAAAAAATATTTTTTTCCCCAAGAAGTATACTCAAACACACACAAATTCATACAAAAATCAATTATTCTCATCTATTCTCAGCATCTTATCTGTAGTTCTACGAATATAAAGTAAAGCAAGAATTGCGTTTCAGAACTTCTAGCTTCCCTTGTTTCACTCTGCACTGAAAATATTCTATCTTCAAAAATTTATTATATCAGTCAGGAATTCTGTTTTCCACAAAGACGCTTTAGCACTGTGGCCAAGGGGAGCAGAGCCAGCCTACAGGCTGTCCCCACAACTGAGCCAGCTGCCAACCTCAGTCAGCATTTCTTGTACAAACTCCAACCTGCAGCACCAGGAGGGCACAAGCAGGGGTGAAAGTCTGAGCCGCAGCTGTCTACAGCTTCTTCCACCGCAGCCAGGGGGCATACGTGATTGGCTTCTCAGGGTGGAGAACTCTCGCTCTACTGCAACCAAAGGCCAGGTATTGTGCAGGCATTTTATGACCACAGGGGTGCTTTCTCCCATTCCAGGTTAAAAGAGAACTGCACATTTTACATTATTTTTAAGGAAGACCTACATCTATGGCATTAAAATAGAGTTTTACTTAACGTTAGCCATGCTGACGTTTTCCTCCCCACTGCCACAGAGCTGATGGGGCTCTAGCTTCAATATACAAGGAGGCGGATTCTCTCATGCTTTCTGTGGTGACCCAGCTGGATGAGAAAAATCTCATTGAGAATCCAATTAATGAAAATTTTTAACAGAAAAGCTGAAAATGAAGTGTAGTTATTAATGCAGTTAACATTATTGCAGTTCTGTGGCAGTATGAACAGAACCTACATTGCTAGAAATCACGACTAGCTAACATTAAATAATGCTGTCCTTCAGCCAGACAGGATTGATTTTATTGTTACTCATTTCCACAGTTCTGTGAATCACTGACAGTTAAAAAAAAAAAAAAAAAAGAAGCCGGGCAGGCCTGTTGGCTACTTCTTTATACAGCAGCTGCAGTGCTAAGACACTAGAAGACAACTTATTAAAAAACAATTACATAAAAAAAGAAAAAGGCACACCTAGGTACATTTTAGTAGTTAGCTTAAAAAATCTCCCTCCTGTATCAACGGCACAGATGCTACTCAAAGTTCCAAAAGAACAGCCTACGAATGCAGGTGATCAAAGGAACTTTGCAACTAGGCCAATAAACATTGGTTCTATTAGGAATTTCATAGCTAACAACTAATACTCTACTAGGCATTAGAAGTGCATCACTTTGATGTATATTCAAGTATGCATCATCACAACAGGCAGGAAACAGCCATCTAGAGACGTAACAATAAACAAGTCTAGCCAACGCAGATGCCTGTGACTATAAATAAGAAATTTATTAATCAACATGTAATAAACATTGAATTTCCTTGAAAGTGATACGAGAAATGTGATCAGATATAGTTGTAAGAGAAATCATACAAAAAAACAAATCTAAAAGTTGCCACACAAAAGGACAAGAGAAGCAGAGCAGACTGTAAGTACGTAGGACATACTCCCAAATACATAAGGATGACTGGCAAAACATAAACCAAAAAAAGCAGTACTGGGAGTACAGGTGACCACCCCTGGTGGAGGCTGGAGAGTGGTGATAATAAGAGTCATCAGGTAACAGTAGAACAAAGACCAGTCCACACTGGGTCTTACTTCACTCAAGACCTCTCAAGCCTGATCACCTTGACTTCGGAGAACCAAAACGGGCCATAGCTACCACTGTTAACTCTACAGCATCAGCTACATGGTATTGTATATACACAGCTAATTTACAATATGCGAGTTAACCTTCAGCAAGATGTAGGCTGCTAATAAATGAAATTAACAGTTTTAAACCTTAAAACTGGCCTGATCTGCCTGCATTCCAAACACTCAATATGACAGCAATCTGCAATTCCCTTGCATCTATCTAGCTATAAATACATATGGCAAGTACACATATTCAGTCCCAACACAAAGTCCTTCTACCCACACATGTATCTGTCAATCTGAAGGTGCTAGCAATACAGGAACAAAGAAACTCAGTTAACTTCATGCTGTGCCCATGACATGGTGCCCACAAAACTGCATAGCAGGAAAAAGTGGGCTCTAACATATTCCCTGTATCACCATGTTCTGTAAATCTACCATTTCACATCTGGCACAACACTGATGTAGGGACAATACATGACTAATGTGGCTTCTGTGCAGGCAAGTAGATAGCTTGCAGTGAATGCACAAGTCTGGGTCTATTTGCACTGTAAAACAGAGGAGCTTCAATCCAGAGAACATCCATATGCACAGAAGAAATTATCTGAAACCACAACAGAGTTAGAGATGTTTGCAAGCATATCAATGCATCTAAATAAACCAGCTGTCTAAGCCCTGATTAGTGACAAATGCTCCCCTGAAGACATTGCTTAGGCATTCCAAATGCAAGAACTTGCACTTCAAAAATAAAAATTCTTCCTTTCTAAAAGTATGCACTATACAGCAAATTTAATGAGTGTTAGATCTTCCTTTTTTTCCTTCCTAAAAGCAGGATGAAGTGTCAATGCATTCTAGTTTACAGTGTATTATGTTAGAATAGCTATATACTTACCACAACCTTTTTTCACAAGTCCACAGGCAATTTTTATTCTAAACACAACTATGATAAATCAACTTCAAGGTTAATACTGCAGCTTAAATTCAATAAGATTTGCGTGGTACAAATTTGACGTTTGGTTTTTCAGTCATTAGCTCATCAGTAATAGCTTGCTCATTTATGCAGAACGGAATTTTAATACTGATCCTTACACAATTCCTTGCAGAAGTGTTTCTGCAGGATGAGGCCACCCTCCCACTGAGAATGGTCTTTGGTCTGTTTGGGAGAAACTCAACATCCTCTTTCACTAGATACTGAAGACTCAAAACTCTCTGCTACTTTTGTTCTCGATTAACTCAGCGTAAGTCATCTTCAGCTCAAAATCTTCAACACTGATTTTAGCACTGAAATCTGCGTGAAGTGGCTACCAGAAACTACAGAAGAAACACAGTACAGTAAAAGGATGAAATACAATCATGCACTTTTTCCACATGATGACTTTATGTCGTATACAGCCATCACATCTACTTTTTAACAGAAAGAAGCAGAATATCATAATCTCAAAAGAGCAGGATTCTTGTTTTCTTTTTTTCCTAGAAGAGAGGAAGATAAGAAACAAGTGTGCACAAACTGTTATGTTTCACATGTAAGGGAGACAAGGTCACATGTTCTGGAAGGTCTTTACAGTGCATCAAACATTAGTATCCAGTCACCTGAGTTGGAAGACAGGGGTAGGGAGCAGAATAAGGCGCCCATAATCCAGGGGGAAATGGTTAGTGACCTGCCACACCACTTACACACACACAAATCCATAGTGTCGAGCAGGATCCACCCAAGGGTACTGAAGGAGCTGGGGGAAGAGCTCACCAAGCCACTTTCCACCATTTATCAGCACACTTGGCTAACTGGGGAGGTCCCAGTTGATCAAAGGTTAGCAAATGCGATGCCCATCTACAAGAAGGGCCAGAAGGACGATCCAGGGAACTGTAGGTCTGCCAGCCTGACCTCTGCGCTGATGAAGGTTATGGAGCAGATCATCTTGAGTGCCATCATGTGGCACCTACAAGATAACCAGTAATCAGGCCCAGTGACCATGTATTTACTAGAGGCATGTCCTCATTGACTAACCTGATCTCCTTCTACGACAAGCTGACCTGCTTCGAGGATGAGGGAAAGCCTATTGATGTTGTCTACCTAGACTTTAGGAAAGCCTTGACACCATTTCCCACAGCACTCTGCTTGACAAACTGGTTGCTCATGGCTTGGATAGGTATACTCTTTGCTGGGTAAAAAAATGGCTGGATGGCCAGGGCCAAAGAACTGGTGTGACTCAAGATACTAAATGCCCCAACTGTAGTCTCCTACGTGGTTAAAAAAAAAAATAAGTTTATTAATGTTACTTCATTTTACTATTTCATCTTTATCCTCGCTAAATGCAGCCACATTATGGCATATGGATTTCTCATGTGAAATTCCAACACAGACTTGATTCAAAGCAGAATACACTTTGCCCTTGAAGTTCTGCTCATATGTAGCTCTTCAAGTCAAATCACATAAAACCTTCAGCCTTTTGATGACTTGCACCTGTCTTAGAATATTTCTGAAGAACTCCTGGCTACTCATAAACTGCTTCCCTCCCTCCCTGCCTCCCCAATAATCTCTTCTGTAACATAGTTCCATTTCAAGTTTACCAAAAGCACAGTAACTGCAAGGATGGCGTAAAGAAATCTAATCCAATCAACGAGTGTCTAATACAGCCACATAAAATGTACTCATCCAAATCAGTTAGATCATGTTTTCTCCAAACTAGTAAACAGCTGCAGACACAGTCTGCTTCTCATCAAATGTTCCATGTATAACAAACTGTATCTCGTATCTCTGATGGTGCACTAGTAATTTTTCAAAACCATGACTTTCACAACATATGACAACTGTATTTTATTGAAAAAAGGAATAGGCTTACATTGCCCAAGCCGCAAATTGAAGCCTAATCCAGAAACTCTACTGTAGGTGCCAAAAGTCTGCTGAATGTCAGTATTTGCTGGCATTTTTATTATTATGAATACAAGTGCAGACCAACTTCTTCAAAGAAACACTCTTCATGCGTGACAAAAAAGGAAAAGCTCACAACTCCTATAACAACAGCACAGAAGCACAGAAATAACTCCTTTAACACTGTCTGGAAAAGGTATCCCAAAGGAGTAGTTGTAAATGTGTTTAAAAGATGGAGAACCTTAAAAACAAATTCACATCTCACTTTCTGCTCTGTGGTATCAACAGTGGTATAAAAAAGGGCAACTTTGAAAATCTAGTAAAATTTTGACTGCCACAAACATGAAAACTACCCTCAGTGAGACCTTTAGTGACTAAAGTGACCTTTAGTGAGAACACTGAAGCACAAAACTTCCACCCATCATAATTTTATGTGACTTTTTCAATTTACTCACAAGAAAAAAACCTTGCATGCAAAACAGGATACAGAGGAAGCCAGCCAGACTGAGACACATTTTCAAATCTCTGAACAGCAGTAAACTATTAGGAGCTTAAATCAGATATTTACTATTTTTGCTTGACTATATACATAAATTCCTAGCCCTTTAAAAATTTAACTGACTTCTAAACATACTTCAGAGACCTGATTTTGCACTAATGTGACTGTTCTAAACTAAATTTAAATGTGTACTTTCTCTAACTCAGAAAAATGGACAATAAATTGGGAACAAACAAGCAGGAAACAATGACCCATACTACAACCTCTCACACAGAGGACAACGGAGACTGGTCTGGTAAAAAAGGGGCATCAGTCCCTAAAATTCTTATCATATCCTATCCTAAAACTCCTCTCCATGGTTGCAATCCAAGTTCCCCATTGCACACAACTCTAAAAGAGCTCCCCTGCTGTTATTGTGATGCACTGTAGAAGCAGACTAAAGAAAATCGGAATTAATGTCACTTTTAGAAGCATTAATTGTAGTTATGATGTCCACATGGCTATCCTCTGAATAAACACAGAAAACACTAAAGAGCTAGATTAAATTCCTTTTCTGCATCTGGTTACCTATGGTAAGAATTACGAAGAGCCAACTCATTTCATCTGTTTGAAGTTCTTGAAATTTACCTGATAGAGTTCTGACAGCAGCATACTCTCCTTTTAGGATCCCCAAAATGCACTACTTAAAAGAAAAAATAATCTGACCATAAATTATCAAACACTTACTTGAATTACCCTTTGAAGGTAAAATTAAGTACGTTAACGTGAGGACAATGAAAAAACATCTTTCTACTTCCTGAAGACTGTTGTCACGGATTGTTAGGTAGTGAATAATTTCTTGAATATATCACAAACTCAAGTTCTAAAAAATTTTTGGTGATTCGAAGCAGAATCAGCTCAGTAAAATGACTTACTGCATGGTGACTGAGCATGGTGATTACAGCTTTTATTTCCCTTCATGCAACTGGTTCATTAGAATTAGAAAACTTGGTGAAACTCTGAGGTTAACTGAACAAAAAACTTCACTGCATTTTTTTATTTTGAAGAAAGAAGAATTTATATATTAAGGAATGTAGGCTACACTTGATGCGTGACTTCAGGGAAGATTAACTGCAAATAACTAACAGCCAGCTGTATGACCTGTTTTCCAGTATATATGGAAAGATAGACAGTCCATAATGTAATGTCTTGAATTTCAGCACTAGCATAATAGAAGATTTCCTGTTGATTTTACATCAGCTTGTGGTACAGGTGCAAAGGACTTAGGTTACTGGCAAACACTAAGGAAAATTAATCTAGAAACCAGAAGAGCAGCTTCTCACATTCCATAACAGCTTATAAAATTAATTGCAATAGCATACACATCAGCTCTGGATGTGTAACCAGCTACGCTATCATGGACCAATACAATCAGAATGCATGGCAAAAGCCAAATATTTCCCTCCAAAGACAATTGGTACAGACAAATCACAAACCAAATAACTGGGAATTGGTCCATCCAAGTCCCTTCTGGAAATTTACAGGACTCTCATAAGAACCAAATATGTCTAGTTTTATTAAAAAAATAGAAGGAGAGAAAATGCCAGTCTTAAAAGAAACTTGATTTGAAGCAACACAATTTATCTTTTGGCTACTACTACAAAAGCTCTAATTTACAGGAGATGCACCACCAATGTCACTTAAGGCTATGAACATACATAGAGGCTATATTTTAGCCCCATATCTCAGGTGTTACAACTTCCTGGAGAAATCCCAGTTGGCTTATCAAATGAATGATTAGATAGCAGAGTAAGAACTATCTCAAGCCAAGTTAGCAAACTATCTAAAAACATCTCAAAAATCTTTCTGGATGCTACAAAACACAGGCTACTATAGAGAGGTATAACAGATGTGCATACAGACCACAACTGTTGTTCAAGAAAGTTTTGTTTATAGAATTGTGATAGCGAAATATTTCCCCCCCCCCTCAGAAATGGGCATCTTGTCCATTGCAATTCTAAGGCTGTAGGATTAAATTGCAGCACAAGTTGTCAGAGAATCTACATAAGTATACTGTATCAAGCAATGCAAAGCAAATTAAAATAGCTAAAAGGCCTGCTTTTTCAAAAACAGTCAAGGGGCAGCAGATAGTCTGGGCTGCTTCTCATCTGACACCAAGATACACATGTTCAAAGAATGGTGTGAGAATTGAGTGAAAAAGGAAAGAAAAGAGCTTCTGATGCTTTGACTATTTCTGGAACTTCGCACAATAGGAACCTGATGCAAAACTGTGTGAAGTGCTGTAATACCTATCACACACGAAAATGGCTTTAACGCTAAATAGCTCTCTACTTTAAGAAAGAACGGAAGCCATATTTGCCTAGCATTCCTCAAGCTACAGTCCTCTGCAACACATGCTGCCATACAAGCTTAAGTTCACAGAAAGCTAACACACATTTTGTAATTTCATTTATCTTTGTCAGACAACATTGTTAGCATCCTATTTAAAGGCTGCAAGACTCAAAATGCTACAGATCCAGAATTGCTTCCTTTATACAAATCTAATTTGGGATGAGTCAAAGAAAGTCTATCTGGATAGTACCTTACCAAACACAGACCATCTGAGATGCCTTAAGTTAACTGGGAAGACATAAAAATTTGTCAATTCTTTTGCTCATCTCTATGTTTGTATGAATATCAAGAGAGGTAAAATCTAATGCTTGCTATGAGCTCTTTGGAAACTAAAATGAAGAGACTTTGGATTTCTCTAGGTGTGCTTTATATTTATATATTTGTGTGTTCCAGAAATAACCAGTTGGTCTACAATGCCTTGCTATCCCAAATGGAAATAATGTTTTTCTTCTTCCACCCTTCACATTTTCTGTGTTACACATTCTTTAGGACAAGCGACCACTTCTTTACTGCAAAGGTAATAGTGACAGACTTCAACATTACAGTTAACACTTCTAGCAACAACTCTGATAGGGATTTTGTTTGTTTGTTTGCTTCTTTAAAGATACAGCTCAACTATTCTATACATTCTAGTATGAAATCAAACATTCTTGACATCTAGCCTTTGGAGTTGCTGAAGTGAGTATATTAACGCAAATTCAAATCACTTATTAGCACCCTGGCATATGTATCCAACATCCCGTTGACGTTCTAGTTAATAGATTAATACATTTCTGCATATGAAAACTACACACCAAATTCTGACGTTTCTAGTGAAAGTATCTATTTCATCATCTGGCAGACATGTAATCTTCAAATTAATTCTTAGGAAGATACTTATTGTTTCCTAGGTCTGACTTTACTTTTTAAAAAGGAAACCCCAAACCACTACTACAAGACAAATGAGATTTTATAAGATACAAAGTATTTTAGTTGTAATCAAGTTCCCCTTACTCTTCTAGCTTTTAGAATCACATGGAAATAAGTACTCCCTCTTTTAGGCATGAGTTTATCTGATAAACAATGTCTTTAGGTTAAACTTTAACACAGCAAAATTCATATAAACCAGCAAAAGTTAAAAAAAAGGCCAGGGACTTTGCCACAGATGGTATGGGAAATTAGTGAGTGGATATGAGTTTAGCTTGACACCTTACCTGACTGGCTTCCTTTCTCGTAGCAAATCTTCCAGACTCCTTTCACAGTGTTCAGCTGCCACAACCAGTCTCTCTAATTAAAAAACAAACAAACAAATGAATACAAATGAGACAATGGGAATACAGACTTCACAGTCTAACTATTTGGCAGATGTAAAGTATTTTGTATGGAAAATTACACATATTTAAATGTTAAACATTTACAGCTTTTGGTTATCACCACCATTTTCATTTATGAGATACAGCAGATGATCTTTCCTGTTTCCCCATGCAAAGCACTGTCAATCTATCCATCCAGTAACCTCCTAAAAATGTTGAAACCCTCAGCCAAGTAGCAAATGGTCGGATTCAAAACCAAATCAAACTAAGCTATTTCAAACATCTTTTTACAAGATTGTTACAGTAAAATAAAAAAGGAAACTACTCTGAAGAACACAAATCATCACATAAAGCTGGAATGCTTGTTACTCAACTCTTTGTTTTTCCTTTTTGAAATCAAAGGAACACTTAAGCTTTCTTTGGAAAAAAAATTTGGAATTGCTTTCTACAATACAAGTAGTTTAATTTTACAAAATAAAATAATAATAAAAAATCAGTTTGAATGTTCTTCTATTACTTTTATATTCCCCTTTTGAGGGTCTTTTGGGGGGAAACGCATACACCTAATTTTTTATTGCAGTTTTTCTAGTCTGCTTTCCTATTTCTCTGTAAGGGTAGAAACTGACATTTGCAAGAAAAATAACATTAAAACATTTAGCATAGGATTGACAAGTGAAAAATTTTGTCAGTATTAGAATGATAAAATTTGCCATATTACTTGGAAACAATTAACTGCTATTACAATGACTAGGAACAAAACAGTCTCCTGACATCACGGTAAGACATTATTTGCTATTCTTCAAGTTAGTTCAATTATCAGAAGATATTTTCTCCTTTATATTTATACAAGCTTATAAACTTGCACGTCATTGACTCTTCAATTAAAAAAAGGCCACATTTTCCTATTTAATCATCTTTTATTCACTAAATGTTACGTTAGCTAAAGTTAATTAAATTTCCATCCCAATCAGTAGTGTAAAAAAAATTCCAGTTTCTGTTTCAAGAAATACTAGCCAAAACAAGAGATGAAAATGAATAAACTTTCTAGGGCAGGGGTGTCAAACTCACAGCTCCCACCGTTCTCCTGCTCCTGTAGCGTAATGCGCGTCACTCACTGCACACATGCCCAGTGCTGGCAGAGGGCAGGGGCCAGGAGCTCGGCGCTGCCAACGGGGAGAAACAAGGTGCAGGGCCGGATAAAACAAGGTGCAGGGCTGGGTTCAGCCCACGGGCCGTGAGTTTCACACCCCTGTTCAAGAGCCTCTGACTGCAGAAAATGAAAAATTTGCAAATGTGAGAGCAAACGAAAACACACAAAGATCCTCTCGCCCCATGGAATACTTCAGTGTATATAGTTAACAATACCCTAATTTTTTAAAAATCTGAAACACCCTATCATACTTCATTCTAAAGCAGAAAAATGACTTGCTCTACTTTATGAGACCCTGTAGGTAATCATCAAGTGCATATATAGGAGTTGGACTCAATGATCCATTTGGGTCCCTTCCAACTCAGGTAATTCTATGATTCTATACAATGTGCTTTTACATGGGAACATTGTTGCTTTAAAAGCTAAAAGTGGCAACCACTTAAATAGTCACAGGTGTTACTGCCTTTCTGTGGAAACAATGTGCTGTACTCCCGCTGAGCTTGCAACAGAGTAAGATCATCTGGACCAGAAAAGAAAACAACTGAAGCCGTATCTGAGCTACCAGTAAGAGCGATAACAGTTAGTGGGAGAGATCTTAAAGAAGTAGGAAAAAAAAAGAAAACAAAAAAGATAAGGAAAGCTTGCAGCCAAGACACAAGATGACTGAGACAAGAACAGCTGCAAATCAAGCACAAGAAACCTAACTATCCCACCAAAATCTTCACAAGATTAGAACATGGGTGTAGGAGCTCAACATCAAAAATATATATATTTCCATGTCCCACACAAAGACATGCCACGGCAACTGAGTACAGGAATTTTACAGTGAGGTATAAGAAGCGGAAAGTTTTTAGCTTTTATCAGCTGGCACAACATATTTAACAAAAGAGTACAGACAACTAACCTTTGCCTTGTCTCTGTGGAGAAGAAACAAAAGCACCAGTACTGCTAGTCACAGCAAAGGCATATAGTCATTTCCAGACTGAAAACCAGCCACTTTCTGGTACTGTAAAAGCAATATTCTGCTGAGTCACCTTTAGATATATTGTCATAACAACATAACTGTAACCATACATATTTACTTACTAAACAGACACTTACCATGTTTACCTCTGGTAATGTCAACATACTGGCAAAGCCTGGGATGGGTGATTGTTTTAAGGATTTGAAATCTCCCCAAAATTTTGATGGAGTTAGGTGTTAGAGGAAGGCCATTACTTCCACAAACATCATGTGGCAGAGCTGAGGCGAAGAAGGTGGAGGCACCCATTTCAGTATCTTTTAAAGGAAACATCTCTTTCGCACAATCTTGAAGCCCTCTGGAGCAATTTGTGTTCCTTAAAAAAGAGAAGCAAAGATTTATCTGCAAAAGATACAGATTCTTGTGACTCAGCTTACTAGTTGTTTGCTAAATAATGCAATTAAAATGTTTTTTTTCTTTGTTATGTGGGAATTGGACGTTTTTGCAAAATGAATACAATAAAAATAATACAGTGCTGCTACATCATAAACAGCACATTTAAAGATGAAAATACAGTGATAGTTTTAAACATAGATTTAAGAATCAAATAAAACTACTTTTAAGATCAGAATGCTATTTATGATAGCATTCCTAATATTTACTACGAAGTAAGTCTTCTGTCCTACCACCATTTCTTTCCCTACCCATAGGTAAAATGCCAGCTCACACACTGACACAATAACACGTTAAGAAAGTAATCTACGTTATATATTTCTGTGGGACAGTCAAGCAAAATAAGCTAGCTTGCAATTTATTTTCAGGTGCATTTAGTTTCATGACCATTTTCTCTCTGCTATGAACCATGCACTTGAGATCAATGAGCTGAACATTTTCTCTGCACTTTGTCATAACCAACTATTATGCCACTCAAGAACATGAAAATCTAAAACATGCACAAGTAACAGATACTTCTATAGTCAGCTAAGCCTCAGATCAAACTGCCTGACCTCTTTTTACTAGCAAACTAAGAATTTAGTTGGAGGCACCAAGTACCAAAATCCAAAAATTGATTCAAGTCTCTGCTCAGCTCATTTCTGGATTACCCAGACTCTGACTCGAGATTCTACAAGCCATCATTATGCAGTATTATCCCTCTGTACTTGTTAACTTCCATACCACATATATACTTGTGTATAAGGATACATATACAGAAATAGAAAGATCAAGCTTATACAGTCTTTAGTGAGCTCTGGTCTGGAAGTTGCAATGGTAAAGTGGATAACGCTTCCACATAACACGGGATGAGAGGCTGCAGAACAGAAAAAAATAAACCTAACTACTGAGCCTTTGCAGAAGAGTACCATCCAGCTCACTTTAGCTCCACAGGCATTATGGCACAGTCTGGAGGCAACTGTACGTACAATCAACAGAAATAGTCCACTGATGTGGAAAGCACATTCAACCCTCCTGTCAGCTACAGAATACTAATTACTAAGCAGAATCACAGAAACAGATACACAGTTGTTCCAAGAAAAGAAGAGGAAGAATCCTCAGATGTGAAACCCATAAGATTAATAATACGAGAACCCGAAAGTATAAATCCAACATAATTCTTTAAAATGAGATGTGATAATTTTTTATCATATTAGGGGCTTCATGAAACAAAAAACAAGTAGAACAAGATTATGTAGAACATTACCAAAGCTAAGGGCTACTTTTTCTGTTATTCTTTCAGCCAACATCAACCTGCTGCTTTCAGGAAAAGCTGCTCTTTCATGAGAAAGTCACACAGGAGAAACAGCATTTAATACTTTGAGTCACTTTAGTGTCTTAAAGTTATTTTTTCTCAAAGGGAATAATCTTGTTCCCAGCACAAGATTCCCAGTAAAAACCCACTAAGTTTCTTTTATGAATCTTAATTGAGAGTGACCCCATGACCTCATCTTTACATACCAACTGTATTTAGTAAGTATATAGAAATGGAACTTACGGAACATACCTTCTCTTTTAACAAAAAAAGTCCAATTTAAGCTACAAAGCAAATATAATGCAGTTCTCGTTTGTTTTTTTTTTCCCTGTGAAGAATCACAGGCATGAGATACGTACATTTAAATTCTAATATATGTCATCATATTAAACATGACTGCATGCCATCACGGAAAACTTAGAAAAGGAAGTAAAAAAAACCCCAGCATTGAGCATTGGAGTTTTTTATGGTAGTATTTTTGTACTAAGTCTTATTTGTAAAGATACAATGCTTTCATATCTCATGAATATTTAATATTTTTTTGAAAGTGATTTTAGGTTGGCAACAATGTAATTTACAGTTACAATTTTCGATTGAAAAGAGATATATTGGACAGAGTGCGAGCACAAAGATTTACTGACATGCAGCAAGTTCTAATTGGAAAGCTTTAGCTGTGTATTTATACTAAGAGCCACATTCCTGCAAAAGTACCATGCCTGCCAAATGAACTATCCAGCTTCACAAACAAATATTAATGATGGAGAAAAAAAAATCTTGATTTAGAGTATTAATTATAATCTTGCTTGTCAGAACAGTCCTCTAATAATTGCTCTAAAAAAACCCCAAACAACACACTATCAGAGTTCAGAGAAAGAAGATTAAAATTATGCCAAACAGTGAGATGCATAATATCTCCAAGAAGTTAAATACATAGTGTAGAACATATTTACCCGGGTAAGAAATGTTTTCAGTTTTACTGTAGAAAAATCACTTGCTAGATAGAACTTCTCTCATACATTGTATCTGCGTACAGTTGACATTTAGAAAGGAGATTTAATAAAAAAATTGTTAAATATCATCAGGTCAATAACCATTTTTAAGATATTAAACTTTTCTTGTACTCTAGACCAATTGGCCTACAAGGCTGAATTAGGCCACCTACAATATGTTAACTAGACAGCTGTAGATTTATCACTCATCTCCTTTGGTTAGGAAGTACACACCCAAAAAAGAAGAAATAAGAAAAGCAAACAGCCTTTCCTGTCAGCCACCTAAAGGAATAAATAAGGAATTTTAAAAGGTGTGCATTAAAACAAGTTCTCTTACTACAGAGGTAATTCTGTTGAATTGACTAAAGCAATGGGAAAAATTTCACTGGTGATGGAAAAGAGCCAGTCTGTCAATAGCTACCTCCACAACTAAAGATATATTACCTTAACTCTAAAATTCCATAAATTCCAGGAACTGGCTTGAAAAATAAACCAAGTAACCCCCAAACTAAAAACGTAACCTTTCCACCACCTTTAAAAATGACCATGTATTACTGCTTAAGTGAAACGGGGTTTAAAACTAAATTATTTCAGTCTACTCATCTCTCCAGTAACTTACTGACATTTCTAAATTCAAAGACATCTGTAATACATACTTCAAAAATTCAACTGAAATTTCAATCAACATAAAAGTCTGGCATAACTACAAAAATAAGAGCTCTACACACCCGTTTCATGTTCAAGACACACAATTTTACTTACCTCAAACTGCCCCTTTTCTATATAACATCTACTACAAACACCACTTGTAGTACAGAGATTTCATAAGATTGCTTAAAAAACTAAATGTAAGCCGTATTAACTGTTTTCCCCTGTAGCATAACATCAAAATGTCATCTTTTACAAAATTCTCTAACCTCTCTAACAATCATTGAAGTATAATGTATTCTTCCTATAAATAAAGAATAACGATGAAGTCATAGGTAGATAATTACAGATGATACATACATTAGGTATACTTAAAAAACAGTATTTAACATTGTTATTCTGTACAGACTAATAAATTCAGTGCAGAAAGAAAGACTGCTCTGGATTCCAGCTACACCAACTTAACTAGAATAAGTGAATGTGTCAAAATTTTCATTATAACATTGTTACTTGAGATAACAGAAAATGCAAACAAGACTTTGACAAGGCTCCAATATCATTACTTTGTCTTCAAAAAATACACAGATTTAGGCAGGGGAAAAAAAAAAAACAACAGGTATCATGGGGTTTTGGCACAAGAAACTGACAAATACTTGAAGGCTTATTTAATGAAAATGCCAAATAGTGATTTCCTTCCCTACTCTGGTAGGTATATTAAAGTATAATTTCACTCAAGTGAAATACAACCCATGAGCAAAGATTAAAAATGCCCTATCTTAGTAGTATTTGGAGAATTATTTCATGCATACACGAAAGCCTTTGTATTCTATGAAGGTGTTTGCATTAAGAGAGTTACTGGCGGACAGTAAGAAGAAAATATAGAACCTTATTTTGACAGGTCAGGATAGACTTTCAGTCACATCTCTATTTTATAAACAGAGTCACAGAATCATTTATGTTGAAAAAGACCATTAACATCGAGTCCAACTGCAAACCTAACCCTTCTAAGTCTACCACTAAACCATATCCCTAAGCACCACACAGACTCATAGAATCATTAAGGTTGAAAAAGATCTTTAAGATCATCCAGTTGAATAACGCCCCTAAGCACTATATCTACATATCTTTTAAATACCTCCAGAGATGGTGACTTTCCTGGCCAGTGCTTGACAATCCTTTCATTGGATATGAGAAAAAATTACTTCAATCTAAATCTCCCCTGGTGCCGCTTGAGACCACTTCCTCTCATTCTGTCATTTGTAACTCGGGAGAAAAGACCAATACCTACCTCACTACAACCTCCTTTCAGGCAGCTGTAGAGACTGATAAGGTCTCCCCTCAGCCTCCTCTTCTCCAGGCTGAACTACCCCAGTTCCCTCAGCAGCTCCTCATAACACTTGTGCTCCAGACCCTTCACTAGCTTTGTTGCTCTTCTCTGCAGACGCTACTACACCTCAATGTGTTTCTCATAGTGAAGGGCCCAAAACTGAATACAGTAATTGAGATGTTACTCCTGTTAGTCTTTGTACCTGTTCACCAATGTCTTTTGGTTACAGCCTGCCTGCTTATTCTGCTACATCAGTGTCCCTAGATTCATAAACATGCGGTTTGTGGCCATTTCATTTATAAACATGGCTGCTCAAGAACCAAATCTAGTAAAAGAGAAATCACAGAATCGTTTGGGTTGGAAGGGACCTTAAAGCCCATCCAGTTCCAACCCTCCTGCCATGGCCAGGGACACCTCCCAGCAGACCAGGCTGCTCACGGCCACATCCAATGCGGTCTTAAACACTTCCAGGGAGGAGGTATCCACAGCTTCCCTGGGCAACCTGTGCCAGTGCCTCACCACCCCTCAGCATGAAGAATTTCTTGTACTCTAGACCTAGATTTCTCATCTAAATCTTCCTCTTTCCAATTTAAAGCCACTCCCCCTTATCCTATCACTCCAGGCCTTTGTAAAAAGTCCCTCACAAGCTCTCCTGTAGCCCCTTCAGGTAATGGAAGGCCCCTATAAGGTCTCCCTGGAGCCTTCTCTTTTCCATGCTAAACAACCCCAACTCTCTCAGCCTGTTCTCACAGTAGAGGTGCTCCAGCCCTCTCATCATTTTCATATCCCTCCTCTGAACCCATTCCAACAGTTCCATATCCTTCTTATGTTGCGGATTCTAAAACTGGACGCAATAATCCGGGGTGGGGTGGGGGTCTCACGAGAGCAGAGCAGAGCAGAGGGGGAGAACCCCCTCCCTCACCCTGCTAGTCACACTTCTGTGGATGCAGCCCAGGACACGGTTGGCTTTCTGGGCTGCAAGCGCATCCTGCCAACTCAGAGAGCCTCACTAAGTGCCTGCTGGAGGCGCTGGTAACCCCGGCTAGCCCGGTAACCACCTCTCAAGCCCTACAAGCACGCCAGCCAGAGACCCAACCCTGAGGCGCCGCGCTCAGTCCAAAACCGAGCCCGCAAAGGCGCGAACCGGCGCTGCCTTTCCACATCTGCGCCCCCGCCTCGCCCCCGCCAAGCCCAACGATCACTCTGCCCCTCCATTACCCTCTGGGGTCGCCGCTGCCGGACAGGGGCGGTGCCGGGGGCGGGTGGCTGCCCCCGCGCCAGCGCCCCCAGCCGCGCCCCGCCCTCGCACGCCCTCACCGCCCCGTGGCGTCACTGCGCCCCGCCGGCCCCGGCGGAAGGGCCCCGGCGTGCGGGCGGCCCGCGCGATGCCTGAGGTTTCTTTCTGTTTGCGTATTTAAAATAAAGTTTTACACGCTTCCCCCCACCCCGAGGAACGGCGTGTTGAGCGCCTGGGCATTAAACCAGCGCTCGTGTAGGTTATCGAGGCTTTCCTATGAGAACGGGGGGAGAGTTGGGGTGGTCCAGCCTGGAGAAGAGAAGGCTCCGGGGAGACCTTACAGCGGCCTTCCAGTGCCTGAAGGGGCTACAGGAGAGCTGGGGAGGGACTTTTTACAAGGGCCTGTAGGGATAGGACAAGGTGTGGGGCGTTGGCTTTAAACTGAAAGGGGGCAGATTTAGATTAGACACGAGGAAAACATTCTTCTCGCTGAGGGTGGTGAGACACTGGCACAGGTTGCCCAGGGAAGCTGTGGATGCCCCCTCCCTGGAAGTGTTCAAGGCCAGGCTGGATGTGGCCTCGATCAGCCCGGTCTGGTGGGAGGGGTCCCTGCCCGTGGCAGGGGGATGGAACTGGATGTGCCTTAAGGTCCCTTCCAACCCAAAGCATTTCGTAGTTCGTGAGCGCTCACCAACAAACCTCAGGCGCTCCTCGAGGCAGCCCGCGCGGGGGTCCTTTCTCTGCGTGGGCGTAGGCGCGCGGCGGCCGCTCGGTTCATGTGAGTCCCTCTCGCCGGGTGGTTTTGCCCTCTTGGTGTGCCCGTGGGTGCTTCGGTTCTGTCGGCTTTCGCTGTTGGGACTGTGTCACGGTGATCTGGTCCCCTGGGGCTCCCCGGCGGGTCGAGAGGACAGGCGGGAGCTCAGAGGGCCCTGTTTGCCTCCCTTCGAGCCGGCAGGGTGCGGGGGCAGCTGGAGCGGGTGTTCCCTGCGGGCTCTGTGCTGGGGGGTTGTCCTAGGGAGACCGCTGCCATCCTTCCAGGGAGAATGCCCCTGCAGCGAAGGGGCAGGATGAGTAGCTCGAATTAGAGGAAACAGCTTTATGTTCTTTCTTGCTTAATTTATATAAGGCATTTAATCTTCAGGCTTAACGTGTACTTTGGCTGTAGGGTGGCATTGCAGATTGTTCTGGTTTGGGCTGAATCAAAACATATTCTTTAACTTTTCTGCTAAACCTGGCTGGAAAGTTAGAGAATGTATTTTGCTTTAGCCCAAACCAGAATGAAAATACAGATGCAACACTTTGCAGGGAGGAAGCGAGCACTCGAATTGGTACTTCTAAAACGAGTTGAGTTCCTTTTTTCAGCCCAACTGAAATGGCTGTTTGGAAGCAATGGACTATTCAAGGAAAGTACGTGGAAAGTACAGACAAGGAATATCTACTGCACTTTGTATAGGAATGGCCATTACTAACTGAAAAGTAGATGCTTTCTCTGTTTTGATATGTGGTATATGCGTTCATTGTGCTTTTGCATAGACTTTAGTGAGTGAAAAACAGTATAACAAAGTATTTGGTCCACATTCAGTAGAGATATTTGCAAATTTAACATATAGCACATTGTGTACAAGGATGCATGGGTTGGATAATGGGTGAGTCTATGGTTTGTTGCTGTTTAGGCTGTGTTACGAGTCCACAGTTAACCAGTATACTGCAGTGTTACTGAACTACTGTGTACCTTAAGCTAATCAGTAAGTGGCTTTGCCCTGCATTTAGCAGCTGGCAAAATGAAGAAAATACTGCTGCCAAATAAGTAATCCTTGAATTTCCTACTCTTTCTGTTTCTTTAACTTAGTTTTTGTTTGTTCGTTTGTTTTAGGTCAGTCATTGATTTTCACAAATAGTTTTGTGATTCAGGATACTTACATGAAATCTGTAGTAAAATGAGGCAGCAGTGATTAAATCTATCACCCCCTTTTTGTATGCCATTATTGTTCACTTACTATCTTATTCCCCACTTACGTTTAAATAATAATATCTTATTTGACAGACCTCTTGGAAAGCAAGCCCAAAATGTGTAAATAAAACCAAAGTCCTAAACCTGAATTTTTAATAGTGGCTGTTAAAAAGGATAAGGCCTTAGAAATGAGTTATGGATAGAACTTCAACAAATCTTATCAAAATAGTCAATAGAGAGCGATGTTTCGGTTTGGGGTTTTCCTTGTTTATTTGTTTTAGTGTTTTTTTTGTTTTAGCTGGCCTTAAGGATCTTTGCTTATCAACATGGCTTCATCATAATATATTCTCCCACTCAGTCACAAATTAATAATATGTTCTTGTTATGGTATTTTTGACTTTTAAATAGTTTTAAGAAATATATTTGTGAGTGGCTTTGAAGTTTTAGTAGCACTGAGTCCTGAAGGTGCAGTAGGTTGAAGGCAGAGTGATTTAATTCAAAATTATCTTCAACAAATTTGGGCTCTGGAGTATATTTTTCCAGTTATAAATATGAAGCTTATGCGTATTTTCTATATATTGCTACAGGTGTATTTGTTTCTTTTACACCTTTAAAAAGTAAGTAGAGAAGGAAACAATTTCTCATTCCCCAGACTGAAAGCAATGGACAGTCTGGAGAGAATAGTATCAGATGAAAAAGGATAGGACATCATACAAATCTGAAAATTGTCCATCAGTTTGGAAATAATAGGACTCTCTAATTGTCTTAGAGCCTCTAAGCCTTGATGCTTCTGATGATAAAGCATAAGTGAGTGGGAAAAAGTAGGGCCTTTTGATCAAAGATGGGCAAACAGCCCATGGACACTTCTTCATTTTTTTCATTTAGGAGATATTCTCTGTAATGGCTTTTCTCCTAAATATATTTGACTGCAGTCTGTTTAATACATTTTTGTTATTTGAATTATATATGTTATCCAAGAAGACTAGCAATGATGTTAATTGTATGCCATGATGGGAGGAGGCAAGCAACCCCCTAGGACTTCTTATGCTTTTGAAAAATCCTTTAAATCAGTCAGTGGCATTTTCTTAAAATTATTTCCGATAATCGAGTCAAGGCATTCTAGTCTACTCGAGTCTTTTATTTTCTACTGACCTAAAAATTTTGTGCTATGTGCTTGGTGCATGAATTTCTAATGTAAGTGACACTTCATCGCAATAATATGATCAGTGTTTCCAAATTATGTTTTAATCTTTTGCTTGTTTTTGTTCTATAAACTCCATAGAGACCTGGTTGTTTTTGACTTTGGGGGTTAGGGAGTGGAGTGGAGTTGTTCCTTAAAGTAGGACTAAAGTAGAAAGTAAAAAATTTCAATTTAGTATAAGTTTGTAATATATTGAGATACTGTACAGTCATTTCCTGAAACAGTTCCTGAAAGTATTGTAAAAATGTCTCAAAATATTTTTACCCTTTTATTATATAGCACTTTTTGTACTATAGAACTGTATTAGTTTGACTTAGAAGATAGTAAGAGGTAACGAAAGATTATAATCGTCTGTAGTGATTTGTGAGTTTACTTTCTGAATCAAGAGAGCACATCTAAAATTGCTGGTCTGTGCAAATTTACTGATGGAACAGTAGAATCAATTCAGAAAAATACCCATTTCTCAGGTCCCTAACACCCTCATTAAAGTATAATGAATAATTTTATGTATGTCATGTTACTCTGTTTCTGAAAACACCCTAAGAAGCAGCAGAGATAGGTTGTGCATTCTGGAGGTAAAGAATTCAAATAATGGCGTCAGAACGAAGAGTGGATCTTCAATTGGCAAGAAGAAAATGAATTGAGATGCAAAATATGGGAGATAAGTTTTATCCAAGACCTGTCTGGACCAAGAATGAAAAGAAAAATTGAGCTCTTGGGTGCCTAGAAAGCCTACCTACAAGTCCCATAAGCATACAGGGGAAATAGATTATAATTAAAATAATGTAAAGCCGTTGTCATAGGAAGGATTCTTCAGGTGTGCAGGAAGACAAATCTGGTATTGACCATAATATTTTTGAACTTTTCTGATTATGATTTGATTGCTTTATATCACAGCTGCCATGTGAATGAATTCATTCATGTTTGTTCCTTCAAAGGAAGTTTCTTCTAAAACAAATATCGAATGCTAGACAACATGGATAAAACTGAGGTGTGAGCAGAGAGTGCAGTTGCTAGGAACATCAGATGTGAGCAAAGTAAATAGCATCCTTTTTTCTTGTAGTGGCATAAATTATGGGGTAACTGTTCAGCAGAGACCCGTAGAGCCCCCTCTTTATTCTCCTTCTAGTTACCTGTATGGTTCTTATTACTGTCGCCAAGAAACATTTTGCTTTTTAGATTTATCGTGCTGGGGATGAGAGGGAAACTGATGTTTAATTTTCATTTCCATGGTTACGTTAGTATTTAAACAGTAGGTGGGGAGCAAAAAAATCACAGGTGGCTTTTTTTTCCCCTGGTGTGGTGGAAACCTTCCTTACTCATAATTTAATAAAGTTTCAAGAGGATTTGTATACTTCTCAAAGCAGCCTTCTGAATAAAACTACTTTAGTTGTTTTGATTTGTATAGATATATAAAATTAAATATTTTTATATTTTGTGTTTAGAAATACATAATATATTCTTATGTTTTAATTATAAAATATATATGATATATATATTACTTTTAAAATATTTTTTATATATATGTATAGTGCTTGGGAAAAAATATAGTCCTTTAAAAACATTCCTTTAAGCATAACCTGAAAAATGGTTTACTGACCAGACTCGATGACCACAGATCAGTAAGTCATCAGTTAAAGTTTTCACAATCTTATTTTCTTTTGGAGAACAAGAAAACAGTATTTCTTCGGTCTGTGCTCTGACATTAGAGGTCAGTCTCCACAGAGTGAGCATAAAATCAACACACTAGTGTTTTACTTCACAGGCAGTTTGTTCATCCTGCTTTCACAGTTATCAGATCTTTGATGTGTTCTGTCCTCCCAAATAATGACACTTGAAATGTGGAAATATCACGATTAGAAGAGTAGGCATTTCCACATGTTGCTTAAAGTTAATTAAACTGCAGGGATATGCAAGAGGGAAACATTTTTGTAATGTTGGGTGTAATGAAAAGACCTTAGGAGAGGAGGAGCAGGAGTTGTTCAGTTGTTTCTTCTGGAGAAGAAAATGCTCTGGGAAAGTCTTATTGTGGCCTTTAAGTGCTTAAAGAAGGCCTAGAAGAAAGATAGGGACAGACCTTTCCTGTTGTGATAGAACAAGGGGTAATGGCTTTAAACTGAAAGAGGGCAGATTCAGACTAGATATACAGAAGAAATTTTTTACAGTGAGAGTGGTGAAATGCTGCACAGGTTGCCCTGGGAGGTGGTTGAAGTTCCATCCCTGGAAATATTTACGGTCAGGTTGGACCATCCTAATCCAGCTGAAGATGTCCCTACTCACTGCAGGGTGGGTTGGATTAACAAGGTCCCTTTCAAGCCAAACCATTCTATGATCTCAAATTCATTCTTATCTGTTATGCTTTTAATCAGTTCTGACAGATGTTTACCTGTCCTGTTTTTAAAACCTTCCAGTGATGAATATTCCACAACCTCCACAAGACAGCCTGTTCAATCCTTTACTCTTACTTGAAAGTTTTCCAAGTGTCTAACTTAATCTTCCTTGTTTTTTCCTGTCTGCAGTAGACCTGGTGAACTGTTTAGTCCCATTCTCATACCAACTTACATTGCATTTGAATAATAAGGCCAAGTCTCCCACCTATCTTTTCTTCTATAGACTAAACAACTACACTCTGTTCAAGCTTTTTGATCTTCTTTGAAGTGTCTTTAAACAGTTGGGAGACAGGAAAGGAGAATCTGCACAAAAGCAAATCTCTTCAGTAGTTGTGGAGGGGATCTTGGGTATGCATGAGTGCCATTTGAATATTGCCTGGGAAGCCTTGTGTGCACCTGAGACAATTTGTTTATAATGAATATATGGCTAGTCTGGCCTTTCCTGGCTTGCCTCTTCTTTATTTCCTCCTGTCTCCTTCATACTTCTTTTCTAGAGAAATTACAAATTCAAGCTGATTTTTTTTTTTTCCTTTAAACTGGAGGGGAGAGGCAAAGGAATAGATTCCCATGTGAGAATTTGTTGTTTATAATGTTTGTGATGTGTTACTAATTAATTCATGAGTTAGTTGCCATTACACTTTTGAGCAATAAAGTCTTCTAATGGTGAAGTCCATAACAAGTATGAAACATTTTGTAAGCAGGTATTGCCCTCCTAAAATGTAGCCAATGTGATTCCACTCAGTTGAATAGATCTGATAGGCAGAGTAGGAGAAAGCGCTTCTTGAGCGTAATGAAAATGTCTTAGCTTGCCTGGGTAGCATGATGGCTCCAAGTGTTTTAATGTTTCACCATATCGATGTGAATATTCCTAAGCTGTCCAAGCATACACGTTTATATTTAAATAAGAAAAATTCCTTGCCTGAGCATGCTCTGTGCTTCTGACAAATGGTTATAAATGTGTAACCACTTATAACTGTGGTTTTATGCATGGCAATGACTGGCATTCCTGATGACAAACTGAAGTGAGGCACATCCCTGCTCAGTTTTCTATGGGACAGTTGCGTATGATACAAGTATTTAATAAATAGTGGGTTTGACTGTCTGCTTCCACCCCCCCAATAAATCATCTTAAAAATGGCATGCTTTTCAAAATAGTTTGTAAAATAGTTTGTGATTTCAGTTTTCAATATTGTATTTTAAATATTAGTCTGGTTCAAATGGAAGAAGAAGAGGAACAGTTCAATCGCTCATTTATTGCTTTGTATGCTATATATTTTGCTACGGTAATTAATCTACTCCAATAATTCTAATGCTGCTGCTCACAGGATAATGTTGAGCTGCAGTAGTGTATGGCAACCAAAGTCTCTGGATCACCGTGTATATTCTTTCTCTTGAATGTCCTTGTCGCTGTTCTTCTTCTGTTACTCAACAAAGCTTGTCTCCTGTCATGGGATTGGGGCAGGAATGGGAGGATAAAAGTAACTAAGAAAACATGTTAGCATCTGAATAATCTTTTCTTTGATGTCTTGACGCTCTTTCTGAAGAAGTTGACTTTAACACCTTAGTGAAATGGGAGTTGGTTAAATTCATCTTTACTGTGTACAATTTTCAGAGAGGAATTCTGAAAGAGGTACCATCTGCTAACCTATTTTTATAAATTTTGTTACACTCCACAACTTTTTATACAATCTTGAGTTCTTGTGTTGCTTTACATGAATTAACAGCCTAGAAACTGCTCCTTGACTTCAAAACCTGTAGTGAAGCTTAAACTACCATTCGTATTAGAAAGCAATATGTGCTGTAACCATCATCCTTTAAATATACTTCACGTGTAAGGACTCATTCTTTTTTCCTTAAAATGTTGGAAAAAATCTGACAGGTTAGAGGAAAATTGAATTCATCTCACAACTGCTTCCTTGCTGTGTTGTCTCATGTCCTAATTATCTGAAAGCAGACAGATTCTGAGATGCTTTTTACATTTGAAAGAACCTGGCAATGCATAAAACATCATCAAAAATTGCCTTAAGTTCGCACATGTCTTCTTGAAATCATTTGGTACAATCTTTTGGCATAAAACTGCCCATTATAGAAGGCTTTTATTTCCATTTCCTTCTCATCAGGAGTTTTCCCAACGTAACTTCGGGTGACTATGAATTAATAGTTCAAGAATTAGTCTCTCACTTCAGGATCCTATTGGAAACAATCCATGGGTATTGGATCTGGTTTCTATCCCAGAGTGTTTCTCAATTACAGTTTAATATACAGCTTTATAGTGGCATCTTGTTTCAAACTGTGAAGATAAGTGAGCAGCTCAGTTCGCCAGGGCAGCCAGGGACTTCCATTCCCACAAGACTGCGTGGGCTTGCACATGGCATACAAGAGGCACTGCATTTGGCTTGGTAGCAGTCTCTATGGAGTGAAGGCTGTAAATTCACATTGATGCTTACCCTACTGTAGGGTTTGAAATCTGTGTGAAGTGCTCTAGTAATTGATAACAGTTGCATACTAAGGAAGTCACAATTGCCAACTAGGATATGACACTGAATTGTACACCAGGGAAATTAAGCTTTTTTTAGGGGTTGAATTACTCTGCTATGTCACAATGGGTAAGTAATTTCACATCCATATGACCATCTATAAAATAATGCTAGTGATAGAAATTAGGTGCAGATTTTTTTTCCTTTTACATATAGCTTGTAATTAAATTTTAGTGGGAAGTTACCTATAAATTTGCACTTTTTGAAAATGCTAAATCAAGATATTCTAATTGAAAGTAATTGTTTTAAAATGTTAGATTTCTAATACAATAATTTACAATATAACAATGTGATAATTTAGCTAAATTTGTACTAAACTGTGGAAACAAAAGAGGCTTTGAATCCAAAGATGAAATACGACTATTCTCTGAAAGCTGCTTGGAGGATTTTTCTATCAAATACCATCAATCTTAATGGTTGACATCAGCCCTCTGAATGTCCAAGATGAATGCGCAAGGGTTTGGGAGTTTTGTTTGTTTGTCATACTCTGCACAGATCTAGCATTAAAGAAGAGAAAATAATTTTCATCCTGGAAGTTTTAAAAGCTCCTGAGCCTCAAATGCTTCTCTCTGCTTAAAACTACAAAGAAGTTTCTGAAAGGCAATAATTATAGGCCTGCTTACAGTTTTGGTACCACTAAAAGACACAATTTTGCTGTGCTTTCTCTCAAGCCGTTCTTATGGAAGATGTGGTGAAGAAGTTTATCTAGAATAACAAACTATTAAGGCAATAATCATATTGCTGTTCTGGACTGTGCCCTGAGATCTGCTAAGTATGCTTACTGTGAAAATGAGTTATGAAGCACTGATAAAACCAGATTCTTAGTAACAGTGATGTTCCTAACTTAGTTTTTTTCAGTACTGATGCCCGAACGTTTTTGTGAGAGGTTATTCATAAACATATGCAATGTTAAATTAACAGAGGGAAGAATGTGGGGGCACTATCCTATAACAGCTAGTTTTGCATGGGATACTAAAAGGTAGTCAAAAAAACCCTCTTGATGTTCTCCTGTAGTTTAGAATATAGAAATCCAAAAATAACCCTTTCAAGGTCACCCTCTTTGGATTGGAAAAGTCGTATTTGTATGTCAGCTAGAAAAACAGATAGTCCAAAATGTCTTTTTGCCTGCAGTGGCTTGGTTTACATTTGATTTATCAGTCCTGGCAAACTGATTTGGTTTTGAAAATGTGAAATGTGTATAAATCTGAGTGGTAGTTCTCTGTTAATAAGAAGTGAATGATTATTTTAAAAAGAAAATCCTGTATATAATATAAGCAGCATTTGCTGTAGAGGAAAAAGTGCTGGGTTTTTCTTCTATACGAAGGACATCTTTTCTGTAAAATTTTCTGGTGTTTCAGATCAGTAGAAGGTCTGAAATAGCTACATAATAATACAACTGTTTGGTGGATAGTGACGTCTGAGTAGAAGGAAAGATGTGTTATTTTGATTTCAGATATCCTTTGAACTGTTACTTTTTGCTCTTTATTTAGAAATTGATAGGGAGCTGCTGTACAGTCTTTACTTCAGAAGTTGGTTGGTTTTTTCCTGCTGAGAACAGCAGTCTTTATCTGCAGAATTTTAAATCTGCTGAAAGCTTTTTTCATTGGAGTTCCTTTCTTTTATCTCCAAAAGGGAAAAAATATTCTGTATATTTCTGCCACAAAAGTAAAATCATTGATCCAAAAGGTAGTTAGAAAAATGTCAAGATAGTAGTAATAAATGAGAGGCTTGATAGGAATTTTAAGTCTCTTCACTCCGTATGTGATGAAAGGGGAGACCTTTATTTTAAGGCTGGTGCAGGAGTACACAGTGGTAGGTATTGCCAACATGTGGTTTAAGAAATGACATGTAACTGCTGCTGAAGATTAGTTGTTGTCAGCCCACTTCAGATTTAAAAGTTAATTTAGGCTTTTCGGCTTTTCACTCCACAGCTGAATTTTTCTCTG
Organism: Tapera naevia; assembly: GCA_033556795.1. Classification (NCBI taxonomy): domain Eukaryota; kingdom Metazoa; phylum Chordata; class Aves; order Cuculiformes; family Neomorphidae; genus Tapera; species Tapera naevia. Next base: position 5,080,012 of record JAUMJJ010000175.1, on the reverse strand, counting down.
TGCAGGGTAAGTTACTATCTTTATAGATTTCTATTAAAATATCATTCTCCTATATTATGTGAGTAAATTCAACACTGGAAAGTACAGTTATTTGTGTGATGAATGAAACTGGGTCGTTGAATGTATATGAGAGGGGTTTACCTATGTAAATAAGATACTGCAACTGCAGGCTTAAAGTTCTGCGAGAGCTGCTTTTCCCTATAAAGGCAGCTTTATTGTTCCCCTGGGAACAATGTTTGCCGTTATTCTTTTGTTGATTACACACAGATGCACTCACACACAAACATGTACAGTTTCAGGTTTAATTTTCTTGAGGTTTTATTTGGCCCACATAAAAGAATACCTGAAGTTTCTGTCTTGGTAAATGCCAACAATTGTTAATGTGGTTGTAGTTAGAGAACCCTGGTTCTTTTTGCTGTACATCTGCATGATGTCTGCTGAATGCTTTTGTGAATAAATAATGGTTATTTTTAACCTTAGCAACTGCTTTGTGTGTCTGAATCCTGTTTTACCCTATCTATGCTACAGTATGCTGCTTTTACATGTAGAAAAGCCAATATTAAAGTAATGAATTTAAAGACCTTTTTTGCCACAGTTGAACTGTGTAAGGTTACTTGTAGGCGGATTTAAGACAGTAAGAGTATTGTGAATTAAAACTGAAAAAGAAGATCAAAGTTCCTGTGAACTACCAAACCAAAACCGTTATTTTGCGGAGTATTGATGACATAAAATATATTGTTTAACAGTGTTCTTATTCCTTGAGTTTCTGAGAAGAAGGTGTCTTTAAGATGTCTTCTTAGCAGCCAGTGTTTTTTTGGCAAGGTTTATTATTCTTATTGCTCTGACAGACCCAGAAGAAAAAAAATTGAGATTTTGAGAGATACTTTTAAATTGTATTTCTGTTCTCAAGTGAGACCTCTCTTAGGGAAAGGGGGTAAACTTTTCTTTTTTTCTTTACCTTTTTATAGCTGCTGTGCCTGTTCTTAATTAAGGAGGTTGTGTGAATGCTCACATTTTTAGGATAAAGTTACAAAAAATCAATAAAATATCAAAGAAACAATCTTCTACTTGGTATCAAGAGGTAGATTTCAGTGTAGTTCCGATTATTCTTCTACTCTCTGATTTATGGGTAGTTTACCAAGTAATTATAACAATAAACTAAAGCTTTCACTCACCAGTAGAACACTAGAGGGTGAACCACAGTACAGATTCTTCAAGTTCCTGTGGCTTATGCTGACCTTGCAGATTTGTCCAGATGCAGCTGAGTCTGCTTACGTTTCTGATTTTATAAGTGTATGTGTGTGCCTGTAATTGTCAAGTCCATCACCGGTCAAGGAATTATGAGGATACTTTGAGGCATGAGTAGTCGCTACTTTTTTATATTCAGCGATAGCCACTGGATGCACCATGGTTTGGAAAATTAAGCTTTTATAAATATGAAAAACAAACATGGATGTAAGCTTTCTGTTCCAAACAATTGGATGTGTTTTGCATTGGGAAATCAGTGCTTAGTGTCAAAGGAACAAGGTAGCATGTTTTGAGTGTTGCATCTTTTCCATCATGGGAGTTACGTGAGAATTCCTTCTACACGTGGTGATCATTTACCATAAAATTCTGATAGTACTATTAAAATATTAATCCAGTGGGATCCAAAAGATACACACTGCTGAAAAAATACATAAAGCTGTCCAACTGTTTTGGCGTCTGAACTGCTACTTAAATTTCAGACTGCACTATAAAGCACAACCAGATGAATCTACTGAACTTCCTGGGGACCTGGCAGATACAGTGGGTGTGTAACCTGTTGTGGCTTAAGTCAAGCAGTGCAAAGAAGCTGCTTTTTTTGCTCCTTGTTTTGAGCCATCCGTATCTATTGAAATACTGGGCAGTCTTCTCAGATTAATTAATTGTTACATATAACTTTATATATAGTCTTTGTTACTGAAAATTTTTGGTAGATCTAAAGGCAAAAAATTTGTTACAAACTACATCCAAATTGCTTGATTTTCGTCTTAATGTGGACAGAGCTCCTGGTAGTCATGTCTCTGCTTTGTTTAGTCCTTGGGGTGTCTTCTTAGGGATAGGAGCGAGTACAAAGTTAATTCAGAGTTGGACTGACCTGAGCATTAGTAGAAACTTCTCCCTGAATACAAATTTAGCACAAGCTTATGGCCTGGATCAGAATGAAATTGCATGTACTCTTTAACTCACCGTAACCCTTTGAATGTGAAAGCTGTGGTATGTTTAGATGTGGTGCAGTTAAATAGTATTTTGTCATTACTAAATCTTGAAATGCAGTCTTGAACAAAATACTGAAATAATTTTTACTTCTGACTGTTCAGTTTCTAATGATCTTTACCATGCAGATCCAAGAGATCCATTTTAATTTGGAGTCTGTCATAATACTCTTAAAGTAAAAAAAAAAAATCATGCTTCTGCCTTCTTTTGTTCCAATATATGCCTGTCTTACTTCTTCATTCATTGCTTCTCAGATGTTATTTATACCTGTTTCATTAATGCTGTGACTTGCTTGTGACTTCAGAACATCATTCCCTCTCAAGACAGACTTGTCTTCACATTCAAAAATAATCCTTACTTAATTCTATTGCCTCAAAATTGGTACGAGTGGATGGACCTTTTTTGTGCAATGTTCCATCACATTTGAAAAAAATCTCTTCCAAGCTGCAGGGTTTTTCAATATGAAAAATTTTGGTTGTGTGTGTTTTTACTATTTACAGCCCTTTAAAATAGGGAGGGGTAGGCTCTTAGGACTACTAAAAGACCTGTCTGCAGCTGGGATTGAGCCTGCTTTATCTGGCAGCCAGAAGGCTTGAGCTGTAGTCTCCAGAGCTAGCAAATCGTTCCTTAGGGCTGGCATTGCTTCTTGGATGGACTGTGTTAGACATGTTAGTTGTTTGGAAATCTGCAGAGCAATTAGTTTGATTCTCTCAGTGTGAGTTGAAATAACATATGGCAGAAATGTACAACTTTGCCTAATAATTTGCTGCTTGGCAAATTGCTCTCAATATGGACTACACAGGAGTTTATGAATACTTTAGAAATTGTATTTAAATCCTCAAAAAAAAAAAAGAATACTTGGACTGTTCAACTGTATAAAGCCCTAGTTATACAATCACTTGTTTGGGGAGAATGAGGAAGATAAGCTTCTTGTGTCTTTCTGCATTTATGTCTGAAAAACTCTATTGCCAAACTTTACAATACCTTCTTATGTTTTAGGCTGTAATTCCATTTTGATCGTGTTAAAAAGAGTGTTCTTTAGCAATATACAATGATAATAGTTAAAATTTCATTTGATTTTTTTATAGTTCCACATTTCTAGTATCTGGTGGGGGATCACTGAGGGTACTGAGAGTCAAAAATGAGATTCCATGATGGTTTATTTGATAATTTATAGATTTTGTAGTTTTACACTGCAATTTATCAATATTGCTCAAAATCTTGAAAAAAAAAATACAAGGGGTTTTGTTTTGTTGTTGTTGGGGGGAGGAATTGATTCTGTTTTTTTTTTTTTTTTTAATTATGCTATCCTTGCTAGCTGTTGCTTTTCAAGTGTTTGCCATTGTTCTGTCAGAAATGTTCTGGTAGATCTTCCGTACTATTTGCAGACAAGGAGTTAGGTAAACATCTGCTATTCACACATAATTGCTTAGGGCATTAAACCACATTTTTAGTTGTGTAAACTTACTTTGATAGTGTGGGGTGTGTTATACCCTTACAGAGCTAACAATATACTTGATTCTGAGAGATAGATGAGCAGATAGTTAAATCTTAACTCATATATGTGTCTTTTCAATGCGGATGAAACAGTATTTGAGTGTGATGTGTTGCATTGTCTTTTGTTCTATTATAACAAGGAAAGTCCAAAGCAATGCAGAAGTTTTATCGAATATCTGTGGTACTTCTGTTTTCGTTCTCAGTGTTACACTGTTGCTTACTGATACCTTAGCCTATTTGTATATTGGTTTAAAAGGCAAGGTTTTTAAAGTCAAATTTGTAAACAGTTTCTTGTTCTACTTTATTTTGTAGTTGTGGTATTATATTTTTCCGTGCATAAAACTGGAAAACCTGTGTGTTTCCAGTAAGTAAATCTGATTATTCTTTCTCTTTTGAAACCTGGAAGCATTTAATATTCTACGATTTCCTTTCCTGGAAAGAAATATTTGTGTGTAAAAGCCATGATTGCATTTTAAAATATGTAACAGGTATACAACCAGTGAAACACTGGACCTTCAGTGGTAATGATAGGTAAATGCATGAAACTTGCTGAATATAGCTGACTTCCAAAATGTCCTAGCAATAGAATTATATAACTGCAAAGCTGTAACTGAATCTTATAGATTATTGCCTGCCTAATGACAAATTGAGAGCTCCTGCTGTTTTTCTGTGCTTCAGTTAGACTGAAGTAGTGAGATTATCTAGTCAAAACTAAGTTTCAATCTCAAAAGCAACCAGTTATAACTCTCCTCATTTTTTTAATATATGTAGTTCCATAGTTTTGAAAACTAAACCTTAAATTTTCACCAAAATTGTGAAATTAAATCAGATATTGTAAATCGTAACCGAAGATATTTACAGCATGAGGTCCTGAGTACTTTATCAGAAGTTAGGAGAAACAAGTAAGAGAGAATTGATTTTTTTTTAAAGTGTGAATCCCGATTCTCTGAGACAGGAGAAGATGGGGAAATTACAACAATTTCCTAGTTGCGCGGATATTTTGGTTTAGTAAAAGATAACCCAGTTTCACTCTTTTTTCCTTCTGTTTTGATCTGCTCACTGCTGTTTCTTTCTTAGCAGAATAAAAAGGTGTGAGGTGAGATTCTTAAATGTCATTCACTGTGTATCCTGACAGTTCATAGAGGTGCAAAGCATTGGAAAGCAGAACCTGGCAAACAGCGGGCAGGTTCTGTTTTTTTATGGGTTTTTGTAAGATTTGCTGCCAGAAATGCAGCCATACCTCAAAAAGACGCTCCCATAGAAGTCTTTGAACAAGCTTCTTGGAAAACAAAGTGATTGTTGATACTTTATCTTTTGCAGAAAGTAGAATACTTTGTCCACAGTAAAGCCTCTTTAGACATCTCACAGAAGAAGGAAAAGAGTTTAACGTGAGAGCTGCATGAAACTTAAGGCCAAAAGCTTAGGACAAGGACTTGCCATTAAATATTTTTCTATAGCTTAAATTAATGAACTTTATTTTAGCATTGGAACAATTACCTTTGTGTTGTCAATAACTTTTAGAATAAGGCTAATTCCAATGGTTCTGTTTTGTAATGGCACACTTAATTCGATCAGAGCATCTTGATTGAAAAGCAAACACATCTTTTTAAAGACTTCTATTTTCTCCCATAGTGGCTCCTTTCCTGATCTTAGGTGTTGGTTGGTGTCTATTCATAAACATGGAATTCTCTATAAGGCATATGCTATCTGGGCCTTCTTGTGGTTGCTAAAATCAGTAGTTTTGGCTTTGCTGTGAAACTACTTGATTCCTCCACAGCCAGCAAGAGCAAAGAGCAATGATGGGTCAGAGCAAGGTGGCTATACGATGAACACTGCCTAGGTGTGGTGAGCTGTGAAATTTTGCCCTCTTATTGTGGAAGAGTTAGTGTGTATGTGAGAAAGTAAGAGAGGAGAAACAGGCAGTTGTGGTGATTTTGTTTGTTTACAAATTTTGAAAGCTTTTTGTGTTGACACAGGCCTAGGGTGACCAATTGAATTGTTTTCGGATTTGATTATGTTGCACTGAGGCTCATGGGAAAGAACAAGAAACAAAATGCCCATCATGCAAGAAAGTGGCATAAAACTTTACTGAATTGAAAATGCTGAAATAAAGCTACGTCACTGTCAAGTTTACTTGATGCATTTGTAGAGAACTTGTTGATCTGTAGGCAGTAAGTCTTGCTAAGCAGCCTGCAGGTTAGATCTCGTACAGTTAGTAATCTCACTTTGTGTGTTGACGTTAACAAAGCATCACAAGAAAAAGCCAAGAACTTAGAAGCACTGAGCTTGTTCTAAACCTCCAGCTGGAAGGAGGAATGCTTAGAGCTAATTATTTTTGGTTTTGGGAATCAGTTGGCTTCCACTTTCTGGTTTTTTTTTTTTTTTTTTTTTTGTTAAATGATTGCTTTTTCAATAGTGAAAAGTAATTGGTTCCATGTTTGGACTATGGATAGATTCCAGAAGTGATTTTTAGAGTTTAAGTTTTAAATCTTGTCATTAGTTTTATGAGGTTTTTGGCTTTTCTTGCTTTTTAAAAAAAAGAATAATACTATTGAAGAGTAAGATAAGGTTTATGTTTTTAGTGTAGTCTTGGTGTTTTTACTTTTTCATCTGGATATATTCTAAAGTCTAGGGCAATGTTGATAAAACCAGTATTTGTAATTAGTCCTATATGAGAAGTCTTGATTTAGTATACAGAGTTTGCCACTTTGGGGACCATTCTGCATTAGGTGTTTAGAGAAACTAAGTAGGATAATGCCTCACAGCTACTTGGAAGACCACAGGCAGCAGTGTTTTTTTTGTTTGAAAGAGATAAGCAACTTTCTATCAATAAGTAGAAGGAAAAGAAATTAAACAATATATATGTGCTCATATGTTGTTTCATTAATAACTTCAGGACTTGAGTCTTTCATTTGAAGATTGAGTTCCATTATAGTGGAACAAGATGGTATATGAGTAGTTCTGAAGGTCTCACAGGTAACAAAGTAATCCTCAGAGGTTTGAGATTAAACAGTTTCCCTTAGCTGAGCAGCCAGGTGCTGTCAGAAGGTTACCCTTTTCAGCAGGTATGAATATAGCTACTCTTCATTTGTTTCTCAGAGCTACTTTTTGTTTGAAGGGAAAGCAGTTCCTTAGGCACAATTGTGTGTAGTGACTTTACTTTCAGTTGGCCTCTGGAACATTTTTTGCAAAACAGTTTAGAATGTATACGTAATAAGATATGATTCCGTTTTTTAAGATGTATTATTCCTGGTTTTCTTTGCTAATTTTAGTTGATATAATGATCAATAGAAGTTGGTGGTTTGGGGTTTGTTTGTTTTGTTGGGTTTTTTTGTGCAGAGTGGGGAGGGGGGAATGTTGGGGCAATGGCGGGCAATGGAAATAAGGGAAAGTTCAAAAAATATTCCAAAAAGACATTGATTATAACCTTTGATTGTTGCAGTGCTAGTATTTTTAATGTGTTTTGTGTTTTATAATAAAGGGTGGATCTTAACCTTTTTTTTATGTGCCTTTTATATATACAGTTTTATTATTCTGCTGTATGGGTTCCTGTGCCTTTGCAGCAGTTAGTTTCAGCCTGTTGGCTCTTTGTATTATTATCGGAAATACCTATTCCTTTGTGTTATTGTTATAATACTCGGTTTACAGAAATTTATTTGACAAGTGGGAAAATGTCTACCCATTGTAATCATGTAACTTCATTTCCAGATCTTCAGTTCATTAGCCAACTTGGCTAAAATCTATAAAATGTACCAATTCTATTCACTTTGAAGTTTTAGTAGCGTTTCTGTTGTTGTTGGCAAAGTTTCTACTGTTAGTATTGTGTTCCCCTGAGAAAATATGTAGCTTGCAAGAAATCTTACTGGTATGCAGACAATAATACCCCAGGCTTTGTAGTATGCTATGTTGTGCCATAATAGTTTTACATCTATTTCCATTTGACATCTAAATCTTATTGGAATCACTGTTTTCCTTTTCAAAACCCTCTGTTTTCAGACTGCACATGAAACCAAAAATATTTTCTTATTAGCAGAGATTAATTTCAATATTAAAATTTCTTTAATTGTCCTCGAGAGATGGTTGTTTTGTCCCACTCTCCATGAGTTACTTTCTTTTAAAAGCAAAATCTATTGTGGATTAGTGGAAAGTGTGATGGCATTGAAACTTTTGCGTCTTAAGCAAAGCAGTGTATGTAAAACAGAATGTGATTGTATAGATTGTGAAGAAGGCAGGACATTGGTGCATTCATCACTTTTGCAAGGAGGAATATACTCTGTGCATCATCTGATTTCTGTATCTCACTCTGGCTTTGAATTTTACTTTGAGAACTTTAATTGCAGTATTCCCGATTTGTTGTCTTTCGACCATTCTGTTTTTTTTTTAAAGATACATAGCTGTGGAGAGTTTAGTTCTTTGTAATAGAAGATCAGATACCAAAGTAGGTTGATATGCGAGTGCAGAAATGTTATATGTTGATACTGGTACAAGAGTGATAGTAGCTGTTCACCTTTCAGTTATTTCTAAACCTGCTTTGTCTTCAGCGTGCCTTTGCTTGAAAATCCCAATGGAGAATATTCATATCTTAAAAACAGTTTTAGGTCATACTGTCAGAATAATCTTGCAGAAAATTTTAAAATTGATATGAGAAGAGGTATTTTTGGGCTCTAATAAAATTGAGGAGACAATGCATGCATCTGGATTACCGTTTTCTTACCAGTTCTTCCCTTTGTTGCTGTTGATGGGCAAATTCACAGGAATTATATCACCATTGCTTGTGAAAATCTGCAAGGTGTCTTTTCTTCCCACCTATAATTGCTTTTCTTTCTTGATTTATAGATGAAGCAGCTGATAATGTGGATTCTTTTTTCATTTAATTATTGAGTGGAAGGGGACAAGCACTATCTACTGCAGCTGAGTGACTGTAGCTGTATTTCATCCTTCTGTCGCTAATATTTGAGCTTTTGTGGCTAGACACAAATATCACAGAGAAGGAAGTACACCAAATTTGTTAGCTTTCAAGAGACAGGTGTTGTACACAAGGCATAGCTAGTTTCTGGAACGTTAGCGAAACCCAGTAGAAGGAGCTGAAAATCCTGAGAGAGGGTTAGACAGCATTTATTTGTGCTCTTGCCTTTACTGGAAACACAAAAGACCTGTTTCTTTAATTTGTTATCTGAGCACTTGGCCTTCCATTTCCGTGGAAACAAAATAAGGCAATTGAAATCAGTACTAATATAACTCTGAAGAAGTAAATGCAATTAAAGTTGCATTAATCTAAAATAAATAAAAGTGCTGATGAATTCTGCTTAAAAGTAAAATAAGAGTAAATTCTTTATGTACATCCACAATATATGAAGTATTTACTATTTCTGAATCAATTTATCAAAGAACTTTGGAAATTTTTATGGGATGTTTGTATTTTCTTAGTCTCAATAAAATTTTGAGTACACTACTTAAATTTTTTCATGTAAAAGCAGGATGCAGTGGTCTCCTGTCCAACCTGTTCCCTTTTATTTCTTCCCCAATGTATTCAGACCTTCCTGTCTCAGAAGGTGGATTTTTTTCAGTTTCATGAAGCAGGAACATGTTTTCTGCAGCTGGGAAGGAAAGTAGCTTTTCTTCCAAAATACTTGAAAGCAGCTGTCAAACACTAGCTTCTATTTAACATGGCTTTTTGTTTGGGCTTTGCATTAGGAGGTGAGAGTCTAGCATGTTCACTTAGCAAATTTTCTTATACACCAACAGATTTTAGAGCTACTTCATGTGCTGAGATGGTAGCATTATTACTTTAAGAAGTCATTAATTTTAGGCTGTCTGTTTGTCTAGGTTTTTAGCCTGTTTCTTTGTAAAGATGGCAGCGAACAATGCAGTGCTGAACAGACTGGAGCAGAAGGGTGCAGAGGCTGATCAAGTCATTGAATACCTCAAGCAACAAGTTGCTCTACTCAAGGAGAAAGCTAGTAAGGAATTATCTATCTTATGATCAACTTGCTAACCAGATGATTAACATTAAATGCTCAGAGGAAAAAATAAGAACATGGACAACTTTGCTGGTGTTGTCAGCCTTTTAAGTGTGTTTCAAGTTCTCCATGATAAAACATGTAAGACTAACACCACTTTGCTGCCTTTTCGTTTGTGGCTTTTTTTTGAAGCTGCTTATTCTGAACTAGACATGAATGAGGAAAGATGACACAAACGGCTTATGGAAATTTGATAGGATCTGATTCCATTTTTGGGGAGAAAAGGGCTTGGGAAAAATATGATGCTTGACATATATTTGCCTGAATGTGTTACTGCTTTTTCACCATTAGGATTCTTTCAAGAGCATAATACCTTCAACTTTGATATTTTGAACATATTGATGTGAGTTGACACAATCCATATTACAAATATTTTCAGACTTTTTCTGAAAGGTTTCTTGTTTTATTTTCTTGTGAGTCTATTTAGGATACTGAGAAGCTCATGTATTGAGAGGCAGCATGAGTACATAAGTATTGCAAAATTGGCAATTTCAACTAAAAAAAGATTCCAAAATAATTCTGGTGATAGATTCCTTGGAACTTTCCTCTTTCTTTGGTGTTTGGCCTGCTATGTTTTTACTTTTCTCTATAAACAAGACCTCTGTTTGACAAATTATAAATGGTAATTATTGAAGCTTGTCTTTTTACTGTAGTCTTACAGGCATCTCTCAGAGAAGAGAAGAAGCTTCGTGTGGAAAATGCAAAACTGAAGAAAGAGATTGAAGGACTGAAACAGGAGTTGATTGAGGCAGAAATTCAAAATGGAGGTGGGGAAAAAAGTCCTATACTCAGACAATATAGATCTAGTTAGTTTTGATCATATTCTGTACTATCTGAATTTGATTTCTATCTTTCTGTATGTAAGTCTATGGCATTTCTTCAAACTCTGGATTTTCCTAGGTTCCATGACTATGACAAGTTACTTCCAACATTTTAGTAAGCTGCAAGCCTAACAGGTACATATGCCAAATCTTAATCAGTCATGAAACTGGTTCTTTGTATGCTTTTGTACAGTGCCATTCATAATAAGCCCTGATTTTGACTGATGACAGTAACTATAATACCTTAGAATTTGCTGAATATCTAACGCTTCTTGATGCTTGGAGTATGTAATCTAGCATGCCTGAAAAATCCCTATGGAAAAACAAGCAATAGTTCAAAGTACAGGTGAGGAGTGACTTATTAGAAAACCCATGGTAATATAATATTAGAAACAATGTATTTTGAATTTGATTCCATGCTTTAGTAAGACCAGCCTTTCATTGCAGTGTTCTTCCATTTTTGTACTCCTCTGTATAGCTCTATCCAGCTTGCACAATCATAATATAAATCATATTAAAAAAGAAAAACTGAGGTGTTTCAGATTCAGCACATCTTCTTTTAAATTATATCCAAAGAATGCCTCTTCTACCCTCAAGAGTTATTACTATTTTTTACCCATGCTGTCAGTTTGGTAAATTGAGTGAGATATTATCCAGGGTAGCTGTATGCTAGCATTCAACCATCCTGATTGTTTTGCTGGTAATACAACACAGTCTTCAAAAACACCAGTATTTTATAGTTGCAGGAAATTTTTCTTCTCCTTTGTGTATAAATAAAGCCCTTTCATGTACTGAAGCAAACAATTAGTGTATATTTCTGCATTGTCTGCTAGTCTGCCACAATTATTGACAGGCATAGGGTATTTCACAGAATCTCTGAGGCTTGAGAGAGATATCTCAAGGTGTGTAGATTTTTTGAAGATGATGAAAGACTAGTAAATTAATATTTTTGATATACGTTTATTTCGCTCGTTTATCTAAAAATAGTAGGACTAAATTCAGATCTTTTCTTCTGAAGTAAATTAGTGGATGTTTGTTCTGATAGTATTAAGTAGTTGAGCTCAGAATTTAAATGGACACAGAACATCTAAACTATCACTTGAGATTTTTTTCTAAATCTAAGAAATAAAAAGGCTTTCCACAACTAGCAAGTAAAACAAGAAAGTGGTTGTCGGTACATCAAATCTGAGATTCAAATGATCTGAAAAAAAATTGTATATAATACCATAATTCATCTGTTGAAGAGAGCAATTATGTACAAATACAGTGGAGTTCTTCATGTCTCAAGTGTAAAAAGAAGCATCTATGCTGAATGTAGAACTATAAAATACTGACACTAGAAGCATTTGTCAAACTGTATTTAGTTATAGAATCTTAGAACAACCGAGGTTGAAAGGCACTTTGAACGATCAACTGATTTGACTTTTGGGGGGAAAGGGAGCCTCGATGATATTGTTTAGCACTCTGATGATGTTTATCCAGTAGAGCGATTTGGTAAAAAGCACTAATGAGATTCTTGAGAAGAGCAGAATGTGGAAGGGAGGTGATTCTTACGTTTTAGTCAGGTAAAACTGATAGTGAGATGACGTCCAGAATTCAGTATTGGCAGTTTAAAAAGAAATACGAAGGTAATGTGGAGAATTTAAGGAAGGGAAGTAAGGAATCAACAAGTCATTTTATGGATGCAGGTAGTTTCTTAGAATGAGATTATTCAGACTCAGCTTCTTTAGTTAATCACAAGAAAGAGAGGAGTGATCTGACTACAATGTAAAAATTTTCTGCATAGAAAATCATGGAATAGGCTCCAGTATGACAAGAGCTGGTAGCTAGAAACTGAAACTAGACAGATGCAAATGAGAAGTAGGGAGTTAGTTGCAAAGACAACTAGATGTTGAAATAAACTACAAAAAGAGGTGATGTTTGCTGATATGTTTCCTTGTATTTAACACTTTTCTCATTTAAAAAATGTGTAGTCAGCGGCGTTATTCTTAACTGATCAGAATATATAGATTGAGTTCTGATTTGTGTTTTATAATGTAGTGCTTTACTTCTCGGCAGCTGTGGTTTAAGTGTTTTAAGCAAAATGTTCAGCTTTCTGATTTCTCATTTACATTGCAAATTTACAATGTCAGAATGTTCAAAGTTCTGATACCCCTTCTAACTTCTGTGGTTTTATTTTTAGTAAAACAGATCGCAGTTCCTCCTGGTACAACCATTTCTACAGCTTCGTTTTCAGATGATGTTCCACAACCTACTGCAATTGCACCATCTCCTGATTCCAAAGATCTAATTAAAGGTGAAGATGAAGAAAAGAAAAAGAAGGAAAAAGTAGATAAAAAAGGTACTTCAATTTTCTTAACTGTGGTAGATAGTTAAAGCTTTGAATTTATGCAGGTTCTTTTTTATTTCATGTTTGAACACAGGAAAATGTTTGTACAGCCGCAGTAGGAAGAGTCATGTGCTGATCTTAAAATCTTGGAAGTACTTGAAGCTAACAAAGGCTGTCAAATAAGCTACAGATTCTTCATTGAATGGGATACAGGCTAAATTTCTTTTAATATGACTAAACTCCCTTATTAAAAAAAAAAAACAAACCAAAAATCTCCCAAGCTCCCCAAACCCCCACAACAGAAAAAAGCAAAACCGAGATGCACACACAAAGATGTGGAGGTGAGAAGGGGGTAGAGGTGGAGACATCAGACGTAGAGAAGTTTTTGGCAGACTGGATGGCTTTCTGTTATGAGGCTTAGTTAAGTTGTGTTTTTTCTGACATGGAAACAGCGCAAGCCAAAGGCAAAGACCAGCTCAGAAAAAATACTTTGCAAGCCATGGTAGCATGACATAATACTAAAAGAAGAGTGTTAAATTGCAGTTTTCTAAGTATACCGCTTTTTTTTTTTCCCTGGAAAATTCTTACAGGCAGTGAATTTCCGTCAGATTTTATCAGATCCATCCATGTCAACATTGGTAAAACAGTGTGGCTGAGAGGAAGTACTAGGCAAAGGACGTAGGCAGATAGGGTAATCTGGCTTTAGCAACTGGGGGGAAATATAGGAGAAGGGTATGTAGGTTTCCTAACACCTTTCCTCCTGTTTTTTCTTTTTAGTTGACTGCATTGACTTCTGTTTAACAAACTCTCTTAATAAAAGATGCTTCTGTTACACTTATATAAAAGTACAGGTACCCATCTTGTAATTTAAATTAATGTTTTACAGTCATTCTTTTATGCAAATTGTTTTTAATTTGCTATGAATTGATTTTTACAGCTTTTCAGAGTTTGCATATTATGTTTATAGGGCACTGTCTCTGATTTTTCTGGTGAGCTGTATACAGGCTTATAAGCGACTTCGTATTTTTTTGGTGTACTGCAGCCTTAGACACATCAATATTGCAGAGAGCTGTAAATAAAAAAGCAGAGTCCATGTGTCATATCAGGCAATTAGCTATTTTCCAGTATTCAGTGGCTACAGAGCAAGTATTCAGTTGGTAAGGAAGAAAACCCTTGTATTGTATTTCCCCTCATCTTGTATAAGTAGCTTAAATTTGGAAAGTAATCTATTTCATTTTTTTACTAACGATTGTATTTGGAAAAAGATGGAGTATTAGCATGAACATTAAACAGAAGCCCTGAACAGACTATTTCTGTGTTCAGTATTTACTGTAGGTATGGTATTTAGCAATTGAAGTAACCAATATGTAAAATTTGTTTTCTAGTCTCAGAATAGATGAAATCATGGAAATCCCTTTGCCACCCATCTCATCTGTTTCCTTTCTAGTATTTACCATGGTTTTATTCCCACTTCTTGCAAACTTCATCTGTGAGGCTTCTCTGGGTATTGATTCTGGGCTGACTCTGCCACTGCTCAGAGGAATGCAGAGGAACACTCTCTCCCTTAGCCTGCAGCATTGAGATGGATACTTTCTGTGTCTCTGTGCTATGTACAGACATGCTTTGCTGTGTTCCCTTTTCCTTATTTGGTGACAGACTCATTTCTCTGAAGTCAAATAAATAGGATGCTAGAAACGCATTTTATTTTTTTGCTCCAGACTATCGTAGAGAAATGGCATGAGGTGGAGAACAGTGAGGAATGACACCATGACTAAAGATGGAAGGTCTTTGAAATGATCTTGTGTATTAATTAACTATTTTGATGGCATTTTTTCAATTTCTCTTCAATTATTTTATATATGACTGTTTTTATTAATCTTAATTTTAATATAATTGTAGTCTTATTACAATGGGATTAATGAAACTCAATCATAAACAGTAGAGCTGTTTGGTCATCATGTGCAAACAAATATTTTTGAAGAGCTGTCGCTTATTTAAAAAAAATACTGTCTTTGTTACTAAATGTATAATATAATTTCAAGCCTGTCCTAGAGCAATGATAAATGAATCAGATTGCCCACTGTGACCCTAAAGAAGGAAATTTAGTTTACACTAGTATATGCACCATCTTGGATAAAAGAATTACAGAATATGCTTATTTTAAGTGAGCGCTTCTTAGACATTTCTTAATCCCCCAGAGATTATCCATCATTAAACAACACCTGAATTTTTTTAAACAGGACAATCTTTATGCAGACTGGATGTAACTTGCTTGTCTTGAAAGGAGTATCTGAATAAGCATCCAAGTATGGGGAATGTTGCTTCACTGCTTTTTTATACTGTACTGTATGTATAGGTGATAACAAACCCCTGGGACAAAGACTCCTAATTAGTGGAGCCTTGTAAACTATGAGCATTTTCACACACTAGTGTATTTGGGAAGTGAAGAACGTGAAGAGTTGCTTTGTAACAGTAACAGTGCACTTGCAGTGACTTAGCATTGTCCCTAGGAGCTGTTGGTAAGCCCTGGTAACCTGGTGACTTGTGATTGTCTAGTTTCCCTCTGCTGGTGAAAACACCATGTCAAGACTTACTGGTAATTACTATTTATTAAAACAGTGCTCTCAAACTTATTGATGTGGCCTTTGGCAGAGTGTATGTGTCACTTGTGTCAGGATGAATTCATTTTATAAGCAAGAAAACACTTCCGTCTTAAGGTGGTAACTACTGGTAGTAACAATTTAAATTGGATTCTCCACTGGAAACTGGTGATAGAGTAGCTAACTCTTTACTCTTCGTTTGTGCTCTACACTGGATTTACACCTAATTCTGAGGTTGTAGCTCACTTTCCCTTGCACTTGTCATATACATTATTTATGCCTTTTTTTAATGTTTATTAAGTTAACTTTCTTTAATAGGTGAAAAGAAGGAGAAGAAACAGCAAACAGCTGCTGGGAATAGTGATGCAAAACCTGTAGATATTTCTCGTCTGGATCTTCGTGTTGGCTGCATTGTTACTGCCAAAAAGCATCCAGATGCAGACACGCTGTATGTTGAAGAAGTCGATGTTGGTGAAGGAAGCCCAAGAACTGTTGTCAGTGGTTTAGTGAAACATGTTCCTCTGGATCAGGTATTGACAAAATTATTTACACATAGCCTTTAACTTCTGAAGGTATCTTAAGGCCTTATAGGGTATGTTTTCATTCTGCTAAAAGATTTTGAGTCATGAAAACAAAAATAAAGTGCAAATGGAAGTAATGTTTATCAAAATTTACCGTAAAATGGATAAGTACCCTTATTCCAAGTCATATCCTTTTTGCTTGCTGTGCTTCTATCCTAGGATCTTATTCTGACTCCTCTGTGATGCCATTGGTATACAGTGAACTCCTAAACCAGACAGATGTGACTCTCTTTAGAATTCCTAGTATGTGGTAGAGAACCGTAGTAATTTTTTTGCTATCATCCAGAATTTGAATCCTTTGCCTTCCAACTGTCTTTATAGACCGTTGAAGTGTTTGGCGTGAAGTTAAATAAAGAGCAGGTAAATCTAACGTAGCTGGCAGTGAGTGACTTAACTGGAGTAAAAAATGCGTAGTTTTACTTCCTTGTCCAGAATAGAGTCTGCCTCTGCATTTTTAGTTGATACACTTCTGTGTTTGCCATGCATGGTGTATGTATGTCTTGGGAACAACCTGAGACTTCAAGGATTGTTTTCCTTTCACACCTCTTCTAGAGGGCTTATGGAAGGGAGGAATTGACTGAAGGCTGATCCTACATTCAGATGCAAGCTTTGGCAATTAAAGCAGTGTTTTATAGAGCAACTGCAAAACAGGTCATTAAGGAATTAATCTTAGTGTAGAAGAGGTAAGTTTTCTTAAATACTTTTTCAGTCCCCCTTCACACCCTGTCCCCATGGTAGGACTGCAAATGTAGGAGGCATTTAAAATTGTGACTGTTGGATTTAGGATACAGAAAGTTATTGAACTGAAAAAAATTATTAAAAACAACAACTGTTCTGCACTGATCACCTGATAGTGTTCAGTTACAAGATTTACAGTGGGCAGAAATTGGTATTGATAATTTTTAGCAATCTAATCTCAAGAAAGCACTTACAAAAATATTTTCAAAGCCTTTCTAAATAAACTTTTGAACTATACTAAATGCAGCAGCAGTGACAGTCTCTTTAACCTGCTTTCTGCCTGGAAAAAATAATCCATTGACAGAATTAGGATCACTTTCACACGCGTTGTGAGTATTTAGTTTGTGTGTCTGGCTTTGGTTTTGGCACGTCTGTCAGTAAATTCTTAGAGGCAAGCTTCCATATTTTTGTGTTTTTTGAAGTGTTCAAAAATGTGAAGGCCTAGCATGTGACTAGATTAACATTTCAGTGTGCAGTGCAGTTTATTTGTGGGTGTGAAAAATTCTTGCATACCCACTTTATATATAATGTGGTACCTTGTGTTTTTTTGCACTGCTGGTGAAGCAGAATCAGCAGTTGCACCTCAGATGTCGTGGTTAGGTAGATACAGGTTTTGTCAGTAACAGGGATATGGTACTGAATTGTGAAGTGGACCATTACAATGTTGAGATCTTTCAGTGGTAGCTTGGGACGATTGGAGAAAAATCTGAATTGTCAGCTGAAACTGACAACTTTTCTACCACTGCATTTGGCTTTTGAAATGGATCTCTTTGTGCTCCTGTCTCAGACAATCATTCTTGAAATTAGGACGATTTTCAAGGATTGCTTTTTTATTTTTTTACCTTTTGAAACCTAAGAGATTGTCATGTCAGTGACCAGAAGTGAAGGACAAGAATGCACTCAGCAAGAGGAGGAGGGCACCATGAGTGTCCAGAAATGCTGTCCTGCAACCTTTCTTTGGAGGGGATGCATTACAGCTGTGTTTGCTATGAATGATGTAGTCTCATTTTTATAGCAGAAACTTTTTGTTTCTACTTAGATGGCTTTATCTTTTTTCTTTCTAGATCATTGTTTAAGGGTTAGATAAAATGGTAATTATATTCTTTATACATTTTTGTACATAATGATCTTCTGGTTTTCTTTGTGTAGCTGACAGGGAAAAAAAATGTTTCTATAAATCAAGAACAGTGACTACAGCATGACTATTATCCGGAATTTGGCAATAAGTTTACATAACACACCATTCTTAAAGCAAATCAGTGTTTTTCCTCTGCTTTTGTAGAACAGGAAAGATTTCTCCACTGAAATGGTGGTCAGGCATTGGAACAGCTGTCCAGGGAAGGCGGTTGAGTCGCCATCCCTGGAGGTGTTTAAAAGGTGGGTAGATGAGTTTATCAGGGACATGGTTTAGTAAGGAGACAGGTACAGTTGGAGTCGATGTCGGGGGTCTCTTCGAACCAGATGATTCTATGATTATACTTAAAGGCTGTATTAAATGCTAATGTCTTTCTTTTCAGCTATGAAACAGAAATATCCATGTAACCAAGGTTGTGACTTGTAAGTTTTGTTTACTGGGAAACTTAAGGTCCAGACAAACGTGATAAGTTGAAGAGGGCTTTGTTGCTGTCGGCACTGCAATTCACCCTGGTTTTAAAGCAATCAGTGTGTTGGTTTTAACTCTGTCATGATATCTCATTTTGAGATGGAGAAGGATAGTTGGTAATCAATTATGTAGGTAACTTCGAGGATTACATAAGAAAAAGATAAATTTAACACTTGTACTTTCAAGGATAAGGTCTTGCATTTTCTATATGGTAAACTTCAGGATTAACTTTTCCTCATTTTCGTTTCTTTGCTTTATTTCTTCCTCCCACCCCATGCTTCTTTCTACCAGCGTGTTTCATTCTGAATGTGAAGCAGCTTTATGTCCAACTATAGAAACTTTACCAACTGACATTTTTGCTAAAACTAAATCAGTTTCTCACTCATTGAGTTGTCAGTTGTGAAGTTCCTTGATTTCTGAAACAAAAGGATTGGCTTTTTGGAAGGCCAGCTGAGTTTGTTATCACCTTGAAACAATAACATTTGATATTCCTTTGTTTACTCTCAGGTTGTTTATGTATCTGACACTCTGCCAAAGCCTTATCAGCTCTCTGTAGACATAGACTTGCTTCTGCTTGTGTCTTTTTAAGTGCAGACATTTGCACTGCTTTTCTTAACCAGAATTTGCTTTATTGGATAATAACCTATATGGAGAAGGAAACATACGCTTAGTGTCCATCTGTGTCACCTTCAGCTGCTTTTCAGTAACACCCTTTATTTCTGATAGAACTTTTCACGTACTGGCAAAGAGAGTCTGATTACTTTCCTTTTTTTTTTTTCTCTATGCAGTCTCATCTAGCTGTCAGGAAACTCCGTGGTTCGTTTTTACAGTTACTTGTGAAAAAACAAATTGTTTCTTTTGTTCCTCTGATTTATGGGGTTACAGAGAGTAGCCATCAGTAGTATTACTGGATCTGGCTCTTTGTAGCTGACATATTTCAGGATTTTACTGTGAAGAGGTCTTACAATAGCAATGCAGAGAGAATGATACCCGAACATTAGATTCTTTGATGGCTCATAAACAATTTTTTTTAATGCGTGTTTATTATGCATGAATGCAGAGGAGTTTGCCATTGTAATTGAAGCCCTGTTTTCTGGAAACATTACAAGAAGTCAGTTAAGCACAGTCAGTTAAAAAATACTAAACAACCTTTTCCTTTCTTAGAAAGCATATATTTAGATCTCGTTTATTTTTTTTCTCTCTGTTTAGGGTATTGCTGTTTATCTGAAGACAGTTTAAAAATTAAACCATTTACAATAAAAAAATAAAACAAACCTGATTAAATAGCAATGTTCTAGTTTTGACTGGCCATCTTGGGATGGGTTTTTCCTTTTGTTTGATAAAAAAATATTTAACCTTGCAGGCTTTCTTAGCATTTATTTATGAAATCAATGGACATTTTTAGTATTAGAGCACTTTTTCAAAAGCATTTGAAGATACTTTCTAGTGTGATGTATATGTTTAAAATGTTGATGAGTGACTTCTTAGTTTTGTAGTAGTAACATAGTTCTCATATAGAAGTCTCAAGCAATATTTATAAACATTTGGGAGACACTAATTGGAGAGAAAAGAATTATTTGAAGCTCGTTTGGCTTTCCTTCCTGTTAGTTGATGAAGATGATGATTTCCACTTGTATGTTAATGCAGTCTTGTCAATTTTATAATCTGTAATAAAAAAGAAATGCTCTGAAGTCTAGAACTTTTCCCACTTAGTGAAAATTAAAGTACCAAATGTAGAAATCTTGTTTCTTTTAATCTGCATATCCATTTGCTAATTGCTATTCAGTGCTAGATCGTGTCTCAAGTTTCTTTTAGTCACTGATATCCTAAGGCAATTTTTTTTGTGGTTTGGGCTGTTTATATCCATAGCAATAACTTAAGAAATTTTCAGTGGGCTGCCTTTAAACTTATGTAAGATGGACTTTCATTATAACTGCTTCATTTTGGAGATGTGTATTTTTGCTTTTAAAAACGTTCTGCCTTGAAAATATGCATAAGTCAGAATACTTGATCATATGAGTTTTATTAAATATTAATCCTGCAGTTTTGTTTTGTTTATATTGTAATGCACAAAGGCTGGAATCTAGACATAGAGATATATATGTGCATTAGGAGTATAGAAATTAAGGCTTCCTAACTTTCTGTCTGTCTCTTAAGAATGTTCTGGGTTTAATTTCCATTCAGTTTGAAAGTGTGATTTGTCTTCTAGGCTGAAGTGTGGCAGTTTCTTCTAACAAAATGTGTTTTCTTGGTTTACTATTATAATTTTTATTTAAACAGCAAAGAGAGAAACTAGTTTTACAGTTTAGTTCTAAAAAATTGCAATATGTACAGCCATTTTCTGTGGTTTAAAAAAGTCAAAGCGTTTGGGTTAAATAAGAAAATATTTAAGATTCACATGAGCAAATTATGTAGAACAACTATACACTTCCAGTACACTGATTGAAATTTTTACCTGTGAGCTAGCCTAATTTGTAGAGTGGCTTTTTAGGTTTGTTGTTTTATTATCATCATCAATTTTAAATGGAAATTGTTTGGTTAACAGTGCTATATTGAAAATGAACTGAAATGGTGACCTGGGTTGAGTGAAGATGGGATGCGGGTGAAATACATTGCCTGGCTTTCGGGTTTTTAAATTGCACATTTTGTATTTCTGTTATAAATGTGTTACAATTCATCATTTACTCCACTACTCACTGACCAACTCTTAAGTGGTTTAAATATTAGTTGTTGCTCATCTGCAGGCATTAAAATTATGCGTCTGCTTCCCTTGTCCATTTTAAGGGTCTGTTTGTTGTAAGTCTCTTGTTATAATAAAATACTCAGAGTCACTAAAAGCATGTGGCATTTGTCTCACATCCTTCTGTTTTACTTCCTCAAGATGCAGAATCGAATGGCAGTACTACTCTGTAACTTGAAACCTGCAAAGATGAGAGGAGTAGTATCTCAAGCAATGGTGATGTGTGCCAGCTCCCCAGAAAAAGTGGAAATTCTGGCTCCCCCACCCGGAGCAGTACCTGGGGACAGAATCACTTTTGAAAGTTTTCCTGGTAAGTAGATATTTGGGAAATTGGAAGAAATAGTATACCAAGATGACCTCAATGTTGAAGCAGAGAAAGCAATTTTAAAGTTGCACTTTTCATTGAAATTTTATGAATTAGTTATAGTCAAACTTTTGCTATGAGTATGCTAATATTATGTAAATAAAGAACTGAAAATACTTAACCACCTGCCAAAATTGGAAAATACAGGGAAATAAGTGTAACTTGAAAACATTGCATAGTACTTTTAATATAAAACTACAGATGTATTTGCATTTTGCAAGTTACAGTAAGCAAATGTAAAGCATCCTTCCCAGAGTCTCAGTGCATGTGATGAAGCAATAAATTTCCAATTCCAGCTCTTCCCCTTAATGGAAGTGTTAGAATTTGTGGTAGGAAATAACTTTTGGGGACAGACATCGAACTTCTTCCCACTGAATTAAATCTATAAATCAAGGGATTTTTTTCAGAATACAAATAAGAAAATAATAAGATTTAAACTTTCTCAAAAGATTATTTTAATCAGTTTTCCTACTTTCTCTACCTCCCACTCATCTACAAAAAGGATTAGTTTTTGAGTCTACATATTGGGAACCCAACTAAGCATCACAGATATAGAACACATCCCTCCTACCCCAATGCCAATTTGTTTTTCTCACAGACTGAGAGGGATACGATCAGATTAAGCTTCTGCTGGTGTTGTCTTTGTTAGCCCTGTTATTTTGTTATCTCTATCATGGTTTTAAGTGGTTTTCATTGGGAGGTGCTGATCTGTTATGATCCCAGTAAGAAAGACACTCAAGCTTTGTGAATTATCATTTAAAATGCTGTTTATTAGAGCTGGTGCTGAAAAGAGAGAAGAGTGTGAAGAATGTTCCATCATGCAGAGGAAGGGATAACCCAGTTGGTGCAGCATCAAACAGATTTTGTATCTACATGCAGCATTCTGTGCTCTCCCTGTCTATAGAAGAGATTTCCCCCCCCTTTTGTCATGCAAACTATTGTTGTATTTTCTTATTCATTTCAACTTTCAAACAGAAAGGAAGTTTACATAAGAACTGGAATCTGCACTGTTCCATAAAGGTGAGGACACACAGGTGGCTCAGTTGCTGGTACAACGTGGGAGCTGCCTGCAGGCTCCTCTGTTACAATCAGTTGGTCAGGTTTATCCTGCACTCCAGGAATTTGTATGGCACAGCACAAACCCATACCTACTCAGGTCAATTGTTATGTGGATCACTGTATTTTTGATTAACAGTGGTGTTCTGGTCAGGATCACTGTATCGCTTTGTCTTGAGAAAAGGTAGTCTATCTCCCAGTATGTACCTACCATCTTCGGTGTAGTTGTATGTGTGTGCATTTATCAATAAAGTATTCATCTTCAGGATGAATTTGTTGCTGAAAGGCTTTCAGGTGTTTGGAAATGGTGTAGCTCTCATTTTCTACATAGTTATAAAGGTTAATATGTTTCTGTTGCATCTCTGACAACTTCAGTAGTGGTTTTTATTTATGAACTTCTTGGCAAGCTCTATGCTTAAATGTATTTGCATGAAATACCTTTCATAAATATATAGATGCATGTGTATAGATATTTTTATACTTCTTGTGATTGAAACTGTGATGCTCTGAAAAACATATATCTTTTGCTTGGCATATGATAAAGGAAGCAGTGGTCTTTCTAGATGGTTTTGAAAGAGGAGGAAAGCTCAGCTTGCTGTGATTTAATGCTGCGATTGAAAATATTTTAAAATAGTACTGTGTTGAAGGAAATCAGTCTTGTGACATTTTAGTCATTTTTAGTTTTCTGTATTAAAAATATAGCAAGCTTACTAGGCGAGACGCAGAATTGCTAAACTGTACTTAAACCAGAAAGGCCTCAGCAATTGGATTGACTAAATTGTAGGAATACTCAGTCGTGACTTTCTAGTAGATATTGCACATCTGTGAGTAAAGATAGATTAAATTATGGATGTGTGACTTCTGTTACATGCAAGCAAATGCTCATATTGCTTTCTGTTGCTGTGGAAATGGGATGTGCAGAGCTAGCATCAAGCTGTAGAGTAAACCCTTCTAGTGCAAAAGCTGGGCAAAGTTATGTACAAGTCTGCCTGACTGTGTGGCTTTTTCAAGGGGTGGAGGGTTTTTTTTGTTTTTGTCTAAGACGTAACCTTACTCTAAACTTATATCTCAAGCAATTTTGTAAACCTGGCATTTGAAAATAGTGTGAGAGCTGGTAGTAGTGCTGTTCTCTGTTAGCCAGTGTATCTTTTATTGCATATGACTAACGAGGTAAGCTATATCAAAGTAAGTTAGACTTGATGGTTTCAGTTGAAAAAAGCCTTTTCTCAAGCAAATCGGCTGTAGGAACATTTGGTTTATAATTATTCTCAGGTATATAGAGATTCTGTTGACGTTTTGATTCTTAAAAGACATAGAATAAGCTAAAAGTGGTGTAAAAATTTGTACTAGTTGTTAAATTACGACTTGCAGCATGTAATACAAGGTTTTGGATGATTTATATCAGTTTAGGTCTGACAGGGAGCCAAAGACATGGAGCTCTGTTAAGTGCCAAATGAAGGCTTTTACGGCCACTTTGAAAAGCATAAATACCCAGGGCTGTAGATGCATAGTCTGAAATATATCAGCGGTTTGGTAATGTTTCATAAATAGCTGCTCAGAAAAATAAGTAGATATGTGATTAAAGCTAATTATTGTCTTTGAACAGATAGCTAATGGTTAGTAGTGCAAAGTAGCACGATGTATTGCTTATTTTAAAGTTTTAAGGCTTGTGCTTTTTTTATCATGAATTGAGTAGGAGAAAGCAAAAAAAAAGCATTGGAGACTTACAAAATCATTTTGACATCTACTTCTGTAACTTAATTTGTTATGTGCTTGTCTCTTGCATCTTGTCTTTGTAAACTAAGATATTAATATGGTTCATTGGTAGGTTCCGGATTGCTTTAGGATTTTTTTTTTAAATTTCTTTTAGTAAGAAACAAAGGTTGTTGCCGCTTACCTTCTCCTCCAAGTGAGTAACAGCTTTTGGTGGGTTTGGTTCTCCCCTACCCCCACACAGTTCCTTTTTCTGGTTTGGGGTTGGTTATTCTTTTTCTCTTTTTAGATTATCTGAGCGGTTTGTTTGCGTTTGGTGGGTTGTTTTTATTATCCCTGAGTGGGCAAAACTCCACTGGAGTGGAAAACCGTTTCTCAGTTTTAATGGGGTTGTATGTCTGTATCTTCTACTCGTGTTTTTGTTTTAAAATTTCACGTGTGTCTTTGCCTTTGAGGAGACAACAGCTACCTGGCACTTCACTGATGCCAGGAATGTACAATCAGTGCTATGTCAGAGGTCATTTAATTTCAGTGCTTAGTTGTAGCCACTTATATTCTGATCATTTTTTTTTTTAACGAGTAATTTTAAAGCATAACGATTCAGTTTGAGTCCTTGAAATTAAAACAAGACTGGGCTGACCTTTGTATTTTACTTTGAAGTATGAAAGCCTATGAAGCAACGGAAACAGCAGCAGCAACTCTAAAAGGCCCACAGCTGTATATCAAAGAGTTGGAATCAAGGTTTTGTTTTAAGCCTGCTCTCTCCACCATACCGAATACACATGAGATACAGGCTAATTTTCCTTGATCATTTTAGTCAAAGTAAACAAATAGTACCTTGATTCAAACTGAACTTTTTTCTGCTGAAATGTGAATTTTTCAAGAGCCACCTTGAGTATCAGAGAGAAGTGATTTTATAAGGAAAGCTGATGTCTAGAGTGGTGGGGTTATTTTTGTTTGTTTACTTGGTGTTATTGGTCGTAGGGGAACTTTAACACACCATTTCATACTCCAGTACGTGAATCTTCAAGATCTGTTGGGCTTTTTCCTAATAAAGAACTTTATCAGATTCCTGTCTACCTTCAGTGGAAAAGATCAAATTCATAATCAATAGAAAAATATTCCATCACACATCTGCAAATACTATACCCTCTTACACAGTAATTGCCTTAAGACAGCAATAATTCTTGAATTTTCATAGCTGTGAAATCTTCTTTCTTAGTATAATTGACACTTTGACAAAATTCTTCAGCGCAAAAGTGCCACAGGAACCACAAATCTGTTATTTAAGTTATATAGTTAAATAATCATTCTGGTCTAAGAATCCCTGGTAAATATCTCTAAAAAAGTGCGAAAACTGGAGTGCAGTGGTTAGTCCGCATTTAAAAAGTTTCTTTAATCAGTGCTTTGATGTGTGGATGCTTTACTTCAGTTGCATAGTTACAATTCACAGTGGGCTAAGTAATATTAATTTTTTGCAAGGTCACACATCACCACAGCCTTTTACCTCTTCTTGCACTGTGATATGTTTTTTCAGTAGTTACTGAGCTGTTACAAAGAGGACAGTTTTTTTGCTTTTTATGAGAATTTCTGTTGTAGTATTTAAACTGCTAGACTGAATGACATTTTTAACAAAATTTGGGACCTCTTACTTTGTGCTTTTTGTGTAAAGAGAGTGGGAAGCTCATTACACCAGTACAAGTTTAAATTTATTTTATTTATAGAAACCCTACTACAGAAAATTTTCTGGGAAGAAGGAATGCAATGAGGAGAAGTCAGAGGAAAATGCACAGCCTAAAGCTCTGGTAGTATTTAAAATCAGTGCCTATGCTAATCTAATATAAACTCACCACAGATCCCAAAGGAGCTTAATGCAGGATTCCAAAGAAACTTATTAACATCCAAAGTGTGTTTTTTATAATAAAAGGCAGCTTTTTTTCTTACAGAAAAAAAATCACTGTTTTTATATTTGAGGAGGGAGAAGGAAGTGCGGAACGGATCATTTAACATGCTGTTAAATGATTTTATTCATTCATATCCATTCACTTTGGTCTAAATCCAAGTCTGTCTCTGTTCATAGACTTGAGCTTTGAGCAGTATTTTTATTTTTGTGAAAGTGTGCAGTTAACTCTAAATGTTTAATTTATTAATGGTATTTCTGATTGTACTTTCAAATATTAAGTACACTGTGGTTGTGAAATAACTGCATTATTGAATCTTGCTTTGGCAAGGCTGGCCTGCTTGACAGAGAAAACTGGCTTCGTTTGCTTCTCTTACGCAGTTACAGATAGAGGAGCTACAGAAGTTAGACCAATCTACAGGCAAAAGTAACTCCCTTTTTACAAGCATTAAGAATGTGAGTACATTGAACCATTGAAAACATTTAAAGGAGAAGAACAGTAAGGCAGGCTGGAATGAGAGTAGATTATTTAACCACCTGTTGATCAGCCCGTCAGGAATAAGTCTTAGGAAGAGCAGATTAGGGAATTGGGGTTGTTTCATCTGGAGACAAGGAGATTGAGGGAAGACCTTATCGCTCTCTACAGCTACCTGAGAGGAGGTTGTAGTGAAGTGGGTGCTGGTGTTCTCCAGAGTAACAATTGATAGGATGAGGAAATGGCCTCAAGCTGTGCCAGGGGAGATTTAGACTTGATATTAGGAAAAAATGTCTTCACCAAAAGAATTGTCAAGCATTGGAATAGGCTGCCCAGGGAAGTGGTGGAGTCACCATCCCTGGAGTTATTTGAAAGATGGGTAGACAAGGTGCTTAGGGACATGGTTTAGTGGTGGAGTTGGTAGTGCTAGTTTTACAGTTGCACTTGATCTTAAAGGTCTTTTCCAGCCTAAAGGATACTATGGTTCTATAAATACATTAAGCATTAATGAATTTCAGCCAGCTACTAGAAACACATATGTAAAAATCCCTGCAACCTTAGTAGTTTTTCTTCTGTATCTTTGGCAACACTGAGTGGTAGAAGATGAGCATGCTTGACATTCTGCTCACTTGGAGAGCTCCAAATTTTCCTTTAGGAACTCTGGGCTCCTCTGAGAGCATCTCAGGGAAAATCTGCTTTCTAGGATTTGATTTTTGATTCTTGCTTGTTCTGGAATTTAACATTTTAATAGTTTGGGCAGAATGGTTGCCAATATGGCACTCCAAGCGTAAATCAGTACAAATCTTTACAGCAAGAGATCTTATTTAGCTTTGTTTTGTTCTTACAATTTGCATTTTGTACTTACTTAAAAAAAGGAAACATATATGACTCTGTGCCTCACCACTCTATGTAATTTGTTAACAGTATTTCAAAACATTAGTAGAAGAAACCTGCATTTTGTGGTCTTTAGAGACCCTTAAATATTCACATTTGCTGATGTGGTTAGACTGTCAGTACCTTGAGGGAGTAGGCAACTTTGTGTGGTGTACACATGGAAACAGGGAACTGAGACTTACCAAGACTGAGGCCATGATTGCTGAAATACAAGTTGACCTCTAATGCGTCTGTTATGTTTTGTACCAGAACTTGTCATCAAATCTTATAAAAACTAGCAGAAGAGTGTTGAAACTTGAGACTGAAATTACATGTCAATATCCTAATCTCCGACTTTTCTCGTCTAAGTTCAGTATTTCTCAACTGTAGTGACACTTGCCAAATTCACTTAATACTAATTGCTTACAAAAATTAATTAATTCCTAAACTCAAGATGCTGACAAATCTGTGTATTGGTGAGTAGTGTATTTATTTGGTCCACAACCACTCTATTCTTAGAAATCCTTTTGGTCTGTAGTAAATTTAGTAAACCAACAACTAGCAATGGTTTGATTTCTTCCATTTGGCAATATTTGGGGTCTCTACTTATAACCTTTTTTTTCTCTCAAAGATCAGTGTTTTGAGGGAGGCTCTGGTGACATTTCCTAGACAATCCCTAATTCTGATTAGAGTTTTCATTCTGAGAATTGTAGGTAATGGTTTTTTCCCCCCTTAAAAGTGTTTGCAGTGATGCTATGCGGGCTGTGACAGATGTGTACATACATACAACTCTTGCTCTGCCTTCTGTGTTGTGTGCTATTAGGTTCTTCTTTGTTTTGAAACAGGAGATCCTGAGAAGGAACTTAATCCCAAGAAGAAGATTTGGGAGCAAATCCAACCTGATCTTCATACCAATGACCAGTGTGTTGCTACGTACAAAGGAGTTCCATTTGAAGTGAAAGGGAAAGGAGTCTGCAGGGCAGAGACCATGGCAAACAGTGGAATTAAATAAATAAATGGCTAGAAGAAGCTTTTTCAGTTGTTGAAATGGAAAGTAATGCAAGCACAATAAAAAACAGGAATATATTACCCCTCTGAAATGCATGGCTAATAACTTTTTTGTTTGACTGCTTTTCTAGAGATACAGAATGTGTTATGCCTCAAACATTTTCACAGTTCACTCATTTACTACTGTGCTTACCTGTCCTTGAGGTTAGGTGTTGTCAATAGTAATTAACCGCTTGGTGCTCAAGGCTTAATTGCCAAGTCTTGTTCGCGGTTGAACGACAGGTGAGCTAGCATGTTTTCTGGACAGCTAAAAGTTCTAGAGTATTTATGGAGCAAGAGCATCTCAAATTTCTGCCATGTTCCTTGTGTGCTGACTGCTCTTCAAGAGGTACAGGAGCAGCAGTAGGTCAGTGAAGACCAGAATAATCTTAATTTTTATAGTCATCTTTTAAAAGTTTTTCTGCTTCTTTCAAGGACTTATCAGATACTTTATAAGCCTCTGCAAATTTGTTCCTGTCTGTGTTCTTTCAGTAGTCTGCAGGCAGTTGTAATGGGAAGATTTAACTGTGGCCCTTTTTGCCCCAAGGTATAGAAATGGACAGATTTTCATGTCCAATGGTTAAACTGCTATAATGTCAATAAGATCAAAGCTGTCACTTTGCTAAAATAGTACTTTGTCTAGTCCATTCCTTCCAAATGATAGATAGTACTAGGAAAGAATGAATAGCAAATAGATTGCCAGAGCTAGTCAAATGCTACCAAAAAAATCTGTTTCCAATATCCAAACTATAACATGAATCTTTTTTTTGTTTGTTTCAATGTATTTTTATGCAATGATATTTTATATAAAAGATACTTTGGTTTTAACAGAAATAGCTTCTTCAGTTTTTACAATTAGAATTATTCTGTAGTAATGTAGTACAAGTCATGGTTGCTGTAGGAATAGCCTCAAATTACTACTTCTAATTATTGCCCTTTCATAATCTGAGAATAAACTGGTTTAGACCAATTTACACTAAATCTTTTACGTAACTATTTAGGGATTCTTCAGATATTTTGGCATATAAAATTTAATTAACTGGTTACTGTCTAACCACTAAAACTAAACACTTTTCTTCACAACTGAGATTAGAAATAACTTAGCCACTCTGAATTTTGCAGGCTTTGGACTTCATCCAGTAAACCAGGAGAGAAAGCAAAACTACAATGATATAAAATTAAAATGAACATATGGAAAAGAAGAGATTTCTGTTTGGAATGAGTTTTGTATGTGCATGTAAACTATGTTGATTTTGCATGCATCTAGGAATAAGCAATAGTAATTAGTTATTTTAAATGTGCCAAATACCGTTAAGCACATGGGAGCTACTTGTCTGTCTTGTAAACTGCATATCCAATAATGTCTTATTAAACACATTTCTTGAAGTTTCAAAATCTCCATTCTAACTAATCTTGGATCAAGTTAAGGAAATATTTTTCCGGTAGGTAGATCTTGGCTTTCCAGTATTAAGCTGGAAGGCTCTTTACAAATATTGGAATTCAGGGGAACTTCTGAAAGCTTGAAGAACTGAGCAAAGAGGCTCCATTACAGTCTGAACTAGTGCATTTTTTCCTTTTTTTTTTCCAGATCTGTGTTCTGTATGACCTGCACTATACAATTTGGTGTAGTTTAACCTCATTTGTGACTACTTGAATATTTGGAGCGTGATTTAGAGCACTAGCTAATTCTGATTTTGTGGTCGAAGCTAGGATTCTGAATGCAGTAGTGTGAGGTAATCTATGAAGAGCAAGTAGTTTAATAATCAAAAGACATATTTCCAGCTGTACGTTCAAAGGTATTTGGTATGGATGTAGAATTTTCCAGTTGATTACTTCTACTCTTTTATTTCTATTTAATGTTACCTCCCATAGAAAGCAGACAAACGAACACCTGAAAGCTAGTTTTATTCCTTGCTGTGTTTAGGTAGATGCACTTGATAATTATTTTGCCTTATAAAATTCAAGAGCTTTCTTAAGACAATAGCTCTTTGCTCTTTAGTTATGCTCTTCTGGTTGTCTAGGAAAATGTATTTATGCTGTACTGAGCTCAAAAGTGACAACAGCGTAGTTGAGGCACTGTGCAAGTACACTTCCTCACTGAATCCAGCCTCTTCTGCAATGTCTGCATGAGTGAGTAGAACTGCAGTGAAATCCTTCCATCTGGGACCCAGAAGTTCCTGTAATGAAAACCAAATCTTAAATAGTTTTATTTTCTTGTTCCTTTTCTCTGCTCCCACCTCATATACATATGCATTAACAGACCAGTTACATGTTCTTTTCCTGGCAGTAATCCAGTTCATGCTATCTGAGTTGCTGAAATTTCTGGGGGTTTTGACCTTCCAAGGCATTGACATCCACTTTCAGTTGGAATATGTGGTTGTGCAGGACTAGCGGTTCTCTGGTCTCTTGCTAGAGATGTTAATAGAATTTATCCAGTTTAAAAATGTAAATGTATTTAAGGAAAAACAGCTGGTTAGCTATGTCACATGTTGTTAAAAAATATGTAAAATACAAGTAGTTTACATCCATAGTTTCCAAGTATCCATATTGCTAGAGTTCTTACAGCTTTTTGAATTTTTCAAAAAAAAAAAAATCACCAAATTGCCTTGTGTTGAAAAAATAAATGATGAATTTCTATGCAAATTGCAAATCCAGCTGTATCCCATAAAACTGAACTGTTCTCAGCAGTTTGGGAAAAATACAGATCTAATGCATGAACCTAAGTGATGGACCAGAGAGTTTGGATGGAGGGGAATGGGGAAAACAAGCTACTTTTCTGTTGATGAGTACAGAAAATTTTATTATGAATAAGAGATTGGGCTATCATAGAATCAAAATGGTTTGGGTTGGAAGGGACTTTAAAGATCACCCAACCCGCCTGCCAAGGGCTGAAACACCTGCCACTAAACTAGGTTACTCAGAGCCTGTTTACAGATGTAAATGAAATTACAACTTTAGTGCCATCATGCTAACTCCCATGTGTGACAAGAAGCCTGCTTTGGTAATGAAGTCCATTTTGCAATGATCTTAACCCTGTAACCTAAATAACAAGGTGTATAAACTTCTCTAAAGGGTATTCTGCTCCTGAGATAAGCAGGAAGTTATAAAAACCTGATGTATTGATAGCGATTAATCTATTAAAGCTGTACAAAATTTTGGCATAAGCTGTCTAAGGAATTGTGGAGTTATCAGTTTTGGAGAGAGAAGATAATGCCTTGATTTGCTGAGACTCAAAGTCATGTTAGTTCTGAAATCAGTATCTCCCACTCAATTCATTAGGCTATGTTACTGAAATAAAAATCCAGAGAGGTTTAAATGCCAGTAGTCTCCTATGCATGTGTCATCTTCATTGATAGGCCAGCCGTAATGTGCAGAGGATTATTGGGAGAACCCCGGATTGCTAAAGGTAGGCTTCACTCTAATGTCTTGGAATGACCTACTGAAATGTAGCCATTCCTGTCATATTCCCAGCACCCAAGTAGCTGTCTTGCCCCATTTGTTTGTGGCTGATGGAGTCACAGCATCTGGTCTTTTAAGGGGAAATTAACTAAAAAGTCAACCATTATGTAAGTGGAGAGCCGTTTGTAATCATAAAACAGAAGTAACTGTTGCATTCTCATTATTTTTAAACCCGGTTTATTTCCTTTCCAGGAAGAATTCTAAAGATAAAAGCCATGGTGGCATCTCTCATCTCATTTTGAATGCCCATATGGACTTGATCCCAAACCATCTCAAACTAGAAGCATGATGATTTTTTTTTTTGGTTTAGAGTAAAAATATTTTTAGTAAACACTTTCTCTGAAATACCATTAAGTATAGAGAGGTGGACAACTGTATTTGGGAAAAGATTAACACTGAAAACAACTGTAAGCTGATGATGAGTGAGATTGTGTTGAAAGTAGACCCAGTGTCAAACTGCTGAAGTGTGGGGTAACCTACCAATAGAGAGCAATCAGAAAGAACAGGAGTGCCAATCAAACACATTTGAAAGCCATTTGTCTATTTATATACTGGTATTTTTTTGTCTACATGTATTATATATTTAGATAATATCAATTACAGCAGGTGATAAGAGTCAATGGACCAGTAAATCCCTTCCAGTCCTAAAGATTTTTAGAATGTTTGCTAGGGTAAGACAGATACAAAGCATGATGTGCAGTCTTTGGCAATGGCTGAAACCCATTGTTTCCTGGTAAATCATACAAGTCTGGTTCATCTGATCAGATAGGTAACCTGAGCAACATCCATTTGTTGGCCTTCCTTCCTCCCCCCCTGAAGATACGTATGCACAGTAATGAGAAATTTCCAACTGAGAAGAAAGCCGTTTATTTTCAGTGTCTCTCCCCACGTATATTGCCTACTTGCAAAAAGTATTTTTTTTCTCTGGGAGATTCGATGATCCAATTCAGAGTGCTGGGGAGTGAGGTAACCTGACTTTTGCTTGCTTTAAACAGCATTTCCCTTCAACAAGATAGGTCTGTCATGATAAAGCATTAACTGTAATTTCTGAGACAAAACCTTACTTTAATATGTAAATTTGGTTCTTAAATTCCTGTGTGCTGTTGGTGTACAAAAGAGCAGTTCTTGTCTCAAGTTTGGTGTGGTAGATGTAGCTGTGGTGTGTGGTATTGGAGCTGTGAATGGCACATGGCAGCTGCTGGAATGGGAATTGTTTCAGTTTTCAGCTGCATTTCTCTAGTTCACTTTTGCAGTCAACTCTTCCATAACTGTTGTCACCTGAAGACCAAAGTGTTAACTTTCAGTGCAGAGACTTACATTTGTCTATTTGTTACCTGGATGAACTGAACTGCATGATCTCTTTCTTCTGGGCACAGAGGCAAGTCAGCCCTCAGGACCAAGAGAGCCAGGTGCAGGCCTTCCTTCCCAAAGTGGTGAGCCAGGGCTGATCTCACTCTGTCTCTCACCTGCTCTTTGCTCAGGTCACTGTGAGGGTAGCTTGGAGTGTCAAGT
The DNA here is from genome assembly GCA_033556795.1 of Tapera naevia. Taxonomy (NCBI): domain Eukaryota; kingdom Metazoa; phylum Chordata; class Aves; order Cuculiformes; family Neomorphidae; genus Tapera; species Tapera naevia. Next base: position 5,046,446 of record JAUMJJ010000175.1, on the reverse strand, counting down.
ACTTGAACACGGAGAGCAAACTCACAGCCATTTCTTCGTATAATCCCCGAACTGCGGCAGCTGCGTCCGAGGCTGCAGCACGTTGTCACAGAGCTGGGGGAGCGATGGCTCGCGAAGTCTGAGCTGCCCAGCAGGCTGTTCCCAGCAGCACTTTTGCCAGTCTGAGTTCTCCCAAGGACAACAAGGTTGATGGTCATTTCATTACTATCTGCCATTGTCTACGCTTGTATCCACAAAACCTTTTGTTAAGTGAAAAACAAATAACATGAGCTGTTTCATGGAACTTAAAATAAAAATCCAGGGCCCTTTCCTGCCTGAAATGTTACAAGAAGTGTGTGGTGTAGGTAGACATACACTATACATCACATATACCTCCATCCTATCTGAGGACAGATCTTTGCTGTCCCTCCCAGACTGCTGCTTAGAAATGACAAGACCCCATGGAAGATGTCATAGAATCATAAAATGGTTTGGCTTGAAACGGACCTTTAAAGGCCAGGTTAATCCAACCCACCCTGCTGTGAGTAGGGACATCTTCAGCTGGATTAGGATGGTCCAACCTGACCGTGAATGTTTCCAGTGATGGAGCTTTAACCACCTCTCTGGGCAACCTGTGCCAGCGTTTCACCGCTCTCACTGTAAAAAATTTCCTCTGCATATCTAGTCTGAATCTGCCCTCTTTCAGTTTAAAGGCATTGCCCCCTGTCCTGCTGAGGGGAGACCTCTTCGCTGTCTATGGCTGCCTGAAAAGGGGCTGTGGCAGAGCAAGTGTTCATCTCTTCTCTCAAGTGACAGGACAAGAGGAAGTGGCCAAAAGTTGCTCCAGGGGACATTCAGACTGGATATTAGGAAGAATTTCTTTAACAAAAGGGTGGCCAGGCACTGTCACAGGTGGTTGAGTCACCATCCCTGTAGGTGTTTATAAAATGAGTAGATCAGTTTTTGAGGGACATGGTTTAGTGGATGCTAGGTGCGGTTGGACTCGATAATCTCGAAGTCATTTCCAGCTGGAAGGTTCTATAATTGTATCACAACAGGAAAGGTCTGTCCCCATCTTTCTTCTAGGCCTCCTTTAAGCACTGAAAGGCCACAATCACATTTTCTCAGAGCGTTTTCTTCTCTAGGCTGAACAACTGCTCCTCCTAAGGTCTTTTCATTACACCCAACATTACAAAAATGTTTCCCTTTGCATATCCCTGCAGTTTAATTAACTTTAAGCAACATGTGGAAATGCCTACTCTTCTAATCGTGATATTTCCACATTTCAAGTGTCATTATTTGGGAGGACAAACACATCAAAGATCTGATAACTGTGAAAGCAGGATGAATAAACTGCCTGTGAAGTAAAACACTAGTGTGTTGATTTTATGCTCACTCTGTGGAGACTGACCTCTAATGTCAGAGCACAGACCAAAGAAATACTGTTTTCTTGTTCTCCAAAAGAAAATAAGATTGTGAAAACTTTAACTGATGGCTTACTGATCTGTGGTCATCAAGTCTGGTCAGTAAACCATTTTTCAGGTTTTGCTTAAAGGAATTTTTATAAAGGACTAAATGTTTTCCCAAGCATTATATATATATAAAAAAGTAATATATAAAACATACATATTTCAGTTATATGTTATATGAATTCATTACATATATCTATATATAAAATATTTAATTTTATATATCTATATAAATCAAAACAACTAAAGTACTTTTGTTCAGAACGCTGCTTTGAGAAGTATCCAAATCTTTTTGAAAACTTATTAAATTATGAGTAAGGAAGGCTTCCAGCACACCAGGGGAAAAAAGCCAGGGACATCTTCAAGTGGATCAGGTTGCTCAGAGCCCTATCCCACCTGACCTTGAATATTTCTAGGGATGGAATTTCTACAGCTTCTCTGGAAAACCTATTCCAGTGTTTCACCACCCTCAGCATAAAAAAAAAATTTCCCTTCTATCCAGTCTGAATCTGCCCTTTTTAAAACCATTACCTCTTGCCCTGTCACAACAGGCTCTGCTAAAATGTCTATCCCCATCTTTCTCATAAGTCCCCTTTAAGTACTGAAAGGCCTCAATAAGGTCTCTCTGGAGCCTTCTCCAGCCTTAAGTCTCTCAGCCTATTTTCATAGGGAAAGTGTTCCAGCCCTCTGATCATCTTCATGGCACTATACTGGACCCACTCTGACAAGTCCATGTCTTTCCTGTACTGAGGACTCAAGAACTGGATGCAGGACTCCAGGTGGGGTCTCACAAGAACAGAGTAGAGAGGCAAAATCACCTCCCTTGACTTGTTGGCCACTCTTCTTCTGATGCAGCCCAGCACAGAGTTGGGCTGCGAGTGTACATTGCCATCTCGTGTCCAGCTTTTTATCCACCAGTACCAATGGAATCGTAGAATGGTTTGAGTTGGAGTGGACTTTTAAAGGTCATATAGTCACAAGTAAAATGGCTGTGCTCCTACACTGGCAGAAACTGAAGAGCTGGGAAAAAATCAGGTGTGATATGAGTTTTAGGAACAAATAAAGCTAAGGGGAGGCAACAAAGAAGGGAGGGAACGGAGGAGTTGGGAAGCAACTGTGGAAAACAGCATTGGCATGCAGGGAGTGTCATGAGAAGGAGGAAAACTAGTGGATGAAGAATGACAGATGTGCTGCTGTTAAGTGACCATGTTTCAGGAAGTAAATTTTTACTTGTTTTTAGGGAAAAAAATAGTCATGGAGAAGTAGCTTTTAAAGGAGCAATTTTTCACAGCAGGGAACAGCTTAAGATGTGTCTTTCATCACCCACCACTAAAGATGAAATAGGCATTAATCCAGAAGGGCTTTCTGATATAGATAAATACAAGAAGTATGTCTTAATGAAAGAAAAAAGAAGAGCTGAAATAGCCAGTGCTGCAGGTTCTATCCCTATGTGAAACTGAGAATGTGGAAATGTATACTGTACAAACTTTTAAACTTATACCAGAGTTAGTGCAAAACAAAAGCATAGGCTGGTAGATAGAGAGGGGAGATAGCTAAGTATCATTTCCGGTTTCTATAGTTATTATTAAAATAGCCCTCTTACTCTCTTCGTACTTTTCTGTAATCCAGTATCTGGTGGGGTTTTGGTGCACAGGAATCAACTAATAGGAATACTGGCTGATTAAATAAATTTAGAGTTCTTTCAGAGGGAAATCACATTGGCAAATAAGTAGTTGATTTTAAGTTATTGGTGATAGCTGAACTTCAAAATGTTTTTTTTTTTTAATGATACGATGTTCAGGCACTCAGAGAGAGATTGTGGATAACTTTAGAATGGAATTTCCTGTCATGAATTTATTTAGATTCTTGCATGTGCAGTTCAAGCTTTCTCCCTCATAATAAATCCATTCCCAAATCATTTTTTTTAAATATCTTCAGTACAGAGCCAAAACCATGCAAGAGCTCTTAAAATACTAATTTTGTTACAGGCAACATTGAATACTGTACATGATCTTCCTTACTGAATTGACAGTAAGGTTGTTGTGTTTTCAATGATCAATTTCCTTTTTTTTAAGAATGCCTTTTCAAAAAGGCACCTTTTTAAATGGTTGTCATCACTTATTCATTGGTCTACATGTGCTTTGTATTATTTTTCTGTAGCATCGTAATACGACATAGTGGACATGCATTTTCCATTCCTTTTTAAATCATGACAGGAATTCATGCTTTTTTTCCTCTAAACAGTCTTCACTTAAATCTTATATTAATATCGTATTGTGTAACTTACCTTATTTTCCCTTAAATTCCTCTTTCTTTCAGACTTCATTTATGAACCACATGTACAGTGTAAAAAAAGAAGTGCATATGTGAACTTTGAAACTCAAACAGCAGCAATGTACCATGCTGAGACTGGTACGTACACATTAACCTGGTTAATCTATTACTGATAGATCCTCATTCAATTGGACATATTTGGTCAGTAATTGGCACTGATGAGTTTTTGCAATAGATACAGTTTTTGCAGTCACTTTAGTGATTGTATAAGGTTGATAGTTTTTAAAGTTACTTGAGTTCTACTAGCAGTTAAATGTGAGTCATAATGGAGGTACTGGGATTACTTTCTGTTGCATGCTCTTGAATGTGTGTTCATATATGCATGTGAAGAGCATATGCACTTTCTCTTATTGTTGCAATGAATTAAAAATTGCAGTATTTGCAAAGCATAGTGTAAACCATATGTAAACTAGATATAAAGCACTTTGCCTAACAAAGATGGATTAAAATAATCAAAGTATGGATTAAAAATACAGAAATGATTTGTCAATCAGGAAGAAAACTGAAGGCTTGCACCACTGCCAATCATGTGGATTAATTGTTGTAGCTTGGTACGTTTTTCTTGCAAGCATCATTCTTTGCCATGCTATGGTAGCACTGAAACCAGGAATAAAAAGATTGTCCAGAAAGGGCCTATCATTTGCTTTTCAGACGATTTCCCACAAGTGGGTGACTAACTGATTTGAAATCCTATGCCTAAGTGGAAAATAAATACAAACTTGTGCTTTAATGACCAGGTTCTAGTAGGAGCATGGAAGAGTGGAGTCAGTTCTGCTTGTCTGTTCGCAAGGAAAGGCTTAGATAAGTCAACTCTCTGACTGCAGATCCGAGGTGGGTGGATGGAGGCACGTATTTACTTCAAAGGTTTATGTGTCATTACAACAACAATAATCTGGTATGTAGGTTGTCTGTGGCAGGAGGAAAAGAGGACAGTGCTTTCCAGATGACAGTCCTGCTGGTGGCATTGTCATCCAAAAAGTATAGCTCTGTGTGGAAACGTGTCAGTTTTGTTTGACCACAGATTGACCTCGGGGCTGTTCCTACATTCCTACCACAGCAACAGAGTTAGACTTCAGTTCCTCTAGAAACCTGTTCTCTCTTGCTGTGGTGCCACAGCACAGCCAGTGCTTTGGCAGAAGGTAGGAGCTAATGGTGCCTTCACACCCTCCGCACATAAATTCACGTCATTCATCATGAATGAGTTCATAATTTGTGTTACTTGGCTGTAGGTGGCTGTGTTGCCATGGATTTTGTTGCTGTATGTTTTTAAGAGCAGGTTGCTTTCAGACAGCTCCCTGCTCTTGAACCTCCCTGTTCTGGTGAAAGGCGACACATTAAATCTTTTCCTGTATTGTATGTGTAGCCGAGGCACCTACTGATAGTGTCCACTGTGAAAAGCGTTGTGGCTCAACACTGTGCACAGCCTGTGTCTCTCAAGGTATATTTATATATAAAATGTACAGCGAGTTTCCATCATCTGCTGTTTGATACAAAGTCAGAGATGACTGGATGGGGGCTGACTCACTTTGCAAAGAAAAAGGGTAGTCAGTCTAATAAAACTGTGGATATTTTGAAGATAAAATCCAGATGCTTCCTTTAAATTGCCTAAAAATCTTGACTTTGGTTAAATTGTCACAGTCTACCTCTGCACTTTTCATCGGACTGTTCCTATCCACAGTGATATCTGAGGCCGTGTATGTCCTAGCACTTGAATCCAGCTGTGCCAGTAGCCTGCCCAGGGGATAGTTCAAGCTGTGCGTGGATAAGGATTTAGCCTCCTAAGGAAGATAGAATCCCAGAAGCAGAGGAGTGTTGTATGCAAAATACAGCTTGCCCAGCTGGATGCAAAACAGGGGTTTTATGCTGGCAGGATGGCTGTAAAACCAAGAGTAGTGTAAATGAAGCACTGCTTAAATGATATCGAGTCTGGGTAAGCAAACCTCCCCACAATGTAAGCATTTCTTTCCAGTATTGTTATGGATACAATACAGTCCAAGTTAGGACATATCTGAAAGGTCTTACAACAGCACAGACAGGGTATTTTAAGAAGTTGTTTTCCTAGGAGGTTCTGATGGGGAAAAAAATCAAACTACTATATGTGACACTTTCCAAGGCTCCTCAAAGTACATGGAAAGAGTCCTCCCCAAGGTGGCAGTATCAGCCTGCTCCACAGGTACTGTAAAACTCAGCTGGTGTCCCCTTCCTTTAGAGTCCTATTCTGAAATAAAACACCAGGTCAGAAAATAATAAAGCATTAGAATAATTACAGAAGTCTTCAAACATCTCCTGAAATAAGAAATGTAAAAAGCATTTGTCTGTCCTTTGTCCCAAGAAATATTTTTTGCTTTGTATATAAAATGCAGACTATACAGCACCTTAATGATCTGAACAGCAGTGATGGAAAGGTTGCCGTTGAGAAGTTGAAATGGTTATTTACTGTCCCTTATGGTATTCTTTTTCTAACGAAGAGGTTTGTTTTCACTAGCTTTTAAGTTGAGTTGGTGGCATTTATTATGGGGCTTTGGATATAAGACCTAAAATCTACTGTCAGAGTATGAGTTTGCAAAGAACAAGTTCAGAGTACAACAAAACTGCCTTGGATGCTTTTCAGCACTGCTCACTGCCAATGGATAAGCCATTCTTTTTTATTCATTGTGTATATATAATTCTATTTTTGAAATGGCAAAAGAAAAACAAAACTGAGCCTGTTAAGATTGTCAGGCAAAAATGCTTCCCGTAACTGAGCAAGAAAGCCTTGTACTGCTCCTATAGAAATACCAAGCAAGTCTAGTGAGGAATTCTCAGGAATCTAGGGAAGTAGGGCCCCTAATCTAATTGAAAATAAGTGACATTTGGGTCTCTAACTTCTTTAGGTATCTTTGAAAAACTAAGGCTCAAATAAATTGCAGGTAACTGTTGGCTTTGTATATATCTGCAGAGTAACTAGAGTTCCAGTGCATCTTAGTCACATTACGGTGTCAGCTGCTGTTCTCTTGTAATTCCTGTGATCATCCAGTTGGTTTGCACACACCCTAAACAAGCTCTCCGTGATGCGTGTTCGAGTACACTGAGCAGGCTGGATCTTGTAAACTAAAATAGTGTAGTTTCTCTTTAGGCACATGGTATCTCTTACCATGTGTCATCTGTCAGTTCCCATGCCTTCCCATCCCTTACAGCTTCTTTCCTGATGTGGGCTCTCATTTTAGCCCAAGATGATGGCATAATAAGTAATTTAAGATGTGCTTTGATGAATTTCCCTTACTTAGAGAAAACCCAGCGAAGCCATTTTATGGATTGCCACACATGGAGGCAGGCTCTTAGCCTTCCAAACAACACGAGAAGACCAGGAAGGCATGCAGTCCATGTAGTCAGTGTGGCTTCATTTCTGTTAGATGTGTCATTTCTAAGAAACACCAGGCATGTCACTGCTGAGCGATGGCACAGATCTCGTGATGCTCTGCTCCTTTTGGACCGAATTCACAACAAAAAAACTTCTGTGCAGATCCTAAAGGAACACACACATAAAATACAGTAATGTTTCCATAAAACAGATTATTACTTTTTTTCCTTTGCATAATCCAGTCCTTAAGATCCTTAGTATTTTTGAACAAAAGCAAGCAGCTATCATCAATCTACAAGATCATGTTTCTCTTTGCAGCATCGAAGGCTGTGCTACTACATTTCAAAGGGGAAAGGAGGTGGGGTATCGCTGCAGACAAACACTGCAATTGCACCAGCTTTCTGACAGTGTCTGCTTGTGCCATTATGGAACCAGCTCCTCAGGATCCCACTGCACTGCTTGCAGCAGATTATGGGTCCAGGACAAATGCTGCTGGCAGAAAGGCAGGTCAGGGACCCACCTTGTGTTTGAAAGGAGATGCACAGAACTATCAGCACAGTGAGAACGTCAGCCAGACTTTTTTTCCTCTATTCTCCCCCTGAGTCACCAATATCCACAACATATGCTTTTCCTTTATCTCTGTAAATATTAGAAAACTTCAAATTAGAAACCATTATCTTTGACCTGCTGATCTGCCAGGTCTCTGCTGTGGAAATATTGTCTCTCTTCAGCTGGCAGAAATGATATTCTTCCAATCCCTCTGCTTCTCTGTGCACTGAGAACAGGGCAGTGTAAGGAGCTGCAGGAGCAGAGTCTTTTTTCCTATTAGTATGGTTTGGTGTTGCATGGCTTTCCAAAATGCTGGGGGGATAAATGTAAAATAGGACATGACGTGCTTGCTGTCACAGGCTGCCATTTTCTTCATTCTCTTACAAATCTTTCTCCAATTTAACCAATGATTTTCCCCATGGCAGCATGTCAGGTTTTATTAATATGCAAGGAATGTTTTTAATATACCAAATTGTGCTATATGACCTCTTGAGCAGATTACTTAGAGATATTTAAAATGCCTTGTTCTCACCTGTGTTGCCAGGATATGTTTTCTCTAGTATAAAGGCTGGACATTAGTCACTAGAGCACAGGCTGGGCTGTAGACTGTGCTGCAAGGCTGACGTGTTTGTGTCTGTTCACTGCTTCCTGTGAAATATGCAAAATATCTGAAGAAATAAAATAAAAGTGATATTGCAAGTGAGGCTCTACATATATAAATAATAGTTTAAAAATAAAAGCTGAAATCATAAACTGTCGATTTCAGAGGCATATATCTGAGAAAGAAAAAATAATCAGAAACTATGAAAATACAGACTTAAGGAAGAATCCTTTTTCCCTTTACACAAACATAGCTGGATGAACTCTGTGACTGGCTGCCATGCATCTTCTGTTGTGACAGCATAAGTCAGGGTACTGTACTCATTCGCCTTCTAGTGAATAACCTCAAAATTTATTCATGGGTATAAAAATATTTTGTCCCTGGGGAAAAAGTCCTGTGAATGGAGAACATATCTAGAAGCTCAGGAAACCCAGATCTGGCTGCTAGTTCTGTACCACTCATTCACTCATTCTAAGAAACTGCACAATTTCTCAGTTTCCTCATCTAAATGGCATGGGGAGTATTCACCTCTTTTGAAGATGTGTAGTGGGACTGATTTAGCTGAAGGCAACAGATTTCTTTAGGGCAATAACAGCATTGGTTACAAAAAAAAAAGTGTTTTTATCATATTTTAAAACGCTCCCTACGGATCCAAATGACTTCAGAAATACTTTCCAAAAATATTCCCATGATGCCTGGAAAGTTTATGACCATTGTAACACTAATAACTGCAGAAGTTGCACTGATTCACAAGGTTCGACTGTTCGTAGCGCTACTCATCTTATGCACCCTAATCCTTAAGAGATGTTTCATAGAATGTCAGGAATACAAAGTTTCAGCCAAAAGACGTGTTCAAATGACACCTTTCTACTCAATAATGTGGATATCCATAGGTATTTAGGACAGATTTAGTACTCAATCCCTTCATTTTCTTATTTTCCAGTTTTTGCAAGGTATTCATATTTCTATGGATACAACATATGTTGAAGAAGTCTCTTAAAATACCCAATAAGTAGCAACCTGATATTTTAGAGTACTTAATTCTGATTATGAACCTTTCCTGCCTCCTCTTCATACACCTACACTTTAGAGGCAATATACTCCATTGCAAAGAACATTTCTTATAAACACAAGTTTAAGAAACTGAAATAATACTTAGAAATACTACACTTTCTTGGTTTGGATAATCATCAGGCTTGACAATCATAAGCTATTAACAGATCCTTTTTATATTTTAAAACATTCCAAAATAGTTGAATCTGAGGGCATCTTTAAATATATTTCATGATGTCAAGCCATTGAACATGTAATGTCAGAATTATGCTGTAGAAGTTGTCTTACGAGCCAATGTGGCTTGCTTTGGCAATACAGTTTTTTAAAAGTGGAATTGCTGTAGACAGTTTAGTTTATTAAAATTCTGAGTAGTGTATATAAGGAAAGGGTGCAAATTATATGGTTACAAAATCTGTGTGTGGTTTGGGACTGTGAGCCTCAGACCTGGTAATGAACTTTCCAATATCAAGTGTCACAAGATGCTGTGAATTCAAAGCTTTTGAAATTGGTGTCCTTTCTGCACGAGCAGACAAAAGAGGCTAAAATCCCCACCTACCTTTCATATTGGGAAGGATTTAAGAAATTAGAATACTTCCTCTCTTCAGTGCTGTGTATGTTCTAGGGTCTGTAATGTGCTGTGTTGAGGAGCGTGGTACATCTATAAATTGTGGAATGTGTCTAGGATCCTTCAGGGCTTGCAGTGAGATAGACTATACCTTATTCAGTGGCTGGAAATCTGCCTGTTGTTGATGAAAAATACTGAGCTGCATCACCTCTTGCTCTCCTGAAATTAAAGTTTTGTTAAGCATAGACAAGAAAAGGCAGTGCAAACACTGCAGCCCTGAAGCCTGGTCCCAGTGAGCGCTGACATAACAAGGTGCAATGGAAGTCACACTTAGCTTCAGATACATCAGAGAGCTGAGAAGTTGAAAGTTGATCGTATTTTTCCCTGGCCTCCTCCAGGGCTGTTACGTCCCTGCTTGGCAGATTTTATCTGCACACAGCTGAAGCCTTCTGCAGAGTATCTTCAGACATATATAGCCCCAGCTCTAGCACTCCACGTAGCAGAAAGAAATTGTGAACCCAGTCCTTTCTGGTGTCATACGCCTTGCCTGGTTAAACCACCAAAATTTAAAGACTGGAAATTAATGATACACAAAGAAACAAGAAGGAACCAGAAGAAAATTTTCAGAAATCAGTTTACATGGTTCATTGTGGCTTCTTTTCTTGAGGTCTGCAAACCAGTTTACCACTACCAATTCAATAACTACACTCTGCCTCTTCAGGTCCTCCAAGTGTTGATGAGGAGACCTCTTCCCTCCACCTGCCTCCCTTCCCATCTAGGATTCACTTGTTTTCCTCTCCGTATGACTGTCCTTCCAGGCAAGAAGAACTGTGTACGACTTCCATACATTGAATTCCTTAGCTGACAGCAGCCTTTGTGCCCCAAAGACTTTTCTGTTGTTTTTTTTCCCTCTTCTGTCAGTCATCTGGCATCCTGGAAAAAGTTGTTTCTTGCCAGTGCTTTCAATTTTGATGCAAGCATGGTCTCCCTGTATGGAGGGAGATAACTGGGGTCAGAAGGGAAGCACGATGATTATGTGGCCTCATTAACTCACTATCAAGTTCACAACCTGATTAAGTTAAAGTATTACCTCCCCTTGATGTAGTCAACTATGGTTTTTACCCAAATAGTTAAAGCCATGATGTATTTATCAGTACAGTGCACTAAGCCATGAGAGGAGTTTAAAAAGTAGTGTCATGCTGTGAGTAACTTCTGTGGGAGAGATGAGAGTATTCCATCTGTAGCATAATGCAAATGCAACACTGCTGGCGGAGATTCAGCTATAAATTATTGTCGTGCAATGTTCGATAAGCCCTATCTCAGAACAGAGGTGTACAGGGGACAGCAGAATAGCAGAGACCAAATACTGACTCCCAGTAAGTTAACAAAGTTTTCAGTCTCCCATTTAAGTGAACGAGTGGGAATAATTCATGGTTTCAAGTTAAGCTGAGTTTTGAATCACAAAAAATAAACTTACATAATGAGTTTATCTTTTTACATTAGCTTCCTTATAGCTCAGTCAGCACTTGCCCATTTTCATCAGCTAAGAGTTCACAAAACTTTTTTTAGAGTCAGCACAAAGTCATCGATGGGCCATGAGGAACAAACAAGTACTGATTTTTGCAGTCTACACCCACAACTCTTTCCCTGGAAGTGGTATTTGTCTCAAATAAGAAAAAAAATGAATTTTTTTTTTTTTAAAAAAAAAAAGATGGAAACTGTAATGTGGGAACAAAAACTTTAAGCTGTCAGCATTTCTGTAATCTCACAAGACCTAATTTTCAAGTCTTAATTTATTGTGGTCTAAAGAGAAAACATGTTTTGTTTTTTCCTATTTCAGATTTGAATAACTGGATGAGTATATATAAATTTACTGCATTTGTGCAGAAGATGTGCTGGTTTTAACATCTGTCAAAGAGCTGCATCTGAAATTCGTTGCCGTGATCTTCTTTTGGGTGTTGTTTTCTGGCAAGTTTGGAACTTAAAACTGTTTTTGAGAATTCTTATTCTAGCTAAAGGATAAATCCATCTGGATTTAAGAAAGTACTCTCTCTTTAGGTTGTATGCAATTAGGCTTGAGTGCCTAAATGATCAGTTTCTTTAGCAAAGACAAACTAGTGATAAAATTCAACAGTTTGTTGGGTTTTAGTGCTTCCTGAGGGGACTCTGAAGGCCTGTACTGAAGCACTATGAAATGCATATTAAATAGGTTGCTACAGACAGGCAGTCTTAAACAGATGGTAGAGCAGAAATCTTCCTTATAAGTCAAAGTCTGTGAGTAGTGATTTGGTACATCTTTGATACCATCACTTTTTAGGATGTAAATAGGTTGTCTTCTGGTAGCACATGAGAGTTCACTGGAGGCAGGTTGAGTGATAAAGACTTCAGTCATTCTGTAAGGTCTTCAAATGCAGCATTTTTTCTGTATTTTCTCTATCCTTTACACACATAAATTCACTGTAGGAATAAATAAAACAGACTCTTCCTCAGAGATGGTAAGAAATGGCTTCTTAAAGCCGGAGTTCTTAACCTACCATTAACACCACTATTCTTGATGCAACACGGGGAACTAACAGGCTTTGCAAACGGATGTGTCAGGAGAGACAAACGTCTACCAGAGCTTACTGAGGAAAGCATGAGAAACCATAATATGGAAGGAGTTTACCAAAAAAAGGAGTCTGCTTTAGTAGATGGGAGGTTCGATGGCTGTATGGAATGTGCATTATATCGTACTGACTGGTGCTGCATTGTTAAATGTTAACCTGCAAACTTTGGTGCACTCTCTCACTCCTCATGAGAATCACTGTCGTAGAAGACTCAGCTTGTGGACCCTGGCAGCTGAAAAGAGGAGTTATGCAGATGACTTCGCACTGTTTAGAAATTCTGCTTTTGGGGAATGTTACGGCATTGCTAACAAATTAGTCTTTTTTTAATTGTAGGGGCATGTATGCATTTCCTGTCCCAACATGTCCATGCTTATTCATAGCACATCAAAAGAGTCACAGATTTTTCCTTTTGGCATTTGAATACAAACAGTATGAAGAAAATGAATATGTCATTTTCTAGACATCAAAGAGAATGAAGTGAAAAAGACGAATTCAAACACAGAAATCTGAACAGTAATCTAACTATTGGCCTGATTTGTGCCATATAATGATAACAAGACTAGTTACTAAAGAAAACAAAGAGAGGAAAAAGAAAAGGAAGAGAGAGTTTGCCCACATTTTATATTTAATCGTGGAAAAAAGTTCTTGGAGAAACTGCCATTTGGACTGTAATGTGGTGAGAATAGCTTTTTTTGGACTGTAGTAGAAGGATGATGTGATAATTCTGTCTGTAATTTGAGTAAGATGTATTAAATAGTTAATTCTGCCCTTACACGAGTGACTTTTATTTATGGTATTTCACCTTTCAGATTTCTTAGATCTGAATGTACCTAACATTACTGAAACACAAATTTAGATATTGGAGTTGCTTAGCCGCAGCTATTTCTACAGCAAAACTGACCAAAACAGCAGTTTAGAGTAAGAAGTTACATTTATCAGAGGAAGCTGGGGGATTGTAAAGGCAGAGTGTCATTTCTTGCATGGAACATTGCCAACGAATACCAGCTCTTGCAGAAATGTCATATGAACATGCTTTTTTTATTCCTTCTTCCCCAGTACTAGGTTTACACCTAGAAAACAAAACTAAAAAGGTGAGGGGAGGAAGCCCAGCTGAAAGGGATTAGGGAAGACATATATATTCCTCTTCTGCGAGGGAGTGCTGCACATCAGTAGGCCCAGCAGAAGAGGTCTAAGTGCTGGACCAGTGAGGAAAAGGCACCACAGAGTAGGGAAGAAGCTTTGAATGGAAAGACTGGGAGATGCAAGAAGAAGGTTCTGGTTTGTCAGTTGGTTGATTTATTGGTTGGAGGAGCCTAGCCTGAGTCTAAGGAATATAGAAGTGTGAGGGAACAGACTCAGTGAAACAAGTAGTAAGACTGTACAGGTTTTCTTAGTGTAAGTTAAAATAATCACTTTTTCTTTTTTTTTTTTTAAATAAGCCTTATAAAACCTTTATGTCTATTTCTATGCAATATCAGGTATGTAAATTCAGTGCTATCTGCAAGGTTAGGAAAAGTTATTGTGCAGCTGCTGGTGGGCCTCTCTTAAAATTTACATTAGTCCTGGGTCAGAAAGCAGCTGGAACCTCTGAGGCTTAGGATAAGACTGCTAAGTAGGCTGTTCCTTGCCCCCTAAATAATGTTTCTAAGTTACAGAAGTGCTCGGCACCCAAGGACTTGCATTTGAGTCAGTAGGAAGTGACAAATGTTGTAGTTTTTAATTAGAATTATGATTCTAAGTGCTTAAATGTGAATGTAAAGAAGAAAAGAAAGTCCCATGTCTCCATTGTAAGCTGGTGTCCCAGGTAACAGTACAGGGCAGCCTCTGGGTTTTAGAACCTCTGGGCTGGACCTCCAGCAAATCCTGCATCATTACTGTTGAAAGGCTTTGCAGAAGTGTGTTTCAAAGGGGAGACTTGCTTTGAGTGGAAAGCCATATTTTTACAGAAAGCTTGATCCAGCTTGCACTGGCATAGAAAGCAATTTTTGCACTGGATTTCTCAACTTCTCCTCCAAATCATACAGGTTTTGTCCTTTTCTTGTACATTCAGTTTTTCTTTTCTTTGACAGGGTCCTAAATATAAAGAGCATACACTGGCTACAAAGCTGTGCCCCTGTACCAACTCTTTCTTGTGGTGATCTGTCTCTTTGTAATTAACTTTGAACCTTGTAGGCTCTAGACTGCAGCTTTTCAGGTTTACCAACTTTTCAGGGTGTAGAAAGACTTTCAAGCATAAAATTATGACTGTGACTGTAACTGAAAAACACTGAATAGCTTTGGAATAACACCAGGATGGAGTACTTGCGTTTGGCACTGTTAAGCTTATTGAGAAAAAAGCAAGTACATTGCTCTTGCCACTAGAACATGGCAACAATAAAACATCATTAGGCTTAGTCTTATTTCCACGCATAATAGTAATTTGTGACTCTTGCAAATATGGCAGATCAAATTCCTTTCCATTGTACCCCAGCTCAGTTTTGTTGGGCTCATTCGCTTTAACTACAATGGTGCTCTTTTGGTGGGGTACGCTTATAAATCATTTGAGTAATGCTGGTTAAAACTGAAATAACATTGATGTAAGTGAGACTTTTCACTTCAAATTGAGAGGGCAAAATATGTTCAGCTTCCTGAGAGGAAATGACAATGAGCTATGGCATACTAAAGGAAAGCTGAGCATGGTAGCTCTTGGGATAACATTGAGAAGGCCTCTTTGTAAGGCCATGGCCTCTCACTTCATATTTTCAAGTGTCCAAACTGACTTTAGTTCTGTTCAAAAGGAGGACATTCAGTCTTTTGTTTTTCCTGCAAGTTTGTGTTCTCATTTCCCTCACTTTCACAAAGAAGGTTACCTCAGAAACATTAAATGGAAACATATGCTTTCAGGGCTAGTGGCATTGCTGCTTTGTAACATCAGCTCCTCAGCTCCAAAGCCTCAACGTAAAGGCTATGTTAATCTAAAGTGAAATAAAAGCAGCTGTCCTAAAGGATGTGATATATAAACTATATAAACTCTCATATAAAGTTGTACTATATTCCTCTTATTATTCTTAATAGTCTGAATTGAGAGAGAGAAAAGTATTTATTGAAAGGATGAAAAGCAACACTTTTCTAAATTTCTCAAGAAAGGGGAGACAAATATTTTGTCACTGATAAAAAGACATATCTTTAAATGCCTTTTTTCCCTCTGGGTACTCATTTCTCTTAGGTCATATATTCTGTCTATGTAAGAACAAGGAGTGCTAGTGTTGTGTGACTGAGAATAGCAGACAAGATAGATAAATTTCACAGCATTTTCAAGCCACTGAAAGAACGTTTTTCCTCTTTCTAATTAAGTTTTCATTCCATCACTCTCAGTCAGGGATTTAATTTTGGTTGGTGATCCCAAGGAAAGGAATTCTCCCATGTTCCTACTTTATTTATCTGAGAGTTGCAGTCAAGATTGAACAAAACCAAGTACTGCTGTTCATGTCATGAGACCTCTGTGTGTTCATAAATGCTGGTGTTTCTCTCACTGCAAATTTACGTTGCTTCTGTCTTCTACTGACCCCTCCAATCCCTACCTTTTATCTTATTAAGACTAATGCAATTTATGAGGCTGAGTTACTTCTTGCTGCAAATGATCATTCAGTCTTTGTTGGAACAACTTTAGATATTGGACCTTGAGGCCCAGAGGAAACTGTTTGCATTACAGAAGATTTGTGTAGGAAAGGTGATGGCCTTGCTGGGTTCCTAGACAGACAGTTCCAGACATGAAATTCGAAGATTCTTACCTGCCAGGACAGGATGTCAGCAGTTGCTAGGTGTGAACAGTTATCCTGATGATTTTCATTTGGGGATTTTATCTGCACAGCTTTTAAGATGCACAATGTTTTACTTACATGTAGGTATCAAGAAAAGTTGCTGCTTTTTTAAAAGCCATGATTCACCATGTGTGTCTTTTTCTTCTCCCTAAAGATTCTTTGATTACATAGGCACCTATTGAAAGCATGGCTCTCAGACATAACTTGGAGGCCAAACTGTTTCATCAAGTAACTGAAATTTTCTTTGTAAAGGGAAACTGTGAAACTGAAAACTAAAACTGAGTGCAAGTGTTGTTATGAGCTTTTTCTGAGGCTGTAATGATCATTTGGATGTATCAAATTATATTATGGAAAAATGTGCAAATGTATGAGCAGTTTATAAGGTCTTGGTTTGGAAATGTGCTTTTTAGAGTATCTTGGTAAGAAAATAAATAATTGAGGAAACCTTAAACTACATATTTTTCACTGCCTTGCTGGTCCTAATCAAAGCTATTACATTGGCAAAGAGAAAACTTGGAATATCTGTAGGGTACTTTGTTTTTTTGTGAAAAGTATATGTGCATTTTTCATATGTGTCATGGACATTTATTTTTCTAATCTTGGTTGTTTTCTTCCTCGTGCATAATCGATAATTGAGTTGTGATACAGCTATATAGCCTTTGATAGCTTAGCAACAAAAAATAGTGACAAATTTGGCACTCTGTGGAGAAAAGGATAAAAATGGTATTAGTGGAAAACTAAACTAACAGTTCTATGATTTGTAAGCAGCACAGTCCTTTCCCTCTCTGTTTCAGCTGTCTTTCCATTTCTCCAACTTCAAAATTAGTTTCTGGGTTTATCTTGTATTCATTTGATATAGTTCATATTTTCCCTCCCAACCCTCAGCAAATATTTCTGCATGCACTGTATATCTTTTTAACTGAGTGTAAGCTTATGACAGTATAAAAAACCTTTGTTTTCTGTGTACAATTACAGCTATTCTTTATAAAGCTTATATCAATTTCAGAACATACTTTTTGAGATACTTCTTTTGGTGAATTTTAACCGGAATATCCTCAAATCTCTTTTATAACTCTATTGGATTTTCTTTTCTTTTCTTTTCTTTTCTTTTCTTTTCTTTTCTTTTCTTTTCTTTTCTTTTCTTTTCTTTTCTTTTCTTTTCTTTTCTTTTCTTTTCTTTTCTTTTCTTTTCTTTTCTTTCCTTTCCTTTCCTTTCCTTTCCTTTCCTTTCCTTTCCTTTCCTTTCCTTTCCTTTCCTTTCCTTTCCTTTCCTTTCCTTTCCTTTCCTTTCCTTTCCTTTCCTTTCCTTTCCTTTCCTTTCCTTTCCTTTCCTTTCCTTTCCTTTCCTTTCCTTTCCTTTCCTTTCCTTTCCTTTCCTTTCCTTTCCTTTCCTTTCCTTTCCTTTCCTTTCCTTTCTTTTTTTTACAGTTCTTCACAAAATCAGAAACCTTATTAATATTGTCAAAATGGAAAAAACATGTTTTGTGAAGCCAGAATATCTGTCTTAAGTGTTTTTATGGCCCATTCTTTCTTTTACACAAGATCAAAGCATCAAGGAACAAGAAAATAGGGTGAGAAAAGTCAATTCAAGCTTGCAGAAATCATGCTTAGGCCAAATATTTATCCAGTGATTCATCAAAAACATTACAAAACGTAGTACTGGATTTTTAATGATTGCAGGTTTCACTGCCAGTTCTTGTAGGACACCCTGTTCTGTTGCAGTGCTTTTTTTTTTTAAAAAAAAAGGCAAGTAAATACATTAGGTTGAACCATAATTCAGGGACAACTGGAAGTCACTAATGGGATGATGTGCCTCATTATGAAGCAATGGTTTTTAAAAGAATGTAAATAGTTAAGTTGGTGCTGGTAGAAGACTTGCATTTGATTTGATGGTGGAAAAATTTCTCGTGTCTGAACAAGTTCCTGTTTTTGCCCCCAGAATAAAAGGAACCCTCAAGAGTTGAAGCAAGTTTGGAAGAGATACAGGCATGACAACAGTTGTCCCTCACATTTCAGTTCTGCTGAAATAAAAGGTGAACTTTCAGAACTTCAAATGTTGAGATGGTGAGCAACAGGTTGTTTAGTAAAGGGCGCTGATGTAGCGAATAGGCCTCCTTCACCTGTGGAGCAAAAGGATACATAGGAGAAGCAAATACACTCTGAGCTCTTTTGGCAAATTAGGGATTGGTTGAACAAGACAGTGATAGTAGAAAAAAAGGAGAGAAAAGGAGGTAAAGCAGAAAAGTGTGAGTCGATATCAAAGAAGTGAAAGGACAAATTAATTGTGAATGCTAGTCAAGGTCTAAGTAACAATTTATCAAGTACAATTGAAAGATGGCTGCATGGAATCTACTATTTTGCTGACTTCAGTATGTACAAACCACTAATATAGAAGGGATTGTTCCAATAATTTTTTTCCTATTGGGAGTTGCTGTGCTGTAGCTGCTGCCCTTGTTTCCTCTGTAGGTGGCTGTATTTCTAATAAAGACCTGTTCCTTTTATGTAAGGAGCAACACTACAAGAGGAGCTTAGTCTGTGGAGAAGAGGGCCCTTGAGGGTCTTCAGCTCCTGAGGCACTTTCCTGAGTGCCTTTCCTCAGTGTTCTGCATAAAACTGAAGCAGACACCGATGTTTTTCATCCTAGTCCCATGTACTTTCCACCACGTTTCTTATTCTATCATATATCAAAATCTTATTTTTTTAAAAAAGTAGGAACAGCAGAACATATGTGCAACGATGTAACCTATATATTAATCAGATAAACATATAGATAGCAAGAGAAGAGAAGTAGATGCCAAGAGGTAACTTCAGAAACTCGGGTCTTTATCTGAAAAAGCAGAACTTCAACTGAAAATAAGATTTGGTGACAAAGTGTAGGATGGCTGCTATTCAAACTGCGTATTGCATGTCCATATCCACTACTCATTCTGCAATTTATATTAAAACCAATCGATGACCTTTTTTTTCATATGGTAGTCTTAAAAGTGAGAATATGTAGTTCAGTGCAATGGACCGTAGTATACAACCATGTATAACCAGAAAAGTCGTAGAGTAATGAAGGTATGAAATAGAGAACAAACTTGGAATGGAATGCGTGGAAAAACTTTGGCTCTTACACTACATGAAAAAAGCCAAGGAGAATTGTCTCTTGTGAAACATGAAGGAAATTATATAACAGAAATTTTAAGCATACATCTTTCTTGGCTTCTCCCCCTTCCAGGATTACTGAGATAATAAAGATTGGATCCTACTTATATTTTTCAAAATGTTATTAATGGCATTCCTGATTGCCAATGGAAATATCTCTGCTGACTTCTGATAGACTGCATTTATTTCTGTTGGAGCTGTAAGACACTAGCAGTTCCCAATGATATTAATGATCATAGAACCATACAATGGTTTGGGTTGGAAGGAACCTTTAGAGGTCATCTAGTCCAGCCCCTCTGCAGTAAGCATGGACATCTTCAACTGGATCAGATTGCTCAAAGCCCCATACAACTTGGCTTTTAATGCCTTCAGGGATGGGGCTTCTACCACCTTTCTGGGCAACTTGTTCTAGTGTTTCACCGTCCTCATTATATGAAATTTCTTCCTTGTATCTAGCCTAAATCTACCCTCTTTTAGTTTAAAACTATCTCTCCTATTACTATCACAACAGGCACTGCTAAAAAGTTTGTCCCTATCTTTCTTATACACCCCATTTAAGTATTGAAATGCTGCAATAAGGTCTTCCAGAGCTGTCTCTTCTCCAGGATGAACAACTCCAAATTTTAAATTTTACAACAAAAGAGACTTCAAATAGCATTTTCTGATTTTCTAAACCCAGGTATGTAGGACACAGAAAAACTGGGCAAAGAAATTGAACGTGAACATTACGGCAATATTTGCTTTTCTTCAGCAATATGAAGCTTTATTGTAATGCATTTGTTATTAAAAGTACCAATGCCAACAAAACGTGCATTCTGAGAACATGTCAGATTCATACTTTCCCATAGTTTTCCACATCAGAAAGCATGGAATTGTATAAGGAAAGTGGCTCAGACTGAGTAAGTTGGATAGGAACTAGGATGCAGGAAGAAGAGGGCTAATTGGCTTTGATCTCTTGAGCTAATCCTTAAGACCAAGCAGTGGAGAGACAATAGAGACTAAGATTTGACAGAGAACAGAACCTGGTTCCCACAAAGAAAACTATATCTTTCTTGCATTTTTTTTCTTTAGGTCATGCACCAAGAGGATTCAAGCAAAGTTTGGAGAGTTCTAAACCTCTGTGAGGAGAGCCCCCCTCTCTTCACTTAAAATAAACTGTTTTGTTATACTCTTGCAAATAAAGCAGTAGAAAGAAAATATGCTGTTTGTTTTTAGACATACACAGAGGCATTTATTAGAACTATAAAGCATTGTTGATATGATGCTGATATGTTTTTGAACAAGCAAAAATATGGCTGTGGTGATTTAGGCTTTGATTCCTACCACCTGTGCTACACAGGTAATGGCACTTAAACAGGATGTGCATTTGTGCTGGCATGAGTATGTGTGGGATTCTTTTCTCTAAAGAAGCACAGTAGCTGTTGTTTTACAGTTAGCTATTTAATTCTCTTACCCTGCAAAACTAAAAGAGAAGCTGATCTCTGGTGTGTAGTAGCCTCTGGTTTTCTGTGTAGAGTAATAGGGGTGAGTGACTGGCTGCTGAAGCAGAGTGTTGAGGTGTGGGAATTAATTATTAAGGTACAGATAGAAGGAGTTTTCCAAACGTAAGCTGGGGAAAAGAGGAGATGGATTGGGATAGTGGAGAAGTGGTGGTGCTTCATAGGCTAAATGGAAATCATATTCCCTACCTACAGGTGCACAAAGGAATCAAGGCACGTCTGTATCCCGGTATCTGTCTTGGTATTTCCTGGCACTTGTTCCCTGTGGAGGAGGCTTTTTCTCCTCTGTTGGATGAGTTGAGATTCAGAGGGCTTGCTGCCTTTTTCAGGAGTGTCTGAGGCTCGAAATCTGATTAGGAAAACTAGTTCTCATCTAGGCTTCGGAGCATTTCAGTGAAGATGTGACTGTGCACGTCTACAAAATTCATCCACTCCTTGGTTGCTACCAAATAGCTTCAATCTCTAGAGGTTTGTCTTAACTTGTAAGCTTTCTGGAGAAGTATTTGTCAACTTGGTTTTCAGTTGGGCTGCTATGGAGAGATGCAAGTCATTTGGATCCAGATCCAATATATGTGTGGCCAGTCTTCTGAAGGAAAGCTGGAGGAGTGAGGAAAGACACGAGAAGCAGAGAGTCTGTCTGAGAGCCTGGCTGCCGTAATTTTGAGCTGAGACCTGGCAGAGACACAGGTTTAGATTTGCATGAGAAATGGTAATTTATTGCTCAAGCTCTAAAGCTCTCTGAGTTAAGTTTTATGTGCTGTGTGGCTTTAAGTTCTACAGGCATTTTTGTACCTGGACTGTCAGATAACTGTCCAATACAGTTAAATGTTTCACTTTGGGTCTTAGGAGCCCAGAGATTAATATAGTCCTGGAGGCAGTGATTGGAGAGAGCTTTGTGGTCACAAATATATGCAGCTTTGGAGTGTGTTTTGTATCTGCTGCTTGTGTAGGGCAGAGAAAGCTGGTGATGCTGTGGCCAAGTTGTTTAGGGGAAAGTAGTTAATGTCTGCCACTGTTGTCCTTATTGGTCTCAGTATCTCATGGGTATATGAGAAGATGGATGTGGTAGAACTCAAAACCAAAAAGGAAGTTGTACAGGTCTGTGTGTAGGTTAGTGCTTTTCAGAGATTTCCTCCTTGTCTGTTCATGCTGGTCTTAAAATGCCACATATGAATGGCAAATGGTTCAAGTACTGTATTTTTTAACCCCCATGTTCAGTTAATTTTCAATTTATGCAAATATGTCAGCCCATTAGTAGTTTTATTTTTTTGCTGCTTCTCATGAGGAAGAAGGAATTTCCCCAAGTTTAAAAGAAAAAGAGACGTTTGTATGGAAGACAACGGAAGAATAATTTGCTTTGTGTTAGTGTGAATGAGTCCAACTATTGAAATGGTCTTTATTCTGGATGAAATTGCACCAGCTGGAAGACCAGTGTCTGACACTGTGCTTGCGATTAGAGTATGGTTGTGAAGTGTGGTACTGCCTTAGTGGATTACAATAACTATTGGAAGCAGAGGATCAGCTGATTTTGGTCAGATATCAAGAGGTCCTTCTCCAGCTGGCTTGCTGCCTGACGCACACCTGTTGAATAACAAGAGACAGGCAGGATTTATGAGTACATTAGGACAAAATTTGACACAGAACCGAGCAGGCAGCACGGAAGATGAAACGGAGCTTTAGAGGTAGGCGTAGAGTAAATTACTAAAGCATTTCTATTTTCCTTGTGTTTAATTTGAGGGCTGACTTCATAATAAGTGATCCCATGTGGTGCTTCCTTAAAGTAATACTTACCTATTGTAATCCTTTTAAAATTCTGAGATGCCTGAAGTATGAAGTCATTTTAATCTATTACCTGGAATGCACTAGTCACACTCAACAAATTTTTGAACTGCTATTAAGTATTTGAGTTTCATTTTCCCTCCCCATTCCAATCCTGCCCCCAGGGGGGGAAGATATTACTGTTTCTACAGCAACCCTGGTGTAGATACAGCTGTATCACTTATAACCAAGGTGAAGGTGAATGCTAATTGAATGTTTTTACTTCCATCAAATCTACGATTGACATAGTGACCATTGCTTTTTATGAGATAACTTATATAGTCTAGCTTGACTCTTGATGAATGTCTTGAAATCTCACAGCGTGGATTGTACTCATTTTGGTGACGTGAAACAAAAGAAACAATGTTCTGTCCTTGTAGGTCTCTTTGCAAGGAATAGCACTGAGAATCTGAGGAATGCAAGAGTTTTCCAATAAGAACATCATAGTAATTGCATTAAAGGAGTGAATTATACGTGTAATCTTTCGAGTATGCTGGCATGGATTTTGTTAAGACTGACTGACTTGGCTAGTGTGATAGGTGCTGTTCTTTGGAAACATACCTAGTGATAATATTGAGATCTTGTCTGATCTCAAGGCAAAGCTGGGCCAAGTGAGGCTAGATCTTGGACATGAAACCTCCGAGGACACAATAGTTTACAGAAGCAGATCTTTTTTTCTTTTGGGAGATGCTGCAATGCTAGGAATGGCCTCTGTAATTACCATCCTGGCAATCTGATGACATCAATGAAAATCAGTCAGGCTGGAAGGAACCTTTGGAGGTTGCCCATCAATTAATTAATGGGTCATTAATGTTTAGCCTCATCCACCAGGACCCCAGAGTCTTTGCAGTGGAGCCTCTAGATACTCAGTCAGTTCCCCTGTATAGCTCTTTCCTTGTAAGAGGAGAACTAGGCTGCTTGAGAGACTAAATTCCTGCTCTTATACCTGAGGGACAGGTATAAGGTAATTGTCCAATGTTGTAATTTAATGAAATGTGGGACTTAAATATCTTTCTATGACAAGTTGCCATTAGATATTTGAATTCAATTTATCAGAATCAAAACAAACTTATTTAATATATATATATTGATTGCTAGTCTAGCGTCATTCTTCTGTAAGAAACATATAAATACTCATGTACATGTTGTAGGAAATTCAACATCATTCAGACTTCCTGACTTTTACTTTTTGTGTGTGACTGCGGAGAAAGATTTCATGAAGTCCACAGATCACTTGCAGTATGGCTTCAGGAAGAAGTGACTGGGCAAAAACTTGTTTGTTGGTCACACAGTTATTCGGCAGTTTTTCTTTTCTGGAGACCTTATTCATCTGCTTAGAACTCCGTAAGGCTCTTCTGTAAGTGCATGAAATATCTTTCAGGTAATAGTCATATTTAACCCATCTTTCTATTGCTTCATCTACCTGTTAGGGTTTATATCAATGTGACTGTTGGATCTTTGCTCTGTATTCCCCTTGTTTACTGCATGCCATCTAAATTTAGTCCTTAAAATGTTGCTAGATGCTACTTGTGCCTGAGATAGTCCTGCTTCTTTCCTCCCCATCATCCCAGTTTGCTGTAATGTAGCCCTCCTCATGTGCTGAGTCCCCTGGTGCCTTATGCAAGTCCTGGTAGCCTCCAGCCAGAGCCTGTGCATGGAGGCTTTGTTTGTGGTGCCAGTAGAGCAAGCCAAGGACTGTTCTCTGATTTTCAGCAATGACAAGCTACTTGCAAAACAGCTGTCTTTTGAAAGCATATTTGTTTTTGGTTTGTCCTAATGTGACTGTATTTACCTTCACCCCTCTACCAAGATTCAAGTTTAAACCTACATTTAAGCATTTCTTACTTGGTGTGACTGAGTTCAAAATTACCATAGATCAATAGGGCCCAATTATGACAAGTCCCTTGTCATTCTGCAAAGCATAAAACTGGAAGGAAAAGTCCTTTGAAAGCATGAACCTGAACTCAAATTTGAAGACAAATAACAATATTTGTTTTTTCGGATTTTGTCATTTGTTTTTTTTTTCGTTTTTAATAAACCCCACTTTTTCACTTTATTTTTGGCAATGATTCACAATTTGTGTATGCCTGGGATTGGTCTTTCTCTTGGTACAAGTTTTGGACTGTCAGCCTGCAAGCCATTTTTTTAAACCTGTAGCAGTAGGTGACTTATGCATTCTTTCCCCACAAAAGTTGTATTCTTGGGAATTTGGTTTGTAGAAATATTTCTCAATTTCAAAAAGACTATGATACCATTTAGATTTGTAGGTAAGAATTTCTATGGGATTTCAGACTTCTGTATTGTCTTCAGGCTCACTTTGTTATAGATTTCTCCCCCCTCGAGTATATTCTGCATTCTTAGTTTTGGTTTTAGGCTGTGATTGCAAGTAACTAGTCTTACAGTTGAGGTAGTAGGGACCTTCTGCCTGTGAATTGGTACTTGATTGCACTCATTTTTTTTTGCAATGAGAATCAAAGTGGCAAGAATACAACTTTTTTATTGGACACTTTTGTTTTTGTAGCATTGAGGAGAGCTTGTGAGATTTAGGAGTGTCTTCTTAACTTTTTTAATTGATTTCAGGGTAATTCCACCTGCTGTTTAAAAAAAAAATCTCCCACAATATATGTGATTCATATGCAAAGTTGACAACATCAAGGACTCTTTCAGTGTGATAGGGCAGTAGCTGGAATTTGTTGCTGCTGTTACTAGCTTAGGCATACAGTAGTAGATTATCTCAAATCAGGCATGCTTGTCTGTGAGTTGTCTGCTAATGTTCATGCAAGTACTTAGTCATACTTGCTTGGTTCATGCAATTCCCTGCTCCATGAACAGTTCAAAGAACTTCAATGGCTCTCTAACTTGGCTTAAAGGATGCTGGAAAAATGTGTCAAAGTCTGATGTTAACGATTGTTCTACAGTTGAAGTTGTTTTACATTATTTTTAAGTTGCATAGCTACCTAAATAGATAGGTTGCAGTTAGAGAGGGGGAAAAAATAATAGGAAAAGTTAATATGACTTTAATATTAGAAAATCTAGAGTTTCAGCATTTATCCCAAATCTGCAAAGGCTCTCCTTCATTCCAGTGAATAGCATTTTCCTTAAGTTCTTCTGTCATTTAGAGTAATAAATTCTGTTAGGTTTTTCATTTCTAAATGTATACAGGGAAATTAATAAGAAATCTGCCTAGTTATCGCATTAACGAAAGAAGAACGCCTACACCCATGTTCTCCTTCTGAAATGCCCATGCTTTTGTTTGTGTTGCATAATTAAAACAGCATATTAGCCTTTTGTAGGAAATTAGGAAAGCAATCAATACACAATATGAAAAATTGCTTTAGGACATGTTGAGAAATGCCCTGAGAATGGGTAAGGCACAATGGTACTCTTGGAAAGCAAACAAAACATCACTCCCCTCTTGCTACAGAAGACCAATGCAGTTAGTTGCTGAACCAGGGAGAGCTAGGATTGTTGCAAATTCTGGATTCACTAAAGAGCAGGGGTCTCTATAGCTGTAAAGTGAAGTAGGACTGTGACAGCCTCCGAAGTGCAACGTGGGACCGAGCGTTACAGCTAATACTGCCATGAACAAAAGGCATAGGAGAGGACTGTGATTTGCTGCTGGCTAGACTGGCTTCAGAGTGCTTTTCTTTTTAACACGTGGTAGATGAATATTTTTAAAGAAATATTATCCAGTTTGACCACCTGGAAGAATAATGACAAGAATTGTCCAGTTAAGTGGGTTTTGGAGACCAACATTGAACCTTGAAAAGAGTTTGGTGTTGGCCATAATGCTGGCCATAATTCATGGGGGTGTCTTGGAACTGTGCACAGAACCTTGGAAATTATTCTGAACATGTGTGGCTCCTTGAGGAACAGAAGGACAGAGAAGACAATGTAATATTGAGAAAAAAATGAAATATAAACTGTATTTGCCTTTTGCCTGGATGATTTCTTGGAAAGTCCTGTCAGACAAAAAATGCAGCAGCATAAGTGTTAGCCTATCTGAATAGAAATGTGGGTAGGGGTTCCTTCAACTTCATCCCTTTATAAAGACCTCAAATTAGATTTGTTTAATAATAATTTAGAGGGGGAACAAAATCCCCAAACCCATACACAGTTCTTCCATTCGTATTTTGTTTGTGGAATCATTAAACTCACCAAACCCCACCTTCAGTAACTTGCATGCATCCAGTTCCTGGAAGCTGAGCTTCAGAATAATTTAGTACAATTGCAAAATAAAGAGTCTTGCCATTCTTAAGTTTGAAGAGCAGTTAGGTCAATTAAAGTCTGGCTACTCTTGCACTCTTTCTTTTAAGTCATTGAATTTTGAACATAAAATGAGCTTTTAAACTATGCCAGAAGCAGTATAAAATCGTCTTACTAGTCTGGCTGCTAACCTGAAATACCTTAACTGCACGAATACCAAATTCCCTATAGCTCGGGAACCAAGAGTGGGAGGGGAGAGACAAAGAGATGAGTATAGGACATGTACTAACCTGGCACAGTGAGACAAAGCTCAATTCAGTTGCTTCGCTCAGTACAAGTGGACACGTGTTCAAGTATAGATATTTTCTTACATTCAGTCAGAAAATGTTGGTGCACAAGAGTGAACAGTGAGTTAACATCAAGCCAATGTGGCAGCCCACAACGCTTCATACGTGAAGCAGTTTTTAACTAATAACAACTGTATCAGAAACAGCGTGGCCAGCAGGACCAGGGAAGTGATTGTAGCCCTGTACTTGGCACTGGTGAGGCCACACCTCGAGTACTGTGTTCAGTTCTGGGCCCCTCACTATAAGAAGGACATTGAGGTGCTGGAGCACGTCCAGAGAAGGGCAACGAGGCTGGTGAAGGGGCTGGAGAACAAGTCCTATGAGGAGTGGCTGAGGGAACTGGGGTTTAGCCAAGAGAAGAGGAGGCTGAGGGGAGGCCTCATCACTGTCTACGGCTGCCTGAAAGGAGGCTGCGGCAGAGCGAGTGTTGATCTCTTCTCTCAAGTGACAGGTGATAGGACAAGAGGAAATGGCCATGAGTTGTGCCAGGGGAGGTTCAGATTAGACATCAGGAAAAATTTCTTTACTGAAAGGGCTGTCAGGCACTGGCACAGCTGCCCAGGGAGGTGGTTGAGTCACCATCCCTGGAGGTGTTTAAAAGGCAGGTAGATGAGTTTCTTAGGGACATGGTTTAGTAAAGGGACAAGTATGGTTGGACTTGATGACCTCAGAGGTCTTTCCAACCAGATGACTCTATGAATCTGCGGTGACTGTGCTGGAGCACCCATCTTATTCACCAGACCTGGCTCTTTCTTCACAAAGATCAGGTTGGCATTTAAAGGAACCCATTTTTTGTTTGTAGATGTACAAAAGTAAAACCAATGGACATCCTCAACAGCCTTTCAGAAAATATGTGGAACAGATTTGAATGCTGGCAGCATCGTATGCACCTGTGAGTAAACTCAGAAGGGAGCTAATTTGCAGGTGATCATAGTTGATTTTCTTAACTTCTTGAATAAAAAAATGTACAGGCACAGTCTTTTTTTTTTTTTTTTTGTTGGACCCACCACACATCTCCATGTCTATTCATCAAATAGATCCATTTCATTAGAAAGAAAGGAAACGCAACAGATTTTGACGTATCCAAGCTGCAGTTAAGTAGCTTCTAGAAGAAAAGGATAGCAGCCTGTGAGGGAGAAATGTCTGGAATTTGAGACTATGAGCAACACTTTAAGCAAACTGATCAAGTAGGAGCTCAAAGATGATCCTACGGCAAATACCAGATCTCTGGGACCTCTCATCTTCCTCTGGTGCTAGGACAAGCTGACTAGTTACGGAAATTAATGCAATTTATAGTGCAATTGAAAGCATTTTTATGTCAACTTAAATGCTGACTATAAAAAAAAAATATCATTAGGAATAATATTTCTTCTTTATGGTGATAAGAAGACAGGTTTAAAAATTATTACAGAATTTAAAACTCATGTGCATACAGCTTTAACTATAGCTCTTGCTTGGGCTGTTCAGTGTTAGGACTTTAAAGTCTGCTTTAGCAGCATGTGACTAGGTGAAAAAGGCTGAATTAGTGACCTAAATATTGAGGTGTTACCAATTCTGGGATTACTCTTAACTATATTGGTATATCTACTCATAGCCAGCTTCCACAAGAAGCGTATGTCACAAGCAATGTTAATCAAGGCAGATTTAATCACTTGGAGTTTTATCTGTGTTGTTTTTTTTTTTTTTTAAAAAAAAGCAATAAAAAAACCCCAGCACTAAAACTGCATTTTATTTTCCAAAAGCATGAAATATTTCATATTACTTGGGAGAAGAAAAAGCAAGATGCCAGCTGATTCCAAAAAGACTGTCATAAACACTTGAGGTTTAGTGAATATACTGGATGTTTTCAACAATTCCTTTGAGGTTCACCCACTAAAAGTACTTCTGAAAGATGTCTTTTAAGTGTGCATCTTATTCTTTTGATGGATTATCAGAATCTTGGGCTGATGCCTGAATTCACTGCAGCATAAACTGCAGCTAAAATAGGGGAAATGAGATGAGAATGCCTGAAGAAACTTTGAATGTCCTTGCTTTGATGTTTTTAGCAATCTTAGCATGGCTTCATGGCTGACAGCATACAACACATACATGACTTGGAGATCCAACACAGCATGACAGCCTGCAACACAAGTATGTATTACGTATCATGAGAAAAGTGAAGTCATGATGTCAGGAGTAACTGCAAAGTTCAAGCACAGTTGTTATGAAAGTGCTGATGGTGGCTCCATAGTTATGAATTGATTTTTTTTCTATTTATGAAGAAAGCATTAAGTCCCTGTGATACCTGGAGAGAATTAGAGTACATCCACTCTCAGACTATTGAAAAGAATGTTAAATAAAGTTATGTTGTTTTTCTGTATACTGTGCGTACCTGTCTGGATGTCCTTATGCTTTCTGAAATAACATGTTTTACCTGCTGTCAGACTTGAGAGATTTATTGATTTTGTGTATGAACTTCTACATATGATTTGACCTAAGACTAATAGGAGACCTTGCTAGACAAACCTGATATGAACAGAGATTGTTACAGACCCTAAATATTACTGGGAGAAGAGTAGCCAGATGTAATTTTCTTACTATGCAAAAAAAGTGAAGATTGCCATGAAATCCCCACCTGGTTCCAAGCACAAATACAGGCTGGGTAGAGAATGGATTGAGAGCAGCCCCGTTGAGAAGGGCTTGGGGGTGCTGGTGTATGAGAAGCTCAACCTGAGTCAGCAATGTGTGCTTGTAGTCCAGAAAGCCAACTGTGTCCTCGGCTACGTCAGAAAAAGTGTGACCAGCAGGTCGAGGGAAGAGATTCTGCCCCTCTACTCCATTCTCATGAGACCCCCACCTGAAATACTGTTCAGTTCTGGAGTCCTCAGCACAGGAAGGACATGGATCTGTTAGAGTGAGTCCAGAGGAGGCTGTGAAGGTGACCAGAGGGCTGGAGCACCTCCCATATGAGGACAGGCTGAGAAAGTTGGACTTGTTTAGCCTAGAGAAGAGATGGCTCCAGGAAGACCTTATAGAAGCCTTCTAGTGCTTAAATGTGGCCTACAGGAAAGCTGGGGAGGAGCTCTTTATGAGGGAGTGAGGTGACAGGACAGGGGAAACAGTTTTAAGATGAGAGGGGGGAGACTTAGATTAGATATTAAAAATATTTTGTTTTCCTGTAAGGTTGATGAGGCACTGGCACAGATTGCCCAGAGAAGCTGTGGATGCCCCATCCCTGGAGACATTCAAGGCCAGGTTGAATGAGGTTTTGAGCAATTTGATCTAGTGGAAGTTGTCCCTGCCCATGGCAGTGGGGTTGGATCTAGATGATTTTTGAGGTCCCTTCCAGCCCCAACCTTTCTATGATTCTATGAAATGAATGTTAAACAAGTGCTTTAGTAGTACTTCAAGAGCTTCTTTGAGGCATATGTTGCTGTGATGGATGCCTCAACCAGTGTGTTGCTAGCAAAGCTGAACATCGGTGGGCAGTAGTAATGAATTTTGAGTTTATTATATATAGCCACCTAATCTCGGGATGACAATGGACACTTGTGCAAAGAGACCATTTGTTGTCACTGGAAAACCTGATGTTTCCATGAAAGGTGCCTGGAGGGGGAAGCACAGACAAAGTTGTCACTGTTTCTGCCCCTGAGTTCAGCAAATACTTGATAGTTTGGGGCTTCTGAAATACAACTGTTTTAATATTGATCCTGGCATATCAAGGAGATTTGCTTTTCGTCTATACTTGGATCTGATTTCTTCATTGACAAAAATGTTTGTTTTAAATGTTTGCATTTAAAAAAACACTTGCAAACACTAGAGAACTGGTCTTCCTAAGATGGGAAGAAGTGTTTTGACTATCTATCAGTAGCAATTATTGCAAAATTTGCTCACTCGCTTTTGTGCAACAGGATGAATTCTGGGAACAACTTTGGAAGTGGAATTAGAAGAAAACCAGTAATCTGGCTAGCAGAATTGTTCTTTGATTCATAAGGTGGATGTCTGTTTTCTTTCTGCTTTCACGTCAAGTTGACCAGCAGAAAATCCAGCTCTATTTGGCAACATTAGAAATCTGATCTGTGATTCCTCTAACTCTTTTTTCACTTTCCTATGGAAATTAAAGGAATTAAAGGGAATTAAAGGGCGTTTGTAACCTAACCACCAAGTAAAGTACAACCTTTTAATGGTAGAGGAAAAGTAAGCTCCACCCTGATGTCTTAAGTGGATGCTTCTGTGGATGTTTCTATTATACTGAAAAACAAAGGACTGAGTTCTCTGCTGATTTTACTTTACAAGCTGTAGTTCTGTTCTGTCTGTAGACAATTTGGCTTCAGGAGGGAATGCACAGTCCTGAAACAGTACAATACAGTGGCCAGCACAAAGGATGAGATGTGGTCTGAGGCAGGTCTGCTATTGCACTGTAAAGCTGTAATCCTCTTTTGTTGAAAGATTAAGATGCAGTACCTCTTACAGCAGTATTACAGTTTGATTTCCAGCTTCTCGGCCAAGTATCTGTTTTCAAAAGTATTCATGACTAAGGTAAAAGAATGAAGGATTTTGCCAAACAAACCGTGAAAAATGAAAGACTCTGCATGTTCATTGCTGTTCCAGATGATGATTAGGTTAAATACATGTTTAGGTAGAGTGGATTGATTTTTATTTTTTTTAATTTAAAGAGTATTTGCCTTTATATTACAGCTTTTTTAATAGCTGATCATACACTATATTTATCATTTAAGAAAGAGCATATGCTAATTTGAGACACATATTTTGAATGTAGCCTCCTGGCCCCTTACCTCAAGGTACTCTAATTCATTATGATCCAGTGTATTGTACTGATGATGGGAGAGATACTGAGATATGCAATGATGAGCAAAGAGCTTTCTGAGTTAAGTTGTCATTCATTTTATGCATAATTCTAGATTTATAGCAAAAGTAGGGAGGAATAGTGTTAAGTTAAAATGTAGTCAGCCGTATGAAGGCTGAAGCCTAATACATGAGTGTGGGCAGACAAAGTAGTGGCTATTTCTCAGCCAAGAAGGAATTTCTCCCTTTCTCAGTGGAAGAAGGCCTTGTTCACTGAAACATGGGTATTATGCTTATTTTTAAATGCACTAAACCCATAGTTTAAGGCTACTAACCTGCCGATGGAAAATACAGCTTTGAGCACTGTGGCAAATACAAGAAGTGAGCTTAGTCTTGGTGGGAACAGGAGCTGTACTATTCCAACAAAACATCAGACCACAGCTCCCTTTTAATTGCTTCCAAAACACATCATAACTAATTCGTCACCTGCACAATATTGCCAAGCTCTATTAGGATCAGTATAACAAGCAAATGGTGCTGACTTTATTTTCATGGAGGAGATGAGACAATTCTGTGGTGTTATAAGCTCTTAATTCTCTTTTCCCAGGTTACTTTGTCAAGCAGGTAGGCTTCATGTCTGTAAGGAATAGAGAATTACTTTTCTATGCATTTCACAATGTCATTGAAAATAATAATATGATGAAAGTTTGTGGTTACATTTAACAAGAGAAAATATCATTTAAAGCAGCCTTTGTTGGAACTGAATGAGGCATGTCCTACTCCTTTCTACTTTTACCTGTACCTCCACAGGACTCAAAATACTATTGGATTGGTAATAGAGACTGCTGGGTAACTAACATATGAGAGAAAAAAACCTAAAGGATTTAATGGATCTGACATGAAAGTACATCTAAACCTGGGTCCAGCAACATAATTTTCAGTATAGAATCTCTGGATTCATTCCTTATCTTGACAATGTTTGTTCTTGCAACTAATTTCTCATAAATTACCATAAATTCTTTCCTAAATTTTTAAGATAAACTAAAACAATGCTAAACAACTAGAGTCAATTTGTTGTTCTTGTAACATTTTGCATGTGCAATACTACAGGATTTAACATCCTTTGGCAAACAAGATACAGTCTTTTTATATGGGCAACAAATCAAAACCAATACCCTTCCATTTGAACATCCTCTGTTAGCTCATTGACACCCATGTAAAATATTTCCATGACCCACTCAATAGAAGCAAACAGAATGTGCTCAAATGAGAGGAAATAATTTTGGAGGAAAGTCCAAAAGGAACTCATAAGAAAGTGTTGAATTATCTGACATGCAGATATGTGATGACTGTAAAATAATGACAGAAGAGATTAATGAAACTGTTGTGTTATGAATTAATCAAATGTCAGGATAAAGTCTAGAGTGGTGGTGAAGATGGTTTGTGTGCAGTCAGAGAACTGTGTCAAATGTAGTTTACGAATGTCTCTGTACAGAGCAAAGGGCTGAGCTGATTTCAGAGCACCCTGATGGCTTCATTGACACTGATGTGTGTCTGTCCAGCGAAATGGTTGGGTGCAAGGTCTCGTTGTAAGGCAGTGTACATCTTTCAAAGCACAGGTAAATGTGAATGACATTCTGGCAGAGAGGCTGTGCAGTGATGTATCCACCCGAGAAGGCAGTGATGTGAAAAGTCAGTTTGGAGAGAGCTAGTATTAGATCCTCTCTGGAAATCTTGCTGTAAAACTCAGATTTAAAATACGGGGATCCAAATTTGCATAATACTACTATTAAGTTCCCAGCCACCACCATAACTAGACCATTTTGTGTACCTGAATTGTTTTGTGTTGTTTCATAGGGCTATTCAGTATTTATGCCCTTGGTTTGTACCATGCTGCTAATAAAACAACCTCCCTCTCCCCCCATGCTCATACCTTAATCCTGTACTCTTTCTTTATCAAAATGTAAAACCTCTGGTGGCAGAAAACATGCTGAAAATTTGAATGGGGCTTTGTCTCACCCCACATGCAATATTTGGCAGCCTCAGAGTGACTGTAATCACAGCTGCTTTCAAACCTTCTTGCTGTCAGAGGATCTCCCACAGGCCCTGTGAAAGCCAGCATTAAGACCAGAGCAGGAGGAATAAACTCCTGTCTTCCATAGTTATAGACATCCCAACGCCTACCCAAAGATATGCTTAAACTGTAGCCAAAATCATCACTTTTCAGTTGGAGTTGCAGAGGTGGAAAAAACCCTTTCCCTTGATATTTTGAATGGATCAGTGTTGAAGAAATCTTCAGTGTAGTGATTTACTTGGTTTAGCATCTTTCTTCAAAATTCTTGTGCTGGGGAAATACTGATTACAGCTAAGACCCTTTTTCAGTGTAATCCACTAAAGCAATTTTTGAGAGATCACAGATTTCTGTCTGTAGATGTTGGGCCCCCTATTCCCATCCCTGTACTTGCAAAATTATCAGTACTGTCACCCTACAGTAATTTCACAGCACAGGAATGTGATGATCAGACTCATGGATAAGTAGAACTCCTGCAGTACATTGAAAATATAAACAAAACCAGTTACTCTTTCTGCAGAACTTGTGTAGTTCAGTCTGGGTCTTGAGAAACACACACAAATGTTCCTCTTTTCTATGGGGTTAGTTTTAAAGTTGTTTTCTTTAAATAAATGGAAAAAACCAATGAAAAGGGATCTCTTTCTTTAAAAGCATTTTAATCCCACTGCTAGAGAGGATGTAATCCAGATTACTCTCTCAGGGATAGGAAGGACTTTTGCCAATATTCCTATATTGCTGAAAGATTCACCAGGCAGCCATCCTAGCTCTGAGCAAATGTATTACTGCATCACTAGTAGTTTTACTTCTATCTTCCACTCCCAACCCTCACTTCTTAAGTCTTTTGAGAAACAAAATGTCAGCAAAGGTTCAAGTGAAGACCTTAAAAGGGATTCCTCATTAGTTTTAAAAAGGAACTTTGCAAGACTTTGGTAAAGCAGTTGTCTGAGACTTGACATTGCACAGCTGATTTTCATTAAGAATGTAATGAGGTGGTGATGGAGTATTGTGATTTTACCAAAATGTGTGTTTAGCAAGAATTCTGAAAGTTTTTAGTTGAAGAAATAAAAGTTGTCCAGAATTAACATCTAGTAATAAAGATTTTGAACAGCTTAACTCATTTCTTCATGTGGTGTTTCTTTTTTAATCTAAAAAAAACCCAAATATTTGTCCCAGCTTTTATATTTTTGGCTTTATTTGCTCTGCACATTATTCTTGAGACTGGGGGTTGGGGGAGACTTGTGTCTTCAAAAAATTATACCAGATGTTGCATCTTTCAAAAAAATCTATGTTTTTTGAATCCCTTTTGTAGTTGCATTAGTTGTTTAAAACACTGAGATTAATGTCATACCTACTTATCATAAATTGGTTTCCTCATCAGATCTTTGTCTGCTTACATTTTATTTATTCATCATTCAGTATGGGAAAATTTTAGTAACAATGTGAAAGGGTATGCTATTAAAGCTTTATTCACATAAACTTCTTTGAAGCGTAGACTTGAGACTATTTAAGTAAAATTGCTTCCCAATACCTTTGCTTCAGAAAATCTTCACAGTTTAAAAAAAAAAAAAAGTTTTTCATATCATTCAGTTTAAAGGGAATAAGTTCTTTCTGCTCCCTTTGGAGGTGTGCAACTGAAAGGATTCTCCTGTGCTAGCTACCTACTGACATAAGAGATGACATACCTACACCCATAACAGTCGAGTCTGCTCCAGCACCTCTTTCCAGAAAGAACTGATCTTTCTAGATGTTCTCTGTGCAACTATGGATACTGCCCTTCAAATCATTGGATTTTATTTCATTCATCTTAGTTGCAGGGTGTATTTACTTTCTCGTGTTATGTACTATAGCATTATTTCCTGTGAGCTAATCAGTTGGATATCAGTCAATAAAAGTAGCATTCAAATGAGTGAACACATGATCTGGTCCTCCGTGAATTCAGAGGTAAGATTAGCACAGACACATACATCAAGCCCATCTCTATAGCTAGGCATTATATGAAGTATAGTAAACAAAAATACAGCTTTTGGGTTCCTCTAAGCAGAGACAGAGCAGCTGGAAGAGCACAGGCAAATACCAGATTTTGTTCTAGCATTAACTTGAAACAGCTTATGGACTATTTTGTATCATTGGGGTTGGGTTTCAAATAGTGTTACAAAGTAATATGTGCTCTTGGTGGGCAGAAAGATGCCCCCAAATTAGAGGAAAGATTAGACTAGCATAAATAGTGTTACAATGATAAGGTTAATCAGACAAGGGAGTCGTTTGTGACAACGGATCATTGAAACCTAAGTACTTGAGTTGTTCCGGGACTGCTCATAGTGTAGATGATGCTCTACTGAAAAGGAAGGAACGGGAAAGGCTTTCTTCCTCAGCAACTGTAACACAAAGCACTACTGCTCTTGTGCTTGTACATTCTTTTTTTATTTAGCAGCAAACTTCTTGGTGAAGAGCAGAAAACTCTTTAAATAACCACTTCCTGGTATGTCCTTGAGTTGCTGATCGCTCAAAGGAGAAGCTTTTTTTCTAAGTGTGAGTATTCTGTTCTTGATCATGGCTTGTGCGGGACTGTTTGTGGCTGTTCAGCGTGTACAATGTGTAAGTAAAAATCTTAATGATTTGTGTATGCATGAAATTATGACCAAATGCCTTTTCCTGCTGTCAAAACTTCTCAAGCGGAGGCACTTAGAAATGGCCACTTGACTTAGATTTAGACCTTGGATCTCTTTATTCTGATAGTCTGTCTTCATTTGTGACAAATGCTGGACTGAGAGGGAAATGCTCAAAAATCTAACGTATATTAAATTAGGACAGTTTCCAATTCTGTAATAGCTTTAAGTCCTTTTCTCAAAACCTGTTCTAAATATGCAGTGTTATTTTGAGATGTAATACTGGTGTTTTGCACAAGGATGTGTCACCACTCTATAAAGAAAAATTAAACCACCTTGTCTTAAGAAATATAGTTTCATAGGTTAAAAACAATGGGAATTGAATGCCTAAGTGAGGAACTGATGGCAGCACTTCAGTTGAAGTGTCAACACACTGTGTCGAGTAGATAATTTTATCAGCTTTTGTCTGTGGGATGAAAAGCTGAGGAAGAACTGTACCTGTAGCATCCGTGGCCATTCCTGGATACGTCTGGTTATGGCTGCACACTTTATTCCCTTATGAAATTATCCTAAGTGCTAAAGGTATGTCTAAACTGCAAGTCTTTCGAAGGGCCTTCAAACTACCATGCCACAGTGTCTAGCAGACCGATTGTAAGACAATTTTGGGGTACAATGAGGTATCGTACCATTCCTCCATCTTCCTTTACATCAAAAGGAATCCAGGCACTTGAACCAGACTTGAGGTATATGTCCAGATTTAGTCTAAGTCAGAAAAATTCAAACTCCTTTCCATGAATTGATATTTGTGGCATTTATAATGAAATGGGGGAAAAAATTCTAAGCCACTTGCATTGGACTTTTAACAGTTCAGAAAATAAATGCCAGTTTCTAACCACCATTTCTGTTGCTGGCTTGCTGGAGTCCCTCACTACTATTACACTTCAGTATTAGGACCTTCAAAATAGCCTAGCAAAATTGATTCTTCCTTGCGTGGTTGTCAGGTAGCAGGGAAGACTAGAAAGGGCTATTTCCTTTAAAGTAAAATCTGGCAGTAAAGCAGGGAGAGATTACAATAAAATTAATGAGTCCTAAAATAAAATATAAAAGTTGAAGATAATAATCTTCTTTTTCATTGTAGTTCTTCAGCTTGTTTATTCATTTTGTGTTTCAGCTGTAAAACTGGAATATGGTAGTGATAGAGATTTATGTTCTCTGTGAATGTGAGCTGCAGTTAAGACCTCACAAGAGCTGAAGGATGGATAAAGGGAAACCAAACAAACCAGGAGCTCCTCTCTTTTCCTAACAGAGTGGATCACAGTAGTACCCCAAACAG
The DNA here is from genome assembly GCA_033556795.1 of Tapera naevia. Taxonomy (NCBI): domain Eukaryota; kingdom Metazoa; phylum Chordata; class Aves; order Cuculiformes; family Neomorphidae; genus Tapera; species Tapera naevia. The sequence continues at coordinate 5,008,338 of JAUMJJ010000175.1, read as the reverse complement.
AACAGAGGAGAAGAAAATGGCAAACTAGAACTATCTTCAGCAGACTGAGGGTGGGAAGCATAGAAAGCTACAGGTAAAATTGCATTTGATTGTTTTATATTAAATTTGTACATTGGCAAGAAACCCTGATACAAATTCTTCACACTGGAAAAATGTTTCTCAGGGGAATCTATCTTATTACTTTTTTTTTAATTTTGATGAAAAAAAAGTAATGATACGAATTGGAAAATGTCAAGTAAAATTAATCAAAATACTGGCTTTGTGTAACAAAATAGAAAACACATTTTATTGTGTGGTGGTGTTATTCACTTAAAGACCTTAGGCACAGGTGTGCCAAACTGTCAGGACGTTTTTATACAACTGATCAATTTTCCTTTGCTAGAAAGTGCTGCAGTCCCTAGGGCTTGTTCTCCCTTGGACCATGACCTAGAAAAGTTTTTAAACACGTGCTGTGCAAGACCTGCCACTCCATTCCTCTTCTTATCTATATCTGGTCCCAAATGGGGATATTTTCTATCTCTGTGGTGTGACCCTATTACTGTAGTGCCTAAGCATCTCACCTAGATCATTTCTGCTTGAGGGACAGACAGCATAGAGCTGGTGTGACAACTGCAATCTAAACATAGACACAATTCGCTTTCATTGCATGTCTGCAGCAAGTCTGTTCTGTGTGTCCTCTCCTCAACATATGGAAGTAGAGCAGGAACTGGAACACTGTTTGGAGTCGTAATGGAAGTCTGCAGCTGGAGTCTGCTGCCCAGGCTCCCTGAGGGTATCCCTTGGAGACCTCACTAGGAGAGACTCGTTCATCGAAGGTAAGGCTAAGACACTATTCTTTTACTCCAAAACAGAGTTTCCTATTGCATTAACTGTGAGGTAGAAAGTGTACATGCTGATGAGCTTAGATGCTTCCAAGTTAAGCAATGATGAAAATTTGATGCTAAACTTGTTACCAAGTTTTGATTTTTACATTTTTGGAATCCCTTTGGAAATGTAATCCAAGATGCACTGGAAACCCTTGTGAAAGCAAGAAATCAAACCCATATTTGCAAGTCTTGGCTGGTTTCCTAAATGTTAGAATGTCCTCCCTCTTGGAGTCTGTTTTTCTGAAATGGAGCACTCCTGATTATGTGCTGTGTGGATGATATCTTGAGAAGTTTGTAAGAGAAATAAAGGATGACCTACTTGCATCTTGTTTTTTTTTCTGCGTTCTTAGTGAAGGTGTTCCAGTTGAGTAGTTGATTTTTAATTTAATCAAACATTGTCTAAGAGCTCTTTGTACCACAAATAGCTCTTTCCCAAGTAGAAATCAAATAACTCTGAGCCAAATATGTTTATATTAAGAGTTGCGACTGATGTGTTCAAAACTTCTACTTACTTACTGCTGTTTATATATAGTTTCTGTTGTCAGATCACCTTCAATTCTTGCTTAAGAATCTTTTGGGCTTCAGGTTCTGGTGGATACTGATCTTCTTTCTTAAATTTTAAACTTAATCCTGTCTATACACACATGTTTATTTGAGTTAATGATGAAAATGAATTTTAAAAGTTTAAAATAACATTGTGGCCACAGTGCTCGACTCATTAAGAGTTAGAAAGATATGTAGAGCCTGTCAGTGATGTTCTCTGAGGTATCCGTGTTTCAAGGTCTGTGCACTTGTTCATGACTAAACATCTCTATGCGTATTTATGTCTGTAGACTTTATCTCCTTCTGTTGAGACAATACACAACAAGCAATTTAAATACAATTCAAATTGACTTCTGTTTCTCTTAGCTAATGAGTTGCAAGTAATTTACCAGCCCTAATTATAGCATTAATGTGTTTCGAAGAGGCACAGAGAGAATAAATGTCATTAAATTCTACAGTGGCGTAAAGCAGTTTCGGGTAATTGTGTTTAAACAAAGCAAAATACTGTCCTGCAGAAACCCAGAGAACTAGTTCACTTTTATTTGGTAATTTTTTTATAAACTCTTCAGAAATGCATATGTCAGCTCTCTGGTGACATGTCATGTTCAAGGTTGTGCAGTCATCAAAGGGTTTGTTTAGAAAGTAGAATCAAAACCTGTTCTTTGTTGCATATGATTGAGTTGAGCACCACAAAGGAAGTGGGCAAAGACAAGCATGGGTCGTTTTCTTTTTGGTTGTTTGGTTTTTTTTGGTCTGTTGGAGTTTTTTTAATGCACTGATGTGAAATTGCACCAACTGACAGTCCTGTCACCTGCAACTTTGTTACGTGGCATGTGAAAAATAGCATGTGTAAGTATAATAAATCCTGTCAGAGGGTGCAGCTGGCTCAAAATGAGCCATTAGAGAGGATTGTTGTATGCGCTGTTGCATACAAGAATCTCTTTTCCTCTTTTTATCTCTTCTTTTATTGAAAATGGTTTGTGAACACTGAGTTTGAGCTTTCCATGAAAGCTTTAAAAAAACCTTATGTTCATATAAAGCAACTTATGTTTTCCTTATGTAGCTCCTGGTGCCAGAGGAATTTATAAAGTGCTTTTAGTGACTTAAAAGCCTGCAAAGTGTAGATAATCCCTCCCTGTCTTTAACTCAGTCCAGTATCTCTTCATCAGCAGTCCTAGTGGGATGGCTCCTTGTTGTAATATGTCTTCTTCATTGTGGGTGTATTCAGGTTTGTAGATAGGTTGACACTTTTTCTGACAAATGATTCTTAATATTTGCGTCTTACTCTTCCTTCTAGAAGGCTGAAATCATAAGAATTTGTAGGATCTTTCTGAGGCTTGCCTGGTAGCAGCAGTGTGATAAAGCTATTTGAGTATACGCACCTATGTGTGAATTCTCTTCACTTCTCTGTTGATTTTGTCATACCAGTTTATGACTTCTCAAACACGTGACCTGCTGACATGTACAGCACAAAAATACCAAGTGTACTCTGCTTCTTTGAGCCAAGAGCAGAGACTCCATCACCCCTATCTTACGCAAGTGATTTTTCCTGCTGGTTCACATGTCATTCTGGTTTACCATTTGGTTCTCTGTCTTACTCTTAATAGTTTAAGTATTTCTGGAAAGCCTCATTACTGTATTTTTCAGTGCTATAGTGAGAATGGCCAGAAAAGAAGCTAGTGAAAGGGCAGAGCCATGCTTGAAGCTCTGTCTCCACCAGCTTAAAAAGAAACTAAGTAAGAAAAGTATTTAGGAACTTCACTTATGACACCTAAAACAGATTTTGGGAAATCCTATCTTGTGGGACCTTCTTTTACCTTCTTGTCACTTGTTTCTGTCCAAAATCGATAGACTGAAAGTAAAGCAGCTACGTTAAAATCCTGGTCCAGCAAACCATATAATACGATCAAGTGCTTCTCTGGATTGGAATGCAAACCTTGAACTCCACTGAAAGTTTGGTACTTAGCCACCTTTTGAGGACCACGATGTGAGTAACCTGCTATAGCACCAGGATCAGAAGTAGGGAGATTCTGATTCACCTTTGCCTGTCAACAGTAAATGACAATATCTCTCCCCTCACTTAAACTAAGTGGTGGTGGTGTCTTTTTTCAGTCCATATGGAAAACCCATTTCACTCTTTGTCTTACCTTTTATTCCAGACAATGGCTGGGGAACGACTTCAGAGTGGAATATGCAGGAAAATTGGACTCTGATACTGATCTGAACTGAAACAGTCAGGAAATACCATATTCTAAGCTTAGTGTGTGCCGACTTCTTTTTTTTTTTTTTTTGAGACCCTTAGTCCTTAATATGACCCATATTAAAAAAATATCCTGTTAAATTCATCAGCTGTTCACCACATGGTCTTAAAACACTTTCCAAAAAGGTATTTATTAATGTAATTTTTTGTTATTGTTGCTCAAAGAGATTATTTATTATTTTCTTACTTTTAAATATCTCGAAGTTGCATGTTTATCTGGAAATGAAACAAACCTTTAATAACAGGTGATGCTCCCAGGCTCACATAACGTTTCTTGATTCAAAACTTTATTCAGTTGTGTAAAGTAGAAGGATACTAATGTTACATTTTTTACAAATGAAGCTTCTGTGATTATTTGGAGGTAATGTGTTCTATGTTTGTCATGTTCAATATTGAGGAAAATAATCCCATTTATGAAGGTCAAATCTAGTTTTATTTCAATAAAGAGTTGCATTTATTTTAAGTCTCGGAAAATCTCTAAGCAACAGATGCATTTCAATGGAGTTGCCTGCAGTTTACAAAGAAAGTATTAACTTACAGCCATACAAGTTATGTGACTCCTTTTCTTAGAGCTATCAGAAGCTAAAACCAGGAATAAAACAGAAATCTGCCAACACTTTTGTATGTCATTAAGCCACCTTTTTATTGTGTCATGTAGAGCATCTTCTCTAGCATCTTCCTTTTCACTGATCAGTGAAATTAACCTTTATCTGATATTCTGTTTGGGTGGTCCTTTTACATATGGCAGAGAGATAAACAGTGTGAAACTTTAGCTGGTTCAAGGAACTATATTATATTACAATGCTTGGTTAGTTTAACTTTGGCACATGACCGAATACAAGGGGTAATTATATTCAGGAGTTATTCAATATTTTAACAGCTTGGAAAGAAAAATCTTCAGGGAGGTGGAGAGTTCAGTTTGATTATAGAGCTGCCTTATTTATGCCTTATGGGGCTACATTGTTTGCTGGCTTCTCTGTTTGATTCGAGGTGCAAAGAAATAAAATACTGACATAAAGATTTGAATTAGAGTAGCTGAACACCAGTAAGAGCATTTTATTGAACAGTGCATTTGATGAGTAGTGCTTAGCCATGTGCAAGCAGAAGGCATGGTCTGCCTTGCTGTTCCACATTGTGTGTCCTCCTTATGAGGCTGTGTAAGAAGGGGAGTGAAAGACTGAATGCTAGTTTTATAACGAAAAATCACATAAATATTTATTCTGGGTGTAATGACTGCTGCTTTAGGTTAGCTTACCATTTCAGTACCATCACAACAGTCTGTTGTAGGTCTTAGCTATATGGTCCTTGATCCAACAGTAGGAATTTATGGGCATTTGACCCATCAAACGTATTTGAAAATTAATGGGTATCTAAATTATCCAGGCAGCCTTGAAATTCCCATTCTTAATGTTTCTGTACTGTTATCTTAGTTGTGATAGGATGCTGCAGTGATGAGTGCCTGAAGGCCTAAGACAGATAACCCTCATTATTTGTCTTTCTATGTAGCTCTGTGTCTAGAGCTGTGTTTAGTATGTTCACTCCACTTTCCCAAATTCTCTGAGGTAATGCTATAAACCAACATATTGTCCCTGAAAACGCCAAGGCAGATGACTGTTCAAGGGATGTGTAAACCACATGATCTATCCTGCAATAAACACCTATTTCAAGATTCTCACCATACTAGGAATGATAAACGAGTGTTTTAAAATATGTAGTTACCTTGATTTTTTTCTGTCTATCTTCTAGCAGCTTAGTAATTTGAATACATATATACATGACATCCAGCATTGTTTTGCCCCTTGGGACTTTTGAACACAAACTGTAAGTGGATGTGTAGACTTTCAGGGAATTGTTAAGTATGGAAGGTGACTTTGCAAAAAGGTCTGCTATTGTTGAGAATCAAGAGAAAAAAGTTTGACCATTACTTGTCCAGGGATCCAGCTTCCTGAGAAAACAGAGAGGTTTCCTGGCTTGCTTGTGGGTAAATGAGAAATTTCCCAGCACCTGAGCAAGAACAGTGTGTAGCTATTGAATACTGTTGATGTGAGTAAGGGTCTTGTGGGGGGTGGGTTTGCATGGTGCTGTTGTGCAATCTGAAGGGCCACCAATGAGGTAAGGGAAATGGCAGGAAGATGCAGGTAGTGTTGTTAATTTTCTCTTTAGGTACTAGCTGAAGAGAGAGGGCCTTGAGGGAAGAGGAGATTTGCAGGACCATGACAAAGGAATAAAAATCATCTGCTTTATTATTCTCATAACACTGCATAAGATCCAGTTGGTTTTGTGTGACATGCCTGTTTTGTAGATGTCAGGGAAACATGGGAATGCAGAATGGAAAAAAAATGCAAGAGTATGTTCAGCAGCTCACTGAAAAAATTTGCAGGTTAAATGGCGGACAGACAAGCCAGTTAAGATCATTGATCACACTCATCAGCTGGATGTTCAGAGAACAGCTTTTCTTATCCTGTTGTTCTGAGGATGTAAGATGGGGAAAAGCTTTAGTTCCATATTAACTGTAATTTGAGTATAAAAGAGGCTAATCTAACTGGTCCAGTTCATAACTCTTCTGTAGATTTTTTTTTTTAATTTTAGGAGAAAGAATTAGCTTTTAAATGTTTTTGAGGATAAAAAACATATTTCTGCCGTTTTCAGACCCAGTTTTGCTGTAACACTAGTCCATGTGTTTAAGAGGCCTCAGGCTGCTGGAAATAGAGACATGTGAGGTCAGTGGATATGGTCCATTGCGTTCTTCCAGTTACTGAGAATTAGCCAGGTGGGACTAGGAAGTAGGTGGACCCCTTTCCTAAATCCATGGGCCAAGTCTCGTCACTGACACAGTGAGGACAACCCCTTTCCTCCCAGGTGATTTTTTTGTTCTTTACGTAGTGGATCCTTTTCACTACAAGAGGTCTTTCAGTGCTGCATGAATGCTATCAGGACTGAGCCATCAAAATCAGCCTAAAGCCCTTAAGCCCAAGATGTCACATCTGCTTTACAGAAATTACAACAGGAAAAAAAAATTATTTAAAAAAAAAACTTTTCAAAATAAACATTGTAAAAACTTAGTGGAAAAACATCTGCAGTTTTCGCACTATTACAGCAGTTGTCAGTAAAGTCAAGGAGAATTTTTTTCTTTTTTGTTTCCTTGAATTTATTATTGTTGCCTTCTATTTCTAAACAGCTTAATTTCCCACAAAGAAAGATATAATTTATGCTGATACCAGCAACAGCATGTAGCTGTTAGGCAAGGTGTACAGAGAGTCTGAAATACTGGGAAGAATATTTGTGATTAGGACAGCAGAATAAATACGAAATGCAACGTTTACAAGAGTTTGTTCTTGTAAATTGTCTTAGAGGATGAAGAAGCCTGGAAAAAGGAAAGTAACACCCAACCCTCAAAACAGCCAAACCTTCCAAGCTGTTAGAATAGTTTATTGGAAGAAGGAATGACGTTTTTTGACATGCAGGTAAAAAATGGCAAGAATAGTCACATTTTGGATCAGAAAACGAAGTGTTATATGCGTGGCTGCACTGGAAAAGGCAAAGTCCTGGAAGGAGCCATTGTGCCTGTAGATTGTTGCACAGTTGTCTATGTGAGCTAATTATGTCAAGAAGCAGAGTTGATCTGATCACACAGAGGTAACAGCAATACTAAGCAGGATCATCCCAGTGCTGACATGAGAGCACTCCCGTTGTTAAACTTTAGCATGGTCATTGACAGGACTTGGGTCTTGCAGGCCTTCCAAAATGCTTTATTTCTTTATGAACTGTTTGCAAGCTCTGCAGATTGAATGGATGTCACCGATGTAACAGAAGTGTTTGCTTTCACCTTCTTTCATAGATGCATGAAGGTAAGGATTTAGAAAGTCAGAGTTCATAGTGAAGCCTAAAGAAGAACAATACATGGCATAAATCACTCTTGCTAGATTCTTGTTTACATTCAACATATGCTTTCTTGTCATTAGCATTGAATAGAAGCACTGTTACTGCAGGAGTTGAGCCAGTTGTTGAGAGACAGTGTTGCAGTGAGTGGCTTAAACCAAGTCTTCAAACTTCTGGTGTAACTGAATGCAACCCTGCCCCTGATTAAAGTTAAGCAAACCTGTCTCTTTAGTTGTGATGTCCTGGAGTACTTCGTGTAACTTCTAATGAAAACACAAAAGTTGCCTACTTTCCAGTGCCCAAACTCACATATGGCTTTCTGTAGCTGATAGAAGGCAGATGCTTCTGTACTTAGACTACAAAACTAAACAAGATTGATTGTGGTGTGAGGAATCAGTGTTAAGTTTTGCTTATGGCTAGGTTATGAGCATGCCCTTTGGGATTACCTCAAGGCTCTTCCTCAGACTTTGCATGGCAAGTGAGAGGCCTGTAACAAATCTAGTATGATGTGCTTTAGTTATTTTACAGCTGCAAAAAAAGAGTTGAATCTTCAAAGAAGCAAGATGTCTGATCCTAGTGTTACATTCTGTTACCCTGAAATCAGACTTCACCTACTGATGCAAAGCTCTGGATAACTTTGCATGTGCATTACTGAAGCAATGCAAATGCATTCTACAGATAGTTTGTAGTAGTCAATTTCTGTTACAAAGTAATGTAAATTAATGGCAAAAGAGGATAGCTCATTCTTGGTAACGCTGCATAGACACAAAGGATTTTCTTAGATACTTGTTATGTGGCCAAATTAAATTTCTACCAGCTACTCTTCCTAGTAAAGCTGATTTTCTCCATACACATGCCTGGGCAGGGGATAGTCTGTGCTATTGAAAATTATAAAGATTAATAACTATTTAAAATAAAAGTGTGTGCACATGTATTTGCACAGTTATTTATTTGGTGGACAGGGAGTATTTTAGCCATTGTCTTCTTCGCAGAAACATGTTGTAAACATTTTTCCTTCTAATTTTATATACTTGAACCTAAGAAGCTGTGATAAAGTGGGAAACGTGCCATTCACATTCAAAATAATCAATTAGAACTTCCAGCCATGCTTAACCCATGAGCTCTTGTCTCCTTTTAATTTCAATTAGCACACAGAAAATCCCTTTGCTGTATGTTGAAGCAAGTGACCTGTACCACTTATGAATGGCAGCCCATCAGGACAGAAAGGCTGCATCATCGTGGACTCTGATGTGAAAGAATTACCAGTACTGCTCGGTACTAATAGGAAACTTGGGGCATTTCACTTGAGCTGACAAACAGCCTTTATGCAGTGACAAACTGTCCACTGAGAGTCTGGACAAGATCAGCTGGGTTTGCCCCAGAAAGGTCTATCTCCACCTATAGTACCACTAATTTTTGAGTAAGAAGAGCAAGATGATGATATATGTGTGTGTATGTATGAGAGAGCAGTGTATAAGCTGATTGTGGATACTCCATGTATAGGGACAGACTAAGAACTGTCTTCTTTGAAGACTTGTGCAGTAAGGCTGGGACTGTTAGTTTTGTTCCTGCTGAAGCTCAGAGAAAGCAGACATTGAGAGACAGTTGAAAGGGGAAACAGGGAGCAAGAGGAAATGAGAATGGAGAGATACTCCAAAGCGTGTATTCATATAATATGTGTATCTTGGATTGCTGAAAACATTATTGCTTCCACCTAGTTGAAGCAGTGTTTACTGGTTTACTGGTTACACATTTAAGTGTCAGTGCCTCAGATATCAAACTCATCACTGTCTTGTGCATGATGGTGTAAGCCAACTAATATTGCCACTATGATTGCAAAGAACTAATGGCCAAACTAATGAACTCAAGGATGCACATGGAAAGTCAGCAGTGCAACAAATCTTTTTTGCCAAAATGGTCTAGAGCTTAAATGCTGTGAAGAAATCCAGAACTTGAAGTGAGTTGGTCTAGTTGTAAGGAAATTTATTGTAAGGAAATTCAAACATATTTACCAAAATCTTGTTGTTTTGTTTATCTTGATGCTGATAACCACACCCCTGCTAAAGCAAGGATAATATTATGTCTGTATGGATGAAACAAAATGACAACTCCAAATAGAATAAAATATCACTTTCGTGATAAGTCAGAATATGTCTATGAGATTCCGTTAATCTAATTTACAGTTTAGTCTTATCATTTTGTTACAGGCTTTCTCCTCATACCAAAACTGTCCCTATTCAGTCTCCCCACATCTACTCCCATGCTCATCTCCCACACTTTATATCTAGAGTTTAGATGATGTAGAAAGCAGAAATGGGCCTCTGTCAAATTCTCTATCCTCTTTTTTTCTCTTCTTTGCTTCTCCCTTGCTTTTGTTCTCTGTTATGGACTGATAGTGCAGTCCACAGTCAGCAGTAGCTTGTAAAGTTTTCCCTTTCTGTGGTTTGGAAGTTCCTCTTGAAGGGATCTTCTGGGAAAACCACAGCCAAAGAAGAACCTGAAAAGACTACTTATGCAGAGTGCTCACGGGGATAGCAGATTTAGCAAACTATAGTGCAGTTGACCTTTGCATCTAGTGATCCATCTGGAGTTGTAGGATGGAGCTCCTAGTCTCTTTGGGGAAAGTAAAATATGCCCTCAGAGAGAGAAAAATCACAGGAACACTCTACAAGTCAAAACTGGTAGAGTTTCCAGTTTTGCTGTCTGTGAGTTATTCCAAATGGAATGCAAATTCATATAAGATTGTAGTTGTTAACATTCTTTTCACACACAGTTATTTCAGGTCCTTCATAATCCAGGTTCTTAATACTAGAGATGAAGCTGAGCCGTCTGAGAGTATCTTCTCAAAGTGAACAGACTGAAGAATTAGATAAAAATCTACTGGGAACTAATACAGCTGCTCAATGTTTCCACAATCTGGCTTCTTAAAATAAATTTTAAAATATTTTAAAGAATATCTAAGATCTAATTTACAGGGATTGGGGGGTGGGAGTTGGGGTGGGAAGGAATATACCAGTAATAGCAATGGAAGGTTTGTCTTCCATAATGGAAGTGCCTGAGATTCCGCCTTATGTCATGGGAGAATTATTTTCCTGTACTCTGGATGTAGGAAAAAATCTTAAAAAAAAAAAATCTTAAGGTGTTCTTGTGGGAACTGTGAATCTTTAATTACATTCTCTATTCAAGGCCTAATAGTTAGATCTAGCTTGCAGTAGGTGCTCAGAAAAATGTCAGTGGGTCCTGTTGAACTGGTGAGTTTGTATTGAGGTAGAGGTTATTGAAACCATAAATAACATACTAGCAATAAACTCTACCTTTAGGGAGTTGCGTTTGTCTGGTTGGGTCTCGGTGCATGAACAGGTCAGCAGAAACAACTTCAATTTCTTTCTTGCCTTGTGAATCGTTGTTTGTCTCTGGCTGTAGAGTAGTTTCCGCATCTGCACTTCTGCAATATGTTGTGCCAAGTCCTGCGTGCTCTGCTCGTGTGAGTCACCACGTTGACCTTAGTTGGATGGCTCCTGTGAGTAAAATGAACACAGTTTGGCCCATTGCCAGCACAAAACCTAATAGCTAGTCACAGTCTCTGGACTTCCCTTTCCTTGATACTTCAGGGTGCGTTATTTTATCTGCCAAACATGAAGTATCTGGAGCCCATATATGTCGTTAATTGAAGGCCAACAACAAGGCAATCCTAGGACTGTTGCACCACAATGGTTATTCCAGAAAACGTTCCATGTTATGCAAAGGCCAAAGATTCCGTGACTTCTGTTGTGGGCTCTCTTTGAAAATATGTTTTTTATTTCAAGATGACTGTTTTTCCTAAAAAAGCTTTTAGAGACATGTTTATTCGTATTGGTCAAATGAAAGTCACATGGCGCACTTCTCTTTCTGCTGTGGTGAGCTACACAGTGTTTGATATAATTCCACTATCTTCTGTGAAAAAACCCCATTCAGCTGAATATCAGATGTGCCTGGCTTGCATGTCAGTGAAACAGAAGGCACGTTACACAAGTCACTACACTTTCCAAACTCTATTTTTATTTTGGAGCAACCCTCTCTTCAACTTTTTCTGCTCTCGTTTCTTAGGCACAAGGTGAATCTGTGTTTTCCTGAGGTAACGATATGAAAAGAAGACATAGGCACCAGGAAAGGCATGTGAATACCTTGACTTTTCATGTGGCTTCCCATGTTTGTGGGATTAGGTGTACTAACTTGTTAATTGACTTTATACTCCGGAGATACATAAATGTGATTTCTGTAAGGGACCGCTCAACTACTGTTAAGTTTTCTCCAATACTGGGAAGTAAAAAATCAAGTATTTGAACAACATATTTATTTGCCTTTAAAAATAAGTATAAGTGTTAATCAAAGTTATCCACTTTCTCTGAAAATAATTTAAAGACCTTCACATTAGCACAGGTAAAGATTTGATCAGACTACTGAGCTCTGCTTTCCCACTTAGCACCGAGACCTTGCACTGAGAAAGTAAGATCATTTTTGTGTGTGTGCAAATACATGTTTAGCTGTTATAGGCATCTAGTAGGCACATCTAATAAGCTAATGAAGAAAAGGTTTGGGACAAGGTGGACTGTGATATGCTATGCAACTGAGTAATTGCTGAGTTGATGCCATGTTTATCAGTGTGGTCTGTTACTGCCTGTTTTGTTTTATTTTTTCATGTGTGTATTTAACAAACTCAGCTGATTCTCTTTCAAGTTAAGACATTCAGATATCCCATTCATGGTGACTGAAGAGAAGTTCTGAGATCAGTCAAGTGGCATCAACATGAAAACAAGTGTTGGGTTAATAAAACTAACCAGTGAACATGAAATGAGTATCCCCTGGCAATGGCTAGTCCAAATGATTAAAATGTAGAGTGAGGGATATTTTATCAGAGTAGGATAAACATATGTCAGATATAAGAAGCATAAGGTCAGATAAGAAGTCCATGTGTGCAGAGCACACTAATGTATGTAACAGAAAGGCCTGTAGTCCCTACCATTTGAATTATTCCACTGATGACTGTATTGGAGGAATGGCAGGAAAGGGGCAAGACCTGTTTGTGCCCCACGGCCCAAAGCATGCATCACAGAAGGGCTGTATAGAATCTTAGAATCATTAAGGTTGGAAAAGACTTCTAAGGTCATCTGGTCCAACTGTCAGCCCAACACCACCATGCCTGCTAAACCATGTCCCAAGCTGCCATGTCTACCATTTTACCAGGCAGCCTGTTCCAATGCTTGATCACTCTTCCATAAAGTTTTTTTCTAATATCCAGTCTAAACCTTCTTGAGACAACTTGAGGCCATTTCATCTTGTCCTATCTCTTGTTACTTAGGAGAAGAGACCAGCACCCACTTGCTACGACCTCCTTTCAAGTAGTTGTAGAGAACGATAAGGTCTCCCCTCAGCCTTTTCTTCTCCAGTCTAAAAAATCCCAATTCCCTCAGTCATTTCTCATAAGACTTGTGCTCCAGATCCTTCACCACCTTCATTGCCCTTCTCTGGACGTGCTCCATTACCTCAATGTCCTACTTGTAACGAGAAGCCCAAAACTGAACACAGTGTTTTAGATGCAGACTTACGAGCACCGAGTTTTTGATACAAGCCAGAATGCCATTGGCCTTCTTGGCCACCTGGGTGTACTGCTAGCTCATGTTCATCTGGCTGTCGACCATCACCCCCAGGTCTTTTTCTGCCAGGCAGCTTTCCAGCCACTGTTCCCCAAGCCTGTAGTGTTGCATGGGGTTTTTGGAACCGAAGTGCAGAACCTGGCACCTGGCCTTGTTGGATCTCACACAGCTAGTGTCAGCCCATCGATACAGCCTGTCCAGGGCATGCTACAGAACCTTCATACCCTCAAGCAGATCAACAGTCCTACCTAAATTGGTGTCATCAGCAGCCTTACTGAGGGAGCATTCAATCCCCTCAACCAGATCATTGATAAAGTTATTAAACAAGATTGGCCCCAGAACTGAGCCCTGGGGAATACCGCTTGTGACCGGCCACCAACTGGATTTAGCTCCATTCACCACAACTCTCTGGACTCAGCCATCCAGACCATTTTTTATCCAGTGAAGAATATGCCTGTCTGAGCCATGAGCCACCAGCTTCTCTAGGAGAATGCTGTGGGAGACAGTGTCAAAGGTTTTACTGAAGTCCAGGTAGTTAACAAGTCCAGGTAGATAACATTCACAGCCTTTTCCTTACCCACTAGGTGGGTCACTTGGCCATAGAAAGAGATTAGGTTGGCCAAGCAGGACCTGTCCTTCATGAACTCATGACTGGGCCTGATTCCCTGATTGAACAGCACTTGCCTGGTGTGTGCACTCAAGATGAATGGCTTCGTAATCTTTCCAAGTACTGAGGTCAGGATGACAGGCTTGTAGTTCCCTGGACCCTCTTTCTAGCCCTTTTTGTAGATGGATGTCATATTGCCAAGCCTCCAGTCATCTGGGACCTCCCCTGTTAACCAGGACAGCTGATAAATGATGGGGAATAGTCTGACAAACTCCTCTGCCAGCTTCCTTAGTGCTCTTGGGTGGATCCCATCTAGTCCCACAGACTTATTAGTAGCCAGGTGGTCTAGTAGGTTGTTGATTGAGTCCTCCTGGATTATGGGGAGTTTATCCTGCTCTTCACCCCTGTATTCCAACTCAGGGAACTGAATACCCTGGGGATAACTGGTCTGATTATTATGACTGAGACAAAGAAGGCATTGAGCACTTCAGTCTTTTCTTCATCCTCAGTAACGTTCCCCTCCAATATCCAGTAAAAAAATGGAGATTCTCCTTGTTTCTCTTGTTGTTGTTAATGTATTTGTAAAATGATTTTTACAACAGTGGCCGAATTTAGGCTGGGCTTTTGTCTTTCTAATTTTCTCCCTGCATGACCTAACAAAATCCTTGTGTGACCTGGCCAGGCAGGTTTGACACTTGTGGGTGTAGCAGTTTTGGTTGCCTTAGAAATCTACATCTTCCTCTCAGTTATTTCAAAACAACTTGCATCGTATTTCAAGTTCTGTGTATCTACAGATGAGCCCACTTAGTCTTGAGAGATTGCATGATGTTTATTTTAGTGCAGAACTTGTTCAATGAGGCTTATTTCTAAAATATCTATTTCAGACTTGATGTTTAAGATATTACTACCTTGTTTGCAAAGGATATTCAAGTCTGAAGCCAACAGCAAAAAGTGCTTGGCAACTTAGAGTACAAAGGAAAACTACATTTGTTTCGCCAGGTGCAACAATGACTTTCAGTTAACAAAGAAAAGAAAGCTGCGCCATCCTGCTGCTGGAGCTTCATGCAGATAGAGAGACAAGAGAGGACAAAGAATCCAGACCATGGGAACACTGAGATTCTGTTTCTGAATCAAGTCTGCTTTATTTCCTTATTCATACCATGCCTGAAACTAGCAAGTTTTCTTGAGAACAAAGAAATTAAATGAACTTAAATACAGCTGATGATGCCTCTACTTACCATCGGATACATTTCAGTGTAACTTTTTAGTTTTAAGTGAATTATATTTCTTTTTGCCAGAAAACAGACAAAAAGAGGGAATTAACATCATAAGTGAAACAAAAGCGCTCCCTCAGCCATAGCTACTGCACTCTGGAAGTGGCTGTTGCAGCTGATACTGTTCCCTGTTCCACGCCTACATGCCATGGATGAAGAGCACAGAAAACCACTGCTTCATATGCTGCTTTCGGTGAGCAGAGAGCTAGAACAGACTATTTTGTACTGCCCTGAAGTGAACCATCCTACAACTGACCTTTGAGCCTGGAGTTCTTGTGGGAACTGCTGCCTCCCTGGCAGAGGATGGGGTATGAAGAGTGGCAAAGTGACAGCTTCTGCTTAAAGGTATTTTGTCACCACGTTTTACCTGCCTAAGCAAAAAACCTTAGCTGGTTATGCAAAGCAACTTGTAATCACTTTTATTTATGGCATTGTTGCTTTCCAGTAATTTAATCAATCTGTGCAGCCCACAGTAACTGTACTAGTTAATGCCAGCATAGTACACAGTTTTCTTCTTCCATGGGAAGCAGGTGCTGGCATCCTTACAGAGACTGAGATTAGTTTATAACTGAGCAGACACGAGCTTGTGCTTTTAGGACTGGATTTTTTTTTTTCCTTTCTGCTGTCCCACCCCAGCCCCTTCTGTAATACTCCTTTGGGGTTGAACGGAGAGGGCACTGTCCTGTTCACGCAAAACTAAGCTATAAGCTGCTTTTTACTGTTGATCTCCACAGAGGTAGAAAGGAGCTCGTATTGACTAGCTGTAATAGTTGAAGGAAGGTACTGAGTAGCAAGTAAATTTTAAATGTGAATGGGTCACTTAATCACAAAGCCAGGACATCTCCTAGTGGTCTTGTGGCACTAACAGCACTTGTGATGTTTCTGAACAGAGAAAACAAGGTGCACTCACAAGAAAAGTTACCCAAATAAGAGGAGCTTTACTATTTTTCAAATGGGAAAACTACAACAGTACAAAAATCAAGAGAATAAATTGTTTCATAGTGGGAGATGTATCCAGAGCTGGCTGACCCAGCGGCTCCAGGAAGTCAGATCTGCTGGTCTGGTCTGGTTAATTCTGGAATTTCTATTCCCCTCCCCCTCCCTTGCACACTTCATCAATTTTTAATATGAAAACCAAACAGTTTCCTTATTTTCATCATTTAATTTGGAACTGAATAGGACTTCTCTCTGTGTCCTCAGAATTATGAGGGTAGAAAGCTCATTTATCAAAACTCTGCAATGAACAAAGCCAGAGCAGAGAAGCATAGGCATAATTAACAAGGAAAAAATAGAACTTGTGGCTTGATGTTGATGGATACAGAATGTGCCACAAAGGAAACAAAGCTTTGAGAATACTTTGAACATAAAACCAGTTTCATGGGATCAGTAGTTCCGTGTCAGAGAGTAAATTCAGGATAAGATGGATATGCTCCACCTATCATGATCACCAACAGCCATACTGCTGAATCAGTGGAGGATTTAGGTACTTCTTGGACATATTTCAGGGTTGTTTAGAGAGGAGCTTGTTTACTAATTTATTTTCCCTAGGAATGCTCCAGTTGGATTGAGCATTATTGTTATTTCTAGTTTTATAATGGCAGAAGTATGTACCGCAAAGGGATTTGTCCATAGTAAAGTGGCATGTATTTATCTGAGTTTTCATCAGCTTGTCTCCGTAGAAGACCCTGAAGACAGGACAGATGCAGGTAGACAGGCTTTGTTTGCATATATGGTCACAAACCTACTGCAGCTTGTCATGCAACTGAGATCAGTGTTACGGGTAGCAAGTCTGTCTTCTCACTTCAAGGTTCCTTAAGAAAAATCAAAGTGAAACCAAATTCTGTTTTTTGATTATTTCAATCAAAAACACTTCCTAAAGGATCCAGGGAAACAAGATCTTAAAAATGTGCATCTTCATATTTTTGTTTTCCTCTTGACTTAGAAGTCTTTAATACTCAGCTCCTGCAAGAAATATGCTTATGTTTTCCCAACTTTACAGTCAAGGGTTGGAGTGATGAGTAAAGAAGTTTCAGCACACACAGTAAAAATTATCTTGGATAAGAACAAACAAGACTTCTGTCCTGAAAAATAAGATGGAAACATGAACATGCAGAACAGAGCTAGAGAGCAGGTTGCCAGTCCTGCTTGGTGGCAATCCTAGCAAGATCCGTGCGAGTTACTATAAAACCCTTTGAGACTCCTGTATTTCTAAGACTGGTGGCAAGATTTAAAACAATAAAAGGAAAAGAAATGGATCTCAGTACTGCATCTACATGAAACGCAGTTGAATCGGTTAAAAATATCTGACTCTTAAATGTTGCAAAAGATGAGGAGTTCAATTAACTTACACTGCCTTATTATTGGTGTCTTAATTTATATGGCTAAACTGCCTTGGTCAAATCAGCAAAACAACCATATGATTTAATGAACTGATCCACATCTTTATGGATAAAAACATTTTACTATAGTGCAAGCAGGTTGAGGGTTGAAGGATATCCACAGACAATCAGAAGTGATTGCATTACTGTTGCTTCATGAGTTACTACATTACAGCATATTTTTTGTCATTGCCTGTGTCCCTGCTCTTTGACTAGTGTGAAAACAAACCAATACCAATGAGTGGGTTCATATTCGTAGTATCTTAGGCCAACACATTTAATTCTACAATTTCAGTGACCTGAATATTTTCAGCTTATAGTAGTAATATTGTATATTATGGAACTTTTCCAGCCTCTGAATGGTTAGGAAACAGAATAAATTTTTTAAAAATTTACTGGTTATCTGGAAGATAATTTGTTCACAACATGGAAAAAAAAAATCAAGCTCTTTAAATATACCA
Organism: Tapera naevia; assembly: GCA_033556795.1. Lineage (NCBI taxonomy): Eukaryota > Metazoa > Chordata > Aves > Cuculiformes > Neomorphidae > Tapera > Tapera naevia. Next base: position 4,990,437 of record JAUMJJ010000175.1, on the reverse strand, counting down.
AGAATTAAAATGTTTTTGTGTTATATTTGTTGGTTTATAAATATGTTTACAGATTACATGTGTGCTAGAGCTCATCTGTTTCAATAACAAACTTGAATTTTTATTTAATCACTGAAAGGGATCTATGCAGGTCTTGCTAATTCATTAAAGTCCAGAGATATTCATGGTGGCCTTAATGATGTAACTATGCTGTCTTCCCGCTTTTTTTTTCTTAAATGCCTGTAGGCTTTTTATCTACTGTAAATATTAGTGAAATATAACCTTGTTTTTTAAAAGCATCTATTCTCAGCTAGCTTGCGATTGCAAATCTGGCAATGTATTCTTTTGACGTATCTTCTCTTTTACAGTTTCCACCAACTATTTCTTAAAAATTTCTTGATTTTCTTTGTGTTTATGGTTTTTTAGAATGAATGCAAACCATATGTTTCAGTGAGGTTATGTGTCAGTATTCTCTTCTGTTACACAAAACGACATAAACTTTAATTTCAGCACATTTCCATAACTAGTGTTTTGCTCAAATCTGCATCATCATCATCACCCCAACACCCCTAGTCTGCTGTATTCTAATAGTTCTGTTATGAGGTATATTTGGATAATATAAGTCAGGGAGACATTTTCTGTCTAGTTGCATTTATGAGGCAAGCCCTGAAATGTGAACTCTCTCATTTTTATTTTGCTTACCTCTGACCTGGGAAGATGATTGTCTCTGGGGGAAGGGGGTAATTTAATTTCCATTCATGTCAACTTTCATTTCTCTGCAAAGACGCAGCAGAGATGTTTCAGATTCTGTGGGATCATGTGTTTTGCTTTGGTGACATGTATTTTACTTTGGTGATGTAGCATTATCTCTACTATGGGACTTAAATTAAGCCACCAGGTTTCCTTTGCTTCAGACCCTTGGGTGGGCATGAAACCAGACTACTTTGATTCTTCCATGAAGAACAAAAGGCCTCAGGAAAGGTGAGGACTAGAGGAAAGGTGACCAGAGTAGATAAGTTATGGGAGACACAGGCTGGGTTTTCTGTTTTGTAGTCCATGTACAAATGAAAGGGCTAAAAATTTCTTCTCTTAAAAGCCGGTATTCAATAACTGTAAGCTATAGACAAATGTTGTATGCTCAAAATGATCTTAAAAGAAATGAATTATCTGAAATTACTTAGGGAAATGATGGTAATTATATTAGCATTTAGAGTTTTCTTGAAAAAATATCGTTAGTTCCTGGAATTGGTAAACCTTGCCAAATTCAAAATACCGTAGTATTCTCAGTTGAATTGTTAGATTCCTTGAAGGAATTTTGGTTTTTTTCTTAATGTGCACAGCTCCCTCTTGAGTAATTTAAATCTGTGCTGTTGGGTCTTCCTTCACTTAAATTTTTTCTAAGTTGGAGGTGCTCTAAATTGAGTTTAAGGACTTGAAGCCTCTCCCCAACGACAAACATGCCTTTTCTGCATGAGTATGTGACGTATAGGTTGTCCTAACTCTAAAACATGTAAATAGTTTATCTATAAACACTGCTGTCTCGCCTCAATGAAAGCGCTGTTCTTCGTTTACTTAACTACTGTGTACATGCCACTGCAACTAAATAGTTCTGAATACATGAAATAAACATCCTGCACTTTGGTCAGTAAACAAGATACTTTTCTTTGTGCTAAAGCCCCAAATAATTTCTTACTCCAACCACCAAGATTCTGTTGGGGAGGGAAGGAGGAACCCAGAACAAAAAAACCCAAACATTACTTCTGTATTACCTCCCTGCTTCCCTGAAAAGTCTTGCATCCTAGGTGAGAAGATTTTGTTCACTTTGTGGACGTCCAGTTGGTGCTCACCTAGTGCCTGGCAGGTGAAGCTGTAATGGTGGTGGAGACAGGTTTGATGTGAATAACGTGTCAGATGTGGCCATGTGTTGGCCATTTTGCAAGTGAGCTCAGGATGGAGATGGGAGCAAAGATACGTCCATGGTCTTCCAGAATAGCTCAGAAATATCTGGTTTGTATTTTCCTCCAACTTAAAGCCTCCTATTGGCTGACATGAAATGTGGTCAGTTTTGGACTCCAATGACAGTGGTTGCAAGGCGATAAGCAGTACCTGAGTATCAGTACCTACAGTTGTGACAGTCCTTTGTGCACAGCTTTTTGTCTTTAACCATTTAGTGGACTGTCACTTCTTTAGAAATAAATGGTTTTCTTATCTCTTGTGGTAAGGTCTTTTTTTTTTAAGAGTTATTCAAATTAAAAATAATCTAATCAGCCTTTAATACATAAATCCATAGTAACTAATTACTCTTCCATTCATGAGGCACATTAGGTGCCTGACTCAATAAAATATGGGCACTATGAGAACATGTCAATACAGAAGAATAATTCTCCCTGGCAAATGAGTGTCTCCTGACTGTAATTTACAGGTACATTTGGAACATAATCAGGAGTGGTGGTGGACTAGTGAGTGCTTTAATGCCATATCATATATCTGATCCTAGAAAGTAATGATCTGGGGCATTTGGAGCACCAACTAAACTCTAGATGAGGAAATAAATATGACTGCTTCGCTGAATTAACATTCCGTGGCTTCTAACTCTTGAATGGGTCTTTTATTCTCACAGAAACCTCTGTAAGGTGACCAAACCGTCATGTGTGCAGCTTTATCCTGGGTGCAGGTTTCAGCCTTCCTGAATATGATCTAATCGAATGTGACCTTAATGCTGTATTGACAGTAGGAGGATAGGGTGCACCTGTGGGTTTTTTTGTTTTGGTTTCCCTGGGGTGGTTTGATTGGTTGGTTGGTCTGTTCTGCACACCACTTCATAATTTCCTGGGACGGTCTTGTGTGATAAAATTCTTAATAGAATTCAGAAAATACATATAAAATATAATTTTAAAATGCTGCTAGAGACCTATAACTGCCCCCAGGCATAATGAAAACGTACAGATGTATTAGCAATCAGCCAGGAAGCAATAACTTGTTACATTTGGAATGCACAAATATGCTGAGATCAGGTGTTCAAAGTATTGGCTGTTGTGTACCACTCAAATTTCTGGCTGTACCTGAACAAGCTTGCTCTGTGGGATCGTGTTTTTGAAGGCTTTACTAGTAACTGCAGGGCTGGGACTTTTTGTCCATAACCACACTGAAACATATGCTGTAAATCATTGTTGGTGTAGAACAGTCATATAATAATATATTTGGGACAAAGCAGGATTTTATCAAAATACTCTTCTTTGTACTGGAGAGAAGCTTCTCTCAAAGCTTGTGTAACTTATCTGAGCTTTCTTCAGCTTTTTATTTGAGTTGATGACTTTTACTGCAGCAATGGTAAGCCAATACGGCTCAGCATTTCTTCTCTACAGACTGAGAACTCGTAAAAGATGACTTAAGTTTTCTTTGTGTAACCTACAGTCAGGTCATAAAATCCTGTGAAGTTTTGCATTTTGAGTTGCCACATAGAGTGATAGGTTACAAATATGTGTAAATGGAGTGCTATCTCGGCCTATAGTCCCTCAGAAAGGAAATAACTCAAAAATAAATTAATTAGGGCTGACAATACTGAAATGTTTCATACTGTTTCTTTGGTGTAATCAAAAAGTGAGATGTTTTAGTAGCTCAGGGAAATGTAGAAAGGGGATATATGAGTGGAATTTGCCTTTGTTAGTCTAATTACTGCGCACTTACTAAAGTAAGGTTTGATCTGCTTTGATGCTATTGTAACAGGAACTGAACTTGACTTATAATCTGTGTTTTAATAAATAGAAATCTGTCAGGCCAATAATTATTTTGGGCAAAAATGTATTCTGTTGAACACAGACAATGAGATGCTTGGTACTGTATTAGATTTGATAGTACACAGAGTATATCTAGTTTCAGGTTGTTTATCTTAAACACTACATAAATATTTCCTAAGCCTAGGAAACAAACATGGTAATTTTAAAAATAACTGGATATTCTTTCATGATATTTTTATACATGAAAGGCATGGAAGCTGTAGCAAGAAGAATTTGAAATAAAATGATCTTGCCTTGCAAAAGTATTAGACATGGGACACTTCTGTGAGTCATCTGATCACCTTAGCTTAAATTATTGAGGTCCTAGAGCCATTGCAAAGAGGTTGGAATTCCCTCTTTCCCTTCTTCCCTACTCCTGCCAAAAAAAGACATCTTGCTGAAATACCAATCACAGCAGGAGTACTCTGTGTGTGTAAATCCTTCATATTCATCTATGTATTGGGAAATGCAAGGCTGGAGCAAAAAAGTTTTAGTTCTGGCCAAGCACGAACAACACCATTGAAGATTACATATTCAGGTGTGGAATCTGCAATAAAGAGGGAAACAAACACACAAGTAAAATCACATGAGACCAGGCTGTCTCTGCTCCAAGCCTGGCAGAAGCATAACTGCGTTAACCAAGCAAGGTACCTTTTAAGTAGCGGGCTTTTATCCAGTTGAAGACATAGCCCTGTACTACTTCAATTGAAATGCCATACTTTTATGGGATAGCATATTTTAAGACAATTCCTGATATAATGACAGAAATGCAGCATAGCTGAGAAATGGTATGTTTGAAAAAAAAATAAAAAAGTTCTTTGAATTCTGCTTAAGTGCACATCAGTCCTTTTGTAAGCTCAGGTGATAGGGAGGTGGTTTGATTTTGGTCTTGTTAAGACACTAAACACCTTTCTTGCAATCACTGCCATAGGCTCATGGATCGGGGACATTACAAGCAAATAACTTGGACCGGTCTACGTGACAGCTCAGTTAGGCAAAATAAGGGGTACATGTTCTGGAGGAGCTGTTAAGGCGTGATGCAAGTCCTCTACAGTGCAGTGGAAGCACTGCAGGACTGGGTGTGCTCCTGCGAGCAGAGTTCATGGTCATTGTGCTGGTTCTGCAGAAGTGTTGGTTGGTGAGAGGTGCCTTGGAAAGTCTTGATTCTGCCCAAGTATTCATTCTACTATCTTTTTTTAATGATACTGTTTTAATCCCCTGGGAGAAGGTCCGTTTAGAAGCTTTTACTTATAATCCACATATTAGATTTACTTTTAATAAATATTCTTCCATCAGTTTTACTTCTAAATGAAGAAGTTACAGCATGACAGTAAATTAATTTTGTAGATGTGTGAGTGTATAGCTACAGCATTAACAGCACAGTAATAATGCAAGTGTGCTATGAAGCTAACTAAAGGGTGATTTCTTAAAAAAAACGTGAGTTTTCTCATACAAGAAAAAAAATACATCAGCAATATCTCCTAGTGTGGTGAGGAACTTTCTGAACAGAGCAAAGAAAGAACTCATTACAACCATAAAGGGTCATGCCTTATATCAAGGAGCCTTCCCAGAGCACTTCCTTTTGTGAATTGTTCTCCAGATCTAGCAGTGTTTCTTGCTGACTGTCTGTTTCACTCCTGCTTGACAATGATGACTGGAGGACTGCAACTTAATTCAGCAAAGTTACTGCCTAGAGCACAGTAAATTTAAATTGCTTACTTCATGTATCTTCTCCCTTGCAGCAGTTTTAGGTTAGCTTATGTTTTGATGAAGCCATGTGTATTTTGAGGAAATATAAGATAAATTTTCAGGAAATATAAGATAAATTTCAAGTATCTAAAAAACGATTGTAAGCAAGCATATACATTTCAATGCAAGGTCCTTGAATGTGATAATTATTTCTTTTTTGTTATATATCTTTAGCCCTTAGTAAAATGGACAGTGATGTGATTGTGATGTAGAATTGATAATGTTCTGTCTAGCTCTGTGATAGCCAAGCACAGAGGTTAAAAACAGAGAAGAATAGTGGTGTCAGTAGATGTTTTCTTAATGAAGAAATGAGGAATTAGGCTATATGACTTTGGTAAGTGTCCCTTTTAATGCTAATATTATATTGATTTTATCTGTGATATAGTTACATGACTTTTAAATAGCAAAAAATGCGCTCATGCTCAAGACGAGTGGTGAGTGCAGACCTTCAGAGCATGGGTGCATCTTGACTATACTACTACCTGTAAGCAGGAGGACAGCAAAGGAAACAGCTGTGCAATGGATCCTGGGCAGGCTGGGTAACATCCTCAAATGAGAGTGTCCTTCTTTTTAATGGGAAACGTTACTTGTGCTGGTTTTTTACTGTTACTATAAACACAGGAGTCTGCTGAATGTTTTATTTCATACCTGTTGTAAGTTACGGGACATTGGGGAGAAGGGGATGTTTTGGGTTTTTTTGTTGTTGTTGTTGGGGTTTTTTTTAAGTTTCTAGGTTGACTTTTGCTCCAGAAGAACTGTGTCTGAGGCTTTCAATTATTGGAAATTATTTGGTCTTTCCACTCTATCCCATTGAACAAGGCAGATGTGATTCTTGCGTGGTTTTTGTCCATTAGGAAATAAGGCTCTTGAGACTGGATTGCTGTGAAGTGCAGATTTTAGGCACGGGGAGCATGAGCTATGTACATTTTTACATACTAATGTGTCAGCTCTTATATTGTCTCCATGGTTTCCATAAGCAGGGATTTGATAGTATCCTGAAGCCTTCTTTCATCATTGTAGAATGATATTTTTTTGTTTTCCTCTATGCCTGTAAAATAGGCCTTCTCAGTTCTGCTTTTATGGTTAAACTTATCAGCAGAAAAGCACACACAAATCTGATTTTTAGAGCCTGTAACTTGACTGTTGCAGCTGTTACAGTGTGTGCTGACCACTTTTTCAAATACAAAAGCCGTAGCTGTGAATTTAAATTAGTTATTTGTGGCTTTTACTCAAATATATAGACTGTAAACACCTACAGCACAGTATGTGACTAATTTCTCAAGAAAGTTACAGACCTTCATTAGTACTAAAAGTCATACTTTGCCATAATACAAGCCTCTTTCATTTCACCTTATTTTTCAGATCTATGGTACCTGAGCATTTGTGTTTCTGTTCAGCCATCAAGATGGTAAGAAGTCTTGGACTGTGTCATCCTGTTAAAGTGGAAGGTAGTGAGAACATTGTTGCAGACTTTCTTTATTCAGTGGGGAAGAAAAATGAAGTAAAGCAGGTGACATAACATGGTGTATGTGCACTGCAGAGAGGCCTTTGTAGATGAAATGCAGCCAATAACAAGTTTCTGAAAAACTTAGTGGCACTGACTTTAAAAATTATTCACAGGGCTATGCTACAATTTCTTCTCCATGTCAAAAGCACAGTTTGTTTGTTACTCTGAAATGATGTCAAGACTATGTAGAAGTGGCGCTTGCTTTTCTCCTGTCTCTCCCTCAGCTGTCTAGATGGAGTCAAAACTCAACAGCTCAAGCTGAATGGTAACTTGAAGTCTGAAAAAAGATGCACCGTTATGTTGTCTGGCAACTCCTGAAGACTCCTGCAGTTCTCAGAGCTAGGAGTGAGGTAGCTGTTTCCCACTGACTAATCATTTTAATTCCCAAGCTAAGCCTGGGAACCAAATAGCCAGTTGAAGCTGGTTTTTATGTCTAACACCTGATACATATGTCATGCTTTTTCCTCATGGGTAACAACTGCTTTTTATTTACTGCTTAGGAGTGGATAATTAATTAACAGGGATAAGAATGTGCATGCTTGACTAGACGCTCAAAAATCACATAGGTGATTCCTGGCATTGAATAACATTTTTTTTAGTGTCATAAAACAGGCCTGAACTGGAAGAATTCTATTGTCAGAAGTATGTGCTAAAAGTTTTATGCGTATACTGTAATTCATTTTTGTTACAAATAGAGCTTCTCTTACTCTGTTAATAAGAATATCAAATCTCTACCAGCTAAACAGAATAAGATCACGCCATATATATTGGTGGCATTTTATTGCGTAGTATTGGTGTTTTTTCACAAGGTGTCTTAGAAACTAGTTTAGGTACATGGAGGTAGGTACATGAATAGGTTTTAAGTGCCTTTTGTTTAACTAGCTTGTGTGAGAAGATCTTGGTGAAGCGTATGACTGTTTAGCCAAGTGGACACAGACATCAGTTTTCAAAGCAATGTTCCCTTTGTACTTACAGGAGGTTAAAGATCACTACATATAAAACATATATAGGAACATTTCTGTTTTTTGTCTTCTTAATTTATAAGTAAATTGTCTTCTTAATTTATAAGTAAAATCCATTGTGACTGAACAACTTATTTTATTTGGTAGAAAGTTTTGGTGAGGTTTAACTTCAGTGCTACAGGACAGGAAATCAATAGATAGTCTTTCTGTGGGGACAAGGCTCCTTATCCTGAGTACATTCACAAGCTACTGATAATTTCTAATCAACATCTGAGACTCAGAAAGTCATATGTTTGTGTCTGAAGAGTGTAGTTCCACTAGAATGCTGTGGATTTTGGTTTTAGTTAATTCAGCATAGCAAAATATCTCATTGTTCTTGCGTGATCATGTTCCATTGTTGCACTCTCCAAACATTCTCCAGAGAGCTATATACGGAGAACTCGTCTGCGACACTTCTCTGGCAGTGTGTTTCTGGATGGGCTGCTTGAACATGTATAAAAATCCAGGATGAGCTTGCAGGGCAGTAGGTCAAGCACCATCAGTCATGGACTTCTGGTGCAAAAGTACTCTCTGTGTTTGACGGTTCATGTGTCGGGTTCCAAAAATATCTGTCACAGAGGTTGTGATGGTGTTTATGACATAATATTTCTTCCCAACACAGTCAGATCACTGAAAGTGGCCATCAGTAAGTGTATGTGTGGGGAATGCTTGCATATGTGATTTCATGAGGGAGGCAAGTCAACCATCACATGCTGGAGGAACTTGGCCAAGTAATATACATAAAACTGGACTATGTCTCAGTGCTATCCCAAGAGGACCTACATGCAGATGTTAGTGGGGCATTTGCAAAATGAAATCACATCGAAGAGAACTAAATCAAAGCTGGACTGATGAGACGTGAAGCTCAAGTTCTTTGTGGCATGGTTTCCTCAAGCAGTTTTTATAAACACTTCCTAAACGCTTTATGAGCTATGAAAACAGTTGGGGAAACTGTGGAGCCACAGAAAGGTCACATGCTAAGTACATTGCTGGAAAATGTTCAGTAAAGTTTGAGAACAAGCAATTCACTGACAATATTATGGACCTCTGACAAACCTCTCAGCATTGCCTTCTGCTTAACTGTGTTTATTAAGAGTTATCTATTGGCATTTATTTCTTTAAAGAAAATGCTCCACTTGCTAAACGCTTATCTTAATGTCATGTTCTTTGTTTTGATACCATAAATTTTCATGAATAAGAAGGTGAAAATTGATAGGTTTCTGACTGTGCCAGTATATGGCCTAGGTTATGGATATATGATTTATTAATAAATAAAATTATTTTTAAAAGTGCTATTTTCTGTATATGATTTATGTTTGCAATTTCCGTAAATCCCAACAACTTATATTGACTCTTCAAGTCACTGGAGTTTCTGCTGACTTCCTTTGGGTTGCTTGTGAATGTTCTTTGATGTGGCCGTACAGAATTTATTCAGTGTGGCACAGTGTTCTCTCTGCTCAGCTTTTGCTATTTTACTCTGCTGAACAGGTGTCTTCTCCTGAACATCTTTGTGATGATCTGCCTGTATCAGACAGTTCCATTTCACTGAAGTGCAAACCAAGTTGTACTAATATATCCAAGACTACTGCGATGCCTGGAGGCTTCCAGCTTGCTCTGTTTTTGCAGTATTTTCTGTACAGGGAAACTTGGCAAACCTAGCTAACTTGCCCAAAGTGTAAACTGAATCATTCCTGACGAATTTGGTGGCCTTCTACAACGGAGCTACAGCACTGACAGATAAGGGAAGGGTAACTGACGTCATCTACCTTGACCTGTGCAAAGCATTTGACGCTGTCCCAAAAAACATTCTTGTTTCTAAATTGAAAGACATGGATTTCATGGATGGACCACTTGGTGGATAAGGAATTTGGTTGGATGGTCACACTCAGAGTTGTAATCAATGACTTGATATCCACGTGGAGACCAGTGATGAGTTCCTCAGGGGTCAGTATTGGGACTGATGTTGCTTAACATTCCTGTTGGCAACGTGGACAGCAGGATTGAGGGCAGCCTCAGCAAGTTTGCCAATGACACCAGCCTGCGTGGTGTGGTGAGCACACTGGAGGGAAGGGATGCCATCCAGAGTGACCTTGACAGGCTTGAGAGGTGGGCGTGTGTGAACCTGATGAAGTTCAACAAGGCCAGGTGGAAGGTCCTGCAAAAGGATTGGGGCAATCCCAAGCAGAAATACAGGCTGGGCAGATTGAAAGTAGCCCTGAAGAGAAGGACTTGTGGGGTGCTGGTAGATGAGAAGCTCAACAAGAGCCAGCAATGTGTGCTCGTAGCCCAGAAAGCCAATTGTATCCAAGGCTGCATGAGAAGAATTGTGACTAGCAGGTTGAGGGAGGTGATTCTGTCCCTCTGCTCTGCTCTTGTGAGACCCCACCTGGAGTACTGAATTCAGTTCTGGAGTCCTCAACACATGAAAAATATGGATCTGTTAGAGTGAGTCCAGAGGAGGGCCATGAAATTGTCTAGAGGGGTACAGCAGCTCCCATATGAGGACAGGCTGAGGCTGTTGGGCTTGTTCAGCCTAGGGAAGAGAAGGCTCAGGGGACACATTATAGCAGCCTTCCAGTGCTTAAAGAGGGCCTTCAGGAAAGCTGGGCAGGGACTTTTTATGAGGCAGTATAGTGATTGGACAAGGAAGAACAGGTTTAAGTTGAAAGAAGGGAGATTTAGATTAGATATTAGAAAGAATTCTTTTCCTGTGAGGGTGGTGAGGCACTGGCACAGGTTGCCCAGGGATGGCAGTGGATGGCCCCTCCCTGGAAGTGTCTAAGGCCAGGTTGGATGGGGTCTTGAGCAGTCTGGTCTGATGGAAGGTGCCCCTCCCCATGGCAGGAGTTTGGAACTGGATGAACTTTGAGGTCCCTTCCAACCCAAACCATTCTAAGATTGTATGAATTCGTGTTATTTTACATGGCAGATTTTGTTTTAATAGAGAACGAGCTTAAAGCAACGACGCTGAGTATTAAACTGAGGCAACAATCAATGTGCTCATCTGCCCTGTTTTCTTGAAGATAAGTCTTTGAAATGGTGGTAAGTAAACTGAATGATAAATCATCAGATGTTGGCAGTTTCAGGAGCAGTGCTGTTAATAGTACTTTAGGAATGCTTTATATTCATGAACAAAGTTTATACCATGAACTTTGTGTGGTTAGCCATCACTTTCTCCTCTAGCTTTTGGCCTTACTGCAGAAGAAGTGATGCTAGCTGTGGCTTTTCTTCACCTATAATGACGGGTAAAGCTGGAGGAGGGTGAGTTGCTGTCTTTTGGAATGATATCATGGGATACTTAATCATCTTCAGATCCCTACATAGCTTGCTGACTGCTCTGTCAGCCTGTTAGCAATTAGGACAGACCCTGCCATGCAGGATAGCTTTGGAGTGCCTGCTACCCACCCCTGAGGAGAGCCAGCGTGGGGTCTGACTGATGCACAGCTATTCTCCTGGATCTTGCTCTGAAGTTCAGATCACAATAAAGGAAATATTTTGAGGCAGGGGGGAGAGGCCACCACTGTAACATCTCTGTGAGGCAAAAATGCTGTCAAAGAACTATGTGCAGCTATTCAGGAAGTCATATATTTTAGACAACTTGGTCTCAATATTAAGCTTAAGCGATACTGACATTTTCAATAAGTGACTTCTCAAAGATCCATGTCACCCTCAGACAACAGATGACAATACAACAAAGACAAACAGGGTAGATTGACTGAATTTGTTTTAATACATAAACCCTATCTTTCTCTTTGATTATTCTCAAATGTGCATATGTGTGAGAGAAAAAAGGAGATATTTGGTTAATATGCTTATAGTTGCCTTGTTGCCTGTATGCTTTCTTTGTTCATTTTCCAGTTCCTATAGCCCTTGAGACTTTCACTCACTCAAATGCCACATACTGAAAACAATGCAAGCATATTTATGATATCCCTCTGAATTTCTCCAAGATGTTCAGGCTTTGCCTGAACTCTCGCCTGTTGGAGAGACTCATAAATCAAAGGAAATAAGATGCTCTGTGGAACCTTGCTGAGTGATTGGAAATCTCCGAGTGAATGCATGTTGTGACTGGGGCATTTTGGAAACAAATTTTTGAAGCTGTGGCTGTTGAACTGAAATTGAATGTGGAAGGTGAATGGTTGTGTTTAAATCTGGTGTCAGTGTTCAGTACCTCTGTAGTATCAATCCATTCCAAATCATCCCTTTTGGGCCATTAGGCATCAACAATGCAAACTTTTAAGAGCCCATCTATGCTTCAGCAGAACTCAATGGGAGCAAATCCTCAATTGACATGTGCAGTGCGATTAATAGGAACTGATGCAAATACATGATAGCAGGATTTACAGAGTCCTGTAATTCTACTCAAGTAGGTTATGTGCCTTATTGCTTCTGAAATCAATGGAGGATTATGTATCCATGTCCTTTAATGCTTTTTGAGGATCTGACAAGACCCTTTTTGGTACCTCTGAGTATCTTTATGCCTTTGAAAGTCTTTGAATCAAGTTCCAAAACAGTAAGAAGTGCTTATAGAGGCTCTCACAAATGATTACAGACTATATCTCTGGCCACACCCACAGGAGGCTTACAGTTTGAATGTGTTACCACTGCTTTCGCAAATATGAGCGGAATCAAGAAAATGAGTGAATCCTGTAGCACAAGAAACCACTCCTGGCAAATCCTACTCTTCTCTAGAGTCAAATAAAATTAAAATCATGCATAAATCTGTGTGTATCTATAAACAGCTTGGCTGCCTGGATCCCACCATGCAGGGAGAGACAGGAAGCTGACAAACACAAGAATGATTTATTGAGGATGAAGTTGTTCATTTTTATAGAGAGGGTAAAAGGGAACAAAAAAAATACTGCTTAAACACTTCTCCTAGAATTTAACCTAAATTGAGTCTTGAATGATCTCCCATTGACGTCAATGAGTGTTTTATCATTGGCTTCCCTGGGAGCACAGTAGCGTCTCCTGTTTATTTGAAGTGTTCATGAGGTTTCATTGTGGTCCTTACAGTCTGAGCACCACCATCAATGGACTGGAGTGATTTCTGTGCTGTGCCTGTGAGTCAGATGTGGTGTTCTGCCACTTCAGAGAATGGGAAGTGAGGGACAGGATGTTTATGATGCTGTCTCTAGTCAATTACACAAAAGGAGTCTGGCTGGCTCCACTTGCCTTTTGCAGATTGAAATTGGCAGACTACTATAGTTATCCTCAGTAGAATTAATATCTGAGAGCTGAACTTGGAGGTGAGAAGCCCTGAATATTTTCTGTGCTACACTCTGGACTGTGTGCTTCATTGCTTAACTGTTGATTTCTTTGCTTAAGGAACTCAAAGCTCCTACTCACTCCAGAAGAGCTAGGATTTCTCCCAAAGGATTTCATTCAAAGCCCATTGAAAGAGATTTTTGGTCTGTTCAATTAAGCATGGGTTAGCTTCTGGAGAGATATAGTAATCCACAAACGCTTGAAAACAGCCTGAAAAGTTGAACAAGCTACTCTGATTTTTGTGGGGGCTGGAAAATGAAGAGTGGAGGTATCTTGGATTTCATTTCATTGCTAGATGAAGGGTCTTTATCTTACTTGTTAATTTCAGCTGAAGGGGCTATAAATTTTTGGTTTGATTATTATTTTTAACACCTTGGAAAACACTATTACAAGATTTGGTGCTCATTTGCTGCATGCTTGAATAGAGTGCATACATGGCAACTCTTTATAACTCCTTTGTGTATATATCTTGATGTGAAACGTTTATGACCTCTATTTACAGCTTGTTGCTATTTGGTGTTCCAGACTTGTAGTTCGATTTATCTGAGTCTGAATCATAAATTACTGCTTACTATTGTTTAGTTCTTCTTCCCCAGTTATTCTTTTGCTAGGAAATGTCATTGCTGAATGGTCTTTGCAAACCCCGGTAGCTGCAGAGAAGCTGCTTGGGTCAGTTGGAGGGTCCTCTTAATCTTGGGTGGGGTTTTTTTGTGTGCATGGCATGTTTTGCTTTGTTTTGTTTTGTTTTGTTTGTTTTTCTTGGGAACTAGAAATATTTAAAATTGATACAGCTGATATTCTTAGCTAGTTTGTTTTTTTTCGGTGAGAAATGGATGCAGAATAGAGGCCTTCTAAATTCATTGCCCATTTACACAGGCTTTGAATGCTTTGCAGGCCCTGTGGGATAGTAAGAAGTGTTAAGATATCAGGATAGCAAAAATTATTAAGACAAAATGCCCCATTGCCCTCCAGCACTTGAAAGAGGGACAAAAGAGGAAATATTGTGGCTTTCCATCTGCATATGAGATTTTCACATACTATAGGCTATCAAGAATGTCAACACTTACGTGTTCATAAAAAAAAAAGACAAAAGAAAACAAAAACCCAGTGGAAGTGTAATTTATAAATTACTATGCAACACATACCTCTACCTCCTCCAGTACAGTTATTTTATCAGGGAACTCTTTGGTTGATTCCTTTAAATAATTTTGCATCTTTAACAAGAGAGCAGCCTTACCTATCTTAATCTTGACTTTTTTTAACATATTGGCCAATTAATTTCTTAATTGAAAAAAGATATTACACAGAATTCATCTGTTTCTTACATTATATGCATGTGATTTATAACATATGTTGAATTCATAACAGTTACTAGAGAACACTTTCAACTCTTAAAAGCATTCAATGCTAAAATTAACAGTGTCTCCAGTATAATCATGCTTTACCCACAGTACTAGATGTTTTGCTTACAAAATGCATACTCTGTTTAAGATAGAGGCACCATCTGTGGCCTAATCTGGGAGGATTCACTTTTGAAGTTAGGAACTAGTTTATTAACATGGGCTTTAATTATATGAAGAAAAAAAATATCTAGATATTTGTCTGTATTCATGAAGAAAAGGGATTTTCTTCATGTTCTGATAAAGATATATTTGTTGAAAGAGTTCTACCAAAATCAATAGAACTGCCTCATTGTAAACTGGGCGCAAGATTTAATGGGACCTTAACTATTAAAATTCAGATGTTTCCTCAAAACCCAGAAGACATTTTTTATAAGTAATTTCTTTAAGTCATGTGTGATTAGGTAAGGTTCAAGTGCCTTCTTTTTTTGAAGTGAAAACTGTTCTGTGTCATAAATGTCAGATGAGCTGAAACATAGGGCTTTTTTTGGTCATTATTGCCAAAAATAAACACCTATAGCTGATGAAGTGTATCCTTAAATAAATTTTCATCAAGCTTGATAAAACAAGGAACACTCGCTGTGAAAATCCCAGGCAAACTGAAACGTTGTTTTTGCCATCTGTAGCTGAGGTCTTCACAAGAAACATGAGAGGGAATTCCCTAGTGGAAGGTGGCTGGGTCCTGAAAAATTATTCAGAAAGTGGAACCATCAGACAACATGATGAAAACTTTCAAAGATACTGGGTACAGGTGTTCATGGTGCTGGTCTCTTGAAAGCTACATCTATCACCATAAACACTCAAGGGTAAATCTCACCATAACTAGGAAGGAAATTTTGCAGATGAATGTTTTGGCTGAATGCCTTATGAAGAAGGCATTAGCTGAAATATTAGTCTATAGAACTTCCTTTCCTCAGCTGTGTTCAACCCGATGAAGTCCCTGTTCAGAAAATACCCAACCCATGATTTGCTGAAATCAGATCTGGAGACCTGGTAGTCTGGAGGCTGGAGGATTGTATGGACTCGCTTAAGAAAAATTAATTTTCCACAGTGAAGAGCAAATTTGGATTACGTAAAGGAAGCCAGGAGCCTTAACAGAATGAGGTGTTCTAAAAATGTACTGCGAAACAGTAACAATAACAACTGAAGACTGACCCATTCATAAGACATAACCCAAACATAATGGTCAAATTTACTATTTATGTGTTTACTTGCTAACTTTGGTACATTTGAATTTCTTGATAGTCAGTGCAAAACCTCAGAAACAAAATGTTACGAACTTTCCAAGAAAATACTGTAACATTATAAGATTATTTTTCTTACACCCTTGAACTCCCCGGCTTCCTTGAGACCAGTTTACCAAATAGTGTATGAACAGAATAGTAGTGAACTGGGGGACATTCCTTACTCCTAGCTCTGACAGTGTAAATCATCACTGCTCTTATGACATTGATGGGGTTCTGAAAGGTCAGGCAAAGAAATTAGAGGAATAAATGATTCTTCGTTAGGTTCAGAGGTTAACTTGAAGGATCGTAACATTTCCTTAACCATAAAAGAGATTATTAATAGTAAGGAACGCTTTTCAAAGAAGCCTCCTCTTCTTTGTCTGTAACAACATATGCCTCTTCAGTACCTCCTGTATGGTCCGAGCCTCCTCCCCATTCTCTTTTAATAGCCCATATTTAAATCCAATGAATACCAAGTTAATTATTTTACTGCACCCATGGCCCACTCAGTCTGAAGGATAAAGGGCAAAAGGAAAAAATCCCAAGAGAAAAAAAGTAACAAAAATCCTACCAGGACTGTGGTTACAAGAATGTTTGCAAAGGTCTTAATAACTGCACTGACATAAAGCATTCTCTCTGCACTCACTGCAGGTGCAGCATTCCTGCTCCCCAGAGAAGCCTGTCTTTAAGTCTTTTCTCGTTGAGTCTTTCCACTCAAATGAGAGGTGGGAAGGACAGATTGAAAGTGTTTTCCCATAAGATTCCCCCCCGAAGGTACCAAAAATATTATGTCTTCAGGTTTGTCAGATGTTTTCCTTGAGGTCTTGCTTAGCAAGTTTACCGTAAGGTAGGACACCTGTTATTCCATAGAAAAGCAATATATCAGAAGGTACACAAAGTGTAATGGAAAGAGGAAGAAAATGAAGGAAGATTTGATCTGTCATCCCAGATAACTGATGGAGCAGTCAGTTGATTTCCCTCTCTAGAAACAGGGCTTTCTGCAGGAGAGGGACCATTTGCCCTATAAATAGTGACCTTCTAAACTTCCTGTACTAAACGAACTTCACCAGGTCTTGGCACTCTCCTGCAGATTTCCTCTTTTTTTTTTTCTCTTTAGTAACAGAAAGTAACAGAACTCTTCATACTCTGGAAAGGGATGTGGGCAGGGAAGAACTTCTAAACAGGAGTAATATGTCTTACAAGACTCCAGAGTTCTTATGACGACTCAATAATGACAATTCCCTCTCCCAGTTATTCTTTGTATACCACAATGGTACCTAGTTTGTGAGAGGATTTTTTACAGTGAATCTTCAAAGTTTTTCTTCTCTTAATAATAATATAGAATTGCAGGAAAACTATCTTCTTTCGGAAAGCATTCCTGATTTGTTTGCAGAGTCTCACCTTAAACAGTGTGAGTAATGAGCGGAGGAAGGTAAGTTAGGACAGAGGACAGAAGACTTCCTCTAACCTTTGGTCACTGCAGACATTGAGAAGAGGCTTAAAGATTAATCTAGTAAATCATCAGATTCACAGTGGACATTGTCCATCTTTATGAAAGTTCTGAAGTTTGCTGATGAAATTAGATCACTGGGAAGTCTGCCATGGGGAATTTATCCCTAATTTCTGTAAGCTAGCCATTAACTCTTGTCTTCAAGTAATAGACCTTTCATCTGTTTGTGTTTTCTGTTGCCTTTTGTTCTTTCTTTCCTCTCAGTAGAATATAAATAATTTCGCTGTGGACTTGCATGTTTCGTCCCTCTTTCAAGCTTTAGGCCCCCTTTTAAAGTGTTATAAGTTAACTTCTGTTTTGAAAGGAGGACATCCTGGCTTCTTATGCTTTGCATCCTGAAAAGCCTGGCTATTTATATAACCCTCAATACCAACCTAATTGCAATCTTGAATATCTCCTTAATCTGTCTATTAATGTGGTAGTGGCGGACTCTCACAGAAAAAGATTCAGGAAAGCCTCATTCAGAAAGCGTGAGACGTAACAGGTAGCATTTTGGAAGCTACCCGTGTGGTTTCATAGGTACTAACTTGTTCTGCATGGTAAGTATATGTATATTTTTAAGAAATAGTCCTTGGATGCAATGTACTGGCTTCCTGCATAGTGTTTATCAGCGACTCCAGCAGAATATGATTGTGCAGTTGAAAATCTGTCAGGAGGGTTGTTCTACTGTAGGAGACCTTGTAGTGGTTTGTACCTGTTAGTGTGTTTTTCATCCCTTGTGGAAGTAGAGCGCAGAGAATAAGAAACACATTTTCTTCCCCTCCCCTGTCTGACTAACGGTCATGTTCTGGTGCCTTTGGCAGCCATTGTAAACTACAGAAAGGGGTTTAGCCTTGAAGTACATATTCATGCTACTGGAGCAGCAACCTGTCCCTGTGCTATCGTTTGGCAGGTTACTTTGTGGTCTTGCAGGCTAGAGGGTTTTGCTATCTATTCTGTGGTGTCTAGACCTGGAAAACAAGGTACTTTGAACACTTCAGCTTAAAATATTTAGGTCTCTGAGGTATTTGTATACTAATTCTGAAAGATTACCAAAAAATAAGTGTGAACAATTATAAAAATACTTGAGGCAGATTGGTAGAAATTCCAAATAGACAACAGTTACATTAAATTGCAGCTGGGATGAATTTCTCACAGTATGGAAATATCAGATGAAGATAATCTTTCATTGGACTATTAATCATTTGCTTGCTTTCCTGTGTCATAAACTGCAACACCTCATTTGTTTCAACTTACTTAACTTATCCTAGTCAGGATACATGTACTCCATATATCCCTTACCTAATACGCATTAGATAGCGCTAGGAATGCTTTTGAAAGGTGACAACAAGCGGATAGATGAAGGGTGAAATAGTTGATGAGTGCTGATGTCCCTGGAAAACAAGATAGTGAATGCGTCTCACTGTAAGTTTTATCCGGTAGAAGCTGTGCACGACCTTCTTAGCTACTTACACCCCTGGAGGCTTCCCAGCCAGATGCAGAGCACAGTAAGATTGCCATGCAGCCAGGCCTTCCCCACAGCTCACCCTGGCTTTGCTGCCTGGCTTAGAACTGACTGAATTTGCACTGGCTTTCACTTTCTGGGCTTCAGAATGATGGGAAGTTTGATGATGGGTTTTAAGACACTGCCAGCCTAGTAATCTGTTTTTCTTCTTCACTTTCAGCCTTGTTTACTCTTTCCCATTACGACAACAGCTTCACGTGGCAGATGCTCAGAAAGTATATCATGCTGAACTTTCTGTGGGTGTCTTTCATGGCTCCTACATCTCTAAAAGTTGAAGCAAGTTGAAGACAAAAGTGGCAGAGCTTCAGGAAGCTGTGACGGAGGTTTCAGGTCTTGCTGACCATCCAAGCATGTGTAGAGCACCACTGGTTTCTAAGCCATTAATGCTCTGCACTGAAGTCTACGTTGCTGAGTGGTTGGTGCTGCTACTAGCTAAGTTATTATAGCAGTAAATTCTATGATCATTCTTCTCTTTGTCTGTATATTAAGTGGAAAATAATATTCAGGAGAGACAGAACAGGCTATCCCATGGTTAAGACATTACTTCCTTCCCACTAGTGCCATTTCACTTCCAAATTTGAGCTCCTTCTTCAAAGATTCCCTGCTCCTGTGCCAGTCAGCGGCAGATGTTTCTGGGTGATTTCTTTGCTCTCATTTGGCCAGTGGGGACATCCAAGGCTGTGTCCTCCTGTTTATCGTGTAGACATGCCAGAGTGGTGGAAATCTGGGAAGTTACATGTTTACATTGGGAAGTGTTTGATCATAAACACTTGAGCTTTCAGAAAGGCTATTGGGAATGTTTTGCGTTCAGATGCCCATGCCAGCATGGTCTTCGTTTCTGATACAACCTATGAAGTTCATTAAGGGGTAAGGAACTGTAGGCTAAAGAACTGCCAGTGCTTACTATTGTGCATCCCCCAAAAGTTCAAAAAGAGGATTTCCGCCCCCCCCAGGATCTGAAGCAAGATGCTTGCCTAGTAAGGCAAATTTGAACTGACAACTTATTTTTCATTTTTACTGTTGACATGTGGAAGTTTCATTCCGAAGCTTAAGAACACATCATTCTGAAGTTACATAGGTATCCTTTCCAAAAATACCTCTTACTGACATTAATTCCTCTACCCGCATTTTTGGAGTCTCAGGATGTTTCCATTATTTAATTAATTAATGTTCCACTGGGATATGGTTCTTCTTATTTATCTCCCTGGCTTTCCCTTCTCCCTAAGTTGGTGTAAATCTTAATGTTTTATAACTGGGGAGAATTAAATCTGCTATTGAAATGGGCTTCCATCCATCCCTAGGAGTGCCATAAAATTTTAATGTCTTTATTATTTAGTGAGCTGTATAAGTCAGTAATAATTTTATGTTTTTCACAACACTGGACAATTTTGTTTAGCTCTGTAGGATCCTTACTCCCCACAGTATTCCCAGCTCCCCTAAATAAACTGATGCTGTCCTGTGGCTGCAAAGTTATTCTTCTGGAGACAGACAGTTTCACAAAGTACACAGTGTGTGTGGTTAATATTCGTGGCACATACTTCATTCATAATTTATCATTAACTAATTCAATTTAATTTCTTCCCAGTGGAGTCTGTAACACACCAGTGTTATCCAGTTTCTTTCCGCTATAGCTCTGGCCATCTGGAAGAGTCTAGCCACATGTCTTCACCTTAGCTACACTTTCCCCATTCTTAAAACATGTAAATAAATATTCTCAGATATAGAGTCCTAAAATTAGATACCCAATAAAAATTACTTAGTTTTCAGAGTGAAGGCACTTCTGAAGTTATCACTGAAATCCATGAACCTACCACGATGGCCAGTAAACAGAGAAGAAGAAAGTTACATATCTTGTGGTCTGAAGATTTTAAGCCCTGAAGAAGGCTTAGGTTGATGCTCCTCCATATTTAATATTTCCGTTATTGTGTTAGCGAGCTTTGGAATGCATCATCCACTAATGTGCGTATAAAATGCATTGGTGTGCTTTGTGGAGCCATCTGACAGCATGCAAACTGGATTTCCTTCAGCTACTGCCAAACAAAAAAATGT
Source organism: Tapera naevia (assembly GCA_033556795.1). Taxonomy (NCBI): domain Eukaryota; kingdom Metazoa; phylum Chordata; class Aves; order Cuculiformes; family Neomorphidae; genus Tapera; species Tapera naevia. The sequence goes on along the minus strand of JAUMJJ010000175.1, from coordinate 4,969,468 downwards.
ACTCCAACCTGCTAGTGAGTATTCAGCCCACAGAACCAGACTGCTAGGAGTCAGAAGTGAAAGCTCCTGAATGCCCAGCAGTGGGGATATCTTGTCTTCACTACCAGCCACTTCACCCTATAAATACATTTCTACTGTGCTGCACCACTTACTAATGTATACTTAGTTTATGTTCCTATACTAACTAGTTTCCACACAATGAAGACCTTTATATGTTGCTTTGATCACTGATGAAAACTTGGAGAAAAAGATTTCATTCATGCTGGTACTAACAGCCTTTATCTTTCAAGCGCTATACTCTTTGCTTGGCTTCAGAGCACATTTGTTCATCACACCTTACTTAAATTTTCTGTCAGCAGGGTTAATTAGAAGGCATTTGATTTCTCCTCAGCTAGTAAAATGACCAGTCTGATGACAGTGTCTTAGAGCCATAAGGCTATTTTCCTTTTAAAGCATTAGTCCTGACTTCTGGCAGTGGACCTAGAAGAAAAAAATGATGCATCAGAAACATTATGGAAGTTAACCTTATTTTGACTTTGGTTTAGTAAAGTCTGTGCCAAGGTGCTGCACTTCACCACATATAAAGTATATCTGCTTATGTAATTACATGTTTTACCGACAGAATTTTCCTCTACACTATCAGATAATTCAATTCGGTTCTTCAAGATCTTCCTAGATACACATGCATAAATCCTGGTAAGAACTGATGCCACCACACCTGTGCTAGGTCAAAACACACCAAAGATTGTTTACATTTCCTGCACAGCTTGCCCTTCTCAAGTTTCCTCCCAGCCCTCATGTCATGTAGATGGACTCCAGGTCTTTCCTCCCCAGGTTTGCAGTACAAAAGGTTTTTCCCAGACATTCGGTTTTTGGAGGTCCTGTAGTGGGACCTGAAGAGGCACAGTCACAGTGTTTCCTGAAGATGAAATAAAAATTATTTTGGGTGTGTTTGGGAATGTTGTTATAATATTGCCCAGGAGATTTCATTCTTGAAGTTCTGAAACATACCCTGGACTCTCCTTCGGTGGCTAGTAACAGTATTCATAAGTTGTACATAACTAACTTCTGTTTCCTTTTGCTATCTATTATTTTGTAAGTATAGAAGCTATATTTTAGGGCTGTTTTTTTGCACATGTGAAACTTTATTGGATGACGACATGTCTGGGGCACTTTGCAATGTTTTTTGGGGGGGGTGTGCAGTAAAAATAGAGGCAAAAATACGAGTTTCTATAAATGCGAAAAGGAGACTTTGTTTTCCTACCTAATTGGAAATAGGAAAAGAGAAATTATATTTAAGAATTTGGCATGACTGTTTTTTGAAGCATGATGTATTTAAGTAGTAAGGCACTTAAGGATAAAATACAATGTTGTAAAGGTACAAAGGGAAACTGCAGGGAGTCTACTTGCAAAGGATAGTTCAGCCAACACAGGCATGGTAACACTTCAGTATACCTTGAGAGCAGCTGGTATTTTACAAGCTCTGTCAGTGCAGGTTTCCTTTCAAATTATTCTTAGTCTAATTCAACAATTGAAGGAGGCCGTCCCAGGGAATGACTATACACTGCTGTGTGAAAACATCCAAACGATCTCATTTACTTAATGCAGTTTAGCTGAAAGAGGATCAGAGTACCTAGGAAGGATGAGGATTGAGAGCACACTTATGGAAACTTGGGGAGGACACAGCATTAGGAAGAGAAACAATCAAATAGAGGATGGGCTACAAGTGTCAAGTCGTAGCCAGAGTTGGTCCTCAGAGACCAGTAAGAGCAGTTGGGGCAGCATAAGGGTGAGTCTTACTGGAGTTACTCTTTTTGGATCTCACCTTGCTAGTAATGACAGTGTGTTAGGTCAGTCTGCAGAGGAAAGCATGACCTCTGCAAGTGGAATTAGGACTGTTTTTCAAGAGAGAGAGCTTTGGATGCAGCTGGAAGAGGAAGTAAAATGGTTACCAGCTGCTCATCATATCCTTCCTCCCAGAGGTTTTCATCCTTTCACAGCTGCCAGCTGAGTTGGTCACGTGGATGACCCCACATCTGGTTAAGTAAAAAGGATCTAGGCTAGGTTAATTAGTTTAAATTTTATGTCTTTGGTAACCCGTCTCATGCTGATCGAATGTAGCCGGACAATGCTCCTACAGGCTGATCAGTGGGAGGATAACTTCCAGCAGCAGCAGGCTGTAAGAGATGGTAACCTCTTCAGGTGCTATGCTACTAAAAAACCCCAAGGGACTAAAAGGAACAACAGCTGCACAGATGTTAACAGACAAAGCAAAGTAGATGTGCAGGGAGTCAGTTGGGCAGGCGAACAACTTTTTGGGGTGTAATAAGAAAAGAGTCATTAGAGGAGGAAAACAGAAGTTAAAAGTTGGGAAAACAGGCTGTGTTGTATCAGCACAGGGTTTTGATGTGTCTGTTCCCTGCAGGGGCGGCTCCTCAACCTGTGAGAATTAGGATGCTCTTGTGACTTAATGTGCATATAATATCCTTTCTTTTTATGAACATATCACACAGTATCAGAGTATCACAGTATCATAAGGTTGGAAGGGACCTCTGAGATCATCAAGTCCAACCTATAAGCCAACACTAACACCAACACCAACACTAACACCAACCCATCATCTAAGCCATGGCACTCAGTGCCTCATCCAGTCTCCCCTTAAACACCTCCAGGGTTGGTGACTCCACCACCTCCCTGGGCAGCCCATTCCAATGACCAATCACCCTTTCAGTGAAGAACTTTTTCCTCCCATCAAGCCTAAACTTTCCCTGACAAAGCTGTTACTTTGCCTACGTTACTGTTGCCTATATTAGCATGATAATTTAAAATACTTAGAGGCTTATTTGGAAATGCTCCTGTCATCACATGAAACCTGAAATTTCAGGTCATATTCTCAGTGTTTGGCTGTGGTTAGGAGTTACAGTACTGTCTACCTGCTCCCATCTCACATTGTGGAAAACTGTTTCTCATTCTTGGTCTGTCCTACAAGGCCCCCCACCCCCATTCTAAAAAGGCATATAATGTCATCAGTCACCCATCTAGTTGTGGCTGCCCAAGGTTAATTACTTTTCAAATATAACGAGCCAAAAGAAAGGGGAACCAGCACTGGTTTGCTCCATGTGAACACCTTGATGCATTTGAATCATTATAGTGCACGCAGGGGAGATGAGCAGAGAACTGAATGAAGCTTTTCTCCTTTCCAAATTTTAATGAACTTCTGCTCTGTGTTTTCCCCCCAAATACCTTACGCACTAATGGGACCTACTGTATTTATTCAAATTGAATATTTTTACAAGAAAAGCTATTAAGAGGAAGGACTCAAACTCAGTCCAATTTACCATGTATCCAGAGGCTTAACCAAAACTATTATTACATGAAAGAATGGAAGAAATTAAGAACAGGGCCTTCAGAATACCAAATGCCAGTACAATTTTTTTATTATAATTATTTTCTCTCTGTCTAATTGACTCTGTCAGGAATTTGAAAACACTTAGGCACTGAAAAGGAAAAAGAGTAGTATAATCTTACCTAACTCTGAGAGTTCTTAAAAATCTTTTCCTTAGTTACAGAAAAGCCTGATGAGAACCTCCTGTATGATAACATAGAGGGATGAAAGGATAAGGGATTATCTGGTTTAGATGGCACTATTCAGATGAATATGGACATAAAAAAGAAATATTTATTTGGGTGATTTTTTCCAAGGACAAAAAATCATGACAAATGTTTTTAAGAGACCTAGGATATTCTTCTTTGTAAGATTAATAAAGTGTAAATTAATGTAAATAGAAATTATAGTCTCTTGAGAGCAGATAAGCTCTTTGTGTTAAGTTTGATTACCAATAACCCAGTTTACTTGGTAGTGCTGTTGTGATTTTCATCTGGCCACCATCCCATTCTTTGCAGTTGATGCCTCATACAGTCTCAACATCACCTGCACTTTCTTTGATCATAGCATAAAGATCGTGGACCTAATTTAATTTAATGATAATTGTAGGGGACTTCTGTGTGGATAATGATGAGAGCTGGTAAAAGGGAAGACTATTATTCAATAGTCAAAAATATGCAGTCTGTTTGAACGTCTCTGCTTTTAATCTTGATAAAGTATGTGAAAAATCTCATTTTCAGTAAGATTTTAATTAGCGCATGTAAATCTGCCTCTTTGTATGAAGTTCCAGCTGGATGTTGGAAAGCGTGAAAGCCTGGAACCTGCTAATACAGTCATGACTGCGAGGTTAGGAGGCAGTGAGTTTAAATTTGCATGTAACCCTTTGGCCTGTGAGGCGAAAGGAAATGTCAAAACTATTAACGTTCACCTATCAAGAGAACTTCTCTTTTCTTAGTTAAGCATCTCAAGTACACCTGGCACAAATATGACGCTATTTTTTGCTGCTTAGAAGCTCTTATTGTTTTGCCTTTGGCTGTTAATTTGAACTATTATTAGTTCTCTATTTTGGCTGGGTTTAGCCTGCTATTCCCAGGTATAGTGGGTTGCAGGTTTCCTGTGAAGAATTCTAGGAAAAATAGGAAAGACTACGACTTGCCTCAGCTGGCAACCTAATAAGAGAAAATGTAATGTGATGGTAAGCCTTATTGCAGTGATGCTGTGTGTTGAGGACAGTCATTTTTGTCTCACTGGATGCCTTTTTCTACATGTGTGCTTTTCTTGTATCAGGGAAGACTGTAAGACTTTCTTCCAAAGGGAGTTATTTTTAACGTAAGAACTGAGAACATGCCCTGAATAGATGATGCACTGCAATACAAAACTGTGCCAGCTCAACGTCCACCATGTGGACTCAGTCTCTTTTCTGGGTTAGCTGCAAAGGCACTGACCCTTTGTAGATTTGTTTTCTGTTGTAATAAGAGAGAGTCTTCATTTGATTCTTAATGAGCGTGGTAACATCCTGGTTACATCTGCCTCATGGCATGCCGGAGTTGTGAAATTTGCTACGCTTTTAATAAAATTAGGAGGAAAGCATTCATTCCATTCTCTGAAGAGTTTTACAGCCTAAGCGGGAGAGATAAACAGGCAAAGGGAGGCACCGGAGATACAAGTCAAAGCAGATTGATTGGATGTTGACAAGCATGGGATCTTCATGATTGTTTCTATTAAGAGTTTTTGTGTATTAGGGTGAAGGTTAGAGCAGAAAAGAAGAGTCAAGAATTTGGGAGAGGTGAAAGTAAATGCTCAGTTTCAAGCCTTTATTCTTCAGCTGTGATCTGCTGAGAAAGGTTCTCCAGCTAATTAAATAGCTAATGTGAAACGTTGCTCTTGTGCCTCCACTTTGAAGCAAATAAGAAATGAGCCATTTATGGCAGTTGGACTTGTAAATTTATTTCAGGCTTATGATTACAGCAAAGCTATAGATCTTCACACCAGGCCATCACTGCTTACACTTGCTTTGGGTACACTTCCCTCAACTGTGGAGCCCTGAAAAAACCTCTGCCAAGAACGGATTCACAGTGGTGTTCCCGGTAGTGCAACACAGCCTTTGAAAAATTAATCAAATCCAAAACCAAAGAAAATGTCCAGATCAGGGTACACAGACATACAGCATTTAAATACATTATCTCAAAATGATTGTCTTACGGCTACACACCCTCAAGGAATTCAGAGCTAGTACTTGGTAGCAAAACAAAGGATGGAGATCAAACATATTATGAGCAGATCACTTTTGAACAGAATATCTTAGTGTAATATGGCCTTAGACAGTAACCAGTGTTCTCTCTGTTTTGTTAGAATCTTTGTTTTTGTTTAACAAATAAGTTTTTAAAACAATATTTCTTCATCTTGTTCCTTTCTGACAAATACTATGCAAGTTACATGAGAATATTCTCTTTACTTAGCAGAATAAATGTAATTCTGAGTTAACATTGCTGTCTAGATGTAAACTATCTTTATCTAAGTGTGACTAATAAAAGGTTCTGACAATTCTTAATTGGTTGGTGATCTGTACATTTTCCCTTAATACCCAGTAACATCTTTATTGCTATTTTAGTCAGAAATATATAACTTGTTACTTGTTATTAATGCAAACCATCAAACTTAAAGCAGTGCTTACTCATTGCTGGGTCTTTGTTGACTCAAAAGCAGAGCTTCCTTACAGATCTTCCCACTCTTCTCTCTGCCCTGTATGTTGTTTGGAAGTTGCCCTTTGAAATTTCATGTTACAATTATTAGTAGACCCGATCTATAGCAGGTTGATCTATTTGTTTTGAAAATAGGGAGAAAAGATAAAAATAAACAAGCAAATAGACCTAAGAATTAGTCTGTAATGAACCCATAATACTTCTCAGTTGATAAACTCGGCCATTGCTATCCTTTACAATCTGTGCTTTATGGAAAGAAAAAAGCCTTGTCATCTTGAAGTATTTGCGTATTCGTATAATATGTGAATGATCAAATACATTGCTGCCTTTACACTGTACCTCCAATGTCTGTTTAGAAACTATCACAGAAATCTTTGCTCACATGGCTAGTATCCAAAGAAATAGAGCAGTAACTTTTATCCCCAAATTGCCACTGTTTACACGGTCCATATTGCTACAGAGTACGATATTTAAATTGTGGCTTCTACAATATTTATCACTTCAATGCCTAGATTTGATTTTTAAAAGCTTTTCGAAACTTGCCAGGTCACCTTCAAAAAACCCCAGCTTTACAACTCTATAACTACAGCAGTGATAACTGAAAGCCAGTTAGAGAACAGAGGGACACCCATGATAAATTATTGATATATGAATGAGATTTCAATCATCTTTGCCTGGGAGTGTGGACTGATTTCTTTGTCCTCTGTACAGATATTTTAATTGGCTGCTAAACAGCACTGTTTTGATTTATGAATGGTCATAAAAAATTGTTGCAAAGAGGTGCTACTGCAGATAATTGAATAAAAAAATATTTTCTTTTCTCAAGGTATCTCTGGGAAAGCTGTGCCATAACATTTCAATTTTTAAAAGTACAGGAATCTGCCATGTCCAGTAATGTGTAATGTGAAAATCTTCCTTCTTCTTGCTCCGCATACATGATTCAGATGTCTTAACTATGTATGTGATGTTACATAGATTGATATGTGATCTCCATGAAAGGATACAAAGGGAATAAAGTGGAACTTACAACAGCCAAAATTCTTCCTGAGTGGTTATGCATAGAATTACCTTCAATGGACTTAATTTTGCTAAGTTTCATCACCAGGCCCATGATGAATGCTGTATGCCAGTGAGAATGAATTTGGAGTATTTTCCTTCAAATTCACTCAGATATGTAATTTTTCAAGAATAGGGATTGTATGTGTTCCAACCTTGTAGGGAGGAAAATATGTTTTCTGATAAATTATTATCAGTAATAATATTTCTATTTTCCTCCCAGTTCTACATGATGGATTACTCTTGCATATTTTGTACTTTCTTTCTCTAAAGACTCCCCATTGCTATCAATATATTTACTCAGCAAAAAACAACCCAGGAGAACCCAGGAGAGTGAACTGTGTTTCCAGAGCCGAAATGGCTTACTATGAAGTATTATGTTATAAAGTTATCCTCACTAACTCAGAGTTTTATTTTCACTTTATACCCATACATGGAAAAAGAATGTAGATAGAGGTCTAATGAATTTGTAGAAATATTTTTACAATGGTCTGAAAAATCACAGTCTGATTGCAAAGGACTCTAGTCAAGATCTGAAACCCACCCTGATCCACAAATCAGTATGTCAATAAATAAATTCCTTTTTTTTTTTTTTTCTGGTAGAAAGCACTCAGCAGCTCCAACTAAATCATTTGTCGTGTAGGTTGTTGTTGTCCTTCAAAAATGTCTGCTGGCTCAAGAGAATTAGGAGTGAGCTGTTGAACACCTACTACAGTTCTTCACTGTATTTGCCATTTTAAAATACTTCCTCAAGAACTCTCAAAAAGGAGTATATAAAATTATTTCAAATTTTTCTCTAGCCATTTTCTAAGTACATTTTGTATATTTACCTTAGCAGGCAGAGATCAGGGCTTCACCTTGCATTAAAGCTATAGTGTAAAGCATTGACGTGACGCTGTATTTTTGAAAACAGAGATGTTGTGCCAAGTATAGAAATGAGGGACAGAAACCTCTTCAAACTGAATTCATCAACTGGAAAACAAACTGTGTCTAAGCAGCTCTGATGGAGAAACAATCCTTTAAATAGAAAAGTAGTCTTTGTTCTTTTATTACATTTAGTTTACAAGATGAACAAGAACCAACAGGGTAAATAGAGACTCTTAAGCAATTCCATTTGCTTTGTATTTATAGTTCTACGAATAATATAAATCCCTTCCTTGGGGAGATTCATATAGCCTCTTACCGTCCCTAGAGCAGCTTTTTACTATACAGGATCTTGCCCTTTCTTGGCAAAATTTGCTGTGCCTTTGTCCAACAATAAAACAAAGAGTAAAAGCAAAATGAGTGATTTTGAATTTGATTCTGCAATTAATAAAGCCTTATTCTAAAAAAGCTCTCTGAAGTTTAGAACTCCCACTCTGAAATCACAACCAAAACTTATGTTAGATATCAACTTCTGCTGAAGTTAGGTTTTATTTGCTCTGAGGATTGTAGATCCATATTTTCAATTTTTTTTCAACAAACTTACTTATGAATCCAGTTCCTTTATTCTTTCTCTAAATCATATAACTGCAGGAATTCCGCTGTTTGGATGGGCCTTTAATTGGGAGCACCTGACGTGGTGTAAAATCCTGGGAAAATGGCAGATCTTTTTGGACTTAATAAGCACAGTCTCAGTTTTGAGGTTCTAGGTCTGATCAGATTCTCTTGGTGAAATAACTTCATGGGTGCTGAATGAAACAACCACCTACTCTGTTTGAAAGGGGCTGTAGGATGGAACATCTAATAGTGGTGATGCAAACAAAAGCTACTGGTAGGGGTTAACGTTGATCTCTCCCTTTCAGTCTGTGACATTAGTTCAGATGCATAGCCTTGAGAAGTTCATGGAGCCCTTTCTGCTGTAGCTTGAATGTGTTGGAAACAGGATTTTTTCTTTACCACTACTCACAATCAAACCAGCCAAGAATCCGGTGGTTTACCACCGCTCACAATCAAACTAGCCAAGAAACTGGTGGTTTCTCTCAGGTGTGGATCTTGTTACTATGATCCATCTGTATGATACCTTAAGACAAGATAAATCCATGTAGAACATAAATATAAACCTCTCCAAATATGAGCTGGTAGTAGTATAGTTTATGAGCACCATATGTTAATGGTGCTCTGTGATATGAGTCATCTGCCTGGGGTTTTAGTGTTGCTTGAGTTGGTGCTTTGTATTGATTTGAAATCCATCACTTTTGAAATATCACTGTTTCTGGGGCTATAAAACTGCAAAAAAAGTTGGTGTCAACACTTTTACTCCACTAAGTCTCATCTTCTTTCTACTGTTGCCTATTAAATACACTGACTCTTCAAAAACACTCTTGCTCTCTTTTCAAGGAAGAATTAATCTGATTTTGGTGAACCAGTGAGCATGTTACTGTTAAGAAATTGTTGGAATCTAGTTACAGAACAGGTTCCTTGAATTCCCACCAATTCACACTCAAGATCTTATAGGCAAAAAGAAAACACCTTATATGGAAAGCCAAGAATTTAACATCAGTAATATAATTAAAATCTTAATTGTCTAATCAAAGGATCTCTATTATGCCATACTACTGACATACTTCAAATTAAATACATCTAAAATAATGCATACATGCATTTTCTATTCTCTATCCCCTTCACTAATGTTATACTTACCGTTCCACTGCCACTCTGGGTGTGAAGGTCAATATTTTAAATCTTGACAGAAGGGGGATTTTCTGGAAAGTTGTCTGCATTCTGAGTCCATCCTTGGAAGAAATTTTTCTCCTCCCTTTAGGATCCACTTGCAGGCAGTTTTATGTTTGCTAAGAAAGTCTGCACCTATCTCTTTCTTCACTGCTCTGTAATTCCACTTTGCATTTGAATTTACCGTATGTGCTAGTTTTGAGATATGTTTCAGACTCTTTTTTTTTCTCTCTTTGATCACCCCTACAGCTGGTATTACCGAGCTTCCAAGGACTCATCCTTCTCCTGCCTCATCACTCACCACAGGTTGCCAGTACCTTTTAGCCCTGGGACCTCTGGGATCATCTTGTGTCCATGCTGACAAGGTTACGCTGCTGTCCTGTTCCCTCCATATTGTTTTTTTTTGTTTAAGATCCAATATCATACTTGCTATTGACATTTGCTACCTAAAAGTGAGTCTCTCACTACACAGTTTTACAAAGCTAAGCTAAAGGTAAAGCAAAGCAGGTAATAGTCACCTAATGGTTGTTAGATACTTAGTTACAAACTAAACAAGCTCAAACACTGCTCCAGGCAAGCCCAGGCTGCCACGTCCTAAGACATCTGCTGATAGCATGATGTGAAACCTGGACTGGTGCAAGCAATGGCAATACCATATTTACTCATTTTACTATATTTTGAACAAAATACTGATTCAATTTAAAATCTGATTAGTATTTGTAGTAAACTGAAATACTTCTTGAAGTAGCTTGTCCACCACATCTCTTAGGAGGAAAAAATCTGAAAACTAGCTGATCGTGCTGGTTGGGCAAATCTCTTCAGCAATGTTTCCACTGGTTTAATCAGTCTGGTTTTCAGCACAGCTTCAGCCAGAATGTGTTTAGCCTGAAGTTATTGCAGCTGCCGTTAAGAGCAGCAATAGGAAAGGTCAGTAATTTGAAGAGCGGGCTAAAACTCCTTGTTCTGCCACAGACTTCCAAACTGCTCCAGCTCTCTATCTGTAAAATGTGAGAAACAGTACATTTTTACAACAGATTTTTTTGTGAGGAAAAATCAAATCATTAAATACTTTGAAAATATGAGTGGAAAAAGAAACAATAAAACATATATGACTGGAAAATACTTATTTTCTGGGAAAAAAAACCCCAACCTAACTTTTTATGAACCTAGCACTGCTTTTTTGCTGTGGTTTTTTTTTTCTCCTCCTCAACCAGCCGTTGTGTCAATAGAGTTATGACAAACTTGGACCTCCTGTGAAGAACGTAGTAGGACAGAAAATTTGGGAAATCTGGGACCTAATGGATTGCTACTAAATTATAGCCCTTGCAAGAAATACTTTGAGGAATATGGGAACTGATGAGACCGTTCTTTAACGAAGAAAATCAAAGATGATGAGTTCTATAGGCAGCATTGAGCTACTTGTTAGTAATTATCTTCAGATGAGATTGTTGTCTTTAATGTTTCTTGGCTATTCTTGGATGAGTAAGAACATGTGATGGAAGTGTAATTATAGCCTTTGATATTGTGTCTCATTTCTTCCTGGAAGTAGTCCAACAGGTTTTTTGGCCAAGTTGTTTGTTGGATAGCCAGTTGCCTATACAAACAAAGGAAGAAAACCAAAACTGTACAATTGTTCGTGCAGTAAAATACCTCCTCACATACATTTTCCAATATGATGTTTTAATTGCATCTAAGAAAAAGTCAATCTAATGAAAGAACAGAAGTTTTTGTCATTTATGTGGATTGTCTTACTTCAGTATTTATTGTATTTTCTAAATTTCAGGCTTTTTAATGATAATTATTAAAACTAATTACAATGTGTCTGGAGTGTATTTAAAGAATACAGCTTGTGAAAATGGATTCTGATAGGACATATATTGGTTTCGTGCCAGTGTAAGTACTGCAAATCAGGGCTTTAGTGTTTTAAAAACAATAATATATCATTTCAATCTGAATGTTCACTGTTTAGTAAACCCTTAAGCAGTTTTAAAACAAGATCTCAAATTTAAAGACACTTCTAATCTCATTTTTTGACAGAGTCAGATTTAATAAGACTACAAGTAAGATAGGAATTGGAAAGTGTGGACTATTTCTACTAAGGTGTAGAAAGAGAAAAATATTTCAGAAAGTGGGAAAGATAATTGCAAATATGAAATATAAGTTGCCTTATACCTGCTGTGATCAGGTGGTAAGGAGCAAGGAGTGTTATGTCAGACTCACTTTTACAGAAGCTCTACGAAGGTAGGGAACAGATAAGAAATGTCTTAAAAACCCCCAAACTTAGTTATAATTCATGTACAGTAAGTGGGAACTGCGAATCCCCCAGATGACAACATGTTCGAGCCAGTGTCCTGGGGACCTTTGCACATCATATGTTTTCCTTACACTTTGCTGTATGTCTGTGGAGGAGGATGGAGTGAAGGCTGTCTTCTGCAGCTATTTCAGGGCTTTCACAGTACGCTTCTTATAATATCTGGCATGCACAGGTGATTGTGCTTGCATGTTGATCTATCCTTGCCTTGCCTGGTAGCTGCACCTTACACTTTCTTTCCCCAGTACAGAAAGAATAGTCAAATGTTGAAGTAACTTTTTAAGTAAGGGTCATGTAATGAGAATTTCTGCTCCTTGTTACAAAAAGCAGCTTAATTTTTATGATAAATCCCTTGATCATAGAGTTAGTACTGCTGTTCTGAATCAAACCTGTTTAAAACTCTTGTCCCACTAATACTTGAAGTAAGTTCCAGAGATGTTTCAGAATGATAATTCACAACATAAAATTTTGACCATTTGTTTTTGTTAATTTAAAGAAAATTGGATGACCTTATGGGAATCAGTTATAAGCATTAATTTAATCTGTGATTATCTGGATTTATTTTTCGTTGTACCTTTTGATACTTGCTTTGTCTGAGCTACTTCGAACAGCAAATATCTTCCCACAGCAACAACCACTTCCATCTTAACGATTTAGGGAGAGAGTGCAGGATTGCACATTCCTCACCTTATGTTTTAAGGTGGTTATTTGTAGGTTCAGGGTGAATGAGGATCTGGGATGAACAGCTCACAGTTATATTTTCATTTGATAAGGCCAGAAATCTTCCACTTGTGCTTGGTAAGAGAATTTACCTAGGGCAGATCTGTGGTAAAGATTACTATTCTAATAATATTTTCAAATATTTCTCTTGCTTTTCAAAACCAAATACTGTTACTTTCACTGGGCAGCATCTTTTCTAAGCAGTAATTGACAAGCAATGAGGGGAAAGAAAGAGGGAGAAGGGTTGCTACCTTGAAATTTTAGCCAAAAATTAAATTCCATGTGGAATTAAGCTCAGTACATTAGGAGGTCTTTCAGTGTTAGCACAAAATGACCATCTGTTAGGCAACTGTGGCTTCAGTCTAATGAATTATCCATGTATTCAAACCATACCTGGTTAATTAAAACTTTAATAAAGATAAATTAAAGATGAAACTCCACTACCTGCCTGTCAGTGAAAATCCAAAGCCTTCTCTTTCACTTCCTCCCCCTTCCTATTCTGCATCTTCTTTTTCAAATAAATTTTGAATATAGTATTTTGGAAAATCAGTGCACAGTAATTGCATTAAGGTGAGATTCAGAGGGAAGTACTGGGGAGAAGAATTTACAAGTCAGTTTGTTTGCAGAAATTGCATCATTGGAACGTACGTCAAATGTCACTTACATAGGAAGATATTTGCAAAGCACTAAAAAACTTCTGAGATGTCATTTTTTGAAGCACTGCACTTCAATCAACATGAGGAGTGAGGTTAAAAAAGGAAAATGAAATAAGTTGTAATATTTTTGGAAATGTTTCAGCTAATGAAAATAGGAATCCTTCTTGCTGCTGTTTCGTTGAGTATGCTTACTGGATCTTTTGTTAAATAAGATTGCGTAATTGAGGATAAATGTGTGCTATTGTGTTTTTATTTGCTCAATTTTCTTGTACACATGAAATTAGGTGTTTGAGCATGCAAGTGAGTTTGCTGATGAACGAAAGACGTCAAAACTCGAATTAGAAATGAGATCAAAGATAAAGTGCAATTTAAAGGATAAGGCCTTAAAGAATGCTTATGGTATGTATAATAATTAAATTTATAGCAAAAAAGAAAATCTTAAGGTAGGTGCAATCACAAGCATTAAATCTGTATTTGTATGGGACTAGGGGGGTCTAATAAATGAATAACTGTTTTCTCTTAGCCATGTATTTGTTGGTGTCTGTCCTGGATGTCTTTCATTTTTCTTGGACTGGAAAATGATAAGTAATGCACTCTCTGGTATAAATTTTTATTTGCGTGTATTTGGCATAACACAAGAATCTTAGAAATGAGTGAACATTTCTTTTACATCTGGAACATGTCTAAATTATCACCAATAACGTCCCCACTACAAATGGCTGAACAAGACAGTAAGGCACTCTGTCAAATTTAGTTCAGTTCCTTATGGTGTTAAATGAAAAACCACCAAAAACCTGAATTTGTTACTGTTCCTAAAGTATTGTTTAAAAACAAAGCAACTAAATTCCAAATAATGGTGGGTTTTTTTGCTGTAGGTTGGCTGGATTTTATATTGGTTTCAAAAGAGCCTAATCCTCTGTGCTTAAGCCCATACATGAAAGATTACATCTTCTGTAATAACAGCAGCATTTGCACTTTGGTGATGCTTTGCTAAAATGAGCCTAAGACCTGATGGCTGTGCTTAGTTGAAGGCATTCAGTCCATGGACTTGTTTAGCAGCTGAAAAATATTCCCCTCTCACGATGCACAGAACCTTGCTTGCATTTCTCCTTCCCTGCAAGCATGTGGCTGGCACATTGGTGCAAAATGCCCAGCCATGCGGCTGTCTTCGATTAGGATCCATTCAAGGCTGACTCGTGTGTTACTCTGGGGCTCTTCTCAACCTGCCTTCTTTCAACCTGTAAGTGTTAATGTTTATTTACCGCAGTACGGTGGTCAATCATTCACACCAACACCCTCATGGTAAGGATTTGCTGCATAGGTTTAGCCATGGTGCTGTGGGGATGGGGCTGCCTCATCCAACCTGCAAAACTGAGGACCACAGTTTTGTTTGGTGCATCTGTTCCTTTCATTTTCCATGGACTGAGTAACAATTTGCCACCCAAAGAGATGAAGGGGTATATCCCATGCCTGTTGTGTTTGGATACCAGCACAAAGATGAGATGATCTGTGGTAAAGTCTTGTGGTTTAGGAAATTGTAGTGCCTATTTTATTTTTCCAGCAGAGTGAATCAAAGAAATAAATAGAAAATAAGTGGGTTTTTTTAAAGATTTCATTTTCCATAACCAAGGTCATAGCTGGAGTAACTCATGAACATGTCTTAATACAATGCTTTCTGCCCCACGCCTTGGTTTGCTTCTCTGTCCTCTCTTTAGGGAACAGAGAAATGGGGATGGTTGATTTTGCAGACTTTAAACCATTCTCTGGAAGACTTTTTACTACTGCTAGCACCCCGTCTTTCTTGTGTAGATTCATCACAGCTGTTTGTGGCACAGCATCGGCAGCTGCTCAGGCCCTGTGGCTGAAAGCATGCCCTTCTACAGCCCAAAGCCCTTCTGCAGTCCATCAACTTAATTGTTATGGGATTGTGGCTCTTGATTCCTGGGCTCCTGCCACAAAGGTAATTTAATATCTTTTGAATATATGTGGACAAGGGTTGGTGGAAGGTTATTTCCCACCTCAGCGACAAACAGGCAAGTTTTCACTTTGGGGTTTTTCCCCCCAGTTTGGGCTCTGGTGCACTGATGCAATCCTCACCTCTTATTTCCCTTTCCTGTTTCCCACTTCCAGTTCTTGTAGCTTTGTCTAGAGTACGGATATGGATGGTGTGGGAATAATAGGCAGGAGTGCATGTGCATAGGCACACACATTTTGTGTCTTCCAAACCTTGTATTACCTATGTGAAGTACTCCTGTGTGAATGAGTAACATTAAATCAAAACAGGCTGTGAGAGTGGAACAACAGGAAATGAAAGAATGGCTGAGATAAGGTATTCCGCTGCATCAAATGGTTTATTAAAAATGTTGCCAGTGCTTCTCTCCATATATGCTTGCTTATATCCTCAGTTTATCACAGCTAGAACAATGTAATGGCTACAAAACACACTGGGAGGAAGATTTAGGGGAGGGGGTTTTACAGTGAAGGAAATGTTACCGGAACAAGTATCCCAGCCTACTGAACCAATCAGAAACATGACGGCCCCTCATTGCCTGCTGTGCCTTTATGCCTAGATGTCATTTTTGCTAAGAAGCACAAGCACTCGTTACAGTATTGAGAGGAGAGGCACTAACTTCAGCCAAAATGAAGGGGCCTGTGGGCCATCTCTGTGTGCTCTATACTGTAGCAGCGTTGATGAGAGTGCAGGCGCTGCCCTATTTATGCAACAAGGTTATTTCATCTGCTGAAAGCAACCTGCAGTGTTTCTGCTGGTTTGAGGTTCTGTCTACAGCCCTGGTTTCATTTCTGCTACACCTTTCCCTTACTGGCTTGATGAGAAATAGCATTCAGATCATTTTGTCTTCTTAGATTTCTTGTACACATGCACTCACAAAACATATATTCGTCTTGTTGTTTTACTTGATCAGTATCTGCCACAATTGTGTCCCTGTAGGTCTAGGTCTCTTGAAGGTATGAGGGGTGAGATAATGCAGTGACTCTCGATTAAACAGACAAGCCATGTTCAAAACCAGAATTTTGAGTGATTTGCATTTAGTTTGGGGTATGTACTTCAAATATACTTTCATAGGAACATAAAACTTTCATAAATGTCTGCATTTCTGCTGAAAAATTAAAATGCATTTCTTCAGATCGTTTTGTCTTCTTCGTTGTGTGCAATGGTGGGAAAACCCAAATCTTGCTAACACAAAACATACCCTGCACACTCACTTATTCCCCTGGTAGCAAGATGAGAAAGGGAATTAAGTGCGTATGACTGGTATTAGTCACACTGACTGTGTCCTACTGGAAGGTGTATTGCTCTGAAGAGGCCATTATAGGGAATGACACCCACATAGAACACAGCTGCTCACCCCTAAATACAAGGAACTGTTTCTGTCTGGTCTAAGAGAAACAGTAGTAGAACTAAGCTAGTAACAGCACCATATTTAGGACTAATGGATGAAAATAAAAATGTTTAGAAATCTTACTAGGTGTTAATTCTGGGCTTCCCTTAGCCACTTTATCCACCTCTTCTGTTCTCCTTTCAGTAGAGTATCTCTTTTTCTTCCTACAGCCTCTTCCTTGCTTGTTCTTTTCCTTACTTTGCCTCTCTCTTTGGGTCTGCTTCATTCCAATGTAAATTATTATTAACTGCCCTCTCTGGTTTTCTGTGGAGTGCTGTTTTCTGTTCAGAGCCATTTGTACTCTGTTAGGAGAATGCCTTGCACAGTGGGGTCCTGTCTAGTGGTGGGACTGCAGGGCTCAATAGTAAAGAAAATAGCAAAGGGTGATACTTCATCATCATTTGCTTTAATGTTGTTGTCAGTAGTAAGACAGTATAATGAGTAAAAAAAGTAGACTAATTGCCATGTTTTGATAATCTGAATATGAGTTGTAAAAATTATCTGGAAGAAGAGCTATATTAATGCAGGTTATGTGGAAACCACTTGGCTGACAATATAATCAGAACCAAGGAAGTTAACATGAAGGCACCCAGCTGCTCCACAAAATCATTGGGTGATTATACAATAGGTTCTTCCTTCTTAACTGGCCAATGATTGAATATATTCCTTGGTGATCTTCCTTACTGCACAGTTATGTAAAAATTCCTGAAGCTGCAAAAGCTTTTTCCCTTGGTGTAGGAATAAATTGTGTACAAGCACAGCATTCTCATGTTATAGAAGAGGCTGCCGGGCTGGATACTTTACTGTGCTGTGGTGAACTTGCCACAGCTCAGTGTTCTGAAACCAGCTTTTTGTGTTGACATAGCCAAGTGAGCTAAGAGAGGTTTACGGCTGCTTTGTGCTCCCAAAGTGCTGTAAATTAAGCATGGCGAATTAATATAGTAGTGAATCCAACTCAAAAATTTTAAAGTGAACATAAAAACAACTATAAAAGCCATTTTGTTATGTTCTGGGTGTTGAAGGTTTTTTTGGTGAAACATAACTCTGCTGATGTTTGCTCTCATCTGACAGTTTATAGTATTCTTAGACATTTAAATCAAAACCTGAACTCAATTCTGAGCATGTGGGGCAAAAGATAAATTGTTTTTAATTACAGAGCTTTTCACTTTAAGTGCCACCACTTACTCTTTATTTGCTGTCCTCCAGGATGTATTTAGATTTTTAAGTGATTAATTTAGAGTAATTAATTAGTCAGAGATCTCAGTTTAATTCAAGTCTATTTCTAATATTTAAAAATCTCTTAATCTCTGTGACACTAAAATCTGGAGGGATTGTATTTTACAGTTAATTTATACATATCTCTTGGTTTAAAAGAAACTTTGTTTTAAATTACTACGAAAACATATAAACATGTAAACATGTCAGTGATTTGAAAGTGTGCATTAGTTAGCCATGTTTTTCCATTGTTCTGCACTGGTATCCCCCAATGACTTTATTTAGAAACTGGTAAGTTTTGGTTTCCTCATTTATGTTCTGAAACTAAACTAAACTAAACCCAGGTTCCCACGAGTGCTTAAACTCTCAGTCTTTATATTAAAACTGTTTGCTTATTTATTTGGGTAAAGGCTGAAAAACCAATCTTTTGTAGTTGTTCTCTTTTAAAAATAAGGAAGAAGAATCACAGAATAGAAAACTGTTATATACTATTGAATTTTTTGTGCCCTCTTTGGTCATCTATCTGAACCTGTCAATAGGGGATCATTATATTATATGACAAAGAACCGCAAAACCAAATTCCATGTATGTGGAATATACATGGAATATATATATATACATATACCTACTGAGAAGAGTGCAATGAACATAAAAGGAAATGGAAGAGGGTAGGATGTAATGGTGAAAAAAAAGAAAGATCTTGAATTTAATTTGGCCTTGACAGTATAACCTTTCCCAAGCCTAAAATGTAGAATGATGAATAGAAAAGAAATGAAAGTAGGGATAATTTGTGGATTTGTCCCTACCTATTCTAGCCGGATGTGAAGAGGACTGAGAGCTCATGTGGAGATTTCAGGTGACCTTCTGAAGATGCTCTGTTTTCTTCTTCAGGAACGCTGCTATGTTCTTTCCTAAACTACGAATACGTAGTCTTTTTTTTTTTATGGTGAGAATGGTGACATTTTGGCACAGGTTGCCCAGAGAAGTTGTGGATGCCTCATCATTGGAAGTGTTCAGAGTCAGGTTGGGTGGGGCTTTGAGCATCCTAGTCTAGCGAAAGATGTCTCTGCCCATGGGACATTTGTTGCCTCCATAAATACGAGGACACAGGTAAACACCAAGTACAAGGCAACAGGTTCTTCAGGAGCTCACCCTGCAGAGGGTTTGTGAAAGTGCATTTTTACCTGTGTTTTTCTGGCAAGCTGTTCTTAGCATTCAGCAGCCTGCAGGTGATGTGAGTAGAAGAGATCCTCGTTGCAGTCATGAAGGATGTAGGCCAGCTATTTTGGTTGGGTGTGCCAAAACACTGCAGGCTGGCAGGAACTAGGGGAGGGGTGTTTGTGTGGGAGGGAGAGGAATATAAACTGTGAGAGCATTGTTTGCAGTTATTTGTGCCCATGCAAACAGGTCCTGAAAATCCTAACCTTCTGTTCTCTTATTTGTTCTACCAGTTCTGTTCTGGTCTAAATAAGTGTTTTAGGAGCTAGGCTGTCGGTAATTGTACACACTTCCAAAAGAGGTCATGCTTATATCTTATACCTGGACACAAATGTTTATCCCTGCTGGAAATTCCTCAAGATACATCTAGGGCTAAATGCCATAAACAGGTGAGAATCACCCTGTGTTTACAAAAGGTAGTCAGGTCCTTTCTGTCTTCTGTTCATTCCACATGTGGAGAGGTCACAATTGAAATCTGTGATAATCTTGTTCCTGATATTCTGCTTTTTTCTTAAATTTTTTTGGTACCGTGTCTATCTTTCAGATCACTGATATTTTTTCCCATAGGATACGCCAGCTTTTCAATGCACTTACATTGCTGGCAGACTCACTAGTAAATTACTCCTGTTTGTGAAAATGTCACTAAATGGAAATGTTTGGCTCAAAGATTGAACGGTTGAGGAATTGCACTTGTAACCTCATTTTAGCCGCAAAGTTTCAATTTTTCTGCACTATCTCTTAAACAGTTCTGGTGCTAATTTTACTTTAACCAGTTGAATTAATAATTTGCCATATGGCACAATATCAAATGCTTCAGTGAAGTCCAGTGGATTAGATTTTCTGTGTTTCTTTCATGTAGAAAAGTAATTGCCTTATCTGATAAGATAAAGTATGCTGGCTGTCTGAAACATGTTTATAGAGTTGGCTGAAGAGCCAAAGGGACAGCGCCACCACCTGTGGGATTATGATTTACTGACTTTGGAGATTTCTTACTGGTTTTTGGTTAAGAACTGTGCTAATAAGCACCTCAAACAGAATACTTCGCATTTTTGTTGTTTCTATTGCCTAAATGTTACATATAATCTGGTTTAATTACGTTGTTAAATGTTACCCTTACTGACATTGGTTAACCACTTGAGTTAATTTTCATGGTGTTTCGTCTACTCTGTATCAAACCTGAATATCCAGTGGCAATATGATAGTAACTGCTGTGTGAGTGGAGAAAAAATATGCAAAATGTTTAGAAGAGTTTTCTTTAGTTTACTGTGCAGTAGGAAAAACCTCTATTATTATTATTTGGACTATAAATAACTATTAAAAGTAACTTGGCTCCATTTGATTTATTTTCTCTGATACATGTCTAGAAATAAGACCTGCATTGTAGCTTTTGCATATAGTCAAGTCATCATATCCCCCAATTTTGTACTGAAATGTTTATTAAGGAGCACAAAAGTTATTTGTCACAAGGCTGTACTGTCTTTGCTCTCAATCTTTTAATAGGGAATTTTAATAGCCAATATCATTCTGTTAGGTCTTGGGAACAGAGAATAAACGTCTGCTGACAAATTAAGAGAAATTATTTCCACTATCCATCTGTTTTCTTCAGTGGTTATTTGCAATTTTCAGCTCAGCGGTAGACAAGTATCATACTTCATACTCTTTGAAAAACAAGTGTTTATTCATGAAGGTTTGAACACAGTTGTATCAGTGTAATGCATGCAAATAATGGAAATACTTCAAGTATATTGATTCTTCTTTTCAGGGATTGATAAAACAAAACAAAAAAAAAACCAGAAAACACCCTATCACACTTCAAGCAAACAAAATATGAATTTGAATTCCTGTAAGTAAACAGACTCAAGATAATTCACCTTGTATAGCATTAATCCCACAAATTGATGTTGCCAGTGTCATTACAAACCTAACAGATTTCAGTGACAAATATAGTAATGCTTTTGCTTATTAACACCACTGTGATACTGCTAATTTTGAAGACAATGATCAAGAAGAATGGAGCCAGTTGTTACATTGGTGAAAATTAGTCTGGATAAATCAGATTTCAGTGATCATTTCTCATTTTTTCATCCATAATGAAGTGGTATAGACTTGTCCAAGATGTCAAATCCCTTTTCGAAACACTGTCATGTTTTCCAAGAACTTTCCAGGGTTTTTTGAGTAACATTTGCATTTTCATGAGAAAACACTAACAGTTTATGCAGAGGACTAAAATTAGATGCAATAGAATTATCCTTGCAAATACAGCACTTAACTCTCTGTATGCATCATCTTCAACAATGGGAGCATTGAAAGCTCCCTGTGCAAGTGTTAAGTGTGAAAAGCCACTTGGCTTTTGCAGAAGGTTCCCCCTACATCCACCTCCCGAGATTCAGAAGTTGACATCTGTTTTGGTTCCTTGATTAAGTTTTTGGTTGAGATACAATCAGCAAAGAGTATCATTCTTTATCATTTATAGTTTGCTGAATACAAAAGCACATGGACTTGCTTATGTGACTAAAAGCTAGAATAGTTAAATATTGAACCACAGAGAATCATTAAACATGAGAAGATGTAATACTTAGAGGCCGACCTGCATATCTGAGTCTGGAAGGTATCTTTTTGTGCGTATGTGTACGCATGTTTGTTATGGGGAGGAAAACTGCACTTCTCTGGACAGGTTCCTTACCAGATGTTTCTTACTACATCAGATGATTGAGGAACCAAAGTACATCTGGCTATTAAAATATCTTTATATGGTTACATGATTTATTCAGAAAGCATGCTTGAAACTGGGAACTTTACAACTATGTGAACAGGTCTTACCAGTATCTGGATATAGATAGTAAGTTTTGGAACTTAAATTAGACGACACTGCTGGTTTGTGCTTACTTATGACACGTGTTTGTTTATTTTTTAAGACTATTACGTTCAAGCAGTCTTCTATTTTCTTTATGCTATTTTGGTATTTTTGCTGAGAGACAAGAGACTTAAATAAACCTAGAGTCTCTGTGGATTATAGTTATGTACTGTTCTATACATGCTGGAAAACTGTAAGCCTTCAGATTGAGATAACTGCATTATAAATACGTATATTATGAAATAATACCTTTAACATATGTTGCTTAAAAAAAAAAGCAGGGGGAAGACAGTTCATCTCTGTCTGCCACAACAGACATCTATCAAAAATAAATTTAGAAGAGCTCCAGTTGTTCTCCCAGTTTTTGAAAAGAGATGATTTTACTTAAGATTTTCACAAGGTAGCAAGGAGCTAAAGGACCATCTTCAGCACATCTAATGACACTGTGAGATCCAATTTTTAACAAGCTGGTACTCAAAGGGGAAAGAGGAGAAGTGCCATTGGGAACACAGAAAGGATGTTTACATTTAAGACTTTGCGTTTTGCCTGTCAGTGATTGCCACGAATGAAGCATTTGGTGTTTCCAATGATGTTATGTAATTCTATGTTGTGGTACAATTCTTGGGCAAGTATTTGATCAAAAGATAATACTTTTTAACAGAATGGCTAAAAGGACAGTTCAATGTTCCCTTCACTCTGAAACACCTTTCTCTTCTTGTGCCAGTTCTGGACTTGCAGATGTTTAAATTCGTTGGGTTTGCTCTGTCTATCAGAAAGCAAAATGCCATATCATTTTCACCTCCTCCTGACAATTTCTGAATACTTTTCACTTCCTGATATCTGAATTCTACCAAAAAAATATTCAATTGTGACACAAGAATTATATATGTCATATAATAATCTACATGGCCTCATGTATAGGAGCATTGTTATAGCTGCAAGGATGTTGTTTTGATTAGCTTCAGCAAAGGATTAAATAAAAACATTGATTTTCATTTTATTGATCATCTTAGTTAAAATTCATCAAAATAAGTAGCTAGAGTTTGTTTTTCAGAGCTTAATTTCTCTTGCAGATTCAGGTAAACCTCAATTCAAATAGAGGTCTTCCAACAAAGTGCTTTATAAATATAATGGCTTGCAACTTCTCTAGATGCTGGTTTAAATATTAAAGGAAAACCCCCACCTCTTTCTGACCTTATTTGCTTTTGATATTAAACAGCCTTTTGTAATAATATTCACTTATATTTCTTTTCTGTTCTCCTTTCATTTTTATATGATTTTAAGAAATTCTAAAACCTCACAGATTAAATTCTAATGAGTAACTTAAAAGTAATCTTTTCCTGAAAGTTGAAGTTTTACTCTTCTGAATTAAAATTTACTTCAGCTTACAGACTGTGGCGTCCAACGCAGTTGATCTAGAACTATAAAAAATAATTCAAAAAAAAAGTGGAAGTTTTGTGTTTTATTGCCAAAAGAGAAAAGAAAGTAACAAAGCTGAGAATATTTCATATTTTGACTAACAGATTTTTCTGAAATAATGCCTAATTTGCAAGTAGAGAAATGTACTTTTGCTGTCCCATGATCTTCTTT
The DNA here is from genome assembly GCA_033556795.1 of Tapera naevia. NCBI lineage: Eukaryota > Metazoa > Chordata > Aves > Cuculiformes > Neomorphidae > Tapera > Tapera naevia. The sequence goes on along the minus strand of JAUMJJ010000175.1, from coordinate 4,945,708 downwards.
TCCTCTATGGATTTGGTTTCTTGGTCATACTACAGTATTCACAAGAAACCTCTTCATGATGAGGAGATCAGAAGTATCATGAGGGATGCAGTCCAATCCAGACAGGAAAGTGGTTGGTAACTTCCACAAGGCACAGTTACACATATGAACAAAAGCTAATATTTTACCAGTTTGGATTTGCTTCCAGGTTTTAATTGGTTATGCTTTCTAGGGATCTGTCAGTATTTTACCATGGAAAACTGATGGGTTTTGCAGAAATGTGTCCACTAGTTGGAAAACCAAATTTCTGTCAGCAAGATTTTTAAGGCTGAATGAATGCTTTTCCATTGAAAATGTTGGTCCTTTGGAGTCTGTTACCACAGTAGATAGATATGTTCTGTGCCGGCTGGAGCCTATGTACAGAGGTAGTCCCAATGAAAGCATAAGGAAAATGAATAATCATAGAGATCCATCCTGGTCTTTAGCTCGCCCAGCCCTCTCCAACTAACAGAATATTATATTTGATATAAGATTGTCTTAGTTTTAGTGAATGTTAGAATTTCTGGATTTTTTTTAAGTGGCTTTTCATTGTCTTTTTATTTTGTTTGGTGTATCTGTATACACAGTTTTTCTATTAGTTTAGGTTAGCATCTCTGAACACTTGCGTTTGCCAGGAAGGCCTGGATTATGATATCTGACCCCCTCTTCCCCAGTGGCACCATATTAGAAAGGACCCTGGCTTTCAGTGTCCAATGACAGCCTTAGAGACTGCAGCATTGTCTTCTCTGTCATGAATTTTAATATCTCAGAACCAGAGAAACATCACATTGTGTGCAGACGTCGGTTGTTTAAGAAGTCCATTTCACATTGTAACAACCTGCTCATGCCCTTGACATTTTCAGTGAATAGAGAATTGGGACATTATCAGTGACTAGTGAGGATGAAAGGAAATACTTCACCTCAGCTGTGGAAGCAACAGCATCTGTTACATTTTAGCTGTTATCTTTGGCCAGGGACCTATAACTGATCTCACAGCTGAGACAAGAACCATATGCATAAAGAAACTAATTTTAACCCTCTCCTTGCCCATCACTCAGGGGTGCTTGCCACACGTGTTAATGTGAGAGCCATTAACATCCCCTCATCAGGAAATGCCACTTAATAGGCAAAGGGTTAATGAGTAAATACAGTTTTTCTGGTGATGGTGCAGAAAGAGATGCTTTTTTTGTGTGGTCACACAGCAGCAGTGGTGTGACTGAAAGACCTGATCCAAATGAAAGAGGTATCTAACATACTCTATATGTAGCTAAACCTGCATCTTTCCAGCTCTGTCTGTGGTCTCACCTGATGTTTCATCTACTCTGAGGACACTTATATGCACCAAATGAATTGGCGTGTTTAAGGGAAATTTGGATGAAAGGTGATTTGTTAGTTTTAATGCTACATTGGTGGTTTAGCAGGTGGTTGATGTATTTAAAGTTGGTAAATTGGTAGTTGAAGTGGTTTAAAAAAAAAGAAAATCCACCATTTCTCAAAAGCCATGTAATTCTTATCAGCAATATGTTCATGTCGCTAATACTTTCTGAATGCTGTGACTATCGAGATGTGGAATTAAAAAAATGAAAGAAAAAAACTTTTTTTATTTAGAGAGACCCAGATTAATGTTTTATGTTTTTGTTTAATCATTTACCACACCATATAAGCAAATAAACAAAATGTACTCACCTTAAAATCATCTTGTATTATGATTGTCAGTCAAGGAGTTTTCTTTAGCTTTCTTTAACTTCTTAATATACAGCTGAAGATAACAACCAACTGTGCCATAAGAGTTCCCAAGAATTGACTTGGGAGAAAAGGGGGAGATGGGAGAACCTAAACTGAAAGCTCTTAGCAAGGCAAATAGAATTAGTATTGATGGGGCTGTCTTTTTTCCATTGTAGTTTTAGACCAGCGTTGTATGCTGTCTTGAGGTGACTCTGTACCAGTCTGTCTTTCGTGGCCAGGGAAAAAAATAAAAACTGACATCTACAGTGAAGTAACTTCTTTGACAAACACTTGCAGTTTTGCTTATAGTGTCCATGCTTACAGTGAATAGGGAAATAAAGGATTTTTGATAATTGGGATGAGAACCAGTGATATGAAACGCACTGTAAAGAGTTTTCATCTGCAGTGAATTAAAAGGTAAATTTGTTTTATTTCCAGTTTTATGACATTCTTTGGCTTGCCTGTGTAATTTATTTGTACCAGATTAGGTATCATCTTATTAGAAGTTTCTAGCCCTTTGCTAGCTATCACAGCTTCAACAAACTTGCAATACTAGTGGATAAAGTTATTTAATTTGGAGGGTGATGCCAAGAATTCTCAATATATTTTTTTCATGTTGCTCCTGCCTTTAAAATTTTAAACATTGTACAGCCTATGAAACTAGTGCTAAATAAAGCATTAGCCCATGCATTGCACTATTTTTTTAAGTCAAATCTTAAGGCAAAATGTGCTTTCCAGGTGTATCCCTAGTAAAGCAATAGAACGCACTGTGAGGTCTGTTAAATTGCTTTTTGATGATCAGAATTTGTCAGCAGTTCCTAGCATTTAGGAAATAAATTCGAGAGTTTCAAAAGATACAAAACAATTCTGCTCTTGACATTTCTAGTGTGATGTTAATAGTAATGGGGAACAGTGTCTGCCTTTCAGATAGGCAGTTCATTGCCACTTTCTGCTCAAAAGAAAATGACCACATGAGAAAATTTTTTTTTTTAAAGTTATATTTCCGTATATTAGCCATGTATGAAATTTAGTGTACCCAAGAAAGTTTAATTTCTTTGGATCCTACAGGTGTTGAGGATTCAAGGGAAGGAAAGATGCAGAATCTGAAGAAAACAGATAAATACTACATGCATATAGCCTAAATAGCCAATTTCCTGCTCCTCTATTTTGTTTTGCATATGTAAAGAGGAAATAACCTGTTCTGCTTAATGTTGCCTAATGTTTCCTCTTAGTAGAGATTCTTCGCTAAACTTAAGACTTCTGAGTGTAGGTTACCAGCCTTTTCCTCATTTTTTCCTCTTGACACTCCTTGCTCAAGAAAAAAAATCAGGGAAATTCATTCAGTTATTTAAAAAAATTTCAAGATTGAATCTTTTCAAGGTTGAATTAAGATGAAATGAGCTGCTGAGGAGGGTGTTCATCTAAGAAGCTACTGAACGTAAAAAGTGAAAGCAATAGTGGAAGACACTTCTTTGCTGAAACCCAGGCAGTCTGGCAGAGAAGATTAAAACTGCTGTACTTAAGGCCAGATAAGTCAGGAGGCAGACAGAGACAGAGTCTTTACATAGTAAGCATATTCTCTCTATTCCTTTTATTTTAAATGGCAGGCAAATTTAACGTACATTTGTAACTCACCAAAGGAAAGGGACTGTTGAGTAGATGTATCAGTGTGCCAGCAGGTTATTGTAAACTTTTCCCATCCTTGTCTCTATAAATCACTTATAAATAGATCTAGTGTAATTAAAAAGTATTCTGAGATACTGAGCGAGAAAGCTCAGGCTGAGTTGTAAAAGGTGCTTAATACTCTTTGAAATCAATGACAGATACTTACAATTTCTTGCAATTCACAATCTTGTCCTGCCCTGATTAGTCCTAAAATTATGTCAAGGGAACAGACAAGAATTTAATTTCAGCTTATATTAAAATTAAATAAATAACGTAACTACTATGTTCAATTATTTTTGTTCCCTTTGTTCATTTTGCCAATTTATAGCTCAGCTAACCCTTAGGATTAAAATAAGTCATCCATAATACTAATTAACAGATTTATAAATCATTCTGTATGATCAAGCCATTAATAATTTTCCTGTCATATGGGCAAATGTGTAAGCAGTTGCCAGAAATGTATTACAAGCATAATGAAAAGAAATAGTACAAAATACTGAGAAATCAAAGTAAGTCTTATTAAAATAACTTTAGTCACAGACCCCAAAAAAGTAATTATTTGCATAGTTCCTATGCCCCAGAACACCTGAAAATTAGATAATGTTCAACATATGTCAGACTGTAAGCCCAAACCCAAAGTCAATTGTTGAAGTCTTTGCCCTGGAGGGAAAACATAAATCAGACAGGATATTAGAAATGGCAACTGACTAATGCTGCTCAAGAATCAGGACAGGCAGAAATGCTTCTAGCCCATAAACTTGGCAAGGTGCATCTCAGTTGTTCAAAAGTGTACCGTGAAAGTGACTTCACCACTCATGGATGGCACAGCTGTCACCACGTCTATGTGCACTTGTGTACAGAGAAACAAGCAGGTTTTAAAAAAAAATAAAAAATATTAGTTTCAAATAATGTCTTGCTGAAATTCAGCCTATTAGGTTGGAACAGGTTCTCAAGGGATAAATTCATTAAAGGACTGAAATATTTTAAACTGTTTCAGTGGGAATTATGCAGTTTTTCTCTCTGATTCTCACTTTGAAGCTGGTGACCTTCGATGTTGGAAATGTTAGTTCGCTTTTGAGGCAAAGATTGAAAGAGAAAACTATACTCAGCACTCATTAGACCACATCTGGAGTACTGCATCCTGCTTTGGGGCTTCAGGACAAGAAAAATGTTAATAGACTAGAGCAAGTTCAGCTGAGGGCCACCAGGATGATCAGGGCACTGGGGCAGATGCTCTGGGAGTGGCAGCAGTTGTGGGCTTATTCAGCCTGGAGGACAGGTCGCCCTGGAGGATCACATGATACACAGTGCCCTCAAGGAAGCTACTGAGGAAATGCCACCAGCCTCCTCCAGGTGCATGGCAGGAGGAGGAGAGACAGTGGACATAAATTGAAACAGGGCAGGTTCCCATTTGACATAGAAAATGTTTTTTACTATGACAGTCAAGCATTAGGCAAGAAATGCCATGTGGTTTCCATCTTTGGAGGAGACAGGGTTGGAGAAAGCCTTGGGAAATGTAGGACAAATTCAGACTTGGGACTGTTTTGTGTGGGAGAACTTCCCAAAGTCCTTTCCAGCCTGAAAGGCTCTCTGATCCTAAACAAGGACAGCAGAAAAGAGAGGGACAGCCAGTATGGGGCGAACAAAATGATGAGTAAAACTTATGTACCTTGCTAAAACCAAATAGTTTATTTTACTTTGTAACCAAACGTACAGAGTGACATAATTGATTCTGACCACCACAATCCCCAAGCTACCACAAAAATTGTAGCTCTACAAAGTTGTGCAGTATGTAATGTCATAACGCCTTGCACTTGTGCAGAACCCCTATCCAGTATTCTCTAACCCACTACAAACTTGACTAACGAAGACTCAGCACAGTCCTTTGAGGCAAAGGATCTATTGCTGCTAATTTCATTTCTGCAGATGCAGCTTGCAGAAACTTACCTTGACTGAAGTTGTGCTGGGATTCACTGTAAATTTTTGTGGGCTCAGGGCAGCTGGAACATATCAGTTGTACTGAGAGCACAAAATGATGGTCATTTCTCCAAGCAGCAAGCATTGACTATGTTTCTTTTTCTGCCTGTCCTGGAGCAGCTGGTGCATTGACATTGAGCCCTGCTTTGCTGGTGAGGGAGTAGTGAATACAAGGTGTGGGTCCCAGCTTCCTGCCTGCTGTCCTTGCAACTGGAGACAATGAGTATAAACTCATTTCCCACTGCTTCTTGACATAGTTTGGCCAGTGCTGTGTGGAAGAGAAAGAATTAAGTCTCCTTTCCTTTGCAGTCATAGAAAGCAACCTGTGAGATTCTGTCTACAGAAAGTTCATGCTAGTCCACCTTTCCTAAAAGTGGGCCTTTATTCTAAGAACAGCCTGTATGTTACTTAGATAAAAACAGGTGAACTTCATTACTTACTTTAATGTAGTTTTACCATTGCTCAGACATAGTCTCTAGCCACACTTTCTGTTTAACAAAGAAATCTACTTCAGATATCTATAGTTTTAAGAATTTATAATCTCATAATCTGTTTAGGGTTTTTTTGTGTCTATTAAATTACTATGGCATCTCTTTACATCATAAAAGATTCTTTAACCACTTTAGGAAATCCTTTGGTTGCCTAGATCTGAGACCAAATTACCAATCTCCACGCAAAACAACAGTATTGTCAAAAAAAAGCAAAAAACACTTAGGAAATATCTTCTGTTTAGCTATGAAAAGCCTTTAGGTATTCTCTTAATATTTGCCTGATAAACACAACAGTTTGAAAACTCATCTTGCTTGGCTTTCTGATTAGGCTTAGAGGAAAGGTTAAGGAAAGAGATGTTCCTGATCCATCCCCTGCAAAAGCAATAGGTGCATAACCTTTTTTTTCTCTGCTGGCAGGCTCAGCCCCTTATGAAAGCTACCAAAATTACAAGAAGCACAATCCAAGCAGGTGTTTCCCACCATTCACAGATACAAATCCCCACAGGCAGCCATGTGATTTCACCTAAGAGAGCATTGAGGTCTGAGATTGGTTTAGGTTTAGTTTTTACCTTTTTTAGCAAGTCTGACTTTATTAGGGGGAGGTACCATCAGGTGAGCTAATAAGATTGGAAGTCACAAACGGTTGTCCAGGGTACACAGTCTTTTCTCAGAAGTCAAGGTTGATGACAGAGGTCAAGGTTAAAGCAGAAAAGTGAAAAGTGGTTGTCTGAAGAGCAGCACTTTTTGATCCTGATTTAAAGTGCACAGAAGGCAATACTAGCTTTGAATTTGCTTCAGTTAAGGATGTAAAGATACTTACCTCTCCTCACGCCCCTATTTTGGCTTGCTCTCATAGACAGAATTGCTAATGTGATTTCAGAGTCTGCTTAGTTCTGAACTTGTTAAAATTACCTTCTACTCAAACTTCAGCTTTTCAACCATTAAATTAGAGCTATCTTGATACTTGGCCTGGAAATTACTTAAAGATGAACATAGAATCCATTGGCTTTATTTTTTGAAGAATAAGACTGACATTAAACATGTAGCTATATAGTTCCATTTCCTGCTGCTTTTCATTTTTTTCTTCTGAAGCTGGATCAACCGTAAGTAGACAACATATGGAGCTGAAATGCACTCTTCCATGCCCCAAGTTAGCGACACAACCACCAGCTTATTATATTCCAATCATGGTGGAATATAAAACCTCAAATGATCGATGTCCAATTTGGCTGTGACTAAATGAAATTTAATTAGAAATGTTCCAGCTAGCACTATTCATTGAACAATAATGCTATGTAGCCAAATTGTGAAATTATTAAATACTTGCTATGTCCCTAAACTGACAATAGAAAGATGAATAAAATCTGTAAACTGCTCTTTGACTTCTCCAGTCAACTTCCATTTCCTGAAATCTACAAAGTGTTTTGTACAGGTATTTTTTCAGGTCTGCAACTACCTTTTTAGAATGCAGCATGTGTGCTTGTTATTTGTTTGAGTTGTTTTTGTAGTCCTCCTTGAATAGGGAAAGGAATCAAGAATTTCATACACTTTTAAAATTTCATGTATTTTACATATATGTTGTGATGTGCCTCAATTTACTTTTTGTTTTTAACATAGAAGTGTGTTGTCCACTGAAGTCAATGTAACAGCTCTCAATTCTTATAAAATAGTCTTAAGCCTGGGTAAAACCAGACTGGTGGTTTCTGTGGGTGGGCTGGGTGGAGCCTGGGCTGGTGCAAGAAGGGCTGAATTCTTTAGGGGCTGCCCCAGCTGAGAGCTGTTCCCATCTCATCCTTTGCTTCCTCTTGTTTGCCCTATTATCAGGCTTAGCATCAGGCCCTTGAGAAAACCCTTCATTCTCGGCTCAAGATCATGGTGCAGTACTCTCACAGTGAACATGACCATCTGGTGTCAGCAATTCTTGTTGTCCTGACTCTTGGAGCAATTCATATTTTCCAGACACATGGGTGGCAGGATTTTCTGTGGCTGATTTCTTTTGTCTCTTTCTTCATTGCGAGCCTCATGGGCAGCAGGGTCTCCAGCCAAAGTGCTTAAACGTAGAGGGGGGCTTTTTCCACCAGTAGGCTTGTTACAATGGATGTCTATTATTCAAAATAAGGAAGTCAGTTTTATAAGGCCTGTGAGTGTACATTTCCCAGTCTGCTGCTTCTTAAATTACTAGGAATGTAAAAATAACCAATAGTTTGACCTCTTAAATCACAAATTGGATAGGCTTACCATTAAAGGACATTGTAAATGTGTTTCCCATTATTTAGTTCATTTGGTGTGTTCAGCAGTGAGCTTTTGGATGTTTTGGGGTTTTTTTTAATTTCTTTACAGAAATGACTTGATAACTTTCTTTCCTGGAGTTTGATTAGGTCCTCTGGACTTACAATAAGGGAAACTGAAGGCTTTATAATGAATGTTGGGTGGAATTATAATATTCTTACTATAAAAACTAATGGGTGTATATTATAAAGTACAGCTTTAATGAATGTAGTGACCTTCATAAATAAGATCTATCCATCTTTTATATTTGGTGACTGGAGGCAAAAGTTATACCAGAGAACTGTCCCAAATTGAGACGTGCTGTATAGAGTTTACCAGAGATTGCTTTTCTGCCTAGGAAAGAAACAGTTTTCTGGGAAATTTCTGCAGAAGGTGGGATTTGTAAAAATTCTGCCTGTTACTCTGATCTTGTTCCCATTTAAATCCATTATAGCATTGCACACTCTGTGGAAGTCTTGATTGAGCCATGTAAACATATACCTGTAAAGTTCTGATTTGTCATCCTTTTACCTCTTCTGATTTTTTTATTAATTGATTAAATTTTGTTTTGTTTTGTTTTTTTCTTTTAGTAGGACTTCATAGCTTGTGATTAGCTTTGGTCAGTTCATTGCAGACATTTCAGTAGAGAAGTAATGGAAGTAACATCGGGTTTTACAAAGTGTTTACAAAGCTTTTTATAAGAGTGTTTACAAAATTTTTCTGTATGACACCGGGCTTGTTTGGAAATATTTTTTTATGTTTTAAATCATTTGCTACTTTTACTTAGAATTTTCCTGTCTACAACTGTAATAAATTTCAAATATAACAGGAAAGAGTTTTATTGGAACAAGAAAGTTTCAAATATACTATTAAAATAAAATTCTGGTATTTGATTTCAGATTAATCACACTCTATATAAGGACAGAAAATATATGTCCTCTAAGTTATATTTCTATTTGGGGAATGGGTCAGGAGAAGCTAAGCGACTGCATTTTGTTCAGACTGTGGCAGGCTTGTTCCTGCTGCCTGTAGGTAGTTTGTGATCACATTTTGACTTTAAGCTGCTCGGCTCCATTTCTGCAAAAGCTTGAGTTAGCCTTTGGTTAGTTAAACATGCACTAAAGCATTTGCAGAGTTGGAGCCTGCTGTCATACCTGTCTTTTTTGCATTTATGTGTTGATTGAAAGTGTTAAGTATGAAGTTCCCAGTTGACAAGGACAGTCTCCTTCTTTACCTTTGCACCTCTCACACAGAGGAAGTGCAGTCAGCAGCTCTTTGGTAGCTGACAAATTTGGAAAGAGACAAGTGACTTGATCATAGCCACGACTATGTCTTAAAAATACTTAATTCATATAGCTTAATTGCTACCTGGTTGGCTAGAAGGGCATCAGTGCAAAAGGCAACCTTCTGTTAGCTAACTGGGCTTTGAAAGTCCAGTGCATAGGAATGTATGCAAAATTAAGTCCTGATCTCAAAAGATGATAACAGTTTGTCTTTATTTTTCATCTTGGGGGCATATAAATTGGCCTGCTGTCAGGCAGAGGAAATGAAAGAGGGATGAGATAGACAACTGGAAGTGCAGGTGGTTTTACTGCTTTTGTGATGGAATTGTCTTCTGCCTTTGATTCCTTTAAGAGGAGAATGCAGTACAGCAAACGCCTGCTTTATTTCAGTGCATGTGAAGGTAGAATGTGTTTCATTAAAGTGAGCTTCTAAACGTGTTTCATTAAAATAAGATTTTGAAAAATATTTAGATGATGATGATTATGATTAGATTCTTAAAGGTAGTTTAAAGAAATGTGTATAGCGTTCTGTGAACAGATAAAATGTCATCTGTAATTCTTTGGATAGATCGCCTGTAATATGCACAGTCATCCTCTATTTAAAGTCTTATCAGTAAAGCATATAGAATAAAATTGTTATCAGTAACAGGACATTGTTCTGAAATGGCGTTGTCTGTTAAATGAAAGGCAGGACCAGAAAGATAGTGCAGCTGCTTTTAATGGAGCTACAAAAGGAAAACTCACATAATGAATGTTCCTAAAATTTTGTTGGGCTGTTCCTAACTTTTTTTAAGCAAACACATTTATAGAATTTGTAGAGCAGATAAATCTAAGGGTTGAGGATTCCACTTTAAGTGATTCCATCGGTTGAAAGGCTGCTGATATCTCATTGAGTAGGCAATGTCCGCATTCTGTAACAAATGCAGTCTAAGATACTGAATATAGGAGGCAAATCTCTGAAGTGCATTGAGGAAAGAAGTAGTTTATGTACATGCACAATACACACAAAGGTGTTTTGCTGTCACAGCCTTTTCACTGGGTTTTCTCTATACGTTTTTAGTCAAGTAATTTGAATTTTCTATTCCTTAGGGATTTCACAGAATCATAGAATCCTTTAGGTTGGAAAAGACCTTTAAGATCATCAAGTCCAACTGTAAACCTAACACTGCGAAGTCCACCACTAAACCATGTCCCTAAGCACCACATCTACCCATCTTTTAAATACCTTCCAACGATGGTGACACAACCGCTTCCCTGGACAGCTATTCCAATGCTTGACAACCCTTTTGGTGAAGTAATTCTTCCTACTGTCTAATCTAAACCTCCCCTGTCCAACTCGAGGCCATTTCCTCTCGTCCTGTTGCCTGTTATTTGGATTGAGGCCAACACTCACCCTGTCACAACCTCCTTTTAAGTAGCTATAGAGAGTGATAGTCTCCCTTCAGCCTCCTTTTCTCCAGATTAAACAACCTGCTGCTACTCATAAGACTTGTGTGCCAGACCCTTCACCAGCTTCACCGCCCCTCTTTACACACGTCTGCACTGCAGATTCTGTCTTGTAGTGAAGGGCCCAAAACTGCACACAATATTCCTGCTGGACATACTATTTGTTTGGTCTGTACACCCTTGTTACATTGCTTGAAGTGCTGTTTAGTACAGAACAAAAAGACAGCCTGTGACCTCAAGAATTCACCATCTTTGCTTAAGATGAGGGAAATATATGTATACATTAGAGAAGAGTAATAACAGAATATTTCTCTGCAGGACAACGAGTCATGTCAACATGTAAACAACTTAACCCCTGTCAGACTATTTTGGAAGAGCCATCTGTAGAAGAGGAATATATACACTGAAATCTTGTGGAAATACCAAGGCTTCAGTGTAGCCTGACTGTTCAGGAAATAAATCTCTCTGGAACACCTCTTTTGGCCTATAATAGCTCAGACAATGAGTATAACTAGAGTTTGTTGGCAGCTGCTTAGGACAGGGTCCTAAGTTGAAACTAATGACACATAATTAATTAATGCCAAATCTACCTATTGATTCAGATTCATCACACGAACCCATAGGTGTATTTATATTCAAGTGTATTTATTGTTTTGACACTATTTTCTCTAGATAGAATCATCGCCTAAGGGCATCTGCAACAAACCTGTCTGTGACCATTTATACCATGTTCCAAGGAAGGAAAGTTATGCATCAGGGTCCCCATCAGACAGTTTCCACACTGAAAGAAAATGGAAAACAGTGTAAAACCAAACATGCCCATCCTGCTAAAACAAAATAAGATTTCATCAGAGTGCTGGCTAAATACCTACAAATATGTTTCTTTTTTAAAAAAAATAAGGTGAATGTCACAAAAGGAAGATATAAAGGGGCAGGAGAAAGGCCAGGGCTGGAATTTACAGTAGGAAATCCTAAATAAAGGCATCAGAAATTAGGTTATTGTGGCATCCAAAAGAAGAAGAAATGGAAATAGGTATTTAGGGTCACAACAGGTAAATGCACTTCAAAGCATGGCACTGATTACATGGAAAGGCAACCTAAAGAGGGTTATCTGGCAAAGTAGTGAATTCCTCTTTCAACCTGAGGAGGTTATTCCTAATAATGTCTCTGGTGACCCATGAAGCTTGGCTGTCAGTGAAAATGGCAGGATGGGGTGAATAGTGTCACCTGCCTTTGCTTTCTGTAACAGATGCACAGCGTCTTGGTGAACAGAGGGAGGTGTAACTCACAATTTCTGTTCCCAAAATGATTCCAGACAAATGTCTATCATTATCAATACAGCTGTCATGCTGATCCTTGTGGGTAAGAGTTAATGGTGGGTGTTCATTTACTTTATGTAGCTTGTGGGGGGTTTATTACTATGTTCTTTTTTAAAAGAAACTACTCAACAATTCCCTTCATGGCAAAGCAGCTCATTAGTGCATAGGGTAATAGTGCAAACAAAGCCTTCTACGACGCAGAGGAAAGCAGTTCTTTTTTTTCTAGGAATTTAGCAGCATCTAGTAATCACAGTGATATATGTTAGGTTCATCCATTTGCCCAGGGAGAGAAGTCAAGGGAATGATAACAAATGCTAGGCTGGGTATCAGTCTCTTGTGCTAATAAAAGCAACATCGAAAGTTTCAAGTGGAGAAGGCCTAAATGAAGAAAGTGTTGGAAGATCTGGTTGAATGTTAGTCTTAAACCTCACGTGGGGGAAAGGGGGGTGAACTCTTTTCCATAAATCATCCGGATACTTAATTTGCTATCAAACATGAACCTTAACTTATGTCATATAATCTCGTTTAATACACACGGGTCTTATTAAAATAGTGTGAGCCAAGGACTGTGCTGATTTACACAAGTTTGAGCAAGTCATTTGCAAGGCAGGAAATGTACCTTAATTTAGAGTGCTTTCATTTAGAGATAGAACTGAAGATGTTTTTAAAAGTTCTAGTAGCTTTCCTCATTAAGGGGTAGATCCAGTGCCTGTTGTTTTTGGAAATATTCCTACTACTTTGCAAAGGGAGAATCATCCCCTGACATGTGGGTGATGATCTGAGGCATGGTGATCAGGCAGAGAGAGAAGAGCTGCTGGAGCAACAGTGGCAGCGAGTCCAAACCCAGAGCTGCTTTGTATGAGGGTATAAAGCTAGATGATGTGAGCCCCTCTCTTATTTTTTCTTTATGACTAGTCTCTCTTAGTGAGATGAATGGGGAGAAGTATTTCACATTTGAAGTAAGTGCCTTGTAGATTTGTGACCGGTACCGAAATTCAGCAAGATGAGCAGACTACTGGCCTTGACTGAGGCTCCTTCTGTCAGGATTATCAGCCTTGCTTCTCCCATTCCTGCACTCAGGGCTCCAGGCTCTGCTTCGTCATTACATCTTTAGTGACCACTGAAAGTATACTCAAAAGATACCAGTATTTATAGTGTGCTTAATAGGCTGACAGCAGAACAAAAATGCACAACAAAAGCAATTAAAGGAGGCAGGCTGATGTCTTGAAAGATAAGTCAGCAGCAGAGTATGACTTGAAACATCAGCTAACAGGCAAGCCTTAAAAAAGCAAGCAGAGTCACTAAACTGAAGCTTACAAAGAGAGTCCATTTTTATTTAACTGAAGTTATATCGGTTTTAATACAGTAATTTTGGTATCATTAATTATGATATACATGGTGTGAATTAGGTATTACTCTAGTCCAATGTGAGGTGTGGTGTTTGAGGCTTTTTCCAGTTAGATAGTTCAAAAGTATATTTGGGAAGCTAAACAAATAAATATGTAAGAAGATGCGACAAACTTCTGAGACTGAGTGAAAGAGGACGAGTCAGACTGCAAAATATTCTAAAACACAAAATGCCTGTCAATTATTTGTAAATATATATCAGTTCATAAAATAGTATCTGTAACAGCTTAAAAATGAAGTGAAATCAAGGAATATAGGAACTGAAGGAATCCCTGCAGGAAGAGAATTAATAGTTCTTTAGGACTTTAGGAATTTTCAAGCTGCCTTGCTCCAGTCAAAGAACAGAAGTAAACTTTTTTTATACTCTGACATTTCACAGAATTCCTACAGGAATTATCATTTAAACAAACAAATAAAAAAAGAGAGTGTGATTCCGGCACACTAGAAACATCTTCATCTGACCTATGCGAAAAGATTCCTGAAGGAAACTTAAAATGACAAACATTTTAATTTAAATGCAGGAAAATTCTCAACTTCTGTGACCAAGGCACAGGGAACTCAACACTTCTAAGAAACTTTTCTATGTTAAAAATACAGATTATTTATTGCCCTTGTTAGATGTAAGGAGACTTTAATCTTTTGTGATACCAATATTTCTGATTAATCAAAACAAATATATAAAAATAAGGTTTTATTTGTACAGTACATTTGATCAAAACTATCTTTGTCTTGTTTGAAGCTCCATTTTTTCATTTCATTTCTTACATCTTGAAAGTATTTCAATCCTTTGTACATTTTTTTGTGGCGCTGAGAGAACTGTGTTTCCCAAGTGTTAATGATAGTGAATAATTTGTGTTGTGACAGGATGTGATCCATCCAAAGGTAGGGTTACAATTTTATTGAATTTAGCTCCAACTGAATCAGGCTCTTGATGTTGCAAAAATGAACCTTCAGCAAACACTTCACAGTGGCTTTGAACCGGGAGAAAAGAGCTTTTTTTCTGGTATATTTCTTCTGGCAGTACAGTTTTCTTTAGTCCACAAAAAGTGACTTTAATGGGACTTTCCATAAAATGAGGTATTAACATCAGGATTATTAAAATATCTCATAAATTTGGTCAAAACTTATACAGAAAAATAAGAGGTTTTTTCAAACTTATAACCAAGACTTCAATTGTTCTACGAACAGGGTTTGGAACTACTTTAATTAGGTTGACCTTAAAAGTAACAGTGATGATTTAATCCAAATATTGGATGCATAGTTTCTTTGATAGAAGGAGATATACAGCCTTTTTCCTTAGCTCTGTGGCTCTTTCACTCAGCACAGCATGTTGCCTGCTCTCTTTTTTTTCTGTCTGCATTCTGCTCAGTATTTTTGCTTTAGTTCTGTAGTTAAACAAAAAAAAGGGAAAAAATATTGCTGAAAGTATTCTATTTTATGATGGCTGTTAGAGAAAGTAATACTTGCAAATTTAATTTCATAGTTTGAAAAGAATCAACATCAGTGATCGCCTGTTTGCAAGAAGTTTGTTCAGACACTGACTTTGGGTTCTTTATTCGTAATGACTGTGTACCTTGATAATTCTATTTATTGTTAACATCTGGAGAAACATATCCACTGAATAATATTTTGACTAAACTAGAACTGGTTTCATTGGTGACAGAGTTTATCTTATCTAGATGATTAATTACACTGAAATAGAAAAATTAAAAATAGTATTGATGGAGAGAAGCATCTACATAGCGAAAGTACAAGTTGATCTCTTTGAGCTGACTGTTATGCTTTTTGTTACAGAATACCTCACACAGTTTTATTTGTATAGAAATTCTCTATTTTCCTGATTGTGCAAATGAGCAACCGGTTTCTAAAAACATACTTCCTTCCTTGTATTTTGAAAGGAGTAATTATGTGCTTACTGTAATGTCCATGCTTAGTTGCACTAAACCCATGTACTTCCGCTGGATGTAGTTTTGAGCAGCCAGAAATGTTGCTCAAAAATCCTTAATTTCAGTATCTTACTGAAAATATGATCTGTAGGAAAAGATTTTAACTCGTTTGTGTATGTGGTTTCTGAAAGTTCATTATTTTACTACTGTTAGTTACCACCCTAAACATGCTGTTATGAAACTTGTACCTTTTTTTGAAAAGAATATCTTTTTAAAAAGAATAATTGGGTACAAAATTTATTAAAAAATAAAGCAAGTTACTCTGGAAGTGTAAGTTATAGGAAGGGGGAGCCAAGGAATTGCTGCTAGTGAATTTTTTTCTTAATTCATACTCACAGAATTGAAAGTTTTATCAAGCATAAAACATTGGTAAACTCAGAAATTTTATAGCAGAGTAATCATCTCATTGATTTTTTAAAAAATATTGTTTCTTACTGATGCTGAAATTAAGGCATCTTAATCTTGCTTATGGCATTTTAATTGAGATAACACATGCTAAATAAATATTTAAATAAATGAATTTATTTTATTTTAAGATTTTTTTTAATCCATAATGACAATTTCCCCCTATATTTATACTCTTGAACAATTATCTTCTTGTATAGGTTTAAATGTTTCCTAGTTAGAAAGATTATGTTTGTTGCTTATACCCTACATACTTTTTCTGAATTGTTTATCTATATTATATAAGATGCAGTTTTAGATTTTCAATGGGATAAGCTATGGCATACATATATCATCAGTTCAGTAAAGTTAACAGTTATTTTATTGGTTCAGAACTACATGCAGGCTAGAAAATATTAGATTAATGCACAATTTTACTATGAATGTGAGCAGCTAAAGTCTTTACCACATGAATCCATTGTATGCTTTTAAAGACAGTGCCTTAGTCTATTTTCCCACTCCAGCAACAATTTTATTCCTGTGTCTAATGCTAAACTGAACCCATGTTGATGACTCATTATTGATGGAATTTTAATTTTGGTTCATGTTGGGGGAATATTGTTGATTTACATGAACTTAAATTTTGACCTGTGGTTTACGTCCCAGTATTAATACTTTTGCTTGAGGCATAGAGTTGAGGAGTGGAAAGGCCCCAAACAGAGGTAGAGGGGAAACATTCCTATGCTAATTTGAACAAATAGCTTGTCCATCTTTCTGCTTCACTTATTTAACTTGCAAAATTGTAAGCAATAGCACTTACCTATCTCAAACATTTTCCAAACAGCATTGTATGAAAATTAAGTTTAATTAATTTAAAAAGTGCAGCATTTAATCCATTTGGCCTCTGGATGTACACTCAGATAGCAATTATACAGGCAGGTCTTTTTTATAAAGACTTCTTTTACATACATTTTGTTGAAGCACAAATGAGTCTTTGCATAATCATCCATTGGCACGTAGAGAGAGCTCACATCACAGCACAGAGAACTAAAATAATCTTTTCTCTTAATTTGGCAGGGCAGTAAAACTGTTTTTCCTGTAGTTGCTTCTGCATTGGAGATGTTCATAAATTTGGAACAAAAAGCTTCTCTAGGATTTGGTCCAAACAGATAACAGATTATAATGTTGCTTAAAAAAAAAACAAAACCATTTATAACACAGTTGCCAAGTTTGAGAAAAAGCCCAGTTTATCCTCTTTAAGTCCTCTCTCATATATCATTAGAGATTTCCCATTCAAAATCTCTTCATTAATGTTATTTATGGACCATTCAAAGCAATATTATTTTATGTTTGAGGGAAATAAAACTTTGGGGATTAAATATTTTGCTTGTCAGTGTTCATTCCAGTAAATGTATTTTTCCCTAGCTAAATCCTAGAGTTCTTAATGTAATAGCTTGCACTTGTAAATACTTGTCTCTGTGACCCTGATCTCTCTTTTCTCATCAAAAATGAAATAATTATATTTCACAAATAGGTCAGTCAGCCAACCTTTCCTACATTGTCCCACAAGTTCTATTTCAGTTTTACTGTAAGCTGAAGCTGACATTTTATAGTAACATCAAGAAGATAGCTATGAAGAATTCACTCCTGCCAGCAAGATGCTGGCTGTGACTTTACGAAAGGAGAGATAAATTTGGTCCAGTTATGTGCCATTCACAGTTGATCAAATCCTGTTGGAGCATAGGTTCACCCATGGGTGGACGGGTAGTGCTGAACATAATTTCTCCTTGTCTTCACAGATTTTAGACTAACAGTGACTGGCCCAGCTCCAGGAGTCATCATCCAACTCACTGTTTTTGTAGGGAACATCAGTTCTTCCATCTACAGCCCTTTCAGTTACTTGCACCTCTTCTAAGGATTGAGTGACAGTTTTGGTTGTAGTTTTTCATCTGTGATGTATAATCACAGATTTTATATTTCTGTCAGAGAGATCCTGAAGAGAAATGTGGCACTTGTAGTACATGGGACACGAACAGCTGCCTTTGTATATCTTCTGCAGGTAAGAGTTACTGCATAGGCATGACACAGCCTTTGTGCATGTAAATCATCCCTGCTAGATGGTTTTAATGAGTCCTGCAAATCCAGCCTGGGAATGAATCTTTTGTGTGTCGAGTGGGGTTGATTTTGGTGTACTTGAGGAAGTTTAAACACACCTACTGCATGCTGCACTCCTTGAATGTTGCAGGTTGTCTATTCATGGATCATGGTGCTGGTCCATATGTTAGCAGTAGTGACTTCTTTAGAGCTGAGTCAGACAGCCAAGACCCAGTCAATCACCAATGCACCTCTACAGTCAAGTTAATTTTCTGTCCATTTGTCAAATAATAAGTTATGAATGGCTTAGAAAAGCATTTGTAAGCAGAGGAATAAGGCAAGTTTCTGGCTGATATCCATGATTAATCATACAACGCAAAGAATCTATAGTCAAAACCGAACAAATCACAGTTAATTCATTGATATGAAGTAGATCTGTGACAATGCACAGCGCAGGAACAGAGAAATATAAGTTCTAGATTGATTTTGTATTTTTCAGGTTACTGGGAGGAAAAAAATTTACTTGAGCTGGATAAGGATCTTTCGTCTGTTATGTTACTATATATAAGCCTTTTATTTTCCTTTGCATACTGTGCATGTATTTTGCATCATCACATAATACATTTTTGTTGCTGTGGAAACAAAATAATGTTATTTTCGTTGTCCTAGGAAACACAGAAACAACACTTGATAGCAGCTGTCATACCACTTTAGATGGATGATTATTTTCTGTCCAACAAAAATCTTCCATTCCCTTGTGTACCTGAAATAGCAGAAGTTCTTGTGATTATTATCATTATCTTCAAGCATCCATTCACACACAATGGGATAGGGACTCAATGCATGAAAATATTCAGTCTGTACAGTAAGGGGTTTTAAGTCTATGGCACTGGTCCAAGAAGTCACTTCTGCCCTTACTTTATTGTCAAACCTGTGAGAAGTCCCACTGAAATCAATAGGACTACTCACATGCTTAAAGTTAACTACATGTGTAAGTGCTGTGCTGGACCAATGCCGAACTAAAAGTAAATGACCAGCCTGTGGTTCAGAATGACTGTTTGAGGTCTTGAGAAATTTTATGGCAAATGATTTTGATTTTCAAATGGGAGAGGAGTTTCCATGTTTCCAGCAAATACTTTTGAAGGAAAGGAAAGAAGAGCTCGAGAGTAAAGCTGAGGGGCAGTTGTACACAGGGGATCTGGATGCCTTACGCCATGGGAACGTGTGTATTTGTGGGGTTGTTGTGGTTGTATTCTGTGTGTTTCCACAAACATTCAGCTTTCATCTTTTCTGCTGTTCTTCTGTGATAAGGGAGGCAGCAGGCTAACACCATCATTATTATGTTATTTTGCTATCAATGGAGCCCTATGTGTAATTTCTAGCTTTTTGACTACATTCACAGTTACAGGCAGCGTTCTGATTTTTTGTTCTGTGTCTTCATCAAGTGCGAGTTCACAGAATCTTATGGCTGAATAATGATATTTCTTTTATAAAGAAACTTAATTTTATAATATTGCATTCAAATGTCAAATGCCTAAATATCATTTCTTAGTAAAATCAGGTTCATGCTCTGTTATGCATGGTTAGAAAAAACCTTCTTTACTTAGACCACAGATTTGTATCTCATACACTCTTACTCATATGTCCAGATATACTTAATCATGTTCATTCCCTTATGGCTGTGGCAAAAAAAAAGCCAAACATTTCAGCACGTCAGAAAATCTTTAGTCTGTATTTGTATATGGACCAAAGTTCCTCAAAGAAAAAATTGGTAGGTTCAAGCATGAGTCCAGTATATTTATAAATTTTGACTCCCTATAGATTGCTTAGTGCTGAAAGAAAAAAATACCCTGAAATCCTGCTGGCCATTTTCCCTAAGGGCCTGACCCCAGTTACTTCTAGTTACTGGCTCCATACAGCACTGTCAGTAACAATAACTGCTCTTTTTTCTGTGCAAAGCTTTGCAATTTACACAGATTGTATTGTGTGTGTGTGTGTGTGTGTGTTTGAGATAGAAGCAGCCAGGAGGAAAGAGGGAGTAGAGAGGAGCGGCTGGACTCATACTTCAAGAAATAGTTTCTTTTTCTTCCTGGAATTCTTCTGTTATTATTGTTCAAGTTTCTCCACAACTGTTGTCATTTCTTCCTCACTCTAAGATGAGCTGCGTGCAAAACAGAAGACGGACTATGCAGTAGCCCAAGTGTAATTCCTGGAAAAAATATTAAGTGTCACTGGAAGAATTCTTTCATTAGAAACGATGTTCAGTGGGACCTTTATTCAGGTAAACAGCCTGTTAGGGAAGAAATGAGAAAATGGAGAAAGCAGTTAATAAAACCAGTAATTCTTACATGCTTTATCTGGTGGAGAAAGGGCATAGCAGTCTAATTCTTCAGAGATGTCTTGGGTGTGGTGGATATTTCTGGCTTTGCTCTCAGTGGATGAAAATTTGGGTGTCAATAGCACGCAGAGCAGCACATCTGCATTTTCTGGCCTGGATAGTTTATTTCGTTACTATATCCATTTGAGGGGAGTAGAGAGAGAAAGTGAACCTTCTCCTTAGGGGAGGAAATCCAATGAAACCCTTGTGCCTGAGCTGTTCTGTGCTCAGTGCACAATCTACATAATGTTTGAATTGTATAATTGAGAGCTGACTGCAGTTCTCTTCCTTATTTAATTTATGTAGATTTTTTCTAATTAATACATTTTAATTTATGGTGCGAGAGTGAGAAAGTAATGTTCAGAGGAAAAGTGAAAGCATTCAGTAAAACCTGAGGAGCCCTGTGGTCCTCTGCTACCTCCACGGCTGCACAAATACATTCCAAGGACAACAGGGCAGAGGGGCTGCCAGACCTCAGTGCTGGTGCTTCCTGCAGAGCCAGGGCACCTGCCAGGCGATAATGCCTCCAATACTTCTGAGCTGAAGGTTTGTATCTGAAATTGAAACTGATGGATCTACACATGTCAGAAATCAGTGCAGCTCAGGATCAGGTTTTATTCTGGATGTTGTCTCGACTGAGCGGTTTACCACCAAGGCTAAATTTATTGTTGGGCTTATGATGCATAAACAAAAGCAGAAATCCTGGCAGCATTGAATCTAAGAGCAAAATTATTTGGTTTCATTCTATGCTTCGGTTACACAGAGATCAATTTAATCTCCTATGAACTTCAAGGCGTTTCAGGGCATGCATCCCTGTCAGAGTGTTTGCTTGCTCGTCCCTGCTGGCTTTCCCCAGTAACTGCTTTCTGTTTGTGTTCTTTCTTTCATAGCTTAACATCTCTACTCACATAGTTCCTGGCACTTTCAATTTATCAAGCACTAAGGAACTTTCTTTGTGTTATTCGAATTCCTCCTTTAAACTCCTTTCTCTACTCCTTTAATTTCTTATTTCTTTGAATTTCCTTAAAAGCAACCCACGGTGTTGAACCATGACAAAAAATGAACACATAGTCCATAAAGAATTAGTATCTTGGGAAAGGATTGATTTCCATTGCAATCAAAGGAAATATTTAGTGTGGTGTACAGGAACAAATCAAGATTCAAAGATTTTATGTTCTATAACCTTCATAATAGTCATAGGTTTGTGAAAAGTACTATTTGATATGCTAAGGCCTAATCCTATGTAAGACAGCTTTCTTTCTGTACTGTGTTCTTATTTTCGACACTTGATTGGGGAAAAAAATTAGACAAACAAAAACAAGCTCAAGAACAACGACCCAAAAAGTATGAGAGCAAGGACGAAGCCACTTAGTCCCTAATGATGAAGTGATATTAAAATACATAGGGATTCAGTGATGAGGAAAGGATGATACTCCTATAGCCTACAGACTTTGAGGTGTAGCACAGAACATTGTAAACAAGAACAAGGAAGCAAAACTAAAAAAAAGAATCATATTGGGAGGTGAGGGATCAGCCTATTTCTTTGTCACCTATTTCTTTGAAAAAGCGTTAATATAATATTGTCTTTTCTCCTGTGTCAATTATTCAAGTTAGTTTTTGTGCCACATAAGCTGCTGGTTAGTCTTGTCACTGCAGTGCATTAATAAGATTTCTTTTCTTACTCAATAAATTTGTTTCAACAAACTGATTCTCCAAAGATTATTAAAACTGGGGAAACTATCGATGAACATGGAGTTACCATTTTATTACTTTATACATTTCTATTTATGTGTAAAATTTTCTTCTCTTATTCTCAGCATTTCTTAAAATGACAAAACTGTCCCACAGAAGAATGTGTGTTCCTGTCAGTGGTCAATACTACTGCTCTTATCACTTCAACCAAACACTACGTAAGTTAACACATGAAATTTCTGCCTATTTATTTCAAAGTCATTTAGTACAAATTCTCTCGCTGTTCTCATCTGGCAAAACTCCTACCTATTTCAATAGAGTTAGGATGTCATCCTTTATAATATTTTGTTTTGTTTTTCTTTTCAAGCAGATGATAAAGATTATAATATTGAAAACAATTAATTTTAAAGCTGAAAAAAAAGAGCATCTTTCTAATGGGTCACCAAATGTGATACATAGTTTTGAGCTTCTGCTTAGGAGGTCTCCCCCAGTGACCCCGGACAGTCCAGTTTGGGTTGTAAGAGGATCTTTAGGTCAGAGAAATTTGATGCTCATGTTTTGTTCACTGAAATTACGATTCATCTATATCACATTTAAGTGCACACTGATATTTTCTTTGACTTCATGAAAAGGTGTACTTCCTTTGTAGTAATGTATTCATCCTTGATGTAGTAAAAAAGATCAGTGACTCATGGGTAACTAATTTTAACCAGACTCGGTCCCTTGCAATGTTTTCCTCTTCTGCGGTTCTTTCCACGCTGCCAAGTACTACGTCCCATACAAGTGGACTTGCAGAACAAATCAGTGCTGAGGATCTGATGGCCGTGTTGTAGGGTGCACAGAGTTACTTTGGATAAAATCTAATTTGCTTTTGTAGACTGGCTGCCCACTAGCTGTTGGAGTACATTTGCCACCTTAGTTCCATCCAAAAGTTGTCCAGGGGTTTCTGGGGGAGACCTGCTAAGCAGCAGCTCAAAACTATGAGACTATGTAATGTATGTGTGTGTGAAGGCTATGCAGGCGCACATATTTTTGATTTAGAGAAGTACTTTCTAGTGGTATTTCTTTACTTCTGTCTTGTCTTTCTTTTCTCATAAAATTACTGTCATCTTACTCTCCCCTCGCAGTTCTCTTTTTGCACTGTTACGCCTTCTCTTTCCTGCTACTGCATAATTCTTTTACTGGTCTTACCTCAACAGATTTGGCTTACAGTCTTATATTATTTCATAAAACAAAAAAAAAGGAGGCATTTGCTGGTGCAAATATGCGGAAGATACATAATCTCTTACATCATTGTTGATCATGCAAACAAACATTTCTAGTCTGCAAATTGGTCTTCTCAATTACAGTTGTTATAAAAGTATCTGTTTCCATTTTCACTTGTTCACTTGTTTTTTATGATGAAGATCACAATGAATGTGAACCAAAACTTGATTAAGTATTATCCTAATGAAACACAACCAATTTACATGTGTCTAAGTCTATCTGGCACTTGTTGAGAAGTGGGTTTTGTTATTCCAATAAACAGGCATTATCACCTGGGGATTTAATGGGTTTTAACACCTATTAATTTGCAAAGACAAGAAATTGGTTTGGATCAGATACTTGTCTTGCAGGTAAAACAGACTGTCACAGGTAACTGATTAGATTGACAATGACCAAGCTTGCTAGGTGGAGAGAAATTTCAGAATATGGCAAAGTACGTGAAGGCATAGGTCTGCCTTCTTCCCATCTCAGGGTGCCCATCTTCATGTTTTGTGGTACCTCACTGTGCTCCAGCTAATGGGTAGGGAACAGCTATTAGCTCATTATTATAACTAAAATTAATATGGAATGAAAATAAAAAATACACAGTGGGACTCATTATTTGTTTTCCAGATGGTGGGGGTGAAGAAAATATGGGAGTTACTGTTTACCTTACAATATTATTATTCTGATGGCCAGAGTCCAAGCCCTGACTAATGGTTTTGAAATGTTGAGGACAGAAGTTAAACAGGCATTTAGATCCTGGACCCCACTAGGGAGCCCCTGATTAGCACATGGAGGGTGAAAAGCAAGGGAAGCGTTGAAACTTGAAACCTGGCCAAGAGCATAAAACCCACAGGGCTTGTATTTTTTTTTGCAGGTAATAACAGAGGGACGGTGTCCATAGCAGGGTAAAAGGAGATGATTCAGGGAAGGGCAAGTCAAAATCACAGATGGCTGAGGAGGCAAAGGGGGACGTCTGGCATAAGAGGGTTTGTTGCACATTTCAGTCATGGCTTAGAGTAGCCACAGTGACAGCGCGATGAATCTGCGCTGAACCTTGCCAATACAGGTGCCTCGGTCATTGGTGCATAAGATCATGCAGAAGAATGATGGCAAGTGCAAATGGAATCCTTGAAAAGCCATGAGTGCCTGTTCAGAAAGCTAATGGGTAAGAGCATTAGAAAACCTGGCAAACAGTGCTGGGAGTTTGTTTTATAGCTTTATTGAAGGAAGTTTCCCGGGTTTCTAGAATGCTATGCTCTTCTCATACTAAGTTTTCATTATGCATCTTTCTGTTTTTAACTTATAAACTGAACATCAACCAGAGATTTCTCCAACAATTTGGAAAATTCTGGTGACTTTGGGGCAAAAGCTCCATAGCATTCTAGTGATCTTTGACTTTACCCCACATGTCTTAAGAAGTAGGTTATTTTGATGTTTCTATGGTAAAAGTATATGCCGATAAGCACATCCCTGGCACGTCTGAGATCACAGCATCACAGTATCACAAGGCTGGAAAAGACCTCTGAGATCATCTAGTCCAGTCTATGACCCAACACCAGCACCCACTCATCATTTAAACCATGGCACTAAATGTCTCATCCAATCTGTTTTTAAACACCTCCAGGGACGATGACTCCACCACCTCCCTGGGCAGTGCATTCCAATGGCAAATCACCCTTTCAGCAAAATTTTTTTTCCTAATATCAAGCCTAAACCTCCCCTGGAGGTGTTGCTATAATTACACTACAAAGATTATCTGGATCTCCCTGTAATTAATCAATTGTAAAACACTGTTGAAACACCATTGAGCAACAACATGCAAGAGTTTGGGACAAGTGAAAATCTCGTTTGTATACCATATTTTAGATTTGTAAGAAACCAAGTATAGTAGTTATGCTATTTTCATAGTAAGGAGAAATTCAAAGAGAAAAGGTAGTAAACATCAGAAATGGAAGCATCTTATTAAGTCATTTAAATCAAATGACTAGTGGTATGAATTTTCTACATGGTGAGACCATGGTACTCCTGTCAGATTTCAGATTGAGAAAATATCTCATCACTATCAAAAGTCCTCGGAGAGGAAGTTTCCTTGCTTTTCTTCTTGTAGAGGTGTTGCTGATTGTGTTGTTTATGAGAGATCAATTTAAACCAGGCACAGTTCCCAGGACACTGTAGAAGTGCTGGGGTAAGAGACCAGTCTCCCTGCCTTGAATAGATAGTATATATACTGAGACAAAATGGGAGGAGAATGGAGAGGGGTAGTGCATATCTATCAATGTTGTGACAATAAATGACATGTTAATTCTCCCTTTTTGGCAGGGGAATATTATTCAGGGATTAGAAAAACAAGAAAAAGGGGAGTTGTAATGGAAACAATAGGGGAGGAGAGGAAGATAACAAGGGCAGCTGTGGAGCACAGCAGTGGTGAAGGGACTGAGATGAGAATGGAACAAGCTTGGAGTGAGCAGCCAGTTGTCAAGTCTAGTAAGAATCAAGAAAATATTTTTGGTATCAGCAGTCCCTGCTTTAGCATTTTCTACAGCTGCTCTGTTTCCTTTAGTGCCTTGTTGTTGCCTCCTCACAGTTCCTTCTGCAAAGCTTGTGTGGCTCAAGTCAGAGAAGATGACCTCTGTGAAATACATATTGACTTTGACAGTGGGTGGTCCAAGCTCCTGGCATGGAATGTTTTGGGGCAGGGGAACTGGCTGTGGCAGCCTGGATTTCTGTCTTCTCATTTCCTCCATTCTGAAACTTGAGAATATCTTCTTACAGCTTAAGTGAAAAATCTCAAGGCTTTTCAGATATCCACAGCCTCAAGTGGTATACCCCAGGGCTTATTGCTGGGTCTGGTCCTGTTCAATATCTTTATCAACGATCTAGACAAGGGAATTTAGTACACCCTTAGCAAGTTTGGGGATGACACTAAGATGGGCGGAAGTATTGATCTGCTTGATGGTAGGAAGGTTCTGCAGAGGGATCTGGACAGACTGGATTGATGGGCTGAGACCAACAGGATGAGGTTCAACAAGGCCAAGTGCCGAGTCCTGCACTTCAGACACAACAACCCCAGGCAGCGTTACAGGCTTGGGGAAGGCTGGCTGGAGAGCTGGCTGGAGGAGAAGGACCCGGGGATGTTGGTTGACAGCGGCTGAACATGAGTCAGCAAGGTGCCCAGGTGGCCAAGAAGGCCAATGGCTTTTTGGCCTGTATCAGAAACAGTGTGACCAGCAGGACAAGGGAGGTGATTGTGCCCCTGTACTCAGCACTGGTGAGGCCACACCTCAACTACTGTCTTCAGTTCTGAGCTACTCACTACAAGAAGGACATTGAGGTGCTGGAGTGCGTCCAGAGAAAGGTGACAAGGCTGGTGAAGGGACTGGAGAACAAATGATATGAGGAACAGCTGAGGAAACTGGGGTTCTTTAGCCTGGAGAAGAGGAAGCTGAAGGGAGACCTTATCATTGTCTACAACTGTCCAAAAGGAGGTTGTAGTGAGGTGGGTGTTGGTCTCTTCTCCCAAGTGACAGGTGATAGAATGAGAGGAAATGGCCTTAAGTTGCACCAGGGGAGGTCCAGATTAGAAATTTGGAAAAATTTCTTCACTGAAAGGGTGATCAAGCATTGGAACAGCTGCCCAGGGAGATGGCTGAGTCACCATCCGTGGAGGTATTTACAAGACTGGTAGACGAGTTTCTCAGGGATATGCTTTAGTAGTGGACAGGTATGGTTGGACTAATTGATCTCAAAGGTCTTTTCCAACTAAGCAATTCTATGATTTTAAGTGTATAGAAAGTACTTTGCACTTGAGCAAAAAATAGTGTGGGTTATGCCGCATTTATTTGTTACAAAAGTAAATGGACTCTTTTTATATCCAATGTATTAAAATTTTATTAAAAGCATTTAATTCTATCTGCTAATGGTATGACAGATGCGAGTGGCACAACAGCAATTACAAGCCAGTTACAGTCATGATAATAAGAATTTATTTAATGAAAATTTTTGAAAAGTTCAACTTGAAAACCAAAGACATTGTTAAAAAGTTAGCATTTCTGAAAAATCTCACTTGAGTTGTCCTCATTAGACATCTCAGTCAAATGACAAATCAATAAAACCTCACATTTCAGGACTGGCAGCTTAGGGCTTCTAAATCTATATTCCTAAATTGTTTTGTCTCTATCAAGCACTTATCACGTGGAAAGAATGCTGGGAAGTTTATTAATTTTCTTAGAACTATAAATTAATTTTAATAATTATAGACATTTAATTGTGATCTTGTTCAGAGGGAAGAAGATTAGTACATTGTCTACTATATTCCAAAATTTTTTTTATATATTATATTAAAGTGGCTCTTTCCCTTCACTTTCTTCACCAATCATAACCAATTCTGAAATATTTTTTCACAATTTGTGTCACTAAACAAAGATTTTTAATATCTGTCCTTCGTTTTCCTTGCTCAGATGCATTTGAAAAACAGTGAAAAGGGCTGTAAGGGGCAAACCTAATACAAGTAGAATTATTTTTTATTAGAAATATAATGTAAATATTTGAAATATTTCAAAAGCAATTGAAATTACATAGATCCTTAAGAAATGGGCAAATAAAAAAGGGAAAGAATGTTTTAGGTTTTTTTCAATAGAAAGAGGGATATGAGTAGGTGTGTGACAGTACAGCTGATTAAAATAACAAAAAAAATATTAATTCCTACATGATATATTTGTATTGTGGGTGAACTACCTCAAGATTTGAAATGAACTGTAGATTTTGTCCATCTGTATATCTCTACTACTTTTACGATTGTTTTGAAGATAGTGAAGGTAATAGACATACAGCTTGGCTGCAGAGTACCAGATGCTTCCAGATAAACTCACTGACCTCAGATTCCTCTAACATATAGACTACTGTTCAGTGCCCTTAACAAATGAAAGTTTTGTAAACTCAGGAATAGGTAAAGGTTTTAAGAGTTCAATCACCTGTTACTGTCCAAGTGTAGCTGAGGCCAGTGTTTGTCCCAGAGCTCTAGACTCGGTCAGTAAATGCCAGCAAACTAATGCCAATGCACAGATGCAGTTTGTCTTCCTAGAAAATGTCAGAAGGGCTCTTCCACCCCAGGAGTCAGTTACCTTCCCAGTTCATAATTTTAAACACCCCTTCCCTTTCCACTGCAATATCAATCAAACTGGGGGGAAATAACTGTCCTTAGGCAAAAAAACTTCCCCAAAATTAAAACGAAAGTAATGTGAAGGAAAAATATTCAAGAACCTTAGCCGATCAGAAATCTTGCCCCTTTAGGGGAAGGAGAGATGTGATAGTTCCATGAGACTTCTCTTATTTTAGTTGTTTGGCATTGGCCAGTAAAGGAAAGACTGATAGCTTTGGGAAGGAGTAAAGTTCTTCTACTTAGAAAAAAAGCATGACAATCGTCATGGTGTCATTTTATGGTCAAAAGTTATAGACTGTTAATTTAATTTATGGGTGGAAAGTATTGTTTTCCTTTAGATCTCATTATATTTCATAAAATATAATTCATTCTCATATTATGAATCTTATTTTGACTTGTTTTATTTTCCTTAGATGCTAGATTAATTGCTCTTAATGACAATACAAATTAGCCTGGTGTGTAGGGCATCAAATAGATGTCATGGTATCAATCAACAGGCTCGATGTGCCCAATCTTTATGAGCTTGTGCAGAATCGTATCTGTACAGGTCTGTCAGTGTCAGAGCTGTCCCTTTCTGTGAGCACAGAGACACATGTCCATAACCTCTTCTAAATGTGGCAGGTGCTTGCTCTTCTCCTCCAAGAACAAATGAACCATTCTGCTGGGCTGCACCACTCAACTGAATGCACTACTCAGTTGGATACTTCATGTCTCCTAGAGGGCTGTCTTGTGTTGGCTGTGAATTAAATCATTCTGAATTTCTATGTGGGATGCACCATGCTCCTGGAGGACTGGTCAGGATTTTCTATAAAACCACAGAATGTGCATGGCCTCTTCTTTTCCTGATAAGACCCTGTCCTCATGAACCGTACAGTGCCTTGGCTGTCACTTTGCTCAGCATGGTGCAGCTTGAGCTAACATTTATGACACATCTCACGTGGCCACATCAGTGTCCAAGCATCTCCTCAGAAAGGCACATGAAAAGAGGAAAGAAAGAATGTGTCTCTGCAGCTTATTTCCACCTTGGGCCTCATTATAACAAAATGAGGATTGCCAGTTGGACCAAAGTTGAGTTGAGCTGGGAACTCTACTTCTCCAGGAAGAAATCCAAGACCACCAACCACTGTGTGTGCAGAACATTTTACCATCACATCATCAGGACAAGCTGGAATCCCCTTGGTCATGGCTGGACTTGGATCAGGGTGCTTCAAGTGAAAGGCTATGGACTTTAAAACTTGACAAAGTGCCCTGCTCTTCCTCACTTCTTAATTAATGGTCTTGTCTAGACCCTTCTCAAAATCAACTTCTCTACCTCCTTAGCTGGCCAAAACTGCGTCTGTCCTCACTCCTCATAGCAAGCTGTTTTTAATTCACAGCCCCCAAATCTCCCTTCCGTTAGTATAGAGTCAGGTTGCTGCATTTCCCAGGCAATAGATAAAAAATGTAAAGTTCATAAATGAGTTTAGCATATGATCGTTAACGCATCATTTATTAAAAGAATAAAAAGACTAACAGGAAGGTCTATCTACTGCTTGTTTGCCTCGCCCAACTGAGATATGGAATTTAAATCATCATGTTGCTTTAGGAGCAGTTTGTAATCCAAGTATAACGAAGTCATATGTTTTTTGCAGGATGAGAACAGCAGATAATAAGGGTTTCTGCAGTTAGCATGGTATCAAGTGTGATGGTGAGATACTCTTTAAAGTACAGTTGTCATTGATGGACATGTGCAGCCACAGAAACCACTGTTCTGCCTTCCTGGGAGAAGACACTGAAGCACTGCCATCAGCTTGCTTGAATTTGCAGGGTGTTTATTGTCCCAGATGCTTGCAGCTTGATTCTCATTTGCTCTTTTTGATTCGCAGACTCCTAATTTTTTTCCAACTTATTGACAACAGGCATGCTTTCTAGCTTAAGCTTTCGGAACATGGGAGTTTCATGGACCACAAGCTGAAAACTCTTGTAGTGTGAGGCAGGACAGTGCTGTGTTCATTTTGCACTCGGAATCCTTAACAGAATAATCCCATCTGATGTCTGTGTTTCCAATCATATATGGTATAAAAATAATAAAAATAATAGAGAATTAACTGTGAACTAGGATGCTCTTGTGCTAAATGCTGTATGAATACAGAACAAAAAGTAAGTCCCAGCGTCAAAGCCTTTAGATTTCAAGTACAGAAGATGTCTGCAGACTTACAGTGGGGGACACAATAGATAAAACAAAACAATAGGACCATAGTGGTGGTTCAGCTGCTGTCAAAGGTGCTTGTGGGTGTCCTGGTTTTTACCAGGAGTCTTTTCTTGAAATGAATGGTTAATGGGAGTGAAAACTCTGATTGAAAATTTAATGAGCAAACAAGGAAAGGAGCTTCATCGGCCAGGGAGACAGAGTTAGAGGTCCTTGAGCAGGCATTGGAGATGATAGAGATATGAAGGACAGAGGAGCAGCACCAGATACAATGAGAGGAAATTTGTGAAATGTTGATTAGAGGGGTACAAAGACCTGCACCATGCTCAGGTTAGCTATTGGAATCCTGAATGATGGATCGTTGCCCTGTTCTGTCCTTGGCTGTAAATTTTCAAATATTTGAAAATATTCATCAATATTTGACCCACACTTCTCTTTCTGCTGTCCTTTGTGTGCTACCTAAACCCCTCCCTTCTGTACACGGAGGGTACAATTCTTCTCTGTCCCTACACATCTGAAAGCTCTAAGTCTGGTATGAACTCAGTGTCAAAGCTCTGTCTTCACTCAGTGGAGAAACAAAGGTAAGTAGTGGACAGTCATCTACAAGAGCGGACTCAAACTTTGAGTAGGTGAATTATTTTCTCAGCTTCTTCTGTCTCTATGGCTAGTTTTGTTGTGACAAAACAACCTTCAGACTGTTAGAATTAGCTGAAAGGAATCCTGTGCCATATCTCCTCTTTGACTAAATCCCTTATTAGATACCTATACATTTATGAAGCATTAAAAATAACAACTTTAAAAAAGTTGTAAACTTCAAGTTCCCAGGGATACTCAAAACAACTGTTTGTAGACATAATCTGTTTTCTGACCCTTGTACAGAACAGGAGAAGGAAAGTAATGCTCTGTTTCCCATTCCAAATATTATCCTTGTAAGAACTGGAAACCATTTCTTTGATGGGACCTTAGACAGGGAGATCTGGAGTCTACAGTCGTTGCTATGACCTGAGGACATTTTCTAAATATCAAGGTCACAGTGTCGTTTTTTTTTAAAAAAGACAATTCAGCACTGACAATGAACATTTTTTTAGTATAAAATGTAATTTTATCTAGAGGTGGCCAAACATAAAAATCCATTAGAAAAATGTCTTCTACCCCAAAAATGGAAGCAGTGAAAAAAAATATAAAATAATTTTGCACAGGTTTCCCATGAGCTTTAAACTACAGTATTTCTTTGACTACCTCCACAGGTATTAATTTAAATGTCAACAAAGCTGATAGTAGTACTTACCTGTGATCTCTTTACCAGTTAGTGTGCTTGTACCAAAATCCCAGACAGTCTTATCAGTTTCCCTAGATGCAGAAGCCTCAGATGTCCCCAGTACAGCTGTCGAAAACCTTCTGCTACCAGTTTTCAGGTATTCTATAAGGCTAATATGTGCTTTCAGAAAAAAGGACAATCACACAAAAACTGTTAAGATTGAAATATGAGTGACTTTCAGTGTAGAAGTACCATAATACGGAGAAATTAGGAGCTGCCAGATGTCTATTCATTCAGCAGAAAAATTTTAAAAAAATCCAAATAAAAACAAATGGGGGTAAGCCAAGCATATTTAAATATGGAGCAAGCCAACCTAACTCTTCGTGACTGCAAATTGAGATGACTTTGAGGGATATATTTTTTGACATCATTTGCAAGGTGTGCTGTAGGAAAATGTTCATGACTGTTTAAAATTCTAAGTGGGTAAAAGGCATTATTTTACTATGCATAGGAATATAATAATGGCCTACTGTTTCTTTCCGGTTTGCAGAATTTTAAATTATTGCATCAGGTTACCTTCTCTCAACCTCATTATTTTATAGTACTTAATCATAATCTTCACAGTAATTTTCGTTCTAAAATAAGCCCTTGACTCCCCAGATCAATCTTCATTGTTCTCCTCTGCGATTCTCCTTTCCTGTAACTGTTTTTCATTGCTACAATATTCTTACAACTGATCTCTGAAGTCTTTCCTGTTCTTCAGTGAATGTTTTCTGGGTTTTTTTTTTCTTTTTCAGCAAAGATGTCACAAGGACATTAGATAATATTACCAAAGTGTTGCACCTCAGCTGCTCCCACTGACTTCTACAGGATTTTTTGCTTATTGGATCATTGGTAAATCAGTCTCCATACACTCAAAAGTGTTTAAGGTTCAGAGAGGTATTTCAGGAAATACTTGGACTGTACTAAAAAACCACAGTGCCCAGATAATTTTGACGTGGACTTTTCTATAGCTTCAGGTGGTAATTGGATTTATTAATGTATGCATTCCAAAATTCCTAATATTTTTTTCCAGAACCATGTCATTCTTTACTTTGTGTATCTATATACCCTGATGGGTCTACTGAAAATTACTGTTCTTAGGGAAAGATGCAATACCTGTGAGCCCTATATGTATGATTGTACTGAATTATTGAATGTTTTATTAATGATTGCTGGCTCTTAAAAAAAACATATGCAAGCCTGCCAAAACTGATGAATAACATAGTCTCAGAGATAAAAAATAGATTATAAGGAATAGAAAACAGGAATACACACGCCATAGGAATTACATAGGTATACATTTCTGATTTCTGACTAGTCTTTGGCCAGCTTTGATAATAGCAGTGGAGAATTACAGTATGAGTTTTATTAAAGATTCAAAGGCTGAAATTGTGTCAGGAAGTCTTTTTATGTTAATTAGGTATTTTTCCTCCTCTTTTTCTAAATAACTGTTTCCTAAAAAGAAAAAGTCTGGGTGGGGGAAAGCCTGTGCTTCTTAAAAGTTGAATTCCTTTAAAAATTTATTTTCTCTGCTTCAGGAAGCTGGCATACAGAAAACCACTTCTAAACCAAGTTGCAAGCCAGTACTGTAAAAACCGAAGAGTTTATTGGTACCAGACATTTGTAAATAAGTAATTGACACTCATGCTATAACAATAAGCAATTCCAAAAAAAACCAGGGAGCTGCCAGAATAAACAAGTTTTTGAATGAGCTCTATCCAGTGCTGTATATTCATTGGGGTCAGTCCCATCAGTGGTGGTCAAAATAATAACTCTGGGGCCAGCTGGAGTTTTGCAGTGCAGCAGCTGTCTCCTGCCTTTGTCTTTTCCTTCCTTCACTGTAGCCTTCCAGTGGGATCTCTAGGCACAGGCAGTCTGTGAGCTGCAGCAACTTTGCCTGAACAATGCGTCTGAGGGGTGGTGACAAATCAAAGGCTCTGGAATTACTGAGAACTGGATATGCAAAGGACCAAGGTGAGAAGCCTGCTGTTGTCAGGGGGTTATAGACTCAAAACTTAAGCTTTTGAGGGACAAGAACCACTCAGGCAATCAGGCCTCCTCCTCTTGGGTCAGTGCTGTGGGGACGTGGCTGAGGAACACACAGAGCACATTTGCCCTTTGTCCGTTCTTGGTATTTGGGTGGGGTACAAACACCACCACCACCATTTTCTGTTCTTTTTCCTTACCTCCTGCATTGTGGACTTAAGCACATCTATGAAAAGTTGTCAGAGCAGTAAGGTAAAAGGGGGCTGCAGCAGACATCTGCCACATTTCAGCAACTGACAACAGTCTTATAAAGTTGAAGGCAAAACATAATATAAGAATGAGTGTAGGGTCTCTGTTGAACTGTAAGAACTCCCTAGTAGTGGTGGACATGTTAAAAACTGTATTAGATAATAAAGCAGAAAATTTCTGTTCACCTCAGTGAAATGTTATGATTTAACTGAGGGAGCACGGACTAACTCTGTTCTTTCACTCCTGACTGATGTAAGAACAGAAAGATGACATACGTCAGACCAGTGAGCTAGATAAGAAAGCATAGCTTTATTATTAGTGTGACTTGAAAACAAAATTAATGACAGCTTTGTGTGGAGTGAAACTGTGCCTACTGAAAAAAACAGCATTCTCTTTATCAGAGACTAAAGTTGTTTTTTGGGGGAGGGGAGAGTTGTTTGTTTGAGTTCTCACCCCCACTGCCACCCCTTTGTGGAGAGTTATTTTCAGAACATTTGACTGGCAATACAGAGAGCTCAGTTTCTTTATTTTTTTGTAAATGTGGTCTTATTATCTACATAACTCTCCAAGCAATTCAGTTTTTGAATGTTAGAGGATAGATCTCAATATTCCTGAAAGGCTTGGCTTAGAGTACGCGCTATATGAGTTTCTGCTGGCTTTAACCCTCAGGATATTATTTTTTTAAACGGCTTTCCTAGAAGGAAAGGAAACTGGATGGATGAAACCTATAAATTTTCTTTGATAGCATTCAACTTTCCTCTTGGGGAGATGACGCAGGGTTCTGAAGTGAAAATAGAGAGGGCTAGTTGGTTGGTGACAAGAAACAATTTATAAATGTCTCTTCTCAGCCTCTGCTGGAGACAGTTCATGGTGTTTAGTAAGGGTGGGGTTTTTTTTGCTGTTGTTGAGACAATGAGCAGGAAAGTCAGAATATGCAGAAGATGGCTTGAATTCCTGTGAATTGTGTTTCAGAATCAAGCACTGGATGTATGCTGTTGGAAGTGTTGTTCTACAAGTAAATGCATAAATCTATTTTAATTGCTTTCATTAAAAAGTGTTTAAAATCATAAATACTGTTGCAAACAACACAAGATAAAGCAAATAGTACAGAAATAGGTACACACCCACATTTATACTGTAAATCAAATATACACTGTTACAGAGTAGAAATCCATTATTTTTAGGAACGTTAATAAGTATTTTCAAAGAGGTGTTGCATTGCTGAGGTTATTCTAGGCTAATAGGAAGAGTATTTGAATTGTTCAGCAATAACCTCTTCAGTATTTTGTCATGACAGCATACTTCTGAAATGTTATGAAGCCAAAGTCACTCTTAATTCCCTTGATGAATGACACACTGAGTGAAAGCAATTATCTCCAAATATAGCTGCTCTTTTATTCCCAAACTGAAGTATATCCCCCCAAAATATTAACTGAATGCTTCTAAACAATCAAAATTCAGACTTGTGGAACTGCTTGCATGCTATTCAGTTCAGCTATGTTACTCAGTATTTGTGGTGTGCAGTGAACCACCTGTGCCTTTGGCATCTCAAAGCTCTGTTGAAGTCATTGGGTACTGAAGATGTTCAAAACTTTATTATGTTGTTGTTAAAAATGTTAGAATTTTTCAAAGGCCCACCCACCAAATATTTCAAATAACAGTAGCAAAACCTTTTCATTTTGTACAAACACTACTGCAACTTTTAGACCATTCCACCATCCAAATCTACATCTGTTTGAGCAAACGGTTACCAGAAACAAGGAACAAGGATATTGAGATCACTGCTCAATAACCACAACTATTACTTAATGATTTATTGAGCTCTGCATGTGTTTTCCTGGGATCAGAATTTGGCTGGTTTTAGTACCAATATTTTCAGTTGTGTCATACAGATTGTTTCATTTTATTAGAGCTGAATACTTCTATCTGCCATTTCAGAATTGGTAGTTATAGAACTTGCAGCAGTGCATTTTTATGCTGTAACATATAGCAAAATGCCATGTTATTAGAATACCAGCTTTACCCACAGTGAGTCTCTCTGCTATGTATCTCTGTCCAGAGAATGTGTCTGGGCACCTTTCCGATTTAATCTGGTTGATTGAACACTATGGATCTAGGTGCATTATTTTCAAAACTTATTCTTGAATGTTTAGTCCCAAGGGAAGCATGTAGATAGTCGTCACTTAAACCAGTTTTGTAGAAAAGACACATGGGGATTTTAAGATGACCTTCCTTTGTTTTACCAAAACTCAATCTGCATAGTACTTTGAGGCACAAGTACAATCAGACTCTTTTTCTTTTACAGCTAAATATATGGACTATTATTTTCAATAGTTTTGCATATCTTTCCAGAAAGAACTACTCTTCTCAAGCAGCAGGTAAGGAAAGGAATATGGGTAAAATATTTGGGGAAGAATGGGAAAGGACATTTAATATATTTAATCTTATTATATATTTTTCTAAATTAAAGTCAACAGGCTACAAATATATTCTGCTACAAAGATTTTTGTAAGAAATATCTCTATAAGAAAATACATCTCATTAAA
Organism: Tapera naevia; assembly: GCA_033556795.1. Taxonomy (NCBI): domain Eukaryota; kingdom Metazoa; phylum Chordata; class Aves; order Cuculiformes; family Neomorphidae; genus Tapera; species Tapera naevia. The sequence goes on along the minus strand of JAUMJJ010000175.1, from coordinate 4,908,938 downwards.
CATTTCCTGTAAATAAATTATCCCGAGTAACTATGTTTTGCAGGAGGAAAAGGGATAGGCCAATGGTAAGAGCCAAAAATTGCTGAGATCACATTTCTACAACCACCCTGCTCATGCCGTGTATGATTTTCTTTTATATGTAGTCACAATGACAGCAATAGAATTCCTCTGCCCAGTATGTGGTGTGTCAGTGTAAATAACACTTGGAAAATCTGTTCCTGTACTTTTTTAATATCATGAAATTCTACTATCTCTGAGCCTTATTCCCGTGTCAGTTACACTGGAAAAAATGCTGAAATAGCAGAGTTGCAATGATAGGACTGCAAGATAATACTCTGACTGAGACTATATTAAAAAATTGAAGACCCTGTCTCTGAGTAGTCCCTCTAGGTAAATAAATCCAACTCCAGTAGGGAAAGAAACGTGTGAAATAATCTTCTTATTTAGAATCTTATGAAAGATAAAGGCAATGTAGCTGAGGTGTGTGTCCTAATTTGGAAGTCTGAGCAGGGTCATGAAGCTAAGCTATAGCTTTAAAACCACCACTGGCAGAAAGATGCATCAGGTATGAGTGACAGGGTCTTCAAAGTTAAACCACATACTGGTCTACCCAGGTTGTTCAGAACAGATTAAATAGAAAAGTCTTTTGTATTGAAAAACATGAAAATGGGTTATTATAAATGGGTAATTACAACTTAGTAGTAGGTCAATTATAAAATCAGACTTCTTTAAACACATATCAGTCTCTTTATGAATGTCTATACAAAGGAATAGTTGCAAATAATAAAATGAAAAAAGATCTGCGAGACAAGTCAAGGGATGGAGACTGTCCTTTTTTTAACCAGTACACAAAAAATGTAGAGTTGTCAGCTTGTTTCCAGAGTCCAGGTACTTCCATCATTCCTGGCAGAACAGTCCAGGCTGAGAGGACATCAAGTTCAGGCTGAATATACATTGGAGGCTGGTATGCTGTGACATCACATGATGTTTAACAAGTCATTTGCTGTCATACCATCTTCTTACATCCTTTTCTGCAGCAGAGGAGGTGCTCACAAAAGCCATCTCCTTTTTCTTTGCTGCCTCTAAGAAACAAATACATCATACTTCTGCAGAGTGCCATCAGTAGCCTGTTGCTATTAATATATTGTAACAATTTGAGTTTGTAGCAGTAAGTTTCTAAACACCTCAACGAACGTCTATATCATCTCTTATAACAGCAACAGTGAAACAAATTCATAGCTCTTTGTGTTGGGCACTTCAACACTCTGCTATTTCTTTTGGAAATAACTATAATACAAGCATGCTTAGGCAAGGAAAGTATATTTATGACTAATGAGCAACTGCTGTATATAATCCTGGATTCAGCATGCACATATTTGCTTCATCTGTTCAACCCAATGTATACTAGCAGTATATTGAGGCAAACACAAGCAATTAAGTGCCATACTATGACGTTGAACTACATAAAGCATTTCAATTTACCTATGTATAGGAAACAAACCCCTGTTTAAATGTCTCCTCTTAGAGAAACTGCTGCTCTCTTGAAAATGTGAGATGGCAAGTTTTACCTCCTTCACAGGGTCTGCACAACATAGCACTCCTGTCCTGCAGGAGTACTTTCTTTGCTCAAGTGTCAGCCCTGCATGACAAGGACATGTGGACATTCACAGTAACTTGATTTCCATTTTCTCACACCTGCTATGTGGTTGATAATACGTTGACAGATGTATCTTCCTGGCAGGCACTGCTTCCTATAGGAGTACAATATGTATAATTTATTTAGCAGCCATTACCACGTTGGACACCCCCTGTAGCCCTAACACCGAACCCGTGAAACATCATGGGACAACACAGCAAGGTAAGTGACATTAATGTCCACTGTACTTGTTTGCATCCTAGCATTTCCCACAAACTGTAGAAGTTATTTACAGAAGAGCTGCACAGTAGGAGAACTTCAGCTGCACTTGTGTTTACCACCAACTCAAAAATAAATGCTTTTGGGGTGACTCATACTTCTACCCTAACTGTTATTTTAGAGCTATTCTGCTTTCATTTGCAGTCCTTATTTCCCACCATGCCATATTGCATTAAATACATAAAGCCACAGTCACTTAATACTATCTTCTTGATCCTCATTCAGATTTTCTGGCACACATGAAGTCTTGATTTAGAAGAGGAAGTTGCATCTTTCCACACTTTGCAAGACAGCCCCTTGGCACAGTCACATCGTTGGAAAATCTCCAGTCCATGAGACCCTTTCTTGCGCTGTTTGGTGCATACCTCCCCCTGATGCAACACAGGCTTGCAAATTTTGGTCCAGAAATGGCGAGCGCAGCAGTGTCCCTCAATACAGTCTGATGACCGTAGGCAGGGATCGCCTTCATGTCCTAAAAAGAGCAACCAAATTATTTCATCTCGTGAGAAAATGTGAAAGTACAGATTCACTGCAGACTGATGCAAATGAAGCTCAGAAAAAAGAGAGATATTTCCACAAGCTAGGAAAGAGGCACTGGGGTTGCCTTCTATGTTAGAAAAAGTTTTGATTGTGTAGAACTAAAATATGCTAACGATAGGGTTGAGTGCTTATGGGTTAAAATCAGTGGAACTCACAGTAAGTCAGAGATAGTGGTGGGAGTCTGTTATTGGCCGCCCAGCCAGGACAAGGAAACTAATGAGCTCTTCTATGAGCATCTGGGAGAAGTCTTGCAATTGCTGGCCCTTGTTCTTGTGGGAGACTTCAACCTTCCAGACATCTGCTGGAAGTATAACACAGCAGGAAGGAAACAGTCTAGGAGGTTCATCAAGTGTATGGAAGATAACTTCCTAATACAACTGGTGAGTGAACCGACCAGAGAACGTACCCACTGGATCTGCTATTTGTGAACAGAGAGGGCCTTGTAGGGGAGATGACTGCTGGAGGACACCTGGGGCTCAGTGATCACGAGATGCTACAATTCTCAGTTCTTGGAGGAGTAAGGAGGCGGGTCAGCAGAACTGCCACCTTGGATTTCTGGAGGGCAGACATCAAATTGTTTAGAAGGCTGCTTGATAAAGTCCAGTGGGAGACAGTTCTAAATGACAAAGGAGCCCAAGAGGGCTGGATGCTCCTCAAGAAGGAGCTTCTGGCGGCACAAGAGCAGGACATCCCCGTGTGCTGCAAAATGAGTCAGTGGGGAAGAAGGTCAGCTTGGCTTAACAAGCTTGGCTCTGTTAGTCTCAGGAAAAAGAGGAAAATATATGAGCTTTGGAAGAGGGGGCAGGCATCTCAGGAGGACTACGAGGAGAAGGTGAGATCATGTAGGCAAAAAATTAGAAGGGCTGAAGCCCAATTGGAACTTCAGCTGGCCAGTTCAGTGAGAGACAATAAGAGATGTTTCTTCAAGTATATTAACAACAACAGCAGGACCAAGGAGAATCTCCCTCCCTTACTGGATGCAAGGGGAATGGTAGTAACAAAGGATGAGGACAAGGCAGAGGTACTTAACGCCTTCTTTGCCTTGGTCTTTAATAGTAAGGTAAGATTTTCTCTGGGCTCCAAGCCTCCTGAGCCAGAAGACTGTGAAGGTGAACCTTTAATGTTCCAGGAAGAGAAGACATAGTTAGAGACATGCTCAGCCAATTAGATGTCCACAAATCTATGGGGCTGGATGGGATCCACCCAAAGGTGTTAAAGGAGCTGGCGGAGGTCCTTGCAAAACCCCTTTCCTTCATCTATCCCCCAGTCCTGGCTGACTGGGGAAGTGCCACTTGACTGGAGACTGGCAAATGTAACTCCCATTTACAAGAAGGGTTGGAGGGATGATCCAGGGAATTACAGGCCTGTCAGCTTGACCTCGGTACTGCGGAAGGTCATGGAGCAAATCATACTGAGTGCTATCACATAGCACATGCAGGACAGCCAGGTGATCAGACCCACTCAACATGGGTTTATAAAAGGCAGGTCCTGCCAGACCAATCTGATCTCCTTCTATGACAAGGCTACCCGGTTAACAGATGAGGGAAAGGCTGTGGATGTGGTGTACCTGGACTTCAGTAAAGCCTTTGACACCATTTCTCACAGTATTCTGATTGAGAAACTGGCTGCCATTAGCCTGGATGGGCACACCCTCTGCTGGGTAAAAAACTGGCTGGATGGCCAGGACCCAGAGGGTGGTGGTGAATGAAGTTAAATCCAGTTGGAAACCAGTCACAAGTGTTATTTCCCAGGGTTCAGTGCTGGGTCCAGTCCTGTTCAATTTTTTTATTAATGATCTGGACGAAGAGATTGAGTGCACTCTTAGCAAGTTTAAAGATGACACCAAGCTGGGTGGCAGTGTTGATCTGCTTGAAGGAAGGGAGGCTCTGCAGAGGGATCTGGACAGGCTGGATCAATGGGCTGAGACCAATGGGATGAGGTTTAACAAGACCAAATGATGAGTCCTGCACTTGGGGCACAACAACCCCATGCAGTGTTACAGAATTGGGGAAGACTGGCTGGAGAGCTGCCTGGTGGAGAAGGACCTGGGGGTGTTGGTTGACAACTGACTGAATATGAGCCAGCAGTGTGCCCAGGTGGCCAAGAAGGCCAATGGCTTTTTGGCCTGTATCAGAAACAGTGTGGCCAGCAGGACAAGGGAGGTGATTGTGCCCCTGTACTCAGCACTGGTGAGGCCACACCTCAAGTATTGTGTTCAGTTCTGGGGGCCCTCAGTACAAGAAGGATATTGAGATGTTGGAGTGTGTCCAGAGAAGGGCAATGAGGCTGGTGAAGGGGCTGGAGAAAAACTCCGACAGCTGAGGGAACTGGGGTTGTTTAGCTTGGAGAAGAGGAGGCTGAGGGGAGACCTCATTGCTGTCTATGGTTGCCTGAAAGGAGGCTGTGGCAGAGCGAGTGTTGATCTCTTCTCTCAAGTGACAGGTGATAGGACAAGCGGAATTGGCTATAAGTTGCACCAGTGGAGGTTCAGACTGGATATTAGGAAGAATTTCTTTACCGAAGTGGTGGTCAGGCACTGGAACAGCTGCCCAGGGAGGTGGCTGAGTCACCATCCCTGGAGGTGTTTTGAAAACGGGTAGATGAGTTTTTGAGGGACATGGTTTAGTAGAAAATGGGTGCGGTTGGACTCAATGATCTCAAAGGTATTTTCCAACCAGAAGATTATATGCCTCTATCTGTGGCTATTTGAAGGATGTAAACACAAGGGAAGTTATTAACTGGGAAGGTTCAAGTGAGTAATTAATGAGACCTGCCATAAGACTGAGTAGGGAGAAATTCAGCTACTGGACTATAAGCAGAATTACAAATGCTTAATTACACGACTGTTACAAGAGGAGGATGTGTGCAATCTTGCACAATTGAAAAATGGATTGTCAGTCCATCTCTGACAAAGACAAGAATGTAGATGTTATTTCAATCATAGGAACCATTGGTTGATGTTATATCACTTTTTGAATCGTGCTGTGAATTCTCACAATAGATGTTCACCACTTGTGAAATTATCTATTTCTGGTTTGCATTGCGGTACCTTAACAGCAATAACATGTTTCATGACATGAAGGAACAAAGCAGTGTAGTGCAAATGTGGTCTTACCTTTTATGTGTGACAGCTTGGAGCGTGACCTCCCTAAGTTCTGCCATCCCAAATCCTTGCTAGCATAATGACCATTCTTCTTGTTTCGTGGCCCTTCTAGAGCAGGGATGTGAGGTGTAAGGATGCTTTCGGTTACAGGTATGCAAATACCTGCGAGGAAAATATGGTCAGTCAAAGATCTGAACAAGAGAAAAGGATTTAAAAGACATATACAGAGTAGGATCAGGACTAAGACCGTAAAAGTGATGGGGCTTGGCTTAGCAACACTCAGCTCCAACCATATCTCTGTCTCTGATCCCCAGTGCCCAACTTCACTACAGCTCTTCTTCAGTCACTGAAAGATGGTCTTGCTGTCACTCTGGTTTTATGGTCTGAGCATTCAAAGACTGCCTCATAAACATCACTCTCCAGTCTCCAGAGGAGAGTATGGAAATACAATCAAGGGGAGAGGACATCAAGGATTCATTAAATCTCTTTTGCTTCCTTAAAAATATGGTTCTGTGCAGTCTTCCAGTTAATCAAACCACATTAAATGCATTGCTGTGATTTCAGTTAGCAGAAGCAGCATTTTTGGGTTTGCCTATCTCAAAATGAAAAAAAGCCTGGTGGTATAGAAGCCTTAGACATAGAAATACTATTAAAGAAAAGGAAGTGGAGTGGAATGAAGTAAAAAGTGGAAGTTTTCGTATTCTAGATAAAGAAGAATAGTCACGCAGTAAAATACACTATTGCTGGGAACACTCAGAGAAATTGATGCTATCAAAATGCTGATTTTATGGAGGAAAAGTAAGAAATGACTGAGGTACCATTGTTGCAGCGGTTCCCAGGGCAGCACATGCCATCTCTGTGGCAACGCTTCTTCTTCCTCCGGCACATCATGCATGCAGACGTTGCTTGATGAGGACTGTGACAGTATCGCCCTACTTCACATTCCTTATCATTGATGCAAGGATAAGCCTGGTGGGTGAAAAGAAGGTTTACAGTGAAACACTCCTTTGTACAAGATATGTTTGCCGCCATTTAATAAAAGCAACCCACAAAACCAAAACACCCATATCCACCAAAAAAAACCAAACCACCAGCAAAACCCCTAAACAAACATAGAAATTGATACCGTTCGCTGGGGCCAGGAATCATAGAAATCATAGAAACATTAAGGTTCAAAAAGACCTTTAAGATTATCAAGTCCAACCATCAGCCCAACACCATCATGTCTAGCAATCCTTAAGCTCACGCTCCTGGTGAAGATGTATCTGCTTAAAGAATGAAGGAGTTACAACCATCTCCCTTGTGGTTTCATCTTTTCTTGCCTCAAACACATGTTGGCACAAGAGAGCTCATAATTCTTTGGGGTCAGGCCTCTGTTTCATAGACAAGGGTTTAAAACTCCACAACAAAGAGTAAACACAGCCATAAAACTCCTCTCAATCAGTAAAAATCGATGAAACACACCCTTCAATAGGTATCTTTTTAATTTAAATTCCAAGGAGGCATTTTCCTTTGATAGTTATCAAACACACTGATGGATAGTAAGTTCATGGTTCTCAGTGAACCACATTCATACAAGCTCCTTTGCAATTGCACCATTGCCAACTGGCCCAAACCAGTTGAATTCCTTGGAAGTGAACTAATATTACTGGTCAACACTTCACTTTGAGAACCTTTGCTTCACTTATGCGCTTAGAGTATTCTTTACACCTGCCACCTGCTAAACAACATCTTATGGTATGCAGCATGGAATATATTACTGAGCACAAACTGTCTTGTACATATAATTCTCTGCAAGAAGAGGCACACGTATATAATTCTCCCATATTCACCAAACCCAGCATTCTCTTACAGTAAAACCGACTTTAAAAAAAATGGTGTGAAAACACTGCATTCTTCCATAAAGAGAAGGAAAAGTTTATTTCTGCAAAAGGAGAAGACATGATGCTTCAAGGCGACATAGCAACACACACTGCCACATTCCAGAATGCTTTCTGCTGACTCCCACACAGCTACAACTATGTTCTTTATCTGCATCTAATTTTATTGCCTACTAAATTAACCATAGATTTTTTTCATTGCTCAAGATTATACTTGAGGAAAGTGTTTAGATAAAAAGATAAGAATAAATTTCAGGCACTCTCTGAAATGATGTTTACATTTCCTCAACTAATTATCTCCATCATTTTAAATAAACAAAAGTATTGTTTTTACTGTTTTCAAAACGACTCTTGCAATTAAATTATTCACCACAAACAAAAAGCTGAACTGACTATTTTTTTACTGTAGGCTGATTATTTTTCTAATAGCATTTTAAATCAAGGCTTGATTATATTGTTCTCAGAAAAGAAAAACTTTGAAGCTATTGAGAATTTGCTCAGAAAATTGTTTTTTTAGATGGAGAACTTCTTGTTTCTCTGTCTTTGTGCCATTCTATTGAGAGCCATAGAAGAAACAAGAGGTCTGATAATAAAATCGAGGAAGTGGGAGGGAGAACCATGCTTTTCCCGTGTGCTTTGATTAGTTGTTTTCTTAATCAAAATTTACTTTACAGTACAAAAAGTACCAGCTGGATATTTCCCAAGTGCTGCTGCCCCATTACTTCTGCCCTCTCAAGATGTGTCTTTAAAGGATAATTCCAAAGCGCAGCTGTTTGGGGTAACCTGATGTATGTGTAGGTATTTCTCCCTTAAGAATAAATTTCCTCTTGAGTTCAACCTTGAGAGGATGAACATCAAAGAAGACCAGATCTTTTATCTAGGAGTAGCAGTAAGACACAACTGCAAGCACTCACCTCTTTGGTACGTGGATTCTACCTATTCTAGCTCTCCCCTTGATATCATCACTCCTTTCCCTCATTAAGATTGACTTACAATTGATGATACAGTTAATATAAAAGTAGGGCTTCCCTGACTTAAATGAGACCTTACTAAACTCAGGAACTTACAATGCAGAACTGATTTGATACAGACCTGTGCATGGTTATACTGAATCTGGAAAACACTAACACTGCTAACTGGCAGAAATGTAAATAAAAAACAGATGAACTAGCTAAAACCTGGAGATGAAGGCATTTTAGGCCCTTGTCTGTCATCAAGACCTTCATAACTGCATCGTTTTTTTTCCAATATGGGCATGTGGCATACACCTGCAACTTGTCAGCAAGAAGCCTAATTGCAGGGTATTTTTGGTTTCTCAAAAATCTTTAAAAAAAAGAGAGTGTCCTAATCCTGAATGGTGCTAATGAATGGTCTCACATACTATATCTAGTTTTAGTTTTGGCTTCTAGGCTGAATGACATATGAAACATATTTTAAGATATGCACCTAATTGCCAACTCTTAGTCCTGTGTGAAAGTAACCAAAGACAATTTTGACATTAAAAATTGCCAAGGAAAGTAACACAAGTCAGTCTTTTGTCTGACTCTAGAGCCCCATCCTAAACAAAGGTGACACTTTTGAAATGAAAAAAAATAAGCCAAAACGTTCACCTACATAAGGCATATGACTGCAGCACATTAAAAAATAATTTTGTGTGATATGTAGCTCAAAAAACAAGTGGTAAGTGCATTCAAACCCCCAAAAGACCACCTGCCAGACAGCTATATGAAAAACCCTCTTGCAAAAGTCTGATGCCATCAATTGCCTTGATCTTTTTCTTCCAAAACCACAACCCATTTGATATCCTAGTTATCAATCACAGAAAGCCTGAAACAAAAATGCCTTCATAACCTTGTGTCTGTCTCTATTCATTGGAATAACTCCTGCTCCTAGGAAAATAATTGCTATCACTGTACAGCATTTGGCATTAAAACAAAAAAAAAAAAAATCCCAAGCAATATAGTGTGCATAGCCTTGGCAAACAGTAGGAAAAGTGTATTCATAATTGTCCCATTGTCGGCAGTAATTGAACCAATCTATGTATAAATACGTATTTTTTTTTCTAAAATACAGGACAAAGAAAACACAGTTGCAAAAAATCAAGATTTTCAGATTCTCCTACACCACCGTGCCTGAAAAAACAGTCTTTACGTTTAGAGAATTGCAGAGAACATTTCCTATATGCAAAGACACAAATCAGACCCAGATGGAGAGGGAAAAAGCAAGCTGTAAACCAGCTCTGCTTCCCCAACAATGATAACTAATTCTAGAAGGCACATCATCTCTTCACATTCTTCAGTTATAGATATCATTTTCTGGTCAGCTTTGATATTATTGGAAACAAGATGAAACCAAGATAAAATATGTAGCACTCCCTGAAGCTGTATTTAAACAATCTTATTTAATTTGCCAGCCCAGATTACAGGTGATCAAATCACCTGTAGTATGACATAAACTAGATTTGCTGTGATAATGAGTTGCATTTACAGAATGTGTCATCTGATTAAGAGCATTGCTTGCTGAGATGTTGTCTCCTCAGTCATTCCAATTACTTTTGTATCTTTCTATAAAAGATACCATTGAATGCATGCCTAAAAATATACAGCAAAGATGTACTGGATTTTTTTCAAAGTTGGAGGATTCAGGCTAGATATTTAAATGGGTGCTGCTCATGTTGTGGCAGGAAGCCTCTTTCATCAGTTCACCAAGACTAACCTTTGCCAGGCAGGTCACAACAACATGTAAATGTTTAACTTATGTTTTTGAGGGAGAGAGTATGAATCTCCATTCCTGCCCTTCTTGAATTTATATTCAAAATGCCAAGACTGCACGATAGTAATATTCAAGGAAAGCTATGTAGATAATAGAGGAGAAATGTCTGGTTTTTTTATAGTGGAACAAGTCCTTCCAGGAGTACTACTCAGGCTCTTGCTTTTGTATCAACTTCAAAGTGAGGCTTAGAAAGGGATTGACTACCTAACTTTTGTGATTCAGCGGCAAAGTGCCATTCCCTTGATATGAGGAGTGTGCAGGAATGAGGTTTATTTCTACCATTGTCTTCCCTTTTTGGCAGCGGAGATCTAACTTTAGCACCTTTTCGCAGTGGAATGAGGTTTTCTTGATATTTTTTTGCTAGAGTCATTTACTATCCTGTGTATTATTTTATACAATCATCCTCAACAAAAGAGTTTCACTGTAAGCTAGAGAGATAATAAGTGGTGGGACTGTTGTGATATGGAGTTAGGCAGTCCAAGTCTCTCTGTCTGGCACTATAGAATGTAATGGAGAAACGCTGCAGGAGGAGCGTAGGACAGATACTGCAGTGTGCTGAAGGGTGAGTGAGAAGACTGATGGCAGAGATTTCATTGAGCTTTGGGAACTAAAGGCTTGAATTTCAACGTGGTCTCCAGCAAATATTTGAAGACAATATTCTCAGCTAGGGTCTTAGTCACAGGATCTCATTTGTTCATATTATTATGTTTCATTTGTTTAACTCCACGCTGTACTAGCTAACCATGTCAGAGAAAGGCGAGAAGAGTTACTGGCATTTTTACCTAGGCTGTATCATCATTTGTCCAGCACAAGTAGTCCTAAACACTGCTGGCTTCAGACTCAGCTTCAACACTGAGAGAAGCTGTGCCTAAATAAGTGATTTGGGGGAACAGATATCAGTAGTGACTCCCTCAGTAGCAGTTAAATTTGTGGCGTTTTTTTAACACATCATGAAGTCCAAGTGCAGAGTTGGTCCTGATAGGAGATCATGGCTACTCCCAGCTGAAGAAAGAGCATGGAGGTTATACATTACCCTTTTACTCTGGATGCTGAGCAGCACTCAAGAAGAGAACGAAAGTCTCATGAACCACATAAATGGCAATCTCACTGCAGTTACTGTACTAGACACTTGGCCAGCCTCTGTCTCATACAATCATCCGATGGTGTTACTGGGGACTGATCTGAAGAACAGGACAAAAGCCACAAACAGTTGTACAGCCAGAAAGTAAGAGTGCTGTAAAGCTACCAGGTCAGTCCTTCATCACTGTCTCTCACCTGGCAAAGAGGCAGCAGCAATTGCAATGGTGAGACAAGTGGCTCAAGAGAATGGACGCATATGCTACCCCAGGAAGGGTTTTGCTTCCTAGGTACCAGTGTGTTAGAAACCAAATTTAGGCTACTACTCATAGCCTTGTATATACAGAATACCTAGTTATTAATATCCTGTGCCACCTTGTGCCACTACATTGTGCTATCATATCCAGTAGAAATGGTTGTTTCTGCTGTCAAGATTTCTCTTGTATACCACACCTATATAATCTTTTATATTCACACCATGCCTATGAGAAAGCTCACCACAAATGAATTGGTACTGCAACTAAGTCTACTACTCGCTTGTAACTTGAGAAAAAAAAAAGTTATTTTCTCTATTATTTCAATTAATTATACTTTTATAAATTTTAAAATAAAGACTGTAAAGGAGGTGGAAGCTGCCCTCTCTATAGCCAGTGTGCTAACCAGATGATCAAAACTAGGCTGAACTATAGCAAGAAGGCAGTTTCCACCCTCCATATCAGAGATGAACAAGAGAACTTATTTGTCATTCAGTCTTGGGACTGCGCATATTGCTTAATATTCCACAGCCATCAGGCATGGTGAAGCAACAAAACAACTTAATCAGGGTGAAAGCCTCTCCTACCCATCCTGCTTTGGATAGGAATTATCTTTCTGAGCAAGGGCTTGGTCCCCATACAGCAAACATATGAAATAGCCACAGGGGTGCCAGGTCTGCTTTTACTTTTCTCTCTCTCCGTCTCTGAAGAATTAGTTCATCCAAAGTAAAAGCATGCCAATAAATTAGGAAATGCAAACATATGCTTTAACCAAATAGCCTGCTGTCAAGACTAATTACAAAGAATGTAAGTGATGGTTGGCTCCTTGGTTGGGTTTGATTCTGAGTTGGGATCTCAAATTTATTTTGGTTTTTAGCAGATCAACATTGGTGGGACAGTTGCATGCAACATGTGGCCTTTAGAGTTAGATGAATACATCACATGTGGGATTTGTCTCACTCGCCTCTTTGGAGATACAAGGAAGATCATCTCTATGAAAGTCAAGGAGAAGACCTAACATGATCTTACAAGATACAAACCTTTGTAACAATGGAAATAAGAACCCTTCATTCAGAAACACATAAATGTGATAAAGCAAAATTGAGGACAGAAGTGGGGAAGTTAAAGCTCTTTAACAAACAAGCAAACTAAACAAACTCTCAGATGTACATGGGTTGGGTTATTTTTCTTTCCTTGCATAGAAATTAAACTATTTTCTGATAGCTTCTTAAGTGTATTCAGACAAATCCACGTCAGCCTAACTTTCTTGTAGTTGCTAAGAAAGCATGTACAGTAAGATGTGGATGGGAAATTACCATCATTTACTACTATTTTGGTTTTAATCCCAAATGAGAAAAGAGTTTATCAGCCGCCATCTGGAGAAATGCAGCTTTCCCACAGCACTGCTGATGCTGCTTTTTTCTATTCTTAGCTCAACACAAGCATAAATGACAGCGAAGGATCTCACTGTGCACTAGTAGAAAGCCATGGTTAATTTATCCCACGGAGGAAATCATGCTGTGCTCTCAGACGGCTCCAGACATAGATCCTGTCTCAGACTGCTCTCACAAGAAACTCTTGACTCTCAGAGACTGCTGTGGCACAGACCATTCTTCAAACAAAACTCACAGTAGTTGCAAATGAAACAGATTTACTTCATTCAGTTGTCATGACAAGTTTAATGATTCAATTTTTCTTACCGAGCATCCTTCTTGTTAAAATAATACATTTCTGACCCACTTGCCTGCCAGACCAGAGAGAAAAGCATCATCTTCTGCCTCTAGATTGAGCACAGGCACTGTCTTCGAGCAATAACTTATTTTCAACTCTTCAACTTAAAACAACACTGCTGTTCATAAGGTCTGATTCAAAGAGTGCTCCATCGTGGGTACATATACTGCAACCCCCAAAGATAATTCCTTCAAACTGCGTTGTTAATAGCCTCAGGAGCCTGCATTATTAAGACAATAAATATGCATGTTTCAAAGTAAGGCTCAACCCACTGCTAGACCACCAGGGCAAGAACATTTCTAAAATGTGCAGTAGTCCAGCTCTCATGATTTGCTAGTGCCAACGAAAACTCAGATCTTAACAACCAAAAAACAAACCTCACTGTGATCTCTCTGAACTGACAATGCTGCAGGACACACACGGGTCCTGAGTCAGCTTTTACACATCCCAATAAAAAAGTCATGGAAAACAATGTCCCATTCTGCAAGTGATAGGCAGTTATGCTTAGGGGGAGTGTGTAGCTGCACCTGGTGGAAAGAGAATCAAACACCTTAAAATAAAAACAGGACTTGTGTTGCCCTGTTGCACACAGAGCTAGCCAGCAGGTGTGACGTCTCTTCCAGGGCAGGCAGAAAACCTACAGCCTTTTCATGTATGAAATCTCACTCAAACTGTTGCCTTGTGTGATCTCTTGGCCCATGAGGTAGATTTTGACAAGCATTTTAGGCCTAAAGCAGAACCTCTTATGCAACAACTTATAATTCAATACCTTTTCTTACAGAACTACATACATTTTGTGTCCTACTGGAAGGAGGTAGTATTGGTTTAACAGTGGCCTTGGCTTTAGGAGGACATACAGAGAAGATAATTTTAAAGATTGAAGGGGATCAATTAAATTCCTGGGTAGATACTCCTATATGAATTCAATTGGCTTAATTTAGGGTATTTCATATGTGTTATGGAAGTATAAACTCAAAGGTGTAAAACATTTCAAGTAATACACCTCATAAGTTTATTCAACTTGATTCACCTTCAGTTCCTCATCCAGGTAAAACCTGGAATGAGTTATGTTTCCAAATGACTTAAAAGGCAGCATGCTATACCCAAAACATGAACAAATGTTGTTTATACCGCATAACAGCATAAAACTATCACCACAGTGCAGCATATACATTGTAGTTCCCAAGGCAGCACAGCTATGGGTCTTCTGGTTCTATCATGCCTTGAAGGTAGATTATCAACCTTAGATCCGTATGGGTGTTACTCTGCTTAATCATGCCATTTCAAAGGAAGGGTACTATGTTTCCTGCCCCTCAACACACTGCGCATACCCAGATGCTCAATTTTTCCCTGCCTGTCTTGTACCATGACCATGGGACTATACATCTACTGGTCTTTCTCAGCATTTGGTGAGACCATGAACCTCATATCCTACTTGATTTTGAAAGAAGCTTCTTGCTCATTTCTTACAGAAAACATTATTAAAGAAAGTTCAAAAGTTTGGGGAACAGTCAGTATGACCCCAAATTTTACAGACTTTGTTTCAATGTGTATGATTCATATTGTCTGGTGAACTACCAGCAGCAGCATTACAATATTAGGTAATATTTGAAGTCAACAATGCAGTAGTAAATTAATGTGACAGGAAGCCTCTAGGTCTTAATTTAACGTCATTTTTGAATGCATCACTACAGACAGCTCAAAGAATAAACGTTTGTTAACATGCACTTTGTTCTATGTCCAGTCTTTTCAACAGACTGTTCTTGCCCTTTTATCTCTGCCTTTTCCCTTCCACTTTACTGATGGTTTAGCTTTTTAGTTTCGTCCCTAATTGTCTATTTATCATCTATTCCAGAGTAAGAATCTTCCGTTTTTTTGATCAATATGTTTACTGCGATGGATGAACAGTAAATTGCCAAAACCAGTTTTCCCTCTGGATCTATTAACTTTAGAAGTATGGAGACTTTATTTATCTAAGAATACTATCCAGATGGAAATAGCTAGCAGATCCTATGGTCCACAAAGCACCAAGCATTAAACCACAGGTAGGTACTCATATTGTGGTTGGAACTGGCAGTAAGTTACTCTTCTAACACCTGGGCCTCAACATCCCAAGATCGTGACGTCCTTTCAAGGTTGTGCTTTTCTTGGGAGCCATCTCTGCGAACAGGTTTTCACAGCAAGAAAAATGACATGCCAACTTCAGGAAGTAAATTTCCTTTGCTTTTAAACATTCACAACATCTAGAAAAAAACAAGGGGGAAACCCTGTCTTATTGAAGTCAGGGTAAAACCTCAAGAACTCCTATTGTCCGCTACAGTGCCTGGAGAGAGAATGTTTCCAGGTTATAAACATTTGTGCAACGTCTGTGATCCTTACGCTGGCAATGACTCTTAGTTATTTCTTGCACAATATTTTTTGCATTGCAGAATACAAAGCATTTAAGACACTAGTTTTCAAAATGAAGTTTCTCTGGCCGTCTTGTTTAAAAGGACAGCCCTGAAAGCATGAGTCGTATCAGCTGGAGAGACAGCCAGATGCTGTATGTCTGAGAAGGATGAACCACAGTCTCCACCTCAGCAGACTGCTGACTACAATCTAACATTATTACTCACTGTCAGGCATTATTGTTTGTCTCCCTGATGGTCATTTATGTGAGAACACCTGGCTCATATGCCTTTTTCAATGCCCAGTTCCTTCTTCATGCATCAGAAACCACGGCTGTCATCTGATATTCAGAACACTTTCCTTCTTTTCCTGTTCTACATGACCCTCTCTGCAACATGATGACTGTGTCTGTTCCATTGTGAGGAGAACTGAGAAGGACCAGGTCCTTTGAACTCCAAAGCACTTACAGAGCATTGAAATTAAAAATTAAAAATCAGTCAGCCCAGCTTTAATATCAGAACAAACAAATAATGCAGGGGCCAGCTCCCGTCCTCCAATCTCATGCACCATAGAAAATTCAGAGATGTGGCCACAGAAGTTCATGACTTCTGAGGACAGAGAGAGGGGATGGAGGGCGGGGAAGGGTGATAGCTCCTCACTTCTTACATTTAGTCTGTGTAAGTGAGAAACAGAATAAGTTAATAAGGCAACTTGGAGCTTTTCCCTTCATAACAACAGGAAGAATTACAAGAGGAGAGCATGGCTCCTCATCCGTACTCATTCTGGGAGTAGTTATGCTTGTACAAGGAGCTAGCAGAGCTCGTGCAGTGGAACTACTTGCAAAAGAGCTGTCCTGGGAATGGACTTGGTCACAGCCCCCTGAGGGCACAGGCAATCTCTTAGAATTGGTCAGATTCACACTGCTGTTCAGCTGACTCCTCAGTAAGAGAAAAAGGACAAATTGTTATTCTAGGCTATTAAGGCAAATTATCACACCTTACTCAAAGGAGGCCAAAGATGGCAGGAAAGGACCCCTAACAGCATCATTGAAAAAAATCTTTGAACTCTACAATTAAATTAGAGCTGCCTGCTCAGCTTCAGCCTGTGGTAAGTAACATAGCAATCAACATTTCAACACTATTTCCCCTTTTCCCCTTTTTCTTTTAAAACGCTCCTGATTAATTTTGCACAAACAAGAAAATAGGAACAACACAGCAAGGCAAGAATAACTTGTAAGTAAAACCAGATAAACACTAACAAATTTACATAGTGTAATGACTTCACTCTTAATTCAGATAAACCCAGGCCCCAGTTCTCAAAAGAGTGAGCTGAGCACATGCAGCCCAGGAGGCAAGAACAGGGTGGCTTCAGACTACATTTATGTCTGCAGACCCTAAGTTAGTAGGGACTGCTCCTACTTTCAGTTTGAAATAGCCTCTGAGGAACCATGTTTTATTCCAGATGTCATACTCTGACTACACCCTCTTCTCAATCTCACGGGCCCCTTTGCATTTTCAAGCAAGATTTCCTTCAGTGCTAGGCACTATAACAAGGTGGGAAAGACAATAGTATTTCAGAAAATGTCTAATAGAAAAAAATAATGTCATAGAAATGAAAGAAAAAAAATCAGACTCAGGCCCACTACCTACAAGGGACAGTCATTTCTTGATAAAGGTACATACCCCCCTGCCAAAAAAAGTCCAAAGAAACAGGAATAATCCTATGCAATTTCTGAATAAAGCCAAAACACGCATTGTCCTATTCTAGTTCTTGTCAGCATGCAGTTACCTACGATTCTGTCATTTAACATTGAATTTACAATAAATCTGTTCTCCACTCTCAAAATAAGCTGTTCTGCAGCTGAGACTTTTATTTATCCTCTTTCCTGCCACGTTTTACTGTATCTTCTGAACTTGTGTTTTCAAGCACTCCCTTCTTGTCTGAAAGAATATTCTTTATGTGGAGTTACGGAATCTCTTCTTTGTTCCTAGATGTCTTGGATGTTGATCAACAAAAAGTCATTAAAAAGTTTAATCCTCTATGCTTGGCACTACATCAGTCTGAGAGCAGTTTCTTTGTAACAGCCTTTGGAATAAATATCCATTAAAGATTTTTTTTTTTTTCTTATATGGGTCACCCACACTTTATAGTGGGTGGCCCTTTCATTTATCCCATTACTATATTTCCACTTCTAAAGCTAAGCCAGATGCAGCAACCTGATACTACTTTTTAGTTCACACAACTTTATTGTAAAATGAAAACTTTCATGACTATCTGATACTTGTTAGGAAAACCAAGAAACAGGAACCATGGTAATATTGCACCATCTTCTTGACAACTTTTATTCTGCACAAACTGGATTCTCCAGGGTACTGCATGCTTTGCTAACAAGCATTTGTCACAAAGTCAACCCACATTTGAACTACTCTTGTTGGTATTATTTGGTATTATTTGTTATAACCATGCCCGAGGCAGTGTCTAGGTGCCATACTTCCTTATAATTCTGCATGATCAGTTCTTTAACTGCTAGGTAGTCTACGTAAGCAAGACCAAACAAAGGCAAAAAAAGATTTTAAGGATTTTTGTTGGTTGGTTTTGTTTGCCTTATTTTTTGTTTTTTCTTTTTTTCTTTAAAAAAACCCAGGGTATTAGAGATTGTCTTTCTTTAACCCTCATCCATTTAATTGTGTGATTATTTCCTTTTTCTGAACTTGTACTCTTCCTTTCAGATGTACTAAATAAATGACTGTGTCTTTAACAACTATCCTCTCTATACAAGGCTACGAACACAAATCAAAGAGGCCACGCATTACTGGCCAAGTATGAAAAGCTGTAGTCCTCCTTTCTAGTCATACCCATAGAAGTACATAAATAAATTGATTGCTTAAAACATATTTTACAGATCAACTTGCTCAGCCTACTTAACAAATGCCAAAAAAATACTAGACTATAGATATGAACAGAGTTCTCCTTAAAGTTCAGGCTGAAACCAATCATTAACCATGGCTATGTGATTACGACAAAGGAAGTTTTCCTACCTTGCCTTTTTTGCTAGAGCGTTTGCTGGAAGATGTAAAGAAGATGTGATTTTAGTATTTTCCCTGTACTTCATGTGACACTTGCAGAGGTAAAAAAAAAAAGAAAGCAGAAGTTTTTATTAGGCAGATAGAAATATTTATAACTAAGTCTTGGGCAGTTCAACAAGCAGCAGTGGAATAATTCAAATTATTCATGTGTTTAGGCTTGAAAGAATATAAGCATATTTCTAATTGTTTGCTATAGACAAAGCACGATTTGCCTCTTAGGCAAGAGATTATTTTCCTAGTTACATCATTAGGAGGCAGAAAAGCAGACTAGACTGACATGAATGAAAAGCACTTCCTCACAGAAAAGTAATGAAGTAACATGAAGTGGCCTTCCTCAGTCATAGAAGGGTGTTTCCCAAGTAAATCAATTTCTTTTAATTTTCTAGCTCTTCAGTTCTCTGGGAGACAGGACTGTGCAGAGCACTTTGCATCTGAAACAAGTGAGACAGCACGTTTCCCTAGCAAGGTGCCTTTTGCACCATAACTTTATCACTGTGCTCTGAAGAGTACTCAGGTTTGAGGATTTCTCCCCACGTGCACTGAACTAACAATTACATCAGCAGTGGCTACACAGCTACTCTCCTGAATGAGCTGCAAAAAACACTGGGCAACTCTTTGTGTGTAAAAGTGTCTAAATTCACCTAAATCCTTGCAACTTTTGAGAAACTGTGCCCTTTCCCACAGACCACTCAGTACCAAAATACGCACAATTCCCACTGACTTCGAAGTAGGAAAATCATCCCATAAAGTAACAAAGTATCACTGTTAAAATGTTCGTATCTCCTAAACTTGGTGCATTTTCCTTGAAACCAGTTCAAAGGATCACACAGGACAGGAACAAATGGCACTTGCCTACTAAGAGGATCTCTCAAAATTCAGGCAGTGAGACACAGCCTTGCAACTACTTGCTGCCTCATTGATTAGGGAATTTAGCTTCCTGGGAGTCATGCAAAATGGTCACAGGAATACGGTGGAAAGGGTCTAAACATTAGGTTTTGCCATCATTTCCTAAGCCAGTCTCTTACAGGCCTTCCGACATTCACAGGAGTGGAAGAAAGGAGAGAGTACAAATCCTCTGAGCTGCTTTGCTTCTAGGACTTCACATTTTGCCCCTTGTCTAGAGTAGAAGTGCCCCTCACTGGAAACACTGAAATATCACTGCCATTGCTTTTCTTCTTCCCTGATACCAGTGGCACAGAAGCGATCAGCTTCTACTGCAGCCTGCTTTCCAGGTGCTGATTCCACATGCTGAGTGTGGATGCAAAAGGTAAAGGAAGGAGGAATGACTCCATCCACTCCCAATGCCTGCAAAGGAACGAAGAACTGCTACAGAGTCTCAGTTCCTTTTGTGGAAGCCTGGACTCTCTGAGGTCCTGCTAGAGTTAATATTTACAAATTAATTTTTTTGGACATATATTGGCATGGTGCATAGCAAACACTGATTTTATCCCTGAAAACCCATACTTTGTCCCTTTGGTGCATTGTTCTCATTTTAATCAACAGAACCTCATTTAAACATGACAATTCAGGACTTGTCCCAAAGGCAACTCAGTGCTCTACCTTAAACAGTTAAAAATTAGGATACACATGTAGAGAGGTAAGCTTTGTCATTAAATGAATACCATACATTTTCATCAGAATAATTAAAATGATCTGTCAAAATTACTGTTCTGAGGGTGTCAGGCTATCTTGACCTGCAACAACAGGTGGTATTGTAACTACAGATTTACGTTTTAGACAGCACATAGCTTTCTTACAAAAAATTAAGCTAAGTATCCAGGTTTATTCAACAGCAGAGATTTTTCTCAATTCAACCAATTCAATCATGCTGAAGCCTACAGGTTGAATGTGTATCAGTGTCGATATTGAGAGAATTCCCTCAGGAAGCCATACCATACAAGTATTGCTCATCAGTTATGGCTCTGCATACCTGAGAAGACTTGAATATGCAAATACAACTGCATTGCTATTGTGACATTTTTTTAGATCGTTCTGGGAGAACATAATCACTCTACTCCAAAACATCCCTCTCCAAATCTTTTTTCATGCTTCCTCATCTTCTATTAGCAAGATTTACTATGCTTGATCATAAGATCTGGAAAAAATGAAGGAAGAAGCACATGCAAATGCAGTTAGTCCATTTTTTTTTAAATGGAGGACCAAATCTGTCTATACACACTCCTTTGCAAACATTGACCTTGCTATTTCTCTCCATTATTTTAAGTCCTCATTGTAAAACTCAATGAAGGGAAATCGAAGGCATTGATAAATATCAGCATTAGCAGCAGCACAACAATCTGTCACACTGAGAAAACCCAGCTGTTTGCAGAGTGATGGCCAGTAGGGAATGCATACTAAGAGCAAAATACCAATGCTTGGATCCTCCCCAGCACCTCTTCTAGCTATTTATACAAATCTTTGTTGACCTTCCTTCCTCAGTTCTTTTCACTGTCAGCTTTTTACTCATAGCTAAGCCACAGTTGTTTATCACATAGCAAAAAAATTCAAGTTAATTACCTTAAAGTCTTCAAATCAAAGTACATCTGGTTTGGGAATGAGAGTCTGTTTTAGGCCCATCTTTTAAGTATACATACACACACATCTGAATAGAAAAAATGCCTGCATTTAAGAGATTTGCTGAGGAACGTGCAGTAGTACCCTTATCATTCCTATCAGGTGTAAATCAAGAAAGACTTTTGAAAAGTTCAAAAGGAAAGCAGCAAACTGTTGTTTTAATGTGACTCCATTAAGTGGAACTCTGTTTATGACTCTCCAGGATCATTGCTTTCTTTAGCATGAATAACAGCAAAGATACGTGTGTAGCGCTTGTTGCTTGGGTGCAGGCTCCTGCTCTGCCAGAGTGCCATCTTTTAGATGTTCAATCCAGCACTGCTGTTATCTGCTCTGTGACGAAAAAAAAAAACCCAAACTGATGCAAATGAATGGAAATTTTGCAGCTGGCCAACAAAGGGGCTTCCTCAGCCAAAATCAGATAAAAGTTTTAATTTATATAGGAAATCAAAAGTTAAAGAGGCATGACCCACAATCTGTCTCAAATGCAAGCAGTCTTCATTGTGATACATAATGCAATATTTTGGCTGGACTTCACAATGGATTCACTCATTAAAGACTTAGCACATGAGTAAAGATTTGAAGAGCAGGTCATCAATATGTGACAGCATAAAATTACGAACGCTAAATTATGTGTTAGTTGGAAGCATTCACTAAGTTGTTTTAGAGCAACTTGGACAATCTCTTGAGAAGAGGCAAGGTTTGTTCATGAACAAACAGTCTGGTTTGTTCACAGAAAAGCTAAGACTTGTGTGTGTCAATTTTTTTGAAGCATCACATCCACTCATCTATGCACACAGTAATGTCAAGGTATAACAATGTCCTCAAAAATGCATTTTGTACATCTGAAATGAAACTGTCTCAAAGCTTAAATAATATGCTTTTGTAGACTAACCAGGTCAATAAATATTTAAGTCATGAGACAAATTTGCAAATCTAAAAATACTTTAAGAAAGATTACTGCATTCAGAAAAAGCAGCTATAGAGCACTCCATAAATCTACTTCTTCTGCTTTATGTGAGCAAAACCCGTTCCAATTTTAGAATTAAGACTCCAGTTCAATACTAGAGAACAGACACATCTGAGAGCATAAACCAGATTACTTTTTGATCCTAAGCCTTTCTCCTTGGTAATTATAGTTAAGACATTTAGGTTACACTTAGGCTGCTTCATACAGCCACCAAACCTACTCTGGATAATGACCTAAGTATCGACAAAGTGTCCCGTACACGTGTGGCCCCATGAATTCTGATTGGATTACTGACTGGAAGTTTTGCTCTAAATGAGTGACTGTAGGAGCTCTGTACTTTGAGTATCAGGTATCAGGCTGCTTGTGGTGAAATAGAAAAGATTCACAGGTTTGTAGTCAAGCCCCTGCTGCGAAGGCTGGTGGATCTCTATCATCTATTGTCAGCGTTAACTTCCATGCATGGTGTTACTCTTCTGTAACACTGAAGATGTTGGATGCCTTACCACAGACCACATAGGAAGTCTTGACGTTTTAGTTCTCCAGATTCTACCTAAGTTTTGCCAAAACAAGGGGGCCTAAAATGATAGATAAAACTTTTACCATTGTCTGGGAGCAGTTAAAGTTATCCTTGTCCCCCAGAAAGGGGACACTGGAGCTGCTCCAGAGCAGGGTGCCAGGGCATAAGGCTACAGGCATGGGGCTTGCACCTAACAAGCAGGCACACAGCAAACATATGCTGCTAACAACACCTTATTTCCTCAAAAGTTCAAAGCTGTGAGCAGAGTATAGTGACTACTCCTTTACTGCCTTTAAATTAACTGCTGAATCATGTTTTCAAAATTCAGGAAGTAATACACTTTAGAAAACAAATGTTTTTTCAGAAAACCCCACCACTTTTTACCATAGAGCTTGCAAAAAGCAGTGCCTACTGACAGACTACCAACAGTCTAATGTGGGCTCTCAGAGGAGAGTCACCACACAGCATGAGTGGGAAAAACTTTTTTTTTTAAAAAAATATAAAGTGCTTTTTTAACAACAGGCCTGGTAATAGCATATTATCAAAACGAAAAAAAAACCCACAACAAAAAGCAGCAGATTTAGGTACGACTTAGAGAATGGTCTGAGTCCATAACGAGGTCTATTGACTACCATGAACCAGGCTATCCTAGATTTTATATGAATTCTATCCTGTTCAGAATTTCAGGAGTAGGAGACATACGTATGCTTTCCTCCTTGAAAATTGTGCTGCCCACCTATACCATATGCACATACTAAAAACTATACAGAAATGCATGATGATTTATTTTTTTTAAAATTCTTCCACTTACCAAGATACACGTCACATTAATGTATAGCAGAGATACAACGTGGGACCATGCTGGCATACAGCAAATGATAACAGAATATAACAAATAATTACGTCATTTGAAAGTATTGCTATAGCAATGTTTTGTATTTTTTTTCTTACTGAGATGCAGCAGCAGAATCTTAGTTACAGACAAGAGCTGCATTGTTCTAAGGAAAGTAGAAATAGGAATTCCAGTGTAAATGCCAGAAGGGTTCAAATCTAGCTCTGTAGTGGATTTACAAAGAGCTGAATGAGATCCAGAGTCTTTCAGGATATGTCAATGAATCAAATTGAAAACACAGCTATTCCAACAAGGGATCTGTATGTACTTACATACTGCATATTGGTATACCTGCCATGTAAGATTTGGGTTTAGTTAACGTAGTTAGGAAACTCTTCATTTAAGTTTTATTTGCTTTTCCCTTTTGAAAACAGCTTGCTATTTTCTTTTTTTTTTCTTTTATGGGCCACCAAATTACATGTGACCAAATGTACCTATTTAGTGAAAATGGGTTCCATTAGTATGTAATCTTATCCTTGTATTGTTTTCTTCTGAAGAAAAATAATGGAGAACAGGTGGTGATGCTTAGCATCAGGCTCCTGTTTCTAGAATTACAATCTACTGGGAGCCACCAGCAATCTCTGAAAGCTGTCATAAGTGCTCAGGAACTAGCATGATCCAGAGTACACTCAATACATTAAAGCATCTTTTTGAAAATTTAAGTAGGTGTGACAGGAGAAAACTGGCTGAATGGCACAGGGATTCTAATGTGTCCCTGCAAAGGGTCATGATTTCCTTTTGCATCCCACAATAAATAACTCAAGCTGGCCTCCATTTCCAGAGCAGAAATCAGACATTTAAAAAATTCAAATGGGTACCATATGTACCATAAACCTTTTGGGTTTAGCATTCAAATGTAGCCGCATTCACATTGTTGGAAAATATGGCATTTAAATTCTCCTAGAAGAACATTAAAAAGCTGTTTTCTTTTTTTCTTTTCTCGGTGCCACAAAAATCAATGGTGTTGACAAATATCTCCTTGATGTAGTTTGAAAATCTACTGATGTTACATCACACAAATAATTTTACCCAGTGAGTCACAACACCACATTTCAAACGGACTTTTCTTTGTTTTACCATCCCATCCTTACCTTTCCAAGTAGGAAGTGGTTAAGAAATAATTCTATATAACCAACAACAACTGTGTTTCCCAATGCAGGTATATACAAGCAAAAAAACATTATAGCGGTGTTTTAAAATTTGTCTCTGAAGCTGAGGAGTAGGACAAAGGCAACACATATTTGCATGGCAAGTTCAACTGACATAAAATTTTTAAAAAGCAGACACCAAAGTTTATTTGATATCCCTTAACTACTGTTCTGTGTCAGATATGCCAAGATACACACTTACATAAGGAAAAAATTAACACAGGTTTGGTTTGTGGCGTTTTAATTCAAGAACGATAGGAAATAAAAGAAGATAAAGTTATTTGCTGGGCCAGGTTTTCTGTAGATGGAAATTGTCAATTTCCCATTGATCTCCACAGAAATACGCCAAGTTGTACCAAGTCAGTAGATTCTACTTCACAGTCCTGATTTCTTGCATAGCTGTACAACAGCAATGTTACTTTTATTATTACTGTGGTTATTTCTTTTAGGAGATCTTAGTCAAGGTAGTCTCTGCAAGTTCAGATCAGTTGAAACTAGGCTAACTTCAACAAGCTTTGGGGCAATGTATATATATATATTTTAGCCATCTTCAGTCTCACCCGTGTTAGCTTTCCTCTAAAATAGCAGGCAGTGTGATGAGCTGCAATTCTATAGAAATCGTATTCTGATTCAACACTGCTCAGGAAACTCTTTTACTGCTTCTGGTTTTGCTCAAACCTTAATGCAGAGAGGAAGTTTACTTGTTCTCCAACAAGCCCCATGAAAATGTCTCTCCACTTGAAGCCCTGTGGTCAAAACAAAAGAAAATTTAAAGATGCCCATTGCTTTGAAGATAGTACAGAAGGAACTTCACCTTACAGAAAAAATACAAGGCTAGCCCACAAAATTGGGAAGGATGGC
Source organism: Tapera naevia (assembly GCA_033556795.1). Taxonomy (NCBI): domain Eukaryota; kingdom Metazoa; phylum Chordata; class Aves; order Cuculiformes; family Neomorphidae; genus Tapera; species Tapera naevia. The sequence continues at coordinate 4,883,233 of JAUMJJ010000175.1, read as the reverse complement.
AAGACAAACATATTAGAGGAAACAGAATGGCAAATATTCAAATAGTATTTTTTCTCCTTGGCATCAAGCTAACAACAAAGTCTTTCCAAGATTAAAAGGAGAACTGTTGTTACAGGGGGGTTTTAACCTAACAAACCCTAGTCTTTACATTATAAAAACTCTTAGTCTTTCCATCTGTAATCATGATGATGAAGTAAAAGATTATGTTAAATTGTCCCATCAGATCCATCTAGTACCAGCTGGTTTCTGAGCTTCCTGGATCCAGCTAAAGTAACTAAAACATCTTCTATCGAGTTCATCACCAGCAAAATTCTTGACTAAAAGAATTCTGGTGATGAGAGAACCAGAAAAAGGGCACAGCCTGATCCCAGGGAACGTTTCATCTCTAACAGATGAAATAATCCTCATTCTGTTTGCAAACTGACTAAAGTTTAATGTTAGAAAACAATACTCATGAAAGTGTACTATGCCATTTCTAAAAAAACCTGTTTCTCTATGACTTTACCTTAATTACAAATTTTAAACATCTTAAAATGCTATTGAGAAAAGGAAATTTGCTGTGCTTTGAGCAGTGAATAAGACAGAATAATGAAAATAAGAATTGTGAATAAATCAGTTTTGAAAAGACCTGATTTCTAGAAGGCTTTTTTTGTCCCTAAAAAGATCTGAAGGTTTTGTGTCTTTATCAAAACTTCTGAAGAAAACATTCTTTCATGATATTTTCCCTTTTCCTGGGGGAAACATAAATGTAAAACCAGTTCTAATAACATCAGAGTGTTGCCAAAAAAAAAGAAGAAAATTACAACTTTCCTGCTTAATTGACATATCATAAATAGTATATATATATGCATATGTATGTAGATGTATAAGCCAGCTATAATGTAAAAAACAATGTATAGGTCCAAATTAGGATATGCTATTACAGTGAGAAAACCAAAGACATTGTCTTTATTATATCATCCGTAAAATTTTATCCTTGGCTAAAATTCTGAAAGGATTTAAAAGGTAGAAATGCTTTAGTTGCTTTCTACAAATCTTCTTCCACAGCCTGACTTATCACTTGCTAAATCAACCGCAGCACAAATTCACCTTAGCCTAGAGCACACATATTTTGGATTTAGCTCTTACAAACATTGTAAACTTCCAAGTATTGCATCGCTGAAATTTTCTTTCAATTCAGAGGACTTGCACAGGGGGAACAAAACCAGTGCTATTCAGGAAGAATGAGGTTTTCCAAGTTAGAGTGATTTCCAAGTTAGCTTAGAGTGATTTTTCTTTTCAGAGAAAGAAAATTGGATTTCAAATATCCATGGCTGCTTCAAGAGGCAGCAGGTTATATCACATTTTAATAGGATAACTGGCCAATAAGTCCCTGCACTCCTTTCCTTCATACTTCGATAACATGCTACTACTACTACACTTAGCTCCATAGCAGAAGTGAATATTTTCCTCATGAAAGGAGAATATAAAGACAATAATGCTGAATTTAAGTAAGGAACAGCTATGTTAGAACAAAAGATAAACAGGAAGCTGAATACTTGAGTTTGTCAAAAGTCTCAGTTTCTGATCTATTTTTTTTGCTGTCGGGACATAATGATTTCTTTACTAAGAAAGCTTCATTTTCAGAATTATGTGTTGTCAGATGAATCTGTCCTGAATTATATAATTCTGAACTAGATGAAAGATTGTACATACATGACTTGTATATATTACCTGAGGAATGGCTTTCATGCTATGGTGATTTCAACAGTTTGCTGATAAAAAAACTATGTACTTTTTGCCCAGATTGCACTTCTCCATGAGCAGAACATCAGTACCTTGTGGCAACACACTTTGTAGACAAACTGCTTTGCCCTGCATTGACACAGTTGTTCAACCTTCTCAGTTTGTAAAATCTGGATCCAATTTTCAAATGAAAGATCACTTTGCTGAACATTTATTTTTCCTGCAAAATTACTTTACCAGTGTTCGATGAAGAGGCACTTTTCCACCTTGGTATTTATTTATTTAGATTTTTATTCTCTTCAAAATGTTCCTGGGAAATGTTTGTCTGTGGAGGGGCACCACACGCTTCTGATCTGAAGGCTGACTGATTTCCACTGCCTAAAAAGCAACGAGTCAGCAAGTACAAATACAGAAAGGAGGATAAATGATCATTAAATATCTAAATGAAATGGGAATTGCAGCCCCAGTTTCAAAAGTCTGTTATATGAATTGAGTTATAGTCTAATTCAGAGTCCTGGGAACTTAGATTTCTACACACTCAAGAGTTTACTAAACTGAACATTACAATTTCGCAAAGAGATGGATGATCAAGCATGAAAGCTGAGAAGGATCGAAAACAAATGCAGAAGTAACCTGCCGATTCAAGAGCAAATGCAGGTTCCCAAAGCAAATACTTTTCCTATCTGCAATAAATCGTGATATTCTTCTGCTTAGAATGTGTACAAATTTTGAATGCAGTACATATATTCTCATTGAAGGATTAAAAAGATAAAAAAAAGCTTTTTATTCCAAGAATTTTTATGGGAAAATACAGCAGTCCCAGTGAAACCTTGCAGTTTCCATTATATTTTTTTTCTCTTAAGCACGAAAAGCACTCAGCAAGTTCTGATTTTCCAGGAATTCTGGAACCAGAATATTTTGTCAACAAATGGGGTTCCAAAAATAGAAAATATGTTAAGTATGAATCTTTTTAAAACAAATATTTCTAAGGCAAGTTTAGAAAAACTACTGCTACAGGAAATCCTTTTCAGTATCTTTTTCAACCTGTGTACTTCCTATTAAACTTTATGACATTTAACATCATTCTCTATTAATTTCATTAGTGTCTTTCTGCTCTGAAAATACTCTACTTCCCATTGTGTAAATGTCTGGATTTAGGTTACTGTCTTCCAAATGTTTAGAGTTCCTTAAAACATCATATAGGGGTTTTTTTTCCAAGATAAGCATTTTCTCATAATGCAGAAATTCAGATGGCATACAGTGACAAATTTTGGAACCAATGCCATTAGCGGAACTCGTGACTCAGTAGACCAAACATTAGACTAAACACAAAAGACTTGCACTCATACATTAATCAAAAGAGATTTTCTCTTCTCTCTTGCAGCCTATGACAGGTCTAGAAGTAATGGCAGGAAGATGTGACAGGGGAGGTTTATATTGGATATTAGGAAAAGATTCTTCACACAGCAGGTAGTAGAGCACTGGAAGAACTCCCCAGGGAAGCAGTCATGGCACCAAGTCTGCCAGCATTCAAAAAGCATTTGGACAATTCCCTTAGTCACATGGTGTGAATGTTGGGAGTATCCTGTGTGGGGATAGAGTTGGACTCGATGACCCTTTTGGGTCCCTTCCAATTCAGGTAATTCTATGATTCTAAATATTTTTTTTTTAATACCAACAAAATTCATCATATTAGAGCTGGTAACTGCAGACTGCAGCTCAGGGGAGCAGTGGAGGGAACACAAGATTTTTACACACTGCAAACACCCATTTTTCTCTAATACAGAGGAAGATCTGGTCAAAGCAGGGAAAGACACATCCTCAGCGCTTGTAACACCATGACTTTTATTTAGGCTTCCTAAAATCTCTGGTCAAATACATTTGAAAGATAAAGTAAAAGATTCTTGGGTTTGACTGTAATCCTGCCTTGCTCTTTCTCCTCATCTGCGTCTATTTGTAGATGGAGACAACCAACCCTATCCTTCCCTGGTGTGACAGCAGTTTCGATCCAAAACCTTTGGAAATGTTAGACTTTTCAGAAAGCTATAAGGTTGTTCTAACAGCAGAAGTCACATATTTGCACTAGTAAAGTATTCTACTAAGGCATCACTGAAACACATAATGCATTTAAAGAAGAAAAAGATCACTTTTGTCTTCCATAGTTGCATATATTCACCAGCTTAGAAAACACGTCTGCAAGAGGCAGGAGGAAGTATTGACTGCTTCTGTTATAAGCTCACAAAAAGAGACACTCACTTTGCTGTCTCCAAGTTGCTGACCTTGTCTATGGTGAACTCTGCTTTTAAAGATAACTGGGTATACAGAAGGGCTAAGAGATCTGAGTAGAAAAAAGAAGGTGGATTCCAAAGGCAAATTTGAGACAATTGACTTAGTTACACAGGATTTACCACAGAAGATCATGACAAAATTGCAGGATGTATATATGAAATTTCTATAAAGTATGAATATACTCAGTCCTGTGTATAATGATATTTTGAGAGGAAAGAATTCACTCATGAGCACAAAAGAGCTTGTGGAAGTAACAAATGAAAGCAAAAAGAACCCCCAAAACTTTTACTCTGAGTGATGAATGACTTGAAAATCTGACCCTTTTCTGAAAGTATTTACTTTTCTTTGAAAAGTTCCCCCACCCCCGCCTTGTGTATGCTACATACTTTGTAAATCTGTCCTAAGCCTCTCTGCCTATTTCTTCATTTTTCCATTTCCTTTTCATTGTAGTCATGTTTTTCATTGGCCGCAGAATCTCTTTGGAATATTTAACATGCAGTCTAGAAGTGTCTCTGGATAACACACCCACTCTGAATTTTGTGGGAGTATTCACATTGATTTCAATAGGCATTGAAGAGGATATGAAAGTCAGTGCCCACTGTCACGGACCCAAAGATCCAGTCCATCAAAGTATTTATATGTTTGGCTGACTAATATTTATATATGCACATCCCAAATGATGTAAATAAGACAACAATGTTGCAGGGCTACGGCCTCATTGCAATCACAGTTGATAGCATGGGATAGCTCACATGACTGGAGGATTTTTCATGGGTGGCTACACACTTTTTAGAAAAAGGTGAGATGATGGGGTTGCTCTTTATGTGAAGGAGCAATTGGAATGTATCAAGCTCAGCCTAAGCGTGGATGAGGAATGAGTCAAGAGCTTGTGGATAAGAATCAAGGAGCAGGCTAATACGGGTGTCACTGTTTTGGGTGTCTACTACTTGTCACCTGGTCAGCAAGAGCACATCGTTGAGGCCTCCTACAAACAACTGGAAATAGCCTCACAATCACAGGCCCTGGTCCCCACGGGGGACTTTAACCAGGAAAGACAGCACAGTTAGGCACACTCAGTTCAACAGATTTCTATACTGATGATAACTGATAAGCACTGATAATAACTCCTTGACACAAGTGGTGGAGGAGCCAATGACAAGAGGAGTGCTGATGGACCTTGTATTAACAAACTAAGAAGGTCTGGTTGGTAATGTGGAAGCTGAGGGCAGCCTTGGCTGCAGGGACCACAAGATGGTGGAGTTGAGGATCCTGTGTGGAAGAAGCAGGGCAATAAGGATTACAAAATTCGACTTCAGGAGAGCTAACTTCAGCCTCTTCAAAGACTTACTTTGAGTAATCCAATGGGTTAGGGCTCTAGAAGGCTGGGGGGGATCCAAGTGAGCCGGGCAATATTCAAGCACTTCTTCCTCCAGGCTCAAGATAGGTGCATCCCTAGGAGTAAGAAATTGAGCAAAGAAGGCAGGAGGCCTGCATGGATAAGTAAGGAGTTTCTGGAAAAACTCAACTGGAAGAAAGAAGTTTATAAAAGATGAAAAAAGGGACTGTCCATTTGGGAGGAATATAAGAATGCTATCAGAGTATGTAGGGATGCAACAAGAAAGACTAAGGCCCACTTGGAATTAAATCTGGCAAAGGATATCAAGAAGGGTTTCTCTAAGTACATCATTAGTAAAAGTAAGACTAGGGAAAATATGGGCCCACTGCTAAATGAGATGAGTGTCCTCATGATGCAGAGAATGTGGAGCTGCTGAATGTGCCACCTTTGCTTCAGTCTTTACTGCTAAGGCCGGCCCTCAGGAATCCTAGACCCTGGAGGAAGGAGATAAAGTCTGGAGAAAGGAAGACTGTCCCTTGGTTGAGAAGAATTATCCAGAGATTTTCTGGGCAAACTGGACACTCGCAAATCCTTGGACCCCAATGGGATGCACCCATGAGTGCTGAGGGAGCAGGCATCCTCATAGGTAAGCTTAGGAAGTGTGGGTTAGATGAGAGGACAGTGAGATGGATTGAGAACTGGCTGGATGAGAGAGCTCAGAGGGTAAGTGCACGGTCTAGCTGGAAACCTATGGCAGTGTTCCCTAGAGGTTGGAACTCAGCCCAATCTTGTTCAACATGCTCATCAGCGGCCTGGATGAGGGGAAAGAGCATATCCTCAGCAAGTTTGCTGATGATACAAAACTGGGAGGAATGGCTTATCCACTGGAAGGTTGTGCTGCTCTTCAGCAAGATGTCGACAGGTTGGAAAGCTGGGCAGAGAGGAACCTAATGAAGTTCAGCAAAGGTTGGCATAAGCTTCTACACCTCATGAGGAATAAACTCGTGCACCAACTAGGTTAGGGGCTGACCAACTGGAAAGCAGATATGTAGAGAAGGACCTGGGAGTCCTGGTAGAGAACATGTCGATGATAAGCCAGCAATGTGCCCTCAAGGTCCAGTACACCAATGGTATCCTGGGGTGCATTAAGAAGAGTGTGGCTAGCAGGTCAAAGGAGGTTATTCTCTCCCTCTACTCTGTACTAATGAGGCCACATCTGGAGTACTGTCCAGTTCTGGGCTTCCCCGTTCAAGAAAGACAAGGAAGGAGAGAGTCCAGCAGAGGGCCACAAAGATGTTTAGGGGACTGGAGCATCTCTCTTATGAGGAGAGGCTGAAAGACCTGTGTCTGTTTAGTCTGGAGAAGACTGAGAAGGGATCTTAGCAATGCTTATAAATACCTAAGGTGAATGTGTCAAGAGGATGAGGCCAGACTGTTCTCAATGGTGCCCAGCAACAGTTTAAGATGCAGCAGGCACAAACTGGTACACACGAAGTCCCACCTGATAACGAGGAAAAAATTCTTTACTGTGAGGGTGACAGAGCAGTGGAACAGGCTGCCCAGAGAGGTTGTGGAGTCTCCTTCTCTGGAGATACTCAAAATCCCTCTGGACACATTCCTGTGCAACCTGGTGTAGGTGAAGCTGTTTTAGTGGGGAGTTGGACTAGATGATCTCCAGAGGTCCCATCCAACCCCTACCATTCTGTGATTTTATGATCCTATGAATGCTTACATTGAACAGTATATGCTGACATTTCATGATAAATTGAGGTAACAAGCTGGGTTACCTGTGATGTTGAGAAAATATAAATGGATATTGATTTATGATGTTGATAAAAAAAATAAATTATTGATAAACCACATAAGTACAAAAAAGTTGCCATAACATATCGGAGTGGTCAGGCCAGTGTACTGGTAGTTGCAAATACTCCAAGGAGAAAGAACATAGGCAAGTACAGAAAGATTTCTTCCAGATACATTCTCCCAGTTTTAGCCAACAGCAACATAGACACATCTGAAGCTGGAAGTTTTAGCACTGTTTAGTACCTACCAGTGCAATCGCTCATCTCGGCATCTGTCTCATCTCAACTTGAGCAGTTCCATATGGCTCCCATAGCATCATGTGGCAATGTGAAAAAGTAGTTCCTGGCTGATAATTTCACACTGTCTGCTCTTGGCTCTTCTTCTAGGGCAAATACTGAGTGATTGTTCCCCACTCAGCCTTTGTTATTTTATAGCTGTCTCTCCTTTTCTCCCATGGGCATCCACTTTCCAAACAAGGGCATTGTGTCCTATTTAACTTGTCCTATGTTAAAGCAGTTTTGCTGCTATGTTCCCTGCTTCATCCTCCTCCATCTAATCCTGGCTGCTTCTATATCTTTTTAACAGTTATTGAGCACCATAAACTTTGAAGTAGTATAAAATTACCCTCTGTTTTGTTCTCAGTTCCTGATACTCTGCTTGTGTTTTTATTTTAATATTGAATTTTTGTATATCTCTTCTGATGCTTCACCATTTACTGATAGCTAAAGTGACTCTAACTTAGAAGTTATCACTGTATGTGCCTAACTCCCACCACTTTATGTCATGTACATTGCTTTAAACCTATAGAAATGGAATTTTACCTGCAGGCTTTCTCTCTCAGATAGCCACTACACTGATGTTTACTGCAACTCTCTGTGGCCCATTTAATTTCTTACTGTTCTGAATATATTTCATTAAAAACTTCTGTGCCTCACTAAACCTCCCTTTTCCAGATAATTACCAATAAGCTGAGCTTTGTCAGTCTCTAAAAGATTTGTGTGAAACTTTGTTTACAGCCTCCTAGCATTGTGAAAGCTGGTCGTTCAGTCCAGGTTATTTTTTCTTGTCTACAGATCAGTTGTAAGCTATTCTAATCAGTTACGAAATGGGTTACCCCTTGGCAATTCAATTAATTTAAAGTACTTGAACTATAGCTCCATTCACCTAAGTACCTGAAGAGCAGTGGCAAATTACTTACCAAAATGTTTTCATTTGATTTTGATTTGTCATTAACCTGGTAAGGGAGCACTGTTTGCAAACATTAACCTTAATATTATCTTTAAAAATATGATTAAGTCTGAACATTAAGAGAGTGTTTTGTGAGGCAGGCTGAAAGAAAGAGGGAAGCCTCAACCCCACACATGTTAACAGGAGAGCAGAGCATTTAAAGTTTTTTGTTGTGGAAAAAATCAGGTGAAACATACTATAAAAAAAACCCAACTTTAGAAGAAGCTAATGTTCACAAATTGTCTTTTACTAGCTACTGTTTAAACTATTTTCCTGCCAATAGTATCATTTAGGACAGAAGGCGAACAAAAGTAAAAGCAGTGTAAAATTTTACTTACAAGTGGTCAAAACATATGAGTAGAAAGAATTCCAGTGAAGCAAACAGCACCGGGAGCAGCTGAGCTCCCTGTCCTGCAATAACACAGACATATGTTGCACTACTGACAGCACATGAACTGTGTTCACGGCTGGTCTTATCTACTCATGCTGTTTCAGTAACATGGATAACCCTCGCTGAAATTCAGACTTGTACCAACTAAGTAAGCCCTTCAAGACATCCAGCCGGTATCTCGCAGAAACTGGTCTGCTGTTCAGCCAACAGGTGAAACTCAAATCTGAAGTGCTCCATTACAAAAGTCATCCATTAAAAGGAAAAAAAAACAACCAACCACCCAAAACCTCGAAGAAATTCTGCTCACCAAACTTTACAACTTGAGACCCGAATACTGACCAACAGCCAGAAGGAGCACTGGAGGTCAAACCAGGGAAAGATAGGAAATCAAATCCAGAAACTGAGTGCCAGTCTCTGTTGAGCAATCTGTTTTCACAGAATCAGCTAAATCTGAATTAGTGAATTTGACTTCAGCTTTTGCTCCTATCGTCACTATATCCACAGTATCTGGGAAATGACTTAGACACATCTCTGGAGAACAGCATGGGTCCGGTGCTTCCAAAAGGCCAAAGTCAACACATTCATGTGTCAGATATATGTGCCAGGGTAGCCATCCCAGCTGCACAACACATGATGTGTCAACTCCTTTACACAGGGTGGGTCAGGAAGAGGCTCATTAAAAAGAAATGCTACAGCTCTGGTTGCAACATCTCTGCATCCTTGTCCACTTTTACAACAAAAAGTAATTACACTGCTTCAAGAAAAGAGTTTCTCTAGATGGAGACCAAAAAGCATACAGAAGGGCCAGAAGAGCTGTGTAAAAAGCCTTCAAATTAATTGTATCTATAAACAGGGCCTAACTTTTGAGATGGCTTTTCTGCACGGAAGCATGTGGCACCTCTTGAATAAAACAAGCGATGAGACAGCACATTTTGCAGAGTAAGGAGACAAAGTCTGCAATTTCCGAGCAGCATGAACTTGCATCTGTGGCCACTTTTTTTTGGTGCATCTGCAGGGAAACAGTGCTAGAAGGTAGTGAACTACATCGCTTCTTCAGGTACTGAACTGTCACCACCATTACAGACATTCTCCTTAGCAGACCTGAAAACTGCTCCTGAACAAGTGACGATATCATCATGTGGCTGGTACAGAATTTAACAGGTTTTGTCTCATTTTCCCCATCCCTAACCCTGTTGTTATGACCTTTACAGACTTCAGCCACCAAATTCAAGAGTGACAACTGCACCCCAGACCAGGAACTCACGCACTGCTGCCATACCTGTTGGTACAATGCATGCAGTGGCTTCTATTCATCCAAACCCTTTAAAATAGACTTAAGACCGTGCTACCCTACTCTTTGTCTGTTTGTTCCTATTGGAGGGGGATTGCGTAGCTAACTAACTGAGACAAGAGCCTGAAAGTGGATTCTCCCTCCAGTGTCAAATGGTATCTCAGCTAGCTAGGCCTGTCTGTGGTACACGCCTGCTCAGAAAAATAAAAGATTTTTACAGTGATAATTCCTCTTACACAGACTAACTGCAGCCTATTGGCTTGTCCTTTTGGTCTTTATTTTTAACAGGGCCTTAAAACATATTTTTCCTTAAAACAACAACATTCTTTTTTGCCTTCTTTGTTCATGGGGCTTTGTGCACTCATAAACAGTTTAAGAGTTCCCTTCACACCTGCAGTGCACATGTGTGCCTGCAATAAAGACTCTCTTATCTGTACTTCACTGATAACTTAAAAGGACACTGTTTAAGAAAAACCACCGTCTTTGTGACTGTAATGAACAAAACCAAATCCCAAACCTACAGCAGTGAGAGTAAGGCCAGTGACAGCATGTCTAGGCAAGGAGGGAAGCCAACCCACGAAGTTCATTAGAAATCTGCTTTCCCAAGGTCTCTAGTTCTGTTGTCCATTATTTAAAACCTCTATAACCTGTGTCCATTAGAGTGCACCAATAGTAGACACTGCATTTTAAATGAACATCTTCTGCCTATCATGAATGTCCATGCATGAAGGTTTTTAAACATTTTACAAATGTTTTTTAATAAAGCCATCCAAAATCCCTGTCAAGCACAGGGCCAACTACATGCTTCCCTGTTTGGCAAATCAGGAAAGCAAGTGGGGAAAAGTTCAATATAAAACTTCGACTTTCAAGCTTATGCTTCCAACCACTTGATAACCATCCCCTATTAGTGCTCCACCCAGTTGTTTCTTCTACATGTTCAGTGAAATCCAAAGATAAAAAAAATTTCCACATTCAATAATAACAATAACAATAATAACAATGCATTTTAATATATTGTTTGTATCTGTCTACCACTGTGGCTAAGATAATTCTGAAACCAAAGTTTTCATATGCATATAGACAAATACACAGGCTAAGAAAGCCTAAGTTACTACCTCTGAAATCCTTAGAAAATTTTGCAGTCTCTAGCACTTCATATACTTCTGCAATACCAAAATTTAGAACCTCCTATCTGCATTGTAATAAAAGTGCACCTTCTTTCCCATTCCAGTCACTTCTCTACAGAAATGAAGGGGCAATCTTCCTTATCCTCTATGCCGGCTGAGAGGCTGGAACAGAAGGCTGAAGGGAAGGGCAAGCAGACCTGTGACTCCTTCACAGCCAGTAAACCCTGCTCAAAGACAGAACAAAGCATCATACACCATTCCAAGGTTTTGCTCCATCCTTCCTTGACCTCCCTGCACTCAGTGTTGTTTATTTGGAAAATTGTGCCAAAATATGCTTCCTAATTAGCATAATCTGAGCTGTGCTAAAGCTGTGCTGCTACTCCAAAACCAGCTTGCTCAGAAAATACCCCCCAGAGACTTGTTTACACAGCAGGCAGCAGATCAGCATGCGATAGCCTGCAGTGCTGTGACTTCTCTTTTCAGCTGCCTCATGCTCTGCTTGCACTGACATCAACTGGCCAGGCCTCAGCCCTGGCACTGAGGTCTCAGTGGAAGGAAGAAAAACCCTACCTTGGCCGACCTGCAGGCCAGTTTTGCATTGGCAAGACTTTCCCAGCTTCTTTCAGCTTAAGCACTGGTACAAAGTCAGAGAGAAATTTTCCTCCACAGAGAAAACCTTAATCTTCTGGTTTGACAACACCACAGATTAAAATTTCGATACTTAATAAACTCTCCTGAGCTATAGTACAAGTATTCACTTGGTCACTTATGCTTTTAGTAATAAAAAACAATCGGGACTGAAGCTCAGTTGCAATTTGTTCCAGCTGCTGTGGCACGGACCCCCTCAGAAAGTAATTTCCAGAGGATTCTTCTTGTTAAAAAGCCATTTGCTTGGCGATGAGTGGGTTGTCTGGAAGATAGCAACGGGGACAAAACCAAGCACAGAAGTTTACAAGCATTCCTGAAGAGCATTTTAAAAACCCCATATTTATTTAAACAATTACAAAAACATTTTATGCAGTTCAGCACGTTAGCCCCTCTACCAAAATATAAAGTAGGCTTTTAAGCCTAACTTTTGATAGGTAGTTTTCCTTGTTACCCCTAAGATGACTCAGGAAGCAGCATCAACCGGTAAAAAGTGTTATTACTTGGCTCCACCCTGGAGAAACTGTAAGGAGAGTATGGCAATCTCCTGGTTTCCTGGTCCTCCCACGTCCTCCCAGAATTTACAGTCAATTCTGACCCACAACTATTCTCTCTCCCCACCACAGAAGTTGGTTGAATCACTTGTTTATTGATAATATATATTGCAAATTTAGCTTTGTTGGGAGTAACAGGTACTGAGAGGGTCTGGAAGAATAACTTCCAGTCTCACTGAGCAACCCATAGTGTTCAGTTCACATTTGTTTGGTTATGTGGGTCAGACGGTATCATTATAAGTAATTTAGTGGGTGACAAATTGAAATTTAAGAATGACAAGTCTGGTAAAACTGTCAGGCCACACTAAATACATGAAACAGTCTACACATTTTCTTGGTGGCTCCCATCATCTCAGGGAGTTAATGAGCAAAGAGACCACTAATGATGCCAGGCTGTTTATCTCCGTAAAGGCTCGTGAACTTATCATCAGACAGCACACCAGCCACGCCACCTTCTCTAGCCCAGTTCCCTGATGCAAACACAGGAGTGTAGCAAGATTTGTCCTCCCTTCTGCTTCTTCCATTACTATTATGGCTTCATGTTACTCACCACATGGTCTCTCTCTATGTGAAAGCTGTATGTTAACTATTTAATCACAATTTGTAACTCTTCTTTGGTAAGGAATGCTGTTGTCCTATCTAAGTCTAAAAGAGGAAATGGCCATTTGACATCTCCTCTCTCCTTCCTTCTGACCTAAAGAATTTCAGGGGAGATGATGTTTGCAAAAGGAAGTAAGTATCCACACAGTACTCCTCCTACCAAAGAGAAGTAGAAGACTCACAGCTCAGTCTGTGTGTCCTGGACAACCTAATGTCCCACAAGGTAGAGAGAAACAAAAACTTTTTTTAAGATAGAAAACAGGATCCTGAGTCTCCCAGGAAATTCACAATGAACCAGTTGGAAGGCAGGCTCAGCTTTCTCATTTTCTAGCCAAAACAGAAGAAACAAATAGGGGCAGGCTGACAGAAGCTTCATTTGGCCATTTTTCACTCAGCTGCTACTGAAGACACACTGTTAAGACAAACTGCTCCCTAACACCATCTGTTGCCTGCTACTCTATGTCATAATGGACAGAGATTTTTCTCCTTTTAAACTCATCCTCCATAAAAACGCACCCTGAAAAGAGACCATATAAGCCAAAGCACCTCTGTGCAATACTCCACATGAATATATCCATGGTGAGAAAATTGGGGTACACACTCCGGAACAACAGTAAATCTAGCCATAGGGCATGTGGCAGGTGGATTCGTCCTTAGAACTTGCAGCATTGGGAAGCACAAAATCTATTTTCAGTAGTGACTTCAGAAAACAACAGCTTATAAGATGGGACTCACGTCCTAAATAAACACAAGCTGTAGATTTCTATGGCTTCTTTTGAGTTGACATGAATACTTGACACTGGCTATGCAGAGCACTGTGGCTGTACTTCATGAAACACTGGAGTTTTGCTGTTTAAAAAAAGAAATCTAAAAGGAGAGAAGGAAGTCATATGAAAGTGAAAAGGTTAAATACAGGATGATATCACACCATTTTTTTTTGACAGTCTAAATCATTCTGATACTTGTGAAAATGAATTGAACTAAGTTAATGCTAACAAGATTAGTTAGCTTTAGTATTCTGCATTTCTATTAGTGGTTTTACATACAGCTTTTCTCCTTTGCTTCCAGAGACCTTGTTTTACAGCAAATTGTCCAGCTTTAGCATCTTTGCAGGCTGTTAAGAAGAGGTGCACAATTTTCTGCAGGAATGCACAGCAAAAGTTACAATTCTGAAAACCACCATGCTCCATGGAAAGCTAAAGCTCTTCACCTATCAGATGCCTTACTCACCCTGATGCTGTTCTAGCTAAGAATGAGATGCCAAGAATAGAAGTTTCCTGCTGCAACATAAACATATTCCTTTTAAGAGATCTCTGCTTTAGACATTTCAGACTCGCAGGGAAGAGATCTCACTGACAGCAATTCACTGCTTCACTCAACACAAGCTGCCAAAACGCATAGAACTGAACCCTGTCCTCTCATTCACTGGACTGATAAATATGCTTTTAAAAGCATGCACAGTCAGTTTCACACTTACATGATGCACAGAGAATGAGGCAGAGGGCTTGCAGGGTGAAGCAACACCTCGTTCCCGAGCATGTGCAGAACAGTCCACCTTCACTTACGTCTAAAAATGCTAAACCAGTGCCATTTGCACTACACATGTGCAACACGCGTGTCTCCAAGATTCATTACTGTGCGTATGAAAATTCAATCATGTCAAAGCTTAGCTTTAAGAAAGTCCCAAGGGGCTGAACCACGTGCTTATGTGCTTTGAGGGGGGAAAATATAACTCAACCTTTCTTTCCTTTTTGGTAGCATTGTATCAGAACAAGATAGCTGCTAAACAAGTAAACTCCACATTCCCACTGTGTATTTATATCCATTTATTTTCATAACTCAAGTTCTGTTCGTGTGAACACAAATGTATAAATCGCATATGTGTTTAGGGCCAATCCCAATGAAAATGAAACTAAAATGAACAAAACTCATTATTTTATTTGAAAACTGATGTGCTTTGGTCATTTAGTCTGACCGTAAGTATCCTTTTATACCATCTCTCAGTGTGTAGCTAATTTCTGTAGTTCATTATATAGAAAAGGATTCTGCTCTTCGACCAAGGATGTCAGTGCGCACCCTATATTTGATCAAAAAAGAAGAGATGAATGCTCATGTTCTCTAATGAAAATAAAGACTTCTACAGGCAAAACTAATGTTAAAAAAAGTAACAACCCTTTCGAGTTTCTTGACTTTTGTATAGGTCTTTCACATCCATGGATATGAAGCTCATAGAAGCTGATTTCAACCTCAAGTATCTGAAACACAGCCTAGAACACAGCACCGAAAGACAAAGTTTTCCAAAGAATTATCCTCAGTTCTCTCTTAAAACAAAACAAAACAAAACAAAACAAAAAAAAAGAACCTTAAACACACTCTGAGTTTTACTGATGCAGGAAAAGCAGAAGGGTGGCTTCTGTTTTTCTTCCCCGTTTCTGTAGTGTCTTATAAGCTTCAGCTCCTCAGGTTTGTCATAACTGCCTAACTGCAGTGCCAACACCGACATGAAACTCCCCAGCACTGCAGCATGACATGGTGACAAGCCACGTATAAACAAAAAGCCAAGTCAGGTTACCAGCTCCAAATCTGGACCACTGCACTCTGATTCTTGCCAGCCACGACCAGTGTGTCCGTGTAGGGGTAGCATGAGCTTGGCAGGGACTTCTGCAATCCAGAGTGGGAAGGGAAGGTCTCTGCTTTGAAGTTGTTCTCCAAATTGACATTTTTGCATATATTTAAGACTTGTTTGTACACACTCTAAAAACTGAAGAGGAAAGCAATGCCTGAAGAGCAAGCAGAAGCAGGAGCTTTATGGGTCTCCTCCTTCGCAGAGCTAAATTCCTCCTGAATGACATTTCCAGGGTGAGGCATTTGTAAGTACAACTGTAAAAGGACCGAGGACAAACCATGAGATATGAAGATCTTGCAAGATACATCCGGTGCTGGTATAACTGAAATCAAAACTAAACTTGTGCTATATTTGCATCTGCAAAGCATCAGTTAACCAAACATAATGAGTTAATCAATCAGACTCATTTTTCTGAGGGCAAAATGTAGTCATTCTTCATTATCTTTTGTGTTGTCCTTAGGCTCTGACAGACTTCCCAGACAGAAACCAACTCTTCCTAAGTATTTGCACAACCCATAGCACATCAGAGTCCTAGAAGATTTCTAGGCATTATTGCAACGTTTATAGGGAACAGTGATAGTAAAAACAATTTATCAGAGCTTTCGCTCTATATTATGAGTTCAAATAATAATAACAAATTGAAGGGGATACAAAGGATGACCCAGGAAGGATAAAAATCTCTGCGTCCCATTTCTGCAATCAAGAAACAAGATGCTCAGCTATGTAGCAAGACTGTTGCCAGTAAACCAGTATGTCTCCCAGATTCCTAATAGCAAATAACAAGAGTAAAGAAGATGACCTCTGCAGATTTAGCAAGTCTTTATTTAAAAAAAAAAAAAAGTGGTTGCTGGATGTAATTTCTAGGTATTGTAATTAATTTTTAATCCCACAGAGAAATAATTTATACTGCCTTCGTTGTTAGCTATTCAAGATATTGTGGTTACATTTTTGGTGTCTTTGGTACATTTTATTGTAACATTCTCAGGGCACTGCAGTCAATTACTACATCTCATGCTGTTTTACTTACAACAAAGCATCATCCAAGCATTTTCTAGCAAGTTCTTGAGGCTAACTACATCCTGTTCAAGAAACACATGTATGCCCATGAACTGATAGGTATGAGATCAGTGGCAGACACTGCATTAATGCCTTTTTGGTTTGGCTTCTGTGGTCTCAAGCCTCTTAAGATCAAGCTGTGATAATGTTTTTTAAAAAAACACATTTTTTTTTAAATTAAACCAAGTACATTTGGAACACAGAGCCTTAGCTGATATTGGTCTGTCACACCTCTGAAGTGTTAAAACTTGTCCTAACTTCTTACTGACTCCTCTCTCCATCTTCCAGACCTCATTATCTCTTATTAAGGCCCAGAGTTGTGCTGGTCTCCTCTCTTGGCCATCCCAGTTCTTCCCTTCATTGCTACTCTGCTTCACTGTCATTGCTACTCTGGCCTTTTTAACTTATGACTCTATTCACTGTATTGTATTTATTTAGAGAGACAATATATCCAGAACAATTTTGTAGAGAGGGTACAACACTGATGCCCTAGCTGTTCCTAGAAGAAGTTTCTCTAAATCAAGTTTTGAAAGGAAATTTATGGCAGATAGTATATAGTACTGGTCCCTCAAAAGTAACTTAACATAACACGCACTGTACAGTCCTATTTCTGAGCATATTTTTCCTTTGTGCAAATGCTGTAGACACTTTTCGATTACCGAAATTGGAAAAACATTAACAGTTTACAGAAAGGGTAAAACAGTAGACAGGGAAGAACAGTGAAGACAGTGAAATCTCACTGATTTAGCACGTCAGTACTTCTCATTCTCTGCTGATCCGGGGCAGTAAAGGGAATAAGAACAGAAAATAGATAATATTCCTCTGAAAGACATAAAAATGTAAGTCTTACTAAAATCCACATTTGCCCACCAGTCCATGCAGCAAGTCGAATCAGCTTGGTTTGCTCATGTGAGTATTTTCCTTAATTTGAACTGGAACTTTGCCTGAGAAAGGAGCATTCTGCCCTTTCTGGGCAGAAGCACTGTAACTACCAGCTGAAATACATCAACACTGCAGATAAGCCATGAACTATTGTATCTGTTGATTTACTGCTAATTAAAGACTCCCACATTGGTCCCAGTCTTGAGAGTTAACATAATTAAAAATGTTACATTAACATTAAAGAATGTTACATTAACACATTAAAGAAAAGTTCCGAAAATGCATTGGTCTACCAAGCTGAATAAATAAATATGTTGCTGCCTGATGATCCTTTTCTCAGTTTTGGTGAGAGTTCTCATTTCCACTATGTGTATCTGCAGGTAGCTGAATGCACAGCTCAGAGCTGTCACAACTGCAACAGCAAAAGTCTATTAGCTTTCCTTTAGGCTGCGTATTCTTGGTCTTTACTAAAACTATTTCCTAGTTCATTTAGCGTTACAAGATATAAAAGGTACTGCTACTTTTGACACATTATAAATTCCACTCGTGCAACAGATCGTTTCAGAAAGAAAATCATAGTCCTGTTCTTTTAGCAAATGGCATGCAAAACTTCAGCACAAAGTCCTATATTATAAACAAATCAAGTGCTAACCTAATAAGGGAGTACTTTTAAAAAAGTATGAATATGCCATGTCTGCATCGGTTGAGATGTGTGACACCACTGTTAAAAAACACAGCGGCTTGCCCACCCTGCAGCTGGAAGTACAGCCAAAGATAAAGCATTATCACAAAAGTACCATCTTTTTTTTAATTTTATTTTTCCATGTTTTCTTTTTTCTGCAATTCTGCATTAACTGTGTTACTTCAGGCAGGTGGCCAAAAGTAATATCTACAATAATTGGTAGCAAATATGAGTTATTTTCATGGACTACACGAGCATAAGACCATGCAGGAGCTGGGGAGAGAGTCTCAGGGAAAGAGTGAAAACGTCAAAGACAGCCTTTGACAGGAGGTCAGGCTTTGCTCCCTGGAAGCCAAAGTCACTGTATCTCCAAGGGTCTTTGCTTGTGCTAAAAACAGGACATCTTAACGTGCTTGCCACCTCTTCTACCATTACAGATACTTACACAGTGTTGTCTCTGACATGAAGCACACCTTGCGAGTTCACACCAGTAAGAATGCTCCCCAGAACACAATTTAGGTAAGTAAGCAGCAAATCTTGCAAATGCAACCAGTGGGCAGTGCAACTCCTTTTCCAGAAACAGGGTGAATTATAATCAAACATTCTCAACTTTGCACTGAATACACATTGAAGTGCTAAAGATGTCACTCATAGGGAAAACTGGCAAGACTTCCCCAGAAGGCAAAAATTACATATCATGTTTGGGTAATGCTGTACAGTACAGCCCAACAAGTACACTGAAACTCATGAGACTAAGATAACACTCAGTGAGAAAACAGGTCCTATATACTGACTGTGAATACACAGTCAGAAAGAAAACCCAGGGAGAGCATATAAGAAAGTGTATCATGCTCCTGTATTTCCTCAAGGTGATTTAACATAGTAATTATTACAATGTGCACTAGGAAAGAACACAGTTCTTCAGTAATATGAAACTTCAGCACAGCATCTGGTACTAAACTTTGCTCAGAGGTAAGGAGAGGCAACCAAATTCTGGGTAAATTATAAAACAATTGAGTGGCTAGAGAAAGAAAGCTTGGAGGAGTTTAAAAACAAATTTCTCACACGCAAACCCCAAAACTACTCTACTGTTACCACGCCTGCACACAAATACAAATGATAACATTCAATTATTAGGAAGCTGATGTGAAACACTTTAGCAAATTCCATGGATTGCTTAAATTTGTGGCTTCTCTGCTGCTTTAAGAAAAATGTAGACAAGATACAAACCCTTCAGGCACTGAGTATTTTGCCTTTTAATGCTGAATGTTGGCAGCTTCCTTGCTGCTACACTGTTTGTTGCTTATGAAAAGCAGCTGTATTTAGAGGTACTAATAATACCCAATAGTATAAAATCTATATTTTCTGAAGATATATACCTCCTTCAACACCAAAATATGCAACAATCATACCATCCAAGTTAAGACTTGATAGAGAAGTACAGAACTGATGGCTTAAAATGCTGCCTTATAGTTTACCACACAGTTAAATGAAGATAATTTTCTGTCAGACTTCTGAGATACCAAGCAGGACAGAGCGGAAAGATAGCTGCATAAGCAAGTCAGGGTCCTTTTCTTCATAAATTTTCTATAATCTTTGCTTTCTTCCTTACACTGAAACTTCTTATTCAGGGTTGTTACTCCCTGTTTATCTCAACTGGACATAACCAAACAAAACTTTCACAACCACTGGAGCATATTCTGGACAAGAAACCTAGAATTTATTTACTGTTGTATTAAGCAAATGAATGTGCCTTAAACTATACCACTGGGATAGCATGCTTTTTATTCTCACCATGGACAAAGACATCAGAAATCAACCTGCTAGGTGGGATTTTTAAAACCAAACTTGTTTCACTGCTGTAAACAAGTTTTTATGTCATGCCTGAATTTTCCTCACCTATTCAAACTCAATTCATTTAGTGTCTGGGAATCACCAAGAAATTTCTTCTTTTATTTCTAACAGCCCTTTGAAAGATTCAAAGAAAGAAATGCTGAAGATTATTTTTTTTTAGATTACTCTTTTTCCTGTCAGTTTTTAATTCTACAAAGAAAAATGAAAGGTTTTAAACCTTCCAACTCCCACTTGCACAGCTCTTGACACCAGTTATGAGATTATATTGTCCCAGAAAACCCCAATGAAGTAAATTAAATAATTAAGCACAGTAAAGCTTTGTAAACACTGTGAGGGGAAGACTAACATTTGCATATAGCACGCAGACAGACACTTGAGCAATGAAGCAACGTCCTACCTCTCCTTGCCGGTGATAGTGCTTGGGAGGTTTTCCCATCTGCTCTAGCATTTTGCCCTTCTTACTGCTAGCAAGCATCAGTCCCTGGTGGATGCCTGCAGATCTGTTGGTTGCCTGAGTTGGAGCCTCCCCCATCAGGGTGGACTTGATGGAGTTCACCTTGGAGCTGGAGCTGTCTAGCTGGGAGCTCTCCACGATCAGGACCGCGGCTAGTAAGAGGAGACAGCAGGAGCACTTATTCCACATCAGCACGATCATCTCCCCTCCCCCCAGAAGGTTTTTCTTTTTTTTCTTTTTTTTTTTTTTTTTTTAGGCAAAGAAAACAAAAGATAGGAAAAAGTTTTTAAAAATATCTCCTAAAGTTGTTAACAAAGCTATGGATTTCAATGCCACACACTTAAAGAACTGCTGTTCTGAGAGACACGGGAGAAGAAAAATAACTCAAAAAAAAAAAAAAGGGTGAAGAAACCGTGTCAAGTCTATAGGCACTGAGTAACTATCAGGTATGTGAAGTGACGGCTTTTTCTTCCAGGTCCTCCAGAAGTCGCGGCAATTCTTTAGTGAGTGAGAGAAATAAGCTGGGAGACAACGGCGCCCAGGGCAGCTCCCAGCAGCGCAGCCACCAGCACGCTTGCTTAAGCTTCAGAGGAAGAGAGAGCGAGCGAGTTACTTCCCCCACTCCTCCTCTCTTGCTGCACAAGCCAGCAGAGAGGAAACTCAAACCAGATCCAATCCAAGCAGCACCGGCAAAAGCTGGGCTTAGTTTTCTTGCACCCTATCTCTCCCCCTCTCTTTACTTTTTATTCTCCTCCTCCCTTTTCTGTCTTTTGCCTCAGCCCCTGCAGCCCGCGGGAGCAAAGCGCTCCGTCTCCTCCTCCTCCAGCCCCGCCTGTGCGGGGCGAGGGGCTCTGCGGGCAGAGCAGGGCGGGTGGGACACGGCAGGGGTGCAGACCCCCCATTCCCGCGCGGGCTCCTTCTCGCACTCAGGGGTCTCTGGTGGCCTCTCGCTGCCCAAAGTCCGGTGCCTGGGTGAAGGGCATGTCCGGCCACTAGTGCTGCACGGCACTCCTCCTAAACCTGACACCTCTCAGAGCCACGAGCAAGCTGACAGGGTTGGTTTGTGTTCATTTTCTCCCACGCCTCGGCAGGAGCACATGTCCGATTGCTGTGAAGCATCCAGGTGCTACGAACAACGGTCACACTCCAATACACTTGTGTCTCCCTGCCGCAGCACCAAAACACTACATTTCAGAAAAAGGAAGGTAGACAGAGACACAGAGTGCAACAATTAGCAGAACTGGGGTAGCTCTTTTCCCCTGTTAACTGCAGAAGATTTAGTGGAGAGAAGGTCACCATTGGGCACTGCAGCGGAACAGCTACAAGCCCTTGTCTTTCCCCTGAACGTGTGAAAGTGGGGTGGAGGGAACAAGGAGGGTGAGATGAGCAGCCCTCTTGCTGTCCCACACCTTCATATATGAACACTGCCTCATCGGGGAAGAGTAATGAGAATTTTCCTGTTTCCCCCCTCTCTAGAGGTGCACCTCCTCTAAGCTATCCAAAACTGGATTTTAAACTGTTCTACAGAACATGGCATTTTCTCTGACTTGAGCTTCAGATAAGCTGGTTTTGAAGTAGAAGCAGTTTTATTAGCACTTTATTTCAGAAAATTAGGTTCAGAAAAAAAACCCCACAAACAGAAAAAAAAAGCCAATGTTTGCCTTCTTCACAGCATTCCCTTTTTCCATCTTTATGCAGTCCTAAATAAACTAAAATTATGTTTCTGTCTTCATCCCTGATAAAGCCTGAAGACATTTGTAAGGAAAAGTTTCTAAAAGATTGGAAAGCAATCTGCGTTTTCACAAGAAACTAATAAAAGCCAGTCCTTTTTGATCATTTTTGACACCCAACCCTCCTGGTGTTTCACTCCTCCTAAACCGAAAAGCGAACAGGCATCAGGACCACAGCAAAAGCTCTAACAGATAATTTCACAGAAAGTTGGCAGCAAACTATATTAACACTGCACACACACAAAATTAGACATACATACACAGTGTAGATATAGATGTGCATGGGCAGCCTCATGCACAAACACAGGGTGGGTGATGTCCACCCACCCTTTCATGTAGGATGAAGTTGAGGTGGAGAAATAAAAATCAGTAACAGCTCTCCAATTTCTAATAACAAGTCAGTCCTGAGTGTCTTCTTCCTGTTAGGATTAAGACTGCCCAAGTCACATTTAGTATTCGCTAGGAATAAATACACTGTAGAGAACACTTAAGTTGCAATTCACGTCTCTCTTCCTGGTATTCTCCATACATGCCACTATGGATCCTAGTCCTGATCTGTCCTGCTGCATGGATGGTGCCAAATCTGTGAAAAAGTCAAGTCAACAAGTTTTGCAAGATTACCACAAAAATTGGACAAGCAAAATGTCATTTTGTCACCTCAAAGACATTTGATGAAGTTATAGGTGGGTCTGAACTATTGATCAAAATATATAGGAGTCTGTGTTAATTCACATTTCGAACAGCCCCCTTCTCGAAAATGCGTTGTACAACTTGGAATGATGTAAATGAGCTCTGAATCTATTAACTTACTTATTAACTCTGGTGGCAGCAACAGCAACCCCCCTCAAATTGTAACATTTTTGGATCTTGCCTCTTCTGTGCACTCAAGAAATACCTCTAACCACTTGTCTGTTGCTTCACTGAGGGCTGTAAGATGGTGTATTTTGTTAGTATTTGACTGTGACTGACACTCTTTAAAAAAAAAAACACAGAAAAATCTACCTGTGTTTCTTTTACATAGGAAGGAACAAAAATTTATAAGTCACTGGTGAAGTATTCTCCACCAGACTTGCTTTGAATAAGGGAGGATTACAAAGAGAACAAAATAAACTGATGATACACGCAAAGGGAATCCATGACAATAACAAACCCAATATGATGACCTCATGCAAGTATCATTCAGCTCTTCTTGAAATAAATGGACATTTGTGGTATTAAAGAAAGGCATACAGTGCCTAAAGGATGGGATTATAAGTAGACTTTGTCTAAATTGATTAGATACATGTCTATAACAGTATTATTAAAATTATGAATTTATTGAATGTAAAAAGCCACATTAAAAGTCCTTTGATGTAAATAAAGAAGTCCCTGTATATTCATAACCTCTAGAATTTTGAAGAAAACTAGATATTCAAGAACAGATACCCAAACTCATTTTTTTCGAATCAGTCTGGATTCAGGTAAGTATGAAGTTTATCATTCAGCTGGATTCAACTAAGTTTCCAGATATTTATATTTATATTTAGTAGGAATGGAAATGGGTTTTTGCCCTGTTTCCAACAGGGCAAGACTTATCTTGTATCTCAGCGCTCTGAAGGGAATACAGTTTGCAGCACCTCTGGGGAAATGGAAACAGGTTTTGCTCTGTTACCCTGACAGATGGTTCCCTCCAGAGGAAGAAACGACCAACTTCAACTGCAGGGCAACTGCTGCCAGACCAACATGCTGCTCAATGCCAGTGAAATCAGAAGCAGATGGACAGAATAGTAAACCTGTGTTGTGAAGGAGCACCTCGGCTCCCCTCCACCCCCTCCCCCGCCCCTTAAAATATATGGATATACTTGTAGAAAAACAAGCTATTTGGTAATTTGGGATTTTTCACTTTTAACTAGAATCTAACCCATGCCTTGTGTATTTCAAATTGATCAAATAAAGACTTCCAAACTTACGTGTGGATTTCCTGTTCCTCATTGCAGCAGCTCTTACATCCTTTAAAGACAGATTTAGTTCATAATATTTACTCAGATAAGATGGTATAGAGGCAAAAATTACAAGAAGCATCTCTGTTTTACAGATTTATGACTATGCCACTACAACCTAGATGTTGAGAAACACCAAGAACTTTTTAAACACTTGAGTGCTGACAGAGGAACCAGCTACAAAGCCCAGTGGTTGTTAAGTGCATGAAGGGCACTAAGCAGAGGCTGTCACACTACTGAAAATGAGGCAGAAGGAGACTTCATCACTAAGTTCCCCACTAAGTTTGGGTGCCCACTTTACAGAAGCTGAGGCCCACGTACTTTGCGTGTGTATGTGTTTAGTTAAACATTTCAGAGCAATAGTCTTTTGCACAAAACAATATTTTTCAGCTAACCATTCAGAGCATTACCCCAAAAATCACAGTCAGGGTTAAATGCTACATAATGCATGGGAAAGTCACCAGAAATCTCTCATCAAATACTATATTGCAGAGATCGAACCTGCTCATTTTGTCTGTAACCCCAGATCTTCCTGGGATCCTCCAGAGGTGATACTTATGACTCAGAAGGCAGATTTTTGAAGATGCTCATGCTCAGCTTTAACTAGTACTCTCTCCTGCGATTTCCAGTAGGCAGAAGGAGAGGCTATGCTGGTTACAGCACACCCACACAAAACTCAACAAGGGCAAACATTCACTGAACACCAGTGAGACCTCCAGCTGCAAACCCAGAGAACTACAACAGTGAGCCACAAGTACTCAGAACTCATTTAACATTTAAAATATATGTTTCAATACACAAAGATGCATTTCTGTCTCTGAGTCTAAATTAACATGCTTTATGTAAGAAAAGTAGGTTTTTCTGTTAGAAATTAATATGTTAAATTTAAGGACAAAAAGGAAATAGAATGAAAATGAGGAGACCCTTTACCTGACCTCCTGCAAAGGGCCATACCCTGAATGTAAAACATTACGGGCCAGATTATAATCGTGGGTATTTTGCAACATCTGTATATTAAGCCACTTGACTTCAGTTCAACCATTTTTTGATTTATACCAGCTTTAGTCCAGCCTAATATCCTATGTTTTTCTTTCCCTAAATAAACAAAATTACCTGTTCTTCAAATTAAATCTGTTTTTAATTCTGTATAAAGCATTTTGGGATACTTGTTGTATGAAATACATTTTGTAACACAGAGGTGTATTGTTTTTTGTTATTATTTTTTAAGTTCACCAGCTGCACTGAATTTGTATTGCCCCTTAGAGCAACTCTCACAACTTGGATATGGCCAAATCTCCCTCAGCACTGCCTCTCGGGCCTACTCTATCTTTTATTTCATTTCTGACTAAAAAACTTGATCAGAACCATCAAGTAATACCTAGTTCTGCTAAGGCTGCAGCTCAACAAGTCAACATTTTCTTTTTAAAAAGTACATTTTAGGAGTTCTTTCCTCCCCTCTGTCTTTCAGCTCTCTATGGGGACACATTTTGGGTTCTTTTCTTTCCTTTTTCACCACTTTTGTATTCAGCTTACAAACAAACCCCCTCAACAAATTTCCCTGTACACAAAAAGAAGTCTTTGCATGGCAGTACAAGGGCAAGAAAGTAGAGGTACTGGTTGTAGGACAGGGACAAAGGGTAAGGGAATCCCCCTACTCTAGCACTTCCATCAAACGCTTCATGTGCCAGGACTGTGGCCCCACCAAAGCACTCAGAGGATAGGTTAGTGTGCACGATATCCGAAAGCATGACAGGTGGATGTCAGCTCCAGAAATCCACGCTAACGAAGTCTATGGCCATCACAAAGCTCTTCTCCACAGGCATTATTTCTATATTAGCACCAAGGGAAACACTCATTAGAGCGTATGCCATGTTTCTGCCAGCACTGAAGTCTACAAGTGTGATCACTGCCCTAATAGCTGGCACACTCCTCCTCCTCTTTTCCTTTCGACTGAAGAAGTGTGAAAGCCATAGCCCTCCCCCCTGTGAACCAAATGTGCCCCTTCTTCAGCCACTGGGACGGGCTACCAGGCAGGTAAAGATCTTCTTTCTCCTCTGCCTTCATCCCTGACAGCTCTGTGCTGTAGGACATGCTGCCAGAGCAATGTGGGGACGGCGTAGCAAGGTGCTGGCAGCAGTGGCTCAGCATCACTCCTCAGGACTGCTGGCATACCCAGCAATTAGAGCAAGCTAGCACAGCATTCTCTGGGCTGCCACCACAAACACCCCTCGCAGGGGTTTGACGTCCGTTGCTGCCGTTGCTGAGCATCCACTGGCTGACGTCATGACCGCCTAGCCAGGCCACATCAAGACGTCCCAGCTCACCTCTTCCACTAAAGGTTACTCTCTTCCCAATACTGTCAGCAAGTGCAGCTGCTGGTGTAATTACTGCCTGGCCCAGCTGAGACATGACAGGCGGCCCCGGCTGCAACCGGAGCAGGAGGCACAACCGCATCCCAGAGAGAGGCAGGCTCGCAGCGTGCAACCCCGGTCATGGAAATGGGAGAAGGAATATCATATCCTTTGATTTTGTATTTTTGTGTCTAATTCCTAATGCCATGTTCCTCATGAGTAAGACAGCAAATAATGCAATAAAACTGTTTTGAAATCTGTATTTATGATTTTTCTCCTCCTGATTTTTTTTTCAAGAAGACAAGTACTGAATGTTACTGTTATTCCTCATAAATAACTCCTTTTTCTGATTACAACAGTCCAGGATGGTGTCATAGTTGATTAATGACACTGTGTGCTGCAACTGGCTTGGTTGCTCACAGTTCAGGATTTGAATTGGCCTCTCTGACAATGGTTAACCCTTTGGAGTAGGAATCACTGACTTCTTGAGTGGACAATGAAAGCAAAGGGAAACAATCCCAGCCCACCAAAATTAATAATCAATGACAAAAAATTCTTTGAAAGTTAAATGTAATAACCAGTCAATTCAAATTATTTTAAGCCACTTCATTATTTTCTCCAAAACATCTGCACTATGTCACTGAACTGAACTCAGCCTGACCACACTCCCAAAGTATTATACATTTCGGTGTCAATCCAAGAAAGAAGTAATTTTCAACAGTAAAGGCTTCAGCAAAACACAGCATAAGTGTGGGTCTCATACCCAGGAGGCCACAAGTTAAATCCTCTGATCTCCCTGATGGGCGCGAGCCACAAAGGTAGAGTGAGAGGAGCAGCAATGGTCAAGCAGTATTTTCTCCTTCTCCTGTGTCCTTGAGCATGACTGCTGCTGGACCTGTCAGAGGACTCCCTGGCACAACGCGCCACAAGGAAGACATATGCAAGCTATGCTGCGTATGCACAACACGTGGTTTTCCAGATGATCATAACACAAAACCCAAACCAAACCACGAATTCGTGGTAGCCCAGAAAGACAGCTGACTTGATATGGAAATAGCTGAAATTTTAGCCTCCCTCCCCCAACTGCATATGTTGAAGAGTTGTTAAAACAATAAAAATACTTATAATTAGCAAGTTTACATACACCCATTTTCTTTGCAATATTCTCGGCAATATTGGAGCCAAGTTACTCAAACTTTCCAAAGAAAAATAACCATAAGGAAAATTCCCTTCTCAGGAATGAAAGCAGCGGAAAACTATGAGGCTGAAAAAGGAGTTAGAATGGAAACCATTGTGCAACCTTAGCTATAATAAGCACTGAATAGGGACCTCGACAGATTGGAGAGCTGGGCCGATTCTAATGGGATGATGTTTAATAAGTCCAAATGTCGGGTACTTCATTTTGGACACAACAATCCCATGCAGAGCTACAGACTGGGGACAGAGTGGCTAGAGAGTAGTCAGGCAGAAAAGGACCTGGGAGTGCTGGTGGACAGGAAGCTCAACATGAGCCAGCAGTGTGCCCAGGTGGCCAAGAAGGCCAATGGAATCCTGGCCTGCATCAGGAATAGTGTAGTAAGCAGGACCAGAGAAGTTATCGTCCCCCTGTACTCGGCACTGGTCAGGCCTCACCTTGAATATTGTGTCCAGTTCTGGGCCCCCAGTTTGGGAAAGATGTTAGGATACTGGAATGTGTTCAGAGGAGGGCAACGAAGATGGTGAGGGGGCTGGAGCACAAGCCCTATGAGGAGTGACTGAGGGAATTGGGGCTGTTTAGCCTGGAGAAGAGGAGGCTCAGGGGAGACCTCATTGCTCTCTACAACTACCTAAAAGGAGGTTGTAGTCGGGCAGGGGTTGGTCTCTTCTCTCAGGTGACCAGTGGCAGAACCAGAGGGCATGGACTTAAGCTTCGTCAGGGAAAGTTTAGACTTGATATGAGGAAAAAATTCTTCACTGAAAGGGTGATTGGCCATTGGAATGGGCTGCCCAGGGAGGTGGTGGAGTCACCGACCCTGGAGGTGTTTAAAGGGAGACTGGATGAGGCACTGAGTGCCATGGTTTAGATGATTGTTGGTGTTGGTGTTGGTGTTAGTGTTAGATTATAGGTTGGACTTGATGGACTCAGAGGTCCTTTCCAACCTTGTGATACTGTGATACTGTGATACTGTGAAAAGCTGATTGCTGTTTATTACATTTATCTCATGTTTTATGATAAATGAAGTCATATCTGAAGACAGTATAGAACATTTACATGTAAAAATATTTTCAATAATTTGCTTTGGCTTTCAAACCTACCTTAAACAAATTATTTTGAAACCAGTATGGTTTATCTACAGGCTCTAATAAATAGCCCACCCTCAGAGCACCCTCTGCTTTGTGAAAAAAGGGAGTTAGGAAGGTTGCTTCTTTCTCTGTATGATTTCTTAGTTTTACTCCACATTTTTATTTAAGAAAACAATTAAAAGATGGAGAGATAAGTCTTCTAGAACATAACTCCACACACAGGGTTTTTTTTAGCATAACTATATTGCTGTAGAATCAGAAGATAATACGGCACGGTAAAAAAATCTTTATGTGTAATATAAGAATTTCTATTGAATGATTAGTCCCTTATATAGACTCGAAATCTGTCCTGCTAACAAGCTAATGTGACTGCATTTGATAAAACAAGAATCTGGTACTGGTCACTTATGAGCTGCATCTTCAGTTGGGTTGTGATCTAAAAAATTATAGGCTTCATAAATAATTGTCCAAAATAAGGGACATCTCACTTCTGACCTTAGTGAAAGAATGTTTTATATGCCATTCCAGATCAACTTAGCTCTTTCATTCAAATATGCTTGCAATAATTTGAAATATATAATGTAAATATCATAAATGTCTAAATAAAAAGTAATTTTGAAAAAATGGAGCATTTTGTTTTGCAAATGGATTTATTTTCTGGGATTTTTTTTTTAAATTCTGATTTGTTTCAATTACAAAATTTTGCCATTGAAAAGCCAACTTAATGACTGGTTTCTGACCACCGACAAAGGTTTGTTTTGAAGGGGACATGATGTTTGTTGTGAAAGAAGAATAACATGCTGTATGCAGTTTTTCACAAAAGTGGGTAAAGGAAAAAATTAGTACCCCACCCTTTCATAGGAGAGAAAAAGAACCTTAAGCTAGCACTGAAGGTAAATCATATCACTTTACTCATCTGTTTTTCAAAGTGGATGGAAAAAAAGAGGTTCGATCCATGTTGTTTTAAAAACACTGCATATCTGGCTGCTAAATAAAGTAGCAGCAAAATCCAGAATTATGGGACTTTTTCCCCCCTAAAATCTTCAAAGAGGTGAAATTAGGGTAGCCATTCAATGAAATATGTAGGCTGCATTCTGGCTACTTGTACAGGTGATGGAGTGCAACTGTGAAGCTCAATAGTTTACAGGTAAGAATAACGTGTTGCTGTTTTCCTCTTGTGCACATATGATGATGCTCTGTTCCCTGTTTGCAGTTGTTTCCCCGTTTTGCTTTCAGTATAAGGAGACAAAAATGCTCGGTAGGGAAAGGAAAGGGAGTCTCTTCTCTTTTGTGTGCAGACAGTATGATAGAGAGAAGGGCGCTTGCTTCACTGCTGAAAACATACATGCCCCAGGGAACATCTAAATTTACACCCCTTGTGGCATTGGGTAACTCAGTCCCACTCTGGCCTTTGGTAACTCAAATAAAATAACTATGTAAACCTCAGCCTGATCTTCCTTCCCAAAGCTTGGCTCTTCCTAGCACTGTGCACCAGGGCCTGCTCTGCCTCAGATTATTCCAGCTGAAAGAGTTAATTGGACCTTTTGCCAGCCTTATTCAGCACAACTTTTCTGGGAAGAAGTTAGCACTTGAACCTCAAGTTGTGACTTGAAGACCTCCCGCCAAATGAATTTCTGGTTTAAGTCCATTGACACCAGTGGAGTTACAAGAGAAGCAGAACTGGTCCTTTGCCTTTTTTCCTTATTATCCACGATAGGCAGCTCTATTTTTCTGCATAACAAGGACCAGGATACTGAACATACTGTCTGCCAAGAAATGCAGAACATGTTTTCCACTTTATTTCCATCATCTGACCTTTGATTTTTATGTCTTAGGAGAAAGCTGCAACCTTATTTACATGTATAATCTAAATGAAATGCTAGTTTGTGTGTAGAAAGCTGTGTGGACTTTGATCTTTGAATTTGATTTTCCATTTTTTCAAAGCAAAACGTAATGAATTAATAGAAGCATGGAAATGTTAGTGTTTAGAATTATGCTCATTTCATGTTTCTGATTCTTTCAGTCCAGGCTGGATCTTTTAGGCTTCTCTGGAGGCTCGAAGCATTAGTTCATCATCCAAAATATTAACTTCTATCCTGACATAGTAGGTAGTGAAATCACTCGTATGACCCATAGAAGTACTTGACTGCAAGAAAAGGTGCTACTAGCCACCTCAAAATTGTATAAAGTAACAGCAGTGAAAGAATGAATGATTATGTTGTTAGAACATTGGAATTCAAATTATGAGGAAGAGAGCCAAAACTAATAGGGAAAGGGAGCAAGAAATAAGAGAGACAACAGGAAGAAGTAAATAAGATAATAATGTAGGAATGTTTTATGGTTATTTTTTCAATAGGTATTAACCCAAGGTTTTAAACCTGTAGTTTACTACCTTTAATCTTTTTTCGTTTGCCAATCTGGTCAATTTTGGACATTTTATTTATATTTTAAAATCTCTATTTTTTTACTTCTATGTATCTGCCTAAACTTGGAGCTAATTGGCAATGTGCAAAGTTTACTTCATTTCTACCCCATACTTTTGTCTGGGCCATTCAATCTTACTAATTTTACATACCAAATGAAAATAAGTTATTATGGATATATGCTAAATCTTAATCTTTCTTCATGAGGGATTTTTCACAAAATATCAGTAAATAACCT
Source organism: Tapera naevia (assembly GCA_033556795.1). Classification (NCBI taxonomy): domain Eukaryota; kingdom Metazoa; phylum Chordata; class Aves; order Cuculiformes; family Neomorphidae; genus Tapera; species Tapera naevia. Next base: position 4,851,687 of record JAUMJJ010000175.1, on the reverse strand, counting down.
GCAGTATTGAAACAGAGAAGAATGAAAAAGAAAGAAGTGCAGATGTCTATGTATGGCTTTTTATTAAAGCAAAGCATCAATTATAAGAATAATTTTTTAATTCTGTATAAATGTACTGAAAGAAAGGATCTTTTACATCCATGTCTCCATGCATCACAAGAATACTTTATCTAAAACTCTGAGAGAAGGTTCTTCACAGGGATTCTATAAATAATCAAAGGGAAATTAATATGGGTTTGCTCCTACAATGTCTGGTTTATTATTTCTTTTAAACATACATGTTGCGTAACTATGAATCTTTTTGTGTTATCTCTGTTCCCACTGGTTAACAAATGTTTTGTCACCCAGTTAAAGGCTAAGAGACTGTTCTTTTTTTTGCTACCACAGACAACCCACGCTGTCAGTAACAAACCATCGAAGTAGTCATACTTAGGTCTTAGACTTACTATCAGGCTTAGGTATTCTTCAGGAAAGAAACAAAACGAGTGAGAACCTAGGGCACTTTTCAGAGGACACCATCTACGACTCAAGAGTTTCTTACTGGAGCAATGGTGCAATTAACTGTAAGGCAAGTGCCCAATCCAGAGTGGCTGGGAGTGGAGCTCTGCTGCTTCAGTGAAAGCCACTGCCTGTTACCACGCATTCATTATCAAAGAGACAAAATTCCGTCCAACAAAAGAGTCAAGACAATTAGGTGTTTACTCGCAAACTCTCTCTCTCACTCTGACTTTATTATTACAAAAATTACAACTTAGTTACTAAACATTGAATTTACAGATGACAGCAGCATTTGATAACTTTTCATTCTGCAGCAACATGGATGTCATGCCTGTTTTTGACCTAGAGGCTGATTTTTTTTTAATGCATCGATTAATCCAATAATAACTTAATCTGCTCTAGTTCTCATTCTTTATGTGATCTTACAAAACAGAACTACTTTGTCAATCATAGAATCATTTAGGTTGGAAAAGACCTCTAAGATCATCAAGTCCAGCCCTTAACTTAGCACTGCAGAGTCCACCACTTAACCATAACTACAAATCTTTCAAATATCTTCAGGGATGGTGACTCAACCGCTTCCCTGGGCAGCCTGTTCCAATGCTTGATAATGTTTTCTGTGAAGAAATTTTTCCTAATATCTTATATGCACCTCCCCTGGTACAACCTGAAGCCCTTTCCTCTTGTCCTTTCACTTGTAACTTGGGAGACGAGACCAACACTCACCTCGCTACAATCTCCTTTCAGGTAGTTTTAGAGAGTGATCCGGTGTCCCCTCAGCCTCCTTTTCTCCAGACCAAGCCACTCCAGTTCCCTCAGCTGCTTCTCATAAGTCTTGTTCTCCAGCCACTTCATCAGCTTCATTGCCCTTATCTAGATATGTTCCATCAGCTCAATGTCTTTCTTGTAGTGGGAAGCCCAGAACTGGACATGGTATTTGAGCTGTGACCTCACCAGTGCTGAGTATCACTTCTCTAGTCCTGCTGGCCACACTGTTTCTGATACAAGCCAGGATGCTATTGGCCTTCCTGTCCTTTTGAGCATACTGCTAACTCATTTTCAGCTGGCTATCAACCAGCACCTCTAGGTCCTTTCCTGCCAGGCAGATTTCTAGACACTGTTCCCCACGCCTGTAGCATTGCATGGGCTTGCTGTGACCCAACAATAGGACATGATGATTAGCCTTGTTGAATCTCATACAGCGGGCCTCTGCTATTGAGCCTGTCCAGATCCCTCTGCAGAGACTTCTCTGCCCTCAAGAAGACCAACACTCACACACAAATTGCTGCTGTCTGCAAACCGAATGAGGGTGCACTTGATTCCCTCATCCAGATCACTGACAGAGAGATTATACAGAACTAGCCCCAATATTGAGCCCTGGGAAACACCACTTATGACCAACTCCCAGTGAGAGTTAACTCCATTCACACAATTCTTTGGGCTCAGCCATCCAGCCAGCTTTTTACCCAGCAAAGGCTACACTCCTTCAAGCCATGAGCAGCCAGTTTCTCAGAAGAATGATGTTGGAAATGATGTCAGAGGTTTTACTAAAGTCTAGGTAGACAACGTCCATAGCCTTTCCCTCATCCACTAAGTGGGTCATCTTGTCATAGAAAGAGATTGGGTTAGTCAAACAGGACATGCCTTTCTTAAATCCGTGCTGGCTGGGCCTGATTATCAGGTTGTCCTGTATGTGTTGTGATTAAACTCAAGATGATCTGCTCCATAACCTTCCACAACTGAGGTCAGACTGAAAGACATGCAATTCCCCAGATCCTCCTTCCAGCCCTTCTTGTACATGGTCATCACATTTGTTAACCTCCAGTCAACTGAGGCCTCTCCAGTTAGCCAGGATTGCTGATAAATTATGGAAAGTGGTTTGGAGGAGCTCCCTCAATATTCTCAGGTGAATCCCATCTGGCCCCATAGATTTATGTGTGTCTGAGTGGTGTAGCAGATCCCTAACCATTTCCCCTTGCATTATGGGGGCTTCATTCTGTTCCTTGCCCCTGTCTTCCAGCTCAGAGGGCTGGGTACCTGGACAACAACTGGTCTTACTGTTAAAGACTGAGGCAAATAAGGCATTAAGTACCTCAGCCTTTTTGTCATGTTTTGTCGCTGTGATTCCCCTGTATCCAAGAAAGGATGGAGATTCTTCTTAGCCCTCCTTTTGTTGCCAATATATTTATAGAAATATTTTTATTGTCTTTTACAGCAGTAGCCAGATTAAGTTCTAGTTGGTCTTTGACACTTCTGTTTTGTTCCCTGCCTAACCTCATAACATTCTTGTAGTCTTCCTGAGTAGGGCAACACGTAAAATTGTCTCTAGAGGACATATATTCCTATGTAGGACTATTGTTCTTTTGAAGATGGTAAAGATGATTAAAACTTCCAGAAGACAAGTGCAGCAGCTGGGGATGTTGTTTGGCCAACTCAGTTAAACTGAGCTAAACTAATTTAAACTCTGCATTTCAGAAATTAACTTGTTTTTCAAAATGCTCCTGGGATGAGGAGAACAGTTTTAAAAAGAAGATCCCTCTCAAAACTGAAGGAGAGGAGTGTATGTCCCAGCATCTTTTAAAACCTCTCAGGACTGTTGAATAGGCCTCCTGTCAGTCTGTCAGAAAACAAGCTTCCCAAGACAAATGAAATAATCTCAGTTTCACAGGACTTGTAAAGCAAAAACGTATGTAACCTGCTTTCTCAAAACACACGTGCTACACATAAAGATATCAAGTGTACTGACATTTCTGTATTACAGCTTAAAATAACATCCTGTGTGATGCCTATATGCTGCACTGTTAGCTCGGTTTTGGATTTTCTAAACACTGGGTTTGCTTTCAAAGAACAACGTTACAGTTCCTGTAAAATACGTGAGTATATTGGCTCTTCAGCTGGGAAAAAAAAAGTTAAGAATGTGTGGGCTTTGGCTTCAGAATTAACCATGCTTTAGTAATCTAGTATGCTAAACTGTTTCTTATTAATTTATCATGCAAATACTCTCCAGTTCTCCCGCAAGTCTGACACTTTCCCAACATATCAATAGCAAATGTTCTGTGAAATGCAGCTTTTCTGATGTAGGCCACCCTGACTTTCAGTGTGATCTCAACCCACCATCCAAATTTTCATGGCAGATGCAGAATGAGCTTCTTTAATAAATGAAACAATATTGAAAAAAAATATTCCTTGCTGGGTTGATACATCAAGTTTGTTTTTCTTCAGTAGAGAGCCAATTACATCTTTTTTAAACCTATCCTCTTCATAATTATGGCTGAACATAGTTAAGTTTGTTGTGTTTACCGAGTCAGAATATATGATAATTTAGGGAAATGATCGGTATCGGTCCCTCATTAATGTAACTATTTGACTTAAAATACAGTTTTGAAGTGCATCTGCTTAACCTCAGCTGTATTCTGTCTCAATGCAGATGAGTCAGAGAATGCACCAAAGGACTTTCATTACAGGGCAAATGAGCTTCACAGAGGCTCTGCATCAACTGCCCGCATCTCCAAGAGCAGATTTTTATTTAATGCTGCTGTTACTATGTCACCTGGCAGCACCAGCCAGCTTCACGTCCCTTCTTTGGACAGTGGATGTGACTAAGCGAACACACAGTAGTGTCATATCAAACTACAAGAGCTATTTTTCGGTAAGTTGGCTGGGTGCTGGCTGCAGAGGACAGCAGGTTAACCTGCCCTGCTATTCAAGTGGTTTTGTGGTTTGCCTGGGCTGGCAGCTGCCCCACCTAGATTGCTACCAGCAGCAGGCTGACCCTTGCACCTGCCCTTTCGAAGTCACCCCTGCACATTAGGCTGCAGCCTGCAGAGCAGACATCACCTTGGGTTCTGGGCCAGACAGGAGACCGTTTAAAATTACATATGAAGGGTATAAGAAGATTATATTGCCATTGATGTTTACGTTTTATGTTTTACATCTTTCTGTACTATAATTAAATCCATAGTGTTATCTAGTCTCCTCTGTGCCTCAGTCATATCATCTTTCAGAGGCTTTTTATAGGCACTGTTGCAAAGGAGAACCTTGAGGAACGACTGAGGAGGATAACTTATTCTAAATTTTAGCTATTACGTGTCCAAAGGGGAACATTTTATATCCCGTCTGTTTTAGCATTTTCCACACAGAGTTGATATGTTTCTCTCCCATGAAAAGTACAGTTACCAGTTCGCAAAGGGAATATTAATGGTGCAGGAGAGAAAAGCCACACAAGTTGTGCAAAGGCAGATCCAGGGTGACTCAGTGAGTGAACAGAGGAGCAAGCTTAGAAACAAGAGCGCACACATCAGGGGTGGGAGGCAAAATGAAGAGCTTTGGAAGTTCAGGTGGGGCTGGATACTGACCAGACACCGGTACCTAGAGCATCCAAATGAAAAACGGAGAGAGTGAAATGCCATGATCAGTGACATGGGTCAGAGAGAAAAATTTAGTAGATGTGTTTCAAAGGAATTGCATGCCAGAGGGGAACTGGGAAGTTTCAGCAGCCACTCATGGACCACACAAACATTTCACCTCTTGCCTCTTTAGACATGGATGGGAGATGCATTAAACAACCTCAGCAGACAATGGCATTATAGAGTCTCTCTGCAGGGCTCTTCACTGCCAGGTCCAAGAGAATTGATGAAGGGTTTTTTTTGTTTGTTCATTTGCTCCCTTTAGATGTAGCTCTTGGGAGCTGGTAGATGATAAAGAGCAATGCTTTGGAAATACATGGGCTACTGCTCAACCAGTTCTTTTTGTACCAGTAAGAGTTTGAACTAAAGCCAAAAGTGAAAAAGTTTGGAATTTGGTCCAGGACTCCCAAAGCAATGTCTTCTGCTGTGTTTAATTCATCATTTATTCTCAACCAATCAGTAACATACCTGTGTCCTCTCACTTCAGCCAATATGAAGTTGTTACAGTCGTAAATTAAAGAAATGGCCTTGCACTCATGCGTAATATGAGACAAAAGAGAGATATGAGAGGCAAACCACATTTCCTAGATTTATTTGATTATGCTTTTTTTTAACCCCCCAAATTGAAAGCAACTGGAAATACTTAGGAAATTCAGGAGATTGAGGGGTTGTTTATACAGCAGATAAAAAGAACTGACTGAAATGCCTCTATATTTTAAAGTTTTAAGGTAGAGGAATAGTTTATATATTAAAAATAACCAGGTCCTCTAGGTTCTGTTTTCTACAGAAAGCTTAAATCTAAAATAATAGTTTTAAAAAATTTATTTCCTTTAACATGTGCATAAGATTAAGTGGTTACAAATAGAAATGCTAGATATTCTGAAATATTTATAGTGAATATCTGAGTTGCTTAATCTGGCAGCTTTCATAAGAATGGATCAGTACGTTATCTACATTTCTTTTTTTTTTCCAGAAAAAAAACATTAACAATAAAGAAGTGGATAAAATTCATTCAGAGTGCATTCCCCAGTAAAGAAAAGGCAGTATACACATTCCACATATCTAATCTAAACTTCATTCCAAACAATGTACTTGAATGAGCGATTGAAATAAGTGGACTCAAAGTCTAACATTTTCTATTTGCAATGCAGCTGTATCTGATTTATACTTCTATCACAATTTCTTTATCTTAGGAGTTATAGAGTACGGTCAAATGCCCTCTAGTGAGCTGCACAGCAACTACATCTGGCTAGGTGGGGAACTGTCATCTCATCTGAGAGATGCTTCTTTGCACTACAATGTGCTGGGTTTCTCTCAAAGGTATTCCACGTTTGAGCTCAAGGCTTCTGAATCACGTTGTTCTCTGTGATTCCTTATTTTGAGAGCAGCACACGAAATGTCCTGAGTTAGGGAACACAAACACCTACTCCAGCGAGCAACATTTAAAGCAAATCTAACCTTTGGAACTACAGAAGTCCTGTCGCTCCATCTAGGTATCAAAGACCTGGTGTATAAGAACATTTTCATATCACTCAGGGGAAAAAAATCCTGACCTGAGAAATAACAGTACAGGATGTTATGGCTTGGATGTCCATTTCTGTATTTTGGAAATAACTTCTATCTACCTACAGACCATTGAGTGAAGCAGTCTGAGACCCATCTCAAAGCGCAGCCTAGAATGAGTGCCTGGGCAAGGATCTTCTACACTATGTCCTTTTGTACAAGACTATCTGTCCTCTCTTAGGCAGTAGCCATTTATAAGTGGAGCTGGTGCCGAGAGAACAGTGCTTTCAGCAGGTTTATATTATGCTATGTATGGCTGCTGGATATTTAACCTTCCACTTCAGTGGGCTCTCATCAAATATATCAAAATGTTTCACAAGCCACATGTGCCTCCTATGCCACAGGCTGGCAGCTCTCACTTTAAAGCAATCCTCTCATTCTGACTAGACAATTCAGGTCTCAAACAACAGCTTCACTATTCACACAAGTGGAGTTTAACATGTACTTAAAGTTTTACAGGATTGGATTCAAACACAAGGTTACTCAAAGCTTGCCACTGTTCTTTTTTGGTCATTTGTGCCCACCCAAAGAATCATTACCCACATCCTTAAAGAGACTTATTCTCTCATACTACAGAGTATCTGGCCTGATACTAATAAAGCCTGATTCATGTGAAAAGACTAATAGTTGTTGTTGTTTCAAATGGTAATAATGAAGTGTCCTCTTCACTTCACACAAGTTACAGATGCATGAAACTTGTGATTTTTATTTTGTGCTAGTGATTATGATTCTCTATAATTAAAAAATTACACTATAATAATTCTGAAAGCAAGAACCAGAAAAAATAGACAGCAGTTAAATATTTATTTGGTTTCCCTAGATATGTTCAGCAAATGACATAATACATCAGGAAAATTAGCCTCTGATATATGGATTAAATATTATGTTTAAAATGTCAGCATCGTCTGAAAAGTATAAAATGCCTTTTTGAGATTTCAATTGCACTTTTTTTGTGACAAATAAGGAACTCTTCCAAGTGCCTGTCACTCACTATTTTTCCATACTATCATTTTTTAAACCAAAGAGCAGTATAGCAAATATATTTTCCACTTGTTGGTCTTTGGCATATTTTCCAGCCAACATCTCTTGACCCATGCACTTCCATGAAGTCCTTCTAGATTTAGCTGTGCATTTAGCTGCTGGCTTAAACATATTTCAGCCTGATTTGATGGGCTCACCTACCTAAAGAGAAGCATCCTTCCAAAAATCCCATTTCCATAGGAAACAACTGGACGTTATAAATATATTTTTAATATAAGTCCTCTAAGTAGGTGTTACTACTGCTGTCGAAAATGTCATCATCCCAAATAGAATAATCATTGGAATTTGTCCATGTTGGCTAACAACAAATGATCTTCATATGAAGATTGTTATCTGGATGCAGCAAGGTAGTTATTCCATGGGAAATTATGGCTGACAACATAACAGAGTCTGGTTAGGAATCCCAGTGACTTCTTGGAATATGTAAAAGATTAAGAAACAATGCCTGGACGGGACCAGATCAGGACAAATCAGATGCCAGTGGGAACTTCAGTGGCTAAAAGAACACTAAATAATCTCAGGAATCCATTTAAAGATTCAGGATGAAAACAACCCCATTCCTTTGCTTATATCCCTTTGGTCTGATTCACAGTGCTGTCATTGGTGGATGCCTATTTCTTTAGCCAAGAGTTTATAGCACTAAAATACATTATTTATATGAATAAAATCTATTTGTTAGCAACAAAGCCTGATTCTCACCAAATATGGTTTCCTTTCTTTGTGCAGACCATTATGGGTCACAACCGAAGGAAAAAAATCATGAAGTTTTACTATTCACATTAGCCTTCATAATGGATGAATGTTTATTTTCAAAGCTTGCATCTAAAAGTAGAGATTAGGACATGTAGGGGGAGGTACAACTACATTAATGCTTTGGAGGAGTGAAGACCATATCTTCTATATTGACAGTGGTCTGCTGAACTCCCTGCCTACCAGGCATCCCTACCAAAAAAGACAGTTCATGATCCTAAGATAGCTCACTGCATTTGGAAAGCTTGCTAAAAGAGCTTTGACCTGGTATATGCACGTATGCACATCATTTTTACAAATATATATTTATTTTTAAAATAATCTTACTGTCTCACTTTCCCACCTAAGCGAGAAGCAGAGCTCTGGAATTTGTCACTGTCTCCTTATTAAATCTGTGAGAAAATATTTTTTCCATGCTAATAAGGCTTTACTCAGGGGAATAATCTCACATAAACCTGTGATCAGGCAACATAATATGGCACAATAATTCATCTCTAAACTGTTAAGTAAAATAACACGGCAGCTACCATTGATCTCTGTTCCATCTAAAACCTTGTTGCCCAAACCTTCTCATTAACTTAATGTTTAGCAATATACTAGCACCACCTCCCCATTGCAAAAATACTTTTAGGGATGATAATTATCAAAATAACCCGAGTCCAGTAAGCATAATCATCTTGGTAACTAAGATAACTTGGACTCAACTTTCAAAAAAAACAAGGTAGATATTTTTCTCTGAATGACTGTGGTATTTTTATCCATGCCCTAATTTAAAGAGTAATGCACGTACGTTTTAGATCTACTGATTCCCAGGAGCTCACCCTGCCTTGCAGAAGGTCTTTCCATAGCTTTAACGTAAACACATTGGAGGATAGAAATGATAACAGCAAACCTGATTCAAGGTTACATTTGTATTCCCAGTAGAAGATGTAATTTACAGCTCATTCTCCCTTCCTGAGATGACTAAACTACGTTGCACCCTGCAGTCAAGTCTGCATGTGTTTTAACTGCTTGAATGTAGATAGGAGTTTGGGGCCTTATGGACCACCACCTGGTCCATAAAAGAGACATTGTCTGAAAAAAATTCAGAGCAATGTCAGAACCTTTGTCTGCTCCATCAAGGCTTTCAGGAACTGTTGTGCTGATTAGAGATGATGCGGACACAGGTTCGCACACTGCCCTCAAGATAAGAGAGGTCATAAAAGCAGATACCATGCGTCACCATATTAAGTCTCAATAGCAGTCCTGCCTAGGTGAATGGTGTAGGACAGAAAAGGCTCTGAAAACACCCTCCCAGGCAATAAATGATAATCAGAAACGCTACAAAAGAAGTTAAGCAGAGCTCTAAAGATGGATCAAGAAAGAAGTCTGCATACAACTTCTACTGTGTCACAAATCTAATCATTGTCTCTCAGTCAGAATTAACTGTCCTGATCTTGCTTTAACGAAGTACAAGGCCGACATATTCTACCCACCATTGCTGAAAGCCAGTAAGAAAGCTGTATGTGTCTCTGTGCAGCATCAAAACAGATTTCACATGACTGTTCTAACTAGCAAGAGGACTGGAAGTCTGTATTTTCTTAATATCTGTGACCATACTACAGAGCATATGTCAAAATTCTCAAAAGAGAACAGATTCCCAATGCTTTGTATGATGTATATGGTTTCTTTGCTTTGATGTCTCTGCTTCTTTATTGTATTAAATTATTTGGACTAAAAAAAGACAAAAAAAAAAATGTTTGTTTTTTTTGTATTATTACTGAACTGTCAAACATCATTTAAGGTAAAAGAACAGCCAGGCCCTCCAGAACAATTTGGGGAGTGGAGGAAGGAAGAAGAAAAGTTGTTATGTATCTTGCCTATTTAGACAGTTAGGTATTTCAGCCACGGAATTTGCAGGGGGACCACATTGTTCTAAAAGTTACTGTAAATTACTTTTAAAACTTGCACAAAAAGGGACCTATCCCAAAACGCCTTAGGACAGGACAGTCCTGTATCTCTCTCCCACTAGCTTTTGCTGCAGTTCTCCTACCTCTATGTTCCTCAGAAGGGCTTTTGCACCGCACAATTTGGCAGTGATGGCAAGTGTCTCTAGACATTGCTCAGGGGATAAGGGTGAGATTTCTTACATGCTTTTTCATCTAACAAGCAAGCAGGACATTGATTCATTTTTCATATTTTAATATCTAGGGAAAAATGCCTGCCAACAGGAATTATATCCTTCACTGACTTTTTTTTCTTTACCTGGAGCATCTTTAAAAATCAATACCAGCTGTTGCAGAGAAGGATTTTGGTGCCCTAAGCAGAGATTTATGAATTTAGGAGAAGGAATAAGCAAGATGAGCACAGAAATCTCATAGAGAAAAGATTCTGCTGCCATGGCAGAAAGGTGTACATCAAATAGCCCTGTATCTGCAGATGAACTGAAAAAGTGCTCCTTCAATTCACTCATGCAATTGCAGACCTGGCTAAAATGTGTGGCCCTTTGAAGTCAAGGCAAAAGTCCAGATGACTTTAGCCCAGCCACAGTTTCAGCTTTTGACTCAAATTTGAATGAGAATTTAATCAATCACCAGGCATAATATGGTTCAGGTTATTATACAATAGGCATGGGAGAGAGCACTGACTGTGGCTGATCAGCATCCTGCGTGCTGGAGTGGAGGCCTCCCTCATCCTTCGCTCTGGCTGATTCAGTGGGAGTTTCTGCATGCTCTGCTTGCTACACAGCTCCATAAAGGCACAAATTCCAGCCTGTAACCCTGAAAACAAAGTCAGCTTTCATTGAACTGAATGGTGCCTTTTGTAAAAATAGTCCCTAAAGTTCACATTCAAGAACCTGGAAGCTGACCTGGCTTGAGATCATCTAGGCCCTGGACATTCACAAATCTCTGTCTGTAATACCAGAAACATTCAATTGCTAGGAGATAGAGATAAATCACTATTTCGAAGTCACAAGAGAGAGAATTAAGAGTTTAAATGGAAAAATGTTAGTGGAAGTGACGTGAACTTACATGTCTGCAATTGATCATATTTAATAAATTATGCTCATATACTTCTTGATCTAAAGCCAATGGCTAATACAAGCCTGAAGAAATGTAAGCTCCTCCACCCTCCATATGCTGCTTCTGAGCCATAAACAAAGCCTGACAAAAAGCAGAAATGTATAAGGTCAGTATTTAGTCCTGTAGTACAAGCTAAGCATAGGGTGTAAGCAGGAGAGTACAAATTTCTTGGTGCAGTGCAGGGTAAATCACTTCCTGGAGGGCTCCGTGAAGCAGTGACTTGACTGTTTCCTATAGGTCTTCTGCTGGTTTCCTTAGTGCAGAAAAAGAATAATTTTTTTTTGTAGTTTCTTAGTAAAATCATTGATACGTAAAATAAATAGAGCTAGTAAGATGACCATTGACTGTTAGACTAATAATATTCAAGAAGCTGTAGTACTTATAAGAGCTTCATTTAAAACAGGTAATTTATATATTAAAAGTCATAATAATGTAGATCAATTTTATATGTGTTATATGCTCTTCTTCAAGCATATATGCTTAAAGTATATGCTCTACAAGCAGAGTAGCTATGTCTTTACAAACACTATGAAATAAGCTCAGATTGCACATGAGGTAGGGCAAGTCACTGAATATTGTTGGGACAAAGCAGGAAGAAGGAAATTGGTTTTGCCACCAAATCCAACGTGCTGTAGACATATGCACTGAAGCTCCAGTTTCAGCCTTTCATTCGTTAGCATGAGGGCTAGCTTGGGCAACCCTTCCCGCTTGTTCCCTTGTTGCCATGTCGCCTCTCAGCTGAGCTGGTCCAGTTATCCATAGGACCATGTGGAAAACTAGAAGAAGGAGTTAATCTTACACAGTAATACTCTTACGCAAATGAAAGCAAAAATGGCTATTTTACCCAGAGCAGGCTGGTGATCCCATTTGCTGTGCCTGCCGTGCCACACAGCAGCAACATCGGGAGTGCTGTGGGCCAGCATGGGGCTGGAACAAACTGCTGGACTAAGAAGGACAAGAAATGGATGGCACAGGGAAGGTTTTCTGCAAGCCTTGATACTTGTTTCCCATTGATAAATCAAGTCCCTCAAATACCACTGAAAGCAGAACTGGGAGTGCTGTGAAGGTCTAATGTTTAGCACTGCTTAGAAATCACTCAAGATACCTTGAAAAATGAAAATTCACAGCTCTAACTTTAAGAGGCAATGGTCAGTGATGGTTTTGCAACCTGGTAGCAACTCTGATTACACCTGACTATATGCATTGCTGTATCAGATCCCGGTCCTAGTTGCATGTATAGATGAATACTACATTTAATATATTACAGAAAAAAAATGAGGCAGGAAAAAAGTTTAAATGCTTGCGCCAGAGCTGATCATGCATGAATGCTATCATTTGCCAGATTGGCCTGATGAAAAATTTTGAAGGCTGCTGTAAGCTCATCATTTAAATACTGAGCATTAACCTTTTTTTTTTTTTCACTTATCTGCTAAAATAGAATGACTTGACTAGACTTCCTTGTAATGAGGCCAAGCATTATATCACTTCTGTTAGTAAGAAGTCTACTTAGACAGAGGCTGGAAAAGAAGTGCAGGTTTCTTCTAATCTTCTTTAAAATGATTTTGCCTTCTTATTTGCGAGAATTTAACACTGAAGCTTATACAATATAAAGTAAAAAGGTCTGTTTCTATGCAAAGACTAACACTTGAGAGGTCTTGACTTTATTTGGTATTGGAATAAAGTCACCAATAGATTAATTTAGATTAAGATGTCATGTAAATAATACCTCATAACTCCACGTCTATCATTCTATCATTCTATCATTCTAACAGAGGCATTTGTGGTTTAACAAGCATTTTATTTGCCACGGAAAATTGAAGGATAGTGTACAGCAGTTCACATAGAGTGACTTAGTCTCCAGAATACACATGTGACAAAAAACTCTTGGCAAAAGCCAACAAATTGAAAAGTTGCTCAGCAATCAAATAGTGGTGCCTCATTTCAGTGTCATGAAGCTGAGTTTACAGCGGTAGTGTCCACCATTTAAAATCAGCCCTTAACAAAAACAGTTGCTGAGATAAACACTTTTTTTCTACTATGCTTACAAGATGGACACAGGGGAAATTCCAAGCTACAAAATCACGCTTGGTGGTTTTGGCCTCAGCCACATCCTGCTCGAAGGTACAGGATGGGAGCTGAATACTCTTGTAGAGAGGAAAGCAAGAGACAGCTGGGGAATATACCTTCTTTCCTAGCAGGGAGGAGGAAAACCACTAGTGACAGCAAACGGCACATCCTACTATGCGTGTAGGTAAGCTGGTTGTTTTTTAATGTACAAACAGAAAAACAGCACAGTAACTGCCTCTGTAATTTCAAATATCAGAAAAGAAACCACAAACAAATCGTATTTATCTCATGATTTGTGAAATTGCAACACTGGAAATACCAGAAATTTTGCCCAGAGCTTAGCCCCAGCTTGTGATGGGATGTACTCAACTGTGGGACCTCATCTCTTCGGAAATTGGAGGTAAAATGCATGAACCATCTCTTTAAGCAAAGCAGGCAACACACGGCATGTTCCCTTCCTACCATTCCTCCTCACATTCAGTAACCTCAAAATCTAGCACTAGCATAATTGTAAGAGAAACAAGGAACACATTTGTTTACTTTCTGAAAAATCTTGGGTATCGAGTGATGCCTCATGTTTAATGCCTGAGACCAGAGGATTACTCTCAGCTGTAGACTGGAGAACTGACAAGGGAAAATTCGAATCCCCATTCACTGAAGTTATCAATTAAAGTCGTATTAACTGTTAACTATTACCCCCCACCAAATCTGATGTCTACAGAGCTCCCTCTTCCTGGAAGGGCTGATCAGTGAACACTTTCTGCCTACCTCAGTGACCTTTTAGAAGCAGAAGTTTGCCTTTTTAACTGACTCAGTTTTTTCCTGCTTCTTTGGTGATGAGTTCAGCATGGGAAACTCACTGAGGTAACACTACTTAAAGCAACCTCTAACTTACATCTCTTACTTGAAATCTCCCCCAAAAGAGGGCATGCATACATTGCTAGCATGAAACCCTGGATTGTGTGTATTTCTCAGATATAGGTGGCAGGTTTCCTTTGATCACAAAAATGTAGATATACATCTCAGGTTTAGATCAACACACTTTCAGAACTGCCAGGAAATGTCATATTCTGAAACAAAGGTATTTCTATAAAGTTAGGACTTGACAGCTGAGCATTTATAGAGCTGTTTTCAATTATAACATTAAGTCCAACAGTTTAAAGCCAAGAATCCTAATTTACAACAGTATTTGTTAATTTACAACACTGAGCTTGTATAACGTTTAAGTAAACACTGCACTTCTGGATGACAGAAAGCTAAACAATGAAATAAAACTTCAGAAACATATCTACTCCTGCAGTTTTCAAAAAGCTTCCAGTTCTCCAAAACAAACAGCTCCCAGCTGTAGAGCATTTATACATCCTGTACCGCTAAATATGTACAGAGGAAGGGAACAAACCCTCAACATTTTGCATTCAGAAGATCCCTCCATCAAATCCATTTTTAAAGGTAAATTCTGCTTTCATCCTCTGTATTTAGCTTTGTTTTATGAAAGGAGGAAAATGCAGAGAAGAAAATAAATGACAAGGATAAACACAACATGTACTTCATTTTTACCGCTGAAGAGTTAACACAGTCCCCAAGTCTTTCTTTCAAATAAGCTAAACTCTTGGGTTTTTGTCAAGTGCTTCAGGTGAAGACATCCAACTCATGTCACAGCCTTCTGTGGATGAAGCAAGTCAAATTGCAAGCTCTTCTTCCTAACCATGCATTGCGTCCTGTCCTTTCCCAATAAAGAAAGTGTCAGTTTTGTTTTGTCTCTCAAAAACCCTAACTCTTGTTTTCTCACTCTAGACAAGACTTCAATGCTGGGGCTGATCAAACAAGCAGAAGCTGTGAAGATTATATTTTTTTCACAAAAATATGTTCAATATATTTGTCTAAAAGCTCAAAATAAGATGGCACTGGAAGTATACTATTTTGCAATGAGAGGCATACACTTCAGTTAAAACAGCCATTTAACTGAAAATCTATTTTTTTACCAAAAAATCCCAAAAGCCTGCTATTTCAAAAACTATGCAGAGGATAATCCCCTTTAAGGTCCCACTTGGTTTTCCCCTTGAGTCTATAAAATCAGAGCTTTCAGAAGTTTTGAGGTTTTTACTTAAATAAAGCAGTTTGGAGAACATTTCAATATGGACACTCTCTAAAGGGTAAGGATGCAGAAAATGTGTTTCACAACAGTCTTGCATGGTACAGAGCATGAAGAAAGGACTTGGAGACTGGAAAAGCTGAGGCTTTTCAAAGAAGTTGAGAGCCCAAGGGCAGGTTTTGCAAAGCCTAAGTAATGACTTGAATAACACTGGTGAGCCACGGAATAGGATCAAGAGCATCAAAGGCCTCTTAGGGAGAAATGGGATAGGACAGTGGCCTCACAAGGGTTTTGTGACTGTGCACTATTCAGAATCTATAATACCAGAACAAATTAAAAAGGGTTTAATAAACGTAATTCTTTGTGGTGGGTGGGAGGGTGTGTCAAGTTACCAACAACATTTAGTCCTTTGGGAATATTTTGCATATTTGTGAGCAAAATGTTGTGTAACATCCTAGGAAAATGCCCTCCAGAGTCTTTGCCAGGTCTCTGGAGCAATCCAGCTAGAAACATATACAGCCTAGTCCAGAGAGAGGCAGAGAGCAACAATTCCCTCTCAAATTAATGAGATTTTTGAGTGCTCAGAATCCCGCAGCTGGCCAGGCTCTTTATGTAGCAATAATTGCAGACAGCTCTCTGACTTGGGTGGGGAGAGAAACCTGGGGTTGACAACCTGAACAGTTCTCTGCCTGAGTGGCCATTCCGTTACTGTCTTAAGACAAAAATCCAGATACTAATTTCTCGTTCATTTTTGAAGGCAAAATTCTCAAAGATACTAGTGAGATTCTGCCTGTTCTAGGAAGGACTTCAGGCTTTGAATTGTTGCTGCTTATTACTGATAAAGACATCAAAAAAATAAGAGGGAACCTCTCCAGCAGGATCAAATACCACATGTGTATTTTTAAATTTTGAAAGTTTTGACATTTTTTTAGGGTATAGAAAAAAGATGAAGTTATATTGAATTGAGATCCCTTCACAGCTAGTATATTCAATAATAAATGTTTTCAACGTACTAACATGAGACAAAAAAATTAGACAAAAAACCACTGCAACCCAGAAACCTGATAGGAAGACAATTATCTCATCACAATACATTAAAAGGATTGAAAAGCAAACACTGAGAGCTAAAACAAATACTGAGAGGCAGAAAGCTTGAAGCAGAGGCTTAATATGAACTGGAGAGAGAAAGTGTGTAAAGAAACAAATGGAAAGGTTAGTATTCTACAGAAATAAATTAAATGACTAAAAGATCTAGGTGTCACAGCAAAACAATCTGTTCTTCTGTAGCAGGAATACCTCATGAATAGTAGAGATATAATAAACGTCATACAGTTTGAACAACAGCAAGTCTTTCAATACTCTCTCTTGATTTTTTTTATAAGGCACCAAGGCAAACACAGACTAGAGATGAAATATTGTATTCCACTAAATGGAGATATATGTATGCATATGTGTGTATATAGACATTCCCAAGGAACCCATCCTCAGTTAGGTATTTCCAACATTTCTAATAATGGCTTGCATTATACCACTATCTAGGGAACTAAATGAATTCTGTTCTAAGCAGAAAAGGTCTCAAATAAAAATGAAGATAACAATTATTTTTTTATAACAATACCGATCTCGTTAAGAAATAATCCATATTTTTTTAAAAAAAACAGCAGCTATATGGAATTGTGACTAAAGATTGCAAAATGCATATTAATATGCCCTTTTTTTCATTTAGCAGAAACAGAAAGCGCATGAAACAACATACAGCTAATAAGACCCACAGTTAGAGGAAACAATGTAAGGTGCCTAAAAAGAATTGCCAATAAAATACGCCATATTTTTAATCAGTGAGAACTTCCATAGGTCTTCAAGTAGGACTAGATAAACACAAAAGTGAAACTATAAATCACTTTTTACATAAATAAAACACACATAAAACACATATGTCTGTTCTCGCCTCTTTGTTTTTAACTTGGTTTTATGTCTTGCTGTTATGGTTGGTTGGAGTGACTCTGTCTCTGGCTCGGCCTTAGTCTAAAGTAACTTCATTTTTTCTGAAAGCTAACTGGATGTTTTTCCAAAATCTTTCTCTCTAGAAGTGGCAGCATGGAACACTGGTATGCCGGACAGCCATCCCATATACATCATACTTGATATGAAAATGAGAGATCACAAGGGACTTGCTCTCTTCTGTGATGGCCAATGTCCAGTGAGGACCTCTTTTGTCTGAGTGTTCCTAATTCTGGGTGCATGCATCCCTGAATCCAGTTCCTGAGTTCAGCTCCCTTCTAGCCATTCTAGACCCATTCCCTCGTGTCTGCTCTACAGCATTTGTGATGATGTATGGTCAATCGAGGGGTGGGGTGCGGGTGCGATCTCAGGTATTTCTATATATGTTATTATTGTCTAATTATTTTAATCATTAGTACTATTATTATCATAATTTCATTAAAGTTGTAGTTTTAGTTTCCAGTCCACAAGCCTTTTTCTTCTCATTTTTCTCTGCATTCCCCTGGGGGTGGGCGGGTGGACTCTGAGAGCCCATCTGCACGGTTCTCAGCTGCCAAAATTTTAGCCAGGTTGAGGCTAAACCGTAACACTTGCAAGTTCAGGAAGAAACCATATTATCCAACTCCAGTTATGTTTCATGCAGAATTGCCCCAGGGTCACACAAAAGAGTGATGTCGGCGAAGGGTTGGAAACAGATGATATAACATCTTGTAGGGATGCCGCCAGCAAAACAGCGAAGAGACTCAGTATGAAAATGTCACACAGCAAATTCCACCAGTCCTACATCCCTCAGGGAGGAGGGTTTCCACCTGTCCAGGCTCTCTCCTCATTTGCCCTCCCGACTGGACTCCAAATGCCCTGTCTGTATGCACATTCCCCATTCCTCTGGCATATCCAAGATATATTAATACATTCCTAGCATGGCATTCAGGGGGAAAAGTATGCCCAAAAATGTAACTATACTTAACAACTCTGTCCAAACAAAACACAGTCTACCACTGTCAAGAGATATAGGTCACACATAGAAAGAGACGTATTTACAGGGAGTAAAAATGAGGTATGGCTCATGAAATTGGAACTGAGGAGGGTTTGTTTGAATGGCTGTTTTTAATTTACACCTCCTGAAAGCACCATTATGCTTTGGAGATATGCACCAGTGCAGAATCCCATGGACGTCAGTGGAACTGCAAGACAGTACAGAGCTCACTCAGGCTCCACATTCAGAGATAAAAGCACATCTAAACGTCTGGCTAGATCAAGCACCTATGGACCTTTAACTTATACTAATTGACAGAAGAAAGTCCTCTTGCAGTAAATCAAAGTGGATTTTGTATCACTTTGTGGATAACCTGGTTATCAAGCATCCAGTACAGGCCCAGATGTTACACTGAGAGCTAAGTAGTGCAAGGGTACGTCATCACAGATTTCAGTGAAGCCATAAATCTTCTGAACTGCTGTGTGACTCTTCTATCACTAAACTGAAGTGTACTACATATCCTAGCAAAATAAGGTATTTCATACAGATTTCTTTTACCGTGTGTTGCCTTACATTGCAATTATCATAATGAATATCATATTTTACTGTTCTGTAAAGTCACGTAGGAAGGTTTGAAATCATAAGCAAAAATGCATAAAAACTAGTTTAAGGAAGAGGATTCATCCCTACAGGCCATGAAATAAGGATCTGATATGACACCTACAAAATCTGTTGGAGTTTTGCTATTGAACACAATACAAATAGTACTTCAATTCAAATGAGGGGATTTTCTGCAACACCTGTGGATGTTTTTAATTCCTGTAGTATGTATTAGGTTCCGAGAAGGCATATGGCAGTGATCAGAAGAATTCTTCCTTTCCTGTTTCTCTAGTTTCTTTGTTAGTAACTGCTGTATCACAGTGACTTTTCCATTCATATTTCCAGATACCATAGTATGATAGAGGTTCCCACATCAGACACATCGAGCATCTTTTCCTTTTCTGCTGGAAGTAGTTTCTTCTCGACTGCAATAACAGCCTTTTCTTAACAGAACATAATCTGTTTCTTAGAAAACTTGGAAACAGAAAATTACTTTAGAAGTGCAATATAAAAAATATTATGAGAATTAATTAAACTGATGCAACTACAGTGTATCTTCCAAGTTTCAATGTTCCATTCATAAGCCATTGGAAAATCTTCTCATTAACAACAGTTGTTCCAGAAATAAAGAGTATCTGTGAGCTACAAGCGCATGAGGAAAGGAACTGGAGATCTTTACGAGCAAGATTTTAACTTTGTGGATTCCTTAGTGGGTTTCCAATATTAAAAAAATAATAAAAAAATCTACTGAGCACTTGCTAACTCTTTAAAGAAAAGTATTCAAATCACATGAGTGCAATATTCATCTCATCTATCAAAATATGCTGCAGTTACACTCCCTATCAAAATATACTCTGGTATATATACTGTAACATACACTGATATGAAACAACACAGCTGCTTATTCCATCTTACGAACTTTGAGTAAATTTTAAGAATAGAATGGGAAAAGGGGGGGGCAAAAAGTCACAGACGGTCAACAGAAAATGTAGGCATACATGATATGACACTAGTCAAATAATTTCTTTAATGCATCCCAGTCTGCGCAAAAAAAAAGCCTTCTGAGGCTTCACAATCAAAGATTTGTGTGATTTCTCACTGAGAAAATCCTAGCACAACAAAATAAGCCTTGCAATGTGACCCAAAGGACAACAAAGAAAGTTCTTGGAAAAACAATAAAAGATTCAATTTCCATAGCTATGGCCCTCTAGCGGAGTATGTCCCTTTTTGATTAAAACAACTATGAGATCATCTCCAGCATAGAGCAGACAACTGCTGTATTCTCATGCCAGGAGTATGTTGCTGTTCGCACTAAGGCAGAAAGACTTTCTACTTAACACTTAGTTTAGTTTTATTTAAACATTACATAGCTGTAATGGAAATCAACAAGAACCTGGTACTGATGGTTTTGGTGATCCCTGCACTCTTGCACTCCACATCCAAAATGGCTTTTGGACTTTTCAGACATATGTAACAAACATATTACTCCATTGAAGGAATGAGGTGATTTCAGAATTAGTTGCAGACAAAATTCGCGTTTAGTTTCCAAAATCCATTTCTCTTCGCACTTTTTGTTATCTCGATTAAAATTTCCTTTGGGACAGAAATTTCTAAATAAAATGTCTTATTTCTTAATAAAGGGGTTTATATAGTGTATTTGTTGAGGTTTTCTTGATTTCTGCTAAGACTGGCAAAGGAGGTAGTGTAACAGTCATTAAAAAAACTCACCAATAAAAGCCAGTTTTATAGACATAAGGAAGAATGTTTATAGGTGGCTAGTGAAAAGCTAAACAAAATCTTGACATCTTAAACTCAATAGAAGATATGAGAACGTAGCTGGGTTGACTTATTCTCTTATATTCTTCCAGTACTGCATACTGATCAGGAAATCAGGTGTGGTATGACTTAAGAAACATAACCATTTTTCCTAGCATTTATTTTCAAGAAATAGTGCTACTGATTCAGAAGATGAGGCAGCAATAATCGGAAGATCTTAACTTGGTGTCTACTATTAAATCCAAATCTTACAGGAGCGCTAGAAAAATCTCTGATTCATGTTATTATTTTTTTTATCAATTTTCATCTCAGATCTTAAAAATATTCTTGTCCAGCTCAAAGTATGTTTGAAGTGAAGGCAGAGGCATCTATGAGAAGTAGTGTAATAAATACTTCCACAAATATTATCAGAGTTGTTACCCACTAACCCCATTGCCAAACTTGCATGAATGGAAATGGATTTAGAAAACACTTTGCTCTAACAAACAGCTGATAAAGGGATACAGAGGATATTTGTCTCCTTCCATAAATTTGTTGTAATCATCAGCTATCTTTCTGCAGTGCAAAAAAATACAACTTTGATTAGGAACGAACTGCAGGGGAGAACCTGGAGGATTATTGAAATCTCTGAATTTCTTATACCCCAGCTTTTACAAGATTTATATTTGGAAACTTAAAGTCTTGACATCCTTCACTTTGAAGAAGAATACATCAATATTAAGAATCTGTTCAGGTGCACAAGTGCCCTACAATTATAAAAGCCCAGTTCACGATCCAGTTATGAGAGAGGAATAAAAGATAATACAAATTGCCCAGATCTACAGAGCCAGAATGCAGCAGTATTGAAATACCTTCCAGGCCACGATCAAGCACTATACTGTGAGCAGTTAAAGTCAGATACCCCAAAGAAAAGTCTGGTTGCCTACAACTGAGTGATAGGGTTTTCATGACTTCAAATATATGCTGCCTCATCAGCATTTAATTACGTTTCCAAATAAGAAAGAAAGGGAGGAGAATCAAAAACTGACAGAGAAATAGAAGGAGGGCCAGTGATGATGTTAGCGTTACTAACTAAAGTATGTATCTGTATTATTTTTATTTGATCCCTTTCCCATAAGTAATCTGGGCTGGCAAAGAAAATCTTCATGGTATTTCAAGCTGTGATACGTCAAAGCTTGATGCAGTAGCAACAGTACAGCATAAAACCTGCAACTCGGATCAGTAGGTTCAGCTCAGGATGACAAAGCGGTTGCTAGCAACATGCATAAACAGGGACCTGACCCTAGTAACTGCCCTCACCTTTCAATAAAAGGTCCTTTCACAATGGCCTGACCACCTGTAGACGATATCCCTTAGAAATACCCACCAGGATGAAAATGGGTTCTAATTCTTGTCTAATGCTGCCTTTTTTTTTCAGATTACCTCTCTCTGTGAAAAGACATTAACCTAATTATTCCACTTACCACCCTCCTTTGGACTGACCATTGCATTAATTACATACAAATGTTAATTACCATTGCTAAAGTAAAACGAAAAACAGAGAAGTCTTCAATCAAACTTCACAAATCAATAAAAGATATGAGAAAACAAAGTTCAGCTGTAAATATTCCTCCTCCAAGTGCGAGCTGTTACTAATTTAAAGTGCATGTTAGAAAGGAATGTATTATCTTCTTTACTAAGAGCTCAAAGACCAGAGCAAATAAATAGCTCCCTAGAGGGTGATACTTAGGTGTAGCCAGTAATTCCCTATTTTAATCATCTCAATCAATGACAAGAAATGTATTAGAATAGTTAGCTCTCCCTTTTACTCATTTCTTTTCATCAGATGGATTAAGTAGGTTAAACCAAACATTGTGTTGATTCACATTTGCAAACTGAAGGCATATCTAAGGATGTTCTCTGCATAAGGTTTTACGGCTAAATGCAATTGATTCAATACAATATTTAGAAAGTAGCTTCAGGCTTTGAAAACAGGACTATTTCATTTTTAGAAAAAGACTGTAAGAGAAGTATTCAGTATGCCCTCAAGTCAGACCTGTAAATCAATTAATAACAATTTTGAGCTGTTTTTGAAAGCTTGGCCCTGTGGACATTTGTTCTGAAGGCTAATGGGTGTGAGAAGGTTGCTTGTGTAGAACTCCTGCATGATAACACACCCACCTGAATGCAGCTACTGCTCCAAATTATGGCTTCCATCCTGTGCCGTTCCTACATGAACAACTTTGAAGTACCACAACAGGAACTATCATGTAACATTTCATGACACCCTGAATTACTTATGGGAAAGGAACTGGATAAAATTTGCTCTTCTACACATAGCCCGCATGCTTTCTATGAATGTTTTATAAGCATAGCTTTTTTTTCTTCTTTCCTCCTTCTTTTCCTCCTGCTGAGTAGAGTAACTTCTTGCAGAGGCACCTAGCCTGAGCTGGGACATTGCACATTTCATATTTTTAGGAAGAACAAAGAAGAAGAAAATCACTTGTCTCTTTTGTGCTGCAACAATGCAACTATATTCTGATTTTTTAATCAATATTATTTCCCATAACAGTACTAACAAAAAAAAAATGTTTTTTTTTTGTTGTGGATATAGTCTAAAAGAGGCCTAAGGCTCATATGAAAAGGAGCTGTACAATTTTGTATCTAACTTTGTGTGGAATATATGGATATGGGAATGGATTGAGTGTTAAAAAGATGGATGAAAACCTTTGAGAAAAATGCATGTCTCCAGTTTATTGAAATTAAAATGTGAAGTGCCTTTCTTCTCAATAGTAATAGAATTTTACTAGGTCGTGACAGAAAAAAAGGTATTAACTTATTCTTCTAAAACATATAGTAAGTTAACCACCTCAATGGCTAAGTTCTGGTGCTTATTCTTTCTTGATTAGAAGTGCAAGTCATCATAAAGTACATTTTATTGATAAAAAGATTTTTAGTGCAAGGATTTTGTTGAAAAATGCTGTGGAAAAAAAATGCACAATGGAAATAAGTTTTCAAATGTGAAATAAAGGAAGGTGAAAGTCTAAACTTCACATCTTGCCCTACATCATGTGTTGAAATTCATTGTGTGTGTTCCCAAACCAACTTGAGGGTGCAAAGCCATGCAAAGCCAGCTACATACGCTCCTCATGGGTAAAACACTCTGCCTTTCAAGGGCTCAGGCTGAAGTCAATTGACACATTTATATCTCTTTTTTTCCTGTAAATATTTATTTGGACACCAAATTTACATTTTTACTTCACTCAAAGAAAGCAAACACCTCTGTCTTATGGGGAACTGACCCTTAATTTCCACAATAGTGTCTTCATTCTGCAATTTTATTTTAAGTTTTGTGGGTTTTTTTTAGTTCTTTAAATAGGAATGCACTGTACAAGCCAGTGGGTTTGTTTGAGTCTTGGCACTTCTAGGACTGCAAAGTCAGTCATTGAGTCTGGGTTACCTTAGTTTGACCTATCTGACAAGGAAATAGCATTGTGAACACCTTTAATTCTCCCCAAACCTGTTCCTGCAGGGGGTAAGAACCCAGGATTGTGAGTTACAAGTGGCTTTCATTGACTTCATTTAACCGGGCTGTAGCTCTCCATTTTTTCCACTCTGCAGAAGGGCAGAGAGATTCTCCCTGCTCTCCATACAGCATAGGCAGGCTATTCATATTCTGCGTGTTATCAGAAAATTTTGACTTGATCGTCACGGTAGGCCCAAATCCTCATCCAGAACAAGAGGAACCAACTTTTTAAGGCCATGAATCTCCTAGGAGCACCTGTGGGCGTCTCACTGCCACGGTGCTGGCCGCTTGTGTACAGTAAACACTGGCATCTGGTGGTAGCTGGGCGAATCACGGCTCTACCTTCCCAAAGACATAGCAGGGAACATAACCACAATTTCTCTAAAGCCAGTAGCATCTGAATTTCTCTAAAGACAGTAGAAAGATGATCAAACCTCTGATTGTAACTCCCAGCTATATCAAAGCCTTGCAAACCCCTCACGATGATATATTTATATTCCTGGCAGAAAAATTGAGTTGGTTCAGCAAGTTTCTACTGCAAATCTCTTATGATGGGTTGACCTGAACTCCAGGGAAAAAGTTCTAAAGATAATACAGGCAGATGAGGATTCTACATATGGAAAACTAGATGTTAGAATCCAGATGATGCTGCAATTTGTCCTAGATTAGTCTTAAACCAATGCCAAGTCATTTGACTAATTTTGTATCATCAGTATAAAGCTATTTTGTTGACACAGATTTAGGCTGTAAACAACTGCCCACAGATTAGTGCATGCCTTTTCAATGAATTCCTAGCTAGCATGTAAAACAACTCTATGTTACTATTTCAATCTTTTATCGGCAAAGGGCCCAGCCTCGCACGATATTAAATGCTCTAAACCGCTGTTAGTGAACACAAACACCAACAGGACTTTACCCTTGCACAACAGGGCCTACTTTCTTTGTTAAAAATAATTCCAGAGTTTGTGTGTGTCAATCTCACATGTTTTGTTGTCCATTTCAGTATCTTCTGTCGCATCTCTGCTGTAATACAGGGAGATTCTCTTGTGCAGAGTCTAGACAGATACTGCATATTTGAAATGGCATGAGGATTTTGGAATGAGATTTGTTTACAAGTCTGGAGTTTTATGTCCTTATCTGAACCAAGCTGCTCATTCTTCTAAGAATCACACATTGTTGCTCATCAGAAAGCTGTCTCTTCGACAAGGCACTTTGCTCCAACAAAACTAAAAGGGGCTAATGAAACAAGTACACTTAAATCCAGTTCATTTTCTTTCTTCACAACAAAGATCAGAGAAGATTGATGTCCTTGCAAGCCTGTCTGAGAAGAAAAGGAGGAGATTGCTAAAGACTATTGAAACCAAGCAGTTAAAATACAAGACTCAGTGACTGAACCTGTAAAAATTCAAATTAGAAATCAGAAGTGCGTTTCTTCTGAGTGAAAGTTAATTATTCAACCAGCTAATGCACAGCTATCACTGACTGTCCATGACTTGAAGACTTTAATTCAGGACTGGATATTAGAAAATAACATATATTGTCCCAAACAGTTCCTAAAACACTGTCAAAAAAATGGATTAATGATCTACATTCCGAATTGTGCAAACAGCCTGACTAGAAGATTTTAACAAATTCAAGCATAAGATTACATATAATAGTGACACAAGACAGTGCTTAAAATCTGCAGGATGTAACGCTAAGCAAAGCTGTTCATAGAGCAGCTAAAAATCCTGTAGCATTTTCAAAAACAGAGAATGTTGTCCAGTCCTCACTGAGATTTTTTTTTTACTTTCAGGAAAACCTCTTTAGAGACTTAGATCTGCTTAACAGCTGAGAGTCAACTATTCTCTACAGAATCTGTTATAGTCAGCCATTTAGAATACTTTGAAAGTAAAAGAAACTTGGAAAGATAAATCATGTTTCCATTCATCTGACTTCATTCCAAGTTTGTAATGCCTATTACACACCAGCTGAGCTGTATTTGAGACTCATTTTAAGTAGTAAGCAATGTTCAGGAGGTCAATATAAGTTTTGACCTGATGCCCCACAGATGGGACATTTGTAAACAATGTTGAGTAGCCCATACCTGAGACATCACATCAAAACTATGCCATGCTCTTTCTTAAATTCTTTCTTACTCTTTTCAAGTCTTTAAAATAGTATGTAATTTTATGCTACATAACTTTCATTAACAGTGTTAGGGACTTTGATAGGGTTTCTGGATTCTCTGTGAATTTCACCCATAAGTAGGAATTAATCTGCCCCAGGCTGAAGTGCAAATTTTATAGCCCAAGTCTTGCAGGTGAGTCCCACAGTTGCTACAATCACTTTTTGCATATGGGACCAAAATCTAAATTGTCTGCCATTTTATGACACTGTACATTGTATGAAATGACCTACTACTGCAAAAAAATCTACTGCAGAACTAAACAAATCAAAGCGCATAGGTAAAGTCATTTTATCAAGAAAACTCAGTTTTAAAACATATATTTTGTTATTTTAAATACTTCCCTCTGCAGTCTATAGGACCTTCCAGGAGGTACAAGAAAAGCAGAAAGACAAGACAGTGAATGTGGTGGATGTGTGCATGTATTTAAATACATAAAAGCCCCACACTGAAAAATTCAGGAAGGCTGAGAAGCAAGGAAGACTAGAAGAACTTCCCAGAGAAGTACGAAAAAAAGACTCCAGGCATCTCATATAAAGACCCTGCCTAGTAGTGCAGTATCTGAGGTAGATCTCTTATTCAAAGCAAGAATTGAAATTCTTCCCCATATATATATGCATGTATCTATGTTGTGTGTGTGTAACATATGCATCATGTGTGTGTGCTTCATTTGCATTCATGGGGCATTCTGTGTGGATTTTCTACTCTCCTTGCCTGAAAGCTGATGAGACACCTGGGAATCTCAATGTTCACCTCTGCAAACTTTGCTTAGGCCTCTCAAAAAGCACCAGGGAACAAATGTAATTCCAGAATTATATTACTTCAAGGGGTTTCCAAAAAAGAAAACAAGAATTTTTTTTCCCCCTGATCACAGAGCCTTCTAAAACTTTTAGGGAAGGCTTTGAACTTCCATTAAATGCGATCTGTTTAGTGTTTCGATCTGTCAAATAAGAGGTGGTCAGATAAACTGGGCCAATGTTGAAATTATTTACTTCCAACACCTCTACGGTTTAATGATGTCTCCCTAAGCACCTCTATGGATAATTAATTAATCAGACAGCCAAAGAGATAACTGAGAAATAGAAATAAGGCAAATAATCTATCCTATTTCTAGGCATCCAAAGATATGCAGACCTACAACAAAGGAGCGTAACTTGCTCCACTGCTTTCCATAAGCATTAAACTCTTCATAGTTGACATGTCTTTGGAGCTGAAAACTGTTGGCAAAACATTCCTTGTTTTTGTCTCAGTCTAGGAAAATGAGATATTGTTTCTGTATTAAAGTTCTCTGAAATGAGTCACCTACAGCAGTGTAACTTGCCATATCCATTTGGTAGCAATAGAAGAGACATCAATTTTCAATCTTATCAGAAGTCACCAGTCTGTAAGCGTTAGTGGCGCCTACTGAATGTTATCCAGGACCTAACAGAAAACATCTGTTCTTTTACTTCACAGCAAATCAATAGGCTAAATCAACGTTCTCTTTTCTCCTTTTTTTCTGTTCATTAAAGGCATAGGTTTGCTTTCATTTTTCTTCTATTTCTTTTAATAACTCAATTCTCCTTGCAAGTCAAATCCTAGTATATTATAGAGATTTCTATGTCTCTTTCTGGGCTTACTTGGGGAGACATATATCTATACTCAGGCAAAAGACAAGCAAAAGCAATTATTTTTGAGGCACATATTTACAATGATCTTGGTAATGTTATACCTAGTATTTCGACTGAAGCCTAACATTGCTTAAAAAAAAAAGAATAAGTACTTAACAAAAAACATGCTAGGACAAATAACGTTTATAGCTCGTTTGCCTTTTTGAAGGCTGTAATTCATCACATTATGATGTTTACTTAGATAATTCATGACGAGATTCACTATTAAATTATGCTTATACACACACTGCATCATTCCACCGGTACTGCACATTAGGTTTGCACCAGGACCTAGTAAACAATACAGCTTAATATTCAGCCTAACGTGCTTATAAATGAAAACAACTCTTCACTTAATTAGAAGACAAAAACTAGACACTTCTGGACTAAGAGGGAGAGAGATTAAGGTTGAAGTGATAAGGAACCATGCAGAAACTGTCAGTCTGCTGCAGCAGAATTAGTACTAAAGATTATCACCAAGGCAGCAGAACTGAGATTTACTTTTTTTCCCTCCTTGGGCCAATGTTAAATATGTCTAAATATAGCCTGAGTTTTACAATTTTTTCCCTGAAAAGACAACTCCAGATAGGGATCTTTAATATTAAGCTGACAACAAATTTATGTACACAATTTCCAACTTTTCCTCTTACCTCTGGAGATTCCACATTGCTTATGCAGTGTCGTATGACGCCAAAATATGATGAAGTGTGAATGAACATACCTACCTTTCTTTCTGATAGGTAGATGTAAATAAAAAACAGGAGAGACATTGAGTTGAAATTATGTTATATTCATGATATACCTCTCAAAAGAGTTATGAGATGCGTATGATAGTTTTGTTTCCTTATGTATAAGTTGATAAATATAAACAGAGCTAGTCTATGATAAGATGATATATACAAGTATATAAAATGCTTTAAATCGTTCAGTAAAGATAAATCACTGCTTGATCTAGATAGTAGTTCTGCTAGAACACTTCATAGTACATTGCATATGTTCTGCAGCCTAGCAGCAGCTTCTACATATAAGCAGTAACATGGGAACAGGGTAGTACAGCAGCCACTGCCTTACGATACGGATCAAAGCTTTTGCCCCATTGCCCCATGTCATGACCATTAAGTCACAGTAAATCAAAACCTGGTTTTGGCTCTTTGACTTTGAAAAACACAATATAATGATGCCAGAACCATGTTATTTCAGAGTTTTCCATAAATTTAGTGTAACACCATGACAGCCTTGTCATTGGGTTTGTTATCTGTCAGTAAGCTGAAGCTTGAGGGAACTTCTCCACGGCTTGCAGAGAGGATTAAGAGAATTTGATTGGGGGAAAAAAAGAAAGTTATTACTGGAAATTAATTTAATATGGTGTCAAGGCAAAAAGAGACAGAAATAAAGAGTTATCTCTTAGGACAAGAAAAGAAGCAGAGAGAAGAAAAGACAAGAAATAAATTAGAGAAGGGGCGATCCGCAGCCAAGCCGATGTTAACCTGCATGGGTTCAACAGCTGACCACGCCAGACTTGGGATATTTTCTCAGCAAGGAAGGGAACTTTTTTAACTGTCTTCTGACAAATGACAGAACAGCAAAGTCAATCTCATAGTGCTGTATTGTCGCTTTCTATCTCTGTTCCCATGAGCAGATTTTTCTCATTTGAGAATTCTCTTTGTTAGCTATTAAAATAATGATGTCTTGCTACCGAATAAAAGGAATAAGGAATGGGAGGACTCAAGATGACTGAAAAAAACCCGCCATAAAATAATTAAACTTCAGATCTACCAAAGGCTGACATCAAATGTGTAAAAGTAATTGATAGTTCTCTGTCTCATTATGGGAAACAGAGACTGATGAAACACATCTGTGTTCATTGCAATTGGTGGCATAGATCATCATATCCGTAGCAGTCACATTAAATTACTTAGCAGCTATAATGCCAGTACAGATTATGGGATAACCCATTCCTTTCTTTTAATCTCAGGCATCTGGAATTTCAGGGTCAGATAAAACTTTCTCCTTCCCTTTTTTTTCAGGCAAAATAGATGAAGTAGCAATACCAAAGGCATGAGAATACCAAGTCTTCTCTGAGGAAAATGTATTCACATCAAAATAAAAATAACTTTGAAAGTTATTCCTGAATTTTAATATATATTAATATCCAACTGCAGGAGCACAGGAAAAGGGAGAGAGGCTTAGACTATCAAGAAGTTCAAAAAACATCCTGCAAAATTATTGGCAATGAAAAATCCTTCTATATGAACCACAGCTGTGTGGCTTGACTATTTCCATTGCATTAGACAAACTAGGAGCATCAAAACCTCAGAAAGGCAGCTGAAGTGACAGGAGGTCCAAATGATCCCTTCTAACCAAAACTAGGTGGCATTTAAATGCAAGACCATTCTGGACCATGTTAAGTTGATCCTGCAATCACAACTAAGATGCTTAAACACAGGAAATTCAAGCAGAGATATTCAGCTGAAATCCAGCTGATGTGGTTAAACCTAGACAAATGCTTTAACTTGTCAGTTAAGGATTCAAAGGCAAGTTCTGTATCTAAAGTAACTTTTATTTTGAAGGCAGACTGTGCAACTCATAAGCACTGTGATTCTTCTGTGTTTTAAAAAAAAAGGCAGCAACTGAATGTACATTTAAGCAGGAGGCTAATAAAAAGAAAACCCTGTATTTGCAAGTTATTGTTCTCAAAAATTGAACTCACCATGATATCCAATAAAGTAATAACATAAGGAAGCAGCAACACAGTAAGGTGAATGTCTTCTAAAACTAGCAAGGGATAGTTTATGTATATATATTAGAGTGAATGATAAAAACAGTAAACTTGGGACATTTGGTGGATTAATGTCTATAAAATAGCAATAGCCCCAGGAAACCATAAGTGTAAATTCACTTGACCATGTTATTCATTTTATGAAAATACATTCCAGAAAACCCTCAACTCGGACATGTACACATTTCCATGCCAGAAGGATCCTTTATGTTCTACAAAATTTGAGTTTTCCACTTTTTCATTTTACTAAATTTTGAGGTGATTGTTACGTTGTATTTTTTTTTTCTTGGTGTGGGTTGTGGGTTTTTTTTTGCTTGTTTATTATCTCCATCTAGAATCCTGGTTTTGTAAACATTTTAGGAAAGGTCATAAACCCACTCATTTAACTACTAGCAGGTTCAGTAATAAAGAAGGTAAATAATTTCACCTAAAGCAAGTGAAAATTATCATGTTCATGAAAGACGCTTAGCACTCAAAGCAGGTTCTGGTTTGTTATTTGGTCACTCCATTTGTTTAAAAGGAGTTCACATTTATGAGGTTCAGCACAATACCTTAATAAACTATAACTCAGCTGCCTGGACCCTAGCAGTTTTAAAACATTTCATATGAAATGGATAAGTATTTTGAAGTTCCATTAAGCACCAGGTATTTAATGACCTTGATCACTTGAACAAAAAAAAAGAAAGAAAACAACAGAATATATCCTATTTCTTGAAAAATTTCCACTGTTATTGATGACACCAAATGGCTGTGGCCTAACTGATTACAGGTTGTCTTATATGTATTTCCACAAAAAGTAAAAAACTATGCATACCACAGCTACAATTTTAACCTGAAAGCTGACAGCATTGTCAGCCTGCTCTTTCTGCCCTATATCTGATCCCAATTTTCATTCTGAACTGAGAGCAATTCGGTGCTTCAGTACATCAGTTAGGAAACTGCAATAATTGATCCAACAAAAGAGGATGATATTCTACCTCAAAGCATATCCCAACAAACATCCTTTCTAGCATCCTGGAAAGAGACAGTCAGGTTGTAGCTACTTAGCAGAAGTTGTCACCTCCCACAATAACTCTGCTTGTATCAAGACAGAACCAGGTAGCTAATAGGAATAGAGGTAGAGGAGCAAGTATCCATATTGTCTTCTTGCATATCTCAGAGAGAAACAAATACAACTATGGAGCACTTAGTTTAGTCCCCTTAGCCAGCATTGCAGAACAACCTACTGTAAAAGAGCAGGACTACTGAGGGAGAAGCAACAAAAAATTCTTTAAAGTTGGCCAAGATAATCTCCATGTAGGAGAACATTGCAGACCTAGAGGGTACTCCGATCTTAAACACCTAAACAGACTCACATGCTGCAACAAACAAACTTCATCGTCCTTTAGCCTATGTCTCAATTACCCTAGGACATTCCCAAACCCAGATGATCTAAAGGAGCCAAAACCACAACTGAGTAAATAATTCCAGCATTTCTTGAGAACAAAATAGGTACATTAACATATTGTATATACTTGTACATATACAAAAATACAGCTGCGCACAGCTTTCCTGAGAGACAGGAGAAGGACCCTGGACCATTTTTCTAGGCTGGGTTTCACACTCCTCAGTTTTGGCAGGTTGCAACTTGTCAAAATAACATATCTGTTTTCTGTCGAGGCCAGATGATTTTTTTCTTTATTTATTTTCTGTGTTTGGGGAAACACCTCTCTATCCTGAGAAATTCGTCTACAAATGTTTCCTCACCTGAAATATTCATCTTACCTGAAAAGACACCTTGCAAGTCCCTAAAACCCCATTCTAATCAAAATTCCAGAAGCCATTCAGTAGTCATAAATCTCTGTAGTGACCTGGTATACAGCTGGGTTTAAGTGATTGCTTGCTTTGCTGGTCAGATGCAATTGATCAGCCTGGGGAACAATGATGTGTAGCAGTAGACTGTACTTTCATTTTTCCTTCATTTTGATTGCCTGGTGAGCTATAGCAGACTGTGTATGCGCTGCTTTAACTAGGCTGGGCTGGAATCTAACATTACATGTATTGATTAGGAGGGGTAAATTCTGTTCTGCATCCACTCTTGCTGTGTTCCCATGTGCTGTTGAAAGCAGAAGAATAAAAATGCAGCATAATTGGCTGATGTTTTATGCCTCAGAGTAAAATCTCCATGCCTTGCATCTTCATTGTTGTTATTCCAAGGAATAAGTTACCACAACCATTTCAACTTATGTTTGACAACCCTGGCAGAAAACTCCTTTAAAGAAGTGCACAAAAGAAACCAGGAAAATTACAAAGGCCATTTGCCTTTCCTTTCTCGTGGCGTAAATCACAAAGCCTTTCCTCTTCACCATGACCGAGTACTTCCCTAAGAGGTCACTGTATTTCTTAAATAACTATATTTTTAGCTCCATTATCTATGTTGCAAACCTACTGTATTATATACCTGCCTGACTCTGATGAGTTTGAGGCTCTCAATACCTCCTCACCTCCGGCTTTCCACAACTTGCTCTATCACACAGCATGAAATAGGGATGCTTGCTTGTTGATCCCCCTTGTTATCAGTGACCACGAGTAGCAACTATTCTATCCTGACCCCATAACCCTGCATCCCCTATGCAGTGTCTTTGAGAAGCAAGTCATTCGGAGTTTCAATCTATTTTATTCTTCCTTCTTAAAAAGTGCTCTCTTGGTGCAGATGCAGGTGACATCCTACAAAAGTATTTTGGATATGCTGATGTCTGCAGGGGCAGCAATCTGCGTGGGCTCTCCGCAAGGATGGGAAAATCCCCCAAATTTGTTCTGCAGAGGCCAGCAGTGCTTGCACAGGGAGCAAGACAGCAGCAGTGAATATTACAGTAACAGTACTGGAAAATTTACCCCTCCTCCCCCGAGCATCTGCACTGCATGTGTTGAACAGATCTTCTTTGTCTCTTGTCCAGCAATATGCAAGTGAACCCAAGCTCCCCAAGGGAATGGAGGGTTACAAGAGAAGTCAACTTAAAGATTTGTGCTGGAAGGATAAAAGATAACAGCCTGTGAAACTGCAGACCTTTAAAGCTTAACACTTTCTTTCAAATTTGCTCTCACACTGCTATCCACTGCCAAAATATAACAAGTTTGTGACCCAAACCTACATTTCTGCTTCTTATCAAGACATTTCATATTAAAAAAAGTGGAAAAAAGTACAGTGTATGAACACTCTAATATGTAATTATATCTTAAAATTTTGGTGAGATCTCTTTGACTTCTAGCGATCACAACTATGCAAGACAGCCTATAGACTTAGGCAAATATTTTCTTTGGTTATTTCTTTGCAGAAGTAAGTTTATTACTTCAGACACATGCACACACAGACACCTTCCTTCTGTTCCTTCAAAAAGTTTAAATCCACAGTTTAATTCTGATAAATTCGAAATGCCAAGACATCAGATCTCTTCTAGTTGAATGGCCAAACCATGTCAGCTTAATACAATTTCACGTAGAATCACAGAGTGATGCAAATCACTCAAAAAGGCATGAACTGAAATGTTGGGGTTCTTTTTAGCACTGAAAGCACTGCTCAAAAGTTCCCAGGCTTCCTGGAACAGAACTATACTTTTCTGAAACCAGATAAGTTGGAAAAGAACAATCCTTGAAAAACAAGTTCTATTAACAACTAAAATGCATCAGCACAGTCTGCTTACAAGACTAGGCTGCTTTCAGGACCCAAGTTGCTAGTAAGATATGTAGTTGGTAGCATTTGTCTACAGCAGTCCTCCTGAAGTCAGTCTCATGCTTCAAATTCACAGTGTAGATTAAATCTACCTGGTTTTAGACTATGGAACATGTTAAAGCACTAGTATTTCAGACTTTGCTTTGAGTAATTCACACAGTTTCTGTAAATAATTTTCTTTAGATAAAGAACGGCCTGAAAACCATTCTTTTGTTGCTCCTTGACAAGAAGAATTGCAAATACACATCTTGAGGCATATAAACCATGTACTGAAGCAAAAAATCTTCAGCTACTTCACAAAAGAATTTGGGAACAAACACACATGCATGAGGTTGTCCCACTTTAGTTCTCAGCCAGCCTCTAAACAACAGGCAGCTGCTCTTTCATCGCCTCCCAACAGAGGGGAAAAATCAAAAAAAAGGAAAGGAAAACCCATGATTGAAATAAAGCCAGTTTTAATAAACTAATAAAAACCAAGAATAATGATAATACTGACACTAATGTTAATAATGATAATAACAGTATACACAAAACATAGCCCATTTCAGACAGTGGTCACGGAACGCACACTCCGAGCAGTGCGCACCAGATGGCCAAGACCACGAGCACTGCAGATGCAGCTGAACACGAAGATCACAGCGGGTGCAGGGGTCATAGGGGGTACAAAGATTACTAGATGCAGAGCACTAGAAACGGGACACCTGGAGAGGTGGAGCAGTGGGAGCAGAGTGTATCAAGAACAGGCAGGAGCCAAGTGAAAGAGACATGACACTTTAAACTGAGTGTGACATTTACGGTACGGAATAGTTTCTCTGGCCAGTTTGGGTCAGCTGTCCTGAATCTGCTCCTCCCAGCTTAATATACCTGTTTATTTGTAAAATGTGAGAAACTGAGAAAAGTCCTTGGCTTCCAGGAAACAACTATAAACATTAGTGTTTTTCAGCATTCTTCTCATATCAAAATCTAGAAAAACAGCAGCTACTGAGTATATTAATTCTATCCCAACAGAGCATAAACTTTACTTAGTAATAGAAGTTATCAACACTATTCTCACACTGAACCTATAATGTGGCAGCTACGGAGAAGTGCAGCTAGAAGAAAATTTAGTATTTCCCAGTTGAAACCAGGACATGCATAAAAATGGTGGTCTGGATTTTTAGTATTATCAACTAATTGAATTAATGTATATTTTGAATTTTACTTTGTAGTACTGCTGTATTAAAACACCAGCCTGTTCTTTTCTCACGAAGCAACTCAAACATCTGTGAGACAGGATGAGCATTATTTCAGAGCCCAAGAGGCATCTCACTTCAATATTTTGAAATGGTCTTTAAATAGAGGTAAAACAAATTATCAGTACAGGAAGCAGTCATGAGAAAAACAAAATAGAGAGGGGCAGTGGAAACAGAGGGAATCTGGAGAGCTGAGATTGCAGGTCCTGCTTCCACAAAGAGGTAGATGTGGAAGCTGTGCCTGACTGCTGTGCCAAGGAAGTGCTACTCCCTCCATATCCCTATTTCTTACTGCTTCCAGCATGCTTTGGCGTTACCCTCAGGGTTTCCATGGGCAGAGCATAGAAAGTAAGACACACTGGATTTACTGGAAGTCATCCTTCTGATTGCCTTGTCTGCACCTGGACCCAGCCCCACACAAGCTATATGAGAGACAAAAAGGTTGTCTGCTTCTCCACACATTCATTTCTGGCAGATACAGGTGTAGTACAGTAGTACCAGTTCCTACAAAATGACCTGTGACCCCCCAGAGTCTACCTGTGGAAGAGAACACATGTGTCTGAGATAACCTGGATCTTCCATCCCTCAACCTGGTGCTTGTTCATTGCAACTCTCCACAAAGCCTACCCAGGAACAGACTAACAGGGAAATCTGTTACCTGCTGCTCACCTGGTCTAGATTTTTAAAGGTGAACAAGCAGGCCCATATACTACTATGAATCCCCCATGCTCTCTATTCCCACAAATTATTCCATTATTGCATTTCTAGTTGAGTACAGATACACATTTTCATATTGGTTTTCTGGACCATTACAAATTTTATCTACTTTAAGCATACTGGAATAATAGAAAGCATGAAACAACAAGAAGAGGCTTCCAACTGTCACCTTGGATCTGTCATCAAATGTGGACTATTATGGGAAAACTTTCAAGACGTGAAATATATACCTTCTAAACTGACAAAATAAATAAAACAACACTTCATCGTATTTAACTAGCTCTCTGGTGTCTCCCTATATTATTTGGCTGTCACTGGCTTGACGTTAGTTACCGTACTCCTGTCAGATGAGCTCAAAGCTTTTTCAAGAGTCAAAACCATGCAAACAAAAATTCTAATAATTTTAATATTTTTACAACGTGATAAAATACACACTTAAACATTAAGTTTCTACGGCCTGTGTATGTACCATACACTTAGCCCACAATGTATCTTCTAATATAGCATGGACAGATCAAATTACTAATCTATAAAGTATTATTTTTAAGACACAAATTCACTGCAAACCGTAAATGAAATCTGTACAACGGAACTTCTCAGGTCTGTAATGCCATCCATGAAAAAAACCCAGTACATTTCATCTAAGGTAATATAAAGACTGCTCTCTGAAAACTTGAAATACAGCCATGGGCTTCTGGTCTGAAGTAAAACATAGGCATTGTTGTAATTTAAAGTGAGTTAGTTATAATATTTTCTTCTATGTTTCAATGCAGTGGAGTGTGCATTGGCTGAAACTCAGTTTTTGATAACTTCTGCACACCCAGAATCACCAAAATAATTTTAAATGCCCTGTATTGTCAGTTGGATAAAAATTGTAATACAGTAGCTACCTAAAAACCGTCAACAATTTATTCAATAGTTATTCCTCACGTAGTCTTTTTTTTTAAAAAAAAAAAAATACTGCAAGCCTTCTGCTGTTGGCTATTCTCGCTTTGTATAGAAATACGAAAATCGACAGCCTCTACCTCTCAGTAATAAAAGTATAGGTCTATGTATTCAAGTATCAACACTATAACATTTGAAGATCCTTAGTCTTGGCTAAAATGAGTCCATGTGTTGTGCTGTGAGTAAGACATTCCCATAAAATACAGATGCAATAAGAGCTATTCACTTGCAGTCTCATGCTTTGGAGTTCAGGAAAAAAAAAAAAAAGATAAACCTTCTGTCTTGAAGAAAAAAAATCTAAGCAAACCAGCTATGCACAAATGACTTCATCTTTTGATGTTGCTAGATCAAGCATTCCTTACTGGCATGTTCAGAATCAAAAGAAACATCCTGATAATGAGATATAGTGTTTTTGTGATCTTTTTTGATTTCCTGTATTAACATTACTGAAATAAGGAAGGCAACATCTGAAGTCTAAGGTTTTCATTCTTGCATAGCACATTGAACAAGAAAAAAAAAGTCCTTTGTGGCCAAAAGAGAAAAAAATAAAGAAGTTATTTATACATCTCTTAGACAAAAGACATATAAACTTGTTTTTTGATAAGCAAAACTATTTCTCATTAAGTTTAATGTTCTTTACTTACTTCCCTCATCTGTTTGCTCATGCTTCATTTATGTGAAAATTCATATAAATGTCCGGGCCGTTTACATTGCTCGTAGATATAAAACAGGGTTTACCTAAAGCTAACATGAACATAGGTATGTACTGGCCTATACACAACATGAATTTTCATCTGTTGATTATATATTTATGATCCTTCTATAGAAATAAGTCTTCCAAACAATGCTCTCACTCCCTGACTTCCCAGAAAAATCGTTTTGGGAAAATTAAAATCTAATTAGCTCTCTATAAACAGATATAGTTTTATTTTCTTGAGTACCAACAGTGAAAATCATCTTCCCTCAAGTCAAAATAGAGTTGAAATACCACTTTGGCAAGTCCCACTGCTCTGCGTATCACCTCTGAACTAATTTCTGAGTAGTACCTATTTCTGGTTTATATGCATTCCTGCCATGATGAAAATAAACCAGTTTCAATTTTAAGCACTGAAACTAAGCATTGGCAATTTGAAAATCATTCCAAGTAAATGCTTTTAGAAACACTGAAAGTTTTCAGTTCACAGGGGTACTTAAATATGTGCAGAACTAATTTTATTGACTTCAAACAGGATTAACCCCAAAGTGAAGTTTTAGGTACATATGGCTTTCCTCTGCTGTTAGAAAAACACCTTCTCTGTCCCCATTTAAATAAGGTACAGAAAGTACATGCTTAAGGATGATACCTTCTCAGTTGGCCAAAGAAGGGAAAGTCAGATAAAGCGCAGAAGCGTTCTTCATTTTTTAACCTGTTCATCTATGTCGAAGAAAGAAAACTCTCGTTTGTATGTGGCTTTGAGAAAAAGTCTTGAGTGCTACTGTGTACTGGAGGAACAGTATTTGTGAGCCTCCTGTTAGCCGTGCAGGATGCCACAGAAAATAACATGGCCATGGGCAGTTTTCCATCTCTCTCTCTCTCTTTCTCCAAACACACAAGTAGGTGTCAATAAGTCAGTAATAACAGGCCCAAAGCACCTGTGATCTCTATGCTTCCCTGCAAGACATCCTAGTGGTTATGTGCAGAAGGTGTGTCCAAGTCTCTTACTTTCAGTACCAGATCTGCAAAATAACATTTTGCGCAACAGTACAAACTTGAACTACCACCAGTGTGGACAAAACCTTACACTTCTCTGAAGTCAGCCAGAGACTGAGTTAGAGACTCTTTCAGATGGCTGCTGCAGGACAGAGGGTGTGTATTCTGCCAGGAAGTTTAAACCCACCAGAGCTAAGTTACACTCTCCAAACACATTGTAACAAGCAAAATTATTCTGGATCTGTGTGATCCTTTATAATGCTTACCAATGACATATTTGAGCATGTACAGGGCACTGTAAAATTACACTTTCCATTTCATTTAACCAATTCTCATTTTCACTCATGCTTGATCTCCTATTTATTTCAATTTTGCAGCCAGATATTATTGTGAGCAGAGTACATCTTTATAATGCTGAAATTGTGGGAAAAAAAGTTTCTCTCAAATTTGTCTTATGCTTATACAAAAAGCTATCCCCACATAGGTTTCTGTCTTGAAGCATAAGAAAAATAAGGTACGAGAATAGTTGTTTAATTACAATTACTTTACTGAACTTAAAAAATAAGATAAACCAATTTTAAAGATTCTA
The DNA here is from genome assembly GCA_033556795.1 of Tapera naevia. Lineage (NCBI taxonomy): Eukaryota > Metazoa > Chordata > Aves > Cuculiformes > Neomorphidae > Tapera > Tapera naevia. The sequence continues at coordinate 4,811,873 of JAUMJJ010000175.1, read as the reverse complement.
CAATTTTTTCATGTGAGCATTCTCTAAGAAATGTATCCTTCACTTAGATAGCAAAATACTTGAAGTAGTAATAAAATTTGTGCAACTACTGAGACTGGACCAGAACATGCTGAAAAAGAGCATCATTCTTTGGACTGTCAGTTTTGTTACTTCATCATTCCTATTAAAGCCTTATTCTAGGGTATCTAATTTCTCAAAGTTTATGCTTGCACAAACATATAAGCTTCTTATTAATATAGCTGAGCCTATTTCTTTTTATCTTAATATATTCAGTACCTCAGAAGCCTCCACAGCTGGAATGCAGCTCTTGGATATGATCATAAGTGCTTCAAAGGGAATATGAGAGGTCAGCATGTCTGAAAGAAAAGATATTGCCACTGCTGAGGACCGAAGAGATTGTGGCAAAACAGAACTACAAAAGCTAATATATGAAAGGAATGATAGCCAAGAAAACCAGGGACAGAAGCAGTGAGGTTCCACTTGTAGGAAAGTTAAAATTCTTTGCTTTCTGAAATACAAGCAGGGAGAAAATTCAACAAATAGAAAAAGCCTTCGCAAGAGGCACGTGAAGACTGATAACCCAGTGCAGGGCTACATCGAGATTCCTTACAGAAACGTGAATCCACTTAGGTGGATTTATAAAACTATATTATTTCTGAGAAACAGCCCACACTGTTTTTGTCAAGCTAAAACTTTGTGAGGTCCTGACATATTTGAATAGAGAATTGGGCTGTTCATGTGCGCACACACACACACACACACACACGTCTTTTAATTTTTGGCTTTAAGCCATACTGGAAGTAGCAAAGTACAGTAGGAAAATGCTTCTTGCAAAAGAAACATAGTGTATAAGTTGTGTTCAAAGTAATGTTAGCAATCAGTGTAAATGATTTGCCCCTAGTTCACTCAGTTCTACACTTATTAAGAAACTTCAAAGGAAATATGATATGGAAAAGTTCTAATGAAAAGGAACATTTATATGAAGCACTTTGTGCCATATACAAATATTTGTTCAGGGATTATTGTTAATGAAAATTCTTCTTACTGAATTCAGCCTTTGAAACATCTTTCAATTTTCCTCAAGGTAGCCACATCCAGCAAAACAAGCACTCCAGATGGTACAGTACTTTTAAGTTCCAGACAGACATCTTGTAGGTAAGGTCACCTCAACCATTGCAGGTGTGTATGTTTCAAGTCACATTTTTCTTGTCCTAGTTGTTTCCCTACACTCAAGAAGCTGAGCTCTTTCAAGTAAACAGCAAAAAGCAATGACAAAAATCCCAGATTTTATGCATTCATACTTCACATTGTCCAAGTATCCAAACACTCCCGCATTAACTCACCATCCCCGGCACACGCAACGATTCTCATATCTCTATGAAAATTTCATGTAGCAAATGCTACATTTGATGGCCAAGTGTAATGACAAGCTGACAAAGTTTGGTGGACAGACAAAATGAGTAATTTTCTCTATCTTATCAGTCAAGAGGGCTTAGCGCATGCAGGAATCTGCAACTAGTATCATCAATGGCCCAGAGTCAACAGAAAATTTAGTTGTTTTTATAGAAAAAACATTAAGCTTTGGGAGAAACAGAGACTACGATTCTAGAAGACTATTCTACTTTCCCCATTGTCACACTTGTGTAGTTTTGAAATGGATTTAGGGTTTGTCATCCTCCAACTACAGGCATATATATCTTGCCTTTAGCACTCAAACGCATCCAAGTCCATTCATCATGGATGTGACCCGTATCCACTGCAACTGGATACTTCAGTATCTCATTCTTCTGTTTTTCAGCATCCTCCAAAGTACAGATGTTTGATATTATGAAGGAAGACAGGTTAATATTGACAATAGGTCTTCCAAAATCCTATGTAAAAACAATCACTGTATTAATTTCAGACACTTGAAAATCTGACAACACTGCATGAAAACAGAAAATTATTGAAAAGCCTGTTTCTAGTCAGAATTATGCTAGCAAGTAAAGTTATGCTACTAAAGTTAAATAAATATACACAAGACCAATACCCAAAACAAGCTGCTAAGCATATAATATTAAGTATGAAAATAAAAATATGCAACTTAAACTCCCACACAAAAATGCACAAAAACTTGTTTAAAAAAAATCTTCACTGTTGTTCTACATTAAATTTTCCATTAATTTCATCCAGATTAGCCATTACTGCTATAGATTCTTTGGTTAGAGACCCTCAAAAGTAATATAAAAATCTATATATTTGATCCATTTCTTTTACAACATGTCTCAATAGCTGTCAAATACTATTTGCTTTGGGATGTTCATCTCCAATAGGTATGCACTGGTGGTAAAGCAGTCCAACCCATAATCCAGGTCCAGAACAAATCCAATGTTTCTGGCAAAGTTTTCTGCTTCATGACAGATCAATACTCACTGTTCACATCATGACTCTAGTGATACTGAGTAGTCATACTTTTTCATCCTTTATCCTGCTAACATAGAGTGACTGAAATCTGAGCAAATTCAAGACACAGCCAAGAGCTAAATGGAGACAACAAAGCATCCTACACCTGGGTCGAGGCAATCAGTGGTTTCAATACAGGATCGGGGATGAAGTAATTGAGAGCAGCCCTGTGGAGAAGGACTTGGGGGTGCTGGTTGATGAGAAGACCAGCATGAGCCAGCAATGTGTGCTCGCAGCCCAGAAGGCCAACCGTGTCCTGGGCTGCATCAGAAATGTGGCCAGCAGGGCAAGGGAGGGATTCTCCCTCTCAACTCCACTCTCGTAGAGACCCCACCTGGAATACTGTGTCCAGTTCTGAAATCCCCAATGTAAGAAGGATATGGAACTGTCAAACTGAGTCCAGAGAAGAGCTACGAAGATGATCAGAGGGCTGGAGTTCCTCTGCTATGAGGACAAGCTGAGAGAGTTACATTTGTCCATCCTGGAGAAGAGAAGGCTCCAGGGACACCTCATAGCAGCCTTCCAGTACCTGAAGGGGGTCTATGAGAAGCCGAGGAGAGACTTTTTACAAGGACAAGTAGTGATAGGATGAGGGGAATCGCTTTAAATTGCAAGGAGGGAAGATTTAGGTTAGACATTAGGAAGAAATTCTTCACACTGAGGGTGGTGAGACACTGGCACAGGTTGCCCAGGAAAGCTGTGGATGCCCCCTCTCTGGAAGTGTTCAAGGCCAGGTTGGATGGGGCCTTGAGCAGCCCGGTCTGCTGGGAGGTATCCCTGCCCATGGCAGGGGGGTGGAAATGGATGATCTTTAAGGTCCCTTCCTACCCAAACCATTCTACGATTCTGTCATAAATAATACAGATGTTACCAACAATGATTACTCTGGCCTCACTGTGGCTTGCAGAGGATGGTAACTATTGGAACTGGCACTGAAACATCAGAACAGATGAAGCCTAGAAACATCTCTATCAGTAAGCTTTGTGAGCCTGTGCAGATCACTTTCCTGCACACAATTTCTGTGGGTAGAATTTTTCAAGGGCTGCGAGCTCATGGGCCAGGTCCCTCTGAACTGCCTGACTGGTAAAATGAATCTGAATGCACCTGTATTTTTTTCTGACTTATTTCAGAACTGTCTGGCTATCATATTACGATTACTATCATAGTTTTAAAGCCAGCTTTAATAAATAAGAAAGGCTGCTGCAAACAAACTTGCATCCTTTAGTTAGAATCACTGTAGTTACTTAATGAAAGGAAGAGCTCTTGACAGCAGTGTGTCTTTTAGCACAATGATGAAGCAAAAGTTGAGTAACAGATGGTCTAATGTCCTCTACTGATTCATTAGAAAGATTTTGGCAGATTTTGAGCAGATTTTCGTGACTTTTCACCTGAGTGTGGACTACAGTTGACTCCACTTAGTTCACAGAAGGTTGATCACATGATGCACACAAACTGTCCCTCTGCTGGTCTGCAGCCTAACATACAGAATGATAATCTATTTGAATTGATGCTTCCTTTGTAAATGAAGCCAAACCACAAGATCAGAACACTGGGATTGCATAGAAGGACAATGAGTGACACGGGTTATTTACTGATTGATACTTCACTGTAGTAATAACACAAGCTTCTACTGGCGAACATCTGGAAATGTTACAGTGCAATAGTTCTTTAAAAATAATGAGGTCTATCAATCATTCATATGACCACTGAATATGAAAGAACTTCATGTTGTCTATAAAACAACCAGCCTTGATGCTACTCACTCATGACTGGTGATTTCACTTTGGCCAGGACTAATAAGTATCTGTAGAGCAGCTGCTGTAGCCGTAAGATACAGGATCTTCTTTGAGCGGATTCATGTGCCAAGGCTGGAGAGCATGATGTAGAAAATAGCTCACCAAAGAAAAGAACAAAGGCACGACTACAAAGGTAAATAAGTCAAAGGGAATTAGCACTATTAGATTTATGGAAGTTACCAAATTTTGAGCATAACTTCAACTACCCAAGTGCTAAAAAAAAATCAGAGCCATTGATAGTTTGGGTTTTTTTAATTACACCACTTCAAAAAATACAGGTAAGTGATGGTATTATTAATTCTCTCGCAGTATAAACCAGGTAAAATTAATGTGCAAGAAGGAGATGTTAACATATAGGGTAAGCAAAGACAGATCTGGAAAAATAGCAGTGGAATTCAGTTTTATGAGAACTTGATGCTCACTAGTGGCAGCACAATTTCATAAAAGCAAGCCCAAATGCGTGTAACATGGGTGACTTGCACTATTCATTATAACATCACTTAATTCTACAAAGGCAAGGAAACCAAAGTGTCAAGTCTTCCCAACTGTTCACACTCTCCAGTGTTGCACAACCGGTCAATCCTACATCTCCTGCTCACTGTGCCCATTGCAATGCATTCTGGGGAGCACAAGCAATCATGAATGAGAAACCAGAGAAAGGAAAAAGAGGTAGAAACAGTGCATATGACAAGGGGGAGAAAATGACAGTAAGGATTTCTTGCACTTGCAGAGATGGACAGGAAAATCAGAGTTTGATGCACCAGCTTAAGAGGCTCTGCATTGTTTGGAGCAACTGGAATACACTTGGAATTTTTAGTTGGAGAATTTTCTAATGTCTGCCAAAGAAGTGAGATCCAATCTCAAAATTTCACAGATCAAATTCTTGATCCAAAATATTCAGACTTGGGTAGCTAACATTAGACACCTCTATCCACATGAAGGCATCAATACAAAGGTCTGAATTTCCTTCACAGTTCCTACCACGTGGAATCCTTTTAGTGTTAAAATTAAACATATAAGGAAAAACAAGCTACTTGGATGCAAAATATGACTGACTGCCTCTTTCCATACATTTTTCCAGGAAAACTGAAATAAGACAAATAATGTTCAGTTCTTGTCCAAAATGCTATTTCATGAGAAACTTTTGCCTGGCACCTTGAGTTCAGGCAACTTTCAAATTTTGTGCAAAACTCTTCATTATTTTAATAGTATTTTCTCTACCATTTAGTCTCTACTTTTCTCACTAGCTTTTCCTTTCTTTGCTTTCATCTCTTTGTCTAGGTGGGGAGGAAATAATTGGCTAGCCAGTCACATTTCCAAAACAAAGGTAAAGGAAGCCACTTCGTAGTAGAGAAAAGGTAGGGGAGAATGCACTGACTTCTTCTATTAGGCACTAATCTACCCACTCAGCAACATTGCTGTACACTGCTTCCCTCACTATCACAACCGTTTCGTCCTTTCTTTCAAAAAGTTGTTCTGAGAGGGCAATAGAAGAAATAAGAGAGTTATAAAGAACAGTTCAAAGTACAAATGCTCAATGAAAATATGGAGAATACAGAAACCTACCAGGAATGCTGAAGGCCAAAGAATTACTCAGGTCACTAGAAGTAAACAAAGTCAGACAGTCAATTTGTCTATTGTTTTGACCCAATTTTGGGGTGAAAGAAAGATCCCCTATCATCCATTTCTACTAATAATATCTAATACTACAGCATCACTTTAGGGAAAGAAAGCCAGGGCCATAACATGATGTATCTTCTGATACAGAACAGACAGCACTTTGTGAAATGTAGTCCAGCTTGCACAAAAGCCAGCTCTGAATAAGGTACAAAAATCACAAGAACAGCACAGAAGGCAGAGTTTGACTTTTCAAGCTACAGTGTTTCCTGGCTACTGTCAAGAACACAAGAATTGATTGCCATTACCTAAAGCCTCTGCTTTCTGAAGATTTTAGCTCCGAGACTCTCTTCATAGAAAACCTTAATGTAACACATGCTCTTTTATGCTGGCTCAAGCATGTTCACTCTCCCCTTTAACTTCAGGCAGAGCAGAAGCGGAACTAAAAGAACTCTCATTTGTCACCAGCTGAACTTGTGTCAAGACCATCACATGGAAGAGACATCTTCCCTAGTATGTCAAGCATAACCAGCAAACCAGGGCAACAAGAAGAGTGTGTGAAAGAAAGGTTGGTACGAAATCTGTTTCTCAAGTGAAAACCTGCCATACAAGTACATGCACTACCATTCACTACTTGGAAAGTAACTATTTATAAGAGAAGAGATGAATTAGGTTGATTTTTCACATTTGGTACAAGACAGTTTCTCAAGGTCAGACTGATGAAAGAGGTGAATGCCGAAGCTGAGACCAGGTGGAATATTACCCTTTCAGATCAAGGTCAAAAGTGGTCTTCTGCCAATCAAATAAACAAAGAGGGTAAAAGAAGGCAAAACTAATTACACCAACCTTTCTAAGAAACATTTCCAAAAGTACTTTTTGGCCTTATCCAGAGCGGAAATTTCAGAAGGAGCAGCAAAAGGGTTTTATTTTAGCTTGACATGAGTAGGGAAGTCATAGGAATGATTTCTAAGTGTAAATGTAGCTGCTCCTCAAAGAAACAATTTAAGAGTTCTACATAAAGCCGTAAAATCCTTGAGAGACTTGTACAGAGCTGACATCGTTTCATTTGAATTTAACAACATTTGGGGTTTTTTTTGTTTTGCTTTGTTTTTTAAAAACAGCCAGTTATGTTCTGTTGTAACAGAGGTCAAAGCAGCATCATTAAGACAACAGTGGGAATACAGTGATCAACAGCTCCAAAGCATTGCCATACTAAGGCTAGGCCCTCCAAAATTCCTATTAAAATGACAACAATCCACGGATTTCAAATAACAAGAAGAGAAAAGTTGCAAGGGATTATAACTTCCTTCAGTTTTTAGCAAATTATAGTTACTGTGCAGAAACAGTCAGAAGAAAATCAAAAGAAGAAAAAAGTTAAATGTTTCATTAAAACTGCCCAGACTTGCGTTGTGACTACAGGAAACATTCCTGTTGTGCGTGAACATTGAGTGAGGAGAGAGAAGCTTGAAGACTGATGGTTAGCTTTGAACTAGACAAAGGTAACTTTTTCCTTTTTGTGGGATCTTTATCAATCAGTATAGGAGTGGGAGAAAGGGCTAATACGCAAGCAGAAAGTTTCAGTTTTCAGAATGAAATTCCTTATACAATATGAACAGGGATGAATGAAAAATTCATAACTCCATTGCTGAAAATATTATGGTCATTAGAGATGCTGACACAACTAAAGTCTGCTCCAAGCAGTACCATAACAGTTTCCTGTGAACAGTACAGTTTCCCAAGAAAGCTGAGTTTTGACTGGATAAACTACAAACTTCTGTCCTTTAGGTGGAAAGCTTTACATATTTTACCTCTGCATTTTTTGAAAGGCAGAGGTTTCTCGCAAAAAGATGATTTTACCAAAAAACTTCTAAGAACAGACCCAGGATGGAAGGCAGCAGTAGGTTACAGGGGTTGTTGGCGTTTTGGGGGTAGGCACCAGGGATGTTAGCTGACTGGACACCAAGTATGTTCTAGACTCACACTGAGGACGTCCAAGCTCCTTTGGACTCTGATTCACCTCACGGCTCACACTAAAGATTCACACAAATCCTTTTAATTTCTCCTTTGTACATTTTATTTCCACTGCCTCACAGGAAAGCAAAGAGATAGTTATGAGTTTGTTCAGGTCTGTCCTGCAGATCTACAGAGCATTTGTATCAACTATAATTGAGAGACCGCTGATGAAGATGAGACTTTCCCATACCACATACATCAAAAATCCCAATTCCTCTGCTGTAAAATTTCCAGAACGTATTTTACATTTAATTTTCAGTGCACAACCCCTCTCCCATTTAAAATTTACTTGAAAATTCCAACATAGGTTTCAGTAAGCACGCCAATTTTGTTGTATTTATCATTCTTTTAAAACAGTGCTGCCTGTAATTGCAGTTTCCAAGACCACAGGAATTATTTAATACAGTGCTAATCTAAAGCTACAAATGTCGTTCATCAAGAAAACAGAAAAGGAGCATCCGTATATTTCTGAGATTTATCCCAAGCCAGCAAACATGCATAACGCAGGAGAACTATCCATCATAGTATGTCCAGTATTTCGTAGAAAGGTGAAAGATTACAGTTTCCACAAATCATTAATATCAACAAATTTCATCCCTGGCAAACAGGAAGGAAATTCATAGCTCCTGGACATAGGATATTTCCCTGAAACACTTTCCCCTACATAAAGCAAGAATATTTTAGTTCAAATGTCAAACAAACACTAAATTTTTTGCACTTTCACAAAAAGCGGTGTGAAATGATCAATAAAATCAAGAAATATTCATCTAGTATAAATTAATACAAACACTTCAGTCAAGATCACTTTCAGAAACAAATTATGAAATAAGCGCAGCATGTGGAAGTGGAGCTGTTAGAAGTACCAAATGTCATCAAGATGAAGAATGAATATTTTACAGCCATATCTTCAGGTGCATTTCAAGAGTTCCACACTGTGCACCAGATCTAAGGCAAGGAGCCTGCTGTTCTAACAACAGATTCACAACATTGCTCATCAACTGATTTTCAACACAAACGGTTTGAATCTTCACGTGTGATAATATGAGAACAGAAAAGAAATATTCTTAGAGTACTATAACTCCACCGTCTCCCACTATTTGCGTTTTTTACTTTGGCTTCAGCAAACACTGGAGCTGGCTTGAAGTTACAGGGAGTCACTAAATATCCTTTATTTTGAGAAAGTCTAGAATTCTCTTACTGTATAGCAACACAACACTATATAATAAAGAAAAGAATAATCTGTGTACCACCCCATTTTTTCTTAAAAGCAGAGAGAACAAAATAAGTCAATTAACCACTAATAGATTTTAAAACATTTATTACATTCTGAGTGTCTCTTCAGTGATAAAGATAATGATTAACTTGGATTAGCATATCAACAGTTAAACGTGTCTACAGTAACTCCAATGGGTACGATAAGCCTTTTACTACTAATAATAAGTACATAATTTTCCCCTTAAAATTATGTTTCTTGAGATAGAGGACAAGCAGTCTAACTATATTTTATGCTAACACTCAACCCCCAAGTCACTGGTTTTATTTTCAGTTTATTGGTTAGAGAATTAAGCCTCTCCTGTTTTTCTTCAGAATGGGTAATAAGTAACTGTTCATACAAGAGTGGTAATGATAACCAATTTTTCAGGCTCTTCCAAAATGAAATATGTCTGCAATTTCCTATTTTCTGGGTCCTCTTTTTCTCCTGTCTATTCAAAGTATCAGTATCAGCTTCCTTCACTGCTTTGTTTCACAGCTGAGACTCTGCCAAGATTCATCATTTCCTGCTTACACAGCAATCTAAACCAGATCTTTTAATCAGTTACTCTATTGTGAATCTTTTTCCTTTTCACTTTTACCTAAGACTCAGGAACCCTGAGAATTAGAGAAGTGATGGTTTGTTTCCATCTTCTCCTCTCCTTTCTTTTATCACCTATTCAAACATGATTTAAAAGAGAATACACACAAAACCTCAGAAATTGTATCTGAACTCACAGCATTTCTATGCTGGCTGACAGCACTGGTTAAGTTTAAGTGAGTTTGTATCTGCAAGTTTCTAGACAAGGATCAGTTGAAGCCATCAGTTTAATAAAGAACCTGTTCAGCTACAGATCGCAAACCAAAAGACCAATATTTCAGATATAAGTATTTTAAGAACCATGCCCACACATTTTGGAGCGTATTATGCCAGAATTATTTTTCTTTGCAGTTAAGAAAAGACTGAAGAATGTGATTTCCCCATAATTTTGTTGTTTCAAGAATTATCAAGGAAGATAGGAAAGTAAATTTAGTTATTCCAAGCCCCAAGCAGCAAACTTTCTTATAATATTAATTTTTGAGCATGGAAGAGAAGGAAAGAAATTTTCTGTATTTAACCTACAGAGGTTTTAATACAGACAAATAATAAAAAATAATTGCAATAAACCCCCTTATCTCCTATGTAAGTTTGTGTTATCCTCAGAAAAACATGATAACAGTTTAACTGACGGTTTATGTCTTACATTACTGGTTAGAAAATGTATATTAAAATAACCTTATTGAGACTTCACACGTTACAGTAGTAGATACTTTAATAAGCATAAACTGGTATATGTGTCATTAGCCCCACAGGAACAGTAGATGTGATTTTTTTTTACTACTGGAATGTTAGTCTACAAGTTTATAAGTAGTTATTTTATTAACAACATGGAGTTAACAGAAAAGAAGTCCTCTAGAACTCTTCATCTTCTACAGTTATATATTGGTAACTCCATCTCCTATTAACTTGAAAAAATTATCAATAATTTGAAAGCTTCATTCATTAATGATATTAGTGATTGAATGTGTTAGGGAACTGGCTAGAGCTCAGTGTATAGCCCCTTCAATTCATAAGAATCCTACCTTGTCACTCAGAGTAATAGTTATCTGGAGGTTAACTTCTTTGTGCTTGTGGCATAGTTTGATGGACTCAAAGACCTAGCACGAAATGGGCTAGGAGAAAATCCATACTATATTCAAGACCAGACTACATTTCATACACAAATTACCCAACTAACCAATATAGATCCTTAAGCATTATAGTTAAGAGCAGGATGCTACAGGAAACCAATAAATTGGGCAGTTTGGAGATGCATGTCAGAATGCTACATTGGGTAAATGATGAGCACTCAGGTTGTTGTTGCTTTTATCCTTTGTCATAAAGCTAAACTACTCAATTCTTTATGTGTTTTATTCTTGTTAATACAATTGCTTCTGTTCCTATTAACCATGTAAATATTTCATGCTTCGCTTTTTATAGTTTTGAGTATATGATATCCCTACTCTTCATGTGCAAGATTCACAGACACATTTTAAACATTGCTACTAAAGAAAAGCACAGTCAGAAGACAGGATTTGCAAGGGGCTGAAGCCTAAACAAATTTTATGCCTCTCACAGCTTAGGTTTCCAGACAAAACTCAGAATAGGCGGTACTTGTTAAATGCTAAATGCAAGAGAGAAAACTTTTAAGACTCTATCTCACTGTCATCAGAGTAATTTCCAAACACAGAAAACCCTTGTGTATTAGACTCCATTCTCTGTTTTCATAGTTCACCCCGTAGCTAACCAGAAAAAGAGAACAAGATAATAACTACGTTTTCAAAAACAATTTTGCTGAATACCTTCATTGTGCATGTGCACATGAATAAGCAACAGTTTTTTGCAATGAAACATCTCAAGCTTATGTTCTACATCTGTTGAATGCTCTTTGAACTGTGACTTCCTTGTTCATAATCATTTCAGAAAAGCACAAAATTACTAACCTTGGGTTTTCTCCTCACCCCTTTCCCTACAGATGATTAGCAATTAATATTTTAAACAATTCATGTCTCTATGGCACGTTGTAGAAGCATTCTGCATCTGACCCCATAATACAATGCACAGTAGGCACTGTTACCAGGGGCCTAGCAGGGACACGAGGAGTTAGTCAGTGGAAGGCTGATAAATACACTGACAAGTCCCTTGCTCTTTTAAAAACACTCAAACTCCTCAAGACTTGTTTACAAGAGAGGAAATAAACTAGTTCTTTTCTGAAAAAAACTGAGTTTCCCAGCTGTTTGAATAGAATTACAGAATCACAGAAACGCTGATTTGGACAAGACCTCATTTACTCTTAGGGTATTCTGTGCTCCTTCAGTACTCTTTGGATATCACAAATGGAAAGCACTTTGAAGGAAATAATAAAGCAATAGGACAAAAGCCCTTAAACTAGAAGGTCTTACCAATATCTAAACATAATATTTGAAAGAGCAAGGAGATTTCAGAATATTACTGCTAAACTGAATTATTTTTCCAGGTTTTATTTTAAGTGACAGAGACCTTTTTGGAGTGGTTAGAATATTAAATAGTTAAACACATAAGATTAGGTTCAGGATGTACTGCTTATAATAAAGAAAATTATCACATAGTATATATACCAAATTTGTATAGAAAGATGAATGGTTCTTAAAAGTATTGATTTTTTTCATATTAAAGTCACAGTATCACAGTAGCATAAGGTTGGAAAGGACCTCTGAGATCATCAAGTCCAACCTATAACCCAACACTAACACCAACCCATCATCTAAACCATGGCACTCAGTGCCTCATCCAGTCTCCCCTTAAACACTTCCAGGGTTGGCGACGCCACCACCTCCCTGGGCAGCACATTCCAATGGCCAATCATCCCTTCAGTGAAGAACTTTTTCCTAACATCAAGTCTAACATCAAGTCTATTTGCATTTTCGGCAAGGTATATAAGAAAATCATTCCTTTATTAAAATTCTCTCAAATGTAAGAAGTAGAGTTATCACAAGGTTTAATACATTAATTAATTCCCGCAGTTCAATGCATGAATATAACCTGGGAAAAACAGTTTTCATCTTATAGCCTGTGTAAATCTACAGAAGTCCCGTGGATACTACAGTTTTTAACCGGGAATGATTTAGCCCAGATTCATTCACTTGCTAAACACAGTAGCAATGACATCTGTGAGAGGGTAGACATGCCATTATACTGGTCTTTATTCTTCATTGAACACTCTCACAAATGTTATTTATTTGAAAATTTTTACTAGATCAGTCTCAGAAATTTCTGAAGCTATCTTATTTTGGAAATGTCTAGAAAAACAGATTACTGAGTCAGAAGATAATTATACAAGCAGGTTTTATCCACCAGATAAAAAAAATGGCCTATGGATGTGGATTACTCTAATAGGATTAGTTTAAAATGTCAAATTAAAACTCCTGCAAGATCTGCAGGGCCTAGAGTAGATGTTATCTCCTTGCAATTCCAAAACTACATTGTCATCACTAAAGAATTACCTAAAATTTGTCGTCTGTTCAGTGTTGAAATGGTTTAAATTTGCTTAAGCACACAATAGCTTAAAAACAGTCTCTTACACAATTATGTCCCTGTTGTCAGCTTGGGCTGGAGGTGGAGCGTCTTCATTATACTGTGCTGATCTCTTGCTATGTCCTGAATGTAAGCGTTTTTTCTGTAAAATTTAATGTAGAATTGACAATGCTACAAACTACATGATGTTACACAGATCACCAGGTTGCATACAGCTCCCAGAGACACTAACAAGGGCTGAAAACTGGCCATGCAACTACAATTTCTTTGACTTACAAGAAGCCTCATAAAAGACGTGATAAGGAAGGCTGACCAGAAGTTGCATCTGCAGAGAAATTGGATAAAACATTTACTTAGGTATTAACAACTGCTAAAGAATAGTACAGAAAGTCAAAGAAAGTTCAGTACCTCTGAGAAAAGCTCATCCTGAATGTCTCCTATCTTAATGAATATGGAGCTCATAGACTCACAGACTTATGACTTTTTAGACATAATATAAATAGCTCAATATGAAAGAATTGCACATACGAACAGCAGCAATTACAATGGAAGCTGATACTTGAATTCCTTAAAAAAAAAATGAGAAGGCATTAAAGAAATAATGCTGCAAGAGTACCTAGATTTTGACAGGCTTCCATGCTACAGCCTTCCTCTAGCTCCTCTGGCAACAATATACATTAAAAGTAATGTTATCCACTACAAGTTATTCAGATTTGGAAAGATGAAAGAACAAGTGGAAGATCTAGAAATGCATTTGTGATGTTAAGCAACATGGTAATGCAAAGCTACAGGCAAAACTCTAGTCCTTATTAAATGACAAACGTTTCTGTGGCATGGATTTTTTTCTAAGATCTCATCCAAGGAAGGTCCTTGAGATAACCTCATAATTTTAGCAAACTTTCTTCCAGAATGACGTGCCTGCGGGAGAATCTGAATTATTTTCCTCTAGGCTATTAAGCTCTCTGAAGGGCATTGCGTTCTTAACCAGCCACGTGCACAAACTGGCTTCGCATGCCATTTGTCTTTACTTAAGATACTGTACTATTTTTTGAGAAAGTCCCTGGAGGATGTAAAACCGCTTCAGATACCTTGGGATTAATTTTCAGAAAGAGAGGGTTGTTTCAACCCACCTTAGCTCACTGTCTTTGACCTTGGTCAACAAAACCGCCTCCCATCACATAAGCATGTCTTCATCTTCTCTCCTCCTGCTGAAAGTATTTTTTTAATCTCCTCTAGTCCTTCTTACAACATCTGGCTTCTTTGTTCTTCCTTTATTAATATTCCACTACTTCAAATCTCCTGCCCACAGATAGGAAGAAAAAAAACCCTGGCTTTCTCAGCCCATTGTCACAAGCTATTTCTATTTCAAAACTAACTTTCACAAGGTATCCCTGCTCTGCAAGGAATGTGGTGAAGCCACAGCATCGGAAACATGTTTCAAGGAGATTTTTCAAAAAATTAAAGTCTCATAACCCTATGAAGTTGATGAGAATGCTACACACGCATTCTGCAAAGTTATCAAAATCATAAGTACTTTTGTGTGAAAATTCAGCCCAGAAATGCTTGCACACCCTTGGGAAATGCCATTGATTTCCCTCCCAAAGTTTATGGAACCTTTATCCCTGTGGACATGAATTAATACCAATTCGTAAATAATGAATAGTGAAAGACAAATCAAGTAAATTATTTGCAAACAACTTACAGGCCAAAAGCTTTTGCTTGAAATGTTCACTCAGCAATTTCAAAACAATGAATAAATTCATAAAAATCTAAGTCTTTCACTTAAATAGACTGTAAACTGGAAAAGGGCAACATTTGCATAAATTATTTATTACAAATGGACCACCCTTCTCTTGATGAAACTCTTGAAAGGCTTAGGGTAAACTGACCAATTGTGCCTTTTTAGATTCTTCCTGCATTTTACAGAACAAGGAAACATTTGTACGTGCTTTAAGCAAAATAAAAATACTAAGGACCAGATTCCAAAAGGAACACTGAAAAATCAGGCTGTGTGCTTGATACAGACAAAATACATACATGCAGAATATTTTCAAGGGAGGCTGCACAACAGTCTGCTAGGTACAAACAGATACATGCCTGTCTCTCCACACCTGTGTTAGTGCCAGTGTGACATCAAACTAGGTATATGGGCACCTCACTCAGTTTCACCATAGTAAAACTATAGGAAATAGCCAGGTCAGGCACATGGGCCTGGCTGTGACGCTAAAATGTCGACAAGGATAATCCTGATGTACAGAGTGTCCATTCAGCTCCTCAGACATGCATGTGGAAGAAATATGTATTTTTAATGTAATATATTATTGCTGTACAGTAAAAATATATTTCCAGCATTTACAATATATTGTAACTACAATGAATCTGTGACTTTTAAATAATATGAATAATGTATGGACAACATTGTATGGCACATGTACTTCCTACAGAAGAAAATAAAATAAATTTGACAAACAAACTTAATTGTCTTACTATTCTCTCAGTATCTGGCCAAGTAATGACTAAAATCGGTGAGCCAAAATGGCAGTAGGCAGGTAATGGCATGTATGTATGTCTAGGCAATACCATGAAAAGAAAAAGAGCAGCACATACACCCCTCCCTGCCAGTTAAGAATTATATGGTTACTCAAAAATATTAATTCTCAAAACACATGTCTACATATATATTTTCTCACCATCTCCAGAGTGTTACAATATTGACAGTGCTTTTCAAAAAAATACATTAAAAATACAAATCTGTAGAAATGTGATATTCTTATTTTTCTCTCTTAGGAGAGAAAGTGACAACCCCAGAAAAAGAGATATATACATTTTTCTGGAAGAGTGGGAAAACTATTTGGGGCAGAGCCCACTTTTTCAAAGATTAATGAAAGAGTGAAGAATGAAGTGGAGAACAGATTATATGTTTTATAAAGAACATAAGTCAGACAAAGGAATATATATAGACCATACAGCCCACCACCACTTCTTTTGGTGTTGAGAGAATATTTGAAGAAGAAATAAATGGGAATCGTGATAAACTACATTTCATAATCCACATTATGAAGTCATGCTCAAAATATAAAATGAGAAGAGCGAGAACTGAGCACCAGTTATGATGCATTATGTACACTTGCATCTTTTCAAGCTCCGTGGCTTGTTTTTTATAAAGGAATTTGTTGGGCTTTAGGAACCAGCTGTACCTGGTTGCTTAAAAAAGTAGGAACAATAAAAAAAAAAATTGCTAAATAACTCTTGTTCTTCCTCCTTCTAAAAAAAAAAATGATTTTCTGATTATCTGATTATTCTTTTTGTGTACCAAGTTTTATATCATTTTATATCATTGAGATCCCTGATGTTTTTTTACCTTATTGTCTACTTTGCTACCTACTCAGTGATCTGAAATGCCAAAGTAAAAAAACCCAAACCTAAACCAAAAACCAAACCAACCAAAAAAAAAAAAACCCACAACCAGAAACAAATTACTAAAATAGATAAAAACTGGAATACAGACAAAAAGTGGAAAAAAGGTAAACTTGGTGGGTCAGATATGACTAAATAAAGAAAGGACACCTCCTGTTCCACTTTTCACCTTGGAACATATCACTTTCTTCATTAACATGTAAATGTGAAAAACAAAGGCAAAATGAACTGGCTAATATGCTCACCAAAAAGAAAGCATTACTTTCTTAATATTCTGTAGCAAAGAGTAGAATTTTGGCATGGGCTTTTTTCCCCACTTGATTTCCTACTGAGCTGGTGAACAATTAGAAACTGAAACCTCACTACAAATCTTGGACACAAGCTCGCTCACACTGCTCTTGACGGTCCTACAATGTTTTCTTTACCAGAACAAAGTGCAGAGCCTGACACATACAGTGAATTTTGGTTAAGCACAGACACACACACAAGTCTGTAGGAAAGAATTTAACATGCAATGTGCAACAGGATCGTTCAAATAAAATATTTTAAGTAAGATTTGCATTTCGTTTCTTCGCAGGAATACAGATCTAAGATTAAATGTTATCATACACCAGTGTGTAACTGCTACACTGTTGCACCAATTACACTAGGTCAATGCTATTTTTCACACTAACAGTGTTGACAGAAATGTATACTGCAGCCCTGAGGCAGTAGAAATGTGCAAACTCCCAAATGGAGAATTTATTTTAACCAAGATTATTACTGTTTGATGAATCTCCTGTTGGTTCTGTTTGTTCTGTGTCTCTAGTCTGTGTTTGTGCTTCAAGTACAACCCTGAACATTAAGGAATATTGTTATATGAGAAAATCAGGTCAGGGAGAAAGGTGATGATATAAAATATATCGTTCTTGCAAATGGAAGTGTTTGACTTGAGGTGTTTTGTAGCCAGGATTTATAAATTTCATAGCTTAAAGGTAACTTTTAAAAAGAAAAAAATAATCTAGGAAAATGTAATAAGAAAACACAATCTCAATTCAATTCTTTTCACTGTTCATGATGCAGGAAGCCTAACAAGCAAGTGTCTATTGAACTCGTTCAGCCCTATAATCACCTCTGTGCTTCCATGAAATTGAAAAACTTTAAAATAGGGATTTTATTTTGTTTTTAATTTGGAAAACATTAGTGTAACTTTCTTATTCCTGTAGAATTGCATTCCGCAGCTATCTCTGAAATCAATGAAAGACAGCCAGTAAGCGCAACGAGCGAGGAGAATCATGCAGTCGACTCAATATGAGTGGTAAAGCAAGTTCTACTTTATTGCAAAGCTCATTCACGTCCATACCATAACTCATGTCTACTTAACTCATGTCTACTTGTCTAACAATCATTGCCTTTCTAACAATCATAGGTTCTTACATACACTTCTCTTACAATCATTAGCTTAGCTCTAAAGGTTACATTATCATGCTCCTCCTACTTGCAATCATTGGCTTAGCCCTAAAGGTTACATTATCATGCTCTTCCTTCTTGCTCCTCCTACTTGCAGTTACTGCTATATGCTCGGGTCCGGGTCTCATTCTGGCCTACTTCCTTAAGTTGTTTATCTGTACAGTCACAAGGTCTTCAAGACCTTCTCTTGGGGATTTTCTCACTGCCTCCCTCCTTGTCAGCGTGACTCGGCAAAGCCCTCAGTACTTTTTCACCACAGCCCAGTTCAGTTGATTTCTGTCAGGGCCAATTCACAGAGCTCCTCCTTTGAGCCATGTCCACATTCCCGCAACCATTCTCCAACAATTCACCCTTTTTCTTTTTGGGCCAGCAAAGCATTATGATACTTTGACATTATTTAAAATACAATGATAAGCTATTTTCACTGTAACTACAATTGCTACTAAAATCAAAAGCCAACGTAATCCTTCTTTGATCAGTGATAAAAACCAGGGAGACAATCCTCCAAATAGAGACTCAAGCCAATTATCAAAAGGATTGTCGTTTTCGGTAACGCATTTTGTGTGTTCACGTAACCACCTTAATTGGCTGTGAATTGAGGCACTGTGATCAGAGAGACTGAAACAACACATACCTTCAATATCTTTGCAGCCATGTCCTTGTGCTAATAAAATATTAATGGCTGCTCGATTTTGTAGTATTGCATGATGTAGACTAGCTGTGTCTTGAGCCATTTCTGCCAAAAATGGTCACGTTGGCTTGTTTCACTGACCAACATGCTAGGCTTTCGGGTTGCCTTAATGCTTGTGCGGTACCCACTCCAGGCACTAAAGACGCAAATATGTTGGCTGGGTGTGACCATAATTTTACATTATCATCACAAGTTGCTTGTAATTGATGAATAGACCTTTTTTGTCTATGTGCTGTTGTGGTAATATTTACCCAATTTCTTCGGCTGACTGTAAGCAAGGTCAATTTGCCTAAATAACAAGGGCCTCCAAAGGCTTTGCTTGGAATGCCAGGCCAGGCTTGATCCCCACAGACCAAAAAATATCCAGGTGGAAGAGCCTTGGCTGTTTTATTGTTCCATAGTACATTGTTGGTTCCATTATAACTCCGTCCATAGGCACTAAGTGCTGTATTTTCATCAAGATATACATAACATTGGTCTATGGCAAAATTGTTTGTAAAAGGTGAGACAACAGTCCAGCCAAAGCTGTCGACAAGTGGGTTATTTGCATCAATATGGGAAATAGTACGAATGTCTCCAAACATGAGACATGTTTGAGTAGTTACATTATCGGTTGTGTTTCCCACTTGTTCTGACCCTAAGAGATCAACTTCTTGAGGGTCCCAAGGCAAAGGGTGATTTAAGCCATTTATCAATTGTACTGAACAATTTGCAACAAGTAAGTCCATTGAAGCTTGAATCGGATCCCATATCAATGACTTCACCTTATTTTGATTTAGATTTAGAGGAAAAAAATGGTTTATTACTTTGGTCTTGTATGTGGTTTTAGTGTCACAGTATATGAACATTAAAATGCTAAATTCAGTTATATTACAGTATATACTTAGCAGGTAACTTTGGAATGTACAATCAGTCCCAAAATCCAGTAGATCAGTATCCTAAAACTTACAGCCACCAGCACCTGACAGAGCAGAGTGGTCCAAAGCTCTGAGGAAAGTACACATGGGAGAATCGTCTGCCCACAGGATGGACCAGCTCACATGAAGGCTCTGGACGCTCACATGTAGTATTTGCTCCTTTCTGTCTCATCCTTAAGACAGAATCCAAACTTAGGAATTGTGCAGAACACCAGGTTTTTTTCTTCCTTTCTCAGACTCAGGTATCTGAATCAACTGTAAATAGTCCTTTCACGTTGTGACACATTTATCCCCTTCCATCTCTTTTACCAACCCAGCAGTGATCTGGTTCAGGCTCCAGAGGAGTAAACACTTTCCCTCACTTGGGCCACATAGTGAACACCGGTAAGGAGCCCCATATGAAATTTGATTATGAGTCAAACACTTTTGTCCCACAAACATGACAGTTGAAGTGAGCCTTCTTTGATCTCACACTGCGGGGCAGTGTGGCTGCATGGCAACGATCTCCCCTTGCGGTGGGGACCCTTGAGAGGGTGCTCCTTGAAGCAAAGAGATCTTTTACCAAAAATAGATCACTAGTAAACCCCATTAGATTAGTTGTTTAGTATAAACAAGTAACATTTTAAATAGAATAAATCATTTAGAGTTATAATATTGCGTGACTCAGTATACCACTAGCTCAAATAGCATTCCAGAGTTATAATTCTGTGTAATTTAATATGTTGTTTGCTTAGCTTTCTTATCACAAGCCGAGAGACTTGATCTGAAGCACTAGGCTACAAGATAGGAATTTCAAGTTAAAAAAATTACCAGCGTGTACAGCTTGTCTGGTCAAAACACAGCCTCCAGAGTCAATAAAAACATAAAATACAGAGGTTTAAAAGGTACAGATAACCAATACCAACTGCATCAAGACAAGAAAACAATCTGTCTGAAAGACAGTGAAGGAATCCAATGAGGAACAAGCAGATACCAAACCCTCAAATTACTACTGGATGAAATCATGATGTGAGGGGGAGTAAATTGTCTGTAAGACTATAATTGCCAAGGGATCTCTTGGTTTATGTTGGACCCTTTCTATGGAGTCGACCATGCTTTGTATCCTTCCCTTAAATTTATTTCATGAAACCTGACACCTGAGAATCTGCTTCGTAAAACCTCAAATCAGGACTTTGGAGCAAAGTGACACCTGGGAGTAGTTGGTGGATATCCCTGGTAGCAGTTGGCAGAACGTCCAGATGGGAAGTGAGTATATATATAACCATATAATCCTTTGGTTATAAGCACATATAATTCTTTAGCTGTAAACAAGATATAACTCAATTTCTCCACATATATTTCTTCCATACAGTAAGTAATAGTGTGATCGCTATTGACCTTTATTAAGTCATACTTCTATTTAAATCATAGAACTACAGAATGGTAGGGGTTGGAAGGGACCTCTGGAGATCAAATAGTCCAACCCCTCACCTACAGCAAGTTGCACAGGAATATATCCAGGAAGGTTTTTAATATCCCTAGAGGATACTCCACAGCCTCCCTTCACAGCCTGTTCCTGTGCTCTGTCATCCTCACAGTTAAGTTTATCCTCATGTTGAGGTAGAATTTCCTATGCTCCAGCTTGCGCCCATTGCCCCTTGTCCTGTTGCTGGGCACCACTAAGAATAGTCTGGCGCCACCCTCTTGACACCTGCCCTTTAGGTATTTATAAGCATTGATAAGGCCCCCTCTCAGTCTCCTCTTTTCCAGGCTAAACAGACCAAGTTCACTCAGTCTTTCCTCATAAAAGAGGCGCTCAATTCCTCTAATCATCTTTGTGGCCCTCTGCTGGGCTCTTTCCAGTGCTTCCTTGTCTTTCTGGAACTGGAAAGCCCAGAATTGGACACAGTACTCCAGATGTGGCCTTATCAGCACAGAGTAGATGAGGAGGATAACCTCACTCAACCTGCTACCCATACTCTTCCTAATGCACTCCAGGATACAATTGGTCTGCTTGGCCATGAGGACATATTGCTGACTCACAGATAACTTGTTCTCTACTAGGACTCCCAGGTCCTCCTCCATAGATCTGCTTTTCAGCTGGTCAACCCCTAACCTGCATTGGTGCAGGAGATTATTCCACCCCAGGTGTAGAACCCTACACCTCTTTTTCTTGAACTTCATTAGGTTCCTCTCTGCCTGATTTCCAGCCTGTCCAGGTCTCACAGAATATCAGTACAGCCTTCCAGTGGATCAGCCACTCCTCCCAGTTTTGTATCATCAGCAAACTTGCTGAGGGTGCACTCTGTCCCCTCATTTGGGTCATTGATAAATAGGTTGAACAAGATTTGGCTGAGTACCAACTCATGGGAAACACTGCTGGCCACAGGCTTCCAACTAGACTCTGCGCTGCCACTCACAACCTTCTGAGCTCTGTCATCCAGCCAGTTTTAAATCCACCTCACTCTCCACTCATCTAACACACAGTTCTTAAATGTATCTATGAGGAAGTTGTGGGAGTCAAATACCTTGCTAAAGTCATGGAGACAACATCACTGCTCTCCTCTCATCAGCCCAGCCAGTCATGATGTCATAGAAAGCTATCAGATTGCTCAAGCATGACTTTCCCTTGGTGAACCCATGTTGACAACTCCCAACAACCTTCTTTTCTTCCAAATGTTTGCAGATGACATCCAGAATGAGATGTTCCATCACCTTTCTGGGGATGGAGGTGAGGCTGACTGGCCTGTAGTTTCCTGTGTCCTCTGTCTTGCCCTTTTTGAAGACTGGAGTGATATTAGCTTTTCTCCATTCCTCAGGCACCTCTACTGTTCTCCATGACCTTTCAAAGATGATGGAGAGTGGTTTAGCAATAACATCTCCTAGTTCCCTCAGTACTCATGGATGCATTCCATTGGGGCCTGCGAATTTGTGAGGGTCTAGTTTGCCTAGATAATCTCTAAATTGGTCTACCTTGACTGAAGGACAATCTTTCTTTCTCCAGGCTTTCTCTCTTTCCTCCAGGGTCTAGGACTCCTGAGGGTCGGCCTTAGCAGTAAAGACTGAAGCATATTCAGCAACTCTACCTTATCTGTATTCTCAGTCACAAGGACACCCACCTCATTCATCAACAGGACAACATTTTCCCTAGTCTTTCTTTTGCTGATGTACTCGAAGAGGCACTTCTTGTTGTCCTTTACCAGATTAAATTCCAAGTGGGCCCTAGCCTTCCTCATTGCATCCCAGCATCCCTATTTTGCTCCCATGTGGCCAGTCCCTTTTTCCACTCTCCATAACATGCTTTCTTCCAGTTGAGGTTTTCCAGAAGCTACTTATTCATCCATCCTTGCCTCCTGTCTCCTTTGCTTGATTTCTTACTCCTAGGGGATGCACACATCTTGAGCCTGGAGGAAGAAGTGCTGATAATAGGAATTTTGTCTAAAAAACTCATCCGCAAAACCTGAAATCCACTCCTGTCGCAAAAGATACTGTTTTAGAGAATCCAACTGATTAAAAATATCTGTAAAAGAAGAGAGTTATCTCCCTACCTTAAAAGAGTAAAGAGGTTAAAACAGCTATCAAATGAGTAGGGAAGCCTTCCTTAAATCCACTCATTAGACTAAGAGGATTCAAATTCGAACTTATACTTCCCACCTCCCAGCAAAGTTTCGTAACACCTAAGGTGGGAGCTACTCAGAGAAAAAGTGCCATCCAATCATCCTTTTGAAGGCTGACCTGTTTATGGTAGAAAATGCATCCAGAATTTTGACATACAAAAAGAAAAAAATAATAGCTGAGCTTATAGATAGTAGTTCTGTGTCACAGTCAAGATTCAAGTTCCCAGGATTTTTAATCCATCTATTATTTTATACAAAACTGTAAATAATCTCTGGAACCAGGAACAGAACTTTTACCACTACTAAAATGAGTTCAGACAATTCCAAGTCATTTTGTTAATTATGTAAAATCACTTATTCCTTTTTGACTCTTACTCAATTCCTGCCTTCCACAACTTACTAATTCCAAGTCCAACCACACACTCTGTTGGTATTTCTTTTCATCCGTTTTGAATTTGCTTCCTTGAAATTTCATGAATGTGCCCTTGTTGCACTACCCTCTCTGAAACCTTTTTTTATTGTTTTATTGCAGCTCTGTCTGTCTTTTCTGAGGAAAACAATTATAGTCTTTTTATTTTCACTTCTTTTACTTTCATGAGTAATTTTCCACAGGATATCTAACACAAAACATTTTTCTAAATGATACAGAATAGTGTATTAAGACAGTATTTTCTAGATGATCCTTTACCCTTACACATTCTAGTGCATAGCTTACATTTTCAAATATAGCTGCACACTAAACTGTCTAAAGCGACATCTTGATGTCCCTATTCCAATCACCACAAATTATAGATACATTTACTGAATGCAGCTACCTATGTTACAATTCTTGGGAGATTAGGAAATACTCAATATTTTTTTAGATACATTAATCAGTCCATTCATGCCTAAATCTCATACATGTTTCAGATTTTCTTCATCTCTACAGGTATTAATTTTTACCACTCTGTGTGGTACCACTACACTCTGCCTTCTGATCTCTGTCATCAAATTCAATTGGAAAAACTTACTCTCAGCTTTCTATATTGAAAATAAATCCATTAGGAAGTAAAAGTGGAAATGGGACGACAGTCATTTCACCCTCTTCAATATCTAGGTTGCAAATTTCTGATTAAAATCAGAAATTTCTAATTTAAATCAGAAATTTGCTATGGAATGAAGTTGCTCCAGAAAACAGAATAGCTAAATCTCACAAGTAATAGAACTACGCTGCTTTTGCACTGGAAACATACAGAATGGAGCACTTGAGGGATGAAAGAAAATGGTTTGTGTGACTTGGGAATTATTCTGTCGTCAAAGAAATTCCTCAGGAGCCATTGCCATTGCATTTACAGACCCTGTTCAATAGGGCAACTAAGCAGTCAGGCTAATAAATTACATAAAAAAAAAAAAAAACGACATTCAGCTTAAATTGTATGTTCAAAGATACAGGAAAAACACAGACTCACTCATTTGATGGAAAACAGCAAATGACTTGAAATCCAGTACAGATGGGAAAGACTCACTTGTTCCTCAGTTGCTATTACCTTCCAAAACTCCTTGGAAAATGGGTTCTGATCTAGTATTTAGAAGGTGTAAAATAAGAACATATTCCTAGAGATGAGAAAAAAGAAAGAGAAGGAGCTAGTGCTGAGTCTAGCCTTCAGAGACATGGACCACCATGCAATAAATGCCTTGTACAAAGACCAAAATGAGCTCTACATTTCACTCCCTGCTATGTTCATTCATTGCAGTCAATGAGAGTTCTGGGTTGAATCTAATAATGGTGAAATAGCTGTGTATGTATTATTTCAACAGTTAGTTTCACAAACATTTGAGGAAAGGCTTAGAAGAAGGTGAGAGATCTGTATGTGTCACTCCAGCTGCTAACATCATTTCTCACAAAATACCAGGTGGTTGGAGCCAGAATCTTATGGAGTGATCTTTAGAGAATTTTACTATTTAATTATGTAATGACTATTTGCTATTAAATATGTAAATTAAATTTACATAGTAAAACTATGCATTGTCAGAAGAGTACAATACAATGCATATAGTTTTAATATGCTCAGAAACAGAAATAACATTTTTGTTTGCAACAAATTTTTGCAGCTATACTGCAGTCAAGATGGTGCCCCAAAGGTTTGTATAATTGGAACAGCCATCACACATGAGAATTTTCTAAACTCTCTGTGCAGGATGAAGTGTCTGATATATTACTGACCTACCAGAAGAACCATGAGCTCTCTGAAAATTTATGGGAAATACGCATAAAAAAAAAAAAAGTATGCAGCAAACTGGTGGAATTCAGAGCACCATAAACATTACTTAACTTAGTAATATGAAAACCTCGAGCAGCCATGCTTTCAAATAGTACATATGCTGGTTTGGATCCTAAGGAAGTCAATGATACAGATTAAGATCAGCAATGAGAACTCTCAGAAACACATTACTTGAGTAGATTGCTAAAACCAGGTTCTACCTATGTTATTTCCTGTGTGATATCGTTAGTCATCTCATATACAAATAGGCTATTCTACAAATTAGGAAATGAAACTACTGAGAAAGATACAAGTAAGACAAGCAAGCCTAAGTTGTCCAAGAAGACAAGCAGAAAACAATGCACTCAGATAAATGCCTAGACACGGCACAAGACTGCATTCAGTTTTACCTGACCTACTCAATAACAATCCGGACTAGTCTAAAACTGTAGACAAGAAAACAGGATTATGCTTACAAGTTATGCTGTTGATGCTTGAGTAATGAGCTCCATTTTATCAAGCCACCATAGTTACGGAAATAGCAGTAAAATCTCAGTTTTCTACTCCGAGAGCTCACTCAACTAGGCTTGAGATGTCCTGTAACTGTCGCTTCTTGTGCCATGTCCTGTTTCTCCTCCCTTCCCTGGAAATGCTTGCTTGCTTATTTCTCCCCCTTTGTTCCTCATTAGCAGAGACTAACTAAACAGCTCTGTTCCAAGAGAATGTTACTGCTACAGGCACAGTACTGTCCAAAATAAGACCATTTATTTCAGAACTTAAATCTGAACAAATCATAAACTTTAGCTGTACAATACTGTTTGCCAATACATCTGACCAGATGTGAGCCTAAGCAGCAAAAGCCAAAAACCTGTTTATAGCTTCTCTCAACACTTTGGAATATATACAAGATTTTGATTTTCAGGTTCATCTCTAAAAATTATTTGTTGCAGAATGTTCAGACCTCCTCAAATTAAATGGTTGTCAGGACACAGCTCGGGCAACAAACAGGAGGAGTTGAAAGCCACTGTGCTGCTAGAAACCTATGACATGTTTGTCATTACTGAAACTTGGAGGGATGAACCCCATGACTGGAGCGCAGCTATCAATGGCTCCAGGCTATTGAGAAGGGACAGATGAGGAAGGAAGGGCAGAGGCATCATCCTCTACATCAAGATATGGATGGAGTGTGAAGAGCTGTCTCTGAAGAACAGCTTCAAGCAGGTTGAAAGCCTCTTGGTAAGAATTAGAGAGCAAGGCAACAAATGTAACCTTGTTGTTGGTGTCTAGTACAGGTAGCCTCATCAAGGGAAGTCTATTGACAAAGCCTTCTTACTCCAGCTGCAGGAGGCATCACACTTGCAGACTCTTGTTCTGCTGGGGGACTTCAACCACCCTGACATCTGGTGGAAAAATAGCACACTGAGCAGCAAGCAACTGGGGAGGCTCATGGGGTGCATTCAGGATTACTTCTTATGCCAAGTAACAGCTCTATGAGAAGGTGTGTGATACTGGTCTGATAATCTCTTGCAACCTTTCTTCCCACACCTCTCAGGTGAACAGACTGCAAGAGAGAGACTGGGGGAGCAAAGTCCCTCCCACTGACCAATGTAATGTCCTACTATAATGGAGTGATTACATCATTGGACAAGGGGAGAGCTATTGGTGGCATCTATCTGGACTCCTATAAGGCCTTTGACACAATCCCACACAACGTCCTTCTCTCTAAATTGCAGGGATATGGATTTGATGGACGGAATATTCGGTGGGAAAAAAATTGGATGAGTGGTAACATCCAGAGGGTAGTGGTCAATAGCCTGACATC
Organism: Tapera naevia; assembly: GCA_033556795.1. Taxonomy (NCBI): domain Eukaryota; kingdom Metazoa; phylum Chordata; class Aves; order Cuculiformes; family Neomorphidae; genus Tapera; species Tapera naevia. The sequence continues at coordinate 4,784,529 of JAUMJJ010000175.1, read as the reverse complement.
CACATAGAGACTAGTGACAAGTGGAGTCCCTCAGGAGCCCGTACTGGCACCAGTACTGTTTAATATCTTGTTCAATAACATAGACTGTAGGATCGAGTGTGCCTTCAGCAGATTTTCAGATACACCATCTAAGTGGTGCACTTGACACACCTGATGGACAGGACGCCATCCAGAGGGACCAGGATAAGCTTGAGAAGCGGGCCTGTGTGGATTACGTTCAAAAAGACCAAATACAAGGTCCTGCAAATGGTTTTGGACAATCCCTGGTATCAATATGGGATGGAAGATGAAGGAATTGAGAGCAGCCCTGCCAAGAAGGACTTAGGGGTACTGGAAGGTGAAAAACTGGACATGAGCTGGCAAAGTACGCTCACAGTCCAGAAGGCCAACGGTATCCTCGGCTGCATCAAAAGAAGTATGGGCAGCAGATCAAGGGAAGGCATTCTGCCCCTCTACTCTGCTCTTGTGAGACCACATCTGGAGTACTGCATTCAGCTCTGGAGCCCTTAGGACAGGAAAGACATGGACCTGTTGGAGCAGATCCAGAGGATGGCCATAAATATGATCAGAGGGATGGAACATCTGTCCTGTGAAGAAGGGCTGAGAGAGTTGGATTTGTTCAGCCTATGGAAGAGCAGGCTGTGGGGAGACCTTATTGCAGCCCTTCAATACTCAAAGAGGGCCTATAAAAGAAAGGGGCAGACTTTTTAGCAGGGCCCGTTGCAACAGGACAAGGAGTAATGGTTTTGAACTAAAAGAGGGGAGGATTCAGAGTAGATATAAGGAAGAAATTTTTTACAGTGATTGTGGTGAAAAACTGGAATAGATTGCCCAGCGAGGTGTTAGAAGCCCCATTCCTGGGATCATTAAGCTCTAGACAATCAAAGCACTTCCTAATATTCAGGGATACCCCACTTCCTCTCCTTCCCTATGCCTTCAGTAGAGTTTATAGCCATCCACTGCAGCATTCCAGTCGCATGAGTCATCCCACCATGTTTCTGTGATGGCACAGCATTGCCGGCCTGTCAAGGGAGGAGATTGCTCTGCTCTGCTCTGCACTAGTGAGGACTCCACCTCGAATATCATGTTCAGTCTTGGGTGCCAGAGTATAAAAGAGACACCAAACTGCTGGAGAGTGCCCAGAGGAGGCCACAAAACTGATGAAGGGTCTAGAGGAGAAATCATATGAGGTGAGGCTGAAATCACTAGGTCTGTTCAGCCTGGAGAAGAGGCGACTGAAGGGGGATCTCATAGCCCTCTACTGTTTCCTCACAAGGGAAGGAGGAGGAGCAAGCATTGATCTCTTCTCTCTCGTGACCAATGACAGGACCCGATGGGATGGCAGGAAGATGCACCAGGGGAGGTTTAGGTTGGATATTAGGAAATGGTTCTTCATCCAGAGGGTGGTGGAGCACTGGAACAGCTCCCCAAGGAAGCAGTCATGGTGCCAAGCCTGACATTATTCAAGAAGCATTTGGACAATGCCCTCAAACACCATGTGAATGTTGGGGTTGTCCTCTGCAGGGGTGGGAGCTGGACTCAATGAGCCTTGTGGGTCCCTTCCAATTCAGGTCATTCTGTGATTCTATGAAATATATTAGAGTTTTCCTGCTGCACAATGGCTTCCAGTCCTCCTGTTTGTTGTCCATGCCGCGTGCTGGTGTAGATGCACTTCATTTATGCTATTTATCCCAATGCATTTTCTAAGGGAAGAAACTCCAATTCCTACATGACCATTCTCAGCTGCTTCAGTGCTACCTAACACATCAATAACTACTGGGTCTTTGCTGCTGCATGGATCTCCATCCTCTACTTCCACTGAGACAGGAGACCAGAGAACCTCTCTAGCAGACTGTTCTTCAAACACTGCCATGCCACCTCCAGGCTTCTCTCTAGCAAGCTTTGTTTTACCCCTTCCTCCCTTCAAATCTAGTTTAAAGCTCTTTCAAGGAGACCTGCTAATTTAAGCCCTATGCAAAGATCCTTTTCCCCCTTTGAGATAAGCGTACCCTGTCTGTCACCAACAGGTCTGGTGTGGTGCAGACAAATCCATGACCAAAAAGGCCCAAATTCTGCCAATGACCTTCAGGCTCAGAGTACTTATCCATTGTTTTGGAATACAGGAATAAATGGATTACAGATTAAGATACTTTCTAGCCCTACTTTCTACAATGCTGTGACAGAGGAAAAATTTCAAAGTAAACACCTGAGCATGGATTTAATCATGAGAAGTACATCCTGAACAAGTAACCGTTTGATGTATGCCTTCCAATAATGTTAACGTACAAGTAATATTTATTCTATTGGCATTAACAGCAACAACTACAGAAAGACCAACAATAAAAAACGATCCCCTTGCTTGTCCATCAGTAACATGACCCAGTTTGCAGTCCCAACAACTTCATAATACAAACAAACTGGGATCTCGCTCGAATGTGGTATTTCTCTCTCAGCGCCACATTGTGTTTTCCCGAAACTCATCACTCTTCAATACCTGTGAGACTACTAGAAAGAACAGGTTCTGCTATAACCAGCCAACCCCTCCCACCCAGCAAGCTTCTTCTGTGCAGAGCCTGGCACCCAAGGAGTAATCCTGCTCCAGTGAAGAGCTCCAGCTGGAGTCCTTGGGCATCTGGAGTCTATTCACAGGAGTATTCCCAGAATCACAATGAGACTAGAAAACCCACAACACTTTCAACAAGTCTCCCTGGAGTAATTATAAACAACCCAACCATGCACAGGATAAACAATCCCCAGCTCAACTGCTGAACAATTATTGTCTCAATAACCAAATAGAGGAACAGAGGTTTGTGAACAATAACATTCAAGTCCCAGGAGACAAAGAGAAAAACATCAGATATATGTGTTAGACTCATTCCCTATACTCAGAGAAGCACATTTATTCTCGGCTTTTCATTAATCATATGCTCTGATCTATACTCATCCAAGCAGATTTTGTTCTGAAGATAATACAACATTCAATAATGGAAAAGCAGAGACATTCTTAAGTAAGGTGTCACTTCTTCCTGAATCTTGAAGTGCCATATTTGCAGATAGAAAGTTCTATGAAAAAAATAAAATGGAGCAAAACAGTAGCTGCAAGGACAATGAGACCTATTGGAATTAAGTCATTGAAATGTCTTTATTTTGCTAAAAAATCTTTTGATAAATCATAGCTAGTTTAAATTTTTATTGGTGTTGCTGGCAATTATGTACTTTGAACAGCAAAGTGGATCTACAGTCCTTCATCAGGGAGCAGATATTTTGAAACATAACTATAGTGTATCTCATATGTAAGATACTTGCTGTGGATTAATAAAGGATTAATAATTCGAGGAGTAAAGGTAGGCAAGTATCAAGGTGCTAAGAGATTGTTTCAAAAATGAGGTATTCCCATTTCCACATATTTACGTTGGTATTAATTGAAACCGGAACACCAGTAAATTGACCATAAAACCATAAATTAGCCAAAGGAATAAACCAAATATTAGAGCTAGTTATAGATCCAGAAACTTGAGTAATCTAGGTCATTTGACTCAGGGAGTTTTAGAACAAGCAAATTATTAACAGATTACTTTTTTCAACTGAAAGGACAGTAAACCTGGTCATCTTCTGTAGTAAAGAAGAAAACAGCTTCTTAAAAACACAAAGGAATTTTTATTTCATTAAATTATCTAAAGCTTTTCTTTTTTTAAAACAAAACAAGTTTATGGCAAGATCTGATTGTAAAACTTCACGTGGGCACCGTTCTTAATTTCATTTTCCATGCCATTTTGTGTTGCACATGAGTATTCAGGGTTGCAAATTTTCATCTACAAAAGTATACTTAGTTAATTATCCTTTCTACCTATGGGATTTTTTTTGTGGGCTCATACAATTGTCCAAAGCTTCCAAGCAATAAAAAAGGTCATCTAATGAATTTTAAAATTCAAATGTAGTAAACCACTCTGGAGAAAATCTTCAAGAAGAAACAAGAGCTAAATATGACAGTGGGAAAAACTTGCTTTTAGAGATGTTGGATATATCTTTCCTAAACTTCTCCTAGAACACCAGCAGACTCTTAAGTTACCTAGAATACTACAAGAGGAGGATAGACCAGCACCCTGAGAACTGGAGTGAGATGAAAGATGAAAGACGTGTGAAACTGGAAAGCAGGAGAGGAGCAGAGCAGCTCCTAAGTCAATGGCTACAGCAGTAAAAGTCTACACTTCTGATTTTTATCTCACAGCCATTAAATATTCCCTTCCTTCCTTAGGCCCACATTTCAGACAATTGTATTCAAAGCGTATAAACTAACACGCCTATATTTTATGCAAGAGGGAGCAGTGTCTAGAAGAGAAACCAAGAAGCAGAAAACGTCCTATCCTGACTCTGAATATGAACAACCTTTGTACCACTGAGCTACAATCCTTTGACCTTCCTCCCCTTTAGATAAAGAAGCCAAAATGAGCTTCTGTGACAGCCCATGAAGGCTGCTGGTATTAATTCAGTATTTGGCATCTAAAATTTATTGTGCATAACTTTCAGAGTTTGTTTTTAAGGTATTCCATATTTCTTCCTGCATTATTATTAGAACTACCATAGAGTACTACAGGAGTCAAGCTATACAGAGAGAGAGCTTCTGAGAACACCTATCTTAAGATACCACACATAACACTGCTAAAGGACTACACCATCCTAGGAAAAACAGGCTCATTATTCCACACACTGCAGGTCCATTTTTCAAGTTAGTTATGGATTACCCAGACCTTCAGCTTTACCTAAGAGTAGGGTGCCCAAGTCCACGTATCATCTGTGCTGTCACTTTCTCCTTGGGTGTTGGGAACAAAAAATATTTCAGGCTGGTTGCTTTGCAATTCATAACCAAGGCATAAATTTTGTAAGGATTGTTTCTTACTCAAAGCAGGTTGCTTCGAATAACTATGCTCTGCAACAGGCAGTAGGGAGGATGTCTCTGGTTTTGTTCCTAATCTCACTTGTGTGTTCTGGAGAGGAATGGCTGTGAAGAGTGTTCTTAGTAATACTTTCCATTTGATCTACCATCGTTAATTGAAGGACACACTATTTCATTATGTTTCTCTTCCTGACAGCCTGTTCGCTGATTGCGCACAGTAGCTAGAGACAAGTGGAATAGCAGTTCTGGAACTGTGAACAGGAAGGATGAACAATTTGAAAAGTAATTTCTTTTTCTTGTGGTAACAAATAACTGAAGTACTTATTAAAAAAAAACAAAACAATTTTATACCAGTTCCATTTTGCTGCACACTGAATGTCAACCTATGATAAACGATTTAGGACTATTCAAATAGTAAATGAGCTCCAGCTCCTTCCTGGAGTTCATTATTGTATAAACTTGACTTTTATGGAGGTCCAAAGGAAAATTAAAGGATTTTTGAGGAAGAGATGCCAATTTAAGATGGAGATAACCATCTTTATTCTACTGCTCTTATTGTACATGACACTGGAGAAGAAACTCCTAGATCAATCCCAAAATGTGATTTGTTAGGTTGAACTTCTTACAGTAAGTAGAATGAGTCATGTTTTTGAGAAAAAAAGAAAAATATAACCCACAGAATGTGGATACAGAAAGTGTTTTTTCCTTAATACGAGAGTCAATCCTATTATTGCCATGACAGCTGCTTTTTTTCTTTTCTTTTGCTGAATCAAGTCTTCAGAATCATCATACTATTGATGTTTTACTGCAGGTGACTTCAAAAGAAAAAAAAAAGGCAAATAAAGATTTCTTCTTAAAATGGAGAACTTAGTTCTCACTTCAGCGTTCAGACTAACACATGGGTTAATACACATGAGCTCTTCAGAAAAGCCAAGTCAGATAGCCAGAACAAAAGTCCTTTGTAGAAACCACTTACAGAGTATTATTGTTGATGTATGCCAAGGATTTGGCTCATATTTCCCAATAACATTAAAGCAGAATCTGAACAAGTGTTCCTAGCTCAAGCATATTGTTCTGAAAATTAGCACAGGAAGTTTTGATAATTGAATATGTACAATTAATGACCTCTCATTAATTAAATTTGAAAAGCAATTACATGTATAAATAACTGCATATTCACTGTGAGAATGATGGCAGGCAATACTGAACTTCGGGTCAATCTTCTTTCCATGACAAGAAGAAAAGAACTTTGATTCAACTATACATCTGAAAGCACAGCTGAAAAAAGAAGACTGAGAGTATCCAAAAACATCAGGAAAATAAAACTACTTCTTATTTTAAGCATCCTATTTGAGAAACGAAATAATATATGTCCTTTTTATCAGTGTTTAAACCTTTACAGAATAAAAATAAAGGACCAGCAATATAAAAGGAAGTGCTCAAAACAGGAGGCATAAGGCGTAGGGTGTTCTGGAAAAGGTAATTGGCTCTTTCTCTCTATAAGGTTGCATTGCTGGACCCCTGTTACAGCTTTCTGAAAGGCAGAATCTTAATCCATGAAATTTTTTTTTTCTTCAGCAGTTTCTGGAAAGTCCTCAGTACATATACATGTTAAAGTATTTGAAACAGTCACTTCTGGGGAACAATTATATTCTTTTAGAGGTAGGGTATGAATTTTGGCAGGGCACCCTTATATACCAGTCCAAGAAGTTTTCTTTCACATTTAATTCAGTGATCAGTTTATCAAATCAGATCACATTAACACACAGTCATCACAAGTGGGTATATCTCGGAGCATCATCTTAGGCCACCAAAATACACATATTCCTAACCCATCTTGGGAACTCCATCAGCATACCCACACAAGCTCAGAACTGCCCAAATTAACCAGGACACCCTGGGAGGCAGGCTGTGTTAGCCTGGACAGCAGGATGCCGTGTGCATGCAGATACAGCATATCTCAAATAAAGCTACTTTATTCATACATCTTTGCGTAAGTCACATCCCTTGTGCAAAAGAGACTACCTGTGCTTGAGCATTGTATAGGCTTGATGTAACCTGAAACACAATGATATTTTATTTAATTGTTGATTTTGTAAACGTATTATAAAATTCAAAGCAGATTGGAATTCAGGTCAACATATCCTCGATTGTGCAAGATTTCTTCCATAGAAATTCTACTTTTAAAAACCAGTATTTTTAAAAAGGAAAACCTCAAATGACAGGGTTTAATCAGGAGAAACTATTCCACATAATAATATATCACAACATTGGGACGGGTGTTTCCTCCTGAGATATTTTGCTAGAGTTTTTCAATTCCACTATTCCCAGTTATGATCCCCTTTTCCCAAGCCTGAGTTCTTTGCCCTCTCTGGAATTTCCATGTAACAAATACAAAGCCATCATAATCTGTCTTGGAAACTGTTTGGCCCAACTTCCCATGTCTAGTTGCTTTTATCTTTCCTCATTTATATGTTCTTCCACACCCTTGAGATGGTTTAATTATGGTGGGCTGAGTTTGAGAGAAGAAACAAAAAAATGCATGGAAGAAAGATGGTGTAAGATAAGATCACATTTTTCCAACTAACTCCATAATTAAATCTCATTCAAAACTGTCCTAGAAGAATATTTTCATCAGTAGGAAATCATCAGTTATGGGAAGCAACAAATAACATAGAATCATAGAAGGTTTTCTGTTTGAAAGAACCAACAGAAACTCAACCTATTGGGCAGGGACACTTTCGACTAGATCAGGGTGTTCAAAGCCTCATCCAGCCTGGCCTTGAACACCTCCACGGATGGGGCATCTACAACTTCCCTGGGCAATGTGTGCCAGTGTCTCACCACCCTCACAGGAAAAAAATTCTTCCTAATATCTAATCTAAATCTCCCCTCTTTCCCCTTAAAACCACTACTCCCCATCCTATCGCTACACTCCCTGATAAAGAGCTCCTCCACAATTTCCCTGTAGGCCCCCTTTAAGTACTAGAAGGCTCCTATAATGTCTCCCCACAGCGTTCTCTTCTTTAGGCCTGTTCTCATATGGGAGGTGCTCCAACTCTCTGGTTTTCTTTATGGCTCTCCTCTGGACTCATCCTAACAGATCCATGTAATTCCTGTGCTGAGGACTTCAGATCTGAATGCAGTACTCCAGGTGAGGTCTCATGAGAGAAGAGCAGAGGGGAAGAATCACCTCCCTCGACCTGCTGGTCACACTTCTGTTGATACAGCCTTGGATGTGGTCGGTTTTCTGGGCTGCACACACACATTGCCAGCTCATGTTGAGACTCTCATCCACCAGCATCTTCAAGTCTTTCTCTTCAGAACTACTCTCCACCCATTCTCTGCTCAGCTTGTATTTGTATTTGGGATTGCCCGAACCCAGGTGCAAGTCCTTGCATCTTGTTGAACTTCATAAGGTTTGCATAAGCCCACCTCTCAAGCTTGTCAAGGTCTCTCTGGATGCCATCCCTTCCCTCCAGCGCAGCGACTGCACCACGCAACTTGGTGTCATCCATAAAGTTGCTAGGGTTGCTCTCAACCCCACTGTCCATGTCTGTGACAAAGATGTTAAACAACACTAGTCCCAATACTGAGGCCCAAGGAACACCATTCGTCAATGGTCTCCAGTTAGACATGGAGCGGTTGACCACAACTCTTTGTGATCATCCAGCCAGTTTCTTATCCATTGAGTGATCCATCCACCAAATCTGTGTCTCTCCAAGATGGAGACCAGAAATGTTGTGTGGGACAGTTGAATGCTCTGCACAGGTCTAGGGAGAGAATGTCAGTTACTCTTCCCTTACCCATCAAACCTGTAGCCCTGTCATAGAAGGACATCAATATCACCAGGCACAATTTACCCTTAGTAAAGCCATGCTGGCTGTCACTAGTGACTTCCTTATTTCCCATGTGCCTCAGCAGAGTTTCCAGGAGGATCTGCTCCATGGTATTGACAGGCACAGAGGTGAGACTGAACAGCTTGTAGTTCCCCAGGAAGCATCTGGCTGATAACATTTGGCTGCTGTTCTTAAGAGCTGAGATGCAGTCCTGTAAATTCATCACAATACTTGAATGCAATTACTGGCAGAAGCAAAAAGATTCAAAACATGGCCTGGAGTTGAAAAATATCCCTATAAATCCAGAGAATGTTTTTATCACTTTTACATGTATTGGGGTGGCATTCAGAACTGTAATGCTACAGGTACGTTTAAAAAAGCCTTCCTAGTATCACTCTGAGTTCCTTCTCACTGGCCCTAAGGTCTTTCACCAGTTCTTTGTTGAAGAACCGTACATAAAACGGCCTTGAAATCAACTTGCACCTCCCTTTCTATTGTTGAAGTAATTTGAAAAAAAAAAAAAATCACAGTGTCAAAGCTGAAGGCCACCTCAATTTTACAACTGACAAGGCCACTGAAGGACTCATAAAATAAACCTAACATGTCTTGTGTAATAGTGTGAAACTGTTCAGTACAAGCAGACATATCAACAACATAAATGTGGCTGTTTGAAAAATAAGACAGATTTTTCTCATTTCTGACCTTCTAGCTTTACGTGTCAGAGATAAGGTGTTATACAGCACCAAAAGAAGTAATGGGCACTACTGATCAAGAGAGTGACACAAGGAAAAGAGAGGTCTAGAAGCTTCAAGGTAACGGACCTGCACAAAACTGAGTGTGGGAAAACTTGTAAATCAAGAGACTTTTCTCAAAACTGAGCGGAAGATGTGAGTAGCACAGCATCAGAAGTACCCATTGAAGACTCCTTAATATATTTTTTTCTATATTAATGAGATCCAACCGGATCTCAACAAAAGATTTTTTTTCTTAATCATTTTTGTTTCAAAGCAATCAGAAAAAACACTGTGGTTTCTAGAACTATGTAGTCTAACCAAATGTGGGAAGATCCTGCTGATAAAGGAATGATTTAACTGAAATGAAATTCTATAATCAAAAATAAACCAGGCTAGAGAGCACCAGACCAGTCTGAATAAAGAAAAGTTTAAAAACCTCAATTATTTGTTGCATTACAGTTAAATATTAAAGCATCTTCTTTAAACTCCTTCCAGTCAATCATTTAAAAAATGAAAAAACATTGGATTAGAAGAGAAATAGACTGTAATGCCTGGCTAACTTCCCCTCTGTGTTATATCCAAACACTGGAAAGGCCCAAATAATTTACACAGAAGTAAGAAGACAGAACCTGAACTTCAGAAATGAACAGCAAAACCTGGGTTTAGGCCAAATTTGAGTCCCACCTTGTGCAGTCCTGCTGCAGCAAGTCTTGAAGAGAGCTTCTTAATTCAGTTCCATGGGACAAAAAGAGATAGCCACTTTTCCACCACCTCACAGAAATCACAGCAGAAGTAAACCAAAGCAAAAGTAAAAACCAACAGACCTCTCTGAACACACACAAAAGCCTCTTCTCATACCTCAGCCTCCCACATTGCAGGGTTGGCCACACTGCCATGCAGCTGAAAGCCATGAGAGGAGCTGGGGAACACCTGGTTCCCCCCCCCCAGATGAAAGATATCCAGCCTCATCCAAAACTTGCCCTCAGGTTGTTAGTCTTGTAAGCATTTTAGACACTCAATGTGCTCAGAGTAGGGCAGTTCTTCCCATTCCTCATCTTCCTAACCCAAATCTGCAAGTCCTGGGAGTTAGTTGTTCCCAACAGCAGCTGAAGATTGAGCAGAAGGGTTAAAAAGGGCACTGCGGGAGGGTAATCTATCTACTATTACCTGCCGGGAAGTATCACACCACTCCTACACTGCAGAAACGTTAACAGTTTCTCAGAGCTATTTGTTTGTTATCTGCTCAGTCAGATACCAGCTTTCTTCAGCTTGCTGGTTCCATCCCATTTGCAGGAGGAAAATATCTCCTTACCCTCTGAGCTCTTTGGCAAAAGGAGAAAGGATGACAACTCTTCCTCCTCTGGCTACTCTGAGAAACTCTCCGTCTCCTTTCCTCTTTAGATGGTGGGACCAAAAAAAAAAACAACTACATATACTTTTGAATTGCTCCAAAGCTCTCTTCTTTCATCTACAAAATCAGGGTAAAATCTGAAGTCTATGAAAACATTTACAAAGCATTTTCAAATACAGGTTATAACTTACAGAAGATGACATTTTCTAAATACACAGATTATCCTGTATTTTCCTAATTTTCATGTGTGGGATCTTGTGTACATATATTCCCGTTAATTGCCAATACCCCAGAAATCCTCTCAAAGATGAAGCAGTCAGCTTGTCCTTCCACAGTCAATCATAGGAAGAAGGCAGCTGTGCCATGACCTTTTTACTACTCCAGCCATCTCTTGTTTTTAGCAAATTCCTGTTTTCTCTGTATGTACTTCTGAGAGGCATGTGTAGACAGCAGGTATCTCAAGCCAAATCAGAGGCCATCCTTTTTCCTTATCCAAGAAAAACATCTCAGTTCTACTCTTCTATTTGTCTTTGGCCACTGGGACAACCTTCAATTTTCTTCTACAAAGCATACAGCAGTCTGCCTGGGCCAAATAGCCAGTGATAATCCTGAGCTGGAGAAAAGATTTTTATTGCACTTCATCCCCATCTGCTGCCTTTAGCAGTATTGTCCTCACGTAAACCACCACCTTCCTCCTCACAAAATCGAAGGGGAAACCTTCTCCCTGCTATGTGTCTCTGACTACCTGTCATTGTCATAGCACCTTCAGGACTCAACCAGGTGGTCTAGAAAAAGGGAAAAGATTGGTAACAAGTGTGCAAAAAAAACTCCAAACCAATGCAGTAAGAAAGGAAGGAATTAAAACTAAAAATGCTTGAAAGAAGTGAGGTTTTCCTCCTTGTGCAGTCAGAATCCTTAGATTAGACAACTGACAGGTCACCTGCAGGGCTTTTTTTTCACAGACAAGTTTCTTGTGGCAGCCTACATATTCAGCTTTCTGTGGCTGTTTGTAAGCAGCAAACATTCCCTTATCCTGAAGATTTTGTTAACATCAAGGGTGACTTCGACTTACAGATCACACCGAAATTGTAATTTTCTTCATTGGAAACACTACAACAGTAAAACAGGGCACATTGTTCCTCCAATGTCATCTCTGGAAAATGACCAATTTTTTTTCCCAAATACACAAACACTTGAGAAATATTTTCATATTAAATATTGAGGACAATTTAGGTCCTTATAGTTATGCAACTGCTCACCAAGAAAGGAGTCATTATCTTCTATGTTTCCAGTGTCATCAATCACCCTTAATGATTTTCCCAAAATCATTTCTGTGCAGACATTACCATTAATTATGTATCCTCTTAGCCCAGTTTCCCAAGATGCAAATTCTTTTAACTAGAGATAATTAATATTAACTTAGGAGACCACAAAGATGCACAAAATCGGAGCTGAGCTGATTTTGGGCTTTCCACTCCTTCAGTGACATTTTGCCTGTACCAGACAGGGGAGCATTTTCTATTAGCAGTAAGAATTTCAGCTCTCTTTTGACGATAAAAAATAAGTAGCCTCCACATAATGTTACTCAAAACGAACATTTATCAGTACATTTTAAAGGATGATTTGTTCATTTATAATTTGATATTTCTGCCAATTGTAATTTTTTTTTACCTGAAATCTTTATTGTGTTGGTTATTATGAAAGAAATCCTTTGGGGATATTGACTTTTTTTGATTAATTTAATTTGACTTGTTTAAGCTATTTATTTTACATTCTTAGCAAATATAGCAAATATAAAACTTCCTCAGTTACCTATACTTTTCCAATACACAGAATCAGTCCATGTAACACACAGGCAACATAATCAATTTTGACATGTCTTCCATGTCCAAAATTTATGTCACCTGTAGTAAGGCAACATATATTATTCTTTCTTTCCATAACGTGCATAAACCTCCATAAATAATTCCAGTATTCAAAAGTGGCTTCAGGACAGATAGAGAGAGGCTTTTTATCAGGGAGTGTAGTGATAGGATGAGGGGTAACAATTTTAAGCTGAAGGAAGGGAGATTCAGATTAGATATTAGGAAGATTTTTTTTTCCTGTGAGGGTGGTGAGACACTGGCACAGGTTGCCAAGAGAAGTTGTGGGTGCCCCATCCTGTTTGTGTTCGAGGTCAAGTTGGGTGAGACTTTGAGCAACCTGATCTAGAGGGAGGTGTCCCTGCTCATGGCAGGAGGGTTGGAACTATATAAGCTTTAAGAGCCCTTCCAGACCAAACCATTTTATGACTCTATGCATTAATATCAGATGCAACAAAACAAGTATACATACCTACAGTTTATCATATTTATTGGTCACAATTGACGTATAGCCACCATAATCCCAAAATCTAGTAAATGCTTTGAACAAAGTAAACTTAGTTCCTGGTCTACCTGCCCTAAGTCTTCAAATCAGTTTTTCTTTTTTGTAATTACACAGTCATTTTCAGCAAGTGTTCTTCCTCTTCTGCTCTACAGAAGACCCTAACAAACAACAATGAAAAATCTGATCCCTGAAAAGCACAGGTATAAATCAATTCTCACCAAAGAAAGGGGGGGAAACTCCTTGGCGTTTTAGACACAGGACTCATGAAATAGTTCTAATCACTACAGGTTGACGGTAAAAAAAACATAGGGGAAAAAAAACAACAGACGAGATATGGAAAGAAAATCCATAGCTAAACAATTCTTTTAAGGTTCTGTTTCTTGCCAGGGAGGTGGTGTTGCTATATAACACAACATACCAATTATGGAATATGGAGATTTTTGATGGTGAAACTGGAACACATCCAATTAGAAATGGTTGGGGAGGGTGTATACAAAAATTTAAAATTATCAATACACACCTCAAATGTCAGGAATGTAATTTGAAAAATAAAATGATATTATGGACAGTTACAGCTATTCACAAGTGTTCGTATGAAATACTGGCACATCTAGGCTCCCAGGTGACAAATATTGCAGTATGCCAGTTGGGACATTCCATTAGGAGCCATTAGACCAAATCCTGTGTCTTCATTTTAAGTCTGAGGCTTCTCAGAACAGATTTCTCCAGAAACTTTTATCTCACCTTGTGTTTCTCTAGACTCCCAGCCTAGTGAACACTCCACTGCCTTCTCCTTTTATGACCTTCAGTACATTTGTGACTTCACTGTCCTAAGTGTTGTAAAAATACATTTGGCAATATTTCATCTCACGCGGAAGGGTTGCTTTCTGAGAAGCTGAACATGAGATACACAAAATCTAGGGAAACAGAATTGCTGACTGCCTGCATTGACCTGTACAAATCAGATACACTTTATTTCAGTACAAAATAACTGAGATTTTCTTACATTCCTTAGCATACGTACTTTTAAAAAAAATATTTACCTGTGTTCTCTCTTTCAAATTTTCTGTTTGCATATTACTGTATCATAGATTAAGTTGAAAATAATGGGATAATAACCAATTATTCTTCAACCATTGGTATGACAGATGTGAAATTGTGTGAAGTAGGTTCTACTAAAAAGTGTTCAGCTCCCTTCCACATCATCTTAGACTATCCAAAAACTAATAGGCTGTAACAGAATAGTATCTTTACAAACTGATTGTAGAGTTGATATCCAAAGGGTCATATGCAGAAAAATAATTTTCCAGTGACTGACAATAGCCCAGAAAGCTGATATGCACATGGCAAAGATGTGGAGCACACCTGATCCTACAGACTCAAAAGAATATTTATAACACTTGAATTTTTGGGACTGCGGAGCCCACGAGGTCTGATGTCATAAAATCATTTTGTCCCAACTTAGACTGTGAAAAACTCTGGGAAAAGTTCTTCTACCTCACAGATCACTGAGGATTATAGCACCTACTTGGGTCCCTGTCACTTCAAGAACCTCAGTTATTACTCTGTTCTGCCTTGAGTTAATCTCCTGCTCATTCTGCAATGCATTGTACAAAGTGGCTGGTCTTGAAAAGAGATATTTGGGTTAATACTATCACCTGTGACAAACCAGAGATATGGCAAAGTACTCTAAAATTTCCTTCTGAAATCCAAGTTACCAATATGAATCCGTGGGGCTGTATGGAGCCCCAAGTCTCCTCATCTTCCTCTTCCCAGGCTGCTGCTAAATTGTGATTCTACCTTCGGTCAGCCCTATCATTATCCAGAATCTTTGTTGTTCTGAGATTACAGAGATCCAGATTAACAGCTTGAGGTTCTATGGCTGCGGGTAGTAAGAAGAAAGTATTGTCACCACCAACTAGAAGCAAGAATAGACTCATCTGGGGGGAAAAAACTATGTGCCAGCACTTGTCCTGATTACACCTTTTCTGAATGTTCTAGATCAACTCACGTTGAAATACCATATATAACATTACAATAAGCTGTCTTGATACCAGCCTGCTAGTTTAAAAAGAGAAAAAAATACAATAAAACCAAGTAAAAAAAAACAGCAAACTAATGGACTTGCTTTCCCAGAATGCTTGACAATGGAACAATTTCTGTGGAATTGATTTCTTAGATAGGATGGATGCTTTCCGTTTCCTCAAAAACCTTGATGACGTAATGGTTTAAGCATTATTCATTCCCTTCTGGACTGGGCTGGTAACAACCCAGTAATGTGAGATCTATTAAGATTCTCAAAAAATCCTGGATTTTTCTTTGTTTGAATTCTTAATTATGAATTCATTTGGGCTGAATAATATCCATGATATGCTTGGAAATTATACTGCGGAAAGTCCCTTTAATAAAGAAAAACATCAGAGA
Source organism: Tapera naevia (assembly GCA_033556795.1). Lineage (NCBI taxonomy): Eukaryota > Metazoa > Chordata > Aves > Cuculiformes > Neomorphidae > Tapera > Tapera naevia. Next base: position 4,768,920 of record JAUMJJ010000175.1, on the reverse strand, counting down.
TCTCAAAATATGCAGACGGTTTTTTTGCAATCCCCAGAGTACAGAAAGCCTTGAAGGCTTACCAAAGAGGGTGATGCATGTCTGTTCCATATCCTAAAAACACTTCCTCTTTCAGATTTACTGTCACTAAGAACGCAGAGCAATTTTGATCAAAAGAAGCACAGCAACAGCTGTAAGGGAAAAGGGTTCATTTCTGATTGCCTCATCTGGACTAGGAGGGGGTAATAGAATAACTATTACACCAGATGCAGTTGAAGGGCTTTATTTCATTTAATATGGAGAACAGAGGAATTTATCACATAAAGAAGATGAAAATAATCTTGTTCTTCTTGCCACCATCCAGGCATGGTGGTTATTGGCTGAGTCTATAGAAGAAGCTGGAGTTTATGATGACTATTTACCAACTTTCTCCTGCATTACTGTCCTGAGAGGGTTGGTATTTCTCTACACTCCAGGGACATCTTCTGTCGAAAAGTTATTTTTGTTTGGTATTTGCTGGAAAGCACTTGTTTTGGAAATGTGTGCTTCTGGGATTTGTGGTAGGCTTGAAGTTTCAACCATACACCATAGCATACTGTTTCCTCCTTGGTACAGGATTTCCATTTAAGTTGGAATTTATTAACACATATTCTTAGAACCTCTTGTATGCCACAGCCATCCTTGAGTGGCAATGTACACTGATAAAAAACAATGGCCACAAAAGTTTGGCTTTTAAGTTTTTTACTCTGTGTCCTTTCCTTGGCAGTACGTATGCCATGTCTTTTATTTGTTTGAACTAAGTTTTGAAGCTTATATATTCAGTAATTATATTTACACATTTAATTCAATATTATGACTCTGGGTGAAATCCTTTTTGAGAAGGACCTTCAGGCAAATTTAATAAAGCTGATTGATCCTTGATTTTTTTTTTCAAATAGAATTTAAATGCCACTATTTCTGACCTGTTAATATATTGCTACTTTTTAGGAACAGGGGTAATACATACACAGGATGGAAAGCAGGGGAGAATCAAACCCAGTATTTATGAATGAAGGAAGGCCAGGTGAAGGTATTAGATGCATTTTCTAGAATATGGAAAAGGAAAAGCAAAATTTATTCATTCCTTTTCCTCTAAAAGGAGAATGATAAGTAATAACTTGTTTTAAATGGATTGGCAGGTTCATTGACGTATCATTGGCCCAGAATACAGCTAAGAAAATAGGATCCAGATCATGTGCCTTCAGGTAGAGAGTCCAATGTCATGATATTAGGTTGCTCCCATTCTAAGTCATGAGAGAGTACATAAGGGGCAAGAACTTCAAAGTTAGATAAAAAAAAATGGCTGTGTGTCTCCAGTCTAAAAGAAAACAGATCAGAAGTGTCAGACAAATCAAATCTTGTAAATGTGACTGACCATATAGATATATTTCTGGAAAAAAAAAGCAACAGACTTTATGAAGACAAGTGTATAACGACCATAAATGGCACTCATGCAGAAGTAATGACACCATGCTAAGTGAGAAGAAAGATTTTTGGCAGGTAGGCAGCCTCGTTAGACTCTTGTCTGATATCAGTTCTGTCACCCATCAGTAGAAACTCTCTTAATACTCAGCATGTTTCTACTGTACCTTTCTTGGTATCTTGATTGTAGATCTAGAAACCACCACTACTGACAAAATCACAGGTAAACCACAGGTAAAAATCCTTTTGAGACACAAAATAATACTCCCTCACACAGACACTCACAAAAAATGGTTAGGCATAATTCTTTCTAACACCCTATTTAGATTTTGATATGTAAGAATAATCTTGCCTCAATCACTACTTGTGGTCTAGCTGGAACCTCACCTGTTATTACGGCAAAGATGAAGGAGTCACTTCATCTTTGGTATCTTCATAGCACTTACAATATTCCCAGTTTCCTGAGTTTCCAAGGCCACAGATGTGTGCTTGATTGCAGAGGCTTTCTAAGTACAAACAAAACAAAACAGCAAAACAGCATCTGGAAAGATATTTGATTGCCCTTAATGATCTAACACCACTTGAAATCCCATTCTGTCGGTGTTTTTGTCATTGACTCTGCTTGCAAGTAGTTTTTCAGACCCAGAAAGATAAATT